>JALAZF010000202.1:2715000-7655000 GCA_022829125.1 Lathyrus tuberosus
TTGTTGATGCTTGTTATCTTCAAGTGTCATCCCTCTTTCATCGCCTTGGTAAAAAAAAATCATCTTTCTTGCTTGTTCGTCTTCGTCCTTCACTTTGGTATAAAATGTCGTCTTCCTTGAGCCCAATGTCGTGTGCATATGTGAAATCACGAATTGGGAAATATTGTGGGTGTAAGGTTCGTATGGTCTCCTATAATTGGAAAAGTGGACCAAATAAGGGAAGGTTATTTTGGAGATGTCCTTATTGGAGGAATGCTGATACTTGTAATCTTTTTATTTGGGATGATGATGTTGCTGAAAAATCTGGATATGTTGACGAAGTTGGAACGAACTCGGATTTGGAAATTGTTGGTTATATGAAGTCGCTTCATGAAGAAATTAAGAAGAAGAACAAGATCTTGAAGAGCAAGTTGAAAACAGAGACATTTTATGGAAGATTGAAGATGTGGTGTCTTGTTGTTTCATTTGTGTGCAATGTTTATTTTCTCATGAAATGTAGATGTTGATGTCCTTTGTTGTTGTTTATGTTCTTTGGTTAATGGAATGTAAGAAATTAGTGATGTAATATACTTTGTGTTCAAAAATGAAAATGGTAATTTTGATATTGTTGATGTAATCTGATTTGTTTAATGAAATGTTATTGATGTAATCTACTTTGATCCAATGTTGTTGTTGTTGTTTAACCATGTTTACTGTGATCATTATGAACATGAGTTGATGTAATGTGATTAAAATTTACTGTGTTCAATTTAATGTAACAAATTATTGTTTTTGTACCTTGTTTAGTGTATTTTGAATGACACAAAATGGATGGCCAGAATACAAACTGCATAAAATGGTCATATACAGTAGAATACAAACTTATGTAGCCATTAAGTTGCAGTAGAATACAAACTTCATTCCAAGTTTCAAACTTAATACAAACATAGTGTATTTGAACATGTCATACTTAATACAACAAAATGGATGACACAAAAAGGTCATATGCAAGCCATATGACAAAAGACAGCAGTTTACAACCATTCTTACTACATTAGTACATTACAAAAAAAGTTTCACAGTAGACAAGTTTCACACAACATAATCTCCAAATAAAACACCAAAAGTTTCACAACACACAAGTTTTCACTGAGTCAAGCTCCTTTCTATGTCTTCCCAGCTCTTCTTTCCAGGCAAACTGACATCACTTGTGTCATCTCCAACAATAAGTACTGGATCTTTTGGATCTCTTCCTGGACCCACAATGTTACGAGTCTTAAGAGTCCTTAGCCGATCACTTTGTCTTTTTTCTGTTGCAATAGCTTTCTTGGACTTCTTTTTTGGACTTAACATAGCTTTCACCTGGACAACATTAATATATCATTAGTATAGCAAGAAACATGGTTTTGGGCCACCAACATAAATAACCAACAAAACCAAAGCAAATCAACTAAAGTATAACATGTAATAAATTTACAGGGTCTTGGACAAAAGGTTTTGGGGCACTTGAAGATGGTGCACTTGGTTTTGGTACCTTTGGTCTTGGACCAAAGAAAGTCCTTACTGCACGTTTTGCTGGAGTTACTGCATCAGTGTTTGGTGTACTAACGCCTTCATATCTCAACCCCACATCCTTTACAAAAGACCCCTTTGTATAAAAAACAACCTTAAACAGCCCCATATCCTACACATTACAATAACAACACAAGGGTATATCAGGCTTTGCAAAATCAAAACAAAACCCTAACCTACGACAATCAACAGTACGAAACCCAAAAAACATTTTTTCATCTAAATTATTCAAAGGACCGCACAGTACACGAGCAAGTGGGAATACAATAATGGAACTTACCTGAGGTTTGGGACCACCTCTGTCTAGGGGGAATGCGATTGGAAACGGATACAGGGACCACCACGAACGAACGGTCGCCTTAAAAAAGTAGAGAGTGAAATTAGGGATTTTGTGTTAAGTGTTTCTGATATTCGTGAGGTAACATGTATTGTTATTTGAGAAGCCCACAATTCATGCCACATCACTTAAATGAAATCAGAATAAATTAATTTTTAAATCCACCATGCCTTCCACGTGTGCCTCCGTTACCCCAAATTAACGTCAGAGACTCTTAATTGAGACGCAAAATTTTATGGGGACTAATTCTTAATGAAAAATTTTAGAGGGATCAAAATTGAAAATCGCGTTATTTATAGGGACTTAAAACTTATTTAACCCTAATAATAATAATAATGGAATTAAACACATTTGAAATTAAGTTTATTTTATTACTTGTATTGTCTCAAATTTTCTGAAACAAAATTTGGAATTTATCAAACTTGACAAATTAAAATTAATACCACGTCTCTTTTTGGCATTAACATTTCGGTTTTCTTAAATCTTAACACTAATTGCAATAATCGTAGCATTGTTTGTTGCAATCCTGACATTAATTTGATTGCAACACATAATAAAAGTAATATATAATAATAATAATAATAATAATAATAATAATATTAATAATAATAATAGAGAAAAGGGACTATGCACTGACAGTGTAAATTAATTTTACACTGTCAACCAATGACGACGATGCATCCCGCCAAGTCATACTGTAAAATTTAAAATATTTGTATGATATGGCAAAATAATATATTTTTATTGAATGATATTTTTACACTATCAGTGCATCACCATTAAACCCATAATAATAGTAAAATGACATTTGTGTTTGGTTTATTTAGTTTATACTAATAAAACTAATAAATATAAATGACATTGTGTTTGGTTTCTTTCTTCAATTTATATTATTAAAAATCTTAATGATGGATTGATTTTTCATACACTTTCTTTATTCTATATAATAGAATATTTTGTTTTGTTTCTTTCTCTATTAGGAGATTTTTTACTCTATATAATATATTATTTAATCAATAACTTTTTATATATTATTATTATTTTTATTATTATTAATTTTATTAACTTTTTAGTGTTTCAGATGGATTGTTGAAAAAAAAAATTACAATCGCAAGTATATGCCTGAAATAAACTGAAGAAACTAAATAGATTGTAATATATATATATATATATATATATATATATATATATTGATCGTGATGGCTGGATCAGATCCTGTAGAATCAGGCCGTCAAGTACGTCAGAGATGCTGGTCGTATGGAGAGGAGGAGGGGGTGTACCTGCAAGGCACTCCGACGCTCAAGTAAGAAAGGGTCAGAGAAAAGGGGCAAGTACAAAGTATGAATTTTTAGGGTGAATATTGGATACCTGACCCTCTCAAGCGAGAGGGTTTATATAGAGCCCCCAGCGCGTGGCCAACGGTCCTATTTTCGGGGCGAAATAACCGTTTTCCCCAAAGAATAGGTAACTGCCCAAACTAGCCGTTAGGCCGGGCAGGGTGCCCGAAACTAGCCGTTATGTCGGGCATAAACCCAGTTTCGGGAACCTGTCCTTTGCCGTTCGGGCAGCGAGGAAGCCGTGCTTAACGGGCATCAACGCCGGGGAGGAACGTTGCATTCCTTGCCCGGTTGGAGGGGCAGAAAGGTCACTTTTGCCCTTCTGTGGATTTGACTTAGGCAATTTGGGCCGCTCTGGAGCAGAGGCGGATTGGGCCAATTATAGCCATTGGTCCAGTCCAGAACAGGAGCCCCCCAAGTCGTTGCTCCCGAGCATAGGAGTGATAACTTAAGGACTGCTCGTTGCTCCGGGGAGCTAGCATAGAGTCGTTGTTTGAAGACGAGGAGGACCATCTTAATGCGCCCGTGACCCCTGGTGTTCGTGAAATTCATGGTCGTGACCTTGATGCCCGGTGTTCGGGGAGAGTAACGGTCAGACAGAATTGGAAACGATGGGACGCCACGTGTGCCTAGAGCTCCATGTAGCAGTTAATAGGCAATGATGGCTAGTGGATAGCCATCATGGCCTACGAGCGCGGGTTCGCACGTGCCCATTTGTATAAAAGGGGGAAGATTGTCCCATTTTACACTTTTTCTTTTTGATTCCTCTTCGCCTCTTCTAAGCTCTTGCCCGTCGCCGTCTTCAGTACTTCCGACCACCGCGTCAAGCTTCGAGCAACCTCTTTCTTCTACTCAAATCAAGTAAGTTTTCTGATCTGGGACTTGTTTTGCTCCTTTTCGTTGTTAGTAGTAGATTTGCATGCGGTTAGGGCTAGTTTAGAGGACGAAATGTGCGATTTTCCGGCGATTGTTGGTGGTGGACGGTGGTTATGCCATTTTCACGCTTCCAACATGTCGCCGGACCTGTTAGTGCGTTTGGTGAGGAGGGTGGTTCACGGCGAGGTTGCATATGTGACCACCGCGTTTGTCCATCTTTTGACAGAGCGATGAGTTTTCCGGTGGATCGTTTCCAGATTCCGGTGAAGCTTCGCGATTTTCGGTGGAGCTTCAACGAAAACTGGGTGAGAGCGCGGAGAAACTCCTCGAGCGTCTCCTCGCGGGGAGGTTTCAGCTTTCCCTCTGATGTTAGGGCTTAGGCCGGGGACGTTGTCCTCAGCCCTTTGCGCGCCCTTTCACTTGGCTTAGCAGTAGAAGGGTGGATTTGATTTGCTGTCGAATTCACTGTCTTCTCTGCTTTTTAGGTGATCGTAATGGCGACGGGGCCAGACAGAGAAGTTATTTTGGACACCTCTGAGGAGGAAACATGATCCTCGGATAGGAGCAGCTCGACGGCTTCGAGCTCGTCGTCTTCGAGCTCGTCGTCTTCGAGCTCTCCAAGTGATGTCGGGGAAGGAGAGATTCGGGATGATATGGACGAGGGTGTTGCTGATGATTCCGCGAGGAATGGGAGGTGGCCGAGCCTGCTGAGCACGTGTCCAAGCTTGCGGGGGATGCTTTTACTGTAGTCGGGTCGGAGGGAGAGTGGATGGTGCATTTTCCTGCCGAGGATGAACGAGTCTGCACGAATTTCGGGGACCATTTCACGATGTACGAGTACGCCTTTAAGGAGCTGGGCCTGAGATTACCGTTCACTGATTTCCAACAGTCAGTGTTCGAGCATTTGAAGTTAGCCCCCACGCAGCTGCATCCGAAATCTCTGGCCTTTATCCGGGCGTTTGAGTTGGTGTGCGACCATCTTGCTATAGGGACCACTCTTCCTCTGTTCTTTACTGTCTTCCATCTTCAGCGGCAGCTGTCGGGGAGGAAATATGGCTGGGTTTCGTTGAAGTAGCCCCGCAAGCTGTTTAAGCCTTTTTCGGAGTCGATAAGGACGTTTAAGGAACGTTATTACGTCGTTGAGCCCTTGTCCGAAGCTGCCCAGGACAGTACATACGTCTGGGAGATAGAGGTTGACGAGGATGGGAATGAGCTGCACGATGAGGAAGGGAAGTATATTGGGCGGAGACTTTACAAGTTCCCCATCCACTGGTCACCCGACCACTTCACCAGGGAGCCCAGTGATTATGTTTTTCAACCGAGTGAGCTGCTCGGGGATGATGCCGTGGCTTATGAGGCACTGGTGAATTGGGTCAACTCCTTCCGGATCGCTGAGTGCTGGATGAGCAGGGGCAGTCCGATCTTCGAAGAGGACGGGAGCCAGAGAGTTGAGTGTAGGTTCATCAATGTTAAGGCACTGCTGGAGTGCAAGGCTCCTCAGGACGTCGCGAAGCTGCTCGGTAGTCTTAGTTGTTTAATTTTGTAAGTCATTTTCTTTCCTCGTAACTAACATGCTCGTATTTTGTCTGTGCAGGTGAGATGCCTCAGGCCCACGACAGAGTGGTGAGGAATGCTCTTGCAAGGAATAAGACTGGGGCGGCTCCTCCGAAATCCCGGTTTGCTGGTGCTCGTGCTCCTGCTGCTGTTCAAACTGCTGCGGGGACCTCCTCCTCCCCTACTTCTGCTCCTCGGGGGTCACCTCTCCCTCTGGCTGGTTGACCTAAGCGACAAAGGTTTAATGATGCTGTGGACCTTACACGGGCGCCGGAAAAAGGGAAGTTCGAGCTTCCTCCTTGCATCCATGACCGGAAGTTCTTTGAGGGGAACTCTCTGATTGTGCCTCGGGCGGAGTCTCTTCACTTGGAGAGCATGGACCGCCCGAGCAAGAGGGCGTTGGTGGCCCAGGATGCTTCTGCCATGGTTAGGATGTTGGAGATGGAAGCTGTGTACGCCGAAGGGGATTCGGCGACTAAGGCCGAACTCACCGCTGCCCGTGCTACCGTGGCGTCTCTCAAAGAAGAAGTCAAGAGCGCCGGCGAGGCTCGGAAGAAGGCTGAAGAGGAGGCGGCGAGGCTGAAGGAGGAGAACTCCACGCTGGCGGCTGAGAAGAAAGCTGCCGAGGAGCTGATCAGGGAGCTGAGGGCGGTCAATGCCCCGGGTGTCGACGATCCGGAAGACGTGAAGGTGTTGAAGACTAGATCCGAGCTGGTTGCCCGTCTGCTGATGGCCGAGGACGACGACATCTTCGTTGCAGAGGAGTCTTTCGGGAATGCCGTGGCCCAACTGCGGGTGGTGAACCCTGAGTTAGAAATTTCTGCCGAGGGTATTCACTACTTGGCACATGTTGAGGATGGTCGCATTGTCTTGCCCAAAGGTCTCCTTGTTGTTACCCCTTAGGATCAGCCCGCAGAGGACCAGTGATCTCAGCCGGAGCCAACCGAGCACGCTGATGAATTAGGAATTTGTTATTTTGATGTTGTTGTAATCCGTCCGGCCTGCGTGCCGTTGAATCATCGTAATTTATTTTTGGGGGGCATGGCCCCCGTTTCATGTAACAACGTACAATTGTGGTCTTTGCGGCCACTTGTTAAATTATCACATATTTAGTTGTGTTGTTTGCATGATTTTACTTGCTTTTATTTTTGCTAAGTATCGTATTCATGCTCGCTGTGAATGTATGTTCGCCCGTGATAGGGGGTATCTGACTTGTGTGAATATTTTTTGGGGGAATTGCTCGTAATAGATGTGTTCGGCAGTGTGAGGAACTGGTCGAACTGTCGGGGAATTTCCTGGCGGGGAGCGGAGCTCAGGTCGCGTTTGAGGCCTGAGTTCGCGGCGTGAACATCCCATCGCGAGCTGGGGTTCTGCCAATCGTGGTACTTTGACGACGACGATGCTCGATCGAGGATCGCTGTCGAGCAGTTACCCGACTTGTTACTGAGCGGGGTTATGCTTTAATCGTATGCGACGCTTGTACCTAGACGTGCATAGTGGTCGGTAACTGACGTTCGTCGTTGTGACGGGTCGAACCGATAACTTAGCTGTAATATTGTTTTAGTTTTTAAGCATTCCATGGTCGAGCAATTCTTCCCCAGTGAGATGTTCTAGGTAATAGGCCCTATTTTCCGTTTTTGCCCGGACGCGATAGGGTCCTTCCCATTTGGCTGCTAGTTTGCCTTCGCGAGAGTCTTTGTGGTTTCTTCTTAGAACAAGGCTTCCCACGTCGAACTCTCGCCGTATCACCTTGGCCTTGTGCCTGATGGTAAGTTTTTGTTTTAGTGAACCTTCGTGGAGGGCTGCTCCGGCTCTGATTTCCTCGACGAGGTCGAGCTCTTCTCTTAAAGACTCGTCGTTCATCTCCTCGTCCAGGGGCGACTCTGTCCGCCTAGAGGGCACGTGAACTTCGACGGGGATTACAACCTCGGTTCCGTATGCTAAGCGGAAAGGTGTTTCCCCGGTCGTTGAGTGTGGAATTGTACGGTACGTCCAGAGTACGCTGTGCAGTTCCTCGACCCATGCCTTCATTGTTTCGTCCAGCCTTCGCTTGAGGCCTCGAAGGATGACTCGGTTAGCTGCCTCAACCTGCCCGTTTGTTTGGGGATGCTCGACGGATGCGAGGTGTTGCTTCGTGCCCAGTTGGGCGACGAAGTCTTGAAACTTCCTGTCCGTGAACTGCGTCCCGTTGCCCGTTACTATCGCTTGGGGAATACCGAAACGTGCAAGGATGTTTCGTTTGTAGAAACGCAGGATGTTGAGGGCAGTTATTTTGGCTAGAGCTTCTGCTTCTATCCACTTTGTGAAATAATCTACGCCCACTATGAGGTACTTGTTCTGACTTGATCCTACCACGAAGGGTCCTAGGATGTCTAGGCCCCACCAGGCGAATGGCCACGGGGAGGACATAGCCTTAAGCTCGTTAGGCGGAGCCAGGTGCATGTCCCTGTGCCGTTGGCATTTGTCGCATTTCTTCACATGTTCTTTCGCGTCATTTTGCATGGTCGGCCAGTAGTAGCCTGCCCGGAGAGCCTTTCGAGCAAGGGACCTTCCACCCAGATGTTGGGCGTTGATTCCTTCGTGGATTTCGCGCAGAATGTGTGCGACCATTTCCTCCTCGACACACTTGAGCGGCGGGATGGAGAATTCCCGTCTGTAGAGTTTATCTTCGACCAAGACATAGGATCAGGCTCTTCGCCTGACTATGCTGGCCTCCTTTGGGTCGGACGAGAATTCATCTTTGGCGAGATAGTTGTAGACTGGGGTCATCCAACAGTTGTTGTCTCCGATCACTTACACGTCGAGTGTCGGGGAGGCCTTCTCGATGCTGGGTCGAGGAAGCACCTCCTGTATGACAGACTTGATTCCGCCTTTCTTCTTCGTTCTGGCTAGTTTGGATAGCACGTCTGCTCGCACGTTATGTTCGCGGGGAACATGTTTCACTTCCACTGTTGTCAATTTCGCCATTTCCTTCTTCACCAGGGCCAAGTATTCAGTCAGGTTTTCGTTTTTGGCTTGGTATTCACCCGGGACCTGGAGGGCCACGAGTTGCGAATCCGTGCAAATGACGACTTCTTGTGCGCCCAGGTCCTCGGCAAGGCGTAGCCCAGCGAGGAAGGCTTCGTACTCCGCCTGGTTGTTGGAGGTTGGGAAAGACAGTGTGAGTGATACCTCGACGATAATTCCTTCGTCGCTCTCCAGTATGATGCCCGCACCGCTTCCTGCAGAGCTTGAGGCGCCGTCGACGAAGATGGTCCATTTACGTGCTTCGCTCGCGGGGGAGTCTGCGAACGTCATCTCCGCGACGAAGTCGGCCAGAGCTTGGGCCTTGAGGACTTTTCTCCCTTCGTATTGGATGTTGAATTCAGACAGCTCCAGCGACCATTTGAGCATTCGGCCGACCATATCTGGTTGTCTGAGCAGCTGCTTTATGGGCTGATCTGTTCTAACTACGATCGTGTGGGCCAGGAAGTAGTGTCTTAACCTCCTGGCTGCGTTGATGAGGGCCAGCGCCACCTTCTCTATCTGCTGGTATCTTAACTCAGGTCCTTGCAGCGCTTTGTTCGTGAAATAAATGGGCTTCTGCCGGTCAGGCGTCTCGCGGATGAGAGCGGCACTAACTGCCTCGGTTGCTACGACCAGTATAGGTACAACGTTTCGCCGTTATCCGGTCGAGAGAGGACCGACGGCTACGAGAGTGCCTGTTTCAGATGGAGAAGGGCCTTGTCACACTCCTCGGTCCATTCGAACGTTGCCTCTTTGCGGAGGAGTTTGAAGAATGGTAGGCGTGCTGGGCGGACTTGGCCACGAAACGAGATAGTGACGCGAGCATCCCGTTGAGGGATTGGATGGATTTTTTGGACTTGGGCGTAGGAAACTCGGAGAATGCCCGGTATTTGTCAGGATTGGCTTTGATTCCTCATTCCGTTAAGTAGAAACCGAGGAATTTGCCTGCCCGAACACCGAACGTGCACTTCTCCGGATTGAAACGCATTTTGTATTTCCTGGCCTGTTCGAAGACCTTTCGTAAATGGGCAGTATGATCGGTTTCCTCGTGGGATTTTACGATCATGTCGTCCATGTAGACTTCGAGCCTGTCGCCTATTTCTCCCCGAAACACTTTGTTCATCATTCGTTGGTACGTTGCTCCGACGTTCTTCAGGCTGAAGGGCATTACGTTGTAGTAATAGTTGCCCGATTCGGTCATGAAGGCCGTGTATTTTTTGTCGGACATTGCCATTGGGATTTGATTGTAGCCCGAGTAGGCGTCCATAAACGATAGAAGTTTAAAACCAGCAGAATTATCAACAAGTTTATCAGTATTGGGGAGGGGGTAGGCATCCTTCGGGCATGCCTTATTGAGATCGGTATAATCAATGCACATGCGCCATTTTCCATTAGATTTTTTAACTAATACAACGTTGGACAGCCAAGTGGTGTACTTGGCTTCCGAAATAAATTTGGCCTCGAGGAGGTCCTTTACATCTTTTTAAGTAGCCTCCGTTTTCTCCGGAGGCTGCTTCCTCCTACGTAGTGCTACGGCCTTGATGGCCGGGTCGATGGTCAGCTGGTGACAAACGACGAAAGGATCCAAGCCGGGCATTTCCGCGGCGCTCCATGCGAAGAGGTCGGCATTCTCTCTGAGTCATGCTTTGAGCCGCTTCCTCGCTATGTCAGGCAGGTCTGCTCCGATCTTCACTCCCCGTTGGGGGTCTTCGTCGAACAGAACTATCTCGAAGTTGCCATCCAGGATTGGGCGCATCGGATGGGAGCCGCTGCTGGATGACGTGGATGGGCCGGCCAAAGCTGCTCGTTCCTCCTGTTGGTCCTCGGGGAAGCGACTGTCGAGGTCGATAGAGTCGACCTGGGGCATAGGCTTGGCCTCCTCGGAGCTTCTTGGAAGTGCTGGTCTGCTCGACACTTTTGGCCTGGGCGCAATGGTGTTGAGTCCCTTTGTAGCTGCTTCGAAACACCGCCAGGCAGCTTCTATATCACCATGGAGGGTGGCGACCATCCCTTTCGAAGTGTAATACTTGATCTTCAGGAGGACGGTCGAGGGCACTGCTACCAACTCGGCTAGAGTTGGCCTTCCGAAAATGCATTGGTAAAGCGACGGGCAGTCGATTACCAGAAATTGCACCTTGATGGATCTGGCCATTTTAGTTGATCCGAAGGTCACGATCAGCTCAACGTAACCCCACGGCTTAGTCATAGAACCGTTGAATCCCTGTAAATCGGACCCTACGTAGGGGGTAAGGTGCGATTCGTCCAGCTGAAGCGTTGAGAACAGTTGGGAGTACATGATGTCGACCGAACTGCCCTGGTCGACTAGGATTCGATGAACGTCGAAGTTTGCCATTTGGGCTCTGACGAGCAACGGTATGCTTGAGTTCAGGGAGCCGCCTAGGATTTCCTCCCTGTAGAAGGAGATGGGGATGGAACCCTTCGGGGTCGGATCAAGCGTGGTCACTTTGTTCGAGCTGGTGTTGATCAGGTGTTCGAACTTCCGTTTCACGGACCCCACAGTGACTTTGTTAAAACCCCCCCGGAGATGACCATGGCGGAGGGGAAAGTCTCCCACGGGCTGTGGGCTGCGAAATATGCAGGGGCGCTGAGCCCGTCAGGGACGTTGAAGTCCTCGGGTCGCGATATGGACATAGCGACATGTATGTTGGTGTCTTCCGAGGAGGGTACCTCCTCCTCGACCTTCTTGGACTTCTGGGCCTCCTGCCGGGGAGTATCCTTCTTCTTCGCGAACTGCTTCAGGTGGCCGTCCCTGATCAGTATTTCAATGGCATCCTTCAGATGGATGCAGTCCTCCGTGGTGTGGCCGTGACTTTTGTGGAAACGACAATATTTTGATTTGTCCACGTTTGGTCTGTTCGGAAGCTGTTTGGGGAAGCAGACCCCAGCCTGTTTGAACTCCGAATTGGCACATTCGGACAGGATCTTTTCCTTGGAAACGGTCAGGGGAGTGTAGTCGTGGAACCGCCCAGAGGGGCCTTTGCTGTCACGGGAATCACGAGGACGGTCCTCGCGCCTCCGGTCACCTCGACGAGATATCGAAGCTTCTTCTCCTTTGGATGCCCGAGCGTTCTCCTGATGGCGCGAAGCTCGAACATGGCTGGCCGCAACCTTCTCTTCATACTGAATGTGTGATTGGGCTTTGAGGAGGAGGGCGTCTAAGTTCCTCGGTGGCGCGAGGCCAATAGCTTTAGAAAACTCAGAGCCTGGGCGGAGCCCCTGCTCGAGCAAAAACTTCTTCATTTCATCCGTCGTCGGGACCTGCACCGCTTCTTTGTTGAACCTCTCGATATATGCGCGGAGAGGTTCGTCTTTACCCCAGATTATGGCTCCCAGAGAGGCCTCAGTTTTGGGGTGGCGGCGAGATGTTGTAAAATGCCGCGAGAACATCCTGCCCAGCTGTTTCCACGAGGTGATGGACTCTTCGGGCTGTTGTTTATACCATGTCATTGCTCCCTTCCGAAGGGTGGTCGGGAACAGTCTGCATTTAATGGCGCCCCGTACGCCACGGTAGTCTAGTAGCGCATCGATGTTCTCGATGTGCTCGTCGGGGTCGGTGGTCCCGTCGTATGTGCCAAGCGACGGGGGTTTCTCCAAGCCTTTTGGGAGACGGGTAGCCAAGATCTCCTGGGACAACGGGCCGCGAGGCTCGTCATCGTCACTAGAACTGGTGTATGATGGGGACCGGACAGGATGCTCGCGTCGGCGGTTCCTTCGCGGGGAAGGTGAGCGTTTCCTTCGAGGAGAAGGTGAATGGTTCCTTCGAGGAGAAGGTGAACGGTTCCTTCGCGGGGAAGGTGAGCAGGCCCGTCCTTTGGACTTGATCGGGGGAGATAGCTCGTTCCTCCGAGTCCTCTTGTGGTCATGAGCGTACTGGTCACGCGGGGAGATCTGGTCGCGCTTTCGGGTTACGCGAGGATCATGCTCTTGGCGCAGTCTTCAGTCGATTTCTCTCTGTGGCTACGGGCTTCTTGATCGTCGCTGGTTCCTCCACGTAGGAGGGGATCTTGGACGGCGAGACTCTTCCAGCGCCCCGATCCTCTCGTTCTGCTGCAGGATCAGGGTGTTAGTTTTGTTGAGTGCTTCCAAGAGGGCTGCCACGGCCGGGTCGATGTTGTCACACCCTCATTTTCACCCTGGCATTTTCATAACATCTTCGTCTATGCATTCCTTTAGGTCATAATCATCCATGCTTGGCTCTGGTTCTAATGCATCTTGGGCGTCATCATTCTAGAAGGAAGATTTGTTTTTTCAAGGCAACGAACAAGAAGATGTCCTCAACACATTCGTTCTCTCAGGTTACAAGACCCTCATACACCTCAAAGTGTTTCAAGGTTGTAGGACAAGGGTCCTATTACTAGCAGTCAGATAAAAGTCATAGATTGTGGTTTATGGTGCATACTTTTAGAACAAGTCATTCTTTTTGGCCTTCACCAACACTATATTCAATGGCTGTATTCTTTTGCTACGTTTTGGAAAAAAGGAATATTGGAAGCATTCATGCAAGGTTTTAACCTTGGGTTAACCTAGTCATATTGGTTTGATCATAGTTATTTTCTAATGTTTTTTAGGGGAGTTTCGTTCAAAAAGAATTCCCATTCAAGATTATGATCATTCCATTTTTATTACAAGCAATATGATCCATTTTCATCACCAAGTGAGCAAGATTCATATCTAACTACAAAAGCCAAAATTGGCACATTGGAATAAATCAAGATTTCACCATTTGATGTTAAACGAGTTAAATCTCAAGGATCTTATGTTTACAATTTTCCTTCATTCCAATTCTAGAACTAATGGCTAAGTCCACTTGTGCATGGCTAATGGTGAAGCTTTTCTAGCTTGCACGTGCAGCTTGATGAAACAGTGTTGGATTTTCATACATTTTCTCCATTTCACAAATTAACAATCTTGCATCCGTAGCATATAAACACTTGATGCGAGACAACTTCACTCATTTCTCGCATGACCGCATAGCTGACAATGATGACGACGGACGCCGTGTCGTTCGTAGTCGGCACCACAAGACTCAAAAATTAATTTCCTAATCCAACAAAATTCCCGAGCCATCCGATTAGGACGCATTCCTCATTTATTCACTTCAAATTAGAGTCTGCTTCATGGAAAATTTTGCATATCTCAAGTAAATTTGTCTTTGAGAAAGTTGCAGCAAATTCTGTGACCATGTGACCATGTAGAACCTGCAGAATAGTGCATCAGTTAGTATCAAGCATTAATGAGCTTTAGCAAGTGGTTATCACAACCAACCCAAGAACATTTCAAAATTCACAACTCACAGTTCAAACATAATTCAAAGTTCAAAGTTTAGTCATCTTATCAGATTCAAAGACAAAACAAAATTCCAAGACCATAACCAAGCAATTCAATTAAAATCAGTTCTTGAAACCATATTCTACACAAGTCAGTTTTTTACAGCCCATAATGTTCATTTTCGTGCAAAAATCATGGACATACACACATCCACAAGCTTACCCAAAGTCAGAAGCAAAAGGGACAACACATGTTCAGAATGGCAAAAATGGAAAAATAAAAGCAACAGCAGAAATTCACGGTACAACAACCTTAACACCAAAACGGAAAAAGACGAAACTGTAGCAAAGCAGGCACGTAAGCATAGCAGAAGGAGCAGGGACCAAGTTTCACTAATTCGGAATTCTTTATGAACAATAAGAAAGTTTTACAAGGAATACCATAATCAGAATTCAAGGGTATCTCCTAACCCTAAAATTTGTGAATATAAAGGGAAGAGGATTTCAGAGGAACAAATCAGAAACGGCCGCACTAAAAACCTCAAAACGGTCGTGTAAGAAGCTGTTCGGAAGGAGAGTAAGGAAGATCGAGAGAAAGAGATCATACCTGCGATTTGGGAGCTCCGAGGGTAAGTTTCCCGCTTTAAGATTTTCTTCATGTAAATCTTCATTAACTTGAATGCAACGCGCCACCCCCTTGTTGTTTTTATGGATTTTAAGGAACTCTGAGTTTAGGGTTTTGAAAGAGGAACGTTTCGATTTGGTGATTTGGTCGAGATTTTGAGGAAATAAAGGCTAGAATCGGATTCAGGACATGATTTTGGGTGGGGTTAGTGTTTGAGTTGAAACGATTTAGGGTTTCCTCACCGGAGACGAAGGCGGTTTCCGCCGTAAGTCTCCTTCTCCGGCGAGCATTTTTAAGTTCCTCAACAGGCTTGTATTCAGAGGAGAGAAAGGAAATAATAAGGCGATGAGAGTTTACTCGCATATTTCTTTTATTTCTTGCAACAGTCACTTATGCCACTTGCCCCATTTTGATCCCTTTTCTTTTTTGAGTTGGCTAGGGAAGACGGTGACACTTGTCACCGTCATTTTGAGCGGCATTCTCATCATTTTTATTCCCTGCGCAATATCTCCAAACACTCCGTTGTGCACCTTCTGTTTGTGCCTTAGATCTAATCAATAGCTATGATCTATCCAGATCCAACGCTCAGGATCTCGTCTACAGTCAACCGGGTTGACTGAGGGCCTGTGGTAGACCCTCCAAGCGAAATGGGCTTAGCCCTTGGGCTTAGAGCGTTTTGGTTATTTGCACCCTTCCATTTGTTTGTTTTTCAGTACCAGCCCATAAGGTTTTTTTTCTTTTTTGATTTGTTTTATTATTTATTTCTTTTTTTTTTATCATTATCACTTTTGATTAATTTATAAAAATATAAAAAATGTGTGTATTGTTAATTATCTTAAATATATTTATTTAATATTAATTTATTAAATTATTAATTAATTTTATTAAATATTCATATTTAACTTAGTTAATAATTTTGTATGTTGTCTAGTTTGTTTTAGTTGTGTAATGATTATTTAGTTTGGTTGTGCAATACGTTTACACCATGATAATATTTGATTAGTATCTCATTTGCACATTCAAACCTTTTTAAAAAAAAATAAATTCTCGATCCAACGTCGAGCCATTTTTCGCCCTTGTAAGTCGATTGCCTCGTGCATCGCCATCAACCTTGTTCGTTACACTTCAAATTTTTTTTCTCAACTAGCAATAAACCCTTGATCCAACGTCAAGTGGCATTTTTCTCAAAAAAATTCAAAACACTTCCTTAAGTAAGAGAATAAAGTTCTCTTTGTATTGAACTAAAGAGAGGGGATTGGGTGAAGACCTCTTCCTCTTCGAGTATTAGGATGCTCACTTTAGAGTGTATGGTCTCGATACTCGTCTTTTAATACGAAGACGTGACTATATTCACCACCCATTCTTTCAAAAACCTTTTTTCTCTCTTTATTTCATCTCCTTGTGTCTAAAAAACCTTGGTCTTGTACCAAGCGCATTTTCAAAACCTTTTCTTAATAAACTTAGATGGTCGTGGAGTGGTTAGGCGAAGGCCTTCTCCTATCCCGAGTGCTTGACATTACCTTTAGGGTTCACTGTCGTGAAGCACTTACCATCTAAAACCAAAAACACTTTTAATAAGAGAATAAAGTTCTCTTTGTATTGAACTAAAAGAGGGGATTGGTTGAAGACCTCTTCCTCTTCGAGTATTAGGATGCTCACTTTAGAGTGTGTGGTCTCGATACTCGTCTTTCAATACGAAGACGTGACTATATTCGCCACACATCTTTCACAATAAATCTTTTGAGGTTAAGAATCGGGTACTACCCGAAGGGGTTCCTATCCGAGAACTTATTTCACCCTTTAAAACCAACCTTCACAAATCAAATGAGACATCTTGCCCTGATGGCGAAAATCAACCTTTTCAAAAAGGACATGTTACGTCCGTTCTACCGCAAACAGGTAACGCATAAGACTCCACGAGCGAGCTGCAATACATCTAACTGCTAGAACCCGCACATTAGCATCGTCCATAAAAAACAACAACAAATCATAGGTCGAACTACGATTGCTCTGATTCTTCATTCTCGTCCGAATGCAAGATACGTAGGCACAAGATCGTGGGGATCTTGGCGAGCCACCTTCTATCCATCTTCCGTTTTCTATCCCCCTTTCCCTCTCCCTCTTTAGAACACTCTTAGAAAGCGATTTCCTTAGAAAACATCCTTACACATAGACAAGCGAATGGTTCCCATCGAGTACGATGGATGTGAGGGGTGCTAATACCTTCCCCTCGCATAACCGGCTTCCGAACCCATAATTTGGTTGTGAGACCATCTTATCCTTTCTTCTTTGGGTTTTCTCGATGTTTTCCCTTCCCCTCATGGGATAAATAAAGTTCGATGGCGACTCTCCTGTTTCGTTCCTTTTCGCCTCCGGTCGACTATTTTTCGAGTAGCGACAGCTGGCAACTCTGCTGGGGACTGGTTCTCCCTAAGCAAGCCAAGCCTAATTTGTTTGTCATGTGTGTACTTTTGTTTGCTTTATTATCTTGTGCTTCTCTTATCTGTTGGGTATATTGGGGATGGTTGGTGAGGAGAAGGGGTTTCTACCCGAGCTTTTCGAGTATACACTAAGCTAGGAGGTGGTTGCTTACTGATTTGCGAGACTTAGGACTCGTCGAGTCGGTTTGACTTCCACCGCTCAGATGAGGCCCCTTTGGGAATGATTATGTCTTACGATTAGTCGTAATGGCGTCTTTGTTTCCGACCTGGGAGTCCGTGATTCTGAGGACCTTTAGAACCCTATTCCAAAGGTTACTAAGGCATAACTCTGTGCTCATCCTTTGAAGGGATTACCTTCTTACGAATCGTCGTTATGATGGGAAACTTTTGAGGGTTAGTGCATGGGACCTTGTTTGAAAACCTTTGGAATGCCCTGTTGTAACCCAATAGATTGACTACCCGAGGTGAGGGATATCTTGTGGTGCTGTCATGCAGAATCTGTGATCTTGACCCTTGTGCCGTGAACCCGTTCCGAAGCATTTGCATTCATGACATTGCATACCATTTTTTTTGCATATCAAGGGACTTAAGAGACTATGGTTATCTCAGGTATTGCTGAAAGAATGGATGATCCTAAGAAGATAAGCACCAATTCACTAAAGTTCAGAGAGCCGAAGTTGGGTGCAATCCGAGATATTCTGCTAGATGTACCGAAAGTAATGAAGATCAATTTCCAAGGGCAACATGGGAAAGTGCTTGATCTCCTGGATACTAGATTGGATACTTGGGCTTTGTACGCGTTGGCTCAATTCTATGATGCTCCGCTCCGATGCTTCACCTTTCAAAATTACCAGTTGGCTCCTACTCTCGAGGAATAATCTCATCTACTGAATATTAAGATCAAGAGTCGACCCATTTACACCGGTTTAGAAGAAGAACTACGACCTCCATCCATTGCTCATGCACTTCACATCACCAAAGAAGAGGTTGATGCTGGTTTAGTCCATAAGGGAGGTACTCATGGGTTCCCTCTGAAATTTCTTCTCGACAAAGTTGCTCAGCATAAGACCAATAAGGATTGGGAGAGATTTGGAATCTTTCTTGCTCCGATCATCTATGGAATTATTCTCTTCCCAAATATAGATAATTTCATAGACATTGTTGCCGTTACTCTCTTCATTCATAAGAACCCGGTTCCCACGCTCCTTGCCGACACTTACCATTCCATTCATTGGAGGAGTGAGAAGAAGACAGGGATGGTCCAATGTTGTTCCCACCTGCTATACAAGTGGTACACCTCTCATCTGCCTAAGGATGGCCCTTTTGTGGAGAACAAGCAGAAGCTGAAGTGGTCCAACCGTATCATGTCTTTAGTAGCTGATGACATTGCATGGTACTCTCATGAGTATTATGATACAGAAATCATCTTCAGTTGTGGAGAGTTCTGCAATGTACCTCTAATTGGGAGAGCAGGCTGTATTAACTATAATCCGATCATGGCATTGCGCCAACTTGGCTACGCAATGAAGGATGAGCCTGAGGCAGAAAAGATCCAAAGTTTCTTCCTAGCCAATAAAGTGGATGACCCTGAGTTTGTAAGAAGGATCTCAAGAGCGTGGAATAAGGTCCATTCAAGTGGGAGAAAGGAATTGGAGGCAAAGAACTGTGTGGCCAAAGAACCATACAACAGGTGGTTATTGGCAAGGGTTGCGGAAAGGCCGTTACCATACCCTTATGAGGCTCCCATGCATACTAAGCCTCCTGTACCCACACATGTTCCTATGGAGGAGTATAACAAGCTGAAGTTATTGATGGAGAAATTGACTAAAGAAAATGAAGAGCTACAAGCACAAATCCACCAAGCTGGTTTAGAGACTAGCCAGTTTAAGAGGAAGTTTGAGTTTGAGCAAGATCAAGTGGTTGAAACTAGCAAGAAGTTGAAGATCGAAAGTGATCTGAGGGTCCTGTATCAAAATGGCTTTGAAGGGGCTGATGCATCAGTGAAAGCTCTCCGAAAACGTTTGGAAGAGGCCAAAGACTCTTGTGGTAGGGCTTGGCGCCTATATGAAGAGGGTTCTGCTGCTAAGAAGGAAACTAGAGAAAAGCTCGAAGCTAACATTGATGAGCTCGAAGGACGATTGAGAAATGCTCTGACTTTGGTCAAAGAGGAGCGTCACCTCAAAGAGGAAGCCATGAGGTCGGCACGCTATACTCCTGAAATGTGGAACGAAAAGTGTAAGGAGTTGGAAGCTTCTAAAGGGCTAGTGGAGCATTGGAAGAGTCGTTTCGAGGATTTGAAGAAAGATAGCTCTCAATGGGTCAAAAGGGAGAAGAACATCAATCAGTTGCTCAACACTCATGTAGAGTCTCTGAACATTTGTCAGCCCGCTTTGGATATGTACCGTGCTAGGTACAATGGCCTTGTAGAATACTGTAATCTCATGATTAGCGATGTACCTTGGAGGTTGGAGAGCGCAATGCAAGACTTGGATGGCAACAACGCCCCTCCTTCGGTTAACGACTTCATTCACCTTTGTGATCAGATGGTAGGGAGATTCTTGTTCGAGTCGAAGAAGCTTGAAGAACGCATCCGAAAGAAGACCATTTGATTATTGTTTTGTATTCTCATGTCTTATTTCAAAACTTATGTACTCATTTAATGAACATGCTTAATCTTGTGTACTTAATCTTCTAGTGAATTAATGAAAAGCTTCTTTTGTTCTCAAAGCTGTGCAAATTTTATTTCTATAATACCTATGATAACCACGAGTCTCGAGGGTCTCCTTGAACATCATTCTAGCATTGCATACGCATTCATATATCCTCTTGCATATTCATCAAACCCCGAAACTCACAACCACTTGGCCTGCTGCAGTAGGAACAAGCTGACTTCCCGGCATCCTTACAACACCAGGAGCAATCGGAAGAGGATCATGGATCAAATTGAGCAGAACCAAGCCGCTCTTAGAGAAGAGATGCTCACTATGAAGACGCAAATGGGCCAGCTGATGGAGGTCATTCAGAACATTGCTAGAGGACAAGAAGAGATGAGGCAAGCTGCTGAAAGAAACGCTGCCATTCCAACTCCTGTTGGTGGAGGTGTTCCAATTCCTGTAGGTGGAGGTGTTCCAATCCCTGATGGTGCGGGAATTCCAATCCGTATAGGCGAAGGCATCCCAGCGGCTGCTAGGGCGATCCCAACACTCGTCCAGTATGATAAGCATGAAGATTTTTATGGCCCTCATGGTGACTCGGTCGTAGATGCTTTTGGGCCGCCAAATGATGACTTGGCAAAGAAGGTGCATGCCCTACAAGAGACTGTGAAAGGCTTGCAAGGACCCAATATGTTTGGTTTAGATGCTGCTGATATGTGCTTTGTGGCTGGTGTTAGGATCCCTCCTAAATTCAAACTCCCTGTCTTCGAGATATACAAGGGAACCAGTTTTCCGAGAACACACATTCGATCATACTGCAGAAGAATGGCTGCTCATTCAGATGACGAGAAATCGCTTATGCATTTCTTTCAAGATAGCCTCAGTGGGGATTCCCTTGAATGGTATATGCAATTGGAGCACGTCAACATCAGGACATGGAATGAATTAGTTGAAGCCTTCTTAAAGCATTACCAATACAACTCAGACATGGCACCTAACCGCACACAACTCCAAGGTCTGACTCAGAAGTCTGGCGAGTCATTTAAGGATTATGCTCAGAGGTGGAGGGACTTAGCTTCAAGAGTACAACCACCTCTCCTTGACAAAGAACTCAATGACATGTTCATGGGAACTCTCCAAGGACCCATCTTGGAGCGCTTGGCAGGAAGTACATCCTCTGTATTTTCCGAGTTGGTAATGGCTGGAGAAAGGATTGAGAGCATGATAAAGTTAGGAAAAATTCAGAATGCCGCTGAATCCTCTAGTGGAGCTAAAAGGCCCCATCAAGGTTTTTCGAAGAAGAAAGAGGGAGAGGCAAGCACTGCTTTCGGGAATAGGGGAAAAGGTAGAGCATATCAGGAATATCATCAGGTGGCTGCTGTCACCCCGAATCAGTATCATCAACCTTTGACTATCCCTGCAAGCCAGCCTGCTGTTCAGCAACAAGCGCCTCAACACCAAAACTACTACCAAGGTCAGCCCAGACAGAGGAGACCCGAGAAAAAGTTTGACCCTATTCCCACAACTTATGCCATATTGATTCCACTTTTACTTAAGGGTTCATTGGTATAATTGAGAGACATGAAGCCCCCGCCTGCTGTTTTACCTCTTGGTTACGATGCGAATGCTCACTGTGAGTTCCACTCTGGAGCTCCCGGGCACAACATCGAAAATTGTAAGGCCCTGAAATACATAGCTCAAGATCTCATCGACTCGAAGGCCATCAATTTCAACAGAAATACTCCCAATGTTATCAATAACCCAATACCGAATCATAACCATGCCACGAATATGATTGAAGAGTCCAGAGGAAAGAAATTGGTGTCGAAGGTTGGCAAGATGAAGACTTCTTTTGCAACTGTCAAGGAACAACTACTAATGCAAGACATCTTCCCAGGATGTTCTATGGATTGCCAATATTGTTTGGCAGATCCCCAAAGCTGTGATGACTTGAAGATGGGAATTCAAAAATTGCTAGACCAAGGCGTTCTATTGGTAGAACAGATATCCCCTGCTGAAGAGGTGGCAACTTTGGACATCCCTTATGATCCAATTGAAATTCTCTACGATGGTGATGTGTCATGGGAAGTGTCGTACAATCAACCCCATGTATCGTTGGAGATCCCGTGTGATTATGATTGGTATCCTGCTTAAATCCTTGGTAATCCAGTACGCATGCCTCTGGAAATCCCCTATGATTCGATTGACGTTCCAGTGTCACCACCTTCATTAGCTCCATTGACAATAACCGTGCCTTCTCCGTTCCCTTTTGAGAGCACCAAGGCTGTGCCTTGGAATTATGATTCAGCTATATACATCAATGGATAGAAAGTGGAAGATGAACCAGTAATAATTAAAGATTCTGTGGAAAATCTCGCTGGAACCAGAGGTGTGACCAAGAGTGGAAGGATTTTCACACCTGTGCCACCACCAAGCAATAATTCTGAAGCTGTAGGAAAGACAAATGAAAGGCAGACAACAGTTAAACAAGGGCAATCCTCTACTCAGAAGGAAGGTCCTAATGATGAAGCGAAAGAGTTTTTGCGCATTATCCGAAAAAGTGACTATAAGGTGGTTGATCAGCTCAACCAAATACCTTCCAAAATTTCGATGTTGTCATTGCTAATGTGTTCGCCTGCCCATCATGAGGCATTGTTGAAGTTTTTAAAGGCTGCCCACGTTCCTCAAGATATTTCGATTTTGAAGGGGTAGTGTCAAACATTGCATCCAAACATGTTTTGAGCTTCAGTGATGAAGAATTGCCCCCAGAGGGGAAGAATCACAATAAAGCTCTGCATATATCCATTGAGTGCGTTGATGTTGTTTTTCCAAGAGTTTTGGTGGACACTGGGTCATCGCTGAATGTTTTGCCTAAGAATTCTTTGTCCAAGCTTACCATTGAAGGGTTGATGATGAAGCCGAGTTCAATGATAGGGAAGGATTTTGATGGGGCTAGGAGAACTGTGATAGGTGAGGTTGACCTCCCTATCAAAATTGGGCCTCACACTTTCATCATCACATTCTATGTGATGGATATTTATCCAGCCTACAGTTTCCTCCTAGGGCGCCCCTGGATCCACACTGCTGGCACAGTAACATCCACACTCCATCAAAAACTAAAGTTCATGATCAACAACCAGATTGTTGTAATTGATGGGGAAGAGGATATTCTGGTTAGCCACTTAACCTCATTCCGTTACGTTGAAGTGGGAGGGGAAGTTCATGAGACCCCTTTCCAAGCTTTCGAGGTTATAAATGTGGAGATGATTCCTGCCGAGAAGGAGAAGAAGAAGTCAGAAAAGACTGGGCCCTCGATAATTACTTGGAAGGACGCGAAGACTGTGATTGAAGCTGGTCACCCTGAAGGTTAGGGAAGAGTGTTGGAGCTACCAGTTAACAGAAACAAGGCTGGCTTGGGATTCCCAAGTCATCTAAAGAAGACAACCTCCGACAAAGGCAAAGGATCTGTTCCTCCTCCTGTTTTCACTAGTGCTGGACATCTTGTTGACAGCCAAGTTACTTGTGTGGAAGCTGAAGATGGTGTGCCCAAAGAAGTCTGCATGGTGTATCCAAGAGCACCAAATCAACAACTCAACAATTGGACTGTCGTGGAGATGCATGAAGTCACCTTTGTCGAAGAGTAATTTTCCTTGTGTTGTTTTCCAATCCTATGCTCTGCCCAAGGCATATGGATTATTTTGTAGGGCCCTCATGTTTTCAATCAATATTTATCATGAATGAAATGAACTTTTTGCATTCAATTGTGTTCCCTGTCTTTCTTTTTTTAATTTTGCATAAATAAAATGGCAATGTTTTTCTTGCATTTTTCTTTCTTCAACTTCTCAAAATAAAGCATGAAATCATCATCATGCAGATCCACCCCGGTTTCCATTGATAATGATTCTGCTATGGTCGGATATGACTTTGATAACCCAATTTATCACGCTGATGAAGACTGCGAGGAGACTTGTGAGCTCCCAGAGGAGCTAGACAGACTACTGAAGCAAGAGTCAAAGGTCATCCAACCGCACCAGGAGTCAGTAGATATCATCAATCTTGGGACCGAAGATGACAGGAAGGAAGTCAAGGTAGGCTCTACTATAGAGGAAGATGTAAAGAGAAGATTGGTCGAGTTGTTACACCAGTACAAGGACGTGTTCGCTTGGTCTTACCAAGACATGCCCGGACTGGATGAAGACATTGTAATGCACAGACTACCTCTCAAGGAAGGATGCTCGCCGGTGAAGCAGAAGACGAGAAGAACCCGACCTAAAATGGCTATCAAAATTAAAGAAGAAGTCCAAAAGCAGTTAGACGCAGGATTCCTGGCTGTATCCAACTACCCACGTTGGGTCGCGAACATCGTTCCCGTACCCAAGAAAGATGGGAAGGTACGGATGTGTGTAGACTACAGAGATCTCAACAAGGCCAGTCCCAAAGACGATTTTCCTTTGCCACATATAGATGTACTAGTGGACAATACGACCCAATTTTCCGTCTTTTCTTTTATGGATGGGTTTTCTGGATACAATCAGATTAAGATGGCTCCGGAGGATATGGAAAAGACTACCTTCATCACCCCTTGGGGAACCTTTTGTTATAAGGTTATGCCATTCGGACTAAAGAATGCAGGAGCGACATATTAACGAGCGATGGTAACACTCTTCCATGACATGATTCATAAAGAGATTGAATGTTATGTTGACGATATGATTGCGAAGTCAAAAACTGAGGAAGAGCACCTCGTTCATCTCGAGAAGCTGTTTACAAGATTGAGGAAGTTCAGATTACGATTAAATCCTAACAAGTGTACTTTTGGTGTGAGATCTGGCAAATTGCTAGGTTTCATTGTAAGTCAAAGAGGAATAGAAGTAGACCCAGACAAAGTCAAAGCTATCCAAGATATGCCTGTACCGAAGATTGAGAAGGAAGTTCTTGGTTTCCTGGGAAGATTGAACTATATTTCTCGATTCATATCCCATCTGACGGCCACCTGTGAGCCCATATTCAAGTTGCTACGAAAGGATCAAGCAGTCATGTGGAATGACAATTGTCAGAAAGCTTTCAAGAAGATAAAAGAATATCTACAAGAACCACCGATCTTGATACCTCCTGTGCCAGGGAAACCTCTCATAATGTACTTAACTGTGTTAGATGGATCCATGGGATGCGTACTAGGGCAACAAGATAAGATAGGTAGGAAGGAGCATGCTATATACTACCTGAGCAAGAAGTTCAATGATTGCGAAACGAGATACTCGATGCTCGAGAAGACTTGCTGTGCATTGGCTTGGGCTGCCAAATGCCTAAGGCAATACATGCTCACCCATACGACTCTCCTGATCTCAAAAATGGATCCTATCAAATACATCTTTGAGAAACCTGCACTCGCCGGACGAGTTGCTCGCTGGCAGATGGTGTTAACAGAATACGACATTCAATATGTCACACAAAAAGCCATCAAAGGAAGCGTGTTGTCTGATTATCTAGCCCACCAGCCTGTGGAAGACTACCAGCCCATGCTTCTCGATTTTCCCGATGAAGATGTTATGTTCGCCAGAGATTATGAAATGCCAGGCCCAGACGACGGACCCGAACCAGGATCGCGATGGATGCTCGTGTTTGATGGTGCCGCAAATGCTCAAGGCAGTGGAATTGGGGCAATAATCACATCACCCACTGGATTTCATATCCCTTTCACTGCTAGGTTGTGCTTCAGATGTACTAACAACATGGCCGAATACGAAGCTTGCATCTTTGGAATAGAAGCTGCTATTGACCACAGGATCAAAATTCTAGAAGTCTATGGGGACTCCGCGTTGGTCATCAGTCAAATTAAAGGAGATTATATGGCCCGCGATAGCAAGCTTATCCCATACAGAGACCATGTCTTGAAGTTGATCCCATACTTTGATGAGATTACTTTCAACCACATTCCAAGAGAAAGTAATCAATTGGCAGATGCCCTAGCCACGCTAGCATCCATGTTTAAGGTCAAATGGAAGAACGAGGCGCCTGCCATTCATCTTGAGTACCTTGATGAGCCTGCCTACTGTTTGAAGAATGAGGCCACAAAGCCTGAAGTTGATGATCATCCTTGGTTCTATGATATCAAGCGGTATCTAGAAACACAAGAGTATCCAGAGAACATCACCATCACTGACAAGAAATACCTGAGGAAGCTTTCATCAAAATTCTTCCTGAGTGGGGATGTACTCTATAAGAGGAACTATGACTCGGTCCTGCTCAGATGCATGGATAGACACGAAGCAGATCGAATCATAAATGAAGTTTATGAAGGGTCTTTCGGAACACATGCCAGCGGACACACCATGGTTAAGAAGATCTTAAGGGCGGGATACTACTGGATGACAATGGAAACTGATTGTTACCGCCACGTGCAAACCTGGCATAAGTGCCAAATCTACGCAGATAAGATCGATGCTTCACCACTTCCTCTAAATGTGTTGACATCGCCTTGGCCATTCGCCATGTGGGGTATAGACGTGATCGGACGTATCGAGCCCACTGCTTCAAATGGACACCGTTTCATCTTAGTCGCCATTGACTACATCACTAAATGGGTGGAAGCCGCGTCTTATGCCAATGTCACTAAGCAAGTGGTGGCTCGCTTCATCAAGAAAGAGATTATCTGTAGATATGGGGTTCCAAATAAAATCATTACCGACAATGGTTCGAACCTCAATAATAAATTGATGAAGGATTTATGCAAAAGCTTTAAAATCGAGCACCACAATTCAACTCCGTACAGTCCGAAGATGAATGGAGCTGTCGAGGCGACCAACAAAAACATCAAAAAGATTGTCCAGAAGATGGTGAAGACATATAAAGACTGGCATGAGATGTTGCCTTTTGCTCTGCACTGCTACCGCACATCGGTACGCACTTCTACTAGGGCAACTCCCTTTTCTCTCGTGTATGGCATGGACGCAGTACTGCTGATCGAAGTAGAGATTCCTTCCTTGAGGATTTTAACAGACGTCAAGCTTGACGAAGCTGAATGGGTGCAAGCAAGACTCGACCAGCTCAATCTCATTGATGAAAAGCACATGACGGCCATCTGTCATTGTCAACTATACCAGAAGCGGTTGAAGAGAGCCTTTGACAAGAAAGTTCGCCCTCGCCATATCGAAGTAGGGGATCTGGTTTTGAGGAAAATTCAACCAATTCACACCGACCCAAGGGGCAAATGGGCACCAAACTATGAAGGTCCATACGTGGTCAGAAAGGTTTTCTCTGGAGGAGCCTTGATTCTCTCCACTATGGACGGCGATGACCTCCCATCCCCTGTGAATTCAGATGCAGTTAAAAAATATTATGCCTAAAAGATAGACCCGGTGGACCAAAAAGAAAATCCACGCAAAAATGGGCGTCCTGGTGGACCATGTAAAAAGAAGAAGGTCCAGGCAAAATTAGGGACAAAACGAAAGAAATGACCCGCTAAGTTAAAAACCTGCAAGGGTAACTTAGGCAAAAAAGGGTATCCCGGTAGGCTGAAAACCCAAAAAGGGCGGTCTAGGCAAAAATTAGGGATTAAAAAGGCAAAACCTGCATTCTGTAAAAACTGGTGAATTTTCCTCCTTGATCGTTGCACTCAGAAGCAAAGCTTAAAGGGTCTTCAAAGATATACGGGTCATAGCGTAATTGAAACTCGATGGAAACCGTTTTCAACATTGCCTTTGCTTTTTTTTTTATCCATTTACTTTTAAAGCAATTACCTCTTATAGGAATTGCCTCCTCTTGTAATTCACTCTTTTAAGGGTCTTCATCAATAAAATACTATTTTCATCAAAAAGTTTTCTCTTTTAATTTTTGCTCTGTGATTGCAAAACTTGTTTTATTTATGACAAGTATTGCATTTGAATTCTTGGGGATAATAATTTCGGTGATGAAAATAAAATGCGGGATTACTCTTTCTCTTAAGGTGTCTGTAGGGTAACCATGATCCCTGAGTAATATGCAGAAATAACATTAAAACCACAAATTGACTTGGCCCAGGCAAGAGCCATCCGGCCTGGAGTGACCTAGCATAAAGCAACGTGGAGCCCTAGCATCTCCAGAGCATGGTTGCGTCGGCAGATTTCGAGTGTCGGGAAGTTAAGTTTGTTCCTCTTTCAACCAAAGCCTTACCTTCCTTGGCACCCCGAGACCAAAATCCACCTTTGACTGGTACCCTTCACCTTACGTGTCTCCTTTTCCCCAGCAAGCCCAATTATTCCTTGACACCTTAACCAAAGCCCAACCACGTTTGGCACGACCGTCACTTCAGACTCTCACCTCCTAATATCCCCAGCATTGTGCATACATTTTTGCATTATTTGCATGTTTGTTTAGCCAGTTCCGGTAGAGGGTAGGGCATTCCTGTGGACTTTGTCTCCCCCATCACTTATTACTTCCAAATCCTTCCGTGCCTTTCGCATGAGTATTTCCTTATCTTACCTTTCGTAAGGGATTTCATTGCCTTTCGTGTGAAGTCTTATCCTTTTGCTTTCCTTTTGTAAGCGTGCTCGCTGCCTTACGTACGCGACAGAATTCTGTATTAGGTATCTTCGATGGATTTGGACGCTTGATGCCTATGTGTCCAAGAACTGAATGGTCGCAAGTCAGAGAATGTCACCTCCGCCGTTGTGCCTATGAGGTCAAATGATGTTCTGATACCCTTTGCAAGTCCCCTCTGCCTTTTGTATGAAGATGGTTATTGCCCCCAACTTACCTTTTGTGAGTCTTTCGTGTCATTTTTCACGATGTATCTCCTCCTTGCCTTTTGCAATGTGTCCAACTTACCTTTAGTAAGAGCCTTCCCGTGCCTTTTGCACAATTTCTTCCCAGCTTACCTTTTGTAGGTCTCCTTCCTACCTTTTGTAGAAAGGAATCTGTCTCCAAACCTTTTGTTCTGGAGTCGTTTCTGCTGTTCGCAGAAGTAAATACGATCGTCTTCTCCCAGGGGAGTTATGTTTTCTCTAAGCCTTTTGTTCTGGGGTATTTTCTACCTTTCGTAGAAAGGAATTGTCTCCTAACCTTTTGTTCTGGGGTCCTCTCTACCTTTCGTAGAAGGAAATTGTCTCCTAACCTTTTGTTCTGGGGTCCTCTCTACCTTTCGTAGAAGGAAATTGTCTCCAAGCCTTTTGTTATGGAGTTCTCTATACCTTTTGTAGGAGGAATTATTCTCCAAACCTTGTGTTCTGGAGTCGTTTCTGCTGTTGCAAAAAATAGTACGATCGTCTTCTCCAAAGGGAGTCTCCTCTACGTGATGTAGCAGGAATCTTTTTCTCTCCAAACCTTTCATTCTGGGGTCCTCTCTGCCTTTAGTAGAAGGAAACTTTTTCTCCTAACCTTTTGTTCAGGGGTCCTCTTTGCCTTTTGCGAGAGGAGAACCAATATCTCATCCTTTATTCCTGAGTCCTCTCTACCTTTCGTAGGAGGAATATCTCATCTTTTATTTCTTGAGTCCTCTCTACCTTTCGTAGGAGGAATATCTCTCTTAATTTTTTACCCTTGAGTCTTCCTTACCTTTTTGTGGAAGGGGTGTCTCATTACTTTATTCTTGAGTCATATCTACCTTTCGTAGAAGGAATATCTCAACCTTTTTATGTCCCGAGTATGCTACAGGGATGCCTGCCTTTTCAAGACCGGCAAAGCACTCATGTTCATTTCTCATTGCATCTCAAGTATATCATCATATCCCTCATAACCAATTACCTCGTCCTATTGACAGATACCTTTTCATGTCATCCCACTGATTCATTACCTTTCATTCCACTCCTTTTTCGGCTGAAAATTCCGGGTATTCTTATATTTAATCCTCTTGTACCTTGACTGTAAGAAAGCCTCTGCCACTCACGCCTCCAAGTTCAAGAAGATTAAATAGGGGCATCTGTCACACCCTCATTTTCACCCTGCCATTTTCATAACATCTTCGTCTATGCATTCCTTTAGGTCATAATCATCCATGCTTGGCTCTGGTTCTAATGCATCTTGGGCGTCATCATTCTAGAAGGAAGATTTGATTTTTCAAGGCAACGAACAAGAAGATGTCCTCAACACATTCGTTCTCTCAGGCTACAAGACCCTCATACACCTCAAAGTGTTTCAAGGTTGTAGGACAAGGGTCCTATTACTAGCAGTCAGATAAAAGTCATAGATTGTGGTTTATGGTGCATACTTTTAGAACAAGTCATTCTTTTTGGCCTTCACCAACACTATATTCAATGGCTGCATTCTTTTGCTACGTTTTGGAAAAAAGGAATATTGGAAGCATTCATGCAAGGTTTTGACCTTGGGTTGACCTAGTCATATTGGTTTGATCATAGTTATTTTCTAATGTTTTTTAGGGGAGTTTCGTTCAAAAAGAATTCCCATTCAAGATTATGATCATTCCATTTTTATTACAAGCAATATGATTCATTTTCATCACCAAGTGAGCAAGATTCATATCTAACTACAAAAGCCAAAATTGGCACATTGGAATAAATCAAGATTTCACCATTTGATGTTAAACGAGTTAAATCTCAAGGATCTTATGTTTACAATTTTCCTTCATTCCAATTCTACAACTAATGGCTAAGTCCAATTGTGCATGGCTAATGGTGAAGCTTTTCTAGCTTGCACGTGCAGCTTGATGAAACAGTGTTGGATTTTCATACATTTTATCCATTTCACAAATTAACAATCTTGCATCCGTAGCATAGAAACACTTGATGCGAGACAACTTCACTCATTTCTCGCATGACCGCATAGCTGACAATGATGACGACGGATGCCGTGTCGTTCGTAGTCGGCACCACAAGACTCAAAAATTGATTTCCTAATCCAACAAAATTCCCGAGCCATCCGATTAGGACGCATTCCTCATTTATTCGCTTCAAATTAGAGTCTGCTTCATGGAAAATTTTGCATATCTCAAGTAAATTTGTCTTTGAGAAAGTTGCAGCAAATTCTGTGACCATGTGACTATGTAGAACCTGCAGAATGGTGCATCAGTTAGTATCAGGCATTAATGAGCTTTAGCAAGTGGTTATCACAACCAACCCAAGAACATTTCAAAATTCACAACTCACAGTTCAAACATAATTCAAAGTTCAAAGTTTAGTCATCTTATCAGATTCAAAGACAAAACAAAATTCCAAGACCATAACCAAGCAATTCAATTAAAATCAGTTCTTGAAACCATATTCTACACAAGTCAGTTTTTTACAGCCCATAATGTTCATTTTCGTGCAAAAATCATGGACATACACACATCCACAAGCTTACCCAAAGTCAGAAGCAAAAGGGACAACACATGTTCAGAATGGCGAAAATGGAAAAATAAAAGCAATAGCAGAAATTCACGGTACAACAACCTTAACACCAAAATGGAAAAAGACGAAACTGTAGCAGAGCAGGCACGTAAGCATAGCAGAAGGAGCAGGGACCAAGTTTCACTAATTCGGAATTCTTTTTGAACAATAAGAAAGTTTTACAAGGAATACCATAATCAGAATTCAAGGGTATCTCCTAACCCTAAAATTTGTGAATATAAAGGGAAGAGGATTTCAGAGGAACAAATCAGAAACGGCCGCACTAAAAACCTCAAAACGGTCGTGTAAGAAGCTGTTCGGAAGGAGAGTAAGGGAGATCGAGAGAAAGAGATCATACCTGCGATTTGGGAGCTCCGAGGGTAAGTTTCCCGCTTTAAGATTTTCTTCATGTAAATCTTCATTAACTTGAATGCAACGCGCCGCCCCCTTGTTGTTTTTATGGATTTTTAAGGAACTCTGAGTTTAGGGTTTTGAAAGAGGAATGTTTCGATTTGGTGATTTGGTCGAGATTTTGAGGAAATAAAGGCTAGAATCGGATTCAGGACATGATTTTGGGTGGGGTTAGTGTTTGAGTTGAAACGATTTAGGGTTTCCTCACCGGAGACGAAGGCGCTTTCCGCCGTAAGTCTCCTTCTTCGGCGAGCATTTTTAAGTTCCTCAACAGGCTTGTATTCAGAGGAGAGAAAGGAAATAATAAGGCGATGAGAGTTTACTCGCATATTTCTTTTATTTCTTGCAACGGTCACTTATGCCACTTGCCCCATTTTGATCCCTTTTCTTTTTTGAGTTGGCTAGGGAAGATGGTGACACTTGTCACCGTCATTTTGAGTGGAATTCTCATCATTTTTATTCCCTGCGCAATATCTCCAAACACGCCGTTGTGCACCTTCCGTTTGTGCCTTAGATCTAATCAATAGCTATGATCTATCCAGATCCAACGCTCAGGATCTCGTCTACAGTCAACCGGGTTGACTGAGGGTCTGTGGTAGACCCTCCAAGCGAAATGGGCTTAGCCCTTGGGCTTAGAGCGTTTTGGTTATTTGCACCCTTCCATTTGTTTGTTTTTCAGTACCAGCCCATAAGGTTTTTTTTTCTTTTTTGATTTGTTTTATTATTTATTTCATTTTTTTTTATCATTATCACTTTTGTTTAATTTATAAAAATATAAAAAATGTGTGTATTGTTAATTATCTTAAATATATTTATTTAATATTAATTGATTAAATTATTAATTAATTTTATTAAATATTCATATTTAACTTAGTTAATAATTTTGTATGTTGTCTAGTTTGTTTTAGTTGTGTAATGATTATTTAGTTTGGTTGTGCAATACGTTTACACCATGATAATATTTGATTAGTATCTCATTTGCACATTCAAACCTTTTTTAAAAAAAATAAATTCTCGATCCAACGTCGAGCCATTTTTCGCCCTTGTAAGTCGATTGCCTCGTGCATCGCCATCAACCTTGTTCGTTACACTTCAAATTTTTTTTTCTCAACTAGCAATAAACCCTTGATCCAACGTCAAGTGGCATTTTTCTCAAAAAAAATTCAAAACACTTCCTTAAGTAAGAGAATAAAGTTCTCTTTGTATTGAACTAAAGAGAGGGGATTGGGTGAAGACCTCTTCCTCTTCGAGTATTAGGATGCTCACTTTAGAGTGTGTGGTCTCGATACTCGTCTTTCAATACGAAGACGTGACTAAATTCACCACCCATTCTTTCAAAAACCTTTTTTCTCTCTTTATTTCATCTCCTTGTGTCTAAAAAACCTTGGTCTTGTACCAAGTGCATTTTCAAAACCTTTTCTTAATAAACTTAGATGGTCGTGGAGTGGTTAGGTGAAGGCCTTCTCCTATCCCGAGTGCTTGACATTACCTTTAGGGTTCAATGTCGTGAAGCACTTACCATCTAAAACCAAAAACACTTTTAATAAGAGAATAAAGTTCTCTTTGTATTGAACTAAAGAGAGGGGATTGGGTGAAGACCTATTCCTCTTCGAGTATTAGGATGCTCACTTTAGAGTGTGTGGTCTCGATACTCGTCTTTCAATACGAAGACGTGACTATATTCGCCACACATCTTTCACAATAAATCTTTTGAGATTAAGAATTGGGTACTACCCGAAGGGGTTCCTATCCGAGGACTTATTTCACCCTTTAAAACCAACCTTCACAAATCAAATGAGACATCTTGCCTTGATGGCGAAAATCAACCTTTTCAAAAAGGACATGTTACGTCCGTTCTACCGCAAACAGGTAACGCATAAGACTCCACGAGCGAGCTGCAAAACACCTAACTGCTAGAACCCGCACGTTAGCATCGTCCATAAAAAACACCAACAAATCATAGGTCGAACTACGATTGCTCTGATTCTTCATTCTCGTCCGAAAGCAAGATACGTAGGCACAAGATCGTGGGGATCTTGGCGAGCCACCTTCTATCCATCTTCCGTTTTCTATCCCTCTTTCTCTCTCCCTCTTTAGAACACTCTTAGAAAGCGATTTCCTTAGCAAACATCCTTACACATAGACAAGCGAATGGTTCCCATCGAGTACGATGGATGTGAGGGGTGCTAATACCTTCCCCTCGCATAACCGGCTTCCGAACCCATAATTTGGTTGCGAGACCATCTTATCTTTTCTTCTTTGGGTTTTCTCGATGTTTTCCCTTCCCCTCATGGGATAAATAAAGTTCGATGGCGACTCTCCTGTTTCTTTCCTTTTCGCCTCCGGTCGACTATTTTTCGAGTAGCGACAGCTGGCAACTCTGCTGGGGACTGGTTCTCCCTAAGCAAGCCAAGCCTAATTTGTTTGTCATGTGTGTACTTTTGTTTGCTTTATTATTGCTTTATTATCTTGTGCTTCTCTTATTTGTTGGGTATATTGGGGATGGTTGGTGAGGAGAAAGGGTTTCTACCCGAGCTTTTCGAGTATACACTAAGCTAGGAGGTGGTTGCTTACTGATTTGCGAGACTTAGGACTCGTCGAGTCGGTTTGACTTCCACCGCTCAGATGAGGCCCCTTTGGGAATGATTATGTCTTACGATTAGTCGTAATGGCGTCTTTGTTTCCGACCTGGGAGTCCGTGATTCTGAGGACCTTTAGAACCCTATTCCAAAGCTTACTAAGGCATAAATCTGTGCTCATTCTTTGAAGGGATTACCTTCTTACGAATCGTCGTTATGATGGGAAACTTTTGAGGGTTAGTGCATGGGACCTTGTTTGAAAACCTTTGGAATGCCCTGTTGTAACCCAATAGATTGACTACCCGAGGTGAGGGATATCTTGTGGTGCTGTCATGCAGAATCTATGATCTTGACCCTTTGCTGTTCGGGCAGCGAGAAACCCGTGCGTAACGGGCATCAAAGCCGGGGAGGAACGTTGCATTCCTCGGCCGGTTGGAGGGGCAGAAAGGTCACTTTTGCCCCTCTGTGGATTGGACTTAGGCAATTTGGGCCGCTCTGGAGCAGAGGCGGATTGGGCCAATTCTAGCCATTGGTCCAGTCCAGAACAATACTAAATAACTAAATCACATTATTATTATTATTATTATTATGGGTATCCGTTTATATTTGGATAAGAAAATGGATACCCACATTTATTTTTTGGCATTTGGTTTGAATTTTTAAAAGTTGAACAATCTGGATACCAATTTGGTTATACATAACCTATTTTTTTACACACCCCTGGATGCTATTGGCGATTCAGCAAGCTGGAGTAAAACTTTATTTCTGAATTATTTTTAAATTTAAATATAATAAAAAATCACAGTAGTAAAAACCGGATGGATCGGGAACTGGATATGTGTCAGGTTTATGTTACTTCCAAAATGAGCCTATAACAAAACCGAAAAAATCACCAAAAAACTGGATCAAACAGGTGAAATGTTTACCAAGGCCAACACAATTTTCCTTTTTTATTTTTTAAAATTTTAAACTAAAGGAAAAAACAAGGGTGTTTTTCACTGCACCCGATGTAGAGATCACACACGTTATTGAAACCCCAAAATATCTCGTATCGTCTGAATTTTAAAATTCGGATGCGTCTATTATATACCATAGAAGTTTTCCTAGCAACATAGTTACCAATCCAATAGGCCATAATAGAGTAAATGGCATCACTACTAGAAGTCAGGTCAAAGAACAACCACTCAGGGAGATAATAAATGAGAGTAAAACATATATCAACATCATAAAATTCTTAAGCATCTTGAAAAAGATCAGAATTAATATATCAGAAAAAGAAAAGCTTCAAAAGTCCGAGATAAGATTCCCTTATCTTTTGAGATTGAAGAAAACGAAAGATATACCAACTTTTGAAAAATTCCTTGAAAAATTCAAAAAATTGTATATCAACATTCCATTTGCAAAAGCATTAGAGAAGATGTCAGCTTATGAAAAATTCATGAAGGATACCCATAAAGCGTAAGAGTCTTGAAAATGTCACCATCCCTAGTACCAATGGGGATAGAACTTCATTCGAGAACACTTTTATTGATCTTGGTGTCAATGTAAAATTGATGTCATTATCTATTAATAACAAATTGGGTATTGGAACATTAAATAACATATTGATGACACTCCAGTTTGCTGATTCTTTTATCAAGATCACACATATAAGGACAACTAAATGAGGGATAAATAAAAGCCATATCCGTACTAGGATTTTGAGTTTGTGTCATCTTTAAGACACCAACTCATTCATAGGCAACATTATACGTAGAGGAATCACTCATTACAAATTTGTTCGTGTGGACTAAGTAGAGACACCATCATTCGTCTTGTGCTCGTGATAAATATGTTCAATGCTTCGAACACACCTAAAATATACACAATGCTTTATAAGTGAGTCATTCACTCCATATTTGTCAAAAAATGATTCGGTGATGCATTTCCAGACGCACCTAAAATACACACAACACATTGGGTCAAACACTCACCTAAAGGTCAAAGATTCACCCAAATAAGTGAAAGAGACACCACATATTCACCTAAAACCTTAAGGTGATAGATGTATGGGTCCTCTTACTTATAAAGTGCTTAACCTCCACTTTTCTAAGCAATGTGGGACTTAGAAATCACACTTGTTTCTCCACACAACTCAAACTTGTTTCCCTAAAATCCCCGCTCAAGTGTGAGTCCATCTACTATGCTCCCACTCAAGTGGAAGCTCTTTCATCCACATGCTTGTACTGCCAGTGAGAGACACCCTTATCTCGTCATGGGCACTTCAATAGAACACACCGTCTGACCACCGTGTTAGGAAAACTTTCGACACAAGGAGTTAATCCCTTACTCGAACCATCGTCTCTGATACCACTGACGGGTCATCAGGAGGGGGAAGCATTCACATTGGGTCAAACACTCACCTAAAGGTTAAAGACTCACCCGAATAAGTGAGAGAGACACCATATATTCACTTAAAATCTTAAGGTGATAGGTGTATGAGTCTTCTTACTTATAAAGTGCTTAACCTCCACTTTTCTAAGCAATGTGAGACTTAGAACTCACACTTGTTTCCCAACATATATATTAATAACAAATTGGGTATTGGAACATTAAATAACATATTGATGACACTCCAGTTTGTTGATAGTTTTATCAAGATCACACATATAAGGACAGCTAAACGAGGGATTAAATAAATAAGATTTATTTATGATTAGGTAATGCATTTTAACGATGCGCAAGTGTTTGTTAGAGAAAGAATGTACATCATAAGCTACAATGTGTATTAGTGATAATCATTTTTTCACGTATTCTAAAAGCCTTATCCGTACTAGGATTTTGAGTTTGTGTCATCTTTAAGACACCAACTCATTTATAGGTAACATTATACATGGAGGAATCACTCATTACAAATTTGTTCGTGTGGACTAAGTAGAGGCGCCATCATTCGTCTTGTGCTCGTGATAAATATGTTTCAATGATCAAATATTTTGTACTACTAGAGGTTATTAATCGATCTCTAACTCGTGGCCATTTATAGGAATACATCGTAAGATAAATTTTGTATTTCATTAGCTGTATTTATTGTGATTTCTCCTCATGGTGACATCTTATTGGTTTTTGGTCGACCTTTCTTGTTAATAAGAAGATGTAACATCAATTTGAAAAATGATACACTAACTCTAAAAGTGTACGATGATGTAGTGAAACTAAATGTGCACAACAACATGAAACATAAAGAAGAGAAACCAAAATGCTAGCAAGTCGACATGATTAACTCTATCGTTGAGGATATATTTAAAATCCATATTCCACAATTTCTCATTGAATGAGTCCTAAGCATGTAATTAGAAATTGTCAAAGAAAGTGAAGAAAAAAAAGAGAAAGATAAGTATTATAAATGTTTAAGACTATGTCATTTCATGACCATCATGAATCACAAGTCTCTCTATAGAATAAGTTCCAGCGGTAACTCCAAAAATATGGCAGAAAAATAAAAAGCACAAATGGAGAAATATTTTGGAAAGATTCAGCAACATGGCACAAAAGTGATTGCTTTCTCTATGAACCATGACCTTTTACTCTCAAAGAAGAAAATCATTTCTATTTGGAAGATATAGTATCCACCCTATCTTGAGTGATAAGATATCAAGGTAATGACAATAAATAAATGTTGAACGAGAGACAACCCATCAATTTTAAAATTATATTAGATATTGAATAAGTGAGAAAAAAATAGAGAAAAAGAAAAGAAGAAAAGACTGAAGGTTTCTAAAACCACATGTGATTCTAGTGTGTGATGTGAGTGCATTTTTCCATCTAGTCATGTTTTGAATGATGTCAAAATTAGGAGAGTGCTTTAGCATTTTTGTATATTGGACGATATCAACCAAAGTTTAGACGTGTATTGATCATCTTATCCTTAGGATGCATACAAATGGTTTTGAAAATAATTGGAAAAGCCTTAGACATGCTACATGCATCAAAAACAAAGTTTTATGTGTGAACATTGTTGCATAGGCCGACACACACGAGTTCAGGTCGACCTATAAAAGCTTTTGCTTCAGTATAGGTCGACACATAGTTTGGACAAGTCGACCTCCACGCATCAATATTAAAGCTTGTAGGCTCTGCCCAGAGGTCGCCTTACTTAGATCGACCTAAGTACTTTGACAGGCCGATCTATTGCTTTCATAGGCCGACTTGTAGCTTTCAAAAACTCAAAATTTGTTTTGCATCTTATTTTTTCTTAAATCCTTTTTGCCTATTTCCACACACACCTATATATACTCATACATGCATCTTTTTCTAAAAAACGTACTAGTGTAAAACCAAAAGAAACCAGAATTACAAAGCTTTCCCATCATCTTCAACCTTTCTTCTATGCATACACACAATCAAACTATACATAATCATTTTTTGATTAGGTGACCATCTAGATTAGGGTTGATAACATCCAATTAGGTTGGAATAACCGAGAATATTGGGTTGAGATCTTTGTGTGTTTCAAATAAGAAAACCAAGTTGGGGTTTTCCTTCAAGATCATTGGGATTTGAAGGTTTTGGACAAGATCACGCAAACACGGATTCGACTGAGTGAAGGCCTTGGAACAAGGTGGTTCCTTGTAAGGGAGTAGCACGAGACGGTGAATCGTGTTCGAGAATCTTGGGTTCAACAAGTGCATGCTAGAGATTAATTCGACCGAGTGACAACCTTGAAGACGAGGAAGTCTCGCAAGCAAGTAGTCAAGAACAGGTGGATTGTAGCAGCATTGTTGGTGACTTGATCAAACTTTGATCAAGGGTTTGGAGGTGGTAGAATCAACAACAAACCATAGGGTTTGTGGGGTTAGAGTTCTTCATCTCCTGTATAAACATTTTTGCAAAGATAAGGTTAATTGCAAGTATCTCAATTCGGTTTCGGATTGAGGGAAGACGCATCCATAGAGAGGCCGATTGGGGAATTGCCTAAACAAATCTTTGTGTGTCTCTCTCTATCTCTCTATTTCTTTAATTGTTGTTCTTGCAAATTATCGAGTTCATAGTTGTTTGATCAATTCAATTAGAAATTGTTTTTCAATTATCTTTTAAAGTGTTATTGTTGATATAATCATAATCACTTTGATTGTGATTGACTTTTAACATCAACAAAACAAATTGAATTTCCAATCGTTATCGACCGCACATAAAATGTTCAATAAATTGCCTTTGAGTATTTTAATTGATTTGTGTTCATTGGAAATAAGCTTTACAAATAACTTTGCATTTAAATTGATTCATGAATTAATCGTTGTTGAACAATTTGTGTTTATAATCATCCTAATTGGTTACGTTACGTATATCCGAGCTTTTCGATAGTATGTTCGGTTAGACGATTCGATTCGGGTTGTTTCCACTGTGCCATAAAACTTTTGAAAATAATTTTTGCCAAAAGTTTTGTTTTTTATTTGTGATCTATTCACCTTCCTCTAGATCGAAGTCTATCGCCTAACATGTGATAGTGTCCTTATCTTATTTCTCTATTTTATTCATTTATTTTTTTAGTTTTATGGAAATTTCTACATGGTAGTGGCGTGGGTGTTAATCGTAACACCATTTTTGTGTATTGATTTTTTTCCTAATCACTTGTTTTTTTTTTAATTTTTTCAGTTGCATAACATTACTTCTTTATTGATGATAATAACAGAGTTAAAATATAAAGGTTTAATACCTTTTTTAGTCCTGTGTCTTAATCTCAGGGTTCATTTTGGTCCCTTAACTTTAAAAAGGTTCAAATTGGTCCTTTAACTCTTCAAATAGTGCCATTTTAGCCCTTTTAGTCTAATGATCTCTTGAACTACTATCACGCAGATGATGAGGTGGAGTGCAAGCTCTTTGCACTAGATCTGATTGGATAAACTATGATCTAGTTCAAATTTCTTCCTTGGTAGAATCAACTCGTGGACCGACATGTGTGAAAATTTCACAGCTCCCTTCACCGTTGAAAGAGGGAACCAATGATAATAGCCGCCCACAATGAAATTACTTAGGGAAAGAAGAAATTTATGTGGTCATATATTGATCGCTTTACACAGGTAGCTGTAGAAGTGTGAGGTTCCAATAACCCGCAATGTTGGATTTTTGAAAATGGTTTAAAGCACAAGACCTCATTGAGGGATAAGTTAGGGTGCAAAGAGGCCCGCATTTCGAAAGAGATATTATATAGGGCTCAAAATTTTATAAATTTCGAAGAGAATCTTATTTCTAGGGGAGACAACCACCATCGACAGATGTATGCTCTAGTCGGTCATCCGAGAAGGAGTCCAACAAAAAGAGGGAAGGAGTCGACCACATGATCCACAACCGTTTTGAAAAGTACACTCCCGTGAACACCTCATGATAGGAAATCTACAAAGAATGTGCTATCCCCAAGTTTTGGAAGTTTGGGATAAATAACCCTTTCTCGATTATAAAGTATTTCTAGATCGACAAATCAAAGTACTATAGTTTCAACAAAAGTCACAACTATATCACCAAAGACTGAATTGCGCTGAAGGATGAAATCAAAGGCTTGTTAAATAGAGGTCGTCTATCTGAAAATACCAAAGACGACAAGAGGGGTTGGGAAGATTCCCCAAAGGTCAAGTTCCCAACCAAGACAGTTGATGCCTTGAGTGGTGATAAATAGGCAAGAAGCAAAAAAGGAGAATCACATAAGGGGAAGCTCTAACACATTGCGACCATCGCATGAGTGTTAGATGTCAAACATGCTATATATTTGTATATGATCCTTGGCATTTTTCAACACTTTTCTATGTTTAATTGTGTATTTTAGGAGTGAATTATTGTTGTTCTTCATGCATTGTATTTATACCTTTGGTGCTTGTAATGTTTGTGTTATTGTGCAGAAAAGTGCACTAATTGATCAAAGAATTGAGACACAAAGTGATGATACAAGCTGCCAAAGAAAGAGGAAAACAACAGACTGTTCGCTTTGCAAACTCTGGCGAAGGTGCCAGCGAAGGTTCGCTTTGCGAACAATAGCGAGTCTCCCAGCGAATAGCTCCAGAATGTGGCAGAGGGAAAATAACCTAAAGTTCGCTTTGTGAACTCCCAGCGAATGTTCGCTGGTTAGCTCGCTTTGCGAAGTACCTGACGAATGGAGGCAGTGGAAAAAGGACCCAAAATTCGCTTTGCGAATGTGCTGGCGAATGGTTCGCTTTGCGAATGAATGGTTCGCAGTGCGAACCCGCGAAGACAACCTAGGGCGGTTTAACTCTCAGAGGCACTTAAGGTGCCATTTTCTTTCATTCGCTAGGCGAATGATTCATTTGCAGTGCGAATGTAGCAGATTCCAAATGTATTATAAATAGATTTTTACTTTTTCTTGGGATCATAACTTGATATTTTCACACCAAAGCATATTTTTCTGAACTTTGATCATCCAAGAGTGAATTTTCACATAGAGAAGCTGAAGTCACATCCATTCTCGATTATTCGACTCAGATGTTCTTTCATCTCCTCTTGAAACTTGTCATCCAAGCTACCATGAAGATGTGTAGCTAAGCTCTCTTGTGTCAAGATTAGTGGTAGGTGATCCATTATTTTGTATGTATTAATTTGTATCTTAAGCTTGTGAACCTTGTTGATGATATATATAGAAGAAAAAATTTGTTTACATGGTTTATATGTTGTTTAATTCATGTTCGAGAGAAATGTTTTAAATTTGACCTAAGTTCTATTCCATCAATATTCATAAGGCTAGAGATAGTTTTGAATGTTGATGTTCATAAATATTGAACTTAAAAGTTATCATTTTGATAGTTTGTGTGAGAGATCAACAACGGATCAAAATGGTAAATCCCACAACAAGTGTTCGAGAGAAACTTGTTGAGAGGATATGTGGTTATATGTATTGTTAACGAGTTCACACGCTTGATCGAGTTGATACGTACGAAACGGATTACCGAAACCTAATCTTGAAATGTTTTTATAAACCCTAAAACCAATCTTTATACAGTTGCTTTCTAAAATTCGAATGCAAACGATCTGATTGAAAATTACCAAAACCTTTGTTACGATTAAAGTTTGAAACCCTTTTAACTATCGAACGACGACAATATACACAATCTCTGTGGATACGATAAAACACCCCCTAAATCTGTTTCAACAAATTGGCGCTGTTGCCGAGGATTGTTTTTATATTGTGAGCATTGCAATAGTTATTGAGTTTTAAACTTGTTAACTTTTTCTTGAGCTTGTTGATTTGTTTGGTTTAGTGTGCAGACTTCGTTTTATGCGAGGGAAGTTACCTGCGGACCAACTTCTGTTCGATTTCGGGATTGAAAGAACCGCACGTAGAATCAATAGCAGAACAAGGCGAAGGAAGCAACTTACCAAAGAAAGACGAGAGCGAGACGGAAGTTCAACTTCGACGCAAATACCACAGTTACCGCCCATCATGACTGAACCACCACCACCACCACCACCACCACCACCACCACCTGCTTCTAGACCTTGTACTAATAGTCCGAGACATACAACACAATTTGCACGTAATGCTCAGAATGGTAGGCATTCAGAAATGAAAACTGGTATCCTCTCGCTTCTATATCAGAACCCTTTCACTGGTATGGATCATGAGGATCCTTTTACACACCTGACTAAGTTCTATGAGATTGCGGGAGCAACTGGTGCACCCGAAGCTGAAGAAGAATCAATGTTTAAGAGACAATTCCAGCATTCCCTCATTGGAAAGGCCAAGGAATGGTATCTTGATCAATCTAAGGTGTAATACCCCAAAATTTGCTCTCCCCTTTTGGCATCATAGCATGGCATTATCATTTATCATATCATATCCATCTCATTAGCATTGCATTGCATTTAACATAGAAAAATGAAGCATGGCATCCTTCTTACCATCAGGGCATGTGATCAGGTGGAAGATGGACAATCAAGAGATCATTCAAAGCACAAAAAGGTCAGTCAAGTTGCCTCAAGGCAAGCCAAGAAGCCTTTCATGTCTCATACTATCTCAATTGATCATCCACAACCTCAAGGATAAGAGATACAATGGGAGATTGAAGCATTACATCTTTCACTATGCAAGAGGTTCAAAAAATGAAGGAAAACCCTCAAAAGAGATAGCTCATTGATCCAAAATCATCCTCAAATGGCATATATCATCATCCTTTAAGAGGATACACAACATACTCTGAGGAATTTGAAATTGAAGACTGCACTTTTCCCTCCTAACCAGAGGGGGTCAAGATTAGGGTTTCCAATTAAATCAGGGTATCTCTGATTTTTTGGTCAAAACTTGATGTCATGGTATTCCATATGTCCTTAAGTGTATGGGTGTGGAAAATTACATCTCAATTGGTTTTAGAAGTGGTTCAATTGGAAGAAAGATAAAAAATCAGGAAATTTGGGGCAAAGTCAAATAATCAGAGGAAAAAGTCAACTCTTGACTTTTTGAGGCTAAATTCATGAAATTCATGTTATATGTGTCCAATGTGTAAAATTTGATCAAGAAACTCCAAAGGAATCATGAAAAAATCAAGATGTGGAAAGTTGCCATTTTTGGAAGAAGTAGGGTTACTAAAAATAGTAAGTTTTGGCCATTTTGCATCAGAGTTTGAACCAAGGCCATTTAAAATTGAAGCATCAAATGAAAATTCCACCAGGCCACAACAAAAGGTCTTGCTTTAAGCTTCAAATCCATGTGTAGAACATCTCAATTGGATAAATATTGAGGGAGATATGATGGATCAAAGTTGGAAGAAAGTAGGCCAAAACTAGGTCATGACCAAGAATTTTCAGGTCACGCGCGCATCATTTCCTCAAAAAGTTGGTGTGCCAAAAGTCAAGCCTAATTTCTCCAAGAAGAAAGCTCCAAATGAGAAAATTTTCAACATCAAAGTTGTTCTTTGTAGTGTCATCTTCAATATTGATGTTGGGAAAATTTTGAATTGATCAAGCTATGAGTGAGTTATAGTGGTCTCAATTTAGTGTGTTCAGACTGAAATTCCATGCACCAAGCTGCCTTGTCAACCGACCAACTGTCTTGCCTACAAACCAGTCCCAAACCTTGATGTTCCAAGTTGCTTTTCACCAATTTCCAAGCCTCAATTCAATTCAATTTTCACCCCAAACTTGTTCCATGATATCTCCTCTTCCATTTGGCATCAATACCTCTTTGTTTCATTCATAAACTAGAGAGAAATTCTTGGTCAAACCATTAAACCTTGGGCTGCTAAAAATCAGAAAAAAGAATGTTGTTGTTATTGTCATGTTTTAATCCACACGCATACAGTCTGTATTCCTTTCCACTTTTAACCAAACACCTTCCTTACACTAGCCTCATCATGTTGCATCATACATGAGAAGGGAACGAATGAAACTTGCTGAACAAGTTTATACTACATAGCCGTGATATTGCAATGTTACTTTTATCACCACCATAGTTTGTCATGTGCTGCCACCACCATATCATTGCTCTCCCTAACTAACTTGACTCAGTTAGTTAGGGATGACTCACTCAAAACATTGTGACTCAGTTAACCTCACTCAGTTTAACCTTGGTTAACTCACACTATAAAACCAAATCTCACCTCACAACTTCATTGGCTACCACATTCTCTCAAAACACTTCAAACTCTCTCTCACATTCTCTCTACTTTCTCTCTGATTTCACACGATTTTCACCATCTTCCATTCACATTTCATCTTCATCCTCATCAAGGTTTCACTTCTGATCAAGAACAAGAGAGAAGAAGTTCAGTTCATCAATGGCAGCTTAGTTCAGTTGAGTTTTCGTTGTGGTTTTCTTCAAGATCTCAAGTTCAGTGGCATTTATTTTGCTCCACTCAAGCTCAAGAGCATAGGAGGATCATCTCTGGTCTTCTGTTACTTTGAAGAACTTCAAATTCAGGTTTCTTCTCCAACCTTCGTTTTCTGAAATTTCACTTGTTTTCTATTGGTTTGAGCTTCTTAGAAGCTATGTTGAATCCGGCTAGTTGATAGGCCTCTTAGAGGCATAGTTTCAAAGCCTAGGGCATGATTTGATCTCCTCTGTTCTTGCTATGTGTGTGTGTTTTGTGATTTTTATGAGCATATTCATGATGTGCATAAGCTTAGCTTTCGATTGGTACACATTTTGTGCATTTTGGTGACGTTTGAAGATTGCAGATGATGGTGAGTGGCCGGAGAAGGTGACCGGAGGTCCCTCTCCGGCCAGTGGTCTTTATGTTAGGGTTTCTTGCATTTTGAATGTCAGCCGTGCGATTTTGTTGATCCAAGGGTGGAAAGCTTGCCAGCACATTAAAACGCATGTGCATGTCATGTGCATCATTTCTGAATTCATTTAATCACTGTGTGGTGTAGTGTATGGTATGGAGTGTGCTCACTCAGGTGCGTGCGTTGATTTGGACTACTTTGACTTGCTTGTTGACTTGACCTGATCCAAGGGTGATAATTGCTTGACTTGTGTTTGACTGAGGGCGCATGATAATTGATATGGATTGCGCACAAATGGACCTAATCAGATTGCTATCCCCATCCCCTTGTTTAAGGCCCAATTTAATTTGAACTGCATGATTGCTATGTTCACACCTCCCCTTCCCTTTGCATTTCATTTTATTTTTTTTTTAATTTTCCATACACGTTTGCTTTTCAATTTTTAGAAATATCAAATAACATTATAAAATTCCACAAAAATTCATGGACATCAATAAAACATTTAGAAAATTTTTGGTGATTTTATTTTCTGATTTTATGACCTTTTTGCCCCTGCTCTATAATTTTCTTTGAATTTCCATTTGTATGCATTCCAAATGTGGTACATGAACTTGTGGAATTTTGTTCTTGCTCATTACAAAGTCTATTGACTTGATTCTTTTTGCACTGATTCACTAATACATTGAAGCATGTTAGTTGATTTTTTTTTTATTTTTTAGAACACTTTATGACATGTTTTTATGCTTGTCTTTGCACCACTTTGTTTGATGTTTCAACTTGACCTAATTGCTTTGTTTGAAGTCATTTTTGATTTGAATTTTGACAGGCTATTTTGATATATGACTTGCTTCTGACTTAGGCATTCCAATACCATGCTTGCATAATTTTCATAGGTCCATTTGATTTTTGTTTGATGCATTACATTTGAAGCATAATCCATGGCATGTCATTACAACTTTAGTGCATGTTTACATGAATTCTTTTGTGCATATTTGTATGAGCATTTGCATATGTTATGAGCCATTCATATGATATTATAGGTCTTTGATACACATTATAGGTCATCTTTACATGTTCATTTCAATTTGAACTTTGTGCATCATTAACATGTATTGTTTGCACTTTCTTTTTGAACTTTCATTTCAATTCTTCTTATATTACTTCTTGAATGTCTTGATGTTGATTCATAAATACTTTTGAGATGTTTATAAACCATTTTCCATTTAGTTTCAATTCTGGTTGTTGATTTACATGTTCCATTTATGCATGTCCTTTTCATTTCTTTCCATCTTTCATCTATCCCTTCTTCTTGTAACATGTTTAAATGCTATGGATGATGATTGTTGCTTGTTCATTTGAACTTGTATGATGATATTCACTTGTTGTCCATATGATGCCCATTCTGGTTGTGATCTTAAGATTTGATTCTTCATCTTTTTCTTTTGGACTTTAATGTGTATTAAGTACTTTTTGCTTCTTATACATGTTTCCATGTTTACTAACCATGTAGGGGCTTTGGTAAGTTTCAATTGAGTGTGGATAAGGAATCCACATTCAACTTCTATCCTTTCTCTTTTACAATTCCATTTTATGTTTTGTTAAGAATTTATGTGCTTTCTGTTAATAACTCATTACTTTCCCTTTTTGAATTACAATTCATCTTCTACTTTAGAAGTGAATTGTCTAATTCATTCTTTCTTTAGACTTTAGGTTGAAACCTCACGAACCATTAGGATCACTCCCTTTAATCTTCAATTAGGATTGAGTCTTAGTCCATATAGATTTTTACCTTTATCCTCTCTTGAGTCTCTTTTCTCATCTCAAAGAAAATTCAAAATATCTAATAAAGGTAGGCATTTATTGCATTTAGGCCTTTCATATAAAGAAAAGGTTATAAGGGGTCTTTTCTTATAATCTTAGAATGTATAACATATAGCCCATCTTGGGTCAATGTGTTAAACATTTGATCTTGTATGAGGGACTTAAATGCAATACTTGTTGAAGATACAAATGAAAAAACACTTCTTCATTTCTTAATCAATAAAAACACTTAATAAACACAAGTATGCTAGTGTGTTTGAACCTTGACAATTGGAACTAAGTGTGGGGGTCTTCTTCACTCTTAGTGTGCTTTCTTATCTATTCCATCTTGGAATGTGAGAATGTACACATTCCAATGACTAAGATTCAGATACACTGTCATATGCAAACAAATCCAAAACACTTCCTTCTAAAAGACAAAAACAAACAATAATGTCTTTCCTTCGGGAATTCTTTTCTCACCTCATTCACTCTTAGCGTACGAACGCGCTTCTACTCGTTCTCTTGCAAGATGGTAACGCACTCGGACCAGCGAGCCTGCAACACCTGAGCTAGGACGTCAGCCGTTCCCTAAAATGCAAACAATCCATCCCTAGTGAGGGGAACTACGTCGCTCTGATTCTCATGTTCCCGATGAGATACGTAGGCAGTGGGGTAGGGCCCATGCGAGCACTTCTTTTATTTTCCCTACATTTATTTCTCTTTCTCTCTCTTTCCTTTTCCATTCTCTTTTCAGTTCCTTTCTCAGTATTCTTTTCTTACACCCTTTGATTGAGACAAGCAAGCGTGGATCCCATCGGGTACGATGGACGTGGGGGGTGCTAATACCTTCCTCTCGCGTAACCGACTCCCGAATCCAGTTCTCTTGGTCGCAAGACCATGCTCTATCCTTTCCTTCAGGTTTATGCGGTGTTTCCTTTCCCTCTCATGGGATAAATACACATTGCTGGCGACTCTGTTCGGTGCCACTTTCGCGTTTGTACTAGGATGAAAATCCCGGGAGCGACAGCTGGCGACTCTGTCTTGGATTCATTGCTCAAAGTTATAGATATGGCTGGTCCGGGTATTCTTGATAGGTTTCAGAAGAGCTACGGGAATTTGGTTGGGATGGTCCGTACAATCACCAAGTATGAACATGATGCTTTGCACACTCTGCTGCAGTTCTACGAGCCTTCGTTGAGGTGCTTTCTTTTTTCAGATTACATTTTGATGCCAACACTGGAAGAATTCTCATTTATTTTGGGAATTCCGATCACGTCGGCAATACCATTCTTCTCTGGTAGTTCTCCCAGCGTAAAAGAAATTGCTGCTGCTTTACAAATGGATCAGGCAGTGATAAAGAGTGGTGTGAGCAGTAAAAATGGAGTTAGCGGATTTCATTTAGAATTTCTGTCTGGACAGGCCCAAGAGGCTGCAAGTGCTAAAAATTGGACGGTTTACAATTCCATTCTGGCTCTCTGCATATATGGCCTAGTTTTCTTTCCCAATCAGCAAGACTTTGTGGATATGCAAGCAACGAGAGTTTTCGTCCTTAAAAATCCAGTCCCTACTTTGTTAGGAGATTTTTATCATTCCGTGCATTACAAGAATGAGAAAAGGAGGGGAGGATCTGTTAGTTGTTGTACTCCACTGCTGAGTCATTGGTTTTTCAAACATTTGCCTCAGACAGGTGCCTTTGTGGAAACCAAAGATGTGGCGAAATGGTCTAAACGATTGATGAGTTTAACTGCTGATAACATTGTATGGTTTGACCACCGGTTATTGAGAACAGAGCTTGTCACAAGATGCGGAAATTTTCCAAATGTGCCTTTGATTGGTAGAAAAGGAGGGATCAATTATAATCCAGTTTTGGCCATCCGACAGTTTGGGTATGCTTCCAGGGATCCTCCTACAGAGCAAGATGTGGAAGAATCTTTATTTTTTACAGGAACTAAAGATGCGAAGGTGGTAGAAGTAGTGAATGCTTGGAAAGATAAGCACAAAATTGGAAAAGCAGTTTTTGGAAAAGGAGATTGTAGATCTTATCCTGAATATGACAGGTGGATTGAGACGAAAGTAAAGGAATTGCTTTTACCCTTTTCAAGGGGACCTCTTTTATGTTCAGTACAGCCAGAACAACCCACTATGGTGGCTATTGAAGAATGTGAGAAGTGGAAGAAAATGGTCAGAGAGTTGCAGATAGAGAATGCTGGAATGAGCAGATGTCTTCAGAAAGCTCTAGCTGACAACAAAGAGTTGGAAAAGAGAGCCTTGAAAGCGGAAAAAACCTTGGCTGACAAAGAGGAAGATTTTGATGACCGAGCTCGGTACTTTCGGAAACTTACTTTGGGAGCAGATGACACTAGTCAGGCTCAAAAGATTACAAAACAGGCTTTAGCCCGAAGCAAGGATTCATTAGCTCAACTTCGTCAAGCTTGGGATGAAGTCAGAATTGAAAATGCCGAGTTAAAGGATCAGTCGAAGACTAAAGACGAGGAGCTTAAAAAGGCACATGAGCAGAGGAGAAAGTATCGGGAAAGTCTCGATAAAAGTCAAGAACAGTTAGAAGAAGTTAGAAGCCAGTTGAAGAATACCAAGAAAGAGCTTGAAGAAGCCATGATAGAAAGAGAGATACTCAAGACGTAAGCTAGCATAAAGAGACACAAAGGAGTGCATGATGACGAAGCTCTTATGCTGCATATGGGTTCTTTAACTGAAGCTCTTGAGAAAAGGGATGTCTTGATCAAAGAAATGATTGAAAAGCCAAATCACCAGCGTACCCGTATACTTTTTGAGGAAGTCAAGTATTCAAGTGATAAGCTGAAGGATGTGGAATTGTCAGACTGATGTTCTTTTCCCTGTATTTTGTTGTTAATGGTTACCATCAGGCTTGTTGATAGATCCATTTTTCCCTTGTATTGCATTTGCGGTTGAACCTTTCTTAAATGTACTTGAATATTTTGTTGAATGAGTATGAGCAGTTTATTCAGAATTACTCTTTATCAGATAGCCGCACACAAGCACATGACCACGATACGTCTCTTTATATCACGATTTCTGGTCTTCAGATTTCTGTGGTTTGGATTGGAATCAGGGTATAAAAGCACCTAGGAAATGACAAACATGGCACCGCATGGCATTGCATATCATTTTGCATTTTGTTACTTGCTTTTCAGGTACTCGTTGCAGGGTCTCTAACCTTTATTTGGTTTCAGGCAGTATAGCGGAGAATCATATTCACCGATATTCGACGCGAAGAAATCAAGTAAGAATCATGGATCAAGTGCAAAGTGATTTGGCTGAAATGAGGGCGCGTATGGACCAGTTCATGACCCTCATGACTGGCATGGCGCAAAATCAGGAGAGATTGAGGCTTCTGGTCGAGCGTCCAGACAATGGGCCCGAAGGTGATCAGCATGACAATTCACAGGGACATGGCATTCCTCCTCCCGGTGGCAACCCTCCTCCTGGTGGTAATAATCGGGGTAATGGAAATGGTAGGCATGCTGGTGTCACTCTTGAAGATACCCTGGAAGACCAATTTACTCTGCTGGATGCTGATGTGGGTAATCAAGGTGATCGAAGGTATGAGGAGTTAGCAGAAAAGATCAGGGCCATAGAATGCAAGAACTCTATGGGTATTGATGTTACCAGCTTGGGGCTGGTCTCAGGAGTCAGAATTCCCCCTAAATTCAAGCCTCCCACTTTTGATAAGTATCACGGCAATGCGTGTCCCCAAACGCATCTTCAAGCTTACTTTGGGAAGATTTCAGCCCATACGGATGACGAGAAGCTATGGATGCACTATTTTCAGGACAGTCTGGCTGGGGCGTCCTTGACCTGGTATATGAAGTTGAATAGAGCTGCTGTGAAGAATTGGAAAGATCTGGCAGAAGCGTTCCTGAAGCAATACCAGTATAATATTGACATGGCGCCCAACCGCACTCAATTGCAGGGGTTGTCACAAAATGCCAAGGAGAGTTTCAAAGAATATGCACAGAGGTGGAGGGAAATGGCTGCCCAGGTTCAACCTCCCTTGTCAGACAGAGAAATGGCAGATATGTTCATGGGCACCTTGCAAGGGGCCTATCTTGATAGATTAGCTGCTTGTCTGTCAACTGGATTTGCTGATATTGTGATTGCGGGAGAAAGAATAGAAAGTCTGTTAAAGCTTGGAAAGATCCAGGATGTGAGTGGGGCTGGCTCTTCGGGGACGAAGAAACCATTTGCTAGTAACCAGAAAAGAAGAGAAGGTGATACGAATGCTGTGTTTAGAGGACGAGGCAGAGGGCGTTCTCAAGCTTATTATCAGGTAGATGCTGTAACCATCCCCACACCGTCTGTTCAGAAACAACAACCCCAACAACAAGTTCAACAGCAACAACCTTTTTTTCAGCAAAGATCTAGGCAGAGGGATCGTAAGATGGATCCTCTCCCTATGACTTATGCCGCGCTGTTGCCCCGGCTACTCGAGTTAAAGTTGGTAGAACTCCGTACTATGAAAGCTCCGGTTGCTGGAAACCTGCCACCTAACTTCGATGCTAATGCTCGTTGTGAGTTCCACTCAGGTGCTCAGGGGTACTCCATTGAAAAATGTTGGGCTTTCCATCATAAAGTACAAGATTTGATTGATGCTAAAGCCATCAATTTCTCTCCCGCTCCTAATATTACTCAGCATCCCATGCCTGATCATAGTGCAGCAAATGTGTACGCTATTGAAGATGGGAGGAGATTGAATTTGGTGTTAGACGTTCATCAAGTGAAAACTTCTTTGTTGGTTGTAAAAGATCGTTTATTGAAGGGACAGGTGTTCCCGGGCTGTAATCAAGATTGCTCTGAGTGTATGAATCAGGAGAACGGCTGTGATAAGTTGAAGATGGGTTTACAGAATCTGATCGATGAAGGATGTCTACAGTTCGACAGAGTCGTGAAAGACACTGATGAGATATCAACCGTGACCATCTATTACACTCCCGCTGAGATTCAAATGCCGGTCAATGCAGTTCCCATGGCGAGTGTTGCGCCAGAAAGGCCTAGTCCTGTCACTATCACGGTGCCAGGACCAATTCCGTTCACGTCTACGAAAGCTATCCCATGGCACTATGGGGCAGATGTATATTACGAAGGTAAAAAGCAGGAAGTTGAGTCGTCAGTCAGCCCAAATATTGATAACGTAGGGGGTGTAGGGGGCTTTACAAGGAGTGGAAGGTTGTTCGCTCCCCAAACCTTGAGAAGTGATAAAGAGGCAGAAGCTGCAGCAAAGGCTAAAGGTAAACAGGTGGTTGAAAATGCGCCTACACCTGAAGCAGAGACAAAGATTACTTTTGATAATGAAATGGAAGAATTTATGAAGATAATCAAGAAAAGCGATTATAAGATTGTGGACCAACTGAATCAGACCCCTTCAAAGATTTCAATCTTGTCACTATTGATGTGCTCTGATGCGCATCGGCAGGCGTTGTTGAAAGTGTTGAAGAGTGCATACGTGCCACAAGAAATTACTGTTAATCAGCTCGAGGGCGTAATCTCCAATGTTAATGTTAGCCATGGCTTGGGCTTTACAAGTAGAGATTTGACTGTTGAAGGAAGGAACCACAATAAGGCTTTGCATATCACGATGGAGTGTAAGGGCGCAATGTTATCTCATGTACTGGTAGACACTGGTTCATCACTCAATGTCTTGCCCAAGAAGGCATTAATGAAGCTGGAAGTTGATGGTTTGATCTTAAGGCCTAGTGAATTGGTGGTCAGAGCATTCGATGGAACTAGACGATCTGTGTTTGGTGAGGTGGAATTGCCCGTACAAATTGGACCACAGGTATTCAAATCCACGTTCCATGTAATGGACATACAACCTGCATATAGCTGCCTATTGGGACGCCCTTGGATTCACGGAGCCGGGGCTGTTACTTCTACTCTACATCAAAAGCTGAAGTATGAGTTTGAAGGGCAGGTTGTGACGGTGAGTGGGGAAGAAGACATCTTTGTGAGTCACTTGTCCACGTTCAAGTACATTGAAATGGATGGGGAAATTCATGAGATGCTGTGCCAATCATTTGAAGCAGTCAATATTGACGATGCACCTGAGTCTTCTTCTGTACCAGCTGGGGCCGGTACCTCCATTTCATCTTACAAACAAGCTGTCGAAGTCGTCAGGGCAGGCAACGCCCAAGGTTGGGGCAGGTTGATAGAGACCCCAATGAAGGAAGACAAATTTGGTATTGGTTATCATCCCTCTACAACTTCAGATGCGGGGAGCAGGGGACCCATTACTTTCAATAGTGGGGGAATTATCTACACGGACCAGTCTTGTGCAGCCACAGAGGATAATGTTGACAGTAATTGTGACCTGGACAACTGGGTACGCCCTCATGCTCCGGGACAACAAGTGCAAAACTGGTCCGTTGAAGAAGTCATCCGGGTTACTATTCCAACAGAGTAATTTTTCTTTGTTTTTTCTAACCATAATGCATGTCAAAATCTTGCGCTCTGCCCAAGGCGTATAGATTCATTTGTAGGGCCACCATGGTTGCATTTACAATGTTTAATCATTAATAAAGGACGTTTTGCAATCAAATTTTGTTCTCTGTCTTTCAGTTTTTATTTTTGCACAAAAATAAAATGGCAATGTTTCCTTTTCTTTTGTTTTGCTTAAAAATAAATTCTAAAATAAGGCATGAACCCGTTCATGCAGACTTGATCCTCCGGATACCACTGATAACGATTTTGATATGACTATGTATGACTTTGACAATCCGATTTATCAAGCCGAAGAAGGGGATGAGAAAGATTGTGAACTCCCTGAAGAACTGGCCAGATTGTTGAAACAAGAGGAAAGGGTCATCCAGCCTCATCAGGAGACTGTAGACATCATCAATATTGGTACCAAGGACGCCAAAAAAGAGATCAGGATTGGTGCCAGCTTGCAAGCAGATGTGAAGCAAACTTTGACTGAAATGTTGCGCGAGTATGTTGACATCTTCGCCTGGTCGTATCAAGACATGCCGGGGTTGGATACGGATATTGTCGTGCACAGGCTGCCATTAAGAGAAGAATGTCCGCCAGTCAAGCAGAAACTTCGTCGGACTCACCCCGACATGGCTTTAAAGATTAAGGAGGAAGTCCAGAAGCAGTGGGATGCTGGGTTTCTTGCTGTGACAAAGTATCCTCCGTGGGTAGCCAACATCGTGCCAGTACCGAAGAAGGATGGAAAAGTGAGAATGTGTGTGGATTGTCGAGATCTTAATAAAGCTAGCCCGAAAGATGATTTTCCACTACCTCATATTGATGTGTTGGTCGATAATACAGCTCAGTTTTCAGTGTTCTCTTTTATGGACGGTTTCTCCGGGTACAACCAGATCAAGATGGCACCTGAAGATATGGAGAAGACCACATTCATTACTCCGTGGGGTACATATTGTTATAAAGTAATGCCTTTTGGGTTGAAAAACGCAGGGGCAACGTACCAGCGGGCGATGGTGACATTGTTTCATGACTTGATTCATAAGGAGATCGAATGTTATGTAGATGATATGATTGCCAAGTCGAGAACAGAAGAGGAACACTTGGTTAACCTGAAAAAGCTGTTTGAAAGGTTGAGAAAGTTTCGTCTGAGATTAAATCCAAACAAGTGCACGTTTGGGGTGCGTTCTGGAAAGTTATTGGGTTTCATTGTGAGCGAAAGAGGAATCGAGGTTGATCCTGCCAAGGTGAAAGCAATACAAGAAATGCCTGAACCGAGAACAGAAAAAGAGGTTCGTGGTTTCTTGGGTAGATTGAACTACATTGCAAGGTTCATATCTCACCTAACAGCCACGTGTGAACCAATATTTAAATTGTTAAGGAAAGATCAAACGGTCAGGTGGAATGACGATTGCCAATTGGCATTCGATAAGATAAAAGAATACTTGCAGGAACCTCCGATTCTAATGCCTCCAGTTGAAGGGAGACCGCTGATAATGTATCTAACAGTGCTTGAAGGTTCCATGGGTTGTGTTCTCGGTCAACATGACGAGACAGGTAGGAAGGAGCATGCTATCTACTACCTGAGCAAAAAGTTCAATGATTGTGAGTCCCGATACTCAATGCTTGAAAAGACATGCTGTGCGCTTGCATGGGCCGCTAAGCGATTGAGGCAATATATGGTTAGGCACACGACCTTGTTGATTTCAAAAATGGATCCTATCAAGTACATTTTCGAGAAACCAGCATTGACAGGCAGAGTTGCACGGTGGCAAATGGTCTTGACAGAGTATGACATTCAGTACACTTCACAAAAGGCCATCAAAGGAAGTATCTTGTCCGACTATCTTGTGCAACAGCCGATTGATGATTACCAACCCATGAAATTTGACTTCCCTGATGAGGACATGATTTTTTTCAAAGCTAAAGACTGCGAGGAACCACTTCCGGAGGAGGGGCCAGACCCTGAATCCAAATGGAGTCTGATGTTTGATGGGGCTGTCAATATGAATGGGTGCGGAGTTGGAGCAGTTCTTATCACGCCGGAAGGTGTTCATATGCCTTTCACTGCCCGAATAACTTTCGGATGCACCAACAATGAAGCAGAGTACGAAGCGTGTATAATGGGGATCGAGGAGGCGGTTAATCTACGGATTAAAACCCTTGATATATTCGGTGATTCAGCTTTGGTAATCAATCAAGTGAAAGGGAGTTGGTATAGGCACCAAGCAAATCTAGTGCCGTATAGAGATTATACAAGGAGATTGCTGACGTTTTTCACAACAGTGAAACTGTACCACATTCCTCGAGATGAGAATAGGTTCGCTGATGCCTTGGCCACTTTGTCTTCCATGATCAAAGTGCAAGGATGGAACCATGTACCTAAGATTGAGGTATCCCGCCTTGACAGACCAGCATTTGTGTTTGCGGTCGATGCAATGTCTGATGACAAGCCATGGTTTCATGACATTAAGTGTTTCTTGAAAAGTCAAGAGTACCCGTCCGGGGCATCGTCCAAAGACAGGAAGACGTTGAGAAGGTTAGCTGGTAGTTTCTTCTTGAACAAAGATGGCGTGCTGTATAAAAGAAATTTTGACACGGTCCTGCTTAGATGTGTGGATAGACATGAAGCAGACTTGTTGATGATTGAAGTGCACGAAGGCTCTTTCGGTACCCATGCCGGAGGGCATGCAATGGCTAAAAAGTTGTTAAGATCGGGATATTATTGGTTGACTATGGAGTCAGATTGTTGCAAATATGCCCGCAAATGCCATAAATGCCAGATCTATGCAGATAAGGTGCATGTGCCTCCAAATCCGTTGAGTATCATGTCGTCGCCTTGGCCGTTTGCCATGTGGGGCATTGATATGATCGGAAAGATTGAGCCTACAGCTTCCAATGGTCATCGTTTCATCTTGGTGGCAATTGATTACTTCACCAAATGGGTTGAAGCCGCATCCTATGCCAATGTTACAAAACAAGTGGTCGCTCGTTTCTTAAAACGGGATATCATTTGCCGATATGGAGTTCCCGAAAGAATCATTACTGATAATGGTTCTAATTTGAATAATAAGATGATGGCTGAGTTATGCCGGGACTTCAAAATCGAACATCACAATTCTTCTCCGTACCGCCCAAAGATGAATGGCGCGGTCGAAGCGGCCAACAAAAATATCAAGAAGATTGTGCAGAAGATGGTTGTCACGTACAAAGATTGGCATGAGATGTTACCATTTGCTTTGCATGGGTATCGAACGTCGGTACGTACGTCCACTGGGGCAACCCCATTCTCACTTGTATACGGTATGGAGGCAGTACTACCAGTTGAAGTGGAGATTCCGTCCCTCAGAGTCATGATGGATGTTAAGCTAGATGAGGCTGAATGGGTACGAGCCAGATTTGATCAGTTGAGCCTTATTGAGGAAAAGCGATTGGCGGCTGTATGCCATGGGCAACTATATCAGCGCAGAATGAAGCAGGCATTTGACCAGAAGGTGCGTCCTCGGGTTTATAAAGTCGGAGATGTGGTACTCAAAAGGATCCTTCCTCCCAATACAGATCACAGGGGCAAATGGACTCCTAACTATGAAGGTCCATTCGTGGTTAAAAAGGTCTTTTCGGGCGGAGCTTTATTGCTTACAACCATGGATGGCGAAGACTTTTCATCCCCTGTCAACTCGGACGTAGTCAAAAAATACTTCGCCTGAATAGACCCGCTGGATAATAAAAATAAAAAAATCCAGGCAAAAAAAGGCATCCCGGCGAACCAAAAACAGAATAAGGTTCGGGCAAAAATTAGGGATATAATTGAAAAAATTGTACACCCGGTAAGTTGAAAACCCGAAAGGGCAACTTAGGCAAAAAAGGGTATCCTGGTGGATCGAAAAACTGAAAGGGCGGTCCACACAAAAGAGGGATTTAAGCGAATGACTATGGTCTGAGTTATCTATCCCCCATTACCGTTTGAACAACTGACGTTCTGAAGGATAGGAATCGGTCTGATCATTCCTCAGAAGGCAAGGTCGGGGAGTTTTGAAGACATACTGGTCATAACAGAATGGAAACTCAGTGGAATTCCGTTTTCACATTGCCATTAGGATAGTTTCTTTTCTCAATTTTCAGCGATCACCTCTTTCCAGGGATTGCTTCCAGATGTAATTGCCTATTCTGGGCTCTCAGTCAATAAATTGAATTTCAATAAAAAGCTTTCTATTTTTGTTTTATTGCTTTGTTTGCAAAAACGTCCTAATTTTTGATAAAACATTGCATTTGAAAACATGGCAGCCTTGCAATAACATGCGCAGAAAAAACATTTGAAATTACTTCGAATGTTGAATATTCCCGGATGGTGGATTCTAGCCACGCAATATTCGGGGCGTGTGTGCATATTCTTTTGTTGCAGGTAGTAGGTGCAGATGATGTTAAGCACAAGACCAGTAATAAATTACCCCACGCAAAAGACTGGGGCAATTACGGGTAAGGAGGTTTGCGTTCATCGCTCGGTCGACGGTCGTTCGTAACGGTTCGATATCATTGAATTAAGTTCAACTGGGTACCGTTGTATCTTGTTAAGTCGATTCTCTCATACAGTACTTCCAACAACTACAAGCTTTTCTGTGTCGATAACGGTCACAGGTTCCCCAAAAGAGTGGTTTCGTCGACACCGAAACTGATGGTCATTATCCCCAGCGAAGTCACAAGAGTTTGAAGAGGCTAAATCTTCTGTAAAATCCTCTTATGACATCCTCTTCGGGGACGAATTGTTGTTTTGTCCAAGCATGGGGCATGATTGTTTCCCCAGCATGAAGTGTTGATCATCCCCAGTAGAGTTTGAGGACAGTTAGTCTTCTGTAAAATCCTCTCAAAAAGGCATTCCCCAACACGAGACGTTTTAAAGCAGTTTTCTCCAGCAGAGTTTGTTATAAACTCGTCATCCCCAACGGAATTGTCTAAAGGAAAGCTCGCCTAACATGGGGCATTGTAGTACTTATCCTAAGCTCGACAGTCATATTCTTCAGCAGACTACTGTGGATTTGCTTTGGGTTTCCCCAACAGATCTCTAAGGACTCTTTCTAGCAAGTTGCAGTGGAATGTTCTAACCAGGATTTGCATATCCCTGGCAGAGTAGCCATGATCCCCAACAAGATTGTGTCTCTGGTAATGATCCCCCACAGAGGTCAGCATCGAATCTTGTCAGCAATACTCCCCAGCCGAGTTATAAGGTTGATAATCCCTATAAAGGATCTTGGGTTGAATAAATCCCCAAGCAGAGTTTTAATGGCTCATTTCCCCAGCAGGACGTCATTTAAAAATTCTCATCCCCAGCGGAGTTGCTGTGACCAGAATCCAGCCCCAAACAGATGGAATAATTCCTGGCAGAGTCATCATTCCCTCATATCTTAAAGTCCAATTTATTGTTGGCAAGCTTGACAATTCGAAGCAGACGGATTGTTCATCCATTCGCCAGCAGAGATATTATCCTTTTAGGAGTCTCCGAGATTAAATCATTGATTGTGGTTCCTCAGCAGAGTCGGCAGAGATGTCTGGCGCAGAGGCAGAGAGTAATTCAATTTTGAAATTCCAAAAGTCCAACGGTGGATTGGCAAAAGTCCGTCTTCGGGTGGCAAAAGTCCAACAGTGGATTGGCAAAAGTCCGTCTTCGGGTGGCAAAAGTCCAACAGTGGATTGGCGAAAGGTCCATCTAAGGGTGGCAAAGTCTAAAAGTCCAACAGTGGATTGGCGAAAGGTCCATCTAAGGGTGGCAAATTCTTAAAGTCCAACAGTGGATTGGCAAAAGTCCGTCTTCGGGTGGCAAAAGTCCAACAGTGGATTGGCAAAAGTCCGTCTTCAGGTGGCACGAAGCTGCAAAGTCCACCAGTAGTGTGGCAGGCCAGTAGTTGTCTGGAGTTGCATAAAAGACATTATGGAAGTCCACCGGCAGCGTGGCAAGCCAGTAGTCGTCTGGCTTCGTTCAAAAGACGTTATCAAAGTCCACCAGTAGCGTGGCAGGCCAGTAGTCGTCTGGAATTGCATAAAAGACATTATTAAAGTCCACCAGCAGTGTGGCAAGCCAGTAGTCGTCTGGCGTCGTTCAAAAGACAGTTTTCTCCGACAATGTTTCATTGAAGATTCAAGCCAGCAATGTCGTGGAAGTTTCTTCCTCATCATCCAGAGCAAATTTTTGGTTATATTTGGTATTCAATCACTATATACCTTGAAAGTCCGAAAGCAATTGCTTTCAGGCATTCAGGTCTACAGCGCTTGAATAGGGGCAGCTGTAATACCCCAAAATTTGCTCTCCCCTTTTGGCATCATAGCATGGCATTATCATTTATCATATCATATCCATCTCATTAGCATTGCATTGCATTTAACATAGAAAAATGAAGCATGGCATCCTTCTTACCATCAGGGCATGTGATCAGGTGGGAGATGGACAATCAAGAGATCATTCAAAGCACAAAAAGGTCAGTCAAGTTGCCTCAAGGCAAGCCAAGAAGCCTTTCATGTCTCATACTATCTCAATTGATCATCCACAACCTCAAGGATAAGAGATACAATGGGAGATTGAAGCATTACATCTTTCACTATGCAAGAGGTTCAAAAAATGAAGGAAAACCCTCAAAAGAGATAGCTCATTGATCCAAAATCATCCTCAAATGGCATATATCATCATCCTTTAAGAGGATACACAACATACTCTGAGGAATTTGAAATTGAAGACTGCACTTTTCCCTCCTAACCAGAGGGGGTCAAGATTAGGGTTTCCAATTAAATCAGGGTATCTCTGATTTTTTGGTCAAAACTTGATGTCATGGTATTCCATATGTCCTTAAGTGTATGGGTGTGGAAAATTACATCTCAATTGGTTTTAGAAGTGGTTCAATTGGAAGAAAGATAAAAAATCAGGAAATTTGGGGCAAAGTCAAATAATCAGAGGAAAAAGTCAACTCTTGACTTTTTGAGGCTAAATTCATGAAATTCATGTTATATGTGTCCAATGTGTAAAATTTGATCAAGAAACTCCAAAGGAATCATGAAAAAATCAAGATGTGGAAAGTTGCCATTTTTGGAAGAAGTAGGGTTACTAAAAATAGTAAGTTTTGGCCATTTTGCATCAGAGTTTGAACCAAGGCCATTTAAAATTGAAGCATCAAATGAAAATTCCACCAGGCCACAACAAAAGGTCTTGCTTTAAGCTTCAAATCCATGTGTAGAACATCTCAATTGGATAAATATTGAGGGAGATATGATGGATCAAAGTTGGAAGAAAGTAGGCCAAAACTAGGTCATGACCAAGAATTTTCAGGTCACGCGCGCATCATTTCCTCAAACAGTTGGTGTGCCAAAAGTCAAGCCTAATTTCTCCAAGAAGAAAGCTCCAAATGAGAAAATTTTCAACATCAAAGTTGTTCTTTGTAGTGTCATCTTCAATATTGATGTTGGGAAAATTTTGAATTGATCAAGCTATGAGTGAGTTATAGTGGTCTCAATTTAGTGTGTTCAGACTGAAATTCCATGCACCAAGCTGCCTTGTCAACCGACCAACTGTCTTGCCTACAAACCAGTCCCAAACCTTGATGTTCCAAGTTGCTTTTCACCAATTTCCAAGCCTCAATTCAATTCAATTTTCACCCCAAACTTGTTCCATGATATCTCCTCTTCCATTTGGCATCAATACCTCTTTGTTTCATTCACAAACTAGAGAGAAATTCTTGGTCAAACCATTAAACCTTGGGCTGCTAAAAATCAGAAAAAAGAATGTTGTTGTTATTGTCATGTTTTAATCCACACACATACAGTCTGTATTCCTTTCCACTTTTAACCAAACACCTTCCTTACACTAGCCTCATCATGTTGCATCATACATGAGAAGGGAACGAATGAAACTTGCTGAACAAGTTTATACTACATAGCCGTGATATTGCAATGTTACTTTTATCACCACCATAGTTTGTCATGTGCTTCCACCACCATATCATTGCTCTCCCTAACTAACTTGACTCAGTTAGTTAGGGATGACTCACTCAAACCATTGTGACTCAGTTAACCTCACTCAGTTTAACCTTGGTTAACTCACACTATAAAACCAAATCTCACCTCACAACTTCATTGGCTACCACATTCTCTCAAAACACTTCAAACTCTCTCTCACATTCTCTCTACTTTCTCTCTGATTTCACACGATTTTCACCATCTTCCATTCACATTTCATCTTCATCCTCATCAAGGTTTCACTTCTGATCAAGAACAAGAGAGAAGAAGATCAGTTCATCAATGGCAGCTTAGTTCAGTTGAGTTTTCGTTGTGGTTTTCTTCAAGATCTCAAGTTCAGTGGCATTTATTTTGCTCCACTCAAGCTCAAGAGCATAGGAGGATCATCTCTGGTCTTCTGTTACTTTGAAGAACTTCAAATTCAGGTTTCTTCTCCAACCTTCGTTTTCTGAAATTTCACTTGTTTTCTATTGGTTTGAGCTTCTTAGAAGCTATGTTGAATCCGGCTAGTTGATAGGCCTCTTAGAGGCATAGTTTCAAAGCCTAGGGCATGATTTGATCTCCTTTGTTCTTGCTATGTGTGTGTGTTTTGTGATTTTTATGAGCATATTCATGATGTGCATAAGCTTAGCTTTCGATTGGTACACATTTTGTGCATTTTGGTGACGTTTGAAGATTGCAGATGGTGGTGAGTGGCCGGAGAAGGTGACCGGAGGTCCCTCTCCGGCCAGTGGTCTTTATGTTAGGGTTTCTTGCATTTTGAATGTCAGCCGTGCGATTTTGTTGATCCAAGGGTGGAAAGCTTGCCAGCACATTAAAACACATGTGCATGTCATGTGCATCATTTCTAAATTCATTTAATCACTGTGTGGTGTAGTGTATGGTATGGAGTGTGCTCACTCAGGTGCGTGCGTTGATTTGGACTACTTTGACTTGCTTGTTGACTTGACCTGATCCAAGGGTGATAATTGCTTGACTTGTGTTTGACTGAGGGCGCATGATAATTGATATGGATTGCGCACAAATGGACCTAATCAGATTGCTATCCCCATCCCCTTGTTTAAGGCCCAATTTAATTTGAACTGCATGATTGCTATGTTCACACCTCCCCTTCCCTTTGCATTTCATTTTATTTTTTTTTTTATTTTCCATACACGTTTGCTTTTCAATTTTTAGAAATATCAAATGACATTAGAAAATTCCACAAAAATTCATGGACATCAATAAAACATTTAGAAAATTTTTGGTGATTTTATTTTCTGATTTTATGACCTTTTTGCCCCTGCTCTATAATTTTCTTTGAATTTCCATTTGTATGCATTCCAAATGTGGTACATGAACTTGTGGAATTTTGTTCTTGCTCATTACAAAGTCTATTGACTTGATTCTTTTTGCACTGATTCACTAATACATTGAAGCATGTTAGTTGATTTTTTTTTTATTTTTTAGAACACTTTATGACATGTTTTTATGCTTGTCTTTGCACCACTTTGTTTGATGTTTCAACTTGACCTAATTGCTTTGTTTGAAGTCATTTTTGATTTGAATTTTGACAGGCTATTTTGATATATGACTTGCTTCTGACTTAGGCATTCCAATACCATGCTTGCATAATTTTCATAGGTCCATTTGATTTTTGTTTGATGCATTACATTTGAAGCATAATCCATGGCATGTCATTACAACTTTAGTGCATGTTTACATGAATTCTTTTGTGCATATTTGTATGAGCATTTGCATATGTTATGAGCCATTCATATGATATTATAGGTCTTTGATACACATTATAGGTCATCTTTACATGTTCATTTCAATTTGAACTTTGTGCATCATTAACATGTATTGTTTGCACTTTCTTTTTGAACTTTCATTTCAATTCTTCTTATATTACTTCTTGAATGTCTTGATGTTGATTCATAAATACTTTTGAGATGTTTATAAACCATTTTCCATTTAGTTTCAATTCTGGTTGTTGATTTACATGTTCCATTTATGCATGTCCTTTTCATTTCTTTCCATCTTTCATCTATCCCTTCTTCTTGTAACATGTTTAAATGCTATGGATGATGATTGTTGCTTGTTCATTTGAACTTGTATGATGATATTCACTTGTTGTCCATATGATGCCCATTCTGGTTGTGATCTTAAGATTTGATTCTTCATCTTTTTCTTTTGGACTTTAATGTGTATTAAGTACTTTTTGCTTCTTATACATGTTTCCATGTTTACTAACCATGTAGGGGCTTTGGTAAGTTTCAATTGAGTGTGGATAAGGAATCCACATTCAACTTCTATCCTTTCTCTTTTACAATTCCATTTTATGTTTTGTTAAGAATTTATGTGCTTTCTGTTAATAACTCATTACTTTCCCTTTTTGAATTACAATTCATCTTCTACTTTAGAAGTGAATTGTCTAATTCATTCTTTCTTTAGACTTTAGGTTGAAACCTCACGAACCATTAGGATCACTCCCTTTAATCTTCAATTAGGATTGAGTCTTAGTCCATATAGATTTTTACCTTTATCCTCTCTTGAGTCTCTTTTCTCATCTCAAAGAAAATTCAAAATATCTAATAAAGGTAGGCATTTATTGCATTTAGGCCTTTCATATAAAGAAAAGGTTATAAAGGGTCTTCTCTTATAATCTTAGAATGTATAGCATATAGCCCATCTTGGGTCAATGTGTTAAACATTTGATCTTGTATGAGGGACTTAAATGCAATACTTGTTGAAGATACAAATGAAAAAACACTTCTTCATTTCTTAATCAATAAAAACACTTAATAAACACAAGTATGCTAGTGTGTTTGAACCTTGACAATTGGAACTAAGTGTGGGGGTCTTCTTCACTCTTAGTGTGCTTTCTTATCCATTCCATCTTGGAATGTGAGAATGTACACATTCCAATGACTAAGATTCAGATACACTGTCATATGCAAACAAATCCAAAACACTTCCTTCTAAAAGACAAAAACAAACAATAACGTCTTTCCTTCGGGAATTCTTTTCTCACCTCATTCACTCTTAGCGTACGAACGCGCTTCTACTCGTTCTCTTGCAAGATGGTAACGCACTCGGACCAGCGAGCCTGCAACACCTGAGCTAGGACGTCAGCCGTTCCCTAAAATGCAAACAATCCATCCCTAGTGAGGGGAACTACGTCGCTCTGATTCTCATGTTCCCGATGAGATACGTAGGCAGTGGGGTAGGGCCCATGCGAGCACTTCTTTTATTTTCCCTACATTTATTTCTCTTTCTCTCTCTTTCCTTTTCCATTCTCTTTTAAGTTCCTTTCTCAGTATTCTTTTCTTACACCCTTTGATTGAGACAAGCAAGCGTGGATCCCATCGGGTACGATGGACGTGGGGGGGTGCTAATACCTTCCTCTCGCGTAACCGACTCCCGAATCCAGTTCTCTTGGTCGCAAGACCATGCTCTATCCTTTCCTTCAGGTTTATGCGGTGTTTCCTTTCCCTCTCATGGGATAAATACACATTGCTGGCGACTCTGTTCGGTGCCACTTTCGCGTTTGTACTAGGATGAAAATCCCGGGAGCGACATAAGGCAATCATGACTGACTGGAATTTACTTGAGGAAAAGTTTTTGGAAAGATTTTTTCCACACAATTGTTTCATGGAGGCAAAGACAGCAATCGCAGTTTTCACTTAAGGTGGAAATGAATCTCTCAACGAAGCTTGGGAGAGATTCAAATCCATGTTGAGAAAGTGTAAAGGGCATGGTTTCGATGAGCTTTCTCAAATTCATATTTTTCGAAATGGTCTTCAATTAGTGCATAAAACCTTGTTGGACGCCACTGCGGGTGGATCCTTAATGAGCAAAACTGTCGAAAAAGCCATTGCCATAATTGACAAGATGGCTTTAAATGACCATCAGGGGAGCCATAACCGTGGTCCTTCTCAAAGGACTCCGGGAGTTTTGGAGTTGGTAACTAATGATGCTATACTTGCTCAAAACAAGTTATTATCCCAACATGTTGAGTTGTTAACAAAACAAATGTCCAAACTTCCTCAACAACTCAAAGAGATTCATGACTCTCCGAGCAAGAGTGTACAAGTAGCTTGTTGTGAATTATGTAGAGGAGATCATCTTACCGGATATTGTCCTCCGGTTGTGGAAGAGGTAAATTATGCTGGAAACCAAAATCAAGGATACCAACCTCGACCTCCTTACCAACAAGGCAACCAAGGTTACCAACTTAGAGGTAATCAGGCTATCAACAACCGTGGAGATCGTAAGAAGCCGAACCTTCAAATCGTCACCAATACAAAAATTACACTCAACCTCCACAAGTTCCGGTTGGGAATACAAAACTGGAGGACACTCTCACGCAATTTATGCAAATGTCAATGTCAAATCAGAAGAATACCGATGCGGCCATAAAGAATCTTGAAACGCAAGTCAGACAATTATCAAAACAATTGGCCGAGCAACAAAAAGGAACTTTTACGGCAAATACTCTACCAAATCCAAAAGAGCATTGTAAGGCTATTTTAACAAGAAGTGGAAGAGAGATTGACATGGGCATAGGTGAAGTTGTAGTGGAGGAGGATGTAGTTGAAAAAGAAAAAGATAGTGATGAGATTGAAGTAGAAAAAAATGTTGAGGGTGATTTAGTTGAAAATGAAATGAAAAAAAGTGAGGAAGAAAAAAGAAAGAGAAAAGAAAAATTGAAAAAAAGTAGGAAGGGGAAGGAACCGTTGAATACTATTCCGATCCAACATTTACCATATCCTCATGCTCCTTCAAAGAAAGATAGTGCGAGGCACTATGCTCGGTTTATGGATATTTTCAAACAACTGCAAATAAACATTCCATTTTCCGAGGCTTTGGAGCAAATGCCGAAATATGCGAAATTTATGAAGGATATTCTCACAAAAAAGAAGAGGTATACGGATTAAGAGACTATCATGGTGGATGCGAGTTGTAGCGCTATCATTCAACGTACTCTCCCAAGGAAAGAAAGTGATCCGGGACGAGTCACCTTGCCGATTACAATAGGAAATATCTATGTGGGCAATGGGTTGATAAATTTGGGCTCTAGTATCAATTTGATACCTTTGTCTATTGTGAAACGGTTGGGATAGATGGAATTGAGATCCAATCAAATGACATTGCAACTTACCGATAAATCCACTACCCGTCCTCACGATGTAGCGGAAGATGTATTGGTTAAAATGGACAAATTCTTATTTCCCATCGACTTTGTGGTAATTGAAATGGAGGAAGATGAAGACGCACCATTGATTCTTGGAAGACCTTTTATGAAAACTGCTAGAATGGCAATTGATATGGACGACGGTCTTATAAAGGTTAGAGTCCAAGATGAGGAGGTTTGTTTCAATCTATTTGAGGCCATGAAACACAAGAATGAGAAAGGCGGTTGTTTTAGAATAGTCGCAACGGAAGAAGCAATAATGGATGTCACAAAGCAAGTTCATGTAGTGTCTCCTTTGCAAAGAGCTCTTGATGATTCCTTTGAGGTATTTTCCGATGAAGAAGAAAGGGCACTTGAAGAGTGTTTGAGGGAACTTGAATCTTTGGAGGAGTTACAACCTTGGGAATGTGAAGAGGAAGTGTTAAAGAAAGAGGTGAGTGAGGAGAAGTCTAAACTTGAATTGAAGGTTTTGCCTTCCAATTTGAAATATGCTTTCCTTGATGACGGTTGTAACAAACTGGTTATCATTAGCAACATTTTATCTGACAATGAGGAAAACCGGTTAATTCAAGTTTTGAAGACAAATTAAGAAGCAATGGGATGGACTCTTTCCGATCTAAAATAAATAAGTCCCTCTTATTGTATACATCGTATATTCATGGAAGAGGATTTCAAACCGGTCGCGCAACCGCAACGCCGTTTGAATCCAACGATGAAGGAAGTAGTGAGAAAAGAGGTGGTCAAGCTTTTGGATGCCGGTATGATTTACCCGATTTCCGTTAGTCCTTGAGTAAGTCCGGTCCAAGTTGTGCCTAAGAAGGGAGGAATGACCGTAATCCAAAATGAAAAAAATGAGTTGATCCCGACAAGAACGGTGACGGGTTGAAGGATGTGTATAGATTATAGGAGGCTAAACACCACTACAAGAAAAGACCATTTTCCACTTCCGTTTATGGACCAAATGTTAGAAAGATTGTCGGGCCAACAATTCTATTGCTTTTTGGATGGTTACTCCGGTTATAACCAAATTTTGGTTGACTCGGATGACCATGAGAAGACGACATTCACTTGTCCTTTTGGGATTTTTGCCTACCGAAAGATGCCTTTTGGTTTATGCAACACACCGACAATGTTTCACGTTGTGTTCAAGCAATTTTCTCCGATTTTATTGAAAAAACGACGGAGTATTCATGGACGACTTCTCCGTGTTCGGAGTGTCTTTTGATCTTTGTTTGAGAAATTTGGAGGCCATTCTTGAACGGTGTGTTGAGACAAATTTGGTATTGAACTGGGAGAAGTGCAATTTTATGGTAACGAAGGGGATTGTGCTTGGCCACAAAGTCTCCTCTAAAGGCCTTGAAGTTGATCAAGCAAAAATTGAAGTAATTGAAAAGTTGCCTCCTCCAACAAATGTCAAAGGCATCAGAAGTTTTCTTGGCCATGCTGGCTTTTATCGGCGGTTTATCAAAGATTTCTCCAAAGTTGCAAGGCCATTGAGTAATCTACCCAACAAAGATAAGTCCTTCTCCTTTGATGATGAATGTTTAAATGCCTTTAAAATTTTGAAACAGAAACTCATCACCGCACCCATAATCGTTGCTCAAAATTGGACTTTGAATTTTGAATTAATGTGTGATGCTAGCGATTATGCCGTTGGTGCGGTGCTTGGGCAAAGAAAGGCCAAAATTTTTCATGCTATTCATTATGCGAGTAAAGTTCTTAATGAGGTACAAGTTAAATATGTCACTACTGAAAAAGAATTACTCGCTATTGTTTACGCACTTGAGAAATTTCGGTCTTATCTGATTGGTTCTAAGGTGGTTGTCTACACTGACCACTCAACAATTAGATATCTGCTTACCAAGCCAGATTCGAAGCAAAGGCTCATCCGATGGATCCTTTTGTTGCAAGAGTTTGATTTGGAATCTGTGACAAGAAAGGATCGGAAAACTTGGTAGCAGATCATTTGTCTAGGTTGGTCAATGTAGAAGTAACTCACCGTGAGAATGAGGTCTGTGAAGAATTTCCGGATGAAAAACTTTTTTGAGTGCAAGTTAGGCCGTGGTTTGCAGATTTCGCTAACCACAAAGCCACCGGTTTTATACCGGAGGACCTAACTTGGAATCAAAGACGGAAATTCCTCTCGGATGCTAATTACTATATTTGGGATGAACCATACTTGTCACAACTCGCTGTACGGAGGGCATTACAATGGTTTACGAATGACAACTAAAGTCCTCCAGTCGGGCTTTTATTGGCCTACATTGTTCAAAGATGCCAATCTCCATGCAAAAAGTTGTGATACATGCCAAAGAAGTGGCGGGATTGGAAAAAGAAATGAAATTTCTTTGCATGTTATTCTAGAAGTCGAAGTTTTCGATTGTTGGGGCATTAATTTTATCGGACCATTCCCACCATCTTTTTCAAACGAGTATATTTTAGTTGCGGTTGACTATGTTTCCAAGTGGGTGGAAGCAATTGCGTCACCGAGGGCCGATGGCAAGATGGTGATAAAATTTTTAAAGAAAAACATATTCTCCCATTTTGGCACCCCTCGTGTGTTAATTAGTGACGGAGGTTCGCATTTTTGCAATGCACCGCTCGAAAAGGTCTTAGAGCATTATGGTGTAAGGCACAAAGTTGCAACTCCGTACCATCCGCAAACAAATGGTCAGGACGAGGCGTCTAATAGAGAGGTGAAAAGAATTTTAGAGAAAACCGTGTCAAATTCGAGGAAAGGTTGGTCACAAAAGTTAGATGAAGCTTTGTGGGTGTATCGTACCGCTTACAAAGCGCCAATCGGTCTAACTCCGTTTCAAATGGTTTATGGCAAGTCATGCCATTTTCCCGTTGAATTGGAGCATAAGGCTCTTTGGGCGTTAAAAATGTTGAATTTTGATCCGAGTTTGGCCGGTGAAAAGATAAAAGTCCAATTGCACGAATTAGAAGAAATGCGAAATAATGCTTACCATTCAAGTAAGATATACAAAGAAAAAGTAAAAGGATATCACGACAAGAAAGTTTCTCAAAAGGAATTCCAGGTTGGTCAGATGGTACTTTTGTTCAATTCCCGCTTGAAATTATTTTCGGGAAAATTAAAGTCCAAATGGTCTGGACCGTTTCTTGTCAAGGATGTTAAGCATTATGGAGCTGTCGTGATAGAGGACTTGCAGAAAAAAGAAAGTTGGACCGTGAACGGCCAACGCTTGAAAATTTATCTTGGAGGCGATTTTGATCCCGAGATTGGTTTCGTGTTTCTTGATGATCGTTGATCGCCTTGGACCGTCGAGCTTAGCCGACGTTAAACAAGCGCTTGTTGGGAGGCACCCCAACATTGTAAGTAGTTATCGCTTTAATTGTTGTTTTAATGATGTTTGATATTTGAATGATTGTGAAGGTGGAAGAAATGCAGAAGAAAAAAAAATTGCAAAACTTGTCATGTTCGCTGGCGTTCGCTTTGCGAACCTGGGGCGAGCATTCGCCAGCCAGTTCGCTTTGCGAACCCAGCGAGACAGGACATGTGTGTTTGCTTCCACCTCATAAAAAATGGGGGTTTTAATTGTTTGGGTGGGCCAACACTTAGGCCCAATACCCATTTCAATTGCTGAACACTTGAGGGGAAAACCATACTCCTACTTTTGCCTCTTTCATTCAAACAAACTCCAAAGAACTCAAATTTCCTCACGTGCCTTTTGCTGCTCAGATTTCACCTGTCTTTCTCCAATTTCCATTATCCAGTTCAGGTTTGCATCTCTTTTCCTTGCTACTTTCTTTTAGATATGGTTAGGGTTGTGATTTACATTAGAGACATTTGTAATCTTAGGGTTTAATTTTTGTTTTATGGTTTGAGTCACTGCATGTTAAAATTTCTGCAAACCTTAGAATAGGAATGATAAATGATAAATGGAGCTCTGAAGATAGGAAGAATGATGTGGTTTTTCTGAATTATCGCGCATTCGCTGGCTATTTTGCAGTGCGAACTTGGGCGACCATTCGCCAGACCTTCGCAAAGCGAATCTGGGGCGAATGTTCGCCAACACTTAATGTGCGAACACTGGAGCGAACATGGCAGATTTTTTATTATTTTTTTTGAAGTTTCAGTTCTAATTTTGTTTGGCTTTTAAATTCTAATGAGCTGTTTTGGTGCTTTGCATTGTTTTGTTTATTGATGTGTGCAGATGGGTCCAAAGACTAACCCCGCTAAAAAGCAAAAAGCAACCACATCGTGAAAAGTGCCGATCCGGTTCGATGATACTCGATTTAAAGGTGCCAAACATGCTGCGAGATATCTGACATTGGAAAAAAGAACAATTTTAGCGGAAAAGAGGTTTAATTTAAGTGACCAAGGGAGTTATCGAGCTGTTGCTGCTCTCTTCGAGGCAAAAAAATGGGATCGGCTGATAACTCCGGTCGATAGTTATAATGTGGAAATTTTCTGGGAGTTCTATGCGAACGCCCTCCCTGATGATGGCGACCTATTTAGTCGGACGACGGTGGTTGGGGGGAAAACTGTGAGATTTGACCATAGGACCATAAGTACTATTCTTGGAAGTCCTCTGCCATTACAAGCTAGTGAGATTGATGATTACCATAGTGTCATACCCCAAATTTGTCCTACCCCCTCTCATTTTTTTTTATACCAAGCTTCGTAGCCTACGGCCATGATCCTTTAGAGTTCAGATTATGTATATCTTGTGTGTGCTTGTGGTGACCATTAGATCTTGCATGGGTGTTTGATTTCAAGTGAAGATAAAGGGAGAATATGTTCTTCTTCTGATGAGTAATTATTTAAAACAATGTTGATTCTTCTTAAAGTCAAGACATGTGATTGGTCTATTCCAAGACTGGACTTGTTGCAAGTTTTTTTAGATATAATGTGAATCATAAGGGAAATTATTGGAATAAAGCATGGATGCATCAAGGTGATCTAAGCTTTCAAAATACAATGGAAGGAAGTCAGACACTGAGTTAATCTATTGAAAACAGTTACAAGCAAAATCAAGTAATGTTTGGACTTTATGATCATTTGTTGTTGCAACTCACATGGGATGTGCTTTAAAATCCCACGTTTGTTTCAATTTGTTTCTAGGCCGTGACCAATATCTTTTTCAAGCTATGATCAATTGGTGTTCAAGAGTGTTATATCAAGATATATTTAAATTTGGTTCAAGTTCTAAATTATGATAAGATTTGAAACCAAAGAGTCGAACTTCATTGGAAGGCCAATTTCACAACACTCATATCATTTGGATTCAAGGATGTTAAACCAATTAATTGAACTGAGAAGTTATAAGACAACTGCAAGTTCTCTAAAAGTTTAGAGTTTCCATTCTAATGGAAATTCAAGTCCTTGCTAAAAGCACCACACCAATTTCTATACAAGGGCTCAAAATCAAGAATTGCAAATTTATTGAGTTCAAATTGTTTGCATTTCAAAGCCATGTTCAAAATTATACAAATTACAATGACTATAAAATGAAATGATACAAGGATTTAAGCCAAAGAGATCAAGATATCCAACAAGTCAATTCATGTCAAGATTTTCTCAAGACTCCAAGCAATACACTAGCTGCCAAAAGCAACACAACTTGATTCACACACGCTGCAAGCTATACTAAGATAAAAACAATTTTGAGGCCAAGGAAGCTACTGCCGAAAGTGATGCAATTGTCGAAGCTGATCCACCCGTCAAGAATAATGAATCTGCAAAATAAAGTCATTGATTAATTGAGTTCATTAAAGTCACGGGAAAACACAGCAAATAGTAACAGCTTGTAAATTCTAATATACTAACTGCAACAGGCATAATAAGGAAGACACATGGAAAAAGATAACGAGATGTGGTTTAGTACAAGCAGACCAATGACAGAGAAACCATACCATATAATTTGGATTAACACAAAACCAGAAAATTAACACAAAAGATACGTAAGCCATCATGGAGTTTTCAAGTCATCACTCAACCCATTTGAACAGCAACAGTTAAGTTCAAACACTCAATTTATGTCAATAACAAGGATGAGGTTCAAAAGCACAAGATTCACAATATGATTAAAATAGGGTGCCATGTTACTCATGAAGCAAAATTGTGAAATCATGAAAGAAGAACGATGCATAATATTCATGAAGGAAATACAAGGTTAATATTCACAACAAGAGTCAGAGCTATTAAGAAATACTCACATAGTCAACAAAAGTCACATCAGTACAACAGAACATTGCAGACAGTGCAGGAAAGTTCTGAAGGTACATCAAAGAGAATTTCACAGTTTAGGAAAAATATTTTTAGCATCAAAGAAAGTGATTACAGCCATGCCATGGGAGAGATTCTTCAGTAAATTCAAACAAGACATAAACTCTAATTCCCCATTATAAATTCAACAGTGAACACACGAAAAAAGGGACACTCTGAGAGCATTACTAGCGGCTGCGCAAAGTTCAAAAAACCCTACCTCCTTAGAAAATTGCTGCGCAAGAAGAATTCACAAACCCTACTCACTAAAGCTCAAATTTTTTTATCCTAATACACATAGAATTTCACATTGAAATTCTATGTGTGTATGAGCTAACGTCCACATCAGAGCAGATTCAACAACACAGCAACAACCTCAAGAAAGCAACAACAACTGAAGCGAAAGAGGAAGAAGAAGAACGTAAAAAGAAGAAGAGAAAGATGAGGTAAGAAGGTTACCGTCGCCAGAAAGCTTCAGATTGGAATTGCTCCGATCTAGGTATTATTTGCCTCCTTTTTACTTTCTTATGCTTGATTTGTAGTCTCTATGTGATTGTGCTTTGAAACCCTTCATCAATTTCTTGTTTCCTCTGCTATTTGATAGATCAAGGGTTTTGGTTTAGTTTCTGATTTAGGACTTTTGAGGGTGATTTAGTGGAAACTGAGTCCGGATTTGGACTCAGGCGTTCGTTTTACGTGGGTGTAGGTTTATTTCGTGGTTTTTGGCCTGAGAGGAGGGGCGGCGCCGCCGCCAACCACCTCCTTCTCCGGCGAAGCTTAGGTTTTTGCAGAGAGTAAGATTTGAGAGAGAGACTAATAGAGAAAGAACCTGATGTTAAATAAGCGTAAAAAACATTTTCCTCCTTTAAATTCATTCACTGCCATGTTGTTTGTTGATGTTGTGTTGTCATAGCATGTTTCCCCACCGGTGACACATGTCACCGGTATGTTCTTCACCATCATGATCATGCGCATCAACCTTTGCACCCTTATCCTGCATTCTCAAATCCCAGCTGTTGATTAGGGTTAGACTCTATTTCTATGATGCAATCCGTACCATTGATGTAGCATACCGGTCAACCGAGTTGACCAGGGTCTTGGTAGACCCTCATCTCTGTTTGGGCCTTTACCTCCATGGGTCAGGTTTACATACTTTACACACCTCCCAGACTGCTATATCTCATCAGGCCCATTTAGTTTTTTATTTGTTTTTATTTTTAGGATTTATATTTTGCTTTATTTTAATATAAAAAAATCCTTAAAAAGTTATTAAGTACTCTCTTCATTTTTATAAAAAAAATTAAAAGTATTTTATTTCATCTTCAAATTCTTGATTTTTATTTTATTTAGTCGCATTTTTCTTAAAATTCTAAAAAAGACAACAAAAAAAACTTTTTTAATTAATTTCTAAAATCCTTTTCATTAATCAATTTCTAATTAATTTTATTAAACCGTTTTATTTAATACTAATTAACTTTAATAGTTAATTTTATTAAATATTTTAGTTTAATTTAATTAATTGGTTGAATTCTCTTTTAAAGTTCTAAAAATCTAAAACATAACTAATTAATTTAGATGTTTCCCCTCTTTAGGATTAACCGTAGGATTAGGTTACTAACATGTTTGAGTATATTTTCTCCCCCATTTCGTTTGGTTTATGATCTTTGTGTGATGATTATACTTTTCTCTTAAGGATTAATATCATGCTTGGATTATACTTATTTCATTCATTATATGCCTGTCCAAACTTTTTTCAAACTAATACCTTGACTTAATGTCAAGCCTTGTTCAAACACCTTGTAAGTCGATTGTTTTCACGATCGCAATCAACCTCACATAGCCTTCTCTTGGGCTTTATACAATGATACTTGTCGCACATTCCACAATCTTGTTTGCATGCAAATGTGTGATTGTCTTACTTTAATTGTGGCTTGATTATTCTCCCTTTGAGTAAATATATCCATCTCCTATAAGATTAAAATCAACCATTTTCAAAAGAATAAACAAGCTTGATCCAACGTCAAGCATTTTTCAAAACAAACTCAATTAATAACATTTCATCCTCAAGCATTCACTTGATCCACATATCAAGTCCCATACCTAACTTATAAGTCGAGCGCTTTTGCCTCGCAATCGACCTTACCTTAAACCATTAGGACCTCCTTTCCATTAGTCCTTAACTCTTTCGTACGTAAATTCAAACCTCGATTCTCATCGAGTATCTTTGCAAATCAAACCAATGCATCTAACAATACTTTAACATTGTTTCATAAGAAGGTGATGTGAGGGTGGTCGAGTCTTCGATCCTTCTCCTCAATTATTTGGGTACGAGTTCTCTTACTCGTGTGTGGATAATTGACGCCTCTAAAACACTTGTAATCCGATAACATTCAAACCATTTTTTTAAGCACTCATTAAAACACTTAATCTTTATCAAAACACATTTTTTACTAAAGGTGAAGTGAGGGTGGTCGAGTCTTCGATCCTTCTCCTCAATTGTTTGGGTGCGAGTTCTCTTACTCGTGTGTGGGCAATTGTCACCTCTAAAATATCCAGTACAACTAAAACTCTCCTTTCTCGCTTCGTGCGATCGAAGCCCTAAAACACATACAAATCAAATCCTCTTTTCTTAATCAAACTCTTTAACACACTTAATTGTATATTCAAACACAACTTCCTAAAAGGCGATGTGAGGGGGGCCAAGTCTTTGACCTTTCTCCTCTATTGTTTGGGTGCGAGTTCTCTTACTCGTGTGTGGACAATTGGCGCCTATAAAAAACACAAACCAAACAACCGTAGTCCCACGAACTACGAATGCTCTGACTTTCCCATTCACGAGGGAATACATAGGCACAAGGGCCCCGATCCTTGGCGAGCACCCTATCCTAAAACCATCCATCTTCCCCTTAGAAGCAAATCCTTTAGAAGATAACCAACAAACCTAGCTAACTTTCTCACGAATCGAATCAAGAGGTTGCCGTTGAGTACAACGGACGTAGAGGGTGCTAATACCTTCCCTCTTGCGTAACCGACTCCCGAACCTAGAATTTGGTTGCGATGATCATTTTCTTATCCCTTAAAGGTTTTATCGATATTTTCCTATTCCTTCCTTGGAATGAATAAAGTTCGGTGGCGGCTCGGTTCGAACGTTTTTTCCGCGTCCATCGCGAAGATCGTATTTTTCGAGGTGAAATTCTGGTACAAACATGTGATGTCTTGTGCAATGTCACAACATCGCAATCTGCTGAACAAGGCAATAATAGAAACAGTAAATGAACACAATCAATTGTTCACCCAGTTCGGTTCAACCAACCTACATCTGGGGGCATACCAAGCCAGGAAGGAAGTCCACTATTAGTAGTATCAAATTACAGACTCAACACACCAGTTGACAATATACCTAATTCAATCACTACCCAATGACCCTTCTACCTAAGTCCTCCCTAGGTAAGAGACTCCATCTCACTTCCAATCATCTCGATGATGTCTAGCAGTCAACTACACCGTCACTGCATCAACATCTTGACTCCTTACTCTTTTCTATTACATAGACTTTAGAAGACACACTTCCATGACAGCCCTTAGGAGTTGCTTCAAAGCTTCCTCCAAGAACAATACATCTCTTACCTACAGGCTTCGAGATAAACACGATGACCATCCTACAACCCGGGTGGTTCATCAATCAACACAGCCCTTCTAATCTACATGATGGCTGGCTTACCAAAACTAGGTTACAATGCTTCTATTGATAACCTATTTCCCAACTGGATTTGGGCCTTCAAATCATATCAAATCTTCTGTTCCAAATCTCCAACAGATTCTGCTATTAATTGGATCTTCAATCAAATCTTCAATTTAAATCTTCAATAATTAACTCTAAATATTCTCCATATCTTTATGCATTAAATTCAGCTCCACATAATATTTCCAGGATATTATGTATCTTTTAAATCTTCTCTTTAAATCAGCTGCAAGATCTTCTCCACACAAATAGGAACAATCTTCTCCACACAAATAGGAACAATTCTCCATGTCTATTTGCACAAAAATAGTAACAAACTATTCTCCACAAGATATGCAGAATTAATTGTATCAGAATAAATCTTCTCCAATAAATTCGCATCCAATCTAACTAACAGATCTCCTCAAATCAAACTAATGCGTGCAGCCCTAAAAACATCACAACCTGATGTTTTAAGTTTCTGGTATAGTGATGTCAAGACATCGCATGTGACATCACTCTTCAGCACTTTAACTCTTCAACACCTTAACATTCTGCAATACAAAAACCACAACAGATGGTTTTCTGATGTTCTGTCAACTGATGTTATGACATCGGGTTTGACATCAGCACAAAACTGCAACCCTTAAACACTTAACATAACCAGAATGTTAACTAAACATAACAAGGCTGTTAAAAACTCATGTTGAAACATCAACCATGACATCAACATTGTTTTACCAAAATTCTAGCCAACTCCAAGAATTAACAATCTCCCCCTTTGGCTAATTTTGGCTAAAACAATTTCAGCCTACATCAGTATAGGGCAAACTCCCCCTCAAACAAAGAACCAGCTCACAGCTGTTCAAACACTCTCCCCCTCAACTGCTGCACCATATCAGAAAAGGCTTCACAACCACACCTTGGAAACCACTAGGCTAACTCTCCCCCTTTTTAGCCATAATTGGACAAACTCTGAGCATAGCAGCAAGCACAAAAAAATTCCAAAGGCAAACTCTGAATCATCCAACCAATATACTCAGAACAAAACCCAGACTCAGTAGCTACTACTTTCAATGATCAGCAGAGAAAATATCAACTCCCCCTATCTAGTGCTTCTTGACCAGTATACCATAACATTTGGAAACTCCAGACATAGTCTTCATTCATCCAGACAGGAATGCTTCACACAATCATCCACAAGTTCTGAAGCACACTCACAATGCCTTCCACTGAACTCTAAGTAAACTCCTCTTTCTTAAAAACACACCAAGACAAGTGTGACATCTCCCAGATACACACAAAGCTGTCCTTCAGACTCCTCCTTAGAAGCATGTGTACATATGATTCAAACAATTAGCTTCACATGGCTAGAACACCAACATGTCATCCATCAACCTAATGTCATAACATGTTATCTGACATTATATCCAATCTTCACAATCTTGATCAGCACGCAATCTTCACAAAAATCTGCATCCTTGCAGTAAAAGACCATAGACAACAGCCTTAACTCCCCCTGCCATGAACAACCCATGCTCCTTATGAAGATGAACACTTGACACCAGATAGAAGCACAATGAAATTGCCACATTCTCAACATTAAGAACTGCCACTTCTTGTGTTTGTTGAGCAAAATCTCATCATGATTATTTCCGATACATGATCTGTCAAGTCCAAAAAAAAAACACTTGATTTGGAATTTCACATATTCCATAACAAATGTCTTCAGATCACTTGCAACACAAGATAAGGACTGCCACCACCTTTTACTTGTATTAGAAGAAACCTCCTTATCTTCAGCCATTCTGATCAGATCACACCACTGACAACAACCTTCTATCCTTATACCCACCTAAAGAAGTCTTCAACCTACTTAACCTCAAGATCAGAACCTGTCCATAATGACTAAACTGCCACTTCAGACACTAATGCTGCTTCTTCTAATTCCACAAGCCCAGTCCATCAGATAACTACCAAGCTCCCAACAAGGTCTTTGTTCACAAATAACCCGCAGATGATGCTTACTAATTCACACACTTCTTATACAGTCAGCTGATAAGGTTCCCTCAGGGTGTCATCTTCAAACATCAAGCTACTCCATCATGGCCACAAACAATAATATCCAGACTTCTCACACAAGGCATGACAATTTGTATGACCTCTTCTTCTGCACACGTCTGACAACTTCTGATTCTTCCTTATGACACATTCACAAGTTACTTTGGACTTCTTCAGTCTTCTCTACATTCTCCATCCAAGGCAGACCTTCTACTTCATCATCCTCCCGTATGACTATGTAGACACTCCTTGGGCAAAATGTAGGCACCAAGCTCCTGAACTAGAGCATAATCATCCTTCACCAAGGATATCCAACCAGATAATGTCCCAACACAAGTTAGAACATTTGCCACACACCAAGACATCATCACCTTGATTCTTGATATGCTCCACCAACTGGACTTACTATTGCACAGTAATCCAAAGCATCAGGGAATAACCTCTCATCCACCTTCAAGAAGAATAATCTTCTTGAGTCTTCAACTCATCACCCTTCTGCCCAAGAGTAACTTGTTCCAAGATAATCCTCAATAATAACCAGCTGCCACACTCTGATTATCTTGATTCTTCGAATTCACTTCTGAGATCAACCAATGCCACAGTTTGATCACCTCAAGCACGAATCCTCAAATGAAAACAGCCAAATGCCACATTTTGACCTTTTTCACGTTTGTCAGAACTCTCACAAAGATATCCTGATCCACCAAGGAAACTTGATCTTCAAGTCACATGTTCCACTTGCTTAAAAGCAAACACACTTAGACTCCCTAAGCCATGGTCATGTAACATCTTCTCCTTCCTGCAGCTCCCGCAAACTACCATGAGAACGATCTTTTTGAAGCATCCTATTGTTCATTCCTGTAGATCACCTTATCATTAGCTGATGTGCCACCTTACCAGCTGAGACTTCTGATGCTAAGCTAGATGTCAGAACATTATGACATCCAACTGTTGAATTCAGCTCTTCCTTCTGCCACTCAGAAGAACCTCCTCCCTTTGCAGAAACAGATTTCCATGCTCTCATAGACTTGATTCAACAATCAAGTTTGAGTAGACAACCTCCATCCTGCTTAGAAACTCCAAAGACTTCAAACCTACCACATCTGAATCTTCAGAAAATAAGTAGTCCAAGACTACCCCATAGCAATACTAAAGAAAGTCACTTCCCTTAGTAGAGCCGTTAGTAGAAAGCCAGAGATAACAGCCACTTATCCCCGACCTTCACAACCAGAGCAAACACCATGCTCCAAACCACTTAGATCAGAAATAAACTGATCCAAGCTGTAACCATCAAGATTATGATGTCTTCATAGTCTTCCATCTTTATCTTCAACAGCACCACCATCTGGACAAGTCATTCATAATACTTTCTAAAAACAGATGCTAAGCAACAATCCCAGGTCAACACCTAGGCGACTTGTGAGCGAATGTAGAACCCCTCCCATGATTCTCCAAACCTCTGATGAAAAGATGTTAAAACAATTGACAGAACATCCTTAAACTTGTCTTTCAAGGATAATCAATTAAATACTTGTGAATATCCCAAATAGCAATTGATCTTAAATCCCTGTGGTTTAACCCTTCTTCAGATTCCAGCATCTTCTGAATCTTCTTCCTGACATACCATTATGACAACCATTCATACCACAAAAGCCTTCCAGGTTAGGTCAGTGTCTTGAGCAAAAAACTGAAATGATGTTTCAACATCAGTTCTAACATCAACCATCTCCTATAGATTTGGAGATTACAACCACACATATCTCTTGTAGGGAACACACGAGAACCTATCAACATCTGATCAACTTCCAAGATTAGACTAACAAAGCTGCAGTAACTTGTATACACACTCTTCCAGAAGCTTCTTCTTATAAGCACAAGGTTCAGACCTCTTGTCTAACTTAAGAGTGATAACTGCCATCCTTCATAAACTGCTCATGTGTAGCGCGATGTCGAGACATTAGAATTGACATATTAAGCTCAGCTTCTTTCTTGATGAAACTTCCTCCTCATTCGGTCATCACAACTAAGCTTAAGAGATAACTTATCAAGATCTTCACTCCCGCATGAAAGATTTGACAGTGATACTCTTTTGCTTTGTCTCCACCCTCTTCTTTCAATGTTCTGGACAGATTGGTCTTCAATGCCTTTTGATCACTTCTTTCCCAAAACACAGATAAGAGATAATCCTCATACAAACTGCAACATCATAGAATATCCTGCTGAGGAGACCAAACCCTAATGTCTTTCCAAGAGCATACCTTCCTAGAATCTCACCACCAGGGTTACATCAGATACCATGCAGCGGAACTCACAATAACTCCTCAACAACCTTCAGGCACTACTCAATAATCCTTGCACACCATCACCTTAGACCAAGTGCCAACAACAAGGTTTGAAAACACACAACAGCAGTTCTCCACCAAAGCTACACAACTGATAGGTCCAATAGTCCATCCTCCACTTCAAGGGACTATTCAAACACCATGTGACCATCTCAGCAACACTATCTTCCTTGCTCATGAACCAGAAAGTATCTTCCCAAGATCTCATCCAGAAACAGACAGGATGCCTGCTCTGATGCCAATTGAAATTCTGGTACAGACATGTGATGTCTTGTGCAATGTCACAACATCGCAATCTGCTGAACAAGGCAATAATAGAAACAGTAAATGAACACAATCAATTGTTCACCCAGTTCGGTTCAACCAACCTACATCTGGGGGCATACCAAGCCAGGAAGGAAGTCCACTATTAGTAGTATCAAATTACAGACTCAACACACCAGTTGACAATCTACCTAATTCAATCACTACCCAATGACCCTTCTACCTAAGTCCTCCCTAGGTAAGAGACTCCATCTCACTTCCAATCATCTCGATGATGTCTAGCAGTCAACTACACCGTCACTGCATCAACAACTTGACTCCTTACTCTTTTCTATTACATAGACTTTAGAAGACACACTTCTATGACAGCCCTTAGGAGTTGCTTCAAAGCTTCCTCCAAGAACAATACATCTCTTACCTACAGGCTTCGAGATAAACACGATGACCATCCCACAACCCGGGTGGTTCATCAATCAACACAGCCCTTCTAATCTACATGATGGTTGGCTTACCAAAACTAGGTTACAATGCTTCTATTTATAACCTATTTCCCAACTGGATTTGGGCCTTCAAATCATATCAAATCTTCTGTTCCAAATCTCCAACAGATTCTGCTATTAATTGGATCTTCAATCAAATCTTCAATTTAAATCTTCAATAATTAACTCTAAATATTCTCCATATCTTTATGCATTAAATTCAGCTCCACATAATATTTCCAGGATATTAGTATCTTTTAAATCTTCTCTTTAAATCAGCTGCAAGATCTTCTCCACACAAATAGGAACAATCTTCTCCACACAAATAGGAACAATTCTCCATGTCTATTTGCACAAAAATAGTAACAAACTATTCTCCACAAGATATGCAGAATTAATTGTATCAGAATAAATCTTCTCCAATAAATTCGTATACAATCTAACTAACAGATCTCCTCAAATCAAACTAATACGTGCAGCCCTAAAAACATCACAACCTGATGTTTTAAGTTTCTGGTATAGTGATGTCAAGACATCGCATGTGACATCACTCTTCAGCACTTTAACTCTTCAACACCTTAACATTCTGCAATACAAAAACCACAACAGATGGTTTTCTGATGTTCTGTCAACTGATGTTATGACATCGGGTTTGACATCAGCACAAAACTGCAACCCTTAAACACTTAACATAACCAGAATGTTAACTAAACATAACAAGGCTGTTAAAAACTCATGTTGAAACATCAACCATGACATCAACATTGTTTTACCAAAATTCTAGCCAACTCCAAGAATTAACACGAGGTACAACAGATGGTGAATCTGCTGGGGATATGCATTGCCCTATGCTAGAGAGAGTCAAGCCTAACTTGACTCGATTCGTGAGTGTTAGATCTGCTTGTTTGTTTATCTTCTCTTGTTTGTTTGCTTGCTTGTCTGATTATCTATTATCTACTTGCTTATTGTTATTATATCCTATTACTGTTTCTTGTGCCACTGCTGGGGTGCTTTGATCATTGGTGCTCTGTGAGATGGCTCTACACCCGAGTCCGAGAAAACCCTAGGATTAGGATGGTGGTTGTGTAGTGTAGGCTTGCGTGGTCACTTCCGCGTGAGTTGAAGCGAAAACCCCGCTTGGAGTAGATTCCCTTGAAGATATTATTGTTGTGGTGAATCTTTGCCATGGTGGTAATATTTTTGAGGTGAGTCGTCGATCCCAAGGACCATTAACCCATTTATCCATGGTGGTTGGTAGTGTTAACTCTTTGTGGGTTAATGCGAACGCCCCAATCCGATGAGATCCCTCGAACGTATTTTTTCTTGGCAGTAATATTTTCGACCTCGATCTAGGATTCTGAGAACCCTACTTAGAACCCGTGTGTCGATGGTTGTGTAGTGGACGCCTCCGAGGACTCTTTCTCGTGGGGAAGAAATGAAGACCTCACCTAGACGAGATCCTTTTAAGGATATTATTGTCTGATGTTCCTTCGTCATGGCTATAATGTCTTTGAAAGATACCCATAACTCTAGGCACCTACCCATTTAGAACCTACATGTGGGGGGTCCTGTAATCAGAGATATCCTATGTCTAACTCCTTCCTCAGAATTAGATGTTGTTTTGATCCTGGAACCCTGCATTGCACACTCATGACATTAGCACATCATTTTCCAACAAACTCATCCGATCCTCTGTCCATTTCCTGCCAGCTGATTTCCCGACGCTCATATTGAACCTGTGGTAACCGCAAAACATTTAAAGCAAGTTTAAGCGGAGATAAGAGGAGCATAAACAATTTGAAAGTTGTGATGGCTATGTCAGAGGATAGCTTTCAACATGATGGGATGAAGGATTTTGACCCCTCATCAGGTTTTGCTGTGTTGACTAACCCATTATATGATTGTCTACCTGGTGATCATCCTCCACGAGTGAATATCCCTGTTTAGTCTCAGATGATGTCGCTAACCTATTGCATGGAGAAAAGGTTTTTTGCCCTCGAAGAGAAAGTTTAAGCTATGAAAGCGCGCGATACTTCTGGGCTCGATGCTGTTGATATGTGCCTAGTGCCAGATTTGGTAATTCCTCCAAAATTCAAAGTACCTAACTTCGAGAAGTACGCTGGTCTCAGTTGCCTGAAGCGTCATTTGGTGATGTTCTTTCGAAAGATGACTTTTCATGTCCGCGACGACAAGTTGATGATTTACTGTTTTCAAGACAGTTTAAGTCGTGCATCTTTGAATTGGTGCATGGATTTAGAAAGCAGCTATATCCAATCATGGAAAGACTTATCCAATGCTTTCCTAAAGCAATATGAGTACAATTTGGACATGACTCTCAGTCGCACACAGTTGCAAAGCCTATCTTAGAAGAGCGGTGAATCCATTAAGGATTATGCACAGCGGTGGAGAGAGTTGGCAGCTAGGGTACTACCACCACTCTTGGACAAAGAATTGATTGACATGTTCTTGGATAGTATGCATGCTACCTATCTTGAAAGAATGGATGGCAGTTCATTCTCAAGCTTCTCTGACCTTATAATAGTAGGAGAACGCATAGAGAGTTACCTCAAAGCTAAACAAGTCCAAGACATCTCGAGTAATCAAGCTGGTGAGACTGAATCCTTCAGCAATCCCCAAGAGGAAGAGGATAATGAAATTGATGCAGTCATAGCAAATGTTGAGTATTCTCAGGGTACACCAGCAAGACTTTATGGCCCTTCAGCTTCTCGGCAGTTATCATTGTCAGCGTCATATCATCCTTAGGGGCAACCTGTCAATCCTAGTGCGTCATACCAGAAACCCATGATTTCTCCTCGTGCAAATCAGCGAGCCCATGGTCGAGGATATCAGAATCATCATCAGAATCAACATAGGCCTCGAAACAACTTTGAAAGAAGGACTACTCCTCTCTACCTAGTTCCTATGTCATACAGTCAACTTTTGCCGCATCTGGTCCGAAAGTCACTAGTAGAGCCCAAAGCTATCAAGCCATTGCCAAAACTATACCCACCTAGATACGATCCCAATGCGCATTGTGAATATCACTCTGGATCCATGGGGCACTCAACTGAGGATTGCAAAGCTTTTCAAGCCAAGGTGCAACAGTTGATTGACAAAAAGCACATATTATTTCCAGAAGGAAACTTGGTTGTGCACGTCAGTTTCTCGCCCAAATGAGTTCCAAGACTTCAAGAGGCATCCCCTAAAGCTAATGGTTCAGACAGGAAGACTTCCTCAGATGCTGGCAACCATTGGACATTTATCATTTGCATTTGTAATTTTGTTATGTTAAATGCTACTTGAATATTGTAGTTTTGAATGGTAATATTAATGATGTGATCATGCAATTTCTGAATTAGTCATGTCGCATTCGCTCATTTTTCTTCACTTATATCAAGAAGCAAAAAATATATTCATCTATATACTTCTCTTCCTTTTTTTCCAAGTTGTTGTTTAGCAAATATTGGAGGGAGGATGACGAAAACGAAGTACCCATAATTGCTGATGGTATGCTTTCGGATAGAGTCCTGCCAAGGATGTACATGCATTGTTTCAAATTCCCAAACACCGGAGAGATGAGGAGTTCGTCCCTAGTTAACCACTTCGAGCCTAGAAGTAGGAGTTTCCTTCGGATTTAAAAAACCCTTATACTTAATCCGGGGCATGGGTAGTGTTCAGTTAACCTGATTACACACTCAAATCATGCAAAAGCTATGACAGTTATTCTTCAATGACCAATGACTTGGCAGTCACAAGCCTTACTCAAAAGAAAAAAGCCTACTAAGTCGAATACCGCAAAACAACGACTTAGGCAAAAATCAAGGCAATCCCGATGGACTTGAAAAAAAAAACAACAAAATCAGTCCAGACAAAAGTTAGGGATCAAAATAAAAATCAAAAGCAAAAGAGGCCCTCGAATCTTCAACAAAAGCAAAATAAGATTCAGTAACCACCATGTCAAAAATAAAGGGTCGTTGACATCATGACAATAGCAAAATAATGTGACTGCCATTTCAAGGAAATCTTGAATCCTCATCTTCACTCTTACACTGTCGAACTCTCTTTGAAGATGAATGTGTGTCAATTTAACTGAACGTAGGACTGAAGATCATCACAGAGAAGGGGTGGGTACAAATCAAGTTTTGAGCCTTATACCCTTTGTTTCAAATAACCGTGAACGAGACCACGTTATAACCCTCAAAAGACCTAATTGAGGCGGGGTTTATTCTGAAAGTATACTACAGCAAGGTTGCGTAAACTGACTCCTACAAATTTGCTAATCACTTGTTTTAGTGTCATATTCTTGCTATATCTTTCATACATTAGCTAAATCAACATTGTCACATCATTCCAATAATGATTGATTTTTTTTAAAACTTGCATGAGCATTGTATTAAAATTACCATTTGTGAATGAACACTTTTAACTGCAAGTCAGTACTTGGCATCAAGGAAATTCCAACAAAGAGCAATCAAAGAGAGGTAGATCATTCAACAAAGTTGATTTGAATAAACAACACCTCATAACCCTATGGAACAGGGGCATTGACATCCAATGATTATGGAATCAGTCAGTTTAAAGCAAGTCCCCGAAGCATTAGTTGATTATGGAGCAAATCATTCAGGAATCAGGTTGAACATGGTGAATCATCTCAAGACTCTACCAACTAGGGGCAGGCCACCCAGAGGTTCTTTTGATTAAAGGAAAACCCCTCAAATGTTCAATCAACATAAGTTAAGTCGCTCCAACGCTCATTCTAGGGCAAGCTACCTCAAGGGTACTTCGAAGCCAAATACTCCAAGAGCCAGTCAATCAAGGAAGAATCCTTTCATGGCTTGGAATTCTGGGACAAACCATCTCGAGTTCATCTCATGGTACAATTGTTCTGAGGCACGCCATCTCGAGTAATCTCATGGTACATCTGCTTCTGGATTTTCCATTCAAGGACAAACCCTTTTACGACTTGAAGTTGTGAGGCAAACCATCTCGAGTTCATCTCATGGTACATCTGCTTCCAACTTCCTTTCAAGGACAAAGCCTTTCACGACTTGGAATTCTGGGGCAATCCATCTAGAGATCATCTCATGGTACAGTTGTTTCCAATTTCCTGTCAAGGAGAAATTCTTCATAGACCCAGACTGGGGAAGGATGAGCCACACAGGGGCAAATCTCTCTGTTGCTTTAAATCTGCTCAAGCGAACACCGTCAAGTGACCTTTGAGTTCAAGACGAGTGTCAGAGAATCATGCTATCACCCCACAAATAACCTTTTGCCTTCCTTCTGACAAGAAACCTTGCTGCATACCCATTATCCTCTACTGGGGCATCTTTCGAAACTTTCATAAATCACTCATATGCATTAGTCATGTCGCTTCGCTCATTGCATAGACATGTGTATCATACCTCAAGCCTAACCTTCCAACAAGATTTGACATCTCAAAGCCTGGTATCGCAAGACTTGACACCAAAGTCCAACTTAGATTGGCAACCCAAAGTCCAACTTAGCTTGGCAATCCAAAAGTCCAACTTAGCTTGGCAACCCAAAAGTCCAACTTAGCTTGGCAACCCAAAGTCCAACTTAGCTTGGCAATCCAAAAGTTCAACTTAGCTTAGCAACCAAAAAGTCCAACTTAGCTTGGCAATCCAAGGTCCAGTTCTCGTCTGGCAAAACATTTTAAGGTCCAGTTCTCGTCTGACAATCCATTTTAAGGTCCAGTTCTCGTCTGGCAAGCATTTTAAGGTCCAGTTCTCATCTGGAAAATTATTTTAAGGTCCAGTTCTCGTCTGGCAATCCATTTTAAGGTACAGTTCTCGTCTAGCAAATTATTTTAAGGTCCAGTTCCCGTCTGGCAAATCATTAAAAGTTCCAGTTCCCATCTGGAAAATCATTTTAAGGTCCAGTTCCCGTCTGGCAAATTATTAAAAGGTCCAGCTCCCGTCTGGAAAATTATTTTAAGGTCCAGTTCTCGTCTGGCAAATCTTTTAAGGCCCAGTTCTCGTCTGGCGAATACCCTTTTCTCACCAATTCTCGTCTGGTAGACTATCCAAAAGTCAGTTCTCGTCTGACAAATAAAAGTTTAAACACCAGTTCTTGTCTGGTAATTTATCCTCCAATCCAGTTTTAGTCTGGAAGATTAACCTAAAGCACGATTTCATTTGGCAATTACCAAATCCAATCCCTGGTGATACCCTCGACAAGGAAACCTATCCCTAGCGCGCCTGATCATTTGCATCGTCATGTGCATGACATGCAAGCATAACATCATATTCAGTCATATCTTGTGCATTCATACGTGCATTAGATTCCCCAACAGTTGCATCTTAGTATGTGTTTCAGTGCATCATGCAATGCATGGCATATCCATCCCCAACAACATAGCATAACAGGATCTAGGATCAGTTCGCAAGCATCCCGGCCAGTCCTCCTTCGAAGTCGGCAGTATTCCTCTGAAAAGAGTTAATACCCCGCACGTGCTCAAGGAATTCTATTCCCCAACAATCATTCTTCAGCCATGCAATTGATAATGACAATCCTCAACAGCTGTTGTTAGTGCTCCCCAAGCAAAGGTTACCCTAGAAAGTTTCTTGTGAGCTTTCCCCTACAGAGCCAGCACATTTCCTCCAACAGGAATCTTGCTCAACTATTCCTCAGTAAACTTACTACAGAGATACTGCTTTGGTATCATCGGAGAACCTTAGTGGATAAGGGACTGCTTCGATGACCCAGAGAATCTTCTGCCTTTAGAGATACTGCTTTGGTATCATCGAGGAACCTTAGTGTATAAGGGACTGCTTCGACGACCCAGAGAATTGTCTGCCTTCAGAGATACTACTTTGGTATCATCATAAGGGTCTGCTTCAAAGACCCAGAGAATCGTCTGCCTTCAGAGATACTGCTTTGGTATCATTAAGGAACCTTAGTGTATAAGGGACTGCTTCGACGACCCAGAGAATCGTCTGCCTTCAGAGATACTGCTTTGGTATCATCGAGGAACCTTAGTGTATAAGGAACTGCTTCGACGACCCAGAGAATCGACTGCCTTCAGAGATACTACTTTGGTATCATCGAGGAACCTTAATGGATAAGGGACTGCTTCGACGACCCAGAGAATCATCTGCCTTTAGAGATACTGCTTTGGTATCATCGGAGAACCTTAATAGATAAGGGACTGCTTCGACCACCCAAAGAATCCGCTGCATTTTCAAGGATACAACTTTGGTATCATCGGAGAACCTTATATGGATAAGAGACTGCTTCGACCACCCAAAGGACCTCAAGTTATTTTATTCAGTTTGAACCCCGCTACCTCGTTTCGTCGGCTCGACTCTTTTGTCAGACAAATTTTGGGGTCTTCTTATATCTAATTGGCTTCTACCCTAAAAATGAACGCCATGCAGCAGTTCATTCTCTCGGGTTCAAGACAATTAGATAGGGGCATCTGTCATACCACAAATTTGTCCTACCCCCTCTTTTTTTTATACCAAGCTTCGTAGCCTACAACCATGATCCTTTAGAGTTTAGATTATGGATATCTTGTGTGTGCTTGTGGTGACCATTAGATCTTGCATGGGTGTTTGATTTCAAGTGAAGATAAAGGGAGAATATGTTCTCCTTCTGATGAGTAATTATTCAAAACAATGTCGATTCTTCTTAAAGTCGAGACATGTGATTGGTCTATTCCAAGACTGGACTTGTTGCAAGTTTTTTTAGATATAATGTGAACCATAAGGGAAATTATTGGAATAAAGCATGGATGCATCAAGGTGATCTAAGCTTTCAAAATACAATGGAAGGAAGTCAGACACTGAGTTAATCTATTGAAAATAGTTACAAGCAAAATCAAGTAATGTTTGGACTTTATGATCATTTGTTGTTGCAAGTCACATGGGATGTGCTTTAAAATCCCACGTTTGTTTCAATTTTTTTTAGGTCGTGACCAATATCTTTTTCAAGCTATGATCAATTGATGTCCAAGAGTGTTATATCAAGATATATTTAAATTTGGTTCAAGTTCTAAATTATGATAAGATTTGAAACCAAAGAGTCGAACTTCATTGGAAGGACAATTTCATAACGCTCATATCATTTGGATTCAAGGATGTTAAACCAATGAATTGAACTGAGAAGTTATAAGAAAACTGCAAGTTCTCTAAAAGTTCAGAGTTTCCATTATAATGGAAATTCAAGTCCTTGCTAAAAGCACCACACCAATTTCTATACAAGGGCTCAAAATCAAGAATTGCAAATTTATTGGGTTCAAATTGTTTGCATTTCAAAGTCATGTTCAAAATTATACAAATTACAATGACTATAAAATGACATGATACAAGGATCTAAGCCTAAGAGATCAAGATATCCAACAAGTCAATTCATGTCAACATTTTCTCAAGACTCCAAGCAATACACTAGCTTTCAAAAGCAACACAACTTGATTCATACACATGCTGCAAACCATACCAAGATAAAAACGGTTTTGAGGCCAAGAAAGCTACTGCCGAAAGTGATGCAATTGTCGAAGCTGATCCACCCGTCAAGAATAATGAATCTGCAAAATAAAGTCATTGATTAATTGAGTTCATTAAAGTCACGGGGAAACACAGCAAATAGTAACAGCTTGTAAATTCTAATATACTAACTGCAACAGGCATAATAAGTAAAACACATGGAAAAAGATAACGAGATGTGGTTAGTACAAGCAGACCAATGACAGAGAAACCATACCATATCATTTGGATTAACACAAAACCAGAAAATTAACACAAAAGATACGCAAGTCAGCATGGAGTTTTCAAGTCATCACTCAACCCATTTGAACAACAGCAGGTAAGTTCAAACACTCAATTTATGTTAATAACATGGTGTCATACCCCAAATTTGTCCTACCTGTGTATAACTGACCTCTGTACATCCCTTTTCTTCCAAACCATATCCATATTATATTCTTTATCCATTCTCATTTCAGTTTCCAAATACATACTTCACATTCAAGATATCATATCCAAATTCATTTCCTAAATTCACATTTTTTATATATATCCATTCATATTTTATCCAAGTCCATTTTCTATGTTCATCTATTATCCATTCAAGTCCAAAAGGCCAATCTCAAATTCATTTTATCCATTACACCATTCATATCTATATCCAATCCATTTGTCCATTTTCATTTTTAATTCACCTATCTTTTTCTTCTATTCATAAATATACACATTTCCAATATCCAATTCCATTTTTAATATTATTTCATTATCCATTTTTAATACTCATATCCATTTTATAACCACTTCCATTCAAAAATCCAATTTTTTTTATCCATGTCCATTTTTTACCTTTCCTATTATCCATTTTTATCATAAATAACCATTATTCCAAAATTAATCCACATTTCCAAAAATCCAATTTCATTTATCCAATAAAAAAAAACAAGCGAGGTCATAAAAACTATTTCACAAGCCCATATCTATTAAGCCTACATTACTATCTTTTTTATTAAGTCCATGATATTTTTTTATGAAAGCCCAGGGAGTCTAAATAAATAGAGAGGTTGACCTAGCTATTTAAGGAGGGTGGCGCAGAGACCTAAGGGAGGAGAAAAAAAAGGTAACGAAAAGAAAGTTTACGGCCAAGGGAGGAAAATGGCGCTCATCCAACATTTCATCACCTCCATATTAATTCAATCATCATTTTCCATATTCTCTGCTACCACACATCCTACGAACCACTCATTCGCTCATTGCCTAACCCTCTTCGTTCAATTCGTCGGCAACCACACTCCCTTTTCCGGCGAAGTAACCTACTAAAACATCTTTCTCCGGCCAAGCCCAAATAGCCACTCATATCCCTTTCATTATTACACCACCGCAATTGTCAAACAACCTTCAACCTACGATCCGTTTCCGACAACTTCAACATTTCCTCCGATCTCGTCCAACCACGAACAACAAACACCTCTTGTCATAACAAAACCCCTTTACACAACTCTGTTTCTCTTATTAGAGTTTTTTTTTTTACCAATTTCAGTTTGTCTTTTGATTTATTACTGTTAGACTTGGCTTGATGTTACGAGTTTATCAAAGCGCGGTAATCGTTCCAGCACATGTCTCTTGATGCAAAGGGGAACGGTGTTTGCTAAATGTTCGTAAAATTTCCGACCACAACAACACATGGTTTAGCGCCCGCTTTAAAGACGTGCTGAGTATTGGACTCAATCCAAGTTTCGTCGCACCCGAAATCTCAGCAGTGACTCTCATCAACAACGCGCGAATTCGACTCTGTTTATCAACAACAAGTGGTAACATCATCTTCCCCATCGCCACAGTGGACGAGAACAACATCAGCGCCTACACATTCTCGCTCAGTTTCACACAGTTCAGTGCAGATTCATAACCACAGTAGTCTAATTGAGTCGATTTCGAAATTTGTTTTTTCTGTTTGGGTGTTGTCCGTTCTTGTGCAGGTTCAAGTTCGGCTTTGTGCGCGATTGGAATCAAGCTTGTTCGACGAGTACGCATTGTGCCATCGATTTCGCAACTCCAATTCCGCCGTGTCTAACACAACAACAACTCTGCAGCGTGTTACGACACAAGCAGTTCCGCAAGATTCCTATCACAATAATCGTTTCGCATTCGGTAAATCTTTCGAACCAAGTTTACAACTGTGATATGCTGAATGTTGTCGTGTTCATGTGATTTTCAATTCAGTGATTTATAATGAACATAGATTTGAATGTGAGTTTCAATTCGGTATTCGTCTCAACGGTAGCTCGATGAACTTGTATTGCTATTGCTACTGGTGCAATTTTGGTTTTGGAATCTTTACTGCATAGTGTATTTGTTGATATGTTTTTGGTGCACTTGGTTTCCAATATCGTATTAATTTCGGACTGATATAGTATGACAGATAATGGTACTGCCGTTGCAATTCATGTTAAGAGTTTCGTTCTAAATTTCAATAGTGGTTTGCTGTGATGGTATGATTTGCACTGATAAATATTTGGTGGGTTGCTGCTTCGATTTGGTTGGAATCGTCGTTTCGGTTACGGTACTTTAGGATATATAATTCTTAATGATACATTTTCTATGATTTCAAGATTAGTTCTAGAATAAGTGTATGGGGCTGTTTGGATTTAGAGATGTTTGCAGCTTTTTCATTGGAGTTTCCTTGGGATACATAAAGCATTGAGCATGATATGAATATGGCTTTAATTTGCTACTATTTATGTTGAAGGAAGTGGGAATTTGTGTTACTTGATTTTCATAAAAGGGTGTCGTTGGTTTACTGATCCTATTTTTCTTATGTAGTTTTAATTGTGGCTTAATATGTTTTGTCCGAGGTGAATTCAAAATTTGTTTATTTTTATTTTACTTATTTTTTCTAAATTAAATTTGGTCTATTAATTTTTTATTTTAGTTTGAGTAAATTTTGGTCTTAGTGTTTTAGATTTTTATTCTAAATACTAATTTTGGTTAAATTATGAATTATGATTAAACTTCAACTTTGATTTTGCATTGAATCTTGATTATGATTAATTTTTGATTTAATTTTAAAATTAGATTTTAATTAGAAATTAACTTGAATTAATTTTAGGTTTAATTTTTGAATAAGTTTTTAATTTTAGATTAACTCTTTTGCCTTAGAGTTTAATCTTGATTTTAATTAGCATTTTAATTTTTGTGGATATTCTTGATTAATTGTTGATTTTGATTTTGATGTCTATTTTGAGTAATTTCAGATTAAATCCTTGGTGATACTTGCTTCTTACTTGATTAATTTCAGATTAAATCCTTGGATATACTTGCTTCTTCCATTAGTCCTCAACCATTACGCACGCAAATTCAAACCTCGATCAACATCGAGCATTTTTCAAATCAAATTAATACATTTAAACATTATTCCTTAGAAGGTGAAAAGTGAGGGGGATCGAGTCTTTGGTCTTTCTCTTCGATTGTTTGGGTGCGAGTTCTCTTACTCGTGTGTGAACAATTGACACCTCTAAAAAACATAAACCCTAATTTGTCGATTGTTTGGGTGCGAGTTCTCTTACTCGTGTGTGAACAATTGACACCTTAAAAAACTTGTAACTCGATAACATTCAAATTTCTTTTTCCAAGTAATCATTAAAACATTTAATCTCTATCTAAACACATTTTATTAAAGGTGAAGTGAGGGTGGTCGAGTCTTTGACCCTTCTCCCCAATTGTTCGGGTGTGAGTTCTCTTACTCGTGTATGAACAATTGTCACCTCTAAAACATTAAAAACTCTTATTTCCCGCACGAACGAAGCCCTAAAACAAATACAAATCAAATCCTCTTTTCTTAATCAAACTCTTTAATACACTTAATCATATATTTAAAACAACTTTCTAAAAGGTGACGTGAGGGGGGCCAAGTCTTTGACCTTTCTCCTCAATTGTTTGGGTGTGAGTTCTCTTAATCGTGTGTGAACAATTGACACTTCTAAAAGACATAAACCTTAGTTCGTCGATTGCTTGGGTGCGAGTTCTCTTACTCGTGTGTGATCAATTGTCACCTTTAAAATATCCAATACGATCAAAATTATCCTTTCCTCGCTTCCGTGCGACCGAAACCTTAAAACATATACCAATTAAATTCTTTTCAATCAAATCTTAACACACTTAATCCAAATCAAACAACTTTTCACAAAAAGAACATTGTTTAGTCCATTCTTCCGCGCATATGAACTAGTGCTTCAGCCTCCCTTGACGAGCCGACAAGCCAACGTTTAGCAGTTAGAATGCGAATTAAACACTTGTTCGTTTAAAAAACACAAACCAACCGTAGTCCCACGAACTACGAATGCTCTGACTTTCCCATTGCACGAGGGAATACGTAGGCACAAGGGTTCTAATCCTTGCCGAGCACCCTAATAATAAAACCACCCCATTTCCCCCTTAAAAATTAATCCTTTTGCCTTAGAAGATAAACAAACAAACCTAACTAACTTTCTCACGAATCGAATCAAGAGGTTCCCGTTGAGTACAACAGACGTAGAGGGTGCTAATACCTTCCCTCTTGCGTAACCGACTCCCGAACCCGAATTTGGTTGCGATGACCATGTTCTTATCTCCTTTTAAAGGTTTTATCGATATTTTCCTTTCCCTCTTTGGGATGAATAAAGTTCGGCGGCGACTCTGTTTCGAACAGTTTTTTCCGCGTCCATCGCGAGGATCGTATTTTTCGAGGTACGACAGGTGGCGACTCTGCTGGGGATAGTTTTTTCCGCGTCCATCGCGAGGATCGTATTTTTTGAGGTACGACGGATGGCGACTCTGCTGGGGACATGCATTGCCCTATGCTCGAGAGAGTCAAGCCTAACTTGACTCGATTCGTGAGTGTTAGATCCGCTTGTTTGTTTATCTTCTCTTGTTTGTTTGCTTGCTTGTTTAACTATCTATTATCTATTTGCTTGCTTATTGTTATTATATCCTATTGTTATCTTGTATGACACTGTTGGGGTTCTCTGATCATTGGTGCTCTGAGAGATCGCTCTACACCTGAGTCCGAGTATAACCCTAGGATTAGGATGGTGGTTGTGTAGTGGAGGCTTGCGTGGTTTCTTCCGCGTAAGCCAAAGCAAAGACCCCGCTTGGAGTAGATTCCCTTGGAAATGTTATCGTTTTGACGTTAGTTCGTCACAATGATAATGTTTTCGAGCCTGAATCGTCGATCCCAAGGACCATTAACCCATTTATCCATGGTGGTTGGTAGTGTTAACTCTTTGTGGGTTAATGCGAATGCCACAATCAGATGAGATCCCTCGAACGTATTACTTCCTGACAGTAATATTTTCGACCTCGATCTAGGATTCTGAGAACCCTGCTTAGAACCCGCGTGTCGATGGTTGTGTAGTGGGCGCCTCCGAGGAGTCTTTCTCGTGGGGAAGAAACGAAGACCTCACCTAGACGAGACCCTTTCAAGGATATTATTGTCTGATGTTCCTTCGTCATGGATATAATGTCTTTGAAAGATACCCATAACTCTAGGCACCTACCCGTTTAGAGCCTACCTGTGGGGAATCCAATGATCAGAGATATCATGTGTCTAACTCCCTCCTCAGAATCAGATGTTGTTTTGATCCTAGAACCGTGCATAAGCATTGCATACTCATGACATTAGCATGTATGCATATCATTTTCCAACAAACTCATCCATCCTTTATCCATAACCCGCAGTTGATTTCCCGACACTCGTATCGGAATTGAAGCCGCTTTTGGAAGAATCATGGACTCAGAAGAGCAGAACCAGTTTGCGTCAAGAGTAGATGTTGACTTGATGAAGAACCAGTTAGACCAACTTGTGGAAGCTATGGTAGCCTTGTCAAGGAAAGAGGACAACATTCAAAGGCCAACAGTCACTGAGAATGTCATTCTGCCTCAAGTGAATAGTCTTGTCCGATCTCAACCTATGCGGATTCCTGTTGGGGACCAGGTTATACAAGAATGTCACACTATTCAAGATGAACATGCCTCGTCTCATGATGCAGTTGAATACTATAGCTTTGCATTCACTACATCAAATTCCCGAGGGACAAGCCTGGTGGTGAATACTGAACGACCCCGGGATGTTGAGTTTGTTGAAAGATGTCGTGTGTTGGAAGAGAAGCTTGAAACCATAAAGGGGCGTGATGCTTTTGATCTGAATGCTTTGAATATGTGCTTGGTACCCGGACTTCTATTACCTCTAAAGTTCAAGATGCCAAAATTTGAGAAGTACAAAGGAGATAGCTGTCCAAAGCAACATTTGGTGATGTTTTGCAGAAAGATGACCTCCAATGCTCTCAATGATAAACTTATGATCCACTGTTTCCAGGACAGTCTGAGTGGGGCATCGTTGAATTAGTACATGCAGCTACAGAGTAGCCACATCCAATTATGGTTGGACCTAGCCAGTGCATTTGTGAAGCAATACCAATACAATCTTGACATGGCTCCTAACCGCATACAGTTGCAAGTCTTATCTCAGGAGGAGAATGAATCGTTCAGAGGGTATGCTCATAGATGGAGAGAGGTTGCTGCTCGCATTCAACCACCACTTTTAGATAGAGAATTGGTTGACCTGTTCATAGATTATTTGCAAGGCCCATACCTAGAAAAAATGATGAGCAATGGGACATCAAACTTCTCTGACTTGGTTTTAGTAGGAGAATGCATTGAGAGTCATATCAAGAGTGGAAAGATCCTAGACGCCTCGAGCATCCATGCTAATGAGAGTGAATCCATTGTCAGTTCTCAAGAGGAAGAGGAGGATGAAACCAATGCAATCTGGGACACTCTACAAGCTCCATCTCCGATACCTTATCCTCAATGCCCAAGCATCTCAAATGTTCAAAGTCAGCAATCCTATGGGCCTCCCTGTGCGATTCCATTCTCTCCATATGGTCAATATACTCCTGTTAATAGAGGTCCCCCTTGTCAACATCAAATTGCACAACAACATTCTTCACAACCCTGACGCTACTATAGTCAAAGACCAAAAAGGCATTTTGATCATTTGCCAGTGTCATTCAGTCATATATTGCCACGTTTGATTAGTAGTGGGTTAATAGTGCCAAAGGGCTTGGATCCTGTTATTCCTCCATACCCACCAGGCTTCGACGCCAATGCACGATGTGGATACCATGCTGGCGCCATGGGGCATTCAACTGAGAATTGCAAACAGCTCAAAAATAAGATCCAAGATCTGATTGAGTCCAAGCTAATCTCATTTACGCCTCGAGGTCTTCAAATCAACGCCAATCCTTCACTTGAACGGGTGGGTCCATCCGCCCATTTTATGGAAGAAGTTGCTGAGAGTAGGTGTGAAGAAGGCTATCATAGTGGTCTTGATGAACAAGAATGCTAGTCCAACAGTGGATCAAGAAAGAAAAGCCCAGTCCTCAATGCTGGCAATTTTTAGATCATGTCATTTCTATGCATTTGTAGTTTCTTTTTGTTATGTGCTATTTGCTTTTAGACATTGTTGTTTATTAATGGTAATATTAATGAAGTGATCATGCATTTTTTGAACTAATCACGTCGTGTTCGCTCATTCTTCTTCACTTATATAAAAAAAAATATTCATCTATATACCTCTCATTCACTTTCTTAACCAAATTGTTGTTTAGCAAAGATCGGAGGGAGGATGATGAAAACAAGATACCCATAATTGTTGCTAGTATGCTTTCGGATAAAATCTTGCTGATGATGTACAGGCATTGTTTCAAATCCCCAAACACTGGAGAGATAAGGAGTTAATCCCTAGTTCACCACTTCGAGCCGAGAAGTAGAAGTTTCCTTCGGATATTCAAACCCTTACACTCAACCCGGGGCAGGTTAGTGTTCAGTTAATCTGACTCCATATTCTTCGTACACGTCCTGAGGTGACGAAGAAATCATGCAAAATTCAGAAGTTATGACAGTTGTTCTTTAATGACTACTGACTTGGCAGTCACAAGCCTTACTAAAAAAAGAGAGCCCGCTAAGTCAAACACCTTAAAAAGGAGACTTAGGTAAAAATTAGGACAATCCCGATGGACTCGTAGAATAAAATCAGTCCATGCAAAATTAGGGATCAAAATAAAAAGTAAAAAAGGTCCTTAAATCCTCAAGCGAAGCAAAATAAGATTCAGTGAACACCATATCAAAAATCAAAAGGTCACTGACGTCCATCAAAAACAAAATAAGATGACTGCCATTTCAAGCGAATCTTGAACCTTCATCTTCACTCTTACACCGTCAACATCTAAGTACGTGTGTCGATTTAACTGAACGTAGGACTGGAGTTCATCACGAAGAAGGGGTGGGTACAAATCAAAATTTGAGCCTTATATCCTTTGTTTCTATAACCGTGAACCAGACCACGTTACAACCCTTAAAAGACCTAATTGAGGCGGGGTTTATTCTGAAAGCATACTACAGCAAGGTTGCGTAAACTGACTCCTACGAATTTGCTAGTCTTTTGAATTGGTATCATATTCTTGTTGTATCTTTCACACACCAGTAAATCAGCACTGCGTTTGGACTAATGGTTCACTCGTCACACACTGACACATCATTCCAATAAATGATTTTTCAAAACGTGCATGAATATCGCATTAAAATTACCATTTCTGAATGATCAATTTTAGCTGCAAATCAGTACTTGACAGTTTGGAAATTCTGACAAAGTGCAATCAGAGGGAAACTTGAGTATTCATTGGCACTGACTCGAATCGAGACTATCTCATAGCCTTGTGAATCTGGGGCAAGTCCTTCAAACCAATACTTAGTCAATCTGAGGCAAGTCTTTCAAAACCAAGACTGAGGCAAGTCTTTCAAAAGCCAAGACTGGGGCAGACCGCTGCAAAATCCAGACACAGAGGCAGACCACTGATCCAGACACTGGGGCAGATCATCTCATTACCCTCCAGACAGGGGCAGATTCCCTTCAAACATTCAAGTTGGTCAAGCTGGCCATGTCATGCACTAAGCGACCCTTGAATTCAACAAGTATTAAAAGCCTTGGGGCAGAGCAAATGCACCATCATAATGCATTGGATAAGTCGCTACGCTTACACAATCAACATGCATTGGTTACGTCGCTGCGTTCATACAACCATTTGCAAACCATTTATGGCATTTCAGCTAGAAGTGAGGTTCTCTCATGAACCAAGCACACAACTTCTGCAAAGGATCAAACATGGGGCACCAAGAGAAATATTGGTCTACTGATCACGATATCTTCCATTTTCAAGTGTCGGGGAGTCAAATCTTGGCACCTCCAAAAGTCCAACCTTGCTGGGCAACCACTAAAAGTCCAACCTTGCTTGGCAACCACCAAAAGTCCACCCTGCTGGCACCTTCATAAAACCAATCCCCTGCTCGCATTCACATATGCATCACATACAGTCAACAAGCATCATATGCATACATAACATAACCTATTTCCTTCCTCAACCCCCACGTTGATAGATATTGATTTGTTCTTGACCCCTGAGTCAATGTTGTCTTTATTTTCTTCGACCCCCGAGTCGATATTTACCTTTCTTTCAACCCCGAGTTGATGATATTTTGTCTTTATTTTCTCGACCCCTGAGTCGATATTGCCTTTGTTTCTCGACCCCCGAGTCGATATCATTATTACATCTTCAACCCCCGAGTTGACATCTTATTGCTTGTACTGACCCCCGAGTCATTGTTATCCTTATCTTTTTCGACCCCCGAGTCGATATTGCCTTTATCTCTGCCCTCGACCCCCGAGTCGATATTTTCTTTTACTTTCAACCCCCGAGTTGATATTTTGTTATTTCCTTCAACCCCTGAGTTGATAGATTACCTTGCCTTTATTTTCTCGACCCCCGAGTCGATATTGTCTTTATTTCCTTGACCCCCGAGTCGATATTACCTTTACCTTTCTTTCAACCCCCCAAGTTGACGACAGTTTATCTTAATGTTTCTCGACCCCTGAGTCGATATTGTATTTCCTTTTCTCAACCCCCGAGTTGATATGCCAGTATTCCCAGTGAGTCTTTCACCTTGCTCCATCTAATCCCCATTAATCCTTCTGTGGAAACCAGAAATAAAGCCTTGCCCATTTGCATTCCCATATGCATCTCATAAAAAACAAGTTCATTTATATTCCTGTATGCATGGCATATCCATCCCCAGCATAACATAACAGGATCCAGAATCAGTTCACAAGCATCTTGGCCAGTCTTCCTTCAAAGTCGGCAGTATTCATTTGAAGAGAAGTTGATACCCCGCACATGCTCAAGGAATTCTATTCCCCAACAAGTTATTCTTTAACCATGCAGTTGATAATGAGAATCCACAGCAGTTGTTGCTATTCTTACTCCCCAAGCAGAGGCTATCCTAGAAGGTTTCTTGTGAGCTTTCCCCTGCAGAGCCAGCACATTTCCTCTGACGGGAATCTTACTCAACTGTTCCCCCAACAAATTTACCGCAGAGATACTACTTTGGTATCATCAGAGAACCTTAATGGATAAGGGACTGCTTCGATGACCCAGAGAATCCTCTGCCTTCAAAGATACTGCTTTGGTATCATCGGAGAACCTTAATGGATAAGGGACTGCTTCGACGACTCAGAGAATCCTCTGCCTTCAAAGATACTGCTTTGGTATCATTGGAGAACCTTAATGGATAAGGGACTGCTCCGACCACCCAAAGGATCTCAAGTAATTTTGTTCAGTATTGTACCTCCTACCTCATTCTGTCAGCTCTTACTCTACAAACACTTTACCTTTTGTGAGACAAATTTTTGGGGCATTCTTATATCTAATTGACTTCTGCCCTTAAAATGAACGTCGTGCAGCCGTTCACTCTCTCGGGTTCAAGCCAATTAGATAGGGGCATCTGTCATACCCCAAATTTGTCCTACCTGTGTATAGCTGACCTCTGTACATCCCTTTTCTTCCAAACCATATCCATATTATATTCTTTATCCATTCTCATTTCAGTTTCCAAATACATACTTCACATTCAAGATATCATATCCAAATTCATTTCCTAAATCCACATTTTTTATATATATCCATTCATATTTTATCCAAGTCCATTTTCTATGTTCATCTATTATCCATTCAAGTCCAAAAGGCCAATCTCAAATTCATTTTATCCATTACACCATTCATATCTATATCCAATCCATTTGTCCATTTTCATTTTTAATTCACCTATTTTTTCTTCTATTCATAAATATACACATTTCCAATATCCAATTCCATTTTTAATATTATTTCATTATCCATTTTTAATACTCATATCCATTTTATAACCACTTCCATTCAAAAATCCAATTTTTTTATCCATATCCATTTTTTACCTTTCCTATTATCCATTTTTATCATAAATAACCATTATTCCAAAATTAATCCACATTTCCAAAAATCCAATTTCATTTATCCAATAAAAAAAAACAAGCGAGGTCATAAAATCTATTTCACAAGCCCATATCTATTAAGCCTACATTACTATCTTTTTTATTAAGTCCATGATATTTTTTTATGAAGGCCCAGGGAGTCTAGATAAATAGAGAGGTTGACCTAGCTATTTAAGGAGGGTGGCGCAGAGACCTAAGGGAGGAGAAAAAAAAGGTAACGAAAAGAAAGTTTACGACCAAGGGAGGAAAACGGCGCTCATCCAACATTTCATCACCTCCGTATTGATTCAATCATCATTTTCCATATTCTCTGCTACCACACATCCTACGAACCACTCATTCGCTCATTTCCTAACCCTCTTCGTTCAATTAGTCGGCAACCACACTCCCTTTTACGGCGAAGTAACCTACTGAAACATCTTTCTCTGGCCAAGCCCAAATAGCCACTCATATCCCTTTCATTATTACACAACCGCAACTGTCAAACAACCTTCAACCTACGATCCGTTTCCGACAACTTCAACATTTCCTCCGATCTCGTCCAACCACGAACAACAAACACCTCTTGTCACAGCAAAACCCCTTTACACAACTCTATTTCTCTTATTAGAGTTTTTTTTTTTACCAATTTCAGTTTGTCTTTTGATTTATTACTGTTAGACTTGGCTTGATGTTACGAGTTTATCATAGCGCGGTAATCGTTCTAGCACATGTCTCTTGATGCAAAGGGGAACGGTGTTTGCTAAATGTTCGTAAAAATGCCGACCACAACAACACATGGTTTAGCGCCCGCTTTAAAGACGTACTGAGTATTGGACTCAATCCAAGTTTCGTCACACCCGAAATCTCAACAGTGACTCTCATCAACAACGCGCGAATTCGACTCTGTTTATCAACAACAAGTGGTAACATCATCTTCCCCATCGCCACAGTGGACGAGAACAACAACAGCGCCTACACATTCTCGCTCAGTTTCACACAGTTCAGCGCAGATTCATAACCACAGTAGTCTAATTGAGTCGATTTCGAAATTTGTTTTTTCTGTTTGGGTGTTGTCCGCTCTTGTACAGGTTCAAGTTCGACTTTGTGCGCGATTGGAATCAAGCTTGTGTGACGAGTGCGCATTGTGCCATCGATTTCGCAATTCCAATTCCGCCGTGTCTAACACAACAACAACTCTGCAGCGTGTTACGACACAAGCAGTTCAGCAAGATTCCTATCACAATAATCGTTTCGCATTCGGTAAATCTTTCAAACCAAGTTTACTACTGTGATATGCTGAATGTTGTCGTGTTCATGTGATTTTCAATTCAGTGATTTATAATGAACATAGATTTGAATGTGAGTTTCAATTCGGTATTCGTCTCAACGGTAGCTCGGTGAACTTGTATTGCTATTGCTACTGGTGCAATTTTGGTTTTGGAATCTTTACTGCACAGTGTATTTGTTGATATGTTTTTGGTGCACTTGGTTTCCAATATCGTATTAATTTCGGACTGATATAGTATGACAGATAATGTTACTTCCGTTGCAATTCATGTTAAGAGTTTCGTTCTAAATTCCAATAGTGGTTTGCTGTGATGGTATGATTTGCACTGATAAATATTTGGTGGGTTGCTGCTTCGATTTGGTTGGAATCGTCGTTTCGGTTACGATACTTTAGGATATATAATTCTTAATGATACATTTTCTATGATTTCAAGATTAGTTCTAGAATAAGTGTATGGGGTTGTTTGGATTTAGAGATGTTTGCAGCTTTTTCATTGGAGTTTCCTTGGGATACATAAAGCATTGAGCATGATATGAATATGGCTTTAATTTGCTACTGTTTATGTTGAAGGAAGTGAGAATTTGTGTTACTTGATTTTCATAAAAGGGTGTCGTTGGTTTATTGATCCTATTTTTCTTATGTTGTTTTAATTGTGGCTTAATATGTTTTGTCCGAGGTGAATTCAAAATTTGTTTATTTTTATTTTACTTTTTTTTTAAAATTAAATTTGGTCTTTTAATTGTTGATTTTAGTTTGAGTAAATTTTGGTCTTAGTGTTTTAGATTTTTATTCTAAATACTAATTTTGGTTAAATTATGAATTATGATTAAACTTCAACTTTGATTTTGCATTGAATCTTGATTATGATTAATTTTTGATTTAATTTTTAAATTAGATTTTAATTAGAAATTAACTTGAATTAATTTTAGGTTTAATTTTCTAATAAGTTTTTAATTTTAGATTAACTCTTTTCCCTTAGAGTTTAATCTTGATTTTAATTAGCATTTTAATTTTTGTGGATATTCTTGATTAATTGTTGATTTTGATTTTGATGTCTATTTTGAGTAATTTCGGATTAAATCCTTGGTGATACTTGCTTCTTAATTGATTAATTTCGAATTAAATCCTTGGATATATTTGCTTCTTCCATTAGTCCTCAACCATTACGCACGCAAATTCAAACCTCGATCCACATCGAGCATTTTTCAAATCAAATTAATACATTTAAAAATTATTCCTTAGAAGGTGAAAAGTGAGGGGGATCGAGTCTTTGGTCTTTCTCTTCAATTGTTTGGGTGCGAGTTCTCTTACTCGTGTGTGAACAATTGACACCTCTAAAAAACATAAACCCTAATTTGTCGATTGTTTGGGTGCGAGTTCTCTTACTCGTGTGTGAACAATTGACACCTTAAAAAACTTGTAACTCGATAACATTCAAATTTCTTTTTCCAAGTAATCATTAAAACAGTTAATCTCTATCTGAACACATTTTATTAAAGGTGAAGTGAGGGTGGTCGAGTCTTTGACCCTTCTCCTCAATTATTTGGGTGCGAGTTCTCTTACTCGTGTGTGAACAATTGTCACCTCTAAAACATTAAAAACTCTTCTTTCCAGCACGAGCGAAGCCCTAAAACAAATACAAATCAAATCCTCTTTTCTTAATCAAACTCTTTAATACACTTAATCATATATTTAAAACAACTTTCTAAAAGGTGACGTGAGGGGGGCCAAGTCTTTGACCTTTCTCCTCAATTGTTTGGGTGTGAGTTCTCTTACTCGTGTGTGAGCAATTATCACCTTTAAAATATCCAATACGATCAAAATTATCCTTTCCTCACTTCCGTGCGACCGAAACCTTAAAACATATACCAATTAAATTCTTTTCAATCAAATCTTAACACACTTAATCCAAATCAAACAACTTTTCACAAAAAGAACATTGTTTAGTCCATTCTTTCGCGCATATGAACTAGTGCTTCAGCCTCCCTTGACGAGCCGACAAGCCAACATTTAGCAGTTAGAATGCGAATTAAACACTCGTTCGTTTAAAAAACACAAACCAACCGTAGTCCCACGAACTACGAATGCTCTGACTTTCCCATTGCACGAGGGAATACGTAGGCACAAAGGTTCTAATCCTTGCCGAGCACCCTAATAATAAAACCACCCCATTTCCCCCTTAAAAATTAATCCTTTTGTCTTAGAAGATAAACAAACAAACCTAACTAACTTTCTCACGAATCGAATCAAGAGGTTCCCGTTGAGTACAACGGACGTAGAGGGTGCTAATACCTTCCCTCTTGCGTAACCGACTCCCGAACCCGAATTTGGTTGCGATGACCATGTTCTTATCTCCTTTTAAAGGTTTTATCGATATTTTCCTTTCCCTCTTTGGGATGAATAAAGTTCGTTGACGACTCTGTTTCGAACAGTTTTTTCCGCGTCCATCGCGAGGATCGTATTTTTTGAGGTACGACACAAGGATGAGGTTCAAAAGCACAAGATTCACAATACGATTAAAATAAGGTGCCATGTTACTCATGAAGCAAAATTGTGAAATCATGAAAGAAGAATGATGCATAATATTCATGAAGGAAATACAAGGTTAATATTCACAACAAGAGTCAGAGCTATTCAGAAATACTCACATAGTCAACAAAAGTCACATCAGTACAACAGAACATAGCAGACAGTGCAGGAAAGTTTAGAAGGTACATCAGAGAGAATTTCACAGTTTAGGAAAAACATCTTTAGCATCAAAGAAAGTGATAACAGCGATGCCATGGGAGAGATTCTTCAGCAAATTCAAACAAGACATAAACCCTAAATCCCCATTATAAATTCAACAGTGAACACACGAAAAAAGGGACACTCTGAGAGCATTACTAGCGGCTGCGCAAAGTTAAAAAAACCCTACCTCCTCAGAAAATTGTTGCGCAAGAAGAATTCACAAACCCTACTCACTAAAGCTCAAATTTTTTTTTATCCTAATACACATAGAATTTCACATTGAAATTCTATGTGTGTATGAGCTAACATCCACATCAGAGCAGATTCAATAACACAACAACAACCTCAAGAAAGCAACAACAACTGAAGTGAAAGAGGAAGAAGAAGAACGTAAATGGAAGAAGAGAAAAAGGAGGTAAGAAGGTTACCATCGCCAGAAAGCTTCAGATCGGAATCGCTCCGATCTAGGTATTATTTGCCTCCTTTTTACTTTCTTATGCTTGATTTGTAGTCTCTATGTGATTGTGCTTTGAAACCCTTCATCAATTGCTTGTTTCCTCTGTTGTTTGATAGATAAAGGGCTTTGGTTTAGTTTCTGATTTAGGACTTTTGAGGGTGATTTAGTGGAAACTGAGTCCTGATTTGGACTCAGGGGTTCGTTTTACATGGGTGTAGGTTTATTTTGTGGTTTTTGGCCGGAGAGGAGGGGCTGCGCCGCCGCCAACCACCTCCTTCTCCGGCGAAGCTTAGGTTTTTGCAGAGAGTAAGATTTGAGAGAGAGACTAATAGAGAGAGGACCTGATGTTAAATAAGCGTAAAAAACATTTTCCTCCTTTAAATTCATTCACTGCCATGCTGTTTGTTGATGTTGTGTTGTCATATCATGCTTCCCCACCGGTGACACATGTCACCGGTATGTTCTTCACCATCATGATCATGCGCATCAACCTTTGCACCCTTATCCTGCATCCTCAAATCCCAGTCGTTGATTAGGGTTAGACTCTATTTCTATGATGCAATCCGTACCATTGATGTAGCATACTGGTCAACCGAGTTAACCAGGGTCTTGGTAGACCCTCATCTCTGCGTGGGCCTTTACCTCCATGGGTCAGGTTTACATACTTTACACACCTCCCAGACTGCTATATCTCATCAGGCCCATTTAGGTTTTTATTTGTTTTTATTTTTAGGATTTATATTTTGCTTTATTTTAATATAAAAAAAATCCTTAAAAATTTATTAATTACTCTCTTCATTTTTAAAAAAAATTTAAAAGTATTTTATTTCATCTTCAAATTCTTGATTTTTATTTTGTTTACCCGCATTTTTCTTAAAATTCTAAAAAAGACAACAAAATTTTTTTTTTAATTAATTTCTAAAATCCTTTTCATTAATCAATTTCTAATTAATAGTTAATTTTATTAAATATTTTAGTTCAATTTAATTAATTGGTTGAATTCTCTTTTAAAGTTCTAAAAATCTAAAACATAACTAATTAATTTAGATGTTTCCCCTCTTTAGGATTAACCTTAGGATTAGGTTACTAACATGTTTGAGTATATTTTCTCCCCCATTTTGTTTGGTTTATGATCTTTGTGTGATGATTATACTTTTCTTTTATGGATTAATATCATGCTTGGATTATACTTATGTCATTCATTATATGCTTGTCCAAACTTTTTTCAAACTAATACCTTGACTTAATGTCAAGCCTTTTTCAAACACCTTGTAAGTCTATTGTTTTCACGATCGCAATCAACCTCACATAGCCTCCTCTTGGGCTTTATACAATGATACTTGTTGCACATTCCACAATCTTGTTTGCATGCATATGTGTGATTGTCTTACTTTAATTGTGGCTTGATTATTCTCCCTTTGAGTAAATATATCCATCTCCTATAAGATTAAAATCAACCATTTTCAAAAGAATAAACAAGTTTGATCCAACGTCAAGCATTTTTCAAAACAAACTCAATGAATAACATTTCATCCTCAAGCATTCACTTGATCCACATATCAAGTCCCATACCTAACTTATAAGTCGAGCGCTTTTGCCTCACAATCGACCTTACCTTAAACCATTAGGACTCCTTTCCATTAGTCCTTAACTCTTTCGTACGCAAATTCAAACCTCGATTCACATCGAGTATCTTTACAAATCAAACCAATGCATCTAACAATACTTTAACATTGTTTCATAAGAAGGTGATGTGAGGGTGGTCGAGTCTTCGATCCTTCTCCTCAATTGGTTGGGTGCGAGTTCTCTTACTCGTGTATGGACAATTGACACCTCTAAAACACTTGTAATCCGATAACATTCAAACCATTTTTTTAAGCACTCATTAAAACACTTAATCTTTATCTAAACACATTTTTTACTAAAGGTGAAGTGAGGGTGGTCGAGTCTTCGATCTTTCTCCTCAATTGTTTGGGTGCGAGTTCTCTTACTCGTGTGTGGGCAATTGTCACCTCTAAAATATCCAGTACAACTAAAACTCTCCTTTCTCGCTTCGTGCGATCGAAGCCCTAAAACACATACAAATCAAATTCTCTTTTCTTAATTAAACTCTTTAACACACTTAATCGTATATTCAAACACAACTTCCTAAAAGGTGATGTGAGGGGGGCCAAGTCTTTGACCTTTCTCCTCAATTGTTTGGGTGCGAATTCTCTTACTCGTGTGTGGACAATTGGCGCCTATAAAAAACACAAACCACACAACCGTAGTCCCACGAACTACGAATGCTCTGACTTTCCCATTGCACGAGGGGATACGTAGGCACAAGGGCCCCAATCCTTGGCGAGCACCCTATCCTAAAACCATCCATCTTCCCCTTAGAAGCAAATCCTTTAGAAGATAACAAACAAACCTAGCTAACTTTCTCACGAATCGAATCAAGAGGTTCCCGTTGAGTACAACGGACGTAGAGGGTGCTAATACCTTCCCTCTTGCGTAACCGACTCCCGAACCTAGAATTTGGTTGCGATGCCCATTTTCTTATCCCTGAAAGGTTTTACCGATATTTTCCTATTCCTTCCTTGGAATGAATAAAGTTCGGTGGCGACTCTGTTCGAACGTTTTTTCCGCGTCCATCGCGAGGATCGTATTTTTTTAGGCACGACACATAGAGATCTTCACCTTCACAGAGGTATCCCTCAAATGACCAGAGATCTTTTGCGTCTGAGAAAGAATGTTGAACTTAACCCATCTGGGGTTGCTATTAGGTACCGGCGGGAGGACATGCAACCTTTGGCCTAACTCATATTGCTTTTGGTTGTAACCAATATCATGCCAAAATCACATTCCTCAACCATCACTATTCCATTAGCTCACCTAGTCCATAGTATCTTGACAAACGTGCAGATTGATGTGGCGCGTATAATTGTCGATGAGATAAGGGCAATTGTGGAGAGTGGTCTTGGGGGTAATGCTTCTCGGAAAAATGCCCATCTCGCATTCCCTTGTCTTATCATGTCATTGTGTGCGGAAGATGGGGTTGATATTCCTGCACGCCGCCAGATCATGATCTCGTCGGCTATTGATGATCGATATGTCGACAAGTTCTGCAAGCCAAAGGGGACTAGGAGTGAGTCATCTGGTGCTGGTGCTGAGGCCGACACAAGTGGTGGAGATGCTTCTGGGTCACAATTTTTATCCTTATCAGCAAGAGATCTGCCAGTACAACTGGGACTGGATGGCGGCTTCTCAGTGCGCCATGTTAGACTTACATGATTCTATGCAGGTACTCCAGCTTCAGATTCGCGATCCCGCCACTGAGCATTCTATGATGTCGAGGGAACAATTCCTTGCACACGCTGGTTGGCCTGAGGCCAGGCCAGTATTCGGAGGGGGTGAGGATACAGCTGGTCCTGCTGATGATAATGCTGATGAGGAGGGAGATAGTGAAGATGTGGAGGTATCTGGCTCTGAGGAAGGAGAGGAGACTGAGGTGTATGCTACAGAGTCCGAGGAGGACTGATTTTTTTTGTGATGATAATTTTGTACTTCCTTTGAGCATCAAAGTGAAAGTTTTTCTTTGATTCAATTTTTATTTTAGTTTTTATTGATGTACTTTATCCACTTTGTGGATTATTTTGTTATTGATGTACTTGTACCGCTAAGGTACTTTTGACTGTGTAGGTGTTTTCACACCAGTACATTATTATTATTATTAGTAATGCATGTTGTTTTCCAGAAATTTTTTTTTTCTGTTTTAATTTTACTAATATTTCAGTTTTAAATATAGTTATTAAGTGTTGAGTTCTTCAGTTTACGAATGCTCAACACTTAAATATCTTGGTATGCTTATGTGTTAAGTGTTATTACAAGTTGAATTCTTCAGTTAACGAATGTTCAACTCTTAAGTTGTTGATATGCTTTTTATTGTTTTATGTTGGTATGCTTGTGGAAATTTAATATTTCCAACTTTTGGATGTTCTGTGGAAGAAATTTAGGTTGGTGTTGAGTGATCATTAAAGAAGATTCTTCCAAGTTGGATGGCGATGATAGTACTTTAAGCATGATGTGTGGCAAGGTACATAGTTACCTAGTTCTTAAATTTAGAATGAATTGGAACTTTGTTGTCTTTGTACAAATGAAAATTGTGTTTCTTGTTACAACTCCATTTGATTGCTTGTGTCATTTAGGTCCAAAAATCACAAAAGTGAGAAACCTCCATGTATACTAAATGCTTTGGATTGATGATGAATGGTGTTTGATACTTATAATTCATGCTTTATCTTGCTTATTGTTTTGAATTTGTGGAAGCATAGAAATGATCAAGGCAATGTTTTTGCACTGTGAGTATAACCACCATTCCAAAAACACTTAAATTCACCTTGTGAGTGTGCGCGTATTTGAAACCTCTTTTAAGCTGAAATTTTTGATTGAATCATGAACCCGATTTTAACCCGTTTTGAAGAGCATTTAGGCTAAGATTATGGCAATGTTGAAGTTTGGGAGAATGGTTTATTTTGAAAAAAGAAAAGGGATTTGGTGATACAATGCATTCTTAGACAAAGAAATTGAACAAAAATGTGTAGAAAAAAAAAGAGAAGAACAAAAAGAAAAGAAAAGAAAAATAAGAGAATGCATTGTGAAAAAAAAAAGAGAAATAAAGATTGAACAAGTTACAACCGATGAAAGCCCTTAGTGATCTGTTGCTTCCATGATTTCTTATGATTGATTAGATATTGTATGAATTGCTTAGTATCTGCTTCATTTGTCATTTGAGCGAAATTTCCCCGCGGTTGCAAACGCGTTAATTTCCTTCAATTATTTTTCGAAGGGGAATGTTAGAGTGACATGAGCATGATGATTTAGTTGTCTCTTGAAACATTGTTTAAGATTTGTTGTAAGAATCAAGTTCTTTTGCATTGTCAATTTAAGGATTGTGTAATTGTGCTTTGCTACAATTGTTGTTTGTTTGAGCCATTTATCCTTTCTTGGATTGAATCAAATGCTCGAGCAAATCCTCTTGTGTTAATGAGAGGCATACTTTGCTTGAGTACAAACAAAGAGTTAGTTGGGGAGAGTTTGTTAGATGTAAAACATGTTATATATTTGTATATGATCCTTGGCATTTTTCAACACTTTTTTATGTTTAATTGTGGATTTTAGGAGTGAATTGTTGTTGTTCTTCATGTATTGTATTTAGGTTTAAATAGTGTTTACCCCCCTGCCATATAGGCGTGTTTTGGTTCCCCCCCCCCCCCCCCTGAAGTTTTTTTTTTGTGATTCCCCCCTTGTAAAACCAAGATTCTGTTTGCAGAACCCCTATCCCTTGTTTGGCTGACTAGGCATGGGGAATCTGTACACGTGGCATTCCATGTGGCTTTTTTTTTCTTTTTAACTTTTTTTGTTTTCTTATTCCACGTCACCCTTTAATTATTAATTTTTTTCTTTAGAATTATTTTTTTATTATTTTTTTTTTTTTCGTATTATATTTATTTTAATATTTAATATTATTTTAAGTTTTTTTTTGAAATTTTGAATTGTAAAATAATTTTAATGGGATTAATACCCTTATTTTAATCAAGCAACCCATTAATTTCAACTCATTTGTAAGTCTTTGTGTCAACTTGATATATAAAGGTTAATATTTCTTCACCCACAAACTGTGGGACTATTGTCACATACCAACTTTCCAAATATTAGAGGGCTTCTGCATCTTTTTATAATAACCCTCCACAGGGGTTTCGTTCCAGTTGCACGTGCTTTGGGTTCTATAGTCAACAAACTCATTTCAAAATCCAATGATACAAAGATGTAATGGATCAAGTAATGTGAGCACGAGGTTTGTACTGATGGTTTGAGAAATATCACCATTCGCCCATGTATCCTGATTAATCATGCATCGAATCAGAACATATTGTGCTACTCTTCAAAGAGACAAACATTTCCATCCATTGTCCAACTGCTATGGTTTACTTCTGCGACAAATACACATTGTCAGCCATCAGAAACCAGATGTGAGTTTACGTATTTGCTTGATACTCTGAATATCGTGAATTTCATGATGTCCACTAATTCTACAACTAATTCTAATCGTTGTGGGATGCAACCAGACAAATAAAAAGTTTGGAATAAAATTATTCGGAGTGAATATCAGTGTAGTGGTGATGCATTTTTGCTAAGCTTTACAGTAAAATTTAGAAAAGTTTGTGCCAATATTGAGATCAATATATAATACAAGATGTATATTGAGCTAACAATGGGCGATTCTAACCATGACTTATAATGTTTCCAACAGCACATGTTCAAAACAGAATAGGAAAAGGTTACTCGACTGCATGTAGAAAATCGAATATGGACAAAACAGGAGACACCAAAATCCAACAAGTAAACCAAGCATAAAGATCATGAAATTCAATTATTTGAAGAAGCTTGTGTGTTAAACAAATGCAAAGCACCAAGTTTATCTACAGTTTGATCATTCAAATTCAAAAACATCAAACATACTACATATTGATAATGACGCATGAACATGTTCAACTGGTGAGTTAAAAACAGAAGAATAAAGTATACCAGCTTGAACACTGTCCATCACATTTTTAAGAGGAAAACCAACCTCTCTGCGGTATAATTGCCCAGTATTTGAAAGAACAACATAGAATTTTTAGATGATGTTGCCCATCGCATGTCCTTGAAAAAGGCTGAATCGTTGAGTGAACAGGAAAATGGAAACAAATATGTATGTTTATGCCCTATGTGAAAGTTGAATCAGAAACATACTCTGGTTTATTATGCTTGGGATTCAAAACATATTTGGGTAGCTCGTACTTCTCACCTGCAAGAAAAAGAAACAGTTTTGATAGTGAGAGCACATGTTTATGCGGTAGGGAAGGAAGCTAAGGTGAGAACAAGTCCCACATCGGTTGGTATGGAAGCAAAACAAGTATATATATACCAATCAATAATATACATTAATGAATTGAAAATAGTCTTGGAGTATGTGTGTTTGTATTGAAATAAAAATGGGCTTAGGCCCAAATTTAATATTTTCATAATTTAAAATAACAATTTTAATAAATAAAATTAATACGAAAATTAAATAATTAAATAAATTATAAATTAAATAATATCTAAAAAAAATTAAATAAACGAAAACTAAAAAAAATTTAAAAAAAAAAACCCAGTTAGCAAACCCTAACTTCCACGTGTGCAAATTCCCCATGCCCAGTCAGCCAAACAAAGGATAGGGGGTTCTGCAAACAGAATCTTGGTTTTACAAGGGGGGAATCACAAAAAAAAACTTCAAGGGGGGAAAACCAAAACACGCCTATATGGCAGGGGGTAAACACTATTTAACCCTTGTATTTATACCTTTGGTGCTTGTAATGTGTGTGTTATTGTGCAGAAAAGTGTACTAATTGATCAAAGAATTGAGACACAAAGTGATGATACAAGCTGCCAAAGAAAGAGGAAAACAACAGAGTGTTCGCTTTGCGAACTCTGGCGAATGTGCCAGCGAAGGTTCGCTTTGCGAACAACAGCGAGTCTCCCAGCGAATAGCTTCAGAATGTGGCAGAGGGAAAAGAACCTAAAGTTCGCTTTGCGAACTCCCAGCGAATGTTCCCTGGTTAGCTCGCTTTGCGAAGTACCTGGCGAATGGAGGCAGTGGAAAAAGGATCCAAAATTCGCTTTGTGAATGTGCTGGCGAATGGTTCGCTTTGTGAATGAATGGTTCGCAGTGCGAACCCGCAAAGACAACCTAGGGCGGTTTAACTCTCAGAGGCACTTAAGGTGCCATTTTCTTTCATTCTCTAGGCGAATGATTCATTCGCAGTGCGAATGTAGCAGATTCCAAATGTATTATAAATAGATTTTTACTTTTTCTTGGGATCATAACTTGATATTTTCACACCAAAGCATATTTTTCTGAACTTTGATCATCCAAGAGTGAATTTTCACATAGAGAAGCTGAAGTCCCATCCATTCTCGATTATTCGACTCGGATGTTCTTTCATTTCCTCTTGAAACTTGTCATCCAAGCTACCATGAAGATGTGTAGCTAAGCTCTCTTGTGTCAAGATTAGTGGTAGGTGATCCATTATTTTGTATGTATTAATTTGTATCTTAAGCTTGTGAACCTTGTTGATGATATATATAGAAGAAAAACTTTGTTTACATGGTTTATATGTTGTTTAATTCATGTTCGAGAGAAATGTTTTAAATTTGACCTAAGTTCTATTCCATCAATATTCATAAGGCTAGAGATAGTTTTGAATGTTGATGTTCATAAATATTGAACTTAAAAGTTATCATTTTGATAGTTCGTGTAAGAGATCAACAAAGGATCAAAATGGTAAATCCCACAACAAGTGTTCGAGAGAAACTTGTTGAGAGGATATGTGGTTATATGTATTGTTAACGAGTTCACACGCTTGATCGAGTTGATACGTACGAAACGGATTACCGAAACCTAATCTTGACATGTTTTTACAAACCCTAAAACCAATCTTTCTACAGTTGCTTTCTAAAATTTGAATGCAAACGATCTGATTGAAAATTACCAAAACCTTTGTTACGATTAAAGTTTGAAACCCTTTTAACAATCGAACGGCGGCAATATATACAATCTCTGTGGATACGATAAAACACCCCCTAAATCTGTTTCAACAATGAGGCGCCCCGTAGGTGAATGCTTCATATAAGGAGGCAATGAATATGATGATTGTAGAGCTAATTTTAATCAACAAGAAAGGCAGAAGTACCTCGACAAGGGCCCAGAAAGGCTGATGCTCGACTTTCGAGAAAGTCGAAAAGTCGGGGGAATCCAAAATAATATCTTTCCATTGGTCATAAATTTCACAACCGATCACTTTAACATGTCTCTAATAGTGATTGATGGTGGCATCTCTTGTGATATAATGTACTCTGATCTGTTCGAGAAGATAGGCCTAAGAAAGGAAAACTTGTGGTCGTATGAGGGAATCGATTTTCAGGCATTCAACGACACAACAACCTATCCTTGGGGTGCATTGAATTGATGAATATCATGTGGAAAGGTAAATACGTTATGATTGTCAAATAGTAGTTCCTGGCGGTATCTTCCAAGAGCGTTTACAATTTCATCCTCGACAGACCCTCCACAGTACGTTAAGCTAAAGTTCCACAACCTTCATGATGAACCACTCACAGTCAATGTGGACCTTTCCAAAGCCAAGATAATCTACCATACATTGCAGTAAGACCAAAAGAAATGAGAATGTAAATTCATGGAGATCAATGTTGCCTCCCTCACTGACCAACAAAGAGACATGAATGATCGTCCCCTACAGGTAAAAAAGATTACGCTAGCCAATAGAGAAAAAATTGCTAACTCCAGCAAATGAAAAATTACAGAGCGAATAAGCAGCAGCAAGCCTACCTTGTTATGTTCATATTTTATTATGTTAATACAATATACTTCATTTGAAGAAATAATAACATCCTTCTAAAATATTTTTTTCTTTGTAACTGTAAAAGGTAACGATAAGCCTGAGGTACGACCGAGGAAATTGAAGCCCCATCATAAAGACTTGATGATGTTTTCATAAACGCCAGAGACTTGTGACTAAATTAATCAAAACCCTACAATGTAAAGCGCACACACAAAGATATTGTCAAACCCACTAATTTTACAATAACCAACTCGCTTCTATCTTGGTAGCAAGACACTCCAGAGACCGCAGTGGGTATGCCACACATTAACCTTAAACCAAGTTTACACCTGGATGGAGGAAGGGGTATCAACCCTTGGTCGGGCACGACCCTAGAGACGTCCAATAAACTTCGAGGGAAAAACTCGTAAGTTATGGAAAATCCCAAAAATATAAACTCAAGATCTAACGTTCACACCTTAATTAGATAATAACAATATCCAAATTTCAAAGTCATATATACATGTTCTTCAATATAGGGTGTTACATATACATAAGCGAAGATTGTTTTTGAGTGAGACAATTTTCCCTTTAACTATCTGATTTGACCATACTTTCTCCCTTGAAATGCACAAAGGAGAGTAAGAAAGATCTACTTGAAATAAAGCATTCTTAAAAGTTACATGTTAGTAGTTAGTGATTGAATGATCGATTTATCGAATTAGAATAATTTAAAGCTATGTTAAGCAATTGTAAGTGAACTTATGTAGATACCACACCTATCTGAGGTCGGTCAATAACAATCTATGTGCTCAAACATGTTATAGAATTGATAAAAAATCATTATTCTAAAACATGTAGCACAATGAGAAAATTAAAGAAGAAAATAATATAAAAAAGATGAAAAAATAATTAAAATCAGAAAATAGAAAATAAATTGAAGTGAAGAATAATGGAAGAAAACAAATCAAGAAATCAAAGAAACGAAAATGCAAAAATCAAATATCCAAAACATAACCCAACCCTCACATGTATCTTTCACGGGTTCCTCTTCTTCCTTGTTTAAAATACTTTTTGGCCACTCACTTTACCTCCACCGCACTGGAGATCATCACCGACAGCGGTGGAGCTCAACTTCACCACCAACGAGTTCGCCTCTTCCTGCTCTATAAGAATCCACCAAATTTTTTGTATAAACTCCACTCACAGCCCAAATCGAAATCAAGTCCGAAACAAAATCTACATCATAACACGTGAAAAGCAACAGAAAGGGAGATGTTGAGGTGATTACTCTGAATCAGAAATCCTTTAGGTATGAGCTTGAATCTTCTTATGCTTCGAGCTTCTGCTTGTTGTTGTCGCGTTCTAGTCCATTCTGCTTCTTGTTGTTTTTGTTATGCAAATTTTGTTCTTGTTGTGGTGTGAATCTTTGAATTGTGATGTTGTGATGTTGCGTGATTTTGATTGTTATCGTCATTGTTCTGAGTTTGTGTTGAGCGTTGAGTCTTTGAATTGTTGATGCAGTGAACTTTTGATGAATTGTTATTTGCTGAATTTGCAGGATTGTTGAATTGTGAATGTTGAAGAAGTTTGAGGTTTTTCTTATTGTTGAAGCTTTTTGCAGTAAGAGTGATGAGAGGAGAATTGTCAATTGGAAGGATGTATGAGCTGGAAGTTTTTTGTGTTTGAAGGTTGTGCGTGAAGAATGAATGTGAATGGAAGAATTGGTGAAAATTCTGCAGAAGTTTTTTGGCTCTTCAAGCTTGCTTTGAAGTGTGAAGAGAATGCTTCCTTTATAGAGAATTTTGAGGGTAGTTTAGGATTTTTGCTTTGAAAATTTTGTTATGAATTTCATGACTTGCAGAGAGTTGAAATTTGAATGGCTTTGTCATTTTTCACATTGCTGTGTTTTTTCCTTGCCTTTATTTGGACCGTAAAGGACCGTGTATTTGTACATGCCTTGGTTTTTCTTGAATGTATTCCCTCTGTCCCAAATTATAAGACATTTCGGGCTTTTCACATAAATTAAGAAACTTAATTATTATTTTATGGGAAAGATAAATTATATATAACTTTACAGTAATGCCCCTCATAATTATATAGGAGAGAGAAATTAAAAGAGTTGAAAGAATAAATAATAATAAATATTTGAGGGTATATTGGGGAAGATGACATTTATATTGCATTGGAAATGTAAGGTGACTTATAATTTGGGACAAATTTTTTTAACAAAGTGACTTATATTTTGGGACAGATGTAGTAATTTGTATATAGTAGCTGGACTTTGGAAATTGGTTTTGGGCCTTTATGATGGAACTTGCACCCTACATATTTGCTTGAAACATGCTTGGAATTGTATTATGATAATATATTTTGAACTTGAATGGTGATGATAGCATGCTAGAAAAACTTGATTAGAATGAAACCATGATGATTGAAACTTGAAGTTCTTGATTAAAATGAAGCAACACCATACTTGTCCACATGTATAATTTTGAAAATGGATGGAAATGGTAAGCTTGACACCATGAACTAACTTGAAGTTTGACTTTGAAAGAATGGTTTCTTCTTGAGTTTTTTATTGAGCCGATGCCTTCAAACATTGACAAAAGTATGCATGACTTGCAATTAAAGGTCATGACTTGAAATATGAGGTCAAATGCACCAAATTTGAATACTTTACAACTTGGCTTCATCAAATGAAACTTGAACTTACACAAAACCCTAATTTGAAAGTAAGTTTGATCACTTGATGTTCTTCAAACATAAAGTACTTGAATTTCACATGTCATTGCCCTCAAAATTATCCATGACAAAGATAACTTGAAAATGAAACAATTATCTTTCTCTTGACCAAGATTAGGTCAAACTTTTACTTGAATCTCAACCATTAATGAATGGCCACACATATTTGACTTAATAACCTTGAATGAGTCTTGATTCATCCTTGCAAAATCATAAGCTTAAACAACAAGAAAATGAAAGCAAAAGGCACATATTTTTGTACTTTTGAATTCAGAAAAGTTAGCAAGGTTAATGACATAATAAGGAGCAAACAAAGATGCAATAAAATGGAAAGAACGGAGGTTAGATGATGTTAGAATGCAAGCAAGCAAAGAAAACACAAAGGTGTTTGGTGATCACTCCCCAAAGAAAAACCCATAGAGAGGGGTTAGGAGGATACCATGCTTGTGATTTTGATGAGATACAAATGATATAATATGTGGAATCTTGGGGGTAAAAATTAGGGTATGACACGCCTGACCGACGTCTGTCGCTTCATCTAGTTTTTGGGCCAAAGAGACATTCGCAAGGCATAAATTATAAATTATCTCCTGAGCGATTGAGAGAGATGCCTTTATAGCACATAACGAAACCTGAGCAGAGGCATGAGCTTTATCTTTATTGTCTACTTTTCTCTATAGTAACTTTACATGATCAACTAAAGAGCCCGGAAGATTTAAAGCGCTTAGGGAATCTCATATCCCGGTAAGAGAAATTGAAGCCTTTTGTACTTTTTGAAGACAAGGTTGTCAAACTTGCGAGTCTACTCATACTCATAAAGGGTCCGTAGACTCGACTCGCAAACTCATACGAGTCTATGAAAAATTTGAAATGACTTTCAAAAACCTATTTGTGACCCATACATGACACACATGTATTTTTAAACTTGCAAGTGCCTCATATATGATACAAAAATATATATAATAGAATACCAATTAACATCAAAATTTAAATTTTATACTCCATAATAATTTTCTTAATAAAAAAACTAAATAATAAAACAAACAAAATAGCAAAGTATGTATTTAAAGACTTAAAGTACTAATTTCTTCTTAATTTACTACTACATAAAGCAAAAAAATCATAAAATAGATATGCTAATGGATTTAAACATCCAAAACTCCAGTGAAATCATCACCACTAATATCTCATAAAACATATATGCTAATGGCTTTAAACATCCAAGACTCCATAGAAATCATCACCACTAATATCGTCACCATTATTATCATCGGTATCTTGAGTATCATCATCAATTTCTACCCTAGATGAAACACCTTCTTCATCATTAACCAAAGTTGGATTGCTTAAAGTTCCACTTCCACCTAATTCAACATTTCCACCACCACCACTTTGCACAACATTAGTAACAACAACATCAACTTCCACAACATTGTTAACAATAACATCATCTTACTCAACATTAACTTTAGTTTGCATATTTTCCTCATTAGGATATTCAGTTATCCATTCATCATCTTTACACAAGAGAATATATAAGAGAAACATCCAAGTGAAACATATAAGAAAATACTTACACAACAAAGGATTGATTTACAGGAACAAACGCGAACAACATAAGAGACATAATAAACGCACGTCGTCTATAAAGGGATGAATGGAGAAAGAAAATTTGCTAAAACAAGAGACTTGGAGAGAGGCTTTCTAATTCTCGTACAAGCAAAATCTTTTGGACAATTTGGGCCTTTTTTGGGTTAAAAAAAACAAAATTCAAAAAAATTTATAGACTCTTAAACTCGCCATAGACACGCGAGTCTATACGAGTTTATACGAGTCTACCCGAGTCTACTCGACTCTATCAAAAAATAATTCTATGTGCGAGTCTACTCGTTTTAGATTCCTAGACTCGTAAACTCGTACGAGTTTACGAGTGTACCCGTGAGTTTGACAACCATGCTTGCAAATACGTAGCACGCTAAAGCGTTAGATCAAGGACACTGTCTTACAACAATTATCTCTTTGTATGATGCAGATAAGCTAAAATAACCTTCCTGCCATCGCTTCCACCAATGGCCAGAACGATAGAGGCTCCTCGGGTGTAATATGCCAGGGTCGACGATTCTTTCTTGAGAGCTTCATCATTCAGTCTGGCAAGGTAAGAGTAATCTTCTTTCGAAGTAGACGCCTAATGCTTTTTGGGAGTACGAGATCCCGAGGGATAGCGCCCCGAACATAACCTAATTCTTTGAAAAATATGGTTAATCGCTTCATCGGGTAAAGCTCATCTATAGATAGGGCATTCTACTTGTAGACATATGACTTGTTCCTTGTTTAAAAGTGTCTTAATTATCATACATGCAATTTCTACTCATTTCTAACCTTAATAAATTTCTACTCGTTTACACAAAAACTCAACAATTTATCTAAAACTCAAAAAACTTACAAATTTCAACTTTCCTTCAAGGTTGGTTGATGTTTCTGACGTTCATTGAAGTTCCCTTGAGTTTTGTTGATTGATTTTTGACTTGGTGATGAGAAAAAATTTGAGAGAGTTTGAATTTATTTTAAGCAAAATGAAAAATGAGGAAGGAAAACGGTTAGGCGCAATTTAACCTCCAAAATATTCTGGAGATGCATCTCCGAAATATTTAACATTAACCGAGTCTTATATACGTCCAGAGATGCATCTCCAGAATCTTAGAAATTTATGTATTTTTGCGCAGTGGATAATAAACATAAAAGGTGCATTAAGAAACTCCTAATAAAGTTTAAAACTTATTCTAAGTCGTTCGGCCCAAAGTGACAATGTCCAAGAGGATGGCCAGACTATAAAGAGAATGAAACAAGAGATCATTCATTCCTCAATGACAGGGAATTTCGGCTTCTAGATGCATGGATTAAAACTTATTCTAAGTCGTTCGGCCCAAAGCGACAATGTCCAAGAGGATGGCCAGACTATAAAGAGAATGAAACAAGAGATCATTCATTCCTCAATGACAGGGAATTTCGGCTTCTAGATGCATGGATCGCCGTCTAATTAAATTCATCGACTGTGTCTACCCTTACATACAACTTTAATGTTAGAATGTTAACTTTATAAATGAACTCTCTCTCCGTAGTATCAAAAACTTACTTCACCAATCCAAGCACTTAACTCATCATCTCGTCAATCAAATTTGATTCCCAAGCAGAAAAAAAGTTAGACTGCAAGAGAAAAGAATTCAGAAAATCATCCTCCTATATATAAGTTCAGACTAGTTGAGTGGCAATGCAACTTACTCAAAGATATAAGGTCAAACTAGCGACAATGTGACTTACTAAGAGAGGGTGTAGACTTTAAAGAGTTTTTGTACCTTGTAAATAAACATTTTTTTCTACCTTGTAATTAAACATTTTCCTATAATCAACGGTTACTCAATTTAGGATGGACCCCGAACAATTGGATGTCAAGACACTATTCTTACTCGTTGAACTCAGAAGAAATTTTCATGAAGCTACTGCAGATAAGTAAAGTAAAGGGTAAATACGATCATGTGTCTCAACTTCAAACGTATTTGTAGGGCTTAAAGCGAAGAATTTTCATGAAGCTACTTCAGGTAATTGAAGTAAAGGGTAAATACAATCATGTGTGTCAACTTTCAAAAGGTCTGGCTCATAGCAATTTCCACACCAATGGTACAAAAAGGTTTGAAAATTTTATTTTAAGCATCAAGTAGAAACGGGTAATCATGGCAACATTGTTTACTATAAGAAGCTGGAAAATAAGGAATATGTTTTATTGGCTTCTATATCTGGATGATATGTTAATTGCAAGTAAAAACATGGTTGGCGTCAAAGAGCTTAAAAAATTGTTGGCAAGTAAACCACTAAGCATTTGGATATCAATGTTATGCATGTAACTCAAGATAGCTATGCCAAAAGCCGGTATGTGTTGGCAATATTTTGAAAAATAGTAAGCTGGTAGGCATAACTCAAACATATGGTAGCTCTATCAATCACAAAAGATTGGTATTATTATTTTTTTTGGTAAAGAAAGCTTACTATATTGGTGTTACTGATGGTATAAAAGATCATTAGGGCGAAGGGGGTATAGTCAATGAGCTTAGAGTTTCACAAAACAACAATCACATTTAATGTGTATTGTAACAAGTGCTATTCTTTCATGCAAGAATCATGCATATTATGAAAGAACAAAAACACATTGAAACAAACATTTATTTGGTCAGAAACATCATAACTAAAGGCAAAGTTAAGGTTATGAAGGACAAACATACATTGAAATCAATCATTATTTGATAAAAAAAATGCAAGTGTTTCAATATTCTTAAATATGTTTTTCAACCTTCATATCACATTCTTTTAAAAATAGCAATTGTAAGGGAATCTTTCCGTCAATCTCAATTTCTCTGTGGTCATAACTTTACTAATTTTCCCTCAATGTCTCCCTAAATCTTATATTGACCTTAATTTTAAGTTAAATTTTCCAGTCCCAGTAGATCCCACCAGCCTGAGCCTGAGCCTCTTGTATACTTCCTATAAGATCCCACACCGCTATTTGTGCCATGCCATGTCAAAATATTCATCATGAATCAATTAACTCCCAAATTTTCAGTTTCCAAAAATAGGAACATCATTCAACTTAAAAGTATCATTCAACTTAAAAGTAACAATGTGTATCCACAGTCACAGTACTTATCGATTAACTCCCAAGATTTCAGATTCAAAGTAGGAACATCGTTCAACTTAAAAGTAACAATGTGTATCCAGTCACAGTAGTTATATGATAGTCGCCTTTGCGATATCCAGGCAGATATTTATTAGACAAATATTTAGCAGGTATTTTGATAGACAAATAATTGACAGATAAATAATCAGCAAAACAGAGATCAAGAACAAGGAGGGGAAAATCACATAAACACATTCATCAAAATAAATTTAAAACCGCCTCAACAATATCTCAGGTGGTATAAAATTTCTGCCACTCATGTCTCACCAAAAGCAAAATTGAGAAAAAGTTCCTTAGCTACAAAAAAAATACTGATGGAGATTAATATAAACTGTGTGATGGGACCTTGTATGATAAAAAAAAAAAAAAAAAACACTAGCTTATTCCCAGCCAGTTGCTTGGATAGATTCAACTACGGGAGCACCTATTTGTTGTGGTGGAGGAACAGCTTCACCCCACTCCCCTGCAACTGCAAGATAACACTATCAACAAAACTAGAATACATTCTAAAAAGAAAACAGAAATCAACCACCCTTGCGACATAATTCGATCCCTTGACAAATCTTGAATGGAGGATCAACAAGTGAAAGAAATAAAAATTGGCAAAGTGAAGTAAGAATAAAATTAGCAAATACCAATGTCAGACCCCTAAAGAAAATTTGAGATCAAATCTGAAGGGATGTCCCAAAATAATATGTTTACTCTACAAAATTTTTAAGCAGTATAATCATGTACCAGCTTCTGGGGCTGTCCAGTTTACAGCCGGAACTGCTGGAATGGGTTGTGGAGCGGCATCAGCCCATGGTTCAATGGCAGCAGGCCATTGTCCATCATTGGGAATAGAAGCTGCATTGAAATCAGCAATGGCATAATCTGGAGCCAGAACTTCATCTTCCTCTTGCTCCTTGGCCTCTTCTGGTTCTCTGTAGAAGAATAGATCCACCTGCATTAAAGAATGCCTTAGTTAGACACAATGTAGTAGTTGTGAACCTACATATTTAACACAGGAGCACAATGGAATGGCCACATGTAGAATCTAACACAAGACTACACATACACTCTTATCTTTTACTTCACATTGCAGAATCTAACTCAGGACTACACATACTCTATCAATCTACTTCACATTGCAGAATCTAACACAAGACTGCACATACTCTATCAATTACAGAAAATAGACTACACATACAATATCAATTAACAATTACAAAAAAAGTTTACCATGACATCCCACTTAAGGCCAGGGCGAATAGTACCACGCATCTGCAACACCATCCTAGCCAAAAGCCAAAAGAGACAACCTATGCTATGCTTTCCCTTGTTATTGGCCGGAATTCCAATATCAACATATCTCATGGGAGAATCAGTGTCACAAAAAGCAATTGTGGGAATATTTCCAAGAGCAGCTTCCTTAATTGGCTGCACTCAAACAAATCCTAAATAGAATTACACAAATATACTGACTAACATATATGCAAAAAATAACAAGATGGGTAATGGTGAAACCTGGTGATCAGTTCTTGGGTCAGTGAGGATGAGAAGACGAGGCTCACTGAATGAAGTTTGAAGCTGATTGGTGAATGTACCAGGAGTGTGTCTACCAGCAATAGCATGAGCACCAGTATATTGAGCAAATTTGAGAACAGCTCTCTGTCCATAAGGTCGGGCAGATTGAACAATGATGTCCTGAGGGTTTTCAATTGCAACAATAACCCTTGCCGCAAGTTGGAGCTTCTCCCATGTTTTTCCAAGATTTATAATGTAAATCCCTAAACAAATCCACACACAATTAATTCATAATTACTAAACTAAGTTTACGTGAAATTTCATTTTCATTTTCTAGGGTTTATAGGGTTTGAAGTGTTACCGTCATTGCGGCGCTTGAATATGTATCGCTCCATTTGGAAATCGCAATTCTTTGTACCGAGATGAACATCGGCGGCTAACATCATCTGGATGTCGGCTTCTTTCGGGGAGAGTTGTCGTGGCGGGGCTGGGTTGGTGGTAGCCATGGTGACGGACAGAATTTGGCGCGACGGAGAGAAATTGGAGCGGCGGGTGGGGTTATGCTCAATTCTCTGAGTAAGAACGGAAAGGGTAAAGGGTAGGGTTTTGAGATTTCTGGGGGATAAATACGGCCCATGATCCTTACAACTAAAGCCCAAACATTTTGGTAACATAAATTCGAGAATTTCTTAATCCACCCCTTGATACTCTTAGGCGCCTAGCAAATTTCATTTGATGTCTCTTGCTTTCGAAAATACATATTCGGACGCATATATTTTTATCAAAATTTGGTTTTTTCTAGAGTTACATATACGAAATAAATTTAAACTGGTAATCGTTGGGAAAAACTTCGAAATAATTCAGTTCAGGGATTTGTCCGTAGATGCACCTCCGGAACGTCTAAGCGCCAGATTGTTCCGTAGATACAGCTCCAGAAGTTTCTGCTATATTCAAAACCTACTTGATATGACAAAGAAGTAATGTTTTACTGTTGATCTTGATTTGTCCTACAAGCTTCGAGGATAGATTTGGGAGTTCGGATATTCACAAGGCCCTTTTTTGGATATATAACTTATATTGCCTTCTGTTTTTTTAGTTGGGCCTTATTTTGTTATAATATGGGTTAGAACTACTAGACAACTTTTGGTTACAGGTCATGTTTACAACCATAGGTGGATGCCCGTTATTTTGTTTAAATATGGGTTAGAACTACTAGACAAATTTTGGATACAAAACATGTGGCCACCATGCGTTTTGATAAATATTTTGAAGTTATCATCATAAGATGTCTGTCATATTTGTTGCTCTAACCTTCTGTCATAGGAGTAAAGATAGTTTTGAGCAAATAATTTGTTGATAAGGGTCATTTTTTTTTTCTTTATTATGAATAATTATAGACGAAATTATTTTGAATTAATAGAAATTATATCCAGATTAAAAAAAATTATAGCTGAAAGGTGCGTCCAGAGATACGCATACGAAAATATTCTATATATTCCAACATTTGATTTGATATATGGACGATAAGAAATTGTAAGAGAACACTTAATTAATTGTCCTGTAATAATCATAAAAACAGACATGAGAATATATTTAACAACATATGCTTTGTTTTATTGAGAACAGGATGATTATCATAGAGATATAATTGGTTATTGTGTCATGGTGAACTGAGTTCCGATATGGTGGACGGAGCTAACCTGCAACATTAGCACTTTAACGCTCAAATTAATGAAAAAAAATTAATGAGAAAAATGAATAATAAAATTTCAAATAAAGAGTAAAAATCATACTTGAAAAATGGCTTGCTAACTTCATTTAAATATTAAAGTTTGTTAGCAAGTGTGAATGATTACATAATATATTTGACGATGTAGAAAGTGTTCTTAGATGGGGATAGCGTGAGAGGGCTTAGTGTTACATCTATCCATTTTTCGTCATGCTTATGTTCTTTGGTATTGAGTTTTTATGTTCTATTTAGCCTCTGCGATCGGTCCAAAACAATTACCCACAAGCCCTCATATTCTATCATAAAGGGCAAGGGTTTTGAAGTAATGGTCCTTACACATCCATAAAAGTCATCATGGAGAAAGGTATAATGAGACGCAGATGTTCTTATGAAAATGTGGTTTTATGACAACATTCTTACATCAAAGATAGACACTAGAGTGGTATGTCATCGCCTCGTCGTCGACCCTTCTGCCAAGCTAGTGGCGGAGAGGGAACAGAAAGTTGGCGAGGAGAAGAGATCCGTCATTGACAAGGAAGTAGGCAAGTTATCTAGTGACGGGTTCATCATGGAAACAAGTATCTTACCTTATTGGCTAATGTGGTGTTGATGAGGAAAGCAGTGAACAAGTGGCGCATGTGTGTGGACGTCACCGACCTAAATACGGCAATGCCATAAGGACCCATATTCTCTGCCAGACATTGATCGTCTGATTTATGGGTCATCAGGTTATCACACATTGATTTTTATGGATGCCTACTCAAGGTACAACCAAATTCGCATGGATCCCCTTGACGCTCCCAAGACAGCCTTCATGACGAATCATGGTAACTACTACAGTGACATGCCCATTCGATCTCAAGAATGTTGGCATCACCTATCAGCGACTCATGGGCGTTGTATTCTCCCACCAGATAAGGCGGAACCTAGAGGTCTATGTTGACGACATGATAGTGAAAACCACTGAAGAGAGCAACCATGTTGCAGACTTAGAGGATGTCCTGCAGTCGATCATGAAATATAACATGCGATTGAATCCCACCTAATGTTCTTTCGGGGTTCAAGCTAAGAAATTTCTTGGATACATGATGACAATAGGGGAATCAAAGCCAATCCAAACAAGGGTCAGGCCGTCATCGATATGAGAAACCCCACCATCATCAAGGAAATGCAACAGCTTATAGGTCGCCCTGTCACGCTTTCTCTCATGTGCGAGCAAAAATGATTTTCTTTCTCTATCACGCTGGATAAAAAAGATAGGTTTGATTAGACTATAGAATGTGAGAAGGCTTACTCAAAGGTAAAAAAAATTCCCACATGGACTCCCGTACTTACTCACCCAAGAGAGGAACAACCACTACTCTTCTACCTTTCAGTCACAGATCTGGCAATGAACTCAGTCATATAAAGGCTAGTGTATTTCGTAAGCAAGGTGTTTAGAGGCGCCAAAACTTGGTATCAAAAGATATAGAATCTAGCATTGGCGTCCTTGTAATGACGAGAAAGCTACGACTCTATTTCTAGGGTCACATGATCCTCGTGAAGACCAATAATCCTGCCCGACAGGTCCTAAAAAAAATTAATCTGGCGAGGAGAATGGTGTCCTGGGAGATAAAACTCTCTGAGTATAATATCCAGTATATTCTAAGATGGAGCATCAAATCCCAGACCCTGGAAGATATTGTGGTGGAGTTCAGTTATTCCATAAACGAGGAGACTCCCCCGAATGGACACTATCAGTCGATGATGCCACAAACGTGGAAGGGAGTGGTGTAGGAATAATATTGGAATTTCCTGGAGACTTATTGATTGAGCAAGCACCAAAGTTTGAGTTCAAGGCTAATAACAATTAAGTACAATACAAAGTATTTATTGTCAACATGATTCTTGCCCTAGAGATTGGAGCCTCCTGATTGAAAGCCAATATCGGTTCCCAATTAGTCGTTAACCATGTATATGGACAGTACCAGGCCAAAGAACCACATTTAATAAAGTATCTACATAAGTCATAAAGTTTATCTACATGTTTTACATCTTTTGAAATAGAACATGTTCCCTGTAAATAGAACTTCATAGCAGACCTCTTGTTCAAGCTCGTCAGTTCAAAAACAATAGGGTTTAATAAAATAGTGATCCAAGACACTCTCACCACCTGTGCTACCTAGTTGGATGTCGCCCATACCACGTTACCTGTAGGGGAACAAACTCCCACTGGATGAAGGAGAAGCAAGGAAAGTCCTAAAGAAGTTTGTTTCTTGGGCAGAGAGAAGTAATAGTCAATAGTTGATCCACCTCCTCCTAGGAAATAGAGATTTTGTTGGAACAAAATTGGTTGATACCATATCCCTTGGGTTTTGACGATAACAAAGTATTTAAAGACCAATTGATTATTCTAACACCTGTTCAAGTATACATGATTATAATACTGAGAACAGATGAAGAGTAACTTGAGGATTCTAAATCTGAAGTTCAGACTCTGCCTCTGAAGATCACTTCTAAAGACTCTGGCTCTGATGGAAGATCTAGACTCTAAAGAAGTCAACTATGAAGAAAGTCAGCCTCTAGTAGGGATGTAAATGGATATCCATGGGGACGTATATTATGATATCTGTATCCACCCCGCTGGATAAATATGATATCCATATCCGCCCCATATCCATGCAGATATCAATTAAGCGGATAATCCATGGGTTTTACGGTATCTACGAATATTTACAGATATCCATGGATAATATTTTTTATAAAAAATATTTTTAACTTTTTTTAAAGGCTCAAAAAGTTATCATCACATAAAATACATATAATTCGCTCTTAATTTGACGATAAAATTTCATCATGTTAATTTTCTTCTTATTCATCAAAACATAATTAGATCCAAACATAATATCCATATATTTCATTTTTAACCCAACAAATAAAAGATATTGTGATTGCGAGTTATGATGGAAGAGAGGACGATAGAGGAGTAGGAATGGAGACACTGGTTTGACAAATGAATGACGACACTAGTTGGTTGGACTGTGAAATTGTTGAAGTGAGGTATAAAGTATTGGAGAGTTTAAATATGAAATGACTAATAGAATTTGAATGAAATGTGAAAGGTTTTCTTCAAAGAAATTTTCAAAAAAAAAAAGAAATATAAGAAGACTAATTTTATAGAAGATGAAAAGATAATGTATAATAAACTAATGATATTTAAATGATTTTTATAATTTATTAACAGATATGGATATCTGCGGGCACGAATATCATTAAACCCGTATCCATATCCATTAACAAACGAGTATTTAAATATCCATTTATTTTATCCGTGGATATCCATTAAACTACTCACCCCATATCTGTGACGGATATCCGCGGGTACGGATATTTTGCCATCCCTAGCCTCTAGTGATCTAGACTCTGAAGCTTTAGAAGCCAAAAAGCAAACTCTGAAGAGATCAACCTCTGAAGAGTGATGTTTGCAGAAAGTCAATCTTTGAAGCATATTCTCTTCAATTGAGGTAACTCTGATAGACTCAAAGACCTTTTTATCACATGAATACTTAAGGAAACACCTCTTCTTTGTTGTTTAGGCTTCAACGAATAATTTCTCTTGTAGAAATGTGTTTTCTTCATGTGTCTAATCAAGTACAAAGCCTACCCATCTTTTTGGTGAAAGCCTTCAACGTCTCTTTTCTTCTTCTTTATATAAGAAGTAGAAGACCTGAAGAATGTGAATAATACACTGCAATACAAGACTCAAAAACCTTGACATTTCAAAGAGAAGTCACTCTGTCAAAATAGATAGGTTTATAACCTCTTAACAATTTGTATATTTTAGAAGTTCTTAAGTATTAAAGTCTTTTTAAGTTGTATTATGTCTACACCTCTAATTATATGTCAAGTATAATTGTTACCCAAATCTCTTAACAATTTGTTATGGATTCAGAAGTCTCTTGCTTTAGTACATGGACATTTGAAGTCTCTTGCATGTATGTTTGAGCATCAGAAGTCTCTTATTTTAGTGCTTGAGCATTTAAAGTCTCTTGCATATATGCTTGAGCATTGGAAATATCTTACTTGTGTGCTTGAGCATAGAAGTCTCTTAGTTGAGGGTTTGAGTATTAGAAGTCTCTTGCTTGGTGCTTGAACATTTGTAATCAGTTTGGTTATAGTGAAAACCCCTTTGAAGTGCAAGGGGACTGGACTACTCTCAAGTTGTGAGAGGAAGCAGGATAGCTGCCGTGTGTCTTTGCTTTTACTTTCCTGCTTTCTGGTCTTATCATTCTGCTACTATCAACTTTGCAACTCTAAGTCAGATTCTATTTCAGAATCTGATAAGCACTTTCAGAAACTTACCTAATATCTCTGAGTCAGACTTTGAACCAAATGTTTAGAATCTGATTGAGATCCATCAGAAGCAGAAGAAGAAAAAGCTTAGAGGAGAAAAATCTAACATAATTCACCCTCTCGCTTCTTGTGTTTTCTCACCTTCAGTTAGCATCAGGGCAAGGTCTAAGGTCTGTGCTAAACACTTAACAATGGTACAAAAAAGACCCTGAGAAAAACACTTTGCTATCATGGGTGGTCCTAAATCAACTATCACTAGTGAGGGTAATCCTTTTGGTACTATTAATCATGATTACACTACCTCTGAGAAAAACAATTATACAGCTAGACCTCTAACCTTTAGTGGACACTCTACTGAGTTTGAATGGTGGAATATTAAGATGTATACTAATATCATAGGTCTTGATGATGAGTTATGGGATATTTTGGAAGATGGCATTGTAATTCATGTTGTTGGAGTTGGAATGGTGTCTAATAGAAAATATATCACACCTGCTTAGAAAAAAGACTTACAAAAAACATCATAGAGTTAGAGGCATCTTGGTTGATGTTTTACCTCATTCATACTACATCAAAATCATTGATAAATCTACTGATAAAACTATTTTTAAATCCCTATGTGCTACATATGAAGGGAATCAACAAGTTAAGGAAGTTAAGGCTAACCTTCTGGTTCAGTAATATAAGATGTTCTGAATGAAGAAGGATGAAGACATTGAAACCATGATTTCTAGGTTTCAAATTCTTATGTATGGACTTCAAGTTTTGAATAAGAGGTGCACTACCTCTGATCATGTCAAGAAGATTCTTATGAGTCTTCCTGTCAAATACAAACCCATGGTAACAACTATCCAGGAGGCTAAAGACTTAAACTCATTAAGTCTTGAAAGTCTTATCAACAATCTCCAGAGTCACGAGATAGAGCTCAATGGACATGAACCTGTCAAGAAGTCAAAGTCCCTAACTTTGAAATCTTCTGCAAAACCAATAAAGGTCCCTAAACTCTGGAACTCTAAAGAAGCTTCTCAATCAGAAGGTTCTGAAGGAGACTCAGATGATGTTAGAATGGCCTTTATCATTAAAAGAATTCAATACTTGGCCAAAAAGAACAAAATATTCTCCAATAGAATTAGTGACTTCAGAGGATCAAGTTCAAGAGATAAGAAGGATGACCAAAAGGGCTGCTTCAACTGCAAGAAGTCTGGTCACTTCATTGTTGAATTTTTAGAGCTACAAAAGGACAAATAAAAAAAAGGAAACTTAAGAAGGACAACTTCATAAACAAATTCAAGAAGAGTCTAATGGAAACATAGGATGAACTTAACAATGAAGTAGATTTTGAGAAAGATAAAGAACAAGCCAATCTAGCTTTGATGGCCCTTACATCTTCTAGAGCAGAATCTAACTCAGATTCTGGTTCAGAATCTAGAGGATGAGGTATTTTCTAAACTATCTCATTCTAATTTGATTACCTTCATTCAAGGTCTTATGAGTAAATGTCAGGAAAAAGCCAGACACATGAAAATATTAACAAAGCAGTATGATCTTTTGAAAAAAGAATTAAGATTTGTTCAAAACAAAAATGAAGCTCTTGAGAGTGATCATATTGTTCCTGTTAAAGACATATCTGATAAAACTCTTGATGAGCATGAAATGGATATTTATGAATTTATCTTAACTAGACTTAAAAGAACCAAACTTGGATCCATGATATATGGTGTAAGTAGAAGCAAAGGAGAAACTTTGATTAAACCATCAAATCCCTCTTCTTCAAAATCTACTAAAAAGGGTTAGACTTTTAGTTTGTACATGATTCTAACAATACAAAGGTTCTGAACCAATCATAATCTAAAATTGTTGAGTCATGGGTTCTAAAAACACCAGAGCCTGAGACTCTAAAGTCAAAGGTTCCAACGTCACCAGAACGTGAGACTTTGAAGTCAAAGGTTCTGAAGAAACTAGAACCTAAGGCATCATGTCATAAGGTTATGAAAGGTTCAGAACCTAAGGTCAATACTTATTTAAGACAACAAACTTCTAAGTCAAAAGTCTTGAATGATTTTAAGCCTTTTCATATGAGAGAAAAGGTACAAAGCAAGAGAAAACCTATCAGAACTAATCCTAAAGGACCCATAAGACTATGGGTACCTAAATCTGAAATCACTTTTGCTACAAATATGCTTTAAGGGAGAAGTAAGGCATCATTTATGGTACCTGGACAATTCCTACTCACGACATATAATAGGAGAAAAGCCTATGTTCCAAACCCTCACTCTGAAATAGGGAGGAACTGTGGGATTTGGAGGAAACCAACAAGGGAAGATCATTGGTACATGTATTATTTGTAACTCCTATATCTCTACCAATAATGTCTGGTTAGTAGATGGGCTAAAATATAACCTACTTAGCATAAGTCACTTTTGTGACAGTGGTTATGAAGTAGTGTTTAATAAGAACATTTATACAATCAAGAATGAATATGATAAATCTCTAGTGTTCAAGGGTAAGAGGAATTACAATGTTTATAAAAAATAATTTATCTGAATTGGCTGATCATAAGGTACTTTGTGTTAGAACAAGATTTGGTTCTACCAGATATCTCTAAGTTTTGATAATAACAAAGTAGTATTTGTTTGAGAACAATTTTAGTACTCTAACGTTTGTTTTTCTGAAGGATTAAGAAACAGGCTCTGACTCTGATAGAGAAGGCTCTGACTCTGATAGAGACCATGTGCAACGTCACTCTGATTTGACCAAAAGTCACTTCTGCGCAAAAGAAGCAAGTCTGCTTCTGATCTACTCACATTCAGAAAGATTCTAAGAAGACAATATGTTGTTGTTGCAGTGCTGTCTTGGATTCTGCCTCTGAGTGTGACTCTGATGATTTAATTCAGAAGGCTTTCTAGCTTCTAAAGTCCTTATCTTCTATAGACTAAGTGCTGAAGATTATGAAGACAAGGTTCTGCTGAACAAAGTTCTGAAGACTCTGAAGACTTGAGTTTCTGAAGACTAAGTGCTGAAGACTCTGAAGACAAGGTTCTGCTGAACGCCGTTCTGAAGACCAAGGGTTCTGAAGACTGAGTGCTAAAGATTCTGAAGACAAGGTTCTGGTGAACAAGTTCTGAAGACTCTGATGACTCAATACTCTAAAGACCTAGTGATCAACTCTTCTACTCATGCCTTAATCATCTCTATTCAGAAGCCTCTGATGTACAGAAGATAAGATCAAACGTTTACGAGGGAAAATAGTACATAGTACGTATCAACACGTTCCGTTCCACCACCATTCCACTACCCTAATTTGGTGGTACAAAGGACAACTTTTGTGTACGATTTTCATCCCTGCGTAACGACATTATTTCAAGTCGCCAGCTCTCTCAAGGATATTCCTGATCTGCCCTCCAACGGATCTCTTACTGGCTATATAAAGACTTAATCACTTGAATACAATATATACATGCACGAGACAATGAACCAAGAATAGTGAAGCACCACAATACAACGCAAGAAATATTGTTCATACTGTGTAAAATTTCTTTAAGTTATTTGAGCTATTCATAGTGTTTATATCTGTTTGTGTAGAAGCAATTCATTGTAAACATTAATTTCTTTCAAACAATTGTTTATATTCCTTAAGGGACCAGTTAGGTCAGAATCCTTAAGAAGAGACAGTTAGTCTTGTGCTTGTTAGTCACCAGCAATTGCTAGTGTAGTGTAATCAGTTGATTATAGTGGATTAAGTCCTTGTGTATAAGGCGAAATCACATTGGCGGGTGGACTGGATTAGCTAGATAGTTTTCAAGTGAACCAGAATATATCGTGTGTCTTTCTCTCTTGTTAGTTTTTTTGTGATCTTTGTTGAGTTTCACAAAAAGCTTTCATTTTTGAAAACCCAATTCAAACCCCCCCTTTCTTGTGTTTTCTCACACCTTCAATTGGCATCAGAGCTCCAGTTCTGATTGTGATAAAAGTTTTATCAACACTTCACCGTGTTCAGTACCGATCCAGTATTTGTGTGAGATATCATAGTTGCTGTCGCAACCTGCGAAAAAACAACCGGCGAGAAAACTAGAACAGAAGAGTCGCCACTGAACGTTATTTATCCCGGCGAAGGGAAAGGAAACGATCGAAGAAAACCTGAAGGAGGGAAAGACATGGTCATCGTAACCATAGCCTGGGTTCGAGAGTCGGTTACGCGAGGGGAAGGTATTAGCACCCTCACGCGTCCATCGTACTCGATGGGATCCATGCTTATTGTCTAATCAAAGGGTGAGTTATCTAAAGCCTACTGCTAAACAGAAACAAAAAAAAGAAAACGAAAATAGAGAAAAAAAGGAGACTCGGTAGGACATCGTCGTCCTAGGCCTACGTATTCCCTTGTGCAATGGGAAAGCCAGAGTTAACGTAGTTCGGAAAACTACGGGGAGGGGGGGCAAGACATCGCTGTCTTGTGCCTATGTATCCTCAATCGGACAAGAGAGAGGAAATCAGAGCAGTCGTAGTTCGACCTTACAAGGTCTGTGTTTTTTACGAGCGACGTCAAGTTCACGTCCGACAGTTAGGGTCGATGTCTGTTTGCGACAAAACGGAAAATAACGTGCTCTTTTCTGAAAAAGATTTGAAACTTAACAATCCCGAAGGGTAAAAAAGGTTTGAATTTGTTTGTGTTTTTTAGACAGAAGTGGATTAAAGTTAGTTCGTAACTTGCATTGCACCCAAGTCTATAACATAGGAACGAATGCGTCGCATATCGTCCCCAACAGGATGTACACTAAACACCCTAAAAGAACGAAGGGAGACCCCCCATTCCTCACTTCCCACATACAAGGCTCATGCGCAATACACGTTAATTTTATTAAGTGTCTTAGAATTGTTATGAGATAAGAAGAGAAGACTCAAGAGAAAGGAAAACACCACGGGAATTCTATCCTAATGTTGTCATGCAAAAGATGGCCCTAAGGTTGAGTTCAAAGGGGAAACATCTACCTAAGTTAGCATGCTTGGTTTGAGAGCCTAATGTTTATCCCACTCCGAGCTTAATCGGAAATTAATTCGGACTAGGAGCAAGCAAAAGCAAGGCAAAAACCAAAGCGATAAATCAAAAACAGCGGCTACAACAGCGCTCCAGCACCTGCACAGTGGTAAATTCTAGCCAATAAACCAAATAACATTCAACAGCTCAAGTTCATCACAAAAAGGAGGTGTAAAAGGCCAAACAGCAGCACATACAACAACACATATGCACCAAGACAGCGATGGAAACAGGGCAGTACACCACGCATTCAAAAATGATTCAAACATGGAATAACGAACACGCATCAGGCATTACACATTCTTTCAATCAAACATGATCACAATCATACCACACACCACCGTAAACAATCTTGAAAACATCATGAGATAATGCACAACATTAAGCACGTGAACAAGTCAAATCAAGTATGCATCTCATGAAATTAAATGCAACCAAGCATGCACAACACAACAATTCCAGTAACACCAACAATAATTCACAGCTAACATGCTCAAGGAGTGTGTGCAAGGTGTTCATCACATCAAGAAAACAACAACACAATCATGGACATTCATCAATGAAAACCAAAAGTCGCGTGTCGAAGAATCGTGCTCATGCAAAGGTGTGAGGTAAAACAGCTCAAGAATAATCCACAAATCATCAACATATCAATCCCTGAAGTTTAGACATGCAAGAGACCTCGAACAAGCAAGAAAATGCAAGAAAAACACACTTTGCTTCAGTATTAATCGATTACTGACATAGGGTAATCGATTACTCTGTTGAAATTTGACTAAAAACATGGAAATAAGGCAGAGTAATCGATTACCCTGTTTGAGTAATCGATTACTCAGTTGAAATTTGACTAAAAACGTGGAAATAGGGCTGAGTAATCGATTACCCTGTTTGAGTAATCGATTACCACTGAAACAGAGGCAGAAATTCAACTTTGAAAAGCACTTTTCAGCAGCAAATCACTTATCCAAACATCCAAATGATCATGTAATCAATAGTGCACGGAAATTAAGTTCAAACACAGTATTCAAACATCATTTAAGTCCAATAATCATCAACATGAACAATCAAATTCAAGCAAATGGATCAAATCACATGCAAAACCAAGGATCTACATTGCATAAGCTAAAATTAAGCTAAATTAAGTATAGATCTAAGAAAAACCAACCTACAAAGCTGAGAATTGATTTGGTGATTGTTGCAAACGAAAATTGATGAATCCAAGCAAGAAATCCAAGATCTATGCAAGAAACTTCAAGATCCTAACAAGAAACTTCAAGATCCAAACAATGTGATGATTTTGCTTCAAGCTTTCTCCAAAATCAGTTCCAAAAGCTCAAATCCGAGAGTAAAACAGTAGCAAATTCAAGATCCTTCAGAGAATTAGTGAATGGATGAAGGTTTAGTTCCAAGATCAACAAATTTTAATGCAAAATTTGTTGAACTTTGATGGTGGAACTTTGGGTGAGGGTTTTGAAATGAGAGAAAAGTTGAGAGAAAAATGGAGTGAGATGTGTAGAAAATTCAGAAAAATGAATCAAGGTTGTGAGAGGTTTGGAGTTGATTAGATTAAATAACCCCTAGGTTAGGAGTTAAATTTGGGTTTGGAGTGAGGTTTAGTTAGTGGAATTGGAAGTGGAAAATGAGCTAGGAAAGGGATTAAGGAATTAGAGTGGAAATTGTTGGAAGGAATTTGAATTTTTAGGTGGAAAATGATGAAAATAGATTAGTTCTAGATCCTTCCCAGACATGCACAAGCCAAGCACATGATCACAAATGCTCAAAAATTATGCAGTACTGAAAATTACCATATTTTTGCAATTTCACCCAGAGTAATCGGTTACCCACTTTGAGTAATCGATTACTCAGTTCAAAAATTCAAAATTTTGGCGCCAAAAGGAGGGAATGTTGTAGAATTTTCTGTTTTCACCCGTTCTGAGCCATACTAAGCCTCTGAAACCTGTCATTGGATATTATCACTGAATCATGCCTGAAATACGCTGTGAATTCCATTTCATGCTCAGAATACTGCTGAAAATAATCGTCTGGTGCTGAATCGTTGATCAAAAAATAAGTGGCAGAGCTTCTGATTATCAAATCATCTAATGAGCAAAATAAATGCTCAAAAAGACTTTGAAAGCTATCTGCTTGGCCCTAAACACTGCTGGAATTTCTTTTGAACTGGATGAGCTGCTGAAGCGCAAGAAAATACCTTGATCCCATGCCCAAAAGAATCATGCAAATGCAGGAATGACGATCCAAAATGAGATGAAACATAAGTCGGTTAGTGTTAGAAACATGAAGGCAAATTTTGGGGTGCTACAGCTACCCCTATTCAATCAACTTGGTCCTGAAGGTATGATAGCAACTACTTTCAGACATTCAAGGATACACGGAGATTGAATACCAAAAGAACCCTGAAATTTGCAAACTGTGGGGATAATGAAATAGAGTGTTTGCCAGCCGAAGGTGGACTATGCTGGGAAGACAAGACCGGCCGAAGGCGGGCTAACCAACAAAAGGAATATGAGAACGGCCGAAGGCGAACTCGAAAAAGAAGACCGACCGAAGGCGCTATATCCAACAAAAGAATACGAGGACGGCCGAAGGCGCCCTACCCAACAAAGGAATACGAGGACGGCCGAAGGCGCCCTACCCAACAAAGGAATACGAGGACGGCCGAAGGCGAACTCGAAAAGGAAGACCGACCGAAGGCGCTCTACCAAGCAAAGGAATACGAGGAAGACCGAAGGAGAACTCGAAAAGGAAGACCAGCCGAAGGCGCTCTACCCAACAAAGGAATACGAGGACGGCCGAAGGCGCCCTACCCAACAAAGTAATACTGTGGCACCCCAAAATTTGCCCTCCTTACCTTTTACTAACTGGCTTATGTTTCATTTCATTATCATGTATGCATATCATTAGCATGGGGTCAAGGTGCCTGAGGTAGTCCAGGAAGGTCATATCTGTTCCATCACATCATCAAGGGTTCACAGGTGGCAAGGGATCTCAAGTGGATTACTCCCTCCTAACCAGTGCATGAATTAGGGTTTTGAGATTCTTGGGTTTATTGCTCCAATGGGCAAGCTCCTTGGGTTTTTATCATCACCAAATGGCATATCTTATCTTTGTTGGAGAGGATACACATCATATTCAGAGGAATTTGAATTTGGAGACTGTGCTATTTCCTCCTAGACTGAGGGTACCAAAACTAGGGTTTGCTATAAAGTCAGTTTATTTCTGATTTTTTGGGCAAGACTTGATTCCATGGTTTTCCTTGGGTCCCTGAGTATCTAGGAGTGGAAGAGTGGTCATCAGTTTGATTCAGGAGAAGTTCAATTGGCCAATGGATTTAGAATCAGTTAACTTGGTCAAAAAGTCAATTGTGGTCAACACAAAGTCAAACCTCAAGATTTTTGGTCAACATCAAGATTATGGGGTGAAATTCATCATTTGATCAAGGGTTGATCACAATTCATCAGGGAAACCTCAGAATCATCAAGAATCAGGAGTTACTAAATTAGGATTTTTGTAGGAAAAGTCAACTGTACTTTGACCAGGCCTAACTTCCACATACTTCATCAAAAATTCCTCAACCAAAGTCCATCTTGAAGGAAATTTAATTCCCTACAACTTTGTGTCTCACAAGCCAAGTCCAGAAATGCTTCATTTGGGAGATATGAGCCAAGACATTATAGGTCATTTTGAAAGTCAACAAAAGTCAACCTTTTTCAAAAGCTCATAACTTGAACATGGAAGATCAAATTGACATGAGACCAAAAAGGTTGGTTAGAGTACATCTTGAGGTTTCTAAAAAGTATTAGTTTACATTAAGGAGCTAAAAATTGAAGGAGTTATGCTTAGTCAAAGTTGGGCAATTTTGAGGAGGTGCACCAAGTAAACTATGCCTAAAATCCAAATTTTGACAAATGGGCCATAAGTTTCTTAAACCAAACTCAAACATAAAGCCATGCACGACCCAAAGAGCATATATTTGATTTTTCTTCATTTTATTTTATTTTTATTGGATTTAATTAGTTAAAATTCAATATTAAATGAAATAATGCAAAAATCATTAAACTTGGAATTACCCAAGCCCAAGTCATTGTCAGAAGAAAACCCTAGTCTTTATAAGCCAATTCATGCTAGGGTTGAAGGGCATGCACGTGAAATTAGAGGAGCTCTCAAGAAAACCCTAAAAGAGGATTTTTCACAAAAACTCACGACTCAGAAGGTCTCATTACAAAGTTCTTCCACAAACTTAACCCTTGGGATCCCTGGGACAAAAACCAACCGTTGCTTGAAGCTAAAAGCAGGGGTAAAGGCAGTGCCATCTCAGGTTTGTCGTTTTTTTCGTGGTCACAAAACCTCTCTTTTTGATATGCATAAGGACGTGTTATGCCTGCTGATCATCATGATGTATTTGGTTTTGATTTTGGACGTGTGAACTGCTTGTTGTGTTGATTTAAAGTTTTGGACCCACTTTTTCTTTCCTTCGAATTTCCTTGTATGTTGATCTTTTGCGAAAAGCAATAGGATATTCATGATCCTCATAAAAATCTGGACAAAATGGTATGCGGTTTGGTATTTTCTGGGTGTTTTGTAGGTTGCAGGTGGTGGCGGTAGGCGGCCGGAGCTAGGGCTCCGGCGACCTGGGGAATCTCCGGCCGGTGAGAGGTTCAACGAGGAAGACGACCTCCTGGCCGTCTGATTCCTTCATCCAACGTTCATCAGCGTGCCATGTGTTTTTATTTTATTTTATTTTCTGAAATTTAATTGTGTGATTGTGTGTTTATTCACCCACTGTAATAACCGTATACCTCCAATCATGTTATCTCCTTTGGCCTACTTTAGTTTCGTTGACTAAGTCAAGCACCGTCTGATGGATCAGACGATCCTCCTCGTGCCAGCGCATTAAAAATGCACGCGCCCTGCACGTGGTGGGCATACGGTAAGTCCTCCTCTTTTTTTCTTTTTTTTTCTGATCATTAAGTGGGCTGGGTTGCTATATGCACCCCCCACCCTTCAGCCCAATTCCCTTTTCAACGTGGTTTTTCACTCTCTGCACCCCCAAGTTTTTTTATTTTATTTTTGGCTGATGGATTTATGTTTGGGCTTGCTAATCACACACCCTCTTTTCAGCCCACGCTCATTTCCAACGTGAACCGTCTGCTATATGCACCCCATGCACATTTCATTTTATTTTATTTTATTTTATTCATTACATTTTCATATTTTAATTTTTAAAATAGTAAATTGCATCTAAAAAATCCTAAAAAATTTCATGCATCATCTTTATTAATTTATAAAATTTTTACAAATTTTATTTTTTATTTTTATTTTATTTTTATCATTTAATTTAATGGTTTAATTCAAGTTCTTTTTCAATTACACATCTCATGCATACATAAATTTCTTTACTTTCATTCTCCTCACCTATAAAATATTTTTCACTCGTTCTTTTTGCATTCATTCATTAACATATTAAATTGCATAAAAATATTTTTCTTTCATTTTTAAATATTTTTCATGTGGCATTTAGGTCCTTCTCTTTGGCATAATTGAAACCTATCCCTTACTTGAATTTGTATGATTATTTGAATGGCTAACATTTTGGATTTTTGCAGGGACCTTTTATATGTTGTTTGCCTCTGGTTGAGGAACTTTAATGATTAATTTGGGAATTTTAGGAATCACTTTGCTAATTATTTGATTTGCTTTCTTTTGAGGTTCTCTTGTGTGCACATTTTTGATCATATCTAGTTACCTTGTTTGAAAGGCACTTGTGCCATTTGCTTTGGGGGATGTCTCTTTGTTTCTTTGATTCATGTTTGGATTATTATTATCATTGTTTGCCGTTGTTTGATTTTCATTCACCTCATTGCTCTTATTCATGTCTGTTTCTCACTAACCCTTTATGCAGGATCAGAGTAAGTTCCTTATGGGTATGGATAAGTATCCATGGTTACCCTTACCTTTCTTATCTCCTATCTTTATTCTTTAGGGTTTAGGTTGAACCTCACTAACTGTAGGTCACCCATGCATGATAATTTTAGGGTTCATAGTCTCCCTTTAGAGTTACCCTTGTGTCTTCTCTCTTCTCATCTCAAATTTCTTTAAAAAACTTAATAATAATAAGGGGTATTACGCACGAGCCTTAAGTATGGGGAATGACAAAATGAGGGGCTTCCTCTCATCTTTCTAGAGTGCTTAGCGAGCGTCCTGTCTTGGGACGATGCGTTAAGTATTCGCCCCCGTGCCCTAGACTTTGGTGCAATACAACTTAGGAACTAACTTAAGCCACTTCTGTCTTAAAAATCACGAACCAACTTCAAACCTTTTTGTCCTTCGGGATCGTCAAACTAAAGGATATTTTCAAAAAGGGCACGTTACTTTCCGTCTGAGTCGCAAACAGGCATCGACCCTAACTGCCGGACGCGAACTTAACGTCGCTCATAAAAAAAACACAAAAAGAACTTGGTCCGAACTACGTTGACTCTGAATTCCCCATTGCACAAAGGGGGTACGTAGGCCTAGGACGTCGACGTCCTACCGAGTCGGTCTTTGTCTTTCCCTCCCCGTTTTAGTACAGCCCTAGATGATAGTATAACTTACCCTTAGAATAGACAACAAGCGTGGATCCCATCGAGTACGATGGACGCGTGGGGTACTAGCACCTTCCCCTCGCGTAACCGACTCCCGAACCCAGGTTATGGTTGCGATGACCATTCTTTTCCCCCTTCCTAAGGTTTATGCAGTGTTCCCTTTCCCTCTCTTGGGATAAATTTACACGGCTGGCGACTCTGTTTTTCCGCGCCACTCTCGCGTTTGTACCTGGATGAAAATCCTGGGAGCGACAGCTGGCGACTCTGCTGGGGAATTCTGGTTGACCTATGCTGGTCCATCCCTAAGCGAGTCAGTCCTAACGCTTGCTTGTCTTTGTTCTTTTTGGGTGTTTGGTTTTGATTTGCTTTAAGTGTCGTATTTTTATTTTTATTTTTTTACCGCATTTTCTGCATTTCATTTTTTATTACTGTCATACCGCTGTGTTGTGCTAGCTGTCTTTGTTTTGCAGGTTGGGTGGGTTTGAGAGCTAAGCCCAATACCAAGGCTTGAGAATACCCTAGGACTAGAGTGGAAAGTAGTGGGACCTACGTGCCTGCTTGGTACGTTTGTGTGTTCACGAAATTCACAACCAGACGAGGCTATCTTGGGACGCATTCTAACGTGTGTGTCTTGTGCATGTTGGGGTGTTGATCTAGAGAGTTGTCGACTCTGGTGACCGATCATTGAGGACCCTAGTGGAAACATCCCTCTTTAGTGGTGACAGTGGCAGACCACATCCTGTGGCAAACCCATTCGCACCCGAGGGCCCGCTTTGGAACTCGCATAGGACGGCCCCTACGTTTTGAAGAGAATCAGCGGAGGCACTCCTCGATTGACTTTAGTACTGTACCCTGAGGAATGAATTCCCCTTGAACGTAAGGATACTTTAGCAAAAGACGCTTACGAATAATATCATCACAGTCCCTTCGATATAAAGATCATAGTCCCTCGATGACCCTTCAAGTTGCCTACAAAAAATGATCTTGTCCCTCGATGACCCTACGGAAAAATGATGGTAGTCCCTACGAATTGCTAAGGTATCCTTACATGTTGCCTTCTATGACCATTTGATGACCCTTCGCTGTCCCTCCACATCCAATAGATAGGACTACCTACCCACTAATGGTATGGATAGTGCTATCTCTCAAGGAAAATGATAAGTACAAGAAAGACCTTATAAATTAAGGGTAGGTAACTTTTAAATGCTCGCTCACAACTCAAAAAACAAATACTTTTCACACCTCACACTTTCAAAAATATTTTCAAAAACAAACACTTTGTATACGTTCTTACACGAATTATTACAAAGTCAACTTTTACGAAATATTTTCTAAACACACACCACATTTAAAAAAAAAAGCAAGTTAAAGTGAGCTAGCAATTAAGAGCCCGTAGATAACTACGGATGAAAAGGGGTGCTAACACCTTCCCTTTTCATAACTTACCCCCCGAACTCAAAAATCTTTTCAAAACGGTCTTTCCTGTTCTTTTCACCTTTCCTAAATAAATTGGATAAAAGAAAAGTCGGTGGCGACTCTTGTTAACCGCAACATGTTTTGCGAAAAACAAAAGTAAAAAGTCATTTCTCCACCGTACTATTGTTTCTCGACCTCAGTGCCAAAGCTGAGGACCTTCCGCCTTGGAGAATCAGTTGAGGCCTCCTCGATTGATGATGATGCCAAACCAAAGATGGTGAACGTATCATCATTTCTCGACCTGAGAGCCCGGGATACTGAACATCCTAGTACCTACACGTGAGAGGGGATGGGTGTTTGCAGGTTTGCAGGTAATCGAGACCTTCAACCTACCCATATTCTGGATTTCTCGTCAATGTCTGATTATGTGGGTTCCTCAGTAGTTCAGAGCTCTGGTTATCTGGTTTCTCGTTCAGCTAACAGTACAACACATCCAGCAGTGTGCCTTGACCCCATGTTTGCATGAGCATATCATTTTTTTTTTGCATTCTGACATGTTTGACATTTTGTAGGGCTTGCATCTTACTTTTGATTCCAGTTTTTTGAGGTTATCTCAGCATGGATGTTCGGAGAAAGAAGATTGTTGCCTATTCGTTCCCAGAGCCGACTTTGACACTGATTCATAAATTGATTAATATGGCTGGTTCCGGAGTTCGTACAGAGTTCAGTGGAAGGTATGGAAGACTTCTGAAATTTGTCTATAATATCTCCCAGTATGAGAAGGATGCCATTCACACACTTCTTCAGTTTTACGACCCGCCTCTGCGTTGCTTCACTTTCCCGGACTACATCTTGGCTCCGACGTTGGAGGAATTCTCATTTATTTTGGGAATTCCTATTAGTCATGATATAGTTTTCTTTTCTGAAGAACACCCCGGTATAAAAGATATGGCTGTTGCTCTTCACATTAGTGAGCCTATTCTTAACAGTAATATTGCAGAAAAACAAGGAGTTAAGGGTTTCCTATTGAAGTTCCTATTTGATCAAGCTTGTATACATGTCAAAGAGAAGAACTGGACTGCTTTCCAAGCTATGCTAGCTGTGTGTATCTATGGGATTGTTCTGTTTCCAAATATTCCTGATCTGGTGGATGTGCACGCCGTCAGGATCTTTATGTCGAAGAATCCTATATCTATCTTGCTAGGTGATGTGTACCATTCAGTTCACTATAAGAATGAGAATAGGCATGGGAAAACTGTGAGTTGTTGTGCGCCGCTCTTAGCTACTTGGTTTTTGAGTCGTCTCCCTGAATCTGGCGCTTTCGTTGATACGAAAGATTCTCTGAAGTGGTCTAAAAGGGTTATGGGCTTGACTGCCGATAACATCGTTTGGATTAATCGTGACTTGCTAGGAATGGAGATTATTTGCAAATGCGGAGAATTTCCTAATGTTCCCTTGATAGGGAGGAAAGGTGGAATTAACTATAATCCCTCCCTAGCTATCAGACAGTTTGGCTATCCTTTGAAGAATCCACCCGAAGAGCGAGATGTCTGAGAATCCTTATTCTTCAATGGTATTGAGGATCAAGGGTTGATAAGGAAAGTTGTGAATGCTTGGAAACAGGTGACTAAGAAGGGTAAGATTCCATTCGGGAAAAGTAACAATCGGGCTTTCCATCCATATAAAGAGTGGATTAAGAAGAGAGCAGAAGAGGAGCTTCTCCCATTCCCGGTGGAACCACCTCTGTATCCTTTGGTGATCGAGCCTCCTACCACCGTTGAGTTGGAGAAGTATAACACATTATGGGCTGAAAAGGAAAGGTTGCGGGAAGAGAATAGTGAGCTAAAGAGAGAGATTTATCAGTGGAAGCATGAGCGGGGTGAAGCTGTTCATACCGCCAAGTTAAAGACAGAGCTCCTTGCTAAAGCAGAAAAAGAGCTTGCTGACATGGTTGCATCCAGGGAAAGAATGAAACAAGCTTTGGATGGTATCAGTAGCGTTCTCAGGTCCAAGGAAGAGGAATTAGGCAAGGCTTTGTTGAAGATTCACAGGTTCAATGATCACCAAGAAACTGCCATGGCTGAGAATAAAAGAAAGGAAGATGCTTACCTAGCTAAGATTGATCATTTGAAGTCTACGCTCAAGAAGAAAGACGCCGAGATTCTATCAGGGATATTCAAGAGACAAGCTGTCCAAGATCAACTCAACAAAGCTATAGCCTCCATAGAGGAATTGAAAGTCCAAGCTGAAGTGAAGAAACCTAGACATGAGGGTCCTAGCATAGATGGTGCTACTAAAGAAGACGCTTGGGAGTTACATTGCCGATACTTGGATGGGATCATACACAGGAGAGACCTTCTTATCCAAGGACTGATTCAGAGACCGAAGCATCCCGACACCAGAAAGCTGTTCGAGGAAATTAAAGACTGGTGTAGAAAGCATAATGGATGGAGGGGATTGACACTTGTGAATTTTGATGACATGCCTTAGTTTTCTTCTCTCTTTTATTGTATGTGGATCACCACCAGACTTGTTGGTTGAGGCCTATGGTTTTCATGTTCAGATTTGTTATCTCGGATTCGCGATTGTTGACATTCGACTTTTCTCTGGTTTTCTTATTATATGAGCAGAAGTCCCATTATATCTTGCTATTAAACCGGAATCAAGGGATGGATCGCCCTATGAATTTTCAAGCATGTCCATTTGCATTTGCATATTCACAATCATTTTGCACAACAGGTGTTTATCTTCAGAGTTCTTATATTATTCCATCTCAGAATTGCAGATCAGCACACTCACCGGTATTCTACCAGACATAATCAGAGGAGACTTATGGATCAGCTACAGAAAGAGATCATTGAGATGCGGACTCGCATGAATCAATTCATGGAACTAATGCAAGGGGTTGCTCAAGGCCAAGAGCAGTTGAGGACTCTCGTTCAGCCACTGATTGCAAGGAATGAGGAAAATGGTAATAATGATCAGAATGGCCTTACTGGCGGGGGTATTCCTGTTTCTGGTGTTGTGATCCCTCCGGGCGGAGGAGGAAGTGTTGTGATTCCTAAGGCTGGGGAAGGAGGTAATGGTTCTGGCGCAAATCATGGCCGTCAGTATGGTGATGTTCAAGATGATGCATTTTCTCTGCCAGATGGGGATGCTGGTCCCCAGGCCGACAATGATCAGAGGATCAGGTTGATTGAGGAATAACTGAAGGGTGTTATGAATCAGGATTCTGTGGGAATGGATCTAGAGGATTTGGGACTGGTTCCAGGCGTTGTGATCCCGCACAAGTTTCAGACTCCCATTTTCAAGAAATATAATGGTGTGTCTTGTCCAAGGACCCATGTCAGAGCATACGCGAATAAGATGGCCGCGCATGCAAAGAATGAAAAGCTGATGATGCACTGCTTCCAGGATAGCCTATCTGGGGCATCCCTGGCGTGGTACATGCAACTGGAAAGGAGGGATGTGCGTAGTTGGAGAGATCTGGCTGGGGCATTTATCAGACATTACCAATATAACATTGATATGGCTCCTAACAGAACGCAATTGCAGAATCTGTCACAGAAAAATAATGAGAGCTTCAAAGAGTACGCCCAGAGGTGGCGTGAACTGGCGGCGAGGGTTCAGCCTCCCATGTTGGAACGGGAAATGATAACTATGTTTATGGCCACATTGCAGGGTCATTACTTTGAAAAATTGGTCCCGTGCATGTCTGGAAAGTTTGCTGATTTGATCTTGGTAGGAGAGATGGTGGAAAGTGGAATTAAGGCGGGAAAAATATCAGGCGGTGATGGATCCTCATCTGGAGGAGGTAAGAAGCCTTATGCCAATAACTATAAGAAGAAGGAGGGTGATACAAACTCTGTATCATCATATAGTGGTAAGAACTACAACCAGCAGGTGGCTTCTGTGACCATCCCAGCAGCACCTCAGCAGCCTGCAGCATCTCAACAACAGAATCAGACTCCTCGTCGGTCGCAGCCTCTGACTAAGCGGAATAGGCATTTTGACACTCCACCTATGTCCTACGCTCAACTATTCCAGCATTTGTTAAATCTAAAGATGGTTCAAACAAGAACACTGGCTCCCCCTACAAGTAATCCGCCTCCTGGTTATGACGCCAACGCCCACAGTGAGTTTCATTCTGGGGCACCCGGACATAATATTGAAAACTGTAAAGCTTTTAAGCATCAGGTACAAGATTTGGTGGATTCAAAAGCTATCAATTTCTCCAATGATGTTCCAAATGTGAATCAGAACCCGATGCCAAATTACGGTGGGCCGAAGATCAATGCTATTATCGGAGACTGTGAAGACTTGAGCCTGATCTCAGATGTGAACGAGGTCCAAACTCCCTTGGGTGTGGTAAAGGAAAGACTGTTAAAAGGAGGGGTATTTCCAGGTTGTGATGAAGGTTGTGTAGGATGTGTGTCGCAATCTGGCGGTTATGATTTATTGAAAGCAGGTATTCAATGAATGATCAGCGAAGGGGTATTACAGTTTGACAGAGGTTGCAAGCAGAGTAATGTTACTGACAGAGGGATTGATGTTGCCACGATAACAATTCCATTCAAAACAATAACTATATCGGCGCCGGCAAGACCAGCGCCGGTCACTATCACTGTTCCTGGACCAGTCCCGTATGAGACCACCAAGGCCATCCCATGGAACTATGGGGCCGAGGTGTTTGTTAATGGTAAGAAGCATGAATTGGAAGACACATCAGTTGTGAATACAGGGGTTGGAAATCTTGTTGAAGCTGGGGCTATCACTAGGAGTGGTAGAGTTTTTATTCCGTCCGAGAATCAGGCTGGTAGTTCAAGTCAAAACAGAGGTAAACAAGCATTGGATGAGTCTATACAGAGGCAGGAAGCTAATAATTCTATGACAAAACCAGGTGGGGATACTTTCTCGGAAGACGTAGAAGAGTTTATGAGGTTGATCAGAAAAAGTGATTACAAGATTGTTGATCAACTTCACCAAACTCCATCGAAGATTTCCATTCTATCCTTACTGTTGTGCTCTGAGGCACACCGAAATGCACTACTGAAGGTTCTGAATATGGCTTATGTACCACAGGAAATATCTGTCAATCAGTTAGAAGGGGTTGTGGCTCATGTGAATGCTGGTAATGGTTTGGGTTTCACCGATTTAGATCTGACTCCGGCCGGGAGGAATCACAACAATGCTCTGCATATTTCAATGGAATGCCGTGGTTCTTTAATGTCGCATGTGTTGGTTGATACTGGGTCATTTTTGAATGTGTTACCAAAGAAGGCTTTGATGAAGTTGGATACTCGTGGGTTAATTTGTACACCAAGTGACTTAGTGGTACGTGCTTTTGATGGCTCGAAGAGGTCAGTTTTTGGGGAGTTAGTTCTGCCAATCAAGGTGGGTCCTGAGGTTTTCAATACCACCTTTTATATAATGGATATTCAGCCTGCCTATAGTTGTTTGTTGGGTCGTCCTTGGATCCATGGCGCTGGGGCGGTAACTTCTACGCTGCACCAGAAATTGAAGTATATGGTGGATGGCCATATTGTGACTGTTTGTGGTGAAGAAGATATCATGGTGAGTCACCTATCAACCTTCAAGTATGTAGAGGTGGATGGTGAAGTACAGGAAACTTTGTGCCAAGCCTTTGAAGCCGTGAAGATTCCCGGGGAACCCCCAAAGGCAGTCAGTCAGCCTGAGGGGATTGCCCAGCCTGAAGTCGTCATACAACCAGAGGTTTCAATGTCCTCTTTCAAGGAAGCGCGTGCTATAGTTGAAGCTGGTGGTTCTCAGAAGTGGGGTAGTGTTATTAATGTTCAAAAGAAGCAGGATACCTATGGGCTAGGGTACAAACCACCTAGGCGTGCTGAAGAGCCTCCCAAGTTCTATGGTCCAGTCCGTTTCACCAGTGCCGGCGTGTTCTTCGACAGAGTCAATGCCATTGAGGATGAAGGAGATAGTGATTATGACATGGATGGATGGATTCGTCCCTGCATTCCTGGTCAGAGTTTAGGCAACTGGTCCTCCGAGAAAGTCATCCAAGTGACGCGCCCGGAGTAATTTACTTTTGTTTTCTGTTATGTTGAGTCCTACGTTCTGCCCAAGACGTAGTGATACTTATTTGTAGGGCTTGGATGTTTTATTTGCTATTTTTATCATCAATAAAGGACGTTTTTCATTCAAATATTTTGGTCCCTGTCTTTCTATTTTTACTTTTTGCATTAACCCACATCAAAATGGCAATGTGTTTTCTTGTTTGTTGCACTCATAATGAACATAAAACATCCATCATGCAGGTTCCTTTGTTCAGATTCCACCCATGACCTAGCTATAGCTCGATATGACTTTGACAATCCTATCTATCAAGCCGAAGGGGAGACTGACGAAGACTGTGACTTACCAGAAGAATTAGCCAGGTTACTAAAACAGGAGGAGAGGGTTATTCTACCTCATCAGGAGGAAGTTGAGACTGTTAATCTGGGAACCGAGAACGTCAAACGAGAAGTAAAGGTTGGGGCTGCTTTGGAAGACACTATTAAGAGGAGATTGGTTGAGTTACTTCGAGAGTATGTGGATATCTTCGCCTGGTCTTACCAAGACATGCCTGGGCTTGACACTGACATTGTTTCACACTGGTTACCGCTTAAAGAGGGTTGTACTCCAGTCAAGCAGAAATTAAGAAGGACTAAACCAGAGATGTCTGTCAAAATCAAAGAAGAGGTTCAGAAACAGTTGGACGCCGAATTTCTTGCCGTGACAAATTATCCCCCGTGGGTTGCCAATATTGTACCCGTACCTAAGAAGGATGGGAAGGTCAGGATGTGTGTGGATTACCGAGATCTGAATAGGGCGAGCCCGAAGGATGATTTCCCGCTCCCCCACATTGACGTGTTAGTGGACAATACTGCTCAATATTCGGTGTTTTCCTTCATGGATGGCTTCTCTGGGTATAACCAAATCAAAATGGCCCCAGAGGACATGGAGAAAACTACACTTATAACACCGTGGGGAACATTTTGCTACAAGGTAATGCCCTTTGGATTAAAGAATGTTGGGGCAACCTACCAGCGGGCGATGGTGACTCTCTTTCATGATATGATTCACAAGGAGATTGAAGTCTATGTTAATGACATGATTGTGAAGTCACAGACAGAGGAGGAACACTTGGTGAACCTTCAGAAGTTGTTTGAAAGATTGAGGAAGTTCCGATTGAGATTGAATCCGAACAAGTGCACTTTCGGCGTGAGGTCTGGTAAGTTGCTGGGATTCATTGTTTGTGAAAGAGGTATAGAGGTTGATCCTGCAAAGATAAGAGCCATACAGGAGATGCCTGAGCCGAGAACAGAGAAAGAGGTTCGTGGTTTCTTGGGGAGGTTGAATTACATTGCCAAGTTTATCTCACATCTAACAGCTACATGTGAACCTATTTTCAAGTTGTTGAGAAAAGATCAAGAGGTCAGGTGGAATGAAAATTGTCGAGAAGCGTTTGAAAGGATAAAGACGTATCTGCAGGAACCTCCGGTCCTTATGCCACCAGTGTCTGGGAGGCCATTGATTATGTACCTCACGGTTCTTGAGAATTTGATGGGTTGTGTGCTCGGTCAACACGATGAGACGGGTAGGAAAGAGCATGCCATCTACTACCTGAGTAAGAAGTTCACTGATTGCGAATCAAGATATTCTATGCTGGAAAAGACATGTTGTGCACTCGCTTGGGCAGCCAAGCGCCTAAGGCAGTATATGTTAAATCACACAACCTTGTTGATTTCGAAGATGGATCCGATTAAGTATGTGTTCGAGAAGCAAGCACTTTCTGGTAGGATAGCCCGTTGGCAGATGGTTTTGACAGAATACGATATTCAGTATGTTTCTCAGAAGGCCATTAAGGGGAGTGTTCTGTCAGAATATCTTGCTGAACAGCCGGTCGAGGATTATCAGCCTATGAAGTTTGAGTTTCCGGACGAGCATGTTATGTTTCTGAAAATGAAGGATTGTGAAGAGCCTCTGCCTGACGAAGGACCCGAGATTGAATCACAGTGGAAGTTGATTTTTGATGGGGCTGTCAACTCATATGGTAATGGAATTGGGGCAATCATTACAACTCCGAAGGGTTCTCATATACCTTTCACTGCCCGGTTAGCATTTGTGTGTACCAACAACGAGGCGGAGTATGAAGCATGCATCATGGGGTTAGAAGAGGCAATTGATTTGAGAATTAAGAACCTCGATGTCTATGGTGATTCCGCGTTGGTAGTTAATCAGATTACAGGAGAATGGGAGACTCGTCAGGCGAATTTGGTACCTTATAACAACTACGCCAGGAGGTTGTTACCTTTCTTTGATAGGGTGGATTTTCATCATGTGCCCCGAGCTGAGAATCAGATGGCTGATGCGTTGGCGACATTGGCATCCATGTATAAGGTGAACCGTTGGAACGAAACACCTTCGATTAGAATCATGCGTCTGGACAGACCAGTTTTTGTGTTTGCAATTGAAGATGTGTCAGATGGCAAGCCGTGGTATCATGATATTAAGGTTTTTCTGAAGAGGCAAGAATATCCAGAGGGTGCCTCCACCAAAGATAAGAAGACTCTGAGGAGGTTGGCAGGAAATTTCTTTCTGAACAAGGATGATGTGTTATATAAGAGGAACTTCGATATGGACTTGCTACGTTGTGTTGATGAACACGAGGCAAGTTCATTGATGGAGGAAGTTGTCGAGGGTTCTTTTGGTACTCATTCCAGTGGTCACACCATGGCTAGGAAGTTGTTGAGGGCAGGATATTATTGGATGACCATGGATTCAGATTGTTTCAAGTACGCTCGGAAGTGCCATAAATGCCAGATTTATGCAGATAAGATGCACGTACCGCCTACGCCTCTAAATGTGTTGTCATCTCCTTGGCCATTTGCAATGTGGGGTATAGATATGATTGGGAAGATTGAGCCTACTGCTTCCAATGGGCATCGTTTCATTTTGGTTGCCATTGATTATTTCACGAAGTGGGTGGAGGCAGCCTCGTACGCCAACGTCACCAAGCAAGTGGTAGCTCGGTTTATAAAGAAGGACATCATCTGTCGTTATGGGGTCCCAGAGAGAATCATTACTGATAATGGCTCGAATTTGAACAACAAGATGATGGAGGAACTATGTCGGAGTTTCAAGATCGAGCATCACAACTCTTCTCCCTATCGTCCGAAGATGAATGGGGCAGTTGAGGCGACAAATAAGAATATCAAGAAGATTGTGCAGAAGATGGTGGTAACATATAAGGACTGGCATGAGATGTTACCTTACACCCTACATGGTTACCGTACCTCGGTGCGTACGTCAACTGGGGCAACCCCTTTCTCATTGGTATACGGTATGGAAGCAGTTTTACCCTTGGAAGTCGAGATTCCGTCTTTGAGAGTTCTGGCAGATGTAAAGCTTGATGAAGCTGAATGGGTGCGTTCTAGATTGGATCAGTTGAACCTTATTGAAGAGAAAAGGTTGGCAGCCATCGCACATGGTCGGTTGTATCAGAGCAGGATGAAGCACGCCTTTGATCAGAAAGTGCGTCCTCGGAGTTTTCAGACAGGCGAATTGGTTTTGAAAAGGATCCTTCCTCCTCAGACAGATCACAGGGGCAAGTGGACTCCAAATTACGAGGGGCCGTATGTAGTCAGAAAGGTTTTCTCTGGTGGAGCCTTACTACTTTCAACGATGGATGGCGAAGATTTTACTTCCCCTGTGAACGCAGACGTAGTCAAAAAATACTTCGCATGAAAGAGACCCGCTGGACGTAAAAACAAAGTCCAGGCAAAAAGGGGCATCCCGGCGAACCATGAAAAGGAAGAGGTTTGAGCAAAAGTTAGGGATAAAATGTAAAAGAAATGTGTAAACCCACAAAGTTGAAAACCTGAAAAGGCGACTTTGGAAAAAATGGGTATCCCGGTGGATTGAAAACCCGAAAAGGGCGATCCAGGCAAAAGTTAGGGATTTATAAGCGAAAGGCTACTGTCTGCGTTCGACCTGTGAACACCCTCGATACTTGGAAGTTCTGAAAGAAAGGAATCAGTATAGTTAGTCTCTTCGAAGGTCAAGACATTTGTGGATAAGCAAGCCATATGGGTCATAGCTAAGTCAAATCATGGTGGATATCTGTTCCCCACATTGCCGACATGTGTATTTTCCTTTTTGTTTTTACGCAATTACCTTTTTCTAGGAATTGCCTCCAATTGTAAATGCCTATTTACAGGCCACTTCTCTCAATAAAATATTCATTTCACTCAAAGAGCTTTCTATTGTTTGTTTTACTTTTACTTTTACTTTTACTGTTTTGTTTGCAAAAACGTCCGATATTTTCGATAAACATTGCATATAAAACTTCGAGCTTTGCGGAGCATAACAAAAAGCAGTAAGAATTACTTAGGCGTTAACGGTGATAGTCATGTTGTGGCGTATTCCATTTGCTGTTATTTGACTTGCAGGGCAACAGGATCATACTTCCCCAGCAGCTTGCTCTCCCCAGCGTTGAGATTGCACTCTCCTCAGCAGAGCAGACCTCCCCCAGCAGGAGACTTGAGAAGTATTTTCTCTGAATTAAGACATATTTCCCCACAGAGTCTGAACGCTTCAGGAAATGTTTTTCTCAGCAGCAACGGTACAATCTAATCCTCAACAGATAAGTAAGCTTGATGTTATCCGCTAGCAGGGTGGATGTCAGTACTTACCATTCCCCCAAGCAGAGTTTGGCAGTGATCCTCGCAACAGTTTGTCCAACAGGGGTTGACATCCCTAGCAGGTTTTAAATCCAAGTGATATTTGACACTCTCTTGATCCAGGCCGTGGCCCCCTTTTTCAAAGAGTTATGTATAATCCCCAGTAGAGCGAATGTTCTTCTGAGACTTCATCCCCAGCAGAAGTTATTGATCTAGAGAGTCGGTCACGGTGATCCTTCTCAACAGAGTTCTGGGATTCAGAGGACAATTTATTTTTTAACCCGATCTGAATCATTCTTTTCTCTCCAGCATTTATTTTGCTAGAGGGACCCCTTTGCATATCATAAGCATTTGCATCGCATCCTCAAAAACATGGCATTTTCATTTGCATTCGAAGCATAAGCCAGGTTTGATACTTTCTTTGCCAGCAGGAGGTGGCATCACTCAGGAGATTTTGGAGGGACGCGTTCCTCATACTTGTACTCCCCGGCAGAGTCTTTTATTTAGACTTCTTCTTCCCCAACGGAGTCATCTTACCAGTAGGTTCTGAAACGAGGTGGTTTAAAACAGAAGTTTTGTTTTCACGTTATCCCCAGTAAAGTCCACTTTATGTTGGTCTTCCTTTGCGGGTATAATTGAGGTTGTATTCGTTTTGTGGGTGCGACTGAGGTCGTATTCGTATGGTATTTGTGGGAGTAATTGAGGTCAGTCTTCCTTTGCGGGTAATTGAGGTTGTATTCGTTTTGTGGGTGCGACTGAGGTCGTATTCGTATGGTATTTGTGGGAGTGATTGAGGTCAGTCTTCCTTTGCGGGTATAATTGAGGTTGTATTCGTTTTGTGGGTGCGATTGAGGTCGTATTCGTATTTTATTTGTGGGAGCGATTGAGGTCAGTCTTCCTTCGCGGGTATAATTAAGGTTGTATTTATTTTGTGGGTGCGATTGAGGTCGTATTCGTATTTTATTTGTAGGAGTGATTGAGGCCAGTCTTCCTTTGCAGGTATAATTGAGGTTGTATTCGTTTTGTGGGTGCGACTGAGGTCGTATTCGTATGGTATTTGTGGGAGTGATTGAGGTCAGTCTTCCTTTGCGGGTATAATTGAGGTTGTATTCGTTTTGTGGGTGCGATTGAGGTCGTATTCGTTTTTTATTTGTGGGAGTGATTGAGGTCAGTCTTCCTTTGCGGGTATAATTGAGGTTGTATTCGTTTTGTGGGTGCGATTGAGGTCGTATTCGTATTTTATTTGTGGGAGCGATTGAGGTCAGTCTTCCTTCGCGAGTATAATTAAGGTTGTATTCGTTTTGTGGGTGCGATTGAGGTCGTATTCGTATTTTATTTGTAGGAGTGATTGAGGTCAGTCTTCCTTTGCGGGTATAATTGAGGTTGTATTCGTTTTGTGGGTGCGATTGAGGTCGTATTCGTATGGTATTTGTGGGAGTGATTGAGGTCAGTCTTCCTTTGCGGGTATAATTGAGGTTGTATTCGTTTTGTGGGTGCGATTGAGGTCGTATTCGTTTTTTATTTGTGGGAGTGATTGAGGCCAGTCTTCCTTTGTGGGTATAATTGAGGTTGTATTCGTTTTGTGGGTGCGATTGAGGTCGTATTCGTATTTTATTTGTGGGAGTGATTGAGGTCAGTCTTCCTTCGCGGGTATAATTAAGGTTGTATTCATTTTGTGGGTGCGATTGAGGTCGTATTCGTATTTTATTTGTAGGAGTGATTGAGGTCAGTCTTCCTTCGCGGGTATAATTAAGGTTGTATTCGTTTTGTGGGTGCGATTGAGGTCGTATTCGTATTTTATTTGTAGGAGTGATTGAGGCCAGTCTTCCTTTGCGGGTATAATTGAGGTTGTATTCGTTTTGTGGGTGCGATTGAGGTCGTGTTCGTATTTTATCGGTGGGAGTGATTGAGGTCAGTCTTCCTTTGCGGGCGATTGAGGTCGTATTCGTTTTCTTGTGGACATGATTGAGGTCATATTCCCTTTTTCAGCACGCTCCGTCTCGTTGTTCTCATCACTAGCAAATTTCTGGGGTTCTTTCAGTATTCAATCCCCGTGTATCCTGGAATGTCTGAGAGCCATTGCTATCATACCACTCAGGACCAAGTTGATTGAATAGGGGCAGCTGTGGCACCCCAAAATTTGCCCTCCTTACCTTTTACTAACTGGCTTATGTTTCATTTCATTATCATGTATGCATATCATTAGCATGGGGTCAAGGTGCCTGAGGTAGTCCAGGAAGGTCATATCTGGTCCATCACATCATCAAGGGTTCACAGGTGGCAAGGGATCTCAAGTGGATTACTCCCTCCTAACCAGTGCATGAATTAGGGTTTTGAGATTCTTGGGTTTATTGCTCCAATGGGCAAGCTCCTTGGGTTTTTATCATCACCAGATGGCATATCTTATCTTTGTTGGAGAGGATACACATCATATTCAGAGGAATTTGAATTTGGAGACTGTGCTATTTCCTCCTAGACTGAGGGTACCAAAACTAGGGTTTGCTATAAAGTCAGTTTATTTCTGATTTTTTGGGCAAGACTTGATTCCATGGTTTTCCTTGGGTCCCTGAGTATCTAGGAGTGGAAGAGTGGCCATCAGTTTGATTCAGGAGAAGTTCAATTGGCCAATGGATTGAGAATCAGTTAACTTGGTCAAAAAGTCAACTGTGGTCAACACAAAGTCAAACCTCAAGATTTTTGGTCAACATCAAGATTATGGGGTGAAATTCATCATTTGATCAAGGGTTGATCACAATTCATCAGGGAAACCTCAGAATCATCAAGAATCAGGAGTTACTAAATTAGGGTTTTTGTAGGAAAAGTCAACTGTACTTTGACCAGGCCTAACTTCCACATACTTCATCAAAAATTCCTCAACCAAAGTCCATCTTGAAGGAAATTTAATTCCCTACAACTTTGTGTCTCACAAGCCAAGTCCAGAAATGCTTCATTTGGGAGATATGAGCCAAGACATTATAGGTCATTTTGAAAGTCAACAAAAGTCAACCTTTTTCAAAAGCTCATAACTTGAACATGGAAGATCAAATTGACATGGGACCAAAAAGGTTGGTTAGAGGACATCTTGAGGTTTCTAAAAAGTATTAGTTTACATTAAGGAGCTAAAAATTGAAGGAGTTATGCTTAGTCAAAGTTGGGCAATTTTGAGGAGGTGCACAAAGTAAACTATGCCTAAAATCCAAATTTTGACAAATGGGCCATAAGTTTCTTAAACCAAACTCAAACATAAAGCCATGCACGACCCAAAGAGCATATATTTGATTTTTATTCATTTTATTTTATTTTTATTGGATTTAATTAGTTAAAATTCAATATTAAATGAAATAATGCAAAAATCATTAAACTTGGAATTACCCAAGCCCAAGTCATTGCCAGAAGAAAACCCTAGTCTTTATAAGCCAATTCATGCTAGGGTTGAAGGGCATGCACGTGAAATTAGAGGAGCTCTCAAGAAAACCCTAAAAGAGGATTTTTCACAAAAACTCACGACTCAGAAGGTCTCATTACAAAGTTCTTCCACAAACTTAACCCTTGGGATCCCTGGGACAAAAACCAATCGTTGCTTGAAGCTAAAAGCAGGGGTAAAGGCAGTGCCATCTCAGGTTTGTCATTTTTTTCGTGGTCACAAAACCTCTCTTTTTGATATGCATAAGGACGTGTTATGTCTGCTGATCATCATGATGTATTTGGTTTTGATTTTGGACGTGTGAACTGCTTGTTGTGTTGATTTAAAGTTTTGGACCCACTTTTTCTTTCCTTCGAATTTCCTTGTATGTTGATCTTTTGCGAAAAGCAATAGGATATTCATGATCCTCATAAAAATCTGGACAAAATGGTATGCGGTTTGGTATTTTCTGGGTGTTTTGTAGGTTGCAGGTGGTGGCGGCAGGCGGCCGGAGCTAGGGCTCCGGCGACCTGGGAAATCTCCGACCGGTGAGAGGTTCAACGAGGAAGACGACCTCCTGGCCGTCCGATTCCTTCATCCAACGTTCATCAGCGTGCCATGTGTTTTTATTTTATTTTATTTTCTGAAATTTAATTGTGTGATTGTGTGTTTATTCACCCACTGTAATAACCGTATACCTCCAATCATGTTATCTCTTTTGGCCTACTTTAGTTTCGTTGACTAAGTCAAGCACCGTCTGATGGATCAGACGATCCTCCTCGTGCCAGCGCATTAAAAATGCACGCGCCCTGCACGTGGTGGGCATACGGTAAGTCCTCCTCTTTTTTTCTTTTTTTTCTGATCATTAAGTGGGCTGGGTTGCTATATGCACCCCCCACCCTTCAGCCCAATTCCCTTTTCAACGTGGTTTTTCACTCTCTGCACCCCCCAGTTTTTTTATTTTATTTTTGGCTGATGGATTTATGTTTGGGCTTGCTAATCACACACCCTCTTTTCAGCCCACGCTCATTTCCAACGTGAACCGTCTGCTATATGCACCCCATGCACATTTCATTTTATTTTATTTTATTTTATTTTATTCATTACATTTTCATATTTTAATTTTTAAAATAGTAAATTGCATCTAAAAAATCCTAAAAAATTTCATGCATCATCTTTATTAATTTATAAAATTTTTACAAATTTTATTTTTTATTTTTATTTTATTTTTATCATTTAATTTAATGGTTTAATTCAAGTTCTTTTTCAATTACACATCTCATGCATACATAAATTTCTTTACTTTCATTCTCCTCACCTATAAAATATTTTTCACTCGTTCTTTTTGCATTCATTCATTAACATATTAAATTGCATAAAAATATTTTTCTTTCATTTTTAAATATTTTTCATGTGGCATTTAGGTCCTTCTCTTTGGCATAATTGAAACCTATCCCTTACTTGAATTTGTATGATTATTTGAATGGCTAACATTTTGGATTTTTGCAGGGACCTTTTATATGTTGTTTGCCTCTGGTTGAGGAACTTTAATGATTAATTTGGGAATTTTAGGAATCACTTTGCTAATTATTTGATTTGCTTTCTTTTGAGGTTCTCTTGTGTGCACATTTTTGATCATATCTAGTTACCTTGTTTGAAAGGCACTTGTGCCATTTGCTTTGGGGGCTGTCTCTTTGTTTCTTTGATTCATGTTTGGATTATTATTATCATTGTTTGCCGTTGTTTGATTTTCATTCACCTCATTGCTCTTATTCATGTCTGTTTCTCACTAACCCTTTATGCAGGATCAGAGTAAGTTCCTTATGAGTATGGATAAGTATCCATGGTTACCCTTACCTTTCTTATCTCCTATCTTTATTCTTTAGGGTTTAGGTTGAACCTCACTAACCGTAGGTCACCCATGCATGATAACTTTAGGGTTCATAGTCTCCCTTTAGAGTTACCCTTGTGTCTTCTCTCTTCTCATCTCAAATTTCTTTAAAACACTTAATAATAATAAGGGGTATTGCGCACGAGCCTTAAGTATGGGGAATGAGAAATGAGGGGCTTCCTCTCATCTTTCTAGAGTGCTTAACGAGCGTCCTGTCTTGGGACGATGCGTTAAGTATTCCCCCCGTGCCCTAGACTTTGGTGCAATACAACTTAGGAACTAACTTAAGCCACTTCTGTCTTAAAAATCACGAACCAACTTCAAACCTTTTTGTCCTTCGGGATCGTCAAACTAAAGGATATTTTCAAAAAGGGCACGTTACTTTCCGTCTGAGTCGCAAACAGGCATCGACCCTAACTGCCGGACGCAAACTTAACGTCGCTCATAAAAAAACACAAAAAGAACTTGGTCCGAACTACGTTGACTCTGAATTCCCCATTGCACAAAGGGGGTACGTAGGCCTAGGACGTCGACGTCCTACCGAGTCGGTCTTTGTCTTTCCCTCCCCGTTTTAGTACAACCCTAGATGATAGTATAACTTACCCTTAGAATAGACAACAAGCGTGGATCCCATCGAGTACGATGGACGCGTGGGGTGCTAGCACCTTCCCCTCGCGTAACCGACTCCCGAACCCAGGTTATGGTTGCGATGACCATTCCTTTCCCCCTTCCTAAGGTTTATGCGGTGTTCCCTTTCCCTCTCTTGGGATAAATTTACACGGCTGACGACTCTGTTTTTCCGCGCCACTCTCGCGTTTGTACCTGGATGAAAATCCTGGGAGCGACAAATACGAGGACAGCCGAAGGCGCCCTATCCAACAAAGGAATACGAGGACGGCCGAAGGCGAACTCGAAAAGGAAGACCGGCCGAAGGCGCTCCACCAAACAAAGGAATACGAGGATGGCCGAAGGCGAACTCGAAAAGGAAGACCGACCGAAAGAGCTCCACCCAACAAAAGAATACGAGGACGGCCGAAGGCGAACTCGAAAAGGAAGACCGGCCGAAGGCACTCTACCCAATAAAAGAATACGAGGACGGCCGAAGACGAACTCGAAAAGGAAGACCGGCCGAAGGCGCTCCACCAAACAAAAGAATACGAGGACGGCCGAAGGCGAACTCGAAAAGAAAGACCGGCCGAAGGTGCTCTACGTTGGGGATAACAGGACCACCATGGGTAAAAGCAACAATTTTCAGAGATTCAAGGATACACAGAGATTGAATACCAAAAGAACCCAGAAATTTGCACTCTGTGGGGAGAAAAGATTATTGGAGCCTAGTCCGGAATTGGACTTACAAAGACAGGTCAGACGGGAACTGACTACCAAGCAAGAATTAACATTCTTTGAAAATAAATCGGCCAGGCGAGAACTAGACTTCGAGAGCTGGATTCGAATGAGACGAGTCAGATGAGAACTGGGTTTCACAAAATAAGGTCAAACGAGAACTGACTACCAGGCGAGAACTGGGTTTCACAAAATAAGTCAGACGAGAACTGACTACCAGGCGAGCACTGGGTTTCACAAAATAAGTCAGACGAGAACTGACTACCAGGCGAGAACTGGGTTTCACGAAATAAGTCAGACGAGAACTGACTACCAGGCGAGAACCGAGTTTCACGAAATGAGTCAGACGAGAACTGACTACCAGGCAAGAACTGGGTTTCACAAAATAAGTCAGACGAGAACTGACTACCAGGCGAGCACTGGGTTTCACAAAATAAGTCAGACGAGAACTAACTACCAGGCGAGAACTGGGTTTCACAAAATAAGTCAGACGAGAACTGACTACCAGGCAAGAACTGGGTTTACCAAAGATAAGTCAGACGAGAACTGACTACCAGGCGAGAACTGGGTTTCACAAAATAAGTCAGACGAGAACTGACTACCGGGCGAGAACTGGGTTTACCAAAGAGATGTCAGGCGGTAACTGACTACCAGGCGAGAACTAGGTTTACCAAAGAGATGTCAGGCGAGAACTGACTACCAGGCGAGAACTGGGTTTACCAAAGGGGTTGGCCAATCAAAGGCAGACTCCCAATAAAGATACGGTCGTGAACCGAAAGGGAAAGAGGTAAAATCAACGGACCTACAACCCAAAGATAAGATGACTCCGCTGGGAAGAGGAGAAGTCTAAATAAAAGACTCTGCCGGGGAGCACAGGTAAGATGAACACATCCCTCGGTGATCACCGAGGATAAAATAAAATCTCCTGAGTTATGCCATCTCTGCTGAGGAAGAGAACTAGCAAAGAAAGTATCAAACTTAGCTTATGCTTCGAATGCATATGTTTGAATTTTTCTATGGCGCAATGCTCCATACGAAATGGAAATGCTACACGTTTGGAGGATACAATGCAAAAATGCCATGTGATGTAAGAAAGGCGCTTCAACGAAATAAACGCTGAAAACGAAGGCAACTCCACCGAGGACGACAACCCAAATTGTCTCCCAAAATGAAACCCTGCTGAGGAAAATTACACTGAACAAATTTCCTGACCCAGGCCTCTGTTGAAGATGAAACCTAAAGAGAATTTCCCCTCACTAGGGGCTACAAATAACCATCGCCGAAGATAGAACCCAAAACCTGATGCTTCTTCTCTGCTAGGGGAATTAAGAATGACAACTACTGAAGATGGAACTCAAAACCTGTTACTGAAAAGTTCCAATAACAATTGGACTTAGAACCTGCTGGGGATGTCAACCACCATTGGACAAACCGCTACCAGGATTACCACCAAACTCTGCTTGGGGAGAGAAGTCAACAATACTAAACCTGCCGAGGGATTTCATTGAGCTTAACCTGCGGTTGGGGGAAATGACTTTACCCTTATCCTGCTGAGGATTAGAGCATACTGTTGCTGGTGAAAAATACACTTCCTGACCGGCTGAGGAAAGTAGACCCCAAGACTCTGTGGGGAAGATAACATCTTTGTCTGGGGAAGATATCTAACAAGTCTTCTGCTGGAGATACAACAACATCCACCCTGGAGTCATCAACTTCTGAATGCCTACTGGGGAATAATAAACCTACCACGACTCTGGTTGGGGAAACAACCCTCTGCACTTTTGCTGGGGAGAGTATGCTCTGCTGAGGATGATGCGATTTCAATGCTGGGGAGAGTAACTCTACTGGGGAGAAACAATCTTGCCACCCAACCTGACCAGTCTCTATGGTCATAAACGACCCTTTGAACTCTCCACTTGCCCCAGACCACCAAGTCTAATGGAAGAAATCATATCAAGAGGATTTTATAAAAGACCGGGCATTCACACTGCCCTAGGGTCTTTAAACTCTTGGAGAGATTTATCAGATCTCGACGTAACTGCCCCAGACTTCATAATCCATGAAGTAAATTGCCTCGAAAGGATTTGTAATGACCTGAAATACCCTGCCCCCAGTATTCTGAACTTTGAAGAGGTGCTTTTAATTAACCGTCATCAGGAGTGGATAACTTCTCATGCTCTAGAGGTGGTCTGCCCCAATACGAGCCTTGAAATGAATTTGCCTCTGATCAACCAAAATTTGAATGTTTTGCCCCATAATCAACCGATATTTGAGGACTTTCTCTTGACTGACTGATTCCATATCCATTGGATGTCAATGCCCCAGATCCAAAGGACTACAAGGTACATTTGATTCTGATCAACTTTGCCAAATGATCCAGTTTTGTTCTATTGTTCCCTGTTGGAATTTCCTCAATGTCAATTACTGACCTGCAATTAAACCTGTTCGTTTACAAATGGCAATTTTAATGCAATGCTCATGCAAGCTCTGAATCAATCATTATTAGAATGATGTGATAGTGTGTGGCGAACGGACCATTAGTCCAAACGCAGTGCTAATTTAGCTAGTGAAAGATACGTCAAGAAGAAGATTAGCAAATCTTGTAGGAGTCAGTTTACGCAACCTTGTTGTAGTATTCTTTCAGAACAAACCCTGCCTCAATTAGGTCTTTTAAGGGTTGAATCGTGGCCTGGTTCACGGTTATTGAAACAAAGGATAAAAATCTCAAAGTTTGATTATTACCCACCCCTTCTTCGTGATGTACTCTAGTCCTACGTTCAGCTAACTTGGCACGAGCGCTCACCTTTCAAAAGGATATTGAATGGTGGAAGTGATGGTTAAGGAACCCACAAGGTTTTCGGAGCGACAGTCACCCTACTCGTCTTTGGTGTCTGTAGTCACACGACTTGTTCTTGCTCGAGGATTTTCCTTTTTATCCTATTTTTTATTCTTTTATGTTCCCTAACTTTTGCCTGGACTGATTTTTTTTTTGAATTTTTTCGATTTTGAAGTCCAACGGGATGCCCTAACTTTTGCCTAAGTCACTTTGCAGGTTTTTGACTTAGCGGGCTTTTTCTTTCTCTTTTTTTTTGAAACAAGTCGTGTGCCACTGGCTGTCTTGATTTCTTCGAAAAGGTTGTGACTGCCTCACTCTTTGATCATTGATGGATAACCATTGTGGTTTCACATCTTTTGACCTATTGATGGTGTGGAATAGAAGGTAATGGATCCTCAGATGCACACTTCTTTTGAAATTTGAACGCTCGGTAAAATTAACTGACGTCTACCCTGCCCCTAGGTTAAATGTGAGGGTTTTTCGTTCAAAAGAAACTCCTACTTCAAGGCTCAAAGGGGTTAACGAGGGTCTATCTCCCTTATATCTCCAGTGTTTAGGGATTTGAAACAATGCTTGTACATCATCAGCAGATTTTATCCGAAAGCATACGATCAACAACTATGGGTATTTCGTTTTCATCATCCTCCCTCCAATCTTTGCCAAAACAGCAGCTTGATAAAGAAAATGGATAAGATATATACGTGTCTGTGCTTTGCAATAAATGAGAAAAATGAGCGAAGGCGCCATGATTGATTCAGAAAATGCATAATCACTTCATTAATATTACCATTCAGAACAACAATGTTTAAACAAGTAGCAATTAACAGGAAAGAAATTACAAATGCAAATGATAAAAATGCCCAGGGATTTGCCAATGTTGAGGATGTCTTCCTGTCTGGACCACTGGCTTTAGGAGATGACCCTTGAAGTCTTCAAACAGATGAGAGGTTAACATGCACAACCAAGTCTCCTTCTGGAAAGGATATGTACCATTTGTCAATCAATTATTGCACTTTTGCCTGGAAGGCTTTGCAATCTTCAGTTGAGTGCCCCATGGATCCTCCATGATATCCACATTGCACATGGGGATTGTACCTAGGAGGATATGGTTCTGGAACAGGCTTCAAAGTCTTAGGCTCCACCAATGAATTTTGAACCAGGTGTGGCAAGAGTTGACTGTACGACATGGGAACTAGATGAAGAGGAGCATTCCTTCTTTCCAAGTTATTATGAGGCCTATGCTGATTCTGACGCTGATAGTTCTGTTGTTGAGGAGCATAAGGTTGTCGGTACTGAACGACATTAGTCTCTCCTTCTTTCCCCTTGTAACATTTCTTTGCATCTTCAGAATAACTGGAAGCAACTTGAATTTTTCCCATTCTGATTCCACTCTCAACTTTCTCTCCGACCAGAACCAAATCAGCAAATCCGCCGGACATACAACTTACCAATCTGTCATAATAGGGCCCTGGAAGGGCGGTCACGAACATATCAACCATCTCCCTCTCAACCATGGGAGGCTGGACTCTAGCTGTCAGTTCACGCCATCTCTGGGCGTATTCCTTAAAACTCTCATTATTCTTCTGAGAAAGGTTCTGAAGCCGAGTCCTGTTAGGAGCCATGTCTGTATTGTATTGATAGTACTTAACAAAAGCCTAAACTAGTTCATGCCAGTTTCGAACATGGCATATTTCTAACTGCATATACCATTCCAAGGATGCCCCAGACAGGCTATCCTGGAAAAAGTGCATCAGTAACTTCTCATCATCAGAATAGGCGGCCATCTTTCTAGCATAAGCCCTAACATGAGTCTTCGGGCAAGTGACACCAGTATACTTTTCAAAAGTGGGCACCTGAAACTTGTGCGGAATCCTGACACCGGGAACCAATCCCAAGTCCTCCATATCCAATCCCTGGGAATTCTGATTCTCAAACGCTTTCAATTTCTCCTCAATCAATCTGAATCTTTTATCACTATCAAGTTGGGGGCCAGCATCCCCACCTGGCAGAGAGAAGACATCATCCTGTTGATCATCATAGCGAAGACCATGTACTGCACAGACACTATTACCTCCCTCTACTACAGAAGGAATCACAATATTCTCTCCTCCGCCCAGAGGGATAACAACAGAAGGAATGGGAATACCTCCGCCCGGAGGACTAGTATGGACACCATTACCATTAACACCTCCGCCCGGAGGAATAACACTAGTATGAACACCTCCATCCATAACCACATCCTCATCGACTCTAGCAATCAGAGGCTGAACCAGAGTCCTTAACTGCTATTGACCTTGAGCAACACCTTGTATTAACTCCATAAACTGAGCCATGCGAGCTTGCATCGCAATCATCTCAGCTTGCATTTGTTCCATGGATTTCTTATGATTTTGCTCAAGTAGGATACGACTTAAAAAGATTGAATCTGCAACCATGAAGAAAACCCGATCGGCACCAAAAGACCAACCTCAAACACCTACCCTGCATATGAGTATGGAAATGCAATGCAAATTCCATGTTCGAATATTTCCAAGGAATCATTCTACTTTGATTCAAGTTTTTCACAAAAGAACCACAAGAAATAGACGGAAATGCTCAACAGCGAGTCTCAAAGTTAATATCCCTTGGAAATACAAGAACATGTATGCAAAAATGATGATGTAGATGCAACAGACATGGGATCAAGGCTTCCATAAAGCTCTGTACTGCGGTGCTGCTGAATGGATAAGTTCAAAGGTTTGCTCTGAAGAGAATACCGGAATACCAGAATATCTGAATAACCAGAATACTAGAATAACCAGAATACCAGGCTGATAAGTTCATACTGATAAGAAAACCAGAATACCGGGTAGGTTGGAGGTTACAGTTACCTGCAAACCTGTAAAAACCCGCCCCTCTCACATGTGGGTTCTAGAAAGCGAAAGGTCCTCAGCTTCTGGCACAGAGGTCGAGAAGCAATAACACATTCATCCTTCTGGGTACAGTACTATCGCCAATCGAGGAGCGCCTCCACTGATTCTCTTTCAAAAAGGATATCCTATAGCAAGTTCTCAGCATTGGGTCCTTAGATCAAGAAGCATAATAGATTTGCCATTTCTGGTCTGCCATTATCACCTCTCGGGAGGAGTGCCGCAACTGAGTCCTCGGGAATAGTCACCAGAGTCAACAGTTCATCAAGAGAAGATCCAATGGCCTGCATCAACATACAGTATCAGACATCTCCCTATAGAACCTCGTTTGGCTGTGGGTCTCGCGAACACCCCACGTGGTCAACACCACGGGAGCGACACGACTATCCACGCTAATACCTATGTGTATGCTCAAGCCTGGGTATTGGGCTTATCTCTCAGAACCCCCCAACCTGCCAAACAGAAAATCCAGTATAGCGCAACACAGTCCAGCATATGACAGTAATGAAATGCAATGCAATAAATGCGGTAAAAACAATAATATACAACAAATAAAGCACAACAGTAAACACCCAATGAAAACAAACAGACAAGCGTTAGGATTGACTCGCATAGGGGATGGACCAGCAAGAGGTCAACCTCTCCCCAGCAGAGTCGCCAGCTGTCGCAACCTGCGAAAAAACAACCGGCGAGAAAATTAGAACAGAAGAGTCGCCACCGAACGTTATTTATCCTGACGAAGGGAAATGAAACGATCAAAGAAAACCTGAAGGAGGAAAAGACATGGTCATCGCAACCATAGCCTGGGTTCGGGAGTCGGTTACGCGAGGGAAAGGTATTAGCACCCCAACGCGTCCATCGTACTAGATGGGATCCACGCTTGTTGTCTAATCAAAGGGTGAGTTATCTAAAGCCTACTGCTAAACGAAAACGGAAAAAGAAAAGGGAAAAAGAGAAAAAAGGAGACTCGGTAGGACATCGCCGTCCTAGGCCTACGTATTCCCTTGTGCAATGGGAAAGTCAGAGTCAACGTAGTTCGAAAAACTACCGGGGGGTTGCTCGCCAAGACATCGTCGTCTTGTGCCTACGTATCCTCAATCGGACAAGAGAGAGGAAATCAGAGTAGTCGTAGTTCGACCTAACAAGGTATGTGTTTTTTACGAGCGACGTCAAGTTCGCGTCCGGCAGTTAGGGTCGATGCCTGTTTGCGACAAAACGGAAAATAACGTGCTCTTTTCTGAAAAAGATTTGAAACTTAACAATCCCGAAGGATAAAAAAGGTTTGAATTTTTTTGTGTTTTTTAGACAGAAGTGGATTAAAGTTAGTTCGTAACTTGCATTGCACCCAAGTCTATAACATAGGAACGAATGCGTCGCATATCGTCCCCAATAGGACATACACTAAACAACCTAGAAGAACAAAGGGAGGCCCCCCATTCCTCACTTCCCACATACAAGGCTCATGCGCAATACACGTTAATTTTATTAAGTGTCTTAGAATTGTTATGAGATGAGAAGAGAAGACTCAAGGGAAAGGAAAACACTACGGGAATTCTATCCTAATGTTGTCATGCAAAAGATGGCCCTAAGGTTGAGTTCAAAGGGGAAACATCTACATAAGTTAGCATGCTTGGTTTGAGAGCCTAATGTCTATCCCACTCCGAGCTTAATCGGAAATTAAGTCGGACTAGGAAACTTAAGGGAGTAAGCAAAAGCAAGGCAAAAACCAAAGCGATAAATAAAAAACAGCGGCTACAACAGCGCTTCAGCACCTGCACAGCGGTAAATTCCAGCCAATACACCAAACAACATTCAACAGCTCAAGTTCATCACAAAAAGGAGGTGTAAAAGGCCAAACAGCAGTACATACAACTGCACATATGCACCAAGACAACGGTGGAAACAGGGCAGCACACCACGCATACAAAAATGATTCAAACATGGAATAACGAACACGCATCAAGCATTACACATTCTTTCAATCAAACATGATCACAATCATACCACACACCATGGTAAACAATCTTGAAAACATCATGAGATAATGCACAACATTAAGCACATGAACAAGTCAAATCAAGTATGCATCTCATGAAATTAAATGCAACCAAGCATGCACAACACAACAATTCCAACAACACCAACAATAATTCATAGCTAACATGCTCAAGGAGTGTGTGCAAGGTGTTCATCACATCAAGAAAACAACAACACAATCATGGACATACATCAATGAAAACCAATAGTCGCGTATCGAAGAATCGTGCTCATGCAAAGGTGTGAGGTAAAACAGCTCAAGAATAATCCACAAATCATCAACATATCAATCCCTGAAGTTTAGACATGCAAGAGACCTCGAACAAGCAAGAAAATGCAAGAAAAACACACTCTGCTTCAGTAGTAATCGATTACTCACATAGGGTAATCGATTACTCTGTTGAAATTTGACTAAAAACGTGGAAATAAGGCAGAGTAATCGATTACCCTGTTTGAGTAATCGGTTACTTAGTTGAAATTTGACTAAAAACGTGGAAATAAGGTAGAGTAATCGATTACCCTGTTTGAGTAATCGATTACCACTGAAACAGAGGCAGAAATTCAACGTTAAAAAACACTTTTCAGCAGCAAATCACTTGTCCAAACATCCAAATGATCATGTAATCAATAGTGCACGAAAATTAAGTTCAAGCACAGTATTCAAACATCATTTAAGTCCAATAATCATCAACATGAACAATCAAATTCAAGCAAATGGATCAAATCACATGCAAAACCAAGGATCTACATTGCATAAGCTAAAATTAAACTAAATCAAGTTTAGATCTAAGAAAAATGAACTTACAAAGCTGAGAATTGCTTTGGTGATTGTTGCAAACGAAAATTAATGAATCCAAGCAAGAAATCCAAGATCTATGCAAGAAACTTCAAGATCCTAGCAAGAAACTTCAAGATCCAAACAATGTGATGATTTTGCTTCAAGCTTTCTCCAAAATCAGTTCCAAAAGCTCAAATCAGAGAGTAAAACAGTAGAAAATTCAAGATCCTTCCCAGAATTAGTGAATGGATGAAGGTTTAGTTCCAAGATCAACAAATTTTAATGCAAAGTTTGTTGAACTTTGATGGTGGAGCTTTGGGTGAAGGTTTTGAAATGAGAGAAAAGTTGAGAGAAAAATGGAGTGAAATGTGTAGAAAATTCAGAAAAATGAATCAAGGATGTGAGAGGTTTGGAGTTGATTAGATTAAATAACCCCTAGGTTAGGAGTTAAGTTTGGGTTTGGAGTGAGGTTTAGTTATTGGAATTGGAAGTGGAAAATGAGCTAGGAAAGGGATTATGGAATTAGAGTGGAAATTGTTGGAAGGAATTTGAATTTTTGGGTGGAAAATGATGAAAATAGATCAGTTCTAGATCCTTCCCACACATGCACAAGTCAAGCACATGATCACAAATGCTCAAAAATTCTGCAGTACTGAAAATTGCCATATTTTTGCAATTTCGCCCAGAGTAATCGGTTACCCACTTTGAGTAATCGATTACTCAGTTCAAAAATTCAAAATTTTGGCGCCAAAAGGAGGGAATGTTGCAAAATTTCCTGTTTTCACCCGTTTTGAGCCATACTAAGCCTCTGAAACCTGTCATTGGATATTATCACTGAATCATGCCTGAAATACGCTGTGAATTCCGTTTCGTTCTTGGAATACTGTTGAAAATAATCGTCTGGTGCTGAATCGCTGATCAAAAAATGACTGCCAGAGCTTCTGATTATTAAATCATCTAATGAGCAAAATAAATGCTCAAAAGACTTTGAAAGCTATCTGCTTGGCCCTAAACACTGTTGGAATTTCTTTTGAACTGGATGAGCTGCTGAAGCGCAAGAAAATACCTGGATCCCATGCCCAAAAGAATCATGCAAATGCAGGAATGACGATGCAAAATGAGATGAAACATAAGCAGGTTAGTGTTAGAAACATGAAGGCAAATTTTGGGGTGCTACAGCTGCAGCTAATGCTAATCCTACTCAAGAAGAGAAAGAGCATTACAATGCCAAACCACCAGTCTTTGATGGTGAAAAGTTTGACTACCAGAAAGATAGAATTGAAAGTTTCTTTCTTGGTTACGATGTAGATCTTTGGGATCTTGTAGTTAATGGCTACACCCACCCAATTGATGCTACAGGAGTAAAAGTGTCAAGAAGTGCTATGACCAATCAACAAAAGAAAGATTACAAAAATCATCATAAGGCAAGAACTATACTGCTAAATGCTATCTCTTATACTGAGTATGAGAAGATAACAAACAGAGATACTGCCAAATCCATTTTTGACTCTCTAAGAATGACTCATAAAGGAAATGCTCAAGTTAAGGAGACAAAGGCACTTGCCCTAATCCAAAAATATGAGGCATTCAGAATGGAGGATGATGAAAGTGTTGAGACTATGTTTTCAAGGTTTTAAATGCTAGTCATAGGACTCAAAGTTCTGGACAAAGGATACTCAACTGCTGATCATGTCAAAAAGATCATCAGAAGCCTTCCCAAGAAATGGAGACCAATGGTAACTACTCTAAAGCTATCCAAGGATCTAAACAATATAAGTCTTAAAGAACTTGTTAGTTCTTTAAGAAGTCATGAGATAGAGCTGGAGGAAGATGAACCTCAGAAGAAGAGTAAATCTGTTGCTCTTAAGTCTAAACTTGAAAAGGCAAAGGCTTATCAAGCTGAGGAGGAATCAAAAGATTCTGATGAAGACTCAGAAGATGAGCTATCACTTATCTCTAGAAGGATCAACAAACTCTGGAAACATAGGCAAGGAAATTTCAGAGGATCAAGAAGGAACAAAAGTCGTGCTGACTCATCATCTGGACAAAAGAAGCAGAGTTCTAGAAAAGAAGTCATCTGCTATAAGTGTAATGAGCCAGGTCATTACAAGAACGAGTGTCAAAAGCTTAAGAAAGACAAGAAGCCTAAGAAGAACTTCTCCAAAACTAAGAAATGACTCATGGCAACTTGGGATGACTCTGATTCTGAAGAAGAAGACTCTGATGAAGAACATGCAAATGTTGCGCTAGTAGCAACAACAATTAACGCTGAAGTCTCTGAAGAAGCAGAAGACAAAATGCCATCAGAACCAGAATCAGACTCAGACTCAGATTCAGAGGTATTATCTAAACTCTCTTGTTGTGAATTAGAGTCGTGTCTTTCAGAAATGCTGGAAAAATATCGAACTCTTCAAAGTAAATACAAGGATCTTAAAAATTCCCATGTACCTTTAAAAAATAGTAATTGTGCTTTGAAAAGCAAAATTTCCAAACTAGAAGAAGAATTAGTCTCCAATGTCTCTGACACTAGTTGTGTTAACAAGTATGATAGAGCATTCCAGTACTTTTTGGATAAAAGCATAGATAGAAGCAAAATAGCTTCCCTGATCTATGGAGTTAGCAGAAATGGCAAGAAAGGTTTGGGGTGTACAGAAACATTTGAAATTGACGAAAGTCAGCCTGTAAAACCAAAACCTCTCTATGACTATTTTGTGCATTCTGGCACTGAGCTTGATTGTTCTGACCTTGCACAGAAACCCCCACCGACACAGAAATCTATTTCTAAACCTAAATATCATGCACAAATTCCACATGATTATCCTGTTGCACATAAACCCAAGGTTGTTAAACACTCTGGGAAAACTAATAAAAGAGGACCCAGAAAGTGGGTACCTAAGGATAAGATAATCTGTTGCAGACATCCTTAGTAACTCAGTTGAAACACCGATCATGGTACTTGGACAGTGGTTGCTCGCGACACATGACTGGAAGAAGGCATATGTTCCAAAGTTTGGAACATAAGCCTGAAGGCTTCGTTGGTTTCGGAGGAAACCAGAAGGGTAAAATCATTGGCTCCAGAACTGTTGGTAATGGTAAACTTCCTTCTATTATTGATGTTCTTCTGGTCAATGGTTTGATGCATAACTTGCTGTCAAATAGTCATCTTAGTGACAATGGTTATGATATCATTTTTAATCAAAAATACTGTAAAGTTGTCAGTCAGAAAGATGGATCAATCCTTTTTATCAGAAAGAGGAAAAACAACATTTACAAGATTAGACTTTCTGATCTCTGTGAACAGAATATCAAATGTTTAATGTCTATTAACGAGGAGCAATGGGTATGGCATAGACGTTTGAGCCATGTTAGCATGAGGAGGATTTCTCAGCTAAATAAGCTTGAACTTGTCAGGGGCTTACCAAATCTGAAGTATTCTTCAGATGCTCTTTGTGAAGTATGTTAGAAAGGAAAGTTCTCTAAAACTTCCTTCAAAGCAAAAAATGTTGTGTCCACCTCTAGACCGTTAGATCTTCTACACATTGATTTGTTTGGACCAGTGAAAACTGCTTCAATCACTGGAAAGAAGTATGTATTAGTTATCGTTGATGACTATAGTCATTGAACATGGGTAAAATTCTTGAAACACAAGGATGAGTCACATTCTGTGTTCTCTACCTTTTGCTCACAAGTGCAAACAGAGAAGGATTGCAAAATAGTCAGAGTCATAAGTGATCATGGTGGAGAATTTGAGAACAAATAATTTGAGAATATTTTTGATTCCCATGGCATTTCCCATGATTTCTCCTGTTCCAGAACTTCACAACAGAATGGAGTAGTGGAAAGGAAGAATAGGACTTTGCAAGAAATGGCTCGTACCATGATCCAAGAAACTGACATGGTTAAGCACTTCTGGGCAGAGGCAGTAAATACAACATGTTATATTCATAACATGATTTCTATCATACCTATTCTGGGTAAGACACCCTATGCATTGTGGAAGAATAGAAAATCCAACATCTCCTATTTTCATCCCTTTGGCTGTATTTGTTTTATGTTGAACACTAAAGAGAATCTTGGCAAGTTTGACTCTAAAGCTCAAAAGTGTATTGTTAGGATACTCTGAATTCTCTAAAGGCTACAAAATCTATAACACAGAAACACGAATTGTTGAGGAATCAATTCATGTCAGATTCGATGATAAGATTGACCCTGAAAAGTCAAAGCTAGTTGAAAAGTTTGCAGATTTGAAGATTACTTTATCAGAATCCAAGGAGGAAGATTCTAAAGAAGGAAACAAAGATGCAGAAACTACAGAATCAAATACAACCTTACTAGAAACAACGAATAGTCCGTCTCATCAGAAGAAGAATATACTAAAGACTTATCATTCTGAAGAATTGATTATGGGAGACAAAGCTGATCCAGTCAAAACTCGTTCATCATTTAAACCTTATGAAGAAACTCTTCTAGGTTTGGTGTCTCTAATAGACCCAACATCAGTTGATGAAGCTCTTATGGAGAATGAATGGATTCTGGACATGCAAGAAGAGCTGAATCAATTCACCAGAAATGGTGTTTGGGATCTTGTTCAGAAACCAAAAGGTGTCCATGTCATTGGAACAAAGTGGGTATTCAGAAATAAGTTAGATGAGAAAGGTGAGATCGTAAGAAACAAAGCACGACTGGTAGCACAAGGTTATAGTCAGCAAGAAGGGATAGACTATATAGAAAACTTTGCACCAGTTGCCAGGTTAGAATATATTCATCTCTTAATTTCCTTTGTTGTAAATCATGACATCACTTTATTTCAAATGGATGTAAAGAGTGCATTTTTAAACTGGTATATTTTTGAAGAAGTGTATGTGCACCAACCTCCTGGTTTTGAAAGTTCTGAAAATCCAGATTTCGTTTTCAAACTTAAAAAATCGTTATATGGTCTGAAACAGGCTCCCAGAGCTTGGTATGAAAGGCTAAGTAACTTTCTTTTGGAAAATGACTTTACCAGAGAAAAAATGGATACAACACTCTTTTACAAAACCTTTAAGAATGACATTCTGGTTGTGCAAATTTTTGTTGATGATATTATATTTGGTTCTGCTAATACTTCATTGTGCAACGAATTTTCTAAGTTAATGTAGGCAGAATTTGAAATGAGTCTCATGGGAGAACTCAGATTCTTTTTGGGAATACAAATTGATCAACGTCCAGAAGGAACGTACATTCATCAGAGCAAGTATGCAAGAAAACTTCTAAAGAAGTTTAATATGTCTGAAAGTAAACCTGCAAAGACTCATATGCATCTGACATGCATTCTGGAGAAAGAAGAACAACACTCCCTCCACCAAATTACGCAGCCCTCATTTTTCCTCCACAAAAACACACCAATATTGCTACAAAACAAAAACCTTCTTCTGCAGTAACCGTGCGACCACTACCCTCCAAACCGTACTCCCTAAACCTGCTGCAACGCATAAACCACACCCGACCACACGACACCAAAACCTGTTGTGAAGGCAACAATACAACCACATCAACAAGGTTCGAATTTGTTTTAAAAAAACAAGAGCAACGACATAGGAGAACTCAGTGAAAAATAATGGGAAACATGACCAAAACTAACCTTTAGATGGAAAACCATAGCTTCACATACTCCCATCACACACATTAAGATTTCCCTCTCAACAAGCTCACCGTGATACTTTACCACTGCCGGTGTACTCATCCTTCATCACAACCCACATAAACCTTCTTCTTCCATAAATCCACTGCCCTTTCATGATTCGCAACAACAAAAACCTTCAACAATCAACCCATCTTCCTCTCAACCTCAATCTTCACAAACCTTAAACACCAACTCAAACCACAACAATCATCAGCCATATAGCCACACACAAAACCTCCGATCCGTTTCCGTCATAAGCTTCGACGTCACTCACCAACTCAGAATCACAACACCAATTTTGAGTCAATTTCAGAACAGAGAGATAATGTGATACGAAGAGAAGAAGTTGACGGATGAAAAACAAACCAAAGCGAGCCTGGAACAGAAACAAATCGCGCGCAGGGAAGCGAAAGAAGAAGACCGAGACGAAGAGAGGAACCAAGGGCGACTGGAAACAGAGGCGAAACCCACAAACCTTGTTTGAATCGAGCGATTGAGACGGATTCGAACGGGATTCGTGAGAGAAAGGTTGAAGCGTGACGCGGTCCTCCTTCTTCTTCGTATTTCTTTTTCTCTTGGGGTGTGTTTGTTATAATAGAAGATGGAAAACGAGAGATATAGAAGAGAGAAGTATAAGGGAAAGATGTTATTTCTTCTATTTTGATTGCAAAGAAGTTGAGAAGAGAGATTTGTTTTTGGTGGATCCCACCGCATTTTTGAGTCTCGCTAAACAGCGAAGAAAATGAATAGTACCATTTAATTTTGTTTCAATTTCACTATTACCCCTTTCCACTAATCCTACACAATACTAATAAACCTTATAATTATTCTTAATTTTTTAAACAAAATTAGTAGGCTTAGTTACTTAAATCTTCTAAAATTAAATTCATTCAATTAGTTAAATATTTACAAATATAAATAATATGATTTCTTTTCATTATAATTATTATTTAATTTATTAATTAAAATCAAATAAAAATTAAATTGATTTGTACAAATACTTTATTATTTAGGGGCATATTTGTACTTTCTCAAATAAATAATACTTCTTTCTTCTCTATTTCTCTTCTTTTTATCTTATATCAAACAATATATCAAATCTATTCTATTTCTCATTATTTTCTCTCTTTGTACACTCTTTCTTACATTTTTCTCTCTTCTCATATTCTCTTCACAACCAAACACACCCTTGGTGTGTTGAATCCTCTGATTTGTTCTTTGAAAGCATAATGGTGGTTATATTATTTTTTTTTATCGTTTATTTTTTTAAATAATAAAACCTGATGGTGCTGTTTTGGTTTTAAGAGAAATTGGATTATGCTGCTGATGTTGTTTTGACCGTGGTGATTTATTCTATTTCCATTTTAAAAGAAGTTCTTGATATCACTATGTTTTGTAGGCATTATCTGATCCATTAGATAGTGATTGTTGGGCTTGAAGCCATTTTGATTTTTTTCTTATACTCCCTTGTCAAAGAGAATTCTACCTGCCACCCCCCCAATTAAACATGGCACCCTCAATTTATAGCGAAATACCATATTTATCCTTTTGAAAATTATGAATTTTGGGGGATGGACTGGAGATTTTAAAAAATACCGGCAATTTCGAAATTATCGAGGATTTTGAAATTACCGGTAAAAATTACCAGAAATTTCGAAATTACCGGTAAAACTCCCGGAATTTTTCACTCGATACCGGGAATTTGAAATTATCAGTAGTATAAAAATTTTCACTTTTTATTTTTTTTTGAAAATTTTTACACTACCGGGGATTTCAAATACCCCGAAATTTACAGAAAATTCCCGGGAATTTGAAATCCCCGGTAGTGTAAAAATTTTCAAAAAAAAAGTGAAAATTTTTATACTACCGATAATTTCAAATTCCCCAAAATTTCACTCAATATCGGAAATTTAAAAATTCCCGATAGACAAAATTTTTTCACTTTTCATCTAAATTATTCAGGGGCAATGTTGGAATTTTGATAATTTGGGGGGTGCCAGATTTAATTGGGGGGGTGGCAGGTAGAATTCTCCTTATCAAACCCTATTGTAATTTTGCACATCTTTCCTTGTTTGTAGCAAACCGTGTTTTGTTGCTTCTGGTGCGATGAGCTTTAAAAAGCACATGGTGGTTTCTTGACACCACCCCACTACATGTATCCTCTTCAAATGAGGCGCCCCCTCCATCTATGGAGTTCATTTTTTTATTTTATTTAGTTTATTGTTTTAAGATTTTTTTTTTTAATGTTATTGTGATTTAGATTAATTAGTTGTTGATGATTTGGGTTTTGTTTAAGTGAATTTAAGTATTGTTTAATTAAATCTTGATGTTAATGTTAATTTTGATTTTAATTTGATCTTGAGTTGGTTAATCGTTTTTTTTAGATTTTTGATCGGATAATTTGATTTAGATTTAGATATTTGACCTTGGATAGTTAGATTTTTGTTTTTGATTTAAACTTTTGATTAATTAGATTTTAATAATTGTAGCTTTGATTAGAATTTTTATCAATTAAATTTTGTTGACTTGTTTAATTAAATTTCTTGTTAAGTTTTGAATACTTTGATTTAAATTTTAATTGATTTCTTGTTTGAACTTTTAATGGATTTTCTTGGTTGATTTTTTTAATGGAGTTTCTAGTTGACATTGTGATTAATCTTCTTCTCTCTCTCTTTGAGCCTTGTCTATTTGAGTTTGTTGATTAGATTGATCATTTGAGCTTCTACAAGTGTTCCTGAGCTTTTAGTGCGCGTTGAAGATGCAACAGACCTTCTCCGTTAGGCACCACTTGAATCTTAATGTTATCTCCCCTTCATGTCTCATTCTAGGGTTTTATTCATGTTAGAAGCACACTGAGTACATCTGAAGTCCTACCTCGAAGTATGCTCTGTTTGCGAATCACATATGGTCTTCTTATCTTACCATGCTTATGATATGCGATTCATGTTGACCTAATTCTTGTTTAGGTATGTTCTTGAGATTCTTTGATGCATGCTTGTCTAATACTTGTTTAAGTGTTAATCTTGATGATATTGTTGCCTTGATCTTGATGATTCCTGATGACTTCCCTCGATGCTTGATGATGCCATAATTTTGTACTTGCTTGATTGACATGATTTCTCTTTCATCTTTGATTCTTCTTTCTTTCTTCTTTAAGTTTCATTTACTTGAGTTTCTTTTTGTGATTGAGTGGTGTAATGTTTACTTGTGTTTGTTCACATGATCCCTTAGGATTTCTAGCTCGACTTAATTTCTGATTAAGCTTGAGGTAGGAGAGACATTAGGCTTTCAATCCTTTGTATGTTAACATTAGGGTAGCTCATTTATTTACCTTAACCTTAGGTATGTATCTTTGCATGCTAACATTAGGTAGAGTTCCCTTTCTATCTCAACTTTAGGACCATTATGTATGACAACATTAGGAGTTAGTTTCCCTTAGTTGTTTTCTTTTCAACCTTTGAGTCATTTTTTTCTCTTCTCAAAATAAAAACAAAACACTTAATAAATATGAGGAGTATTGTGCGCCACGAGCCTTAAGCACATGGGAAATGACGAGTGAGGGGTCTCCTCTTGCTTTTCTAGAGTGTTTAGCGTACGTCCCCTTTGGGGGCGACCATGCGACACATTCGCTCCTATGTCATAGACTTTAGTGCAATACGAATATCGAACAAATTCAATTCATTTCTGTCTAAAATTCATAAACCAAATGCAAATCTTTCTATCCTTCGGGATTGGTCTCAAGTCATTTTTAGAAAGAGTGCGTTATTTCCGTTCAGTCGCAAACAAGCATCGACCCTAACTGCCGGAACGCGAACCTAATGTCGCTCATAAAAAACATTTATCGGCTCATAGGCCAAACTACGGCTGCTCTGATTTCTCATTCCCGTTGATAATACGTAGGCACAAGACGGCGAAGTCTTGGCGAGCACTCTTCTCCCATTTCCGTAGTCCAAGAACTACAGACGCTCTGACTTCCTCATTCTCGTCTGATTGAGGATACGTAGGCACAAGACGGCGAGGTCTTGGCGAGCAACCTTCCCCCATTCATCTGTAGTCCTTTGAACTACGTCGACTCTGATTCTTCATTCGTCCATGAAGATACGTAGGCATAGGATTGCGATGATCCTTGCGAGTCCTCTTTTTGGTTTCTTCCTTCTCCTTTTTGTTTCTCATTTGTGTTTAGTAGTAGGCTTTAGATAACACACCCTTTGATTAGAACAACAAGCATGGATCCCATTGAGTACAATGGACACGAGGGGGTGCTAATACCTTCCTCTCGTGTAATCGACTCCCGAACCCAGGATTTGGTTGCGATGGCCATGTCTTCTCCCTTTTGAGGTTTCTTCGATCTTTTCCTTTCCCCCGTCGGGATAAATAACGTTCGGTGGCGACTCTTCTATTTTTTTTGCCGGTTGTTTTTCGCAGTTGCGACATGCCGACGTCACCGAAGAGGTTCAATGGACAAGACAGGAAAATGGGCATAAGGGCCCAGTCGAAGCAAGCTCGATGGACAACCCTTTAGACTGAAGTCGAAGCAAGCTCGACAGACAACCCTTCAGACTAAAGTCAAAGCGAGCTCGATGGACAACCATTCTGACTAAGGTTGAAGCCAAGCTAAAACGAGCAAGTTTTGCAGCTGATGAGAACGTGGGGAAGTTACACATGGAGTGGGTGTGCATGGATGGACGCGTGGCAAGCTGTGAATAGTCAACAACAAAGCAACAGTTATTTTTATGCCTATTTAAGTAGAATTTAGTTTCAGTTCAAAAGGTTGCATTTTGTAACATTGCAAAGAAAACACTCAAAATACCAGCGTCTAAGAGAAACAAGTCATTTCTACACAAATGTATGCATGTTTCCAACTTATGTTTAAGCAATTTACTTTATAAGTTCTTTTTCAATTCGTTTTTCGTTCCAGTTTTTGTCTTGTTTTTCTCATTTACTTAGCGTAGTTGCACAAACGCAGATTCATATAATCCCTTGTCTACCATTTCAAATCCAAACACTTAAATAACCATTCATCACTTAACACTAAGTCTAGGATTTTATTGCTGATCCTGCAAGTAACCTTTAATAAGAGGCTATGGATTATTCGCCAGAAATTCGGTCGAACATAGGCCGACCTATTTAAATAAATATGAATAATTTTTTTATTATCATTATGTTATGTTTTGTACTTTGAATTAAAATACATAAATAAAAACTGGTTATCTTGGAGAACTTATGAAAATAAGATGAAAACACCTTATGAATAATGTTATAAGTTATTTTCATAAGTTAGCTTAAACAAATAATCACATAAAACTTATGCTAATAGGTAAGTTAAAATAAGTCAATGTAAACAAACTTTTAGTCTCATTTGTTTTTTAGTTTGTTAGTCTATTTAAAATAACAGGTTTTTATGTAGGCAAACAGGTTAACCAGACCTTAGAAAAGGCCACACTGAGGCCTAAACATAAGCCTATGACAGGCTACAGGCCAGACTTAGGCTTTAGTTTTTTTGGGAGGCCAAGCTTAGGATTGACAAAGCCTAACTTGGCCCAACCTATTTCCACCCCTATTAAGAACAGATGAAAAGTAGCTTGAAGATTATGTATCTGAAGTTCAAACTTTATCTCTGAAGATCACCTTTGAAGATTCTGGCTCAGAAAATCACTTATAAAGAATCTGGATCTGATGGAAGATCCAAACTCTGAAGAAGCCAACTCTGAAGAAAGTCATCCTCTGGTGATCAAGACTCTGAAGCTTCAGAAGACAAGAAGCAGACTTTAAAGAGATCAACCTTTAAAGAGTGAAGTCTAAAGAAAGTCAACCTATGAAGCATATTCTCTTCAATCGAGGCAACTCTGACAGACTCAAAGACCTTTTGATCACGTGAAAACTTAAGAAAAAAATATCTTATTTGTTGTCTGAGCTTTAACGGATAATTCCACTTGCAAAAAGGTGCTTCTTGATGTGTCCAATCAAGTACAAAGCCTACCTATCTTTTTGGTAAAAGTCTTCAAGGTCTCTTTTCCTCCTCTTTATATAAGGAGTAGAAGACCTAAAGAAAAAGAAGAATAATACAATGCAATACAAGACTAAAAAAACCTTGACATTTCAAAGAGAAGTCACTTTGTCATAATAGATAGACTTATAACCTCTTAACAATTTGTATATTTTAGAAGTTCTTAAGTCTTAGAGTCTTTTTTAGTTTTATTCCGTCTACACCTTTGATTTTATATAAAGTGTAGTTGTTACCCAAATCTCTTAACAGTTTTTTATAGAGACAGAAGTCTCTTGCTTTAGTGCTTGAGCATTTGAAGTCTCTTGCCTGTGTGCTTGAGCATCAAAAGTCTCTTGCTTTAGTGCTTGAGCATTTGAAGTCTTTCTTGATTATGTGCTTGAGCATTAGAAGTCTCTTGCTTGTGTGCTTGAGCATATAAGTCTCTTACTCGAGGGTTTAAGCATTGGAAGTCTCTTACTTGGTGCTCGAGCATTTGTAATCAGTTTAGTTATAGTGATAATCCTTTGGAAGTGTAGGGGGATTAGACTAATCTCAAGTTGTAAGAGAAACCGGGATAATTGTCGTGTGTCTTTGCTTTTACTTTCCTGCTTTTTGATATTATCATTCTGCTACTATCAAATTTGTAACTCTGAATCAGATTATATTTCAGACTCTAATAAGGACTTTCAGAAGCTAACCCAGTATCTCTGAGTTAGACTCTGAACCAAGTGTTCAAAATCTAATTGATATCCATCAGAAGCAGAAGAAGAAAAAACTTAGAGGAGAAAAAGCCAACACAATTCAACCCCCATTCTTATGTTTTTCTCACCTTCAGATTCAATAGTCCACCATTTGTCATACCCCAAATTTTGACCACTAAGATTTCCCATCATTGTGCAAATCATCAGCACAATATGGATGTACCTTTGTACCTCATCAGTCTCCCCAAAGATGGGTGAACATTCACTACAATCAAAACTAGGGTTTCAAACCCTCTCAGAGCTCTTAGACAAAGGATCAATCAAGGAATGACATGATCTTTAACTTGTCTAGCCTCTCAAATATCCACAATGGATCAAGAGGACTCCCACTTCAAGGATTAAGCACAAGGCTGCTCCCTTCTAGGTGGATCAAGCCTCAGGATCGCCAGTGTCACCAAATTAGGGTTTGGTCGACTAGGGCCTCCAGATGGAAATTTTCCTCTGGCATGAGCCAATGCTTTAAAGCATAACCAAAAATGCTCCATGGAACATCATAAACCCCATCATCAAGTCAATTTAGCCTCAGGGGATGCATACATCAAAAATCAGGAATTAGGGTTTCTTGACCTAATTCACCCCTAAGTTGACTTTTGGGACAAAACACGAGCCAAGACCTCAAGAGAGGATTTGAGGATCCCTAACACACCACATTTATCCATTTGCAACAATGGATTGATCCAAGAAGCTTGAGCAACAAGTTTCAATTTCATCTGAACCACAGTTAGGGTTTTGCGAGAAAAGTCAACTGTAGCTTTGACTTTTGACCAGGACATGCTCCCAAACCCTAGGACATGATTCAATACACCCTATAACACCCATGGAACATGTCCATCAAGTTTGATTTAGGTCAAGGACATGATTTCCTAAAGGATCGCACAGTTTGGAATTCATCTGATAAAAAGTCAACTGTGCACAAAAGTCAAACTTTGACTTTTTGAGATTTTTCATAAAAATGGTTTTTTAACCCTAAAATGATGTTAATGTGTGATTGGAATCATCATTCATCAAGAAAAATCAAAGAAAGTGGGATAACTTGTAAAAGGGGTAACCATAAAAACTTAGAAATTTTTCTAAGTTATGGAATAAAGTGGCAAGGGTACCAACTTTGGAGGATCATAACTCCTAAACCACAAAGCCATTTTTCTCCATCCAAAGCTTGATTTGTAGCCCTCATGGCCCTCTACAAAAGTGTCAACTACACTTCATCCCAATTCATCATGGATTTTGAGTTATGGTTGGATCAAAATGGCTAAAAACCTAAAATTGACATTTTTCAGCACTTAGCCAAAATCTGCCTTGTAATTTCAGCACAATGTCCCAACTTCAAGGCTGTTTTTCTCTATGATCCAAGTTGAACCAGGTCTAATGTCAAACATCAAAGTTGAAGTACGTCATCTAAGCTTTCCGGAAAGTCCTAGAACGTCCATGTAGCATACTCGAGCAGGGAGTTATGGATCTTACAAAAGGCCTAGCTGAAGCTGAATTTTTCAGGGCAGATTTGCACATTTTTTGTGCCACACGATTTTTCAAGCCTTGTCATCAGTTTGGACACATCTAAGGATCAAATCCAAGTGGGGTGATCTGATCCATGAACCTCCCAAGTCCAAGGAACCAAAAAAAGCATGCCAAAACCTAGAAATCCCTAAAAGAGGGACAAAACTCCAATTTTGGTTTGGAGCATTTAATGGATGCTTAGAGGTGGCATGGACTAAGCCATTCTCATCTGAAATCAGTCAAGACTTATCCAAGACCAAGGGAACCACATCCCTGTGCCCTAACCTCTAGTCAATGGCTAGAGGAGATTTGTATTTCCATTGGCCAACATGGAACAAACACCTGCTGCAGTTGCCATTCACTATGGATCCCAAAAAAAACTTGCTCCACTATAAATAGAGCTCATTTGTGTTCAGTTTGAGTACACCAAATCCATCAAACAGGTGCTTTCCTCAAAATCTCTTCTTTCACCTCAAATTTGCCTTCCAAAGCAAGTAATTCTGAGTTTTTGAGCTAGAGAGCAATTCCACTCAAACTAATCACACACATACCTCATATATATCATATGTAAGCTGTGCAAACCATCAAAAGTGACCTGTAATCACAACATCATAAAGTCACCTCTCAAAACCTCAAAATGACACTTTTTTAGCATTTTTCAAGCCATGTCTTGATTCAGTCACTTTCCAAACCAGATAAAACCTCAAACACACTCTAAATATCATCCTTGAACTGTCCCAAATGGTGCCACACATCTGGAACACCATTTGAGAGAGTTGGCATTTTGGCCACTTTTGACCATTTTGCGAGAAAGTGCACAAACTTGCTCCAGAGGTTTCCAGCCGATTCCAACCATCCTAAAAGCTTCTAAGAGGTTATTTGAGGTTGTCCAAAGCATCAAATCATTTCTGGAACAAAGCACTTGGTAGGTTGCCCAAAATCTCCAAAAAAGAGGTAAAATTCACAACTTGAATTCTTTGAATCATGCTTTCCTTTGTTGTCCACATACATGCATCATATTGAACAATTCTTGAGGCAAAAATGTAGTCCTTAATGTGTATGTTGTGATCCTCCCACTGTTTGCATTTTAACATGTTTATATGTGGAATTTTGGTTGTTTTAAAATCATATCCAGTTCTTTTTTTTATTGATGTGTTCTGTACATTAAGTTTTAGTGTGCATGAGTAACACCATTGGATTCCTTGCGAAAAATCGGTCGAGATAGGTCTTTTCGGATTTCAATTCGGATAAAAATCGAGAGAGTTACGCGTGTTGGAAATTCGACGCGGAATGATGTTTTCAAAACGATAGCAGTTTTGGTTTTAATTTCTGCGTTTTGTGTGTTGATTTTCCATGTGCGTGAGTAATACCATTGGATTCCTTGCGAAAAATCGGTCGAGATAGGTTTTTTCGGATTTCAATTCGGATAAAAATCGAGAGAGTTACGCGTGTTGGAAATTCGACGCGGAACGATCTTTTCAAAATGATAACAGTTTTGGTTTTAATTTCTGCGTTTTGTCTGTTGATTTTCCGTATGCCTGAGTAATACCATCAGATTCCTTGCGAAAAAACGGTCAAGATAGACTCTTGCGGATCTTGATTCGGTTAAAAATCGAGAGAGTTACGCGCGTCGGAAGTTTGGCGCGAAACGATGTTTTCAACTAACGCGTAGTTCTGTTTTTTTTGCTGCTGCGTTTTGTACGTTGAGTTTCAGCGTGTATGTGTGATACCATTGGATTCCTTGCGAAAAATCGGTCAAGATAGACTCTTTCGGATCTTAATTCTGTTAAAAATCGAGAGAGTTACGCGTGTGGGAAGTTTGGCGCGAAACGATGTTTTCGAATTACGTGCAGTTCTGGTTTTTCGATTTGCGTATTTTGTACGTCGAGTTTCAGCATGCATGTGTGATACCATTGGATTCCTTACGAAAAATTGGTCAAGATAGACTCTTTCGGATCTTAATTCCGTTAAAAATCGAGAGAGTTACGCGTGTCGGAAGTTTGGCGTGAAACGATGTTTTCGAATTACGCGCAGTTCTGGTTTTTCGATTTGCGTATTTTGTACGTCGAGTTTCAGTATGCATGTGCGATACCATTGGATTCCTTGCGAAAAATCGGTCGAGATAGGTTTTTTCAGATTTCAATTTGGATAAAAATCGAGAGAGTTACGCGTGTTGGAAATTCGACGCGGAACGATGTTTTCAAAACGATAGCAGTTTTGGTTTTAATTTCTGCGTTTTGTGTGTTGATTTTCCATGTGCGTGAGTAATACCATCAGATTCCTTGCGAAAAATCGGTCAAGATAGGTACTTCCGGATTTTGATTCCGATAAAAATTGAGAGAGTTATGAGTGTTTGAAATTTGATAAAAAACGTGTTGAAAATTAAAGTTTCGGTACTCGTTTTTACCCCAAAAGAAATGTCGGAGATGATATTTTGATATCTTTCCTCTTTTTCTTACTTTTTATTTCAAAACTCAACCAATTTTTTTTACATAGCAAAAAATCATCATTTTCCAATTCATACCCCATAATATTTTAATCCACAAAAAATCACAAAAAAAGTATTATTTTTAATATATTTAAAAATTGTGTTTTAAATTGTTTTAAATGCTTTTAAAATGATTTCTTTTTTTTCTTGATTTTTTAAAACCAAAATGATTTTAAATATTTATGTGGATAAAATATTTTTTTCATAAACTTTAATCATTATTTAATGATTTTATTTGATATTTTTATCATTTTTTTACTTAATTTTTCTTGGAAAAATGCCTAAAAAAATGAAATTGGGGTTTTCTTTGATTTTCACCCTAACAAATCTTTTTCAAACACTTGGGCCTCTATTAGAGTGTAAGACCCAATCCCCTTTTAACCAAAACAATTTTGGGCCCCAGTTATTGTATAAGTCCCGATACGTTAAAAATCTCGGCGCGATCGCCATTTTCAAACTGAAAATATTTTGGGCCTCTCCCTGAGTTGTAAGCCTCATCTTTTGTACAAAAATACACTTTGGGCCTCTAATAGAGTGTACGACCCAACCCCTCTTTTTTATATTTTCTCATTTTATTTTATAATGATTTGGAAAATTAATAACTCCTTCAATTTTGATTATTTTTTATTGGTTCTTTTTCTGAAAAATCACAAAAATAGTAAAATATTTTATTCTACAAAAAAATCAAATTTATATTATTTATTTAATATAGTTGGTATTTTTGTGAATAAATTCATTTTTAATTGTTTTTAAGCATTTTAAAAGTGAATATTCATCTTGAAAATAAAGACTATGGGCCTCCCCTCGTGTTGTAAGCCCCATTTCTTTTCTTTAAACTCTTTGGGCCTCTTGAGAGAGTGTAAGACCCATCCCTGTGTACAGAAAACTTTTTTGGGCCTCATTCGTTGTATAAGTTCCTCTGTACATTTTCAAATAAACGACGCGATTGTCGCCAATTTAAAATTAACCAACTGGGCCTACCCTCGAGTAGTAAGACCCATTTCCTTTCTTAAAAACTCTTTGGGCCTCTTGAGAGAGTGTAAGACCCATCCCTTTGTACAGAAAACCTTTTTTGGGCCTCAGTCACTTGTATAAGTCCCTCTGTACAAATTCAACAGTGCGCTCACTGATAAAACCCTGGGCCTCTCCTTGAGCTGTAAGCCCCAAATCTTTTTATTTCAAAGCACTTTCTCCTTTGATTTTGAATATACTGTTGTTTTCAATCTTTCTTTGTTGAACAACTAACCAAACAACATGGAAGCTCTACAACCGAGTAAGTGTTTACCCGCTTTCATTTACCGCTTTCATATGTATATAACTGTATTGTGGGGCTGTTTCACTGTAAGTATCCTTTCATAAACTCATATATATATAACTGTATTGTGTGGCTGTTTCGCTGTAAGTCTCCTTTCATAAACTCATACTAACTGTGTAATAATAGTATAGATATTTAGAGTTTCCCCGGCAACTACGTCTAGCACTAGGTAAAGCCCTGTTGATCACTCTGAACTTACAGTCAAAACTAGATCCACATAGGATTACCAGACACAGTCTTCCCTCCTCTTGGGGTTAAACAATATGGAGATGTGAAATGCAGATTCTTTTTGAACCTTTTCTCAGACTGTCACTCTTAGAAATAGACTGAACTAGATCCCCAATAGGATCACCAGATACAGTCTTCTCTTCGGCTGTTCTCATTAGGAATTGTCAAGAAACTCTACTCCCAAAGATGAATGTATTCTCCGTGAATGGCATCTTTGAGTTTCTTCCAAATTCTCGAACTTTCCTGACTTGATCTATTCCCTGTGAATAGCTTGCCTTGAATTTCTCGGGGTTTGGGGACCCACGGGCTTCTTAAAAGCATCGGCCTCCTCTTGGGCATCGTACAAGGACCCACAGGTCGTGTCGTTATCCACGTCTTACCTTACCAAAACGTTACCTGTCCTTTTCATTCAGTGCTATTCCTGAATGTTGTCATTCTCTTGCACATCTAATCCTGTTGATGGATGTTGGTCTTCTCTCATTCCAGTGCTACTCCTGGATCTTTACATTCTTTCACTCTAGTGCCATTCTTGGATATCTGTCTCTTTTGATCTCCAGTACCATTCCTGGATATCTTATTCCTCTTGTTTCTCCTAGTTCTATTCTTGGAAGTTTTGCCTATCTCCTGTAACCCCCATCAAATTCGCTTGGATATCTTTCAGTGCCATTCCTGAAAGTCTAGTCTGTTCATTCAGTGCCATTCCTGGATGTCTTTTTCACTATCATTCGATGTCATTCCTGAATATAGTGACTTGCCTTTACTTCCAGTGCCATTCCTGAAAGTTCACAATCATTCAATGTTGTCTTGGATACTGTGATTCCTTTTATCCAATGCTTTCTTGGATTTCACCTTTGTTCACATTCATCCAATGCTGTCTTGGATATTGTGATTCCGTTTATCAAATGTTTTCTTGGGTATCTCCTAGTTCATATTCGTTCAATGCTTTCTTGGATATTGTGGTTTCTTTTTATCTAATGCCTTCTTGGATTTCACCTTTTGTCTCATTTGCATCTGATGCCTTCTCAGATAGTGTGAGTTATACCTTTCATTCAAAGCCATTATTGGATGTCTGGTTTCTCTACCATCCGATGCCTTTCTGGATGTGTCTCTCTTTCTAATGTTTTTCCAGATCGAGTCTTTGTTCACTTTTATCTAAAGCCATTATTAGATATTGTGAGTTATACCTTTCATTCAAAGCCATTATTGGATGTTTGGTTTCTCTACCATCCGATGCCTTTCTAGATGTGTCTCTCTTTCTGATGTTTTTCCAGATTGAGTCTTTGTTCACTTTTATCTAAAGCCATTATTAGATATTATGAGTTATACCTTTCATTCAAAGCCATTATTGGATGTCTGGTTTCTCTACCATCCGATGCCTTTCTGGATGTGTCTCTCTTTCTGATGTTTTTCCAGATCGAGTCTTTGTTCACTTTTATCTAAATCCATTATTAGATATTGTGAGTTATACCTTTCATTCAAAGCCATTATTGGATGTCTGGTTTCTCTACCATTCGATGCCTTTCCGGATGTGTCTCTCTTTCTGATGTTTTTCCAGATCGAGTCTTTGTTCACTTTTATCTAAAGCCATTATTAGATATTGTGAGTTATACCTTTCATTCAAGGCCATTATTGGATGTCTGGTTTCTCTACCATCCGATGCCTTTCCGGATGTTTCTATCTTTGAGATGTTTTTCCAGATCGAGTCTTTGTTCACTTTTATCTAAAGCCATTGTTAGATATTGTGAGTTATACCTTTCATTCAAGGCCATTATTAGATGTCTGATTTCTCTACCATCTTATGCCTTTCAGGATATGTCTCTCTTTCTGATGTTTTTTCAGATCGAGTCTTTGTTCACATTCATCTAAAGCCATTATTAGATATTGTGATTTGCACCTTTCGTTCAAAGCCATTATTGGATGATTGGTTTCTTTACATTCAATGCCATTCTTGAATGTAGTCTCTGTTCACATTCATCTAAAACCATGATTAGATATTGTGATTTGTACCTTTCGTTCAAAGCCATTATTGAATGTCTGGTGTCCTTTTATCCAATACCTTCTTGGATCTCTACCTTTCTCACTTTGCATTTGATGCCTTCTCAGATTTAACATTTTATCTCATTCTTATCTGATGCTTTCTCAGATATTATGATTTATACCTTTCATTCAAATGCATTATTGGATATCTGGTTTCTTTTGCCATCTGATGTTTTTCCGGATGTGCCTTTCTCTGTCTTTTCTTGAAGATCCAGTTTGAACTCTTCAATATGAGAAAATCCCGGAAAATCTTTTGTCTATCCTTTTATTTCAAATTGATCCCTAGAAGAGATCATGTCTTCTTTCTGGTTCCATGCCCAGTAAAGAGTGTGCTTTTATTTTCCCCAGTGTGTCCTCAGAGTATCCCCTTTGAGTCTCTTATGTTGGTTAGTCTGTATCCCCAGTGAGTTTTCCTCATGGATACTAACCTTCATCCTTTCCCAGTAAGCTCTCTATGGTGGTTTGCTCATTATCTCTGGTGTCTGGTCTGTCTGCACCTTTGCATCTATCATGATATCATATCATCATGGCATGTCAGCACTTGCATGTCTGCTGCTTGTCCTTAGCATCTGTATTCCATCTAAAGGCAAAATTTCCGGTTTGCTATATTTAAACACCTTTCACCTTGATGCCCCGAGGATTTCCATTCCTCGTGCCATCCGGTAAAGCTATTTAAATAGGGGCAACTATTGTACCCCAAATTTTACCCCTTAGATGTTATAACATCTTCCATAGACATTTAGGTTCAATCATCCATGCGTTGTTAACTAACCATTTCATTTTGCAAGTTTGTTTCTTTTGTGAAAAGCCAGGACTTATACAAAGAGGAGGGCAAAGTCCCCTAAGCCGAGCTCTCATCTAATTCAAAGAGAGAAGGACAATTAAGGCCCCAAATGCAACTATTGAGCTCATCTACATCCTAAAAGTCTCAATCAATAAGAATTCAAGCGTGTCTGACTCTCATTACCAAGTGCCTCGAGCCACAAGTTCACCATGCCTCCAATTAGGGTTTTGTTATGACAAGACAATCATGGCCTTTGATTTTTGATCAAGATTTATTCTCAAGCCTTGGGACATGACTCCATATGGTAGTAGACATCCCTAGAGACCATAATTGAGCCTTAGATATGATTAAAGAAGCATGATCATCAGGAATCATTCAAGTGCATTCACAGTTGAAATTAGGGTTTTGACTGAGGCCATAACCTTAGAGATTTTGATCCAAAATGAAATATCCAAGTCCTCAACACATCATGACATGTATCCTTGATGATTTAGGGTATGAGAGATCAAATTATAAGAGGTTTCTTGCAAAGGAAGTAAGGGCTGGTTCATGAAACTTTTCAAGTGTGGAGATTTCACTACTTGTGCAAAAATTGAAACAGTCATAACTTTCAAACCACACATCCAAATTGAGTGACTCAAAGCTCAAATGGAAGCTCTTTCTATGATCTTCAAAACATATTCGAGGACCCTCTTTCAAAAAATGCATGGTTTTTGAGTTACAAGACTTGGAAGATAAATCACCGTTTGGGAGTTGGTGAAATTTCAGCTTTTTCACCCTTATTTGCACACGACTTTAACCTAATTTTCCATATAGTTCCAAGCCTCAAATAAAAAATCCTTGAACATGAAAGTTGTAGAGGGCATTGAGGGCTTTCCAAAAAGTACTAGAACTCCTCAATCCATTGAGTGTGCTGTGAGATTCGAAGCTTCAAAGTTATGGATTTCATTTCTTAAAACTCAAGCAACCAACTTTTGCATATTGACTCAAAACCACTTCTAATCACCAAAGCTCCACATTTCTGAGTTCTAAAGGTAGTTTTAGTGGTAACTAGACCTCTGCCACGTTTGCATTAAAATAACATGTTTCATTTCAAATTAATGCAACTTGACAAGTTGAGAGAAACTTTCCAAAACCAAAACATTGTTTATTCTTTTTTGCTCTCCTTGAGCCTTGGTCCAATCCCATCACACCACATCATACCTAACCATCATAGATTTTGGAAGACTTTGGTTCAGCAAAAGATACATCTCACATGATGAAAAGGGCAGATTTGGCATAATGTACAACTTTGGTCATGCCTTGGATTCTCATGTTTCCCTATAAATAGCAGGCTGTTCTACTCAGTTTGGACACCAACACTTTCCACAATACACTCTAAAATATTTCTAAGTTCAAACTTGGCAAGTGAGGAGGAGGGAGGAATCATCTTGCAAGCTGGTGCCAGTAAATTGAGCAAAGAAGTCAGTGCATATTTGAGGGTGCAGTGAACATATTCCACTAGGTATTTTTCCATTTTTATCAACCATACTCATGCTATTTAAACTAACTGCCATGATCATCTCATACCTGAGTTTGTATTGAATATTGGTGTTATTAGTGTGTTCATCCACATTGTGCACTGATAGTTGTTGGTTTGTAACATCCATGTATTAGCATTTTTATATCATGACTGTTCCTTTAACTAGTTTTATCTGAGCAAAATGTATTTTGATAGACTTTCATGATCTATATCTCTTGTTCTCACTGTCTCTTATTTCACAATGTCATGCTTGAGATGCCATGACCATAACTATGCTCAAGTGAACACTTTGCTGTTTTGTTGTGGAAGCCTTGCTTTTAGGTGACCTCATGGAAAGTAGGGATTGAATCTACATATTTGTTCTATGAAACTATCAGTTATGGTTGGAGTAGTGCAATGTATTTGTTAAAGCTCATGAGATTTCTTTGTTGTTTAGCACTGCCAGTACCTGATATTGTGTTGTTTCATGTTTATAAGACCACAATCATGTAACTTGCTTTGTTGCTGTTTAAATGCTAGTGTTTAAAATTAGGACATGTAAGGTCTTTGTTCACTACTGTTAACCTGAAATATTTTGTATTTATGATCTTGAACTTGAAACTGTTTTGAAGCATTTGTCCATACCATGTTGGTTTTGGTTTGAATAGCATGAAGGCTTTGTTTGAGGTCATATTGGTAACCAAGTTCTGTTATGTTCTTTGCTCCCTTACTAATAACTTTTAACCTATATGTTTGCAAAATCATGATCATGCTGCTTGTCTGATTTCATTACATTTGGATCAAGTGACTGTGTGGAGTCTTTGTTGGTGACAGGTTTTTAGTTGCTTTCACTAAATGTGTGAGTAGGTTTTTATCATGCTGCTATCATGCTACTTGCCTTGTACCCAAATGAATGATATTGTGTGTCCATGTTATGCTAATTTTGTTTCAAATGGCATGAAAGATTTGGTTTGTACATTGTTTCTCTTTTGTTGAGCAATACACCATAGTTCTCCACCCTTTTACTTTTATCTTTGGTCATACATTCACATCATCACTATATCAGTTTTTATGCTCAAAATGTCCAGGTTTCATTAATTGAGAACACACTGTTTTAGGCTGACAAAATGATATTGATGATTCCCATGTCTCATTTGGTTTTTTTTGTTCTGTCATGATCATGCTTGTGCTACTATGTGACATCAATGTCATTGCCTTGATTCTGAGAATTGTATGAACTGCTAATTTTTTGAAGCTTGTGTTTGAGGCTAGGCCATAATCATACTAATGCCATATAGCTATGTGTAGAGTTATTTTCCCGAGGTTGCTTTGTAATGCCATGGTCTGAGATTGTTCCCACATGTCTGAACTGCCATTAGTGTAATTGAAATGTTTGGTATGAATGTTTGACAGACTTTAATGATGTCTTTTTGCTCATGTCATGTAATGATCATATTGTTGCCATGCTTACTAGTTTGTTCCTTGCCTTTTGATCAAGTAATAACACTGCCTTGCTTTGATTACTATGAATCACATAGATTGGTAGATTGCCATATGTTGTCATAATAGGTCTAGTCTCATAGATTTGCACTAGTGTTCCTTGATCCCCTTATGATTTTGACTCTGTATGGATGTGCCTTTGCCTTATGCTTTCACTATACCATGAATGTATGACTGTCTGGCCTGGATATTAATGTTTGAATGAGCTGCTGTCATTTTGCTCTCTTTTCATGTCCATATGTTTTCTCTGCCTAAAATGCATATGATCTCTGGTTGGGAATGTGTATTGCTTTGTTGCCTTTTCTTTTCTTTGAAGTATGTCCAATAATTTTGCTTAAGCTACTACTCTTTGTTCAAAATGCATTCTTATTGCTATCAGTTATGGTTAGCATGGTGCAGTCTTGATTAAGTTTGTGAAATTCTATCTATTTTGACTAGTGAACATGAACAAAGTTTGAGTTAGCAGCATTGTTGATACCATTTTGACAGGTTTTAAAATTCTTCATGTTTTGATTGCAAGAGTTCATTGAATGTACTGGTTGGTGTTTGTCTTGACCAGTTCATGTGCTTACTTCAATTTCTTTTCCTGTTGTGATTTTTGATTGCATGTTGCTTATATATCTCAACACATGAATTGTTATTCTTTGGAAATTTGAAGGTTGAACCTGGCTTTGATCTAACAATTTTTGAGCACTGCCCTTTATTGTGAATAGTTGTGTAATCTCTTTGAATGCACCTTCCTTTCATCTTGAATTGCTCTTATGTCAAGTCATAAATAAATCATTGGCAACCTGTGTTACAAGCCAAGAGGAAAAGGATTTATATCTTTGGCTTTGGTTTTGAAAATGAATTGATAAATTTGTTACTTGTTAGTCCACTTGTTTGGTTTGCTGAATAATTGGCAAGGCAGTTTTTGCGCAGCAACTGGGATCTTGTTCTCTCACGATCTCTCAAAACCATAGACTAGTTGTGGCAAGGAGTTGGCTCTTTAGGTTTTGCCTGTGTGCAAAGGTTTATAATAACATGGAGTCGTGTTCATTACCGGATGTAAGGGCCACCCCAGTGGCAAGAACAGACGCACACATACCATGAGGACCGAGGTTCGAATCCCCCTCGCCCCAGTCCTTTTGTTTTATTTTCTGCAAGCGCTTTTGTTTTGTATATGTTGTATTGTTACCATAACTTGTTAAAGCGCACACACTGGGCAAAATGGTGAGTGTTTTGGGCTGTAACCATCAGGACTCGGGTTAAACACCCATGGGAGGCCTTTCTCCTAATTTTTTTATCACTTGTTCATTTTATATTTTTAATTCATGCTTTAAATTCAATAATTCATAACTTGATCATCTTCTATTCTTTTTTGCCCATTCTTTTTGCCAATTACTCCTTAGTGAATCCACTTTTTGAACATAAAAAGAAATTGATGGAAATGAATATTTTTGAGGTACTTATTCATGTGGGAAGTGGAAGGCCTTTTAGAGTTTCTGTAATGAATAATCTTGACTTCTTTGATTATTTTATCATGTTATCTTGTTCATTTTGACCTAGTGATGCCTAATGCATATGGTTCTAACCTTGTATAGCATTGTGAGCTTGGTTTCACTTTGATATCTTGTTGTTTAATGTTTTGTTATCATATAAATATCTTTACAAACTTCTTGCCCATAAGAATTGTTATTCTCCCCTTTTTCCAAAGGAAAGTCTTTTTATTGACCGCAAGGTCATAGATAGCTCATTCTCTTTTAACCTAGCCTTAGGTTTGGAGTCGCCGCACTCCACGTAGGTGTCTTGCCGTCAGACCCTACTTTCCCGTGAATACTTCATTCCCTTTTAACTTAGCCTTCCCAAGAGATAGCCATTAATCTCTTATAACTCTTAAACCTTTCAATCCCTTCACAAGAGATAGCCATTAATCTCTTCTCTTTCACGGCGGTCTAACCCTTCACAATCCCTTTATAAGAGATGGCCATTAATCTCTTCTCCTAAATAATCCATCCCCACAAGCCTTGCTTTCATGCTTTTCACCATACTTTCCCCTTGGAACTTTGGCCATAGTCAATGGTTCCTCTCTCACCCTTAGTTAGGGGAACTACGAATGCTCTGATTCCATTCCCGTCAGGATACGTAGGCACAAGATGCGATGTCTTGGCGAGCATACTTAGTGTATATACCCTTAGGTCTTTACCTTAACATTTTTCCCTTAGCAAGAAACATTAGCATAACACAAATACTAACAAGAGGTTCCTGTAGAGTACTACAAACGTTTAGGATGCTAATACCTTCCCTTAGTATAACCAACCCCCGAACCTAGATTCTCTTATTAGGGTTTTCGTTCTTTACCCTTTCCTTTGGATAAATCAAAGACCGGTGGTGAATTTCAAAGATTTGTGATTCAAGTTAATTAATAGCTTGATATCCGATTCTCACCGCAACACTGGCTGCGGCGGTTGCTTTCTCTATTGTGCTTGTTGTTTGATTTGGAGTCCTTTGCTTGTTTAAGAGTTTAAACTTGTAGCTTGATTTTTTATACATTATTTATAATTCAGAACAGGCTTCATAATATACCTGTGATTTAAATTGAAATATCGGGTTGTGTTATTTTAGACTAGATCTTCTATAGAATTTTTTTGAGAAAAATATAATTGTTCATAGTAGCCAAATTGGTGTAGAGATAGAAAAGTGGTAGAGTGAGAATCACTGAATGCAACTACATCACAGTGTTGTAATTCACAAGCCAAAATAGTTTTTACAAATTCATATAACTTCCTTAATCCCTGTATATTTTTCATGCTGGAGCATTAAGTAGTAAGCTCCACAATCCAAAACACTGCCAATTCTGAGCATTAAGTAGTAAGCTTCATAATGGAAGCAACAATGTCTCCATTGGCAGCAACAATCTTAGCTTCACCAAAAATAATTTAGGTGTTGGAAGTTGGGCTCTTGAAAATAACTGCTTCTGTGCAACAGATGCTGATGTTGCCTCGGAGACGATCAAGCGAAGGAGAAATGCCAACATTAGGCAAAAATCTGGAATGAAACGATGCAGCCAAAGAAGAGCCCTGCAACCCACTTTGATTCAGATAGCTGCTACAACACACAGACAGCCTGGGAAAGAGCCTTGCAACCCAACAAACAGGACTGCCGACCTCCTTGGACCGCACCTCCTTAATATGCAGAAAACCAACACAGAAATACCTCACAGGCTCTCCTCCCTGCTCAAGAAGCACCTAACACTGCCTTTTCATAATGAATCCTAGAAATTCCACCACCATAAGCAGAAAAAACAACTAAACCTCACACCAACTTCAAGACCAATACAAAAGAAACTGAGTCATTGCATAATAGAGGGAACTCAGAAGAGTCCCAATTAACGAACATTATCCAGAAATGCTAAGGGTAAACTTTGTTGTTAATAAAATATGCACTACTAAGGCTAAACTGTTGTGAAATTTAATGGTATTTGGGTTATACATAGTTTAGTTTAGTATCAGAGTTAGAACTTAGAAGTAGTAGTTTGCTGCTGTTAGGGTTGTAAGTACTATTTTGGTGGTATGTGGGATAGAATTCGTGCTAGCTTACATGTTAGCATTACTGTTGCCTTGGGTTCATAACAAACCTGGGTTTTATCTTGTTTTTGTGTGACCTATATGGTTTAAGATTACTCTCTATTCTATTTCAAATTTTCACTGATAAGTTCAAAACATGTCGCTTTCTTTGGTTGAGTCTTTAGAAACAAGAAACAAAGTTTAGTTTCTCATTTATTTTCTTTAGTCTCTCATGTATGTGATCGATTATATTCTTCTAGTTATCAAATTTCATTTTCTTACAGTATTATTGTAGCTCAGTTGATATAAATCCTATTGGCAGTTTATGTAAGCAGGGCATTAGAGCATTCATGCAATGGGCAACAATACATCTTGGTTACTCATCTTTGGCAGAAATAGAAGCAGCTCCACCCACAGTTGAACTTGAACCTATGCGTTCTGACCATATTTAGGTAGTGTTATGTTCTATTACATTTTTCCTTAGTGTTTGTTCTTGAAATATCTCGATGACTCATTTCATATGCATAGCATATATGTTGGCAACACATAATATTTGTTAATGCTACTATGCTAGATGGAGGAAAAGAGACAATTTAACTTGATTATTGTTCATAATCATTTTATGAAAATTACTATTCAGATACTTCTTTTTTTATTGAATAGACTGATGAAGCTGATCTAGGAATGACTAATGAGGAACTATCTATTTATAGAGGAACTATATATAAAAATTATATAGTAGTACGATCACAACCTCGTTTAATTAGTTCAATTAGTTTTGATGAAGATTCGGTAAGGAACCTATTATGATTCTTCTTGCTTTCTTAACTCTCTTCAATTATTTGAAGCCTGATTCAATCTTTTGCATTAATTATGAATACTTTTACTAGGTTCAATTGTTTGTGTATTTTATGCTCAAGTATGCAATGGAGATATTGCTCGCTGAATCAAGCCTTGTAACATAATACTATTTTGTTTGGTCAACAACCAAAGTAGCCATTTTCCTTGCATGCCTTGGTCTTACTGTCCTTCCTGTGAATACTATTGGATTCATCTGTTTGTGTTTGATGTCCTTGTTGTTGCTTTTGATGATGAAAAGTATGTTATTTTCTCGAGCAGGGTGGTTTCTCATCTCTTGTCAGATCCTTGAGAAATTGGTGCATTGAATTTCTCACTAAAATTGGTTCATTGAATTGCTTACTATTATTATATAGTTAATTGGATTTTGAAGTCCATCATTTATTTTAGGGTTGTGAGTCAGTGACAAGTAGATGTATGTGTGTTTGGGTATAAATGAGTCCATAATAGTAACCATCTTGGCATAATTAACTTCCTTTTGCTTACCTTATTGAACACGGTTTCTTGTAGCATGCATAGTGAGAGAGAAATAGTTACTAAAATTGTTGGAACCATTCAAGATGTGATTAAATCAAGTTTGTTGAAGTAGATGCCATATTTTTTTTATCGATTCACCTGAAACTTATGTTATTCTATTTTGGATATATTGATTCAAGATGTGATTAAATCAAGTTTGTTGAAGTAGAAATGACTTGTCATCGTCTCACTCATGGATAACTTTCAAATTTTGTAGGTTTTAATTATAGAGGTAAATATTATGCTTGAAATGACACCTTCCACTGTTCTGGTTCATCAGGTAAATGCTTCCAAATCAGTTAAAAAATATATGTGGTTTTCATAATTCTAAGTTTGAATTAGTCCATTATTCTTCACTTCAATCAATTTCCAAGTTGCCTTATTGCTAAATCTGATATGAACTAACATATACAGAAAAGAAGCTGCCAATTAACCAAAAAAAAGCAAGGATGAGTTTGGAGGACCCAAAGTAACCGTTGGTGATTATGGAGGAAACAAGGATGAACCTCTTGCTGACTACAGGCCTTCATTTAGGGTATTTTTATAACATCATAGCTTTTGTATATTCATTGTTAAATACAAGGTTTTGTCCATTTTCCTTTAAATTATGCAATATTGTTTCATGTTTTTTTAGTCGAATATCATTTAAATGTGAACTTTTAGATTTCTTTTCAATTGAAATTATATTCATGCTTTCCTCATTTATGGATTATATACTCATACTTTCCTGATCAAGTTTTATTGTCCCCACTAAATTGCAGGGTATTGGTACAAGTTTTGGATTCTTGTGGCTTTAGAGCACCAAACTAGTTCAGATGATGCTTAAATTTAACATTTTTTTGTTTAAGCTCATGCAGTTTTGGCTAGATTCTAGAGTATTTAGCTCAAGTACTTTCATACGATAAGCTTCTAACATATAAAGTGACATGGTGTTTATATAAATATAATATGATATATATGTTGAATGAAGAATATAAGTGATTATCTGCCCCATTTTGTTCATATTTCTACTAACAATTTTTTTTTTATTTTAAAAATAAATTACCAGTGGATTTGCCTGTGGAAAGGAAATTTCATACGAATTTACCTGCATATGTACTTATGGAACAGAAAGTTGCGACAGTTGGAACCGTCGTAATCAACAATAAAAACAAAAATCAAATGGAAAGTTACGACAGTTGATAACCATCGCAATATGCAGATTATGTCAATTTCTTACCCGTCGTGAGAGTTAACGACGGTTGGTGTGACAGTTTTGACAACCGACGCGATACGGCTTCGCGACACACATTTCTGTGACAGTGCAACAACTGTCGCGATTTGAAAATTACAGCGGTTTTAACCGTCGTAATCTACCAAAATAACCGCCGTAATCTGCCAATTTTCTTGTAGTGCATGTTTGTGGAAAAATTAAAGAACCTTCCTTTTTCATGATTTGATGAACTTCCCTTTTTAATTTATCAGGTTTGTAAAGAAAGTGGCTCTACCGATGGCTGCCCGTGCATTCGTTCTTCTTGAGACTCTACTATTTAAGTTTCATGGTGACAAAATGTTTTCTTCAGCACTCTTATTCTTGGATAAAAGAAAAAAATCACATTAATGAGGAACAACCAACAACTATGCATCTTCTTTACAGTAAAAGGTTTGTCGGTGAGCATATGCTGCTTGGACTTTCTGATGGAATATTGTGAGAATTTGCCTCACCTTGTGTCTAAGAAACTCATTGTGGAACATATCTTGAAGTTGAATTTGAAGAATTTGTCAAGCTTGAATTTAACCTCAATGATCTGTATCTTATGTAATAACCTTTGACTTGAAATTAATTAGGACTTTTGACATTTGTAACGAACATTGAATCTTGTATTCCTTCAATTAATTTGAGCTTGTAAACTTTCAAGTTTGAAGTTTCCTTTCATGCGACTTTTAAAAAAAGGATTACAACTTGTATTTCTTGAAATGATGAAGTTTAGCATTTAGATTGTGAACTTGAACTTGGATAATTTGGACATGGATTTGAAAAAATGGAATTGGTTTTTTTCGGAATTGGATAATAGAATTGGTTTTGGAATTTGGTTTCATTGGATTTCAAATTGGATTATTGAAATGGATGTGGGTTTTTAAAAAAATGGAAAATTGAATTTGGATGATGGTTGAAATTTGAAGGTGGAATTGAAATTGAGTTATAATGAATATTGATGTGAATTTGGATAAATGGTTAGAAAATAGATTTTTGAATTGGTTTATGGATATGGTTAGGAAAAATGAAGGAAAACATGGATTGTGAATTTGAAATGGATATTTGATATGGATTTGAATATGGAAAAATGGATAAGGAAAAGAAATGGATTTAAAACGTGGATAATGATTATGGATTTGGAACAATATTTTTAGTTTGGATATGGACGTGGTTAGGAAAACTTGGATATGGGATGTGGTAAATGTTGATGAACAACCCACTTGTTACTTGAATCCCAAACTTAAATCCACAGGAACGTTCTTCCATCTTTTGTCTTAAGAACTTTAATGCCACTTGAAACATTCTTGAATCCATGAGCCTGTTAATTTTAATCTCCAGTTTAATCAAACCAATCACCTTCCTTTTGATGAAATCTCAATCCACAATCAACATGAAACACTTTGTCTTAATGAAAATTCAACCAATCCTTTAGATGATGATCCTAACACGAGAACCATGTCTTAAGGAATCCCTGGAAATAGAGATACCACTTGTAATGTAACTTGCAATGAAAACCATCACAGTCCTCAAATGACCATGTTCAACACCAATGGAAAGAAAACCCTAATCCTCCTTGGGGTATACACTGAAACTTCTGAGAAACTTTGAGGAAAGTGACCTTGATCTTTGCTAAGAAAATACCTAAACCCTAGTTCCCTGACTGGGAAAATGAGTATTATCTCCATTTAAAATTAATGCACCTACACAAGCCGATTAATCATAATAAACACGCATATAAGATCCTATGACATAATTCTCAGAAGATCATGACCAAAGACTCGATAATCTTACAGAGAGAAAATTGAGAAAGGTAGGACAAATTTGGGGTATGACAGATGCCTCTATCTAATTGCCTTGGACCTGAGAGAATGAACTGCTGCATTGAGTTCATTTTTAGGGTAAAAGTCAATTAGATACAAGAAGACCCCAAAATTTGTCTACCAAGAGGAAAAATGCAAAATTGAGGTAGAAAGAGAAAATAGTGAAAATGCAGTGAAATAAAAGAAGAACAAGTTTATTGGCAAAGCTTTGCAGTGGAAAAGCTTATAAGAGACTTTTAGGGTAACCTCTGCTTAGGGATTGAAGAATGACTTGCTGGGGAATATAAATTCCATGAGCGCATGCGGGGTATTAACTATTTTCAAAGAAATACTGCCGACTTTGAAAGAGGATTGGCCAGGGTTTGTTGATTGATCATAGATCCAGTTATGATATGTTTGATATGATGTTCCATTTTGGGTGGAAATGTCATGCATTACATGAAGCATGCAGATGTATATAAGGATGCAACTTTTGAGGATTTGATGCATGTATGAATACAAATAATTTTGTTACGTTGATAAGTTCAATGACTGTGTTTGATGACAATCTTGTTTTGGGCAAGAATGTTATGCATGCCATGCATGTGACAATGCAAATGATAGAGTATGCTAGGAATATATCTCCGTTTAAGGGTGAGACCCTCTTGGATATCATTAGGGATTGGATTATAAAATTGCCAAGTGAAATTGGACTTTGGGTTTTATGAAGGTGCCAACAAAGGTGGACTTTCAGGTAGTTGCCAATAAAAATTGGACTTTTGGATTATGAAGGTGCTAACAAGGGTGGACTTTTAGGTAGTTAGTTGCCAATAAAAATTGAACTTTTGAATTATGAAGGTGCCAACAAGGGTGGAATTTTAGGTAGTTGCCAATAAAAATTGGACTTTTGGATTATGAAGGTGCCAACAAGGGTGGACTTTTAGGTAGTTGCCAATGGAAATTGGACTTTTGGATGAAGGTGCTAAAAAGGGTGGACTTTCAAAGGATTTGCCAAACGGGAACTTGGACTTTTAAAAGGTTTTTTTAAATGGGAACTTGGACTTTTAGACGGTTTTCCAGACGGGAACTTGGACTTTTAAAAGGTTTGCCAGACGGGAACTTAGACTTTTAAAATATTTTCCAGACGGGAACTTGGACTTTTATAAGGTTTGCTAGATGGGAACTTGGACATTTGGAAGGTTTGCTAGACGGGATCGTGGACTTTTGGATGGTTTTCTAGACGGGAACTTAGACTTTTGGACGGTTTGCCTGACGGGAACTTGACTTTGAATTGCCAAGCAATGTTGGACTTTAGTGTCAAATCTTGTGTTACAGGATTTGAGATGTCAAATTCATGTTATAATGGTTAGGCCCAATGAATGATATAATATGCGTGGCTCTATGCTTGAGTGAAGCGACATGACTAATGATCTATGCAATGATATGAACGTTTCCAAAAATGCCCCAACAGAGGCTAATGGATAAAATATTCCTTTTGTAGTAAGGCTTCTTGTCAGAAGGCAAAAGTTGTTTGGTGGGGTGATAACATGATTCCCCAACACTAGTTTTAAACTCAAAGGTTGTTGACAAAATCTTCTTGCTTGAGCAGCTTGAAAGTATGGAGAGGAGTTGCCCTAGTTTGGCTCATCTTGCCCCAGTCTGGGTCTTTGAAGAAATTTTCCTTGAAAGGAGGTTGGAAGCAGTTGTACCATGAGATTCACTCGAGATGGCTTGCCCCAGAACTTTGAGCCATAACATAATTTGTCCTTGAACGGAAATTTGGAAGCAGTTATACCATGAGATGAACTCGAGATGGCTTGCCCCAAATTCTGAGTCATAATAGGATTTGTCCTTGAAAGGAAATTCAAAAGTAGTCGTACCATGAGATGAACTCGAGATGGGTTACCCCAGAATTTTGAGTTATGAAAGGATTCGTCCTTGATTGACTGAATCTTGGAGTATTTGGCTTCGAAGTACCCTTGAGGTGGTTTTCCCCAGAATGAGCGTTGAAGTGACTTAACTTGTGCTGACCGAGTATTGGAGGGATTCACCCTTAATCAAAAGGAACCTCTGAATGCCTGCCCCTTGGATGGTAGAGTCTTGAGATGATGCTCTTCTGATAAACCAGATTCTTGAATGATTTGTCCCATAATTAACTGATGCTTGGGGACTTGCTCTGGATTGTCTGATTCCATAATCATTGGATGTCAATGCCTCTTATCCATGAGGTGATCTTGACTCTGATCGAGTTTAACGAATGATCAAGTCCTCTTTGATTGTTTCTTTGTTGGAATTTCCTTGATGTCAAGTACTGACTTGCAATTAAAACTGTTTATTCACAAATGGTAATTTTAATGCGATATTCACGCAAGTTTTGAAAAAAAAAATTTATTAGGACAATGTAATAGTGTGCGACGAATGGACCATTAGTCCAAACACAGTGCTGATTTAGCTAGTGTGTGAAAGATACAACTAGAAGAAGATTAACAAATCTCTAGGAGTCAGTTTATGCAACCTTGCTGTAGTATGCTTTTAGAATAAACCCTGCCTCAATTAGGTCTTTTAAGGGTTGTAACGTGGTCTGGTTCACAGTTATAGAAACAAAGGATATAAGGCTCAAATTTGATTTGTACCCACCCCTTCTTCGTGATGTTCTCCAGTCCTACGTTTAATTAAATTGACACACATTCATCTTCTAAGAGAGTTCGACAATGTGAAAATGTAAATGAGGATTCCAGATTTCCCTTAAAATGGCAATCACTTTATTCTTCCTGTTTTGCTTTGTTGAGGATTTGAGGACATCTTTTGATTGATTTTTCTTATGATCCCTAACTTTTGCCTGGACTGATTTTTTCAAGTCCACCGGGATTACCCTAATTTTTGCCTAAGTCACCTTTTTAAGGTGTTTGACTTAGCGGGCTTTTCTTCTTTTTTTCTTCTTTCTTCTTTTTGATTTTTTTTCGTTTTTGGAAAGGCTTGTGACTGCCAAGTCATTATAGTTCCTTCGACACTTCAGGATGTGTGAGAAGAATATCATGTGCTTGATCCTTAGATGGGATGTATCATCTTGAAATTAAATGTGTAGTCAGATTAACTGAACATTACCCATGCCCTAGGTAAAGTGTAAGGTTTTAGAAATCCGAAGAAAACTCCTACTTCTAGGCTCGAAGTGGTTGACTAGGGATTAACTCCTTATTTCTCCAGTGTTTAGGGATTGAAATAATGTTTGTACATCATCAACAAGATTTTATTCGAAAGCATACATTTTGCAATTATGGGTATTTCGTTTTCATTATCCTCCCTCCAATCTTTGCTCAAAGAACAATTTGGTAAAGAAAGTGGACTAGAGGTATATGGATGTATTTTTTTTTGTATTATTTTTTATATAAGTGAAGAAAATTGAGCGAATGCGACATGATTAATTCAGAAAATGTATGATCACTTCATTAATATTACCATTCAAAACAAAATTTAATTCAGATCAAATAGTCCAGAACTGACAGAATTTTTGGGTAAATGAATTTGATTCGCATCATGTTTAAAGTTTGATTCGAATCAAATCAAATAGAAACAAACATGATTTTTGAAAACTGAAATTGATTCGAATCAAATTAGACAAAATTCGTTCCCAGAAAATTGATCAGGATCAAGTGTAAAATTTGATCAAGATCAAATTGCTAAGGTGAGCTACTGTCCAATTTGATTTGGATAAAAAATTCATTGTAAAACTGAATGATTCGAATCAATATTGTAAAATCTCAAAATTTCAAATTTTCAAAAGCATTTTGAGATTTTACCTTGAATCAAATTTTGTCCAAAAACACAAAGTGATTTCATTTCAGTATCATATGCTATTGATCAAAGAGCATTTAGATCAAGAACAAATCTAACCAAAATTTTATTTCTAAACACGAGAAATGCAATAATGAAGGACACTCAACGAATCGAAATAAAACAAAAATGAAAGTGATAAGACAAGCAACAAAATAACCGGATAGTAGAGACATGCAACTACACAAAACATATTGTTTCTTATAATACAAGAAAATATATAAAATTGGGTATATGCTCGGTTGGGTTGACTATAGACCTTATGGGGGTTACTTGTATTTTGAACTACTACCAATAGTCAATGATAACCACTATGACTAGAGGAAATCATACTAATTGACTCGGTGAAATCTGATTGTATAAGACTATCTAAAATAAGGTGCAGTGCTCAGGTCCAAACGACTGGAGTAAAAATTGAACATCTGCTCATTGCAAACAATCTTGATATGGCAGTTGAAACAACCTTACGCTCATGTTGAAATATATGTCTCCATGGAGTAGGATTAAATAAAATATATTATTAAGAAAATTTGAATAATTACTCTACTGATAGTTGATAAAAATTAAGGATTATTAGTTTTTTCATAAGTAACTTTTGTCTTATGAATATTGACAATATTATTTTGTATTCTTGAATGGTAAATGCCTTTGTGATTAAATGATTCTACGTGACTACTTTATTTCTATTAGTTACTACATGTAAAATTAGATGATTTGAGATATGATATTCTATCTAACAAAATATGGTATGTAATTGTATAATATTATGTTTAACCTTGTGACATCATCATGATGTAAACTTGTGTATGAGTATTTCACCCCTTATATTAGAGATGATGTCGGGGAGGCTGTTGGACCATTCGGGTACTTAGAAAATTAAGTGTTTGGAAGAACATGAGGATTCAATTTAGGAGGTAGGCAAGACAACCCAAACTTTAAAGTTCATAAAACTCATAAGAACAACACAATGAATAAAAGGATTAATTGTTTCTTCAATTGTACATCATATCTCTTTAGAATTGGTACTACCTATGGAAAGAATGATAAGAGCACTCAATATAAATAATGTTAGAGAGAAGAATACCTCTTCCAACCTAGAGGACCTAGGTCTCACAACCGTCATTCTCCTCGCGTTAGAGTTCATGGTCCTCACGTTCCTCATCATGATAACACAAGTATAGGCGAGAATGGGTTTGAAGGGAATGAAAATGTTGCATCAGAGGAGGATCCATCCAAATACTTCAGAGATGATGGTACCAATAGAGAGCTCCCAAATGGCTACTAGCAGTATGTTGATGGTTGACTCATAGTGATGGAAACTTTGAGAGCCGTTTTTGTGATAGCTAGTATACTAGATGGGTCTACGTTCCTAGATTTTTCCTTTTAGTAATGTTGACTCAGAGGATGTAATATGTGAATATTAAATATGACTATGTTAGATCTAAATAAGCTAAATATTTATCTATGTCTAATGTTTGTAGAATATGTAAGCCTATGGGTAGAATAATTGACACTTATGCATGTTGTAATCTAATGTATAATATATGTTGATATTTGCTTGCATTCCATTAAGAAAATACTTTAACTTATAAATCAATTTGAATTAGCTTGATAAGATCTCAATGAAATAGGCATGGCAAGAAAATCCGGGACCGCCGGGGTCCGCCCTGAAATTAACGGGGGGAAACCCGATTTGATTGGGTGCGAATGCGGGTGCGGGGAAAACCCGGTTTGTAAATGCGGGTGCGGGTGCGGGGAAAACCCAGTTTGTAAATGCGGGTACGGGTGCGGGTGCGGAGAATGCTACTACCCGCCCCGCACCCACCCCCGCCCCGCCCGGTCTTATGGTATTTACTTTAATACCCATATTTAAATTATTTTATTACACATTTATTCACTTTTGGAGAAGTAATTAAAAATCCCCATTAGTCATTTCTCACCATTCACTCAAACCCTCATCTTTAGAAACAAGTTTATTATTAAAATGGTCAAGTTTTTAATAAAATTAATAATTTTTATTACTATTTAAAAGAAATGATTTTTTTGCGGGTGGGGGAGGGTGCGGGTGCGGGCAAACCCGTTTTCATCGGGGACAGGTCTGTGTGATAAATTTTCACCCCCGATTGGGTTTGGGGGCGGGTGCCGGTGCCGGTGCGGAGCTAGCTAAACCCGCCCCTGCCCTGCCCTGTTGCCATGCCTACAATGAAACTATATTACTATGATTTTTTAAATGTAAATAATTAAAACATAACACTATATAAGAAAAATAAGGGTGTTACAGAAATCACGAAAAGGTCGGCATTAACCTTAAGATACTTCACAAGTGCTTTATTTAACTCGGCTGGCTGATCAACACCTACTCGAACTGACCGCCCCATGTTATCATTGAGATGGACGACTTCAAAATCCTCATTTGGAATCGGCCTTAGGATCTTGATATTGGCATGCTAAGATCATCGTCTTGCAGGATTTGATCCTCCCTCACGTCAAGTTCGACGACGTTGATTGTAACGCCCCATTTTCGACCATTTGATTTAATCGAGTCGATTAAATTATTTTGAGTATTATATTATTTTTATTTATGACTTTGGTGTGATAATATGTTGTTTTGTACTGTTATTATATTTTATCGCATTTTGGGATCGTTTGAGAGATAATTGAGAGTAAGGGTATTTTAGTCTTTTTCCTAATTATTTACTAAGTTAGTAAAAGAAAGAAAAAGAGAAAGAAATAGAAATAGAGAGAATTAGAAAAGAAAGAAAAATAGTAAGAGAAAGAAAAGGAGAAGAAGAAAAGAGAAGGGAAAGAAGAGAAAAGAGAGAAAAAGAGGAAAAGCTAGGAATCAAAGGAAACAACTTCTAGGAATCGATTTAATCGGGTAAGGGTGCGAAACTCGACTATGGTATGATTGTGTATGATTATGTATGTGTTTGCTTGGATGTTTCTTGTTTCCATAGCTTTTGAGTTTTAGGTCGAAAACGATAAAATGATTGGGAATCGATGTTTTTACGGTCGGAAACCGATATAATTTGTGTTGTAAGATTACCATGTGGTTATGAATCATTGCTGATAATTGTTTTGTTGTTGGAATTAATTTGGGATGAAAAATGAGGTTTTTGGGGGTTTTGGGTCGTGTAACCCGTAACAGCATTTTTCTGGTTCTGGTGTGATTCGCCAGGCGAATTTGGGATTGGCCAGGCGAATTGAGTTTGGCCACTAGCTCGCCAGGCGAAGTGCTGGCGAAGGCAGATTCGCCAGGCGAATTTGGAATGACAGAAATGGGGTAGCTTCTGTAACTCTTGGGGTTTTTCTAACTTGGTGACTCGCCACTAGCTCGCCAGGCGAACTGCTGGCGAATGGAGATTCGCCAGGCGAAGTGCTGGCGAAGTGCTGGCGAATGGAGATTCGCCAGGCGAAGTGCTGGCGAATGGTGATTGGCCAGGCGAAGTGCTGGCGAAAGAGGTTTGGCCAGGCGAATTCTGAAGTGGCCAGGCGAATTTGGCTGTTTCTCAATAAATTCTTAACCTTTGAAAATTCATAACTCTTGACCCGTAACTCGGATCGGGACGTTCTTTATATCGTTGGAAAGCTTATAAAATGTACTTTCTGATGATGATGATTTTGGAATTGTTAGCCGATTTAATTATGTCGGAAAAATCGAGAATAGTGTCGGTTGTCGACATTTGCCGTTTTAACGGTGTGTAAATGACGTGTATTATGCTATGTGCTTTTGATATAGATATCGTATGACTTGTATGATGTTGAATGAGGTGAATGCATGTGATGACATATTGTGGTGATGAATTGTGGCCGAAAGGCAAATAAATGCAATATGGTGTATTTGATTATATATGCATGTTTATGGTTGCATATATGTGTGAAAATGCATGGTTGTCATGAGTTCTTGTGTGTCAAGCATCATGATATGCATTGTTGTTACGTCCTGTGGGACGGCGGTTCCGGTGGGGAATCAGCTATAACGTCGTGAGCCTCTCTCGGTGGAGGTGTGAGCGATGGTTATAGACGATCGTGAGCCTCTCTTGGTGGAGGTGTGAGCGATCGGGTCGTGAGCCTCTCTTGGTGGAGGTGTGAGCGATCCATAAACACTGTGAGCCTCTCTTGGTGGAGGTGTGAGCGGTGGGTGAACATCGTAGGCCCGACGGGGAGTTACAGTGATGTAACGAGCGATGGTTCCAGCAGAGTTCCTGAGTGAACTAGTGATGGGATATGAAATCCTGGAGTCGGTACCGCATTTGCATTTGCATTTGCATTTGCATTTGCATAGAGAGTCGTTGTGTCGTTCTCTTTGCATCTGCATGAATTGTGATTGCATTGGTTATATGTGGAAAATCATGATTTGGTGATTATGTGTGAGACATTGTGTGTTTGAGCTTGTGATAGCAATTGTGAATTGTTGTGCATTTGTATTAAATGCATTGAATTATGAATGATATGTTTTGTATATAAACATATGCATGATGTGTGATGTGGGATTATGCGAATATAATCTGTATATGCTTTATGTGTAGGCATGTGATCATTGTGGTGAGGAAATTTGATATGTGTATTTTTATGTTGAAATATGTAATTATATGCAATTATATTATGGTTGTTTTTCTCACCCTTCTGCTCGTTTTATAATGCTCTATGAGGCATTGCAGATTAGAGTTGCTGGAGGTCTTAGGTGAAGCTTTGTGTCTTCACCCTTTTGTCGGTCGGCTCTGATATGTGACACCGGGTAGCTAGGGTGGCCGTTTGTGTACTATGTATATTTTGTTTTGTACATGTACCACTTGGTGTATGACAAACTTTTTACATGGTACATGTATATATGTTAATCAGATTTTAGATTTTCCGCTTTAATTCTATTTTCTGAAAATGTGGGTGTAAGGAACGAAGTTTCCTCTGATGATTGCTACCCCACTGTTGCATATCTGTATGGGCAGGTGTTGTATGAATTGTTTGGTTTCAATTGATGTGATTTCCCCGTCTATACCATGATAATTTAAATATACTCTGACCAAATTCTGAATTTTCTTTTATTGCTTTAAATGCATGATTATTTGGGGGTGTATATTGGGGGCGTCACATTAAGTGGTATCAGAGCCAGTCCGTGTCAGTCTGTGTCAGTTGTGTCTGTCGCCTTGGGCAAGTTGCTGTTGTGCGGCAGTTGTGTTCTGGTGAGTTATTGGTTAACCATAGTTTCTGTATTTGGATGAACAGAATATGGCCCGGATTGTGCAGGGTGTACCGAATGTTTTGGGTAATGATGAGTTCGGAAAGAATAAGCTGCCTATCTTCAAGGGAAGGTATGATCCTGATGGTGCACAATTTTGGTTTGAAGAGGTTGAAAGAATCTTCCATGTGATGGATTGTGCTGAAGAGGATAAGGTGAGACTGGGTACTCGCATGCTGGAGGAAGAAGCAGCTGATTGGTGGGTTAGTTTGCGCCAAGTGTTGGAAGTGGATGATGAAGAGGTTACTTGGGATTTAGTTAGCCGAGAGTTTCGGAGGAAGTATTTTCCTGAGGGTGTGAAGGAAAAGAAAGAGATTGAGTTTTTGGAACTAAAACAAGGCAACATGTCTATTGTTGACTACACTGCTAAGTTTGTGGAACTGGTGCAGTTTTATCCTCATTATCCGGAAGCGACTGCTGAATTTTCTAAGTGTGTGAAGTATGAGAACGGATTGCGTTCGGAGATTAAACGGGCAATCGCTTATCAGAGGATTAGAAGGTTTTCTGATTTGGTGAATAGTTGTAGGAGTTACGAAGAGAATCGTAAGGTGCGTGCTACTCCCTATGAGAATGTGAATGACAGGAAAGGGAAACAACAGTCTCGTAGTGGGGGAGGAATGTCTGGTCCTCCGAGGTGTTACATTAAGTGTTTCAAATGTGGTGGACTTGGTCATCGTTCATTTGAGTGTAGAACTGATGTGAAGAAATGTGTAAAGTGTGGAGGTTCGGGACATGTCGCAGTTGATTGTAGGAGAATTGGGGTGAAGTGTTTCAACTGCGGTGAAACAGGTCACATTAGTACGGGGTGTACGAAACCGAAGAGAGCTCAGACTGGTGGCAAAGTTGTTGCATTGGCAGGAGATGAGACTACTAGTGCAGATCGTTTGACTTAAGGTACTTGTTTATTAATAGTATGCCTTTAATTGCTATTCTTGATATTGGGACGACTCATTCGTTTAATTCTTGTGAGTGCGCGAAGTGTTTGAATTTGTTGTGGATTTTTTTGGAGTAGTAAGATGGTTATCGATACTTTTGCTAAGGGTCGGTAATTATTTCTTTGGTTTGTTTAAATTGTTCTTTGACCATTTGTGGTAAAGACTTAGGATGAATTTAGTGTGTTTGCAGTTGGGAGATTAGAATGAGATAAGTGGGGGAGAAGCTGGTACTTCTCCATGTTGCTTCAGGTGTAGAGCGCTGGCCCAGGGTGTTATGTATTGCAAGGTTATAAGTGTGGTTTCTGGTTCAAGAAGAGATGCAGAAGTAAGGTTTACGTCAACTAAGGAGTTGTGCCTTAGGTAGTTTTGTGTATAGGATGTAGTGGATGCTATTATAGTTTGGTGGAGACGGTTTATGCCTCATCATGGTTGTCGGCTGTCTATTGACAAATTGAGGAACTGATCACCCTTAATCTCTTGTTGATAGCAGATGGGAATTATGTTGGTTGGAATGGACGTGTCTTTCCGGCTTTGACAGTGGTGCGGAATGGATTACTTGAATTGTGAGGAGTTGGTTACAGGTTGCGTTGTTGAGTCGATGAGAATTCTTATATCAGAAGATGAGACGGATTAGAAGTTTGTGTATGTGGATTAAGTTGGAATGTTTGACAAGCGTAGTGATGGTTTGAGTAGAGGCTTCGAAGTTAGTTAAAGGTGATTAGAAACTTGTTGGATTTTGTTGGTTATTATCGAAGGGTATGGAAGGCTTTTCCAAGATTAGTGTTTTCGTTACTTCAGTTGACTTGCAAAGGTGAAGTCGATTGTTTGGGATGTATCTTGATGAGTATAGTTGGTGTGTTAACGTAAGAGAGTAAAGTCGTGGCTTGTGTTTTTCGACAACTGAAGATTCGTGAAAGGATCAGTACTATTGTGGGATTGGTTGTAGTGGTATTATGTTGGATTATAAGAAGTATTATTTTTATGATTCTAGATTTGAAGTGTTTGGTAATTTCAAGAATATTGAATACTGGTTTGGTCTGAAGGAATAGAGACAACGAGAATGGTTGGAATTTGTGATGAGTTATGAATTTGACTTGGATTATCATTTGTGAAGAGTTATTGTTGTATCAGAGGAATTAAGTCGAAAGTTTCTATGTATGTCTGTTTTAATGGTTCGAGAATTTGAGTTATTTGAGCAGTCCAGAGGCTTGTGCCTGGTGTGTGAGATAACACAGAAGAGTGTGAGAATGGAAATTTTAAAAATGAACAGGGGTTTGGTGAGTATGCGAAAGAGTTAGACTTTGGACGTGAGATTGGTAATTTGGATGGTTACGGGTCATCAGAGTGCGCAGCGGAAGCGTGATGTGGCACATTTCGTATATGCGTATCTGACTTGTAAGAGTTCTTAGGTTAAACATTGGAAATCTGTAGGAATGATGAGATCAATGGATGTTTCAGAATGGAAGTGTTAGGTGAGAGGCCTGAATAATGTTCATAGGTTACTAAGTAGATGGATGTTTTGGTTATAAGTTCGATTGGCGAATCGTAGCATTGATGTGATAGGGTTGTGTGACAAGGAGGTTGGTATTCTTGTTTTGTTGATGTTGTTGAGACCTTGTCGTGTCGTGGAACTTTGTGTTCTTGTTTGGGTTGTTGCCTCGTTTCCATTGTGTTGGTTCGAGTGCGAGTAGCTAATTCCTGTGTGGGGGATTAGGGGAGTGTTACCTAAGGAGAGTGTAATGATCCTGTTGTGTTTCGGTTCAAGAGTGAACCTGGGAGTTGTGTTTTGTGTATTCTTTGAGTTGTGTGTTAGTCGTCAAGTGCATTGTATGGGCTTTGCATCTTGTCGTTGCTGTGGTCGTCGTTGTCGTGTTGTTTGTGGTGTGCCTTGTGGTAGGCCTGATGTTGGTTGGTCGGATACGAGAGTCGTGTCCGGAGTTGTTCGTCTCGGTAATATTTTCGAGGACGAAAATTTCCAAGTGGGGGAGAGTTGTAACGCCCCATTTTCGACCATTTGATTTAATCGAGTCGATTAAATTATTTTGAGTATTATATTATTTTTATTTATGACTTTGGTGTGATAATATGTTGTTTTGTACTGTTATTATATTTTATCGCATTTTGGGATCGTTTGAGAGATAATTGAGAGTAAGGGTATTTTAGTCTTTTTCCTAATTATTTACTAAGTTAGTAAAAGAAAGAAAAAGAGAAAGAAATAGAAATAGAGAGAATTAGAAAAGAAAGAAAAATAGTAAGAGAAAGAAAAGGAGAAGAAGAAAAGAGAAGGGAAAGAAGAGAAAAGAGAGAAAAAGAGGAAAAGCTAGGAATCAAAGGAAACAACTTCTAGGAATCGATTTAATCGGGTAAGGGTGCGAAACTCGACTATGGTATGATTGTGTATGATTATGTATGTGTTTGCTTGGATGTTTCTTGTTTCCATAGCTTTTGAGTTTTAGGTCGAAAACGATAAAATGATTGGGAATCGATGTTTTTACGGTCGGAAACCGATATAATTTGTGTTGTATGATTACCATGTGGTTATGAATCATTGCTGATAATTGTTTTGTTGTTGGAATTAATTTGGGATGAAAAATGAGGTTTTTGGGGGGTTTTGGGTCGTGTAACCCGTAACAGCATTTTTCTGGTTCTGGTGTGATTCGCCAGGCGAATTTGGGATTGGCCAGGCGAATTGAGTTTGGCCACTAGCTCGCCAGGCGAAGTGCTAGCGAAGGCAGATTCGCCAGGAGAATTTGCCATTCGCCAGGCGAATTTGGAATGACAGAAATGGGGTAGCTTCTGTAACTCTTGGGGTTTTTCTAACTTGGTGACTCGCCACTAGCTCGCCAGGCGAACTGCTGGCGAATGGAGATTCGCCAGGCGAAGTGCTGGCGAAGTGCTGGCGAATGGAGATTCGCCAGGCGAAGTGCTGGCGAAGTGCTGGCGAAGTGCTGGCGAATGGTGATTGGCCAGGCGAAGTGCTGGCGAAAGAGGTTTGGCCAGGCGAATTCTGAAGTGACCAGGCGAATTTGGCTGTTTCTCAATAAATTCTTAACCTTTGAAAATTCATAACTCTTGACCCGTAACTCGGATCGGGACGTTCTTTATATCGTTGGAAATCTTATAAAATGTACTTTCTGATGATGATGATTTTGGAATTGTTAGCCGATTTAATTATGTCGGAAAAATCGAGAATAGTGTCGGTTGTCGACTTTTGCCGTTTTAACGGTGTGTAAATGACGTGTATTATGCTATGTGCTTTTGATATAGATATCGTATGACTTGTATGATGTTGAATGAGGTGAATGCATGTGATGACATATTGTGGTGATGAATTGTGGCCGAAAGGCAAATAAATGCAATATGGTGTATTTGATTATATATGCATGTTTATGGTTGCATATATGTGTGAAAATGCATGGTTGTCATGAGTTCTTGTGTGTCAAGCATCATGATATGCATTGTTGTTGCGTCCTGTGGGACGGCGGTTCCGGTGGGGAATCAGCTATAACGTCGTGAGCCTCTCTCGGTGGAGGTGTGAGCGATGGTTATAGACGATCGTGAGCCTCTCTTGGTGGAGGTGTGAGCGATCGGGTCGTGAGCCTCTCTTGGTGGAGGTGTGAGCGATCCATAAACACTGTGAGCCTCTCTTGGTGGAGGTGTGAGCGGTGGGTGAACATCGTAGGCCCGACGGGGAGTTACAGTGATGTAACGAGCGATGGTTCCAGCAGAGTTCCTGAGTGAACTAGTGATGGGATATGAAATCCTGGAGTCGGTACCGTATTTGCATTTGCATAGAGAGTCGTTGTGTCGTTCTCTTTGCATCTGCATGAATTGTGATTGCATTGGTTATATGTGGAAAATCATGATTTGGTGATTATGTGTGAGACATTGTGTGTTTGAGCTTGTGATAGCAATTGTGAATTGTTGTGCATTTGTATTAAATGCATTGAATTATGAATGATATGTTTTGTATATAAACATATGCATGATGTGTGATGTGGGATTATGCGAATATAATCTGTATATGCTTTATGTGTAGGCATGTGATCATTGTGGTGAGGAAATTTGATATGTGTATTTTTATGTTGAAATATGTAATTATATGCAATTATATTATGGTTGTTTTTCTCACCCTTCTGCTCGTTTTATAATGCTCGATGAGGCATTGCAGATTAGAGTTGCTGGAGGTCTTAGGTGAAGCTTTGTGTCTTCACCCTTTTGTCGGTCGGCTCTGATATGTGACACCGGGTAGCTAGGGTGGCCGTTTGTGTACTATGTATATTTTGTTTTGTACATGTACCACTTGGTGTATGACAAACTTTTTACATGGTACATGTATATATGTTAATCAGATTTTAGATTTTCCGCTTTAATTCTATTTTCTGAAAATGTGGGTGTAAGGAACGAAGTTTCCTCTGATGATTGCTACCCCACTGTTGCATATCTGTATGGGCAGGTGTTGTATGAATTGTTTGGTTTCAATTGATGTGATTTCCCCGTCTATGCCATGATAATTTAAATATACTCTGACCAAATTCTGAATTTTCTTTTATTGCTTTAAATGCATGATTATTTGGGGGTGTAGATTGGGGGCGTCACATTGATCACTTCACCGAGGCAACATCGGATGACATGGAGTTTTTCATTATTGCCTCATATATAAGTGAGCTTCACACATGACTGATTTAACGAGGAGTGGTTTACCCAAATTATTACGGTATTTCATCTTCAAATAGACTGTAGAGGGTACAATGCCTATTCCTGCTATGAAGGATATTCCAAGAATGCCTTTGTAGATGTTTTCTTAAGGGACTGCGAGGAAAAACACATTCAGTGCTAGAGATTCCATCCACCTTCCATGGTCTCGAGACCCTAAAATCATCATATTTTTCACTGACTTCTCGATCTAAATCGTTGATTTGAGGAATTTCTTCCCACCGATCGAATCAACAACAAAGATCGTGGATGATCCATAATTGGAAGGATATAAGGTGTTATCAGAAACAAGATCGAGGGTTGCTTTCTTTATCTTACCGTAATTGCTATAACGATTGCGACTTGAATTAAATGGATCTGATTGTGGAAATTCGTAGGGATCCGACGTCGATCCTCATAGACAGCGCTATTGTTCAGTTATGGAATCATAGTTGTTCGACCAATGGTGAAATAGATTCTTGGTACTCTGAAGCAAACTTCCAATGCGACAGATAGAGGGTATGGCCTATAAGGTTAGCATTCTAATGCCTCAGTAAGAGAATGAAAGATGATGTGAGAGTGCAGATATATTTGAATAGTAAATTTTCCTTCATGTGAGATTCATTTTATAAAATCAAAATTAAATACGAATTTTCACGTATTAGATTTTTAGTCGGCCAAAAACGAATTCCAATGTCAAGAAAAATATAAAATCAAATGGTCATATATATATATATATATATATATATATATATATATATATATATATATATATATATATATATATAATTTAATTATTTTAATCTTGATCCGTCATTATAGTATCTAATTGTCTAAATACAATCCTCTCATCATAAAAAAAAGCCCCTCTCTTTTGATATATCTCGTACACACTATACACCCATCAAAAATATAAATTTTGTCCTATGCCTAAAGATAATACTTTTCCAAGTCAAAGCTTCTTGAAGGAAATGTTGTCGCATACTAAAATGTCCAAAAGAATCTTAGCCAATTATTGATCTATATTGTATGCAGTCAAAATCATTGAGGAGGAATTGAATGGTCCAATTTTCCATTAGTCTCCCTCAAAAGAAAATTCATAAGAGAATCTCATCCCTTAATACAACACTTTTAAAATGTTGGCTTTGTTTAACACCTAACACACTATTAGAAAGGACAACATTTACAAGTATAAATTCAAACATATACTAAAAAACATTGTAAGATAAATCAGCATTTAAGTCAATCTCTATGTAATCTTTGCTTAACTCATTCAAGACTTTCTTTGTTTCCTCAAACTCAAGTTCTGCCTCAGCCAATTCTCCTCTAAGTTTCTTCATTTTAGTCTCTAAATCCACAATACTTCCCTTCAATTCATTCACTTTCAATGTCCTCTCCAAATGTTTTGTCATACTCAATGCAGATTCCACATAAGGTTCCAACCAATCTAGGTTAAATCCAGAGGCCATAACAAGTTCCTCCCATAAACCTCTAAGGTTGTTGCTCACTTCTTCATTCATGTCCTTCACTTTACTTGTCTTTAATATATGCAAAACTTGACCTAAAGATGAGAACGCCCATGATTTGAATCTTGGAGTTCTTTTACTCTGGCTTCTTATCAAAGAAGGATGCCAAACACATGCTTCCTCTAACAATGGAACATAAATTGCTTCTTCATCTCTTAAACTCTCCAAATCTAAGAGGTCTCTTAGTGTCAAATCTGATGTTTCTGTTTCATTGGAATCTAATGATCCTATTGTACTACTTTCGTCTGATGTTTCCGCGACATCTTCTTGTTTTGAGGATTCTCTATGTGATGAAGCTTGAACATTGATATGAGCTTCAATGATGCATGTGTTGTTCACAAGATAGCCTTGTTTTGTGTCATGGAAATCACTTAGATTCACAAAGAGTGAGCCCCAACTACGATATCCACCGTTGAACTTCTGATGAGTCTCTGAAAATGCATGATTTCAGAAATCAAACTCAAGTTCTTTTTCTAGAAAAAAAAAGATATATATTACAAATTCATGTGAATATGATGTATGTTTGACTCATTATAAAGAACAAATCAATGTAAAAATATGATGTAAAACATGTTATTTGCCTCTAAAAAAACCATATATTAAGAACAAAACACTAAAAATGAAGAATGACATTGTGTACCTTTTACAACCGACTTGTTGTCATCTATTTGATTAACAAGAACCAATTTGAAATGTGCTTTTCTGCTCCATCCATAAGCTGGTAAAGAATCCGCAACCATCAAATATAATGAAAAATGCTCCACATTTTTCCTTAAAGGATGCAACAAAATCCTCCTATATGACATGAGTGTTTCACTAAATCAAACACTAAAATCTAGAAATAATCTACAATCCAAAATATTTAAGCTTGTCAAATTAATTTGCACGTACCATTTATAACCTCCTATTCGGAAAGACTTGGATCGAAGATTCTTGGTGTTTTGTTTCGAAAAGTTCTCGATTCTCCAAACGAATGTTTCAAAATTGATACTCTTTTGCTTGTGATTATCCATTCTAGCTACAAAGAAAAAGCCAAAAGCTAGTGAACAAATTTTGAAAGTGCTTTTCACTAACGTGTAAATAGTTGATATATATTGTGAGATCTACAAGGAAAAATGGAAGAAAATGTAAGGAGGAATAGTGAAAATGAAGTCAACTTAGCCAAGTCAACAAGCATTCACGAGGAAGGAACCACTTAAAATACAAAAAAAATACTTTGAAATTTCAGACACATACTATGGGAAGTAACCACCACCTAAATTAATTAAATATAATAAAATAATTAAAACAGTTATCTGAGTCGTGTTCATAACCTAACGTGTCAGGGCAGAAAAAAATTCTCATTATTATTCCCACTCGTTCCTTAATCCACTCTTAACCAACATGCATACGGTGTTGTCGAGGATTCGTGCGTGGCACAATTAACACTTCACGTTTTTAAAACCTAACATTCAGCCATTTTGTTGGCAATCAACGAGTCCACTTTTGCGAACACAATAAACTAATTTTTGAGTTTATACGACTAAAATACCTTATTTGATAATATAATTTTGGGTTAATACATGTTTTATTCCGGTTAAATTGATGATTTTTGAAAAAATTATATATATATATATAGGCAGCTTAGGCATTTCAACAACATCTATTTTTTTCTTTATCTTTTTAATGTGGGTCTCACATAAAATTGGTGGTCTCCACACAAAAATACACTAAGATGTATGTTGCTAACGCACACCTACATGGGTGTGCATTAGCATAACCCTATATATATATATATATATATATATATATATTGTTTTGTCTCCTAAAATATTTATCAATTAATAACTTATAAACTATGAGATCATTTTGAATGATTAATACATATTTTATCCTCAGACGATTTTTGAAAATCTCTTTATCAGTTATTATTTTTGAAGATTAAATTTTTGAGAGGGAAAAACAAGAGAATCTTCATATGACAGAAATTCAAACTTTTTTTACAGGGGGGCTTTTTAAAAATCATCAATTTAGTAGGGGACAAAAAATGTATCAACCCTTTATTTTTTAATTCGTAATGGAACATAAGTAAATGAAATGTTTAAGATGATTATTGTGAAAAAGCTTATGTTGCAGTGGTTATGTTATTTGGTGATCAAAGAGAGGTTATATGCAACGTTAGTACTCAAACACTCAACTCAATGTCTGAAAGAAATGCAACACTGAGTCACACTTATATAGAGGAGACGATTATAACTGTTCCAAGCTGATCTGACTTGTAGTGCGGACGACCATTAAATGTAGATCAATAGTTGAGATGAGAAATGCAGTTGTGCTCATAAGCAACGCTCATGAGTGGAGGTCCACGTCAGTTCGTCAAGCGCCTTGTAGGATTATACTTGTCTTATTGGACCTTTGGTCAACTTAAAACAATTGCATACAAGCCCTTGCTATAAACTATTAAACAAGAATTATTGATATAGAAGTCTTTGAGATCGATCAAAGGATATGTTCTATAGAAGGAGTTTTTCTGTGAGAATGTGCTCTCGAAAAGAGAGAGCTCTGTTGTGGCGCTTGTAGCGGGAAAATTCGAGATTAAGCTATTGATTAACTTAACTCATAAAGAAAGAGTCGCCACCGCACTTTTATTTTTCCAAAGGAATGGGGAAAAGAACGAACAAAACCCACAGAAGTTTTAAAACAAAACTAATAAAAACAGAGACAAGGGTAAAGGGGTTGGTATGCAATGGGAAGATGTTAGCACCCAAAACATCTATAGTATTCTATAGGAACCTCTTGAAAATCTATGTTTGGCTTAAAATGGTTGTTTGCAAAATATTGGAGAGATGAGAAAATAAATATTTTTTTAGGGTTTTTTGGTGTTTGACAAGACTTCTTGAGCCTCGTGTCTACGTACCCACAAAGTGCAATGGAGGATCAAAACCTCGTAGTTCGTGGTAAAATTAACAAAAGAATTTTGTTTTGATTGATTTTAAATGGAAAGACAAGTTGTCATTTTAAGGAGAATACTCAACTTGTCACCCACAAGTATATAAAAATGGATCTTTGCATCACTATTGAGAAGGGCTCCAACTTGGATAGAGATCAACAAGTATGCGACTATCTCTCTCAAGTGAAAAAGAATCAACATCAAACATCACTATAGGGATAGGAAAATTACATCTCAACTATGCAAATGACTCATGTCTAAACCTTAAGAAAAAGTTTAAAAGGAAAAGTGCACAAAAGGCACAAAATGGTTTGAATGAGTTGTGTATCTTTTATGTCTTATAAAAATGGTCTTGATATGATTAAGATTTCTTAGCATTTATTTAAGAAAAAGAGTTTGAAAATCACTTGACTAAGTCAAAGTTTATTGTGAAAGTGGTTCAACTTTGAAAACAATAATGTTTTGAAAAAGGGAGAAGATTTTGAAAATTAAAGAAGGGGGAGGAGATGAAGAGACTATCCTAAAGCACAAAATAAAAGCTAAAGAACGAAAAGTCTAACCAAGAGTAAGCCTCTGACACAAGTCAAGCCAAAACTCCCATCCTTTGGATTAAGCAACAACCAATCAAATAAGCAGAGAAATAACAAAGTATTAGATAAAGTAGAACTTAAACTAAGGCCAAAGATGAGGTAACAGAGCCAAGTCTTCCAAATATCAAACCAAGGTCAAGGTTCCAGATGAATTCTAAGGTCTCAAGCCACAACTCCAAAGCATAGGATCAAGAACCTAATTCTAAGTCCAATAAGTCCATCATCCAAGCAAGGGATAGTAACTAATAGTCCAATAGAACATTAAGTCTTTTAATGGTTTAGTCTTTATTAATGTCTTAAGAAAAAGGAAAAGAAAAGTCCAAGTGGACAAAGCAAAAAAAGACATAAACATAAACAATAGCAATATGATATGTAAATGATAACAATAAAGCAATATATATATATATATATATATATATATATATATATATATATATATATATATATATATATAAAGGAGCAAGAAAGTAAATGGCATAAAGATAAAGGTGCATAAAAGTAAATGACATAAAGATAAATGTTAGCACAATTATATGATTAGTCTTAGTGTTAGAGTTAATAATCAGATTTGGGACAAATTTAGTTCTATGTTAAGCAATCGTAGCACAATTTATAAGGAAGATCATACTATGGGAGGCCGGTCAATAACAATTTATGTACTATACATGTTAGAGATATGATAGAGATCATACTTCTAAAACATGTAGCACAAGTCAGAACTAAGGAGGGATCAAACACTAAGGCAAGGAGATTGATCCATTATATTAATCAATCATTCATGACACTTAGGAAAAACTTATGCATCAATCCAAAGTGCCTCTAATGATCAATGATCAATCAAATGGTAGATTTAAAATGATGAAAATTCATCAGGCATCAATCCAGACCTCATGAACAAGATGGACAATACATCATCCAATTGATCAAGAGAAAAGAAAAAAGGAAAAAGAAAGAGAAGGAGAGATGAAGAGAGGGCCAAATTGAATAACTAATCAAGATCATTCCATCATCAATTTCAATCACCTTTCTTGGTGCATTAAAGCACTATACCTATCATTAACACAAAGCACTACAAATGAATCAAATGATTCATTTAATGGTAGATTTGTATTGATGAAGGTTCATCCAACCTCATCAACATCTAAAGTACATTGAAATTGAGGAGAAACTTGACCAACAAGTTATAATCCAAGGCTACAACCAACAAACCAATCACAATACAATAACATGCAATTAAAATTATTTGTAAATGAATTTTAAAATCAAAATAAGAAAGAAAATAAGAAAGAGGTATCTAAATAACCAAACAAAGATCAAGAAAATTACTACAAGTCAGAAACAACTCAAGAATCACATGAAAATTTTTAGAGAATTTTTAAATGCATAAAAATAATTTACAATTAATAAAAATGCATGAAAAATGAAGGAAATAATGAAAAATAGAAAATGATGAAATAAAAATATGAAAAATGGTTCAAAAAATAGAAAATAATTTTATGAAACTATGAAAAAAAATGGAATGAAAAATGTTAAGGGATGCATTTTTTAAGAATTTTTGAAAATAAATGATAAAAGGAAAATAAGAAAAATGAAATAAAAAGAAAGAAAAAACCACAATTTAGGTTTGATCAAAGGCTGCAATCAGAAACACGCTTGACCATTGGATTTCCTTTAAAATCAATCCAAAGGCTCAGATCATGATGGACACGGTGGAACTTAAATGAAATAACACACATGATCCAATTTAAACTAAAACAAACTCAGACCACCGTAGATTCTCTTCGGTCTTCTCCGTTCACACCTCACCGAAGCTTTGGCAAATGGTAACATTAGAGAATGAAACCACCACCATTGTGACCGTTAGCTCATCAAGAATTCAACCACATACTTCACTTTCATTTATTAAAAGTGAGCATGGAGAAATGCAGAGAAATAAAAAAACACGAAAATAAAAATTAAATGATCAAAGTGAAGTATCAATTCAAGGTAAGTTAGGGGAAATGATCAGAAGGAAAAATGCTACATCGTGGTAACTTGTTTAAGTGAAAATGGAGCCTCAAACTACCTTGTCCAAATTTGATCGAACGAGCTTGCAAGGTGGATCTAGTCAGCACAATTCAGGGAGTCTCAAAGCTTGATTCTTGTTGCAGAAGCTTCAGAGAAGTACGATGGAGATAATGGAATCAAGAAATGAGGTTGAAATAGCTCAGAAGTTCAGAACAAAATCACAAAATTTCAGAGGGAAGTGTGAGCTCGAGCAGGGGTTCAGGGGGCTTTCTAAGCTTGGTTTTCAGTGCAAATGAACCTTCTATTTATAGATGAAGAGAATGGAACTCATACGTGTGAGAATCGGCTTGAATTCGTGTGAAATAATGAGTAAGCAAAGTGTGATAATCCTTGATCACGAAGTCACTCAAAACGCAGGTTATTCTGTGCAATTTCATGTTGTTTTTTTTAATCTTTGTACATCACTTAACATCACCAAGCCTTAATCACGTGCACACATTGACTTGAAAATGATATTTGTGTGAATTTTCAATTCTGATCATGGACCAATTCTAATCACGTGCACACATTGACTTGAAAATGATATTTGTGTGAATTTGTAATCCACTCGTGCATTCTTTGATTTCCTTTGAGCCAAATGATCTATTCATAGAGTAGAATACAATGTAAAAGGAATCAATCCAAAATGTTGCTTGAGGTGGAAATGGAATGAAGTGAAAGTTGGGGTCGTTGCCTTTAAAATCTGGTCAGGCATTAGGTCAAACATGTCATGACCTAGTTTTGTGCACAAGTGGCCTTCAAGATTTGGGGTCCTTAGAGCATGAATTCATGTTTGAACTCTAAAGAAAAGTTGTAGAGGACATCAAGAGGGATATTTGACAAAAAGAAGCGCCCATAAAAGTTGAATAATGAAGGAGTTATGATCTTTGAAAGTTAGGTATGCCAAGCTTGAACCTAGGCCAAAATTTTCTAAGTCCACAAGATGACCTATAATGTCTTCAAACTTTTGATGATCTTCCAAGCACAATTGGCTCTTGATTTTTGAAGAGAAGTTGGAGAGGGAGTCAAGATGAGTCATTTTACCAAAGAAGCATTCGAAAAATTAAAGTATGAAGAAGTTGTAAAGTCTTAAACTTAGGCTTAAAATGTTGACTTTTTGGTCAAACTTCCATGAACAACTTTGCTTCCTTGGGTCTTTTTATTGCACTTCAAAGCACATTGATGATCATATGGACTCAAAATGATGTGACTTTGATGGTTCCTTAATAAAGCATGCCATGGCTTGGTGAAACTTGTTGATGAAGGCATGGAAATAAACACATGAACCTTGGAAATTTCTTGAGAAACAAACCATCCAATCTTGATATATCTATGATTAAAATGAGATTGAATGATGATTGAACCCTTTTGATTTGAGATTAGAGGTCATGCTTTGATGAATTGCCTTTGGAAATCAATGGTTGATCACACTTTGACTTGAAGAATTCAAACCCTAGCTGATGATACCTTCACATGATGCTCTTGATTTCAAACCTTACCTTGCAAAAGAAACAAAAGGACAAGGTACATGTTTTTGTATTTTGATAAGAGGTTAGCATATATAAAACATATAAGTACAAGAAAGATAAAGAAGATACACAAGAGGTGCTTGGTGATCTCTGCATTAGCAAACCCAAGGATGAGAGGGTTAGGGGAGAACCAAGTTTATGATCTTGATGCATTGTGAAGATGAAAATGAGGTGGGATCTTAGGGGTAAAAATTAGGATATGACAGATGCCCTATTTAAGTTTTTTCTATTCGGAGATATAAAGATTGACATCTTTGTCTCGACGAGATAGAAGAAACTTAAATACAGAAAACCCAATTTTTGGCCCTAAGATACCACCAAATGCTTATGATATGATATGATATGAATGCAAACACAGAACTCTGTGGGAAAAGATGCCACAGGAGACAAACTACTGCTGGAGAAATTTAGCAGGGGAAAAAGAAACTCTGTAGGGGATAGATAACAAAGAGACCCAGCTGGGAAATGTAAAATTCCACAAGAGATAGAAAAGTGCGTAGATGAAACTACGACTTGCAAATGCTGGAGATAAAGAGGAAAGAGGGTTGGACTCCACTGGGGAATCTCAAAGTTATTTGCAATACTGGGGGTATAATCTTTGGTAGACAAAGATTAACAGGATAACAGACAAGCTTCACAAAGGATAACCACTTGCTGGTAACAGACAGGCTTCACAATGGATAGCCACTTGCTGGAGATGAATGAAAATTCTCCCGGGTTACTCAAAAGAGATGCAAGCAGATCAAACCATATAACAGACTTCTTAGATAAAGAGAGAACCATCTGTTGGGGATAAGAGATTCACGAGATTCTCATTTAAGGAGATAAACACCTGTTCAAATAACGAACCAAGCTAAAATGATATCAAGCTTCCAATTTTAGGATATGACCCAGCTTCTTCTTTAATCAAGTTTCAAACTTGAAAAAAGACCAACTACAAGTTGTCTCCGCTAAAGGGACTGCTGCTTGCTAGGAATTAGGAATCAATAACTCTACCAGGAATCTCCAAAGGAGATATGGGCGGGTTAGATTGCACAACAGACTTCTCAAATAAAGAGACAACCATCTGTTGGGGATAATAAATTTTACAACAAACTTCTCTGACGGGAATACTAGAGAAATGCCATTTGATGGAAAAGTTGACGGAGTCGCAATAGGCTTCCCAAATAAAGAGATGTCACCTATTCAAATAACGAGTCTAGGATCTCACTAGATTAGATAAGGATCAGGGATTTCATAATAAACTTCTCTGCTGAGGATAAACTAGAGAGATTCCATTTAATGTAAAGATGCAGATTGATGTTTGGGGACATACAAGCTTCTTAATTAAAGAGACTTCCATTGGAAGTCACATGATAGTTGAAAATAGTAAACAAGCTTCTCGACGAGATTGCCACTTGTAATTGCAAAAGGTTGAAGAACCAATGAGAACGGATAAGCTTCTCAAAAGAGACTGTCACTTATCGTTGCAATGGTCTATTATGCTGGGGATATGCAAGCTTCTCAGGGTAAAGAGATTGCCACTTGCTGTCAGGAAAAGATTCCAAGAAAGTGTTATCACAACACTGCTGTGGAAATAAAATCTTCATCTTTCGATAGGGAATCATAAACAGATTCTTGCTGAGGAAAATAAATCCTCGAAGGTGCAAAATAAATACCCTCTCATCATCCAGGTTTCACAGCCCAGAGAGACTTACAATAAACTGCTGTAGGAGACCAAAGTTCAATCCAGAAACAAACTGGAGAGAAACGGTCAAACAAGACTCTACCCAATGAGGAAATAACCCAACTGGGGAGTGGTTTCATCCAGATAAATAAACTGGAAAGGTAATCTAAAGCAAAACTCTTCCACGGGGAATAAACTCAGTGGGGAATTAGAAAGGGTGTATACTTTCTGCTTAAGGTAGACACTCAAATGGAGAGGATATACACACTCTGTAGGGATAATACCATCACGAAGAGTGGATAAAAACATCAAAAAATGCAAGATGAATATGAATAAGTATGATGCATGTGTGAATGAATGTATGCATGTATATGCTGACAAAACAAGCATAACAATAAACCTGGGATGACCAATCACCACAGTACAACCAAATACTCGGCTAAAGCTCAACACTGCTAAAAGATAATTTGTTAGGGATTTCAGATGGAGATAAACAGGAGCCACTGAAAGAACGAAGTCATGCTACAAGGCTCATATCTATGGGGAGAGAAAGATACTGTTTGGGGAGAAAACCAATGTTGAATCTTCTATTACCAGTAATCCATTGAGGGGAAAACAAAATGAACTCCGCTGGGGAAATTATGCAACACAAATTTCTAAAACTCTGATTAGAGAATGAGGGAAATCCTCATAGAATCTGAGTCAACTAATTTTGTTCTAGTAAAATATACAACTCAATATAGTTGAACTCAGAATGTTCATGACTTCGAAACATATTTTGAACATCTTTATAATCTCGTACCTTTAGCTGGAAAAAATTGACTTGGTTGTTGGCAAAAATAACTAGATTTTTGTAAATGATTTATGACACTAGACCACACTACAATTTCGCCTCTATTCTCTCTTTCAAATGTGTGAAATTTGATCGTCTATATATTATAAACTAGGTAACATCGATATTACAAAAATCAAAACCTGATAAGTCACATTCAAATGTCTTACCATTGCTGTGAGCATTGATCATGCATTATGGTGAAGGAGCCATTTTGTGAAATGTTGTGTATTTTGATGGTGATAATGCAGTGTGAGTTGGTTCTAAAACAACTACGCGTGGACTTAAATAGGATCCAAAAGGGAGGTTAAAATAAACCCATGCGCCATAGTCAATGGCGCATGCCTTATGTTCTTCACAAAGGCGCCATTGCATATGGCTTGTCATGTGTTCTGCTACATTGCATGCCGCCACCTTGAACCTAGAATCCCTAGCATGCAAGGCTGCCACGCTACACTGCATGCATTCCCCTAGGACACTCCACCTTGACTGGCGCATGTATGAAAAAGTAAGCCCATGTGCCATAGGCTATGACACATTAGTGTTAGGTTGCATGTAAAAAAACACTACTACAAAAAGCGCTTCTTACCTCGGACGCGAAATGCAAAATACATCGGCTATAGAAACGAGGTAACGAAGGGAGACATGAAATTTTGCCATTTATCACCTTAATGGAATTAAAACCGAGAGGTAAAGTTAAATGCACGTGGGTTCGAACCCCAGCAGCAACACTTTTATTATTTTCAAAATTAGTGTATCTTTCATCTCGGTTTATCTTGAAAACCAAGGGGTAAGATAATTTTTTTTTTACATTGTTTACCTAGAATATTATATTGTTTTACCAAGAATATTACATTGTTTACACAAAATATTACATTATTTAAAAAAAATATGATTTTGTCCTCGTGATAATATTATAGAAAACAAAGCTTAACCCCCAAGTAATTTTTTGCTATTACAATCCATCTTAGAGAACTTTTCAAAACGTCTTTATGTTTCAAGCGCTTCATGTTTCATTTAGGTTAGATTTTCAATATTCGACATGCTTTTATAATGGATGTCTAGCGCGATTTTTGTGGTTTCGAATCACTATCGGTTTGGTACTACAGTTCGATTCATTTTTTATCCTATTGAGCTGATTAAGGAATGGAAATAGATGTCTCCAGTTAACCCTGCTTACATATTGAGTTTAAACAACTGACTGTTGGTTTACAGATGTTATCAAAATAGGGGGGGTCTTTCTAGGGTTATTTACTTAAGAACGGATTGTCTTGACTGTACATGAGGCTTTTGGTTAGGACACTAGACTTGATTTTCTTTAATTGATGTATGAAGGTACTGGACTTTAGAGTGTTTGAGTAGTATGCTCGCTAAGATTTCACAATCTTATGCCTACGTATTCCCGTTTAACAAAACAGGGAAATCAGAGCGATCGTAGTTCCTCCTATTCTAAGGGAGGAAAAATATGTTTTGGTGTCTTGTTCAAAGCCCAAGATTGAAGCTAAAAGGTGATTTGTATCTTGTTCAAAGCCCAAGATGTGAAGCTGAAGGGTCCTACCTGAGAGGGAATTTGTCATCTCTAAAGAGGAATTGTTGATGTTTGTATGCTATGAGCAAAGCACAAATTTGATGCTAAAAGGTTGATTGACTCAACCAAGAATTTCCTTATACAAAGCCTAAGAGGAGGCTGAAAGGTTGACTTTTCCGGGGAAAATGTTCTTTTTGTCTTGTACGAAGACCAAGATTGAGACTAAAAGGGTTAACTCACCAAGAAAGCGTTCTTTATATGTCTTGCACAAAGCCCAAGACGGAGGCTAAAAAAGGTTTGGCTCAACAAGAGAGTACTTTTATCTGTCCTGTACAAAGGCCAGGATTGTGGCTGAACAAGCTGGAGAACTTGAGAGGAGACTAGCTCTTACTATAGGGGGAATCTTTATACCAAGTTTTGGATAAAGACCGACTCAACAAGAGAGTGTTTTTTTGTCTTGTACGAAGCCCAAGATGAAGGATAAAAACGGTGAATTGAATCAACAAGAGAGTCTTTTATACTCAACAAGAGAGTGTTTTGATATGTCTTGTACAAAGCCCAAGACGGAGGCTAAAAAAGTGGTTGAATCAACGAGAGAGTCTTTTATACTCAACAAGAGAGTGATTTGTTGTCTCGTACGAAGCCCGAGATTGAGGCTAAAATGAAGATTGACTCAACAAGAGAGTCTAAAAAGGTTAGCTCCCGCTGAGGAGAATCATTGTACAAAGCCCAAAAGAAGGCTATCTTACTGCTGAGGGTTATTGAGATCTCTAGGCAGGTCCAAGTAGAGAACTCTCATGAGAGAGACTGGGTTTCTGCTGGATATTGATCCAGAATGATCGGGGTTTCTTCCTATGTTTAGAAGGAACTTGAGAATGTCTTTGAGACTCAAGAGGATTGAGACTTTTCGAGTCTAATAGTATAAGCGAGTTTTATGTTTTGTATGATGCCCAAGAGGAGGCACGGGCATTAAGGGATGAGAATCAACCCTAAAATGGCCGGAGTTTTGACTAAGTTCTGTCTTATACCTTTAAGAGGTCGTCAGGGTCCTTGTATTAAGCCCAAGAGAAGGCATGAGAACTTCTAAGAAGCCGAAGGGTCCTTGTACAACGCCCAAGAGGAAGCGGGGATGCTTTTAAGAAGCCTGTGGGTCCCTAAACCAAGAGAAGTTCAAGAAATGCAATTCACAGAGAAGAGATCATTCCAGGAAAGTTCGAGAATTTGGAAGAAACTCAAGAGATGCCATTCACGGAGAAAAGATCATCTCTGGGGAATAGTGTTTCTTTGACAATTTCTAGGGGTGACATTTTGAGAAAAGGTTCACCGAGAATACTTCCTTTCTCTTTGTTCCATATTGTTTAACCCCAAGAGGAGGGAAGACTGTATCTGGAATCCTATGGGGGATCTAGTTTTGTCTGTATTCAAGAGTGACCAACGGGCTTTATCTAGTTCTAGACGTAGTTGCCGGAGAAAACTCTAAATAACTATACTAGTATATACACAAATGATATATGATGAGTATTTAAAAGGGGTATTAAATAAGACTTACAGTGAAACAGCCCCACAATACAGTTATATATATGAAAGCAATAAATGAAAGCGGATAAACACTTACCCGTTGTAGAGCTTCCATGCTGTTTTGTTAGTTGTTTAACAAAGAAATTGAAGAAATTTTTTATAAAAACTGTATATTTGGATTCAAAATCAGAGGAGAAAGTATTTTGTAAAGAGATTGGGGCTTACAACTCAAGGAGAGGCCCAAGTTTTAACGATGATCGCACTGTTGTTTTGAATTTGTACAGGGACTTATATAGGCGACGGAGGCCCAAAGAAGGGTTTTCTGTACAAAGGGATGGGTCTTAAACTCTCTCAAGGGGCCCAAGGATTATTTAAAGAAAATAAATCGGACTTACAACACGAGGGTAGGCCCAATGGTTTTCGTTTTGAAGTGGCGATTGCGCCGAGATTTTTTTTAACACAGTGGGACTTATACAATGTCTGAGGCCCAAAAAAGATTTTGGTTAAAAAGAGATTGGGTCTTACACTCTATTAGAGGCCCATGAGTATTTGAAAAAGATTGATGAGGGTGGAATAAATCAAAACCCTAATTTCATCACTTTTAAAAGTAAATACTTAAAGAAAATTAATAAAAAATGATAAAACACCAAATAAGCTTGAATAAACAACTTTTAATTTTTGGTTAAGGTTTGGAAAATGAGGTTTTAATCACAAGATGAATTAAAACTCATTTAGTTTTGATTTTCAAGATGAATATTCACTTTTAAAATGTTTAAAAACAATTAAAAATGAATTTATTCACAAAAATACCAACTATATTAAATAAATAATATAAATTTGATTTTTTTGTGGAATAAAATATTTCAACATTTTTGTGATTTTTTGAAAAAAGAACCAATAAAAAATAATTAAAATTGAGAGAGTTATTAATTTTCCAAATCATTAAAAATAATATGAAAAATGAGAAAATATGAAAAAGTGGTAAAAAATAGGATCTGGGGCGAGGGGGATTCGAACCCCAGACCTCTTGTGTGCAGTGCGCGCCTCCTACCACTGGGGTGGTGATACATCCATGTATCAAAACCCACTCACAAATATAGAAGGCTTGCCTTGTTTTTGGCCTGGTCAAGGCAAGGCAATGCAAGGTTTTGGCCAAAAAACGTGAAGCTTGTAACTTTCTTATTTCTCCATGGATTGAGACAAAATTTATATGTATCTGGCCCAGAATTTCACAAGGAATCCAATGGTGGTGGCGGTTTTTTCAGAAAAGAAATCCTCCTCAAAATCTGATAGTAGTTTTGAAATAGGCCATGATTTGTATTTTCTGTGCTACCTTTTGTTACAGGCATGAATTACATGATGAATTGGTTCAAACACAACATATATAACATGTATGAGACGTGTATGATTAGTGGACTTCAAAGCAATGCATATTTTAATGAGTTCAAGTTGAGATGCTTACCTCTTTAGGAGCTTTTTGGGCTATCTGCCAAGGGCTTTGTTCCAGAAATGTTTTGATGCTTTGAACACCCTCAAATGATCCCTTAGAAGCTTTTAGAATGATTAGAATCAGCTGGAAACCTCAGGAATGGAAATTGGCCCTTTCTTGCAAAAGGAGCAAAAGTTACCAAAATAACAACTCTCTCAAATGGAGTTCCAGATGTCGGGAACCATTTAGGATAGTTCAAGGATAATATTTGGAGTGTGTTTGGGGTTTTATCTGGTTTTGAAAGTGACTGAATCAAGACATGGCTTGAAAAATGCAAAAAAAGTCCTATTTTGAGGTTTTTAGAGGGGACTTTGTGATTTTGATGTTACAGGTCACTTATGAGAGTTTGGACAGCTTAGATATGACATATTAGGTGTGTTTGGATCATTAGCTGTGATGGAGATGCTCTCTAACTCAAAAACTCAGAGTTACCTTGCAAAAGAAGACATTTTTGCCTAGCAAAAGAGATTTTGAGGAAAGCAAGTGTTGTAGTGCTTTGGTGTACTCAAACTGAGCACAAATGAGCTCTATTTATAGTAGAGCAAGTTTGTTTTGCAAGCAATAGTGAATGGTGGTTACAACAGCTCATTGGCCAATTGCATCACTTTGGAATCTTAAGTCTCCTCTAGTCATTTACTAGAGGTTAGAGCACAGGCCTATTGTCCCTTGTTTCAGAGATCATCCTTGACTCATTCAGTTGGAAAAGGCTCAGTTCATGCCACCTTGGTGCATCCATTGAATGCTCCAAAACAAAATTGGAGTCTTGTCCCCTTTTTAGGGTTTTTTAGGTTTGGCATGCTACTTTTAGTTCCAAAGACTTGGGAGGCTTATGGATCAGTGTTTGTTCCTCCTTGGTCTCCTCCCCGAGGTGTTCAGATGGATAAACTTGTTTGTCATTTGCATAAATTGTTCAAATCGAGCAAAATACACAAATCTGCCTTGTTATGACAGTTGCAGCAAGGCATATTGCCACTGTCATAACTCTTAGCTCAGATGGCATTTGATGAAGTTCTTGGCCATTTTGGAAAGCTCTCATTTGATACAACACATGTGTGATCATAGTTTATTTTGACACTTTTTGGATTCAATTGAAAAATGCCCTTACATTTTGGAAAAAGTGAAACAGATTCTGACTTAGTGAAAATTTCACTAAGTGTTGGAAAAAGTGACATTTCATGTTTTCAGCCATTTTGATCCAACCATAACTCAAAATCCATGATGAATTGGAATGAGGTGTAGTTGACACTTTTAAGTTATGCCATGAGATCTACAAATCCATCTTTGGATCATCCAAAATGGTTGCTTGGATCTCAAGTTATGATCCTTGGAAGTTGGTATCCTAGCCACTTTGTTTCATAACTTAGAAAATTTCTATGTTTTATGGTTACCCCTTTTACAATTTATCCCACCTTCTTTGATTTTTCATGATGAATGATGATTCAAATCACATATTAACATCATTTTAGGGTTAAGGAACCATAATTGTGAAAAATCTCAAAAAGTCAAACTTGACTTTTGTGCACACTTGACTTTTTATCAGATGAATTCCAAACTGTGTGATCCTTGGTGAAATCAAGTCCTTGACCTAAATCAAACCTGATGGCTATGTTCCATAGGTGTTATAGGGTGTATTGACTTATGTCCCAAGGTTTGGGAGCATGTCCTGGTCAAAAGTCAAAGGTACAGTTGACTTTTTCCCGTAAAACCCTAGTTGTGGTCCAGATGAAATTGAAACTTGTGAATCAAGCTTCTTGGATCAATCCATTGTTGAAAATGGATAAATGTGGTGTGTTAGAGACCCTCAAATCATGTCTTGAGGTTTTGGCTCATGTTTTGTCCCAAAAGTCAACTTAGGGGTGAATTAGGTCAAGAAACCCTAATTCCTGATTTTTGATGAATGCATCCCCTGAGGCTAAATTGACTTGATAATTGGGTCCATGAGGTCCCATGAAGTATTTTAGGGTATGCTTTGAAGCATTGGCTCATGCCTATTCGAAAATTTCCATCTGGAGGCCCTGGTCGACCAAAACCCTAATTTGGTGACACTGGCAACCTTGAGGCTTAATCCACTTGGAATGCTGCAGCCTTGTGCTTGATCCTTGATGTGGGGGTCCTCTTGATCCATTGTGGGTGTTTGAGAGGCTAGACAAGTTGAAGATCATGTCATTTCTTGATTGATCCTTTGTCTAAGTGCCCTGAGAGGGCTCAAACCCCTAACTCTTGTTTGTAGTGAATGCTCAATCATCTTTGAGGAGATTGATGAGCCATGATGGTTCATCTATATTGTGGTAATGATTTGCACAATGATGGGAAATATTAGTGGTCAAAATTTGGGGTATGACGGATGCCCCTATTTAATCTTCTTGGACCCGAAGGTGTGAATGGCGAAGGTATTTGGGCATTCGGGTGCAAGAGGATTAAATATCGGAATACCCAAAATTTTGATAGTGTTTATGAATGGCAGCTTGCTCATCCATCTTCTTTTGCTAAGCGTTGAGACTTAGAAAAGGTGAAAACTTCCCCTCGATCCTGGTCTTCAGCCAAGGAACATGTCTCAATTTCTGAAATAGACTTCCCTGCGATCCTTGTTTCCTACCAAGGAACTGGTCTCAGTTTTTGATGTAAACTTCCCCTCGATCCTAGTTTCCTACCATGGAACTGGTCTCAGTTTCTAAAATAAACTTCCCCGCGATCCTGGTTTCCTACCAAGGATCTGGTCTCAGTTTCTTTTGTCAATAAACTTTGAAAAGGGACGCTATTCGTAGCGGTTTTCCTCAAACTTCTCGCCGAATTTTCCTAGAGAGATGCCATTTGATGGGACAAAGCTTTGATGTCAGACTTGCTGGGGAGACCCATCTGTTTGAGCTGTAGAGGTGTACAAACTTCTCTATTAGAGATGCCATTTGTGGACTCTATCGGGGAAAACGAGTCTCTTAAGAGGATGTTTTCTGTTTGGGGATATTACATCATACTTTTCCTGAGATCTTCTCGGAGAAATGCCATACGGTGTAATCCAAATTGGAGGTGCTGATGACCTCATTTGATAGCACATTTTCGATAAAGGGGCTTCTTCTGGGGATTTCTCTTAATCCGGGAAAGCGAGGATATCATATTCAATGGTGAAGAGTGACGTTCGTCGAAGGTCTTCTTGTTTTTCAGAGGTTTAAGTTATCAAAGTGGTCGAGGACCGGCTCCAATCCAGAGATAAACTGAAGGAGAGATTGCTCAGACGATACATTTCCTGACGAGGAAATAACTGACAACTCGATTGATAAGAGGACTTTTATCACTTGGGGATAAGACCGACTAGAGTGATAGTGATGCAATATGAAGATGAAGGCAAATTAATAATGCATGATGTATGTATGTATATGCTGACAAAAACGACGCGACATACAGACTAGTGGATGGACACGACTGGATACTCGGCCACTGCTGGGGACGAAGAAGTACCATTTGGTCCAAAATAGAAATTCTGCCTTGCTTAGGAGAGATAGTCCCGTGGGGAACTACGTTGGTCGGGCTTAGGAGGTAAGAACTCTGCCGGGGATGTCAGATGGAATATTTGCATCTAACACAGCTGATCCTTTTTTCAGTCATACTGGTTCGAGAATGAGTACTTTGATTCTGCACTTTAAAGCTCGAACGCCTTTGGAGAAGCGATCGATGTTCTTTCGATGTTCAACAATCAAAAGAAATTGCCATCTTTATTTTAAAAGCAGAAAAAGTTTGACAAGTAAATTCATTTTTGTTTTATTTCAAGAATCGTTGATCATGTTAAAATGTCGTTCTGTAAAGCTAAAACAAATGAGAATTGCAAACAAAAGCACAAGGGCTCAAATTTTATTGATAGGATGGAAATCAGCCAAGCGCGTGATTCCATAGAGTATTTACAAAGTTAGAAAATGGTAATTTTAAGGGAAAAGGGCTACATTGAAACATAAAGACCGCTATCCTCCTACCAACTTTGAATTCGGGCATCCTGAGCTTCTGTCGAAGATGACCTTGATCGAGATTTCTCTTGATGGATGGCATTACTGCAGCTGGGGGGATTTTCCCCTTTGTTGGACATAGTTACTTGCCATCAATCCCTAATTTTTTCCTGGATCGTACTTTGAGATTTCCAATCCACCGGGATGATTTTTGATTATGTCTCTAATTTTTGCCTGGACCGCCCTTTCGGGTTTTCAATCCACCGAGACGTTTTTTTATTTAGGCGAAGTATTTCTTGACTACGTCAACATTCGTGGGATAGGCAAATTCTTCTCCATCCATGGTTGCGAGTTTCAAGGCACCGCCTGAGAAGACTTTCTTGACCACATAGGGGCCGTCATAATTCGGAGTCCATTTGCCCCGAGGATCAGTGAGAAATGATTGTATCTTCTTGAGCACAAGGTCTCCTTTCCTAAAGACGCGGGGTCGGACCTTTTTGTTAAATGCCTTCTTCACCCATTGCGGATATAACTGACTATGGCATAGTGCCGTTATTCATTTTTCTTCGATTAAATTCAGTTTATCGTGTCAAATTTGGCACCATTCAGCTTCTGTTAGCTTGGCTTCCATCAATACCCAGATTGATGGAATCTCTACTTCTATGGGAAGTACTGCCTCCATGCCATATACTAGAGAGAAAGGGGTTTCTCCTGTTGAAATGCAGACAGATGTGCGATAACCGTGAAGAGAAAAGGGTAGCATTTCATGCCAATCTTTGTAGGTTACAACCATCTTTTGAACGATCTTCTTGATGTTCTTGTTAGCCGCTTCTACCGCTCCGTTCATCTTGGGTCGGTAGGGAGATGAGTTATGGTGTTCAATCTTGAACTCAACGCACAACTCGTTCATCATCTTATTGTTCAAGTTAGATCCATTATCCGTAATGATCTGGCTTGGAACACCATAACGACAGATGATATTTTTTTTTATAAATCGGACCACCACTTGTCGGGTTACATTGGCGTATGACGCTGCTTCGACCCACTTGGTGAAGAAGTCAATGGCTACTAGGATGAACCGATGTTCGTTTGAAGCCCTGGGTTCAATCATGCCAATCATGTCGATTCCCCATATAGAAAAAGGTCATGGGGAAGAAATAACTTTGAGATGCGTTGGCGGTACATGGATTTTGTCTGAGTATAACTTTGAGATGCGTTGGCGGTACATTGAGTCTTCCAAGACTATTAAACAGATGATCAGTGGTCTTCCTTCCACTGGAGGTGATAAAATTGGTGGGTTCAACAGGTATTCCTTGATACTGTCGAAGGCGGTTTGGTAGTCTTTTGTCCAAACGCAATCCCGATTCTTTTTAAGTAATTTGAAAATTGGCGCACATGTCGCGGTCATGAGGAATATAAATCTGGAAATGTAATTCAAACGTCCTAGGAATCCTCTAACTTGTTTTTCAGTCTTTGGAGAAGGCATTTCTTGAATGGCTTTGACTTTGTCAGGATCAACCTCAATTCCTTTCTGGCTGACGATGAACCCTAAGAGTTTTCCTGAGCGGACACCGAATGTGCAATTATTGGGATTCAAGCGGAGTTTGTACTTTCTCAAACGTTCGAATAGTTTTGACAGGTGGGTCACATGCTCCTCCTCTATTTTAGATTTGGCAATCAAATCATCGACATATACCTCGATTTCTAAATGTATCATGTCATGAAACAGAGTAGTCATAGCCCTTTGATAGGTTGCCCCGACGTTCTTCAAACCGAACGACATTACCTTGTAACAAAAAGTGCCCCATGGGGTGATAAAGGAAGTTTTATCCATGTCTTTTGGCTCCATTTTTATCTGATTATAGCCCGAGAATCCATCCATGAAGGAGAACACTTTGAACTTTGCCATACTGTCTACTAGCATGTCAATGTGCGGTAAGGGGAAGTCGTCCTTTGGACTTGCTTTGTTCAGATCCCGGTAGTCTACACACATTCTGACCTTTTCGTCCTTTTTCAGAACTGGTACTATGTTGGCTAACCATTGAGGATATTCTGATGTGGCGAGGAAACCTGCGTCGATCTGTTTCTGCACTTCCTCCTTGATTTTGATAGCCATATCCGGGTGAGTCCATCTTAGTCTTTGTTTTTCCGATGGACATTCTGATCTTAACGGTAGATTATGTTCCACGATGCTGGTATCCAACCCTGGCATATCCTGATAGGACCAAGCAAATACATCGGGAAAATCTTTGAAAAGTTTTACCAAGTCTTCTTTGATAGTTGGACTGAGCAGTGCCCCAATCTTGACTTCTTTTCTCTCTTCTCCTGAACCCAAGTTAACTGTTTCCAACGACTCTTTATGAGGTTCGATGGACCTTTTCTCTTGTATGAGTAATCGGGAGATCTCTTCTGGAATTTCTTTGTCATTTTCTTCTTCAACCTCAAATACTGGGAATTCAAAGTTGGGAGAAGGCATTGGATCGTATGTTTCAACAGGGTTTAAAACAAGCAATCTGCATGATGTGAAGTTTGATTTTAGAAGGGATAGAGAGAATGCAAGAGTGTGTGCAGTGTATTTTTTTTTTGGAAAACTGCTTGTTTTTATTATTTGAGTTGTTTTTTAGGATTACCATTTTTTGAAAAAGCAAAAAGAGAAAATAGCAATAAATGCTGAAATTACAGAACGACGTTATTTTATTTATGATTTTGTCGATTCTTGAAACTACAACCATATAAAACAAAACTCTGTCACTTTGGGCAAAGCGAAGAGGTACATTTACAGAAAGTGAGCCCTATCAAAACATCCGTTTCACCTGGGAAGGGTGAAAGGTTAAGATAAAGACGACAATTACTTTGACTTATGAACGACTTTCGAAACATTGACTGCAACCCATTAGCGGCAAACTCCTCGGTGAATCACAAAGTCTGATACCTTCTTTCTTGATTTGTCCTAAAAAATGACGTTGATTTCTAGCGGAGCAGGATCATTGGAATCTGTCTCCCAGGCAGAGTTGTTGTAGGAGGATTCTTCAGCTGCATTTTGCATAGTATTTGTACTCTCAGGCAGATCTCCCCATCCAGTTGGCTGGATATCTCCGAGCCTGATACGAGAGCTTTCAGGAGCGGTGTACTTGACCATAAATTCGTATTTATCATTGGAAGTGGAGGAGTCATCCCTCTCGATGACGTTGACCTCAGGAAAAGCGTAGTTAATGAATTCTAGTCCTGCAAACTTTGCGAATTCATCGTCGTGCTGGGTATTCTCTGAATGCCCTGAGTGTTGATCCCATGACATGGTAGAGACGCAGGTATTATTTTCAATGATACTGAGTTGATATTCATTATTCGACTGATTTTCTTGCCCCGAGTTTCCTGGATACGGCTGCCAGATTGGCAGGCCATCCATCGGGCCATAATAACCGTGGTTAAAGTTGTCTTTCATTAGAGTGTCCTCCTCTAAGGAGTTGGGTGGAGCACAGCATCCTTCCGGATAGCAGTCTCCGTAGATCATTTTGACGTTTGACCTTGGTATAAATCTCGGACTCTGTGAGGGAAAGCAGAATGAAGTCTGCGTTTCGTCCTGAGACATATAACCGTCTTTGTTAAGGTAGGACTTTCATTCTTTCTCTGTATCAGAGGAATCACCTTCATCGATAGTATGTACTTCTTGAGACACTGGGTGAAGGAAACCTCCACTGTGGAAGAAGCCCTGAATGGGATGAAAACTTTCATCATTAGTAGCAGTATGAGTACAGGTTGAGGAAAAACCAAGGCCCTTCTTCGTTTTGTTATCAGTAGGAATGACAAGCTGTCCCCATCCTTCCCCATTATTGCTTTTGATTACTCCGAGAGCATCTTTGTATGAGGAAATCGAGGTTCCTCTCTCTGATGGATTGTCATTTCTCACCGAAAGTGCTTGGAACTGAGTTCCGACAACCTCCTCGGGTTCTACACAAGTAGATGATGATAGGTTACTGACGATTAAGGCTTGTTCTCCACAGACTGTGACTAGTTAGTCGTTGTTGACGAACTTCAGTTTATGGTGAAGTGTCGAAGTGACTGCCCCAGGCTCGTGTATCCAAGGTCTTCCCAACAAACAACTGTATGTTGCTCGGATGTCCATGACCTGGAAAGTGTGAGGACCGATAGTTATGGGAAGGTCGACTTCGCCGATAACTATTTTTTGGGATCCGTTAAATGATTTGACGGTGACCTCACTGGCTCTCATCAGAGATCCTTTGTATGACAGCCACATCAATGTAGACTTAGGCATTACATTTAGAGCTGATCTGGTGTCTACCAGTACGCTGGCTAATGCATCGTCCTGGCAGATGACTGTAATATTGAGTGCCATGTTGTGAAGGTGGCCCTCTTTCAGCAGTTCCTCATCACTGAATCCCAAGTTGTTGCAGGAAGTGATGTTGGAGATGATGCTATCGAACCTTCGTATTGTTACGTCCTGTTCCACGAAGGCTTACTCTAAGACTTTCTGTAGAGCTTCTCTGTGAGCTTCGGAACTGAGTAAAAGAGATAATACTGAGATTTTTGAAGGAGTTTGCAACAGTTGATCGACAATGTTGTATTCACTATTTTGGATGAGCTTCAGCATCTCATCGTTGTTCTTTGAAAGGTTGGGATCACCGGATTGACTGACTGGTTGATCAGGAACTCCTGTTTGAGGTTCCTTTTCTTTGTTGGGTTCTCTGACTCCTCGGTTGAAGATTCGACCAGACCGTGTTACTCGACTGATGTCTGCAATATTCACGACAGAGGGTAATGGAACTTCTTTTCCATTCTCAATTGTTGTTTCACTATATTTGTAAGGGATAGCCTTATCGGATTTGTACGGTACTGGTCCCGGTAGATAGATAACTACAAGAGCCTTTTGATTTTTTTACCATTGTAAGTAATTTCAATCAGTTCCTGGTTAAGAACCTTCGATTCGTCAAGTAGAGGGATGATGGCACAAACATCTTTGGTCCTCTTATGATCAGAGATTACGACAATGTCCTTGATTTGATCAGCAAAATAGTCCGGTGTCTAGTTGATTGATCCAGAACTTGGACAAAGTTGAATCTCTTTGTGATCCAACTGACTTTGAAAGGCTGCTCGCACAAGGTAACATCCTTGATTATCTTCCGAGAAAATTCTACAACGTTCATAATTGTGTGGTGGCACCTGGCCACGTCCGCTTTGAATGCAGTGTAACCTCACTAGGTCAGTTTCCATTGATCGAACATCCTGACTTTGATGCCTAGTAGGGTTCCCGTTAGTTATGCTGACTTGTTGGGTGTCTTCATCCATATAGATTGGAAGCCACCAGTGGTTTAACAAGTTTTGAAGCGCCCTTTGAACGAGAGCGCATCCTTGGTCACTCTCACGACATACTGTACTGTTCTGATAATTATGCGAAGTCAGAAAATCGAGTTGGACTTGTGTAGCGTGCAACTCCACCAAGCTGGTATTCATCAGGCGAATATCAAAGATTTGAATCATATTCACCTGATACTGACTTCTATCGTGTAATCCTGAATCCATCCAAGATCCATCTGATGCTGGAGGGCTGTCTGTACAAAAGAGCATCCATGTTTATTTACCGAGCAGATCAGACAAGAATCGTAATCGTGCCGTGGCAGATCATGATGTTGGCTTTGACTTGAGTGCATTGCCACCAAGTTGACATTCATTGCTAGAATGTTGTGATTCGGAATGATGTTGGAATTCGAGTAAGTTATGTTGACGTCACGAATTCGGTGCTCTTGGATCCATCCGAGATCCAATTGTTCCTGTAGAGCTGATTGCACCACAAAACATCCTTGATTGTTTTTCGAGCAGACATCACACTGGTGATAATCATGAGGTGACACATGGTCGTATCTGCTCTGTCTACAATGCATATTGACCAAGTTGGCCCTTAATAAGAGTACATCATGAATTTGATAGCTGTTGTTAGACTCTCCCTCTATCAAATTGACTGCAGCTTTCTCATGTTGAGGCAGCGGGTTCGTGAGAACATTAGGATTTGTATCCTTGAAGGATAAGACTCCGCTCCTGACAAGCTTTTGCACATCGGATTTGAAACTGAGACAGTTCTCTATGTTATGCCCTGGTCCTCCTTGATGGTAAGGACAAGTCTGATCCGCTTTCAACCAAAAAGGTAGATTTTCTGGTATTGCAAGAGGAGCCCTGGTTTGGACGTGTCCCTTGACCAGTAGTAGTGGGAATAATTCTGCATACAACATGGGTATAGGATCAAACCCTGGAGGTCGTGTTGCACGGTTGTTATTGTATTCGGGACGAGCCTGTTGAAGAGGTTGTTGTGTCCTTTGCTGAAATTGTTGCTGATTCGGTTGGCTCTGAGCAACCTGAGGTTGATACGTAGGTACAGGCGCAGGGTTGATAGCAGGAGTTACAGCTGCTACTGGTTGGTACCGTCACCTTTGCTTTCCGAGAGAGATATTCCTAATATCCTGCTCTTTTTTCTTAGGGGAGCACTACCGTATCATTTTGTACTACTTGATGATCCAGTGTCTTTAACTAAACGTCCTTCTCGGAATACTTCTTCGAGACGAACTCCCATGCCGACCATTTCAATGAAATCGCTGGGCGCACTGGCGACCATTCGGTCATAGTAAAATGAGCTCAAGGTTTTCAAGAAGATTTTTGTCATCTCCTTTTCCTCAAGAGGTGGACAAATCTGGGTGGCAATTTCAAGCCATCTCTGAGCATATTCCTTAAAGGTTTCCTTGCCCTTTTGTGACATGGCTCTGAGTTGATCTCTGTCTGGTGCCATGTCCAGATTATACTTGTACTGTTGAACGAAGGCAGCGCCAAGATCTCTGAAAGTGGCGATCTTAGTGCGGTTTAATCCCATGTACCATTTTAGTGCGGCACCGGTTAAACTATCTTGGAAGTAGTGTATTAGTAGCTGGTGGTTCTCTGTCTGAGTTGACATCCTCCGTGCGTACATCACCAAATGACTTTGAGGGCAAGAGTTACCCTTGTACTTTTCAAATTCGGGCACTTTGAATTTGTGCGAGACTTTCACATTGGGGACCAAACAAAGGTCTGCGGCGTCCTTTCCAAATAAATCCTGACCGCGAATGGCTTACAATTCCTTCTGCATCTCCAGAAACTATTTTTGGAATGCCTTCATTCTGTTGTCCATAATATTGTTTCCACCAGAGGGTATCTGGGGAATCTGTCCTTCCGGGACAGTGTGTACCACGGGTGGTGGTACACTCATTACAGCCGTGAATCTTGGTGCTTCCCGAAGTTTGTAACCTTCAGGAGTTGTCGTCATGCCCCTGACATCTTCGCTTTCCCGAAGTTTGTAACCTTCAGGCCCAGCGGTTCCCGCTGCGGTTCCTGGATCTTCAGTGATCGGCAAAGCATATCCTTCTGGGATAAAGTTAATAGGCATGCCCCAGGGACGATCTTTTGGCATGTTATACCTAGGATTATACTTTTCCACTATGGGCGTTGATGTGATCTCTGAAATCACAGTCCTTTGTAGCCCAGCTTCTGCCAGAGCTTGCATGTCACTGTGAAGCTTTCTCAAGTCTTCCTTCAGAGCGTCGATTTCTTCTCTCAACTAGGTTCTCTTCCTCGAGATTATCCATCTTTTTCTGACGACTGGCCCGAGTATTGTACGAATGAGACAGTTTGGCTCTAGAATCGAGACACAAACGTGAGATTCGTAGGTAAGAAGATTGCGTTATGTGAGAATGATGAATGATATGCAATGATTATATTAATTAATTTTTTTTTGTTTAATCAAAATAAACTTAGACAATTAGATTGCAAATATCAAATAGTGGGGAAACCCCGCTTTATTGAATTCAAAGATTGCGGAAATGGAAATACAATAGTTTGCAAAGTGCTGCAAAGGAAATGTCTAAGATAATGGATCCTGAGTCGTCTCTGAGGAAAGCTTAGGTGCTGGTTCTGGTACTTTCCTTTTCTTTGACCGGGGCTCTTGAGTCGTTGTCGCGTTGTCATTCCTTTGCCAAGTGAAAAGAGCGAGCAAATTCCTTTGGTCTTCTTGATTTTCTACCGCATGTTGCTCTAAAATCTCGATCAGAGCATCCTTTCCTTTAACAATTGTTGTATTTTGTTACATTCCACACTGAGAATACGATACTTATTCTTCCAAGACCCCTTTTCTTGCTGAACTTTGTTGAGAGTAACCTGAAGTTTTTTCGTATCAGACATGAAATAAAGGACAGGGTCCCTTAACGGAAGAACTTCTTGACAAGGGTAAGGCATCCTCATCTTGAGGGCTCTAGTTTGTACCCAATGGAGATAAGGTTCCACAGAGACACAATCTGGTTTTCCTAGAGACTCTCTTCCTTTCCTGTGAACTTGTTTCCAAGCGTGCACTATTTCTGTCTTTAGTGCCCTATCATTTTCTCCTTCCTTGAAGAAAAGACCTTCCAGATGAACATTACGCGGGACATGTCTCATCGGGTATCCGAATTGACGACGAACTAAAACTGGATGATAGTTGATTCCCCCTTTAGTTCCTATGAGGGGTACATTAGGGAAATTTCCACAATGGTCAATGATTCTTATCCCGTCATAGATCTGATAGTACCAATCTATGTCAGAGTTGGTAAGAGACATGATTCTCTGCGACCAACGTAGAGCACTCTTATGATCCCAAAAAGCGGTAGACTTAGGTAAATGGGAAGTGAACCATTTGTATAGCAGGGGTACACAGCATGTGATCATTCCTCCGCTGTACAAATTCCTTAAGTGTACAGAATGATAGGCATCTGCGAGCAAGGCCGGTACAGGGTTTCCAATCAGAAAAACCTTAATGGCGTTGATATTAAAGAAGTTATCAATGTTGGGAAACAGAAATAACCCGTAGGTGAGCAAAACAAAGACGCTTTTGAAAGCAGTCACGTTCCCTATACTAGCAAAGTACAGAGCTTTCTTTACCAGAAACTTGGCCGGTAAACCTTGGATTCCACCCTTAGTGGTCATATGAGTCGTAACTTCTGACTCGTCCAAATAAATTGCTCTTGCAATAGTTTGATCCTTTGGAATTGTCTTGACTGTACATGAGGATTTTGGTTAGGATACTAGACTTGATTTTCTTTAATTGATGTATGAAGGTACTGGACTTTAGAGTGTTTGAGTAGTATGCTCGCTAAGATTTTGCAATCTTATGCCTACGTATTCCCGTTTAACGAAACAGGGAAATCAGAGCGATCGTAGTTCCTCCTATTCTAAGGGAGGAAAAAGATGTTTTGGTGTCTTGTTCAAAGCCCAAGATTAAAGCTAAAAGGTGATGTGTATCTTGTTCAAAGCCCAAGATGTGAAGCTGAAGGGTCCTGCCTGAGAGGGAATTTGTCATCTCTAAAGAGGAATTGTTGATGTTTGTATGCTATGAGCAAAGCACAAATTTGATGCTAAAAGGTTGATTGACTAAACCGGTGATTTCCTTATACAAAGCCTAAGAGGAGGCTGAAAGGTTGACTTTTCCGGGGAAAATGTTCTTTCTGTCTTGTACGAAGCCCAAGATTGAGGCTAAAAGGATTAACTCACCAAGAGAGCGTTCTTTATATGTCTTGTTCAAAGCCCAAGACGGAGGCTAAAAAGGTTTGGCTAAATAAGAGAGTACTTTTATCTGTCCTGTTCAAAGCCCAGGATTGTGGCTGAAAAAACTGGAGAACTTGAGAGGAGACTAGTTCCTACCATGGGGGGAATCTTTATACCAAGTTTTGGATAAAGACCGACTTAACAAGAGAGTATTTCTTTGTCTTGTACGAAGCCCAAGATGAAGGCCAAAAAAGGTGGATTGACTCAACAAGAGAGTCTTTTATACTCAACAAGAGAGTGTTTTGATATGTCTTGTACAAAGCCTAAGACGGAGGCTAAAAAATTGGTTGACTCAACGAGAGAGTCTTTTATACTCAACAAGAGAGTGATTTGATGTCTCGTACGAAGCCCGAGATTGAGGCTAAAATAAAGATTGACTTAATAAGAGAGTCAGAAAAGGTTTGCTCCCGCTGGGGAGAATCATTGTACAAAGCCCAAGAGAAGGCTATCTTACTGCTGAGGGTTATTGAGATCCCTAGGCAGGTCCAAGTAGAGAACTCTCATGAGAGATACTGGGTTTCTACTGGAGATTGATCCAGAATGATCGGGGTTTCTTCCTATGTTTAGAAGTAACTTGAGAATGTCTTTGAGACTCAAGAGGATTGAGACTGTCCGAGTCTAATAGTATAAGCGAGTTTTATCTTTTGTACGATGCCCAAGAGGAGGCACGAGCATTAAGGGATGAGAATCAACCCTAAAATGGCCGGAGTTTTGACTAAGTTTAGTCTTATACCTTTAAGAGATCGTCAGGGTCCTTGTATTAAGCCCAAGAGAAGGCATGAGAACTTCTAAGAAGCCGAAGGGTCCTTGTACAACGCCCAAGAGGAGGCGGGGATGGTTTTAGGAAGCCTGTGGGTCCCCAAACCAAGAGAAGTTCAAGAAATGCAATTCACAGAGAAGATATCATTCTAGGAAAGTTCGAGAATTTGGAAGAAACTCAAGAGATGTCATTCACAGAGAAAAGATCATCTCTGGGGAATAGAGTTTCTTTGACAATTTCTAGGGGTTACAGTTTGAGAAAAGGTTCACCGAGAATACTGTCTTTCTCTTTGTTCCATATTGTTTAACCCCAAGAGGAGGGAAGATTGTATCTGGAATCCTATGGGGGATCTAGTTTTGTCTGTATTCAAGAGTGACCAACGGACTTTACCTAGTTCTAGACGTAGTTGCCAGGGAAAACTCTAAATAACTATACTAGTATATACACAGTTGATATATGACGAGTATTTAAAAGGGGTATGAAAGAAGACTTACAGTGAAACAGCCCCACAATACAATTATATATATGAAAGCAGTAAATGAAAGCGGATAAACACTTACCTGTTGTAGAGCTTCCATGCTGTTTTGTAAGTTGTTCAACAAAGAAATTAAAGAATTTTTTTATAACAACTGTATATTTGGATTCAAAATCAAAGGAGAAAGTATTTTGAAAAGAGATTGGGGCTTACAACTTAAGGAAAGGCCCAAGTTTTAACGATGATCGCACAGTTGTTTTGAATTTGTACAGGGACTTATACAGGTGAAGGAGGCCCAAAGAAGGGTTTTATGTACAAAGGGATGGGTCTTACACTCTCTCAAGGGGCCCAAGGATTATTTAAAGAAAAGAAATGGGAGTTACAACACGAGGGTAGACCCAATGGTTTTCGTTTTGAAGTGGCGATCACGCAGAGATTTCTTTTTAACACAATGGGACTTATACAATATCTGAGGCCCAAAAAAGATTTTGGTTAAAAAGGGATTGGGTATTACAGTCTATTAGAGGCCCATGAGTGTTTGAAAAAGATTGATGAGGGTGGAATCAATCAAAACCCTAATTTCATCACTTTCAAAAGTAAATTCTTAAAGAAAATCTATAAAAAAATGATAAAACACCAAAGAAGCTTGAATAAACAACTTGTAATTTTTGGTTAAGGTTTGGAAAATGAGGTTTTAATCACAAGATGAATTAAAACTCATTTGGTTTTGATTTTCAAGATGAATATTCACTTTTAAAATGTTTAAAAACAATTAAAAATGAATTTATTCACAAAAATACCAACTATATTAAATAAATAAAATAAATTTGATTTTTTGTGGAATAAAATATTTCAACACTTTTGTGATTTTTTGTAAAAAGAACCAATAAAAAATAATTAAAATTGAGAGAGTTATTAATTTTTCAAATCATTAAAAATAATATGAAAAATGAGAAAATATGAAAAAGTGGTAAAAAAGAGAATCTGGGGCGAGGGGGATTCGAACCCCAGACCTCTTTTGTGCAGTGCGCGCCTCCTACCACTAGGGTGGTGATACATCCGTGTATCAAAACCCACTCACAAATATACAAGGCTTGCCTTATTTTTGGCCTGGCCAAGGCAAGGCAAGGCAAGGTTTTGGCCAAAAAACGTGAAGCTTGTAACTTTCTTATTTCTCCATGGATTGAGACAAAATTTACATGTATCTGGCCCAGAATTTCACAAGCAATCCAATGGTGGTGGTGGTTTTTTCAGAAAAGAAATCCTCCTCAAAATCCGATAGTGGTTTTGAAATAGGCCATGATTTGCATTTTCTGTGCTACCTCTTGTTACAGACATGAATTACATGATGAATTGGTTCAAACACAACATATATAACATGTATGAGATGTGTATGATCAGTGGACTTCAAAGCAATGCATATTTTAAAGAGTTCAAGTTGAGATGCTTACCTCTTTAGGAGCTTTTTGGGCTATCTGCCAAGGGCTTTGTTCCAGAAATGTTTTGATGCTTTGAACACCCTCAAATTATCCCTTAGAAGCTTTTAGAATGATTGGAATCAGCTGGAAACCTCAGGAATGGAAACTGGCCCTTTCTTGCAAAAGAGGCAAAAGTTACCAAAATAGCAACTCTCTCAAATGGTGTTCTAGATGTGGGGAACCATTTGGGATAGTTCAAGGATGATATTTGGAGTGTGTTTGGGGTTTTATCTGGTTTTGAAAGTGACTGAATCAAGACATGGCTTGAAAAATGCAAAAAAGTCATATTTTGAGGTTTTGAGAGGGGACTTTGTGATTTTGATGTTACAGGTCACTTATGAGAGTTTGGACAGCTTAGGTATGACATATTGGATGTGTTTGGATCATGAGCTATGATGGAAATGCTCTCTAACTCAAAAACTCAAAGTTACCTTGCAAAAGAAGGCATTTTTTCCTAGAGAAAGAGATTTTGAGGAAAGCAAGTGTTGTAGTGCTTTGGTGTACTCAAACTGAGCACAAATGAGCTCTATTTATAGTAGAACAAGTTTTTTTTGCTAGCAATAGTGAATGGTGGCTGCAGCAACTCATTGTCCAATTGCATCACTTTGGAATCTTAAGTCTCCTCTAGCCATTGACTAGAGGTTAGAGCACAGACCTATTGTTCCTTAGTTCAGAGATCATCCTTGATTCATTCAGTTGGAAAAGGCTCAGTTCATTCCACCTTGGTGCATCCATTGAATGCTCCAAAACAAAATTGGAGTCTTGTCCCTTTTTTAGGGTTTTTTAGGTTTGGCATGCTACTTTTAGTTCCAAAGACTTGGGAGGCTTATGGATCAGTGTTTGTTCCTCCTTGGTCTCCCCCTGAGGTGTTCAGATGGATAAACTTGTTTGTCATTTGCACAAATTGGTCAAATCGAGCAAAATACACAAATCTGCCTTGTTATGACAGTTGCAGCAAGGCATATTGCCACTGTCATAACTCTTAGCTAAGATGGCATTTGATGGAGTTCTTGGCCATTTTGGAAAGCTCTTATATGATACAACACATGTGTGATCATAGTTTATTTTTACACTTTTTGGATCCAAGTGAAAAATTCCCTTACATTTTGGAAAAAGTGAAACAAATTCTGACTTAGTGAAAATTTCACCAAGTGTTGGAAAAAGTGATATTTCATGTTTTCAGCCATTTTGATCCAACCATAACTCAAAATCCATGATGAATTGGAATGAGGTGTAGTTGACACTTTTTAAGTATGCCATGAGATCTACAAATCCATATTTGGATCATCCAAAATGGTTGCTTGGATCTCAAGTTATGATCCTTGGAAGTTGGTACCCTAGCCACTTTGTTTCATAACTTAGAAAATTTCTAAGTTTTATGGTTACCCCTTTTACAAGTTATCCCACTTTCTTTGATTTTTCTTGATGAATGATGATTCAAATCACATATTAACATCATTTTAGGGATAAAGAACCATAATTGTGAAAAATCTCAAAAAGTCAAACTTGACTTTTGTGCCCAGTTGACTATTTATCAGATGAATTCTAAACTGTTCGATCCTTGGTGAAATCAAGTCCTTTACCTAAATCAAACCTAATGGCTATGTTCCATAGGTGTTATAGGGTGTATTGACTTATGTCCCAAGGTTTGGGAGCATGTCCTGGTCAAAAGTCAAAGGTACAGTTGACTTTTTTTTCCGTAAAACCCTAGTTGTGGTCCAGATGAAATTGAAACTTCTGAATCAAGCTTCTTGGATCAATCCATTGTTGCAAATGGATCAATGTGGTGTGTTAGAGACCCTCAAATCATGTCTTGAGGTTTTGGCTCATGTTTTATCCCAAAAGTCAACTTAGGGGTGAATTAGGTCAAGAAACCCTAATTCCTGATTTTTGATGAATGCATCCCCTGAGGCTAAATTGACTTGATGATTGGGTCCATGAGGTCCCATGAAGTATTTTAGGGTATGCTTTAAAGCATTGGCTCATGCCCAGATGAAAATTTCCATCTGGAGGCCTTGGTCGACCAAAACCCTAATTTGGTGACACTGGCAACCTTGAGGCTTAATCCACTTGGAATGCTGCATCCTTGTGCTTGATCCTTGATGTGGGAGTCCTCTTGATCTATTGTGGGTGTTTGAGAGGCTATACAAGTTGAAGATCATGTCATTTCTTGATTGATCCTTTGTCTAAGTGCCCTGAGAGGGCTCAAAACCCTAACTTTTGTTTGTAGTGAATGCTCATTCATCTTTGAGGAGATTGATGAGGCATGATGGTTCATCCATATTGTGGTAATGATTTGCACAATGATGGGAAATCTTAGTGGTTAAAATTTGGGGTATGAAAGGATGTCCCTTCGGTTTCATGCGGATAACTAATGGTAGATTCTTGAGTGTTGATAAACATTAAATGGACGACAAAGATTTGTTTAAGAACGATGTATATGGTAAAAAAAACCTTAAATATCATGTTGGCTAAGAAGAAAACCAATGTGAATAAGCTGTTTTTTTTAAATAAATTATTTACACAAAATATTAAAAATATATTTTAAAATATGTTTACCAATGTGAGATAGATGAACGACAACGACAACATCAACACCATTATGTGAGATAGATTGCAAGGGCAGAAAAAAAATGTTTTGGTCAAGATAGAAGAGCATTGAAGATTTTTTGTGTCTTGCAATCCATTCTAAAGATTGATGCTTTAGGCAACTTCATATTTAAAAATGATTAGGATAAAATATGTTTAACGAGTGCTTTTATAGTAAAATCTTATTATTTTATGCCTCGGTTAAATAGAAAACCGAAGGGTTAGAACATTTTGTTTTCACTTATAAACAAATAGAATCATAAGAATCGAAGCTTGTACTGATTTGTTTTTTTCACTTCGGTTTTATGAAAAATCGAGGGAATTTATGTTTAATTATTATTTTTTAAAAAATAAAAAATAGCGTGCCTTGGATTTATACCTCAGTTTTCTATTGTTCGAGGTGAAAGCTTCGTCATGAAAAGTGTTATTTGTTATAGTGAAAATTTCATATGAATGCTTTTATTCTCTATAAATATGGCTATATCTCAACTCATTTCCATAAAAAACAATCAACAAACACACTTTATCAGTAACAAACACGCAAAAGCATTCCAAAATATGGCACTACTAACCATGGGTGAGACACACAGGGGAACCATCAACAACATTGCGGAGTTTGTAAGTCATTATTTCAAATGTATTTCTAAATTTTTCGTTAATTTTTTTCCTTAATTATTTTTTTAGGATCCAAAGAGATTTCGATGTCGTGTACATGAATAAGTTTGACACGACGAATTGATAGAACCATATTTATGAGCATCCGTTTTGGTCATTTATTTAACATAGTCTCGTACTCTATTGATTACAAATTTATTCTCGCTTTGTTAGAAAGATGGAGACCCGAGACACACACATTTCACCTTCCGTTCGGTGAATGTACCGTCACACTAGAGGACGTGTAAATGTTGATGGGTCAACCTATCGAATGTAGGGATGCTAATAGTAGAGTTAACCAGGATAACGCAATATGCGAACAACTTTTGGATGCCCCTTTGTTTGAATACACAATAACGGGTCAAAGTATTAATCTAAAGTATCTTAAATAACACTATTTAAATATGATATTAACCGAAGATTCGACCGAGGATAAAAAAATAATTAAAATTCGGTGTTATATTATGTTACTATTTACTAATTTTTTATTTCCTGAAACTACTAGTAATATAGTAAATATTATGTATTTGCCTTTGTTAAGAAACATAAATAAAATAAGAACATATAGTTGGTGTTCAGCTGTTTTGTTCCATCTATATAGTTCTTTGTGTAAAAAATGAACAAAATGGTACTTGTTTATTTTATTCTTGCGCTTATTTTTTGCTCCAAGTATGAGGTTTCCGAGAATGTCGTCACTCGCCCCTGTCAACGAGAACAACTTCACATTTCCCTACGCAACAAAGTAATTTTATCTCATTATTTTCACTTGCTTACTTTATACTACAACTAACTGTAAATAATTTATTTTCACTCTTTTCGGTTTAGGTGGTTTGTTCTAGGGATGAACTACAACAAATATCCCAAACACGTTATAACGGTCTATTGAAATCTTATAGATCACCTTAGACCACACGATGTATTACAACTATATAACTCATCATCTCGTTAATTTAGGTTTAATATTACCAATTTACAAAACTTCTGATCATGTATTTTTCTCTACAATTTATCTGGATGCCATATCTAGGTCTCAATCATGAGGTTAACCCCGAGGATGCTGCAGTTTGGACTGCAAAAACATCTATCATCACTACTATGGAGATGCACTAGAGTGACCATGACAAATTGCAGTTCAGCATGCATCAACAAATCCAAGACCCCCCGACGTGTTTGAGACAATCTCATCAACTAAGCTTCGATGCCCAATGGAATTATTATGATTGGAAAGAGTTCGTCGGGGAGGCGTGTCGTCAGTGGAAGCACCGACACCAATAGATCATAAACGAACCTATCATGCAGGATGTTAGACCAACTCAAAATCATATGAATTGGTATATGTTGGTTACAACGACACAATTTGTGTCTGACTCGAGGAATTTGACCGACCCATGCCAACGAGCTTCATCATCATACGCCTAACAACGAACCCCCGCCCAACAACCAAAGCCACAATAATACTAAACCTAACAATATTGTCAACCCACCCAAACCCAATAACCAACCCCATAACATCTCCATACCAGATACACCCAATAACAAATCAAACATGATTACGAACCCACATACACCCAACCCTGCAACCAATTCATGCCACACATCGAAACACAAAACCAAGAGCATGACCTATACCACCAATAATCATATGCCGTCACCACATCTTACTATAGCCCCAATGAGACATATGATTCCACCCCGTCCTACAATAGCACCCAATCAATATACACCAAACATCACACTACCAAAGCTGTCAAACATCACATCGCCAAAGCACCCAACCAACACATGCCTTTCAAACACCACAAGAACCATTGCTTCGTTTCCAAAACGATTCAATGTCCAAATTCAACTAACCAACCCGCCCACACGTAACCCAACTAACACGATCCACTATGACAACATGGGTACCAAACTTGATTACGACAGTGTCGGCTACTGGGGAGATATGATTGAAAATATCTTAGATATCTCAGGACCCTCGCACCAACCACCTTTGCCTCAGGCGAATACTAGGAGACTCCAAACACCTCAGGGAAATCGTGGGAGACATCGAAGGTAAGCGAATGTACCGGGTGTGGAACTGGTGGGCGTTACGATCGAGCGTGTCATTAAATTTCTATCCAATCGTTGTGCAATTTTATTTCATGGAATAATATTATAATTTATTTTTTATGAAATATTTTATTTATAATTATTTTTTTGTTAAAATAATTAAAAAAAACAAAGCAACACAAGAACACCTAAAAGTGGAATGCATGCGCCACAACCATTGGCTACTTCTCAGGGCATGCGCCATAGGCCAAAACATGAATGCATGCGTCACAGGCAGTGGCGCATCCTCTTGAGGGTGAATTTTTATTTATTTGAAATATATTTATTTGAAATATAGTTAGTTTACTATTTTTTTTAAAAAAGATGGTTATTTAAAAAAAATCTAGTTTATATATAAAAAAAAAATTATATATATTTTTTAATATAAAACATAGTGTATCCATAAAACAGTATTTCATTCAAACACCCATGGATTGGAGCCTTATATCAGGAGCTGAAATGTGCAGTTTAATACCATTCATTCATTGTAAGTATCTTTCAACACGCTCAGGTTTGGTTTGTAACTGAATTGTTGGTGTTATCATACTTTGCGAATGCGAAAGTTAATTAAGAAAAAGATATGGAGAGTGTTGGAGTGGAATGGAAGAAAAGAGAGACTAATAAATATTTAATGAAAGAGATGATTGTTATGAAATAGAGAGATCAAAATTACACCAATAGTTATTATATATACATTTTTAACTAACTAAATTTTAATTAATATACAACATGAATAACATACATTTCCTTCGTTCCCAATTAGTTCTTTGCAGGTAACCAGATATAAGACTCGGTAGATAAGGCCATGAGCTTCAGTTTCTTCTTCTTCTCAGTTTTATTAAAATTTAAAAGTTTAATAATCAATGCCTTGAAATTCATTTTTTCCCAGTCTGCTTCTGTGATTTTTCAAAACTTGACTTGGACAGAGGAAACTTAGTACTTTATAGTGGTAGAAAGTGATTCAAATTAATACTATATAAGTTCAATTTTTACGAGTTCCTCCCTTAAGCTTTTTGGAAAAACCATGACCTCCAATCCACAACTATTCTTAAAAATGAATTGTGTTCACAGGTCAAGCATAGTCTTCTCTTAATTTCTAAGGCACAAATTGGACTTCAATAGAAGTTCAACATAACTACATCCCCACTTTCCAAAGTTCAAATACACCAAGGACGGCACTTAATACTAATAACAAAGACTAACTTAACTTCGAGTTTGAAAACACCAATACAATTCCAATAAAATACTGATACATGAGCATCTTAACCTAGCACAATATCATAAAACCATAAATAAAGCTAAATATAAATTTAATATGCTACGTATAGAACAATATTAACGAAGAAAACGGTTTAACAATCTCACAACATTCATGGGCCATCTCAACTCAAAAAGATACATTCAGTATGAAAATGAAATACCTATGATTTGCTAGCAAAGCTTGGACTCATGATATATGAAATAAAACTTCTTATAACACTTCTAAATCTTGGTCATTCCATAGTTAACTTTAAGTATGTGGTCTCCAACTACCACATTCCAATTCAGAATCCAAATTTATCTCTTCAAAGCCTTTTTCTTTCAACAAGTCTTTTTCTATTTCAACATTTACCTCGGCAGCAACCAACTTTGCCTTTAGCCTCTCTATTTCCAGCTCTAGCCCCGCCACATTGTCCTTCAAATTTTCAACCTCCAGAGCTTTCTCCACATAACTTCTCATTCCTATAGCGGATTGAACATGGGGCGCTAGCCAAGTAAGATCAAATCTATGTTTCTCAACTTCATCCCATAAAACTTTAAGTTCCTTACAAGCTTCTTCATTCATGTCTCTCACTTTTCTAGTCTTAAGGAAGTAAAGAAGTTTTCCTAATGTGGCAAACGCCGAATCAGTAAACTCGCGCCTTCTCTTTGGCTGAGGCTCAACAAGTGAAGGACCAGGACGACGAGAAGATACTTCTTCTAGTTGTTCTATAATTTCTCCCATTGATGGTTCACTGCAAGTTAGGGCATAAACTGGTGAATGAATTTCCAGATATGAGCATTGAACTTTTGGCATTGGCCTTGGGACTTCCACGCTTGTACGCCCGGTTAAGCTAGCTTCTTGACTTACTCGATTCTCGTCTGTTGGCTTACAGACAAAAACTTCTGCACCAACAATACATACATCCTTCAAAATAAACCCATTTTGAGGATCTTGAAGTTCAACTAAAGGCATGAAAGAAGGGTAACCCCAGTGATCTTCATTTGCACTGAAAACCTTCTTAGATTCTGGAAAATTCATGTATCAAGAGTCAATTTAGTTGCGGCAAAAGAAGATCGAAAGCATATAATTTGTAAACATACACAAAACTCGATCAAAGCAGATGCTTAACCTAGAATAGAAAATACCAAAATCCATAACAGATAACCTAACAAGAAATCTCAAAACAACATATAGATAAGCATGGAGAGGAAGAAAAAGAAAACACCTTCGGTAATTGTCATGTTGGTATCAATCTGATTGAATACAACTAACTTGAATTTGACATCTCTGCTCCATCCTTTAGACATATTAGCAGTTTGCATAGCCTCCAAGTAAACCGATAAGTCGTCAACATTGTTCCCAAGTGGATACAGAATAATTCTCCTAAACCAAAACCAGATCAAATCATATATAAATCCTTTCAGAGAGCATAATTTACCGGTAAACATTCATTGATTCAAATAGCTTACCATGGATACCCGCCAACTACAAAAGGCTCGGAGTAAATCTCTTTTGCTTTCATGCGAGAGAAATTCTCAATCTTCCATGTGAATTTCTCAAATATTTCAGCACATTCTTGACTCTCCATGTCTCCAAACTCTACAAGAATAACCAAAACAAAACAGAAAGATTTTTATTTAACAGAAATTGATAGTAACAGTAAAGTGGGTTGAAGAATTCATAAAAAGCATTTGAAAAAAATGCAAAATTAAAATGAATTAGATACAGTAAAACAAGACTGTGACGATCGAAAATCGAAATGCATGCATTAACGGTAAAGCCACGAACTCTTAGTTATGCACATTATGAAAGGCTTTGATAACGATAACAGAGCATCAGAATTGAAAAACCATAAGATCAATATAATATAAGTAATCAAATTGACATTGATGATTTTTGTATGCGGCAAGATTAGAATTACCGGTGAAGTCACTTAGAAAACTGAGAGACGGTTGCACATTTAGACTTATACTGAAATTGAGATATCCCCACATTTTCTACAAATAAATATAAGGCCCTAAATATAATAACTTCATAAAATCATCTTTATCAATTATAGCGTATTAATCATTGCCATAAATTAATAGTATATACTCTCTCTTTCTCTCTTTTTCTCACTCCTCTGTTTCTTTTTAAGTGACTTTTTAAGTGTTATTTTATTTGGTTAATTTCTTTTTTTTTTAATTGTCACTTGTAAAGTTTAATAGAGTATTAAATGTATTTTTGTTAAAATTACCTATAGATAATTATTACAGATAATGAAAAGGTAAAATAAATATAATAAATAATTAAGAGCATTATAGTTAAAAGAAAAATTATTGTAGGAAAAGTAACAATATTAATTAACTTTTTTGAAAAGTGAAAAAAATAAAAAAATGACACTTAAAAAGAAACTGAGGGAGTATTATACATTATTTAAAAAAAAATTAAATTAGTAGTATTTTATAATATCAATAAATTAATTAGTATTATTTTTTACTATAATATCTTTAAAATTTATTATTATTTCTTCTTTTAATTTTTAAAATTTATATTTGTCATATCATAAAATACTTTATACTTTTTCATTTTCATACAACAATCATTATATTCTTTTAATATTTACAAAAATATAAAAAAAAATTATAATAAAACATAGAGAGAACAAAAATATAATAATAGAAAATCATCACAACTTTAGTGTCGTAAATATTACCTATCAATTACCTAAACAAAAGCAAATGATAAGAAGAAAAAAAATGAAATTTAAATAAAAACAAAAACTTGCTACCATCATTGAATTGCATCCGAAAAAACACTTATTCAACGTTATAAGCATGATGCCTCACCGTCACATACATTAAGGAGGATAAAAAGTTAGGAAATATCATATTTCCTCTTACTCTGTTGAGAGAGGAATTTTATGTATTTTAAACTAGCGTCCAGACGGCGTCTGTCCGCTTTTTATAATGCGCAAACAGGTAAAAATATAAACGGTATTTTTTTGTATGTTTATTTTTTATTTTAGTTTAAATTATTTTTAGAATAAAAAAATTGAATAAAAAAATATGCAAACTGCCATATAACAGTTACTAAAATAAAAGTTAAAATTTAAAATAAAAATTGAAAAGAGTATAATTGGAAGACAAAAAATACTACACCAAAATTAAGTTTTGCCTTTATATATGTTATAGATTATAGATAAAGAGGAAAGGAGTCTCGTGGCCCAACAACTATACCTTGAGATCCTTGTCCATTGATGTTTGAAAATAGTTTAACTTCCGTTGGTTGAGATTCATAATCATATATAAATCTCTTTTTCTTATTCAGGACTCTTTTCTCATATTAGTGTGTTTTTTTTTAAGTCTTCTTCTTTTACCATAGTGACACAATACTCCATCTCTTCGCTTTTTTGATGTAGGTAACACTTATTTTTTCTTCAACTTCATCTTTACTGTGAATCTCTAACTTTTTCAACTACTCCTTCACATTTCTTTTTACTCAATTTGTTAGGACCATTTTTCTCAAATTCAGATTTGTTGCCGTCAGCAAATCTTGCATTCACAAAGTCATGTGATTTTGACCGTCTGATGAGAATCTGACGGTCTTCATTTAAATACCGTATTTTTAAATTATAAAGTGAAAATAAAATATATTTATTATAATCCATGAGATCAAGATCGGACGGTTAGTAATATCTTTGTCTACGTGATTGCGTGAAACTGTTAACTGCAGTGGATTCAAATTCATTTTTCTCACCTTCTTTAGTCTAATAAGGAGTTGTATTCCATTTAATATATTAACATTGCATCTTAAATTATCTTTAGTGACACTTGCATATCTAATAAGAATTGGCAAATAAAAAATGGTTTTTGCATTACTTAATGGTGTCAATATATACATCAAAAAACCAAAATCATCAACGTACAAAATCAATCATGACTTATTCTAGGATATTGATTTAGGCTAGTTATAGATTTGTAATAAATACAAATATGCAAGAACTATTGACTACAAATTACATCTAATTGCAAAAAATGATTGATTCTGAATTAACTATATCTATGACTTCCTCATTACCCTCCCTCAAGATGGAGGGATTATGAATGCTCAACTTGCCCAACAGAGAGAGAAATTGAGACCGCCAAGTGCTTAGTTAAAATGTCAACCAATTTGAATTTTATTTTCTTTAAGTTAATATCAACTTTTAAATTTAAATACTTAAAATAAATTTTATTAATCTCCTCTATGCTCAACATTTCCGTCTAATATGTTTGGATTTATTAGTACATGATTATGATTATGTTTATGAACAAAACCTCTTTTCCATCAATTTTTTTTTGAGTAAACTAAAATAGGTATAGTTTTCACATATATGTGCATATGAAGAAATGGAAATGGAAACAGAAACATCACCTTATACAAATCATTCTATTTTTTAAAATATCACTATAAGAATAAAAATCAAAAGAAGGAGAAGAGTATGTCGCTCAGCCTGTCAGCCAACCAGTCCCACAGTCTCCCTAGCATAAAAAAAGTGGGGTCTCAAAATTTTGCGAGATGAACTTTATAAATTAAATAGTAATATAATTATTTATATGTTATGGTAAAAAATTAATATAAATTATTTTTGAAAAAAGATTTTGCTATAAAGTAGAGGTCGTGAAATTTAGATACCCAATAACTAAACCATATTATTATTATTATTATGGGTACTGATTTATACTTACAAGTGACAGTAGTCATAGACTATACTTAACATTATTAGAGTTTGGCCAAACACAACTTTACAAAACCGGTTGGTAAGATGAGGGGTGCCACTTTATATAAAGTATGAGCTGCCCAAGGTCCGATCGATATGCTCTGATACCATATTAGAGTTTGGCCTAACACAACCTTACAAAACTGGTTGGTAAGATGATGGGTGTCACTCTATATAAACTATTTCATTGCTCTATCTCCAACCAATATGGGACTTTAGAATCTTCCTAACAAACTTCAATGGAAGATCGTGATAAAATATATTATTCTTGGTTTTCCAAGCGATGGTTTTTCTCAAGAGGAATGTGTGCAAGTTTACACCCAAGAAGTCCAGTTTCATAAAATATATCTAGTGCATACTTTCGTTGGGAAAGAAGAATTCTTGCGGTGATCTTGCAACTTCGACACAGTTGAAATATATCAAAAACCTCAAATCCTTCATATGAAAACAAGTGTACGGAGATATGTTTTGAATGTTGAAATGACAATGTGATCATTCCCAAAAATAATAAAATCATAGACATAAACCAATACCACAAGAATAGAATCTTGTAGCTGCAACATGAATAGTGAGTAATCAGATAGTAATTGTTTGAGCCCATAGGCTTTGAGTGCAGTGGACAACTTGGAAAATCAACATCGTGGAGCTTGCTTGAGCTTATATAGGAACTTATGAAGCCTAGATACTATGTTTGATAATCAAGACCTGTAATACACAGTCGATGTTCAAGAGAAAAAATTTCAAGGTTAGCATAATGTTTTTTTAAAGGCAATGATTAATGAAGCGAGTACAAGGGGTACTCAACCCTCAACTACAAGTACTTAAACAGAGAGAAGGATTGATAAACCAATCATAAAAAACAAGGTTTTTAAAACTCCTACGAGACGATTTCAACCAACTCCACGACAGAAATTTAATCGAATAAATAACATCAAATAAATCGCACATGAGGATGCGCCGCACATGAGTATGCCAACGGAGTACATGAGTGAGGAGATGTTGAGCCGTCAAATAAGACCTATATTTAAAGAGAATTTCTTAAGACACCCCATGGATTTCTTTCCCACTGTGTGGTTTTCCACAAATATTTTTAGATTCTGGAGATATATCTCCGGACGCGCCCCATGACTTAATAATATTCTAGAGATGTATCTCTGAAACAATTTAAATCTTAAACGGTCACAACATATCTCCCATAACCCATTTCCAATTGAATTTTTCCTGAGATGCATCTACGGGAAGTTTCCAGAGACACATCTCTGAAGTGTATCAGAACAGTTTTTAAAAAAAAAACGCAATGTGTATTTGTTTGCAGATGAGTTATAAAATAACAGACAAACCAAAATAACATAACAATATAGTAATAGGATGTCATACGTTGGGTAAATCCAAAATGTAGTAACAATGTCAGGAAAAACGTATAAACTATAGTACTAAAATAAAATAATTAAATACAGACAACTACTGGGTGTGCCTGACAACCTATCATCTATCTCATGTGCCTTCTGTGTCTTATCTGCCTCCTCGGCCATCGACCCCCCTATCCTCGCGCGATGTCTGCGGTACAAAAGTGTCCCCTGTAACTCCGCAATAATGGCATCCAGCACTCGCTTGACAGCAGACCCCTCAGGGAAGATACCATCATCAATGCCTGCCCGTGCTATCTCCACTATGCGACGACAACGAGGCAAGACATCCTCAATATGATCCAGCTGAGCCTACTGCACCTCAAGAATCTCCTAATGAGCTGGTCTCAGCGAATCTCCTAGAGCAGTCGGTACCATGTACGAATGTGAGACAGTGAAGAACCACCTGATGTATGCGTCGACGTAGCTCTAGACATTCGGCGCTATGGTAGCCTGAGCTTCATCCGGTACCAGATGAATCTGATAATCATCAAATATCTTCACTATCTGTATACGAGTCAAGGCTGGAGGTGCAGAGATAACAGGGTGTCTGGGATTGTCTGGGTGTACCCGAACTGCCACATGACGCGCTCGGGCAGATGAGGAGCAGTGACCGTCGACGAGCAGGCCATCCATCTGGAGTATATCGATATGTCTTCAAATGGTCGCGTATGACGGTGATCCGCGTAGCAATTGAAGTGGATGTCCTTAGCAACCAAGCAGTCAAGATAGACTCTAAAAGGCTCGACCGCCTGATTCCCTCTCAGCGGGATAAAAGCACAGACACAGAGCATCTCCTCAGTGTACTCATCCCAACACGACCAGCCAACGATGTGCGGGAAGTGTTGGAGGATCCAAGCCTGAAATAAAAATACAAAAGCATTCAGGGATCAAGAAATATTGCAAATATGAAATGAAAAAGATAAAAAAAATATTCAAGGATAAAAAATTATTACCACCAATAGGGTCGTGCTGCCTGTGGTCTGCCTCGTCGTCCACCGACATCCATCTCTCAGCTTCGAATTCAGATATGCAAGGCAAGCCACCCCCTAGTTGTACTCATGGATTCGTGTAAGATCCAAGAAGTACTGGAGGTATGCAACATCAGTGTAGGTGGCACTTGTGTCCACAAAAAGCACAGTGCCAACAAAAAATACTGAATAACACCTCAAAGCATAAGTCTTGTGTATGGCCACCCTCTGGGCCTCACCATCAGCCTGCGTTGCAGCAACGAGCGCCTGATCAAGTCTCTCCTTCAAGAACGAAAAGCTAACATGAGCACCCCTGGTCTTATCCAACTCCCTCAGCACCTTCACTAGATCAGCCCTCAGATGCTCCATCATCATCTCGACTGCCTCGTCTTTGGTCATCCTACCATGATGGAGGAATCTCCCTCTAATTGGTAAGTGCAACACACACGAGACATCGTCCAGTGTAATCGACATCTCACCACGCGGGAGATGAAAGGAAGAGGTCTCAGAGTGCCATCGCTCCACAAATACATTAAGTATCCCGTGGTTAACCAAAGTGAAACCGGTCAAGCATAGGTCACTCAACCCAGAAGCAGTCATAACCAACTGAAACCATTCCTCCTCAGGCTGATGCAGTGCTAAAATCTTCCTCCCATGGTTTAGAAACTTATAGGAATCACGCACCTGCGAATTTCCGAAAATAATCAATGTCGATAAGAATCAATGATAGAAATAATCAATGTCAGCAATTTAAATGAATGTAAAAAAATATAGTAATAATGCGACTAATGTTACCTCTCCGTCCCAGATATGTCCGGCAGTGTGCTCTGGGTACAGAGGAAGTAGGGACAATTAGATGTACACCCTCCGAAAGCCTCTGGCTCGACATTAGCAACATCACCCTCCGGAGGTGGCACCCGTGAATCCCGATCAGCAGGTGCGACCAGATCAACAGGAGGTGGCACAGGTGCATCCTGATCAGCAGGTGGCACCAGATCAATAGGAGGTGGCACAAGTTCATCCCGTCGCTTGCGGGAGGATGGGGGAAGTGACGCGTCAGCTGGTGCATCACGTGGTCTGCGGGAAGAAGATGAAGAAGGTGGAGTGGTCTGAGATGTAAATGAAATGTCCTGAGATTTAGCTGAAGTGGCCTGAGATGAAGGATAAATCCCAGGAGTGGACTGAGCCTTAGGAGTAGATTGTACACCAGCAGTCGACGCCTCTCCCTGACCAGAGGTACCTGCTGCGTCCAGACCCGGCTGGCTCCGCTCTCGTCAAACGGATGCGTGCTGGGCAACCCGTCCATGCCGTAATTGGTCGGCTCTGTCAACCATTATGCCTGCATGGTATAATATAATTAACCGTACAATGAGTTTACGTAATAAGAAAAATTATAAAACAAAAAGAAAAAAAAAACAAACTGAGAAAATTTCGGAGATACATCTACGGAAAATTTCAACGTTTCATGTCCTCTAGGTGATTTCGGAGATACAACTACGAAAATATTTCGCAGACGTATCTCCGGAATCACCTAGAGTACATGAAACATTAAATGTTTCCAGAGATGTATCTCCGAAATTTTCTGCAACTCAGAGGTCGCGACAACGGCGTCCGTTGCCCCTCAGAATGACAAATTTGAAGCTTTGATCGTCCATTTGAGCCAACACATAATACATGCAGTTACTTTAAACTATGTTTCATCTGATTTCTAAACATTTCGACACCTAACAATGGGTTCTAACTCGTTTACAACAAAACTCAAATATTTATCGAAAATTCAAAAAACTTACCCGGATTATATGATTCATAATATGTTGAATGATGCACTGGATGGAACTTGATAATTACTCGAGCCTCGGACGGAAGAAATCAAATTTGGTGAAGTTTGAGAAATTTGGGAATGAGAGAGATGAAGAGGTTTGTGAATGCACTACTACGGAAAACCCATTTAACAACGGTTGGGAAAGATATATAATGATGCGGGTACATGCGTTGTTATGTAGAGTATCGTTGTATATATGATACTTACAATCACTGCCCAATAAGCGTTGTAATAAACTGGAAAGCGCGCTACATATAATGACGATTATTTTAAATAACCGTTGTTGTATGTCTTTTATAAAATAAAAATATATGCAGCATTAGAATTACCTATAATGACGGTTATTTTAAATAATCGTTGTTGTATGTCTTTTAATAAAAAAAAAAATTAGAGCATTATAACAAGAACAATAACAAGAACATCAAGAACAACAACAAGAACAACAACAACAACAACAACAACAATAACAATAATAACAGCAAGAACAACAAGAACAACAATAATAAAAAAGAACAACAATAATTAAAAAAGAACACCAACAACTAACATTGCTAACTCGAATCCATACTTTACTTGTCTCATTCAAGTTGTAGAAGAGATGATGGAGTTCTAAAATTTGTTCTGAAATTTGGTTTAGTGGAGAAATAGAGTATCGTAAATGAAAGATGATGTTTGGAGGAAGAAGATGTAGTTCGTCTAAGTTTTAAGTTTCACGCGGATCACTAATAGTAGTGTCTTGGCCGTTGATAATCACTAAATGGACGACCAAGATTTGTTTAAGGATAGTGAATAAACTCAATAAGCGTGTCACCTATAATGTTGGTAATGGACTTGAAAAAATAAGTAAAAAATAAAAAATGTTGGTGCTGAGACTTGAACCCATGACCAGACGCTACCTATGATCACAATTTTTTAAATATCCATGGTGAAAGGTTTGTCAACATTTTGAAAAAATAAGTAAAAAACGCTACCTATAATCACGGTTTTTTAAATACTTGTGGTGAAAGGTCTGTCAGCATTTTGAAAAAATAGAAAAAAAGTAACATGATTAAAATAAATTCAGAAAAATACAAAAACACAAAATTTAATCTAATTAAGTAAAATAAGAATTTTGAGATTTTTTTTGGAGTTTTTTTAGACTATGAAAACATTAAAAAATAATCATTAAAAATAGAAAAAAGATGAATTTGGGTTTTTGAGGGTGAAGACCTGTAACTCTTCCAGAGTAAGGGATAAATGATCGCACGATTTTTTTGCTCAGAGTGCAAGAAACAGATTTAAAAAAGGAGACTATTTTCCTGAAAACCGGGTTTTCTCACCAGCAAGATCTAAAACAAAACTATAAACTGTAATCACGTTTTTTTAAATACCTATGGTGAAAGACTGTCAGCATTTTGAAAAATAAGTAAAAAATCATAAATGCTGGTGCTGAGACTTGAACCCATGACCAGACGCTACCTATAATCACAGTTTTTTAAATAATTGTGGTGAAAGGCCTCACATTTCACCACGGTTAGAATTTTAACCGTGATTAAAAGCATTTTAATAGGATTAAAAAAAAATGCGCGCATCCAATTTGCACTATTACAACGGTGTATATGAATCCGTTGTAAACCTGACGTTGTTGTTTACGTGTTTTGTAGTAGTGATGAAAATGAAAAATGTGGGAGGATAAGAGTCTGGCGCGATAATATACTCCAAATTATTTTAAAGATATATCTCCAAAATATTTCAACGTTCAATTGATCTTTGATACGTCCGGAGATATATCTCTGAAAACTAGGGATATTATAAAAAATCCACATGGTATCTAAAAAACTCATTGGGTGCCTTAAGAAACCCTCTATTTAAAGTCCCAATTATGAGGCCCCATTAAATCCCCAATAGATTACGCCCCTATTATTAAGATTTATTTTAGGCCTTTTACATATTGTTTTTTTTGGCCCCATTGAGGGGCCTTATTTTATTTTCAAAACTTGCACTGCATTTCATCTGTAGCACACGAACGTTCTACAAAGCCCCACCGCCACCGAAAACCTATTATGCCGTTGTCGAATTTTTTCCATCACAAAAACAAGAGAACTTTTCTCTCTCTATTTTCATTTCTCTTTAATCTCTAGTTTTTCTAAAATCCACTTTCATTTTTCATCTCATTTAAATTCACATGTTATGAATCTTCATGTTATAGAAATCAATAGGATTGTAAATGGTTTATTTTTTCATCTTATTTGAATACACATGGGTCATCCTTTATGTTTATAGTACTTCTTAATATGTGCACCCACAAGCTGTTTGTGACAATGTCTCAACAGCTTTATACATGTTATAAATTTAATTAAATAACAAGGAAACGAGTTGTTTTTTGATTGATAATGGAGGGAGTTCATACATGTTTATGATTTAGTACAAATGATACGTCATGGTGTAGCCATTATAGAGTATTAGGAAGATCCTAAAGTTCCACATTGGTTGGAGATAGAGCAATGAAATAGTTTATATAGAGTGACACCTCTCATCTTACTAACCGGTTTTGTAAGGTTGTGTTAGACCAAACTCTAATATGGTATCAGAGCCTATCGATCGGACCTTGGGCAGCCCACCGTTTAAATCCATGCACCAAGCCCAAAAAGAGTGCTGGGCGTGAGGGGGTGTATTAGGAAGATCCTAGAGTTCCACATTGGTTGGAGATAGAGCAATGAAATAGTTTATATAGAGTGACGTTTTTCACCTTACCAACTGATTTTATAAGGTTGTGTTAAGTCAAACTCTAATATAGAGACAACTTACATTGTAGGATTATTCCCATAGAGATATAGCATTGTGATGTGCCAACTACTAAAAATTAGCTCATTGGCAGCAGTTGCTCCAGCATTAATGACTATTTTTTGTGGAATAAATTTGGCTCTACCACCTCTTATTTGTTCTACTTCAACACCCATTTTAGTTAGGAATTTAATTATGTTAGGAAGTGAAAGAAAGAATATTATGGAAGAGAGAGCAAGAAAATGTTAGCACCACATGTTTCACATTTGCTTTGATACCCGAGTTCAGCACATTCTAAGTTCCTTTAGTACATGGATCAATCAAAGTAGCCTTGATCGTTAGGACTCACATATCCTTGTACTTCATTTATTAGCTGTTCACCATATACTATGATGATGCTTCAGATCATGGAAGTGTTGTTTGAATCAATCATGTTTTCCATGCATGATGCTCTTTGATTTACAAAGTGGGCTAAAGAAAACGGTTAATTTTGTTTTTAAATTGGAGGCAAAATTATAAGCTTGAGGAGTTGATATTTTACCCTATAAAGTAGTCCTAATCAAGGCAAAACCATGCCACAAATATATGAAGTTGGTGTTAGGTTGTATTTTTACTAACTCTTGTATTCAGGAAATATATTTCCATACTAAAAAGAAAACAATTTTTGTTGGGTAAGTTTGTTAAAAGATTTTTACCTTCCTCTTGAGTGGGTTTGGTAGTTGGCTTCAAAATTGTGACATTTGTTTGGTTTTTCTTATCTTTCCAGTAAAGGAGAAGGTGTTACTATTGGACCAAAGGAGAATCTAAGTGGAATCAAACTTAAATACACATAACTAATAACTGTTGCCCTTTCATAAATATCAATGGAAATATTAAAAGAATAAAACTAAATAGAAGTTTAGGTGTTATTATTGGACCAAAGGAGAACCTGTGTGGAATCAAACTTAAATTCACATAACTAATAACTTTTGCCCTTTCATAAATATCAATGGAAATATTGAAAGAAAATAAAACTAAATAGAAGTTTAGGCTATCATCATTATTTTACATGTTTGTAAACCTAGTTATATTTAATTATTTTGAGCAGCAAAGTTTGTTTATTTTTGGGATTTTATTTTGTATCCATGATGCCTAGGTGAATAAATTATTTTTGTAATATCTTTTATGATTAAAATTGAGTTAATGCCAAAGTGATTTATATTTCGATATAGTCATACAAAAGTGAGATAACCAATAAATTTTAGTGTAGATGATATAATTAGACTCTACCACCATAATTCCTAACTCTAGTTAGAATCAATTATGGAGGTTATAATCAATTCTAGATTTATAAACCAAACCAACAAAAATACTATTAAGAACCTGCAAAAAAAAAAAAAAAAGTGGACAGTTGGCAGAAAATGTAAGCAGGAAGTGGGTGGATTTATCCCAAGTTGGATTCCCAACCTGACACAGAGTCCACCCAAGTGTATACACCTTTCGATCACTATTATAAGAAAAAAAAACACCTTAAATCTTAGTCACTATTATAAGCAAAAATCATTAAATTTTAGACTAATTAATACTTGTATTACTATTATACTCTTAATTTAATTCAGAAACATTTAATGTTGAAAGTTGATTCATCAAATAAACTAAGGATATTATCGTAAATTTTACTTTGATTGTACATGAAATCAAGAAAATTAATTACACTTAACTAACTTTCTTAATAAATGTGAAAGTAGTTATTTTGACTTATAATTGTGACCGGAGGGAGTATATTGTTTGGTTGATTCTTGCATAATTTATCAAATTCGACCCGATCCGACTCAAGGACAGTCATAACCTAGATATGTTGTTTTTGTTTAGCTTGCTGATGCTATTTGAATTTGAATTTACAAGAAACAAATTACTCCAGTAATTTCCTTTTACTTGAATTACATGTCAAGGAAAAATGAAATAGCCACTGATGTTCAAATACTCATAATTTTCTGCTTGTTATAGAGTATAGTTTTTATATGCATGAATGTCCAAAACATAGAGAATTTGCATGTCAGTGTTTGAAGATACATGTGTTGGGGACAGCTATAGAAATTGAGTCAATGAGTTATGATGTTGTTAGGCAGACCTTGTCCTCTCCGGGCCCTATTATCTTTCAAGAACAGGTTCTGTCTTAGAACAGACTTCTATTTTTGTTTGTGGTTAATGCTGATGTGATATTATGTACATCTTTTTACAATCCACTAGTTTTAAGGGGTTAATTTTCAATCTTTCTTGGTAGGTTTCTTGCTAAAGATGCAGCTTGTTCATACATGTTAACTACAAAACAACACTCCTTGTGATTGCAAGAATCTAACTCGATGGTTGTTTCTACTATTAAATTCGCTCTCGTTCTCTTTGTCGTTGTCTCACGTAGTTTTGTTTAAAAATAACATGAATGTTTAAAAATGACATAGTTTTGTTTAAAAAAGCAAAGATTTTTGGTTCATTTGTGTTGATTTTAAGTATTCTTGTGTTAGGAAAAAGCTGCAAGACTTCCTCCCGTTGAAGAAATTTGAACTGTCCTTGATTGTAGTGTATGTGGGATGCTCTCCAAATTCTGAAAGGTATATGTCCTATTCTCTTACCTTTTTTCCATCTCAATGTGGAGTTTTAATGGTTATTGTTGAGTGCAAGATCACTTATGTACTAACAAGTGTTGGTTTTCCTATGTTTTAAGTTGAAGTTGTTTTAACTAAATAATGAAGTTAATAGAAAGATAAGGATCAGTGAGTTTATAATTGAAGTTCAATAATAGTTTGGACATTAACTTTAACTTTCACATACAAATAAATATAATGATATTAAAATTCATTGCCGAATTTAAATTAAATTCGCATGTGGTTTGTTCAAATAACTCTCGGTTTGTATATTTCTTAGTTTTTGGAATGTGATTCTTAATATGGAACCATGACATAACACACGTTCTTTTTGTTATAGCATGGAGTCAATGGATATGATTGAGTATGCACAAAGTCAAGATGAAACTCGTAAGGAAATATTGTCAACACTTTGGATTATTTTCACTAAAATCGGCAAAGGAAAAGATGGAGTTGAAAGAGCTGCATGCAATTTTTGTAGTACTGATTTTGCCATCGGAAAAAATCCCAAGTCTGGTCAAAGTTATGGAACTTCACATCTGAGTTGTCATGTATTTATTTGTAAACGTTTCCAGTTGAGCCTTCTTAGTCTAGAGGAATCTTCATGCCAAACCCCAATCAACCAAAACATACATCGTGAATTACTTGGAGAAGCCGTTATTGCACACGATCTTCCTTTTAGCATTGTCGAGTATGAAAAAAATTTGAGTTTGGGTGAAATATTTGAATCCATGTGTTGAAATGGTCTCTAGGAATACCATGGTGTTAGATATTGAAAAAATATATGATAAAGAAAGGATCAAGCTTAAGGAAATCATGGGTAGGATTCCAAATAAAATTTGGCTAACATTGAATGTTTGGACAACATCTACTAGTGAAGGTTATATCTGTTTGATTTCTCATTTTGTTCATGAAAATTAAAATTTTGTTAGTTGTCCTCTTAACTTTCTTCGAATGAAGCCCCCCCACACGGGTATTGCATTGGAAGCTACTTTATTTGATTGTTTAAAACAATGGGGAATAGATAAGAAAATATTTACTATTACGTTGGATAACGCCTCTGCCAATGACAACATGCAAGACCATTTGAAAACTCATCTTCGAGTGTAGGGCAATTTGATGTGTGATGGTGAATTTTTTTCATATTCGATGTTCGGCCCATGTACTCAAATTAATTGTCCAAGAGGGTTTAAAAATTTATAGTGAAGCCCTCCATAAAATTAGAGAGAGTGTTAAGCATATTAAAATATCTGACGGAAGGATGCTTAAGTTTAAAGATTGTATCGAGGATGCAAGGATAAATGTTAGCGGTAGTTTAAGATTTGATGTATCTACTAGATGGAATAACACTTATTTGATGCTTGAAAGCGTTTTGCAATATAGAAAAGCTTTTGAGTTTTGTAAGGTGGCAGATTGAAGCTACAAATATTGTCCATCTGATGAGGAATGGTAAAGGGGGGAATGGATTTGTGGGGTTTTAGAACCTTTTTATGAAATTACCAATTTGATTTATGCTTCATCTCATCTAACTGCAAATCTATATTTCATGGAAGTGTGGAAAGTCTAGTGTATTTTAGAAAAACATCAAAAAATATTGATAAGGTGATAAAGGATATGTCTGATCTTATGAAAGTAAAATTTGACAAATACTGGAAAAATTATAGTGTTGTGCTAGCATTTGGAGTTATTCTTGATCCATGCTTGAAGGATAAATTTTTGAAGCTTTGGGAAATCATGAAGAGTGCTTTCACCATTGCAGAAATGCACAACTACCTTCGTCTATTGGGGTACATGCTAATAGCGTCGATGACTATGTTCGAATTGGCGAAAGCACTACAGTGGAATGTTTAGAAAGGTTTGTAACATGAATTTATACAATTGTTAGGCCCCAATACCTGAGAAGGTCTAATAATGAAGACACTGAACGTCTCCTAAGAATAGGAGAAACACGTGGCTTTCCAAGTATGTTGGGTTCTATTGATTGTATGGATTGAGAATGGAAAAATTGTCCAGTTGCGTGGAAAGGTCAATTTTGTCGTGGAGATGATGGATGTAACGCCCCGATTTTTGTTAGATTTATTTAATCGAGTCGATTTAATTATTTTTGGTCTTTATATTATTTTATTCTTGGTTATTATGTTTTATCGCGTTTTGAGAACGTTTGCGAGAAAATTGAGTGTAGAGGTATTTTGGTCTTTTTGGCTTGGTGGGTTATTGTTTTTCATAAAATAGGAAATAGAGATGAAAATAGAGAGAATAGAAAGAAAAGAAGGAAAAGAGAAAGGAAAGAAGAAAAAGAGGAAAAGCTTGGAGTGTAAGAAATCGAATCAACCGAAACTTTGAGGCACAATTAATCGGGTAAGGGTGTGAAACTCGATTATCTTATCATTGTGTATGAATATGTATGTGTATGTTTGAAGTCTACTTGTCTTTCCATAGTTTTCAATTCTAGGTTGGAAATGAGAAAATGATTGGGAATCGATGTTTTCGCGGTTGGAATGTGATATAAATGTTGTAGGATACTTGTTGTTATGATTGTGGTATGTTTTAGTGGTTATGTTATGGTTTGGAAGTGATTTTGGTTGAAGGAATATGGTTTTTGGACACATAACAGCGCTGCAGAATTTCTGAGTTTTCCTTGGTTCGCCTAGCGAACTTGGGGCGAAACAAAAGCGAATGATTTTCGAGGGTTCGCCTAGCGAGTCCGTCAGCGAAGGTCAGCGAATGTTCGCCAACGATGTTCGCCTAGCGAACTTTATATCTTTTCAGTTATGTTTGTTGCTGCCTTGGTTCGCCCAGAGGTTCGCGAAGCGAACGGCAAGGCGAAGGTTCGCCAAGGAGTTCGCCTAGCGAGCTTTGTGTATGTTTTGTTCTGGTTGTGGTTTCGCCTGGACATTCGCCTAGCGAAGGTGGTAGCGAATGCTCGCTAGAAGGTTCGCCTAGCGAACATGACAGTTTGCGCAGTTTTGTTTCCTTCATAACTTTTGATCAGTAGCTCGGATCGAGGCACGGTCAAATGCGTTGGGAAGCTAATGAAATGTTCTTTCTTATAAAAAATGGTTTTGAGATTAGTGGCCGATTTAATTGTGTCGAGAATTTGGAAATGTGTCGTTTTGTCGACTTTAACCGTCGTAATTGTGTGCGATTGATGTGCTATCATGGAATATGTTTTGATATATATAACGTATAGCTTGTGTGCTGTTATATGATGTGAATGCATGTAATGCAATGTGGTGATGATGGTTTGTGGCCTTATGGCAAATAAATGCATTGTTTTGGGTTTGATTTCAATGCATGATTATTGATGTTGAGATGGTTCACATGGTTGTATATGTATGCATTTGATTGTTATGAGTCATTGTATGCCAAGCATCATGATATGCATTCTAGTGATGTCGTGTGCCCTAGTGGGTGTGAGCGACGAAATGATTCCAGAGGGAATCTGCTATAACGGTCGTGAGCCATATACAAAGAGGACCTAAAGCGACGTTATAGACGATCGTGAGCCTTATACAAAGAGGACCTAAATCGATCGGATCGTGAGCCTTTTACAAAGAGGACCTAAAGCCATTCATAAACATAGTGAGCCTTATACCAATAGGACCTAAAGCGACGGGGAACATCGTTTGCCCGACGGGGAGTTACACTAAGTAACAAGCGATGATTCCAATAATTCCTGAGTGAATTAATGATGAGATGATGGATGGAACGGTACCGCATTGCATTCCATAGAGTCGTTATGTCGGTCTCTGTGCATTTGCATAAATCATGAATGGATTGATTATGTGTGGAATTGTGATTAGAATTGATGAGTTGATATATATATATATATATATATATATATATATATATATATATATATATATATATATATATATATATATATATATATATATATATATATGTTGGTGATAAATGCATTGAGCATGATTGATGTGCCGTTGTGATGGATGTATGAGATATGGATTGTGGTGTTTGTATTTGAATTATGGTGTAAGTTGTGGTGAGAATGTTTTACATGTGTATTTTGTGTCATTATATATTTGTATGCAACTATATTATAATTGTGTTTCTCACCCTTCTGCTGTTTTGAATGCTCTATGAGGCATTGCAGATTAGATGTTGGAGGTATTTTTGTGAAGATTATGTCTTCATTCTTTTGTCGGTCGACTCTGATATGTAGCACCGGGAAGTCGGGGAGATCGTTATGTGATTTATGTGCATATGTATATATATCTTTTTGGATTGTACATGTATGATTCTGTGTATGACAGACAAACTTTTATGTTTATATATATGAGATTTCAGTTGCAGATTTTCCGCTTTTATTCTGTATCTGAATAATGGGTGATAGGAACTGAGTTCCTCTGCTTATGTTGCTACCGGATTGTTGCATATCTATTTGAGCATGTTATTTTATTTCATCATTTTGATGTGACGTTCCCGTCTATGCCATGAATGTTTTAATTATACTCTGATTATCTGTTATCGCCTTTAATTGCTCGGGTTATAGATTAGGGGTGTTACATTAAGTGGTATCAGAGCCAGTTTGTGCCAGTTTGTGTCTGTGTCAGTTCGTGTCGGTCATTGTGACCAAGTTGTTTGTTGTGCGACATTTGTGTTGGGTGAGCTGTTTGTTTAACCATAGTTACTATTATTGGATGAACAGAATATGGCTGGTAGGAATGATGCTGCTCTTGCTGCTGCTATGCAAGCTATGGCTCAGGTTGTGCGGGGTGTACCTAATGCTGGTGGGAATGATGAGTTCAGGAAAAACAAACCACCTATCTTCAAAGGAAGACAAGACCCTGATGGTGCTCAGATTTGGCTTAAGGAGACTGAAAGAATCTTTCGAGTGATGAACTGTGCTGAGGAACATAAGGTGAGACTGGGTACTTACATGTTGCAGGAGGAGGCTGACGATTGGTGGGTTAGTGCGCGTCATGTGTGGGAAGCTACAGGTGATGAGGTCACTTGGGCTTTGTTTAGTAGGGAGTTTTTGAGGAAGTATTTTCTGGAAGATGTTAGAGGAAAGAAAGAAATAGAATTCTTGGAGTTGAAACAGGGTAATATGTTTGTTATTGATTACACTGCTAAGTTTATGGAGCTTGTTCAGTTTTATCCACATTATGTTGAAGTAACTGCGGAGTTTTCCAAATGTGTGAAGTTTGAGAACGGATTGCGTCCCGAAATCAAGCAGGAAATTGGTTATCAAAGAATTAGGAGGTTTCCAGATTTGGTGGATTGTTGTAGAATTTATGAGGAGGATAGCAAAGCTCGTTCTATTCATTATAAGAGTGTGAACGAAAGGAAAGGAAAGCAACTGTTTCGTGGGGGTCCTTATGTGTCACCAGCTGACAAGGGTAAGCAAAGGGCTAATTTTGATAAAGGCCAAGTGGGGGAGGTATGAATAATCCTCTGAGATGTTTTAGGTGTAGTGACTTAGGACATCTTCAGTTTGAATGTAGAAAGGATATGAGAAAATGTTCCAATTGTGGAGGTATAGGACATGTAACAGCTGAGTGCAAGAAGAGTGTGGTGAAGTGTTTCAACTGTGGTGAACCTGGTCATATTAGTACGAAGTGTCCAAAACCAAAGCAAGCTCAAGCTGGTGGGAAAGTATTTGCATTGGCAGGAACTCAGACTACTAGTGCGGATCGTCTGATCAGAGGTACTTGTTTTATTAATAGTACGCCTTTAGTTGCTATTATTGATACCAGAGCGACTCATTCGTTTATTTCGTCAGAGTGTGCGCGACGTTTGAATATTTTGTTGTCATCGATGGATGGAGAGATGGTTATCGATACTCCAGCAATGGGGTCGGTAACCACTTCTTTGGTTTGTTTAAGTTGTCCTTTGACCATTTATGGTAAAGATTTTGAGATGGATTTGGTGTGTCTGCCGTTGGAGGGTTTAGAAGTGGTTCTGGGAATGAATTGGTTGCAGTTCAATCGAGTTTATATCGATTGTTATCATAAGTTGGTAAGATTTCCTTCTCTTGAAGAAGACGAGGAATCAAGTTTCTTACCTACCAAAGAGTTGAAGAAACTTTTGGCGGATGAAGCTCAGTTGTTCGGGTTGTTTGCATCGTTGACCATGGATAGTCAAGTTGTAATTGATGTGGTTCCAGTCGTGTGTGTTTTTCCAGAGGTGTTTCCAGAGGATATTTCAGATGTGCTGCCAGAGAGAGGTGGAGTTTTCTATAGATCTAGTTCCTGGTACTTGGCCTGTATCTATGGCACCATATCGTATGTCGGCATCTGAGTTGGTTGAGTTGAAGAAGCAGTTGAATGAATTATTAGAAAAGAGGTTTGTGAGGCCGAGTGTATCGCCTTGGGGTGCTCCAGTTTTATTGGTGAAGAAGAAATATGGAAGTATGCGATTGTGTATTGATTATCGCCAGCTGAATAAGGTGACGATTAAGAATAAGCATCCTCTTTTGAGAATTGATGATCTGATGGACCAGTTGGTAGGTGCGTGTGTGTTTAGTAAGATTGATTTGAGGTCAGGTTATCATCAGATTAGAGTGAAAGAGGAAGATATTCAAAAGACGGCTTTTAGGACACGATACGGACATTACGAATATTCTGTGATGCCGTTCGGTGTTTCTAATGCGCCGGGAGTGTTTATGAAGTATATGAATCGTATTTTCCATGAGCAATTGGATCAATTTGTCGTTTTGTTTATTGATAACATCTTGATTTATTCTAAGTCTCGGGAGGAACATGCGGAGCATTTGCGTATTGTATTACAAATTTTGAAGGAAAAGAGACTTTATGCCAAGTTGTCCAAGTGTGAGTTCTGGTTGTCAGAAGTGAGTTTTCTTAGGCATGTGATTTCAGGTAATGGTATTGCTGTGGATCCATCTAAAGTAGATGCAGTTCTACAATGGGAGGCTCCTAGATCTGTTACTGAAATTAGAAGCTTTTTGGGTTTAGCTGGATATTATCAAAGATTCATTGAAGGCTTTTCCAAGTTAGCACTTCCTTTGACCCAGCTGACTTGTAAAGGTAAAGCGTTTATTTGGGATATTCAGTGTGAGGAAAGTTTTAGTGAGCTGAAGAGAAGATTGACTACAGCTCCGATTTTGATATTACCGAATCCTAGTGAACCATTTGTGGTGTATTGCGATGCGTCTTTGATTGGGTTAGGTGGAGTGTTGATACAAGAAGGTAAGGTTGTGGCTTATGCTTCGAGGCAATTGAGGGTTCATGAGAAGAATTACCCTACGCATGATTTGGAATTAGTGGCAGTGGTTTTTGTATTGAAAATTTGGAGGCATTATCTCTACGGTGCAAGATTCAAAGTCTTTAGTGATCATAAGAGTTTGAGATACTTGTTTGATCAGAAAGAGTTAAATATGAGGCAACGGAGATGGTTGGAATTTTTGAAGGACTACGATTTTGGCTTGACTTACCATCCTGGTAAAGCTAATGTGGTAGCCGATGCGTTAAGCCAGAAATCGTTGCATATGTCTGCTTTGATGGTTAAAGAGTGGGAACTTTTGGAAGAATTTAGAGATTTCAGTTTGGTGTGTGAATTGACATCTGATGGCGTGAGGCTTGGTATGTTAAAGGTTACTAATGATTTTCTGTTGACCGTTAGCGAGAAATAGAAGTTGGATGTGAAATTTGTTGATTTGATGACGGTTGGAGATGAAGGTGTGAATGGTGACTTTAAAGTGGATGATCAGGGTGTTTTGAGATTCCGTGGTAGAATTTGTATTCCTGATGATTCGGAATTGAAAAAGATGATTTTAGAGGAAGGACACCGGAGTAATTTGAGTATACATCCGGGAGCTAAAAAGATGTATCAAGATTTGAAGAAGATCTTTTGGTGGTCCGGATTAAAGAGGGATGTGGCTCAGTTTGTTTATGCGTGTTTAACGCGTCAGAAGTCAAAGGTAGAACATCAGAAGCCTAGTGGATTTTTGCAAACGTTGGATATTCCCGAGTGGAAATGGGATATCATTTCTATGGATTTTGTGACAGGGTTTCCGAATACACAGAGGGGACATAATGCCATTTGGGTGATTGTGGATAGGCTAACTAAATCGGCACATTTCATTCCGATTGACACCAGTTTTTCTCTGGAGAAGTTGGCTGAGATTTATATCCGTGTGATTGTGAAGCTACATGGTGTTCCGTTGTGTATTGTTTCAGATCGAGATCCGAGGTTTACTTCCAGATTTTGGGAAAGCTTGCAAAAGGAGTTAGGTTCCAAGTTGAGATTTAGTTCGGCTTATCATCCGCAGACGGATGGTCAGACCGAGAGAACTATCCAGTTGTTGGAAGATTTGCTGAGAGCATGTGTTCTTGAGCAAGGTGGTGCTTGAGATAGTTATCTTTCGTTGGTGGAATTCACGTATAATAACAGTTTCCATTCGAGTATTGGAATGGCACCTTTTGAAGTGTTGTATGGAAGAAGATGTCGAACACCTTTGTGTTGGCATGAATTTGGTGAGAGTTCGGTGGTTGGACTGGAGTTAATTCAACAAACTACGAAAAAGGTGAAAATTATTCGTGAGAAAATGAAGGCTTCTCAGAGTAGGCAGAAGAGTTATCATGATCGAAGGAGGAAAGATCTGGAGTTTCAAGAAGGCGGTCATGTATTTTTGAGAGTTACACCGGTGACGGGTGTTGGTCGTGAATTGAAGTCGAAGAAGCTTACTTATCGGTTTATTGGTCCTTACCAGATATCCGCGAGAGTGGGTGCTGTGGCTTATAGGGTGGCGTTGCCACCGAATCTTTCGAATTTGCATGACGTGTTCCATGTTTCACAGCTTCGGAAGTATGTTCCGGATCCGTCGCATGTGATTCCGATGGATGAGGTTGAGGTAAGGGAGAACCTTACGGTTGAGGCATTAAAGGTGAGAATTTTGGATCGCGAGTTGAAGCAGTTAAGAGGCAAGGACATTGCGCATGTGAAAGTAGAGTGGGGAGGCGCTGCTGAGGGCAATTTGACTTGGGAGTTGGAGAGTCATATGCGGGAATCGTATCCGGAGTTGTTCGTCTCAGGTAATATTTTCGAGGACGAAAATTTCTAAGTGGGGGAGAGTTGTAACATCCCGGTTTTTGTTAGATTTATTTAATCGAGTCGATTTAATTATTTTTGGTCTTTATATTATTTTATTCTTGGTTATTATGTTTTATCGCGTTTTGAGAACGTTTGCGAGAAAATTGAGTGTAGGGGTATTTTGGTCTTTTTGGCTTGGTGGGTTATTGTTTTTCATAAAATAGGAAATAGAGAGGAAAATAGAGAGAATAGAAAGAAAAGAAGGAAAAGAGAAAGGAAAGAAGAAAAAGAGGAAAAACTTGGAGTGTAAGAAATCGAATCAACCGACACTTCGAGGCACGATTAATCGGGTAAGGGTGTGAAACTCGATTATCTTATCATTGTGTATGAATATATATGTGTATGTTTGAAGTCTACTTGTCTTTCCATAGTTTTCAATTCTAGGTTGGAAATGAGAAAATGATTGGGAATCGATGTTTTCACGGTTGGAATGTGATATAAATGTTGTAGGATACTTGTTGTTATGATTGTGGTATGTTTTAGTGGTTATGTTATGGTTTGGAAGTGATTTTGGTTGAAGGAATATGGTTTTTGGACACATAACAGCGCTGCAGAATTTCTGAGTTTTCCTTGGTTCGCCTAGAGAACCTGGGGCGAAGCAAAAGCGAATGATTTTCGAGGGTTCGCCTAGCGAGCCCGTCAGCGAAGGTCAACGAATGTTCGCCAACGATGTTCGCCTAGCGAACTTTGTATCTTTTCAGTTATGTTTGTTGATGCCTTGGTTCGCCCAGAGGTTCGCGAAGCGAACGGCAAGGCGAAGGTTCGCCAAGGAGTTCGCCTAGCGAACTTTGTGTCTGTTTTGGTCTGGTTTTGGTTTTGTCTGGACATTCGCCTAGCGAAGGTGGTAGCGAATGCTAGCTAGAAGGTTCGCCTAGCGAACATGACAGTTTGTGCAGTTTTGTTTCCTTCATAACTTTTGATCAGTAGCTCGGATCGAGGCGCGGTCGGATGCGTTGGGAAGCTAATGAAATGTTCCTTCTTATAAAAAATGGTTTTGAGATTAGTGGCCGATTTAATTGTGTCGGGAATTTGGAAATGTGTCGTTTTGTCGACTTTTACCGTCGTAATTGTGTGCGATTGATGTGCTATCATGCAATATGTTTTGATATATATAACGTATAGCTTGTTTGCTGTTATATGATGTGAATGCATGTAATGCAATGTTGTGATGATGGTTTGTGGCCTTATGGCAAATAAATGCATTGTTTTGGGTTTGATTTCAATGCATGATTATTGATGTTGAGATGGTTCACATGGTTGTATATGTATGCATTTGATTGTTATGAGTCATTGTATGTCAAGCATCATGATATGCATTCTTGTGATGTCGTGTGCCCTAGTGGGTGTGAGCGACGAAACGATTCCAGAGGGAATCTGCTATAACGGTCGTGAGCCTTATACAAAGAGGACCTAAAGCTACGTTATAGACGATCGTGAGCCTTATACAAAGAGGACCTAAAGCGATCAGATCGTGAGCCTTATATAAAGAGGACCTAAAGCGATCCATAAACATCGTGAGCCTAATACCAAGAGGACCTAAAGCGACGGGGAACATCGTTTGCCCGACGGGGAGTTACACTAAGTAACAAGCGATGATTCCAATAATTCCTGAGTGAATTAATAATGAGATGATGGATGGAACGGTACCGCATTGCATTGCATAGAGTCGTTGTGTCGGTCTCTGTGCATTTGCATAAATCATGAATGGATTGATTAAGTGTGGAATTGTGATTGGAATTGATGAGTTGATATATATATATATATATATATATATATATATATATGTTAGTGATAAATGCATTGAGCATGATTAATATGCCGTTGTGATGGATGTATGAGATATGGATTGTGGTGTTTGTATTTGAATTATGGTGTAAGTTGTAGTGAGAATGTTTTACATGTGTATTTTGTGTCATTATATATTTGTATGCAACTATATTATAATTGTGTTTCTCACCCTTCTGCTGTTTTGAATGCTCTATGAGGCATTGCAGATTAGATGCTGGAGGTCTTTTTGTGAAGATTATGTCTTCATTCTTTTGTCGGTCGGCTCTGATATGTAGCACCGGGAAGTCGGGGAGATCGTTATGTGATTTATGTGTATATATATATATATATATATATATATATCTTTTTGGATTGTACATGTATGATTCTGTGTATGACAGATAAACTTCTTTGTTTATATATATGATATTTCCGTTGCAGATTTTCTGCTTTTATTCTGTATCTGAATAGTGGGTGATAGGAACTGAGTTCCTCTGCTTATGTTGCTACCGGATTGTTGCATATCTATTTGAGCATGTTATTTTATTTCATCATTTTGATGTGACGCTCCCGTATATGCCATGAATGTTTTAATTATACTCTGATTATCTGTTACCGTCTTTAATTGCTCGAGTTATAGATTGGGGGTGTTACAATGGAAAATCAACGATCATGCTTGAGGCAGTTGCGTCATATGACTTGTGGATTTGGCATGCTTTTTTTGGCACTACAGGTTCAAAGAACGACATCAATGTTTTAAACACATCCAGTGTGTTTTTTAACATTTTGGAAGGGGAAACACCCATAGTACAATACATGGTGAATAGAATTTCATATAATATGGGGTACTATCTTGCCGATGGTATTTATCCTGAGTGGGCTACATTTGTTAAAACAATCCCAATGCCGCAAGGAGAAAAGAGAAAATCATTTGCCAATCGGCAAGAATAGGTAAGAAAGGACGTTGAACGAGCTTTTGGAGTGCTCCAATCTCGATTTGCAATTGTACGTGGTCCTTCACGATCTTGGCACATGGATACAATGAAACATGATATGTATGCATGCATTATTATGCATAACATAATTGTTGAAGACGAACATGACACATATGATGGTAATTTTGATTACTATCATGTTGATATTGACATTCTGTCCACCAAAGTATCTAACGGTCCTCATCCACACTTTTTAGAAACATATATGCAACGAAGATCACACATTCATCAAAAACAGAATCATCATCAACTTCAAGCGAACTTAATGTTGCATATTTGGAAACGTTTTCGGCATGAGAACAATGAAAATTATTTTTTGTATTTTCCATTATTATGTATTTTATTTCTTATCATTATGTATTTTATTTCTCGTCATTATGTCTTTTATATATTTTTTATTATTATATATTTTATTTCTCGTTATTTATGTTTTTTTTTAAATTTACCATCTTTATATATATTAATTATAATTGAATTAATTAATTAATTAATAGACTTAAAATGCTGTATAAATAAAATAATATAATTGATGGGGTCAAATATATGTTTCTTATTTACAATTACTATTGGAGCAAAAATAGTTGAAATTACTTATAGATTGCTTAAATGCAATGTGGCAATTTGGGCCTACAAAATATGATACAAGCAACCAAAATTAGTTCTTCCATTAGAGATGCTCTAAGACACAAGTTAGTATTATTCTTAATTATTTATTAACTAATTCAACAAAAATCTCTTTATTCTTATAGATGAAAATTTTACCCCATACCCCTATATTTAACCCTATACCCCTACAACATAAAAAATTGGACAAAAATACCCTTGTATAAATACCCAATAATTCAAAATTTTCCACTTTTTCCTTATTTCCTTCTAGCTAGAGCGTAAAAGTTCCATGGAATTTTTTTGACTTCCGGAGAACTCAGACAAAAAATTTTCGGTTCACGTTTTGCACTCCAGAGAACTTGCTAGTAAGTTTTCCGGATTATGGGGTTAAATATAGGGGTATGTGGTAAAATTTTCCTTATAGATAACATTATAAGCCCATTTGTTTTCCCTTTTAAAAAAAAAATCATTTAAGAAGTTTTTATTCATTTGTTACAAATTTATAAAAAATAAATAAATAAATCCTGTATTGAAATAGTTACTACTAGTACTTCGTAGTAGTTTATCCATAAAAAAGAATTATAAATATTTTTTCAATATAAAACATAATTTATCCATAAAATAGTTTTTCATTCAAACATCCATGGCTTAGAGCCTCTCTATCTGTAGCTGAAATGTGCAGCTTAATACCATTCATCCATTCTCTCATTGTAAGCATCAGTCAAAACACTCAAGTTTGGTATGAAACATTGAATAACTTACATTTCCTTCATTTCCAATTAGTTCTTTGGAGGTAATCAGATAAAAGACTTGGTAGATAAGGGTAAACATGAGCTTCATTTTCTTCTTCTTCTTAGTCTTATTATTATTCAAAAGTTCAATAAAAAGGTCTTATAATTAGAGACGGGGGTAATATTATAGAAGTTCAATTTAAGCTCACGGATCAAGCATAGTCTTCTCTTCTAAGAAGTTCAACATAACTACATTCCTACTTTCCAAAGTTCATATATACCAAGTGTTGAAAGCTGTTAAAAGCTGGATTTTTGGAAATTTTACAAGGGTAATCGATTACCTATATGTTGTTAATCGGTTACACCTGCTAGTCTTCCAAAAATAACAGATTTTAACAGCATGTCACTTTAGTTGGTTTTTTTATTTTAGTTGTTATATTCTCTCATGTATAAATACAGTGTTGTAATCCCAATTAACCAGTTAATGCCAATTTTCATTCATCACTATTACTCTCTACCCTAATTTTCTCTCTCTCTCTCTCTCAATTCATCTTCTTCCCCAAGTTTCTTTTCCACCATTGTTACTACCTTCAAAATTCTGCTTTTATGTTTTATGTTGTTCTAACATTTGGCATCAAGAGCTCTGGTTATTGATCCCAATCCGCTGCAACAACAATGGCTACCGTTTCCAATGATCGAATTCCCACCAATCTCCCAATTCTTGATTCGAAGAACTACGACAAATGGGCGAAACAAATGAAGGTGCTATTTGGTTATCAAGAGGTTCTTGAGATCGTCATCAATGGAGTTACACCGTTAGGGGCAGATGCTAACGATGCTCGTAGGGCTACATACAAGGAAGAAAAGAAGAAGGATTACAAAGCTCTATTCTTGATTCATTCGTGTGTTGATAACGACAATTTCGAGAAGGTTGGTGATTGTGAATCCGCGAAGCAAGCATGGGAAATCTTAGAGAAAGCGTATGTCGGTGCCGTCAAAGCGAAGGTGGTAAGGTTACAAACTTACAAACGTCAATTCGAGTTAACGCAAATGGAGGACAAAGAAACGATCAACGATTACATCACGCGTATTACCCGGTTAGTGAACCAAATCAAGTCATGTGGCGAAACGATCCTTGAGCAGAATGTTGTATCGAAAGTGTTGCGTTCGTTAACATCACGTTTCAATAACATTGTTGTGGCTATTGAGGAGTCGAAGGATCTAACAACTTTGAGCAAAGATGAGTTGCAAAGTTCGTAGGGGGCGCATGAACAAAGGATGGATGAGAGAAGTTCCGACAAAGCCAAAGCGGAGATCGCTTTGCAAGCGCGTCTACATGAGAAGAACAAGAGATCGAAAGGGAAGTGGACTTCTAAAAGTAAGAAGAATTTTGGTGGAAAAGATCCACAAAATTCAAAGAGTGAAGGAAGCTCCAAAGAGGGTAATCAAAGCACCCACAAACCATTTGACAAAAGTTCCGTGAAGTGTTACAATTGTCAAAAGCTTGGACATTTTGCGAAAGAATGTCGCTCAAAACGCAAGGAAAAGGATGCGGATGAGGCTAAGGTTGCTAGAGAAGAGGTAGATGATGAAGATACCCTTCTTATGATGATTACGGAAGAGAATTATGGCATTGGTAATGTTGCTGGCAGCAGCTACTGTGATGACAGTTTGCGGGACAGCAGCTGTACTGTTTCGGAAAGTGGCGGAAAAATGCGTTCGGGTCGAAATGCATTACTTACCATAGGTGATGGAGTTCAAAGTAAAGACGAGTGGTACTTGGATTCTGGTTGTTCAACACATATGACGGGTCGAAAGGATTGGTTTGTGCAAATCAATCAAGCGGCAAAGAGTAAAGTCAAGTTTTCCGACGACACCACTTTAAGAGCCGAAGGGGTAGGAGATGTTTTGATCGAAAGAAAGAATGGTGGACATTCTAGGATCAAAGACGTCTTGTACATACCGGGAATTAAGTGTAATCTTTTAAGCATTGGCCAATTACTTGAAATAGGTTACTTAATTCGGTTGGAGAACAAGATGTTACGCGTTTTAGATTCAAATGGTGTGTTGATTCTAAAAGCGCCGATGGCTGCCAACAGAACTTTTAAGGTTGAGTTAAAGGTTATGGAGCATCGTTGTTTAGCTACCGCGGCAAGTAGAGATGAGTGGTTATGGCATTACCGTCTTGGTCACCTTAATTTTAGGGATCTCAAAATGTTGCAACAAAGTGAAATGGTAACGGGGCTGCCACACATTAGCGTTCCGACATAATTGTGTAAGGAATGTGTGACGAGTAAGCAACACAAGAATGTGTTTAGCAAGGATGCGGGTCGAAGAACCAAAGGCTTACTTGAGGTGGTGTATTCCGATGTTTGTGGACCGATGCAAGTAGAGACTTATGGCGGTAATCGATATTTTGTTACGTTTATTGACGATTTTCGTAGGAAGCTTTGGACATATCTTATCAAGAGGAAGGATGAGGTATTTGGAGTGTTCAAGAGTTTCAAATCCATGGTGGAGCGTCAAAGCGGTCGGAAGCTCAAAATTCTCAAAACAGATGGTGGAGGTGAGTATACCTCTAGTGAGTTTGGGAATTTTTGTGATCTTGAGGGTATTGTGCGTGAGGTGGTGCCTCCATATACGCCTCAACAAAACGGAGCTGCCGAGAGAAAAAATCATACAATAATGAACATGGTGCGTAGTTGTAGACATATATTTTCGACACCATGTCTTGGTAGGTAAAATGATGTTCTTCGGCTAGAGAAAATGGCTACAGATGAAGAAGAAAGGAAATGTAGGTATTCAAAAGAAGTTCTCGACATTTCGACAAGAACAGCGTTTCGATGTTTCGATAGAAACATAAGGAAGTTTCGTCAGACAAAGTTCAAGGGACATTTGTTACTTTTCGACAATTCGACAAAGTGAAGGGGCGCAACGCTTCGACGCAAAGGGAAAATTCAAATTCAAAAGATATGACGCTTGGCAGAAGACGCATGGAAGCTTTAGAAGAAACGAAGACATGCAGAAGGCCAAGTGTCAAAGATTTAGAGTTTTTCCGTTACTAAACAGTTATTGTATTTTTCTATAAATAGGATAGTTGTTGTAGAATTTTAGTGTGTGAAAACTTGTACAAAATTCCTGTAAATACTCAAAGTACCCGTGTGAGAGAAAAGAGTTTGTTATCTGGAAAATGTACGTGTGAACACCATCTTTTAAGTTTATAAGAAATTCAAAGTATTTTATAATTGCCTTTACTTTTCCTAGTCATTTATCCTTTGTCATTTACTTTATGCAAGTTTTAATTTCCTTTAATTTGCCTTTTCGCCAGAAGTTGTGAGTTAGTTCTTTAACCAAACCATTCATACATAAAAGATACAACAAAACAAACCATTAAAACACCATTATTCTAAGAGTTAGATAATTTTGCACATGTATCCCAGGATTTGTGTGGTTGGTCCTGCAAGTAACCCAGTTTTATAAGAGATTGGTAAACCAGAGGTTATTCACCAAAATCTACAGCGAACAAATTGGCACACCCGGTGGGACCAGTGCGAAATTTTAAATTTTTTACAAATAACTCTTAGCCAAATAGTTTCTACTTCGTCGTATGCTTTTGAGAAGCGGTAAATTAGCCATAACCGACGTAGAAAGACCTAAAAGGACAAGAGTAAGAAGAATGGCAAATCAGCCAAATAATCCAAATCCAAATGAACCCATTCCAGTTTCCAACCCTATCCCTTCAACAAGGGGAAATGTGGATTCAAACCCTGTTTTAGAAGAGGCTATGCCTTCATCAACAGGATCTATACCAGCGGTTTCGCTCTCCCAAAATATGCCTAGTTCTTCCACAATGGGACATTCAATGCCCATGGGGACGCCTCCTCCTGGAGGACATAATTATAGGCCATTTCAAACAAATTTTTCCATGCCTATGTTTGGTAGAGAACAACTATATGGAATGCCAACTTCAGTGATGGCAAACTTACAAAATGCACCACCCCTGTATTCTGATTCCATGGTCCACGTATCTTCACCACTACAAGGGTCGGGATATGGTGGAAATACGAGTAGATTGAACCAACCCCTACCAAATTTCCAAATGCCAGCAATTACAAATAATTCTGCGCAAGTAATTCGACAACAAATGGACGAAAGTAATCATGATATGGTCCAAATGTTGACACAACAAATGGGAGCAGTGTTTAACCCTTTAATACAAAACACTACCCAAACCAACCAATTGTTGGCTGCGCAAATGACACGTATTGCTGACTTTTTTGGTGTTCCTCAAACGCGACAAAGAGAACAAGTAATTCAAAACCCAGTAGTGAATGTCGAAGAGGAACCCACAATAAATCAAAGGCCTTTAGAGAATCCTCAGGCAAACCCTAGAAACCAAGAGGCAGTGGTCGAAGAGCCGCGTGTCGAAATCCCCGTTCAACAAGAACCTAGGAGGATAATAGTCCCGAGAGGCCAAGATGCTGATGATGTGTTGCAACAGCAAATACGATATAATAACCTGTCTGCCGAAAACAATTTAGCACCCATGGTCGAAAGGATAATGGCGCAAAATGGGGTAAATGTAGGATTACAAAGGCCTAGTTATGCTTCCCCATTGTCTGAATATGTTCTACGACAGGAATTACCCCCAAGGTGGAAAGTACCCAAATTTACCAAATTTTCAGGGGACACTAGCGAATCCACCATAGAACATATAGCGCGTTATTTGATCGAAGCAGGAGAGATAGCCCATAATGAAAATTTGAAAATGAAATACTTCCCAAGTTCTTTGACGAAAAATGCGTTTACCTGGTTTACATCCTTGCCTGCAAACTCTATATTCACTTGGACCTAATTAGAAAGATTGTTCCATGAACAATTTTATATGGGTCAGACTAAAATAAGTTTGAAGGAACTAGCCAGTGTTAAGAGGAAATTTTCAGAGCCTATAGATGATTACCTAAATAGGTTTAGGTTGCTTAAGGCAAGATGTTTCACAAAAGTGCCAGAGCAAGAGTTAGTCGAAATGACTGCAGGGGGTCTAGATTATTCTATAAGAAAGAAACTAGACACTCAATATTTGAGAGATATGGCACAATTAGCAGACAGGGTAAGACAAATTGAAAGGCTAAAAGCTGAGAAATTTAGATCAAATAAAAATAAAAAGGAAAGAGTGGCCTATGTAGGAGTATGCCAGGATAATGATAGTGACGAAAATGAACTAATTTTGTTCAACGAACAAGAAATTGATCTGGCAGAACTAAAGTCAGGCCCACCATACGCCTGTAAAGTACTAGCTCCTTCGAACGGGAAAAATCCAGTCGAACCTGAAAAGAATGATAGGTTTCCTAAAAGAACTTATACGTTCGACGTCACCAAGTGTGACGAAATTTTCGACTTATTAGTCAAAGATGGTCAATTAATAAAACCAGCAGGCACTAAAGAGCCTCCTATGGACCAACAGAAAAAGAGAGGTTTTTGCAAATACCATAACTTTTTGGGTCATAAAACTTCTCAATGTTTCCTTTTCAGGGATCTTGTTCAGAATGTAATCCGTGATGGAAGACTGAAGTTTGGAGACAAATCAAAACAACAGATGAGGATTGACTCAAACCCCATTCAGGTGGTCGAAGCCAATTATGCTGAACCTTCCAACGTGAATATGGTGGAAGTCGAAGTAGCCTCTGATTGTAGTTTTGAAATGGTGGAAGCTGCTGAAGGCTTCGACAATAATATTAACATGGTGGAGGTTGCTGATGACCTCCTAGACAAGCCTGAAGTGGAAGTATCCAAGGACTTTGTAGACCAGCCAGTGTCAGTCAAGATTACTGAAAATCTTGATGTAGGAAATTTGAATGACCATATCAACAAAGTTGAGACTACTGAAAGTTTCAGCAAACAGAACGCAGTTGAGACTACTGAAGGTTTCGACAGAGAAAACAAAGTTGGAGATACTGAAGTCTTCGATAGTAAGAATGCAGTTGGAATTACTGAAGGTTTTGACAGCCAGAATGCAGTTGGAATTACTGAAGGTTTCGACGAAAAGAATAACAACAAAATTGCTGAAAATGGAGTAATTTGGGATACTTTAGGGGAGCCTAGTGGAAAATTCGACTATCTCGTGAAATACTCTGCACCCCCAAGTTCTCGTATTGACATCAACAAAATCCAGCCAACTGGATGGGGAGATTTCTTTGAAAATACTGATGAAGGAGCGGATGATAATGCCCCTATCATCAAAGAGGCTACTGAAGGCCTTAATCATGACAAAATAGAGACAATGAGAGTTGCTGACAAGATCAACACTATGGAACCAGTCAATAAGAACGTTACCAGAATCAAGACAGAGGCTGCTGAAGGCCTTGTGAAACCTGCTCCTTATGGGATTTTGCGCAGAACAATGGAAGACCCTAAAGAAAACTCAGTCGGGCAATGCTGCAAACTCATCTCCAGGAACTTACCCTCGGGAGAAAGTTTCGACCAGGCGAAAGGGAATGCTGAAGAGGAGGCAAGACTTATTGAAAGAATGAATAAATTAAGTCTCACTGATGACCAGAATGTGGATGTCAACATGGTGGAAATTTCTCAGAAGAAACAAACAGAAACTGGCGAAGAACGCCGTCAAGAAGAGTATCAGAAATTGGCTTACCCTAAGGAGGAGGAGAGCTTAGTCGAATTCATCCAAAGGTGCCAGAGAAAGAAGGCTGAAGTCATGTTGTGCCCACGTTGTAGTGCGGTGTTCGACAAGAAAGCAGCAAGCAATCTCGAGGGGGTGGAGAAAGCCAAAAGAAGAGGAAACTGGGGGGCAATCCAAACAGCCAGAAATGGAAGGTTCGATCCAAGGAGGAGTGAGCATCACACCCAAAGGTTTGGCGAAGGACATCATAGGACTTACAAGCCATCTGTCAAAGCTGAGAATGACAAGTGGGTCCAACCAATCAGAGGTGCTCAAGGGCAGAAAAGATGGAAGAACTTTGAAATGCAGAGAGGTTCCTCCATTGAAGGAAAAAGGGAGGTCGAAAAATAGAAACCAAGACCATACCCGTCAGAAAACTATAAAGGAAAGAATCCAATGTCAAGGTCTCAGTCGAGAAGGTTCTAAAGACAGAAAAGAGCAGAAAAGGAGGCTGCAGAAAAGAACAAAATCAAAGAAAACACTCTTGATGAAAATAAAGCTGAGTCAAGCAAAAACTTGCAAACAATGAACCAAGAGTCTGCTCCAAAAAACGAGCCCTCTCAAAAGGACAAACCAAGCAACATGGTAGGGATATCGAAGCCTAGCAACAAGGTGCCAGAAGACGACGAAGTGACTGATGATTTTAGGTCAGACTCAGAAGCATCTTTCGATGTCACATGCAATGTGGTTTCAGTGCTGCCTAGAGACTATGATAGAGTGATGGAGATCGAAGACGAAGAAGATGAGGTTGAAGATGACAGCATGGGGCTCAGGCCTGTATGTTATTATATAATGAACAATAGTTGTGTCGAAGAGCAAAACGCTTTCTTTGAAAGACCAGATGATGCAATGAAAGCGCACTTGAAGCCTTTGTTCATAAAAGGAAAAGTGGAGAACGTTGGTGTCAACAAGATCTTGGTAGATGGTGGAGCTGCTGTGAATTTAATGCCCCATTTCATGATAAAAAGGATTGGAAAGGATGACTCAGACACAAAGCCCCACAACATGGTGTTGTCAAATTATGAGGGAAAAGTAGGAAATACCATGGGAGTGATCCAGGTGAACTTAACTGTTGGAACAATAACAAGGCCAACAATGTTTATAGTGATAGCTTTAAGGGCGAATTATAACTTGCTGCTTGGAAGAGAATGGATTCATGGGGTAGGAGCTGTACCATCATCCATGCACCAACGAATAGCCATCTGGAGGCCAGATGGGATTGTCGAGAATATTGAAGCAGATCAAAGCTATTTTATGACTGAAGTAAACAATGTGAATAGTCGAAGTTTCGACAAGAATTTGGCTCACATACCACCCTGCAACCTAGCAGAATTCGACTTAAAGGCAACTAACAACGCCTATTGTTCCATGTACCTTCACCCAACACGTGGGTTTCAATGGGACAAAGAAGTAATTGGCGAACCAAGTCACGTATGGGGAACTTCGCCTATTGAGCCAACCGGTTGGGGAAGTGAATTTGATAATTATGATGAGTGAAGCCTCAGCGATCGAAAGAATTACGGCTTATATAGCCGAAAATAAACTCAAAGCGGCCCTAGAGGCCGAAGTGAAATACATGGTTGTCAAAGCCAACAAAGAAGATTTTGAATAACAATGTCCCCAAAGGGATATTGAAAAGGGTTATGACAACAATCAGACTGGCGAATGGCAGAATCAGAAGCTTGACGCCATCTATGATGACAAACCTTTGGGGTTCGAAAAGGATCCAGCATCGACTAACATGAAGATGGTGGCACAGGATCCATTAGAAGAAATCAATTTAGGACTGGGGGCAGAAAGAAGGCCAACTTACATCAGCGCCAAGATAGATCCTCAGTTCAAAGTCGAAATAATCCAATTGCTAAATGAGTACAAAAACTATTTTGCATGGGATTACGACGAGATGCCAGGATTAGACAGGAGTTTGGTCGAATTGAAGCTGCCAATAATGGAGGGAAAGAAGCCAGTAAAGCAAACTCCCAGACGCTTCGCACCATAAATCTTGTCAAAAATAAAAGAAGAGGTCGAAAGACTTCTAAGATGCAGATTCATCCGCACCACCAGGTATGTCGAATGGATTGCGAACATAGTCCCTGTAATTAAGAAAAATGGCAAGCTGAGGGTATGCATTGATTTTAGAGATTTAAATTCAGCTACCCCTAAGGATGAATATCCTATGCCAGTAGCAGAAATGCTCATAGATTCTGCAGCAGACCATGAGTATTTGAGTATGCTTGATGGATACTCTGGCTATAATCAAATTTTCATAGCTGAAGAAGATGTTCCTAAAACAGCTTTTCGTTGCCCTGGAGCAATAGGAACCTATGAATGGGTAGTAATGCCCTTTGGTTTAAAAAATGCTGGAGCAACTTATCAAAGAGCCATGAATTCGATTTTTCATGACTTTATCGACACTTTTATGCAAATATACATTGATGATATTGTGGTTAAGTCTGTTTCAGGAACAAGTCATGTAGACCATCTTCGACAGTCCTTTGAAAGGATGAGAAAGTTTGGTTTAAAAATGAATCCCCTTAAATGTGCTTTTGGTGTGCAGGCGGGTGATTTCTTAGGTTTTGTGGTCCACAAGAAAGGGATCGAAATAAATGAAAACAAAACCAAAGCCATAATGGAAGCGAAAACGCCATCGACAAAGAAGGGATTGCAGTCTCTACTAGGGAAAATCAACTTTCTCAGAAGGTTCATTTCCAACCTTAGTGGGAAGACACAAGCCTTCCCACCTCTACTTCGACTAAAAAAGGAAGATTTCACATGGGGGCAAGAACAACAAGATGCCTTCGACAAGATAAAAGAGTATCTGGCTAGTCCTCCAGTTTTGATGTCTCCTTGTAGAAAAAAGAAGTATGAGATTATACATTTCAGCGTCAGACAAAACTTTGGGAAGCATGCTGTGTCAAGAAGATGAGAATGGCGTCGAAAGAGCCATCTATTATCTCAGCAGAGTCCTAAATGTTTCTTCTCATTTCGACGTAATAAAATATAAGTTATCTAAATCCATTTTACATAGTCGAATTGGGAAATGGGCTTTGGCATTGACAGAATATTCCTTAAAATATTTGCCTTTAAAGTCTGTTAAGGGACAAGTGGTTGCTGATTTCATAGCTGACCATTCCATAAATGAAAATGAAGTAAAATATGTCGAATTAGAGCCATGGAAGTTATATTTTGACGGTTCCAGTCATAAGAATGGAACTGGTGTTGGAATGCTAATTATTTCTCCTGACAAAATTCCAACAAAATTCAAGTACAAAGTCGAAGGCTTATGTTCAAATAATGAAGCAGAATATGAAGCTTTGATTGCCGGACTTGAAATATTATTGGAATTGGGGGCAACAAGAGTCGAAATAATGGGTGACTCTGAGCTGGTGATAAAACAATTGACAAGAGAATATAAATGTGTCAAAGAGAATTTGATTATGTACTTCGTAATAGCTAACAGACTTCTCAAAAAATTCGACAATGTGGCCATTAAACACATTCCTAGATCGAAGAATCAAGAAGCGAATGATTTGGCTCAACTTGCGTCAGGCTACAAAGTGTCGAAAGAAAACTTGGAGAAAGCTATTGAAGTAAGAGGAAGAGTCATATCCACTAAATTGGCTCCTTCAGATTTGGAGACAATAAGATTAGGTTATGGGGATGAGGAAAATTTTGAAATTTTCAATATAGATGATTCAGAAATTGAAGATTGGAGAAAACCTATCAAGGATTATCTACAAGACCCAAATTAGAAAGTCGAAAGAAAAGTAAAGTACAGAGCTTTGAGTTATGTACTTTTTGGAAATGAATTATTTAAAAAGACTGCAGAAGGAGTCTTGCTGAAATGTTTGGGCGAAGATGAAGCTTACATAGCTTTGTCGAACGTTCACAGTGGTGCATGTGGCGCACACCAAGCAGGCCACAAAATGAAATGGTTATTATTTCGACAAGGAATGTACTGGCCAACAATGCTGAAAGACTGTGTCGAATTTGCAAAAGGTTGTCAGGAATGCCAAGTGCATGCAGGTATACCACATGTTCCTGCAAATGAGTTGCATTCAATTATAAAACCTTGGCCATTCAGAGGTCGGGCTTTGGATTTAATTGGTGAAATTCGACCAGCCTCTTCAAAAGGGCAGAAGTACATTTTAGTTGGAATAGATTATTTCACTAAGTGGATTGAAGCTATACCACTAGTAAATGTGGATCAAGAGGCAGTTATAGAGTTTATCCAGAAACATATAATTTACAGATTTGGGATACCAGAAACAATAACTACTGATCAGGGATCTGTGTTTACCGGGAAAAACATGCAAATGTTTGCAAAAGACACAGGTTTTAAGCTCTTAACTTCGATACCTTATTACGCCTAGGCAAATGGACAAGTTGAAGCAGCAAATAAGGTGGTGATAAATTTGATCAAAAAGCACGTGGGTAGAAAACCTAAGAACTGGCATAAGACTTTGGATCAGATTTTATGGGCTTGCCGAACGTCTCCTAAAGAAGCAACAAATTCTACTCCATTCAAATTGACTTATGGACACGATGCAGTGCTACCAGTCGAAATTTATTTACAGTCAATACGAGTTCAAAGGCATCATGAAATTCCATCAGAAATGTATTGGAGCATGATGATGGATGAACTAGTTGATTTGGATGAAGAGAGATTGCGTGCGTTAGACCTAATAAAGAGACAAAAAGAGAGAGTCGAAAAGTTTTACAATAAAAAAGTGAAATTTAAGATCCTTTCAGTGGGAGATCTTGTTTGGAAAGTAATTCTTCCTATGGATCGAAAAGATGGGTTAATGGGAAAATGGTCTCCTAAGTGGGAAGGACCTTTCCAAATTTTAAAAGTTTTTTTCAAATGGCGCATATGAGGTCGAAGAGATAGATAAAGATAAAAGAGTACTGAAGATAAATGGCAAGTATTTGAAAAAATATAAGCCAACATTGCAAGCAATTAAAATAGCAGTCGAATAATTGTAAAAATAAAGGCAATATGGCGGATTAAAAAATCTTCTCGCCAAATAATACAGATCCATTGTCATTACAAAAAGGGCTTTAAAAGCCAAAACAAAAAATTACAAGTGTTCAAACGGGAAAGGATGCTTTCAGCTTCTCAAATTTCGACTTCTGAATTTGAAGGCGTCGCTCACAAAGTGCCTTGTTCTTAGAAATCTCCTCAATCTCCTCGCCAAGCTTATGGGCCCTGTCGACATGGTGCACACCAACTTCCAGCTCTTTGCGGATTTCTTCCTGGTCATTCTTCTGCAGTTCTGATTGATGTTTTTTCGCTTGTGAAATTTTGCCTTGGAGGACAAAAATTTGTTTCTCCCATTTTAGAATGTCTTCGCCACACAAAGCTGCTTCCCGCTAATTTTGCTCAGACACTTGCTCCATTTCAGTTACCTTGTTGGACGAATTCGACGCAACTTCCCACTCAGCAAGTTGGCTCTCTGTTTTGTTTTCAAGCCTCTTGGAGCACTCTCGAAGTCGATTAAAGTCAGTTACCACAAGATCTATCAAAGTAGTAAGGTCCAGCACCACATCAGTGACTTCAGGAGAAGCCTCCAGGACATTGACTTGCTTTAGGATTTTCTTCAGGTCGAAGTGAGCAGAGGAGTCATTCTCCAGAAGTTGAAATAAGTCAATATCAAGGACCTTCTGTCGAATGTTTGCCAGCGATTCGTCCATTGATTTGGCATCAGAAGTGGTCCCTGAGGTAGTCGAGCTACTGATAGTAGTGTCAGCGAAATTGTAGCGAGAACTGAGCATGGTCTTCAGGTATTCGAAAGGTCTTTGTACCTTCATACTTTCTAGCTCCTCATGAGAGAACTGGGTCGAAGTTGTCCCGGTCGAAGCAGCTTTAGTTGTTTTACCAAGACTTTCTTCGACGTTTTCTGTCTTTTCGCCGGTATCAGCAGCAAGAGTTGGTGGCCTTTCATGTTCTTCTTCTTCTTCTTCTTCGGCATCACTTGCAGCCTCTTTGTCTCGCTCTTCGTCAATAAATTCTGAATGAGGGGGAGATTGATCTTCAGCTTCATTTCTAGTGGCAGCCATCACGGTGTCCCCATCAGTTTCGACAAAGTCTTCAGTAGCGGAACCAGTCTTTTCTTCCACTACTTTTGGAATTCGTATAGAAATGGCAGTGGGTTGATCCACTTCAGTGGCTGATTCCTTCACTGAACTCTTAGGGGAGGATTTGGAGGCGCTGGCTGGGTTGTAAGTAGGGTCACTGCTGGTCTTGGGAAGAACTTGGATCATAGGTTGTCCGTGAATATCGACAGGTACCTGAAGGATAAGTAGGTTAAAGGAGCAAATACAAGTAAAGCAGCTTGTTAGCATCAAGGGGAAAAGAAAAAATCATACCTTTAGAATTTTGGTCCTTAGACTAGAACTTTCACTTTCCGCCGGAGCAGGGGTGATTCCCTCACCTGGTTCCTTTGATAGTATTCTCTCTAAAACTTTGGGAGTAGGTGGTTTCTGGGGGAGAGGTTTGATTGCTTTCTTCCTCTTTTTGGTGGGTTTTGCCTGATCTGGTGACTCATCACCATCCCTTTCAGTATTTAATGCTGGACGAACAGGAGAATTATCAGAATGCTCTTCCAGGTCAGTGTCGAATTCATCAATGGTTTGCCTTTCATAGATACCAGCATCAGGGTCGACTCCATCTTGGAGTCTCTCAGCTAAAGTCTTTTCAGAGTCAAGATCAATTGTGTCCTGCTCTTTTTCCTTTGTTGAGTTCTTTGTCGAAGCTTTGGAAGAGGTAGGCATTGAGCTAGCTGCTTTAAAGGAAGGACCACCTGTCAATGTTGGCATTTCTTTTGCTATGGGGTGTCCTTCGACATCAACTCGGATCTGAGAACAAGCAAAAAGTCAAGGAAGAGAAAAGGCAAGTAAAAGTGAGTATCATCAGTCGAACTAAAGGTTTACCTGAGGGATCTCAGTATTAAAGCTAGAATTCCCACTCTCTGTATCTTTGATAAGAACTTTTGTAACTGGACTGGCGTGGGGAGTTTTCTTGGTCGAGCGGACAATGGACCTTTGGGAGGCAGCTGTCTTGATCTTCAGGACCTTCTTTTTCCTGAGAGGTTGTTGGTCTGGAGATTCATCCCCAGATTCTTCATCGATCACCTTTACCCCCTCCTCTTGTTTTCTTTTCTTGGAGGGTGGTGGGTTTTTACTCACCTAAAAACACAGGAGAAAATTGTTTTAGTTCAAGTTAAACAGAATTTATTACATGGGAAAAAGATTGATATTTTCTGGTAAAACCTTTTCGACTGTAGAGGTTGGTTGCTCGACCACCTTTCCAGAATTACTTCCGACAGAAGCCTTTTTAGGAGTAATCTTGACAGCTGAAAGAAAGAAAGAAAAATAAAGAAATGAATACAAAGGAAAAAAAAACATAAGGAAGTTAGAATAAAGTAAAGAAAAATTGTGTTTCTTTAAACACCTTCAAGAATGGGAGATTCCACGCGAACGTGTTCTATTCCAATATGAAGGTGTCCTGGGAAATTGTCCAAATGATACTTAGTCGGAACCACACGCTCAGCAGGTTTTTTACAAGATTCACGGAGTAGTTTCAGATGTGATCCACAAATAAACCAATCGGGGAATGGAGGGCTTAACGCTACACCAAATTCAGCAGAAGGTAGAGGGGGAAACTTTGGTGGATAATAGCTGTATGCCAAATCATAACGTATTTCTGGACGAACATATGAAGGCAACACCAGCTTCTCCAATTTTGCTGTAAATTTGTGTTTCAAAGTCACTGCTGCTTCGCTTATGGTTCGACTAAGATCATTTGGCCGGTAAATAGTTTCAAAATAATGTTGAAACTTTTGGATTTCTTTAATATGTCTTTCAGTACCTTTCTTTGTTCGATCCTGCACAAAAGTGAAAGCATTCGTCAGATGAGTCGTAAAGGCCGTCACGTCGAAGAATCTAGTGAGGTAGTAGTCTTTCCACCAAACATCAAATTCTTGAGTGCAGAGGAAAGATGGTCGAAAGACCACCAGTTGAATCTCCAGAGTATCATCAAAGTATTTTTCTGATAACTCTATGCTTTTCTCCAGATTATGAAAAGAATTGTGAAAAATAATACAACCTTTCTTTGGATAAACGGGTTTTGTTTTCATTTGGATTAAACCAAATTGTCGAGCCACTAGGTTGGGTTGATAAATAATAAGGGAAATTTTTGTGTTATTCGTGTTGTGATGGGAGAAAAGGTGTCTTGGTGTTAGGAACGATTCCCAAACAACCAAAAATGTGTCTTCTTCTTTCTGCATCTCAAAAGGAAGTTGTTTAGTAAACCATTTGGGACCAATAGTTCTGTTGGCAAAGGGTGCCATGGACGGAGTGAAGTTGTATCGTTTGGCAAACATCATTACATAACTGGTGAAGGCTTGTCGAAGGCTAATCCCTTCGTCAGATGGAGTTAGTTTTACCAACCTAGGCCATTCGACGTTTCTGTCCTTCACTTCTTCCTCATTTACTTTATTCTTGATAGGGAGAGAAGCCTCGAAGGTGGCATTTAGCCATAACTGTAGAAGCCAGAAAGGCCCTGCCAAGCTTAGTTTTCCTTTCTCTTTGACAGTCTTCAAAAACTTCACACTCTCGCTAATGGATTCATAAAGGTTCGCCAAAACCATTTCACTTAAACAAAGTTTTTTCCCAGCATGAAGTTGGTTGGCTATGGTAAGGTATTTTTTTGGCAACCTGAAGAGAACGAGAGCAAAAGACAAATTTCGACAACCAGAGGGTCAAAAAGGCTATGTGCTCTACATCAGCGACTTCTGTAGTTGTTTTGTCATAGTAATGAGCAATAAACAAGGAATAGGAGGCATGTTTGGTGTTGAAGCCTATAGTATCTTCATCTAAATCAGTAGGGTCGAAGTCTAATCCTATAGGGCTAAGGCCAACTATGGCAGCTATGTCGAAGAAGGTTGGAGTGACCATTCCACATGGGAGATGGAAGTTGTTGTAGGTGCTATCCCAAAAGTAAAGGGAAGCCAGGAGCATGTTTGGGCAATAACTAGGGCCCACTTTCGACAGTTGGATCAAGTCGAAAATGCCAGTTTGCTTCCAGAAATCCCCTTTAATTTTTTCGACCTTAGTCAGCCAGGCCAAATAGTCTGAAGGATCTTTTGTCAAAGGGCAACTTCTAAAGATCCTAGCTTGGTTCAAATATGCTAAATCTATTTCTTCAGAAGCTGAGGAGCCATCAGGATTTTTTGGGGACATTTCACTAGGTTTGGGTTTTATTCCAGCACCTATGGGTTTTGAATAAGAATACGTAGGGAAAAAATCCTTTAAATGATAAGCGTTAGCATTGGGGTCAGGGAGTGGACCCAACATTGCATGGCAAGTGCCAGAAATAAGAACCGGAATGAGTACCTGGGATTGATAAATGCTTGCTTTCTCTCTTTCATTTCGAGGCTCTGGAATGTACTGTTGATTGCTCACAATCACTGGTCCAGGCAACTCGTGCGCATAAGGGAGAACAGTAGTGTTCCTGGTCTTCTTGGTTTTCTTGTCAGTAGGAGCTTTACGAGGAGCCATTGATGAGGGAAGCAGAGAAATTTCAGAAGAAAGTATGAAGGTTTGAAATGGGTTTGTGGAGAAGAAGAAGTTCAGGAACGTAAAAGTATTAAAAGATTTGGAAATGAGTATTTATAGAGGGAAAGATGAGAAAACGTTCCAGTTTTAATATTGATCATGGGACACGTGGCAAGATTTCAACGGTGATGATCAAAGAGTATGGAAAGTTGAGAAAAGCATGGCTAGCTAGTTTTTAGGGTTATGGAGATCATGTCTGAACGTGGGATTAGATGGGACGTTTTAAGAAAAGTGTAATGATAGATTTTCTTGGGACTTAACAAAACGTCACGTCTTGAAAACCAGCATCATTAATGAAGGTAACATGGTGTCGAAATATTTTCGACAGCAAATGATGGTTTCTCCAGAAAATAAGTCGAAACATCTTTGCTGGGGGGCAATTTGTAGACATAGATTTTCGACACCATGTCTTGGTAGGCAAAATGATGTTCTTCGGCTAGAGAAAATGGCTACAGATGAAGAAGAAAGGAAATGTAGGTATTCAAAAGAAGTTCTCGACACTTCGACAAGAACAGCGTTTCGATGTTTCGACAGAAACATAAGGAAGTTTCGTCAGACAAAGTTCAAGAGACATTTGTTACTTTTCGACAATTCGACAAAGTGAAGGGGCGCAACGCTTCGACGCAAAGGGAAAATTCAAATTCAAAAGATATGACGCTTGGCAGAAGACGCGTGGAAGCTTTAGAAGAAACGAAGACATGCAGAAGGCCAAGTGTCAAAGATTTAGAGTTTTTCCGTTACTAAACAGTTATTGTATTTTTCTATAAATAAGATAGTTGTTGTAGAATTTTAGTGTGTGAAAACTTGCACAAAATTCCTGTAAATACTCAAAGTACCCGTGTGAGAGAAAAGAGTTTGTTATCTGGAAAATGTACGTGTGAACACCATCTTTTAAGTTTATAAGAAATTCAAAGTCTTTTATAATTGCCTTTAATTTTCCTAGTCATTTATCCTTTGTCATTTACTTTATGCAAGTTTTAATTTCCTTTAATTTGCCTTTTCGCCAGAAGTTGTGAGTTAATTCTTTAACCAAACCATTCATACATAAAAGATACAACAAAACAAACCATTAAAACACCATTATTCTAAGAGTTAGATAATTTTGCACATGTATCCCAGGATTTGTGTGGTTGGTCCTGCAAGTAACCCAGTTTTATAAGAGATTGGTAAACCAGAGGTTGTTCGCCAAAATCTACAGCGAACAGTAGTATGCTTTGTGGGAAGAAATTGCCTAAGGAATTGTGGGGTGAGGCCGTGTCTACAGCCACCTACTTGTTGAATAGGTGTCCTACTAAGAAGCTGGAGAAGATTACACCAGAAGAGGTTTGGAGTGGTTTCAAACCGAGTGTGAATCATTTGCGTATTTTTGGATCGATTGCATATCGTCATGTACCGAATCAACTTAGAAAGAAGTTGGATGATAAAGGTGGGAAATTGATATTTGTTGGATATCACTCTACTGGAGGGTACAAGCTATTTGATGAGAGGAATCGGAAAATTGTGATAACCCGGGATGTCCAATTTGATGAAATAAAAACTGCTAAAACAGCAGGTGTAATCGATTACCCGATTGTTGCTAATCGGTTACACCCTGCTAAACAGCAGCATTTTGTTGATTTGTTTGATCCGGAGAATTCCGATGCCGCTGTACCTGCACCTACTGAAGCGGAAAATGATGTTGTGAATAATGGTAGACCGTGAGGCAAAGAGCCTTGCCTCATAGACTCCGAGATTGTGAGAGGTTCCAAGATAATGAAGTGAATAATGATGGTGATTTTGTTCATTTCGCACTTATGGCCGAATCTGAACCGGTAAATGAGGAGGAAGCCTTAAGTGATCCTAAATGGATATGTGCAATGAAAGAGGAGCTGGAATCTATTGAAAAAAATGGTACTTGGGAGTTGGTCGATTTACCACATGGAAAGAAACCAATTGGTGTGCGATGAGTCTATAAAGTCAAAGCAAATCCTAAAGGTGAAGTAATCAAGTACAAAGCTTGATTAGTTGCCAAAGGGTTCTTGCAACGTGAGGGGATAGACTACGAGGAGGTATTCGCACCGGTGGCTAGATTTGAGACTATTAGTTTGGTTGTTGGAATTGCGTATAGCAACAATTGGGTGATTTACCAAATGGATGTGAAATCTGCGTTTTTGAATGGTCCTCTTGATGAGGAGGTTTATGTGGGGCAGCCACCCGGTTTCGTGATTAAAAATCAAGAGAAGAAGTACTACAAGCTACACAAGGCGTTGTATGGTTTGAAACAAGCTCCGAGAGCTTGGAACAAACGTATAGACGGCTTTCTTATTGACATCGGTTTCAAACGGTGTGTATCCAAACATGGTGTTTATGTGAGATCGGATACTATTGATGGTGTTATTATACTTTGCTTGTATGTTGATGATCTCTTGATTACGGGCAGCAATGACAAGAGTATTTCAAGGTTCAAAGTGGAGCTCATGAGTGAGTTTGAGATGACGGACCTTGGTGTCATGAGATACTTTCTTGGCATAGAGTTTCACAAGTCAAAAGTGGGGCTGCTTATGCATCAAAGAAGGTATGCTTTAGATATCTTGAAAAGGTGTGAAATGGAACATTGTAATGCTTCTAATACACCTTGTGAGGCTAGAGTTCAGCTGTCCAAAAGTGATGATGAGGATGATGTGAATCCAACAATTTACCGGAGTTTGATTGGATCGTTACGGTCTTTGTGCAATACTCTACCGGATTTGGCTTTTAGTGTCGGTATTGCGAGTAGATTCATGGAGATACCTAAGGTGTCTCACTTAGCAGCGGTCAAGAGGATCCTTAGATATGTGAAAGGTACTCTTGGTTGTGGTATTTTGTTTCCCACATCGGATATGGGTCGCAAATGTACTTTACTTGGCTACACCGATTCTAATTGGTGCGGAGATAAAGATGATCGGAAATCTACGGCGGGTTACATCTTTATGTTCGGTAGTACACCAATCTCATGGTGTTCGAAGAAGGAACCGGTTGTAGCACTCTCTTCTTGTGAGGCCGAGTACATTGCGGCATCATTGAGTGCTTGCCAAGCTATGTGGTTAGTGAATCTTATGAAGGAATTGGGATGTGGTGATGATGATGCCACCACACTGTTTGTGGATAATGTTTCCGCGATAAATCTTGCGAAGAATCCGATTGCACACGGAAGGAGCAAGCATATTGAGATGCGGTTTCATTACTTGAGAGAATTGGTCAGTGATGGAAAACTTAGATTGAGCTATTGCCGAAGCGAGGACCAAGTTGCGGATTTGTTGACCAAGGGTGTGACAAATGAGGTGTTCAAGAGACTGTTGAAGAGCTTGAGCATGATGAACTTGGAGCAACTAAAGTGAGGTGGTGTGTTGAAAGCTGTTAAAAGCTGGATTTTTGGAAATTTTACAAGGGTAATCGATTACCCATATGTTGTTAATCGGTTACACCTGCTAGTCTTCCAAAAATAACAGATTTTAACAGCATGTCACTTTAGTTGGTTTTTTGATTTTAGTTGTTATATTCTCTCATGTATAAATACAGTGTTGTAATCCCAATTAATCAGTTAATGCCAATTTTCATTCATCACTATTACTCTCTACCCTAATTTTCTCTCTCTCTCTCTCTCAATTCATCTTCTTCCCCAAGTTTCTTTTCCACCATTGTTACTACCTTCAAAATTCTGCTTTTATGTTTTATGTTGTTCTAACACCAAGGACTAGGAGCAGTTAATGCTAATAACAAAGAGTAACCTAACTTTAAATTTGAAACAGTGAAACAATTCCAAGAAAATACTCACACATGACCATCCTAACGTAGCCCGATTTCATAAAATATCCATTAATCAAACTAAATATAGATTTAATATGCTACGCATAGAACAATTTAAACCGAAAATAGGGTTTAACAATTTCACAACATTCATGGGCCATCTCAACTCAAAAAGATACATTCAGAATAAAAGAATCAACAGTATGAATATGAAATAACTATGATTTGCTAGCAAAGTTTGGACTTATGATATATGAAATGAAACTTTTAAGTATGCGGTCTCCAACTACCGCATTCCAATTCAGAATCCAAATTTATCTCTTCAAAGCCTTTTTCTTTCAACAAGTCTCTTTCTATTTCAACATTCACCCCGACAGCAACCAACTTTGCCTTTAGCCTCTCTATTTCCAGCTCTAGCCCCGCCACATTGTCCTTCAAATTTTCAACCTCCCGAGCTTTCTCCACATAACTTCTCATTCCTATAGCAGATTGAACATGGGGCGCTAGCCAAGTAAGATCGAATCTATGTTTCTCAACTTCATCCCATAAAACTTGAAGTTCCTTACAAGCTTCGTCATTCATGTCTCTCACTTTTCTAGTCTTAAGGAAGTAAAGAAGTTTTCCCAATGTGGCGAACGCCGAATCACTAAATTCGCGCCTTCTCTTTGGCTGAGGCTCTACAAGTGAAGGACCAGGACGACGAGAAGATACTTCTTCTAGGTGTTCTATAATTTCTTCCATTGATGGTTTACTGCAAGTTAGGGCATAAACTGGTGAATGAATTTCCATATATGAGCATTGAACTTCTGGCATTGGCCTTGGGACTTCCACCCTTGTATGCCTGGTTAAGCTAGCTTCTTGACTTACTCGAATCTCGTCTGTTGGCTTACAGACAAAAACTTCTGCACCAACAGTACATACATCCTTCACAATAAACCCATTTTGTGGATCTTGAAGTTCAACTAAAGGCATGAAAGAAGGGTAACCCCAGTGATTTTCATTTGCACTGAAAACCTTCTTAGATTCTGGAAAATTCATGTATCAAGAGTCAATTTAGTTGCGCGAAAAGAAGATCAAAAGCATATAATTTGTAAACATACACAAAACTCGATCAAAGCAGATGCTTAACCTAGAATAAAAAATACCAAAATCCATAACAGATAACCTAACAAAGCATGGAGAGGAAGAAAAAGAAAACACCTTCGGTAATTGTCATGCTGGTATCGATCTGATTGAATACGAGCAACTTAAATTTGACATCTCTGCTCCATCCTTTAGACATATTAGCAGTTTGCATAGCCTCCAAGTAAACCGATAAGTCGTCAACATCATGGTTTTAAATTGCGGTTGCAGCTGCGGATGCGGTTGCGGTTGCGGGTGTTGTGATTGCGGTCATTGCGGGTGTTGCGATGCGTATTGCAGCCGTTGCGGTGTGAATTTTTATAAGGAGGTGTTTGAAATACAAAGTTGAAAAACACTTAATGTTATGTTTTTTCACTACATAATAACTAAATTGAGTTTTAGGATTTTAATATTTTGATTTTAGATGAAAATACATGAAGAAACATTATTGAAATTATCTAATATGGTTCCAAACATGGCCGGAGGCGTAATTTTCAAATCACACCGCAATTGCGGTCCGATGCGGTTGCGGAGGCAACCGCATCCGCAATATTGCGGGTGCAATTGCAGTTGCGGACCGTAATTTAAAACCATGGTCAACATTGTTCCCAAGTGGATACAGAATAATTCTCCTAAACCAAAGCCAAATCAAATCATATATAAATCCTTTCAAAGAGTATAATTTACCGGTAAACATTCATTGATTCAAATAGCTTACCATGGATACCCGCCAATTACGAAAGGCTCGGAGTAAATCTCTTTTGCTTTCATGCGAGAGAAATTCTCAATCTTCCATGTGAATTTCTCAAATATTTCAGCACATTCTTGACTCTCCATGTCTCCAAACTCTACAAGAATAACCAAAACAAAACAGAAAGATTTTTATTTAACAGAAATTGATAGTAACAGTAAAGTGGGTTGAAGAATTCATAAAAAGCTTTTGAAAAAAATGCAAAATTAAAATGAATTAGATACAGTAAAACAAGACTGTGACGATCGAAAATCGAAATGCATGCATTAACGGTAAAGCCACGAACTCTTAGTTATGCACATTATGAAAGGCTTTGATAACGATAACAGAGCATCAGAATTGAAAAACCATAAGATCAATATATAAATAATCAAATTGACATTGATGATTTTTGTATGCGGCAAGATTAGAATTACCGGTGAAGTCACTTAGAAAACTCAGAGACGGTTGCACATTTAGACTTATACGGAAATTGAGATATCCCCACATTTTCTACAAATAAATATAATAACTTCATAAAATCATCTTTATCAATTATAGCGTATTAATCATTGCCATAAATTAATAGTAGTATATACTCTCTCTTTCTCTCTTTTACTCACTTCTCTGTTTCTTTTTAAGTGACTTTTTAAGTGTTACTACTCTCTCTCAGTCATGTGATTTTGACCGTTTGATGAGGATCTGACGGTCTTCATTTAAATACCGTATTTTTAAATCATAAAGTGAAAATAAAATATATTTATTATAATCTATCAGATCAAGATCGGATGGTTAGTAATATCTTTGTCTACATGATTGCGTGAAACTGTTAACTGCAGTGGATTCAAATTCATTTTTCTCCCCTTTAGTCTAATAAGGAGTTGTATTCCATTTAATATATTAACATTGCATCTAAAATTATCTTTAGTGACACTTGCATATCTAATAAGAATTGGCAAATAAAAAATGGTTTTTGCATTACTTAATGGTGTCAATATATACATCAAAAAACCAAAATCATCAACGTACAACATCAATCATGACTTATTCTAGGATATTGATTTAGGCTAGTTATAGATTTGTAATAAATACAAATATGCAAGAACTATTGACTACAAATTACATCTAATTGCAAAAAATGATTGATTCTGAATTAACTATATCTATGTCTTCCTCATTACCCTCCCTCAAGTTGGAGGGATTATGAATGCTCAACTTGCCCAACAGAGAGAGAAATTGAGACCGCCAAGTGCTTAGTTAAAATGTCAACCAATTTGAACTTTATTTTCTTTAAGTTAATATCAACTTTTAAATTTAAATACTTAAAATAAATTTTATTAATCTCCTCTATGCTCAACATTTCCTTCTAATATGTTTGGATTTATTAGTACATGATTATGATTATGTTTATGAACAAAACCTCTTTTCCATCAATTTTTTTTGGGTTAAATATATGATACCCCCTGCCAATAGGGCGACATTTGATATTGCCCTCCTGAAGTTTTTTTTTTTTTGAACCACCCCTTATAAAACCAAAAACCATCTCTTACCACTCCCTTTTACTTGGTTTGCTGACTGGGCAGTGATTAATTGGCTAATTGGGATTATAGATAAATGGTTAGTGATATGAGGACCATTGTTGTTCCCCCCCGTGAAATTAGGTTTTATATTTGGAAGATTGAAGAGGGAGAAGCTGATAGCAAGACGCAGGCATGGAAGCGAGCAAGGTCGAAGACGAAGCCATGGATGCGAACTTCGAATTACAGGTAATGTCAAGCCTCTTGCTTCTTTGCATTACGTTTCTCAGTGCCGTGGGTTTTCATATGTTAATTTCTTATTTCAGAAAAATGCACTGTTTAACGTTGTTTTTCGGCATGGAGGGGAGTTTGTAATGCTTCGTGATGGAGAGACGATATATAGGGGTGGTGTGTCTACTGTGATTTCTGGGGAACACTTAGATATGTTTAGCATGACTCACATTCACAACATACTCACTGGATGGGGTTACGTTGAAAGGTCGTATAGAATGTGGGCGAAAATCACTGAAATTGATCCAAAGCATTTTCAGATTAAGAATGATGAGGATGCATATGATTTCGCTTGTTATCACTATGCGAATCAAGTGGATGGGGAACTGTTTGTGGAACATGATGCAAGTGGAAGTGGAAGAAGCCCTAAGTGTGTCAATCAAACGACTGATTTAGAAGTCAGTGATGAAGAGATTGTTGAAGGCTTGAATGATAGTGAGGATGAGAGGACCACTGCTCTTGAAGATGGGTTTGAAGGTATTGATGTGACTATACCAATTAGTCAGGTTCCAATAATAAGAGGGTTCTTAAGTTGTTCTAGTCAGAAAGATGTGAATGATGAGGAGTATGTTAGTGAAGAACTATTGAGTTCTGATGTTGATAACTCAGAAGATGAAAAAAAACCAAGGTTTGAGAAGTTTAAGAAAGAAGAACTGAATAAGAATTTCAAGTTTAAGTGGGGTATGGAGTTCAATTCTCTAGATGACTTTAGGGAGGCAATTCGTGAGTGGACTGTTTTAAATGGGAGGGAAATAAGATTTGTGAAAAATGAGGGGTATAGGGTGAGAGTGGAATGTAAGTCAAAGTGTGGTTTTTTAATACTTTGTTCCAAAGTGGGCCATAAGCACACTTATGCAATTAAGACTATAATGGACACCCACACATGTGCTAGGGTTTTGGATAACAAAATTGCAAGTTCAAAATGGGTGGCCAAGGCTGTGGTAAAGAAAATGCAAACTTCAGAAAAAGTTAGGATCACTGATATTATACAAGATATGAGGCAAAACTATTCAGTTGGTATAACTGTGGCAAGGGCTTGGAAAGCTAAGATGATTGCAAGAAAAATCATAGAAGGAGATGCAGATAAAGAGTATGCAAATCTATGGAGATATGCAGCTGAGTTGCATAGGGCAAATCCTGGGAATACAGTTAAGATAAACCTTGATAGACCATCACCTTCCATTCAACCCAGATTTGGTTCCTTTTATTTCTGTTTTGATGGATGTAGAAAAGGGTTCATCAATGGTTGTAGACCCTTCATTGGGGTTGATGGGTGTCATTTGAAGACTACCTATGGAGGTCAACTTTTGATAGCTGTGGGGAGGGACCCCAATGACCAGTATTTCCCACTTGCCTTTGGTGTTGTGGAAACAGAAACAAAGGAATCATGGAGGTGGTTTATAAAGCTGCTCATGGAAGATGTTGGAATAGAGAATAGATATGTTTTTATTTCTGACCAGCAAAAGGTAATCCAATTAAAAGTATACTAATTGTTGTGTTTTGTTTCCTACTAATTGTTTTCTTTGTTTTAGGGGTTGGTTGCAGTATTTGAGGAAATGGAAGCTAGAATCGAGCATAGGCTATGCTTAAGGCACTTGTATGCTAATTTTAAGAAGAAGTTTGGTGGTGGAGCACTCATAAGAGATCTTATGATGGGAGCAGCCAAGGCAACATACCAGCAAGCATGGATGCAGAAGATGAATGAGTTAAAGGCAATAGATGCAAAGGCTTGGGCTTGGCTTATGGGAGTTCCTAAATAAAGTTGGTGTAAGCATGCTTTTAGCTTTTATTGTAAGTGTGATGTATTGATGAACAACATTTCAGAATCTTTTAATGCCACAATTTTACTTGCTAGAGATAAACCCATACTGACCATGTGTGAATGGATTAGGATGTATCTCATGAATAGGTGTAGTAACTCTACTTTGAAACTTGATAAGTGGCCACACAAAGTAATGCCCATTCCTAGGAGAAGATTAGATAGTGAGGTTGCTAAGAGTGGTCATTGGTTACCTACTTGGTCTAAGGAGGAAACCTTTCAAGTAACTCATTCATTTAACAGATAAGAATTTATAGTGGATATAGCTAAAAGGTCATGCAGTTGTAATTTTTGGGACTTAGTTGGCATCCCATGCAGGCATGCTATTGCTGCTTTAGGATTTAGGCAGCAGGACCCTGAAAAGTTTGTTCATGAGTGTTACACAAGGGATAAGTATGCCATGGCTTATGGATTTGCTATTAGCCCTATAAATGGAATTGATATGTGGCCTGAAGTTGAAAGTCCAGATCTCCTACCTCCTAACTACAAAAAGGGGCCTGGTAGACCAAGAAAATTAAGAATTAGGGAGAGTGGGGAGGAAGGTGCAAGAAGGAGGCTGCCTGATGTATCTTATAGATGCACTAGGTGTGACAAGATTGGGCATAATGTCAAGTCATGCAAGAGCAAGAAACAGAATCCAAAGGCCCTGAAAAGAAAGGTATGCCACACTAAATATTGATATCTCACTAAATATAGATGCACTACTGTATGTTATTGATTGGTCATTGATGGAAATGTTGGTATGTTATGTGCAGAAACTAAATAGATCAAAAGGTGGAAATGTTGCAGAGCCATCAACTGGGCTATCTGCTGCAAGTGTTGAGCTAACTCAAGCAACTGTTGAGCCAAGTCAAGCAACTGTTTAGCCAACTCAAACTGAGGATTCACTGTATGGGGACATCACATATGACATGATATCAAACCTACCCGACATAATTTCTAAAAACAAAGGCAAGGCAAATGTCAAAGAGGAAATCAAACCATTGAGAAAGAGACAAAGTGAGAGAATTAAGGAGAATTGGTTTAAAAAACCAAAACCATTCAAAGGTCCTGGTTCAGACCCACATCAACCACTGTGTTTGACTGAAGAAGATGAAGGACATGCCTCACAGACTACAAGAAGTACTCCTAAGAAGGCACCAAAAAGTTCACCCAAAAAGGCTTCAAAATCTACTCCTAAGAGGACTCCAAAGGAGAAATTTATCAATGATCTTTAACTTTTCTGCTGTGATCACCTTTTGTAATGATTTGCAATGTTTTCTGCTACTTATTTCAAGCACACTTTTGGTGCTATTATGTTTTTCTGCTATTTAATTCAGGCACACTTTTGGTGCTATTATGTAATGACAACTGCTAGTTAATTCAGGCACACTTTTGGTGCTATTATGTAATGACAACATACTATTTTGTTATGTTATATTATGTGTTTTGGTACTGTTATACAACTTGTTTTGGCATTGTTATGTTTTGCTTATGGTAGACAACATCTTTACATATAACCAGAAAAACTTGTGACAGAAAAATAATGAACAACTTGTTTCAATAATGAACAACATATCTTCCATATAACCAGAAAAATACAATATCTTTCCATTGACATACAGAACTTTCAAAATACATATAACCAGAAAATAAACACCTATTGAACCTACTTAGCATTACATAAATTTATACAATATGGCAATAATCAAACAAAGCATCACAATTGCAATCTTCAGCTTAAAATTAACCCTTATTTGAACTTCAAGCTTCATCTTCACTTTCTCTAATTTCTTTGTCATTGATTCAAAATTCACTTCTTCCATTACACACTTCTTACAAAATGATTCAATAACACTACTCCCTTTAATTGAGTCTTCAATTTCATCATCCCATAAAAATAATTCACAACCATTCCCAGCATTGCGACATTTCCAGAACTTTCTGTTGCGGTTTTTACTTGTATTGGAGACCCACATCTTCATTGCTCTACCACAACCACAAACGGGTAAACCTGGAAACGAAACTGAATTCTCACTGCTTCCACAATACATGCTACCAACAAACTTGCAGACACATGATCTTGAACGAAGAGGAAAAGGAAGAAATCGACCGAAGAAGATGAACAAAGAAGAAACCGACGGCTGGAAAAAGAAGAAGATGAACGAAGAAGAGGGTGAGGAAACGCAGAAGAAATTGAACAAACCCTAGCAATTGGGGATTTTATTGAAACGTTAATTAGCTAATTAATCACTAACCATTTATCTATAATTAGCCAATTAGCCACTTAATCACTGCCCAGTCAGCAAACCCAGTAAAAGGGAGTGGTAAAAGATGGTTTTTGGCTTTATAAGGAGTGGTTCAAAAAAAAAATACTTCAGGGGGGCAATTTCAAATGTCGCCCTATTGGCAGGGGGTATCATATATTTAACCATTTTTTTAGTAAACTAAAATAGGTATAGTTTTCACATATATGTGCATATGAAGAAATGGAAATGGAAACAGAAACATCACCTTATACAAATCATTCTATTTTTTAAAATATCACTATAAGAATAAAAATCAAAAGAAGGAGAATAGTATGTCGCTCAGCCTGTCAGCCAACCAGTCCCACAGTCTCCCGAGCATAAAAAAAGTGGTGTCTCAAAATTTTGCGAGATGAAATTTATAAATTAAATAGTAATATAATTATTTATATGTTATGGTAAAAAATTAATATAAATTATTTTGAAAAAAGATTTTGCTATAAAGTAGAGGTCGCATTTTTCAACCTTGACTGCAACATTTATACAATGAAACATAAAGAGAAAATAATATAAATTTAACATACCGTGAAATTTAGATACCCAATAACTAAACCATATTATTATTATTATTATTATGGGTACTGATTTATACTTACAAGTGATAGTAGTCATAGACTATACTTATTTTTGGGCTTGGTGCGTGTATTTAAACGGTGGGCTGCCCAAGGTCCGATCGATATGCTCTGATACCATATTAGAGTTTGGCCTAACACAACCTTACAAAACTGGTTGGTAAGATGAGGGGTGCCACTCTATATAAACTATTTCATTGCTCTATCTGCAACCAATGTGGGACTTTAGAATCGTCCTAACAAACATCAATGGAAGATCGTGATAAAATACATTGTTCTTGGTTTTCCAGGCGATGGTTTTTCTCAAGAGGAGTGTGTGCAGGTTTACACCCAAGAAGTCCAGTTTCAGAAAATATATCTAGTGCATACTTTCGTTGGGAAAGAAGAATTCTTGCGGTGATCTTGCAACTTCGACACAGTTGAAATATATCAAAAACCTCAAATCCTTCATATGAAAACAAGTGTGTGGAGATATGTTTTGAATGTTGAAATGACAACGTGATCATTCCCAAAAATAATAAAATCATAGACATAAATCAATACCACAAGAATAGAATCTTGTAGCTGCAACATGAATAGTGAGTAATCAGATAGTAATTGTTTGAGACCATAGGCTTTGAGTGCAGTGGACAACTTGAAAAATCAACATCGTGGAGCTTGCTTGAGCTTATATAGGAACTTATGAAGCCTAGATACTATGTTTGATGATCAAGACCTGTAATACACAATCGATGTTCAAGAGAAAAAATTTCAAGGTTAGCATAATGTTTTTTTAAAGGCAATGATTAATGAAGCGAGTACAAGGGGTACTCAACCCTTACAAACATCAACTACAAGTACTTAAACAAAGAGAAGGATTGATAAACCAATCATAAAAAACAAGGTTTTTAAAACTCCTACGAGACGATTTCAACCAACTCCACGACAGAAATTTAATCGAACAAATAACATCAAATAAGTCGCACATGAGGATGCGCCGCACATGTGTATGCCAACGGAGCACATGAATGAGGAGATGTTGAGCCGTCAAATAAGACCTATATTTAAAGAGAATTTCTTAAGACACCCCATGGATTTCTTTCCCACTGTGTGGTTTTCCACAAATATTTTTAGATTCTGGAGATATATCTCCGGTCGCGCCCCATGACTTAATAATATTCTGGAGATATATCTCTGAAACAATTTAAATCTTAAACGGTCACAACATATCTCCCATAACCCATTTCCATTTGAATTTTTCCTGAGATGCATCTATGGGAAGTTTTCAAAGATACATCTCTGAAGTGTATCAGAACCGTTTTTTTTAAAAAACACAATGTGTATTTGTTTGCAGATGAGTTATAAAATAACAGATAAACCAAAATAACATAACAATATAGTAATAGGATGTCATACGTTGGATAAATCCAAAATGTAGTAACAATGTCAGGAAAAACGTACAAACTATAGTACTGAAATAAAATAATTAAATACAGACAACTATTGGGTGTGCCTGATAACCTATCATCTATCTCATGTGTCTTCTGTGTCTGGTCTGCCTCCTCGGCCATCGATCCCCCTATCCTCGCGCGATGTCTGCGGTACAAAAATGTCCCCTGTAACTCCGCAATAATGGCATCCAGCACTCGCTTGACAGTAGACCCCTAAGGGAAGATATCGTCATCAATGCCTGTGCGCGCTATCTCCACTATCCGACAACAACGAGGCAAAACATCCTCAATATGATCCAGCTGAGCCTACTGCACCTCAAGAATCTCCTAATGAGATGGTCTCAGCGAATCTCCTATAGCAGTCGGTACCATGTACGAATGTGAGACAGTGAAGAACCACCTGATGTATGCGTCGACGTAGCTCTAGACATTCGGCGCTATGGTAGCCTGAGCTTCATCCGGTACCAGATGAATCTGATAATCATCAAATATCTCCACTATCTGTATATGAGTCAAGGCTGGAGGTGCAGAGACAACAGGGTGTCTGGGTGTACCCGAACTGCCACATGACGCGCTCGGGCAGATGAGGCGCAATGACCGTCGACGAGCAGGCCAGCCATCTAGAGTATATCGATATGTGTTCAAATGGTCGCGTATGACGGTGATCCGCGTAGCAATTGAAGTGGATGTCCTTAGCAACCAAGCAGTCAAGATAGACTCTAAAAGGCTCGACCGCCTGATTCCTTCTCAGCGGGATAAAAGCACAGACACAGAGCATCTCCTCAGTGTACTCATCCCAACACGACCAGCCAACGATGTGCGGGAAGTGTTGGAGGATCCAAGCCTGAAATAAAAATACAAAAGCATTCAGGGATCAAGAAATATTGCAAATATGAAATGAAAAAGATAAAAAAAATATTCAAGGATAAAAAATTATTACCACCAATAGGGTCGTGCTGCCCGTGGTCTGCCTTGTCGTCCACCGACATCCATCTCTCAGCTTCGAATTCAGATATGCAAGGCAAGCCACCCCCAAGTTGTACTCATGGATTCGTGTAATATCCAAGAAGTACTGGAGGTATGCAACATCAGTGTAGGGGGCACTCGTGTCCACAAAAAGCACAGTGCCAACAAAAAATACTGAATAACACCTCAAAGCATAAGTCTTGTGTATGGCCACCCTCTAGGCATCACCATCAGCCTGCGTTGCAGCAACGAGCGCCTGATCAAATCTCTCCTTCAAAAACAAAAAGTTAACATGAGCACCCCTGGTCCTATCCAACTCCCTCAGCACCTTCACTAGATCAGCCCTCAGATGCTCCACCATCATCTCGACCGCCTCGTCTTTGGTCATCCTACCATGATGGAGGAATCTCCCTCTAATTGGTAAGTGCAACACACACGAGACATCGTCCAGTGTAATCGACATCTCACCATGCGGGAGATGAAAGGAAGAGGTCTCAGAGTACCATCGCTCCACAAATACATTAAGTATCCCGTGGTTAACCAAAGTGAAACCGGTCAAGCATAGGTCACTCAACCCAGAAGCGGTCAGAACCAACTAAAACCATTCCTCCTCAGGCTGATGCAGTGCTAAAATCTTCCTCCCATGGTTTAGAAACTTATAGGGATCACGCACCTGCGAATTTCCAAAAATAATCAATGTCGATAAGAATCAATGATAGAAATAATCAAAGTCAGCAATTTAAATTAATGTAAAAAAATAATAGTAACAATGCGACTAATGTTACCTCTCCGTCCCAGATATGTCCGGCAGTGTGCTCTGGGTACAGAGGAAGTAGGGACATATCAGATGGACACCCTCCGAAAGCCTCTGGATCGACATTAGCAACATCACCCTCCGGAGGTGGCACCCGTGAATCCCGATCAGCGGGTGCGACTAGATCAACAGGAGGTGGCACAGGTGCATCCTGATCAGCAGGTGGCACCAGATCAATAGGAGGTGGTACAAGTGCATCCCGTCACTTGCGGGAGGATGGGGGAAGTGACGCGTCAGCTGGTGCATCACGTGGTCTGCGGGAAGAAGATGAAGAAGGTGGAGTGGTCTGAGATGTAAATGAAATGTCCTGAGATTTAGCTGAAGTGGCCTGAGATGAAGGCTAAATCCCAGGAGTGGACTGAGCCTTAGGAGTAGATTGTACACCAGCAGTCGACGCCTCTCCCTGACCAGAGGTACCTGCTGCGTCTAGACCCGGATGGCTCCGTTCTCGTCTAACGGATGCGTGCTGGGAAACCCGTCCATGCCGTAATTGGTTGGCTCTGTCAACCATTATGCCTGCATGGTATAATATAATTAACCGTACAATGAGTTTACGCAATAAGAAAAATTATAAAACAAAAAGAAAAAAAAAACAAACTGAGAAAATTTCGGAGATACATCTACGGAAAATTTCAACGTTTCATGTCCTCTAGGTGATTCCGGAGATACAACTACGAAAATATTTCGCAGACGTATCTCCGGAATCACCTAGAGTACATGAAACATTGAATGTTTCCAAAGATGTATCTCCGGAATTTTTTGCAACTCAGAGGTCGCGACAATGGCGTCCACTGCCCCTCAGAATGACAAATTTGAAGCTCTGATCGTCCATTTGAGCCAACACATAATACATGCAGTTACTTTAAACTATGTTTCATCTGATTTCTAAACAATTTGACACCTAACAATGGGTTCTAACTCGTTTACAACAAAACTCGAATATTTATCAAAAATTCGAAAAACTTACCCGGATTATATGATTCATAATATGTTGAATGATGCACTGGATGGAACTTGATAATTACTCGAGCCTCGGATGGAAGAAATCAAATTTGGTGAAGTTTGAGAAATTTGGGAATGAGAGAGATGAAGAGGTTTGTGAATGCACTACTACGGAAAACTCATTTAACAACGGTTGGGAAAGATATATAATGATGCGGGTACAAGTTGTTATGTAGAGTGTCGTTGTATATATGATACTTACAATCACTGCCCAGTAAGCGTTGTAATAAACTGGAAAGCGCGCTACATATAATGACGATTATTTTAAATAACCGTTGTTGTATGTCTTTTATAAAATAAAAAAATATGCAGCATTAGAACTACCTATAATGACGGTTATTTTAAATAATCGTTGTTGTATGTCTTTTAATAAAATAAAAAAAAATTGGAGCATTAAAACAAGAACATCAACAAGAACATCAAGAACAACAACAACAACAACAACAACAATAATAACAATAATAACAACAAGAACAACAAGAACAACAATAATAAAAAAGAACAACAATAATTAAAAAAGAACACCAACAACTAACATTGCTAACTCGAATCCATACTTTACTTGTCTCATTCAAGTTGTAGAAGAGATGATGGTGTTCTAAAATTTGTTCTTAAATTTGGTTTAGTGGAGAAATAGAGTATCGTAAATGAAAGATGATGTTTGGAGGAAGAAGATGTAGTTCGTCTAAGTTTTAGGTTTCACGCAGATCACTAATAGTAGTGTCTTGGCCATTGATAATCACTAAATGGACGGCCAAGATTTGTTTAAGGATAGTGAATTGTTAATGTAATAATAGGGGGTGTTTTTATCGTCTCCACAGGGATTGTCGATATACGATGCTTGCCTTTCAATAGTAGTGATGTTTCAAGTTCAATGGTTTCAAAAGGTTCTCAATGGGTTTTAACATTAATTAGTAGCAAAGAGTAATTGTCACAAAGAGTTTGTAAAAGTTTTAGGAGAGCATGTCAAGGTTAGGTCTCGTTAATCCTTTTCACATATATCCGATTAATCAAGCGTATGGACTTAGTTTCCGACCAATACAACCGCGTATCCTCCCGACTCAGTTTATGTCTTAAGCAAAGTCGTGAGTATCGTTGTTTAGACCGTTAAATGATGTCTCACGCTAACAATCTAAACAACAATCATTAAGATCAACACCAAGCGAATAATAAATCCCAAATCTATGTCTAGAGTTTGGTTTTTAAGAGATGAATTTATTAGGTCATGATTTGTAGAATCTATGTCTAGAGCAAGACAAATCACACATAAAGCATTAATAGAAAATAACTTCATCTATATTGATCAAAGACTTTGTTCATACACAATAGATCAAAAGCAATACATACAATCAGAATCAACTACCTCTAACCTCAACACAAGAGAGTTTAGCTACACATGCTCATGGTAGCTTTGATGACAAATTTCAAGAGGAGATGAATGAACATCCAAGTTAAAGAAGCGAGAATGGATGTGACTTCAGCTTCTCAAAGTGAAATTACAATCTTCAATGATCAAAATACTGAAAACTATGATTTTGGATGAAAAATGGAAAAATGATCCTTTACAAATAAAGTGAAAATCTATTTATACACATCAGAATTCTGCAGAATTCGCACTGCGAGTGCATCATTCGCACTGCGAATGAGAGAAAATGGCACCTTAAGTGCCATTGAGACTTAAACCGCCCCAAGCAGAAATCGTGGGTTCGCAGTGCGAACCATTCCTTCGCACAGCGAATCATTCGCTAGCTCATTCGCACTGCGAACAAACTAGCGAGCCAGGACTTTCAAAATCCAATACTTACTGCCACCCTTCGCTAGAATCTTCGCACTGCAAAACAACTAGCGAGCCCTCGCTAGGAGTCCGCAGTGCAAACTTTTGGTAATTTCAAAAGTGAAACTCTCTGCCTCCTTTCGCTGGCACCTTCGCTGACGTTCGCAATGCAAACCTTCGCTGGTCCTTCGCCAGATTCTTCGCACTGCGAATACCCTGTTGCAGCTACAAATTCAGTGGAAACTTGCATCCACTCATTGTGTCTCACAATTTTATTCCTTTTATGCCTATACCTGCACACTAACACACAAATTACAAGCTCCACACATGTATTCTAATGTACACACTACAACACAATTCACCACTTAAATCAACCAATTACACATGGAAAGTCATGAAAAATGCCAATTATTGCATCCAAATATATAACATGTTTGACATCTAACAAACTCTCCCCAACTAATCCTTTGTTTGTCCTCAAGCAAAATATGCCTCTCCCGAGGATTTGCTCGAGCCTTCAATTCAACCAAGACAAGATAACCGGCTCAAATAAACAACAATCACAACAAAGCAACAATTACTCAATCCAAGAACTTACCATGTAAAAGAACTTGACTTCTAAACAACTTTCAAACAATGTTTCAAGAGACAACTATATAATCATGCACATGTCACTCTACACTCCACTTCGAAAAAGGATTGAAGGAAAACGTGCATACAAACACGGGACAATTACACTCAAATGAAAAATGATGCAAATACCAAGCAATTCATACCATATCTCAATGATCACAAAAGAAATCATGGAAGCAAAAAATCACTAAGGACTTTAAGGTTGTAGCTTGGTCGGGTGAACAAAAAGGGATATTTCTAAAGGCCATTGAAACGAAATTGCCGATGCACAAGAACATTCACTCTACAAAGTATTCACAACATCACAACTTCATTCACCAAATTTTTTTTCATTACACCTTCACAAACTACCGCACAATTATTGAATCTTTTTTTTTTATTCAAGCAAGCATTTTCTCATTTGTACACACCTATTCACAACTATTCTCTTCTCATGCTTGCTTGAAAATTTTTTTTTTCAATTTTGAGTAATTCACCCCACCTCTTTTCACTCTCCCCAACTTATTTTCGACTCAACCTAAAGTGAATGTTCCTTGCTTTTTAGGGCAAGGAAGTCAATTTAAACACAGTTCAAAGGTTCAAGAAGAAAACATTTTAGAAGCTCTTAAAAATTCAATGATGAACTCGACTTTTCAAATATGTACAATCAATAGTTCATCACTAAAAGAGATCTAGCAAATTTTGGGCACAAAGGGGCTCACAAATTCTCGCTCCTCACGGGTAAATTACTATATAGAAATGGTTGTGCTCAATTTCAATCAAGTGCCTTGATCACTTCTTATACCTCCACAAAATCACATACATCACAAGATAAGGCATGAATTAAAAGTATAAAACAACATTAATCATCAATCCTTAGCATATATTAAAACTTGGAGGCTTCTCACTTTAGTGATTTTGGACCTAAATGACATACACAATCAATATAGTGGTAACAAGAAACACAATTACAAATTGTTCACAAACACAAATTCTACTACACACTAACTTCTAGAACTAGGTAACTAAGTACCTTGTCGACAATATCATGCTTAAGTTACTATCATCGCCATCCAACTTGGGAGAATCGACTTTTAACATAAAGAGTCACCAAAAAGAAGAAAATATTAAATTCTCACAAGCATACCACATAACACATATAAACAAATTTAAAAGCTGCACATTCATAACTATTAGTAAAAGTGAAACGGAAAAAATTTAACTGAAAACAACAAACATTACTCATAATAATAATAATAATAATAATAATAATGTGCATGGTGTAGAAACACCTACATAGCCAAAAAGAACCTCAAGGGTACAAGTACATCATATCCAAAATAATCCACCAAGTGGATACAATAGACTAGTAAAAGCTGAAAAACAGACTAGTAAAAGCTGAAAAATACAAAATACAAGAAAACTTCACTTTGGTGACCAAAGGAAGTACACAAGTCTGAAAATCACAAAATCAGTCCTCATCGGACTCTGTCTCCAAAACCTCGGTAACCTGCTCATCATCATCTCCCTCATCAAAACCAGAACCAGAAACCTCCACATCGTCGCCATCACCCTCCATATCGTCACCATCTCCCTCCTCATCAGCATCATCACCAGCAGGACCAGCGGAATCTTCTCCCCCTCCGAAAACTGGCCTGGCCTCAGGTCATCAAGCACGTGCGAGGAACTGCTCCCTCGACATCAAAGACTGCTCCGTGGCGGGATCCCGAATCTGCAGCTGAAGTACCTGCATAGAGTCATGTAAATCAAGCATGGCGCGCTGAGAAGCGGCCATCCAATCCCAGTTGTACTGGAAAATCTCCTGCTGATAAGGATAGAAATTAGGTGACCCAGAAGTATCACCCCCACTCGTACCAGCCTCTGCACCAGCCCCTGAAGACTCAGCCCTAACACCCTTAGGTTTGCAAAATTTGTCGACGTACCGATCATCGATAGCCGACGTGATAGTAACCTGACGACGCGAAGGCAAATTAACACCAGCTTCAGCACATAAGGACATGATCAGAAACGGAAATACGAGAGGGGAATTTTTCTTCGAAGCGTTCCCTCCTAAGCCACTCTCGACAATTGCCCTTATTTCATCGGCAATTATCCTCGCGACATCAATCTCCACATTGGTAAGGATGCTGTGGACTAAGTGAGCAAGGGGAATCGGAACTGTTGAGGAATGTGACTTTGGTTTAATGTTGGTGACAACCAAAAGTAAAACAAGCTGGGCCAAAGGCAACATGTGCTCTCGGTGATACCTGACGAGAACCCCAGAATGGTTGAGTTCAACAGTCTTACCAGGGCGCAACAGATCGGTGGTCATTTGTGTGATATCCTGGTTACGGTTAAGATTCCTGTGGTATGCATCCTCGTGACATGCACGTAATGGAAGAGGGTCTCCAAGAACCCGACTGATTGTCCTTCTGTCAAACCTCACAGTTTTTCCTCCAACCACAGTAGTCTAATTAAAAAGATCCCCCCTCATCAGGAAGGGAGTTTGCATAGAATTCTTGAACTACCTCAACATTATAGGAATCAAGCGGAGTTATCAGCTGATCCCACTTTTTTGCATGCAAGAGGGCAGCTACAGAACGATAACTCCCTTGATCATTCAGAATAAATCGTTTCTCTGCTAGGATGGTCCTTGTTTCCAAAACCTCATATCTCTGAGCCTGCCTTGGACCTTTGAACCGAGTATCGTCGAAACTGATCGGTACTTGTCTTGATGTTGATGCTTTCCTTTTCTTGGCAAGATTAGTCTTAGGACCCATCTGCACATATGACAAACAAAACCACACAAAAACACCAAGACAGATCATTAGAAATTAGGACACAAATACATCAGACTGAACTTAAAAAAACAAAAATCTGGGCTGCTCGCTGCAACACTCGCACTGCGAATCCTGGAAAACGTTCGCCCCAGATTCGCACTGCGAAGGGGCCAGCGAATACACGAAAATTTTGAAAAAAATTAACAGACCCAGATTTCACAACATGGCATCATTCTACATGACTTCTATACCCTAAAGCCAGTAGAAAATTCAACATGCATTAAAACAACCCTACACAGAATTTTAACCCAAATTCCTAAATATTTCTCATGCACATTTCACAAACAAAATCACAACTAACAGAAAGCACACAGAAAAGAAATTCAAACCTTGGTTGGAAATGGCAATTGAGAGAAAAAACTTGAGAAATGTGGTCAACAAATGGAACGTGAGAGAGAAAGAGTACTTGAGAGTTTTTTCCTTTTGTTTTTCGTTGAATGGTGAGAGGGAAGTTTGACTAGGGTTTGGTCCCTCAAGTCTTTAGCCAGACAAATGGGTCATGGGCCTACGCAGGCCCACCCACTTACTAAATCCTCACTTTTAATGAGGTGGCAGCAAAACCACAATGTCTGGTTTGCTGACGTTCGCAGTGCGAATGGCTGGCGAATGCTCGCCCCAGACTCGCAGGGCGAACAAGCCAGCGAACAAGACAGTTTTGCAAATTTTTCAGGTCTGTCCTGCTGCCACAATGCCCATGGTTCCAAATTGTAAAATCACTAAAAACAGCAAATAAAAGCAAAAATACTTACAATGTTGGGGTGCCTCCCAACAAGTGCTTGTTTAACGTCGGCTAAGCTCGACGGTCCACCGCAACCTCAAGGATCGTGGAAAGGCACAACGGCGGGATTCCGCTCGAAGTCTCCTCCAAGATAAACTTTTAATCTCTGACCATTAACTGTCCAATTTTCCTTTGACGTTGTGTCCTCAATTACAATTGCTCAATATGGCTTGATTTCCACAATCCGAAACGGACCGGACCATTTAGACCTTAATTTTCCTGGAAACAATTTTAATCGGGAATTGAAGAGTAGGACCAGCTGTCCTACCTCAAACTATTTGATCACAATTTTTCTGTCGTGGTAAGATTTGACACGCTCTTTATACAACTTGTTGGAATCATACGCCTGGAGGCGCAATTCATCCAACTCGTGCAATTGAGTTTTTCTTTTTTCACCGCTTAAAGTTGGATCAAAGTTCAAAAATTTTAAGGCCCAAAACGCCTTATGTTCCAACTCTACCGGTAAATGGCAATTCTTACCGTAGACCATTTTAAACGGCGTGAGACCAATCGGAGCCTTAAAAGCGGTCCGGTAAGCCCACAAAGCATCATCCAGTTTGTTTGCCCAATCTTTTCTTGAGGCTGAAACAGTTTTTTCCAAAATGCGTTTTATTTCACGATTTGACACCTCCGCTTGACCATTAGCATGAGGATGATATGGTGTGGCAACCTTGTTCTTCACACCATATTGCTCCAGAGCTTTGTCAAGTTAAGTGTTACAGAAGTGAGATCCTCTGTCACTTATCAACACTCTCGGAGTACCAAAACACGCAAAAATGTTTCTTTTCAAAAATTTCACTACAGTTTTTCCATCGGCTTTAGCACAAACTATCGCCTCAACCCATTTAGAAACATAATCCACAGCGACCAAAATGTATTCATTAGAAAATGAAGATGGGAATGGACCGACAAAGTCGATCCCCCAACAATCAAAAACTTCAATTTCTAACATATTTTGCAAAGGCATTTCGTGCCGCTGTGAAATTCCTCCACTTCTCTGGCATTTATCACAACTTAGGGCATGCGCATGCGCATCTTTGAATAACGACGGCCAATAAAAGCCCGATTGAAGGACTTTTGTGGCCGTTCTTAACCCATTGAAATGTCCTCCATACGGAGAGTTATGACAATGCCACAGAATGTTCGTGGCCTCCTCTACCGACACACATCTTCTTAAGAGGTTGTCGACACCAAGTTTAAACAAATGGGGTTCATCCCATACAAATGACTTGGCATCAGACAAAAATTTCCTTTTTTGATGGTGCGTTAGACCATCCGGTATTAATCCGGCGGATTTGTGGTTAGCCATGTCGACAAACCACGGTCTAACTTGCACCCTAAACAAATTTTCATCAGGGAACTCCTCTTTGACTTCACATTCATTCTTGGTCACGTCAACGTTTACCAGGCGGGATAAGTGATCCGCCACCAAATTCTCGGATCCTTTTTTTGTCACGAATTTCAAGATCAAATTCCTGTAACAAAAGGATCCAACGAATAAGCCTCTGCTTAGAATCAGGCTTGGTGAGAAAATACCTTATAGCCGTATGGTCCGTGTAAACGATGACTCGAGAACCAATCAAATAGGAACGAAATTTCTCCAACGCATACAATATGGCATGCAACTCTTTCTCAGTTGTTGCATAGATAATTTGAGCCTCGTTTAAAACTTTGCTCGCATAATGTATCGCGTGGAAAACTTTCGTTTTCCTCTGACCCAAAACAGCCCCTACCGCATAATCACTTGCATCGCACATTAGTTCAAAATCCAATTTCCAGTTAGGTTCAATGATTATCGGTGAGGTAGTTAAAATTTGTTTTAAAAAATTAAACGCGAACATGCAAGACTCGTCAAAGTAAAAAGTCTTACCTTTAATGAGCAAATTGCTCAATGGCTTTGCGACCTTTGCGAATTCCTTAATGAACCACCGTAGAATCCTGCATGCCCGAGAAAGCTCCTTATGCCTTTGACATTCATCGGTGGTGGCAATTTCTCAATAACGTCCACCTTGGCTTTATCAACTTCAAGGCCCTTTGAAGAAACTTTGTGACCGAGCACAATTCCCTCGTTCACCATAAAGTTGCATTTTTCCCAATTAAGCACCAAATTGGTTTCCACACACCGTTCCAACACTGTATCCAAAATTTTCAAGCAAATATCGAACGATTGTCCAAAAACCGAGAAATCATCCATAAAGACCTCAATTGTCTTTTCGATCAAATCCGAGAATATCACTTGCATACACCATTGAAAAGTCGTCGGTGCATTACATAATCCAAACGGCATCCTCCTATAAGCGAAGATTCCAAACGGACATGTAAAAGCGATTTTTTTTCATGATCCTCCGGGTTCACAATAATTTGGTTGTAACCCAAATAACCATCCAAAAATCAGTTGAATTGTTGACCGGAAAGCCTTTCGAGCATTTGATTCATAAAAGGTAGAGGGAAATGATATTTTCTCGTAGCTTTGTTCAACCTACGGTAGTCTATGCACATTCTCCACCCGGTTACGGTTTTAGTTGGAATGAGCTCATTTTTCTCATTTCAGGCCACCGTTAATCCGGCTTTTTTCGGTACCACATGCACCAAACTAACCCACGGGCTATCAGAGATGGGGTAAATCATTCCGGCATCTTACATTTTCACCACTTCCTTCCTAACCACCTCTTTCATGATAGGATTTAAGCGGCGTTGAGGTTGAGCAATCGGTTTGAAGTCTTCCTCCATAAATATCTGATGCATGCAATACGAAGGGCTTATGCCTTTGAGATCGGACAAAGTCCATCCCATTGCATCCTGATTTTTTCTCAACACTTGAATTAAGCGGCTCTCCTCGTTTTCAGATAAAATACTGCTTATGATCACCGGTTTATTACCACCGTCATCGAGAAAAGCATACTTCAAGGTTGACGGTAACACCTTCAGTTCAAGCTTGGATTTTTCATCATTTACCACTTTTTTTAGAATTTCCTCTTCATACTCCCAAGGTTGCAATTCTTCTAAAGCTTCAAGCTCCAACAAGCTGTATAAAGATGGATGATGGTCTCATGAAAGTGAGAGTCCAAGATGAAGAGGTGTGTTTCAATCTTTATGATGCCATGAAGCACAAGAAAGATAAAGGTGATTGTTTCCGAATCGATGCAACGGAGGAAGCATTTTGTTAATGTAATAATAGGGGGGTGTTTTTATCGTCTCCACAGGGATTGTCGATATACGATGCTTGCCTTTCAATAGTAGTGATGTTTCAAGTTCAATGGTTTCAAAAGGTTCTCAATGGTTTTTAACATTAATTAGTAGCAAAGAGTAATGGTCACAAAGAGTTTGTAAAAGTTTTAGGAAAGCATGTCAATTGCCATTCGAGCTGTTTTCATGAACGGCCTTCCAAGAATCAAGGGAGCATCCTCATCCTCCTCCATTTCAATAACCACAAAGTCTATCGGAAACAAAAATTTGTCCACTTTGACCAACACATCTTCCGCTACACCGTGAGGACGGGTAGTGGATTTGTCTGCGAGTTGCAACGTCATTTGAGTGGACCTCAATTCCATGTGTCCTAACCGTTTCACAATCGACAATATTTGGATTGGAATATTGTTCACCGGTTCATTTCCCTTCTTAGTTCTCTTCACTTTTTCTTCTATCTCTCTTTTTTTCTCATCCTCACTTTTTTTCTTCTCATTTTCAACTAAAACACCCAAAATATTTTTTTCTACTTCAATCTCATCACTATCTTTTTCTTTTTCAACTACAACCTCCTCCTCCACTACACTTTTACCTACACCCATGTCAATCTCTCTTCCACTTCTTGTTAGAATTGCTTTGCAATCTTTAGGATTTGGAAGCGTATTTGCCGTAAAGTGCCCTTTTTGTTGGTCGGCCAATTGTTTTGATAATTGCCCGACTTGTGTTTCAAGATTCCTTATGGCCGCATCGATATTCTTTTGATTGGAAATTGCCATTTGCATAAATTGTGTGAGAGTGTCTTCCATCTTTGCATTTCCAACGGGAGCTTGCGGAGGTTGAGTGTAATTTTGATATTATTGACGGTTTGACGGTCCGACTTCTTGCGGTCTCCACGGTTGTTGATAACCCTGGTTAGCCCGTTGTTGGTAACCTTGGTTGCCTTGTTGATACGGAGGTCGGGGTTGGTATCCTTGATTTCCAGCATAGTTTACCTCCTCCACAACGGGAAGACAATAACCGGTCGGATGGTCACCTCTACAAAGTTCACAAACTAAGACTTGCACATTTTTACTCGAAGAGTCATGAATTTCTTTGAATTGTTGCGGCAGTTTAGACATTTGCTTAGTCAACAACTCAACCTGTTGTGATAATAACTTGTTCTGCACAAGGATAGCATCGTTTGTTCCCAATTCCAACACTCCCGGAGTTTGTTGAGAAGGTCCACGGTTATGACTACCTTGATGTTCATTCAAAGTCATCTTATCAATAATACCCGTGGCTTCTGCTGCGGTTTTGCTTAGCAAGGATCCACCAGCGGTGGCATCCAACAAGGTTTTGTGTACAAGCTAGAGTTTGTTTCGAAATATATGAATTTGTGACAATTCATCAAAACCATGGCCCTTGCACTTTCTCAACATTGATTTGAATCTCTCCCAAGCTTCATTGGCTCCTTGCGTGAACACCGCGATGGCGGTCTTTGCCTCCATAAACCGAGTGTGTGGGAAAAATCTCTCCAAAAATTTCTCTTCCAATGCATTCTAATCCGTCATTATGGCCGTTGACTAATCAAGATACCATTCCTTTGCCTTCCCAATGAGAGAATGTGGGAATATTCTCTTAAACAGAGATTCCTCTTCAGCTTCGGGCACACCAGTCGCTCCCGCGATTTCATAGAATTTCGTCAGATGGGTAAAAGGATCTTCATGATCCATACCCGTAAATGGACTTTGATATAGCAGTTGGAGAATACCGGTCTTCATTTCGGAATGACGACCGTTATGTGCATGGCGAGCGAACTGGGCATTATGTCTCGGACTATTTGTGCAAGGTCTAGAAGCAGGTGGTGGTGGTGGTGGTGGATCTGCCTCTATAACTGGAAGTATCTGTGGAAGTGGTGGTGGTGTAGAAGTACTTTCCTCTTGTTCTTGCTTCTGTCTTGCTAGCTGCCTCCTTCGTCTAGTTCTTCTGTTGATTCTACGAGCAGTTCTCTCAATCTCAGGATCGAAAAGAAGTTGGTCCGCCGGTAGTTTCCCTCGCATAAACTAAGTCTGCACACTAAACAAAACAAATTAACAAGTTCAAGAAAAAGGTTAACAAGCTTAAAACAACACTACTATGGCAATGCTTGCAATATCACTTAACAATCCCCGGCAACGGCGCCATTTTGTTAATGTAATAATAGGGGGTGTTTTTATCGTCTCCACAGGGATTGTCGATATACGATGCTTGCCTTTCAATAGTAGTGATGTTTCAAGTTCAATGGTTTCAAAAGGTTCTCAATGGCTTTTAACATTAATTAGTAGCAAAGAGTAATTGTCACAAAGAGTTTGTAAAAGTTTTAGGAGAGCATGTCAAGGTTAGGTCTCGCTAATCCTTTTCACATATATCTGATTAATCAAGCGTATGAACTTAGTTTCCGACCAATACAACCGCGTATCCTCCCGACTCAGTTTATGTCTAAAGCAAAGTCGTGAGTATCGTTGTTTAGACCGTTAGATGATGTCTCACGCTAACAATCTAAACAACAATCATTAAGATCAACACCAAGCGAATAATAAATCCCAAATCTATGTCTAGAGTTTGGTTTTTAAGAGATGAATTTATTAGGTCATGATTTGTAGAATCTATGTCTAGAGCAAGACAAATCACACATAAAGCATTAATAGAAAATAACTTCATCTATATTGATCAAAGACTTTGTTCATACATAATAGATCAAAAGCAATACATACAATCAGAATCAACTACCTCTAACCTCAACACAAGAGAGTTTAGCTACACATGCTCATGGTAGCTTTGATGACAAATTTCAAGAGGAGATGAATGAACATCCAAGTCGAACAATCGAGAATGGATGTGACTTCAGCTTCTCAAAGTGAAATTACAATCTTCAATGATCAAAATACTGAAAACTATGATTTTGGATGAAAAATGGAAAAAAGATCCTTTACAAATAAAGTGAAAATCTATTTATACACATCAGAATTCTGCAGAATTCACACTGCGAGTGCATCATTCGCACTGCGAATGAGAGAAAATGGCACCTTAAGTGCCATTGAGACTTAAACCGCCCCAAGCAGAAATCGTGGGTTCGCAGTGCGAACCATTCCTTCGCACAGCGAATCATTCGCTAGCTTATTCGCACTGCGAACAAACTAGCGAGCCAGGACTTTCAAAATCCAATACTTACTGCCACCCTTCGCTAGAATCTTCGCACTGCAAAACAACCAGCGAACCCTCGCTAGGAGTTCGCAGTGCAAACTTTTGGTAATTTCAAAAGTGGAACTCTCTGCCTCCTTAGCTGGCACCTTCACTGACGTTCGCAGTGCGAACCCTCGCTGGTCCTTCGCCAGATTCTTCGCACTGCGAATACCCTGTTGCAGTTACAAATTCAGTGGAAACTTGCATCCACTCATTGTGTCTCACAATTTTATTCCTTTCATGCCTATACCTGCACACTAACACACAAATTACAAGCTCCACACATGTATTCCAATGTACACACTACAACATAATTCACCACTTAAATCAACCAATTACACATGGAAAGTCATGAAAATGCCAATTATTGCATCCAAATATATAACATGTTTGACATCTAACATGAATAAACTCAATAAGCGCGCCACCTATAATGTTGGTAATGGACTTGAAAAAATAAGTAAAAAACCAAAAATGTTGGTTCTGAGACTTGAACCCATGACCAGACACTACCTATGATCACAGTTTTTTAAATATCCATGGTGAAAGGTTTGTCAGCATTTTGAAAAAATAAGTAAAAAACGCTACCTATAATAACGATTTTTTAAATACTTGTGGTGAAAGGTCTGTAAGCATTTTGAAAAAATAGAAAAAAAGTAACATGATTAAAATAAATTCAGAAAAATACAAAAACACAAAATTTAAGTAAAATAAGAATTTTGAGATTTTTTTTGGAGTTTTTTGAGATTATGAAAACAGTAAAAAATAATCATTAAAAATAGAAAAAAGATGAATTTGGGGTTTTGAGGGTGAAGACCTGTAACTCTTCCAGAGTACGGGATAAATGATCGCACGATTTTTCTGCTCAGAGTGCAAGAAACAGATTTAAAAAAGGAGACGATTTTCCTGAAAACCGGATTTTCTCACCAGCAAGATCTAAAACTAAACTATAAACTATAATCACGGTTTTTTAAATACCTATGGTGAAAGGCTGTCAGCATTTTGAAAAATAAGTAAAAAATCATAAATGCTGGTGCTGGGACTTGAACCCATGACTAGACGCTACCTATAATCACAGTTTTTTAAATAACTGTGGTGAAAGGCCTCACATTTCACCACAGTTAGAATTTTAACCGTGATTAAAAGCATTTTAATAGGATTAAAAAAATGCGCGCATCCAATTTGCACTATTACAACGGTGTATATGAATCTGTTGTAAACCTAACGTTGTTGTTTACGTGTTTCGTAGTAGTGATGAAAATGAAAAAATGTGGGAGGATAAGAGTCTGACGCGATAATATACTCCAAATTATTTTAAAGATATATCTCCAAAATATTTCAACGTTCAATTGATCTTTGATACGTCCGGAGATATATCTCTGAAAACTAGGGATATTATAGAAAATCCACATGGTATCTAAAAAACTCATTGGGTGCCTTAAGAAACCCTCTATTTAAAAGTCCCAATTATGAGGCCCCATTAAATCCCCAATAGATTAAGCCCCTATTATTGAGATTTATTTTAGGCCCTTTACATATTGTTTTTTTGGCCCCATTGAGGGGCCTTATTTTATTTTCAAAACTTGCACTGCATTTCATCTGTAGCACACGAACGTTCTACAAAGCCCCACCGCCACCGGAAACCTATTATGCCGCCGTCGAATTTTTTCCATCACAAAAACAAGAGAACTCTTCTCTCTCTATTTTCATTTCTCTTTAATCTCTAGTTTTTCTAAAATCCACTTTCATTTTTCATCTCATTTAAATTCACGTGTTATGAATCTTCATGTTATAGAAATCAATAAGATTGTAAATGGTTTATTTTTTCATCTTATTTGAATACACATGGGTCATCCTTTATGTTTATAGTACTTCTTAATATGTGCACCCACAAGCTGTTTGTGAAAATGTCTCTACAGCTTTATACATGTTATAAACTTAATTAAATAACAAGGAAACGAGTTGTTTTTTGAATGACAATGGAGGGAGTTCATACATGTTTATGATTTAGTACAAATGATATGTCATGGTGTAGCCATTATAGAGTATTAGGAAGATCCTAAAGTCCCACATTGGTTGGAGATAGAGCAATGAAATAGTTTATATAGAGTGACACCTCTCATCTTACCAACTGGTTTTGTAAGGTTGTGTTAGGCCAAACTCTAATATGGTATCAGAGCCTATCGATCGGACATTGGGCAGCCCACCGTTTAAATCCACGCACTAAGCCCAAAAAGAGTGCTGGGCGTGAGGGGGTGTATTAGGAATATCGTAAAGCCCCACATTGGTTGGAGATAGAACAATGAAATAGTTTATATAGAGTGACACCTTTCACCTTACCAACCGATTTTGTAAGGTTGTGTTAGGTCAAACTCTAATATAGAGACAACTTACATTGTAGGATTATTCCCATAGAGATATAGTATTGTGATGTGCCAACTACTAAAAATTAGCTCATTGGCAGCAGTTGCTCCAGCATTAATGACTATTTTTTGTGGATTAAATTTGGCTCTACCACCTCTTATTTGTTCTACTACAACACCCATTTTAGTTAGGAATTTAATTATGTTAGGAAGTGAAAGAAAGAATATTATGGAAGAGAGAGCAAGAAAATGTTAGCACCACATGTTTCACATTTGCTTTGATACCCGAGTTCAGCACATTCTAAGTTCCTTTAGTACATGGATCAATCAAAGTAGCCTTGATCGTTAGGACTCACATATCCTTGTACTTCATTTATTAGTTGTTCACCATATACTATGATGATGCCTAAGATCATGGAAGTGTTGTTTGAATCAATCGTGTTTTCCATGCATGATGCTCATTGATTTACAAAGTGGGCTAAAGAAAACGGTTAGTTTTGTTTTTAAATTGGAGGCAAAATTATAAGCTTGAGGAGTTGATATTTTACCCCATAAAGTAGTCCTAATCAAGGCAAAACCATGCCACAAATATATGAAGTTGGTGTTAGGTTGTATTTTTTGTTGTGAGCTGTTTTAAAAAGCTGTTATTTTTGGAAATTTTGCACGAGTAATCGATTACGCATTTGTTGCTAATCGATTACAGCTGTTGCTTTTCCAAAAATAACAGAATTTAACAGCATGACACTTTAGTTGGTTTTGTTATTAGTTGTACTATTCTCTCATGTGTATATATACATTGTTGTAATCCCAATTCAAAGTTAATGCCATTTTTTTGATTCTTCAATATTACTCTCTACCCTAATTCTCTCTCTCTCTCTCTCAATTCATCTTCTTCCCCAAGTTTCTTTTCACCATTGTTACTACCTTCAAAATTCTAGTTTTATGTTTTATGTTGTTCTAACATTTGGCATCAAGAGCTCTAGTTATTGATCCCAATCCGCTGCAACAACAATGGCTACCGTTTCCAATGATCGAATTCCCACCAATCTCCCAATTCTTGATTCGAAGAACTACGACAAATGGGCGAAACAAATGAAGGTTCTGTTTGGTTATCAAGAGGTTCTTGAGATCGTCATCAATGGAGTTACACCGTTAGGGGCAGATGCTACCGATGCTCGTAGGACTACATACAAGGAAGAAAAGAAGAAGGATTACAAAGCTCTATTCTTGATTCATTCGTGTGTTGATAACGACAATTTCGAGAAGGTTGGTGATTGTGAATCCGCGAAACAAGCATGGGAAATCTTGGAGAAAGCGTATGCCGGTGCCGTCAAAGCGAAGGTGGTAAGGTTACAAACTTACAAACGTCAATTCGAGTTAACGTAAATGGAGGAAAAAGAAACGATCAACGATTACATCACGCGCATTACCCGGTTAGTCAACCAAATCAAGTCATGTGGCAAAACGATCCTTGAGCAGAATATTGTATCGAAAGTGTTGCGTTCGTTAACATCACGTTTCGATAACATTGTTGTGGCTATTGAGGAGTCAAAGGATCTAACAACTTTGAGCAAAGATGAGTTGTAAAGTTCGTTAGAGGCGCGTGAACAAAGGATGGATGAGAGAAGTGCCGACAAAGCCAAAGCGGAGATCGCTTTGCAAGCGCGTTTACATGAGAAGAACAAGAGATCGAAAGGGAAGTGAACTTCTAAAAGTAAGAAGAATCTTGGTGGAAAAGATCCACAAAATTCAAAGGGTGAAGGAAGCTCCAAAGAGGGTAATCAAAGAGCCCACAAACCGTTTGACAAAAGTTCCGTGAAGTGTTATAATTGTCAAAAGCTTGGGCATTTTGCGAAAGAATGTCCCTCAAAACGCAAGGAAAAGGATGCGGATGAGGCTAAGGTTGCTAGGGAAGAGGTAGATGATGAAGATACCCTTCTTGTGATGATTACAGAGTTGATGTTCCGAGCAGCAGCTACTGTGGTGATAGTCTGCGGGACAGCAGCTGTACTGTTTCGAAAAGTGGTGGAAAAATGCGTTCGGATCGAAATGCATTACTTACCATGGGTGATGGAGTTCAAAGTAAAGATGAGTGGTACTTGAATTCCGGTTGTTCAACACATATGACGGGTCGAAAGGATTGGTTTGTGCAAATCAATCAAGCGGCAAAAAGTAAAGTCAAGTTTGCCGACGACACCACTTTAAGAGCCGAAGGGGTAGGAGATGTTTTGATCGGAAGAAAGAATGGTGGACATTCTAGGATCAAAGATGTCTTGTACATACCGGGAATTAAGTGTAATCTTTTAAGCATTGGCCAATTACTTGAAAGAGGTAACTTAATTCGGTTGGAGAACAAGATGTTACGCGTTTTAGATTCTAATGGTGTGTTGATTCTAAAAGTGCCGATGGCTGCCAATAGAACTTTTAAGGTTGAGTTAAAGGTTATAGAGCATCATTGTTTAGCTACCGCGGCAAGTAGAGATGAGTGGTTATGGCATTACCATCTTGGTCACCTTAATTTTAGGGATCTCAAAATATTGCAACAAAGTGAAATGGTAACAGGGCTGCCACATATTAGTGTTCCGACTGAATTGTGTGAGGAATGTGTGACGAGTAAGCAACACAAGAATGTGTTTAGCAAGGATACGGGTCGAAGAACCAAAGGCTTACTTGAGGTGGTGTATTCTGATGTTTGTGGACCGATGCAAGTAGAGACTTATGGCGGCAATCGATATTTTATTACGTTTATTGATGACTTTAGTAGAAAGCTTTGGACATATCTTATCAAGAGGAAGGATGAGGTATTTGGAGTGTTCAAGAGTTTCAAATCCATGGTGGAGCGCCAAAGCGGTCGGAAGCTCAAAATTCTCAAAACGGATGGTGGAGGTGAATATACCTCTAGTGAGTTTGGGAAGTTTTGTGATCTTGAGGGTATTGTGCGTGAGGTGGTGCCTCCATATACGCCTCAACAAAACGGAGCTGCCGAGAGGAAAAATCGTACAATAATGAACATGGTGCATAGTATGCTTTGTGGGAAGAAGTTGCCTAAGGAATTGTGGGGTGAGGCCGTGTCTACAGCCACCTACTTGTTGAATAGGTGTCCTACTAAGAAGTTGGAGAAGATTACACCAGAAGATGTTTGGAGTGGCTTCAAACCGAGTGTGAATCATTTGCACGTTTTTGGATCGATTGCATATCGTCATGTACCGAATCAACTTAGAAAGAAGTTGGATGACAAAGGTGAGAAATTGATATTTGTTGGATATCACTCTACGGGAGGTTACAAGCTATTTGATGAGAGGAATCGGAAAATCGTGATAACCCGGGATGTACAGTTTGATGAAATAAAAACTGCTGAAACTGCAGGTGTAATCGATTACCCGATTATTGCTAATCGGTTACACCCTGCTGAACAACAGCAGTTTGTTGATTTGTTTGATCCGGAGAATTCTGATGCCGCTGTACCTGCACCTACTGAAGCAGAAAATGATGTTGTGAATAATGGTAGACCAGTGAGGCAAAGAGCCTTGCCTCATAGACTCCGAGATTGTGAGAGGTTCCAAGATAATGAAGTGAACAATGATGGTGATTTTGTTCATTTTGCACTTATGGCCGAATCTGAACCGGTAAATGAGGAGGAAGCCTTAAGTGATCCTAAATGGATATGTGCAATGAAAGAGGGGCTGGAATCTATTGAAAAAAATGGTACTTGGGAGTTGGTCAATTTACCACATGGAAAGAAACCGATTGGTGTGCGATGGGTCTATAAAGTCAAAGCAAATCCTAAAGGTGAAGTAATCAAGTACAAAGCTCGATTAGTTGCCAAAGGGTTCCTGCAACGTGAGGGGATAGACTACGAGGAGGTATTCGCACCGGTGGCTAGATTGGAGACTATTCGTTTGGTTGTTGGAATTGCGCATAACAACAATTGGGTGATTTACCAAATGGATGTGAAATCTGCGTTTTTGAATGGTCCTCTTGATGAGGAGGTTTATGTGGGGCAGCCACCCGGTTTCGTGATTAAAAATCAAGAGAAGAAGTACTACAAGCTACACAAGGCGTTGTATGGTTTGAAACAAGCTCCGAGAGCTTGGAACAAACGTATAGACGGCTTTCTTATTGACATCGATTTCAAACGGTGTGTATCCGAACATGGTGTTTATGTGAGATCGGATACTATTGATGGTGTTATTATACTTTGCTTGTATGTTGATGATCTCTTGATTACGGGCAGCAACGACAAGAGTATTTCAAGGTTCAAAGTGGAGCTCATTAGTGAGTTTGAGATGACGGACCTTGGTGTCATGAGATACTTTTTTGGCATAGAGTTTCACAAGTCAAAAGTGGGGCTGCTTATGCATCAAAGAAGGTATGCTCTAGATATCTTGAAAAGGTGTGAAATGGAACATTGTAATGCTTCTAATACACCTTGTGAGGCTAGAGTTCAGCTGTCCAAAAGTGATGATGAGGATGATGTGGATCCAACACTTTACCGGAGTTTGATTGGATCGTTACGGTATTTGTGCAATACTCGACCGGATTTGGCTTTTAGTGTCGGTATTGCGAGTAGATTCATGGAGAGACCTAAGGTGTCTCACTTGGCGGCGGTCAAGAGAATCCTTAGATATGTGAAAGGTACTCTTGGTTGTGGTATTTTGTTTCCCACATCGGATATGGGTCGCAAATGTACTTTACTTGGCTACACCGATTCTAATTGGTGCGGAGATAAAGATGATCGGAAATCTACGGCGGGTTACATCTTTATGTTCGGTAGTACACCAATCTCATGGTGTTCGAAGAAGGAACCGGTTGTAGCACTCTCTTCTTGTGAGGTCGAGTACATTGCGGCATCATTGAGTGCTTGCCAAGCTATGTGGTTAGTGAATCTTATGAAGGAATTGGGATGTGGTGATGATGATGCCACCACACTGTTTGTGGATAATGTTTCCGCGATAAATCTTGCGAAGAATCCGATTGCACACGGAAGGAGCAAGCATATTGAGATGCGGTTTCATTACTTGAGAGAATTGGTCGGTGATGGAAAGCTTAGATTGAGCTATTGCCGAAGCGAGGACCAAGTTGCGGATTTGTTGACCAAGGGTGTGACAAATGAGGTGTTCAAGAAACTGTTGAAGAGCTTGAGCATGAAGAACTTGGAGCAACTAAAGTGAGGTGGTGTGTTGTGAGCTGTTTTAAAAAGCTGTTATTTTTGGAAATTTTGCACGAGTAATCGATTACGCATTTGTTGCTAATCGATTACAGCTGTTGCTTTTCCAAAAATAACAGAATTTAACAGCATGACACTTTAGTTGGTTTTGTTATTAGTTGTACTATTCTCTCATGTGTATATATACATTGTTGTAATCCCAATTCAAAGTTAATGCCATTTTTTTTATTCATCAATATTACTCTCTACCTTAATTCTCTCTCTCTCAATTCATCTTCTTCCCCAAGTTTCTTTTCACCATTGTTACTACCTTCAAAATTCTGGTTTTATGTTTTATGTTGTTCTAACATTTTTACTAACTCTTGTATTCAGGAAATATATTTCCATACTAAAAAGAAAACAATTTTTGTTAGGTAAGTTTGTTAAAAGATTTTTACCTTCCTCTTGAGTGGGTTTGGTAGTTGGCTTCAAAATTGTGACATTTGTTTGGTTTTTCTTATCTTTCCAGTAAAGGAGAAGGTGTTACTATTGGACCAAAGGAGAATCTAAGTGGAATCAAACTTACATACACATAACTAATAACTGTTGCCCTTTCATAAATATCAATGGAAATATTGAAAGAATAAAACTAAATAGAAGTTTAGGTGTTATTATTGGACCAAAGGAGAACCTGTGTGGAATCAAACTTAAATTCACATAACTAATAACTTTTGCCCTTTCATAAATATCAATGGAAATATTGAAAGAAAATAAAACTAAATAGAAGTTTAGGCTATCATCATTATTTTACATGTTTGTAAACCTAGTTATATTTAATTATTTTGAGCAGCAGAGTTTGTTTATTTTTGGGATTTTATTTTGTATCCATGATGCCTAGGTGAATAAATTATTTTTGTAAAATCTTTTACGATTAAAATTGAGTTAATGCCAAAGTGATTTATATTTCGATATAGTCATACAAAAGTGAGATAACCAATAAATTTTAGTGTAGATGATATAATTAGACTCTACCACCATAATTCCTAACTAGTTAGAATCAATTATGGAGGTTATAATCAATTCTAGATTTATAAACCAAACCAACAAAAATACTATTAAGAACCTGCAAAAAAAAAAAAAAAGTGGACAGTTGGCAGAAAATGTAAGCAGGAAGTGGGTGGATTTATCCCAAGTTGGATTCCCAACCTGACACAGAGTCCACCCAAGTGTATACACCTTCCGATCACTATTATAAGAAAAAAAAACACCTTAAATCTTGGTCACTATTATAAGCAAAAATCATTAAATTTTAGACTAATTAATACTTGTATTACTATTATACTCTTAATTTAATTCAGAAGCATTTAATGTTGAAAGTTGATTCATCAAATAAACTAAGGATATTATCGTAAATTTTACTTTGATTGTACATGAAATCAAGAAAATTAATTACACTTAACTAACTTTCTTAATAAATGTGAAAGTAGTTATTTTGACTTATAATTGTGACCGGAGGGAGTATATTGTTTGGTTGATTCTTGCATAATTTATCAAATTCGACCCGATCCGACTCAAGGACAGTCATAACCTAGATATGTTGTTTTTGTTTAGCTTGCTGATGCTATTTGAATTTGAATTTACAAGAAACAAATTACTCCAGTAATTTCCTTTTACTTGAATTACATGTCAAGGAAAAATGATATAGCCACTGATGTTCAAATACTCATAATTTTCTGCTTGTTATAGAGTATAGTTTTTATATGCATGAATGTCCAAAACATAGAGAATTTGCATGTCAGTGTTTGAAGATACATGTGTTGGGGACAGCTATAGAAATTGAGTCAATGAGTTATGATGTTGTTAGGCAGACCTTGTCCTCTCCGGGCCCTATTATCTTTCAAGAACAGGTTCTGTCTTAGAACAGACTTCTATTTTTGTTTGTGGTTAATGCTGATGTGATATTATGTACATCTTTTTACAATCCACTAGTTTTAAGGGGTTAATTTTCAATCTTTCTTGGTAGGTTTCTTGCTAAAGATGCAGCTTGTTCATACATGTTAACTACAAAACAACACTCCTTGTGATTGCAAGAATCTAACTCGATGGTTGTTTCTACTATTAAATTCGCTCTCGTTCTCTTTGTCGTTGTCTCACGTAGTTTTGTTTAAAAATAACATGAATGTTTAAAAATGACATAGTTTTGTTTAAAAAAGCAAAGATTTTTGGTTCATTTGTGTTGATTTTAAGTATTCTTGTGTTAGGAAAAAGCTGCAAGACTTCCTCCCGTTGAAGAAATTTGAACTGTCCTTGATTGTAGTGTATGTGGGATGCTCTCCAAATTCTGAAAGGTATATGTCCTATTCTCTTACTTTTTTTCCATCTCAATGTGAAGTTTAAATGGTTATTGTTGAGTGTGCAAGATCACTTATGTACTAACAAGTGTTGGTTTTCCTATGTTTTAAGTTGAAGTTGTTTTAACTAAATAATGAAGTTAATAGAAAGATAAGGATCAGTAGTTTATAATTGAAGTTCAATAATAGTTTGGACATTAACTTTAACTTTCACATACAAATAAATATAATGATATTAAAATTCATTGCCGAATTTAAATTAAATTCGCATGTGGTTTGTTCAAATAACTCTCGGTTTGTATATTTTTTAGTTTTTGGAATGTGATTCTTAATATGGAACCATGACATAACACACGTTCTTTTTGTTATAGCATGGAGTCAATGGATATGACTGAGTATGAACAAAGTCAAGATGAAACTCATAAGGAAATATTGTCAACACTTTGGATTATTTTCACTAAAATCGGCAAAGGAAAAGATGGAGTTGAAAGAGCTGCATGCAATTTTTGTAGTACTGATTTTGCCATCGGAAAAAACCCCAAGTCTGGTCAAAGTTATGGAACTTCACATCTAAGTCGTCATGTATTTATTTGTAAAAGTTTCCAGTTGAGCCTTCTTAGTCTAGAGGAATCTTCATGCCAAACCCCAATCAACCAAACCATACATCGTGCATTACTTGGAGAAGCCATTATTGCACACGATCTTCCTTTTAGCATTGTCGAGTATGAAAAAAATTTGAGTTTGGGTGAAATATTTGAATCCATGTGTTGAAATGGTCTTTAGGAATACCATGGTGTTAGATATTGAAAAAATATATGATAAAGAAAGGATCAAGCTTAAGGAAATCATGGGTAGGATTCCAAATAAAATTTGTCTAACATTGAATGTTTGGACAACATCTACTAGTAAAGGTTATATCTGTTTGATTTCTCATTTTGTTCATGAAAATTAGAAGTTTGTTAGCTGTCCTCTTAACTTTCTTCGAATGAAGCCCCCCACACGGGTATTGTAACACCCCCTTTCTATACCCCCAAATAATCACATAAATCATTTAGGCACATATTAAGAAAAAAATTCGCCAGAGTACGATTAAAACATAGTATAAAAGAGGCATGTCACATCATACACGCATTTAATACATACAACACCTGCTCATTATATTGATATGCAACAGTGGGGTAACTCGCCACAGAGGAACTTTGTCCTTACACCCACATCTCAATATTTAGAATAAAAGCGGAAACATATAAAATATTGAAGAACAACCACATATATATGCATCCTCCAGTATGAATCACAAGCATCATCATGTTCATATACACAAATTCGTCAGCAAGATACATATGCAAATGTATCACAAAAGAATAATATACATCCTAGCTACCCGGTGCTACATATCAGAGCCAACCGACCAAAAGAATGAAGACACGCTTCACAAAAAGACCTCCAGCATACCTACTCTGCAATGCCTCATAGAGCATCATAAAACAACAGAAGGGTGAGAAATATTATCATAATAACAATGCATACAATTATATATATCTTAACATAAAAATACACATATTCCACATTCTCACCACAATCCATCAAAACTCATCCGTATACATCACAGTGTATATATATATATACAACCAAGCATATTCATCGTACATACTTTCGCAATTCTCAATCATTCCACATAAACATACACATTCATGTTTATTCATCAATGCACAAATACAAAGATGATAAATGTAAATCATAGAGACCGACTCACGACTCTATGCAAATGCAATGCGGTACCGACTCAATCATCACTATTTCACTCAGGAACTCTGCTGGAACCATCGCTCGTTACCGAAGTAACTCCCCGTCGGGCCTACGATGTTCACCCATTGCTCACACCCCACATGGGAACACAATGTTTATGGATCGCTCACACCCTACACGGGCACACGATCCGATTGCTCACACCCCACATGGGCACACAATCATTCGTAATCATCGCTCACACCCCACATGGGCACACGACGTTACGACGGATTCTCATTAGAATCGTTCAACACAAGAATGTATTTCATGATGCTTCATATGCAAAATGACACAAGGCATTCTTGAAATGCACACATATTCACAATATATTCATGCATTCATCTCATACAATCACATACAATCTATATACATTCACATCAATGCACTATTGTATGATTCACATTCAAACACACAGTCAAAACGGTAAAAGTCGCTAAATAGCACTATTCCCGACTTTCCGACATAATTAAATCGGCTAACGATTTTCAAAACATCATAATAAGAAAGTACAGCTCAATACCTTTCCAACGACACCCAGAATGTAAAAATCGGATAATCGGAACAAAAGTTACGGACGAAAACGAAAATGACATTTTGGAAAAATCCCATTTTTACATTCCTCCTGTCCATACGCGTATCACCCATGTCCATACGCGTACGGACAGAAGCCATTTCCTTCACAATTCCACGTTTCCAAAACCCATACGCGTACGCCCCTTACCCATACGCGTATCACCAGAGGGCCGGGAAAAGCCACCCCCCATACGCGTATTGACCCTTCCATCGGCCATTGTTACGCGTATCGCCTTGGCTCATACGCGTATGGACATGCCCCTTACGCGTATGGCCAGGGAATTTCCAGAAAATTCTGCAGAACAATGTTCTGCGTTTTTCCACCTCCAACTTCACCAATTCATCATCTAAATTCAGAAAAACAACAGTTTGAAGTGTAACAATACATATTAAACATGTATAGACCAACAAGAACACAATCAACAAGAGTTTACACACTTTTGGATCAATTTCCAATCAATTTCTCAAAAATGGGTTATACCCTAAAACTCACAAAATTCATCAACAACAACAACAATTCATACATAATCACGTACATTGATAAGATAATAATGTTTCACACCCTTACCCGGATTCCAAGCTTGCTAATTGATTGATCTTGATGAATTTCTAAGTTTTTCCTCCTTTCCTCTTCTTTTCTCTTCCTCTTCTTTCTATCTTTCTCTATTTCTCTCTATTTCTCTTTTCTTTCTATTTTCTTTTCTTTCATTTTCCACTAAATCAATTTAATTCATTTTAATCACATATATTCTAATCCCACAAAATTTCTAACTTATAATTAATTGAGAAAAGACTAAAATACCCTCCATTCTAATTTCCCCGAAAACTCTCGAAAACGGTAACATAACATTTAACACACCAATTTAACAAATAAAATAATTTATCACCCAATTAAATTAAAAGACTCAAGAATAATGGAATAATCAAAATCGGGGCGTTACAACTCTCCCCCACTTTAGAAATTTTCGTCCTCGAAAATAATACCTGATTCAAACAACTCCGGATACGACTCTCGCATCCCACTCTCTAGTTCCCACGTCATATTGCCTTCCGCAGCGCCTCTCCACGCTACTTTCACCAGCGCAATATCCTTGCCCCTTAGTTTCTTAACTTCGCGGTCCAAAATCCTAACCGGTAAAGCTTCCACCGTAAGGTTATCTCTCACTTCAACCTCGTCCATAGGAATAACATGTGACGGATCCGAAACATATTTCCGAAGTTGCGAAACATGGAATACGTCATGCAAATTCGAAAGGTTCGGAGGCAACGCTACACGGTAAGCCACAACACCAATTCGTGAAGTAATCTGATACGGACCAATAAAACGAGATGTCAACTTCTTCGACTTCAAAGCACGACCCACACCAGTAACTGGTGTAACTCTAAAAAACACATGGTCGCCTTCTTGAAACTCAAGATCCTTCCTTCTCTTGTCATGATAGCTCTTTTGTCTACTTTGAGAAGCTTTCATCTTCTCCCGAATAAACTTCACTTTCTCGGTCGTCTGTTGTACCATTTCTGGTCCAACTATCGTCCTCTCGCCGGTTTCATGCCAACACAAAGGTGTTCGACATCTCCGACCATACAAAGCCTCAAATGGTGCCATACTTATACTCGAATGAAAACTGTTATTGTAAGTGAATTCAATCAACGCCAAATAACCATCCCAAGCACCACCTTGCTCGAGTACACAAGCACGCAATAAATCCTCCAACGATTTAATCGTCCTCTCGGTTTGACCGTCCGTTTGCGGATGATAAGCCGAACTCAATCTTAGCTTAGAACCCAAAGCCTTTTGTAAACTCTCCCAAAGCCTCGATGTAAACCTGGGATCTCTATCCGATACAATACGCTTAGGAACTCCATGTAGCTTCACAATCACAAGAACATAAATCTCGGCTAACTTCTCCAAAGGATAACTAATATCAATTGGAATAAAGTGAGCAGATTTAGTAAGCCTATCAACAATTACCCAAATAGCATTATGACCTCTTTGCGTATTCGGCAATCCCGTAACAAAATCCATCGATATACTATCCCATTTCCATTCCGGAATATCCAACGGTTGCATAAATCCACTCAGTTTTTGATGTTCCACCTTAGACTTTTGACAAGTTAAGCATGCATACACAAATCGAGCCACATCCCTCTTTAAACCGGACCACCAAAAGATCTTCTTCAAATCTTGATACATCTTATTCGCACCCGGATGAATACTTAAATTACTTCGGTGTCCTTCCTCTAAAATCATCTTTTTCAACTCCACATCATCGGGAATACAAATACGACCACGGAATCTCAAAACTCCATAATTATCAACCTTGAAATCCTCATTCTCATTCAACATCAAATCAACGAATTTCAAGTCCAACTTTTGCTCTTCACTAACCGTCGCAAGAAAATCATTCGTAACATGTAACATCCCAAGTCGCACACTTCTCGGCGTCATTTCACAAACCAAACTCAAATCTCTGAAATCTTCCAAAAGTTCCCATTCTTCCATCATCAATGCGGATATATGTAACAACCTCCGACTTAAGGCATCGGCCACCACGTTTGCCTTACCCGGATGGTAATTCAAACTAAAATCATAATCCTTCAAAAGTTCTAGCCACCTCCTTTGTCTCATGTTCAATTCTTTCTGATCAAATAAATATCTTAAACTTTTGTGATCACTAAAAACTTCAAATCTTGCACCATAAAGATAATGCCTCCATATTTTCAAAACAAACACCACCGCCGCTAACTCCAAGTCATGTGTAGGATAATTCTTTTCATGCACTCTCAATTGTCTAGAAGCATATGCCACCACTTTTCCATCTTGCATCAAAACACCACCTAAACCTGTCAATGAAGCATCACAATACACAACAAATGGTTCATTAGGATTAGGAAAAATCAAGATCGGAGTCGTTGTTAACCTTCTCTTTAACTCATTGAAACTCTCTTCGCAATGAATATCCCAAATGAAAGTCTTTCCTTTACAAGTCAATTGCGTTAAAGGAAGTGCCAATTTCGAAAATCCCTCAATAAACCTCCGATAGTAACCCGCCAAGCCTAAAAAGCTTCGAATCTCCGTAACCGACCTAGGAGCCTCCCATTGCATCACCGCATCTATCTTGGATGGATCAACACTAATACCACTACCGGAAATAACATGTCCAAGGAAACTTACTTCCGATAACCAAAATTCACACTTTGACAACTTAGCATACAGTTGTTTCTCTTTCAAAATTTGAAACACAATTTTCAAATGCTCTTCATGCTCCTCTTGAGACTTAGAGTAAATCAAAATATCATCGATGAACACAACCACAAAACGATCCAACTGTTCATGAAAAATACGATTCATGTATTCCATAAACACACCCGGCGCGTTAGAAACCCTGAATGGCATCACGGAGTATTCGTAATGACCATACCGTGTCCTAAATGCCGTCTTTTGAATATCCTCTTCTTTCACACGAATCTGGTGGTATCCTGATCTCAAATCAATCTTGCTAAAAACATTCGCACCAACCAATTGGTCCATCAAATCATCGATCCTTGGAAGCGGATACTTGTTCTTAATTGTCACTTTGTTCAACTGTCGATAATCAATGCATAACCGCATACTCCCGTCCTTCTTCTTTACCAACAATACCGGAGCACCCCAAGGAGAAACACTTGGCCTTACAAATTTCTTGTCCAACAAGTCATTCAATTGCTTTTTCAATTCTACCAATTCCGATGCCGACATACGATACGGTGCCATCGAAATCGGTCTAGTACCCGGAACTAGATCAATAGAAAATTTAACTTCTCTTTTCGGCGGTACATCCGTAATATCTTCCGGAAACACTTCTGGAAATTCACACACCACTGGGAACACATCAAGCTCAACTTTACTCTCCACCGACAATGATGCAAACAAACCAAACAATTGAGCTTCGTCCGCTAAAAGTTTCTTTAACTCTTTAGTGGATAGGAAACTCTCAAATTCATCATCTTCCAAAGAAGGAAACCTTACTAACTTGTGATAGCAATCTATATGAACTCGGTTAAATTGCAACCAGTTCATACCCAAGATTACGTCCACTCCTACCAACGGCAAACATACTAAATCCATAATGAAGTCTTTACCATACATGGTCAAAGGATAACTCATACACACCAAAGATGTATTTACCGACCCTGAAGCAGGAGTCTCAATAACCATTTCAGCACCCATCAAAGTTAACGCAAGATTCAAACGCTTCGCGCACTCAGACGAAATAAACGAATGAGTCGCTCCCGTATCAATAACAGCAACTAAAGGTGTACTATTAATAAAGCATGTACCTTTAATCAAACGGTCCGCATTCGTAGTTTGAGTTCCCGCCAATGCAAACACCTTTCCGCCCGCTTGAGCTTGTTTCGGCTTAGTACACTTAGTACTAATGTGACCCACTTCTCCACAATTATAGCACTTCACCATATTTCTTCTACAATCTGTAGCAGCATGCCCAAGACCACCATAATTAGAACATTTCGCTACAGGCTTCCCACACTCAAAAGATTTATGACCTATTTCACCACATTTGTAACACCTAACAACACCGGAACCTCCTCCTCCAGATCTTCTATCAAAGCTTCCCCTATGCTTGCCCTTATCAACGGGTGTCACATAAGGTCCACTCCTAGCTTGTTGCTTCCCCTTCCTCTCATTCAAACTTTTGTAATGTGTAGAACGAGCCTTACTATCTTTTTCGAAGATTCTACAACATTCCGTCAAATCCGCAAACCTCCTTATCCTTTGATATCCCACAGCTTGTTTGATCTCAGGACGTAAACCATTCTCATATTTAATACACTTTGAGAACTCAGCAGTAATCGCAGCATAATGAGGATGGAAATGAACCAACTCCACAAATTTAGCAGTATAGTCCACCACAGACATACTACCTTGTTTCAGTTCAAGAAACTCCATCTCCTTCTTTCCCTTCACACTCTCAGGGTAATACTTCCTCAAGAATTCAGTACGAAATAAATTCTAAGTTATCTCTTCATCATCCACCTCAAGAACTTCACGCATACCGACCCACCAATCGTCGGCTTCTTCCTTCAGCATGTGAGACCCAAGCCTCACCTTATTCTCCTCCACACAGCCCATAACTCTGAAGATTCTTTCAATCTCCTTCAACCACAATTGAGCTCCATCGGGATCAAATCTTCCTTTGAAAACCGGTGGTTGATTCTTCCTGAACTCGTCATTAGCATTCACGTTAGGTGCACCTTGCACCGCCCTAGCCATTGCTTCCAAAGCAGCAGCCATCGCATTGTCGTTTCCACCAGCCATCTTCTGATTATTCCCAAAAATGACAACAAGGTTAAACAACAGTTCAACCAACACAACAACAAGACAGACACAACTGACTCAACTCTGGCTCTGATACCACTTAATGTAACACCCCCTTTCTATACCCCCAAATAATCACATAAATCATTTAGGCAAATATTAAGAAAAAAATTCGCCAGAGTACGATTAAAACATAGTATAAAAGAGGCATGTCACATCATACACGCATTTAATACATACAACACCTGCTCATTATATTGATATGCAACAGTGGGGTAACTCGCCACAGAGGAACTTTGTCCTTACACCCACATCTCAATATTTAGAATAAAAGCGGAAACATCTAAAATATTGAAGAACAACCACATATATATGCATCCTCCAGTATGAATCACAAGCATCATCATGTTCATATACACAAATTCGTCAGCAAGATACATATGCAAATGTATCACAAAAGAATAATATACATCCTAGCTACCCGGTGCTACATATCAGAGCCAACCGACCAAAAGAATGAAGACACGCTTCACAAAAAGACCTCCAGCATACCTACTCTGCAATGCCTCATAGAGCATCATAAAACAGCAGAAGGGTGAGAAATATTATCATAATAACAATGCATACAATTATATATATCTTAACATAAAAATACACATATTCCACATTCTCACCACAATCCATCAAAACTCATCCGTATACATCACAGTGTATATATATATATATATATACAACCAAGCATATTCATCGTACATACTTTCGCAATTCTCAATCATTCCACATAAACATACACATTCATGTTTATTCATCAATGCACAAATACAAAGATGATAAATGCAAATCATAGAGACCGACTCACGACTCTATGCAAATGCAATGCGGTACCGACTCAATCATCACTAGTTCACTCAGGAACTCTGCTGGAACCATCGCTCGTTACCGAAGTAACTCCCCGTCGGGCCTACGATGTTCACCCATTGCTCACACCCCACATGGGCACACAATGTTTATGGATCGCTCACACCCCACACGGGCACACGACCCGATCGCTCACACCCCACACGGGCACACGATCCGATTGCTCACACCCCACATGGGCACACAATCATTCGTAATCATCGCTCACACCCCACATGGGCACACGACGTTACGACGGATTCTCATTAGAATCGCTCAACACAAGAATGTATTTCATGATGCTTCATATGCAAAATGACACAAGGCATTCTTGAAATGCACACATATTCACAATATATTCATGCATTCATCTCATACAATCACATACAATCTATATACATTCACATCAATGCACTATTGTATGATTCACATTCAAACACACAGTCAAAACGGTAAAAGTCGCTAAATAGCACTATTCCCGACTTTCCGACATAATTAAATCGGCTAACGATTTTCAAAACATCATAATAAGAAAGTACAGCTCAATACCTTTCCAACGACACCCAGAATGTAAAAATCGGATAATCGGAACAAAAGTTACGGACGAAAACGAAAATGACATTTTGGAAAAATCCCATGTTTACATTCCTCCTGTCCATACGCGTATCACCCATGTCCATACGCGTACGGACAGAAGCCATTTCCTTCACAATTCCACGTTTCCAAAACCCATACGCGTATCACCAGAGGGCCGGGAAAAGCCACCCCCCATACGCGTATTGACCCTTCCATCGGCCATTGTTACGCGTATCGCCTTGGCTCATACGCGTATGGACATGCCCCTTACGCGTATGGCCAGGGAATTTCCAGAAAATTCTGCAAAACAATGTTCTGCATTTTTCCACCTCCAACTTCACCAATTCATCATCTAAATTCAGAAAAACAACAGTTTGAAGTGTAACAATACATATTAAACATGTATAGACCAACAAGAACACAATCAACAAGAGTTTACACACTTTTGGATCAATTTCCAATCAATTTCTCAAAAATGGGTTATACCCTAAAACTCACAAAATTCATCAACAACAACAACAATTCATACATAATCACGTACATTGATAAGATAATAATGTTTCACACCCTTACCCGGATTCCAAGCTTGCTAATTGATTGATCTTGATGAATTTCTAAGTTTTTCCTCCTTTCCTCTTCTTTTCTCTTCCTATTCTTTTCTCTTCCTCTTCTTTCTATCTTTCTCTATTTCTCTCTATTTCTCTTTTCTTTCTATTTTCTTTTCTCTCATTTTCCACTAAATCAATTTAATTCATTTTAATCACATAAATTCTAATCCCACAAAATTTCTAACTTATAATTAATTGAGAAAAGACTAAAATACCCTCCATTCTAATTTCCCCGAAAACTCTCGAAAACGGTAACATAACATTTAACACACCAATTTAACAAATAAAATAATTTATCACCCAATTAAATTAAAAGACTCAAGAATAATGGAATAATCAAAATCGGGGCGTTACAGGTATTGCATTGGAAGCTACTTTATTTGATTGTTTAAAACAATGGGGAATAGATAAGAAAATATTTACTATTACGTTGGATAACGCCTCTGCCAATGACAACATGCAAGACCATTTGAAAACTCATCTTCGAGTGTAGGGCAATTTGATGTGTGATGGTGAATTTTTTTCATATTCGATGTTCGGCCCATGTACTCAACTTAATTGTCCAAGAGGGTTTAAACATTTATAGTGAAGCCCTCCATAAAATTAGAGAGAGTGTTAAGCATATTAAAAGATCTGACGGAAGGATGCTTAAGTTTAAAGATTGTGTCGAGGATGCAAGGATAAATGTTAGCGGTGGTTTAAGATTTGATGTATCTACTAGATGGAATAACACTTATTTGATGCTTGAAAGCGTTTTGCAATATAGAAAAGCTTTTGACTTTTGTAAGGTGGCAGATTGAAGCTACAAATATTGTCCATCTGATGAGGAATGGTAAAGGGGGGATGGATTTGTGGGGTTTTAGAACCTTTTTATGAAATTACCAATTTGATTTATGCTTCATCTCATCTAACTGCAAATCTATATTTCATGCAAGTGTGGAAAGTCCAGTGTATTTTAGAAAAACATCAAAAAGTATTGATAAGGTGATAAAGGATATGTCTGATCTTATGAAAGTAAAATTTGACAAATACTGGAAAATTTATAGTGTTGTGCTAGCATTTGGAGTTATTCTTGATCCATGCTTGAAGGATAAATTTTTGAAGCTTTGGGAAATCATGAAGAGTGCTTTCACCATTGCAGAAATGCACAACTACCTTCGTCTATTGGCATATGGGGTACATGCTAATAGCGTCGATGACTATGTTCGAATTGGCGAAAGCACTACAGTGGAATGTTTAGAAAGGTTTGTAACATGAATTTATACGATTGTTAGGCCCCAATACCTGAGAAGGTCTAATAATGAAGACACTGAACGTCTCCTAAGAATAGGAGAAACACGTGGCTTTCCAAGTATGTTGGGTTCTATTGATTGTATGGATTGAGAATGGAAAAATTGTCCAGTTGCGTGGAAAAGTCAATTTTGTCGTGGAGATGATGAATGTAACGCCCCGGTTTTTGTTAGATTTATTTAATCGAGTCGATTTAATTATTTTTGGTCTTTATATTATTTTATTCTTGGTTATTATGTTTTATCGCGTTTTGAGAACGTTTGCGAGAAAATTGAGTGTAGGGGCATTTTGGTCTTTTTGGCTTGGTGGTTATTGTTTTTCATAAAATGGGAAATAGAGAGGAAAATAGAGAGAATAGAAAGAAAAGAAGGAAAAGAGAAAGGAAAGAAGAAAAAGAGGAAAAACTTGGAGTGTAAGAAATCGAATCAACCGACACTTCGAGGCACGATTAATCGGGTAAGGGTGTGAAACTCGATTATCTTATCATTGTGTATGAATATGTATGTGTATGTTTGAAGTCTACTTGTCTTTCCATAGTTTTCAATTCTAGGTTGGAAATGAGAAAATGATTGGGAATCGATGTTTTCGCGGTTGGAATGTGATATAAATGTTGTAGGATACTTGTTGTTATGATTGTGGTATGTTTTAGTGGTTATGTTATGGTTTGGAAGTGATTTTGGTTGAAGGAATATGGTTTTTGGACCCATAACAGCGCTGCATAATTTCTGAGTTTTCCTTGGTTCACCTAGCGAACCTGGGGCGAAGTAAAAGCGAATTATTTTCGAGGGTTCGCCTAGCGAGCCCGTCAGCGAAGGTCAGCGAATGTTCGCCTAGCGAACTTTGTATCTTTTCAGTTATGTTTGTTGCTGCCTTGGTTCGCCCAGAGGTTCGCGAAGCGAACGACAAGGCGAAGTTCGCCAAGAAGTTTGCCTAGCGAACTTTGTGTCTATTTTGGTCTGGTTGTGGTTTCGCCTGGACATTCGCCTAGCGAAGGTGGTAGCGAATGCTCGCTAGAAGGTTCGCCTAGCGAACATGACAGTTTGTGCAGTTTTGTTTCCTTCATAACGTTTGTTCAGTAGCTCGGATCGAGGCGCGGTCGGATGTGTTGGGAAGCTAATGAAATGTTCTTTCTTATAAAAAATGGTTTTGAGATTAGTGGCCGATTTAATTGTGTCGGGAATTTGGAAATGTGTCGTTTTGTCGACTTTTACCGTCGTAATTGTGTGCGATTGATGTGCTATCATGCAATATGTTTTGATATATGTAACGTATAGCTTGTGTGCTGTAATATGATGTGAATGCATGTAATGCAATGTTGTGATGATGGTTTGTGGCCTTATGGCAAATAAATGCATTATTTTGGGTTTGATTTCAATACATGATTATTGATGTTGAGATGGTTCACATGGTTGTATATGTATGCATTTGATTGTTATGAGTCATTGTATGCCAAGCATCATGATATGTATTCTTGTGATGTCGTGTGCCCTAGTGGGTGTGAGCGACGAAACGATTCCAGAGGGAATCAACTATAACGTTCGTGAGCCTTATACAAAGAGGACCTAAAGCGACGTTATAGACGATCGTGAGCCTTATACAAAGAGGACCTAAAGTGATCGGATCGTGAGCCTTATACAAAGAGGACCTAAAGCGATTCATAAACGTCGTGAGCCTTATACCAAGAGGACCTAAAGCGACGGGGAACATCGTTTGCCCGGTGGGGAGTTACACTAAGTAACAAGCGACGATTCCAATAATTCCACGAGTGAATTAATGATGAGATGATGGATGGAACCGTATCGCATTGCATAGAGTCGTTGTGTCGGTCTCTGTGCATTTGCATAAATCATGAATGGATTGATTATGTGTGGAATTGTGATTGGAATTTATGAGTTGATATATATATATATATATATATATATATATATATATATATATATATATATATATGTTGGTGATAAATGCATTGAGCATGATTGATATGCCGTTGTGATAGATGTATGAGATATGGATTGTGGTGTTTGTATTTGAATTATGGTGTAAGTTGTGGTGAGAATGTTTTACATGTGTATTTTGTGTCATTATATATTTGTATGCAACTATATTATAATTGTGTTTCTCACCCTTCTACTGTTCTGAATGCTCTATGAGGCATTGCAGATTAGATGCTGGAGGTCTTTTTGTGAAGATTACGTCTTCAATCTTTTGTCGATCGGCTCTGATATGTAGCATCGGGAAGTCGGGGAGATCGTTATGTGATTTATGTGTATATGTATATATATCTTTTTGGATTGTACATGTATGATTCTGTGTATGACAAACAAACTTCTATGTTTATATATATGAGATTTCAGTTGCAGATTTTCCGCTTTTATTCTGTATCTGAATAGTGGGTGATAGGAACTGAGTTCCTCTGCTTATGTTGCTACCAGATTGTTGCATATCTATTTGAGCATGTTATTTTATTTCGTCATTTTGATGTGACGCTCCTGTCTATTCCATGAATGTTTTAATTATACTCTGATTATCTATTATCGCCTTTAATTGCTAGGGTTATAGATTGGGGGTGTTACATTAAGTGGTATCAGAGCCAGTTTGTGTCTGTGTCAGTCCGTGTCGGTCATTGTGACCAAGTTGTTTGTTGTGCGGCATTTGTGTTGGGTGAGCTGTTTGTTTAACCATAGTTACTATTATTGGATGAACAGAATATGGCTGGTAGGAATGATGTTGCTCTTGCTGCTGCTATGCAAGCTATGGCTCAGGCTGTGCAAGGTGCACCTAATGCTGGTGGGAATGATGAGTTCAGGAAGAACAAACCACCTATCTTCAAAGGAAGACATGACCCTGATGGTGCTCAGATTTGGCTTAAGGAGATTGAAATAATCTTTCGAGTGATGGACTGTGCTGAGGAACATAAGGTGAGACTGGGTACTCACATGTTGCAGGAGGAGGCTGACGATTTGTGGGTTAGTGCGCGTCATGTGTGGGAAGCTACAGGTGATGAGGTCACTTGGGCTTTGTTTAGCAGGGAGTTTTTGAGGAAGTATTTTCCGAAAGATGTTAGAGGAAAGAAAGAAATAGAATTCTTGGAGTTGAAACAGGGTAATATGTCTGTTATTGATTACATTGCTAAGTTTGTGGAGCTTGTTCAGTTTTATCCACATTATGCTGAAGCAACTGCGGAGTTTTCCAAATGTGTGAAGTTTGAGAACGGGTTGCATCCCGAGATCAAGCAGGCAATTGGTTATCAAAGAATTAGGAGGTTTCCAGATTTGGTGGATTGTTGTAGAATTTATGAGGAGGATAGCAAAGCTCGTTCTATTCATTATTAGAGTGTGAACGAAAGGAAAGGAAAGCAATCGTTTCGTGGAGGTCCTTATGTGTCACCAGCTGACAAGGGTAAGCAAAGGGCTAATTTTGATAAAAGGCCAAGTGGGGGAGGTATGAATAATCCTCTGAGATGTTTTAGGTGTGGTGACTTAGGACATCGTCAGTTTAAATGTAGAAAGGATATGAGGAAGTGTTCCAATTGTGGAGGTATAGGACATGTAACAGCTGAGTGCAAGAAGAGTGTGGTGAAGTGTTTCAACTGTGGTGAACCTGGTCATATTAGTACGAAGTGTTCGAAACCAAAGCAAGCTCAAGCTGGTGGGAAAGTATTTGCATTGGCAGGAACTCAGACTACTAGTGTGGATCGTCTGATAAGAGGTACTTGTTTTATTAATAGTACGCCTTTAGTTGCTATTATTGATACCAGAGTGACTCATTCGTTTATTTCGTCTGAGTGTGCGCAACATTTGAATCTTTTGTTTTCATTGATGGATGGAGAGATGGTTATAGATACTCTAGCAATGGGGTCGGTAACTACTTCTTTGGTTTGTTTAAGTTGTCCTTTGACCATTTATGGTAAAGATTTTGAGATGGGTTTGGTGTGTCTGCCGTTGGAGGGTTTAGATGTGGTTCTGGGAATGAATTGGTTGCAGTTCAATCGAGTTCATATAGATTATTATCATAAGTTGGTAAGATTTCCTTCTCTTGAAGAAGACGAGGAATCGAGTTTCTTACCTACCAAAGAGTTGAAGAAACTTTTGGCGGATGAAGCTCAGTTGTTCGGGTTGTTTGCATCATTGACCGTGGATAATCAAGTTGTAATTGATGTGGTTCCAGTCGTGTGTGTTTTTCCAGAGGTGTTTCCGGAGGATATTTCAGATGTGCCGCCAGAGAGAGAGAGGTGGAGTTTTCTATAGATCTAGTTCCTGGTACTAGGCCTGTATCTATGGCACCATGTCGTATGTCGGCATATGAGTTGGTTGAGTTGAAGAAGAAGTTGAATGAATTGTTAGAAAAGAGGTTTGTGAGGTCGAGTGTATCGTCTTGGGGTGCTCCAGTTTTATTGGTGAAGAAGAAAGATGGAAGTATGCGATTGTGTATTGATTATCGCCAGCTGAATAAGGTGACGATTAAGGATAAGTATCCTCTTCCGAGAATTGATGATCTGATGGACCGGTTGGTAGGTGCGTGTGTGTTTAGTAAGATTGATTTGAGGTCAGGTTATCATCAGATTAGAGTGAAAGAGGAAGATATTCAAAAGACGGCTTTTAGGACACGATACGGACATTACGAATATTCTGTGATGCCGTTCGGGGTTTCTAATGCGCCGGGAGTGTTTATGGAGTATATGAATCGTATTTTCCATGAGCAATTGGATCAATTTGTCATTTTGTTTATTGATGACATCTTGATTTATTCAAAGTCTCAGGAGGAACATGCGGAGCATTTGCGTATTGTATTGCAAATTTTGAAGGAAAAGAGACTTTATGCCAAGTTGTCCAAGTGTGAGTTCTGGTTGTCAGAAGTGAGTTTTCTTAGGCATGTGATTTCAGGTAATGGTATTGTTGTGGATCCATCTAAAGTAGATGCAGTTGTACAATGGGAGGCTCCTAGATCTGTTACTGAAATTAGAAGCTTTTTGGGTTTAGCTGGATATTATCGAAGATTCATTGAAGGCTTTTCCAAGTCAGCACTTCCTTTGACCCAGCTGACTTGTAAAGGTAAAGTGTTTATTTGGGATATTCAGTGTGAGGAAAGTTTTAGTGAGCTGAAGAGAAGATTGACTACAGCTCCGATTTTGATCTTACCGAATCCTAGTGAATCGTTTGTGGTGTATTGCAATGCGTCTTTGATTGGGTTAGGTGGAGTGTTGATGCAAGAAGGTAAGGTTGTGGCTTATGCTTCGAGGCAATTGAGGGTTCATGAGAAGAATTACCCTACGCATGATTTGGAATTAGCGGCAGTGGTTTTTGTATTGAAAATTTGGAGGCATTATCTCTACGGTGCAAGATTCGAAGTCTTTAGTGATCATAAGAGTTTGAGATACTTATTTGATCAGAAATAGTTGAATATGAGGCAACGGAGATGGTTGGAATTTTTGAAGGACTACGATTTTGGCTTGAATTACCATCCTGGTAAAGCTAATGTGGTAGCCGATGCGTTAAGTCGGAAATCGTTGCATATGTCTGCTTTGATGGTTAAAGAATGGGAACTTTTGGAAGAATTTAGAGATTTCAGTTTGGTGTGTGAATTGACATCTGATGGCGTGAGGCTTGGTATGTTAAAGGTTACTAATGATTTTTTGTTGATCGTTAGCGAGAAACAGAAGCTGGATGTGAAATTTGTTGATTTGATGACGGTTGGAGATGAAGGTGTGAATGGTGACTTTAAAGTGGATGATCAGGGTGTTTTGAGATTCCGTGGTAGAATTTGTATTCCTGATGATTCGAAATTGAAAAAGATGATTTTAGAGGAAGGACACCGGAGTAATTTGAGTATACATCCGGGAGCTAATAAGATGTATCAAGATTTGAAGAAGATCTTTTGGTGGTCCGGATTGAAGAGGGATGTGGCTCAGTTTGTTTATGCGTGTTTGACGTGTCAGAAGTCAAAGGTAGAACATCAGAAGCCTAGTGGATTTTTACAACCGTTGGATATTCCCGAGTGGAAATAGGACAACATTTCTATGGATTTTGTGACAGGGTTGCCGAATACACAGAGGGGACATAATGCCATTTGGGTGATTGTGGATAGGCTGACTAAATCGGCACATTTCTTTCCGATTGACATCAGTTTTTCTCTGGAGAAGTTGGTTGAGATTTATATCCGTGTGATTGTGAAGCTACATGGTGTTCTATTGTGTATTGTTTCAGATCGAGATCCGAGGTTTACTTCCAGATTTTGGGAAAGTTTGCAAAAGGCGTTAGGTTCCAAGTTGAGATTGAGTTCGGCTTATCATCCGCAGACGGATAGTCAGACCGAGAGAACTATCCAGTCGTTGGAAGATTTGCTGAGAGCATATGTTCTTATGCAAGGTGGTGCTTGGGATAGTTATCTTTCGTTGGTGGAATTCACGTATAATAACAATTTCCATTCGAGTATTGGAATAGCACCTTTTGAAGCGTTGTATGGAAGAAGATGTCGAACACCTTTGTGTTGGCATGAATATGGTGAGAGTTCGGTGGTTGGACCGGAGTTAATTCAACAAACTACGGAAAAGGTGAAAATTATTCGTGAGAAAATGAAGGCTTCTCAGAGTAGGCAGAAGAGTTATCATGATTGAAGGAGGAAAGATATGGATTTTCAAGAAGGCGATCAGGTATTTTTGAGAGTTACACCGATGACGGGTGTTGGTCGTGCATTGAAGTCGAAGAAGCTTACTTCTCGATTTATTGGTCCTTACCAGATATTCGCGAGAGTGGGTGCTGTGGCTTATAGGGTGGCGTTGCCACCGAATCTTTCGAATTTGCATGATGTGTTCCATGTTTCACAGCTTCGGAAGTATGTTCCGGATCCGTCGCATGTGATTCCGATGGATGAGGTTGAGGTAAGGGAGAACCTTACGGTTGAGGCATTACCGGTGAGAGTTTTGGATCGCGAGTTGAAGCGGTTAAGAGGCAAGGACATTGCGCTTGTGAAAGTAGAGTGGGGAGGCGCTGCTGAGGGCAATTTGACTTGGGAGTTGGAGAGTCGGATGCGGGAATCCTATCCGGAGTTGTTCATCTCAGGTAATATTTTCGAGGACGAAAATTTCTAAGTGGGGGAGAGTTGTAACATCCCGGTTTTTGTTAGATTTATTTAATCGAGTCGATTTAATTATTTTTGATCTTTATATTATTTTATTCTTGGTTATTATGTTTTATCGTGTTTTGAGAACGTTTGCGAGAAAATTGAGTGTAGGGGTATTTTGGTCTTTTTGGCTTGGTGGGTTATTGTTTTTCATAAAATAGGAAATAGAGGGGAAAATAGAGAGAATAGAAAGAAAAGAAGGAAAAGAGAAAGGAAAGAAGAAAAAGAGGAAAAACTTGGAGTGTAAGAAATCGAATCAACCGACACTTCGAGGTACGATTAATCGGGTAAGGGTGTGAAACTCGATTATCTTATCATTGTGTATGAATATGTATGTGTATGTTTGAAGTGTACTTGTCTTTCCATAGTTTTCAATTCTAGGTTGGAAATGAGAAAATGATTGGGAATCGATGTTTTCGCGGTTGGAATGTGATATAAATGTTGTAGGATACTTGTTGTTATGATTGTGGTATGTTTTAGTGGTTATGTTATGGTTTGGAAGTGATTTTGGTTGAAGGAATATGGTTTTTGGACCCATAATGGCGCTGCAGAATTTTTGAGTTTTCCTTGGTTCGCCTAGCGAACCTGGGGCGAAGCAAAAGCGAATAATTTTCGAGGGTTCGCCTAGCGAGCCCGTCAGTGAAGGTCAGCGAATGTTTGCCAACGATGTTCGCCTAGCGAACTTTGTATCTTTTCAGTTATGTTTGTTGCTGCCTTGGTTCGCCCAGAGGTTCACGAAGCGAACGGCAAGGCGAAGGTTCGCCAAGGAGTTCGCCTAGCCAACTTTGTGTCTGTTTTGGTCTGGTTGTGGTTTCGCCTGGACATTCGCCTAGCGAAGGTGGTAGCGAATGCTCGCTAGAAGGTTCGCCTAGTGCACATGACAGTTTGTGCAATTTTGTTTCCTTCATAACTTTTGATCAGTAGCTCGGATCGAGGCGCTGCCGGATGTGTAACGCCCCGATTTTGATTATTTCCCATTTTGTTGAGTCTTTTATTTAATTGAGTGATAAATTATTTTATTTGAGAAATTGGTATGTTAATATGCTATGTTGAACATGTTGTGATATTTTATCGTTTTCGAGAGTTTTCGGGGAAATTAGAATGGAGGGTATTTTAGACATTTCTCAATTAATGATAAGTTAGAAATTTAGTGGAAATAGAATTTTGTGAGAAAATGAATTAATTTAATTTGAGTAGAAAATAAGAAATAGAAAAGAAAAAGAGATAAGGAGAGGAAATAGGAGAAAAAGAGAAAGAAAAAAAAAGATAGAGAGAAAAAGGAGAGAAAGAAAGAGGAAGAGGAGAAAAGAGAAGAAAAGAGAGGAAAAACTTGGAAATCTTCACAACAACTTCTAGGAATCGAATTATCCGGGTAAGGGTGTGAAATCTTATTATCTCATCAATGTATATCATTATGTATGATTGTGTTGTTGTTGTTGTTGAGTTTTTGTATAAACCCATTTGTGTAGAAAGTGTTAAAATTCGATTAATTAGTTTTGGAAATGATGCTTTCGTGTTCCTTGTTGTTGATACGTGATTGATATATGTTGTTGTACATCAAATTGGAATTTTTCTGAGTTTAGATGATGAATTTGGGTGTGGTTGGGGTGCAAAACGCAGAAACACGTTCTGCAGAATTTTTCTGGGTTTGCCCTGGCCGTACGCGTAAGGGGCATGTCCATACGCGTATGAGCCCAGGCGTTACGCGTATCATTGGCCTGTGTTTGTACCATTACGCGTATGAATTGTGTCTTTTCCCGACCATCTGGTGATACGCGTATGGTGTTGAGCATACGCGTATGGGCTTTGAAACGTGAAATTTGTGAAGGAAATGGGTTCTGCCCATACGCGTATGGGCATTGGTGATACGCGTATAGGAATGGAGAGGAATCCGGGCCGTACGCGTATGAGAATGGTGATACGCGTATTGTCAGGCCAATTGTAAAAATGGGATTTTTCAAAATTTGTTTTTCGTTTTCGTCCGTAACTTTTGTTCCGTTTATCCGATTTTTACATTCTTGGTATCGTTGTGAAGCTATTGAGCTGTACTTTCTTATTATGATGATTTGGAAATTGTTAGCCGATTTAATAAGTCGGAAAAGTCAGGAATAGTGTTATTTAGCGACTTTTCCCGTTTTAAATGTGTGTTTTGGATGTGAATCATACAATAGTGCATTGATGTGAATGTATATAGATTGTATGTGATAGTATGAGTTGAATGCATGAATATATGGTGAATATGTATTCATTTCAAGAATGTCTTGAGTCATTTTGTATGTGAAGCATAATGATGTACATTCTTGTGTTGTGGGATTCTAATGAGAATCCGCTATAACGTCGTGTGCCCATGTGGGGTGTGAGCGATGATTATAGACGATCGTGTGCCCGTGTGGGGTGTGAGCGATCGGGTCGTGTGCCCGTGTGGGGTGTGAGCGATCCATAAACATCGTGTGCCCATGTGGGGTGTGAGCAATGGGTGAACATCGTAGGCCCGACGGGGAGTTACAGTGGTAACGAGCGATGCATTTGTAATGAGTGAACTTTAGATGATTAAGTCGGTACCCGCATTGCATTTGCATAGAGTCGTGAGTCGGTCGCTATGATTTGCATTTATCATCTTTGTAATTGTCAATTGATGAATAAACATAAATATGTATGTTTATGTGGATTGATAAGGATTGTGGAAGTATGCATGATAAATATGCTTGGCTTTGTATATATATATACATTGTAATGTATATGAGTGAATTGTGATGAATTGTGGTGAGAATGTGGAATATGTGTATTTTTATGCTAAGATATATAATTTTATGCATTGTTATTATGATAATATTTCTCATCCTTCTGCTGTTTTATGATGCTCTATGAGGCATTGCAGAGTAGGTATGCTGGTGGTCTTTTTGTGAAGCGTGTATTCATTCTTTTGGTCGGTCGGGTCTGATATGTAGCACCAGGTAGCTAGGATGTATATGATTCTTTTGTGATACATTTGTACATGTATCTGGTTGATGAATGTTTACGTAAACATGAATTATGCTGGTGGATAATACTTGATGATGTATATATATATATATATATATGTATATATGTTTGATGTTATTCAATGTTTAGATTTTCCGCTTTTATTCTAAATATTGAGATATGGGTGTAAGGACTAAGTTCCTCTCTTGCAAAGTTACCCCACTGTTGCATATCAATTGTTGAGCAGGTGTTGAATGTTTTAGTTTCATGTATAATGTGACATACCTCTTTTATACTATGTTTATAATTATACTCTGACGAAATTTTTAATATGTGCCTAAATGATTATGTGATTATTTGGGGGTATAGAAAGGGGGTGTTACATTAAGAGTTGTGTCTGTCTTGTTGTTCTGATGGTTGAACTGTTGTTGTCATTTTTGGGAATAATCAGAATATGGCTAGTAGAAACGACAATGCGATGGCTGCTGCTTTGGAAGCAATGGCTACGGCGGTGCAAGGTGCGCCGAATGTGAATGCTAATGACGAGTTCAGGAAGAATCAACCACCGGTCTTCAAAGGAAGATTTGATCCCGATGGAGCTCAGATTTGGTTGAAAGAGATTGAAAGGATCTTTAGAGTCATGGGCTGTGTGGAGGAGAATAAGGTGAGGCTTGGGTCTCACATGCTGAAGGAAGAAGCCGACGATTGGTGGGTCGGTATGCGTCAAATTCTTGAGGTGGATGATGAAGAGATAACTTGGAATTTATTTCGTACCGAGTTCTTGAGGAAGTATTACCCTGAAAGTGTGAAAGGGAAGAAGGAGATGGAGTTCCTTGAACTGAAACAAGGAAGTATGTCCGTGGTGGACTATACTGCTAAGTTTGTGGAGTTGGTTCAATTCCATCCTCACTATGCTGCAATTACTGCTGAGTTCTCAAAGTGTATTAAGTATGAGAATGGTTTGCGTCCCGAGATCAAACAAGTTGTGGGATATCAAAGGATAAGAAGGTTTTTGGATTTGACGGAATGTTGTAGAATCTTTGAGGAAGATAGCAAGGCTCGTTCTACACATTACAAAAGTTTGAATGAGAGGAAGGGAAACCAACAAGCTAGAAGTGGACCTTATGTGACACCCGTTGATAAGGGCAAGCATAGGGGAAACTTTGAGAAGAGATCTGGAGGAGGAGGTTCCGGTTCCGTTAAGTGTTACAAGTGTGGTGAAATGGGTCATAAATCATTTGAGTGTGGGAAGACTATGGTGAAATGTTCTAACTGTGGAGGCCTTGGGCGTGCTACTACTGATTGTAGAAGGAATATAGTGAAGTGCTATAATTGTGGAGAAGTGGGTCACATTAGTACTAAGTGTACTAAGCAGAAACAAGCTCAAGCGGGCGGAAAGGTGTTTGCATTAGCAGGGACGGACACTACTAGTGCAGACCGTTTGATTAAAGGTACATGCTTTATTAATAGTACGCCTTTAGTTGCTATTATTGATACGGGGGCGACTCATTCATTAATTTCTCGTGAGTGCGCTAAGCGTTTGAATTTGTTTATGACTTCTTGGGGTGGTGAGATGGTTATTGAGACTCCTGCTTCAGGGTCGGTAACTACGTCTTTGGTATGTGTAAGTTGTCCTTTGACCATGTATGGTAAAGACTTCATTATGGATTTAGTGTGTTTGCCGTTGGAGGGATTGGACGTAATCTTGGGTATGAACTGGTTGCAATTTAATCGAGTTCATATAGATTGCTATCACAAGTTAGTAAGGTTTCCTTCTTTGGAAAATGTTGAAGATGAAAGTTTCCTATCCACTAAAGAGTTAAAGAAACTTTTAGCGGACGAAGCTCAATTGTTCGGTTTGTTTGCATCATTGTCGGTTGAGAGAAAAGTTGAGCTCGATGTGTTCCCAGTGGTGCGTGATTTTCCAGAAGTGTTTCTGGAGGATATTACAGATGTACCGCCAGAAAGAGAAGTTGAGTTTTCTATTGATCTAGTTTCGGGTACTAGACCGGTTTCGATGGCACCGTATCGTATGTCGGCATCGGAGTTGGTAGAATGGAAGAAGCAATTGAATGACTTGTTGGACAAGAGATTTGTAAGGCCAAGTGTTTCTCCTTGGGGTGCTCTGGTATTGTTTGTAAAGAAGAAGGATGGGAGTATGCGGTTATGCATTGACTATCGACAATTGAACAAGGTGACAATTAAGAACAAGTATCCGCTTCCAAGGATCGATGATTTGATGGACCAATTGGTTGATGCGCGTGTTTTTAGCAAGATTGATTTGAGATCGGGATATCACCAGATTCGTGTGAAAGAAGAGGATATTCAAAAGACGGCCTTTAGGACACGGTATGGTCATTACGAATATTCCGTGATGCCATTCGGGGTTTCTAATGTGCTGGGTGTGTTTATGGAATACATGAATCGTATTTTTCATGAACAATTAGATCGTTTTGTGGTTGTGTTCATCGACGATTATTTGATTTACTCTAAGTCTCAAGAGGAGCATGAAGAGCATTTGAGGATTGTGTTACAAATTTTGAAAGAGAAACGATTGTATGCTAAGTTGTCGAAATGTGAATTTTGGTTGTCGGAAGTAAGTTTTCTTGGTCATGTTATTTTCGGTAGTGGTATTAGTGTTGATCCATCCAAGATTGATGCAGTGATGCAATGGGAGGCTCCTAGATCGGTTACGGAGATTCGAAGCTTTTTAGGCTTGGCGGGTTATTATCGGAGGTTTATTGAGGGATTTTCGAAGTTGGCACTTCCGTTAACGCAATTGACTTATAAAGGAAAGGCTTTCATTTGGGATATTCATTGTGAAGAGAGTTTCAATGAGCTAAAAAGAAGGTTGACAACGGCTCCGATCTTGATTTTGCCAAATCCGACGGAACCATTTGTTGTGTATTGTGACGCTTCATTGGTTGGTTTAGGTGGTGTTTTGATGCAAGATGGAAAAGTTGTGGCTTATGCTTCAAGACAATTGAGAGTGCGTGAAAAGAATTATCCTACACATGACTTGGAGTTAGCGGTCGTGGTGTTCGTTTTGAAAATTTGGAGGCATTATCTTTATGGTGCAAGATTTGAAGTTTTTAGTGATCACAAGAGCTTGAAATATTTATTTGATAAAAAATAATTGAACATGAGACAAAGAAGGTGGTTAGAGCTTTTGAAGGATTATGATTTTGGTTTGAATTACCATCCGGGTAAGGCAAACGTGGTGGCCGATGCTTTGAGTCGGAAGTTGTTACATGTGTCCGCATTGATGATGAGAGAATGGGAACTTTTGGAGAATTTTAGAGACTTGAGTTTGGTTTGTGAAATGATGCCGATAAGTGTGAGACTTGGTATGCTACATGTTACGAATGATTTTCTTGCAACCGTATGTGAAAAGCATAAGTTGGATTTGAAGTTCGTTGATTTGATGATGAATGAGAATGAGGATTTCAAGGTTGATAATTTTGGAGTTTTGAGATTCCGTGGTTGTATTTGTATTCCCGATGATGTGGAGTTGAAAAAGATGATATTGAAGAAGGACACCGAAGTAACTTAAGTATTCATCCGGAAGTGAATAAAATGTATCAAGATTTGAAGAAAATCTTTTGGTGGTCCGGATTAAAGAGGGATGTGGCTCAATTTGTGTATGCATGCTTAACTTGTCAAAAGTCTAAGGTGGAACATCAAAAGCCTAGTGGATTGATGCAACCGTTGGACATTCCGGAATGGAAATGGGATAGTATATCGATGGATTTTGTTACGGGATTGCCGAATACACAAAAAGGTCATAATGCTATTTGGGTAATCATTGATAGGCTTACTAAATCTGCTCACTTCATTCCAATTGATATTAGTTATCCTTTGGAGAAGTTAGCCGAGATTTATGTTCTTGCGATTGTGAAGTTACGTGGAGTTCCTAAGAGTATTGTATCGGATAGAGATCCTAGATTTACATCGAGGTTTTGGGAGAGTTTACAAAAGGCTTTGGGTTCTAAGCTAAGACTGAGTTCGGCGTATCATCCGCAAACGGATGGTCAAACCGAGAGGACAATTCAATCGTTGGAGGATTTATTGCGTGCTTGTGTGCTCGAGCAAGGTGGTGCTTGGGATAGTTATTTGGCATTGATTGAGTTCACCTACAATAACAGTTTTCATTCAAGTATAAGTATGGCACCATTTGAGGCTTTGTATGGTCGGAGATGTCGAACACCTTTGTGTTGGCATGAAACTGGTGAGAGGACGATAGTTGGACCGGAGATGGTACAATAAACGACGGAGAAAGTGAAGTTTATTCGTGAGAAGATGAAAGCTTCTCAAAGTAGACAAAAGAGCTATCATGACAAGAGAAGGAAAGATCTTGAGTTTCAAGAAGGCGACCATGTGTTTTTTAGAGTTACGCCGGTTACGGGTGTAGGCCGTGCTTTGAAGTCGAAGAAGTTGACTTCTCGTTTTATTGGTCCGTATCAGATTTCTGCGCGAGTTGGTGATGTGGCTTACCTTGTGGTGTTGCCTCCGAATCTTTTGAATTTGCGTGATGTATTCCATGTTTCGCAACTTCGGAAGTATGTTCCGGATCCGTCACATGTTATCCCTATGGACGAGGTTGAAGTGAGAGATAACCTTACGGTTGAAACTTTACTGATTAGGATTTTGGACCGTGAAGTTAAGAAGCTAAGAGGCAAGGATATTGCGCTTGTGAAAGTAGCGTGGGGAGGCGCTGCGGAGGGCAATATGACTTGGGAGCTAGATAGTAGGATGCGAGAGCCGTATCTGGAGTTGTTTGAATCAGGTAATATTTTCGAGGACGGAAATTTCTAAAGTGGGGGAGAGTTGTAACGCCCCGATTTCGATTATTTCCCATTTTGTTGAGTCTTTTATTTAATTGAGTGATAAATTATTTTATTTGAGAAATTGGTATGTTAATATGCTATGTTGAACATGTTGTGATATTTTATCGTTTTCGAGAGTTTTCGGGGAAATTAGAATGGAGGGTATTTTAGACATTTCTCAATTAATGATAAGTTAGAAATTTAGTGGAAATAGAATTTTGTGAGAAAATGAATTAATTTAATTTGAGTAGAAAATAAGAAATAGAAAAGAAAAAGAGATAAGGAGAGGAAATAGGAGAAAAAGAGAAAGAAAAAAAAAGATAGAGAGAAAAAGGAGAGAAAGAAAGAGGAAGAGGAGAAAAGAGAAGAAAAGAGAGGAAAAACTTGGAAATCTTCACAACAACTTCTAGGAATCGAATTATCCGGGTAAGGGTGTGAAATCTTATTATCTCATCAATGTATATCATTATGTATGATTGTGTTGTTGTTGTTGTTGAGTTTTTGTATAAACCCATTTGTGTAGAAAGTGTTAAAATTCGATTAATTAGTTTTGGAAATGATGCTTTCGTGTTCCTTGTTGTTGATACGTGATTGATATATGTTGTTGTACACCAAATTGGAATTTTTCTGAGTTTAGATGATGAATTTGGGTGTGGTTGGGGTGCAAAACGCAGAAACACGTTCTGCAGAATTTTTCTGGGTTTGCCCTGGCCGTACGCGTAAGGGGCATGTCCATACGCGTATGAGCCCAGGCGTTACGCGTATCATTGGCCTGTGTTTGTACCATTACGCGTATGAATTGTGTCTTTTCCCGACCATCTGGTGATACGCGTATGGTGTTGAGCATACGCGTATGGGCTTTGAAACGTGAAATTTGTGAAGGAAATGGGTTCTGCCCATACGCGTATGGGCATTGGTGATACGCGTATAGGAATGGAGAGGAATCCGGGCCGTACGCGTATGAGAATGGTGATACGCGTATTGTCAGGCCAATTGTAAAAATGGGATTTTTCAAAATTTGTTTTTCGTTTTCGTCCGTAACTTTTGTTCCGTTTATCCGATTTTTACATTCTTGGTATCGTTGTGAAGCTATTGAGCTGTACTTTCTTATTATGATGATTTGGAAATTGTTAGCCGATTTAATAAGTCGGAAAAGTCAGGAATAGTGTTATTTAGCGACTTTTCCCGTTTTAAATGTGTGTTTTGGATGTGAATCATACAATAGTGCATTGATGTGAATGTATATAGATTGTATGTGATAGTATGAGTTGAATGCATGAATATATGGTGAATATGTATTCATTTCAAGAATGTCTTGAGTCATTTTGTATGTGAAGCATAATGATGTACATTCTTGTGTTGTGGGATTCTAATGAGAATCCGCTATAACGTCGTGTGCCCATGTGGGGTGTGAGCGATGATTATAGACGATCGTGTGCCCGTGTAGGGTGTGAGCGATCGGGTCGTGTGCCCGTGTGGGGTGTGAGCGATCCATAAACATCGTGTGCCCATGTGGGGTGTGAGCAATGGGTGAACATCGTAGGCCCGACGGGGAGTTACAGTGGTAACGAGCGATGCATTTGTAATGAGTGAACTTTAGATGATTAAGTCGGTACCGCATTGCATTTGCATAGAGTCGTGAGTCGGTCGCTATGATTTGCATTTATCATCTTTGTAATTGTCAATTGATGAATAAACATAAATATGTATGTTTATGTGGATTGATAAGGATTGTGGAAGTATGCATGATAAATATGCTTGGCTTTGTATATATATATACATTGTAATGTATATGAGTGAATTGTGATGAATTGTGGTGAGAATGTGGAATATGTGTATTTTTATGCTAAGATATATAATTTTATGCATTGTTATTATGATAATATTTCTCATCCTTCTGCTGTTTTATGATGCTCTATGAGGCATTGCAGAGTAGGTATGCTGGTGGTCTTTTTGTGAAGCGTGTATTCATTCTTTTGGTCGGTCGGGTCTGATATGTAGCACCAGGTAGCTAGGATGTATATGATTCTTTTGTGATACATTTGTACATGTATCTGGTTGATGAATGTTTACGTAAACATGAATTATGCTGGTGGATAATACTTGATGATGTATATATATATATATATATGTATATATGTTTGATGTTATTCAATGTTTAGATTTTCCGCTTTTATTCTAAATATTGAGATATGGGTGTAAGGACTAAGTTCCTCTCTTGCAAAGTTACCCCACTGTTGCATATCAATTGTTGAGCAGGTGTTGAATGTTTTAGTTTCATGTATAATGTGACATACCTCTTTTATACTATGTTTATAATTATACTCTGACGAAATTTTTAATATGTGCCTAAATGATTATGTGATTATTTGGGGGTATAGAAATGGGGTGTTACATTAAGAGTTGTGTCTGTCTTGTTGTTCTGATGGTTGAACTGTTGTTGTCATTTTTGGGAATAATCAGAATATGGCTAGTAGAAACGACAATGCGATGGCTGCTGCTTTGGAAGCAATGGCTACGGCGGTGCAAGGTGCGCCGAATGTGAATGCTAATGACGAGTTCAGGAAGAATCAACCACCGGTCTTCAAAGGAAGATTTGATCCCGATGGAGCTCAGATTTGGTTGAAAGAGATTGAAAGGATCTTTAGAGTCATGGGCTGTGTGGAGGAGAATAAGGTGAGGCTTGGGTCTCACATGCTGAAGGAAGAAGCCGACGATTGGTGGGTCGGTATGCGTCAAATTCTTGAGGTGGATGATGAAGAGATAACTTGGAATTTATTTCGTACCGAGTTCTTGAGGAAGTATTACCCTGAAAGTGTGAAAGGGAAGAAGGAGATGGAGTTCCTTGAACTGAAACAAGGAAGTATGTCCGTGGTGGACTATACTGCTAAGTTTGTGGAGTTGGTTCAATTCCATCCTCACTATGCTGCAATTACTGCTGAGTTCTCAAAGTGTATTAAGTATGAGAATGGTTTGCGTCCCGAGATCAAACAAGTTGTGGGATATCAAAGGATAAGAAGGTTTTTGGATTTGACGGAATGTTGTAGAATCTTTGAGGAAGATAGCAAGGCTCGTTCTACACATTACAAAAGTTTGAATGAGAGGAAGGGAAACCAACAAGCTAGAAGTGGACCTTATGTGACACCCGTTGATAAGGGCAAGCATAGGGGAAACTTTGAGAAGAGATCTGGAGGAGGAGGTTCCGGTTCCGTTAAGTGTTACAAGTGTGGTGAAATGGGTCATAAATCATTTGAGTGTGGGAAGACTATGGTGAAATGTTCTAACTGTGGAGGCCTTGGGCGTGCTACTACTGATTGTAGAAGGAATATAGTGAAGTGCTATAATTGTGGAGAAGTGGGTCACATTAGTACTAAGTGTACTAAGCAGAAACAAGCTCAAGCGGACGGAAAGGTGTTTGCATTAGCAGGGACGGACACTACTAGTGCAGACCGTTTGATTAAAGGTACATGCTTTATTAATAGTACGCCTTTAGTTGCTATTATTGATACGGGGGCGACTCATTCATTAATTTCTCGTGAGTGCGCTAAGCGTTTGAATTTGTTTATGACTTCTTGGGGTGGTGAGATGGTTATTGAGACTCCTGCTTCAGGGTCGGTAACTACGTCTTTGGTATGTGTAAGTTGTCCTTTGACCATGTATGGTAAAGACTTCATTATGGATTTAGTGTGTTTGCCGTTGGAGGGATTGGACGTAATCTTGGGTATGAACTGGTTGCAATTTAATCGAGTTCATATAGATTGCTATCACAAGTTAGTAAGGTTTCCTTCTTTGGAAAATGTTGAAGATGAAAGTTTCCTATCCACTAAAGAGTTAAAGAAACTTTTAGCGGACGAAGCTCAATTGTTCGGTTTGTTTGCATCATTGTCGGTTGAGAGAAAAGTTGAGCTCGATGTGTTCCCAGTGGTGCGTGATTTTCCAGAAGTGTTTCTGGAGGATATTACAGATGTACCGCCAGAAAGAGAAGTTGAGTTTTCTATTGATCTAGTTTCGGGTACTAGACCGGTTTCGATGGCACCGTATCGTATGTCGGCATCGGAGTTGGTAGAATGGAAGAAGCAATTGAATGACTTGTTGGACAAGAGATTTGTAAGGCCAAGTGTTTCTCCTTGGGGTGCTCTGGTATTGTTTGTAAAGAAGAAGGATGGGAGTATGCGGTTATGCATTGACTATCGACAATTGAACAAGGTGACAATTAAGAACAAGTATCCGCTTCCAAGGATCGATGATTTGATGGACCAATTGGTTGATGCGCGTGTTTTTAGCAAGATTGATTTGAGATCGGGATATCACCAGATTCGTGTGAAAGAAGAGGATATTCAAAAGACGGCCTTTAGGACACGGTATGGTCATTACGAATATTCCGTGATGCCATTCGGGGTTTCTAATGTGCTGGGTGTGTTTATGGAATACATGAATCGTATTTTTCATGAACAATTAGATCGTTTTGTGGTTGTGTTCATCGACGATTATTTGATTTACTCTAAGTCTCAAGAGGAGCATGAAGAGCATTTGAGGATTGTGTTACAAATTTTGAAAGAGAAACGATTGTATGCTAAGTTGTCGAAATGTGAATTTTGGTTGTCGGAAGTAAGTTTTCTTGGTCATGTTATTTTCGGTAGTGGTATTAGTGTTGATCCATCCAAGATTGATGCAGTGATGCAATGGGAGGCTCCTAGATCGGTTACGGAGATTCGAAGCTTTTTAGGCTTGGCGGGTTATTATCGGAGGTTTATTGAGGGATTTTCGAAGTTGGCACTTCCGTTAACGCAATTGACTTATAAAGGAAAGGCTTTCATTTGGGATATTCATTGTGAAGAGAGTTTCAATGAGCTAAAAAGAAGGTTGACAACGGCTCCGATCTTGATTTTGCCAAATCCGACGGAACCATTTGTTGTGTATTGTGACGCTTCATTGGTTGGTTTAGGTGGTGTTTTGATGCAAGATGGAAAAGTTGTGGCTTATGCTTCAAGACAATTGAGAGTGCGTGAAAAGAATTATCCTACACATGACTTGGAGTTAGCGGTCGTGGTGTTCGTTTTGAAAATTTGGAGGCATTATCTTTATGGTGCAAGATTTGAAGTTTTTAGTGATCACAAGAGCTTGAAATATTTATTTGATAAAAAATAATTGAACATGAGACAAAGAAGGTGGTTAGAGCTTTTGAAGGATTATGATTTTGGTTTGAATTACCATCCGGGTAAGGCAAACGTGGTGGCCGATGCTTTGAGTCGGAAGTTGTTACATGTGTCCGCATTGATGATGAGAGAATGGGAACTTTTGGAGAATTTTAGAGACTTGAGTTTGGTTTGTGAAATGATGCCGATAAGTGTGAGACTTGGTATGCTACATGTTACGAATGATTTTCTTGCAACCGTATGTGAAAAGCATAAGTTGGATTTGAAGTTCGTTGATTTGATGATGAATGAGAATGAGGATTTCAAGGTTGATAATTTTGGAGTTTTGAGATTCCGTGGTTGTATTTGTATTCCCGATGATGTGGAGTTGAAAAAGATGATATTGAAGAAGGACACCGAAGTAACTTAAGTATTCATCCGGAAGTGAATAAAATGTATCAAGATTTGAAGAAAATCTTTTGGTGGTCCGGATTAAAGAGGGATGTGGCTCAATTTGTGTATGCATGCTTAACTTGTCAAAAGTCTAAGGTGGAACATCAAAAGCCTAGTGGATTGATGCAACCGTTGGACATTCCGGAATGGAAATGGGATAGTATATCGATGGATTTTGTTACGGGATTGCCGAATACACAAAAAGGTCATAATGCTATTTGGGTAATCATTGATAGGCTTACTAAATCTGCTCACTTCATTCCAATTGATATTAGTTATCCTTTGGAGAAGTTAGCCGAGATTTATGTTCTTGCGATTGTGAAGTTACGTGGAGTTCCTAAGAGTATTGTATCGGATAGAGATCCTAGATTTACATCGAGGTTTTGGGAGAGTTTACAAAAGGCTTTGGGTTCTAAGCTAAGACTGAGTTCGGCGTATCATCCGCAAACGGATGGTCAAACCGAGAGGACAATTCAATCGTTGGAGGATTTATTGCGTGCTTGTGTGCTCGAGCAAGGTGGTGCTTGGGATAGTTATTTGGCATTGATTGAGTTCACCTACAATAACAGTTTTCATTCAAGTATAAGTATGGAACCATTTGAGGCTTTGTATGGTCGGAGATGTCGAACACCTTTGTGTTGGCATGAAACTGGTGAGAGGACGATAGTTGGACCGGAGATGGTACAATAAACGACGGAGAAAGTGAAGTTTATTCGTGAGAAGATGAAAGCTTCTCAAAGTAGACAAAAGAGCTATCATGACAAGAGAAGGAAAGATCTTGAGTTTCAAGAAGGCGACCATGTGTTTTTTAGAGTTACGCCGGTTACGGGTGTAGGCCGTGCTTTGAAGTCAAAGAAGTTGACTTCTCGTTTTATTGGTCCGTATCAGATTTCTGCGCGAGTTGGTGATGTGGCTTACCTTGTGGTGTTGCCTCCGAATCTTTTGAATTTGCGTGATGTATTCCATGTTTCGCAACTTCGGAAGTATGTTCCGGATCCGTCACATGTTATCCCTATGGACGAGGTTGAAGTGAGAGATAACCTTACGGTTGAAACTTTACCGATTAGGATTTTGGACCGTGAAGTTAAGAAGCTAAGAGGAAAGGATATTGCGCTTGTGAAAGTAGCGTGGGGAGGCGCTGCGGAGGGCAATATGACTTGGGAGCTAGATAGTAGGATGCGAGAGCCGTATCTGGAGTTGTTTGAATCAGGTAATATTTTCGAGGACGGAAATTTCTAAAGTGGGGGAGAGTTGTAACGCCCCGATTTCGATTATTTCCCATTTTGTTGAGTCTTTTATTTAATTGAGTGATAAATTATTTTATTTGAGAAATTGGTATGTTAATATGCTATGTTGAACATGTTGTGATATTTTATCGTTTTCGAGAGTTTTCGGGGAAATTAGAATGGAGGGTATTTTAGACATTTCTCAATTAATGATAAGTTAGAAATTTAGTGAAAATAGAATTTTGTGAGAAAATGAATTAATTTAATTTGAGTAGAAAATAAGAAATAGAAAAGAAAAAGAGATAAGGAGAGGAAATAGGAGAAAAAGAGAAAGAAAAAAAGATAGAGAGAAAAAGGAGAGAAAGAAAGAGGAAGAGGAGAAAAGAGAAGAAAAGAGAGGAAAAGCTTGGAAATCTTCAAAACAACTTCTAGGAATCGAATTATCCGGGTAAGGGTGTGAAATCTTATTATCTCATCAATGTATGTCATTATGTATGATTGTGTTGTTGTTGTTGTTGAGTTTTTATGAGTTTTTGTATAAACCCATTTGTGTAGAAAGTGTTAAAATTCGATTAATTAGTTTTGGAAATGATGCTTTCGTGTTCCTTGTTGTTGATACGTGATTGATATATGTTGTTGTACATCAAATTGGAATTTTTCTGAGTTTAGATGATGAATTTGGGTGTGGTTGGGGTGCAAAACGCAGAAACACGTTCTGCAGAATTTTTCTGGGTTTGCCCTGGCCGTACGCGTAAGGGGCATGTCAATACGCGTATGAGCCCAGGCGTTACGCGTATCATTGGCCTGTGTTTGTGCCATTATGCGTATCAATTGTGTCTTTTCCCGGCCATCTGGTGATACGCGTATGGTGTTGAGCATACGCGTATGGGCTTTGAAACGTCAAATTTGTGAAGGAAATGGGTTCTGCCCATACGCGTATGGGCATTGGTGATACGCGTATGGGAATGGCGAGGAATCAGGGCCGTACGCGTATGAGAATGGTGATACGCGTATGGTCAGGCCAATTGTAAAAATGGGATTTTTCAAAATGTGTTTTTCGTTTTCGTCCGTAACTTTTGTTCCGTTTATCCGATTTTTACATTATTGGTATCGTTGTGAAGCTATTGAGCTGTACTTTCTTATTATGATGATTTGGAAATTGTTAGCCGATTTAATAAGTCGGAAAAGTCGGGAATAGTGTTATTTAGCGACTTTTCCCGTTTTAAATGTGTGTTTTGGATGTGAATCATACAATAGTGCATTGATGTGAATGTATATAGATTGTATGTGATAGTATGAGATGAATGCATGAATATATGGTGAATATGTATGCATTTCAAGAATGTCTTGAGTCATTTTGTATGTGAAGCATCATGATGTACATTCTTGTGTTGTGGGATTCTAATGAGAATCCGCTATAACGTCGTGTGCCCATGTGGGGTGTGAGCGATGATTATAGACGATCGTGTGCCCGTGTGGGGTGTGAACGATCAGGTCGTGTGCCCGTGTGGGGTGTGAGCGATCCATAAACATTGTGTGCCCATATGGGGTGTGAGCAATGGGTGAACATCGTAGGCCCGACGGGGAGTTACAGTGGTAACGAGCGATGGTTCCAATAAGTTCCTGAGTGAACTTGAGATGATTGAGTCGGTACCGCATTGCATTTGCATAGAGTCGTGAGTCGGTCTCTATGATTTGCATTTATCATCTTTGTAATTGTGAATTGATGAATAAACATAAATATGTATGTTTATGTGGATTGATAAGGATTGTGGAAGTATGCATGATAAATATGCTTGGCTTTGTATATATATACATTGTAATGTATATGAGTGAATTGTGATGAATTGTGGTGAGAATTTGGAATATGTGTATTTTTATGCTAAGATATATAATTTTATGCATTGTTATTATGATAATATTTCTCACCCTTCTGCTGTTTTATGATGCTCTATGAGGCATTGCAGAGTAGGTATGCTGGTGGTCTTTTTGTGAAGCGTGTCTTCATTCTTTTGGTCGGTCGGCTCTGATATGTAGCACCGGGTAGCTAGGATGTATATGATTCTTTTGTGATACATTTGTACATGTATCTGGTTGATGAATGTTTACGTAAACATGAATTATGCTGGTGGATAATACTTGATGATATATATATATATATATATATATATATATATATATATATATATATATATATATATATATATATATATATATATATATATATATATATATATATATATATGTATATATGTTTGATGTTATTCAATGTTTAGATTTTCTGCTTTTATTCTAAATATTGAGATGTGGGTGTAAGGACTAAGTTCCTCTGTTGCAAAGTTACCCCACTGTTGCATATCAATTGTTGAGCAGGTGTTTAATGTTTTAGTTTCATGTATAATGTGACATACCCCTTTTATACTATGTTTATAATTATACTCTGACGAAATTTTTAATATGTGCCTAAATGATTATGTGATTATTTGGGGGTATAGAAATGGGGTGTTACAGGATGCGTTGGGAAGCTAATGAAATGTTCTTTCTTATAAAAAATGGTTTTGAGATTAGTGGCCGATTTAATTGTGTCTGGAATTTGGAAATGTGTCGTTTTGTCGACTTTTACCGTCGTAATTGTGTGCGATTGATGTGCTATCATGCAATATGTTTTGATATATATAACGTATAGCTTGTGTGCTGTTATATGATGTGAATGCATGTAATGCAATGTTGTGATGATGGTTTGTGGCCTTATGGAAAATAAATGCATTGTTTTGGGTTTGATTTCAATGCATGATTATTGATGTTGAGATGGTTCACATGGTTGTATATGTATGCATTTGATTGTTATGAGTCATTGTATGCCAAGCATCATGATATGCATTCTTGTGATGTCGTGTGCCCTAGTGGGTGTGAGCGACGAAACGATTCCAGAGGGAATCTGCTATAACGGTCGTGAGCCTTATACAAAGAGGACCTAAAGCGACGTTATAGACGATCGTGAGCCTTATACAAAGAGGACCTAAAGTGATCGGATCGTAAGCCTTATACAAAGAGGACCTAAAGCGATCCATAAACGTCGTGAGCCTTATACCAAGAGGACCTAAAGCGACGGGAACATCGTTTGCCCGACGGGGAGTTACACTAAGTAACAAGCGATGATTCCAATAATTCCTGAGTGAATTAATGATGAGATGATGGATGGAACGGTACCGCATTGCATTGCATAGAGTCGTTGTGTCGGTCTATGTGCATTTGCATAAATCATGAATGGATTGATTATGTGTGGAATTGTGATTGGAATTGATGAGTTGATATATATATATATATATATATATATATGTTGGTGATAAATGCATTGAGCATGATTGATATGCCGTTGTGATGGATGTATGAGATATGGATTGTGGTGTTTGTATTTGAATTATGGTGTAAGTTGTGGTGAAAATGTTTTACATGTGTATTTTGTGTCATTATATATTTGTATGCAACTATATTATAATTGTGTTTCTCACCCTTCTGTTGTTTTGAATGCTCTATGAGGCATTGCAGATTAGATGCTGGAGGTCTTTTTGTGAAGATTATGTCTTCATTCTTTTGTCGGTCAGCTCTGATATATAGCACCGGGAAGTCGGGGAGATCGTTATGTGATTTATGTGTATATGTATATATATCTTTTTGGATTGTACATGTATGATTATGTGTATGACAGACAAACTTCTATGTTTATATATATGAGATTTCAGTTGCAGATTTTCCGCTTTTATTCTGTATCTGAATAGTGGGTGATAGGAACTGAGTTCCTCTGCTTATGTTGCTACCGGATTGTTGCATATCTATTTGAGCATGTTATTTTATTTCATGATTTTGATGTGACACTCCCGTCTATGCCATGAATGTTTTAATTATACTCTGATTATCTGTTATCGCCTTTAAGTGCTCGGGTTATAGATTGGGGGTGTTACAATGGAAAATCAACGATCATGCTTGAGGCAGTTGCGTCATATGACTTGTGGATTTGACATGCTTTTTTTGGCACTACAGGTTCAAAGAACGACATCAATGTTTTAAACACATCCAGTGTGTTTTTTAACATTTTGGAAGGGGAAACACCCATAGTACAATACATGGTGAATAGAATTCCATATAATATGGGGTACTATCTTGCCGATGGTATTTCACCTGAGTGGGCTACATTTGTTAAAACAATCCCAATGTCGCAAGGAGAAAAGAGAAAATCATTTGCCAATCGGCAAGAATAGGTAAGAAAGGATGTTGAACGGGCTTTTGGAGTGCTCCAATCTCGATTTGCAATTGTACGTGGTCCTTCACGATCTTGGCACATGGATACAATGAAACATGATATGTATGCATGCATTATTATGCATAACATGATTGTTGAAGCGAACATGACACATATGATGGTAATTTTGATTACGATCATGTCGATATTGACATTCCGTCCACCAAAGTATCTAACGGTCCTCATCCACACTTTTTAGAAACATATATGCAACGAAGATCACACATTCATCAAAAACAGAATCATCATCAACTTCAAGCGGACTTAGTTTGCATATTTGGGAACGTTTTGGGCATGAGAACAATGAAAATTATTTTTTGTATTTTCCATTATTATGTATTTTATTTCTTATCATTATGTATTTTATTTCTCGTCATTATGTCTTTTATATATTTTTTATTATTATATATTTTATTTCTCGTTATTTATGTTTTTTTTTTAAATTTACCATCTTTTTATATATTAATTATAATTGAATTAATTAATTAATAGACTTAAAATGTTGTGTAAATAAAATAATATAATTGATGGGGTCAAATATATGTTGCTTATTTACAATTACTATTGGAGCAAAAATAGTTGAAATTACTTATAGATTGCTTAAATGCAATGTGGCAATTTGGGCCTACAAAATATGATACAAGCAACCAAAATTAGTTCTTCCATTAGAGATGCTCTAAGACACAAGTTAGTATTATTCTTAATTATTTATTAACTAATTCAACAAAAATCTCTTTATTCGTATAGATGAAAATTTTACCCCATAAACCTATATTTAATCCCATACCCCTACAACATAAAAAATTGGACAAAAATACCCTTGTATAAATACCCAATAATTCAAAATTTTACACTTTTTCCTTATTTCCTTCCAGCTAGAGCGTAAAAGTTCCATGGAATTTTTTTGACTTCCGGAGAACTCAGACAAAAGATTTTCGGTTCACGTTTTGCACTCCAGAGAACTTGCTAGTAAGTTTTCCTGTTTACCTTTTTTATGTTTGTTCTCCGGATAACTTGTGGTGAAGTTATCCGGTTTGTATTTTCTGCACACCGGATAATTTGTGGTCTAGTTATCCGGTGAAAAAAAGAGAAGAACCGGATAATTAGACCACAAGTTATCTGGTGTGCAAAAAATACAAACCGGATAACTTCACTACAAGTTATCCGGAGAACAAACATAAAAAAGGTAAACCAGAAAACTTACTAGCAAGTTCTCCGAAGTGCAAAACGTGAACCAGAAATCTTTTGTTTGAGTTCTCCGGAAGTCAAAAAAAGTCTGTGGAAGTTTTACGCTCTAGCTGTACTGAAATGAGGAAAAGGTGTAAAATTTTGAATTGTTGGATATTTATGCAAGGGTATTTTTGTCCAATTTTTTATGATGTACGGGTATGGGGTTAAATATAGGGGTATGTGGTAAAATTTTCCTTATAGATAACATTATAAGCCCATTTGTTTTCCCTTTTAAAAAAAAATCATTTGAGAAGTTTTTATTCATTTGTTACAAATTTATAAAAAATAAATAAATAAATCCTGTATTGAAATAGTTACTACTAGTACTTCGTAGTAGTTTATCCATAAAAAAGAATTATAAATATTTTTTCAATATAAAACATAATTTATCCATAAAATAGTTTTTCATTCAAACATCCATGGATTAGAGCCCCTCTATCTGTAGCTGAAATGTGCAGCTTAATACCATTCATCCATTCACTCATTGTAAGCATCTCTCAAAACACTCAAGTTTGGTATGGAACATTGAATAACTTACATTTCCTTCATTTCCAATTAGTTCTTTGGAGGTAATCAGATAAAAGACTTGGTAGATAAGGGTAAACATGAGCTTCATTTTCTTCTTCTTCTTAGTCTTATTATAATTCTAAAGTTCAATAAAAAGGTCTTAGGTAATAATATATAAGTTCAATTTAAGCTCACGGATCAAGCATAGTCTTCTCTTCTAAGAAGTTCAACATAACTACATTCCTACTTTCCAAAGTTCATATATACCAAGGACTAGGAGCAGTTAATGCTAATAACAAAGAGTAACCTAACTTTAAATTTGAAACAGTGAAACAATTCCAAGAAAATACTCACACATGACCATCCTAACGTAGCCCGATTTCATAAAATATCCATTAATCAAACTAAATATAGATTTAATATGCTACGCATAGAACAATTTAAACCGAAAATAGGGTTTAACAATTTCACAACATTCATGGGCCATCTCAACTCAAAAAGATACATTCAGAATAATAGAATCAACAGTATGAATATGAAATAACTATGATTTGCTAGCAAAGTTTGGACTTATGATATATGAAATGAAATTCTTATAAATCATATTCATTCCATAGTTAACTTTAAGTCTGTGGTCTCCAACTACCGCAATCCAATTCAGAATCCAAATTTATCTCTTCAAAGCCTTTTTCTTTCAACAAGTCTCTTTCTATTTCAACATTCACCTCGGCAGCAACCAACTTTGCCTTTTGCCTATCTATTTCCAGCTCTAGCCCCGCCACATTGTCCTTCAAATTTTCAACCTCCACAGCTATCTCCACATAACTTTTCATTCCTAAAGCAGATTGAACATGGGGCGCTAGCCAAGTAAGATCAAATCTATGTTTCTCAACTTCATCCCATAAAACTTGAAGTTCCTTACAAGCTTCTTCATTCATGTCTCTCACTTTTCTAGTCTTAAGGAAGTAAAGAAGTTTTCCCAATGTGGCAAACGTCGAATCAGTAAACTCGCGCTTTCTCTTTGGTTGAGGCTCAACAAGTGAAGGACCAGGACGACCCGAATCAGTAAACGCCGAATCAGTAAACTCGCGCCTTCTCTTGTACTATAATTTCTCTGATCCATCCTTTAGACATATTAGCAGTTTGCATAGCCTCCAAGTAAACCGATAAGTCATCGACATTGTTCCCAAGTGGATATTGAATAATTCTCCTAAACCAAAACCAGATCAAATCATATATAAATCCTTTCAGAGGGCATAATTTATCGGTAAACATTCATTGATTCAAATAGCTTACCATGGATACTCGCCAACTACGAAAGCCTCAGAGTATATCTCCTTTGCTTTTGTTAAATATAATTCATAGTGTGTCGAAGTCGAATATCATTCATAGTGTCGAAGGTATTTCGACAGATTTAATGTTAGATGTGATTTAGATTGGATTCAGATTTGGTTCTAGATTAGAATTGATATGATTTAGATTTGATTTGATATTTTGGGCTTTAAAGTTTTTGGGCCTTTGTAAATCTAAATCTATATAAAGGGAGTATCCCTTGCATTGTAAACACAACAATTGTATTCACAGTTTGCGGGTAGCAAGTGAAAGTGCAATAGATTCAAAATCACACAGTTCGTGGGTAACAACTTTTCTCAAAATATTTCTCTTCTCTCTCGTTTTCTTTTCTTGCTGTTCTTGTTCTTCATTTGTTCTTCATTGTCATTACGTATTGTTTGTGGGTTGGTTATCAATCTTGAGATCAAGATTGAAGCGAAATCATCATAGGGTGTGGTGAATTTCCAACATCTGGTATCAAAGCCTGGTTGCGATTCAAGGAGGAAAATCGTGATGGCTATGAATCATTCAAATGGACACTTTTCGGCGACCCTACCAATTCTCAAGAAAGATAATTATGAGAGTTGGTGCAAGCAGATCAAGGTGGTTTTCTGTTATCAAGATCTGTGGGATCTTGTGAAGGAAGGAGTAACACCGCTTTGGGAAAACGCGACGGATCAAGAAAAGGCTGCACTCAAAGATTTGAAGAAGAAAGATTATAAAGCGATGTTTATAATCCATCAATGTGTTGATCCAGATAACTTTGAAAAAGTTAGCGATGCAGAATCAACAAAGGAAGCATGGGAGATTCTTGAAAAGTCATTTGGAGGTGCAGAGAAGGTGAAAGAGGTGAGGTTACAAACTCACAAGAGAACCTATGAGTTGCTTCAGATGGAAGACAACGAAAGTATTACAGATTTCTTCACTAGAGTTACAAAACTGGTGAATCAAATCAAAGTATGTGGAGAAACGCTGACGACGAAAGCAGTAGTCTAAAAGATTTTGAGATCGTTGGCCCCTAAGTTCGACCACGTGGTAGTAGCCATAGGAGAGTCGAAAGACTTGTCAGTATTGACGAAGGAAGAGCTTCAAGGGACGCTTGAGTCTCATGAACAAAGGATGGCTGAGAGAGCTGCAGGAAAGTCGAAGAGTGATATGGCTTTGCAGGCGCAGTCCGAAAAGGAAAGGAAAGGCAAAGGAAACGTGAATGACAACAAAGATAGAGGAGGCAGTAATTCGACTCAGAAGAAACCTTGGAACCAAGGCAACCAAAGAAGTGGTGCTGCAGGTAGAGGAAGAGGTGGTGGTCGAAAGCCAGACAAAAGTCACATTCAATGTTTCAATTGTCAGAAGTATGGCCATTATGTTAGTAACTGTCCAGAAAAGAAGAAAAATCAAGAAACTGATGCAAATCTGGCGAAGCATGAAGAAGAAGAGACGTTGCTGATGGTCACAACGAAAGATGAAGAGAGGTTCCAAGATCAGTGGTACTTGGGCTCAGGATGCTCATCACACATGACTGGGAGGAAAGATTGGTTTGTCAACATGAAGCCCTCGTCGAAGAACACGGTGAAGTTTGCGAATGACAACACTCAAGCAGCTGAGGGTGTTGGTGATGTTCTGATTATGAGGAAAGATGGCAAAAGGTCAACAATTTCCAATGTGTTGTACATACCAGGCATGAAGAGTAATTTACTCAGTATAGGGCAGCTTGTCGAAAAGAACTACAAGGTAGTTGTCGAAGACAAGATGATGAGAGTTCTCGATGCAGATGGTAGGTTGATCTTGAAGGCTCCAATGTCTCAGAATAGGACCTTCAAGATTGAACTCAATGTGATGGAGCACAAGTGTCTAGCAACAGCAGTCAGCAGAGATGAGTGGTTATGGCACTTTCGACTAGGCTATCTCAACTACAATGACATCAGTGAACTGAAGAGAAGAAATACGGTTTCAGGATTACCAGAAATCGACATTCCACGTGAAGTCTGTGAAGAGTGTGTTCAGTCGAAACAACACAAGAATAGCTTCAGCAAGGATGCAGGAAGGAAGTCGAAGGCAATACTTGAAGTCATATACTCTGATGTATGTGGTCCAATCCAGGTGGACTTGATTGGTGGCAACAGATATTTTGTCACGTTTATAGATGAATTCAGTCAAAAGTTATGGACTTACCTCATCAAGAAGAAAAGTGATGTGTTTGAGGTATTTGTCAGATTCAAATCCATGGTCGAAAGACAGAGTGGTCGAAGGTTGAAAACTCTGAGAACTGATGGTGGTGGAGAATATGTGTCGAAAGAGTTCGATGCATTGTGTAGAAAAGAAGGGATTGTGCATGAGGTGGTGCCACTCAACACTCCACAGCAGAATGGGATTGCAGAACGCAAGAACAGAACCATCATGAACATGGTAAGAAGTATGTTGAATGGAAAGCATCTACCCAAAGAATTATGGGGAGAAGCAGTTTCGATAGCAACATATCTTTTGAACAAATGTCCGACGAAGAAGCTTGAAGGAGTGACACCAGAAGAATGTTGGTCTGGTGATCAGCCTAGTCTCAGTCACTTGAAAGTGTTTGGATCTATAGCACATAGACATGTGCCAGATCAGTTGAGCAGGAAGCTTGATGACAAGTCGAATCAGATGATCTTGATAGGATATTATTCGACTGGAGGTTACAAGTTGTTCAACCCAGTGAATAAGCAGGTAGTGATCAGCAGGGACATGATCATAGATGAGCTTAAAGAATGGGATTGGAAAGAGAAAGCCAAGAAGGATTCAGTGAGAATCTCTTGTGAAGAACCAGCCACTGAAGTCGAAAGAGAAGTTCGACAGGAACCAGTTGCAGATGAAGCAGGTTCAAGCAGACCTCGACGAACAAGACACATGCCTGTAAGGTTGCAAGAATGTGTAATTACATCAGATGATGTGGTCGATGCAGAGGGTGAGCTGATACATTATGCTTTCTACGCAGACGTCGAACCAGTCAATGCAGCTGAAGCATTGAAAGATTCAAAGTGGGTGAAAGCAATGAATGAAGAGTTAGAATCCATCGAAGTCAACAACACATGGTCACTTGTCAAATTGCCTCAAGGCAAGAAGCCAATTGATGTGAAGCGGGTTTACAAGGTGAAGGTAAATCCTAGAGGGGAAGTAACTCGACACAAGGCGAGACTTGTGGTGAAAGGATTTCTTCAGAAGGAAGGAATAGACTTCGATGAAGTGTTCGCACCTGTTGCTAGGATCGAAACAATCAGGTTGGTTGTTGGTCTAGCAAATATGAACAATTGGCACACATGTCAGATGGACATGAAGTGTGCATTCCTTAATGGCCTCTTAGACGAAGAAGTTTATGTCGCACAAACAGCTGGGTATGTGAAACAAGGCGAAGAAGGAAAGGTGTACAGGCTGCATAAAGCCCTGTATGGACTTAAGCAAGCTCCAAGAGCTTGGAATAAGAAAATCGACAACTTATTAAGGGAAAAGGAATTTGTGAAGTGTACGACTGAGCATGGACTATATGTAAGAAGAAGCAATGGCGAATTGCTTATACTATGTCTCTATGTCCATGATTTGTTGATAGCAGGAAGTTGCAGGAAGGAGATTGAAGATTTCAAACATGACCTAAGTGAGGAGTTTGAAATGTCAGACTTGGGAAATCTCTCATATTTCCTTGGCATCGAATTCTGCAAGACTAGTAGAGGTTTGATGATGCACCAAAGAAGATATGCAGGCGAAATACTCAAGAGATTTGAGATGCAAGATTGCAACTCAACTTCGACTCCAGCTGAGACCAGACTACAACTGTCGAAGGATCCAGACGAAGATGATGTCGACCTAACCCAATACAGAAGACTTATTGGGTCACTTAGATACCTTTGTCACACAAGGCCTGACTTAGCATACAGTGTTGGTATGGTAAGTAGATTCATGCAGAAGCCAAAGGTATCACACCTAACAGCGACAAAGAGGATACTGAGGTATCTGAAAGGGACTCTCAACTATGGCATTTTATTTCCTGCAGCTGATGAAGGGAAAGAATGCAAGTTAGTGTGATACACAAACTCTAGCTGGTGTAGTGATGCAGAAGATAGAAAATCCACAGCTAGATATGTGTTTATGTTAGGTGGTGCACCAGTTGCTTGGAGTTCGAGAAAGGAGCCAGTAGTGGCATTGCCATCATGCGAAGCATAATACATAGCTGCTTCTCTTTGTGCATGTCAAGCAACTTGGATGGTGAACATGGTCGAAGAGATTACAGGGAAGAATCATGGAGCAATTACCATGAAGATCGACAGCATGTCAGCTATCAATTTGGCGAAGAATCCAATAGCTCACGGTCGAAGCAAGCACATCGAAATGAGGTTCCATTATCTTCGAGAGCAGGTAGCAGAAGGGAAGATGAAGTTGGAACACTGCAGAACTGAGAATCAGATTGCAGATATCATGACGAAGGGAGTGCAGGTCGAAGCCTTCAGAAAGCTAAGGACTATGATGAATGTAGATAGTTTAGACACAATGAATTAAGTGGTGTGTTAAATATAATTTATAGTGTGTCGAAGTCGAATATCATTCATAGTGTCGAAGGTATTTCGACAGATTTAATGTTAGATGTGATTTAGATTGGATTCAGATTTGGTTCTAGATTAGAATTGATATGATTTAGATTTGATTTGATATTTTGTGCTTTAAGTTTTGGGCCTTTGTAAATCTAAATCTATATAAAGGGAGTATCCCTTGCATTGTAAACACAACAATTGTATTCACAGTTTGCGGGTAGCAAGTGAAAGTGCAATAGATTCAAAATCCCACAGTTCGTGGGTAACAACTTTTTGTTCTTGTTCTTCATTTGTTCTTCATTGTCATTACATATTGTTTGTGGGTTGGTTATCAATCTTGAGATCAAGATTGAAGCGAAATCATCATAGGGTGTGGTGAATTTCCAACAGCTTTCATGCGAGAGAAGTTCTCAATCTTCCTTGTGAATTTCTCAAATATTACACATTCTTGACTCTCCATATCTCTAAACTCTACAAGAAAAACCAAAACAAAACAGAAAGATTTTTATTTAAAAGAAATTGATAGTAACAGTAAAGTGAGTTGAAGAGTACATAAAATGAAAATTAAAGTGAAATCAATAAAAATTAGATATAGTAAAACAAGACTATCGCGATCAAAATTCGAAATGCATGCATTAACTATAAAGCAACAAATTATTAGTTATGCACATTATCAAAAGCTTTGATAAAGAGAAGAGAGTATCAAAATTGAAAAACCATAAGATCAATATATAAGTAATCAAATTCACATTGATGATGATTTTTGTAATGGATTAAACGGCAAGATTAGAATTACCGGTGAGATTGAGAGTAACTTAGGTCAACTTCGAAAACTGAGAGACGGTTCTGTATATAGACTTATACAGAAATTCAGAAATCCCCACACTTTCTATATATATTGAAATAATTAGAAATAAATATAATGATTTCATAAAATATTTTTTTATCAAATTATAGCGGAATGAGATTATATTTAAAGAAATTTTTGGATAGTATTAAACTAGTAGCTTGGTCTTGGTATATTGGTAGGTGAAATGAAATTTGCGAGTTTGATTTTTCTGTTTGGTGTTCAAATCGGTTGTTATTCCTTCAAAATATTGGAACATGTGTTATGTTGGGTATGAATATATTTGTATTTGTCTCTTGTAATTGAGATTGAATACCTCTTATACTTTATAAATAAAATTTTGCTTATAAAAAAACTGTTTATCTTATATATTAAAATATATTAATTGAAAACGTGTTTTGATTAGCATACCTTAGCTAATTTTAAACTTGTTGGCAAGATTTTGTAGAGGATATGCGTTGTGTTATAAATCCACTTCAGATGTGGTACAAGGAAACAAGAGATTTTGGGTGAGAAATGATGGGGATTTTGCTTTGAAGATTTTAGAAAAAGCTTCGGAATTAAGGGTTAATGGATGGGATGATATTGAAATGCATGTGGAAGTTATAAAAAGATTGGAAGCAAGAGATGAAGAGGGAAAGATCATAAGGATGTTAAATAAAATGGCGATCAATGAATATATTATCTTAAATTATTAGAGGATTGGAAGCTCTATGAAGGAGTGTCTCATGCAACTAATCAGAAAGGGGTAATTTAAGGTCTGTTTGTTGCAAGAGATTAAATTGCAGATGATGGATGCTGAAACTGTTTGGCCTTTGTCGGGAGGTAAAGATGTGGAGTAGACTTCCAAAGTTGCTCATGATAGATCAAGAGGTTTGCTCATGCTACTATCTCTTTTCTATCATGTCCAAACATTCTCATTCCTTCTTCCTTCACCGTTGGTATAATATGCCTGGATATTTGTCTAATTCACTCTATGGTGAATCATGTGCTTTTCCCAATAAGAATACACTCTAGCTACATAAACAAATCTGACATGGCTCTAGTTTGGTTCTTGGCTAGTTGATTTGAAAAAAAATTAGGTTAGTGTGGTGATCCATCATATGGTGGAGAGCAAAAAGAAAAACACATTTTTACCATATAGTGGAATATTAATCACAAAAATCCTGGAGCACACCGGCTTTGATTTAGAGGAGAATGAATGATAGATTATACACTCAATAATATGAAGAAACAAAAAACTTTAAGTTTGATGAGGATAAGTGTAAAAAAATTGGGTACTAACTCAGCTACCTCCAAAAGTACTAAGAGCTCATACCCGACAAGAGCAAGCAGAGAATGCAAATCTAGAGGATTTTGATTATGCAATCCCTCTCACTTCTTCCTCTGATGCGCTCCTCAACACCATCATCTCGAGTCAACAAAAAAGGTTGAGAATGTAAAGGAGGACTAAGTCAAGGATTCGTCGTCTCGCTAACAAGCTCGCTGCAACCCATCTTAAATTTTCAATCAAACCCAATAATGATGATGATGATGATGATGATAGGGCAGATTAGTTATTTGCATGTTTCCTTGATGGTTTGTTTTAGATGCTTTTACTTTATATGTGTTTTTATTTCCTCCACAATGTTCCCTTTCTTGTACTCATCTTGCTTAATTAAAGAAAATTTTCCTTATTTACTCACACTACTATGGTCTACGAGAATTATATGGTTTTCCTTCATTAGTAAAATGTGCTTGATCTATGTGATTTATGTGCTTTTGTCATACCCCAAATTTTGACCACTTAGATTCCCATCATTGTGCAAATCATCATCACAATATGGATGAACCTTTATGCCTCATCAATCTCCTCCAGGGTTGTTGAGCATCCACTACAATCAGACTTAGGGTTTCAAGCCCTCTCTGACCCTTAGACAAAGGATCAATCAAGGAATGACTTGATCTTCAACTTGTCTAACCTCTCAAACATCCTCAATTTGATCAAGAGGACTCCCACTTCAAGGATTAAGCACAAGGCTGCTCCCTTCTAGGTGGATCAAGCTTCAAGATCGACAGTGTCACCAAATTAGGGTTTTGGTCGACCAGGGCCTCCAGTTGGAAATTTTCCTCTGGGCACAAGCCAAGGATCCAAAACATAACCTAAAGTGCTCCATGGAGCCTCATGGACCCAATCATCAAGTCAATTTTGCCTCAGGGGATGCATACATAAAAAATCAGGAATTAGGGTTTCTTGACCTAATTCACCCCTAAGTTGACTTTTGGGACAAAACATGAACTAAGACCTCAAGACATGATTTAAGGGTCTCCAACATACCATATTGATCCATTTGGAACAATGGATTAATCCAAGAAGCTTGAGTAACAAGTCTCAATTTCATCTGCACCACAATTAGGGTTTTGCGGGAAAAGTCAACTGTAACTTTGACTTTTGACCAGGACATGCTCCCAAGCCCTAAGACTTGATTCAATATACCCTATGACACCCATGGAACATGTCCATCAAGTTTGATTTAGGTCAAGGACATGATTTCCTGAAGAATTGCACAGTTTGGAATTCATATAATAAAAAGTCAACCGTGCACAAAAGTCAACTTTGACTTTTTGAGATTTTTCACCCAAATGGATTTTTAACCCTAAAATGATGTTAATGTATGATTTGAGTCATCATTCATCAAGAAAAATCAAGAAAAGTTGGATAACTTGTAAAAGGGGTAACCATAAAAACTTAGAAAATTTTCTAAGTTAAAAATAAAGTGACAAGGGTACCAACTTTGAAGGATCATAACTCCTAAACCACAAGGCCATTGTGCCCCATCCAAAGCTTGATTTGTAGATCTCATTACCCTCTACAAAAACTTCAACTAGGCCTAACTCCAATTCATTATGGATTTTGAGCTATGAGTGAGCCAAAGTGGCTGAAAACATGAAAGTGTACCATTTTCCAACACTTAGAAAAATTCCGGGCAAGGCAGATTTTGTGTTGAAACACCAAAACTTGTGGGATCTTTGCACATAGATGCAAGCTGAATCAGTCCCAAAGATAAACATCAATATTGTTGCAAATGTTAACAAGAATCCAAGCAACTCAATAGCATGAAACCAGTCCACTTGTGCCAAGAATTATGGCTGCCACAACATGCCATGTCAAGGCTGCCATGAAAAATAAGTTTGGGAGTTTTGTGTCATACACGATTTCTGAGTCATGAGGAGTGATCACTATGCCACCTGTGTTCAAACCAATCACAATGCAACTTATCCAACTGATAAATCTGAGTCAAAAAGCTAAAGAACCTTCCAACTTGAAATTCATCCACTTTGGCACATTTTGCCTTGAATTCAAAGTGCATTTATGTGGAATAGTGCATTGTCAAGATTCTCACTCTCCTCAGTCAAGTTCTCTGATTAAAAAACATTAAAAACATCTGAAGAATGTGATTTCAGTCAAGGCATAGCTGATCTATTTGGAGCAGCTGTTATGCCTAGTTCAAGAGGCATTTATGCCAAGCCAATCCATGCAAATGTGATCTGATCCAGCTGCCATTCACTATTCCTCCAAGACAAGAGTTAATCACCTATAAATAGAGGTCCCAATGGATCATTCAACTCACACCAAAGCCAGCTACAACACTGCTTTCTCTCATTCTTTCTTAAACCTCAAGTTTTCTTGTTTTTGAGTGACCACTATCGGGTTTTGAGTTGCAGCCATAAGTAATCAATTCCAATTGCTCAAACACATCACATATGATGTATTTGAGGTGTCCAAACACTTAAACACCAACTGTAACACCCCTAGCTCAAAATCACTCTTCCACCAAGCCATTATGCTTCAATTTTGCAGGTGGAGGTCTCCAGCTTGATCCAGAGAATTTCAAAGTGTTCCAAAGCTTGCAACACACTCCATAACATCCATTGAAGCTGTAGGGATCATCAATTCACGACTGGAACACCATCTGGGCAAAGTTTCATTTCAGCTTGCATCAAGGTGAGCTTCAAACTCAAACTCCATGATCCATGCATATTTCCTCGCATGATAATTTTGCCATTTGATTGCCATCATGTGTTGATTGTTTTGCCTCAATAAATTTGATCATAGCCCTTATAACCATGCCTGCACGATTGCTTTTGCAAATTAGGGTTCATCTGTGTTCATCATGATTATTTTACTCCACACTGAAAATGAATAAAATTGGGTATTGCCATCTTATTCCTTGTGAAAAAACGCACGGGTTTGGTGTTTGAATCATGTCCAATGGTGGAGAGTTGAGGGAGATAGGATGCTTCATGCACGAGCTCGGGGAGGAAGATGGCCATGGCGCCATTTTCAGAAAACCAACCAAGTTTGCTATATATTTTTTCCTTGCCATATATTATTTGAATTGGCATTGCGCCCCAGCGGTTCATCAGCTGGTTTTGTGTGTATTGGCAAGCGAGAGGTCTGGGGTTCGAATCCCCCTCGCCCCAGAATTCTTTTTTATCACTTGTTTATTTTGTTATTTTTCATATTATTATTCTTAATGATTTGAAAAATTAATAACTCCTTCAATTTTTATCATTTTTGATTGGTTCTTTTTGCAATAATTCACAAAAATGTTTAAATATTTGATTCTACCAAAAAATCCCAAAAATATTATTTATTTCCTATATTTGATATTTTTGAAAAGAATTAATGTTTTATGTGTTTTTTAGCATTTAAAAGGTTTCTTTTCTTTTCATTTTCTAACCCTAATTTGATTTCAATCATTTTGTAGGAAGAAACCTGATTTTTTGGAACATTGGTCCAAGGTCATAATTTGTTTTCATGTATTTAACAAATGTTAATCATTTTAATTGAATTTTTGTTCAATTAAAAAATACACTTTGAAAACAAATTAGGGTTTTGAATCAATTCAACCCTCATCAAACTTTTAAAACTCTTCTGGGCCTCTAATAGAGTGTAAGACTCAATCCTTTTTTTTGACCAAATCATTTTTGGGCCTCACTTATTGTATAAGTCCCAATACCCTCAAAAAACAAACGGCGCGATCGTCGCCTATTCAAAAATCACCTGGGCCTACCCTCGAGTAGTAAGACCCATTTCTTTTTCTTTAAACACTTTGGGCCTCTTGAAAGAGTGTAAGACCCATCCCTTTGTACAGAAAATCTTTTTGGGCCTCAGTCACTTGTATAAGTCCCTCTGTACAAATTCAAACAGTGCGCTCACTGATAAAACCCTGGGCCTCTCCTTGAGCTGTAAGCCCCAAATCTTTCTTTTTTTAAGCACTTTCTCCTTTGATTTTGAATATACTGTTGTTTTCAATCTTTCTTTGTTGAACAACTAACCAAACAGCATGGAAGCTCTACAACTGAGTAAGTGTTTATTGCTTTCATTTACTGCTTTCCTATACATATAACTGTATTGTGGGGCTGTTTCGCTGTAAGTCTCCTTTCATAAACTCATATCAACTGTGTAATAATAGTATAGATATTTCGAGTTTCCCCGGCAACTACGTCTAGAACTAGGTGACACCGTTTCGTTTGTTCGTAGAAATAGACAGCTAGATCCCCAATAGGATCACCAGATACAGTCTTCTCTTCGGCTGTCCTCCTTAGGAATTGTCAAGAAATTCTATTCCCCAGAGATGAATTATTCTCGGTGAAACTTCTCTTGAATTTCTTCAAACCTCAGAACTGTTCACTAAATGAATTATTCTCGGTGAAACTTTTCTTGAACGTTTCTTTGGTTTGGGACCCACAGGCTTCTTAAAAGCATCGGCCTCCTCTTGGGCATCGTACAAAGACCCACAGGCTTCCTAAAAGCAACCTAGCCTCCTCTTGGGCTTAGTACAAGGACCCATCAGCTTCTTAGAAGTATTCACAGCCTCCTCTTAGGCTTCGTATAATGATCTCTTCCTCCGGGAATGATAGCCTCCTCTTGGGCTTAGTACAAGGACCCGTCGGCTTCTTAAAAGTTTCCAGCCTCCTCTTGGGCTTCGTACAAATTGTCCCGACGACCTCCTAGAGGTATAGGAACAAAACTTAATCATCTTCATAGATCAGTCATTTCCAGAGTCTACTACTGTTTTTCAAAACATAGTACAAAAGATAAAACTCTAGACTTGGACAGTCTAACTTCCTTGAGTCTCAAAGACATTCTCAAGCACCCTTCAAAATAGGAAGAAACCGTAGACTCAGACAGTCTCAATACCCTTCGGATTTCCCCATTTCCTTAAAGAATAGGGAACAATCCCGATCCTCAGATCAAACCCATGAGTACCGTGTTGCTCATATAAGAACTAATTTTCTCTTTAAAATCAGTATACTGGACCTGTCACTTAATTGAGATAGCAACCATAGCCTCCTCTTGGGCTTTGTACAAATGATTCCCCCCAGCGGAGCAAATCTTTTAGCCTCTCTCTCAGGCTTTGTATGAGACACATAAAAAACTCCATCGTTGGGTCAAACAAATCTTTAGCCTCCATCTCGGGCTTTATACGAGATATAAAAAGGTTCTTATTGAGCCAAACAAAACCTTTTCGCCTCCATCTCGGGCTTTGTACGAGATACAAAAACTCTCTTGTTGAGTATAAAAGGTTCTCTGGTTGAGTCAACCCTTTTAGCCTCTCTCTCGGGCTTTGTACGAGACACATATTAGCCTCCTCTTAGGCTTTATATAAGAAAACCACTGGTTGATCCAATCAACCTTTTAGCATCAAACCTGTGCCTCGTTCACAGTATTCAAACATCAACAACTCCTTCCCTTTTATCTAATCGCTGTAAGCGGCAAGCCTCTGGATCATCTACATCCATGCCACTGTCCTTCTTTTAGCATGAGGAATTCCTAAGGAAATATGACATTGCTCTACACTGAGTTAAAGTCTTCTCCTCCAGGTTAAAACTCCTTCTTCGGAAATTATGGCATTGCTATGATCAGCGTATCCCGGTTAAAGTAATTCTCCTTCACCCTCCTTTAGAGATGGCAAATTCTCTCTAAAGTCGAGACCTTTCATCTTCACATCTTGGGCTTTGAACAAGATACAAACAACCTTTCGCTTCACATCTTGGGCTTTGAACAAGATACAAATAGACCTTTCAGCTTCACATCTTGGACTTTGAACAAGATACAAATCACCTTTCGCTTCACGTCTTGGGCTTTGAACAAGACACAAAAACACCCATTTCCTCCCATAGATTAGGAGGAACTACGAACGCTCTGATTTCCCTGTTTCGGTAAACGGGAATACGTAGGCATAAGATCGAAAGAAAAGATCTTAGCGAGCACACTAAACAAAAAATCCAAATCCCATATCTCCATCAATCAAAAGCAGTAATTCAAAAGCATCAATCCTAATCCTGTTCCCCGCCAGAAACCTTCTGTCAAGATAAGAAAGAAAGAAAACCGTATTGGCGAAAATACAAATAACTAGTACAAAGGCCCCCCACATTGATAGCATCTGTAACCTAACAAACCGCTGTTTAAACTCAGTATGCAAAGCAGGGTTAATTGGAGACATCTATTTCCCTTCCTTCATCAGCTCACAATAGGATAAAAAATGAATCGACCTGTAGTTTAAGCTCAACCGCAGAGAGCGACCAGCGCTTAAGAACCGCGTCCAAAATCGCTCGCTACAGCTTTCATGTTTACAAATACTTTATAGTATCTTTTTCCGCCTTTTTGATTAAGCCAAAAGGGAATAAGTGTACTCTCTAGGAGTATAGTATACTCTTTACTTATGGGAGGGGAAGTTTAACCACTCAAAAATTTATCTATTTGTTTTCTCTTTTACCACATCCCTGAGAGATGTATTGTCATCATTAAAAAATGGGAGAATGTAGATACGTGTGCTTATAGATATAGTCAGGATGATCCAAGATGGGGAAGCTTATATATAGCACAGTTGCAAGTCAACTGAATAGTTATTTAGTTTTGATGATGACAATACTTAATATCAAATGATATCCAATGAAATTAAGTATATGCTAAAGATAGTTCATGCGGTAAAAGATGTACATGATGGTTGATTAAGATATCCTTCTGAATCATGCTATCATATTTAAGTTGTTCGTGAAAATCAAGTCATATTTTTGAAGTCAACATTGTTGTCTGTCATACCCCAAATTTGTCCGGGCATTTTAAATTCATCTGATACATGTTCATTTGTCAAGTTTTGCATTTTTAGCCATATGCATTTTTATCATCAAATAAAGTCACCATAATCATGCATATATATATATATATATATATATATATATATATATATATATATATACATATTTATACACACACACACACACACACACACACACACACATATATATATATATATATATATATATATATATATGCATTATAGTAAAAAATATTCAACATAAAGTAAACATTTTACATGTTGAAGAAATTGACTAAAATTGCATTTTTTTGTCATTATGCATTTTGAAAATTAAATTCACGATCATTTGATTTATCATCAAAATATCCATTTGAATTTTATGCATTATAAAACAAAAATCAAGGTTAGTAGAAGGTCCAAAAAATCTCTCATTTATTACATCATTATTCTATGCATATATTACATCATTATTCCATGCATATATTACATCATTATTCACTATTAAAATAAATAAGTTTCTAGAAGACCCTCACACTCTTTGCATTTTTTTCATAATTCCTAAACTATCATTTCTAGAGCGTATAAAGAAACCTCATTTTCATTCACAAATGACACCAAGAATCACTCACAAGAACAAGCCAAAACTTTGCACAAATTTCTCTCCAATTTTAAAGCCACTTTTTATTCTTCTTTATTTAGGTAGGTTTTTTATTTTTGTATATTTAATTTCCTTTGCATTATTGTTCTTGCTACACTTATCACTATTTTGTATGGAAACTCCATTGATTCAAAATCAAGAGTTTAAAGTGTTCTTGAACCTCCATGGGTAAAAGTAATTAAATGTGATTTAATTTTTGTGTATTTAATTTTCTTTACATTATTATTCTAGCTACACTTAATTAGTACCTTAATCATCACCATTTTATATGGAAACTTCATTGATTCAAAATCAATAGTTTAATGCGTTCTTGAACCTCCATGAGTTGACCTAAAGGAGTCGGCACATGGACATAACCTACATGCTTTAATACTGCATCATGTGTGTCGATCTATAGAAGAAAAATTTCTTCTATGTGTCAACCTATAAGCTATTTTTCACACACAAAACTTTGTTTTTGATGCAGAAAACTATTTCTTGATGCTTGAATCTTTTATAAACCATCTCAAACATGTTGACATGCATGAGATGATATCGTCCAATGTACATAAACGCTAAAGTATCGTAGTTTTTACATTATACAAAATACATTAAATGGAAAGTTGCACTCACATACTCCCCCTTTTTTATGATGGAAAAACTTGAGACGATGTGTTTCTTATCCATGAAAGTCTCCCCCTGAATATGTGCATCATAACTTTATAACTGCTGATTCTTCTCCCCTCTTGACAACATCAAAAAGAGACAATGCAAGCTATTAGCAATATCACATAGATACACGGTTCACATACACAATATACTATACAGAGGCAATTTGCAAAGATAAGAGCGTGCGCTTACATATACACAATATACATGAAAATACACAAGATTAATAAACACAACAAAACTATATATTAATCATCCAACACAATAACCATAGTACAATCATTGCCATTCTGACAATTAATATTTGGAATACATAAAGCAATAGAAGAACATTTCATAATAGTCAAACAAGAGAATACGCACAGTAAAACCCTTTGTCTTTCATTAAACATAGTAGTAATATTGCAAAAAAAATAAACTAGAAAAAAATAACATGCATAAAGACTTAAACAATGAAATGCATGACAAAAAATTTCCTAAGACATTTGACACACACAACTCATGGACTCAAAACTTTAGCGGCCACCACGATCTCTAGACCTTACTCCACGGAACCAGCCTTGTCCATCATTTTCAAATTGACAATCCAAAAAATCACACATTGTTGCACCTCAAAAAATGAGAACGACTTCGCGAAGTACAAACGCACGCTTGCAGGATGAAATTAACAGAGTCGCCACCAATCTTTATTTATTCCCATAGAGATAAAGGGAAAATATCGAATAAAACCCTTAAAAGAAAGACAATGATATCGTCATCGCAACCAATATCAGGGTTCGAGAGTCGGTTACGCAAGGGGGAGGTATTAGCACCCCTCGTGTCCGTTGTACTCAACGGGAACCATTAAGTTAGTTGTATGTGTTAGTGTTTACTTTGTTAGACGATAGACTTCAATCTAGAGGGGAGGTGAATAGATCACAAAATTTTCAACCAAAAATTTTGGCAAAAATCTGTTTTCAAAAATATGGTGCAGCGGAAAAACGACCTAGATCAAGTCGTCTAACCGAACCTACTATCGAAAAACTTCATACGTATCGCAAACCAAACAAAATGATAATGAACATAAATATTCAACAATGATCAAGCTACGAATAAATTAAATGCAAAGCTATTTATAACTCGTATATACAATGAACCAAAAGACAATTAAAAATACGCACAAAAAATTTATCGAACACTTGGTGTGCAATCGATAACAATTGGAAATTCAATTTGTTTTGTTGATGTTAAAAGCCAATTGTAACACCCCCATTCTATACCCCCAAATAATCACATTTTCATTTAGGCACATATTAAAAATTTCGTCAGAGTATAATTGTAAACATAGTATAGAACAGGTTTGTCACATTATACATGAAATTAAAACATTCAACACCTGCTCAACATTGATATGCAACAGTGGCGTAACTTTGCAACAGAGGAACTTAGTCCTTGCACCCACATCTCAATATTTAGAATAAAAGCGGAAAGTCTAAACATTGAATAACATATAACATATATACATATATGTATCATCAAGTATTATCCACCAATATAATTCATGTTTACATAAACATTCATCAGCAAGATACATGTACAATGTATCACAAAAGAATCATATACATCCTAGCTACCCGGTGCTATATATCAGAGCCGACCGACCAAAAGAATGAAGACACGCTTCACAAAAAGACCACCAGCATACCTACTCTACAATGCCTCATAGAGCATCATAAAACAGCAGAAGGGTGAGAAATATTATCATAATAACAATGCATATAATTATATATCTTAGCATAAAAATACACATATTCCACATTCTCACCACAATTCATCACAATTCACTCATATACATTACAATGTATATATATATACAAAACCAAGCATATTCGTCATGCATACCTTCACAATTCTTATCATTCCACATAAACATACATATTCATGTTTATACATCAATGCACAATTTCAAAGATGATAAATGCAAATCATAGAGACCGACTCACGACTCTATGCAAATGCAATGCGGTACCGACTCAATCATCTCAAGTTCACTCAGGAACTTATTGGAACCATCGCTCGTTACCATGTAACTCCCCGTCGGGCCTACGATGTTCACCCATTGCTCACACCCCACATGGGCACACAATGTTTATGGATCGCTCACACCCCACACGGGCACACGATCTGATCGCTCACACCCCACATGGGCACACGATCCGATTGCTCACACCCCACATGGGCACACAATCTTTTGTAATCATCGCTCACACCTCACATAGGCACACGAAGTTACAACGGATTCTCATTAGAATCACACAACACAAGAATGCACATCATTATGCTTCGCATGCAAAATGACTCAAGACATTCTTAAAATGCATACATATTCACAATATATTCATGCATTCATCTCATACCATCATATACAATCTATATACATTCACATCAATGCACTATTGTATGATTCACATCCAAACACACATTCAAAACGGTAAAAGTCGCTAAATAGCACTATTCCCGAATTTCCGACATAATTAAATCGGCTAACAATTTCCAAATCATCATAATAGGAAAATACCGCTCAATAGCTTCACAACGATACCAAGAATGTAAAAATCGGATAAACGGAACAAAAGTTACGGAAGAAAAACGAAAACGATATTTGAAAAAATCACATTTTTACACTTGTCCTGACCATACACGTATGGCCCTTCTCATACGCGTACGGCCCGGATTCCTTGCCCTTCCCATACGCGTATCACCAATGCCCATACGTGTATGGGCAGAACCCATTTCCTTCACAAATTTTACGTTTCAAAGCCCATACGCGTATGCCTAACACCATACGCGTATCACCAGATGGCCGGGAAAACATTCATCCCATACGCGTATTGGCCCTGAAATCCGCCATCCATACGCGTATTGCCCAAGTCAATACGCGTATGGCATGTCCCAATACGCGTATGGCCAGGCGAAATGCAGAATTTTCCTGCAGAATTCTGTTCTGCGTTTTCCCCCCAAACCACACCCTAATTCATCATCTAAACTCAGAAAAATATCAATTTGATGTCCAACAACATGTATCATTTATGTATCAACCACAAGGGACACGAAAACCTTATTTTCAACACGATTAAATCGATTTCTACCATTTTCTACACAAATGGGTTTATAACAAAACTCATAAAAATCATCAACAACAACAACACAATCATACATAATGATATACATTGATAAGATAATAAGATTTCACACCCTTACCCGGATTAATAGATTCCTAGAAGTTGATTTGAAGATTTCCCAATCTTTCCCTCTTTTCCTTCTCTTTTCTCCTCTTCCTCTTTCTTTCTCTCCTTTTTCTTTCTTTCTATCTTTCTTTTCTTTCTCTTTCTCTCCTATTTCCTCTCCTTATCTCTTTTTTTTCTTTTTCTATTTCTTATTTTCTACTCAATTAAATTAATTTATTTTCTCACACAATTCTATTTCCATAAATTTCTTACTTATCATTAATTGAGAAATGTCTAAAATACCCTCCATTCTAATTTCCCCGCAAACTCTCCAAAACGATAAATTATCACAACATGTTCGACATAGTATATTAACATACCAATTTCATAAATAAAATAATTTATCACTCAATTAAATAAAAGACTCAACAAAATGGGAAATAATCGAAATCGGGGTGTTACAACTCTCCCCCACTTTAGAAATTTTCGTCCTCGAAAATATTACCTGATTCAAACAACTCCGGATACGACTCTCGCATCCTACTCTCTAGCTCCCAAGTCATATTACCTTCCGCAGCGCCTCCCCACGCTACTTTCACAAGCGCAATATCATTGCCTCTTAGCTTCTTAACTTCACGGTCCAAAATCCTAATCGGTAAAGCTTCAACCGTAAGGTTATCTCTCACCTCAACCTCGTCCATAGGAATAACATGTGACGGATCCGGAACATACTTCCGAAGTTGCAAAACATGGAATACATCGTGCAAATTCAAAAGATCGGAGGCAACGCCACACGGTAAGCCACAGCACCAACTCGCGCAGAAATCTGATACGGACCAATAAAACGAGAAGTCAACTTCTTCGACTTCAAAGCACGACCCACACCCGTAACTGGCGTAACTCTCAAAAACACATGGTCGCCTTCTTGAAACTCAAGATTTTTCCTTCTCTTGTCATGATAGCTCTTTTGTCTACTTTGAGAAGCTTTCATCTTCTCACGAATAAACTTCACTTTCTCCGTCGTTTGTTGTACCATTTCCGGTCCAACTATCGTCCTCTCACCAGTTTCATGCCAACACAAAGGTGTTCGACATCTCCGACCATACAAAGCTTCAAATGGTGCCATACTTATACTCGAATGAAAACTATTATTATAGGTGAACTCAATCAACGCCAAATAACTATCCCAAGCACCACCTTGCTCGAGCACACAAGCACGCAATAAATCCTCCAATGATTGAATTGTCCTCTCGGTTTGACCATCCATTTGTGGATGATAAGCCGAACTCAATCTTAGCTTAGAACCCAAAGCCTTTTGTAAACTCTCCCAAAACCTCGATGTAAATCTAGGATCTCTATCCGATACAATACTCTTAGGAACTCCATGTAACTTCACAACCATAATAACATAAATCTCGGCTAACTTCTCCAAAGGATAACTAATATCAATTGGAATGAAGTGAGCAGATTTAGTAAGCCTATCAACGATTACCCAAATAGCATTATGACCTCTTTGCGTATTCGGCAATCCCGTAACAAAATCCATCGATATACTATCCCATTTCCATTCCGGAATGTCCAATGGTTGCATCAATCCACTAGGCTTTTGATGTTCCACCTTAGACTTTTGACAAATTAAGCATGCATACACAAATTGAGCCACATCCCTCTTTAATCCTGACCACCACAAGATTTTCTTCAAATCTTGATACATTTTATTCGCTCCCGGGTGAATACTTAAGTTACTTCGGTGTCCTTCTTCCAATATCATATTTTTCAACTCCGCATCATCGGGAATACAAATACGACCACGGAATCTCAAAACTACAAAATTATCAACCTTGAAATCCTCATTCTCATTCATCATCAAATCAACGAACTTCAAATCCAACTTTTGCTTTTCACATACGGTTGCAAGAAAATCATTCGTAACATGTAGCATACCAAGTCTCACACTTCTCGGCGTCATTTCACATACTAAACTCAAGTCTCTAAAATTCTCCAAAAGTTCCCATTCCCTCATCATCAATACGGACATATGTAACGACTTCTGACTCAAAGCATCGGCCACCACGTTTGCCTTACCCGGATGGTAATTCAAACCAAAATCATAATCCTTCAAAAGCTCTAACCACCTTCTTTGTCTCATGTTCAATTCTTTTTGATCAAATAAATATTTCAAGCTCTTGTGATCACTAAAAACTTCAAATCTTGCACCATAAAGATAATGCCTCCAAATTTTCAAAACAAACACCACGGCCGCTAACTCCAAGTCATGTGTAGGATAATTCTTTTCATGCACTCTCAATTGTCTTGAAGCATAAGCCACAACTTTTCCATCTTGCATCAAAACACCACCTAAACCAACCAATGAAGCATCACAATACACAACAAACGGTTCCGTCGGATTTGGCAAAATCAAGATCGGAGCCGTTGTCAACCTTCTTTTTAGCTCATTGAAACTCTCTTCACAATGAATATCCCAAATGAAAGCCTTTCCTTTACAAGTCAATTGCGTTAACGGAAGTGCCAACTTCGAAAATCCCTCAATAAACCTCCGATAATAACCCGCCAAGCCTAAAAAGCTTCGAATCTCCGTAACCGATCTAGGAGCCTCCCATTGCATCACCGCATCAATCTTGGATGGATCAACACTAATACCACTACCGGAAATAACATGTCCAAGAAAACTTACTTCCGACAACCAAAATTCACATTTCGACAACTTAGCATATAATTGTTTCTCTTTCAAAATTTGTAACACAATTCTCAAATGCCTTTCATGCTCCTCTTGAGACTTAGAGTAAATCAAAATATCGTCGATGAACACAACCACAAAACGATCTAACTGTTCATGAAAAATACGATTCATGTATTCCATAAACACACCCGGCGCATTAGAAACCCCGAATGGCATCACAGAATATTCGTAATGGCCATACCATGTCCTAAAGGCCGTCTTTTGAATATCCTCTTCTTTTACACGAATCTGGTGATATCCCGATCTCAAATCAATCTTGCTAAAAACACGCGCATCAACCAATTGGTCCATCAAATCATCGATCCTTGGAAGCGGATACTTGTTCTTAATTGTCACCTTGTTTAATTGTCGATAATCAATGCATAACCGCATACTCCCATCCTTCTTCTTTACCAACAATACCGGAGCACCCCAAGGAGAAACACTTGGTCTTACAAATCTCTTGTCTAACAAGTCATTCAATTGCTTCTTCAATTTTACCAACTCCGATGCCGACATACGATACGGTGCCATCGAAACCGGTCTAGTACCCGGAACTAGATCAATAGAAAACTCAACTTCTCTTTCCGGCGGTACATCCGTAATATCCTCCGGAAACACTTCTGGGAAATCACACACCACTGGGAATACATCGAGCTCAACTTTACTCTCCACCGACAATGATGCAAACAAACCGAACAATTGAGCTTCTTCCGCTAAAAGTTTCTTCAACTCTTTAGTGGATAGGAAACTCTCATCTTCATCATCTTCCAAAGAAGGAAACCTCACCAACTTGTGATAGCAATCTATATGAACTCGATTAAACTGCAACCAGTTCATACCCAAGATTACGTCCAATCCCTCCAACGGCAAACACACTAAATCCATAAGGAAGTCTTTACCATACATGGTCAAAGGACAACTTACACACACCAAAGACATAGTTACCGACCCTGAAGCAGGAGTCTCAATAACCATCTCACCACCCCAAGAAGTCAGAAACAAATTCAAACGCTTAGCGCACTCACGAGAAATGAATGAATGAGTCGCTCCCGTATCAATAATAGCAACTAAAGGCGTATTATTAATAAAGCATGTACCTTTAATCAAATGGTCTGCACTAGTAGTGTTCGTCCCCGCTAATGCAAACACCTTTCCGCCCGCTTGAGCTTGTTTTGGCTTAGTACACTTAGTACTAATGTGATCCACTTCTCCACAATTATAGCACTTCACTACATTCCTTCTACAATCAGTAGTAGCATGCCCAAGGCCTCCACAGTTAGAACATTTCACCACAGTCTTCCCACACTCAAATGATTTATGACCCATTTCACCACACTTGTAACACTTAACGGAACCGGAACCTCCTCCTCCAGATCTCTTATCAAAGTTTCCCCTATGCTTGCCCTTATCAACGGGTGTCACATAAGGTCCACTTCTAGCTTGTTGCTTTCCCTTCCTCTCATTAAAACTTTTGTAATGTGTAGAACGAGCCTTGCTATCTTCCTCGAAGATTCTACAACATTCCGTCAAATCCGTAAACCTTCTTATCCTTTGATATCCCACAGCTTGTTTAATCTTGGGACGCAAACCATTCTCATACTTAACACACTTTGAGAACTCAGCAGTAATTACAGCATAGTGAGGATGGAATTGAACCAACTCCACAAACTTAGCAGTATATTCCACCACGGACATACTACCTTGTTTCAGTTCAAGGAACTCCATCTCCTTCTTCCCTTTCACACTTTCTGGGTAATACTTCCTCAAGAACTCAGTACGAAATAAATTCCAAGTTATCTCTTCACCATCCACCTCAAGAATTTGACGCATACCGACCCACCAATCGTCGGCTTCTTCCTTCAGCATGTGAGACCCAAGCCTCACCTTATTCTCCTCCACACAGCCCATGACTCTGAAGATCCTTTCAATCTCTTTCAACCAAATTTGAGCACCATCGGGATCAAATCTTCCTCTGAAGACCGGTGGTTGATTCTTTCTGAACTCGTCATTAGCATTCACGTTCGACGCACCTTGCACCGCCCTAGCCATTGCTTCCAAAGCAGCAGCCATCGCATTGTCGTTTCTACCAGCCATATTCTGATCATTCCCAAAAATGACAACAAGGTTAAACAACAGTTCAACCATCACAACAACAAGACAGACACAACTGACTCAACACTGGCTCTGATACCACTTAATGTAACACCCCCATTCTATACCCCCAAATAATCACATTTTCATTTAGGCACATAATAAAAATTTCGTCAGAGTATAATTGTAAACATAGTATAGAACAGGTTTGTCACATTATACATGAAATTAAAACATTCAACACCTGCTCAACATTGATATGCAACAATGGGGTAACTTTGCAACAGAGGAACTTAGTCCTTGCACCCACATCTCAATATTAAGAATAAAAGCGGAAAGTCTAAACATTGAATAACATATAACATATATACATATATGTATCATCAAGTATTATCCACCAATATAATTCATGTTTACATAAACATTCATCAGCAAGATACATGTACAATGTATCACAAAAGAATCATATACATCCTAGCTACCCGGTGCTACATATCAGAGTCGACCAGCCAAAAGAATGAAGACACGCTTCACAAAAAGACCACCAGCATACCTACTCTACAATGCCTCATAGAGCATCATAAAACAGCAGAAGGGTGAGAAATATTATCATAATAACAATGCATATAATTATATATCTTAGCATAAAAATACACATATTTCACATTCTCACCACAATTCATCACAATTCACTCATATACATTACAATGTATATATATATACAAAACCAAGCATATTCGTCATGCATACCTTCACAATTCTTATCATTCCACATAAACATACATATTCATGTTTATACATCAATGCACAATTTCAAAGATGATAAATGCAAATCATAGAGACCGACTCACGACTCTATGCAAATGCAATGCGGTACCGACTCAATCATCTCAAGTTCACTCAGGAACTTATTGGAACCATCGCTTGTTACCAATGTAACTCCCCGTCTGGCCTACGATGTTCACCCATTGCTCACACCCCACATGGGCACACAATGTTTATGGATCGCTCACACCCCACACGGGCACACGATCCGATCGCTCACACCCCACATGGGCACACGATCTGATTGCTCACACCCCACATGGGCACACAATCATTTTTAATCATCGCTCACACCTCACATAGGCACACGACGTTAAAACGGATTCTCATTAGAATCACACAACACAAGAATGCACATCATTATGCTTCACATGCAAAATGACTCAAGACATTCTTAAAATGCATACATATTCACAATATATTCATGCATTCATCTCATACCATCACATACAATCTATATACATTCACATCAATGCACTATTGTATGATTCACATCCAAACACACATTCAAAACGGTAAAAGTCGCTAAATAGCACTATTCCCGACTTTCCGACATAATTAAATTGGCTAACAATTTCCAAATCATCATAATAGGAAAATACCGCTCAATAGCTTCACAACGATACCAAGAATGTAAAAAACGGATAAACGGAACAAAAGTTACGGAAGAAAAACGAAAACGATATTTGAAAAAATCACATTTTTACACTTGTCCTTACCATACACGTATGGCCCTTCTCATACGCGTACGGCCCGGATTCCTTGCCCTTCCCATACGCGTATCACCAATGCCCATACGTGTATGGGCAGAACCCATTTCCTTCACAAATTTTATGTTTCAAAGCCCATACGCGTATGCCTAACACCATACGCGTATCACCAGATGGCCGGGAAAACATTCATCCCATACGCGTATTGGCCCTGAAATGCGCCATCCATACGCGTATTGCCCAAGTCAATACGCGTATGGCCTGTCCCAATACGCGTATGGCCAGGCGAAATGCAGAATTTTCCTGTAGAATTCTATTCTGCGTTTTCCCCCCAAACCACACCCTAATTCATCGTCTAAACTCAGAAAAATATCAATTTGATGTCCAACAACATGTATCATTTATTATCAACCACAAGGACACGAAAACCTTATTTTCAACACGATTAAATCGATTTCTACCATTTTCTACACAAATGGGTTTATAACAAAACTCATAAAAATCATCAACAACAACAACACAATCATACATAATGATATACATTGATAAGATAATAAGATTTCACACCCTTACCCGGATTAATCGATTCCTAGAAGTTGATTTGAAGATTTCCCAATCTTTCCCTCTTTTCCTTCTCTTTTCTCCTCTTCCTCTTTCTTTCTCTCCTTTTTCTCTCTATCTTTCTTTTCTTTCTCTTTCTCTCCTATTTCCTCTCCTTATCTCTTTTTTCCTTTTTCTATTTCTTATTTTCTACTCAATTAAATTAATTCATTTTCTCACACAATTCTATTTCCACTAAATTTCTAACTTATCATTAATTGAGAAATGTCTAAAATACCCTCCATTCTAATTTCCCCGCAAACTCTCAAAAACGATAAAATATCACAACATGTTCGACATAGTATATTAACATACCAATTTCATAAATAAAATAATTTATCACTCAATTAAATAAAAGACTCAACAAAATGGGAAATAATCGAAATCGGGGCGTTACACCAATCACAATCAAAGTGAATATGATTATATCAACAACAACCACTACTACAAAACGCGCAAACAACAACGCCCAAGTCACCACGGTTCTTCCAAAAACCGTGGTGATATCTCTAAACGCAGGCGCTAAATTTATATTATTTTTTTAATTAAAAATTTATAGGGTATAATAACAGTTGTAAGTATAGACGATATGATAGAATCAATCTTTCATGGGTTCGAACCTCAACTGTGGCAAAAATGTTTTTCAATTAAGGTTAAGACACTCCTTTCTTTTTTTATTTTTTTTAAATAAGGGATATCACTACGTTTATTATGAGTAACCGTCGTGATATAGTTTGCTATTATTTTAAAATATAAAATATAATTACAGTTGTAGTTTTAAACCGTAACGAAAAGTGATAGTTTTTAATATATAAACTAAACTATCTGTGACCCAGTTCATAACTGTCGTTTCTCTCTAAAGAAAATCCTAACACAACCCTCTCCTCTAATGAATCTTAACCAATACTGTTACAAGTGAATGGAGAAAATAAGCTTAAAGGATATCTGACGGGGGCAACGTCCGGCGCAAACTCCTACGACGGCGAAGATGGTATGTTCTCCCACTCTCTTCTTTCTAGGATTATTGTTTTAGGGTTTGGTTTTAGGATGTTGTGGAAAACATTATGTTATTTATCTTTTAGGGTTAAGTTTGATTTTTGTTGTGTTTCCTTGTAGATACATGGTGATGATGGTGGTAGCAAGCGTATGGTGGTAGCAAACGTATACTATGGTGAAGTTTCATATGGTTTTTGAAGCAATGAAGAAAAATATAAGAAGTATGAAGTTATTGTATAAACTTCATCCACCTTATATTTCTTCTTCATTGCTTCACAAACTAGATGAACTTGATATATCTTAATTTGTTACAGTTCCACGATTATTTTCAATAAGAGGTGCATTATTGACTTAATGTATATTGATTTGTTACTGTCCCACTTGGGGTTTTGTTGTTTAAACAATATATGTTTTTTTTATTGTGTTGTGTCATACCCCAAATTTGTCCTACCTATTGCATGTTTCTTACACCTAGATTTCCTGTTAACTCTAAGATTCAGGTCATTGAAGATCTTGTATGTGTTTGTGAGGGTTGTTAGCTCTTGATGGGTTGCTTTTGTTTCAAGAAGAGATAAAGGAGGATTGGACACTCATTTTATGATTATTCAGTCAAGACATGATCAATTGGCTTCAAACTGAGTTTAAGCCATGTTTAAGAAGATTTTTAACCATATTCCAAGTGTGACACTGAGGCTATATAGTTAAACAAGCTAAGGAATGGCCATTCTCGGTTCAAGGAAAAGATGATTTATCTTTAGGTCATGTTCGCTTCTAATCCAAGTTTAAATTGGTTTTCAAGGTTAATGGGTGATGTTAACTCATGAGCAAGTCGTGTCTCAAGAGACTCCTAGCATAATTAAGGTTTGCTTCAAGTTGTCCCAAGATATGATTAACATTGTTCAAAGCTAGATGTCAATACATAGGCTGTGAGTAAAACTTGTCCTATAAGCCTTGGCTAGTATTTTAAGTTTCAAGCCCATTTATTTTTAAGACAAGTCATTGAACCTCACACTATTTGAGAAGTCAAGAACACTTTAAGTGCAAAGTTTGCAAAATTCAGAATATCCGTTACAAGAAGTTGGAATTGAAAGTTTTAAACAAGACATCTCTTCTTGAGTACAATGTCTTATAGGGTTCAAATAACCATTTCAAGGTGGTCCTAAATTGAATGCAAAGGATAATATACAAGGATTTTCTTCTTTTTCCGCGATATTACAAGTGTACAATTGGGTTGAAAGCAAAAAAGTGAAAATCAGGTTGTAAGATATACATGCATTTCTTCCATTCAAGTTTTCTCATGCCAAGCAAAGACGTGAACTTCTCAAGATTCTACAAGAATGGTGCCCACCATGGACGCAAGCAAACTCAATATAATTCATGGCCACGACCTTTACCCTAAGTTCTGCTAAGTGCATAAATTAAAGTTAAGGTGGACAAGATCAAATTAAGCTCCAATTATCTTATCAATACTCAAAAGTTAAAAAGCTACACATTTTCAAACAAGAACAAATTGCTGGCAACATCATATTATTGTATGGAAATAGACCAAGGCAATTACAAGCTTAAACCAAGTGTAATGAAACATACTAATGAGACATAGACCTTTTCCTATTGTGAGCCTAAGTACAATGCCTAAGAGATCAAATCCAAAAGTCTAATGCAGTAGTGTTGAGTTTCTTCTCCACTGGTGTCAAGTCTCTGTACCAGTCCGACCTTGCGTCGTACAAACTGCCATCACCAACAAGTTATCTTCATGCCAAATCTCCAAACTCATCTTGTACCAAGTCCTCATTACACCAAGGATAAGAACATGAAAATCAAAAGCAAAATCACCAAATCAGTCTGTATTATGAAGGAATTATTTGGAAATCTAACTGACTGACATAAGAAAGAAATGCAGTACACATTAATGTTAGGGACAAACATGATTCAAGGATTCACAGCAAATTAAATGTCATTTATTTGAAAGGCAAGATACCCAAGCTAAAAATCAGAACTGTAAATCTGTTAAATTTCAGGAGTACAGTACCAAATCGGATCCAAAATATTTCCAGCTTCAGAATCATTTTCAAGGTCATGAAAGTCATGGTTTAACAACTGTTCCACAAGGTGACTGCATCATTCCTAAAATACACAACTCATGCCACCATTCGTGTTACAACTTTTCAGCTTCAACACAAGCAAAGTCAAGGTTCAAAGTGTACAAAGTTCTGTTCCAAGCCATACCTGATGCTTAGTCCCAAGTCCACCCAACCAGTCTAAGTTGCCTCGTCCAAAACCTCCATACTCCAAGCTAAGACCATACTTCATCCAAATTTATGCCAAGGTCATCACCATCAATACATGAAAAGGAGAAAGATAGAAAGTTGGTTAATACATTAAGCTAGCAAAACCAAAATCTATGAAAATTGCACAAGACCATGATCATACAATACAAATGATGGCTCAAATAATACATGGCAGTGGCAAGTAAGGCTCTCTAACAAGTTCATGAATAATAAGTATACTTGCAGCAGCAGGGAAATAAAAGATGATATCATAGCAAGGTGCAATACAGAAGATACAAGACCTTGTGCCATAAAGACTTAAAGTTGATGATCTCACCTTCATACCAAGTTCTTGCTCCTCGTGTCTCTAAGTGCTTCCATCTTCATCATCATCCCATAATCTACAAAATATGTCAGGGATAATCAAGAATCAGATCCTAGAATCCACATGAATATAGAAGAATTCAAACTACATTCCATTCTCAGTCAGAATTCATGAAGCAATCACATACATATTTACATCATTATTTCAAGCACATATCAAGAAAGAATTCTCGATCATATTCATGGCATACATACAACATAGAAGGCAGTGTGTGCAAGAATTAAGAAGCACGATATGAAAAAGTGAATATATCACCTCCTAGACCAAGAAAGAGTCAACCTGAGTCAAATGAAGCCACATCAGCAAAGCAAGAGCAGTGAAAAGTTTCAAAAAACAATAACTTTACAGCAGTGAAAATCACAAATTCACGCAGTAAAAAATCAAATAAAAATACACGTTCTAGAAGCAATTCCAATTCACTACAGACAATTTTCAAAAAAACAACCTCAGAATCCTGGAATTCGTACAAGGACGCATCCCACTCACAATTTACAGGATTTGTACTATCTGTACCATAATCCTTCCTCCCCAAGTTTTCATACCAAAAACCCTAATTTCTGAGCCTATAAATAGACCTCACTATTCACTCACAAAGCACACAGAAAACCTAACGTTACTCTGTGCAAATTGCTCCCAAAAACCCTAAATCACTAAAGCTCGTTCTAAAGGCCTTTCAAACTCACCATTAGGGTTTGAACAAGGTTGAGCTAAACATTCTCAGTAGTAGACAACGAACGATACATAGAAGAAGGGAAAAGCCGAAGAGGGAGAAGCATCAAGAAATAGAGCAAGCGTACCGTGAAGCGATTTGAGCCAGATTTCATCGGTTGTTGGTAGTCCTTCTTATCCTTGATAGTTCTCCTCTGTTTGTGATTGTGAGTCTTGAATAAAATGAAATGGGGATTTAAGGGGTTCGAATGGGGATAAGCGTTTCGATTGATTGTTGTCTTGTATGTGTTTTCTGCGTTTGTCATTGATCTTTCTCATGCGTTGTGAAGTCTCGATGATGGCTTAGCTTAGAGACTTATGATCAATTTGTTTTTATTCGGTGTGCTGGATCAGGTTATAAGAAGAAGAGGAATTTTTCGAGAAGAAATAGAGAAAGAGAGATTCAGAGCGCCGTCTCGTTTCCTCTCGTTTCCCCTCATTTCTAAAATGAAAAGTGAAAGGACACCTTCTTTTTTTTCTCTCGTTTTAAATATACAGTGCTGCGTTTTAATAAATATTTTATCAGCACTTTGGTTTTCTTTAATAGAATAATAAAGGTTATTGTGGAACAATAAAGACCGGCACGTCCTTCATTGCCTGTCCAAGACATGTTGCTTTGCCTATATGCCTTGTGTGATGTGCTGTCAGTGTGTAATTTTCCATAACTTTGTAGTTGGCCGAGGATGCTAACGACAACTAGGGTTTTCATTGGTTTACTTTGCGTGCTATGCATCAACTACGGGTTTGAAAAATAAACCGGGTCCTTAGTGACCCGAACCCAGATTGGGTGAGGGCTGGCATTGATGGGAAAGCAATTTTAATCCTTTCTAAAACACTTAAAATATTTTATCTTGATCAAAACACTTAACCCCTAAAAAATACAATCTTTTTTCAAATTAAAATTCTTAATCTAATTAAATTCCTAATAATTTTCTCAAATCAAGTTAAATCATAACCCACTTTACTTAATCTCTACAATTATTTTCTTAAATCAAATCATAAAATATTTAGGTTAATATTTCTAAACTATTTTCTTAATTAACTATGAAAGTAGTGGGCTTTTGGAGTCTAGCACTCCTTGGGTCCTTGAACAAACGCTATTGAGGCGCACGCCTTAGGTTGTGTTCGTTCCGTCTTTCATTTCTAAAAACACTTAAATCTCAATCCTATTAAAACACTTAATCCTCCGTAAAACTCGTAACTTATTCAAACCCTAATCCGATTAACATATCTAATTAAGATACTCTAATCAAATTCAAATCTTTTTCTTAATTAAACTACGAGAGTAGTGGACTCTTGAGGTCTAGCACTTCTTGGGCCCTTGAACGAACGCTCTTAAGGCGCACGCTTTGGGTTGTGTTCGTTCTGATCTTTCGTCCCTAAAAGACCCACCGTAATTATATGGATAAAAAGCCCATTGTCCAACAAACACGATTTCACAATTAATATAATAAAAAAGGTGTCGTTGAGATCTAGCATCTCAGTAATGCCCCGATTAATTGGTTGTGAGGCCGACGTCTCGTTTATCGAATAATCATCATTCTTCCTCTAAAATACTTAACAAACCAAACACTTCCCATGCAACCGAAACCTTAAGACATACGCAAATCAAGCTCCTTTCTCAATCAAATCCTTAACACACTTAATCCAATTCAAACAACTTTTCATAAAGAACATTGTTTAGTCCATTCTTCCGCGCATATAAACTAGTGCTTTAGCCTCCCCTAGCGAGCAGACAAGCAAACGTTTAGCAGTTAGAATGCGAATTAAACACTCGTTCGTTTAAAAAACACCAACCAACCATAGTCCCATGAACTACGAATGCTCTGACTTTCCCATTGCACGAGGGAATACGTAGGCACAAGGGCCTCAATCCTTGGCGAGCACTCTAATAAAAAACCACCCATTTTCCCCTTAGAAAACAATATCTACCTTAGAAGAAAACAAACAAACCATGCTAACTTATCTCCTGAATCGAATCAAGAGGTTCCCGTTGAGTACAACGGACGTAGAGGGTGCTAACACCTTCCCTTTGCGTAATCGACTCCCGAACCTAGAATTTGGTTGCGATGACCATTTTCCTATCCTTTAAAGGTTTTATCGATATTTTCCTATTCCTTCCTTGGAATGAATAAAGTTCGGTGGCGACTCTATTTTGAACGTTTTTTCCGCGTCCATCGCGAGGATCGTATTTTTCGAGGTACGACATGTTGCATGTTGTTTTGTTGTATGTTATTGTTGTTGACAAATGTTCTCAAAACCAGAACAAAACATTGCTAAGTCACAAGATACTTATCTATCACAACGGTTGTTAAGCATAATCGTTGTGATATACCGCGCGCTTTTCAGAATACAACGGTCCCATGGCCGTGATTATAAGTAGCGCATTTACCACAACACTCTACATAACAATGCCTTGATCTGCGTTATTATATGTATTTTTCAACCGTTGTTAAAGGGGTTTTACGTAGTAGTGAACACTTTTAAAATATAATTGAAAACCAATTTCCAATCGAATTGATCAAACACCGATGAATTTGATAAATTGAGAAATCAACAATTAAAGAGATAAAGAGATAAAAGAGAGAGAGACCGAAATTTTTTTAGACAGTTCCCTAATCGGCCTCTCTATGGGTACGTCTGCCCTCAATTCGAAATCGAATTGAAATACTTGCAATTAACTTTTTCTTTGCAAAATCATTTATACAAGAGATGAAAAATGCAAACCCCAAAAACCCTATTATTTTGTGTTGATTCTTTCACCTCCAAACCCTTGATCAGAGACGAGAAAGGTCATTGGTTGGGCAGTTTCGCTAAATCTTTAGGGCAAGGCAGAGCTTTCATGACAGAGTTGTGGGGTGTTTTTGAAGGATTCGAACTCACTAAGACTCTAGGATTGCATAGTGTTGGGATTAATGTGGATTCCAATGTAATAGTGCATGCCATAGAGAAGGGAAAGCCGAGTAGGTAGCCTTGATTGTGAAGGTTATTCGATGATCATGAAGTTGTGATGATGTTGCACTGTTTTAGAGAAGTGAACAAGTGTGTTGACACGTTAGCGGATGTAGGATGCACTCTTGACTCTGAGTTTATCATTTTAAATTTGGCACCGGAGTTTATGTCGAGGTTAGATGATGATGTTAGAGGTATAACTATCCTTAGAATGATGTGTTTCTAGTTTATTTCTTGTTTTTGGACCTAAGTCCTATTTTTTTTCCTGAGTAGTTTAGTGGTTAAAATTCATCATTTTTAAAAGTGAACAAGTGGAATGTCACGTGTCCTTGTATCACTACAAGGTAAGTTGGTTTAACGGAACTCATTTAAATTATAATTGGTTTACCCCTTCTTGAGTTCTTGTCCATTATTTTATTTTGCCAATGACTTTGAAAATGTGACGAAAGAGAAGAGCAAGGAAGGTGGTTAGGAAAACGGATTAACGGGCGGTATACTTGTAATTACTATGAATTGACCAACTTTCCATGTGAATTTTTGTAGGTTTTATGTGGAATTGAGTTGGTGATTTTATTGTTTTTGGTTTGGATACACCATAAGTATCCTGATGAATATATTTTTTGACTATTAAAAAAAAAAGAAGAGCACGGAAGGGAAAATTAAAATTCGGCTTATGTCTCTTGTCTTTCTTCGGATACATGCTATACTATTTAAGAGATCGTTGGTATAATTGGTATGCAATTGGAGAAACTTTTTGAATTTCTCGTCAGTAAAAACGAAAAGTAAATTGGCATTAATTAAGTTAAAATGGGCAGCAAAAGTATAGTTCATGTATCCTTCTCATACCCTTTTGTTTTTTTGGTAAGGTGTGCCTTCCTCGATAGCTAGGTCGCCCTTACTTGTAATAAATGTAATATATAAAAAAAGTTCTCTTAGAGGCTTTTTATTTTCTTCTGTAAACTAGTGGGATACCCGTGCTATCTCACGGGTCCTGTCGGGATTTATATTTGTAATGCCCTGTATAATATATATCTAGAATAATACAATACACGCATTTTATTTGGTACTGACGCATCAAAAGTTCCTAATGACATAGTTCACATACTTGGCCCTTCTAAAAAACACAAATACAATCTATGGCACAAGTTATGGAAACTAGTCAAAGAAAATAAAATCTAAGAATGTACAATATTCCTCATTGTACAAGAACAATAAAATACACAGCGGAAAAACTAAAACTGAGCTTCTCTTGAAACATCCAAGCATAGCTCCATTTGTAAATCAACCTGCAATCCGAACCTGAAATATAACAACTATAGTGGGGTGAGATACATCAAATCTCAGTGAGTTCCCTATCCTATAGTCCTCTCGGCTTTACAAGGTTCTAAATAAACCTAACTCATGTCAAAGGGAAAAGGGAAAGACCATGAGTACACACGCACAAGTAACCACCACGGTGAGCCTGTAAACTCACACTAGTACCGAAGTACCTCCTGAGCCTGTAAACTCAAGGATTCACAATGTACCGAAGTACCTCCTGAGCCTGTAAACTCAAGGATTCACAATCAATAACCAATTACCAAGGCATCCCCTATTCCCGTCCGCTTCTACGTCTAGAAGGCGACCGAGTCATGGATCCTTGTAGCTACTTGGCATACGAATTGGATTCGGGATCACCGGTCCGTACACCGTGATCCGTCACTTCTCACGGCCCGTACATCGTCACAAGTCTCTTTACCCGTAGGCTCCAATCGTACTTAACACGGGACTCAAACCTGCCAAGTAGTTGTGCATAATGTTTCAGAGGAGGTGCTCGAGTCTCATGAAACTACACCGCAAGAAACAGTGGTTATGATTGAAATGCACACGCCTCGGCCTTTCATGCACGAGCGTTGCCACAAATGATAATTCACACTTCCGACACAGTTTATGGTAATGTTCCTCACTCTACCTATTTCATATTTTAACATGCATACATATTCAAACATGTTTTACAACAATTAATTACACATAGCATAAAACAATCGCATAATAGAATCACATAAAACATCACTTTCGGGTTCCCTCCGATTCATTCAATCGGGTATCAAATCCATTGTTTTTCACTTTCATAGCATAGGATATTTCCATAGCTTTACAACGACTATTACCATGCCTCGATCGGAGTTACGATCCAAAAGATATGGATCTTTAAACATTTCTCACAAATTTCACTTTTAAACATTTGTGCATTTTGTAAACATTACATTTCTATATTTTTCTTATCAATCCATAGCATAAACCTATGTTTCTATTCCACTATCATAAAGAGCATAAAATTAGCTTCCCAGCGCTTCGAACGGGGACCAAAACAGACTTACGGTTCAAAAGATACGGCCGTTTCAATTTTCATTTTTCTGTCAATAGCAGTGGTAACCGGTTAGCAGATATGCTGTAACCGGTTACTGGCTAGAAAACAGCCCAGAAACGTCATTTTTCAAAGGGTAACCGGTTACTGCGTAACAGAACCCAAAAATTCATATTTTCCTCCATTCTAAACCATCTCAACTCATCCCTAAACATATTAGGACATCAAAACAATTATCGACAGATGATTCTACACCTATAGTGATCATACTACACAATTTATAGCTCATTTTATCCGTTAGATTTCATTGATTAATCCGTTTAATCATTTTCTCTCAAATCTAACCTAAGTTCTAAATCCTTAATTCTAGAACTTAGAGTGTCTAACTAGAACCCACCTGATAATCGAAGAGGAGTTTGAAGAAGATGATGAATCGATGATCCAAGCTTTTCCTTCTTTTCCATTTTCCTCTTCTTCTTCTCTTCCTTCCTTTTCTTCTTCTTTTCTTCTTCTTACTATTTTTCATCTTTTCTTTCTAATATATATATATATATATATATATATATATATATATATATATATATATATATATATACTATATTATATAATATAATCCAACAGGGTAAAATATCTCCAACCGATATTTTGTCGTCTCAACCAATTGATCAATTATCAGAGTTACCAAAAATTACTTTCTTGAATTACCAATTATTAATCCGTCTCTTTAATAAAATAATTGATCTCTTCAGAGTTCATTAGTTGCTCTATTGATCCCAAATGTCAATACTTAAAGTTCTTAGAGGATTCCATTAATCCAATTATCCAAAGATAGAGCACATAGATACTCATCTGATCTCATCTGATATCCAATTGAGCATTTAAATAATACGGGGTATTACACTCTCCCCCCCTTAAATTGAAATTCGCCCCCGAATTTCCTCTATACGGCAATAACCACCAATTGTATCCTGGTCTAGATTCACACTTAACCTTTCTTCCGTCCACATTTCTGACGCATTCCAATTCCGACTTAACTTCACAAACCAAAATCCTTATTTCTATGAACTATCAGACTTCGGTTCCTTAGTCATACTCTTATTCCAATATTAGGTTAACTTCTAACCTTGCTTTTTCTATACCTCATTCGTTATTCCATGCAAACACTTAGTCACATTCTACCTCGGAAGGAATGTACCATTCTATATTCCTCTACTGAGTCACAACAAAACCACCACACCTTAACACAAATTAGGACAACAACACTCAACACATCTTCGCGATGTAATTCAGTGATTTCTTTCCTTTATGCAATTACCGACAACTATCCTTTCATAAATCCTTTAATATTCGAACCACTTCATAACTAGTCGACGACTTTCTTACCAGTTCCTTCTGATCTGATGTTATACATTGTACTCCTTCAATCCAGGATTTCCTTTCTTTCGTGTCACACCCAAAAGGTAACACACTTAGAACAAGATCTCCTTATTTCCATACTTACAAGCAACAATCCTTCTAATCCTTATTATTCTAACCGAACTCTTTCGTCTGTCACCTTCCACCGTGTAACCCAAATTCACACAGTGGAACACTACGAATTCTTGAGCAATACTAATTAACTATTAGTCCACGAAGAACACACTTATCCACTGGGGTCCTTACTAGCCAGCGGTACGCAAAACTTACTGACGTCCTATAGTAGAATAATTTCTTTACTAACACCCAATATACAAACATCGGTCCAACACTCTCCAGACGATAAAGATACAGGAGCTACATTGTTACGACCATAACCACACAACTCTAAATCCATTCTAAAGTAGATTAACAACCTTCATTTCTAGTTACCGCATTCCCTATTAATTCTTCTTACAGATTTCTGACTCCCTCAATGTCTCTTGATGACTTCGAGATCTCAATCAATCATAACGTGACACCATCACGGAACTTCAAACATAAACGAATCACCACTTATCTAAACTTAAACCATCTATAACGTAATTGTGAGTCTCCACACTACGCATCCATTCACATACAACACTCCAAATACCCTCATACCTTCGAAGTCCGTGCTATGTTTCTCAATTGAATTCACTTCTCTTAATCGTTCTGCTCCATAAACAATCCAAGTTATACGCTTAACTTCGGAACGTCCAATTCTTACTTGTACTGGGAAAGATAACTTCCAATTTCGTTCTCGGGTAAAACACCACTACACACAACTGGTACCACTCTCACGGTTTAAGTCCGATGCCATGAACTCATAGAAAATAACAATTACTAACAATACCAACTGGTCATACCTTACTAATACCATAATTACACACCGAAATATTCCTTGTAAGATCAATTCTTCGTGAGTATTTTTCAACTTCGCCCTTAAGACTCGCAACGGTATTGGTAGTAATACACTTACAACTTTCTCACACTCAAGGTAAAACCGAACAAAGTTAAAACATACAGATGACACACTCCACCCAGTGACAAGGCAAAATTCCAAATTCTGACGCGGTCACATGACAATCTTCGACGGGATAATTCAAACATAATTATACCACTCTTAGGTTTCCTCCGATTATTTAATCGGGCAATAAAATTGATATCTTTCACTTCCATTATATAGAGTATCCTCATAGCTCCCCATCGGTACCAAGAACACCTCGATCGGAAACACGGTTTGAAAGTTATGAATTTTCAAAGATAAATTTTTCAAAATACCACAGTGGTAACCGGTTAACACATATGCTGTAACCGGTTACTTCAAGCTTCACTGTTCACACAGAATCAAAATGAGAGTTAGAGGCACATTTCGTAACCGGTTAGCACATACGCTGTAACCGGTTACTGCGTTCAAAATCTGCGCAGAATACCAATTTTCAACAGGGTAACCGGTTAGCACATATGCTGTAACCGGTTACTCTGGGCTCAAAACCATAAAACTTGTTTTTAATCTTACCTTTCCATCTCAAACTCATTACAATCATTCACAATTACAGGAGTTTCTCTATACTTGAAAATGAATCGGGGTAATGCATCCTCTTGAAGAACCTTTCAATGATTTACACTTAGTCTATAATAAGGCTTAATTTGCTTCTCGTTGTTTTACCGAAATCTTACTTCTCAAAATACAATATTCACGGTTCCACAAGGTACGTCCCTTCACACTTGTCTCAAGAGTAAGAATCCATTACGTACACTTGTGACCATGGTGCAACTAGTACGCTTGTTCTTGATTCCAAGGTGTAACTTTCTCATTCCCCGTCATACTAATAGGGTTCTCATGGGTGAGCCATCCTTGATTATACTTCCTTAATTTGAGCCTCATAACTACACAATAACTCTATTGCACCTTCGTCCAAAAATACATTCTGTTGTCACTTCCTTATAACATACCGTTAATACCGTTTTCCATACTGCGTTTACTTCGCTCTCCATTGTAATCCTCTTAGGTCCAAATATAAAATCATCTTACTAAAATTTCCTTAAATCCAAGATACTTACTCTATTCCTTAACACACACTTCTTCCGGTCTGTATCGCTATACTTTCCGTCACTAAATGAAGTTCAAGCTTTCTCCAACACAAGAACTTATATTGTTCCTTGGGTAATTCAACAATTCCAAATTGGTCTCTCACTAAAAACAGAAATCCCGATGTATCATTTCGAACTAAATCTCTCTTCATAACTGAAGATACATAATTCATCACCTACTTTTCGTCTAACGCACACTTGTTTCACTTAAAGCATGTAAACACATCCTTGTGCTCCTTCACACACTTCTCTACTTCTTTAAGTTCCCATAAAAGCCAAACGTCCTTAACTCGCAACTTTTAACCCGTCGGAAGATATTGTTCCGAATACATTCCCTAAGGTACTCTCGTCCATTCAAGATACCTTAACGACCTTAGAAATTGAAGCACCAATTACCTATCTCACTTCCGGACCTTACGCCACGCGTTCCACAAAATAACCTTTCTTTTCTACGGAATAAGATTACTTGAAATCCTTATCCATATTAGTGGTCAATCCAGCTCTACTAGCAACTTTACATATTTCTTGATACCTTAACCAACCGTCCGATAGAGGTCCTCAACTTTAAGACTCCATCCATTCCAAAGGATTACTTAAACCACACATTACACTTTAATTCCATGCTACCCAAGGCATAACTTCTACCCTTACTGAGCTGACCAAAACTCCTCACTACTAACTTTTGGCTCGAGCGTTCCCTCACAGTACAAGTTCCGACAACACTTCGGAGTCCTCGTGGTCGCTCAACCATGATTCTACCTATCACATACATAGCATTAGGTTGATCAGGCCCAACACTAGATAGTATGATATTAAGTTTCATGATGGCCAGACACACTTAAGAGGCAGGAATAGATTTACTTATGATGTTTCAAGGCTAGGTCGAGGATTCGACCTGCTCTGATACCAACTGTAATGCCCTGTATAATATATATCTAGAATAATACAATACACGCATTTTATTTGGTACTGACGCATCAAAAGTGCCTAATGACATAGTTCACATACTTGTCCCTTCTAAAAAACACAAATACAATCTATGGCACAAGTTATGGAAACTAGTCAAAGAAAATAAAATCTAAGAATGTACAATATTCCTCATTGTACAAGAACAATAAAATACACAGCGGAAAAACTAAAACTGAGCTTCTCTTGAAACATCCAAGCATAGCTCCATTTGTAAATCAACCTGCAATCCGAACCTGAAATATAACAACTATAGTGGGGTGAGATACATCAAATCTCAGTGAGTTCCCTATCCTATAGTCCTCTCGGCTTTACAAGGTTCTAAATAAACCTAACTCATGTCAAAGGGAAAGGGGAAAGACCATGAGTACACACGCACAAGTAACCACCACGGTGAGCCTGTAAACTCACACTAGTACCGAAGTACCTCCTGAGCCTGTAAACTCAAGGATTCACAATGTACCGAAGTACCTCCTGAGCCTGTAAACTCAAGGATTCACAATCAATAACCAATTACCAAGGCATCCCCTATTCCCGTCCGCTTCTACGTCTAGAAGGCGACCCGAGTCATGGATCCTTGTAGCTACTTGGCATACGAATTAGATTCGGGATCACCGGTCCGTACACCGTGATCCGTCACTTCTCACGGCCCATACACCGTCACAAGTCTCTTTACCCGTAGGCTCCAATCATACTTAACACGGGACTCAAACCTGCCAAGTAGTTGTGCATAACGTTTCAGAGGAGGTGCTCGAGTCTCATGAAACTACACCGCAAGAAACAGTGGTTATGATTGAAATGCACACGCCTCGGCCTTTCATGCACGAGCGTTGCCACAAATGATAATTCACACTTTCGACACAGTTTATGGTAATGTTCCTCACTCTACCTATTTCATATTTTAACATGCATACATATTCAAACATGTTTTACAACAATTAATTACACATAGCATAAAACAATCGCATAATAGAATCACATAAAACATCACTTTCGGGTTCCCTCCGATTCATTCAATCGGGTATCAAAGCCATTATTTTTCACTTTCATAGCATAGGATATTTCCATAGCTTTACAACGACTATTACCATGCCTCGATCGGAGTTACGATCCAAAAGATATGGATCTTTAAACATTTCTCACAAATTTCACTTTTAAACATTTGTGCATTTTGTAAAAATTACATTTCTATATTTTTCTTATCAATCCATAGCATAAACCTATGTTTCTATTCCACTATCATAAAGAGCATAAAATTAGCTTCCCAGCGCTTCGAACGGGGACCAAAACAGACTTACGGTTCAAAAGATACGGCCGTTTCAATTTTCATTTTTCTGTCAATAGCAGTGGTAACCGGTTAGCATATATGCTGTAACCGGTTACTGGCTAGAAAACAGCCCAGAAACGTCATTTTTCAAAGGGTAACCGGTTAGCACATATGCTGTAACCGGTTACTGCGTAACAGAACCCAAAAATTCATATTTTCCTCCATTCTAAACCATCTCAACTCATCCCTAAACATATTGGGACATCAAAACAATTATCGACAGATGATTCTACACCTATAGTGATCATACTACACAATTTATAGCTCATTTTATCCGTTAGATTTCATTGATTAATCCGTTTAATCATTTTCTCTCAAATCTAACCTAAGTTCTAAATCCTTAATTCTATAACTTAGAGTGTCTAACTAGAACCCACCTGATAATCGAAGAGGAGTTTGAAGAAGATGATGAATCGATGATCCAAGCTTTTCCTTCTTTTCCATTTTCCTCTTCTTCTTCTCTTCCTTCCTTTTCTTCTTCTTTTCTTCTTCTTACTATTTTTCATCTTTTCTTTCTAATATATATATATATATATATATACTATATTATATAATATAATCCAACAGGGTAAAATATCTCCAACCGATATTTTGTCGTCTCAACCAATTGATCAATTATCAGAGTTACCAAAAATTACTTTCTTGAATTACCAATTATTAATCCGTCTCTTTAATAAAATAATTGATCTCTTCAGAGTTCATTAGTTGCTCTATTGATCCCAAATGTCAATACTTAAAGTTCTTAGAGGATTCCATTAATCCAATTATCCAAAGATAGAGCACATAGATACTCATCTGATCTCATCTGATATCCAATTGAGCATTTAAATAATACGGGGTATTACAATATTATATCATTGTCACTATTACTTATTAAATTTGTATATATTTATTAAGTTTGTTAATATTTATATAATTAAAATATATAACATAAAAAATATTTTTTCCAAAGTTTAAATAATTTTTGAAAGTAAAATTTTTATTTCATCATACAACTTATTAATAAAGTGTATTTAAAATAATATATTTTTGAATAAAAACAAAATAGTGGATAGACAATGATAATTATAACAATTTTAAAATAAAAAAATTTATTGGAACAATTATTTTTATAAAAAAAATATCAAAATTTTCAAATTATAATAGAATGCAATTTTATGAATTAATATTCCAAGAAAAGATTAGGTAAATAAAATAATTGAGTAATAAGTTATGATTAAATACATTATTATAATGATAAAGATAAAACACTATATCAATGAATCAATTAATAAAAAATAGAAAAAAAAAATTCATATGCTATTAGCCCAATTTGAGAAAGGCCCATTGTGATGAAACGTTTGATAACTCATTAACTTCCATCAGTTGCATCAAAACGTTTATGTTTTATTTCATTCTTCATCAAAACGTTTATTCTCTTTCAATCTTCATCAATTGCATGCGTGATCAGCTCAAGCTTCCAACAATGGCGAACTCCAAAACGTTGATTTCTCTAACAGATGAAGATAACCAACCCGAAAAAATGAGGTTACTTTCCGTCTACAGTTGATTTCTTTATTAGGTTTCTGTTGATTTCTTGATGTCCAGATATGCTGCATGTGTTTTATTTATGAATCGTTGAATATTTGTTTGAAAGGAATCGCAATTGCATGTACATTAGGATGAAATTTTGTTATGGGGTTTAAAAAACAAAAAAAAAATTTAGGGTTTGTAAACATGCCCCAAAGATGAACACGTTTTTTTTATTCATTGTAATCTGCTATCATAGTTCAGATACACAATAATAACAATGTTTATATACTTTTTTAAGCCATGAGGAAGCAATGGAAATAGTTAATGGATTGATAATTGAGGCTGGTGGTGTTCCTTCCGGCAAAAGAGTTGCGAAGAAACCTAAGGATAAGGCAAACACAAAGAAAAAAGATGATTATAGGAGGCTTAACAAACCAAATTCTGTTCTTGGTAAGGAAGATGACGAAATTATGGAGATACGTAAGGATGAGTTCCATTCGGCATTGAGGGCAAAGAATCAGGTGGTATAAGAACTTTTATATTGTTTTATGTATTTACAGTTCTATGTTAACTAATATTGTTAGATGTATTGAAATATTTGTTTGTTATGTTTTACAATAAAGGTGGCCAAAGGAAAAAAGAAAATGGTTGCATTTAAGGAGAAAATGGTTGTGGGTAACGGTAAGGAGGAGTTGCATGTGGGTAAAGGTGCAGTGAAGCTAGTTGTGTCTAAAGGAAAGAAGAAGTTGGATGTGCATGAGACTTCAAAGAAAGGTAAGGAGAAGATGCTTGTGGGTAACGAAAAAGACAAGATGCTTGTCATTAAAGGTACGGAGAATACGGCTGTCTCCAAAAGAAAGGAGAAGATGTACGTGGGAAAGACTTCAAAGAAGATGAATGATGTGGGTGAGACTTCAAAGAAGATGAATGATGTTAAGAAATTACATAGACGTAATGTAATGGGGTCGGAAAGAAGAGAAGAACACAATTTGAGAGAAATTGCTACAAATAGAGTCTATGAAGGAATTCATATGAGAAACAGAGTTTACATATGGGAAAGTACCATTTTGGATGCAAAATCCAAAATCAGGAACGTGCTGGTAAGAGTTAATTATGAATACTGTGTATTCTTTTAGTCCAAATATAAATCTAATATCAAATGTTATTTTCTTTATGTTTTTTTTACAGCATTTTCCCAGGAAGATGACCAAGAACTGCCTTAGACTTAGACAGAATGACATCAAGGTCGTTGATGTTGAAATTCGCGAGAAATTCAAATGGAAAATACATATGGCCAACCGAAACTGTAATACCCCGTAAAATTCTGAGCGTTTTGGATAATATTATTTTGGTCAACCGGGTTCTGGTGTACTCTGAGCAATTATTGGATAAAATAATTAGAGTAAACTGACGAACTCAGATTGATTAAATTTAATACTATTTAACTTGGAATTTTATTAATTGGTGCATTTGAGATAATTTGGTTAATTAGTAGTATTGCCAATTAATATTTTCTATGTATATTTTCTTTTCCTTGCCTTATTTGAAAAGTTAGAAAACTTTGAGAAGGAATTGGAAGAGAAAGGAAAAGAGAGGAAAAAGGAAGGAAAGGAAGAGGAAAATTCTCTCAAGAGCTCCAGGACTCGAATCATCAACCAATCTTCATCTTTTCATCTCAGCTTCAACCTCCTCATCTTGTAATCCAGGTGGGTTCTAGTTAGACACTTTAGAATAAAATTTTAGTGAGTTTTAGAGTTAGGTTGATATTGTTAGAAAATGTGAAATTTTACAATAGAATCATAATCTAACTGCTGAAATTCGATAATTGATTGTGTGTTATGCTGGTTATGATGATTATAACATATTTTGGTGTATTTGACTGAGAAAAAAAATGGGATTTTGGGGTTGTTTTGGATCACCCTGTAGCAGAATTTTTCTGCAGGAAAATTCTGGGTTTCCACTGCCCATACGCGTATCACGCAAGGCAATACGCGTATTGGGGTGGTCAATACGTGTATGGTAATGAAGGATTTTGGGCGTTACGCGTATGGGAGGAGGCAATATGCGTATTGGAGGATTAAATGAAATTTTGAGGGGAAATTAGCCTCTGCCCATACGCGTATCACTTTGGGCAATACGCGTATGACTGGGCGAGCCAGCTTAGCAATACGCGTATGGCTTAGGGCAATACGCGTACGGTCAGGAGGGTGAAAAATTGTGTTTTCTCGCGATACCATTTCTCGTTGTATCCATAACTTTTGACTCGGTTATCCGTTTTTAACATTCTTGATATCGTTGGAAAGCTAACAAAACGTACTTTCTTATTAAAATGGTTTTAAGATTTGTTAGCCGATTTAATTATGTTGGGATTTTGGAATAGTGTCGTTTTGTCGACTTTTATCGTTTAATGGTGTGTAATTGTTGTTGAATAGGTATGCATGTTAAAATATGAAATAGGTAGGGTGAGGAACATTACCATATACAATGTCGGAAAGTGTGAAATGACATAGTGACAACGCTCGTGCATGAATGGCCGAGGCGTGTGTGTGATAATCATAACCAGTTATTTTTGCGGTGTAGTTTCATGAGACTCGAGCACCTCCTCTGAAACGTACGCACAATTACTTGGCAGGTTTGATTCCCGCGTATAGTACGAATGGAGCCTACGGGTAAAGAGACTTGTGATGGTTAACAGGCCATGAGAAGTGACGGTTCACGGCTAACAGGTCGATGATCCCGAATCCATTTCGTAAGCCAAGTAACTACAAGGATCCATGACTCGGGTCGTCTTCTAGACGTAGAAGCGAACGGGAAAAGGGGATGCCTTGGTACTATTATTGATTAGTGAGATTCTTGAGATAACAGGCTCAGGACGTACTTTGGTACTAGTGTGAGTTAACAGGCTCACCGGTGTGGATACTTATATAGTGTGTGTACTCAAAGTCATTTCCCTTCCCTTTTGACTTGAGTTAGGTTTATTAGAACCTTGTAGAGCCGAGAGGACTTTAAGATAGGGAACTCACTGAGATTTGATGTATCTCACCCCACTGTTGTTTTTTACATCACAAGTACTGCAGGTTCCGCGAAGGGTAAGGATAAGGCCGTGTGATTATCCTTACTTATCTGATGGCTTTGCTTCCGTTGTGGATTTTTGAGATCATTAGTGATCTAGTTCTTAGTATTTGTCTTTGGAACATCTTGTAGATATACTATGCCGTAGTTTTTTTGTATTAGGTTTTTGGGCATGTATATGTATAATGTGTTTACTAGTAACTTATTGTATATTTTAGTACCAAAGGTGGAATTCATGTATAATATATGATTTGATGCATGTATGTATATATGGGTTTTACAGTTGGTATCAGAGCAGGTCGTATCCTCGACCTAGCCATGAAATAGGATAAGTTTTCTTTCCGTTTCATATGCGGCTTGTCGCCATTGGTCTTGCATGTTATATTTATGGTATTGAGTCTAATCAACTTAATCCTATCTGTATGAAATTCAGGAACATGGCTGTCAGGCGCAGAAACAACCGTGGTAGACCAAGAACCACTCCAGCAGGGACTAATCCGCCAGGTGACGAGGGAAATACTCCTTTATACCAATTTATGCAACAGATGCAGCAACAGCAGAATCAGTTTGTGCAACAAATGGTACAGCAAATGGCTGGTGGTGTGCATCCTCCAGTGGTGGTACCAGAAGCTGCAGGGGGAACCTTTAGGGATTTCATCCGTATGAATCCTCCGGAATTTCTGGGAGGATTAGATCCAGTAAAGGCTCATGAATGGATATCAGGTATGGAACGGATTTTCCTAATAGTTCAGTTCAGTGAGGAAAACAAGGTAGTCTCCGCTTCTCACTTGTTGAAGGGTTCTGCCATGAGGTGGTGGGAAAGTGCTTAAGCCTTAATGACAATTCAAGAGGTACCAAAGGTATGGGAGCAGTTTAAGATAACTTTTATGGAGAACTATTTTCCAAGTTCCTTGAGGTCTCAGAAGGAATTCGAGTTTCAACAATTGAGACAAGGCAACTTAACTGTGGCTTCTTATGCTGAAAAGTTCGAGGTTATGGCTGCTTATTATAGACAAGCCATGTATGCTCCTGATGAGAGGTGGAAGATTGATCAGTTTCTGTTTGGTTTAAGGGCTGAAATTTCACACAGTGTATCTCAGAGAGAATTTACTAGCTATGTTGAATTGCTAAGACAGTGTTATGTGGCTGAGCATAGTTTGAAGAAGGTACAAATGGAAGGAGACTTGAGTAGGATGAATCAAAGTGATCGAGGGAGATCGGATCAACAAGTTAGACCCAGGCAGCAATCATTCAAAGGGAAACAAGTTCAGAGTTCTAGGGCTAGTGTGCCTCCGGTATGCCGTACTTGTGGAAGGAATCATTATGGTAGGTGCAGTTTGGAGGGAATGAGGTGTTATCAGTATAATAAGGTGGGTCACATAGCGAAGGATTGTCCTCAGGGTAGGAATCAGGCACAAGGGGAGAATACCGGCCGAGTGTATACCTTGGATGCGAGGAAAGCAAAGAATGATAACTCCTTGATTGCGGGTACATGTTTCGTAAATGGACATCCTTGTTTTGTTTTATTTGATTGTGGGGCAACACATTCTTTTGTGTCCACGCGTTGCGTGAAGCGACTTGGGTTGCAAGATGTTCCTCTGCTTCCTCCTATGGTGGTTACTACTGCCATGGATGAGATTGTAGAGACACCGTTGATGTGTGAAAATTGTGTATTATCGGTGAATGAAAGAGTTTTCCAGATTGATCTTATTTGTTTGCCGCTTAAGAAAGTGGATGTTGTTCTGGGAATGGATTGGCTTTCTGCTAATTCGGTGTTTATTGGGTGTGAGGAAAAACTGATCATTATCCCATCTGCCGAGGCCACTTCGAAGGATGTGTTAACTACTATTTTAGAAGGTAGGGTTGGAATGATTAATTTCTTGTTTGAGGAGGAAAAGTCTGTTCTTTTGATTCTTACTAAGGAGGAGAGTAGTAACATCCCGTTTTGAGTATTCCGGTAGTTTGTGACTTTCCTGAAGTTTTCCTCGAGGATATCACTTCTCTTCCTCAGGAGCGGGAAGTGGAATTCTCTATTGACCTGATACCGGGAACGGCTCCAATATCCGTTTTTCCGTATCGGATGGCACCACTTGAATTAAGAGAATTAAAGGACCAATTGGAAGAATTGTTGGCTAAGCATTTTGTTCGACCCAGTGTTTCACCCTGGGGAGCTCTAGTGTTATTGGTAAAGAAAAAGGATGGTGGAATGCGATTGTGTATTGACTACCGTCAATTGAATAAGGTCACCATCAAGAATAAATACCCATTACCAAGGATAGACGACCTGTTAGATCAATTGAAAGGAGCCTGTGTGTTCTCGAAGATTGATTTACGGTCGGGTTATCATCAGATTCGTGTGAAGAGTTCAGATGTACCAAAAACTGCGTTTAGAACCCGTTATGGTCATTATGAATTCTTGGTGATGCCTTTTGGTGTGACGAATGCTCCGGCAGTTTTCATGGATTACATGAATCGGATATTTCAACCTTACTTGGACCAATTTGTGGTGATTTTCATTGATGACATTCTTATTTATTCTCGTGATCCTCAAGAGCATGGGGAACACTTAAGAATCGTTTTATCCATCTTGCAAGAGAATCAACTTTTTGCTAAGTTAAGTAAGTGTGAGTTTTGGATGTCTGAGGTTAATTTCCTTGGTCATGTCATATCCCAGGGAGGTGTAGCGGTCGATCCATCAAAAGTTGAAGCAGTGATTAATTGGGAAAGACCAAAGAATGCTTCTGAAGTTAGAAGTTTCTTGGGGTTGGCAGGGTACTACAGAAGGTTTATCAAGGGTTTTTCGCAGTTGGCTTTACCGTTGACGAGACTTACTCGGAAGGATTATTCGTATGAGTGGGATTCGGCTTGTGAAAGAAGTTTTAGGAGTTGGAAGGAAAGATTGACTACCGCTCCTATTTTGGTGATTCCTGATTCTAGCAAGTCGTATGAGGTATATTGTGATGCATCGAAAAAGGGATTAGGTGGGGTGTTAATGCAAGATGGACATGTAGTGGCTTATGCTTCACGACAGTTGAAAGTCCATGAAGAGAATTACCCAACGCATGATTTAGAATTGGCAGCAGTTGTTTTTACCTTGAAAGTGTGGCGTCACTATTTGTATGGTGTACGTTTTGAGATGTTTTTGCGACCACAAAAGCTTAAAGTACTTATTTGATCAGAAAGAGTTGAACATGCGTCAGAGGAGATGGATGGAATATTTGAAGGATTATGACTTGGAGTTAAAATACCATCCGGGTAAAGCAAATAAGGTGGCGGATGCATTGAGTAGGAAGGTGTTGCATAATGCCGAGTTGATGATGTTAGAGTATACCCTAATGGAAACGTTTAGAGACCTAAATCTTCAATTTAACTGGACTCCAAATTGTGTAGTCATGGGGAATTTGAATGTCTCTTCTACTCTTAGGGAAGAAATCCAGCAAGAGCAAGGATTAGACAAGAAGTTACAGGAAGTGTTACTACAACCGGGTTTTGTGCGAGCTACTGACGAAACTATTTTGTTTAACCAAAGGGTTTGTATTCCGGATAGCACGGAGTTAAAACGAAGGATTTTGGAAGAATCGCATAAGGACGTTTTTACTATACATCTGGGGTCTTCAAAGATGTATTAAGATTTAAAGAGGGAATATTGGTGGCCCGGGATGAAAAAAGATATTGTGGTGTATGTGTCGGAATGTGCAGTGTGCCAACAAGTGAAAATTGAACACCAACGGCCAGGTGGCTTGTTGCAACCTTTAGAAATTCCGACGTGGAAATGGGAGAGTATTTCAATGGACTTCGCAGTGGGATTGCCCCGTGCGCAGGGTGGTTATGATTCGATTTAGGTAATTGTGGGTCGGTTAACGAAATCAGCTCATTTCTTAGCTGTGAAGACTACCTACAAGGCGAGTCATCTCGCAAGGTTGTTCATCTCAGAAATAGTGAGATTGCATGGCATTCCTACTAGCATCGTTTCGGATAGAGATCCAAAGTTTACCTCAAGATTTTGGAGAGCTTTTCAACAAGCCATGGGAACGATGTTATGTTTGAGTACGTCGAATCATCCGCAAATGGACGGTCAGACGGAACAGACAATACAAACTATGGAGGACATGTTAAGAGCTTGTGTACTTGAAAGCGGAGGAAATTGGATAGAACTCTTGTCGTTGATCGAATTCTCTTATAATAACAGTTACCATGCAAGTATTGGTATGGCACCTTATGAGGCATTATATGGTAGGAAGTGTAGAACACCATTGTGTTGGGCGGAAGTTGGCGACGATAGAATTTTGGGACCTGAGATTATTCACGAGACCACGAAAAAGATTAGAATGATTCGTGGAAAAGTTAAACAAGCCCAAGATCGTCAGAAAAGTTATGCGGACAACCGTAGGAGACCGTTAGAGTTTGATGAGGGTGATCATGTATTTTTGAAGGTTACTCCGAGATTGAGATTGAAATGACCATTTAAATCGCGGAAGTTAAGTCCAAGATACATGGGACCGTATCAAATCTTAGAAAGAGTTGGAGAAGTAGCTTACAGATTAGCCTTACCGCCTTCTCTATCAGAAATGCACGACGTTTTTCATGTGTCTCAGCTTCGGAAATTTGTCCCAGATCCTCTTCAGCCCATTTTGCCAGATACAATTGAGATAGAAGCTGATTTGACGTTTGAGCCTCAACTGAGTCGTATCACAGGAAGAGAAACTAAAGTGCTGAGAAATAAAGAGATTCCTCTTGTTAAGGTTCAGTGGGATGAGACGCATCTAGGCGATGCAACTTGGGAATTGGAATCGGAAATGCGGGAAGTTTACCCTCATCTGTTCAGGAAATCTTTTAAATTCGAGGGCGAATTTCTATTTAAGGGGGGAGGATGTAATACCCCGTAAAATTCTGAGCGTTTTGGATAATATTATTTTGGTCAACTGGGTTCCGGTGTACTTTGAGCAATTATTGGATAAAATAATTAGAGTAAATTGACGAACTCAAATTGATTAAATTTAATACTATTTAACTTGGAATTTTATTAATTGGTGCATTTGAGATAATTTGGTTAATTAGTAGTATTGCCAATTAATATTTTCTATGTATATTTTCTTTTCCTTGCCTTATTTGAAAAGTTAGAAAACTTTGAGAAGGAATTGGAAGAGAAAGGAAAAGAGAGGAAAAAGGAAGGAAAGGAAGAGGAAAATTCTCTCAAGAGCTCCAGGACTCGAATCATCAACCAATCTTCATCTTTTCATCTCAGCTTCAACCTCCTCATCTTGTAATCCAGGTGGGTTCTAGTTACACACTTTAGAATAGAATTTTAGTGATTTTTAGAGTTAGGTTGATATTGTTAGAAAATGTGAAATTTTACAATAGAATCATAATCTAACTGCAGAAATTCGATAATTGATTGTGTGTTATGCTGGTTGTGATGATTATAACATATTTTGGTGTATTTGACTGAGAAAAAAATGGGATTTTGGGGTTATTTTGGATCACCCCGTAGCAGAATTTTTCTGCAGGAAAATTCTGGGTTTCTACTGCCCATACGCGTATCACGCAAGGCAATAAGCGTATTGGGGTGGTCAATACGTGTATGGCAATGAAGGATTTTGGGCGTTATGCGTATGGGAGGAGGCAATACGCGTATGGGTTGGGCAATACGTGTATTGGAGGATTAAATGAAATTTTGAGGGGAAATCAGCCTCTGCCCATACGCGTATCACTTTGGGCAATACGCGTATGGCTGGGCGAGCCAGCTTGGCAATACGTGTATGGCGTAGGGCAATACGTGTACGGTCAGGAGGGTGAAAAATTGTGTTTTCTCGCGATACCATTTCTCGTTGTATCCATAACTTTTGACTCGGTTATCCGTTTTTAACATTCTTGATATCGTTGGAAAGCTAACAAAACGTACTTTCTTATTAAAATGGTTTTAAGATTTGTTATCCGATTTAATTATGTTGGGATTTTGGAATAGTGTCGTTTTGTCGACTTTTATCGTTTAATGGTGTGTAATTGTTGTTGAATAGGTATGCATGTTAAAATATGAAATAGGTAGGGTGAGGAACATTACCATATACAATGTCGGAAAGTGTGAAATGACATAGTGACAACGCTCGTGCATGAATGGCCGAGGCGTGTGTGTGATAATCATAACCAGTTATTTTTGCGGTGTAGTTTCATGAGACTCGAGCACCTCCTCGGAAACGTATGCACAATTACTTGGTAGGTTTGATTCCCGCGTATAGTACGAATGGAGCCTACGGGTAAAGAGACTTGTGATGGTTAACAGGCCATGAGAAGTGACGGTTCACGGCTAACAGGCCGATGATCCCGAATCCATTTCGTATGCCAAGTAACTACAAGGATCCATGACTCGGGTCGTCTTCTAGACGTAGAAGCGGACGGGAAAAGGGGATGCCTTGGTACGGTTATTGATTAGTGAGATTCTTGAGCTAACAGGCTCAAGACGTACTTTGGTACTAGTGTGAGTTAACAGGCTCACCGGTGTGGATACTTATATAGTGTGTGTACTCAAAGTCATTTCCCTTCCCTTTTGACTTGAGTTAGGTTTATTAGAACCTTGTAGAGCTGAGAGGACTTTAAGATAGGGAATTCACTGAGATTTGATGTATCTCACCCCACTGTTGTTGTTTACATCACAGGTACTGTAGGTTCCGCGAAGGGTAAGGATAAGGCCGTGTGATTATCCTTACTTATCTGATGGCTTTGCTTCCGTTGTGGAGTTTTGAGATCATTAGTGATCTAGTTCTTAGTATTTGTCTTTGGAACATCTTGTAGATATACTATGCCGTAGTTTTTTTGTATTAGGTTTTTGGGCATGTATATGTATAATGTGTTTACTAGGAACTTATTGTATATTTCAGTAACAAAGGTGGAATTCATGTATAATATATGATTTGATGCATGTATGTATATATGGGCTTTACAGAAACAATAGACCCAATCCTAATGAAAGGTATTTTTCCCAAGAATAATGTGAATTTGGGAGAAAGAAAAATATCAGTAATGGAGATATTTTGATTTTTAAGATGATGAGGTTTTCACCATACATCTATCTAACAATAAATAGATGTTAGATGTGTAAAGTGAATTTCATATGAACCTTTTTTTGGTTAATTAGCTTGCAGTTATATGTAATGTATGGAATATGTAGCAGTATAAGGTGTTACTTCAAAACATGTTATTAAGTATTGTGATCTTTATGTTTTAGTTTGTTACGTTAAACATCAGTTCTATATTAAAATTAATGTTATGCTATCCTATGTGTTTTGAATTTAGTTCATTGGTTGCATATATTTTAAATAAGGTTTTTATAATGCCAACCCTAACATTAAGGTATGAGAGAAAGAAGATTTTAGTGGGAGAATATCAGTGAGTGGGTCGTGGCAATTTTTTATTTAATATGAGAGAGTGATGTTATATTATAGTGATATGGTTATTTCAAAATGTGAGTGGTTATAGTGGAAGATGGTGAGTGATGAATGAGAAAAATGGTGCAAGTCATTTTGGAATTGATGTGGATGTGTTTGTGTTTATTTTGTAGGTTTGTGTGTGATTGTGTTATGAACATTTTGCGGGTTTGTGTATAAGGTTTGTAAAATAAATAGTGGCTTTGGTTTTAAGTCGTGCCAAAGCTGCAATTTCTTTATTGGAGTTAGCAGGTGGTTCCATTTAGTTAGAGAGTTGTAGTGAATGTAAATGATGATATCAGATTATCTTAAGAATAATAGAAACATTGTTAAAATATCCCAATACTTGGAAATCTTTATGTTTGGGTGGTAGCCATTGTAACAGGAATAGAGCTTCTACCTATAACATGCCATAAGAACCGTTGGAGTAAAAGTAATGAACCTAAAAGCTAATAGTCATGCGAGCTTTAATGTTCTTTTTTTAAAAAATTAGACTTATAAATTAAATCATACTATAGTAATATATTCATACAGTAAAAGAAAATGGTTTAGTCTATCATGTGGTATTGGTTTAATAATTAGTTTTTGTTACATTAATAATTGGTAAGCCTATTCAATATATCACGTGGTATTAGTTTTCTAATTAGATATATATGACATTGTTATAATAAAAAGTTATGACTAATTCTACATAGGTAGACTAAAAGACACACTTAAAAAGTAAAAAAGCATGCACAACTCATTATAACCTCAGCATTGTAAAACGCAGAAGCATTGGAAAACATGAAAAGTTTTTGTGTGAATTAGAAGTAATATTGAAACATGCAAAACCTTATAGTAACACTTGTTTTATATTCCCATCATTCAATACTACAACATAGCTACACTACCAATAAGACACATTGTAATATCACATCAAACTTTCACTTTTATAAACAATGGGCTAATCTACTTTAAATATACAATAGAAGATTTGAAGACTAAGCAAGTAAGATCACAAATATATAATATATAGTGAGAGAGAACTTTCAAAACCAAGAGGAGGATCATAGTAGTAGAATATATCAACACGGGGCAACATGATGTTGCGACGAAAGAAGTGAAAGTTGAGCAATATGATGGACAATCTTCACAATTGTATGGTGGGGAGCTTGTTGGGCAAATATTTTGGAATAAGTTGATCAAGGGTTCACAAAGAAAGTCATCTTAAGTCCTTGTAAGTTCATGAAAAATTATATTAGCTATTTTCATACAACATGATGTATTATTTTGATAATATTATTCTCAAATTCTAATGTTTACATTACTTCATAATGTATTATGCATGCAGCAATTCCCTCAAGAGGTGATAAGAAAGGCTTTAAGACATGATATTACTACATGCAAGATGGTTGACATAGACACATATGAAGTTTATGATTGTGAAATAAAGAAATCAAAAACAGAATACTTGGAGATGCATGTCGGTACTGGTTGGTATGCATATGCGAAGAAAAAAAAATTAAAGCCGTGATAGGTTATTTTTTAGATACAATTCGGAGGATGAAGTCATGTACGTGAATATATTGAGAAACGAAGATAGAAAAAAGATTGAACGAAGTGGGTTCCGTGTTTGATGAGTACAAAATGCTTTTCCCTTTTGCGGAAACAGTATGAAGTTATGATATTATATTAGTAACGTTGGAGTTGGATTAAGTTATGTCTTGTTAATGTAACAATGTCTTCATGAAGATAACAAATATTTTGTAGTACTAAGGGCCATCATGAAGTGTAATTTTGTTTAAATGTTTGGATTATATATAGTATGGTATTAGACATGTAATACTTATATTGTAATGCACCCAGTTTTATAAATTATAATTAAGTTTATTGAAGTATGAGTAATATCTTTTTAATGTAGATCATTACAGTGGTATTGGTCAATGAAGTAAAACATACAAAATAAACATTAGAACAATTATATAATAATAGTTAAATAAAATAAAATTTTATGGTTATGATTATTATATTATTATTACCACAATTTTAGATGTTAAAGGATCATAATCAGAAGCAAAGCATACACCAGTAGGAAGATCACTTGGTTTCAGATTTGGATCTAAATAAGATGGTAAAAGCTATGTTTAGGTAATTAAATTCAAGTTTGTTTTAGCTTCATATAGCAAAATAGATTCAAGTTTGTTTTAGTTTCAGATAGCAAAATAATTATCATTCCAATATGAATGCAACAATTTCTGTTTGTCATTGTCAAAAAAGTTTTGACTTACATTGAGATATTTTAGGAACATAAAGTCAAAATAAAGTAAAAGTTAATAAATGAAAGACAAAATAGACAATGATACACATATGGGTTGCTATCATATTACAACCGTCACTTGCAGATTTTAAACTTGAGGACAATTAACAAAACTTGAGATTCAGCTACAATAACCTCTATACTGCAACATGTTTCCTGCAAAGATTAAAAAAAATGTTATAATTCTCAAAATTTCTTAAAGATCTGTGTATATCTATAGGAAATCATTGAGAACCATTAAGTAATAGAGTAAAATATATATTTAAATTTTTAAAAAATAATATAATAATAAAAGTATACCGATTAACGAAGTGCTTCGAACACTTCCTTGTACACAACATTTGTAGTAGTCGAAGACGGTGCATTCTCCTTGTCATGTATTAGAATTTTGAGCCCGCTTTTTTACTTAACTCGTGAAATAGCAACATACAACTGCCCATGCCTAAACATCGGAGTAGGCAAGTACAGTCCAACGCTATCAACCGATTGACCTTGGGATTTATTAATTGTCATTGCATAGGAGACAATTATTGGAAACTGTCTCCTAATCAACTTGAAAGGCCAAGGTGACTCAGATGGTGACATAGACATTCTAGGGATGTAAAAAATATTACTTGTGTTCTTTCCAGACATGATCTTTGCTTCTATCACATGATTTGCCAACCTTGTAACAATTAACCTTGTCCCATTGCACAACCCATCAACCTGGTCCAAATTTCTCATTAGCATTATAGGTGTACCAACCTTCAATTTTATCTTATGATTTGGAAGTCCTGATGTTCTTAATTTACTAAGAAATTCAGGAGTCAAAACTTCATAAGCTTCATTATAACTTGTATTTGTTCTATCAATTGAATCCAAACTCAAATACTCTTTCTCTTCTCCTGAAAACACAATTACAAAAACAAAACATGAAACATGTTGTCAAAAAGTTATTAATTTTATGAAATATATTATGTATAAATAAACAAAAGATAAATGACATTTACCTGGAATGATATCCAAAACATAATGATTGATTTTATCCACAATTTCTATTGTTGAGGCAAGAATGGCTTTCCCTTGTAAGAATTCAACATCTTGATAATTTCCTAACAAATTGGGATATGTGCTATCAACAATAGCCCTTATGGGATCATCAAAGTTGGAAATCAACAATTCATTGGGAATTTCTATATCAATCAATCCATCATTTGGTTCAGAAATCTTACCATCTCCAACTTCCAATATCCATTTTGAGAATTTTGCAAGTTCATTAGAACTTGTATTATCTCTTCCATGTTGAAGTCTCATATTTTTCGTAAGCTTTAGAACCTTACAATGGTCCCATACATAGGACGAACTAATCGATGCATGGACAATATCCGAACGACCTGCTCTTGGAACAACGGGAAGAATTTGTCTAAAATCTCCTCCGAAAACAATCACCTTTCCACCAAATATTGTATTGTGGAGACCCTTTTTGCTCATGAGATATTTAAGGGTTTTATCTAATGCCTCAAAGCAATTCTTATGAGACATAGGTGCTTCATCCCATATTATCACATCCGTAGCTTCAAATAATTGTGAATGTTCAGTGTCTTTGTCGACGTTGCAAGTTGAGTTGTCAAGTGTTGGAACAGGTATTTTGAACTTTGAGTGAGCTGTTCTTCCACCTGGCAAGAGTAACGATGCTATCCCACTCGAAGAAACAGTAAGAACAATTTTTTTCTGCGAACGAAGTGCACTTGACAGTGTCCTCCACATGAAAGTTTTACCGGTTCCTCCGTAACCATGTAAAAAAAACACACCTCCTCTATTATTGTGGACAGCTTCAATAATAGTATGAAATATTCCAAGTTGTTCATCTATAAATGATCACTTTCTTATTATAAGTAGAAACAAAAAAGATATTTTTGAAGTCAGAATAAAAATAAAATATCTCACCTGTAAGTGCACGGAAAAGCTCTTCGAATTTCTTTTGTTTGGTGTTAGCATCGTAATCAAGTTTGTCATAAATCAAACAGTTGCCAACATGCCTTGTGACATAGCTATTCGGATATGGCATAGATTTAAATTCATGCAAACTTCTTCTATTTGATTGCAACATATTTTCAATCTCAATGAGTGTCAAATTCTCTAACTCATTGTCTGATAGCTGCAAATCTGTGAACATAGAATTAGATGTTAAATAAAAACGTTTGGAATCGAGTTCGAAACTCTACAATCTACAATGGAATTTTAATCTGACGTTTTACAATTTGTCAACAAAATAATAAATCATAAAACTCTGCTATGCAATTTATTATGAAAATTTACAACTTTTTGAAATTAAAAAAAAAAATAACAATTCAAAAGTTGTGTGCATCTACATTTGAGTGAGGCATAACTTTTGAATGCATACACTGGTTTTATTGGAAGAATTTTAAATACATAATTAAGTAATATAGTATTCTGTCAGGTAATAGCTAAGAAATAAGTATTGTGTGTAAAATATATCCAGCTCAAATGTATGATGGGGAAGGTGTTTACACAATAAAAAACATACAGGTCAAAATAGCCTTACATAATGCAGATATAAAATAAGTATATAATCATTATATAAATCATATTTCAAATTAGATAAGTTTAAAAGAAGTGTTATGTTACTTTAACTTAGGAAAGAATAATAATAATAATAATAGTTACCTCTTATATTTGTATTCCGTCTTTGTTGATACAGAATACCGTCGGATAACGTCCTCCAAGTTTTTTCCCAAACATGAGGCGGTCTATTCACTGTACCAGAAAGTAACATTGTAACAAATAACTTTCTCAAAAAGTGTCCAGAACCCCAATCTTTTGCCTCATTTATGGCTGCAACATATTCATTGTCATCATTAAGAAATCCCATTTCGAAGCATGCATCCCTAAAACTATTCTGAACCTTTCCACTCACGAATTTTATATCCTCATAGCAAGTTGGTCCCTTGACAACAGTTAGCATCATTCTCAAATATTACAACTCACCGGTACTTGGAGGAACCCAAATTAGGCGGCCAATAGTATGCCCCCTTTTACGTGGTTTCCATCATCAGTATCTCTTATCATAAACAAACTTCGAAAGAAATTGAGAGTAAGTTAAAGATTTGGCTTCTGGATATGTTTTGTTAGCTTCCATCCACGCCGTAAACATAGAATATTTAACACTTGGTTTGTCAAGGACCTCATCTATCAATTCATAATCTGTATAGTAAACAGAGTTGTCGCCCTCAAGATGGAAGTACAACCTTTCAACTGCAGGTGACCTACCATGAATTGGAAATGAAAATATCCTCCAACACGCTTCACTTGGTGAGACATACCTGCAATCAAGATATTGCTTTATTTCATTAACGTTTTTTATGACAAAATTTCCATCCTCATCAGTCTGGACAACCGCAACAGTGATTCTATCATACCCCTTGTTAATATACTTGAATAAGTACTTAACCGAAGAACTCTGATTACACCACTCCATATTGATGTGTGCCTAAAACTTCTTCAACAGATACGGATTATAAGGAACCACAAACCTGTTATCAAGTACAACATGATTTTTCATAACTGTAATCCCAGTTTATCTTCTTCAGTACACGGGAAATCCATCATGATCAACAACGGTTATAGGCTGAAAATTCTTGGGAAAGAATTTAGAACACTTCCCATTTTTCATGCAAGGTGAAGATCTGTTTGCTAAACCACATGGACCATGGATCATATGTGTCTTTACCAAATGATATAACTGCTTATCATCTTCTTCCTTTAGTATCTCCGCTGAAATGATCTTGTTTATATCATCAGGAGTTGGATACTTACTTGAGGGTGCAAGAATAGGATGATATGGGCATGTGGTAAACCTCGCTTTTGGAATTCGATGGTGTATATATCTGCAATAATGTGAGTTAAGCATAAATTTTTGAATATTACGCATTTAATAACATCAAAAAAATCAACAAAATGATAACTTACATGCAAGGACTCGGCCTAAGACATGCTTTTTTGTTAGATCACACAACATCGCATCGAACTTTATTTTGAAGACTCGTGAGATTATATCTGGACGATCTTGAGAATTTAATTTGTTATTGCTCAACAATCTTTGAATTTCGGGCCAGTTAGGATTGCAAGTAAAGGTGATAAAAAGATCTCGAAATCCAAGATGACTACAAATTGCCATACCATCAAAATAAAGTTGTTCCATGAACCTCCGACTTCCAACATAAGTTGACGGTAAAACCACTCTTTTACCTTTGCTGGAACCTTGAGTATTTGCATTGGTGTCTGTTGATTTCAAATTGCAATACCTTGAAACACGGAGTTTTTTTTATGCTTACGTATATAATTCAATCTCTGTGACTACATCATAGTAAATCCATCAACCAAAAATTGTTGAAACAACCTTCTTGATCGCAAGAGTGTTTGTGCTTCATTATGTCTGGACTGAATCCTATAAGAAAGCCATTCTCTAATAGTAAGCTTATTCATCTTCATTTTGTTTTTGGAGTTAGTTTGCCTGAGAAGTACATCAAGTCTAAAACCATCTTCTCCATAAGGAAACAAAAGTGGATACTGGTAGGCCAGATAACTTGGATGAAACTCACTTATTCTATTAAGTCTTCCACTTTGTCTTTCAAGAAGAATATCCCTTTTATGACCGGTATTGTAATACCCCATAATTTTGTGAACATTTTGAATAATATTATTATGATCAACTAGGTTCCTGGGTACTCTGAGCAATTATTGGATAAAGTAATTAGAGTAAACCGACGAACTCAGAATTTGATTAAATTAATATTATTTAACTTGGAGTTTTTATTAATTGGTATATTTGAGATAATTTGGATAATTAGTAGTATTACCAATTAATATATTTCTTTGTATATTTTCTTTTCCTTTGCCTTATTTGGAAAAAGATAGAAACATTAGAGAAAGAAAGAAAGGAGAAGGAAAAAGGAAGGAAAAGTAGAGGGAATTCTCCAAGAGCACAAGAGCAAGAATCATCAACCAATCTTCACCTTTTCATCTCAGCTTCAACCTCCTCATCTTGTAATCCAGGTGGGTTCTAGTTAGATGCTTTAGAGTAGAGTTTTATTGAGTTTAGAGTAATTTTGACATTGTTAGAAAATGAGAAATTTTGCACTAAAATCATGTTTTAATGATCCTTATAAGTGATACTTGTTACATATGTGCTGTTGTGTATCAAATTGGTAAATTTTCTGGTGTTTAGAAGTGAATTGGAAGGAAAATGGATCAATTTTCGCAGACCCATTATGCAGGAAATTTTCTGGTTTTCACGCTGCCCATACGCGTATCACCCAAGGCAATATGCGTATTGGTCAAGGCAATACGCGTATGGCTGCGCAGAAATGTGGGCAATACGCGTATGGGGTTCCATTTTTCCCGGCCATCTGCCCATTTGCGTTTTGGTACGCGTACGGTTTTGGGCATTACACGTATGAGGTAGGGTAGTACGCGTATTGGGGTTTTAAAAGGAATTTTTAGGGAAAATCAGTCTCTGCCCATACGCGTATGACCTTGGGCAATACGCGTATCGCTGGGCGAGCCAGCTTGGCAATACGCGTATGGCTTAGGGCAATACGCGTACGGTCAGGAGGGTGAAAAAATTGTGTTTTCTCGCGATACCGTTTCTCGTTGTGTCCATAACTTTTGATTCGGTTATCCATTTTTAATATTCTTGATATCGTTGGAAAGCTAATAAAGTGTACTTTCTCATGAAAATGGTTTTAAGGTTGTTGGTCGATTTAATTATGTCGGGATTTTTGGAATAGTGTTGTTTTGTCGACTTTTATTGTTTAATGGTGGTTAATTATTTTTTTGAAATTGTATGCATGTTAAAATATGAATTAGGTAGAGCGAGGAACACCACCATAAACAATGTCGGAAAGTGGGAATTGTCTTAAGTAACATTGCTCGTGCATGAAAGACCGAGGCGTGTGTATAATAATCATAACATTACGCCAAAAATATGATTAGACAGCACCAAAAAGACAGCGCTTTTATGCAAAAGTGCTGCTAAAAAGAATAAAAAAATTTCGCTAAAAAAAAGTGCCTTAAAAGAAAGGCTTTAGAAAGCGCTTTCCAAAAAGCGCTGTAAAAGAATGTAAAAGAGTGCCACCTTAGACAGCGCTTTCCAAAAAGCGCTGCTATAGGTATCACTTTAGAGAGCGCTTTTAAAAAGCGCTGTCTAAAGGGCACCTTAGAAAGCGCTTTCAGAAAGCACTCTAATAGGGCTCAATTTCTTTTCACTTTAGAAAGCGCTTTCTAAGGAAAAGCGCCTTCTAAAGTCATTTACTAATTAAAATATAAAACAATTCTAAACATTTTCAGAGACAGCGCTGTATTTGTTATTTGGCACAATTATACTGAAAAACATCAAGAATCACAAAAAATGGCAAAAGGGGGGGCGGGGGGGGGGGGGGGGGGTCGAACCCACGCCCTTTAGGTAGGGAAAGGAATTTTAAATTATATTAATATATCAAATTATATTTAATATATTTAAATTATATATTTTAACTTATTTAAATTATATTTAATATATATAAATTATATTAATATATAATTTAAAATATATTAATTTAAAATATACTTTAAATTATATTAATATATCAAATTATATTTAATATATTTAAATTATATTTTAATTTATTTTAAATTATATTTTAAATTATTCAAATAATATATTTAAATATATATGTTTTAAATACAAACATTTTAACTTATTTAAATTATATTTAATATATATATATTAATATATAATTTAAAATATATTAATTTAAAATATACTTTAAATTATATTAATATATCAAATTATATTTAATATATTTAAATTATATTTTAATTTATTTTAAATTATATTTTAAATTATTCAAATAATATATTTAAATATATATGTTTTAAATACAAACATTTTAACTTATTTAAATTATATTTAATATATATAAATTATATTAATATATAATTTAAAATATATTAATTTAAAATATACTTTAAATTATATTAATATATCAAATTATATTTAATATATTTAAATTATATTAAATTATATTTTAATTTATTTTAAATTATTCAAATAATATATTTAAATATATATGTTTTAAATACAAACATTTTAACTTATTTAAATTATATTTAATATATATAAATTATATTAATATATAATTTAAAATATATTAATTTAAAATATACTTTAAATTATATTAATATATCAAATTATATTTAATATATTTAAATTATATTAAATTATATTTTAATTTATTTTAAATTATTCAAATAATATATTTAAATATATATGTTTTAAATACAAACATTTTAACTTATTTAAATTATATTTAATATATATAAATTTTATTAATATATAATTTAAAATATTCTTTAAATAATATTAACATATCAAATTATATTTAATATATTTAAATTATATTAAATTATATTTTAATTTATTTTAAATTATATTTAAAATTATTCAAATAATATATTTAAATATATATGTTGACACCTTATTTTATATATTTATGGAGTGAGTATAAACAATGGATGAGGGCGTAGTACCGCTGGTCAAGGAGGTTTGTGTTTTTGATTGCCATGCTTTGAGTCTGGGGTTCGAATCCCCCTCGCCCAAGACTCATTTTTATATTTTTTGACATTTTCAGGTAAACCTTAGAAAGCGCTTTCCAAAAAGCGCTGCTATAGGTGTCACTTTAGAGAGCGCTTCTAAAAAGCGCTCTCTAAAGGCCACCTTAGAAAGCGCTTTCCAAAAAGCGCTGCTATAGGTGTCACTTTAGAGAGCGCTTTTAGAAAGCGCTCTTATAGGCCTCTAATTATTTTCACTTTAGAAAGCGCTTTCTAAGGAAAAGCGCCCTCTAAAGTCCTTTACTAATTAAAATATAAAACAATTCTAAACATTTTCAGAGACACTTTTATTCATTTTCTCTCTCTCTCTCTCTCTCTCTCTCTCTCTCTCTCTCTCTCTCTCTCTCTCTCTCTCTCTCGACCGTTTCTCTAAACCCTCGCCGTCGTTCTTGCCATTGCCATTGCCATTGCCGTTCGTGAAAACGTTGTTGTTGTTGTTGTTGTTGTTCTTATTCTCTTATCATTCATTTCTCTTTTATTGTTCATTTCTCAAATCGTTCTGAAAACGAAAACGAATAAGGTACTCTTTTATTATTCATTTGTCTTTTATTATTCATTTCTCTTTTACTATTCATTTCTCTGAAAACGAAAACGAAAAAGTTTTCACGATGAGGATAAAAGCTTCCTCTTTTATTGTTGCAGAATCTTTTTTCTTTTATTTTTCATGTATATTTTTACGAAAAAGTATTTTTTTTTATAATAAGTTCATTGTGTTATGCATTCATGATACAATCTAGTTTTGTGGAAGGTATTTTCATAAGGAAGCTAATATTAAAGTATCTTCACAACTATTATTGAAATTGTGAAGGTTATTTCATGACTATTAAATATTTTCTACTGTATATTTGGCAAAGTTGATTAGTATAAACAACCTAGTATTGATTGAAATTGTATTTCGCTAGTTGTGTTGTGTTTGGTCTATCCTTTTTTTCCAAGTTCATTTCTTTTATTTTCTAGAACTTGTGACTTTATGTTATAAGTTTATTGTCTACTTTATACTTATGTAGGTGTTTACCTCTAATTGTTGCTTGTTTGTGATTACATGTTGCCACTTATCAAGTTATGACTCATAATTGGTCAATTAATGATATTTCATTTTATGATACGTGTATAGGGGTTACTTGTGTTCAAAGTGTGAAAGTCGGATCGTTTCCCTACAGACATAACATTTTTTCTTTTTGTTTTTGTTTAGTTTAATTAGTATAGCTATGGATAAGAAATGGATGTCTTCAAGTCGATTGTCGAAAGAGTACGACAATGGGGTATCGGAATTCGTTAAGTTTGCTGTTGCGCACGCCAAAGACCCCAGTCGAATGATATGTCCTTGCTTGGGTTGCTGTTTTGGGAGTCGGGTTGACGCGGTTCAGTTGGCATCGCATTTATTGAGGAGTGGAATTGATAGAAGTTATACATGTTGGAATTTGCATGGTGAGAAAATTAACGGGAATGTTGAATCGGGGGATAATACGACCTACGCTTCATACGACAATGGCACAGATACATACGATTCTGATCGAGTCGAAGAGATTGCAGAAGCACTTGAAGAAGATCTTAAGGATTGTCCCAAAATGTTTGAGAGGTTGGTAAGCGATGCAGAGAAACCGTTGTATAATGGTTGCACCAAATTTACAAGATTGTCTGCAGTATTAAAGTTGTACAACTTAAAGGCGGGCAATGGATGGTCGGATAAAAGTTTCACAGAATTATTGGCCCTTATGAAAGATATGCTTCCAGAGGATAATGTTCTTCCCAATCGAACATATGAGGCCAAAAAGATGTTGTGCTCTATTGGCATGAGCTATGATAAGATACATGCCTGTCCAAACGATTGCGTATTGTTTCGAAATGAGTATGCATCATTAAATGAGTGTCCTAAATGTGGTGTCTCTCGATATAAGAAAAAGTTGTCTCTAGCAAAAGTCTTATGGTATTTTCCTATAATTCCGAGATTTAGACGCATGTTTCGTAGTGAGACCGATTCAAGACACTTGACTTGGCATGCGGATGAAAGAATTATTGATGGAAAGTTTCGACATCCGGCAGATTCACCACAGTGGATGAAAATTGATGATGATTATCCTGAATTTGGAAAAGAAGCAAGAAACCTTCGCTTGGCATTATCTACTGATGGAATGAACCCACACAGTATTCAAAGTATCTCACATAGCACTTGGCCTGTGATCATAATGATTTATAACCTACCTCCATGGCTATGTATGAAGCGTAAGTACATGATGTTATCTATGTTAATTTCTGGGCCTAGACAACCAGGGAATGACATAGAGGTATACTTGGCACTCTTAATCGAAGATTTAAAATTTTTGTGGGAGAACGGTGTGGAGGTTTATGATGGGTATAGGAAAGAAAGTTTCAACTTGAGGGCGATGTTGTTTGGCACAATTAATGATTTTCCAGCATACGGAAATCTATCAGGGTACAGCATAAAAGGTCAATGTGCGTGTCCTATTTGTGAAGATAAAACAGATTGGACGCGATTGGAGCTTGGTCAGAAGAATGTCTTTCTCGGTCATCGTAGATTCTTAAATTCTAATCATCACTATCGTGGGTGGAGAAAAGCATTCAATGGAGAGCCAGAACATGGTAGAGCTCCAACTATATTGATAGGTGATCAAATTTTTGAAAAGGTGAAAGATGTGACAACTCAGTTTGGAAAGCCTTTTGCACATACACTTGTCAATAGTGGGTGGAAGAAGAGGTCAATTTTTTTTGAACTGCCATATTGGAAGTCGTGGTATGTAAGACATTTTCTCGATGTTATGCATATTGAAAAAAATGTATTTGACAGTGTTATTGGTACGTTACTCAATATACCAGGAAAGTCTAAGGATGGCCTTAAAGCAAGAAAGGACTTGGTACATATGGGGATAAGAACTGAATTAGGACCCTTGAAGAAAGGAAAACGAACATATCTACCACCTGCAACGTATACTCTATCTAGAAGGAGAAAAAAGTATTGTGTAAGTTTCTAAGTGAAGTTAAAGTTCCAGAAGGATACTCTTCAGATATTAGAAGACTTGTGTCTATGAAAGACCTCAAGTTAAAGAGTTTAAAGACGCATGACTGCCATGTTATAATGGAACATTTTCTACCAATAGGTATACGTTCTATTCTGCCAGAAAAAGTAAGAAGCGCAATAACTAAATTGTGTTTTTTCTTCAAGTCAATTTGCAGTAAGGTGATCGATCCTGCGATCTTACCAACATTGCAAAAAGAACTAGTTATTACTTTGTGTGATCTTGAAATGTATTTTCCTCCCTCGTTTTTTGACATAATGGTTCATCTAGTTGTTCATCTAGTGAAAGAGACACAATTGTGTGGACCGGCTTATATGAGATGGATGTACCCTGCTGAACGTTATATGAAAATATTAAAAGGGTATGTGAAAAACCAAAGTCGACCAGAGGGTTGTATTGCCGAACGATACATTGTTGAAGAAGCAGTTGAGTTTTGTACTGAATATCTGTCCAATGTACAATCAATTGGACTCCCCAAATCTCATATTGTCGAAAAAAAAGAAGGAAAAAAGTTAATTGGAAATGAAGTTGTGACAGTATCAAGGGTCGAACGGGATCAAGTGCATTTGTATGTTCTGCACAATGAGAATGAGGTTGAGCCATATGTTGAAATGCACAAGGATGTTCTCCGAGGTTTAAATCCGAATAGAAATGAGAATTGGATAGTACGAGAGCACAATCGAAGTTTCATACCTTGGTTTAAGGATCATATTTATTCAAAGTATTATTCAGACCGCGATTCAATAACAGAAAGGTTGAGATGTTTAGCATATGGTCCAAGTATGGTCGTGTTTTCTTATAGCGCATACGTAATTAATGGATACACATTTTATACCAAAGAACAAGATGATAAAAGTACTATGCAAAATAGTGGTGTCACCGTGGTAGCTGAAGCAATGCACATTTCAAGTGTGAAAGACTTAAATCCCAAATTTGCAAATCTATCATATTTTGGGGTTATCAAGCGCATTTAGGTGTTTGATTATGAGAAGTTTCAGATTCCTATATTTCGTTGCAAGTGGGTTGAAAATAATAATGGCGTACGAATGGATAAGTCAAGATTTTTGCAAGTGGATCTTAATAGGGTGGGGTACAAAGATGAGCCTTTTATTCTAGCCTCTCAAGCTAAACAAGTGTTCTATGTCACTGATCCGACAAGTACAAAATGGTCTATAGTGCTTTTATCTAACAAAGTAATTGATGAAAACGTTGGAGATCAAGGTGATATTGATGTTGATATTGAATCATTTACTAGAAATGATCAAGATGAAAATATTATAGCGAATGAATCATTTACTAGAAATGATCATAATGAGGGTATTTGGATCAATCCAACCGTCCGTGTTGTTAAGAGACGGGTAGAACATACTCCAAACAAGAAAAGAAAGAGACGTTAGTGAAAAAGGTACTAGTTGTAAAATTATAGCTTATATCATTCAATATAGCTTATATCATTCAATAGATTAGGATTATGGATTTTTATATTTGTCATTTAATTTTTGTTTTTTTCTTTCTTACAGGTCAAATGTCTAGTAACCAGGAAGATACGCACGAGTAGCACGGGCTAGAGCAACCAATATTACATGGGTCAAAGTGGAAATTCCTTCAAATGGGACAATTGGTGATTTCTATCATGGTATGCATGGTTTTATAACTTAGGATTTATTTTAATATTTATCGGATATGTCATATATATAATTTATTACTTTTAACTAAATAATGCGTATTTTGTTTTGTTATGTAGTATTTCGATGATATGGCGTGTCCTTATTACACGAGGAAACAATTGCAAGATACTAAGGAGGAATTGTGCAAATTTTTTATTGCAAGAAGAATTCTTTCTTGATTGTATAGTTTGGTGAATGTAAATTCTAGTTTATTGAAATGTAAATTCTATACAGGTTTGAAACCATACAATAGAAATGTATATCCATACTAGTTTGTGCGAATTCTGCATGTAAATTCTAATTTATTGAAATGTACAAATTCTAGTTTATAGAATTTGTGCGAATTCGGCATTAATGTAAATTCTAGTTTTGAAATAGAATTTGTTGATGGAAATGCATATCCATACTGGTTTATTGAAATGTGAATTATACAGGTTTATGGAAATGTGAATTATACAGGTTTCTGCATAAAAAAAAATGGTTAAAATGGGATTTTTTTTAAAAATCTTCAAAATTTTACGTAGACAAAAGACAGCGCTTTTAATAAAAAAGCGCTGTCTAAGGTTATACATTAGACAGCGCTTTCAAAAGCGCTGTCTAAAGTCCAGCTTTAGAGAGCACTTTTAATGAAAAAGCGCTCTCTACAAGTATATAAAAAAATCAATATACGTATACATTAGACAGCGCTTTCTAAAGCGCTGTCTAAAAGCACCTTTAGAGAGCGCTTTTGAATGAAAAAGCACTTTCTAAATTTTATAAAAAAAAAAATTTAAATTTTTAACGTATACTTTAGACAGCGCTTTTAAAAGCGCTGTCTAAAGTCCCCTTTTACAGAGCGCTTTTTCATAAATAAAAAAGCGATGTCTTTACCTACGACAACGTTGGCTTAGACAGGGCTTTTAAGCGCTGTCATAGGCCAAAAAAAGTGCCCTCTTTTCTCTTGTTTGGCGTAGTGTAACCAGTTTATCTTGCGGTGTAGTTTCATGAGACTCGAGCACCTCCTCTGAAACGTATGCACAATTACTTGGTAGGTTTGATTCCCGTGTATAGTACGAATGGAGCCTACGAGTAAAGAGACTTGTGATGGTTAACAGGCCATGAGAAGTGATGGTTCACGGCTAACAGGCCGATGACCCCGAATCCATTTCGTATGCCAAGTAACTACAAGGATCCATGACTCAGGTCGTCTTCTAGACGTAGAAGCGGACGGGAAAAGGGGATGCCTTGGTACGGTTGTTGATTAGTGAGATTCTTGAGCTAAAAGGCTCAGGACGTACTTTGGTACTAGTGTAAGTTAACAGGCTCACCGGTGTAGATACTTATATAGTGTGTGTACTCAAAGTCATTTTCCCTTCCTTTTTGACTTGAGTTAGGTTTATTAGAACCTTGTAGAGCCGAGAGGAATTTAAGATAGGGAACTCACTGAGATTTGATGTATCTCACCCCACTGTTGTTGTTTACATCACAGGTACTGCAAGTTCCGCGAAGGGTAAGGATAAGGTCGTGTGATTATCCTTACTTATCTGATGGCTTTGCTTCCGTAGTGGAGTTTTTTAAGATCATTAGTGATCTAGTTCTTAGTATTTATCTTTGGAACATCTTGTAGATATTCTATGCCGTAATTTTTTTATTAGGTTTTTTTTGGGCATGTATATGTATAATGTGTTTACTAGGAACTTATTGTATATTTTAGTACCAAATGTGGAATTCATGTATTATATATGCTTTGATGTATGTATATATATATATATGGGCGTTACAGTTGGTATCAGAGCAGGTCGTATCCTCGACCTAGCCATGAAATAGAATAAGTTTTCTTTCCGTTTCATATGCGGCTTGTCGCCATTGGTCTTGCATGTTATATTTATGGTATTGAGTCTGATCAGCTTAATCCTATCTGTATGAAATTCAGGAACATGGCTGACAGGCGCAGAAACAACCGTGGTAGACCAAGAACCACTCCAGCAGGGACTAATCCGCCAGGTGACGAGGGAAATGCTCCTTTATATCAATTTATGCAACAGATGCAGCAACAGCAGAATCAGTTTGTGCAACAAATGGTACAGCAAATGGCTGGTGGAGTGCATCCTCCAGTGGTAGTACCAGAAGCTGCAGGGGGAACCTTTAGGGATTTCATCCGTATGAATCCTCCGGAATTTCAGGGAGGGTTAGATCCAGTAAAGGCTCATGAATGGATATCAGGTATGGAACGGATTTTCCTAATAGTTCAGTGCAGTGAGGAAAACAAGGTGGTCTTCGCTTCTCACTTGTTGAATGGTTCTGCCATGAGGTGGTGGGAAAGCGCTTCAGCCTTAATGACAATTCAAGAGGTACCAAAGGTATGGGAGCACTTTAAGGTAACTTTTATGGAGAAATATTTTCCAAGTTCTTTGAGGTCTCAGAAGGAATTTGAGTTTCAACAATTGAGACAAGGCAACTTAACTGTGGCTTCTTATGCTGAAAAGTTCGAGGTTATGGCTGCTTATTCTAGACAGGCTATGTATGCTCCTGATGAGAGGTGGAAGATTGATCAGTTTCTGTTTGGTTTAAGGGCTGAAATTTCACATAGTGTATCTCAGAGAGAATTCACTAGTTATGCCGAATTGTTAAGACAGTGTTATGTGGCTGAGCATAATTTGAAGAAGGTACAAATGGAAGGAGACTTGAGTAGGTTGAATCAAAGTGATCGAGGGAGATCGAATCAACAAGTTAGACCAAGGCAACAATCATTCAAAGGGAAGCAAGTTCAGAGTTCTAGGACTAGTGTACCTCCGGTATGCCGTACTTGTGGAAGGAATCATTATGGTAGGTGCAGTTTGGAGGGAATGAGGTGTTATTAGTGTAATAAGGTGGTCCACATAGCGAAGGATTGTCCTCAGGGTAGGAATCAGGCACAAGGGAAGAATATTGGCCGAGTGTATACCTTGGATGCGAGGAAAGCAAAGAATGATAACTCCTTGATTGCGGGTGTAGCGAGCGATTTTGGACGCGGTTCTTAAGCGCTGGTCGCTCTCTGCGGTTTGAGCTTTAAAACTACAGGTCAATTCATTTTTTATCCTATTGTGAGCTGAATTAGGAAGGGAAATAGATGTCTCCAATTAACCCTGCTTGCATACTGAGTTTAAACAGCGGTCTGTTAGGTTACGGATGCTATCAATGTGGGGGGGCCTTTGTACTGGTTATTTGTATTTTCGCCAATACGGTTTTCTTTCTTTCTAGGACTTTCTAGCGGGGAACAAGGATTAGGATGTTAGGACTGGTGCTTTTGAATTACTGCTTTTAATTGATGGAGATATGGGATTTGGGTTTTTTGTTGATTGCGCTCGCTAAGATATTTTCTTTCGATCTTATGCCTACGTATTCCCATTTACCGAAACAGGGAAATCAGAGCGTTCGTAGTTCCTCCTATTCTATGGGAGGAAAGGGGTGTTTTGGTGTCTTGTTCAAAGCCCAAGACATGAAGCGAAAGGTGATTTGTATCTTGTTCAAAGCCCAAGATGTGAAGCTAAAAGGTCTATTTGTGTCTTGTTCAAAGCCCAAGACGTGAAGCTGAAAGACCTCGACTTTAGAGAGAATTTGTCATCTCTAAAGAGGAGAGAAGGAGAATTACTTTAACTGGGATACGCGGATCCGAGCAATGCCATAATTTCCGAAGAAAGGGTTTTAACCTGAAGGAGACGACTTTAACTCAGTGTAGAGCAATGCCATCTTTCCTTAGGAATTTCTCATGCTAAAAGAGGGACAGTGGCATGGATGTAGATGATCCAGAGGCTTGCCGCTTACAGCGATTAGATGAAGGGAAATGAGTTGTTGATGTTTGTGTACTGTGAACGAGGCACAACTTTGATTCTAAAAGGTTGATTGGATCAACCAATGGTTTTCTTATACAAAGCCTAAGAGGAGGCTATGGTTCTGGTGAAAATCATTATACAAAGCCTAAGAGGAGGCTATTTTATGTCTCGTACAAAGCCCGAGAGAGAGGCTAAAAGTTTTTGACCCAGTGGGGCATATCGTTATACAAAGCCTAAGAGGAGGCTAGCAAAGAGTTGACTCAGTTGGAGAATCTTTTATACTCAGTAATAGAGTGTTTTTGAATCTCGTACAAAGCCCGAGAGAGAGGCGAAAAGGTTGTTTTGACTCCACTGGGGAGAATTTTGGTATCTCGTACAAAGCCCGAGATGGAGGCTATTGTAACTGTTTCAGTTGAGTGACAGATCCAATATACTGATTTAAAAGAGAAAATCAGTTCTTATATGAGTAACACTGTACACAGGGATTTAATTTGAGGATCAGGGATATTTCCTTCTCTTTGAGGAAACGGGAAATCCAAAGGGTATTGAGACTGTCCGAGTCTGTGGGTTTCCTTCCTATTTAACGAAGGGTGCTTGAGAATGTCTTTGAGACTCAAGGAAGTTAGACTGTCCGTGTCTAGAGTTTTATCTTTTGTACTATGCTTCGAGAAACAGAAGTAGACTCTATGAAAGGACTGTTCTATGAGGATGACTAGGTTCTGTTCCTATACCTCTAGGAGGTCGTCGGGACAATTTGTACGAAGCCCAAGAGGAGGCTGGAAACTTTTAAGAAGTCGACGGGTCCTTGTACGAAGCCCAAGAGGAGGCTATCATTCCCGGAGGAAGAGATCATTATACGAAGCCTAAGAGGAGGCTGTGAATACTTCTAAGAAGCGGTAGTGTCCTTGAATAATGCCCAAGAGGAGGCCGACGCTTTTAGGAAGCCTGTGGGTCCTTGAACAATGCCCAAGAGGAGGCCGATGCTTTTATGAAGCCCGTGGGTCTATCATCTCCTTTCCATTAGGAGAGATAACTCTTTTAAAGATAAAAACCACTGGTAAACGTGCGAGGTATACTATCCAGTGACTTCTAGCTTTTAAAGAGGGTTCCTTAGTTTAAGGTCCAAGATTATGACCGTAGTGGGTAACCAAACCCCGAGACATTCAAGGCAAGCTATCCACAAGGAATAGATCAAGTCAGGAAAGTTCGAGAATTTGGAAGAAACTCAAAGATGCCATTCACGGAGAATACATTCATCTTGGGGAGTAGAGCTTCTTGACGATTCCTAAGGAGGACAGCCGAAGAGAAGACTGTATCTGGTGCTCCTATTGGGGATCTAGGCGTCTATTTCTACGAATAAATGAAACGGCGTCACCTAGTTCTAGACGTAGTTGCCGGGGAAACTCGAAATATCTATACTATTATTACACAGTAGATATGAGTTTATGAAAGGAGACTTACAGTGAGCAGCCCCACAATACAGTTTATAATATGAAAGCAGTAAATGAAAGCGATAACCACTTACTCGGTTGTAGTGCTTCCATGCTGTTTGGTTAGTTGTTCAACAAAGAAAGATTGAAAACAACAGTATATTCAAAATCAAAGGAGAAAGTGCTTTGAAAAAGAAAGATTTGGGGCGTACAGCTCAAGGAGAGGCCCAGGGTTTTATCAGTGAGCGCACTGTTTGAATTTGTACAGCGGGACTTATACAAGTGACTGGGGCCCAAAAAGGTTTTCTGTACAAAGGGATGGGTCTTACACTCTCTCAAGAGGCCCAAAAAAGGTTTAAAGAAAAGAGAGGGGCTTATAACACGAGGGTAGGCCCAAATGATTTTTCGTTTAAAAATGGCGATCGCGCCGAGGTTTTCTTTTAACGCGGAGGGACTTATACAATAAGTAAGGCCCAAAATATTTTGGTTAAAAGGGGGATTGGTTCTTACACTCTAATAGAGGCCCAAAGTGTTTTGAATGGGTCTTATAGCTCAAGGAGAGGCCCAGATGATTTTTATTTTTAAACGGGCGACGATCGCGCCGTTTACTTGTACAGAGGGACTTATACAATAAGTGAGGCCCAAAAGGTTTTTGTACAAGGGGGGGTGGGTCTTACACTCTCTCAAGAGGCCCAAAATTTTTTGAAGACAAATAAATGAATGGGTCTTACTACTCGAGGGTAGGCCCAGATGATTTTTGAAAAGGCGACGATCGCGCCGTTTGTTTTTTGACGGTATCGGGACTTATACAATAAGTGAGGCCCAAAGATGATTTGGTCAAAAAAAGGATTGGGTCTTACACTCTAATAGAGGCCCAAAGTGTTTTGAAAATGATTTAAGAGGGTTGAATTAATCCAAAACCCTAATTTACTTCCAAAAATGCATTTAATTGAATAAAAATTCAATTAAATTGATCAAAAATTGTTTAACACATGGAAAACAAATTGTGATCTTGGATTAATGCTTCAAAAATTAAGTATTGACCTACAAAATAATTAGAAACCATTAAAAGTTGCAAAATCAATGTAGAAAAAATATTTAAAATGCCAAAAACAATCAAAATATTAATTCTTTACAAAAATATCAATTATATGAAATAAATAATATTTTTGGGATTTTTTGATAAAATAAAATATTTTAACATTTTTGTGAATTATTAAAAAAAGAATCAACTCAAAATCATTAAAACTCAGAGAGAAATTAATTTTTGAATCAATTAAACAAAATCACAAAATTCAAATATTTGAATTTGAAAAAAAGGCGCCAAGAACAAGCTGAAGAACACGCGCGTGTTCTTGGTTTCTCAGATTTGCGTTTTCTATCCAATCTCCATGAATACGTAATCATATCATGCAATCCACATATCATTATGCTCGTCTCAACCCCACGATCATGTCTATGTACTTTAATTTCATTTAAATTAAACATACAACAAGAAATCACGATGAAACCTCAAGAACCCTAATTTCTGCATGAAGGCTAGGATTTTTTATACACGATTCAAATAATGCAATTAATTGAGGGAAAACATTCCATGCATGATTATGAACATATGGCCAAATTATTGTGCGAGGAAATATGCATAGATTGAGAGATGACCAAGTATGTGCTTACCTCCAAGTCGTGACAGCAAGAGCAGATGTGATTTTGAGTTGGAGGTGTTACAGACAAGTTGTGATGATCTGGACAGCTTCCCTACACCATATGGAGTGTGTTTGAACACTTGGATTGAATTGAAATTGACTGGATCAGTTTATGGCATCTCAGCTGCAACTTCACTTCAAACTTGTGTGGATGGCAAGTGATTTTGAGATTTTAATGTTCCAGATGTTATGTGAGTGTTTGATCAGCTCATATGTGATGTATGTGAGGTGTGTGAGTGATTGGTTTGTGCAGAATTGCTCTCAAACTCAAAACCCGATAGCTACCTTGCTAAGAAAGGCATTTTTGCCAAGAGAAAGAGATTTTGAGGAAAGCATCTGTTAGATGGCTTTGGTGTACTCAAACTGACCACAATTGAGCTCTATTTATAGTAGAACAAGTTTGTTTTGCAAGGAATAGTGCATGGCAGCTGGTAAGTAGGTTTCCTCAATGTTGGCCAATGGAAATGAAAGTCTCCTCTAGCCATTGACTAGAGGTTAGGGCACAGAGCTTTGGTCCCCTTGGTCTTGGATAAGTCTTGACTGATTTCAGATGAGAATGGCTCAGTCCATGCCACCTTGATGGTTCCATTGAATGCCTCATTCCAAATTTGAAGTCTTGTCCCTATTTTGGCCATTCTAGGTTCAACATGCTATTCTTTGTTCCTTGGACCTTGGAGGCTTGGCTCAGTGATTGTCCCATTTGGATTCAATCCTCTGAGGTGTCCAAGTGGATTGGAGCAATTGAAATTGGCTGATTTTGGCAAATCGAGCCAAAATGCAAATTCTGCCTTGCTTTGACAGATTTCAGCAAGGCAACTTGGCAATGTTGTATCTCATGGTGTAGGTTGAATTTGGCAATGTTCTTGGCCATTTTGGAAAGCTCTTACATGATACAACAACTGTTTGAACAAGTTTGGTTTTGATCTCTTTTGATTCCAAGTGAAAAATCCCCCTACATTTGGCAAAAAGTGAAGCAGAATCTGACTTAGTGAAAATTTCACTAAGTGTTGGAAAAAGTGACATTTTCACTTTTCAACCACTTTGATCACTCCATAACTCAAAATCCTTAATGAATTGGAATGACTTGTAGTTGAAGTTTTTGTAGGTGATAATGAGGGCTACAAATCCATCTTTGGATGAGAAAAAATGGCCTTGTGGTTTAGGAGTTATGGTCCTCCAAAGTTGGTACCTTTGCCATTTTATTTTTAACTTAGAAAAATTTCTAAGTTTTATGGTTACCCCTTTTACAAGTTATCTCACTTTTCTTGATTTTTCTTGATGAATGATGATTCAAATCATACATTAACATCATTTTAGGGTTAAAAATCCATTTTGGTGAAAAATCTCAAAAAGTCAAAGTTGACTTTTGTGCACAGTTGACTTTTTATCAGATGAATTCCAAACTGTGCAATTCTTCAGGAAATCATGTCCTTGACCTAAATCAAACTTGATGGACATGTTCCATGGGTGTCATAGGGTATATTCACTCATGTATTAGGGTTTGGGAGCATGTCTTGGTCAAAAGTCAAAGTTACAGTTGACTTTCCCCTTAAAACCCTAATTGTGGTGCAGATGAAAATGAGACTTGTTGCTCAAGCTTCTTGGATCAATCCATTGTTCCAAATGGATCAATATGGTGTATTAGAGACCCTCAAATCATTTCTTGAGGTCTTGGCTCATGGTTTGTCCCAAAAGTCAACTTAGGGGTGAATTAGGTCAAGAAACCCTAATTCCTGATTTTTGATGAATGCATCCCCTGAGGCAAAATTGACTTGATGCATGGGTTCATGAGGTTCCATGAAGCATATTAGGTCATTTTTTGGATCATTGCCTTGTGCCCAGATGAAAATTTCCATCTGGAGACTCTGGTCGACCAAAACCCTAATTTGGTGACACTGTCGATCTTGAGACTTGATCCACCTAGAAGGGAGCAGCCTTGTGCTTAATCCTTGAAGTGGGAGTCCTTTTTTATCCATTGTGGATGTTTGAGAGATTAGACAAGTTGAAGATCATGTCATTTCTTGATTGATCCTTTGTCTAAGCACTCAGAGAGGGCTTGAAACCCTAATTTTGATTGTATTGGATGCTCACCCATCTTTGGGGAGACTGATGAAGCATGATGGTTCATCCATATTGTGGTGATGATTTTCACAATGATGGGAAATCTAAGTGGTCAAAATTTGGGGTATTACAGATGCCCCTATTTAATCTTTTTGGACCCGAAGGTGTGAATGACGAAGGGATTCGGGCATTCGGGGTGCAAGAGGATTAAATATCGGAATACCCGAAATTTTGATGGTGGTTATGAATGGTAGCTTACGCATTCATCTTCTTTAGCTAAGCAATGATGCTTAGAAAAGGTAAACTTCCCCTCGATCCTGGTCTCCTACCAAGAACTGGTCTCAGTCTCTTTTGAAATAAACTTCCCCTCGATCCTGGTTTCCTACCAAGGAACTGGTCTTAGTTTCTGATTTAAACTTCCCCTCGATCCTGGTTTCCTACCAAAAACTGGTCTTAGTTTCTGATTTAAACTTCCCCTCGATCCTGGTTTCCGACCAAGAACTGGTCTTAGTTTCTGATTTAAACTTCCCCTCGATCCTGGTTTCCTACCAAGAACTTGTCTTAGTTTCTGATTTAAACTTCCCCTCGATCCTGGTTTCCTACCAAGAACTGGTCTTAGTTTCTTTTGTCAATAAACTTTCTTGACAAGGGACGCTATTCATAGCGGCTTTCCTCAAACTTCTCGCAGAATTTTCCTGGGGAGATGCCATTTGAGTGGAAAAAGTTTTGATGTCAGACTTGCAGGGGAACCCAGTCGTCTGAGTTGTAGAGTTGTACAAACTTCTCTGTTGGAGATGCCATTTATTTCTACTGGGGAAAGCGAGTCTCTTGAGAGACTGTTTTCGTTTGGGATCTTTCATCATACTTTTCTCGGGATCTTCCCGGAGAAACGCCATATGATGGGGTCCAATTTTGTGGGGCCGATGACCTTTTCATCAGCAGTCCTTTCGGAGCAAAACTGGCATGCTGTCGAATCTCTGATCACGAGGCTTTCTCTGTGGATTTTCCTTAATCCGGGAAAGCAAGGATATCATCTTCAATGGCGAAGAGTGATGTTTATTGAGAGTTTTCTCTGGCTTTTCAGAGGTTCAAGTTATCAAAGTGGCCAAGTGCCGACTCTGATCTAAAGATACACTGGTGGCGAGATTGTGCAGACGCAACACTTCCTGACGAGGAAAGAACTGACAAACTCGATTGAGAAAACTGTTTATCACTAGGGGACAAGACCGACTCAAGTGATAGTGATGCAATACGAAATGCGAACGCAAATAAAATGCATGAAGTATGTATGTATATGCTGACAAAACAGAAGTGACATACAGACTAATGGATGAACACAATTGGATACTCGGCCATCGCGGGGTGAAGAAGTACCGTTGATTCAAAATAGCAATTCCACCTTGCTTAGGGGAGATAGTCCCGTTGGGAGCTATGTTGATCGGGCTTAGGAGATGAGAACTCGGCCGAGGCTGTCAGACGAAACAAGGTCTCTGACACATTATTGATCCTTCATTCAGGAGTACTGGTCTAGAAGGAGTACTTTGATTCTGCACTTTGAAGTTCGCTTACTTCGGGAGAAGCGATCGATGTTCTTTCGATGTTTAACAGTCAAAAGAAATGCCATCTTTATTTTAAAAGCAGAAAAAGTTTTTAAAAAGTAAATTCATTTTTGTTTTATTTTAAGAATCGCTGATTAAGTTTAAACAACGTCGTTCTGTAAAGCTAAAACAAGCAAGAATTACAAACAAAAGCACAAGGGCTCAAATTTTATTGATAAGATGGAGATCAACCAAACGCGTGATTCCAAAGAGTATATACAAAGTTAGAAAATGGTAATTTACAGGGAAAAGGGCTACGTTGAAACATAACGACCACTATCCTTCTACCAACTTTGAATTCGGGGCATCCTGAGCTTCTGTCGAAGATGACCTTTTACTAGAGATTTCCTCCGATAGATGATGTAACTACTGCTGCTGAGGGACTTGCCTCTGTTGAACATAGTTACTTGCCATTATCCCTAACTTTTGCCTGGATTGTACTATGAGATTTCCAATCCATCGGGATGATTTTTTTTCATGTCTCTAACTTTTGCCTGGACCGCCCTTTCGGGTTTTCAATCCACCGAGACGTTTTTTTTTTTTTAGTTTTAGGCGAAGTATTTCTTGACTACATCAACATTCGTGGGGTAGGCAAATTCCTCTCCGTCCATGGTTGCAAGTCTCAAGGCACCGCCTGAGAAAGCTTTCGTGACCACATAGGGACCATCATAATTTGGGGTCCATTTGCCCCGAGAGTCAGTGAGAAATGATTGTATCTTCTTGAGCACGAGGTCTCCTTTTCTGAAGACACGAGGTCGAACCTTTTTGTCGAACGCCCTCTTCATTCTCTGTTGATACAATTGACCATGGCATAGTGCCGTGACTCGCTTCTCCTCGATCAGATTCAGTTCGTCGTGTCGACTTTAACACCATTCTGCTTCGGTGAGCTTAGCTTCCATCAATACTCGGATTGACGGGATCTCTACTTCTATGGGGAGCACTGCCTCCATGCCATATACTAGAGAGAAAGGGGTAGCCCCTGTTGAAGTGCGGACAGATGTGCGATAACCATGAAGAGCAAAGGGTAGCATCTCGTGCCAATCTTTATAGGTTACAACCATTTTTTGAACGATCTTCTTGATGTTCTTGTTAGCCGCTTCTACCGCTCCGTTCATCTTGGGTCGGTAGGGAGATGAGTTATGGTGTTTGATCTTGAACTCAGCGCACAACTCTTTCATCATCTTATTGTTCAAGTTAGATCCATTATCAGTAATGATCTCGCTTGGAACACCATAACGGCAGATGATATTGTTTTTGATAAATCGGACCACCACTTGTCGGGTTACATTGGCGAATGACGCTGCTTCGACCCACTTGGTGAAATAGTCAATGGCTACCAGGATGAACCGATGTCCGTTTGAAGCCTTGGGCTCAATCATGCCAATCATGTCGATTCCCCATATGGAAAAAGGCCATGGGGAAGAAAGAACTTTGAGATGTGATGGCGGTACATGAATTTTGTCGGAGTATATCTGACACTTGTGACACCTCCTCATGTACTTGTAGCAGTCGGATTCCATGGTCAACCAATAATACCTGGCCCTGAGAATTTTTCTCGCCATTGTGTGTCCGTTGGCATGAGTGCCAAAGGATCCTTCATGAATTTCTTTCATGAGCACGTCTGCTTCTGGTCTGTCTACACATCGGAGCAAGACCATGTCAAAATTCTTCTTATAAAGAGTGTCACCGCTCAGGAAGAAGTTTCCAGCCAGTCTTCTGAGGGTTTTCTTGTCTTTTCTGAGTGCCCCAGATGGGTACTCTTGTTTCTGAAGGAAGCATTTGATATCGTGATACCAAGGTCTGTCGTCTATGACTGCTTCAATTGTGAAGATGTAAGTGGGCCGTTGAAGGCGCATGATGTCGATCTTAGGTATGTCATTCCATCGACCTACACTAATCATGGAAGAGAGAGTGGCCAATGCGTCAGCCATGTGATTCTCATCACGAGGGATGTGATGAAAGTCGACTCTGTTGAAGAAGGGTAACAACCTTCTTGCATAGTCTTTGTAAGGAATCAATCCTGATTGGTATGTGTTCCAATCTCTTTTTATCTGATTGATAACCAAGGCTGAATCGCCGTATACGTCCAAGTTTTTGATCCTTAAATCAATCGCTTCTTCGAGACCCATAATACATGCTTCGTATTCGGCCTCGTTGTTCGTACATTTGAACGTAAGTCTGGCAGTGAAAGGAATGTGGGAACCCTGAGGGGTAACAATGATTGCCCCAATTCCGTTTCCATAATGATTAACTGCTCCGTCAAAGATGAGTCCCCACTGGGAACCTGGTTCTGGCCCTTCACTGGGTAGCGGTTCATCGCAATCTTTCATTTTTAGATACATGACATCTTCGTCTGGGAAGTCAAACCCGATTGATTCTTGATCGTCAATCGGTTGATGAGCTAAATGATCGGCTAAAATACTTCCTTTAACGGCTTTCTGAGCATGGTACTCTATGTCTATTTTCTGATAGTAACATCTGCCAACGGGCAATCCTTCCCGTGAGAGCAGGTTTTTCAAAAACGTACTTGATTGGATCCATTTCGGAGACCAACCAAGTAGTATGACGAATCATGTACTGGCGAAGACGTTTGGCTGCCCAAGCCAAAGCGCAACAAGTTTTCTCAAGCATTGTGTACCGAGTCTCGCAGTCGGTGAATTTCTTGCTTAGATAGTAAATGGCAGACTTTTTCCTTTTAGTTTCGTCTTGTTGGCCAAGTACACATCCCATCGAGTCCTCTAGGACTGTGAGGTAAATGATCAGTGGTCTTCCTTCCACTGGAGGTGATAGAATCGGTGGATTCAACAGATATTCCTTGATACTGTCAAAGGCAGTTTGGCAATCTTCTGACCAAACGCAATCCTGGTTCTTTTTGAGTAGCTTGAAAATCGGCGCACAAGTGGCGGTCATAAGGAATATGAATCTGGAGATGTAGTTCAAATGTCCCAGGAATCCTCTGACTTGTTTTTCAGTTTTCGGAGAAGGCATTTCTTGAATGGCCTTGACCTTGTCAGGATCAACCTCAATCCCTTTCTGGCTGACGATGAACCCTAGTAGTTTCCCCGAACGGACACCGAAGGTGCACTTGTTGGGATTCAAGCGGAGCTTGAATTTTCTTAGACGTTCGAACAATTTTGACAGATGTTCAACGTGCTCATCCTCTGTTCTTGATTTTGCAATCAAATCATCGACATATACCTCGATTTCTTTGTGTATCATGTCATGAAACAGAGTAGTCATGGCCCTTTGATAGGTTGCCCCGGCATTCTTCAAACCGAACGGCATTACCTTGTAACAAAAGGTACCCCATGGGGTAATGAACGAAGTTTTCTCCATGTCTTTCGGCGCCATTTTGATCTGATTATAGCCCGAGAATCCATCCATGAAGGAGAATACTTTGAACTTTGTTGTGCTGTCAACCAGCATGTCAATGTGTGGTAAAGGAAAGTCGTCCTTTGGACTTACCTTGTTTAGATCTCTGTAATCAACACACATTCTGACCCTTCCGTCCTTTTTGGGAATGGGTACGATGTTGGCTAACCATTGAGGATATTCAGATGTAGCGAGGAAACCCGCGTCGATCTGTTTCTGTACCTCCTCTTTGATTTTGATGGCCATGTCCGGGTGAGTACGTCTCAACCTTTGCTTTACTGGCGGACATTCCGAACTCTACGGTAAGTGATGTTCCACGATGCTGGTATCCAACCCTGGAATATCCTGATAGGACCAAGCGAACACATCGGGGAATTCTTTGAGAAGCTTTATCAAACTTTCTTTGACAGTTGGACTGAGCAGTGCTCCGATCCTGGTTTCTTTTCTCTCTTTTTCTGAACCCGATTTTACCGTTTCCAACGGCTCTTTGTGAGGTTCAATGGACCTTTCCTCTTGTCTGAGTAGTCGGGAGATCTCTTCTGGAATTTCGTTATCATTTTCTTCTTCAGCCTCGAATACCGGGAACTCAAAGTTGGAAGAAGGCATCGGATCGTATGATTCAACGGGGTATAAAACAAGCAATCTGCATGATGTGATGATTCGTGTTTAGAAGAGATAGAGAAAATGCAAGTGTGTGCAGTGTTTTGATTTTACTGCTTGTTTTTATTATTGAATGTTTTTTTTTAGGATTCCCATTTTCTGAAAAAGTAAAAAGAGAAAACAGCAATTAATGCGGAAATTACAGAACGACGTTATTTTATTAATGAACAAATCGAATCTTGAAACTATAGCCCTATAAAACAAAACTCTGTCGCTTTGGGCAAAGTGAAGAGGGAAGTTTACAGAAAACGAGCCCTATCAAAACATCCGTTTCACCTGGGCAGGGTGAAAGGTTTAAAGATGGCAATTACTTTGTCTGATGAACGACCTTCGGAACGTCGACAGTAACCCATTGGCGGCGAACTCCTCAGTGAATCACAAAGTCTGGCACCTTCCTTGATTTGTCTTCAGAAATGACGCTGATTTCTGGTGGAGCAGGATCATTGGAATCTGTCTCCCAAGCAGAATTGTCGTAGGAGGATTCCTCTGTTGCACTTTGCATAGCATTGGTGCTCTCAGCTGTATCTCCCCATCCAGTTGGCTGGATGTCTTCGAGCCTGATACGAGAGCTTTCGGGAGCAGTGTACTTGACCATATAGTCGTATTTTCCACTTGGTTGTCCCAGAGTGTCCCAAACTTCTTTGGAACTAGAGAAGTCATCCCTCTCGATGACGTTGACCTCAGGAAAAGCATAGTTGATGAATTCTAGTCCTGCAAATGTTGCGAATTCATCTTCATGTTGAGTAGTTTCCGAATGACCTGAGTGTTGATCCCATGACATGGCGGGGACACAGGTATTCTGTTCAATGACGCTCAGCTGAGTTTCATTACTCGGCTGACTTTCTTGCCCCAAGTTTCCTGGGTAAGGCTGCCACATTGGCAGACCATCCATCGGGCCATAGTAGGTAGAGTCAAAGTTGTCTTTCATCGGAGTGTCTTCCTCTAATGAATTTGGCGGAGCACGGCATCCTTCCGGATCACAATCTCCGTAGATCATTTCGACATCTGATCTTGGTATAAATCTCGGACTTTCTGTAGGAAAGCAAAAAGGCATAGGCACCTCTTCCTGAGACATATAGCCGTCCTTGTTAAGGTAGGACTTCCATTCTTCATCTGTGTCAGAGGGATCTTCCTCATTGATAGCATGAACTGTCTGAGACACTGGGTGAAGAAAACCTCCACTGTGGAAGAAGTTTTGAAGGGGATGAAGACTTTCATCGTTGGCGGCTGTCTGGGTACAGGTTGCAAAAAAACCAAGACCCTTCTTTGTTTTATTGTCAATAGGAATGACAAGCCATCCCCATCCTGTCGTATCGGTACTCTCGACCGCTTTGATAGCATCTTTGTATGAAGAAATTGAAGTTCCTTCTTTGAACTGATTGTCCTTGCTCACCGATAGTGCTTGGAACTGAGTTCCAATAACTTCCTCGAGTTCCACACAAGTAGATGATGATAGGTTACTCACAAGCAAGGCTTGTTCCCCACAAACCGTGACAAGTTGATCGTTCTTGACGAACTTTAGCTTTTGGCGGAGGGTTGAAGTAACCGCTCCAGCCTGATGTATCCAAGGTCTTCCTAATAAACAACTGTACGTCGCCCGGATGTCCATGACCTGGAAAGTGATTAGAAAAGTGTGAGGACCAATAGTTATGGGAAGATCAACTTCGCCGATAACTATTTTTTTGGATCCGTCGAACGCTTTGACGACGACCTCGCTGACTCTCATCGGAGGGCCCTTGAATGATAATTGCATCAAGGTGGACTTCGGCATAACATTCAGGGCTGACCCTGTGTCTACCAGTACATTGGCTAAAGCATCGCCCTGGCAGTTAACTGTAATGTTGAGCGCCATGTTATGACGGCGACCCTCTTCAGGTAATTCTTCATCACTAAATCCCAAATTATTGCAGGAAGTGATGTTAGAGACAATGCTATCGAATTGTCTGATCGTTACATCCTGTTCCACAAAGGCTTGCTCCAAGACTTTCTGTAGAGCCTCTCCGTGTGATTCTGAACTGAGTAACAGTGATAATATTGAGATCTTTGAAGGAGTCTGTAACAGTTGATCAACGATGTTATATTCACTCCTTTGGATGAGCTTTAGCATCTCATCTTTGTCTTTTGAAAAGTCGGGATTACTAGATTGACCGACTGGTGGATCAGGAATTTCCGCCTAAAGTTCCTTTTCTTTGTTGGATTCTCCAACCCCTCGGTTGAAGATTCTATCACTCTGTGTTACACGACTGACGTCTGCAATATTCACGACGGAGGGTAATGGAATTTCCTTTCCATTCTCAATTGTGGTTGCACCATATTTGTAAGGGATCGCCTTAGCTGATTCATACGGTAATGGTCCCGGTAGATAGATGACTATGGGAACCTTCTAATTTTTCTGACCGTCATAAGTAACCTCGATCCGTTCCCAGTTGGGAACTCTAGATTCGTCAAGTAGAGGGACGATGGCAAAAACATCCCTGATCTGGTGATGACCAGAGATCGTGACAACATCCTCAACTTGATCGGCAAGGTAGTTCGGCGGCCAAATGATGGGTCCTGAACCTGGATATGGATGAATTTCTCCATGATCGATCTGACCCTGAAGAGCTGCTCTCACAAGGTAACACCCTTGGCTACTTTCCGAACAGACGCTACAACTGTCATAGTTGTGTGGTGGCACCTGGCCACGCCCACTTTGAATACAATGTAACCTCACTAGGTTATCTTCCATTGATCGGACATCCTGACTTTGACGACGAGTAGGATTCCTGTTATTGATACTAATCTATTGAGTATCTTCGTCCATATAGATTGGCATCCACCAGTGATTTAACAAGTGCTGAAGTGCCTCCTGGACAAGGGTACAACCTCGATCGTTTTCGCAACCCGCTTTACAGCTTTGATAGTCATGTGATATTAAGAATCCAAGTCGGACCTGCCCAGCATGTAACTCTACCAGGTTGGTATTCATTATGCGGATGTCAAAGATCTGAACCATGTTGATTTGATAGGAGTTCCTATCATGGTAGTCTTGGATCCATCCAAGATCCATCTGACGCTGGAGGGCCTCTTGTATGAAAGAGCATCCCTGTTTGTTTACCGAGCAAATCAGACAGGAACTGTAATCGTGCCGCGGCAGATTATGATACTGGCTTTGCCTTGAGTGCATCGCCACCAAGTTGACATTCATCACACGGATGTCGTGGTTTTGAATGACGTTAGAATTCATAGAGACCATGTTAACTCCACGAACTCGGTGTTCCTGGATCCATCCGAGATCTATTTGTTCCTGTAGAGCTGCTTGCACTACAGAACATCCTTGATTGTCTTTAGAGCAGATATCACACTGGTGATAATTATGAGGTGGCACATGGCCATATCCACTCTCTCTACAATGCATCCTGACCTGATTGGTTTTCAACAAGAGTACATCATGAATTTGATAGACATTGTTAGTCTCTTTCTCAATCAGATTGACTGCAGCTTTCTCGTGTTGAGGCAGCGGGTTCGTAAGAACATTAGGATTCGTATCTTTGAAAGATAAGAGCCCGCTCCTAACAAGCTTTTGCACGTCGGATTTGAAATTGAGACAAGTCTCAATGTTATGCCCTGAACCTCCTTGATGATAAGGGCATGTTTGATCCGCTTTAAACCAAAAAGGCGGATTTTCCGGAACTGAAAGGGGAGACTTAGTCTGGATGTGCCCCTTGGCTAGCAGTAATGGAAACAGTTCTACGTACAACATGGGTATAGGATCAAACCCTGGTGGTCGTGTTGTACAGTTGTTGTTATATGGGGGACGAGCCTGTAGAAGAGGCTTTTGTGTCCTTTGTTGGTCAGGTTGGCTCTGCGCAATCTGAGGTTGGTACATAGGAACAGGCGCGGGGCCGATAGCAGGAGTAACAGCTGCTACTGACTGATAACGTCGCCTTTGCTTTCCGAGAGAGATATTCCCAATATCTTGCTCTTTTTTCTTAGGGAGAGCGCTACCGTATTTTTTAGTACCGCTCGTTGATCTAGTGTCTTTTACCAAACGTCCTTCTCGGACGGCTTCCTCAAGACGTACACCCATGCCGACCATTTCGGTGAAATCACTGGGCGCACTGGCAATCATTCGGTCATAGTAAAATGAGCTTAAGGTCTTTAAGAAGATTTTTGTCATCTCTTTTTCCTCAAGAGGTGGACAAATTTGAGCGGCAATTTCACGCCACCTTTGAGCATACTCCTTAAAGGTTTCCTTGTCCTTTTGCGACATTGATCTGAGTTGATCTCTGTCGGGTGCCATGTCCAAATTGTACTTGTATTGTTGGACGAAGGCAGTACCAAGATCTCTGAATGTATTGATCGTAGTACGGTTTAAACCCATGTACCATTTGAGTGCGGCACCGGTTAAACTATCCTGGAAGTAGTGAATCAGCAGGTCCTGATTCTCCGTCTGGGCTGACATCCGCCGAGCGTACATCACCAGATGGCTCTGAGGGCAAGAGTTACCCTTGTATTTTTCAAAGTCGGGCACTTGGAACTTGTGCGGGACTTTTACATTTGGGACCAAGCAGAGGCCTGCGGCGTCCTTTCCAAATAGATCCTGACCGCGAATGGCTTGCAGCTCTTTCTGCATTTCCAAGAACTGCTCCTGGAATTCATCCATTCTGTCAAACATAGTTTCCTTCTTACCAGAAGGTGTCTGTGGAATCTGTCCTTCCGGGACAGTGTGCACCACAGGGGGTGGTACCGTGACTACGGCAGTAAGTCTTGGTGCCTCCCGAAGTTTGTAACCTTCATGAGTCTTGAGTATGCCCCTGGCATCTTCGCTTTCCCAAAGTTTGTAACCTTCAGGCCCAGCGGCTTCTGTTGCGATTCCCTGATCTTCAGTGATCGGCGGAACATATCCTTCCGGGATATAGTTAACAGGCATGCCCCAAGGACGATCTTTCGGCATCTGATACCTAGGATCATACTTTTCTATGATGGGCGTTGAGGTGATCTCTGAGATCACAGTTCTTTGTAGCTGAGCTTCTGCCATGGCTTGCATGTCGTTACGAAGCTTTCTCATATCCTCTCTCAGAGCGTCGATCTCTTATTTCAACTCTCTGTTTTCTTCATCAAGATCATCCATCTTTTTCTGACGATTGGCCCGAGTATTATACGAATGAGACAGTTTGACTCTAGAATCAAGACACAAATGTGAGATTCGTAGGTAAGGAGAATACGCGATGTGAGAATGATGAATGCAATGATTATATTAATTGTTTTTAGGTTTAATTAAAATAAACTTCGACAATTAGATTGCAAATATCAAACAGTGGGGAAACCCCTTTTTATTGAATTCTAAAGGATTACAGAAATGGAAATACAGTAGATTACAAAGTGCAGAAACAGAAACCTAAACTAATGGGTCCCGAGTCCTCTTCTTTGACCGGGGCGCTTGGGCCGTTGTCGGGTTGTCATTCCTTTGCCAGGTGAAAGGAGCGAGCAAATTCCTTTGATCATCTTGATTCTCTACAGCATGCTGCTCCAAAATTTCAATCAGAGCATCTTTCTCTTTTAGTAGTTGCTGTATTTGGATACACTCTACGTCGAGGGTGCGGTACTTGTTCTTCCAAGATTTTCTTTCCTTTTGAACTTTGTTGAGAGTAACCTGAAGCCTTTCAGTTTCCGTCATGAAGTACATGACAATTTCCCTCGGTGGAAGAATTCCGTAACGAGGATAAGGCATCTTTAGCTTGAGAGCTTTAGTTTGTACCCAATGGAGATAAGGCTCCACCGAGACACAGTCCGGTTTTCCCAGAGACTCTCGTCCTTTCTTATGAACATGTTTCCAAGCTTGCACTATTTCCATTTTTAGTGCTCTGTCACTTTCTCCTTCTTTGAAGAAAAGACCTTCCAGATGAACACCCAGTGGGATGTGTCTCATCGGGTATCCAAATTGACGAAAAACCAATATCGGATGATAGTTGATTCCTCCTTTAGTTCCTATGAGGGGTACGCTAGGGAAGTTTCCACAACGGTCAATGATTCTGATTCCCTCATAAATCCTATTGCACCAATCTATATTAGAGTTGGTGAGAGACATGATCTTCTGCGACCAACGTAAGACACTCTTGCAATCCCAAAAAGCGGCAGACTTGGGCAAGTGAGAGATAAACCATTTGTAAAGCAAAGGTACACAGCATGTGATCTCCCCTCCGCTGTACAAATTTCCTAAGTGTACAGAATGATACGCATCTGCGAGCAAAGTCGGCACAGGGTTTCCAATGAGAAAAACCTTAATAGCGTTGATATCGACGAAGTTATTGATGTTGGGAAACAAAAATAATCCGTAGGTGAGCAAGACAAAGATGCTTTTAAAAGAAGTCCCGTTCCCTATACTAGCGAAGTATAGAGCCTTTTTTGTCAAGAACTGGGCTGGCAAACCTTGGATGCCACCCTTAGTGGTCATGTGAGTCCTGACCTCAGACTCGTCCAAATGAATTGCTATTGCAATAGTCTGATTCTTTAGAATTTCTTCCAGTCCAGAAAATGGAGCTCGATCAGTGATATGTAAATCAGTCAGATGAGAATACTCCTCCAGCGTTGGTGATAGCTGGTAATCTGGGAATGTGAAACAATGATAAACCGGATCGTAGAACTGAATGAGCACATCCATGATTCCCTTAATCACATGGACTTTTAACAGCGGTAGCAAACCACCGTGCTTGGCTCTGAAAGCCTCTGGGTTAACGATCATCCTTGCTAACCTTCTCAAATCCCCTAGTTTTGGAACCTTGAAGGTATACTGGTGAGTTCTCCTTCTACCGAAATCCATTAGCGTAATCTTTTTCTCTGATATTTGCAATCACAGTCTTAGTTTAATTTGAAAAACAGAGAGACTAGAAGAGAAATTTTTTGAATGTTTTAATGTTTTATTAAATGAATGCATGAATGCAGCACACAAAAACATAGAAAAAACATGGGGTCAAAGGGTCGTTGTCATGAAGTCAAGGCTCTACCCATCCCCAAAGGTTTACACTAGGGTGATTTTTGTACCTGTACTCATTATCATCAGCTCCTCCCAGGAAGGCAGACAACAAGCGGATCGCCAGCGAGTTATGTGCAATCTTAGAGTAAGTGCCATTCACCGAGAATAGATCACCAGCCTCAAATGAGGGTAGTATCGCGTAACAGCTATTTTCGATAGCATCCGCACTACGAAAAAGGTTGGCTTTTCTTAAGTGTATACTCAATCTCACCACATGCGGCATCACACGCATTCCCAGTAGCAGAAAAATAAACACGTATAGCAATTAGGAAAAGCAGTATATATATTTGTCCTAATCATCCTAGACTTATAAAGCTATGAATCTTAAGTTCCTGACAGAAATGGGTTCCCCGGCGGAAGCCCCAATCTGTGGTTCCCTGCCTAAGAGATGGACCAGCATAGGTCAATCTTTCTCCTCAGCAGAGTTCCTATTTTCCGTGGAAAACGGGGATGATGCCCTAAGGCAGAAAAGGAGACTCCCCAGCAGAGTCGCCATTTGTGTAATTTTTCACACAAGAGAAGTAGAAAGAAAGGAATTGGGCCCCACGGTGGGCGCCACTTTTCTGTAGCAAGCGATTTTGGACGCGGTTCTTAAGCGCTGGTCGCTCTCTGCGGTTTGAGCTTTAAAACTACAGGTCGATTCATTTTTTATCCTATTGTGAGCTGAATAAGGAAGGGAAATAGATGTCTCCAATTAACCCTGCTTGCATACTGAGTTTAAACAGCGGTCTGTTAGGTTACGGATGCTATCAATGTGGGGGGGCCTTTGTACTGGTTATTTGTATTTTCGCCAATACGGTTTTCTTTCTTTCTAGGACTTTCTAGCGGGGAACAAGGATTAGGATGTTAGGACTGGTGCTTTTGAATTACTGCTTTTAATTGATGGAGATATGGGATTTGGGTTTTTTGTTGATTGCGCTCGCTAAGATATTTTCTTTCGATCTTATGCCTACGTATTCCCATTTACCGAAACAGGGAAATCAGAGCGTTCGTAGTTCCTCCTATTCTATGGGAGGAAAGGGGTGTTTTGGTGTCTTGTTCAAAGCCCAAGACATGAAGCGAAAGGTGATTTGTATCTTGTTCAAAGCCCAAGATGTGAAGCTAAAAGGTCTATTTGTGTCTTGTTCAAAGCCCAAGACGTGAAGCTGAAATACCTCGACTTTAGAGAGAATTTGTCATCTCTAAAGAGGAGAGAAGGAGAATTACTTTAACTGGGATACGCGGATCCGAGCAATGCCATAATTTCCGAAGAAAGGGTTTTAACCTGAAGGAGAAGACTTTAACTCAGTGTAGAGCAATGCCATCTTTCCTTAGGAATTTCTCATGCTAAAAGAGGGACAGTGGCATGGATGTAGATGATCCAGAGGCTTGCCGCTTACAGCGATTAGATGAAGGGAAAGGAGTTGTTGATGTTTGTGTACTGTGAACGAGGCACAACTTTGATGCTAAAAGGTTGATTGGATCAACCAATGGTTTTCTTATACAAAGCCTAAGAGGAGGCTATGGTTCTGGTGAAAATCATTATACAAAGCCTAAGAGGAGGCTATTTTATGTCTCGTACAAAGCCCGAGAGAGAGGCTAAAAGTTTTTGACCCAGTGGGGCATATCGTTATACAAAGCCTAAGAGGAGGCTAGCAAAGAGTTGACTCAGTTGGAGAATCTTTTATACTCAGTAATAGAGTGTTTTTGTATCTCGTACAAAGCCCGAGAGAGAGGCGAAAAGGTTGTTTTGACTCCACTGGGGAGAATTTTGGTATCTCGTACGAAGCCCGAGATGGAGGCTATTGTAACTGTTTCAGTTGAGTGACAGATCCAATATACTGATTTAAAAGAGAAAATCAGTTCTTATATGAGTAACACTGTACACAGGGATTTAATTTGAGGATCAGGGATATTTCCTTCTCTTTGAGGAAACGGGAAATCCAAAGGGTATTGAGACTGTCCGAGTCTGCGGGTTTCCTTCCTATTTAACGAAGGGTGCTTGAGAATGTCTTTGAGACTCAAGGAAGTTAGACTGTCCGTGTCTAGAGTTTTATCTTTTGTACTATGCTTCGAGAAACAGTAGTAGACTCTATGAAAGGACTGTTCTATGAGGATGACTAGGTTCTGTTCCTATACCTCTAGGAGGTCGTCGGGACAATTTGTACGAAGCCCAAGAGGAGGCTGGAAACTTTTAAGAAGCCGACGGGTCCTTGTACGAAGCCCAAGAGGAGGCTATCATTCCCGGAGGAAGAGATCATTATACGAAGCCTAAGAGGAAGCTGTGAATACTTCTAAGAAGCCGTAGTGTCCTTGAATAATGCCCAAGAGGAGGCCGACGCTTTTAGGAAGCCTGTGGGTCCTTGAACAATGCCCAAGAGGAGGTCGATGCTTTTATGAAGCCCGTGGGTCTATCATCTCCTTTCCATTAGGAGAGATAACTCTTTTAAAGATAAAAACAACTGGTAAACGTGCGAGGTTTACTATCCAGCGACTTCTAGCTTTTAAAGAGGGTTCCTTAGTTTAAGGTCCAAGATTATGACCGTAGTGGGTACCCAAACCCCGAGACATTCAAGGCAAGCTATCCACAAGGAATAGATCAAGTCAGGAAAGTTCGAGAATTTGGAAGAAACTCAAAGATGCCATTCACGGAGAATACATTCATCTTGGGGAGTAGAGCTTCTTGACGATTCCTAAGGAGGACAGCCGAAGAGAAGACTGTATCTGGTGCTCCTATTGGGGATCTAGGCGTCTATTTCTACGAATAAATGAAACGGCGTCACCTAGTTCTAGACGTAGTTGCCGGGGAAACTCAAAATATCTATACTATTATTACACAGTAGATATGAGTTTATGAAAGGAGACTTACAGTGAGCAGCCCCACAATACAGTTTATAATATGAAAGCAGTAAATGAAAGCGATAACCACTTACTCGGTTGTAGTGCTTCCATGCTGTTTGGTTAGTTGTTCAACAAAGAAAGATTGAAAACAACAGTATATTTAAAATCAAAGGAGAAAGTGCTTTGAAAAAGAAAGATTTGGGGCTTACAGCTCAAGGAGAGGCCCAGGGTTTTATCAGTGAGCGCATTGTTTGAATTTGTACAGCGGGACTTATACAAGTGACTCGGGCCCAAAAAGGTTTTCTGTACAAAGGGATGGGTCTTACACTCTCTCAAGAGGCCCAAAAAAGGTTTAAAGAAAATACAGGGGCTTATAACACGAGGGTAGGCCCAAATGATTTTTCGTTTAAAAATGGCGATCGCGCCGAGGTTTTCTTTTAACGCGGAGGGACTTATACAATAAGTGAGGCCCAAAATGTTTTGGTTAAAAGGGGGATTGGGTCTTACACTCTAATAGAGGCCCAAAGTGTTTTGAATGGGTCTTATAGCTCAAGGAGAGGCCCAGATGATTTTTATTTTTAAACGGGCGACGATCGCGCCGTTTACTTGTACAAAGGGACTTATACAATAAGTGAGGCCCAAAAGGTTTTTGTACAAAGGGGGGGGGGGGGGGGGGGGGGTGGGTCTTACACTCTCTCAAGAGGCCCAAAAAGTTTTGAAGACAAATAAATGAATGGGTCTTACTACTCGAGGGTAGGCCCAGGTGATTTTTGAAAAGGCGACGATCGCGCCGTTTGTTTTTTGACGGTATCGGGACTTATACAATAAGTGAGGCCCAAAGATGATTTGGTCAAAAAAAGGATTAGGTCTTACACTCTAATAGAGGCCCAAAGTGTTTTGAAAATGATTTAAGAGGGTTGAATTAATCCAAAACCCTAATTTACTTCCAAAAATGTATTTAATTGAATAAAAATTCAATTAAATTGATCAAAAATTGTTTAACACATGGAAAAAAAATTGTGATCTTGGATTAATGCTTCAAAAATTAAGTATTGACCTACAAAATAATTAAAAAGCATTAAAAGTTGCAAAATCAATGTAGAAAAAATATTTAAAATGCCAAAAACAATCAAAATATTAATTCTTTACAAAAATATCAATTATATGAAATAAATAATATTTTTGGGATTTTTTTATAAAATATAATATTTTAACATTTTTGTGAATTATTAAAAAAAGAATCAACTCAAAATCATTAAAACTCAGAGAGAAATTAATTTTTGAATCAATTAAACAAAATCACAAAATTCAAATATTTGAATTTGAAAAAAAGGCGCCAAGAACAAGCTGAAGAACACGCGCGTGTTCTTGGTTTCTCAGATTTGTGTTTTCTATCCAATCTCCATGAATACGTAATCATATCATGCAATCCACATATCATTATGCTCGTCTCAACCTCACGATCATGTCTATGTACTTTAATTTCATTTAAATTAAACATACAACAAGAAATCACGATGAAACCTCAAGAACCCTAATTTCTGCATGAAGGCTAGGATTTTTGATACACGATTCAAATAATGCAATTAATTCAGGGAAAACATTCCATGCATGATTATGAACATATGGCCAAATTATTGTGCGAGGAAATATGCATAGATTGAGAGATGACCAAGTATGTGCTTACCTCCAAGTCGTGACAGCAAGAGCATATGTGATTTTGAGTTGGAGGTGTTACAGACAAGTTGTGATGATCTGGACAGCTTCCCTACACCATATGGAGTGTGTTTGAACACTTGGATTGAATTGAAATTGACTGGATCAGTTTATGGCATCTCAGCTGCAACTTCACTTCAAACTTGTGTGGATGGCAAGTGATTTTGAGATTTTGATGTTCCAGATGTTATGTGAGTGTTTGATCAGCTCATATGTGATGTATGTGAGGTGTGTGAGTGATTGGTTTGTGCAGAATTACTCTCAAACTCAAAACCCGATAGCTACCTTGCTAAGAAAGGCATTTTTGCCAAGAGAAAGAGATTTTGAGGAAAGCATCTGTTAGATGGCTTTGGTGTACTCAAACTGACCACAATTGAGCTCTATTTATAGTAGAGCAAGTTTGTTTTGCAAGGAATAGTGCATGGCAGCTGGTAAGTAGGTTTCCTCAATGTTGGCCAATGGAAATGAAAGTCTCCTCTAGCCATTGACTAGAGGTTAGGGCACAGAGCTTTGGTCCCCTTGGTCTTGGATAAGTATTGACTGATTTTAGATGAGAATGGCTCAGTCCATGCCACCTTGATGGTTCCATTGAATGCCTCATTCCAAATTTGAAGTCTTGTCCCTATTTTGGCCATTCTAGGTTCAACATGCTATTCTTTGTTCCTTGGACCTTGGAGGCTTGGCTCAGTGATTGTCCCCTTTGGATTCAATCCTCTGAGGTGTCCAAGTGGATTGGAGCAATTGAAATTGGCTGATTTTGGCAAATCGAGCCAAAATGCAAATTCTGCCTTGCTTTGACAGATTTCAGCAAGGCAACTTGGCAATGTTGTATCTCATGGTGTAGGTTGAATTTGGCAATGTTCTTGGCCATTTTGGAAAGCTCTTACATGATACAACAACTGTTTGAACAAGTTTGGTTTTGATCTCTTTTGATTCCAAGTGAAAAATCCCCCTACATTTGGCAAAAAGTGAAGCAGAATCTGACTTAGTGAAAATTTCACTAAGTGTTGGGAAAAGTGACATTTTCACTTTTCAACCACTTTGATCACTCCATAACTCAAAATCCTTAATGAATTGGAATGACTTGTAGTTGAAGTTTTTGTAGGTGATAATGAGGGCTACAAATCCATCTTTGGATGAAAAAAAATGGCCTTGTGGTTTAGGAGTTATGGTCCTCCAAAGTTGGTACCTTTGCCACTTTATTTTTAACTTAGAAAAATTTCTAAGTTTTATGGTTACCCCTTTTACAAGTTATCTCACTTTTCTTGATTTTTCTTGATGAATGATGATTCAAATCATACATTAACATCATTTTAGGGTTAAAAATCCATTTTGGTGAAAAATCTCAAAAAGTCAAAGTTGACTTTTGTGCACAGTTGACTTTTTATCAGATGAATTCCAAACTGTGCAATTCTTCAGGAAATCATGTCCTTGACCTAAATCAAACTTGATGGACATGTTCCATGGGTGTCATAGGGTATATTCACTCATGTATTAGGGTTTGGGAGCATGTCTTGGTCAAAAGTCAAAGTTACAGTTGACTTTCCCCTTAAAACCCTAATTGTGGTGCAGATGAAAATGAGACTTGTTGCTCAAGCTTCTTGGATCAATCCATTGTTCCAAATGGATCAATATGGTGTATTAGAGACCCTCAAATCATTTCTTGAGGTCTTGGCTCATGGTTTGTCCCAAAAGTCAACTTAGGGGTGAATTAGGTCAAGAAACCCTAATTCCTGATTTTTGATGAATGCATCCCCTGAGGCAAAATTGACTTGATGCATGGGTTCATGAGGTTCCATGAAGCATATTAGGTCATTTTTTGGATCATTGCCTTGTGCCCAGATGAAAATTTCCATCTGGAGACTCTGGTCGACCAAAACCCTAATTTGGTGACACTGTCGATCTTGAGACTTGATCCACCTAGAAGGGAGCAGCCTTGTGCTTAATCCTTGAAGTGGGAGTCCTTTTTGATCCATTGTGGATGTTTGAGAGATTAGACAAGTTGAAGATCATGTCATTTCTTGATTGATCCTTTGTCTAAGCACTCAGAGAGGGCTTGAAACCCTAATTTTGATTGTATTGGATGCTCACCCATCTTTGGGGAGATTGATGAAGCAAGATGGTTCATCCATATTGTGATGATGATTTTCACAATGATGGGAAATCTAAGTGGTCAAAATTTGGGGTATTACAGCGGGTACATGTTTCGTAAATGGACATCCTTGTTTTGTTTTATTTGATTGTGGGGAAACACATTCTTTTGTGTCCACACGTTGTGTGAAGCGACTTGGGTTGCAAGCTGTTCATTTGTCTTCTCCTATGGTGGTTACTACTGCCATGGATGAGATTGTAGAGACACCGTTGATGTGTGAAAATTGTGTATTATTGGTGAATGAAAGAGTTTTCCAGATTGATCTTATTTGTTTGCCGCTTAAGAAAGTGGACTTTCTTCTGGGATTGGATTGGCTTTCTGCTAATTCGGTGTTTATTGGGTGTGAGGAAAAACTGATCATTATCCCATCTGCCGAGGCCACTTCGAAGGATGTGTTAACTACCATTTTAGAAGGTACGGTTGGAATGATTAATTTCTTGTTTGAGGAGGAAAACTCTGTTCTTTTGATTCTTACTAAGGAGGAGAGTAGTAACATCCAAGTTTTGAATATTCTGGTAGTTTGTGACTTTCCTGAAGTTTTCCCCGAGGATATCACTTCTTTTCCTCCAGAGCGGGAAGTGGAATTCTCTATTGACCCGATACCGGGAACGACTCCAATATCCGTTTCTCCGTACCAGATGGCACCACTTGAATTGAGAGAATTAAAGGACCAATTGGAAGAATTGTTGGCTAAGCATTTCGTTCGACCCAGTGTTTCACCCTGGGGAGATCCAGTGTTATTGGTAAAGAAAAAGGATGGTGGAATGCGGCTGTGTATTGATTACCGTCAATTGAATAAGGTCACCATCAAGAATAAATACCCATTACCAAGGATAGACGGCCTGTTAGATCAATTGAAAGGAGCCTGTATGTTCTCGAAGATTGATTTACGGTCGGGATATCATCAGATTCGTGTGAAGAGTTCAGATGTACCAAAAATTGCGTTTAGAACCCGTTACGGTCATTATGAATTTTTGGTGATGCCTTTCGGTGTGACGAATACTCCTGCAGTTTTCATGGATTATATGAATCGGATATTTCAACCTTACTTGGACCAATTTGTGGTGATTTTCATTGACGACATTCTTATTTATTCTCGTGATCCTCAAGAGCACGGAGAACACCTAAGAATTGTTTTATCCATCTTACAGGAGAAGCAACTTTTTGCAAAGTTAAGTAAGTGTGAGTTTTGGATATCTGAGGTTAATTTTCTCGGTTATGTCATATCCCATGGAGGTGTTGCGGTCGATCCATCAAAAGTTGTATCAGTGATTAATTGGGAGAGACCGAAGAATTCTTCTGAAGTTAGGAGTTTCTTGGGATTGGCAGGGTACTACAGAAGGTTTATCAAGGGGTTTTCACAGTTGGCTTTACCATTGACTAGACTTACTCTGAAGGATTATTCGTATGAGTGGGATTCGGCTTGTGAAAGAAGTTTTAGGAGTTTGAAGGAGAGATTGACTACCGCTCCTGTTTTGATTATTCCTGATTCTAACAAGTCGTATGAGGTATATTGTGATGCATCGAAGAAGGGGTTAGGCGGGGTGTTAATGCAAGATGGACATGTAGTGGCATATGCTTCACGACAGTTGAAAGTCCATGAAGAGAATTACCCAACGCATGATTTAGAATTGGCGGCAGTTGTATTTACTTTGAAAGTGTGGCATCACTATTTGCATGGTGTACATTTTGAGATGTTTAGCGACCACAAGAGCTTAAAGTACTTATTCGATCAGAAGGAGTTGAACATGCGTCAGAGGAGATGGATGGAATATTTGAAGGATTATGACTTGGAGTTAAAATACCATCTGGGTAAAGAAAATAAGGTGGCGGATGCATTGAGTAGAAAGGTGTTGCATAGTGCCGAGTTGATGATGTTAGAGTATACCTTAATGGAAAAGTTTAGAGATCTAAATCTTCAATTTAACTGGACTCCAAATTGTGTAGTCATGGGGAATTTGAATGTCTCTTCTACTCTTAGGGAAGAAATCCAACAAGAGCAAGGGTTAGACGAGAAGTTACAGGAAGTAATATTGCAACCGGGTTTTGTACGAGCTACCGACGGAACTATTTTGTTTAACCAGAGGATTTGTGTTCCGGATGGCACGGAGTTAAAACGAAGGATTTTGGAAGAAGCGCATAAGGGTGCTTTTACTATACATCCGGGGTCTTCAAAGATGTATCAAGATTTAAAGAGGGACTATTGGTGGCCCGAGATGAAAAAGGATATTGCGATGTATGTGTCGGAATGTGCGGTGTGCCAACAAGTGAAAATTGAACACCAACGGCCGGGTGGCTTGTTGCAACCTTTAGAAATTCCGACATGGAAATGGAGAGTATTTCAATGGACTTTGCAGTGGGATTACCCCGTGCGCAGGGTGGTTATGATTCGATTTGGGTAATTGTGGATCGGTTAACGAAATCAGCTCATTTCTTAGCTGTGAAGACTACCTACAAGGCGAGTCATCTCGCAAGGTTGTTCATCTCAGAAATAGTGAGATTGCATGGCATTCCTACTAGTATCGTTTCGGATAGAGATCCAAAGTTTACCTCAAGATTTTGGAGAGCTTTTCAACAAGCCATGGGAACGAGGTTATGTTTGAGTACGTCGAATCATCCGCAAACGGACGGTCAGACGGAACGGACAATACAAACTATGGAAGACATGTTGAGAGCTTGTGTACTTGGAAGTGGAGGAAATTGGATAGAACTTTTGCCGTTGATCGAATTCTCTTATAATAACAGTTATCATGCAAGTATTGGTATGGCACCTTATGAGGCATTATATGGTAGGAAGTGTAGAACACCATTGTGTTGGGCGGAGGTTGGCGACGATAGAATTTTGGGACCCGAAATTATTCACGAGACCACAGAAAAGATTAGAATGATTCATAGAAAAGTTAAACAAGCCCAAGATCATCAGAAAAGTTATGCAGACAACCGTAGGAGACCGTTAGAGTTTGATGAGGGTGATCATGTATTTTTGAAGGTTACTCCGAGGTTGAGATTGAAAGGACCATTTATATCGCGGAAGTTTAGTCCAAGATACGTGGGACCGTATCAAGTCTTGGAATGGATTGAGGAAGTAGCTTATAGATTAGCCTTACCGCCTTCTCTGTCAGAGATGCACGACGTTTTTCATGTATCTCAGCTTCGGAAATTTGTCCCAGATCCTCTACAGCCAATTTTGCCAGATACGATGTAACGCCCACATATAATACTTGCTGCAAATCTCATATTATACATGAGTTTCACTTTTGGTACTGAAATACAATAAGTTCCTAGTTAACACATTATACACATAAATGCCTCTAATACAAAACACTAAAAGTCTAAGGCATTACATATACAAGATGTTCCAAAATGATAAAAACTAAGAACTAGATCAATACAATGATCTCAAAACATAAACGCCATAGCAGAAGCCATGCCATCACAAAACCACGATCCGTAAGGAAAGTCAAATAACCTTGTCCTTACCCTTCGCCGAACCTGCAGAACCTGTGATGTAAACAACAACAGTGGGGTGAGATACATCAAATCTCAGTGAGTTCCCTATCTTAAAGTCCTCTCGGCTTTACAAGGTTCTAATAAACCTAACTCATGTCAAAGGGGAAAGGGGAATGACCATGAGTACACACACACAAGTAACCATCACGGTGAGCCTGTAAACTCACACTAGTACCGAAGTACCTCTTGAGCCTGTAAACTCAAGGATTCACAAACAATAACCATACCAAGGCATCCCCTTTTCCCGTCCGCTTCTACGTCTAGAAGACGACCCGAGTCATGGATCCTCGAATTACTTGACATACGAAATGGATTCGGGAACAACGGCCTATTAGCCGTGAACCGTCACTTATGATGGCCTGTTAACCATCACAAGTCTCTACCCGTAGGTCCCATTCGTACTAAAGCGGGAATCAAACCTGCCAAGTAATGGTGCATATGTTTCAGAGGAGCTCGAGACCCATGAAACACACTATCAATAATAACCGGTTACGATTACACAATACACACGCCTCGGCCTTACTTGCACGAGCATTGTCACCATTCTATCACACACCCACAACATTGTTTAGGGTAAAACCTCACTCTACTTAAATTCATATTTTAACATGTATACATTGTCAACAACAATTATACACATCTAACAGATAAAAGTCGACAAAACGACACTATTCCAGAATTCCCGACATAATTAAATCGGCCGACAATCTTAATTAAATCGGCCGACAATCTTAAAACCATTGTAATAAGAAAGTACATTTTATTATCTTTCCAACGATACCAAAATTGTTCCAATCCGAGTTACGTACAAAAAGTTACGGCATTGGAAACAAACGATCGGAAAAATAATCACAACAGCAGAATTTCTGCAATTCACCTGGCCATACGCGTATTGGCACATCCCATACGCGTATTGCCCAAAATTCTCGTCCAGCCATACGCGTATTGCCCCAAGCCATACGCGTATGAGCAGAGACTGGTTTTCTTTGAAAATTTTCTTTAAAAAAATCCCATACGCGTATCAGTCTTGCCATACGCGTATGAGCAGAGGCTTTTTCCTTTGAAATTTCTTGTTTTAAAAACCATTACGCGTATTGCCCATGCCGTACGCGTAACGCCCATGCCCCATACGCGTATGGGCAGAGGAAAAAATGCAGAAAAATCTGCTGCGGGTTTTACCAAAATCAACCCCAAAATCTCATTTTGATCAATCACAATGCATCCAAACCTGTTATAACACAACAACCAGTATTCTATACAATCACACATTGAATTTTAGCAGTTGGATTCATGATTCATACAAAATTATTCAATTTTCACAATTTCCAATCTAACCCTAAACTCAAAATAACTCTACTCTAAAGAGTCTAACTAGAACCCACCTGGATAACAAGATGAGGAGATTGATACTGAGATGAAGAGATGAAGGACAGCTGATTGTTGATGATCTTGAGCTTTTGAGAATTTCCTCTCCTTTTTCCTTTCCTTCCTTTCCTTTTCTTCACTTTTCTAACTTTTGTTTGTTTTCAAATGAAATGGAAAGGAAATAGATAGTATAGAAAATTACCATTATTAGTAATACTACTAAATGTCCAATTTAGCTCAGATACACCAATTAATAAAACTCAACGTTAAATACTATGAATTTAATCAACTCTGAGTTCGTCAGTTTACTCTAATTATTTTATCAAATAATTTCTCAGAGTACTCCGGAACCCAGTTGATCATAATAATATTAACCAGAGCGTTTATAAATTTACGGGGTATTACATACGATTGAGATAGAAGCTGATTTGACATTTGAGCCTCAACCGAGTCGTATCACAGGAAGGGAAACTAAAGTGTTAAGGAATAAAGAGATTCCTCTTGTTAAGGTCCAATGGGATGAGACGCATCCAGGCGATGCAACTTGGGAATTGGAATCGGAAATGCGGGAGGTCTACCCTCATCTGTTCGGGTAATCTTTTAAATTCGAGGGCGAATTTCTATTTAAGGGGGGAGGATGTAATACCCCATAATTTTGTGAACATTTTGAATAATATTATTATGATCAACTGGGTTCCGGGGTACTCTGAGCAATTATTGGATAAAGTAATTAGAGTAAACCGACGGACTCGGAATTTGATTAAATTAATATTATTTAACTTGGAGTTTTTATTAATTGGTATATTTGAGATAATTTGGATAATTAGTAGTATTGCCAATTAATATTTTCCTTTGTATATTTTCTTTTCCTTTGCCTTATTTGGAAAAAGATAGAATTATTAGAGAAAGAAAGAAAGGAGAAGGAAAAAGGAAGGAAAAGAAGAGGGAATTCTCCAAGAGCACAAGAGCAAGAATCATCAACCAATCTTCACCTTTTCATCTCAGCTTCAACCTCCTCATCTTGTAATCCAGGTGGGTTCTAGTTAGATGCTTTAGAGTAGAGTTTTATTGAGTTTAGAGTAATTTTGACATTGTTAGAAAATGAGAAATTTTGCACTAAAATCATGTTTTAATGATCCTTATAAGTGATACTTGTTACATGTGTGCTGTTGTGTATCAAATTGGTAAATTTTCTGGTGTTTAGAAGTGAATTGGAAGGAAAATGGATCAATTTTCGTAGACCCATTATGCAGGAAATTTTCTGGTTTTCACGCTGCCCATACGCGTATCACCCAAGGCAATACGCGTATTGGTCAAGGCAATACGCGTATGGCTGCGTAGAAATGTGGGCAATACGCGTATGGGGTTTCATTTTTCCCGGCCATCTGCCCATTTGCGTATTGGTACGCGTACGGTTTTGGGCATTACGCGTATGAGGTAGGGTAGTACGCGTATTGGGGTTTTAAAAGGAATTTTTTTGGAAAATAAATCTCTGCCCATACGCGTATGACCTTGGGCAATACGCGTATGGCTGGGCGAGCCAGCTTGGCAATACGCGTATGGCTTAGCGCAATACGCGTTCGGTCAGTAGGGTGAAAAAATTGTGTTTTCTCGCGATACCATTTCTCGTTGTGTCCATAACTTTTGATTCGGTTATCCGTTTTTAATATGATTGATATCGTTGAAAAGCTAATAAAGTGTACTTTCTCATGAAAATGGTGTTAAGGTTGTTGGCCGATTTAATTATGTCGGGATTTTTGGAATAGTGCTGTTTTGTCGACTTTTATTGTTTAATGGTGGTTAATTGTTTTTTTGAAATTGTATGCATGTTAAAATATGAATTAGGTAGAGTGAGGAACACCACCATAAACAATGTCGGAAAGTGGGAATTGTCTTAAGTAACAACGCTCGCTAATGAAAGGCCGAGGCGTGTGTATAATAATCATAACCAGTTTATCTTGCGGTGTAGTTTCATGAGACTCGAGCACCTCCTCTGAAACGTATGCACAATTACTTGGCAGGTTTGATTCCCGCGTATAGTACGAATGGAGCCTACGGGTAAAGAGACTTGTGATGGTTAACAGGCCATGAGAAGTGACGGTTCATGGCTAACAGGCTGATGATCCCGAATCCATTTCGTATGCCAAGTAACTACAAGGATCCATGACTCGGGTGGTCTTTTAGACGTAGAAGCGGACGGGAAAAGGGGATGCCTTGGTACGGTTATTGATTAGTGAGATTCTTGAGCTAACAGGCTCAGGACATACTTTGGTACTAGTGTGAGTTAACAGGCTCACCAGTGTGGATACTTATATAGTGTGTGTACTCAAAGTCATTTTCCCTTCCCTTTTGACTTGAGTTAGGTTTATTAAAACCTTGTAGAGCCGAGAGGACTTTAAGATAGGGAACTCACTGAGATTTGATGTATCTCACCCCACTGTTGTTGTTTACATCACAGGTACTGCAGGTTCCGCGAAGGGTAAGGATAAGGCCGTGTGATTATCCTTACTTATCTGATGGCTTTGCTTCCGTTGTGGAGTTTTTTGAGATCATTAGTGATCTAGTTCTTAGTATTTGTCTATGGAACATCTTGTAGATATACTATGCCGTAGTTTTTTTATTAGGTTTTTTTTCGGCATGTATATGTATAATGTGTTTACTAGGAACTTATTGTATATTTCAGTACCAAATGTGGAATTCATGTATTATATATGCTTTGATGTATGTATATATATGGGCGTTACAGGTATCAACATCACCAACGATAAGGGCAGCCACCTCTGAGACAGTTGGTTGGTTATAAATCCTTCCATCTGTCAATCTATCAGATATTAACTTCAACTTAAGATCGGGTAAAGGACAATTCTTTATTCTATCTGCTGCCATCCTAAATCACTTGGCATGTGTGTTGAACTCATCCAACATAAGCTTCAATCTGTTAACTGTATCTGGAAAAATATTGGGATTACTCCTGCATATTGTAATGAAATAGTTTAACATTAACACTAAAGTGTGTTGGAATGTATTAAGAAATAAAACATATTAAGGACGTTATAAAGATAATTTAGAATAGAGACATCACCCTATTCCTTCAATTCTATTATGGATCTCATTGTCGGTGTCGTAAATGTACAGTTGAGAAAACTTTGGAGAATGTCCAGGTAATGGTAGCATGCTCCCAATTCTATGGCAAGATTGTCCATGTATTCTTAGGTTTGGCGGTCCCCTCCCCCCTTGAAATCTGTTGTCAATTTTCATACCCGAAGAGGTAAAAGCAAACATCATGTTGTACAATCTACAAAATTGTTGATAATTTCTACTTTCTCTTTCAGAATTATCAAACAACAAACATTGAAGTAATAATGGTGGTGTCTTCAAAAGTGGCAAGACAACGTTACCCTTTTTGCAGCATAGTTGGAAGTTAGGAACAATACAATTACTTGTCTTCCTAGTTTTTTCTTGATACCACATCAGTGCTCCACAGTGTGTGCACTCAACATCAGGATCACTAATATCAGAATAGTCTATTAAATGAAATGTATTTTAGACATATAATTCATCGAAATCTAATATAACATATAAGCTAAACATAATGTTAAGTGATACATACTAATATTGGAAGAATCAATTGATGTCGAATTAGAGTCACACACTTCTTCGTCATCAAGGATGGAACCTGAGTCATAATTTGCCTCTACAACATTAAATTCACATGAGTTATCGGTGAGTGAATCATCCGTGGATGTTTCGTCACCAGAATTATCATTATCAATGTTGACATCAGTAGTAGAAGTGCAGGAACCGACAACGTGCATAGTTGTGTTAGTTGTAGATGAAGACGCAAAATTATTATTAGGATTGGCAAAATGATTGAAAAGGTTGCGACTCATTGATTGAAGTGTACCCACATTCAACTGTATTTTAGATTTATGAACTGAACTACATGGCTGCGGACGAATGTTCATGTTTCTTGCAATAAAGCAAGAGGATGTTATATTGGAAAGCGGTGTTTCGAATTGTGTAAATGATGGAGTATTGATTCTGAAACATCCTGGACTGTTATTGCTCAAATTCTCACCTGGTATGTTACATCGTGGGATTTTTCTTTGCAAAATCTGTTTCCTCCTACTTCGTGCCGAAGCAGCAAGAAGCTTTGTACAAACACTTGCAGAATTCTTCATAGAATTTTTGTTGCCAGTTGAACTTCCGGGTGAATTTGAATTCACATTATTTGAATTATTGAAAGCAGAAGTTATATCAGACAGTGGTGTTCTGATGATTGGCCTGGACGGAGCATAGTAGTCATGAGAGCCTTGACTTCCAATGCTATCGTTCTCTACATTTCTGAGTTTTTTCCATCTTCTATCTTGAAGGATTTGCTTCCTCTTTCTCCTTGCTAATGATGCGTCTTGTTTGTAAGTGTTAGAGACTGGTTCCATTTTGTTGGAGAGATTGAATGATTGTAGTGGTAAGAATTGTTAGTAGGTAGCATTCATGTTAATAGTTAGGAATTATTGCATTGCAGAGTAGTGTGAAGATTGTAGAAAAAAACATAGTAGGAGTTCTCTCTATAATTTTTTTTTATTCTTGGTACTGTTAGTGATAATGCTGAAGAGTCACATGTGGTTTCAATGGGATTGATACAATACTGACATTGTTACAAATAATTTTTTATTTTTTATATAAATTTAAAATAAATATTAAATAATGTAATTATTATTAATATTTATAATCAGCATGTAGGCAATAAGACACATTTTTTGATGTTGAATTGGCAACTTTACAGCATAGAGAAGCGAAATAGGTATTGGAAAGTGGAAACTTGCAGCCATATAATTATGAGTAGCAGTACACTATTTTGCTTCTTATTCCCTATTATGAGTAGTAGTACACGCATTGCATCACACTCCCAAGTCCACAAATGATTATTTTAATTTTTATTAATTAATAATAATAGTTAATAAAGGTTCTTCTACATGCAAAACCATGAATTGCCACATGTAAAGTAGTATTGCTAGAAACCATGAACAAAAGTAGTAATTCTGCAAGCCATTTAAAAATAAATTAACAACCGCCTTTGCCATCCAAGCCATTTAACTTTTGTCAAATTTATTATGTTAAATGTATATAATTCCTTATTTACCAAACATCATTGCTTCATTAACTTTTATATACAAATATAATCATTTTACAATATTTCTTCCACTATAACAGGGTTGTGATGGGTCAATATTGATTGCAGGGTTCTCCATAGAGAATAATGCATTGAAAATACTTGGTCAAAGATATTTTTATACCAACACATAATACACACTATATAAATATTGCAGAAACAAAGCTCACTGGCACCTACATACCAAAGACACCACCTAAAACATGATGAATGATCCATATCAGGCCTACCAAATCTTTATATGATGCTACTTCCATCCTATTTTCCTTGAATGTTGACCAACTTAGTATGCATTAAAAGTTCACCAGCAAAATTCTTCCAACATAATAGTATCCAAAGCATGTGAATTAGGGTATCAATTTTCAATGCAATTACTAAACTTTTGCATACTGTGATCATGTTATTTGGAACACGATATAGCAGGAGCAGACATACACCAAATCATATTGTGATATTATTCCAAGTTCCTCCTGGTTTTGTAGGATTATATATCTTTCTCCATTCAACTTTAAATGAATATCTACTCACTTATGATGTAGTATGAATATTATCAATATCTACTATAACCCCATTTATGTAACAATTCCATTTATTGTTGGCATCAGTTAGTATGTAATTATGTTATCCAACCATGAATTGAATATTTAAGTATGAGTTGCTAGGAATGTTCTACCATGGTGTAAATATAAATTACATTCTAATACTCTCCTATCATTTGTTAGAACATAGTGCAGCAACATGATTCAATCTTTAACAAATGAATCAAACTTCAGCCTCTCAATTTCAACGGAAACAAAATATTTAAAACAAAGCAACATAATTCAGGAATATAAGTAACAAATAACATTATTCAGCAACATGATTTCATAGTAGAATAATGCATAATATTAATATTTGAATGCTTCAAGTTTGAAATAGTCTTGCCACAAATCCTACATAGAAATAGTTATAAATACATGAACAATAATAAGAAATCACATGTTTCATAGAATCTATATCTCAAAAGGTAAAACAAAATATCTATTTTTCCAACTTGACTGGTTTCATCATCTTCGTGGAGGACTGTTGAACACTCTCAACATCTTCTACAGCATCAGGATTGATACGTTTTGACGGAGTCAATACAGAATTTGTAGCTGATGGGTCATAATCGGCAGACGCAGATAATGGTTCCTGCAACCATGTCCACATCATAATCAGGGGAAAATAATTTCAGCATCTTATGTTACTTAACGCATACTATACAACAAAAATCAAATAACTAACCGAATTACTCATGAAATTGTCTTGTGACGAAGGTTGCGAAATGCCAATATCCGATATAGCCTGAACAGAATATATCAATTTGGGCAATTTTTAGAAAAAATTTGATTAATAAGATATAACTCATTTATACTTAACAACAATGTAAACATATGAAACACACCTCTTGAGATTTGAAACAGTCTCAAACTTTTGTGCGTATATCACCATCCTTTTTGAATCCAATAACCGAAAGGCGGTTATATGTAGGCTGGAAAACAGCTCTAATAGCTAAGTCCTTCTTCAACATTGAATCAAGTTCAAATGGAAATTCCAACGGATTGTCTTCACCTTGCTAAAATAATACAAAAGAGTTAAAAATGAATTTAACAACCTACAGTGTATGCTTGTATATTAGATATTACCTGAATTAAATCAGTTTTCATCTGCAGAGCAGTTTTGCCAATCAATTTCACACAGTCAACGTCCCAAAAAACAAACCTGGACTTGAATTTCCCATCCACTCCCAAAACCTCAAGCTTGTACCTATTTACATCAAGTTAAATAACATAAAACCATGATTAACATCAAGTTCTTAAGGTGATAAATGTGATTTGTATTACCTCGGAACCAGTTCGGAATTAATATGGTTTGCATAGCACTTGAGTTTTCCATCCTTCAGAGAGACGCTCCTGGTACATTCACCACAACCTTCGTAATACCACCCTGCGTTACCAACTTCAAATTTTTCCAACTTTGCAACGGTAACACAGGTTGTCTCCTATTAATTGAAAAATACCATATCAATTATGTAAAACATATATTTGTGAAATAGATTCAATAATCACTTGCAAATTAACTTACTTCCTTAAGACATGCGATTTCATCCAATGATAGAATATCAGCCTTCCATATAAACTTTTCAAACTCAGAATATTGTGAATTTTGGGTAGTTTCAATTTGCAGAGTAGACGAAGATAAATATGGCAATTCAACATTAAGACTGTGACGGGATTAACAAAGGAAACAATAATGACCTTTACACAATATGATTTTAGTTAGATAATAATAGATTTAAAAATATATTTAGGAACTACCTTTCTATCAACTTCTTAATTTCAAGGTTTTCAACATCATTTATGAACAACTTTGTCCCCGTCCAAGCATTGGATACATTCACCGGAAAACCACATGAAACAGTTTTAATTTAGCATTGAATTGAAGAGTTAAAATTATCATTTTAAAAGGTACCACATACGGAAATATGATTACCTTGGGCGCCCTTTATCCTTGCATTTTGCAACAAAACAACAATGTTTCCTTCTTCAGTGTGACTCTTGTAGTAATCAACGAACTGCAATGCAAGATTACCCCAAAGGGTACACTGAACAAAAGCTTTGTTGCCACAGTAACATCAATTTTGTGTATTGTTACAAACAGAACAAAAACAATTTTAGTTTTTTTTCATTCAAGCGGTACAAAACAAATAAGGATACAAACATGAAGGCTGGAACAATCGAAATAAAGTCTGATCCGGATCATACCTCGTGTCGGTTAGCATAAAAACAACTTTACTTTTGTTGTTATCGGGGATTATTTGTGTCTGCATAATATCGGTAACTCCTCCAACAACATCTACAAATATTCAAATGATACAATAGTCATAATACACTACTACAATCATAATTATAATGCAAAAAGCGCATGAATATGGACGTACCAACTAAAACGTTAGTTTCAAATTTCCCATCAGCTATAGATGCCAAACTAAGAATGTTGAAATAATTAGAAGGGATGTCTGGTAGTTCAGCTTGCTTTACAAAAGTTGAACCACAAAAAATCAACTTGAAGCCGTGAGTTGTGGACTTAAAGGAGAAATCATTCTTTGAAACTTTGAAATTCTACATGATATAGGAACTACCCACAGCAAGCACATCAATGTATTTCGAGTACAGATGTGACGGTACAATGGCCTGAATCATATCAAGCTATAAAAACAAAATAAAAAACGCGAAAAGGTGATAATCAGGCACAGAGCATGACAAAAGTTCAAACAATCATTGAATGAAAAATATCTAACAATAAAGTTTATACCTTTGAATCAAGCAATACCATTTCCAGATGTGGCTTGTTTGAAGAACTCGTAACGGTCCAGACATGTCTACAACGAACAGCAATCTTCCACAAATCTTTGGAATCGTTTATGTCCCTCACATCTTCTATGGGCCTTGCCATAGTCGCTTCAAGAACTGTAAAATAGAAACCCAACAAAAGTTAGCTTAAATAATATAGATGGTTTGCAACAAAGAAAAGATAAAATGATAGACACAGACCAATGAAGGTTGACGGTGAAAATGGGAGATGGATGAGCAATGGATGAAGACAGTGGTATGATATATTGCAGGATTTGAAAGCATCATAGATGATTGTGCGCCGAAACCAATTATGATGATATTTAGGGCTTTGTACAGTTTTCGATGAAGAAAGTTATTTGAGGAGTTGAAGTTTGAAAGCTATGTGGCTAGTTTTTCATCTTTCCTATGAGAATGGCGGAACAACATTAATAAGGCACCGTTTGATATTACCCATATATATTTTCTAATAGTTCTAATAGGTAATCAATAATATATAGTAGCATTACGTTGGAAAAAATTGTGGGTTGACACATCAGCGAAATTTAATGCTGAAGGCTTAATAGTGAAGTAAAATGTTAAGTCCTAATTGCCCTTGTAATCAGTTTAAGAAAGTGTTTATTGGAAGGTTAATCTTGTTATTCAGCAATGTAAATTTTTAATAGTTGTATATTAGATTGTGCCATCTTCTAGAGATAATTAAGTTTCCCTTACTGCTATTTACTCTACTCATCACAATAAGTATCGTTGTCTTTATATAAGCATCTGTGTTAGGTTACCAGTACTACTTTATTTGTTTATATTCTTATATGTGACGGGTACGGAGCTCAAATTTCTGTGTTGCTATTCTCCTATATAGGCAGTGAACTTTATTTATGTATTCTGTTCTTAATTGATAGCTATATATTGTTAGTTTTAAGGTTGCAGTTTTACAGTTGTTTTCACATGCTTTTTATGAACTCGCAAATCCAAAAATTTACTTTTAAATAAAACAAAATTTTTCTTTTACATTGACTCTATTTTTTATTTTTATTTTTGTGTTCTGTCAGAGTTTAGAGAAATGGAGCTCGAACAATCTAGTGTTGAGAAGTTTGAGAAATTCACATGGAAGGTTGAAAACTTCTCTCACTTGAAAACCAATGAAGTTCGGTCTAAGCCTTTTGTCTTAGGTGGTTATCCATGGTATGCTATTTTAATGAGTTCCCACATGTTAGAATTTACTTACTGTATTGGATATGTTGAGTATGCGCTTGTTGACACTATTTACATTATTTTATTTTCATCTGCTATGGCTTTTCTATAGGAAGATTCTTCTTTTTCCAAGGGGGAACAAAGCAGACAACTATTTATCAATTTATTTGGAGGTTGTGAAAACTGCTAATATGTCCGAGGGATGGAGTAGAGATGTGAAATTTAAGTTGCTTGTAATATGACCATCACAGAAGGTATTTTTTTTTACAATACATGGCCCTTTTTTGTAATAATTTAAAATATGTTTTGAATATTTTAATAAGACAAAAACATATATGACTTCAACATCATATAGCTAACATTATTTATTCGATAGACTAAAGATAGAATGTCCAACTTCTCTTTATCTCTAGATTTTTTCTGTATTCTTTGCATTTGCACCATGTCCTTCAATATGTATTTATTCAACGTTCATATTAGACTCATTTCAATTAAATAGTATCTCATAAACTGTGTTGCAAAGGTGCGGGTACGTACCCAATACCCGGTACGGGTACTGGTACGGAATACGTCATTTTTAAAAAAATCAAGGTTATATATGTTTTTGTCTTATTAAAATATTAGCTAACATCATGTGCGAGGAGTTTCAATACAATTGATTGAAGTTTAGCGATTGAAGATCCATAAGTTATCAACCATTCTTTTGGTTTCAAGATCCACCGATCTTGCAACGAATCACATTGGTTAAACTTTACATCAGCACTTGAAAAACCCATTAAAAAAAAGCATAAAACTATACCATTAAGAGAAAAAAATTGAGTCCGCGTACCCAATATGTACCTGTTGGAGTATCAACTTAAAAAACAATAAATAAAAAATAGATACGGTGTCCGTACGTACCATATGAGTATCGTACGCGTACCGGTTGTTGGAAATAAAGCCTTTGTGTTTAGAGAAAATGTGTGGGAATATTAGAGGCTTAATGAGAAACTTTATAGGTGGGAGAAATCTTTATGGAAGAGAGAATTTTGTATTTTTTGCTTGATACAAAAGTGTAGAATTACATCTCTATTTATAGTACTCTAAGGAGAACTCTAGACACACTAATTCTAGAGAGTTCTCAACTCTAGGAATTTCAAGAGCATTCTAGAAAATATTACAAACTTAAGAAATGTCTAGACACTCCAAACATTACAAGAGTTTTCTAGAAACATGACTCAAAATTACCTAAACCCAAAGTAGTTAAGGCCAAAAATCCAAACAATATGTTTAGGCCCAAATCAAGTTTAATCTTTCAACATCCCCCCTTAAACTTGATTTGTGACTCCAAGCATACTCCTTAGCTTCACGAAAGTTTCCAACTCGTGTGGCTTGGTGAAAATATTGGCAACTTGATCTCGAGACATCACATACTTCAACTTTACCTTGTACACCCATCTTATTATAGTTTCTTTGCGTCCTCACGGAAGTGTAGTAAGTTCCCACGTATCATTCTTCGTGATTGACTTTATTTCTTCATCCATGGCATCTCTCCAGTTTACGTTTTGAACAGCTTCTTGATAGCTTAGAGGCTCGCAATCGCCAAAAAGACAAAAGAGGTTAATGTCATTTTGGTTTTCGGTTACCTCATAAAGCTCTTCAATGCTCCTTAGTCGTGGTGTCCTCTCACTTGAGCTTGTTTCATCCAACCTTGGTGTCGGTGAGGCAGGTGGTGTAATATGTTCCTCTATCATTGGTTGTTGCATTTCATCATATTCTTCTTCAAAGTAAGGAAGGAAATCGTACCTGTCTTCTTGAACACTCCAATCCCAACAATCTTCTTCGTCGAACTCCACGTCACGACTTATGACAATCTTTCCACTATTTGGATTATAGAGCTTGTACCCTTTGGAGCTTGAGTCATAACCCACAAATACGTACTTCTCACTTTTATCATCGAGCTTTGTTCTCCTTTCATCTGGAACGTGGGTATAGGCAATGCTTCCAAACACTTTGAGGTGAGAGATCCCTGGCTTCCTTCCACTCCATGCTTCTTGTGGTGTCTTCGCATGCACACTTCTTGTTGGGGAACGGTTTGTCAAGTAAACCGCACATGCCACTGCTTCGGCCCAAAACTCTTTCGGCATCTTTTTACTCTTAAGCATGCTTCGCACCATATTAAGTATGGTTCGGTTCTTTCCCTCCGCTACTCCATTTTGTTGTGGCGATCTTGGCACTGTTAGTGGGCGGCGGATTCCATGGTCTTCACAATATTTGTTGAACTCATTTGAAGTCTCTCCTCCTCGATCAGATCTCATGGCCTTAATGGAAAGACCACTTTCTTTCTCCACAAGGGCTTTGAACTTCTTAAAGTTTTCAAACACTTCCGACTTCTCCTTCAAGAAATAAACCCACGTTTTTCTAGAATAATCATCAATAAAGAGGAGAAAGTATTTATTCTTACCACAAGAGTTTGGATTTATTGGTCCACAGACATCAGTGTGTATGAGCTCTAGCGATTTTGTCGCTCTTGACATTGATTCCTTTGGAAAGCTTTTTCGGTATTGCTTCCCAATTAGACATCCTTCACATAGTTGGTCTGGGTGGTTTATACTAGTTAAGCCTCTCACCATCTCCTTCTTTGACAAACATTCTAGACTACCGAAGTTAAGGTGTCCAAATCGTAGATGCCATAGCCACGAAGAGTCAGTATAGCAAGCCTTGAGACACTTTGCCACATCATTTTGAATGTTCGAGAGGAACATTCTATTCTTTGACATAGGCACCTTAGCAATCAAGTTATGCCTACAATCTCTTAAGAAAAGACTATGTTCTTTCAAGTGGATGTCATAGCCTTTCTCTAATAGTTGTCCCAAGCTCAAAATATTATTCTTCATGTTAGGAACATAGTAGACATTGGATATGAATTGATGACTCCCATTCTTCAAGCGTATGAGAATTTTACCTTTGCCTTTGACTGGTATCTTTGAGTCATCTCCAAATGAGACGTCGCCAGTTGTCGCTTCATTGATCTCTACGAACATGCTTCGATCGCCACACATGTGGTTGCTTGCGCCAGTGTCGAGGTACCACTTGTTTCTTTTCTCTTCAACTTGGCTTTGGCACGCGAGCAGCAGAGTTTCTTCTTCTCCACCTTTTTCTTCTACAAAGTTAGCTTTCTCCACAACCTTCTTTGAGAATCTACACTCAGATGCGTAGTGACCGATCTTGTTACAGTTGAAGCACCTGATTTGTGACTTGTCGCACTTGGACCATGAATTTCCTCTTCCACGACCTCTTGTTGTTTGTGGTTTCCAACTTCTTTCTCCATTGTTGAAGTTGTTGGAGTAGTTGTTGTAACTACCTCTTCCTTCTCCTCCATGTCCTCGTCCACATCCATGATCTTGGCCACGACCTCGTCCTCTTTGGCTTTTGTAATTCACATAGTTTCCTTCTTTTGCGTTGAGTTGTAGTAGTTGCTCCATAGCCTCCTTTTGTTTAATTTTTCTTTTTTGTTTTTCTTCGTATGCTTGTAAGGAACCCGTGAGTTGCTCAATAGTCATGGTCTTTAAATCCTTGTTTTCTTCAATGTTGGTAACAATGAAGTCAAAACTTGGATTTAAAGTGCGAAGTATTTTCTCCATGACTTTCACCTCATCAACATCTTCACCATTTCTTTTAAGTTGATTGACTACGGACAATACTCGAGAAAAATAATCAGAAATTGACTCAGACTCTTCCATAAATAAACGTTCAAACTCACCTCTGAGAGTTTGAAGACGAATCTTTTTCACCTGCTCCACTCCTTTGTTACAAGTTTGAAGCTTGTCCCATGCTTCTTTGGCCATCGTTGCATTGGAGATCTTCTCAAATGTATCTTCATCCACCGATTGATAAATGAGGAAGAGAGCTTTCTTGTCTCTCTTTCTTGACTCCTTCAATGTCTTCTTTCCACCTTGACTTAGTCAGGCTTCATCTTGCTCCTTGAAGCCTTTCTCAACGATATCCCACACATCTTGAGCTCCTAGTAGCGCCTTCATCTTGATACTCCAATTGTCATAGTTGTTCTTTGTGAGCATTGGCATTTGAAAAGGGAAACCTCCATTCGCCATCTTTTGAGGATCTTCAAGCTTTGATACCACTTTGTTGGAAATAAAGCCTTTGTGTTTAGAGAAAATGTGTAGGAATATTAGAGGCTTAATGAGAAACTTTATAGGTGGGAGAAATCTTTATGGAAGAGAGAATTTTGTATTTTTTGCTTGATACAAAAGTGTAGAATTACATCTCTATTTATAGTACTCTAAGGAGAACTCTAGACACACTAATTCTAGAGAGTTCTCAACTCTAGGAATTTCAAGAGCATTCTAGAAAATATTACAAACTTAAGAAATGTCTAGACACTCCAAACATTACAAGAGTTTTCTAGAAACATGACTCAAAATTACCTAAACCCAAAGTAGTTAAGCCCAAAAATCCAAACAATATGTTTAGGCCCAAATCAAGTTTAATCTTTCAACACCGGTATCCAATAAATATCCGGTACCGATACTTTATCTAAAATGGAGTACCCATGCTTCAGAGCTCATACATATCATCTAAACACCATGCATATCATTTGTATCCTCTCTTCATACAGCTTTTCACCCGAAGTACTTCCACCCTTTCATTTGTATCACGTTGCTTTGGTGTTAGCTTCTTTTTGTTTTTGCTGGTGATTCGTGTCTCTTGAGTTTCTGGCTGGCTGCGTTGTGGCTAGCGGGATCTGCTGTGGTGGTAATGGTCTCTTGGGGTAGAGTTCCGGGTTATGCTCCTGTTAAGGAGGAAGGGTGGTATTCCTTTTTCTCTTTCGAATGTTTTAGATTCTGCAATTGAGTGGGATTTGTGAAAGTTTTTTCGCTAGGTTTGTTGCGGTAGAGAATATTTTCATTCTAGAAAGAAGAGATAGAAGAGGTAATCAGTTTGGTTTTATAAGGTTTAAAGAGATTTCTTTCCTAAAGCTTCTACAAGTTTAACTTGACAAGCTTTGGATGGGGAACTTCAAGCTTAGGGTTAACACACCTAAGTTTGCTAGAAGTTACAATAGGATTGCTAGTAATTTACAACCTTCAGAGAAGAGTGGTGAGCAACCACAGTTGCGTGCGGGAGATCATCTGTCGGGAGTTCGTTCGTTTGAGATGTTCCAAAGTTGTTCCTTGATGTGGTTAAAGATCAAGTCCAAGGTGTTCCTTACTCCTTATTCTGTGTTAGGGGTTTTAGTGTTGTTTCAGGGTTGTTGCTATGGGAAACTTGCGCTATTAGTCTTGGTCTTGAAGGTTTGTTTTGGTGGCTGTTTTTGCACTCTTCTGGTGCTCTTAGCTACTCTTGCCTTTTTTATCTCTTGTGATAGACAGTCCAACAAACCCATCAGAATTGTGAAGAAACCTCATTGGCAGCAAGATTATATTATGGGTTAATTTTATTTTGGGCCTTATTTTAGTATTTTTTATTTCCTCCAAGTGGGCCTAGCCCAGTGTTTATTTTTCTGATAGTACTTTGTATTTAAGGGAACATTGTTGTCACTTACAAGCAGAAAATTAATGAACAAGTTTCTTTTTTATCTTTATTTATTTTTTCCTTGTTTGTGTTTATGAGTAAAACCTTAATTCATTGGTAGCAGCTTTGAGCTTACCATCATTTGGTGCTTTCATTACTCTCAATGCCTCCTAAACTCACAAATCCCACCCCCAAAGACCTAGATGAAACCCTACAAGCCACAAATCAACGCCTTGAAAACCTCATTAATACACATGAGAACCTTGAATCCTCCATGGAAGCTAACAACCAAGCTGTTGCTTTACAACTTGGTCAGATTCACACAAATCACAACAACTTGGAATCTGCCATGAACAACAATTTTGCAGCTCTAACAGCTCTCATGACCCAACAGTTTGCAGCCATGAATGCTGCTGCCAATATTTCCAGATCTGCAACTACAGCAGCAGCTACATCTACAACAGCAACTAGATCTAGCACAATTTCTACCTCAAGATCTGATGTAGGTAACTCTACTATTCCACTAACATCACCTCTTTCACATATCAACTCAACCCTATGCTCCACCCAACTTTACACACCACCACCACCGCCACCCATTTCTTTTACAAGATCTTCACCTACAATTCATTCCTTAAATTCTGCATTTCAACCTTTTTCAAACCCATTTCCACCAAACTTCACACAGCCACCACAAATTCTCACACAACCCCACGTTTACACTACTTTTCCCCTCAACAGCCAGCTCACACAATCAACCCTTTACCCTCATTACCCATATTCCTACCCTTACCATCAACAACAAAACACAACGCCAAATATGAATTTTAGACAGCCAAAGATTGAGCTGAATGTTTTTGATGGAAGTGATGTTTTGGAATGGCTTTTCCAAGCTGAACAATATTTTGCGTTTTATAATATCCCTCTTGAAAACCGTTTACCAATGGTAGCATTTCATATGAAGGGTGAAGCTCTTGGTTGGTATAAGTGGATGTTTCAAAGTAATGAACTTAGTACTTGGGAAGCATTTGCTAGGGCTATGGAATTACGTTTTGGTCCTTCGACTTACGAGAATCACCAAGCCCAATTGTTCAAATTAAGACAGCATGGAACAGTTTCTGAATATCAAGCTAATTTTGAGAAACTTGGCAATAGAGTGATTGGCTTACCACCTGAAGCTATTTAAAATTTTTTTATTTCTGGTTTAATTCCAGAAATTCGAAATGAATTGGCTGTCCAACAACCACACTCAATTTCCCATGCTATTGGTTTGGCAAAACTCATTGAAGCCAAAATAAAAGATTCCAAACCCAAGTTTAAAATCCCTTATACAACCCATCAGAACCTAACTTCACAACCTACCACATCTAAACCAGCAAGCATACCCCCTCAATCAGCAAGTGTACCCCAAAACCCAACAGCCCAACCCTCGACTCGCTTTCCTATACGCAGAATCTCACCAGCTCAGCAAGCAGAACGTAGAGCACAAGGTCTATGTTTCAATTGTGATGAAAAATTTATTCCAGGCCATAAATGTGCAGCAGGAAAATTCCTTCTACTTGTGGAGGATGATGAGTCACATTCTAATATTCCACAAAGCACTATGGAAACTTCTGAGGTTGTGGAAAGTGAACCTCCACCTCAAGACATCGTTGAAACTTATTTTCAATTGTCTCCACAAGCTGTAAGTGGGGAATTCTCTCCCAAAACTTTGAAATTCAAAGGCATAATTGATGGCTTACCGGTGACAGTACTAATTGATACAGGCAGCACTCATAACATACTCCAACCCCGCATCGCTAACCATCTACAAATCCCATGTCATAATCTCCCCAATTTTTCTGTTATGGTAGGAAATGGCTCCAAACTACAGTGTTCTGGTTTATGCTCTCAAGTCCCTATTACCTTACAGACACATTTATTCTTCATTCCATTCCATTTATTTCCAATAGAGGGTGCTGATGTAGTGCTAGGCATGGAGTGGTTGAGAACACTTGGACCTATTTTGGCAGATTTTTCTATCCCAAAGATAACATTCAGCCATGATAACAAAAACATCACTATTTCAGGTGACACCAACCAAAACCCAACTCCTTCAACTTTTAGCCAACTATGCCACCTCTTACACACTGATTCTATCGCCTCTATTCACCTGCTTTTATGCCAACCTACATCTGAACACAGCCCCACCTCCAATTCCATACCTTCTAATTACCCACCGGAAATAACTGACCTCATCAATTCTTACCCTACTATTTTCCAAACACCCCATGGCCTTCCCCCAACCAGACCACATGATCACCACATTCCCCTCATACCAAACACTTCTCCAATTAATGTCAAACCTTACCGATATCCTCATTCACAAAAAGAAGCAATGACCAAAATCATTCATGATATGCTTTCAGAGGGTATCATAAAACCTAGTACTAGCCCATTCTCCTCACCCGTTTTATTGGTTAGAAAGAAAGATGGTTCATGGCGTTTTTGTGTGGACTATCGCGCCCTAAATGCTGTAACTATACATGACCGTTTCCCTATACCTACCATTGATGAACTGTTTGATGAGTTAGGCTCTGCGTCTTTGTTTACAAAGATCGACCTTCGGTCGGGCTACCACCAAATTAGGGTTATACCAGAAGACACTCACAAGACGGCATTCAGAACTTTTGATGGGAACTACGAGTTTTTGGTTATGCCTTTTGGTTTGACTAATGCTCCTAGTACTTTTCAATCAGCAATGAATGACCTTTTACGTCCTTACTTGCGACGGTTTGTTCTTGTTTTCTTTGATGATATTCTTGTTTACAGTACTTGTTATTCTGATCATTTGTTACATCTAACTTTGATTTTAGACTTACTTGCTTCAAATAAATTTGTGGCCAAACTTTCAAAGTGCGTTTTTGCAGTTCCTAAGGTTGATTATCTAGGTCATGTTATTTCATCCAATGGAGTTACCCCTGATCCAGCAAAAATTCAATCAATGTTAGATTGGCCAGCGCCACGTTCACTCTCGTAGCTCAGGGGATTTTTGGGCCTCACTGGTTTTTATAAACGATTTGTCCGTCACTACGCCACACTCGCCGCTCCTCTCACCGATTTATTACGTTTCAATAAATTTACATGGAATGCAGAAGCTAATGCTGCTTTTACAATGTTAAAGCAAAAAATGACGGAGACCCCAGTCTTGGTCCTTCCAAATTTCAGCAAAACCTTTGTTGTTGAAACAGATGCGTCCGCAGTAGCTATTGGTGCAGTCTTATCTCAGGAGGGACACCCCTTGGCTTTCTTCAGCAAAAAAATGTGCCCTCGTCTTCAGGCATCTTCTGTCTACGTCCGAGAAATGTATGCCATCACAGAATCTGTAAAGAAGTGGCGTCAGTATCTCATAGGACAACACTTTCATATATTCACAAATCAAAAGAGCCTGAAGAACTTATTAGACCAGACCATTCAAACGCCAGAACAACAGAAATGGACAGCAAAGTTACAAGGCTTTAGTTTTGAAATTTTCTACAAACCTGGTAACTCTAATAAAGTTGCTGATGCTCTGAGTCGACGACATACGGAGGAAGCCTCTCTGTTGCTCGCCATCTCCTCTGCTGTCCCAACTTTTATCACAACACTCAGACACTACTACACAAATACACCTCAAGGTCAGGCTCTAGTTACTAAAAGTCAACAGGATGAAAAGATGAAGATGGTTTATCAGTTCCGCAATGGCCTACTATATTTCAAAGATAGACTCTTTGTACCTGATGACCTCAACTTCAGATCTGATGTTTTCGACGAATGTCACTCCACTCCTGCGGCTGGACACTCCGGCCTCAAGCCTACCCTCTCACGCATCTCCACCACGTTCCTTTGGCCTGGGCTTTACAAAGAGGTTAAACGCTTTATCCAATGCTGCCCTGTCTGTCAACACAACAAATACCTGCCAACAAAGAAACAAGGCTTGTTACAACCATTGGAAATCCCAAAACAGGTGTGGGAGGATCTTTCAATGGACTTTATAACTCACCTCCCATCCTCATTTGGACACACAGTCATCTGGGTGATTTGCGATAGACTTTCCAAGTTCGCACACTTTGTAGCATTACCTACTCACTTTAACGCCAAGGATCTGGCCATGCGTTTCTCTGTGGAAATTTGTAGACTCCATGGCGTACCAAAGACCATCGTCTCAGATCGAGATCCTCTCTTCTTGAGCACTTTCTGGAAAGAACTTTTTCGAGCTCAAGGTACTATCCTAAAACACAGTACCTCTTATCATCCGGAAACCGACGGTCAAACTGAAGTCCTTAATAGGTGCTTAGAGACATACCTGCGTTGTTTTACCAGTGACAACCCAAAAAAGTGGTTCAAATTTCTGCATCTGGCTGAGTATTGGCACGTTTCACTCAGCGATCCGCATGACGCCGTTTGAAGCCTTATATGGTAGACTTCCGCCAGCTGTTAAGGATTATGTTGAAGGCTTCTCCATGTCACACGATGTTGATGAAACACTGCAACAAAGACAAATCATCATCAATCGTTTAAGATCCAACCTCAACAGAAGTCAAAAAATAATGAAGCAACAAGCAAATAAGAAAAGAAGAGATGCTACCTTTGCTGAAGGTGACCTTGTCCTGCTTCGTCTCCAGCCGTACCGTCAAACCTCTGTGCAGCGCCGTCCATCTCAGAAACTCTCAAAACGTTTCTTTGGGCCTTTTCTCGTACTACGACGCATTGGGACCGTCGCATATGAACTGCAACTCCCAACCGACTCAAAGATTCATCCAGTATTTCACGTCTCACAGCTCAGAGCATATCACAGCCAAGATCTCCCAACCCCTATATCATCTATCCCAGAGAATATGCATGATGATAATTTTGATTTGCTGGGTCCAGACTTAATACAAGGAAAGGGTGAAGTTTCCAGCGTTTCGCAAACAAAGGACATTGTAAAGCTAAGTGGCTCAAGTACTACGGGAAGAGAACTGGAAACTAAAAAGCAAACAAGTTTGTTTGAATACTCAAAGTACTTGGAGAAAAAGAAGACAAGTGTATTTGAACGCTCAAAGCACTTGGAAGACAAAAATGAAAAAATGAATCCGCATGGCTCTATTTATGCTTCCAACTCTCGGGCTCTTTCTCTTAACCACCAAACACATCCCAACTTCTCTCTCCCTCCGTTGGATCCAATCCCTCACGCATCCCAGCCATCCATTCCCACAAAATCCAAAAACCATAGTCCGCTTCAAAACCACGTGGCCCCCAAGTGGTCTCACCCGGCCCCACCACCTGTTGCCCACCCACGTGATATTTCTGCTTCCCAGCTGGACCCGCCGCATGGATTTACTTTCCCACTGCCCAAAACACTGCAGCCACCTACCCTTGTCACTTCTTTTTCCAAACCTAACACGTTAACCCACCCTTCACCTTTGGATCTCCAACGTCCAAATCCCCCCACTTCTCCAAGTGCCACGTACAAGATTCCCTTCCAGCCCTTATCCTTTTCAAATCCAACCTTATCTTCAACTGCTCATGAATTCCCCACACTTCCTTCGCCTGCCCAAATCCTCTTACCACCTCATCCCAAACCGCTACCCATCAATTGGGCTGGTCCCTCAAACTCTATTGGGCCTTGTCCACAACCATCTAACTTAAACCTTGAGGACAAGGTTTTTTCTGGGCCAGATAGTAGTGATAGACAGTCCAACAAACCCATCAGAATTGTGAAGAAACCTCATTGGCAGCAAGATTATATTATGGGTTAATTTTATTTTGGGCCTTATTTTAGTATTTTTTTATTTCCTCCAAGTGGGCCTAGCCCAGTGTTTATTTTTCTGATAGTACTTTGTATTTAAGGGAACATTGTTGTCTCTTACAAGCAGAAAATTAATGAACAAGTTTCTTTTTTATCTTTCTTTATTTTTTCCTTGTTTGTGTTTATGAGTAAAACCCTAATTCATTGGTAGCAGCTTTGAGCTTACCATCATCTTGTTTCTTTTCTTATATTAATATATGAATACTGCATTGCTATTTAAAAAAAGTTAGCATGAAGCATCATCTCTTTCTTCTTTATTTCAAAATAGAAACTACACTGACTCTTGACACTTGAACTTGCCAGAAAGTAGCCATGAGTTTAACGCAAGTCAGAAGAATACCTGGGGATTTCGATCTTTCATTACGTTAACTGAGCTTTGTAGTCCTAACAAGGGGTTTATTGTAAAGGATACTTGTATTGTTGGTGCTGAGGTTTTTGTTTCTAAGTCAACACATGAGAACCCTGTAAATCAAGCTGCATGCTTAATATTAGGATCTCAATTAAGCCATATGAATGTGGAAATCCCAAGTTCAGATCCAGAAGCCACAAATCTTCGAACCCTTTCACCTCTTTTTTTTTTGAATAAGCAAAGATATCATTAATAGAAGAGTCAAAACACAAGAAGTGCAAAGACTTTCAGATACAGAATTCAGAACAAACTACATAGCCTCAAGAGAACTTTCAAATCAAACTACAGACTTTTGTCACAATTGAATATGAAAAAGACCACTGATAGACTAATAGCAATCACCAAAACTGCAACAGCTCCCCTACTGTCTACAACATAAAAGAGGAGCTATGCTTCATTCACCGAAACTAACTTTAACCGTCAACAATGCGGCTGCTGCAAGCTAAACCCAAACCCTGTGTTTAATGCTCGAAATACACTCTAGAAAACTAAAAACAGTGCCATTAAATTGAACACCGTTCCGTTGAATCTAAATGCTCCAAATCACCGCCAACCAAATCACACTTATCGAAAGTCTAACAGGCCTTTTGGTGACTTTGTGATGGAACAGAGGGAACTCCATCAACTCGATTGTATTGATCTGCAGATCATCACCAAGACACACCCAAATCTTGTCCCAAATTCTTCTAACAACCTCACAATCAGCAAAGAGATGACGCAGAGATTCAACACTTCTAAAACAGAAAATGCAAACCGTGTCCCTCGGGTTCGACAAAATCCCTCTCTTGATAAGCGGATCCTTAGTCGCTACCCTATTGTAAAGGAATCTCCAGCTGAAAACGAGAACTTTGGAAGGAACCTTAAGGTTCCATAAAAACTCAATCGAGTTCCGAGTTGATTGATTATCAGACCTATGCATCTGATCCTCCCAATAAGTCTTCACGCAGGAACTTGACGTATATCATTGTTCTTCCTCCTTCGACCAAAGGAATTCATCTTTGGCATCCGTAAGAGGCTTGAATTCTTATAATAAATCCGTTAAATCTGTCATCAAGCCAAAACCAGCAGCAATTGCAGTAAATTCTTCTTTGAAAGGCTTCCAGTGCCACACTCCATCAAGCCAATAACATGCTTCAGCTACTGTGCTCTTCTTCAGAGTAGCGGCATTGAAGAGGGACAGAAAAATCTCCTTCAAAGCGAGACCATGAATCCACCTAGAATGCCAAGAAGAAAGGCAGCCGCCATCGCCTAACCTGCAAAACAAGTTGTTAGTAAAAACTAGACTGGTTGTCGTTTCTAAGTCGTTCAAGACGATGTCTCTCCATCACAGCGAGTCTTTCCTTTACAACACCGATTTGTCTCCAATTTGCACCTTTAGAACAGTGTTACCATATTTGTACCGCAACAACTTATGCCAAATTGCGTCCTTCTCCTTCATGATTCGCCATTTCCATTTAAGGAGCGGAGCTCTATTTATCACCTCAATATCTTTTATCCCCAAACCACCTAGATGCTTTGGCTTGCACACATCACTCCAACTAACCTAGTGAATCGTCCTTTTGTCTTCTCTACCCCCTCCATAAAAAGTTGCTTTGAATGCGACGGATCTCTCGAATCACCTTGATGGGGGCTTTAAAAAAGGACATGACATAAACAGGTAATGCATTAAGAATTGAATTTATCAGGACAATTCTACCTGCAATCGACAAGTTTTTCCTTCTCCAAACCGACATTTTGTTCTTCATTGTTTCCACCAACCCCTTCCACATCTTAGTTCTCCTCGGGTTGTCCCCCATAATCACTCCCAAGAATTTGAATGGCAAGGTTTCTATACTGCAGGTCAAGAACGTAGAAGCTACCGTAAGAAACCAATCCGACACATTTATCCTGTATAACTTATGGCTTTGAATGCGACGGATCTCTCGAATCACCTTGATGGGGGCTTTAAAAAAGGACATGACATAAACAGGTAATGCATTAAGAATTGAATTTATGAGGACAATTCTACCTGCAATCGACAAGTTTTTCCCTCTCCAAGCCTTTCACCTCTTTCTATTGAACCTTCTAAACAAGCTGATGCAGAGTTGGCGTATGCTGCCCTGGGGAAAGTTCTTTATTTCCTTAACATTAGAAAAGTGAAAGACATGAACGAACAGGCATGTAAGGAACTTCAAATTTTATGGGATGAACTTGCCAAATTTAAAATTGATCTTACTTGTCTAGAGCCACAAGTTCAATCTGCATTAGGAATTAAAAGTTATGTGGAGAAAGCTTTGGAGGTTGAAAAGTTGAAGGAGAATGTTGCATTTCAAGAGCTGAAAATGGGGATGCTACAGGCAACTTTGGCTGCTACTAAGGTAAGTCTAGATGTAGAAAGAGAGTTGTTGAAAGCAAAAGGTATCAAAGAAAGAGATTTGAATTCTGAATTGATTTCAAAGAATGCTTAAATTTGTCATTTGAGGTATAATATGAATATGTGTTTTTCGACTGGAATCATATATAACTGGTTTCCTTTGATAGTTTTTTGTTTGGATGTTTCACAACTATATTTCTTAAATCTTGACTTGGTAATGTAGATTTCAACATAGTATGAAAACATCCCTTCTTTTAAACTTATTGAATATAATAAAGCAGTGTATATTTTTGAGGTTGATTCTTTCTCAATTTTATGATTGAGTGTATGTATAAAAAGAAACTAATATTTTATGAGACATGTACCATTAATATAAATAAATTTTATTGCTGTTATTTCTGTCATTTCTGTTATTTCATTTTTGTACCGTTTATGTTTACTTTGATTTGTGTGTTTTGTATTTTGTGTGTTATAGATTGAAGGTATTTATGCCGGATGAATGATGAGACTTGTAGTTAGTGGATGAGAAGACGCAACCCATACCTGCTCTCTAGAAAATCCCTAAATGTTGATACTGCTGAAGTGAATGATTGGACACAACTTTCCGACACTGGACTGATACGAGAGCACTGTGCACCCGAGACAGAAATGAAGTGACATTACACTAGAAGTACATTGGAATGTGTCAGTATGGCAAACATAGTGAGGAGCATAAAAAGCCAAACACCTTATCATCATGAGAGTTCATCAGGTATGTCTCTGTCACTCTTGATTTGCGTACTCGTCTGTTGGAATTTCAATGCACACATATACACACTGAGGTACTTGTTTGTTTTAGCCCTGAGCCTTTCAAGCCAACCCTTATATGTTATCCGTTGTTAACCCCCTCGAGTCGTATTCCCTTTGTTTGTGTATTAACCGCATAATGTAATCATAAGCTCAAACACTCCCTTACCCTGCTCAGATAAGTGTTGTTGATTTTTTATCTGTGGAAAATTCTAAGTTTGGGGTTGTGACACTCGTAAGAACTACGTAAGTGCAATCGAAAAAAAAAAGAAAAAGATTTGAAAAGAAAAAAAAAACAAAAAAAAGAGGGAAAAAAACAAAGAGAAATGAGATAAAGCATTTACCTAGAGGAGGATCTAGTTTGAAAAACTCACAAAGCAAACTCAAAGAAGCACTTGAGTAGAAAACTAGAAAATCCTAATAAAACGGTGTTCGATATCCTTGATTATGAAAATTGCAAATAACACAGTGATAAGAGAAATGACACTGAGTCTGAGCCAAAAAAAACCACTCGTTTTCCCTTTTGTTTGTTTACCCCACCGTGTCTCTAAGCCCCGTTACAACCGTAAAAGCCCTCAAAAAGTGTGTGCTGTGTGCGTATGAGATGAAAATAGACTTTATTCAAGCTTATGAGTTGACTTTGCATGATATGATTATTGAGTGTAGACACTTTAACCCGAGAGATTTGGAGAGAGTGTGAAAAGCTGACAGGTGAAGAGGTGCTTCGATGTGGAAGTGTGGCGGAACGTCAAAAGTCGGGTATGAAGGAAACTTTGAAAGGAAAGTGGAAAGAGAGTCGCGAAAGATCTCGGCAGTATTATGGTAAGATGATTTTGGACAATTTGGGGGTGGCCTTTTTGCTGTCTTGAGCATTACTTGAGGACAAGCAATGAGACAAGTTTAGGGTTGTGATCGGTCACCAATTCTACTTGTTTTCCGTCTGTTATTCGGCACGAAACCGTGAAGTCGGTAACACTTTGTTTTGTATTTCATTACTTTTCAAATTAATTCTACTTTTCGCACTTTCTTTCTAGCATTGTTACTCTTAGTAGTTTATGTTATTTTGTTGCATTTTTTGCTTGTTTGGGGTAGTGTTCTTTGTTCTCAGATTCAGGTAAAAAGCCCAAGGGTCTTGTGCTTGCGAAACGGGAGTTCCAGAGTTGCAGATAGGGTTTTTGTAGTTACAGTGGTCCTGACACGGTCACCCGTGTCACCTGACACGGGCCGTGTCAGGAAGAGGCCTTGAAGCGAAGAATTATGGTGGAGCAGTGGGCTGACACGGGTGCCCGTGTCAGCAAGTCTGGCATGATGACAATTTTTATATTTGGACCAGAGGGCCAACACGGGTGCCCGTGTGTCCTGGCACGGCCCGTGTTGGCCAGGGCGCTACACTTTCTGATTTTTCTTAATTTTTATAATTGGTGACTCCATAGGGAATTCTTGGTATTTCCTTTTGCTGTTAAGTGATTTGTGGCTATTTAGGATTGTTTTGAGAAAGGGAGAAGGACTTTTTGACATTACGAAAGATTTGACGATAAAGTTTGGATGCTATCAAGTGATTCGGGGAAGGGAGATTTTTCATGAGCCATAGCGATTAAAGATCGAATTCATCCGTTATTATTTGTAATGTCTATCTTTTATTTTGTAATTTATTTTAGTACTATGAGCGGTTAAACCCCCCAATGCTAGGGGTGTCCCTGAATTGCATTTGTAATGACTCTGATTTCCATTGTTTTATGAGATATTGTTTTTTCCTTAATCTTTTGTGCAATGTTTTTAATGCTTTTTCGATCAGACAAATTGAAATTGATTTACGGTTAGGGTTTACGTCAGACCAATCAACCTAACGTTTTTGCATAATTATATTACAGTAGATATTGCCTAGAAATGGGGATACCCTGTAATAACCGATATATTCTTGATAAAATATAATGCCTGTGATTCTTTCTTGACCGCTAAGGAATTAGGGTAGAGACAGAATCTCAAAGGTTTTTCTGCTAAGGAATTAGGGAAAAATAACCTTAAGAATCGATAAGGTTTGTTTAGAGTAATGTCTCCTAGAATAAGGATTGAGGGTTTTTGCAGTGCAATTCATACACTTTCCTCTAGCATGCCCTCTCATATCTGTCTTAAGTCAATTTTATAATTTTGTTTACTTTATTACTATTTGTTTTAATTTCTTAAACAATCAAACCTTAAGGAAACTTTTGTTTAATTGAATTAGCATCTGCACTTACAATAATGTGCAGTCTTCGAGATCGATTCTGGGGATAACCCCAATTATTACTACATCGTAAAAATAGTACACTTGCTATTTTAACGATCACCTCCTTTGCCTTATACTCATTTGTTGCAACATTTGCTCCAGCTTCAATTGGTTCAGTTGAGAACTCTGGCTCCACCTGCTGGTAAGTGTCGTACCTCGAAAAATACGATCCTCGCGATGGACGCGGAAAAAACGTTCGAACAGAGTCGCCACCGAACTTTATTCATTCCAAGGAAAGAATAGGAAAACATCGATAAAACCTTTGAAAGATAAGAACATGGTCATCGCAACTAAATTCTAGATTTGGGAGTCGATTACGCAAGAGGAAGGTACTAACACCCCCTACGTCCGTTGTACTCAACGGGAAACTCTTGATTCGATTAGTGAGAAAAGTTAGCTAGGTTTGTTTGTTTTCTTCTAAGGGAATAACGAGTAAAGGATGCATTTCTAAAGGGAAAATGGGTGGTTTTTTATTAGGGTGCTCTCCAATACTTCGCAGTCTCGTGCCTACGTACCCTCATAGTGTAATGAGGAAGTCAGAGCAACCGTAGTTCGGACTACGAGAAAAGGTTTGGGGTAAAAAAAAGGTAGGGTAGCTCGCTACGATCTCGCAATCTTATTCCTACGTACCCTCACAATGCAATGAGGAAGTCAGAGAAGTCGTAGTTCAAAGGACTACGGTTGGTTGGTTTATGTTTTTAGTGAAGGAGTGTTTATGTCGCATTCTAACTGCTAAACGTTGGCTTGTCTGCTCGCTAAAGGAGGCTGAAGCACTAGTTTATATGCGCAGAAGAAGGGACTAAACATTGTTGTTTTGAAAAATTTTTAATTGCACGGAGGTGAAAAGTTGAATTAATGTGCCGATGTTTTGTTTGGATGACGATTACTTGAAGCTTAAGAAAGGCTCCTCGGGCCCAAGTAATCAGGAGAGTGAATTGAAGACTCGACTCTCTCCCTTTTTCAACCTTAATTGCGAAAGAATTTTAATATAATTAAGATATTTTAAACGTAATGATTACTTGAAGCTTAAGAAAGGCTCCTCGGGCCCAAGTAATCGAGAGAGTGAGTCGAAGGCTCGACTCTCTTTTTTCTTCATCTAAGTGTTTGAAAAAATAGATTTTATTTAGTTTATTGTGAAATAGTTTGATGTGAATCGAATTATAAATCTTTTAGAGAAGACAATTTTTCGAGCGTAAGAAAGGCTCCTCGGACCCAAACAATTGAGGAGAGAAATCGAAGGCTCTATTCCAACTCCATTTTCATCTTTTATTGAAATATGGTCTAAGTATGATTAAGTTTATTAATTTGACTATGATAATGCTCGACGTTGATCGAGGTTTAAATTTAGGTTCGTAAACGATTAAAGATTTGAACTAAACGGTAAGGAGGTCTTAATGGTATAATGTAAGGTCGATGGCGGGGCAAAAGCTCTCGACTTACAAGTTGGGTAATGGGACTTGATATATGGATCAAGAGCTTAAGAGTTTCATAATTGAATCATCATACAAGACAAAATATAAGCAAGTAAAGGAAAGCAAACGAATTGAATTTTAATCATGTGCACTAGAAAAGTGGGTTAGTCTTCTAAACGACCAACTAGAAGTAATTGATCAAATAGGTCTCACTGTAAGAAAGCCCAGGAGTAAACTTTGAATGTTGTGTATAGTGACCCAAAGGTTGATGGTGATGCTTTGAAAGCAGTCGACTAACAAGGGTAAAAAATGGCTCGATTTTGGATCGAGAATTTATTTTGAAAATGGTTTAAAGCACTAAAGCATAATCAAGGTTGCTTTATTTTATTTCCCCTTGCACACTATTACACAAAAACCCAAGGAACTTTTGTTTAATTGAATTAGCATATGCATTTACAATAACGTGCAGTCCTCGAGATCGATTCTGGGGACAACCCCTATTATTACTACATCGTATAAATAGTACACTTGTTATTTTAACGACCAAGTTTTTGGCGTCGTTGCCGGGGACTGCCAAATTATAAGTTCGTGTGTTAATTCAATTGAAATTTTGTCACTCTGTGACTAAAATTTTATATTTTCTGTTATTTTTATTTTTATTTTTAGTTTCTTTCTTTTCTTTTGGATTATTACTGTTACTTCTAACCTGCGTCTAACATTTTTATGCGAGGAGAACCCTCAGCAAATTTTAATTTTGACGCAGAAATCGAAAGAACTTTCCACGCAAGGCGTAGACAAGTAAGACTGGCAGCTTCAGAAGTAGAACCGTCAGTCCAACTTCCAAAAGAAGAAAAAGTTTCTGTTCACTCAGAACATTCAGATTCAGGTTCAGAAACAGGTTCAGAGGCGGACATAGATACTGTGAATATGGCTAGAAATCAACCAGCGGAGAAACTTCTAGGCAATTACGGTGGGGCACCGGCTGGTAGGTTGACCATTGTGAACTAATCGGTGAATGTGCCGAATTTCCAGCTGCATCCTAGCACCACCACTCAACTTGAGAGGAGACCTTTCACCGGAAAGGTTAATGAAGATGCCAACAAACATCTGCAAAGATTTTTTACTATGAGCACCACTCTCAAGATTGAGGGGCACACGGAGGAAGCAAAGAAGTTAAGAATGTTTCCTTTCACTCTGGCGGATGAGGCTGAAGAGTGGTTCTACTCGTTACCTGTTGGGAGTATTACCACTTGGGAAGAGATGGAGAAGGCATTTCTGAATGAGTATTTTCCAGCCTCTGTTTATATCCGAAAAAGATATGATATTGTGAACTTTAAACAGAAGGACAGAGAATCTCTCGGAGACGCATACAAGAGGTTCAAGAAAGTTTTGGTAGCCTGTTCGACTCATAACATGGATCAAACTGAGCAGATGCAGGTTTTCGTCAATGGTCTCCAGATAAAGATTAAGCGACTAATTGATACAGCTTCCGGTGGCTCATCTAATTTTACAACAGCCACTGGTGTCAAAAAGATCATTGAAGCCATAGCCACTAACGAGCATTTGGAGTTGTATGATCGCAGTGTGAGCTAACCAGAAAAGTTGATTGATTTGAAGCTTAATGAGCAAGTGGTAAAGATGGAAGACCAGATTGCAGCTGAGGTAGAGAGAAGACTTAAGAAGATGAATCTTGGTACTCAAAGTGTGGCACAAGTTCAAACTGGTCCACCCATGAGTTGTGAGATTTGTAGTGGACCCCATTATACTGCACATTGTGTTGCGACTCCGCAACAAATTTAAGAGATAAAATTCCTGAAGCAGAATAATCCCTATGCTCAAACTTATAATCCAGGGTGGAAGAACCATCCTAACTTCTCCTGGAAAGATCAGAATCAACAACAATACCTACAGCAGCAACTAGCCCCCCAAAAAGCACATGGGAGATTGCCATTGAGAAGATGGCCGCTCAAAGCTTCCAATTTCAAGAAGAGACAAGAAGTAATCTGAGGAACACAGGTGATTCCATTAAAAATCTCTAAGTTTAAATGAGCCAGATAGCACAACAATTAGCAAGTTCTCAGACACCAGGTACCCTCCCAAGCACCACAATCCCCAATCCGAAGAATCATGAAAATGTCAATGTTGTTACCACAGAAAGCCAAGAAGTTGCAGAAGAAGAAGTCAGGCCAACCGAAGAGAAAAGAAAAGAAGCGGTTAAACCTAAGATCAAGTTACCGTACCCCTCAAGAGTGAAAAAGAAGGAGACACAAGAAAAAGACTTTGAGAAATTCAGCTCATTGTTCAAAAAGTTAGAGATTAATATTCCCTTCTTTAAAGCACTTGAACAAATGCCTCTATACAAGAAATTCATGAAGGAGTTCATTGGAAAAAATAAACCTAGTGAAGAGGAGGTAAAGAGTCTAAGTGAGGAGAGTAGTGGGGAATCACAAGGTAGGAGAATTCCAATCAAACGGAAAGATCCTGGTTCTGTGTCAATCCCATGTACCATAAAGGACAGAACGTTTAAGAGAGTCTTGATTGATTCGGGTGCTAGCGTGAGTCTCATGCCCCTCTCAATTTTCAAAAAGCTGGGTATAAAGAAAATAAGTGAAACGGGAACAAATCTGAAGTTTGCCGACCTCACAACCAAGCGGTTATACGGCTTATCAGAAGATGTGCTTGTGACTATTGATAACTTCACCTATCCAGTAGACTTTGAGATCATTGATCTACCTGAGGATGAGGAGACGACTATCATACTGGGTCGACCATTCTTGATGACTAGTCGGTGCAGTGTAGACGTTGAGGCTGGTACCTTAACCTTGAAATATTTTGAGGAAGAAGTAACCTTGAAAGTGTTGGAACTCGAGAAGCAAGGTCAAGAGGAAAGTTATCACCCTTCAGATGGAATGATCCGAACAGTGGAAAAAAGCAAAAGCTCAAAACTACTTCTTGAAAAAGTCTCTGGAATAATCCATCAGGTTGCAGGATCTGAGTCATCTTTTGCACCTAGCAAGACTCCAACATCCAGTCAAAAAGTCAATAAGAGGAAGAAACATCAAAGAAAGAAGAGAAAAAGACATCAAAGGAAGAATGTGGAAGTTAGATATGAGTTGAATCACAAGGTAGCTCTTAGTCCTGAATCTGACCGGTGCTCTGATGCGGAAAGGTCAAGCAACAAAAGCAACAAAACGTGTAAGCTGAAGTACCCCCCATAGCATTGGGGAGTAACCCGTCGAGCCATGCGACGTTAAACGAAGTGCTACGTGGGAGGCAACCCACGCTTGTCTGATTAATTTATTTCTTTTTGTTGTTTGTTTTGTTTTGGTTGCAGGAAATAATCTGGATCCTACATGTGCAAACGATGATGTAGCAGCGGTGTTGCATTAACGTCAGCATCCCGAGAAGGATCTCTGTGAGTGACCTCTCTCACTATTGTTCTAACACATTGGGGCCAATGTGTAGTTCAAGTTTGGGGGAGGATTTACTGCTTTTACTTTTTCCTTTTTGTACGAGTCATGTCTGTTTTGTGTGATTGAAAACCATTATGAATTCTCCCCGAATTAGAACCGTTAAAATTTTTCTTGTGAATACTGTGATTTTGAGGTGGTCAAGAAAGTATATAGATTTTGAGGGAAGAGGAGTTAGAATTAGAGACATTGGGAAAGTTTGAAAACTTAGGAATGACCCGAGCACCCTAGATTCCCTAGAGTAAGGAAACGAGTCTAACGTGTAGATTTGTGCCATAGTACTTGGATTTGAGAAGCATTCCCCGATTAGTTCAGAGTGATAGTTCGGCATGACTAAAAAGAATTGCATGTACAGGGTTGATTGAGAGAATGACTTAAGGCACCGAAAAAATGAATAATGGGGATAAAGACAACCTGTCCTTCTAAGTTGGGTAACCCTCACCCGGTTACTTAGCCTAACGGCGGTTGAGTCTCAATTGCCGTCCCAAAGTGGACTTAGAAACGCCAATGCGCGAGAAAAAAAAAAGAATAAAGGTGCCTAGAAAAGTTTCGATCAATCTTGTACATGTGAGGGAAAACGAAAAAATTGCCTTAATCTGATTATCCGAATGAAAGGTGTAGAAAATTGAAGAAAAGACTTAAGCCCAAAGCATAGTTTGAGAGGTAACCGAAAGGGGGATTGAGGTCCATGGTTTTATCGCGGTATGTGTTTGTGTAATACCTTCGTTAACGGACGATTACCAAGAGAACTAGTTCTAGCCGATCAGAGAAAAGGCTTAAGTATGAGTATCGACACACCTTACCTTCGCAAGTCTTTCATGTGATATGTACCGTTTGATCTGAAAAATCTTTACGCAAGCTTGTTGCTTGAGGTCAAGCAACAATTTAAGTTTGGGGGAGTTTGATCGGTGGTTTTCATACGTTATTTCTCTATTTGTTTTAGTTAATATTTCGTCATTGTTTATTTATTTTACACCTCTTTTACCACATTTTATGCCTTGGTGGTGTCCTTTAGTGTTTTCAGGTTCATACAAACATTTAAGAGGAATCAGAGCCAAAGAACAATAAAAATCGCAAGTTTCGTAAGAAGTGTTGAGATGGAGACAAGGAGCTGACACGGGTGCCCGTGTCAGCTGACATGGCCCGTGTCAGCAAGTCTGGAGCAGCACGCCATAATCACTTGAAGGCAGGGGCCTGACACGGGTGTCTGTGTCAGCTGACACGGCCCGTGTCAACATGTCTGGAGCTAACAAATATTTGTATCATATGCCAGGGAGCCAACACGGCCGCCCGTGTCAGCTGACACGACCCGTGTTGGCTTGGACGCTACATCTTTTGATTTTTGTGGATTTTTGTGCTAAGTAACTTCGGAGGGTATTTTGGGCATTTCCTAGTGCTGTTATGTGATCTGTGACTACTTAGGCTAATTTTTGGAAAAGAGAAGGGGGCTTTTTGACAAAAGGAAAAGTTACGATAAAAGATTGAGCGATCAAGAACCAACGGAGAACGGGAGTTTTTCATGCGCGGGAGCAATTGAAGATCAACGTAATCCTGAATTCTTGCAATGTTTTGTTTTCATATTGTAATTTCTTCGAATATTATGAGTAGCTAAACCCCCCATTGCTAGGGGGTGTCCCTGAATTGCTTCTGTAATGACTTTGCTTTTATGAATTCTATGACATAAGTGCTTATTTTATAATCAAATTTTATTATTCAATGTTCTTAATGCTTTTTCTATCGGACAAATAGGATTTAATTTACGATTAGCTGTAGGTCGGACAAACCACTGTTAATGCTTTTTAACGATAATGCACCAGTAGATATTGCCTAGGAATAGGAATACCCTCGTGAACTTGGAAAACTGTTGACATTATAATTCTTGATTTCAAATCTGATTACATCTAGACAGAGTGGTCAGATTATGAAATTAAAGGATTTTTCGCTAAGGAATTAGGATTAAACACAGTGCAGTCAAGAAATTAAGTAAAATAAGTCGTGTCATTGATATTAGGATTAAGGTTGTTACAGGGCAATTCATACACTTTCCCTAGCATGTTTCTCATAAGTGTCTCAAATCTCAATTTTATTGCTTTATTTTATTTCCCCTTGCACTCTATTACACAAAAACCCCAAGGAACTTTTGTTTAATTGAATTAGCATCTGCACTTACAATAACGCGCAGTCCTCGAGACCGATTCTGGGAACAACCCCTATTATTACTACATCGTAAAAATAGTACATTGCTATTTTAACGACCATAGGGTTTGTGTGCTGATGTGGCAAAGTTTTGTCCTATTATGCTTGTATAATATTTATCTAATTGTTTGCATTACTACCACTGGATGTATCACCACCCTAGTGGTAGCAGCGTGCCTTTTCAAAGTTTCCTCTTGTGTCATGACATGGGTTCGAGTCCTGGTGACCACCCTTTTGTTCTTTTTGTGCATTTTATTTGTCTTATGCATTCTGAAGCATTTTAAAAATATAATTGAGTGTTTCCATAATGTTTCACATGCGCGCATATGGTCTGGTGGTTTATTTTTAAAGCTGCAACTTGAGTGTCTTGGGTTCAAACCCCTTGGAGGCCATTTCATTCTTTTTATCACTTGGTTTTTCACATTTTTTTCACAACTTTGAAAGCCCATAACTTGTTGATCCTTTAACCTTTTTGAGCCAATCTTTTTCCTATTTACTCATTTCTTTTCCTATTTTATGATTGTACTTTAAAATTCCATAAAATAAATATTTTTCACACACTTTTTCTTAGTTAAAGTAAGCACCTTTTTTAGGGTTTTTAGGTTCCTTAGTTGACTTTTTTGCCTTATCCTTTGATTTCTCTTGGCCATGTTGACTTGTGTGAATGTAGTATACCATGTTTGAACCTTGTAAAATGTTAATAACATGTTTATTTGGGTTTTGTATAAATTTATGGTACTTAAAATGCATTATTTTCATGTATAAATGAACTTGTTTCCCATGCATGATTGTAAAGTATTCTTCTATACATTTGCCATGATATTTGTCAATTCTTTCATGCCTTATGGAATATTTGTATGTATGTAAGTCCTTAAACTTGTCCACTTTTGTTCATTGTTTTTATAATGGCTTTAACATTAATGACATGTCTTTACATGATTCATAACTTGTATATTTTCCATGACCAAATATTTGTGATGTTTTAATCCTTGAAAATGATCACTTTAAATCTTTACACGTACTCTAGGTTGTTACCTATGTCTTGAACCATGTCCACACTTGTTTGCATGAATAAAGTAATGTCCTGACTTTGTCTTTTATGATTGTTTTGGAATGGAACCCATGTTTAAGTATTGTTATGAATTATACATGTCTTGTTTACACTTTCTCCATGTTTAAGTATTGTTAGGACTTATGCATGTCTTGTTTACACTTTCTCCATGTTTAAGTATTATTATGACTTATACATGTCTTGTTTGAACTTTGAATGTCATCCATGTTTAAGTATTGTTATGACTTATACATGTCTTGTGTGAACTTTGAATGTTATCCATGTTTAAGTATTGCTATGACTTATCCATGCTTGTGTGAACTTTTAATGTTATCCATGTTTAAGTATTATTATGACTTATCCATGCTTGTATGCACTTTGAAACTTATCCATGTTTAAGTATTGTTATGAATTATCCATGTTTATTTTGTATTCATGATTAAGTGGTGTTAGTAAACCCTAATCCATGCTTACCCTAGTTTTGTAAACCTTAAACTTGTCATCCATGATGCCTTAGTCTTATTAGAACTATGTCTCATGTATGCTTAGATGTTGCCACATCTACTTGGTTGTTACCATGTTCACTTTAAATTTGTCTTACCTTGTATGTTTCCTTGATTAACATCATGCTTGAATTTTGTCTTTGTCACTTACAATTGATATCATGTTTGAATATTATCCTTGTTCATCTCATCCATTTTCACCCATCTTGTCCATGCTTACTTTTAACTTTATCAAGTTATTCCCTAAGTGATGTTAACTTGTTAGCTTTCATCCTCCTTTGTTATCTTTTGTTTTCAAATCCAAAGGAAAGGTCTTTTCATTGACCTTATGTCATAGGTAGTTTAGCCTTACCCCTAATTCCCCTATTGACCTTGTTAGAGTCATTACCTTTTCAATTTAGCCTTAGGATAGAGTTTGTAGACTCTATGTAAGTGTTATTGTTATGAACACTTACCTCCCCCCTTTGAACCTTGATCACTATCAATTGTTCTTCACCCTTGTTTAGGTGAACTACGATTGCTCTAATTCCATCCTTGTAAGGATACGTAGGCATAAGATCACGAAGTCTTTGCGAGCAAACTAGCAATATACCTCTAGGTCTTTCCCCATAGAACATTCTCCATCAATAGCAAACAAACAATAACATAACACAAATACAATAAGAGGTTCCTATAGATTACTATAGATACTTAGGGTGCTAATACCTCCCCTTAGTATAACTAACCCCTGAACCTTTAGATCTCTTTGCATTGTTGTTACATTGCACAATTAGGGTTTTTATTCGATCTTTTCCCTTTCCTTTGGATAAATTAAAATTCGGTGGTGAACATTCAATGTTTTATGATTCAAGTTAATATAATAGCTCGATATCCGATTCTCACTACAACAGCAGCCAAGAAGTAACTAGAGTAGCACACATAACTACCCTTATATGCACATTGACATTCTACAACATGTAATAAAATACAACCATAAAACATAACAAAACAAAGAATAAATCATTTGTTTCCAATATAGTAAACCATATGAAATTTGGATGAGGTACTACAATCATAGCTAATCGATTATGAGATAGTGTCCCATGGACAACTAGTTAATTACCAGATGTTGCATCACTATGGACTTAAGAACAGTATGAACTTATCAATGCTAACTTCATATTTAACTATGAGATAGTCAGTACTGAAACTCCTTTGAATTGTGAGGAACCTACCCTAGACACTCTAACAAAAAAAGAGGAAAATTAAGTGTATAATTTGGGAACCTTTTACCATAGTACTAGTTCAAAGGTTGCTGGTACCATTCACTTTAAGAGCTACATTAATAAGGGGAAGTGCGCAACTCTTCGGTGCGTCCACGATCAGAATACATGTGCCCCCCGAGCAAGGGGAATTGGTGCTAGGAATTCGACTACTACACCAAAGTGACATTGTAGAAAAGGGGTCTCAATTCAAATACTCTATAAATGTAAAGTGTTAATTGTAAAATAAAAAGAACAAAAACCGAATTGAACATATGTTATTGGTATTGTTATACCTTGTTTCTTATAACACCCAACATCTTTCCTCCTTGAACTTGAATGAACTAAAGCTAATCACAAACATCGTAAACCATACATAAAAAGTTTCAATATTTTGTGTTCAGAATTATTTATTAGAGTACAAACAACAACTGAGGAGAGGAAAACCCTATGAAAAAGAGATTTGAAAAAAAAAGATATGCTCATATACATACCTTAATTCAATTTCAATTGCCATTGACACTACGATATAACCAAACTATCCTACTCTGAATTTTTGAAAACTTCACACACAGATTAGAGAAGCTTGAAGTATCTCTAAAATGAGATGAAGGAAAATCATGTATGTGGATTTGAGAGAGGGTTTCAAAAAGAGTGAGATGTTAGCAAGTGAGAAAATCGACAACCGCTACGACAACATCGAGATAAAGAGAAATAATGAAGGTGACCATTTTAAAGATTTCTAGAAACAAATCAATCGATTTATGAGTTCTAGATTCAATCAATTTTTAGAATTTCTACATTCTAGGCTCAATCGATTTTTGTTTTAGGGTTTCTAAATTCTTGAATGAAGACTGAGTTAAAGACTACTAAGGTTTTTGAGCATGAAAAGTAGGAGAATCATTGGAGAAGAAGAGGATGAATTTGACAAGGGAGGTTGTCATACCCCAAATTTTACCCCTTATATGTCATTCTCTTTTGCATATCACTTAGGTCATTCGTATGGCATAGCTAACCAATTTATCAGGCTCTGTTTATTTTGTTTCATTTGTGAATCAGATTTTATTTCAAGAGGCTTCAGGGGTTGATCAACCAAGGTTGTGGATATCGTTCACCAGTTTTGTAAGACTGAATCAAGGATCAGGCAAGGTTATCAGGTTAAGGGTCTGTGTGTAGCGTTGGTGGAATTCAGTGGAATTTGACCTAATCTTGGTCAAAACGGTGGTTCGCTTCAGTATCAAGTTATGAGGTCATGGCAAAGACAGTTGTTTCGAGGTTGAGGAAGCATTAGAGCCAATTCATTTTCAATTAGGGTTTTGTGAGCAGTCGCCCCAATTCATATCTCAGGTCATCTGGGTCATTGGCTATTTTGAGGATAAGTGTGGATTGAATTCAAGAACTTGTATTTGGAGATCTAGATCAGGGTTTTGTGCAAGTTCAAGTTTATCTGAGGAAGGCACGCTGTAGGAGCCATTTAAAGTCAAAACATTCAGTCAGTTACTTCAAGTCCTGATTATGTGGTTCATGCTTTCTTTTAAAAGGAATATTCAAGATTTCTGTTCATTTCAAGTTGGAGTCAGAAGGTGGTGTTATGTCTCACAGATTTGATTCAAAGTTTCAACACATTTCTGGTGGTTCACTTCTTGAATTGATTCATGGTCTTGGTCGAAATTCAAAGATTCGAATTCGAGATTCAAAATTCCAAATTCATGACAAAGTCAATTTCTGATTCAAGTTTCTTTTTAAAGTCTTAACTTTTCAAACTTCATATTCAGTTCAAGTCTAACTCCGAAATTTCAAGTTGCATAACCAAGTTTTTCTTTTTATTCCATCCAAATTCCAAATCCTATTTCAAGCCCATTTTTTCAAGATTCATTCATGATACAAAATTCAAATTCATTCCACATTTCCAACCTTGATTCAAAATTCATTTTTCTCAAGTCCAAGTCTATTTCAAATTTAAATTTTATAATAAAGTTTCCAATTCATTCTTTTAAGGTTCAAGTCCATGACATTTTTTCAAACTAATTTTACCTTCAAAATCATCCAAGTTTAGTTCCAATTTCAATATCCAAATAATTTCTTTCCAATTTCCCCTTCAAGACTCAAGACAAGTTCATATTGAGTTTCAATTTCTATTTGAGATTCAATCATAATTGTTAAAGCTCATCCATATCAAGCTGCAAGTTTCATACAAATTTCAATATTTCAAATGATAGAATTTCATCCCAAGTGCTAATTTAATGGCAAGGTAAGATCACAAAATAAGTGGCAATTATTGAAACTTGAAGCTACATTGTTCCTTTGTTCATATGTTTGTTCTTAGCAAAAGAGGCTCTCACCAAGCTGCCCAAGGTCACAGCTTGTAGCTTCATTTTCCATTTCCCCAAATTTCTGGTTTCCCTTCTCCTTTTCACGCCCTACTGCTCCCTACACGACCCCACCTCTACCATTATGTAGCATTGCAAGACCCCACCTTCCAGCTACACACCGTACAACAACAACAGCCACTCGCCCCTCCATAATTACCATGTCACTCCGTTACGCACATAAAACCAATAGACCAAGCCATGTACCACTTGACAAAACCTTTAGCTGCCAAACAATACGTACAACATTTGCAAAAAAACAAAAGATATGCAACTGCTACCTAAATATGTAAAGGCACGCGAAAACGTCGTACAAGCACCTCACCTCTGCTACCATACACAACCTTTTCCAAACAAATTGCCAAACCACAGCTCGCCACTTTTCCTTGCTACAAAACCTCACGCAACGATTCCAAGCCATTTTTCAAGGTTCAGCAACCATGAGCAACACAACGTGATAAAACCTGTAGCTCGTACAAAGCAATCCCAGCTGTCATACGCACCACAATAATCCCGTCGCAGTAACAAACCTGCTTCAATCCAACTCAAACCTTCGTCTTCCTTTCTTCAACCTCACTACCTCCTTTTAAAAACCTTTCTCTTCATATCCCTTTCTGTTCAAACCTAACCTGAAACTTCTTTCAATTCCAACAACTCTCCTCCAACCAACTTCATAAATCCAACCAAATCAATATACCTGCAATATCCATTCAAACCCCAAAACCCCAAATCATCCGAACCAGAGAGAAATCGAGATGAAGAGAATAGATTCAACTGAAACTAAACTTGAAATCAAAACCCAAACGGAAAAGCAAACCTGAATCACCGAGTACGATCCGCACGCAAGTTGGACGCCCCCTTTCCGATCCGTTCTTCATTTTTATTTTTTTCTCTCAGTTTCGTTTTAAGTTTTAAGGAAGATAATGAACTTTGCCGTGTGTGACGATTTCTTGTTTATTTGCTATGTTCGTTCTTTTGGGAAGTGAGGATCTGTTACTGTAGTGTGATGATGATGAAACTGAACATGTTTGGTTTCTCTTTCCTTGCCTTATGTCGCTTTTTAGAGTGATGTGATGAGAATAACCTTGCTTGTGTCCATCCTAAAGGGGGGTTGATCAGTAACCCGTGTCAATTAGGGACTCGACCCAATTTGTTTTTTTGTTGTTGTTTATTACATTATGTTTTGTGTGGTGGGCTTTTTTCAGTCTGCTTCACCTCCTATCCTTTCTTTCATTCTTTTTATAAAAAAATGCCTTTTATTTTCTTTTTCTTCAAAATTTTTTTGTTATTACTATTTTTAGTAATTAATGTTTTTTTTAAAAAGTTTATTTGATTTTTACCCTAATTTCTCATGGGTCTCATCTTGTTTATTTCATGATTATCTTTTCATTTTTTATTTTATTTCGATTCTTGGTCAATGAAAGTCAAATATCATAGATTATCGATTTCTCGATTTAAAATATTGGTTAAGACGAGACCATTTCAATTCTATTTCGATTTCCATTTCATTTTGTTTTATCTTCTTCTATTTTCTTTGCATCTTCGATCGATGAAATCTTTCTATTCACGAATGTTAATTATCGAGGTTTTTAACCTTCATTATTTCAAATCTGTAGTGAGTAATCATCGAGATTACTTTCTATACTTTGGGATCATGATAGGTTACCTTCGATTAATTGATGCAAGATCGTGATTAAGACGAGACCGTCACCTTTTCTTTTCGTGTGACACGATTTCCTTAGAGAATAATCTTCAGTATTATTTCTCTATCGTGTTTTTAGCACAAACATTGATGTTGAGCGGCCTTCTATGACATAATCTTCCTCATAGATCGTGCTACGATGATTTAGCACTACATTGAACCTGATTCATCCGATTAATTAATTACTAACAACTAACTTTAATTTCTGTTAATATATCACTGTTCATATTATTATCATTGTTCATATTCATACTGTCATCTTGTTCATAACATTAAAAAATACAAAAACATGATAAAACTATCGAAACCCTAAAAGACTTTTAACTGGTGGATTGTGGTTACTGTCTCGAGCTTTGGATTGTGGACTTAGATCTAGGACCCTTTACCCTATGATCTTGGAGTTGAGATTTGGGGATCTTGGTTTTTCTGTGTTGCTTTGTATGTATTGGAAATTTCTCTCTGTGCAGGATATTTCATCTCCATCTGATGCTTAACTATTGCTTGGCATGTTATTGGCTCACCAGTCCAAGCGAGGGGAATGTTTGTCATGCGCCATCCTTTTGGTTTGATCCTTCCATCTCTTACTAGTTGTTTGATGTCTGTTCTTGACTTTTCTTAACGTTTGCCTTTATGATACTTGTGATGCTTTGATATGAGTTTATACCTTACTTTGGTTTATTTAATACTTGTGTTGATGATTGTTTGACATTGATCATTTTTGACATGTTGAGCATGATATGATGTAGCTGCTGCCATTCTTATTTTGTTATCATATTTGAATCTTATGGCTTTGATACTTTGATTGTTATCATCTTCATCTTAAAACTTCTCATCCCAACACTTGTTTTTACAAGTACTTTGTCCCTCATTCCAAAGGAAAGTTATCATGTTGAATTATAAGTCATTCTCTTTTAGTTTAGACTTTTCCCTCATTATTTCCATGACCTTATTAGGATCATCTTTCTCTTGGCCTCATTAGAGCCATTCTTCCCTCTTTGACCTAGTTTTAGGTTAGGGTTTTTGAACCCTATGTGAGTATTATCATAATAGATACTTACTTTCCTTCTTCACTTTGTGACCTTTTTAGGATCATCTCCCTTGGCCTCAAGAGAGCCATTTTGTTTATAACTTAGAGTTAGGTTTGGAGTTTTTGAACTCCATGTGGGTACCATTATGATGTGTACTCACTTTCCCCTTTGACTTTGTTTAAAGTTAACTCTTAGTTAGTTTTTCAACTTAGACTTAGAGAGTTTTTGAACTCTATGCGAGTATCATGATTATGAGTACTCATTTCCCCTTGGAACCTTGATCATTATCAAGTGTTCCTCACCCCTAGTTAGGCGAACTACGGAGGATCTGATTCCTCATTCCTTATCAGGATACGTAGGCACATGATGTGATATCTTGTCGAGCCAATTTGCCTTACAATATAGACTTAGAGAGTTCTTTAACTTTGCATGAGTATCATACTCATTCCCCTTGGGACTTTGACCACTGTCAATGGTTCCTCACCCTAGTTGAGGTGAACTACGAATGCTCTGATTCCATCCTTATTAGGATACGTAGGCACGAGATGCGACGTCTTGGCGAGCATACTTAGTGTATATACTATTAGGTCTTTACCTTTAGCATCTTGGTCTTTACCATAGGTCTTTATCTTAGACTTAGCATAGATCCTTTAGCAAGCAAACATAACGTAACACAAATACAAACAAGAGGTTCCTGTAGAATACTATAGATATCTAGGATGCTAATACCTTCCCTAGGTATAACCAACCCCCGAACCTTAGATCTTTTAGCTGTGTCTTCACATAACACAATTAGGGTTTTATTCGATCTTTACCCCTTCCTTTGGATATATCAAAGTTCGGTGGTGAATTTCAAAGATGTGTGATTCATGTTAATTAATAGCTTGATATCTGATTCTCGCCGCAACAGAAATGGCGACTCACTAGCGAAAAAGTTCCCCTAAGAGGGTTAAGTCCACCTTGTTTGTATTTGTGTTTGCTATATGTTTGCTTGCTTGAATACTTGTATATTTGTAAATATCTGTATATATCTGTTGTGCTTGGGGTTTTCTGTGTGCAGGGTTGTTACCTTGAGTGGTGAGGATAAGTCCTATACCTGGACTTGAGTGCACCTATGATAGGAAGGTGGTATATTCAAGGAGACTTTGAAGGAGTCGATTCCCGAAAAAGTCGAATTGAGAAACCACCACTCAGTGGAGCCCCTCTTGAGAGTTAATCATGTTAAACGAGTCTATTCGTGAAAACGTTACTACTCTCGACCTAAGAGCCCATGACACTGATAACCATTAGACACCTTTAACCCCGCTTGGCTTGTTAGGATGTAGTGCGATAGCTATGAGGGAATTGATTTCCAAAATGGTTGATATGCAATACTACACTCGGACGAGACTCTCTTGAGAATATTATTGACTACCGAGTCATTTTGGAAATCGATAATATCCGAAAGATGGGTTGTTGACTCTGGGAACTTTTTAGAACCCTATTCTGCGGATGATAACCCATAGTACACACCTTTTGGGATGGGTAGACCATGGTTCCATGCTCGTGATCTTCAAACCTAGGCCTTTGTTTTCTTGTCAGCATCTATGTGAATATGTGTATATGTGTGTTTGTGCATACATTCATCCATTCATGAGTAGCCCTTTGGTTTCAAGGAATTCAAACGTTCATTCCTTTGCAAAGATCAATAGAGATCATGGATTTTAAAGCGAAACTTTCCAGTTTTTTAAATGTTTGCACTTGCCTTTGAGTTCCTTGAAACCATTTGGTTTGCATTGCATGCACATGTCGTTACATTTGCATCTCACTTACATTTTTCAGCCTTGAGTCTCATCTTCTTCTTCTATCTCTAGAGGATACCTAACACGCATTCTGGACAAATGACAATGATGAACGGGCTTTTGAAAAGTCAGGAAACCTTGAAGGAGGAGATCAGAGTTCTCAATTGTCAAATGAATTGGGTCTTGGAAATTTTCTAAAACTTGATGAAGAAAGAGGGGTATCCTTACCCTGTGGCACCCAGAGAAGTTATCACTTCACCACCTCCTATGTTTCTCCCACATCAAAAGTGTAAAGGTTTTGAGCTGAGATTGCAAGGCTGGTTGGGATTGCTGAAACCTCAAGAAGGTAAGCCAAATGCTAATGTCTTGATTCTTGAATCCAAAGATAAATGACCTATGAAGCCTCTCAAGGTTCTGTACCGTAAGGAGCAAGTAATCAATGATGAAGGTGTTCCCCTGCTTGGGCCTGGAAATTGAAGTCTACCGAAGACATTTCTCCAAAGATGGTTGTATTTTGATTATTTCAGTATTTTCAGTTGTATTTTCCTTGCTTTTTGATTTCATGATTGCTTGTAAGCTTTGTTGTTTGTTGAATTGACAAGATTAATGAAATGTTTATGCATTTTTTTGGGTCAATCCATTCGTATTCACTCATCTTCTTTCATTTTCATAAAAAGCAAAAATATATCTTTTTCCATCCACTTATCTTCATTAAACTATTGTTTAAGCAAAGATTGGGGAGGATGACGAAAACATTATACCCATAACTGCTGTTGGTATGCTTTTAATTAAACTTTTCCGATGATGTAAGACATTGTTTCAAATCCCCAAACACTGGAGAAATAAGGAAGATAATCCCTTGTTAACCCATTCGAGCTTAGAAGTAGGAGTTTTCTTTCCTTACACAAAAAAACCCGCAATCTCAACCTTGGGGTGGGTAGTTCTCTGTTGACTTGGCGATATGCGCGTACAAGACACCTTTCATATAAAGGTTATGCTCACAGGTTTTCCGTCGCACACAACAAGCAAGTATCGAAGATGTTTTCCAAGCCTAAAGGCCAATGATGGTTCGCCGTAGCCATTAGACCAGGTAGTCATCTTCTTTCTCAAAAAGGGAAAATGAAAAAAGATAAAAAGTCCGCTAAGTCAAAACCTATAAAGGAGACTTAGGCAAAAACTGGGGCATCCCGCTGACTGTAAATCCAAAAGGAGTTGTTCAGGCAAGTTAGGGATAATAAAAGAGGAATTATTTAAAGCTTTCACCATGAAAATCCCATATGGTAAAGACAACCAAATGCTGTAAGGGAGTAGTGACTACCTTGGGTTTTTGAACCATCATCAACTATCATCAGTTCAATTCCTAGCCTATAGGAACCTGAATGTATAGCCTAAGTTAACTGAGCGTAGGATTGAAGTTCATTATGAAGATTGGGTGGGTATAAACAAACTTCGAGCCTTTGTCCTTTGTTTCATGAGCCGTGAACAAAGCCACGTTACAACCTTTAAAAGACCTAATTGAGGTAAGGTTGTTTTGAAAGCATACTACAGCAAGGTTGGATAACCTGACTCCTAATGATCTTTGCTAATTGTGTGTGTTGATCACTTCATCAGTCATTCCGTAAATGACTAGATCCGCGTTGTGTTTGATTATTTAATCACTCCACTGTGTGTGTTTTATCAATAAATTTTAATTTCGAAAGCTTGCAGGAATGTTGTATTGAAATTGCCAATTTTTAATGAACAATACTATTTATGCAGCCAGCTATGGAATTTGACTTAGTAATGGAAGCTCCGCCTGGGGCAACCAAGTGGGAGGATTTGTTAATCAACCATCCCAAGAGTTGGTGAATCAGGGGCAGAACTCTTCAGGTTCAGAATATTAGGGAAAGCCTTCTTGAGGTCATCTTATGACAAGCTTGTTTCAAGGCAAGGACTACAATGACTCACCAACAGGGGCAAGTTTGTTCCCCAGTTGTTACTACCGCAGTCTGAGGACTTTGTATTGCGAATACGGTTAATTAGGGGCAGTCAGGTCGAGATTAGACAAATCTCTCAAAGACCTGTTAATCAAGAGCAATCAGGTCGAGATTAAACAAATCTTTCGAAGATTAGTTAGTCTGGGGCATCTACTTCACAGATCAACCATTGTATATTATATAATAAATAAAAAACTTACTCAAAATGATAATATAGTATATTATTTAATAAAGAACCATTGTTATTTTATCAAAATAGTAAAATAATTATTTTTGTATTAAAAAGAATTGTAAAGTTAAAACAAAATATCAATAGTAGCATGTTGGTTCAATTTTGTTTAGTGTACTGATAACAAAATATCACATGACTTATGATTATGTTTTTTCCCGCAAAAGGTAAAGTCGATTGGGTTGAATTGTATGGTAATAATTTTGTGTACCATTTTTTTGAAACACTATAATATTATATTATGTTGTTAAGTATATTAGGTTGAATGTACATCTGTGAACAAATAATGAAATTGGCAGCATATGTTATATCATTAATAAAATTGATAGTGTGTCAGAAGGTAACAAACAAACTTTATAAATTAGACTTTATTGTCATTCTGTCATTGTAGTATTTTGGGCACTTCTTGTGTCTCTTATTTTGAATGCATCTTTTGGATTTAAAATTAAAAAAAAAAAGACTTTATAAAGTGAAAGGCTTTAATATAATATTATTTTGCTTAATATATTGGGTTAAATGTACAACTAAAATTGACAACATATGTTATATTATTAATAAAATTGGTAGAGTGTATCAGAAGGTAACAAATATAGACTTTATAAAGTAAAATGTAATCTAAAAACTATCCTTTTGAATACAAATTAAATATTTAACTAGGTTCAAAAGGATAATATAAAGCAAGATTGATTGTGATAAAGACATGTGTGATTTGAAGGGAAAAGTCTGTGCTAGTGGTTTCAGAGCAGGGTTTTATTGGCTCGAGACGATAACATGAATAGGCATGTCACAGCTGGTAATTTGCTTTTCAATAAGTTAATTTTGATGATTTAGAGGATGTGTTTGTAGTTGAGAGTAGGTTGGGGGGCGTGACCCTGTAATGGGGGTAGCTGAGGCGTTGCTCGTATTCAATCAACTCGATGACAAAATGACAATTACAAAAGGTAGTGATAAAATATAATTGATTAGACTAGGAAAGTGAAGAAAAAAACCTGTAAAGAGGATTAAATGAGATATTATCATTTTCAATGGAGAGGTAGAGGAAAAAAAAGAGATTGATGAATATGTAAAATTAAATGGTTGAAGTATTCTATTTATAATAAATAAAAAACTTACTCAAAATGGTAATATAGTATATTATTTAACTAGTGGGATACCCGTGCGGACGCACGGGTTCCACTGCGGACCTTTGAAATTGGACCAATATATTTTGACAAGGATTAATTTAAATTCACAATTTTTAAAGGAATGACTTTATAAAAAAAATGTAATATCAAATATTGATAATTCACAAAAGGTTAGACAGGAAAAAATTCAAATTATGAAGATAAAAGATGTTAGGTATATGAAGCCATTAAGAAAAAAAAAATAAGCACAGAAGAAAATAAGATATTTACTATAAATTGTAAAAAGAGTAGTGGACTGGGGAATTGTGACAAGTTAGATTATGAAATTCAAATAATAAGTAAATAATATTTAAATTTAATTTTAAAAAAAAAACATAAAGTAGTAAAAGAAAAAAATATAAGTGAATCTAAGAAAAATATTAAAATGAAAGACATATTTTTAAAATAAAAAAAAAATTAATCAAACTTCGAATTTCTAAAAGAAAGACATGAGTAATATATATTTTAATTATTCATATATTATCTTTAAAAAAATTGTATGTTAAATTAAAAATAATTTCAAAAAAACAATATTAGATATCAATGCATTTACACGGTACTCGTGTACTACCCGTGGGTTCACAAAAAATTTACCTGCAGCGGAGCCCGTGCATTACCACACGGTACGGATGTGTTACCCGTGCATTTGGTATGGATATCCGTGCGTTCACACGGTATTGGTATATAATCCGTGCGTTGACACGGTACCAGTGTGTTACTCGTGCGTTCACAATTATTTTAGTCTGGTTACCCGTGCGCTCATACGATACAAGTGTGTCCCGATCCTTCGCACGGGTTCCGCTGGGGACCTTTGAAATTGGAATAATATATGTTGACAGAGAAAAATGTAAATTCCAAATTAAAAATAATTTCAAAAAAACAATATTATATATCAATACGTTTACACCGATTTTGCCCCGGTCGTCACCGGGTTTACATGGTTAAATAGAAAAGCAAAAATAATTTTCAAAAAATATTAATTATGTATAAAAGAAAATCAATTTTTGAATAAAATATATATTTATAAAAGAAAGTTAAAGTCTTAATTATATATAGTTAACAGTTGAGTTCTTATAAAATATAGTAAAAATTAAAATGCTGCTTAGTCTTCATCTGTATATAAATATATCTTAATCAACAATTTATAAAAAACATATATAAAAGAAAGTCAAATTCTTAATAAAATATAGTTAAGAGTTGAGTTCATGGTGTTTTCTAAGATTCAAATGAATGTATCATTAAGAGTTGAGGTCTAAATACTTGTACTCATCATATACCACAAACTTAACACACTGAATTGAAAAGGAAAATAAAAAAATAATAAGAAAGATGAAAAATAAAAGAGAAAATTAAAAAGCTGCTAAATGTTCATCTGTATATAAATATATCGACATCAATAATTTATAAAAATCAATAATCCATGGCTGCTAAAGATCATAAAAAACAACTCTGGTTTTTCAACAGCTTAGAGATGTAACGGAAGTATCAATTGTATCTATCTATCACATTGCAAACACAAAATTGATAGAAAATGACATCAAAGAAATTGAAAATAAATTTGCAAACTTAATCAGAATCTCTAAATCTCCAGGCAAACATAGAGTTCTCCCATGTATAGTCCCGCTCATCGTCATCGTCAGAATCAACCGGTTCATAGTTGCGCTCTTCGGCTTCATCAGAATCATGAAATGTACATTTCCTCAGATATCTGGATGCTTTTGTTTTTCTTTTCCTCTTTCGTCTATTACGTACCACACGAGGGGCATGTACCTTAAGAAGGAAAGCAAATTATCAATTTTGTAAACAGTAAAAAAAGAAAGGACCTTCGGCTAACATCAAAATAAACGCTTAGTGAGTAGAAATATGTTTCGGTCGCACCTGCAAAAGTGGTTGAAACTGGGGAGGCTGTTGGTCGGGTTCAGCGGGGGGGAATTCCGTAGGTGCCTGGTTGTCAGGAAGGGGTTGATTGTCGACCGAAGGTTGAATGTCTTGTTGGGTCTGTTCATGTTATGTACAAAAAGAGTTATTGATAAAGAAATGCAGAGAAAGAGATGTTGATGAACAAAACCTACAGAATACGAAAAGGCCAAACCTGTAGCGCGAGTTGGTGGCTGACAGACTGATTGCCACCGTCTTCGCCTTGCAAATGGGGTGAAGGTTGCTGCTGAGGCGGGGTCTGGACGTGAGAAGGCTCTGGTGGCGGTGTCTGAACATCAGTTTGGTCCGGCGCATTAATAATCTGTTTGGATCCCATTGAAAATCTGCAGTGTTGTTGAACTTTGATGTGGTATATAGAATATAGGAGGCATGAATATATAGTGAGGTTTCTGACTCTCAACCTTCCCCCTATATAGGAAATGAAAATGAGTTAATACTTTAGAAACTGTACAGTAGGAAGATTGAGAGGCAAATTAATAATGAGGCATGATTGGAAAGTGAACCATGTTATTGGCTAATACAATGTATAGAATAATTGGTCAATAAATGCAATGGAAAGCATGGACTTCTAAAATTAGTTGTAACGTTACATGAGAAATGATTAACAAATGTGGTCTGAACAACAAATTTGACAAACATAAGAATTAACAAATTAAAAGATATGAAAGGTTAATGTAATGTATCAGCAAAAACAAAATAACCATGATCGAAAAAAAACACATAGATACAATGATATGGAAGTGAAGGCATAATATCTGTAGTTTTACCTTAGGTTTCCAAAGAGATTGTCATTTGGATAGGCTTTTCAGTGCATCTGGCTCAACAATATACACTGAGAGAAAGCATACATGTACACAGAATATCATTTGGATGAAAACTCTGGTCTTACAAATGGGAGTCGTACCTTTGAAGGAAGAAACTCCACTTCCGGTGATGCAAGATGAACATTTACACAAACACTGGTTTTTGTGATCCATTTGAAGTCCAGTTGCAGCAAGAAGATGTGTCTCACCACCCCAAGCATTTATAGGTTCTGCGAAAGAACGCTTCACACAGACCCTATCACCAATCTGAAGACATTCAAATCATGTAAGAAAAAAAGGACATATATAGTAAATCAGACAGTAAAATAAAAATAAATGGGAGAACTGAATTTAGACATAATTCAATTTAACGATTATAAATGTCCCTCACCTTATGTTAGCTTATCAATTTGCACCTGAATTGAAATGATTTACGTAATTAGATTATTAGTTATAACAATGATATGTGATTCAAAAGTAGATAAGTGTCGTGACCCTTATATGTTATGTAATTCAAAAACAGTGTTCTATGTCATTGGCAAATAGCAAAATATTGAGCATAGATAATTGAAACTCACATTCTGATCAGGCCAAAATGTGAATAACTATTATATTTGTGTAGAGATGCAACTACGATGACTTCTTCATCCCTGGATAGTGCAACTACGATGACTTCTTCATTCATGGATAGTTTTATATCCCATAAAAAAATTACAAAGACAGTACCTTTATTGGTGATATGTCATAGAAGAAGAAAACCCCAGGATCTGTAGCACCTAGTTCTGAACTATTGAAATGCTCACTCACAGAATACTGTGCAATAACACATATAATGTGCTTAGAAATTATCCAACTAATGAACAACATGAAATGAAAGTATGTGTGTGACATTTAACAATACCTGATTCGAATTTATAACTCGACTCCTGATGCCTGTTTATACTGTAGGAACGACCTGCAAAGAGTATGCTAAAACAACAATAAACCAATGTTCCACTTATTAAGAACACATTATTTGCTACTGGAACTTCTAAATATGAAGTACTAAACAAAGACAAATATGCTAATTTAATTATTTACAAACTCAAAAATAGTAAAATGTTCCGAATTTAAAACAAAGGCTTTACACTCTAAGTAAAAATAAAAACACAAATCAATAACAATACCGTTTCAGCAGCAAGAGCCAAAAAAGTAGATCCAAATGCTTATTTAGTTCTCGGATTGACGAAAACAATACCGTTTCAAAACTACAATAGTATGAACATGAAAACTAATTGTGACATACCTTAAACAACCTAAGGAACTTTCTTACAACAAGCAAGTATCGAAGATGTTTTCCAAGCCTAAAGGCCAATGATGGTTCGCCGTAGCCATTAGACCAGGTAGTCATCTTCTTTCTCAAAAAGGGAAAATGAAAAAAGATAAAAAGCCCGCTAAGTCAAAACCTATAAAGGAGACTTAGGCAAAATCTGGGGCATCCCGCTGACTGTAAATCCAAAAGGAGTTGTTCAGGCAAGTTAGGGATAATAAAAGAGGAATTATTTAAAGCTTTCACCATGAAAATCCCATATGGTAAAGACAACCAAATGCTGTAAGGGAGTAGTGACTGCCTTGGGTTTTTGAACCATCATCAACTATCATCAGTTCAATTCCTAGTCTATAGGAACCTGAATGTATAGCCTAAGTTAACTGAGCGTAGGATTGAAGTTCATTATGAAGATTGGGTGGGTACAAACAAACTTCGAGCCTTTGTCCTTTGTTTCATGAGCCGTGAACAAAGCCACGTTACAACCTTTAAAAGACCTAATTGAGGTAAGGTTGTTTTGAAAGCATACTACAGCAAGGTTAGATAACCTGACTCCTAATGATCTTTGCTAATTGTGTGTGTTGATCACTTCATCAGTCATTCCGTAAATGACTAGATCCGCGTTGTGTTTGATTATTTAATCACTCCACTGTGTGTGTTTTATCAATAAATTTTAATTTCGAAAGCTTGCATGAATGTTGTATTGAAATTGCCAATTTTTAATGAACAATACTGTTTATGCAGCCAGCTATGGAATTTGACTTAGTAATGGAAGCTCCGCCTGGGGCAACCAAGTGGGAGGATTTGTTAATCAACCATCCCAAGAGTTAGTGAATCAGGGGCAGAACTCTTCAGGTTCAGAATATTGGGGAAAGCCTTCTTGAGGTCATCTTATGACAAGCTTGTTTCAAGGCAAGGACTACAATGACTCACCAACAGGGGCAAGTTTGTTCCCCAGTTGTTACTACCGCAGTCTGAGGACTTTGTATTGCGAATACGGTTAATTAGGGGCAGTCAGGTCGAGATTAGACAAATCTCTCAAAGACCTGTTAATCAAGAGCAATCAGGTCGAGATTAGACAAATCTTTCGAAGATTAGTTAGTCTGGGGCATCTACTTCACAGATCAACCATTGTATATTATATAATAAATAAAAAACTTACTCAAAATGATAATATAGTATATTATTTAATAAAGAACCATTGTTATTTTATCAAAATAGTAAAATAATTATTTTTGTATTAAAAAAAATTGTAAAGTTAAAACAAAATATCAATAGTAGCATGTTGGTTCAATTTTGTTTAGTGTACTGATAACAAAATATCACATGACTTATGATTATGTTTTTTCCCGCAAAAGGTAAAGTCGATTGGGTTGAATTGTATGGTAATAATTTTGTGTACCATTTTTTTGAAACACTATAATATTATATTATGTTGTTAAGTATATTAGGTTGAATGTACATCTGTGAACAAATAATGAAATTGGCAGCATATGTTATATCATTAATAAAATTGATAGTGTGTCAGAAGGTAACAAACAAACTTTATAAATTAGACTTTATTGTCATTCTGTCATTGTAGTATTTTGGGCACTTCTTGTGTCTCTTATTTTGAATGCATCTTTTGGATTTAAAATTATAAAAAAATAGACTTTATAAAGTGAAAGGCTTTAATATAATATTATTTTGCTTAATATATTGGGTTAAATGTACAACTAAAATTGACAACATATGTTATATTATTAATAAAATTGGTAGAGTGTATCAGAAGGTAACAAATATAGACTTTATAAAGTAAAATGTAATCTAAAAACTATCCTTTTGAATACAAATTAAATATTTAACTAGGTTCAAAAGGATAATATAAAGCAAGATTGATTGTGATAAAGACATGTGTGATTTGAAGGGAAAGGTTTGTGCTAGTGGTTTCAGAGCAGGGTTTTATTGGCTCGAGACGATAACATGAATAGGCATGTCACAGCTGGTAATTTGCTTTTCAATAAGTTAATTTTGATGATTTAGAGGATGTGTTTGTAGTTGAGAGTAGGTTGGGGGGCGTGACCCTGTAATGGGGGTAGCTGAGGCGTTGCTCGTATTCAATCAACTCGATGACAAAATGACAATTACAAAAGGTAGTGATAAAATATAATTGATTAGACTAGGAAAGTGAAGAAAAAAACCTGTAAAGAGGATTAAATGAGATATTATCATTTTCAATGGAGAGGTAGAGGAAAAAAAAGAGATTGATGAATATGTAAAATTAAATGGTTGAAGTATTCTATTTATAATAAATAAAAAACTTACTCAAAATGGTAATATAGTATATTATTTAACTAGTGGGATACCCGTGCGGACGCACGGGTTCCACTGCGGACCTTTGAAATTGGACCAATATATTTTGACAAGGATTAATTTAAATTCACAATTTTTAAAGGAATGACTTTATAAAAAAAATGTAATATCAAATATTGATAATTCACAAAAGGTTAGACAGGAAAAAATTCAAATTATGAAGATAAAAGATGTTAGGTATATGAAGCCATTAAGAAAAAAAAAATAAGTACAGAAGAAAATAAGATATTTACTATAAATTGTAAAAAGAGTAGTGGACTGGGGAATTGTGACAAGTTAGATTATGAAATTCAAATAATAAGTAAATAATATTTAAATTTAATTTTAAAAAAAATACATAAAGTAGTAAAAGAAAAAAATATAAGTGAATCTAAGAAAAATATTAAAATGAAAGACATATTTTTAAAATAAAAAAAAAATTAATCAAACTTCGAATTTCTAAAAGAAAGACATGAGTAATATATATTTTAATTATTCATATATTATCTTTAAAAAAATTGTATGTTAAATTAAAAATAATTTCAAAAAAACAATATTAGATATCAATGCATTTACACGGTACTCGTGTACTACCCGTGGGTTCACAAAAAATTTACCTGCAGCGGAGCCCGTGCATTACCACACGGTACGGATGTGTTACCCGTGCATTTGGTATGGATATCCGTGCGTTCACACGGTATTGGTATATAATCCGTACGTTGACACGGTACCAGTGTGTTACTCGTGCGTTCACAATTATTTTAGTCTGGTTACCCGTGCGCTCATACGATACAAGTGTGTCCCGATCCTTCGCACGGGTTCCGTTGGGGACCTTTGAAATTGGAATAATATATGTTGACAGAGAAAAATGTAAATTCCAAATTAAAAATAATTTCAAAAAAACAATATTATATATCAATACGTTTACACCGATTTTGCCCCGGTCGTCACCGGGTTTACATGGTTAAATAGAAAAGCAAAAATAATTTTCAAAAAATATTAATTATGTATAAAAGAAAATCAATTTTTGAATAAAATATATATTTATAAAAGAAAGTTAAAGTCTTAATTATATATAGTTAACAGTTGAGTTCTTATAAAATATAGTAAAAATTAAAATGCTGCTTAGTCTTCATCTGTATATAAATATATCTTAATCAACAATTTATAAAAAACATATATAAAAGAAAGTCAAATTCTTAATAAAATATAGTTAAGAGTTGAGTTCATGGTGTTTTCTAAGATTCAAATGAATGTATCATTAAGAGTTGAGGTCTAAATACTTGTACTCATCATATACCACAAACTTAACACACTGAATTGAAAAGGAAAATAAAAAAATAATAAGAAAGATGAAAAATAAAAGAGAAAATTAAAAAGCTGCTAAATGTTCATCTGTATATAAATATATCGACATCAATAATTTATAAAAATCAATAATCCATGGCTGCTAAAGATCATAAAAAACAACTCTGGTTTTTCAACAGCTTAGAGATGTAACGGAAGTATCAATTGTATCTATCTATCACATTGCAAACACAAAATTGATAGAAAATGACATCAAAGAAATTGAAAATAAATTTGCAAACTTAATCAGAATCTCTAAATCTCCAGGCAAACATAGAGTTCTCCCATGTATAGTCCCGCTCATCGTCATCGTCAGAATCAACCGGTTCATAGTTGCGCTCTTCGGCTTCATCAGAATCATGAAATGTACATTTCCTCAGATATCTGGATGCTTTTGTTTTTCTTTTCCTCTTTCGTCTATTACGTACCACACGAGGGGCATGTACCTTAAGAAGGAAAACAGATTATCAATTTTGTAAATAGTAAAAAAAGAAAGGACCTTCGGCTAACATCAAAATAAACGCTTAGTGAGTAGAAATATGTTCCGGTCGCACCTGCAGAAGTGGTTGAAACTGGGGAGGCTGTTGGTCGGGTTCAGCGGGGGGGAATTTCGTAGGTGCCTGGTTGTCAGGAAGGGGTTGATTGTCGACCGAAGGTTGAATGTCTTGTTGGGTCTGTTCATGTTATGTACAAAAAGAGTTATTGATAAAGAAATGCAGAGAAAGAGATGTTGATGAACAAAACCTACAGAATACGAAAAGGCCAAACCTGTAGCGCGAGTTGGTGGCTGACAGACTGATTGCCACCGTCTTCGCCTTGCAAATGGGGTGAAGGTTGCTGCTGAGGCGGGGTCTGGACGTGAGAAGGCTCTGGTGGCGGTGTCTGAACATCAGTTTGGTCCGGCGCATTAATAATCTGTTTGGATGCCATTGAAAATCTGCAGTGTTGTTGAACTTTGATGTGGTATATAGAATATAGGAGGCATGAATATATAGTGAGGTTTCTGACTCTCAACCTTCCCCCTACATAGGAAATGAAAATGAGTTAATACTTTAGAAACTGTACAGTAGGAAGATTGAGAGGCAAATTAATAATGAGGCATGATTGGAAAGTGAACCATGTTATTGGCTAATACAATGTATAGAATAATTGGTCAATAAATGCAATGGAAAGCATGGACTTCTAAAATTAGTTGTAACGTTACATGAGAAATGATTAACAAATGTGGTCTGAACAACAAATTTGACAAACATAAGAATTAACAAATTAAAAGATATGAAAGGTTAATGTAATGTATCAGCAAAAACAAAATAACCGTGATCGAAAAAAAACACATAGATACAATGATATGGAAGTGAAGGCATAATATCTGTAGTTTTACCTTAGGTGTCCAAAGAGATTGTCATTTGGATAGGCTTTTCAGTGCATCTGGCTCAACAATATACACTGAGAGAAAGCATACATGTACACAGAATATCATTTGGATGAAAACTCTGGTCTTACAAATGGGAGTCGTACCTTTGAAGGAAGAAACTCCACTTCCGGTGACGCAAGATGAACATTTACACAAACACTGGTTTTTGTGATCCATTTGAAGTCCAGTTGCAGCAAGAAGATGTGTCTCACCACCCCAAGCATTTATAGGTTCTGCGAAAGAACGCTTCACACAGACCCTATCACCAATCTGAAGACATTCAAATCATGTAAGAAAAAAAGGACATATATAGTAAATCAGACAGTAAAATAAAAATAAATGGGAGAACTGGATTCAGACAGAATTCAATTTAACGATTATAAATGTCCCTCACCTTATGTTAGCTTATCAATTTGCACCTGAATTGAAATGATTTACGTAATTAGATTATTAGTTATAACAATGATATATGATTCAAAAGTAGATAAGTGTCGTGACCCTTATATGTTATGTAATTCAAAAACAGTGTTCTATGTCATTGGGAAATAGCAAAATATTGAGCATAGATAATTGAAACTCACATTCTGATCAGGCCAAAATGTGAATAACTATTATATTTGTGTAGAGATGCAACTACGATGACTTCTTCATCCATGGATAGTGCAACTACGATGACTTCTTCATCCATGGATAGTTTTATATCCCATTAAAAAATTACAAAGACAGTACCTTTATTGGTGATATGTCATAGAAGAAGAAAACCCCAGGATCTGTAGCACCTAGTTCTGAACTTTTGAAATGCTCACTCACAGAATACTGCGCAATAACACATATAATGTGCTTAGAAATTATCCAACTAATGAACAACATGAAATGAAAGTATGTGTGTGACATTTAACAATACCTGATTCGAATTTATAACTTGACCCCTGATGCCTGTTTATACTGTAGGAACGACCTGCAAAGAGTATGCTAAAACAACAATAAACCAATGTTCCAATTATTAAGAACACATTATTTGCTACTGGAACTTCTAAATATGAAGTACTAAACAAAGATAAATATGCTAATTTAATTATTTACAAACTCAAAAATAGTAAAATGTTTCGAATGTAAAACAAAGGCTTTGCACTCTAAGTAAAAATAAAAACACAAATCAATAACAATACCGTTTCAGCAGCAAGAGCCAAAAAAGTAGATCCAAATGCTTATTTAGTTCTCGGATTGACGAAAACAATACCGTTTCAAAACTACAATAGTATGAACATGAAAACTAATTGTGGCATACCTTAAACAACCTAAGGAACTGTCTTACAACATCGATCGTACGTTGAAACCACTTATTTCCTAATTCGTCAAGTGTCTGTGTTGCTGCCAATACCTACCATAACAAACTTTTAATCTCCCTACACCAAGTGAAAGTAAAAAGTACCATTCACAGCAAGAAACAAAATCTGTACCTCAATAAAACTACTGCCATAGTTGATGCCACCTCCCGAATTATAAGTTCGAGCAATGTCGCAGTTGAGAGACAGAGAATAGAATTGCATAAGGACACACATTTTGTCCTCTCTACTTAATCCATGAAAATATAGCTTCTCTGCATAACAATGAAAGAAAAAATAACATTTAGTAAATTGTAAGGGGTTGGTTAGAAACTTCAGCAACAATCGTATTCAAAGCTATGCTAGCAGTATCCAGATGTTGATACTATTATTACCGGCTGCAACAATTAAGAACATATTATGAAAAACTATCCTATCCTACCAAAATTACCGCAAAAAATGGATCGAAATCAATCACCTGAAGAACACCACACCACCTTATGCGTTTTATGTCAACTCCATATGATAGAATGCCAGGTCGGATAGCTCAGCCTCCTCTGGTTCACAATGCCATGGATTTGGAAGATAGCTCAGTTCAATTAACAAACTACTGTCAGGTCGGATACAATATACAATACCAATGCTTCCTGGTGTCACAGATCCTAATCCATGCTTTGCAGATGTAAGAGTAGGACGAATACGAACCCAATCTACAGCAAAGGTCCTCAAGACGTTCCATCTCTGCTGGGTCAGCTTTCCATCCTCTAGATGTTATTTTCCTAATGAACAATGTTAGAAGAATATGAATGTTCTAAGGATATTTACAGCCAGAAATCAAATTTTAAAATAGGAAGCAACAGTTTTTAGTTGAGACCACAAAGTAATGTATCACCTGTTAAAACAAAAGTAATTTACAACAGAAGCAAACACACAAAAAAGTTAAAACAAAATAAATTAAGAAAATAAGCTACAGTTGACAATTAAGTTATATCCTGTACACAAACAAATGAAGAAACATGAAAAAGCATGAGAACAATGAAAACAGGGCTGATAGATGTTGCTCCTTTGCAGATGTTAGCTGTCAGTTTCTCCATTTCGATTAAGCAATAACAAATCGAAAGATCACATTCAGAGCTGATATGTCATGATTCTAAGAAAACCCCATTCATGCCGAGTAGAAATTGCTCTTCACTAAAAATACCCAAAATCTTAAAGGAATCATTGAGACAATCAGCTCCATCCCATGCTGTCCAAAACTCTGGAAGACAAGGAATCATTTGTAAAAAAAATCAGAACTTTGGGGTTAACGATAATATAGCAGAACTTTGAGAAATACTTTGGGTTAACGATAATATAGTGAGCATCCTCAGAATTACTTTGGAAAATCAATCAAACACATATAACCAAAACCAAAGGGCATGTTCAAAGATCATCTTTGATTCATAGCAATTAATTTTGATTCATAGCAATTAATTTTTATTCATACATTCATAGGACCAGCACGTAAACCATGTCCAACACCATAAGGAATAACTCTGTTATACACAACATGATAAGAAACAATACCTTTGGTTGAATGGATAAAGCAGAAGACTCAACCGCAGCTGTAACAACACCAACCATGTTTGATGAACCGTGTATATTTTGATGTCTGCTTCCAGCCCCAACCTGCACTCAAACACCGAGAATGACAGAAATCAACAGAGTTTGCAAACACTACAGATCAAACATTCATAAAGGCTCATTTTCAGACATGACCTAAATTTCATTTCCACAACTATATTCAGCTGTATCATGATAATATGAACAAATACTAATAGCAGAAAATTGTAAACTTCATATGAAGATGAAAACATTAAAAAACATCAAATGAGTTTCCAACCCTAACAACACATAACATAAAAAAGGAACCCCAAATCATAACAAATCAGTCCTACCTACAAAACATAAAAAAGGAAAACATTAACAAATATTATGGAGGGATCTAACAGTATAAAATACAATGACAAACTTTGATAAACCCTATTCTATATACCTGCAACAGATTTGGAACTACAATGAAGCTACACCGTCCACAAATGATTCAAAAATGGGTATACGTTTCAACAATGGCCTTAGCTTCCAACAACGGAACGGATAGAAGCAACAACTTTCAGAAGGGAAATGACAAGTTTGGAGCTACGATGTTGGTAAAACTCATCACATATTCCGATTCCAATCACCACACCCTCGCCGCCGAAAACACGTTGCCTCCAACACAGGGATACCATTGCTAATCCATGCTTCATCATAGAAGACGAACCTGAAGAAAGAAGAGAAAGAGAGAAGTTCGAAGAAGAGGAACAGTGAGATGAGCATCGAGAGAGAGAAAGAAGGAAACAGTGTGGTAGAATAGTGATGTACGAGAGATGAGCATCGAGAGAGAGAAAGAAGGAAACAGTGTGGTAGAATAGTGATGTACGTGTATCAGACATTGGTAGTAGGGAAAAGCAGAAAAATTTAATAGAATTGGTTAGTTTGTCACAAAAAAGGAGGACAAAATATTATTATAACATAATAAATTGGTTACAAATGAAAAAGGAGTACATTTAGTTAGGAAAAATAATTTGTAGACATCAAATGCCCTCACTTTGGACACATGGCAGATAGAAGAGTGAGGGCAAAATTGGTTTTTCCACAGCCTTAGGTTTCCTTATATAGTAAGATAAAGAACCATTGTTATTTTATTAAAATAGTAAAATAATTATTAACCATTGTTATTTTATCAAAATAGTAAAATAATTATTTTTGCATTAAAAAAAATGTAAAGTTAAAACAAAATACCAATAGTAACAGGTTGGTTCAATTTTGTATAGTGTACTGATAATGAAATATCACTTGGCTTACGATTCTGTTTTTTCCAGCAAATGGTAAAGTCGATTGGGTTGAATTGTACGGGAATAATTTTGTGTACCATTTTGTTTTCAAACACTATAATACAATATTATTTTGCTAAGTATATTGGGTTGAATGTACATCTGTGAACATATAATGAAATTGGCAGCATATATTATATCATTAATAAAACTGATATTGTGTCAGAAGGTAACAAACAGACTTTATAAATTAGTCTTTATTGTCATTCTGTCATTGTAGTATTTTGGGCACTACTTGTTTCTCTTTTTTTGAATGCATCTTTTGAATTTAAAATTTAAAACAAAATTAGACTTTATAAAGTGAAAGGCTATAATATAATATTATTTTGCTTAAAATATTGGGTTGAATGTACAACTAAAATTGACAACATATGTTATATTATTAATAAAATTAGTAGAGTGTATCAGAAGGTAACAAATATAGACTTTATAAAGTGAAATGTAATCTACAAACTATCCATTTGAATACAAATTAAATATTTAACTAGGTTCAAAAGGATAATATAAAGCAAGATTGTTTGTGATAAGGACATGTGTGATTTCAAGGGAAAGGTCTGAGCTAGTGGTTTTAGAGCAGGGTTTTATTGGCTCGAGAAGATAACATGAATAGGCATGTCACAGCTGGTAATTTTCTTTCCAATAAGTTAATTTTGAGGATTTAGAGGATGTGTTTGTAGTTGAGAGAAGGTTGGGGGCGTGACCCTGTAATGGGGGTAGCTGAGGAGTTGCTCGTTTTCAATTAGCTCGATGACATAATGACAATCACAAAAGGTAGTGATAAAATATAATTGATTAGACTAAGAAAGTGAAGGAAAAAAACCTGTAAAGAGGATTTAAATGAGATATTATCATTTTCAATGGAGAGGTAGAGGAAAAAAAAGAGATTGATGAATATGTAAAAGTAAATGATTGAAGTATTCTATTTATAATAAATAAAAAACTTACTCAAAATGGTAATATAATATATTATTTAATAACGAGCCATTGTTATTTTATCAAAATAGTAAAATAATTATTTTCCTATTAAAAAAAAACTGTAAAGTTAAAACAAAATACCAATAGTAGCAGGTTGTTTCAATTTTGTTTAGTGTATTGATAGCAAAATATCACATGGCTTACGATTCTGTTTTTTCCGCAAATGGTAAAGTCGATTGGGTTGAATTGTACGGTAATAATTTTGTGTAAGATTTTTTTTTTCAAACACTATAATATAATATTATTTTGTTAAGTATATTGGGTTGAATGTACATCTGTGAAAAGATAATGAAATTGGCATCATATGTTATATCATTAATAAAACTGATAGTGTGTCAGAAGGTAACAAACAGACTTTATAAATTAGATTTTATTGTCATTCTGTCATTGTAGTATTTTGGGCACTTCTTGTGTCTCTTATTTTGAATGCATCTTTTGGATTTAAAATTAAAAAAAAATAGAGTTTACTTTATATAGTGAAAGTCTATAATATAATATTATTTTGCTTAATATATTGGGTTGAATGTACAACTAAAATTGACAGCATATGTTATATTATTAATAAAATTGGTAGAGTGTATCAGATGATAACAAATATAGACTTTATAAAGTTAAATGTAAGCTACAAACTATCCATTTGAATACAAATTAAATATTTAACTAAGTTCAAAAGGATAATATAAAGCAAGATTGTTTGTGATAAGCACATGTGTGATTTTAAAGGAAAGGTCCGTGCTAGTGGTTTCAGAGCAGGGTTTTATTGGCTCGAGACGATAACATGAATAGGCATGTCACAGCTGGTAATTTGCTTTCCAATAAGTTAATTTTGATGATTTAGAGGATGTGTTTGTAGTTGAGAGTAGGTTGGGGGGCGTGACCCTGTAATGGGGGTAGCTAAGGCTTTGCTCGTATTCAATCAACTCGATGACAAAATGACAATAAAAAAAGGTAGTGATAAAATATAATTGATTAGACTAGGAAAGTGAAGAAAAAAACCTGTAAAGAGGATTTAAATGAGATATTACCATTTTCAATAGAGAGGTAGAGGAAAAAAAAGAGATTGATGAATATGTAAAATTAAATGATTGAAGTATTCTATTTATAATAAATAAAAAACTTACTCAAAATGGTAATATAGTATATTATTTAATAAAGAACCATTGTTATTTTATCAAAATAGTAAAATAATTATTAACCATTGTTATTTTATCAAAATAGTAAAATAATTATTTTTGTATTAAAAAAAATGTAAAGTTAAAACAAAATACCAATAGTAACAGGTTGGTTCAATTTTGTATAGTGTACCGATAACGAAATATCACTTGGCTTACGATTCTGTTTTTTCCCGCAAATGGTAAAGTCGATTGGGTTGAATTGTACGGTAATAATTTTGTGTACCATTTTGTTTTCAAACACTATAATACAATATTATTTTGTTAAGTATATTGGGTTGAATGTACATCTGTGAACAGATAATGAAATTGGCAGCATATGTTATATCATTAATAAAACTGATATTGTGTTAGAAGGTAACAAACAGACTTTATAAATTAGTCTTTATTGTCATTCTGTCATTGTAGTATTTTGGGCACTACTTGTTTCTCTTTTTTTGAATGCATCTTTTGAATTTAAAATTTAAAATAAATTAGACTTTATAAAGTGAAAGGCTATAATATAATAGTATTTTGCTTAATATATTGGGTTGAATGTACAACTAAAATTGACAACATCTGTTATATTATTAATAAAATTGGTAGAGTGTATCAGAAGGTAACAAATATAGACTTTATAAAGTAAAATGTAATCTACAAACTATCCATTTGAATACAAATTAAATATTTAACTAGGTTCAAAAGGATAATATAAAGCAAGATTGTTTGTGATAAGGACATGTGCGATTTCAAGGGAAAGGTCCGTGATAGTGGTTTCAGAGCAGGGTTTTATTCGCTCGAGAAGATAACATGAATAGGCATGTCATAGCTGATAATTTGCTTTCCAATAAGTTAATTTTGATGATATATAGAGGATGTGTTTGTAGTTGAGAATAGGTTGGGGGCGTGACCCTGTAATGGGGGTAGTTGAGGCGTTGCTCGTATTCAATCAGCTCGATGACAAAATGACAATCACAAAAGGTAGTAATAAAATATAATTGATTAGACTAGGAAAGTGAAGGGAAAAAACCTGTAAAGAGGATTTAAATGAGATATTATCATTTTCAATGGAGAGGTAGTGGAAAAAAAAAAAGAGATTGATGAATATGTAAAAGTAAATGATTGAAGTATTCTATTTATAATAAATAAAAAACTTACTCAAAATGGTAATATAGTATATTATTAAAAAAAGAACCATTGTTATTTTATCAAAATAGTAAAATAATTATTTTTGTATTAAAAAAATTGTAAAGTTAAAACAAAATACCAATAGTAGCAGGTTGGTTCAATTTTGTTTAGTGTACTGATAGCAAAATATCACATGGTTTACGATTCTGTTTTTTCCCGCAAATGGTAAAGTCGATTGGGTTGAATTGTACGGTAATAATTTTGTGTACCATTTTTTTTTCAAACACTATAATATAATATTATTTTTTTAAGTATATTGGGTTGAATGTACATCTGTGAACAGATAATGAAATTGGCAGCATATGTTATATCATTAATAAAACTGATAGTGTGTCAGAAGGTAACTAACGGACTTTATAAATTAGACTTTATTGTCATTCTGTCATTGTAGTATTTTGGGCACTTCTTGTGTCTCTTATTTTGAATGCATCTTTTGGATTTAAAATTAAAAAAAAGACTTTATATAGTGAAAGTCTATAATATAATATTATTTTGCTTAATATATTGGGTTGAATGTACAACTAAAATTGACAGCATATGTTATATTATTAATAAAATTGGTAGAGTGTATCAGAAGGTAACAAATATAGACTTTATAAAGTAAAATGTAATCTACAAACTATCCATTTGAATACAAATTAAATATTTAACTAGGTTCAAAAGGATAATATAAAGCAAGATTGTTTGTGATAAGGACATGTGTGATTTCAAGGGAAAGGTCTGTGCTAGTGGTTTCAGAGCAGGGTTTTATTGGCTCGAGAAGATAACATGAATAGGCATGTCACATCTGGTAATTTTCTTTCCAATAAGTTAATTTTGATGATTTAGAGGATGTGTTTGTAGTTGAGAGTAGGTTGGGGGGCGTGACCCTGTAATGGGGGTAGCTGAGGCGTTGCTCGTATTCAATCAGCTCGATGACAAAATGTGTAATACCCCAAATTTTATTTGCTCTGGATAATAATTAGTGTGATTGTAACGCCCTGTATAATATTTATCTAGAATAATACAATACAAGCATTTTATTGGGTACTGACACCATCATAAGTGCCTAATGGCGTAATTCACATACTTGACCATTCTAAAAACATAATACAATTTATGGTACAAGATATGGAAACTAGCCAATGTAATAAAATCTAAGATCAATATACAATATTCTCAATTGTATACAACAAATACACAGCGGAGTAAGCTCAACTAAGCTTCTCTTGAAACATCCAAGTATAGCTCCACTTGTAAATCAAACCTGCAAATACCTCCTGAAAATAATCAACAATAGTGGGGTGAGATACATCAAGTCTCAGTGAGTTCCCTATCTTATGGATTCTCTCGATTTTACAGGGTTCTATCTTAGCCTAACTCATGTAATGCCCTGTATAATATATATCTAGAATAATACAATACAATCATTTTATTTGGTACTGACACATCAAAAGCGCCTAATGGCATAGTTCACATACTTGTCCATTTCTAAAACATAAATTCAACCCATGACACAAGTCATGGAAATTAGCCAAAGAAAAATAAAATCTAAGAATAATATACAATATCCTCAATTGTATACAACGAGATAATACACAGCAGAAAAAACTTAACTAAGTTTCTCTTGAAACATCTCTGCATAGCTCCACTGGTAAATCAAACCTGCAAGTACCTGAAATATAGCAACTATAGTGGGGTGAGATACATCAAATCTCAGTGAGTTCCCTATCTTATAGGTCCTCTCAGCTTTACAAGGTTCTATCATCCTAACTCAAGTCAAAGGGGAAGGGAAAATGACTTTGAGTTCACGATCTCACACTATATGGAAACATGTCATGAGTCTGTTAACTCATGAAGTTCGCACGGAAGGAATTACATCCTGAGCCAGTTAACTCAAGATTCCTTACGAATCGATAACCGTACCAAGGCATCCCCTTTTCCCATCCGCTTCTACGTCTAGAAGTCGACCCGAGTCATGGATCCTTGTAGTTACTTGGCATACGAAATGGATTCGGAATCATCGGCCTGTTAACCGTGAACCATCACTTCTCATGGCCTGTTAACCATCACAAGTCTCTTTACCATATTGGCTCCATTCGTACTACACGCGGGAATCAAACCTGCCAAGTAATTGTGCATACGTTTCAGAGGAGGAGCTTGAGTCTCATGAAACTACACCTCAAGATAAATGGTTATGATTACGTGATCATATACATAAACGTGATTGTATTCGACAATCACCAGGCCACATTAGCCTTTAGGCCTCTCATGCCTTTAACAATAAAACATAACAATTACCCATGTTCCATACTAGTGTTTCACTCATTTCTATACCATTCGGTAATGGACACACGCCTCGGCCTCTCATGCACGGGCGTTGTCATTACGTTATCTACTCTAGGCCAGAACTCATCAGTGAATGCACGAGCGTCGCCATCCAGAGTTTCTATCACAATTCTATCCACAACCTAGAATTATACCATTTTGTTTTGGGGTAAAGTTTCCTCACTCTTCCTAATTCAGTTTAGCATGCATATTTTCTCATTCACAATTTACAATTTGATAGACATGGTATAATCACAAATATTACAAGTAAACACACATAATCACACATTACATAAAACATCACTTTTCACATTTACATAGTTAACACAATACGTAGGTTTCCTCCGATTCATTTAATCGGGTACCAAATCAATATTTCTCACTCGTATCCCGTAGGATATTCCCACAACTTTACATCGGCTATAAATATGCCTCGATCAGATTTACGATCCAAAAGATGTCAATTCCCACATTTCACAAAACATTACTTTCCTTCATTTTTCACTTTTATCAGATAGAGGGTCGTCATAGCTTTCTAATGCCACCAAGAACGTCCCGATCCGAGTTACGGATCAAAAGTTATGAAAGAAACAAGTTGGAGGATCTGCTATGTTCGCAATGCGAAGCAGCCAGCGAATGCTCGCTTTCTCACTCGCAGTGCAAAGCTCCCAGCGAATGCCTAAATACACTGGGTTCGCTGTCCCATTTGCAGTGCGAACGTCTGGCGAACTAAGTCAGAACCAAAACAAGGTAAAGTTCGCAGTGCGAACCTCTGGCGAACGTTCGCCCTCACCTTCGCCGTGCGAATAGCCAGCGAGTGTTCGATTTCCCCTTCGCTAGGGGACTCACAGTGCGATCCTGCGAAAACTGGGTTTTCCAGCAGCGCTGTTATGGGTCATTTGGGCCAAAAACCAACCTGTCTTCCACCAAAACTCATCCAAAGCATACCAAAACATAACCCAATCATACAACAAGTATTCCATACATTTTATATCACGTTTCATCCGTTAGATTTCATCGATTATCCGTTTAATCATTTTCTCTCAATTCTAACCTAAGTTCCAAACATCTATTTCTAGAACTTAGAGTGTCTAACTAGAACCCACCTGATAATCGAAGAGGAGTTTGGAGAAGATGATGATCCATGGCTTCTTCTTCTTCCTTGAACTTTGCTCCTTCTTTCTCTTCCTTTCTTCTTCTTCTCCTTTACTATCCTTTTTCTTCTTTTCTTTTCTTAACAATTATATATATAAACCAATATCATATAATATAATCCAATAGAGTAAAATATCTTCAATTGATATTTTGTCATCTCAACCAATTGATCAATTATTAGAGTTATCATAAAAGTCTCTCTTGAACTAATAATAAATTGATCTCTTCAGAGTTCATTAGTTGCTCTATTGATCCCAAATGTCAATACTTAAAGTACTTAGAGGATTCCATAAATCCAATTAATCAAAGATAGAGCACATAGATGCTCATCTGATCTCCTCTGGTATCCAATTGAGCATTTAGATAATACGGGGTATTACAACTCAGGTCAAGGGGAAGGGAACTAGACCTCGAGTTTAAACATTTCTGACTAGAGAAACAATCGTACAAAACACAAAATGAAAAACTAGTTAAGGATATTCTCCCCGGCCATCCCGCACAAGGGGCTCTTCAACGCGGGTCACGGATCCTTAACGTAGATAACTTCTCCCCGGCCATCCTACACCAAAGGATCTCGACACGGGTCACGGTTATCTACAAATGCAAAACGGCAACTAGTTAAGGAATCTTCTCCCCGGCCATTCCGCACCAGGAGATTAAACACGGGTCACGGATCCTTAATGCAGATAACTTCTCCCCGGCCATCCCGCACAAGGAGATTAAACACGGGTCACGGTTATCTACAAATGGTACTTCTCCCCGGTCATCCCACACCAAAGGATCTCGACACGGGTCACGGTACCAACCACTAAGTAACTTCTCCCCGACCATCCCACACCAGAGGATCTCGACACGGGTCACGGTTACTTAACGTAGATAACTTCTCCCCGGCCATCCTACACCAAAGGATCTCGACATGGGTCAAGATTATCTACAAATGGTTACTTACTTAATAAATATGTCTCCCCGGCCATCCTACACCAAAGGATCTCGACGCGGGTCACGGTATTTATTAAGGGATAACAACAAACTGGAGGACTACAATCCTTCACCAACAACTACTTAACAAAGGCACTCTTCTAGTATCGATGTCAGCATAGCCACACGATTCTCTAAGTCATTCTATTGCACTAAGGTTTCCTCACTCTACCTGTTTCATATTTTAACATGCATATTTAACAACAATTACACACCATTAAACGATAAAAGTCGACAAAACAACCCTATCCCAATTTCCTGACATAATTAAATTGGCCAACAATCTCAAAACCATTTTAATAAGAAAGTACATTTTATTAGCTTTCCAACGATATCAAGAATGTTAAAAACGGATAATCGGAACACGAGTTATGGAAAATAACAAGAAAAAGTATCGAGAAAAACACAATTCTGCACTCTCACTGGCCGTACGCGTATTGCCTTGTGCCATACGCGTATTGCCCAGCTGGCTCGCCCAGCCATACGCGTATTGCCCAAAGTGATACGCGTATGGGCAGAGGCTGATTTCCCTTCAAAATTCCATTTAAAACTCCAATACGCGTATTGCCTTACCTCATACGCGTATTGCCCAAAACCTTAAGCGTACCAATACGCAAATGAGCAGATGGCCGAGAAAATGGAACTTCATACGCGTATTTCCCACATTCCTTCATTGCCATACGCGTATTTCCTTAACCAATACGCGTATTGCCTTGAGTGATGCGCGTATGGGCTGTGGGAAACCAGAATTTTTCCTGCATAATTGTTTCTGCGAAAATGATCCATTTTCCCCTCCAAATCACTTCTAAACACCAGAAAAATACCAATTGGATACACAACAACACATATCTAACATGTATTAATCATAAGGAACATTAAAACATGATTCTATTGCAAAATTTCTCATTTCTCACAATATCAAAACTAACTCTAAACTCAATAAAACTCTACTCTAAAGTATCAAACTAGAACCCACCTGGATTACAAGATGAGGATGATGAAGCTGAGATGAAAAGATTGGAGATAGGTTGATGATTCAAGCTCTTGAGCTCTTGGGGAATTTCTCTTCTTTTTCCTTCCTTTTCCTTCCTTTTTCCTTCTCTTCAATTTCTCTCTCCAAAGTTACTATATGTCAAATAATGGAAAAGGAAAAAGATATAGAGAAACATTAATTAGTAATACTATTAATTGTCCAAATTATCTCAAATGCACCAATTAATAAAACTCCAAGTTAAATAATATTAATCTAATCAATTCCGAGTTCGTCAGTTTACTCTAATTATTTTATCCAATAATTGCTCAGAGTACACCGGAACCCAGTTTATCATAATAATATTATCCAAAACGTTCACAAAATTATGGGGTATTACATCCTCCCCCCCTTAAATAGAAATTCGTCCTCGAATTTAAAAGATTACCTGAACAGATGAGGGTAAGCATCCCGCATCTCCGATTCTAGTTCCCAAGTAGCATCACCCGGATGCGTCACATCCCATTGCACCTTCACAAGAGGAATGTCTTTGTTCCTTAGCACCTTCGTTTCTCTTCCCACAATACGACTCGGTTGTGGTTCCAAAGTTAAGTTTGCTTCTATTTCAATTGTATCTGGTAAAACTGGCTGAAGAGGATCTGGGACAAATTTTCGAAGCTGAGACACATGAAATACGTCGTGCATCTCTGATAGAGAAGGCGGTAAGGCCAATCTGTAAGCTACTTCACCAATTCTTTCCGAAATCTGATACAGTCCCACGTATCTCAGACTTAATTTCCGCGACCGAAACGATCCTTTCAACCGCAATCTCGGAGTAACTTTCAAAAACACGTGATCGCCTTCTTCAAATTCTAAAGGTCTTCTACGGTTATCCGCATAGCTCTTCTGACGATCTTGTGCTTGTTTGACCTTATCACGGATCATCCTAATCTTCTCCGTAGTTTCGTGAATAATCTCGGGTCCCAACATCCTATCTTCACCAACTTCTGTCTAACACAAAGGTGTCCTACACTTCCTTCCATATAATGCCTCATAAGGTGCCATACCAATACTCGCATGATAACTGTTATTATAAGAGAACTCGATCAACGGCAAAAGTTCTATCCAATTTCCTCCACTTTCAAGTACGCAAGCTCTCAACATATCCTCCATGGTTTGTATTGTCTGTTCCGTCTGACCATCCGTTTGCGGATGATTCGGCATACTCAAACACAACTTCGTTCCCATAGCTTGTTGAAAAGCTCTCCAAAATTTGGAAGTAAACTTTGGATCTCTATCCGAAACGATACTAGTGGGAATACCATGCAATCTCACTATCTTCGAAATGAACAACTTTGCGAGATGACTCGCCTTGTAGGTAGTCTTCACAGCTAAGAAATGTGTGGATTTCGTTAACCGATCCACAATTACCCAAATCGAATCATAACCACCCTGAGTACGGGGTAGTCCAACGGCGAAATCCATAGAAATACTATTCCATTTCCATACCAGAATTTCTAAAGGTTGCAACAAGCCACCCGGTCTTTGGTGCTAAATCTTTACTTGTTGGCACACCGCACATTCCAACACATACACCGCAATATCCTTTTTCATCCCGGACCACCAATAGTCCCTCTTTAAATCTTGATACATCTTTGAAGACCCCAGATGTATAGTAAAAGCACCCTTATGTGCTTCTTCCAAAATCCTCTTTTTTAACTCCGTATTATCCGGAACACAAATCCTTTGGTTAAACAAAATAATTCCATCGGTAGCTCGCGCAAAACCCGGTTGTACTAACACTTCTTGTAACTGCTCATCTAACCCTTGCTCTTGTTGGATTTCTTCCCTAAGAGTAGAATTGATATTCAAATTTCCCATAATCACACCATTAAGAGTCCAAACAAATTGAAGATTTAGATCTCGAAATATTTCCAATAAAGTATACTCTAGCATCATCAACTCGGCATTATGCAACACCTTCCTACTCAATGCATCCGCCACTTTATTGACTTTACCCGGATGGTATTTTAGCTCCAAGTCATAATCCTTCAAATACTCCATCCACCTCCTTTGACGCATGTTCAACTCTTTCTGATCAAAGAGGTACTTTAAGCTCTTGTGGTCGCTAAACATCTCAAAACGTACACCATACAAATAGTGACGCCACACTTTCAATGTAAATACAATTGCCGCCAATTCTAAATCATGCGTTGGATAATTCTCTTCATGGACTTTGAACTCTCGAGAAGCATAAGCCACAACATGTCCATCTTGCATTAACACACCTCCTAATCCCATCTTCGATGCATCGCAATATACTTCATACGACTTGCTAGGATCCAAAATAACCAAAACAGGAGCGGTCGTCAATCTTTCTTTCAAACTCATAAAACTTCTTTCACAAGCCGAATCCCACTCGTACGAACAATCCTTTCGAGTAAGTCTCGTCAAGGGTAAAACCAGTTGCGAAAAACCTTTGATAAACCTTCTGTAATATCCTGCCAATCCAAAGAAACTTCTAACTTCAGAAGCATTCTTCGGTCTCTCCCAATTAATCACTGCTTCGACTTTTGATGGATCGACCACTACACCTCCCTGAGATATGACATGACCAAGAAAATTAACCTCAGACATCCAAAACTCACACTTACTTAACTTAGCAAAAAGTTGCTTCTCTTGTAAGATGGATAAAACAATTCTTAGGTGTTCTCCGTGCTCTTGAGGATCACGAGAATAGATAAGAATGTCATCAATGAAAATCACCACAAATTGATCCAGGTAAGGTTGAAATATCCGGTTCATATAATCCATGAAAACCGCCAGAGCATTCGTCACACCGAAAGGCATCACCAAAAACTCATAATGACCATAACGGGTTCTAAACGCAGTCTTTGGTACATCTGAACTCTTCACACGAATCTGATGATAACCCGACCGTAAATCAATCTTCGAGAACACACAAGTTCCTTTCAATTGATCTAACAGATCGTCTATCCTTGGTAATGGGTATTTATTCTTGATGGTGACCTTATTCAACTGACGGTAATCAATACACAACCGCATTTCACCATCCTTTTTCTTTACCAATAACACTGGAGCTCCCCAAGGCGAAACACTTGGTCGAACAAAATGCTTAGCCATCAATTCTTCCAATTGATCCTTTAGTTCTCTTAGTTCAAGTGGTGCCATCCGATACGGAGAAACAGATATTGGAGCCGCTCACGGTATCAGGTCAATAGAGAATTCCATTTCCCTCTCTGGAGGAAGAGAAGATACATCCTCGGGAAAAACTTCCGGAAACTCACAAACTACCGGAATACTCAAAACTTGAAGGTTGCTACCCTCCTCCTTAGTAAGAACCAACAGAATAGACTTCTCCTTTTCAAACAAGAAATTAATCATTCCAACCCTACCTTCCAAAATAGTAGTTAACACATCCCTTGGAGTAGCCTCATCGGATGGAATAATGATTAGCTTTTCCTCACACCCAATAAACACCGAATTAGCAGAAAGCCAATCCATTCCCAAAACGACATCAACTTTCTTAAGCGGTAAACAGATAAGGTCGATCTGGAAAAATCTATCATTCACGGACAAAACACAATTTTCACACATCAACGGTGTCTCAACCATTTCATCCATGGCGGTAGTGACCACCATGGGAGGAAATAAAGGAACAGCTTGCAACCCAAGTCGCTTCACACATCGTGTTGACACAAAAGAATGCGTTGCCCCACAATCAAATAAAACAAAACAAGGATGTCCATTTACGAAACACGTACCCGCAATCAAGGAGTTATCATTCTTTGTCTTCCTTGCATCTAAGGTATAAACCCTCCCAGTATTCCGTCCTTGCCCTTGGCTTTTATTCTGAGTGCAATCTCTAGCCATATGACCCAAACCATTACAATTATAACACCTAAAATTCCCATCGGTACACTTCCCAAAATGACGTTTGTTGCACACTTTACACAGAGGAATAGCATTAGGTCTAGCAACTTGCTTTCCTTTGAAAATTGGTGATCTCGGCCCAAACTGTTGACCTGCTCTTCCACGATCACCTTGATTTACCCTACTTGCAACACTTTCAGCTTGCACTTTCATCAAACTATGCTCCGCCACATAACATTGTCTTAGAACTTCTGCATAAGTAGTAAATTCCCTCTAAGAGACACTATGAGATATTTTCGCTTTTAGTCCAAAAAGAAACTGATCTATTTTCCACCGTTCATCCGGAGCATACATGGCCTGCCTAGAATAAGCAGCCATATCCTCAAACTTTTCAGCATAACTGGCCACATACATATTACCCTGTCTTAACTGTTGAAATTCAAACTCTTTCTGAGTCCGCAAGGAGCTAGGAAAATATTTCTCCATAAAAGTTACCTTGAATTGTTCCCATACCTTGGGCACACCCTGAATAGTCATAAGAGCCGACGCAATCTCCCACCATCTCATGGCAGGACCCTTCAAGGAATGCGAAGCAAAAACCACTTTATTCTCCTCGGTACAAGGCACTATCAAGAAAATCCTTTCCATACCTGAAACCCATTCGTGAGCCTTTACAGGATCTAATCCGCCATGAAATTCTGAAGGATTCATACGGGAGAAATCCCGGAAAGTCCCACGTACCACTTCTGGAACAACCACCTGAGGTTGCAGACCCTCATTGAATTGTTGAACCATTTGCTGCATAAATTAATTCTGTTGTTGCTGCATCTGTTGCATAAACTGATACAGAGGAGCATTCTCATCGCCGCCTGGCGGATTCGTCCCAGCTGGAGTAGTTCGGGGCCTACCACGGTTGTTTCTACGCCTATCAGCCATGTTCCTGGATGTCATACAGATAGGATTAAGTTGATCAGACTCAATACCATAAATATAACACATAGGACCAAAGGCGACACCACGCATATGAAACGGAAAGAAAAATTTATTCTATTTCATGGCTAGGTCGAGGATACGACCTACTCTGATACCAACTGTAACACCCATATATAAATACATACATCAAAGCATGTATTATACATGAATTCCACCTTTGGTACTGAAATATACAATAAGTTCCTAGTAAACACATTATACATATACATGCCCAAAAGGCCTAAATACAAAAAAACTACGGCATAGTATATCTACAAGATGTTCCAAAGACAAATACTAAGAACTAGATCAGATAATGATCTCAAAAATCTTCACAACGGAAGCCTTGCCACACAAGAGCTACGATCCGTAAGGAAAGTCAAACAACCTTGTCCTTACCCTTCGCCGAACCTGCAGAACCTGTGATGTAAACAACAACAGTGGGGTGAGATACATCAAATCTCAGTGAGTTCTCTATCTTATGGATTCTCTCGGCTTTACAAGGTTCTAACCAAAACCTAACTCAAGTCGGGGGAAAAGGAACTAGACTTTAAGTTCAAACATCCTGACTAGAGAAACAATCGTGCAAAACACAAAACGACATACAAGTTAAGAATCTTCTCCCCGGCCAGCCATACAAGGCAAATACAACGCAGGTCACGAATTCTTAACGTAAATAACTTCTCCCCGGCCAGCCCACACAAGTAGCACTTCAGCACGGGTCATGGTTACTTACTTAATAAATACTTCTCCCCGCCCCGCCCACACCAGGAGCACTTCAGCACGGGTCACGGTATTTATTAAGACACACACAACAAATCGGAGGAATACGATCCTCCACTAACAACTACTTAACAAAGATACTCTTCTAGTATTGATGTAAGCATTTCCGCATGATTCTCTAAGTCATTCTATTGCACTAAGGTTTCCTCACTCTACCTGTTTCATATTTTAACATGCATATTCAACAACAATTACACACCATTAAACGATAAAAGTCGACAAAACAACCCTATCCCAAATTCCTGACATAATTAAATCGGCCAACAATCTCAAAACCATTTTAATAAGAAAGCACATTTTATTAGCTTTCCAACGATATCAAGAATGTTAAAAACGGATAATCGGAACACGAGTTATGGAAAATAACAAGAAAAAGTATCGAGAAAAACACAATTCTGCACTCTCACTGGCCGTACGCGTATTGCCTTGTGCCATACGTGTATTGCCCAGCTGGCTCGCCCAGCCATACGCGTATTGCCCAAAGTGATACGCGTATGGGCAGAGGCTGATTTCCCTTCAAAATTTCATTTAAAACTCCAATACGCGTATTGCCTTACCTCATACGTGTATTGCCCAAAACCTTACGCGTACCAATACGCAAATGAGCAGATGACCGAGAAAATGGAACTTCATACGCGTATTTCCCACATTCCTTCATTGCCATACGCGTATTGCCTTAACCAATACGCGTATTGCCTTGAGTGATACGCGTATGGGCAGTGGGAAACCATAATTTTTCCTGCATAATTGTTTCTGCGAAAATGATCCATTTTCCCCTCCAAATCACTTCTAAACACCAGAAAAATACCAATTGGATACACAACAACACATATCTAACATGTATCAATCATAAGAAACATTAAAACATGATTCTATTGCAAAATTTCTCATTTCTCACAATATCAAAACTAACTCTAAACTCAATAAAACTCTACTCTAAAGTATCTAACTAGAACCCACCTGGATTACAAGATGAGGATGATGAAGCTGAGATGAAAAGATTGGAGATAGGTTGATGATTCAAGCTCTTGAGCTCTTGGGGAATTTCTCTTCTTTTTCCTTCCTTTTCCTTCCTTTTTCCTTCTCTTCAATTTCTCTCTCCAAAGTTACTATATGTCAAATAATGGAAAAGGAAAAAGATATAGAGAAACATTAATTAGTAATACTATTAATTGTCCAAATTATCTCAAATGCACCAATTAATAAAACTCCAAGTTAAATAATATTAATCTAATCAATTCCGAGTTCGTCAGTTTACTCTAATTATTTTATCCAATAATTGCTCAGAGTACACCGAAACCCAGTTTATCATAATAATATTATTCAAAACGTTCACAAAATTATGGGGTATTACAAATATCAATCATAAAACACGCATGATAACATAATAAGTCAAACATAATCCACATAGTGGTTCACACACATCTTTAAGGCATACAAGCCACTACTATCCTCTACCAAGCATCCTTTGTTAAATCATGGTCTCACAACACCATTTAATAGCACATTGGATTCTCTTTCCAAGGCTTCAAGTCCCATATCAATCGGGCTTTCGATTCATGAATTTCTGGTGGAAACATAAACCACACTTTTCACATTCATCACAATATTTAACTCTACCATATCAATCCATATCATATAACTATGTTTCTACCTCACCACCACAAAGAGCATTGAAATAGCTTTCCAACGCTTCCGACTGTGCGTCAATCCGAGTTACAGATCAAAAGTTATGAAGGAAACAAGTTGGAAAATCTGTCACGTTCGCTACTGTATTCGCAATGCGAACCCTCCAGCGAAGCATGGCAGGGAAAAAGGGCATAAAGTTCGCAAAGCGAGCTCTGGCTGAACATTCGCCTTCCGTTCGCTTTGGGGTTCGCTAGGCGAACCCTCGACCAACCATTCGTGTAACACCCATATATAACAACATACATCAAAGCATATATATTATACATGAATCCAAGTATTTGGTACTGAAATACCATAAGTTCCTAGTTAACACATTGTATACATTAAATGCCCAAAATACAAAATACTAAAAGTCTAAGGCATAATATACACAAGATGTTCAAAAGATAAAAACTAAGAACTAGATCAACAATGATCTCAAAAATAACTCCACATCGGAAGCTAGCCATCAACAAGCAAGGAAAAATCACACGACCTTATCCTTACCCTTAGCGGAACCTGAAGTACCTGAAATATATTCAACAACGTGGGGTGAGATACATCAAATCTCAGTGAATTCTCTATCTTATGGATTCTCTCGAATTTACAAGGTTCTAACAATCCTAACTCAAGTCCAAGGGAAAGGAAAGGACTTTCGAGTTCACATATCAAATCTCACACTATATGGAACATGTCATGAGTCAATCAACTAAAAAATATCACTAATCGATAACCTTACAAAGGCATCTCCTCTTCCTATCCGCTTCTACGTCTAGAAGGCGACCCGAGTCATAGATCCTTGTAACCTACTTGACATACGAATGGATTCGGGTTCTACGGGCCTTTTACCGTTATGAACCGTCACTTTACACGGGCCTTATACCGTCAGAAGCATTCACCCCTCGGGCGCCATTCGTACATCACGGGGAATCAAACCTGCCAAGTAGTTGCGCATACATTTCAGAGGAGCCCGAGGCTCATGAAATAGCCACTCAAGATAAACAGTTATGATTGCATGATCTTTCACAAATGTGATTGTATTCGACAATCACAAGGCCACAATTGCCTTCATCACAAAGAACACAAAGGTTCACACACATATTCCATACTAGTGTTTCACTCTCTCTAGACCATTACTCGTCGAAGATGCACACCTAGGAATCGAACGCACGAGCATCACCATCTAGATTATCTAATAATCCTAGTCACAACCTAGAATCATATCATTTGTTTTGGGGTAAAGTTTCCTCACTCTTCCTATTACGTTTTCATTTTATCATGCACATGCACTCACAACCATGCTAAACAATAATAGGATAGGCAAGATATATCACAATTGCACAATAGAATAATATATGACAAGTAAAACATAAATATACCACTTAGGAAATTCTCCGATTATTTAATCGGGCAGTAAAATTAATATTTTCCACCTCCAATGTATAGAATATTTTCTTAGCTTCACATCGATATAAAGAACTCTTAAGTCGGATAAACGAGTCAAAAGTTACAGATTTTTGAAGAAAAGAAAATATTTGATCCCAGGCAGATTCGCCTGGCGAATCCCCCTTCGCCAACACTTCGCCTGGCGAATCCAGTGGCGAATCCCCAATTTTAGAAAATCAAAAGTTCCAGTAGCTAATACATTTCTGTCTCTTCAAATTCGCCTGGCGAATCTGGATTTCGCCAGTCCTTCCCCTGGCGATACAGTGGCGAGACTTAATTCGCCTGGCGAATCGCACCAGAACCAGAATTCTTCCCTTACGTGTTCCATGGTTCCAAAAGCTAGAAAATCCACTTTTATCAACCCAAAACAATTCCAAACAACATAAACAAGCATAATTAATGTTCATAAGCATATGGTGATCATACAACACAATTTATATCGATTTTTAACCGTTAAATTTCATTGATTTGCAAAATTATTCATTTTTCTCAAAACCTAACCTAACTCTAGAAACTCAAGAATTCTACCACTAAAGTTTCTATCTAGAACCCACCTTGATAACAAGATGATGATGAAGAAGATGAGATGATTTGATGAAGATTGGATGGTGATCTTGCTCTTTCCCCCTTCTAGGTTTTCCTCTCCTTTTTCTTTCCTGTTCTCTTCCTTCTCTCTAACTTCTTTCTATCTTTCTTCTCTTTTGTTTCTTTGAAGGAAAATTAGTGGAAAGAATTGATATAGCAAAAATATCAGTTAATTAGTAACACTACCAATTATCCAAATAGTCTCTAAAGTTCCAATAATTAAATACCTTAGAGTCAGATAATATTAATTGGATTTGCTCTGAGCTCAACAATTTACTCTAATTATCTTTGCAGATAATTCCTCAGAGTACACTGAAACTCAGTTGATCACAACTAATATTATCCAGAGTTATTAAAATACGGGGTATTACAATTCGCTTTCCCCTTCGCCAGGTTCGCTAGGCGAACAATGAAAAACCAGAAATTCCCAGCAGTGTGAAACATAGATCATTGGGGCCAAAACACTCATTTATCCACCCCAAAACACTTCCAACTCATATTATATCAACCAAAACATGTTCCAACCTAAACAACAAGTATTCCCATGCATTTATATTGAATTTCATCAGTTAGATTTCATTGATTTATCCGTTTAATCATTTTCTCTCAAATCTAACCTAAGTTCTAAACTTATATTTCTAGAACTTAGAGTCTCTAACTAGAACCCACCTGATAATCGAAGAGGAGTTTGAAGAAGATGATGAATCGATGAAGATGATCCATAGGCTTCTCTTATTCTCTTCCTTCCATTTCTCTTCCTCTTCTTTCTCTGTTTTCCTTTCCTTCTTCTTTTCTATCTTTTCTTTCTCTTTACAAATATATTTATAATACTAATATTATATAATATAATCCAATAGAGTAAAATATCTCCAATAGATATTTTATCGTCTCACACCAATTGATCAATTATTAGACTTACCTTAATATACTCTCTTGAACTAATAATTATTAATCCGTCTCTTTCATAAAATAATTGATCTCTTTAGAGTTCACCAATTTTTCTATTGATCCCAAATGTCAATACTTAAGGTACTTAGAGGATTCCATTAATCCAATTATCCAAAGATAGAGTACACAAAAGCTCATCTGATCTCATCTGATGTCCAATTGAGCATTTCAATAATATGGGGTACTACACTCTCCCCCCCTAAAATTAAATTCGCCCCCGAATTTCCTCTACTTGACAACAACTGCAACTTATATCCATGTCTTAGATCCACACTTAACTGTACTTCCGTTAGAATTTCTAACATGACCCAAAATCCAACTTGACTTCACAGACCAAAGTCTATATTTTCACAATTTATCAAACTTCGTGTCCTTAGTTATACTCTTGTTCCAATATTGGGTTAACTTCTAACTTTGCTTTTTCCATAACTCTTCTGTTGTTCCTTACAAAACACTTAGTCGCATCTTACTTCGGAAAGAATGTACCATTCTACATTCCTCTACTGAGTTACAAACAAAACCATAACACCTTATCTTGGTTTAGGATAACAAACACTCATCAAAAAATTTTTCACGATGTAATTTAGTGATTTCTTTCCTTTATGCAATTCCCGACAACTAGCTTTTCATAAATCCTTCAACGTTCAAAACCACTTCATAGATGGTCAACAACTCCTTCTTTACCAGTTCCCTCTGGTCTAATGCTGTACATGGTACTCATTAAATACAATATTTCCTTTCTTTCATGTCACACCAAAAGGTAACACACTTAGAACAAGATCTCCTTATTTCCATACTTACAAGCAATTTCTCCTCCGATTCTTATAAATTCGACTGAACCCTTTCATCTGTCACCTTCCACTGTGCAACTCCAATTCTAACAATGGAATACCACAATTCTTAAGCATTACCAGGTAGCTAACTGTCCGCAGAGAAACACACTTATCCACTGGGGTTCTTACTAACCAACAACACAAGAAACTTACTGAAGTCCTATGGTAGAACATTTTCCTCGCCGACACAATATTATCACATCTGTCCAACACTCTCCAGGCGATAGAGATACATGAGCTACACTGTTACAACCATAACCACACAACTCTCAATCCATTCTAAACTCGGACCAATATATCCAAAATAGTTTAACAACCTCCGGTTCTGGTTACCACATTCCAAATCGATTCTTCTTACGGAATTTCCGACTCACTCAAGGGTTATTGTTGATTCTAGATCTTAACTCAAAACGACGTAACACCAACACAGAACTTCAATCACACGCGAGACACCAGTTATTAAAACTTAAACCATTCAAAGCACAATTGTGAGTTTCCATACTACTCACCAATTCACCTACGATACTCCGCACACATATACACCGTCGAAGTCCATATCACGCTTCTCAAGTTACGTGCTTAACTTCAGAACACCCAATTCTCACTCTTACTTGGAAGGATAACCTTCAAAATTCCTCCTCTGGGTAAAACACAACTGCACACAACTGGTACCACTCCCACAGTCTAAAACCAAAACCATGAACTCACGGAAGATAACAAATACGAAACTCTGACCAACCGGTCATAACTTAAAAACACCAATTACGCGCCGAATTATTCCTTGCGAGCTCAATACTTCGTAAGTATTTTCCAACCTCGTCCTTAAGACTCTCTACAATAATGATAACAATACACTTAAGACTTTCCCACACTTAACACAATTTCACAAGATTATTTCTCCAAAATTTAAACTCCCTCGTCGTCTGAACAAATGGTCCTCTATGTAACACCCTTCCAAAAGTTACGATTCCAAAAACATAAATCCGTCTTTCATTTACTTGGAATCCCGTTATCCATTTATACAATACTCTCCACTCGGAGCAACATAAGGTAACAAAACACATATGATGGTTCTTAAGAGATTCCATAATTTACCCATACGTTAATCGATTAACCGTCTGAGTTAATCGGTTAACTTCTCAAAGTTTAGCGCAAAATACCATCCTTGCACGTGTTAATCGGTTAACCACTCAAAATTCAAAAGTCATCGCAACTCAAACCATCAATCCTGTTCTAACTTGAAATATCATTCTCAACTTATGGCTTCTTAACTTATATAACATTCACCAACCATGGTCAACTCTAGGTAAAACCGACAAGGTCAAAACATTCAGACGACACACTCCAACCATTATACGATACCACAAAAGCGATGGATATCTCACATCAAGCATGCAACCTTTTTCTCACACTTGAACTCCTTAGTGAGAATTAAAACAACAACGTTCTTAGTCCAACAAAAGGGTAGATTCCCAATATTCCAATTATTCACAAATACAGAAGTTCTCTCTATACTTGAAAATAAATCGGGGTAATGCATCCTCTTGAAGAACCTTTCCATCACTTCGCACACATTAACCGGGATTTCTTACCCTTCACTATCCATTGCACACCATACTTACACCTAATTACTTAATGGAAGATTCACAACCGACAATTCTCATCAACTATTTACAAAACCCTTCCGGTATAAATCGTTCCATGATTTACACTTCCTTAGCTTAAGCGTCAACAACTACTCAATAGCTCTGTTGCACATTCGTCCAAAATACGTTCCGTTGTCACTTCCTCATAACATACCGTTAATACTTCGCTCTCCATTGTAATCCTTTTATGTCCAAATATAAAATCATCATACAAAATTTCCTTAAATCCAAGATACTCACTCTGTTTCTTAATACAGCTCCTTCCAATCCTTATCACTACACTTTCTGTTACTAAATAAAGCCCAAAATTTCTCCGACATAATACCTTATATTGTTCCTTGGGTAATTTAACACTTCCAAAATTCCAAATTGATCTCTCGTCGAATACAGAAAATCCTGATGTAATATCTCGAACTTAATTCCTTTACATAACTGAATATACACAATTCATCACACACTCTTCGTCCGACACATACTTTTTTCACTTGAAGCATGTAAACACATCTTGTGTTCTATAACACACTTTTCTACTACTACTTTAGGTTCCCACCGAAGCCGAACTTCCTTAACTCTCAACTTTTAACCAATTGAAAGATATTGTTCCGAACACATTCCTTAAGGTACTCTCGTCCATTCAAGATACCATAGTGACCTTAGAACAGAAACACCAATAACTATCTCACTTCCGGACCTTACTTCACATGTTCCACAAAACAACCTTTCTTTTTCACAGAATGAGATTACTTGAAATCCTTATTCATACCAATGGTCAATCCAGCTCCACTAGCGATTTTACATATTCCTCAATACCTTTGACCAATCCTTCGATAGAGATTCTCAAATCTCAGACTCCATCCATTCCAAAGGATTGCTTAAACCACACATCACACTTTAATTCCATTCTACCCAAAGCACAACTTCTACTAAGACCTCACTGGGCTGACCAAAACTCCTCACTACTAACTCTTGGCTTGAGCCTATTCTCACAACACAAGTTCCGACAACACTTCGGAATCCTCGCGGTCGCTCAACCATGATTCTACCTATCACATACATAGTATTAGGTTGATCAGGCCCAACACTACATAGTATGATATTAAGTTTCATGATGGCAAGACACACTTAAGAGGCAGGAATAGATTTACTTATGATGTTTCAAGGCTAGGTCGAGGACACGACCTGCTCTGATACCAACTGTAACGCCCTGTATAATATTTATCTAGAATAATACAATACAAGCATTTTATTGGGGATTGACACCATCATAAGTGCCTAATGGCGTAATTCACATACTTGACCATTCTAAAAACATAATACAAACTATGGTACAAGATATGGAAACTAGCCAAAATAATAAAATCTAAGATCAATATACAATATCCTCAATTGTATACAACAAATACACAGCGGAATAAGCTCAACTAAGCTTCTCTTAAAACATCCAAGTATAGCTCCACTTGTAAATCAAACCTGCAAATACCTCCTGAAAATAATCAACAATAGTGGGGTGAGATACATCAAATCTCAGTGAGTTCCCTATCTTATGGATTCTCTCGGCTTTACAGGGTTCTATCTTAGCCTAACTCAAGTCAATGGGAAGGGAACTAGACCTTGAGTTCAAACATTTCTGACTAGAGAAACAATCGTACAAAACATAAAACAAAAAACTAGTTAAGGATCTTCTCCCCGGCCATCCCGCACAAGGGGCTCTTCAACGCGGGTCACTGATCCTTAACGTAGAAAACTTCTCCCCGGCCATCCTACACCAAAGGATCTCGACACGGGTCACGGTTATCTACAAATGCAAAACGGCAACTAGTTAAGGAATCTTCTCCCCGGCCATTCCGCACTAGGAGATTAAACACGGGTCACGGATCCTTAATGCAGATAACTTCTCCCCGGCCATCCCGCACAAGGAGATTAAACACGGGTCACGGTTATCTACAAATGGTACTTCTCCCCGGTCATCCCACACCAAAGGATCTCGACACGGGTCACGGTACCAACCACTAAGTAACTTCTCCCCGGCCATCCCACACCAGAGGATCTCGACACGGGTCACAGTTACTTAACGTAGATAACTTCTCCCCTGCCATCCTACACCAAAGGATCTCGACACGGGTCACGGTTATCTACAAATGGTTACTTACTTAATAAATACTTCTTCCCGGCCATCCTACACCAAAGGATCTCGACGCGGGTCACGATATTTATTAAGGGATAACAACAAACCGGAGGACTACAATCCTCCACCAACAACTACTTAACAAAGGCACTATTCTAGTATCGATGTCTAAGCATTGTCATCAAACCTTTACCAAGACCTAGTGACATCTCTAGGATCAAAACATTGTTTAGGGTAAAGTTTCCTCACTCTTCCTAACTCATATTTTAATCATGCATATTCTCTCATTCGTACTTAACAAAAATTAGGTAGACATGGTTTAACATAATTTTCATACAACAATATCAATCATAAAACACGCATGATAACATAACAAGTCAAACATAATCCACATAGTGGTTCACACACATCTTTAAGGCATACAAGCCACTACTATCCTCTACCAAGCATCCTAGGTTAAATCATGGTCTCACAACACCATTTAATAGCACATTAGATTCTCTTTCCAAAGCTTCAAGTCCCATATCAATCGGGCTTTCGATTCATGAATTTATGGTGGTAACATAAACCACACTTTTCACATTCATCACAATATCTAACTCTACCATATCAATCCATAACATATAACTATATTTCTATCTCACCACCACAAAGAGCATTGAAATAGCTTTCCAACGATTCCGACCGTGCGTCAATCCGAGTTACGGATCAAAAGTTATGAAGGAAACAAGTTGGAAAATCTGTCACGTTCGCTACTGTATTCGCAATGCGAACCCTCCAGTGAAGCATGGCAGGGAAAAAAGGGCATAAAGTTCGCAAAGCGAGCTCTGGGCGAACATTCACCTTCCGTTCGCTTTGGGGTTCGCTAGGCGAACCCTCGGCCAACCATTCGCTTTCCCCTTCGCCAGGTTCGCTAGGCGAACAATGAAAAACTTAGAAATTCACAGCAGCTAGCGTGAAACATAGATCATTGTGGCCAAAACACTAATTTCTCCACCTAAAACACTTCAAACTCATATTATATCAACCAAAACATGTTCCAACATAAACAACAAGTATTCCCATGCATTTATATCGAATTTCATCCGTTAGATTTCATTGATTTATCCGTTTAATCATTTTCTCTCAAATCTAACCTAATTTCTAAACTTATATTTCTAGAACTTAGAGTCTCTAACTAGAACCCACCTGATAATCGAAGAGGAGTTTTAAGAAGATGATGAATCGATGAAGATGATCCATAAGCTTCTTTTCTTCTCTTCCTTCCATTTCTATTCCTCTTCTTTCTCTGTTTTCCTTTCCTTCTTCTTTTCTATCTTTTCACTACTACGAAAAACCCATTTAACAACGGTTGAGAATGACATATAATGACACGGGCGAAGGCGTTGTTATGTAGATTGTCGTTGTAAGTTTGCTGTTTCTACAACGGTCTGGAAACCGTTGTTGAAAGGTTGTAATACCCCGTATTATCGAAATGCTCAATTGGATATCAGATGAGATCAGATGAGTATCTATGTGCTCTATCTTTGGTATATTGGATTAATGGAATCCTCTAAGTACTTTAAGTATTGGCATTTGGGATCAATAGAGCAACTGTTGAACTCTGAAGAGATCAATTATTTCAATTCACGAAAGGATTTTAAGGTAACTTTATTAATTGATCAATTTAGTTGAGACGATAAAATATCAATTGGAGATATTTTACCCTGTTGGAATTATATTATATAATAAACATTATATATATATATGTAAAGAAAAAGAGAAAGATAGAAAGAAGAAGGAGGAAAAGAGGAAAAGAAGAGAAAGAGGGAAAAAGCCATGGATGAAGAAGAAAAGCTTGTGGATCATCTTCATCGATTCATCATCTTCTTCAAACTCCTCTTCTATTATCAGGTGGGTTCTAGTTAGAAACTCTAAGTTCTCGAAATAGGTGTTTGGAACCTAGGTTAGAATTTGAGAGAAAATGATAAATTGTTGAATCAATGAAATCTAATGGATAAAATGAGTTATAAACTGTGTTGTATGATCAATATGTGTATAGAATTATCTATTGATGCTTATTTGTGCATTGGGTAGTGTTTGGAATGGGTTTTGGACCCAAAGGCCCCAGCTATTATGCTGCTGAGATTCAGGGTTTTCGCAGGTTCGCACTGCGAATCCCCTAGCGAAGGGGAAATCGAACATTCGCTGGTTGTTCGTACAACGAAGGTGAAGGCGAACATTCGCCAGGGATTCGCCAAAGCTTTGCACTGCGAACATTACCCTGTTTTGGTTCTGCCACGGTTCGCCAGACGTTCGCACTGCGAATGGGGCAGCGAATCCAGTGTATTTAGGCATTCGCTGGGAGCTTCGTACTGCGAATGAGAAAGCGAGCATTCGCTGGTTGCTTCGTATTGCGAACATAACAAATCCTCCAACTTGTTTCTTTCATAACTTTTGATCTGTAACTCGGATCGGGACGTTCTTGGTGTCATTAGAAAGCTATGACGACCCTCTATCTGATAAAAAGAAGGAAGGTAATGTTTTGTGAAATGTTGGAATTGACATCTTTTGGATCGTAAATCCGATCGAGGCATATTTATAGCCGATGCAAAGCTGTGGAAATCTCCTACGGGATAAGAGTGAGAGATATTGATTTGATACCCGATTAAATGAATCGGAGGAAACCTACGTATTTGTGTTAACTAGGTAAATGTGAAAAGTGATGTTTTATGTGATGTGTGATTTTGTGTGTTTACTTGTAATATTTGTGATTATACCATGTCTATCAAATTGTAAATCGTGAATGAGAAAATATGCATGTTAAAATGAATTAAGAAGAGTGAGGAAACTTTACCCCAAAACAAATGGTATAATTCTAGGTTGCGGATAGAATTGTGATAGAAACTCTGGATGGCGACGCTCGTGCATTCACTGACGAGTTCGGGCCTAGAGTAGATAATGTAATGACAACGCTCGTGCATGAGAGGCCGAGGCATGTGTCCATTACCGATTGGTATAGAATGAGCGAAACACTAGTATGAAACATGTGTAATTGTTATGTTTTATTGTTAAAGCATGAGAGGCCTAAAGGCTAATGTGGCCTGGTGATTGTTGAATACAATCACGTTTATGTATATGATCACGTAATCGTAACCAGTTATCTTGCGGTGTAGTTTCATGAGACTCGAGCTCCTCCTCTGAAACGTATGCACAATTACTTGGCAGGTTTGATTCCCGCGTGTAGTACGAATGGAGCCTATATGGTAAAGAGACTTGTGATGGTTAGCAGGCCATGAGAAGTGACGGTTCACGGTTAACAGGCCGATGATCCCGAATCCATTTTGTATGCCAAGTAACTATAAGGATCCATGACTCGGGTCGACTTCTAGACGTAGAAGCGGACGAGAAAAGGGGATGCCATGGTAAGGTTATCGATTCGTAAGGAATCTTGAGTTAACAGGCTCAGGACGTAATTCCTTCCGTGTGATATTTATGAGTTAACAGACTCATGACATGTTTCTATATAGTGTGAGATTGTGAGATTGTGCACTCAAGGTCATTTCCCTTCCCCTTGACTTGAGTTAGGATTGATAGAACCCTGTAAAGCCGAGAGGATCTATAGGATAGGGAACTCACTGATATTTGATGTATCTCACCCCACTATAGTTGCTTTATTTCAGGTAATTGCAGGTTTGATTTGCAAGTGGAGCAATGTTGGGATGTTTCAAGAGACGCTTGGCTTTAGTATTTCCGCTGTGTATTTGTTGTATACAATTGAGGATATTGTATATTCTTAGATTTTATTTTCTTTGGCTAGTTTCCATGACTTGTGCCATAGATTGTATTTGTGTTTTTAGAATGGACAAGTATGTGAACTATGCCATTAGGCACTTTTGATGTGTCAGTACCAAATAAAATGCGTGTATTGTATTATTCTAGATATATATTATACAGGGCATTACAAAGGCAGGACGCGCGCCATATATCACAACGGTTATGATAATAAACCGTTGAGATACATACACTTAAGTTATGGGTTCGAAACCCATCAGTAGCGAATTTATATAAAACATAAATTACTTATGATATCGGTTACAATATATAACCGTTATTGTAAGTACCCTAAGTTTATCATATTAAATGTAGATTGCTTGTTTTCCAAACACCTCACTAAATAAATATACATGGATTAAATTTGATGAAGATGTCTATAATCTGCAAATTAAACTGTTCTTGAAAACCAACTTAAACAAACCAATGTTGTTTTCTGATTGCATTCGTCTCATCGTGCATTTCACGCTCTTTTACATATATTGTGGTTTATTGATCTGACTCCTTCGATATATCGCTATCTTCGATTATAGTTAAATTTCCATAAGATAAACAAGACATTGGATAATTTGCCTCATCTTTGATTTAACTATATTGGAAGATGGCGATGCATCTAAGGAGCGAGATCATTATACAATAATCTCTATATAAAAGAACGCGAGATAAATGATGAGAGGCATGCAATCAGAAAACAACATTGGTTTGTTTAAGTTGGTTTTCAAATACAACTTAATTTGCAGATTATAAGTATCTATGTCAAATTAACTGAATGTATTTTAAGTGAGGGTTAGTGAAACAAACAATCTACATAGAATATAATAAACTCAAACAAAATTCTATACCAGATCCAGATATTATAAACTCATATAATACGCTTGCTACCACCAGCAAACTTTAAGTGAGGGTTAGTTAAACAAACAATGTAAATAAAATATGATAAACTCAAACAACATTCTATACCAGATCCAGAAATTATAAACTGATATAATACGCTTGCTTCCACCAGCATCATCACCCTGTATCATCCCCTTAACCTGAAAGGAAACAAAGCAAACTTCAAAGATGAGCATCCTCAGTTGAAAACAAACCCTAAAACCATAATCCAGTGATGAGTAAAGAGAGGAACAGGAATAACGCACCTTTTAATGAAACTAATCGCGGAACAGGAATCAATTATGATGTTGAACTAGTTAGGGAAGCCATGAAAAAGAAATACAAGGAGGAAGAAGCTTACACAAAAGCTTCATACTTCTTATACTTCTTTTCATTGCTTCTAAAACTAGATAAAGTTTGATTACACTGTTGTTTCTTCATTTACTAACATCTTGTTCGTGATGCTATGAAGAAAAGGTACAAGGTGGATGAAGTTTCCATCATAGCTTCATGCTTCTTATACATTTTTCCATAGCAACACAAACATTATGAAGTTTCCAAAGTATGGTCTTTGTTAAGGTAGTGAAAACGAATCTGAAAAAATGAGAACAATCAACAAAAACAACATGCAACAAACGAGATAATGGGAAATATCTAACAATAGATGGAAGAAGAAGAATATCTTAATGTATGAAGCACAAGATTCACGGCTAATGGTGAAAACGAAGAGAAAAAATGGGTTCTAGGGTTTCACTTTGAAGGCAACGGCGTTACTGTCAATTAAGTGAAAGTTATTTTGCTTATATATGTGTAAACTATTTCACAACGGTTAACAATAACAACCGTATAGATATGTATTTATTTATTATAAATATATCACTACGGTTTACTAGAATAACCGTAGTGATAACCCTTTTATCTGTGAATTTTAAAATAAATAAAAACCGTATACATAGGTATTTATTTATTATAAATATATCACTACGGTTAACCAGAAGAACCGTAGTGATAACCCTTTTATTTATGAATTTTAAAATAAATAAAAAAGAAAAGGTGCGCCTTAACTTCTAACTTAATGCATCTGTAGTTTAAACATCAACAATGTAATTCACAATGCATCTGCAGTTTAAACATCAACAATGTAATTCGAACCCTAATTCAACTATTACATTTCATAACAAAGTAAATATTAAACATAAAGGAGACAAAAAAACATAACATCTTGATATTTCCAGAAAATATCTCTGATTTCAGTTTGTTCTTCAAATTCTTGTTCTTTTTCTTTAAATCCTCATACATAACCTTCAGATAGCCCACAACTTCCAACTCTGACTTCATAATGCTCTCATCGTCATTTCCATCTCTTTCTCCCACGTCTTCATCCCATATGAACAAATTACATGTTTCATCGCTCCTCCAAAATGGACATCTCCAAAAAAGCCTTCCTTTATTTTGTCCTTTCTTGCATTGATACGAAACCATACGACCATCACAACCACAAAAATTTCCAGATCGAGATTTTACACTGGAACAAGACGTAGAAACACCTTTGGATGATTTTGTCTTCAAATGTGACATTGCAACACCTTAAAGTAGAACACTTTGTTGTTGTTGTTGTCTTCTTCCCGACAATGGTGACGACGTTGGTGTTAGGGTTGTTTCAATGGATAAATTGATATATATACTTGGTGTTTAAAATATATAAAAAGAAGTTTCAATTTGTAACAACGGTTTTGATAAATATCCGTCGTGATATCCTTATTAGTTTTTAGTTAAATATTAATAAAACTTAAAAAGAGAGCATTTACATCAAAGGGATAAACTATTTGAGGGCGATGAGGTTCGAACCCATGATAGCTAGATTGTATCACCACGGTTTTCATAAAAACCGTTATTATACCCTTGAGATTTCTAATTAAAATAATGCACGCGCATCAAATACGCACTATAAGAACAGTGTATAGGATGCCGTTGTAAACCTGGCGTTGTTGTTTTGCCGTTTTGTAGTAGTGTTTCTTTTTCTTTACAAATATATATATATATATATATATATATATATATATATATATATATATATATATAATACTAATATTATATAATATAATCCAATAGAGTAAAATATCTCCAATTGATATTTTATCGTCTCACACCAATTGATCAATTATTAGAGTTACCTTAATATACTCTCTCGAACTAATAATTATTAATCCGTCTCTTTCATAAAATAATTGATCTCTTTAGAGTTCACCAATTGCTCTATTGATCCCAAATGTCAATACTTAAGGTACTTAGAGGATTCCATTAATCCAATTATCCAAAGATAGAGTACACAAAAGCTCATTTGATCTCATCTGATGTCCAATTGAGCATTTCAATAATATGGGGTATTACAGTGATCAACTGGGTTCCGGTGTACTCTGGAAAATTATTTGCAGAGATAATTAGAGTAACTGATGAGCTCAGGGCAGATCAAATTAATAATTATCTGACTTTGAGGTTTTAACTATTGGTGCTATAGAGAGTTTTTGGACATTTAGTAGTGTTACTATCTAATTGAATTTCTCTATATCATTTCATTTCCATACTTGGGTAAAAATAGAAACAAAGTTGGAAAAAGATAGTAAGAGTAGAGAGAAGGAGGAGCAAGAGGAGAAAAAGAGATAAACTTGGAATTTGTAGAGAAAGCTTCAATCTTCATCATCTCTCCTTCATCAAATCATCCAAACATCTTCTTCATCTTCCTCATCTAGTTGTTGGTGAGTTCTAGTTAGAACCCTAAGTATAGAAACTTAGTTTAGAACTTGGATAAAAATGGTGAAATTTGATTAATCATGCTAAATGATGTTTGCTATGGTTGAAATCTGAATTAGAACGCATAATATGTGTGGGTTGTATGAAATATAAATGTTTGATTGCTTGCTATGATGTTCCCATGGATTTTGATGGGTTCCATTGGGTTTTGATGCTGAAAATAATAGGTTTTTAGGTCTCAGACTCGGTGGTAACTGGTTACTCTATATGAGGTAACCGGTTACTTGCAGGAAAATAACTGTTTTTACGTAAAAATGAACTGAGTAACCGGATACTCTATATGAGGTAACCGGTTACCCGATTGAGTTTTAGCTACTGTCTATGCAGGATGAATGCGTAACCGATTACTCTATATGAGGTAACCGGTTACCACTGTTGTGTTTTGAAAAATATTTTAGAAAATTAATATCTTTTGAACCGTGCTTCCGATCGAGGTGTTCTTGGTACCGATGGAAAGCTATGGAAATGCACTACATGATAAAATATGGAATAGGTAGAATGAGGAAACCTTACCATGAAACTATATTGGAACCTAGTAATGAGCTAGGAAATTGATGAATAACTTAATGACGACGCTCGTACAGAAGAGGCCAAGACGTGCATTCAGTATCGAATGGTATAGAAAAGAATAATACACTAGTATGGATCATGTGTAACTGTGTTAAGTAGTGAGAAAAGGAAAAAGAGGCCTAAAGGCGAATGTGTCCTTGTGATTGTCAAATACAATCACGTTTACGTATATGATCACGTAATCGTAACCGTTTCCCCTGAGATGCAGTTTCATGAGTAACGAGCTCTTCTGAAACGCAAGCATAACTACTTGGCAGGTTTGATTCCCGCGTGTAGTACGAATGGAGCCTATATGGTAAAGAGACTTGTGATGGTTAACAAGCCATGAGAAGTGACAGTTCACGATTAACTGGCCGATGATCCCGAATCCATTTCATATGTCAAGTAGACTACAAGGATCCATGACTCGGGTCGACTTCTAGACGTAGAAGCGGACGTATAGTGTGTGTGAGTACTCAAAGTCATTTCCCTTCCCTTTGGCTTGAGTTAGGAATGTTAGAACCTTGTAAAGTCGAGAGGACTATAAGATAGCGAACTCACTGAGATTTGATGTATCTCACCCCACGTTGTTGTTTACATCACAGGTACTACAGGTTCGGCGAAGGGTAAGGACAAAGTGGTTTGACTTTTCCTTACGGATCGTAACTTTTGGGATGGCATGGCTTCCGCTATGGCGTTTATTTTGAGATCATTATATTGATCTAGTTCTTAGTGTATTTTGGACATCTTGTATATGTTATGCCGTAGAAGACGACCTGAGTCATGAATCCTTGTAATTACTTGGCATACGAATGGATTCGGAATTAAGGGACACATTATCACCTTAATTCGTCACTTCTCATGGCCTCTCATGCCATCACAAGTCTCTACTCGTAGGTTCCATCAAACTATAACATTGGGAATCAAACTTGCCAAGTAGTAATGCCTGCATTCAGAGGAGCTCGAGACTCATGAATGCCTCTCAAGGGTGATGGTTACGATTTCGTGATCATACACACCAATGAGATTGTATTCAACAATCACTCGGCCATATTAGCCTTAAGACCTCTTTGTCTTCTTCAAACACATACAATCAAACATGATCCATACTAGTGTAATTAATTTCGTACCATTGATACTAGACGCATGCCTCGACCTCTCATGCACAAGCGTCGTCGCTATGTTATTCGACACTTTCCTAGCCGTTACTAGGTTCCAACATAATTAAATGGTAATATTCCTCACTCTAACTATTTTCATATTTTAACATGCATTACTCTCAATCATGTTCGACACCAATAATAGGCAAAGCATAACATAATTTCGCACTAGAAATACATGTAATAATTCAAACATAAGTTATACCACTTTTGGGGTTCCCTCCGATTATTTAATCGGGTAATAAAACCGACATCTTTTACCGTCATCATAAAGATTATTTTCACAGCTTTCTATTGATATCACGAACACTCAGATCGGATAAGCGGATCAAAAGTTATAGAATTTACAAGGAAAGGGAACATTTGGAAAAGTCCCAGGAGCGCCCGGCGCTCCATCCATCGCCCGGCGGTGTCCCCTTCGCCTCAGCTTCGCCCGGCGAAGCAGGGGCATAATAACTCTTCCAAAAACTTTGAAAGTTATAGGGGCGTTACATGCTGCGCCTCTTGGGCATCGCCCGACGAAGCAGGGGCGCTTGCCTCGAATCGCCCGGCGCTATGAGCACCGCCCGACGCTCCGCACCACAATAGCCATGCTCAGCTGCATTTTCCTCTCACTCCAAGGGTAAAATAAACCCATTTTTCTCAACTAAAACACTATCAACCCGCACAACCAAGCATCAAAATTGTTCCTAAGCATCATGTAACCATTCAACATAGTTTATACCGATTTTTAACCGTTAAATTTCATTTTCTCACAAAATCCAACCTAACTCTAAAAGCTCAAGAAATTCTACACTAAAGCATCTATCTAGAACCCACCTTGAACAGAGGATGATGATGAAGAAGATGAGGTGGTTTGATGAAGAATGGGTGATGATCGTGATCTTGAGCTCTTTGGAAATTTTTACCTCCTTTTTCCTTCCTTTCCTCTTCTTTCTATCTTTTTCTTCCTTTGCTTCAATTGTGGAGAAAGGGTGGAAAAGAAATGATATAACAAATATCATTAATTAGTAACACTACTAATTGTCCAATAAGTCTCCCAAACGCCTAAAGTTAAAACCTCAGAGTCAGATAATATCAATTGGATTTGCTTTGAGCTCAACCGTTACTCTAATTATCTTTGCAGATAATTTCTCAGAGTACCCTAGAACTCAGTTGATCACAACTAATATTCTCCAGAGTAATTAAAATACGGGGTGTTACATCCTCCCCCCCTTAAATAGAAATTCGCCCACGAATTTAAAACAATTACCTGAACAGATGAGGATAGACTTCTTGCATCTCTAATTCCAATTCCCAAGTGGCATCCCCCGGATGCGTCTCGTCCCACTGGACCTTAACATGAGGAATCTCTTTATTCCTTAACACCTTAGTTTCTTTTCCTGTGATACGACTCGGTTTCGGCTCAAACGTCAAATCTGCTTCTATCTCGATCATATCAGGTAAAATTGGCTGAAGAGGATCCGGGACAAACTTCCGAAGCTGAGATACATGAAAAACGTCATGCATCTCTGACAGAGAAGGCGGTAAGGCCAATCTGTAAGCTACTTCACTAATTCTTTCTAAAATTTGATACGGTCCCACGTATCTCGGACTTAACTTTCGCGACCGAAATGGTCCTTTCAACCGCAATCTCGGAGTAACTTTCAAAAACACGTGATCGCCTTCTTCAAATTCTAAAGGTCTTCTACGGTTATCCGCATAACTCTTCTGACGATCTTGTGCTTGTGTGACCTTATCACGGATCTTCCTAATCTTTTCTGTAGTTTCATGAATAATCTCGGGTCCCAACATTCTATCTTCACCAACTTCTACCCAGCACAATGATGTCCTACACTTCCTTCCATACAATGCCTCATAAGGTACCATACCAATACTTGCATGATAACTGTTATTATAAGAGAATTCAATCAACGGCAAAAGTTCTATCCAAATTCCTCCACTTTCAAGTACACAAGCTCTCAACATATCTTCCATTGTTTGTATTGTCCGTTCCGTCTGACCATCCGTTTGCGGATGATTCGACGTACTCAAACACAACTTCGTTCCCATAGCTTGTTGAAAAGCTCTCCAAAATCTCGAAGTAAACTTTGGATCCCTATCCAAAACGATACTAGTGGGAATACCATGCAATATCACTATTTCTGAAATGAACAACCTTGCGAGATGACTCGCCTTGTAGGTAGTCTTCACAGCTAAGAAATACGCAGATTTCGTTAACCGATCCACAATTACCCAAATCGAATCATAACCACTCTGAGTACGGGGTAGTCCAACGGTGAAGTCCATAGAAATACTATCCCACTTCCATACCGGAATTTCTAAAGGTTGCAACAAGCCACCCGGTCTTTGGTGTTCGACCTTCACTTGTTGGCACACTGCACATTCCGCACATACACTGCGATATCCTTTTTCATCCCGTACCACCAATAGTTCCACTTTAAATCTTGATACATCTTTGAAGACCCCGGATGTATAGTAAAACCACTCTTATGCGCTTCTTCCAAAATCCTCCTTTTTAACCCCGTGTTATCCGGAACACAAATCCTTTGGTTAAACAAAATAATTCCGTCGGTAGCTCGCACAAAACCCGGTTGCACTAGCACTTCTTGTAACTTCTCATCTAACCCTTGTCCTTGTTGGATTTCTTCCCTAAGAGTAGAATTGATATTCAAATTTCCCATTATCACACCATTAGGAGTCCAAACAAATTGAAGATTTAGATCTCGAAAATTTTCCAATAAAGTATACTCTAGCATCATCAACTCGGCATTATGCAACACCTTCCTGCTCAATGCTTCCGCCACTTTATTTGCTTTACCCGGATGGTATTTTAGCTCCAAGTCATAATCCTTCAAATACTCCATCCACCTCCTTTGACGCATGTTCAACTCTTTCTGATCAAAGAGGTATTTTAAGCTCTTTTGATCACTGAACATCTCAAAATGTACACCATACAAATAATGACGCCACACTTTCAAAGTAAACACAACTGCTGCCAATTCTAAATCATGCGTTAGATAATTCTCTTCATGGACTTTCAACTGTCGAGAAGCATAAGCCACTACATGTCCATCTTGCATTAACACACCTCCTAATCCCCTCTTTGATGCATCACAATATACCTCATACGACTTGATAAGATCAGGAATAACCAAAACAGGAGCAGTCGTCAATCTTTCCTTCAAACTCATAAAACTTCTTTCACAAGCCGAATCCCACTCATACGAACAATCCTTTCGAGTAAGTCTCGTCATTGGTAAAGCCAGTTGAGAAAAGCCTTTGATAAACCTTCTGTAATACCCTGCCAATCCCAAGAAACTTCTAACTTCAGAAACATTCTTCGGTCTCTCCCAATTAATCACTGCTTCAACTTTTGATGGATCAACCGCTACACCTCCCTGAGATATGATATGACCAAGAAAATTAACCTCTGACATCCAAAACTCACACTTACTTAACTTAGCAAAAAGTTGCCTCTCTTGTAAGATGGATAAAACGATTCTTAGGTGTTCTCCGTGCTCTTGAGGATCACGAGAATAGATAAGAATGTCATCAATGAAAATCACCACAAATTGGTCCAAATAAGGTTGAAATATCCGATTCATATAATCCATGAAAACTGCCGGAGCATTCGTCACACCGAAAGGCATCACAAAAAATTCATAATGACCATAACGGGTTCTAAACGCAGACTTTGGTACATCTGAACTCTTCACACGAATCTGATGATAACCCAACCGTAAATCAATCTTCGAGAACACACAGGGTTTTTTCAATTGATCTAACAGATCGTCTATCCTTGGTAATGGGTATTTATTCTTGATGGTGACCTTATTCAACTGGCGGTAATCAATACACAACCGCATTCCACCATCCTTCTTCTTTACCAATAACACTGAAGCTCCCCAGGGCGAAACACTTGGTCGAACAAAATGCTTAGCCATCAATTCTTCCAATTGATCCTTTAATTCTCTTAATTCAAGTGGTGCCATCCGATACGGAGAAACGGATATTGGAGCCGTTCCCGATATCAGGTCAATAGAGAATTCCACTTCCCTCACCGGAGGAAGAGAAGTGATATCCTCGGGAAAAACTTGGGGAAATTCACAGACTACCGGAATACTCAACACCTGAAGGTTGTTACTCTCCTCTTTAGTAAGAACCAAAAGAACTGACTTTTCCTTTTCAAACAAGAAATTAATCATTCCAACCGTACCTTCCAAAATAGTAGTTAACACATCCCTTGGAGTAGCCTCATCGGATGGAATAATGATTAGCTTTTCTTCACACCCGATAAATACCGAATTAGCTGAAAGCCAATCCATTCCCAAAACCACATCCACTTTCTTAAGCGGTAAACAAATCAGATCAATATGGAAAACTCTTCCATCCATAGATAAAACACAATTTTCACACATTAAAGGTGTTTCAACCATTTCATCCATGGCAGTAGTAACCACCATGGGTGGAGACAACGGAACCGCTTGCAACCCAAGCCGCTTTACACATTGCATCGATACAAAAGAGTGTGTGGCTCCACAATCAAATAAAACAAACCAAGGATTTCCATTCACAAAACACGTACCAACAATCAAGGAATTGTCGCCCTTTGCTTTCCTTGCATCCATTGTGTAAACTCGCCCGTTATTTTTTTCTTGCATTTGGTTTCTATTTTGAGGACAATCCCTCGCCAAATGACCCCTTCTATGACACCGATGACACTCCACTCCTTCGAAATGACATCTACCACCATGCCTCTTTCCACAAAAATGGCACACAGGAGGTGCACTAGTCCTGGAATTCTGAACCTGCTTTCCCTTAAAAGTTTGTTGCCTTGGTCTAAATTGTTGATTAGATCTCCCACGATCACTTTGATTCACCCTACTCAACTCTCCTTCTGCTTGCACCTTCTTTAAGCTATGCTCCGCCACATAACACTGCCTTAACAATTCAGCTTAGTTAGTGAATTCCCTCTGAGACACGCTATGTGAAATTTCAGCCCTCAAACCAAAAAGAAATTGATCAATCTTCCACCTCTCGTCTGGAGCATACATAGCCTGTCTAGAATAAGCAGCCATTACCTCATACTTCTCAGCATATGCGGCTACAGTCTGTAGCGAGCGATTTTGGACGCGGTTCTTAAGCGCTGGTCGCTCTCTGCGGTTGAGCTTAAACTACAGGTCGATTCATTTTTTATCCTATTGTGAGCTGAATAAGGAAGGGAAATAGATGTCTCCAATTAACCCTGCTTGCATACTGAGTTTAAACAGCGGTCTGTTAAGTTACGAATGCTATCAATGTGGGGGGGCCTTTGTACTGGTTATTTGTATTTTCGCCAATACTGTTTTCTTTCTTTCTAGGACTTTCTAGCGGGGAACAAGGATTAGGATGTTAGGACTGATGCTTTTGAATTACTGCTTTTGATTGATGGAGATATGGGATTTGCGTTTTTTGTTGATTGCGCTCGCTAAGATCTTTTCTTTCGATCTTATGCCTACGTATTCCCGTTTACCGAAACAGGGAAATCAGAGCGTTCGTAGTTCCTCCTATTCTATGGGAGGAAATGGGTGTTTTGGTGTCTTGTTCAAAGCCCAAGACGTGAAGCGAAAGGTAGTTTGTATCTTGTTCAAAGCCCAAGATGTGAAGCTGAAAGGTCTATTTGTGTCTTGTTCAAAGCCCAAGACGTGAAGCTGAAAGACCTCGACTTTAGAGAGAATTTGTCATCTCTAAAGAGGGGGAAGGAGAATTACTTTAACTGGGATACGCGGATCCGAGCAATGCCATAATTTCCGAAGAAAGAGTTTTAACCTGAAGGAGAAGACTTTAACTCAGTGTAGAGCAATGCCATCTTTCCTTAGGAATTTCTCAGGCTAAAAGAGGGACAGTGGCATGGATATAGATGATCCAGAGGCTTGCCGCTTACAGCGATTAGATGAAATGAAAGGAGTTGTTGATGTTTGTGTACTGTGAACGAGACACAGCTTTGATGCTAAAAGGTTGATTGGATCAACCAGTGGTTTTCTTATACAAAAGCCTAAGAGGAGGCTATTTTTCCGCTAGGAAAATCATTATACAAAGCCTAAGAGGAGGCTATTTTGTGTCTCGTACAAAGCCCTAGAGAGAGGCTAAAAGTTTTTGACCCGACGATAGAGTCTTTGTGTCTCGTACGAAGCCCGGGATAGAGGCTATTGTTTGTTTGACTCTACGAGGGAGTCTTTGATACTCAACAAGAGAGTGTTTTTGTATCTCGTACGAAGCCCGAGATAGAGGCTAAAGGTTTGTTTCAGTTGAGTGACAGATCCAATATACTAATTTTAAAAGAGAAAATCAGTTCTTATATGAGCAACACTGTACTCAGGGATTTGATCTGAGGATCAGGGATATTTCCTTCTCTTTGAGGAAACGGGAAATCCAAAGGGTATTGAGACTGTCCGAGTCTGCGGGTTTTCTTCCTATTTAACGAAGGGGTCACTTGAGAATGTCTTTGAGACTCAAGGAAGTTAGACTGTCCAAGTCTAGAGTTTTTTTCCTTTTGTACTATGCTTTGAGAAACAGTAGTAGACTCTATGAAAGGACTGTTCTATGAGGATGACTAGGTTCTGTTCCTATACCTCTAGGAGGTCGTCGGGACAATTTGTACGAAGCCCAAGAGGAGGCTGGAAACTTCTAAGAAGCCTACGGGTCTATCATCTCCTTTCCATTAGGAGAGATAACTCTTTTAAAGATAAAAACCACTGGTAAACGTGCGAGGTTTACTATCCAGCGATTTTTAGCTTTTAAAGAGGGTTCCTTAGTTAAGGTCCAAGATTATGACCGTAGTGGGTACCCAAACCCCGAGACATTCAAGGTAAGCTATCCACAAGGAATAGATCAAGTCAGGAAAGTTCGAGAATTTGGAAGAAACTCAAAGATGCCATTCACGAAGAATACATTCATCTTGGGGAGTAGAGCTTCTTGACGATTCCTAAGGAGGACAGCCGAAGAGAAGACTGTATCTGGTGCTCCTATTGGGGATCTAGGCGTCTATTTCTACGAATAAATGAAACGGCGTCACCTAGTTCTAGACGTAGTTGCCGGGGAAACTCGAAATATCTATACTATTATTACACAGTAGATATGAGTTTATGAAAGGAGACTTACAGTGAGCAACCCCACAATACAGTTCATAATATGAAAGCAGTAAATGAAAGCGATAACCACTTACTCGGTTGTAGTGCTTCCATGCTGTTTGGTTAGTTGTTCAACAAAGAAAGATTGAAAACAACAGTATATTCAAAAATCAAAGGAGAAAGTGCTTTGAAAAAGAAAGATTTAGGGCTTACAGCTCAAGGAGAGGCCCAAGGTTTTATCAGTGAGCGCACTGTTTGACTTTGTACAGCGGGACTTATACAAGTGACTGGGGCCCAAAAAGGTTTTCTGTACAAAGGGATGGGTCTTACACTCTCTCAAGAGGCCCAAAAAGGTTTAAAGAAAAGAGTGGGGCTTATAACATGAGGGTAGGCCCAAATGATTTTTCGTTTAAAAATGGCGATCGCGCCGAGGTTTTCTTTTAACGCAGAGGGACTTATACAATAAGTGAGGCCCAAAATGTTTTGGTTAAAAGGGGGATTGGGTCTTACACTCTAATAGAGGCCCAAAGTGTTTTGAATGGGTCTTATAGCTCGAGGAGAGGCCCAAATGATTTTTATTTTTAAACGGGCGACGATCGCGCCGTTTACTTGTACAGAGGGACTTATACAATGAGTGAGGCTCAAAAAGTTTTTGTACAAGGGGGATGGGTCTTACACTCTCTCAAGAGGCCCAAAAAGTTTTATCAATTAATTTAAATATTAGTATTTAATATGATTAATTAATAATTTAATTAATCAAAATTAAATAGAAATATCTAAATTAAATAATAACTTAAATATTAGTATTTAATATGATTAATTAATAATTTAATTAATCAAAATTAAATAGAAATATCTAAATTAACTAATAACTTAAATATTAGTATTTAATATGATTAATTAATAATTTAATTAATCAAAATTAAATAGAAATATCTAAATTAATTAATAACTTAAACAATATTTTTACCTTTCCTAGATAAAACTAGAAATAAGAAAGAATAATGAAAGAAAGAAATATGTGGGAGAGAAGTGAGAAAACAATGTAAGAAATTGTTTTGGTGTGATTTGGAATGAGAAGTGAAGTGGTATTTATAGGAAAATCTTAGCTTAAAAATTAAGCCATGGTGATGTATGCAATGACATAAACCAAGCTTAAAAATTAAGCTAACTTATTTAAACTAGCTTAAATTTTAAGCTAACTTAAATATCTATATACTATAATAATAAAAAAACAAAATTGAATTAAAAACAAAAGTTTTTTTAGAACAAAATATATAAAAAAAAAACAAAAATTCATAAAAAAACAAAATATATGAATTTTATAAATAATATAATATATATTTATATATATATATATATATATATATATATATATATATATATATATATATATATATATATATTTGATATATATATATATATATATATAATATATATATACATAAAAAATATGAAAAATATATAAAAAATATATAAAAAATATATAAAAAATAAAAAGACAAAAAACAACAATATATATATATATATATATATATATATATATATATATATATATATATATATATATATATATAAAATACGGAATATATATATATATATATATATATTATTATATTAATATTTTTTTATTTTTTTGTTATTTTCATTTTTATTTTATATATGTAAAAATAAAATAAAAATGAGAAATCGATTAAATCGTGCGAAAGATAGATGAACAATGAACATTTGTAAATTTAATTGAAAAACATGTTCGTTCATCGATTTTCGCATAATTAACCAAAAAGACAAAAATTTCAACGTATATATTTCGACTGAAAATTCAAACGATGTGCATCACAAAAATAGATGATATGATATGCAGACGACACGAAGTGAAAATACAATCGAGTTTTGATCACTGGTGGTTCTGAGGCTTAATCCACTTAGAAGGGAGCAGCTTTGTGCTTAATCCTTGAAGTAGGAGTCCTTTTGATCCTTTGTGGATGTTTAAGAGATTAGACAAGTTGAAGATCATGTCATTTCTTGATTGATCCTTTGTCTAAGCACTCAGAGAGGGCTTGAAACCCTAATTTTGATTGTATTGGATGCTCACCCATCTTTGGGGAGACTGATGAAGCATGATGGTTCATCCATATTGTGATGATGATTTTCACAATGATGGGAAATCTAAGTGGTCAAAATTTGGGGTATTACAGATGCCCCTATTTAATCTTCTTGGACCCGAAGGTGTGAATGACGAAGGGATTCGGGCATTCGGGGTGCAAGAGGATTAAATATCGGAATACCCGAAATTTTGATGGTGGTTTTGAATGGTAGCTTACGCATTCATCTTCTTTAGCTAAGCAATGATGCTTAGAAAAGGTAAACTTCCCCTCGATCCTGGTCTCCTACCAAGAACAGGTCTCAGTCTCTTTTGAAATAAACTTCCCCTCGATCCTGGTTTCCTACCAAGGAACTGGTCTCAGTTGTGGAAACAAACTTCCCCTCGATCCTGGTTTCCTACCAAGGAACTGGTCTTAGTTTCTGATTTAAACTTCCCCTCGATCCTGGTTTCCTACCAAGGAACTGATCTTAGTTTCTGATTTAAACTTCCCCTCGATCCTGGTTTCCTACTAAGGAACTGGTCTTAGTTTCTGATTTAAACTTCCCCTCGATCCTGGTTTCCTACCAAGGAACTGGTCTTAGTTTCTTTTGTCAATAAACTTTACTGACAAGGGACGCTATTCGTAGCGGCTTTCCTTCAAACTTCTCGCCGAATTTTCCTGGGGAGATGCCATTTGAGTGGAAAAAGTTTTGATGTCAGACTTGCTGGGGAACCCATTCGTCTGAGTTGTAGAGGTACACAAACTTCTCTGTTTTGGAGACGCCATTTGTCGATTCTACTGGGGAAAGTGAGTCTCTTGAGAGACTATTTTCGTTTGGGGTTACATCATACTTTTCTCGGGATCTTCCCGGAGAAATGCCATATGATGGGATCCAATTTTGAGGTGCCGATGACCTTCTCATCAGTGGTTTTTTGGAGCAAAACTGGCGTGCTGCCGAATCTCTGATCACGAGGCTTTCTCTGTGGATTTTCCTTAATCCGGGAAAGCAAGGATATCATCTTCAATGGCGAAGAGTGATGCTTATTGAAAGTTTTCTCTGGCTTTTCAGAGGTTCAAGTTATCAAAGTGGTCCAGGACCAACTTCTTTCCAGAATTAACTGGAAGCGAGGTTGTTCAGACACAGTATTTCCTGACGAGGCAAGAACTGACAACTCGATTGAGAGGACTTCTACCACTAGGGGACAAGACCGACTAGAGTGATAGTGATGCAACATGAAATGTGAATGCAAATAAAAAATGCATGATGTATGTATGTATGTGCTGACAAAACAGACGCAACATACAGACTAAGAGATGAACACAATTGGATACTCGGCCATCGCGGGGCGAAGAAGTACCGTTGATTCAAAATAGAAATTCCACCTTGCTTAGGAGAGATAGTCCCGTTGGGGGCTATGTTGATCGGGCTTAGGAGATGAGAACTCGGCCGAGGATGTCAGACGAAACAAGGTCTCTGACACAGTTGATCCCTTCATTCAGGCGAACTGGTTTAGAAGGAGTACTTTGATTCTGCACTTTGAAGTTCGCTTACTTCGGGAGAAGCGATCGATGTTCTTCTGATGTTCAACAGTCAAAAGAAATGCCATCTTTAATTTAAAAGCAGAAAAAGTTTAACAAGTAAATTTGTTTTATTTCAAGAATCGCTGATTAAGTTTAAACAACGTCGTTCTGTAAAGCTAAAACAAGTAAAGAATTACAAACAAAAGCACAAGGGCTCAAATTTTATTGATAAGATGGAGATCAGCCAAACGCGTGATTCCAAAGAGTATATACAAAGTTAGAAAATGGTAATTTACAGGGAAAAGGGCTACGTTGAAACATAACGACCACTATCCTTCTACCAACTTTGAGTTCGGGACATCCTGAGCTTCCGTCGAAGATGACCTTTGACTGGAGATTTCCTCCGATAGATGATGCTGTAACTGCTGCTGAGGGACTTGCCTCTGTTGAACATAGTTACTTGCCATTATCCCTAATTTTTGCCTGGATTGTACTATGAGATTTCCAATCCATCAGGATGATTTTTTTTCATGTCTCTAACTTTTGCCTGGACCGCCCTTTCGGGTTTTCAATCCACCGAGACGTTTTTTTTTGTTTTAGGCGAAGTATTTCTTGACTACATCAACATTCGTGGGGTAGGCAAATTCCTCTCCGTCCATGGTTGCAAGTCTCAAGGCGCCGCCTGAGAAAGCTTTCGTGACCACATAGGGGCCATCATAATTTGGGGTCCATTTGCCCCGAGAATCAGTGAGAAATGATTGTATCTTCTTGAGCACGAGGTCTCCTTTTCTGAAAATACGAGGTCGGACCTTTTTGTCGAACGCCCTTTTCATTCTTTGTTGATATAACTGACCGTGGCATAGTGCCATGATTCTCTTTTCTTCGACCAGGTTCAGTTCGTCGTGTCGACTTTGACACCATTCAGCTTCGGTGAGCTGAGCTTCCATCAATACCCGGATTGATGGGATCTCTACTTCTATGGGGAGCACTGCTTCCATGCCATATACTAGAGAGAAAGGGGTTGCCCCTGTTGAAGTGCGGATAGATGTTCGATAACCGTGAAGAGCAAAGGGTAGCATTTCGTGCCAATCTTTATAGGTTACAACCATCTTTTGAACGATCTTCTTGATGTTCTTGTTAACCGCCTCTACCGCTCCGTTCATCTTGGGTCGGTAGGGAGATGAGTTATGGTGTTCGATCTTGAACTCTGCACACAACTCTTTTATCATCTTATTGTTCAAGTTAGATCCATTATCAGTAATGATCTCGCTTGGAACACCATAACGGCAGATGATATTGTTTTTGATAAATCGGACCACCACTTGTTGGGTTACATTGGCGAATGACGCTGCTTCGACCCACTTGGTGAAATAATCAATGGCTACCAGGATGAACCGATGTCCGTTTGAAGCCTTGGGCTCAATCATACCAATCATGTCGATTCTCCATATGGAAAAAGGCCACGGGGAAGAAAGAACTTTGAGATGTGATGGCGGTACATGAATTTTGTCGGAGTATATCTGACACTTGTGACACCTCCTCATGTACTTGTAGCAGTCGGATTCCATGGTCAACCAATAATACCCGACCCTGAGAATTTTTCTCGCCATTGTGTGTCCGTTGGCATGAGTGCCAAAGGATCCTTCATGAATTTCTTTCATGAGCATGTCTGCTTCTGGTCTGTCGACACATCGGAGCCAGTCCATGTCAAAATTTCTCTTATAAAGAGTGTCACCGCTCAGGAAGAAGTTTCCAGCCAATCTTCTGAGGGTTTTCCTGTCTTTTCTGAGTGCCCCAGATGGGTACTCTTGTTTCAGAAGGAAGCATTTGATATCGTGATACCAAGGTCTGTCGTCTATGACTGCTTCAATCGCGAAGATGTAAGCGGGCCGTTCAAGGCGCATGATGTCGATCTTAGGTATGTCATTCCATCGACCTACACTAATCATGGAAGAGAGAGTGGCTAATGCATCAGCCATGTGATTCTCATCACGAGGGATGTGATGAAAGTCGACTCTGTTGAAGAAGGGTAACAACCTTCTTGCATAGTCTTTGTAAGGAATCAATCCTGATTGGTATGTGTTCCAATCTCCTTTTATCTGGTTAATAACCAGGGCTGAATCGCCGTATACGTCCAAGTTTTTGATCCTTAAATCAATTGCTTCTTCGAGACCCATAATACAAGCTTCGTATTCGGCCTCGTTGTTCGTACATTTGAACGTAAGTCTGGCAGTGAAAGGAATGTGGGTACCCTAAGGGGTAACAATGATTGCCCCAATTCCGTTTCCATCATGATTGACTGCTCCGTCAAAGATAAGTCCCCACTGGGAACCTGGTTCTGGCCCTTCACTGGGTAGCGGTTCATCGCAATCTTTCATCTTTAGATACATGACATCTTCGTCTGGGAAGTCAAACCCGATTGATTCTTGATCGTCAATCGATTGATGAGCCAAATGATCAGCTAAAATACTTCCTTTAACGGCTTTCTGAGCATGGTACTCTATGTCATATTCTGATAGTAACATCTGCCAACGGGCAATCCTTCCCGTGAGAGCAGGTTTTTCGAAAACGTACTTGATTGGATCCATTTCGGAGACCAACCAAGTAGTATGACGAATCATGTACTGGCGAAGACATTTGGCTGCCCAAGCCAAAGCGCAACAAGTTTTCTCAAGCATTGTGTACCGAGTCTCGCAGTCGGTGAATTTCTTGCTTAGATAGTAAATGGCAGACTCTTTCATTTTAGTTTCGTCTTGTTGGCCAAGTACACATCCCATTGAGTCCTCTAGGACCGTGAGATAAATGATCAGTGGTCTTCCTTCCACTGGAGGTGATAGAATCGGAGGATTCAACAGATATTCCTTAATACTGTCGAAGGCAGTTTGGCAGTCTTCTGACCAAACGCAATCCTGGTTCTTTTTCAGTAACTTGAAAATCGGCGCACACGTGGCGGTCATAAGGAATATGAATCTGGAGATGTAGTTCAAACGTCCCAGGAATCCTCTGACTTGTTTTTCAGTTTTCAGAGAAGGCATTTCTTGAATGGCCTTGACCTTGTCAGGATCAACTTCAATTCCTTTCTGGCTGACGATGAACCCTAGTAATTTCCCGGAACGGACACCGAAGGTGCACTTGTTAGGATTCAAGCGGAGCTTGAATTTTCTTAGACGTTCGAACAATTTTGACAGATGTTCAACGTGCTCATCCTCTGTTCTTGATTTTGCAATCAAATCATCGACATATACCTCAATTTCTTTGTGTATCATGTCATGAAACAGAGTAGTCATGGCCCTTTGATAGGTTGCCCCGACGTTCTTCAAACCGAACGGCATTACCTTGTAACAAAAGGTACCCCATGGGGTAATGAACGAAGTTTTCTCCATGTCTTTCGGCGCCATTTTGATCTGATTATAGCCTGAGAATCCATCCATGAAGGAGAAAACTTTGAACTTTGCTGTGCTGTCAACCAGCATGTCACTGTGTGGTAAAGGAAAGTCGTCCTTTGGACTTGCCTTGTTTAGATCTCTGTAATCAACACACATTCTGACCTTTCCATCCTTTTTGGGAACGGGTACGATGTTGGCTAACCATTGAGGATATTCAGATGTAGCGAGGAAACCCGCGTCGATCTGTTTCCGTACCTCCTCTTTGATTTTGACGGCCATGTCCGGGTGAGTCCGTCTCAACCTTTGCTTTACTAGCGGACATTCCGATCTTAGCGGTAAGTGATGTTCCACGATGCTGGTATCCAACCCTGGCATATCCTGATAGGACCAAGCGAATACATCGGGGAATTCTTTGAGAAGCTTTATCAAACTTTCTTTGACAGCTGGACTGAGCAGTGCTCCGATCCTGATTTCTTTTCTCTCTTTTTCTGAACCCAAGTTTACCGTTTCCAACGGCTCTTTGTGAGGTTCAACGGACCTTTCCTCTTGTCTGAGTAGTCGGGAGATCTCTTCTGGAATTTCGTCATTATTTTCTTCTTCAGCCTCGAATACCGGGAACTCAAAGTTGGGAGAAGGCATTGGATCGTATGTTTCAACTGGGTTTAAAACAAGCAATCTGCATGACGTGATGATTCGTGTTTAGAAGAGATAGAGAAAATGTAAGTGTGTGCAGTGTATTTATTTTACTGCTTGTTTTTATTTTTGAATTGTTTTTTTTTTAGGATTACCATTTTCTGAAAAAGCAAAAAGAGAAAACAACAATTAATGCGGAAATTACAGAACGACGTTATTTTATTAATGAACAAGTCGAATCTTGAAACTACAGCCCTATAAAACAAAACTCACTCGCTCTGGGCAAAGCGAAGAGGGAAATTTACAAAAAGCGAGCCCTATCAAAACATCTGTTTCACCTGGGCAGGGTGAAAGGTTAAAGATGGCAATTACTTTGACTGATGAACGACCTTCGGAACCTCGACGGAAACCCATTGGCGGCGAACTCCTCGGTGAATCACAAAGTTTGGCACCTTCCTTGATTTGTCTTCAGAAATGACGCTAATTTCTGGTGGAGCAGGATCATTGGAATCTGTCTCCCAAGCAAAATTGTCGTAGGAGGATTCCTCTGTTGCACTTTGCATAACATTGGTGCTCTCAGCTGTATCTCCCCATCCAGTTGGCTGGATATCTTCGAGCCTGATACGAGAGCTTTCGGGAGCAGTGTACTTGACCATAAAGTCATATTTTCCACTTGGTTGTCCCAAAGTGTCCCAAACTTCTTTGGAACTGGAGAAGTCATCCCTCTCAATGACGTTGACCTCAGGAAAAGCATAGTTGATGAATTCTAGTCCTGCAAACGTTGCGAATTCATCTTCATGTTGAGTAGTTTCCGAATGACCTGAGTGTTGATCCCATGACATGGCGGGGACATAGGTATTCTGTTCAATGACGCTCAGCTGAGTTTCATTACTCGGCTGACTTTCTTGCCCCAAGTTTCTTGGGTAAGGCTGCCACATTGGCAGACCATCCATCGGCCATAGTAATTGTGATCAAAGTTTTCTTTCATCAGAGTGTCTTCCTCTAATGAATTTGATGGAGCACGGCATCCTTCCGGATCACAATCTCCGTAGATCATTTTGACATCTGATCTTGGTATAAATCTCAGACTTTCTGTAGGAAAGCAAAAAGGCATAGGCACCTCTTCCTGAGACATATAGCCGTCCTTGTTAAGGTAGGACTTCCATTCTTCATCTGTGTCAGAGGGATCTTCCTCATTGATAGCATGAACTGTCTGAGACACTAGGTGAAGAAAACCTCCACTGTGGAAGAAGTTTTGAAGGGGATGAAGACTTTCATCGTTGGCGGCTGTCTGAGTACAGTTCGCAGAAAAACCAAGACCCTTCTTTATTTTATTGTCAGTGGGAATGACAAGCTGTCCCCATCCTTTTGTATCGGTACTCTCGACCGCTTTGATAGCATCTTTGTATGAAGAAATTGAAGTTCCTTCTTCGGATTGATCGTTCTTGCTCACCGATAGTGCTTGGAATTGAGTTCCAATAACCTCCTCGGGTTCCACACAAGCAGATGATGATAAATTGCTCACAAGCAAGGCTTGTTCCCCACAAACTGTGACAAGTTGATCGTTCTTGACGAACTTTAGCTTTTGGTGGAGGGTTGAAGTAACCGCTCCAGCCTGATGTATCCAAGGTCTTCCTAATAAACAACTGTATGTTGCCCGGATGTCCATGACCTGGAAAGTGATTTGGAAAGTGTGAGGACCAATAGTTATGGGAAGATTAACTTCGCCGATAACTGTTTTTCTGGATCCGTCGAATGCTTTGACGACGACCTCGCTGACTCTCATCGGAGGGCCCTTAAATGATAATTGCGTCAAAGTGGACTTCGGCATAACATTCATGGCTGACCCTGTGTTTACCAGTACATTGGCTAAAGCATCGCCCTGGCAGTTAACTGTAATGTTGAGCGCCATGTTATGACGACGACCCTCTTCAGGTAATTCCTCATCACTAAATCCCAAATTATTGCAGGAAGTGATGTTAGAGACAATGCTATCGAATTGTCTGATTGTTACATCCTGTTCCACAAAGGCTTGCTCCAAGACTTTCTGTAGAGCCTCTCTGTGTGCTTCTGAACTGAGTAACAGTGATAATACTGAGATCTTTGAAGGAGTCTATAACAGTTGATCAACAATGTTATATTCACTCCTTTGGATGAGCTTTAGCATCTCATCTTTGTCTTTTGAAAAGTCGGGATTACCAGATTGACTGACTGGTGGATCAGGAATTTCTGCCGGAAGTTCCTTTTCTTTGTTGGATTCTCCAACCCCTCGGTTGAAGATTCGACCGCTCCGTGTTACACGACTGATGTCTGCAATATTCACAATGGAGGGTAATGGAATTTCCTTTCCATTCTCGATTATTGTTGCACCGTATTTGTAAGGGATTGCCTTAGCTGATTCATACGGTAGTGGCCCCGGTAGATAGATGACTATGGGAACCTTCTGATTTTTCTGACCATCATAAGTAACCTTGATCCGTTCCCGGTTGGGAACTCTAGATTTGTCAAGTAGAGGGATGATGGCAAAAACATCCCTGGTCCTGTGATGACCAGAGATCGTGACAACATCCTCAACTTGCTCGGCAAGGTAGTTCGGCGACCAAATGATGGGTCCTGAACTGGGATATGGACGAATTTCTCCATGATCGACCTGACCCTGAAGAGCTGCTCTCATAAGGTAACACCCTTGGTTACTTTCTGCACAAACGCTACAACTGTCATAGTTGTGTGGTGGCACCTGGCCACGCCCACTTTGAATACAATGTAACCTCACTAGGTTACCTTCCATTGATCGGACATCCTGACTTTGACGACGAGTAGGATTCCTGTTATTGATACTAATCTGCTGAGTATCTTCGTCCATATAGATTGGCATCCACCAGTGATTTAACAAGTGCTGAAGTGCCTCATGGACAAGGGTACAACCTCGATCGTTTTCGCAACCCGCTTTACAATTTTGATAGTCATGTGATATTAAGAATCCAAGTCGGACCTGCTCAGCATGTAATTCTACCAGGTTGGTATCCATTACGCGGATGTCGAAGATCTGAACCATGTTGATTTGATAGGAGTTCCTATCATGGTAGTCTTGGATCCATCCAAGATCCATCTGACGCTGGAGGGCCTCTTGTATGAAAGAGCATCCCTGTTTGTTTACCGAGCAAATCAGACAGGAACTGTAATCGTGCCGCGGAAGATTATGATACTGGCTTTGCCTTGAGTGCATTGCCACCAAGTTGACATTCATCGCACGGATGTCGTGGTTTTGAATGACGTTGGAATTCGTGTAAACCATGTTAACTCCACGAACTCGGTGCTCTTGGATCCATCCAAGATCCATTTGTTCCTGTAGAGCTGCTTGCACTACAGAACACCCCTGGTTGTCTTTAGAGCAGATATCACACTGGTGATAATTATGAGGTGGCACATGGCCATATCCACTCTGTCTACAATGCATCTTGACCAGATTGGTCCCCAATAAGAGTACATCGTGAATTTGATAGACATTGTTAGTCTCTTTCTCAATCAGATTGACTGCAGCTTTCTCGTGTTGAGGCAGCGGGTTCGTAAGAACATTAGGATTCGTATCTTTGAAAGATAAGAGCCCGCTCCTAACAAGCTTTTGCACGTCGGATTTGAAATTGAGACAAGTCTCAATCTTATGCCCTGAACCTCCTTGATGATAAGGGCATGCTTGATCCGCTTTAAACCAAAAAGGCGGATTCTCAGGTACTGTAAGAGGAGACTTAGTCTGGATGTTCCCCTTAGCCAGTAGTAACAGAAATAGCTCTGCGTACGTTACGGGTATAGGATCAAATCCTGGTGGCCGTATTGTACGGTTGTTGTTATATGGAGGGCGAGCCTGCTGAAGAGGCTGTTGTGTCCTTTGTTGGTCAGGTTGGCTCTGCGCAACCTGAGGTTGATACATAGGAACAGGCGCGGGGCCGATAGCAGGAGTAACAGCTGCTACTGGCTGATAACGTCACCTTTGCTTTCCGAGAGAGATATTCCCAATATCTTGCTCTTTTTTCTTAGGGAGAGCACTACCGTATTTTTTAGTACCGCTCGTTGATCCAGTGTCTTTTACTAAACGTCCTTCTCGGACGGCTTCCTCAAGACGTACACCCATGCCGACCATTTCGGTGAAATCACTGGGTGCACTGGCAATCATTTGGTCATAGTAAAATGAGCTTAAGGTCTTTAAGAAGATTTTTGTCATCTCTTTTTCCTCAAGAGGTGGACAAATTTGAGCGGCAATTTCACGCCACCTTTGAGCATACTCCTTAAAGGTTTCCTTTTCCTTTTGCGACATTGATCTGAGTTGATCTCTGTCGGGTGCCATGTCCAAATTGTACTTGTATTGTTGGACGAAGGCAGTACCAAGATCTCTGAATGTGCTGATCGTAATATGGTTTAAACTCATGTACCATTTGAGTGTGGCACCGGTTAAACTATCCTGGAAGTAGTGAATCAGCAGGTCCTGATTCTCCGTCTGAGCTGACATCCGCCGAGCGTACATCACCAGATGGCTATGAGGGCAAGAGTTACCCTTGTATTTTTCAAAGTCGGGCACTTGGAACTTGTGCGGGACTTTCACATTTGGGACCAAGCAGAGGTCTGCGGCGTCCTTTCCAAATAGATCCTGACCGCGAATGGCTTGCAGCTCTTTCTGGATTTCCAAGAACTGCTCCTGGAATTCATCCATTCTATCGACCATAGTTTCCTTCTTACCAGAAGGTGTTGGCAGAATCTGTCCTTCCGGGACAGTGTGCACCACAGGGGGTGGTACCGTGACTACGACAGTAAGTCTTGGCGTTTCCCGAAGTTTGTAACCTTCGGGAGTCTTCAGTATGCCCCTGGCATCTTCGCTTTCCCGAAGTTTGTAACCTTCGGGCCCAGCGGCTTCTGTTGCGATTCCCTAATCTTCAGTGATCGGCGGAACATATCCTTCCGGGATATAGTTAACAGGCATGCCCCAAGGACGATCTTTCGGCATCTGATACCTAGGATCATACTTTTCTATGATGGGCATCGAGGTGATCTCTGAGATCACAGTTCTTTGTAGCTGAGCTTCTGCCATGGCTTGCATGTCGCTACGAAGCTTTCTCATATCCTCTCTCAGAGCGTCGATCTCTTCTTTCAACTCTCTGTTTTCTTCCTCAAGATCATCCATCTTTTTCTGACGATTGGCCCGAGTATTATATGAATGAGACAGTTTGACTCTAGAATCGAGACACAAACGTGAGATTCGTAGGGAAGAAGAATACGCGATGTGAAAATGATGAATGCAATGATTATATTAATTGTTGTTTTTTTGGTTTAATCAAAATAAACTTCGACAATTAGATTGTAAATATCAAACAGTGGGGAAATCCCTTTTTATTGAAATTCAAAGGATTACAGAAATGGAAATACAGTAGATTACAAAGTGCAGAAACAGAAACCTAAACTAATGGGTCCCGAGTCCTCTCTGAGGAGAAACCGGGTGCTGATTCTGGTATCTTCCTTTTCTTTGACCGGGGCGCTTGGGCCGTTGTCGGGTTGTCATTCCTTTGCCAAGTGAAAGGAGTGAGCAAATTCCAAGATCTTCTTTCCTTTTGAACTTTGTTGAGAGTAACCTGAAGCTTTTCAGTTTCCGTCATGAAGTACATGACAGATTCTCTCGGCGGAAGAATTCCGTAACGAGGATAAGGCATTTTTAGCTTGAGAGCTCTGGTTTGTACCCAATGGAGATAAGGCTCCACCGAGACACAATCCGATTTTCCCAGAGACTCTCGTCCTTTCTTATGAACCCGTTTCCAAGCTTGCACTATTTCCATCTTTAGTGCTCTGTCACTTTCTCCTTCTTTGAAGAAAAGACCTTCCAAATGAACACCCAGTGGGATGTGTCTCATCGGGTATCCAAATTGACGAAGAACCAATATCGGATGATAGTTGATTCCTCCTTTAGTTCCTATGAGGGGTACGCTGGGGAAGTTTCCACAACGGTCAATGATTATGATTCCCTCATAAATCCTATTACACCAATCTATATCGGAATTGGTGAGAGACATGACCTTCTGCGACCAACGTAAGACACTCTTACAATCCCAAAAAGCAGCAGACTTGGGCAAGTGAGAGATAAACCATTTGTAGAGCAAAGGTACACATCATGTGATCTCCCCTCCGCTGTACAAATTTCCCAAGTGTACAGAATGATACGCATCTGCGAGCAAAGTCGGCACATGGTTTCCAATGAGAAAAACCTTAATAGCGTTGATATCGACGAAGTTATTGATGTTGGGAAACAAAAATAATCCGTAGGTGAGCAAGACAAAGATGCTTTCAAAAGCAGTCCCGTTCCCTATACTAGCGAAGTATATAGCCTTTTTTGTCAAGAACTGGGCTGGCAAACCTTGGATGCCACCCTTAGTAATCATGTGAGTCTTGACCTCAGACTCGTCCAAATGAATTGCTCTTGCAATAGTCTGATTCTTTGGAATTTCTTCCAGTCCAGAAAATGGAGCTCGATCAGTGATATGTAAATCAGCCAGATGAGAATACTCCTCCAGCGTTGGTGATAGCTGGTAATCCGGGAATGTGAAACAGTGATAAACCGGATCATAGAACTGAATGAGCGCGTCCATGATCCCCTCAATCACATGGACTCTTAACAGTGGTAGCAAACCACCGTGCTTGGCTCTGAAAGCCTCTGGGTTAACGATCATCCTTGCTAACTTTCTCAAATCCGCTAGTTTTGGAACCTTGAAGGTATACTGGTGAGTTCTCCTTCTACCGAAATCCATTAATGCAATCCTTTTTCTCTGATATTTGCAATCACAATCTTAGTTTAATTTGAAAAACAGAGAGACTAGAAGAGAAGTTTTTTGAATGTTTTAATGTTTTATTAAATGGATGCATGAATGCAGCACACAAAAACATAGAAAAAACATGGGGTCAGAGGGTCGTTGTCATGAAGTCAAGGCTCTACCCATCCCCAAAGGTTTATACTAGGGTGATTTTTGTACCTGTACTCATTATCATCAGCTCCTCCCAGGAAGGCAGACAATAAGCGGATCGCCAGCGAGTTGTGTGCAATCTTAGAGTAAGTGCCATTCACCGAGAATAGATCACCAGCCTCAAATGAGGGTAGTATCGCGTAACAACTATTTCTGATAGTTTTCGCACTACGAAAAGGTTGGCTTTTCTAGGTGTATACTCAATCTTTCCACATACGGCATCACCCGCATTCCCATTAGCAGAAAAATAAACACGTATAGCATTTAGGAAAAGCAGTATATATATTTGTCCTAACCATCCTAGACTTATAAAGCTATGATTCCTAAGTTCCTGACAGAAATGGGTTCCCTGGCGGAAGCCCCAATCTGTGGTTCTCAGCCTAAGAGATGGACCAGCATAGGTCAATCTTTCTCCTCAGCAGAGTTCCCATTTTCTGTGGAAAACGGGGATGATGCCTTAAGGCAGAAAATGACTCTGGCAAGGAATCCCCAGCAGAGTCGCCATTTTACAAGGAAAACAGAAAGAAAGAAAGGAAGGCCCCACGGTGGGCGCCATTTTTCTGTAGCGAGCGATTTTGGACGCGGTTCTTAAGCGCTGGTCGCTCTCTGCGGTTGAGCTTAAACTACAGGTCGATTCATTTTTTATCCTATTGTGAGCTGAATAAGGAAGGGAAATAGATGTCTCCAATTAACCCTGCTTGCATACTGAGTTTAAACAGCGGTCTGTTAAGTTACGAATGCTATCAATGTGGGGGGGCCTTTGTACTGGTTATTTGTATTTTCGCCAATACTGTTTTCTTTCATTCTAGGACTTTCTAGCGGGGAACAAGGATTAGGATGTTAGGACTGATGCTTTTGAATTACTGCTTTTGATTGATGGAGATATGGGATTTGCGTTTTTTGTTGATTGCGCTCGCTAAGATCTTTTCTTTCGATCTTATGCCTACGTATTCCCGTTTACCGAAACAGGGAAATCAGAGCGTTCGTAGTTCCTCCTATTCTATGGGAGGAAATGGGTGTTTTGGTGTCTTGTTCAAAGCCCAAGACGTGAAGCGAAAGGTAGTTTGTATCTTGTTCAAAGCCCAAGATGTGAAGCTGAAAGGTCTATTTGTGTCTTGTTCAAAGCCCAAGACGTGAAGCTGAAAGACCTCGACTTTAGAGAGAATTTGTCATCTCTAAAGAGGGGGAAGGAGAATTACTTTAACTGGGATACGCGGATCCGAGCAATGCCATAATTTCCGAAGAAAGAGTTTTAACTTGAAGGAGAAGACTTTAACTCAGTGTAGAGCAATTCCATCTTTCCTTAGGAATTTCTCATGCTAAAAGAGGGACAGTGGCATGGATATAGATGATCCAGAGGCTTGCCGCTTACAGCGATTAGATGAAATGAAAGGAGTTGTTGATGTTTGTGTACTGTGAACGAGACACAGCTTTGATGCTAAAAGGTTGATTGGATCAACCAGTGGTTTTCTTATACAAAAGCCTAAGAGGAGGCTATTTTTCCGCTAGGAAAATCATTATACAAAGCCTAAGAGGAGGCTATTTTGTGTCTCGTACAAAGCCCTAGAGAGAGGCTAAAAGTTTTTGACCCGACGATAGAGTCTTTGTGTCTCGTACGAAGCCCGAGATAGAGGCTATTGTTTGTTTGACTCTACGAGGGAGTCTTTGATACTCAACAAGAGAGTGTTTTTGTATCTCGTACGAAGCCCGAGATAGAGGCTAAAGGTTTGTTTCAGTTGAGTGACAGATCCAATATACTGATTTTAAAAGAGAAAATCAGTTCTTATATGAGCAACACTGTACTCAGGGATTTGATCTGAGGATCAGGGATATTTCCTTCTCTTTGAGGAAACGGGAAATCCAAAGGGTATTGAGACTGTCCGAGTCTGCGGGTTTTCTTCCTATTTAACGAAGGGGTCACTTGAGAATGTCTTTGAGACTCAAGGAAGTTAGACTGTCCAAGTCTAGAGTTTTTTTCCTTTTGTACTATGCTTTGAGAAACAGTAGTAGACTCTATGAAAGGACTGTTCTATGAGGATGACTAGGTTCTGTTCCTATACCTCTAGGAGGTCGTCGGGACAATTTGTACGAAGCCCAAGAGGAGGCTGGAAACTTCTAAGAAGCCTACGGGTCTATCATCTCCTTTCCATTAGGAGAGATAACTCTTTTAAAGATAAAAACCACTGGTAAACGTGCGAGGTTTACTATCCAGCGATTTTTAGCTTTTAAAGAGGGTTCCTTAGTTAAGGTCCAAGATTATGACCGTAGTGGGTACCCAAACCCCGAGACATTCAAGGTAAGCTATCCACAAGGAATAGATCAAGTAAGGAAAGTTCGAGAATTTGGAAGAAACTCAAAGATGCCATTCACGGAGAATACATTCATCTTGGGGAGTAGGGCTTCTTGACGATTCCTAAGGAGGGCAGCCGAAGAGAAGACTGTATCTGGTGCTCCTATTGGGGATCTAGGCGTCTATTTCTACGAATAAATGAAACGGCGTCACCTAGTTCTAGACGTAGTTGCCGGGGAAACTCGAAATATCTATACTATTATTACACAGTAGATATGAGTTTATGAAAGGAGACTTACAGTGAGCAGCCCCACAATACAGTTCATAATATAAAAGCAGTAAATGAAAGCGATAACCACTTACTCGGTTGTAGTGCTTCCATGCTGTTTGGTTAGTTGTTCAACAAAGAAAGATTGAAAACAACAGTATATTCAAAAATCAAAGGAGAAAGTGCTTTGAAAAAGAAAGATTTAGGGCTTACAGCTCAAGGAGAGGCCCAAGGTTTTATCAGTGAGCGCACTGTTTGACTTTGTACAGCGGGACTTATACAAGTCTCTGGGGCCCAAAAAGGTTTTCTGTACAAAGGGATGGGTCTTACACTCTCTCAAGAGGCCCAAAAAGGTTTAAAGAAAAGAGTGGGGCTTATAACACGAGGGTAGGCCCAAATGATTTTTCGTTTAAAAATGGCGATCGCGCCGAGGTTTTCTTTTAACGCAGAGGGACTTATACAATAAGTGAGGCCCAAAATGTTTTGGTTAAAAGGGGGATTGGGTCTTACACTCTAATAGAGGCCCAAAGTGTTTTGAATGGGTCTTATAGCTCGAGGAGAGGCCCAAATAATTTTTATTTTTAAACGGGCGACGATCGCGCCGTTTACTTGTACAGAGGGACTTATACAATGAGTGAGACTCAAAAAGTTTTTGTACAAGGGGGATGGGTCTTACACTCTCTCAAGAGGCCCAAAAAGTTTTATCAATTAATTTAAATATTAGTATTTAATATGATTAATTAATAATTTAATTAATCAAAATTAAATAGAAATATCTAAATTAAATAATAACTTAAATATTAGTATTTAATATGATTAATTAATAATTTAATTAATCAAAATTAAATAGAAATATCTAAATTAACTAATAACTTAAATATTAGTATTTAATATGACTCGGGTGTCCGTTTTAAGCATTCTTTATATCGATGTGAAGCTATGACAATATCCTACGGGATAAAAGTGAAAAGTATTGATTTCAATACCCGATTAAATGAATCGGAGGGAACCCAAAAGTGATGTTTTATGTGATGAATCATTATATGTGATTCTATTATACAATTGTAATGTGCTTTTGTATAACTTGTGATGAAATTATTATATGTAATTCAAAATGTGCAATTGTTATATGCTTTGCCTAATTGATGTTAAACTTGATTGAACATAAATGCATGTTAAAATATGGAATAGGTAGAGTGAGGAAACTTTACCCTAAAACAAATGGCATAGTTTAAGATATTGGAACCTAGTAATGAGCTAGGGAATTGATGAATAACTTAATGACAACGCTCGTACAGAAGAGGCCGAGGCGTGTGTCCATTACCGAATGGTATAGAAACGAGTGAAACACTAGTATGGAACACGTGTGATTATATGTTTATTTGAGAAAGGCAAAAGAGACCTAAAGGCTAATGTGGCCTAGATTCGTTGAATACAATTATGGTTGTATGTGGAATCACGAAATCGTAACCATTATTCTATTATGTGTCATTTCATGAGTAACGAGCTCATTTGTAATGAATGCACGATTTCTTGGTAGGTTTGATTCCCAATGTTATTGTAATACCCCATATTATTTAAATGTTCAATTGGATATCAGATGAGATCAGATGAGTATCTATGTGCTCTATCTTTGATTAATTGGATTAATGGAATCCTCTAAGTACTTTAAGTATTTTCAATTGGGATTGATAGAGCAACTAATGAACTCTGAAGAGATCAATTATTTTATTAAAGGGATTAGTCCAAGAGAGGATTTTATGGTAACTCTAATAATTGATCATTTGGTGTGAGACGATAAAATATCAATTGGAGATATTTTACCCTATTGAATTTATATTATATGATATTGGTTATATATATATATAAAGAGAAAGAATAGAAAGTGGCTGAGAAGAAGAAAAAGAAAAATAGAGAAAGAAGAGGAAAAGGGAAAACGTGGAAAAAGAGAAAGAAGAAAGGAAGAGAAGAGAAGAGGGAAAGAGAGGAAAAGCTCAAGCAAGAAGAAGAAACTCATGGATCATCTTCACTATTCATCATCTTCTTCAACCTCCTCTTCGATTATCAGGTGGGTTCTAGTTAGACACTCTAAGTTCTAGAAATATAAGTTTAGAACTTAGGTTAGATTGAAGAGAAAATGATTAAACGGGTAAATCAATGAAATCTAACGGATGAAATGCAGTATAAATGCGTAGAATACTTGTTGTTATAGTTGGAACATGTTTTGATTGATATAGTATGGATTGGGTATGTTGGATTGAGTTGAATTGAATGGGTTTGATTGAAAAACCTAACTTTTCATATTTGATAAATTGGTATTAATTTTGTAATTGTGTTGGATGGGCTTTTTATGGAGAAAATATCATAGTATGTCGAATTCTGAGCCCGGAGCTTTTTACAGAATCGAAATCGGAGGTCCGAAAGGCATTTAACGGTTGAAAACTGAGTTTTTAGCAGAATCTGCGCATTTATGCGCTAACCCCCAGAATCATGCATCGACGCATGATCTCGTGCGCTGACCCGGGCGAAATTTCCAGGTTTATGCGCTGACCCCCAGGCTTATGCGTCGGCGCATGGTCACAGAATTTTCCAAAATGTCAGATTTTGTTTCCTTCATAACTTTTGAACCGTAAGTCCGTTTTGGTCCCCGTTCAAAGCGTATGGAAGCTATTTCAACGCTCTTTGTGATGGTGAGGTATAAACATAGTTATATTCTATGAATTAATAAGATAAATATGGAAAAGTAATGTATGTGTGAAGATGGTAGTCCTTGTTTACACCAAAATTCATGAATCGAGAATCCGATTGATACGAGTCCAAATCCTTTGGAAAGATAATCCAATAAGGTAGAGAATGGTAATGAGAGACCATGATTTAAATAAGGATGCTTGGTAGAGGATAGTAGTGGCTTGTATGCCTTAAAATGTGTGAGAACTACTACGTGAAAAGTGATGTTTTATGTGATGTGTTTACTTGTAATATTTGTGTTATGCCATGTCTATCTAATTGTGAATTATGAATGAAAGAAATATGCATGTTAAAATGAATTAGGTAGAGTGAGGAAACTTTACCCCATAACAACTAGTTAGTCGAACCTAGTAATGGCTAGGAAGTGGTAGAAACTCTGGATGGCGACGCTCGTGCATTCATTGGCGAGTTCTGGCCTGGAGTAGATAACCTAGATGACAAGGCTCGGACACCTGATGTAGGAAGATGCATCCGTGATGAGATTGGTCTTAGAGTAGATAACCTCGATGGCAAGGCTCGGGCACCTGATGTAAGAGGGCATCCGTGACGAGATTGGCCTAGAGGAGAGTGAGACACTAGTATGGAACATGTGTGTGAACCTTTGTGTTCTTTGAGAAAAGGCGAACGTGGCCTTAAGGCATTGTGGCCTTGTGATTGTCGAATACAATCACGTTGTGTGTGAGATCACGTAATCATAACCAGTTATCTTGTGAGTGCGTTTCATGGGTCTCGAGCTCCTCTGAAACATGTGCACAACTACTTGGCAGGTTTGATTCCCGCGTGCAGTACGAATGGCGCTCTGGGAGCGTATGCTTGTGACGGTTAATGGCCTGTGTGAAGTGACGGTTCATAACGGTTAATGGCCCGTAGAACCCGAATCCATTCGTATGTCAAGTAGGTTACCAGGATCCATGACTCGGGTCGACTTCTAGACGTAGAAGCGGACGGGAAAAGGGGATGCCTGGGTGTGGCTATCGATTAGTGATATTGTGAGTTGATGAACTCATGAACATGTTTCCATATAGTGTGAGATTGTGAACTCAAGGTCTTTTCCCTTCCCTTGACTTGAGTTAGGATTGGCTAGAACCCTGTAAAGCCGAGAGAATATATAAGATAGGAAACTCACTGAGATTTGATGTATCTCACCCCGCTATAGTTGCTTTATTTCAGATGTGGTTTGCAGGTTTGCTTTACAAGTGGAGCGATGCTTGGATGTTTCAAGAGAAGCTTAGTTAAGCTTATTTTCCGCTGTGTATTATTTTGTTGTATACAATTGAGGACATTGTATATTATTCTTAGATTTTTATTTTTTTGGCTAGTTTCCATTACTTGTGCCATATGTTGTATTTATGTTTTAGAAATGGACAAGTATGTGAACTATGTCATTAGGCACTTTTGATGTGTCAGTACCAAACAAAACATTTGTATGGTATTATTCTAGATGAATATTATACAGGGCGTTACAGTTGGTATCAGAGCAAGTCGTATTCTCGACCTAGCCTTGAAACATCATAAGCAAATCTATTCCTGCCTCTTAAGTGTGTCTTGCCAGCATGACTCTTAATATCATACTATGTAGTGTTGGGCTTGATCATCCTAATGCTATGCATGTGATAGTTAGAATCATGGTTGAGCGACCACGAGGATTCCGAAGTGTTGTCGGAACTTGTGTTGTGAGGGAAGGCTCAAGCCAAGAGTTAGTAGTGAAGGGTTTTAGTCAGCTCAGTTGAGGTCTTGGTAGAAGTTGTGCTTTGAGTAGCATGGAATTAAAGAGCAATGTGTTGTTCAAGTAATCCTTTGGAATGGATGGAGTCCGACGGATAAGGATCTCAAGTAATTTCATTATGTGGAAAAGAAAAGTTGTTTTGTGGAACGCGTGACGTAAGGTCCAGAAGTGAGATAAGTTTTGGTGCTTCAGTTTCTAAGGTCACTATGGTATCTTGAATGGACGAGAGTATCTTAAGGAGTGTGTTCGGAACAATATCTTCCAATTGGTTAAAAGTTGAGAGTTAAGGAAGTTCGACTTTTATGGAAATCTAAGGTAGTATAGAAGTGTGTGAAAGAACACAAGGATGTGTTTACATGCTTCAAGTGAAACAAGTATGCGCCGGGCATAGAGCATGAGATAAATTGTGTATCTTCGGTTAGGAAGGGAGATCAGGTTCAGGAGAATACATCAGGATTTCTGTTTTCGGTAAGAGACCAATTTGGAAATTGGAATTTGTTAAATTACCCAAGAAACCATATAAAGCATTGTGTTGGAAAGAATGAACTTCATTTAGTAATAGAAAGTGTAGTGATACGAACCAGAAGAAGTTGTATTAAGAATCAGAGTAAGTATCTTGGAATTTAAGGGAATCTTAGTAAGATGGTTTTATATTTGGACCTAAGAGGATTACAATGGGGAGCGAAAGTAAGCACGATGTAGAAAACGGTATTAACGGTATGTTATGAGAAAGTGATAACGGAATGTATTTTTGGACGAATGTGCAATAGAGCTATTGAGTAGTTGTTGACGCTTAAGTTAAGAAAGTGTAATCAAGGATGGTTCACCTGTGAGGAGCCTGTTAGTATGACGTGAATTAGAAAGTTACCCTTTGGTATTAAGAATGAGCGTAGTCGTAGCACTGTGATTACAAGTGTACGTGTTGGATTCTTATTCTTGAGACAAGTGTGAAGGGACGTACCTTGTGAAGCAGTAAGTGTTGTATTCTAAGAGGCAAGATTGCGGTAAATAACGAGAAGTAAATCATGACTTATTATAGACTAAGTGTAAATCATGGAACGGTTTATACCGGAAAAGTTTTGTAAAAAGTTGATGAGAATTGTCAGTTGCGAATTTTCCATTAAGTAATTTGGTGTAAGTGGGATTTATAACGGATAGTGAAGGTAAGAAATTTCGGTTAATGTGTACGAAGTGATGGAAAGGTTCTTCAAGAGGATGCATTGCCCCAGTTTATTTTCAAGTGTAGAGAAGCTTCTGTATTTGTGAATAATTGGAATAATTGGAATCTACCTTTTTGTTGGACTAAGAACGTTGTTGTCTTAGTTCTCATCGAGGAATTCAAGTGAGAGAACAAGGTTGAGTGCTGTCATGTTGTGTCCATCGCTTTTGTGGTATCGTATAATGGTTGTGTGTTGAGTTTTGCTTATGGACGAATCAAGTATAAGTGTGGTAAGAACCCTAGAATGTCGTCATTATTATCTCCCCGCTAGTGTAGTGGTTCGAGCGGAAGATGAACTATCCCACTGAAGTTTTGTAGTGTGACCGCGTCAGAATTTTGAATTTTTACCTTGTCACTTGGTTAGAGTGTGTTGTCTGAATGTCTTGACTTTGTCGGTATTACCTTGAGTGGAGTCATGGTTGGTGAATTGTTGTAGAAGTTAAGGAGCCACAAGTTGAGAATGATATTTCAAGTTAGAACAAATCGGATTGGTGGTGTGAGTGGTGATGACTTTTGAATTATAAGAATTGGTTTTTCGACTTCTACGGCAGTGTTAACCGATTAATGTGATGGGGTTAACCGATTAACACGTGCATGAAAGGTGTTTTACGTTGAATTTTGAGAAGTTAACCGATTAACTCAGAAGGGTAATCGTTTAACAGGTGTGTAAATTGTGGAATTTCTTAAGAACCATCATCTGCGTTTTGTTACCTTATGTTGCTCCGAGTGGGGAGTATTGTGTGAATGGAAAACGGGATGGTAAGTAAATGAAAGACGGATTTATGTTTTGAAATCGGAACTTGTGGAAGGGTGTTACTTAGTCGATCATCTGTTTAGATGACAAAGGAATTTGACTTCGAGGAAGTAATCTTGTGAACTGTGTTGAGTAGGAGCATGTCTTAGGTGTATTACCGTTGCGAGTCTTAAAGACGAAGTTAGAGAATGCTCACAAAATTTTTATCTCACCAGGAATGTTTTGGTGTTAGTAAGGATTGAACGGTTGGTCCGAGTTAGTAATTGTCAACTTCCGTGCGTTCATGGTATCTGATTTAGACTCTGTGTGAGTGGTACCAGTTGTGTGCAGTTGTGTTTTACCAAGAGGACGAAATTTGGAGGTTATCCTTCCAAGTAAGAGTGAAATTGGACTTTCCAAAGTTAAGCATGTAACTTGGATCGTTTATGGACAAAACGATTAAGAAAAGTGGATTCAATTGAGAAGTGTGGCATGTCCTTTGAGGGTGTGTGTACGTGTAGAGTGTTGTATGTGAATTGGTGAGTAGTGTGGAAACTCACAATTTCGCTTTGGATGGTTTAAGTTTTGATAAGTGGTGATTCGCGTATGAATGAATTTGGAGTTATTTATGTTATGATTGTGACAGTGTAATCCTGTGCCTTTATCGTCTGAAGAGTGTTGGACTGATGGCTGTTTATTGTGTGTTGGCAAAGAAATTGTTCTACCATAGGACGTCAGTAAGTTTCTTGTGCCATTGTTTAGTAAGGATCCCAATGGATAAGTGTGTTTCTTCGTGGACTGTTAACTACTGGGTAGTACTTGAGAATCCGTGGCGTTCCACGGTTAGAATTTAGATTGCACAGTGGAAGGTGACAGACAGAAGAGTTCGGTCAGGATATTAGAAATTTGAAAGATTGTTGCTTATAAGTATGAAAATAAGAAGATCTTGTTCTAAGTGTGTTACTTTTTGGTATGGCGCGGAGAAAAATGGAATATTGGATTTAATGAGTGCCTTGTACAGCATCAGACCAGAGGGAACTGGTAAAGAAGTCGTTGACTAGTTATGAAGTGGTTCGAATGTTAAGAAATTGATGAAAGGATAGTCGTCAGTGATTCCATGAAGATAAGAAATCATTGAACTACATCGCGAAGATTTGATGAGTGTTTGTGTTTCTGGACCAAGACAAGATGATACTGTCTTGTTGTGACTCAGTAGAGGGATATGGAATGGTACATTCTTGCCGAAAGTAAGATGCGACCAAGTCTTTTGTATGAAGCAACAGATGAATTGAGGAAAAGCAAGTTGAAAGTTAAACCGATATTGAACCAAGAATGACTAAGGAGATGAAGTTTGATAACTCGTGAAAATAAGGATTTTGGTCTGTGAAGTCAAGTTGGAATTTTGGATTATGTTAGAAATTCTAACGGAAGTAAAGTTAAGTGCGGAACTGAGAAGATGATGCAAGTTATGGTTATTGTCGAGTAGGGGAAATTCGGGGGCGAATTTCAATTTAAGGGGGGGAGAGTGTAATACCCCATAATATTTAAATGTTCAATTGGATATCAGATGAGATCAGATGAGTATATATGTGCTCTATATTTGATTAATTGGATTAATGGAATCCTCTAAGTACTTTAAGTATTATCAATTGGGATTGATAGAGCAACTAATGAACTCTGAAGAGATCAATTATTTTATTAAAGGGATTAGTCCAAGAGAGGATTTTATGGTAACTCTAATAATTGATCATTTGGTGTGAGACGATAAAATATCAATTGGAGATATTTTACCCTATTGGATTTATATTATATGATATTGGTTATATATATATATATATATATATATATATATATATATATATATATATATATATTTGTAAAGAGAAAGAATAGAAAGTGGGTGAGAAGAAGAAAAAGAAAAACAGAGAAAGAAGAGGAAAAGGGAAAACGTGGAAAAAGGGAAAGAAGAAAGGAAGAAAAGAGAAGAGGGAAAGAGAGGAAAATCTCAAGGAAGAAGAAGAAACTCATGGATCATCTTCACTATTCATCATCTTCTTCAACCTCCTCTTCGATTATCAGGTGGGTTCTAGTTAGACACTCTAATTTCTAGAAATATAAGTTTAGAACTTAGGTTAGATTGGAGAGAAAATGATTAAACGGGTAAATCAATGAAATCTAACGGATGAAATGCAGTATAAACTGCGTAGAATACTTGTTGTTATATTTGGAATATGTTTTGATTGATATAGTATGGATTGGGTATGTTGGATTGAGTTGAATTGAATGGGTTTGATTGAAAAACCTAACTTTTCATATTTGATAAATTGGTATTAATTTTTTAATTGTGTTGGATGGGCTTTTTATGGAGAAAATATCATAGTATGTCGAATTCTGAGCCCAGGGCTTTTTACGGAATCGAAATCGGAGGTCCGGAAGGCATTTAACGGTCGAAAACTGAGTTTTTAGCAGAATCCGCGCATTTATGCGCTAACCCCAAGAATTATGCGTCGACGCATGATCTTGTGTGCTAACCCAGGCGAAATTTCCAGGTTTATGCGCTGACCCCCAGGCTTATGCGTCGGCGCATGGTCACAGAATTTTCCAAAATGTCAGATTTTGTTTCCTTCATAACTTTTGAACCGTAAGTCCGTTTTTGTCCCCGTTCGAAGCGTTGGGAAGCTATTTCAATGCTCTTTGTGATGGTGAGGTAGAAAAATAGTTATATGCTATGGATTGATAAGATAAATATGCAAAAGTAATGTATGCGTGAAGATGGTAGTCCTTGTTTACACCAAAATTCATGAATCGGGAATCCGATTGATACGAGTCCAAAGCCTTTGGAAAGATAATCCAATAAGGTAGAGAATGGTAATGAGAGACCATGATTTAACCAAGGATGCTTGGTAGAGGTTAGTAGTGGCTTGTATGCCTTAAAATGTGTGTGAATTACTACGTGAAAAGTGATGTTTTATGTGATGTGTTTACTTGTAATATTTGTGTTATGCCATGTCTATCTAATTGTGAATTGTGAATGAAAGAAATATGCATGTTAAAATGAATTAGGTAGAGTGAGGAAACTTTACCCCATAACAACTTGTTAGTGGAACCTAGTAATGGCTAGGAAGTGGTAGAAACTCTGGATGGCGACGCTAGTGCATTCATTGGCGAGTTCTGGCCTGGAGTAGATAACCTAGATGACAAGGCTCGGACAACTGATGTAGGAAGATGCATCCGTGACGAGATTAGTCTTAGAGTAGATAACCTCGATGGCAAGGCTCGGGCACCTGAAGTAAGAGGGCATCCGTGACGAGATTGGCCTAGAGGAGAGTGAGACACTAGTATGGAACATGTGTGTGAACCTTTGTGTTCTTTGAGAAAAGGCGAACGTGGCCTTAAGGCATTGTGGCCTTGTGATTGTCGAATACAATCACGTTGTGTGTGAGATCACGTAATCATAACCAGTTATCTTGTGAGTGCGTTTCATGGGTCTCGAGCTCCTCTGAAACATGTGCACAACTACTTGGCAGGTTTGATTCCCGCGTGCAGTACGAATGGCGCTCTGGGAGCGTATGCTTGTGACGGTTAATGGCCTGTGTGAAGTGACGGTTCATAACGGTTAATGGCCCGTAGAACCCGAATCCATTCGTATGTCAAGTAGGTTACCAGGATCCATGACTCGGGTCGACTTCTAGACGTAGAAGCGGACGGGAAAAGGGGATGCCTGGGTGTGGCTATCGATTAGTGATATTGTGAGTTGATGAACTCATGAACATGTTTCCATATAGTGTGAGATTGTGAGATTGTGAACTCAAGGTCTTTTCCCTTCCCTTGACTTGAGTTAGGATTGGCTAGAACCCTGTAAAGCTAAGAGAATCTATAAGATAGGAAACTCACTGAGATTCGATGTATCTCACCCCGCTATAGTTGCTTTATTTCAGGTGTGGTTTGCAGGTTTGCTTTACAAGTGGAGCGATGCTTGGATGTTTCAAGAGAAGCTTAGTTAAGCTTATTTTCTGCTGTGTATTATTTTGTTGTATACAATTGAGGACATTGTATATTATTCTTAGATTTTTATTTTTTTGGCTAGTTTCCATGACTTGTACCATATGTTGTATTTATGTTTTAGAAATGGACATGTATGTGAACTATGTCATTAGGAACTTTTGATGTGTCAGTACTAAACAAAACACTTGTATGGTATTATTCTAGATGAATATAATACAGGGCGTTACATTTATAGTAAGAATGGAGCCTATATGGTAAAGAGACTTGTGACGGTGTACGGGCCGTGTGAAGTGACGATTTAAGGTGATAATGTTTCCGATATTTCCGAATCCATTTCGTATGCCAAGAAATCTACGAGGGTCTATGACTCATCCCTACTTCTAGACGTAGAAGAGGGCGGGAGAGACGGGATGCCTTGACAAGGTTGACGATAAGTGAATATTTTGAGTAACGGGCTCAATAACGTGTTTCCATATAGTGTAAGATTGTCAGATTATGTAATCAAGGTCATTTCCCTTCCCTATTGACTTGAGTTAGGATTGGCTAGAACCCTGTAAAGCCGAGAGAATCCATAAGATAGGGAACTGACTGAGATTTGATGTATCTCACCCCACTATAGTTGCTATATTTCAGGAGTGGTTTGTAGGTTTGATTTACAAGTGGAGCTATGCTTGGATGTTTCAAGAGAAGCTTAGTAGAGCTTATTCCGCTGTGTATTTGTAGTATACAATTGAGGATATTGTATATTGATCTTAGATTTTTGCTTTGGCTAATTTCCATGTCTTGTACCATAGATTGTATTATGTATTAGAAATGATCAAGTATGTGAATTATGCCATTAGGCACTTATGATGGTGTAAGTACCAAATTAAACACTTGTATGGTATTATTCTAGATAAATATTATACAGGGAGTTACAGTTTGTAGTTGAGAGAAGGTTGGGGGGCGTGACCCTATAATGGAGGTAGCTGAGGCGTTGCTTGTATTCAATCAGCTCGATGACATAATGACAATCACAAAAGGTAGTGATAAAATATAATTGATTAGACTAAGAAAGTGAAGGAAAAAAACCTGTAAAGAGGATTTAAATGAGATATTATCATTTTCAATGGAGAGGTAGAGGAAAAAAAAGAGATTGATGAATATGTAAAAGTAAATGATTGAAGTATTCTATTTATAATAAATAAAAAACTTACTCAAAATGGTAATATAGTATAATATTTAATAAAGAACCATTGTTATTTTATCAAAATATTAAAATAATTATTTTGTATTAAAAAAAATTGTAAAGTTAAAACAAAATACCAATAGTAGCACGTTGGTTCAATTTTGTTTAGTGTACTGATAACAAAATATCATATGGCTTACAATTATGTTTTTTCCCGCAAAAGGAAAAGTCGATTGGGTGGAATTGTACGGTAAAAAATTTGTGTACCATTTTTTTTCAAACACTATAATATATCATTATTTTGTTAAGTATATTGGGTTGAATGTACATCTGTGAACAGATAATGAAATTGATAGCATATGTTACATCATTAATAAAACTGATAGTGTGTCAGAAGGTAACAAACATACTTTATAAATTAGACTTTATTGTCATTCTGTCATTGTAGTATTTTGGGCACTTCTTGTGTCTCTTTTTTCGAATGCATCTTTTGGATTTTAAATTAAAAAAAAAAATAGACTTTATAAAGTGAAAGGCTATAATATAATATTATTTTGCTTAATTTATTAAGTTGAATGTTCAACTAAAATTGACAGCATATGTTATATTATTAATAAAGTTGGTAGAGTGTATCAGAAGGTAACAAATATAGATTTTATAAAGTGAAATGTAATCTACAAACTATCTATTTGAATACAAATTAAATATTTAACTAGGTTCAAAAGGATAATATAAAGCAAGAATTTTTGTGATAAGGACACGTGTGATTTGAAGCGAAAGGTCTGTGCTAGTGGTTTCAGAGCAGGGTTTTATTGGCTCGAGAAGATAACATGAATAAGCATGTCACAACTGGAAAATTTCTTTCCAATAAGTTAATTTTGATGATTTAGAGGATGTGTTTGTAGTTGAGAGTAGGTTGGGGGTATGACCCTGTAATGGGGGTAGGTGAGGCGTTGCTCATATTCAATCATATTGATGATAAAATGACAATCACAAAAGATAGTGGTAAAATATAATTGATTAGACTAAGAAAGTGAAGGAAAAAAAACCTGTAAAGAGGATTTAAATGAGATATTATCATTTTCAATGGAGAGGTAGAGGAAAAAAAAGAGATTGATGAATATGTAAAAGTAAATGATTGAAGTATTCTATTTATAATAAATAAAAAACTTACTCAAAATGGTAATATAGTATAATATTTAATAAAGAACCATTGTTATTTTATCAAAATAGTAAAATCATCATTTTTGTATTAAAAAAAATTGTAAAGTTAAAACAAAATACCAATAGTAGCAGGTTCGTTCAATTTTGTTTAGTGTACTGATAATAAAATATCACATGGCTTACAATTATGTTTTTTCCCGCAAATGGAAAAGTCGATTGAGTTGAATTGTACGGAAAAAAATTTGTGTACCATTTTTTTTCAAACACTATATTATATCATTATTTTGTTAAGTATATTGGGTTGAATATGCATCTGTGAACAGATAATGAAATTGGCAACATATGTTATATCATTAGTAAAACAGATAGTGTGTCAGAAGGTAACAAATATACTTTATAAATTAGACTTTATTGTCATTCTGTCATTGTTGTATTTTGGGCACTTCTTGTGTCTCTTTTTTTGAATGCATCTTTTGGAGTTAAATAAAAATAAAAAATAGACTTTATAAAGTGAAAGGCTATAATATAATATTATTTTGCTTAATATATTGGGTTGAATGTACAACTAAAATTGACAGCATATGTTATATTATTAATAAAATTGGTAGAGTGTATCAGAAGGTAACAAATATAGACTTTATAAAGTGAAATGTAATCTACAAACTATCCATTTGAATACAAATTAAACATTTAACTAGGTTCAAAAGGATAATATACAGCAAGATTTTTTGTGATAAGTACACGTGTGATTTGAAGGGAAAAGGTCTGTGCTAGTGGTTTAAGAGCAGAGTTTTATTGGCTCGAAAAGATAATATGAATAGGCATGTCACAACTGGTAATTTTCTTTCCATTAAGTTAATTTTGACGATTTAGAGGATGTGTTTGTAGTTGAGAGTAGGTTGGGGGTGTGACCCTGTAATGGGGGTAGCTGAGGCGTTGCTCGTATTCAATCAGCTCGATGATAAAATGACAATCACAAAAGGTAGTGATAAAATATAATTAATTAGACTATGAAAGTGAAGGAAAAATCCCTGTAAAGAGGATTTAAATGAGATATTATCATTTTCAATGGAGAGGTAGAGGAAAAAAAAGAGATTGATGAATATGTAAAAGTAAATGATTGAAGTATTCTATTTATAATAAATAAAAAACTTACTCAAAATGGTAATATAGTATATTATTTAATAAAGAACCATTGTTATTTTATCAAAATAGTAAAATTATTATTTTTGTATGTAAAGTTAAAACAAAATACCAATAGTAGCAGGTTGGTTCAATTTTGTTTAGTGTACTGATAACAAAATATCACAAGGCTTACGATTATGTTTTTTCCCGCAAATGGTAAAGTTGATTGGGTTGAATTGTACGGTAATAATTTTGTGTACCATTTTTTTTCAAACACTATAATATAATATTATTTTTGTTAAGTATATTGGGTTGAATGTAGATCTGTGATTAGATAATGAAATTGGCAGCATATGTTATATCATTAATAAAACTGATAGTGTGTCAGAAGGTAACAAACAGACTTTATAAATTAGACTTTATTGTCTTTCTCTCATTGTAGTATTTTGGGCACTTCTTGTGTCTCTTTTTTTGAATGCATCTTTTGGATTTAAAATTAATAAAAAATAGACTTTATAAAGTGAAAGGCTATACTATAATATTATTTTGATTAATATATTGGGTTGAATGTACAACTAAAATTGACAACATATGTTATATTATTAATAAAATTGGTAGAGTGTATCAGAAGGTAACAAATATAGACTTTATAAAGTGAAGTGTAATCTAGAAACTATCCATTTGAATACAAATTAAATATTTATCTAGGTTGAAAAGGATAATATAAAGAAAGATTGTTTGTGATAAGAACATGTGTGATTTCAAGGGAAAGGTCTGTGCTAGTGGTTTCGGAGCAGGGTTTTATTGGCTCGAGAAGATAACATGAATAGGCATGTCACAGCTGGTAATTTGCTTTCCAATAAGTTAATTTTGATGATTTGGAGAATGCGTTTGTAGTTAAGAGTAGGTTGGGGGGACGTGACCCTGTAATGGGGGTAGCTGAGGCGTTGCTCGTATTCAATCAGCTCGATGACATAATGACAATCACAAAAGGTAGTGATTAAATATAATTGATTAGACTAAGAAAGTGAAGGAAAAAAAACCTGTAAAGAGGATTTATTTGAGATATTATCATTTTCAATGGCGAGGTAGAGGAAAAAAAAGAGATTGATGAATATGTAAAAGTAAATGATTGAAGTATTCTATTTATAAAAAATAAAAAACTTACTCAAAATGGCAATATAGTATAATATTTAATAAAGAACCATTGTTATTTAATCAAAATAGTGAAATAATTATTTTGGTATTAAAAAAATTGTAAAGTCAAAACAAAATACCAATAGTAGCAGGTTGGTTCAATTTTGTTTAGTGTACTGATAACAAAATATCACATGGCTTACAATTCTGTTTTTTCCCGCAAATGGAAAAGTCGATTGAGTTGAATTGTATGGTAAAAAATTTGTGTACCATTTTTTTTTCAAACACTATAATATATCATTATTTTGTTAAGTATATTGGGTTGAATGTACATCTGTGAACAGATAATGAAATTGGCAGCATATGTTATATCATTAATAAAACTGATAGTGTGTCAGAAGGTAACAAACATACTTTATAAATTAGACTTTATTGTCATTCTGTCATTGTACTATTTTGGGCACTTCTTGTGTCTCTTTTTTTGAATGCATCTTTTGGATTTAAAATAAAATAAAAAATAGACTTTATAAAGTGAAAGGCTATAATATAATATTATTTTGCTTAATATATTGGGTTGAATGTACAACTAAAATTGACAGCATATGTTATATTATTAAAAAAATTGGTAGAATACGTGTATCAGAAGGTAACAAATATAGACTTTATAAAGTGAATTGTAATCTACAAACTGTCCATTTGAATTCAAATTGAATATTTAACTAGGTTCAAAAGGATAGTATAAAGCAAGATTGTTTGTGATAAGGACATGTGTGATTTCAAGGGAAAGGTCTGAGCTAGTGGTTTCAGAGCAGGGTTTTATGGGCTCGAGAAGATAACATGAATAGGCATGTCACAACTGGTAATTTTCTTTCCATTAAGTTAATTTTGATGATTTAGAGGATGTGTTTGTAGTTTAGAGTAGGTTGGGAGTGTGACCCTGTAATGGGGGTAGCTGAGACGTTGCTCGTATTCAATCAGCTCGATGATAAAATGAATATCACAAAAGGTAGTGATAAAATATAATTGATTAGACTATGAAAGTTAAGGAAATTCCCTGTAAAGAGGATTTAAATGAGATATTATCATTTTCAATGGAGAGGTAGAGGAAAAAAAAAGAGATTGACGAATATGTAAAAGTAAATGATTGAAGTATTCTATTTATAATAAATAAAAAACTTACTCAAAATGGTAATATAGTATATTATTTAATAAAGAACCATTGTTATTTTATCAAAATAGTAAAATTATTATTTTTGTATGTAAAGTTAAAACAAAATACCAATAGTAGCAGGTTGGTTCAATTTTGTTTAGTGTACTGATAACAAAATATCACAAGGCTTACGATTATGTTTTTTCCCGCAAATGGTAAAGTTGATTGGGTTGAATTATACGGATATATTTTGTGTACCATTTTTTTTCAAACACTATAATATAATATTATTTTGTTAAGTATATTAGGTTGAATGTACATCTGTGATCAGATAATGAAATTGGCAGCATATGTTATATCATTAATAAAACTGATAGTGTGTCAGAAGGTAACAAACATACTTTATAAATTAGACTTTATTGTCATTCTGTCATTGTAGTATTTTTGGCACTTCTTGTGTCTCTTTTTTTGAATGCATCTTTTGGATTTAAAATAAAAATAAAAAATAGACTTTATAAAGTGAAAGGCTGTAATATAATATTATTTTGTTTAATATTTTGGGTTGAATGTACAACTAAAATTGACAGCATATGTTATATTATTAATAAAATTGGTAGAGTGTATCCGAAGGTAACAAATATAGACTTTATAAAGTGAAATGTAATCTACAAACTATCCATTTGAATACAAATTAAATATTTAACTAGGTTAAAAAGGATAATATAAAGCAAGATTTTTTATGATAAGGACATGTGTGATTTGAAGGGAAAAGGTCTGTGCTAGTGGTTTAAGAGCAGGGTTTTATTGGCTCGAGAAGATAACATGAATAGGCATGTCACAACTGGTAATTTTCTTTCCATTAAGTTAATTTTGATGATTTAGAGGATGTGTTTGTAGTTTAGAGTAGGTTGGGGGTGTGACCCTGTAATGGGGGTAGCTGAGACGTTGCTCGTATTCAATCAGCTCGATGATAAAATGACAATCACAAAAGGTAGTGATAAAATATAATTGATTAGACTATGAAAGTTAAGGAAAAATCCCTGTAAAGAGGATTTAAATGAGATATTATCATTTTCAATGGAGAGGTAGAGGAAAAAAAAGAGATTGATGAATATGTAAAAGTAAATGATTGAAGTATTGTATTTATAATAAATAAAAAACTTACTCAAAATGGTAATATAGTATATTATTTAATAAAGAACCATTGTTATTTTATCAAATTAGTAAAATTATTATTTTTGTATGTAAAGTTAAAACAAAATACCAATAGTAGCACGTTGGTTCAATTTTGTTTAGTGTACTGATAACAAAATATCACAAGGCTTACGATTCTGTTTTTTCCCGCAAATGGTAAAGTTGATTGGGTTGAATTATACGGTAATAATTTTGTGTACCATTTTTTTTCAAACACTATAATATAATATTATTTTGTTAAGTATATTAGGTTGAATGTACATCTGTGATCAGATAATGAAATTGGCAGCATATGTTATATCATTAATAAAACTGATAGTTTGTCAGAAGGTAACAAATAGACTTTATAAATTAAACTTTATTGTCATTCTGTCATTGTAGTATTTTGGGCACTTCTTGTGTCTCTTTTTGAATGCATCTTTTGGATTTAAAAAAAAATAGACTTTATAAAGTGAAAGGCTATACTATAATATTATTTTGCTTAATATATTGGGTTGAATGTACAACTAAAATTGACAACATATGTTATATTATTAATAAAATTGGTAGAGTGTATCAGAAGGTAACAAATATAGACTTTATAAAGTGAAATGTAATCTAGAAACTATCCATTTGAATACAAATTAAGTATTTATCTAGGTTGAAAAGGATAATATAAAGAAAGATTGTTTGTGATAAGGACATGTGTGATTTCAAGGGAAAGGTCTGTGCTAGTGGTTTCGGAGCAGGGTTTTATTGGCTCGAGAAGATAACATGAATAGGCATGTCACAGCTGGTAATTTGCTTTCCAATAAGTTAATTTTGATGATTTGGAGGATGCGTTTGTAGTTAAGAGTAGGTTGGGGGGACGTGACCCTGTAATGGGGGTAGCTGAGGCGTTGCTCGTATTCAATCAGCTCGATGACATAATGACAATCACAAAAGGTAGTGATAAAATATAATTGATTAGACTAAGAAAGTGAAGGAAAAAAATCTTGTAAAGAGGATTTATTTGAGATATTATCATTTTCAATGGCGAGGTAGAGGAATAAAAAGAGATTGATGAATATGTAAAAGTAAATGATTGAAGTATTCTATTTATAAAAAATAAAAAACTTACTCAAAATGGCAATATAGAATAATATTTAATAAAGAACCATTGTTATTTAATCAAAATAGTGAAATAATTATTTTGGTATTAAAAAAATTGTAAAGTCAAAACAAAATACCAATAGTAACAGGTTGGTTCAATTTTGTTTAGTGTACTGATAACAAAATATCACATGGCTTACAATTCTGTTTTTTCCCGCAAATGGAAAAGTCGATTGAGTTGAATTGTATGGTAAAAAATTTGTGTACCTTTTTTTCAAACACTATAATATATCATTATTTTGTTAAGTATATTGGGTTGAATGTACATCTGTGAACAAATAATGAAATTGGCAGCATATGTTATATCATTAATAAAACTGATAGTGTGTCAGAAGGTAACAAACATACTTTATAAATTAGACTTTATTGTCATTCTGTCATTGTAGTATTTTTGGCACTTCTTGTGTCTCTTTTTTTGAATGCATCTTTTGGATTTAAAATAAAAATAAAAAATAGACTTTATAAAGTGAAAGGCTATAATATAATATTATTTTGCTTAATATATTGGGTTGAATGTACAACTAAAATTGACAGCATATGTTATATTATTAATAAAATTGGTAGAGTGTATCAGAAGGTAACAAATATAGACTTTATAAAGTGAAATGTAATCTACAAACTATCCATTTGAATACAAATTAAATATTTAACTAGGTTCAAAAGGATAATATAAAGCAAGATTTTTTATGATAAGGACACGTGTGATTTGAAGGGAAAAGGTTTGTGCTAGTGGTTTAAGAGCAGGGTTTTATTGGCTCGAGAAGATAACATGAATAGGCATGTCACAACTGGTAATTTTCTTTCCATTAAGTTAATTTTGATGATTTAGAGGATGTGTTTGTAGTTTAGAGTAGGTTGGGGGTGTGACCCTGTAATGGGGGTAGCTGAGACGTTGCTCGTATTCAATCAGCTCGATGATAAAATGAATCTCACAAAAGGTAGTGATAAAATATAATTGAATAGACTATGAAAGTTAAGGTAAAATCCTTGTAAAGAGGATTTAAATGAGATATTATCATTTTCAATGGAGAGGTAGAGGAAAAAAAAGAGATTGATGAATATGGAAAAGTAAATGATTGAAGTATTCTATTTATAATAAATAAAAAACTTACTCAAAATGGTAATATAGTATATTATTTAATAAAGAACCATTGTAATTTTATCAAAATAGTAAAATTATTATTTTTGTATGTAAAGTTAAATCAAAATACCAATAGTAGCACGTTGGTTCAATTTTGTTTAGTGTACTGATAACAAAATATCACAAGGCTTACGATTCTGTTTTTTCCCGCAAATGGTAAAGTTGATTGGGTTGAATTATACGGTAATAATTTTGTGTACCATTTTTTTTCAAACACTATAATATAATATTATTTTGTTAAGTATATTGGGTTGAATGTACATATGTGATCAGATAATGAAATTGGCAGCATATGTTATATCATTAATAAAACTGATAGTTTGTCAGAAGGAAACAAATAGACTTTATAAATTAGACTTTATTGTCATTCTGTCATTGTAGTATTTTGGGCACTTCTTGTGTCTCTTTTTTTGAATGCATCTTTTGGATTTAAAAAAAAAAAGACTTTATAAAGTGAAAGACTATAATATAATATTATTTTGCTTAATATATTGGGTTGAATGTACAACTAAAATTAACGGCATATGTTATATTATTATTAAAATTGGTAGAGTGTATCAGAAGGTAACAAATATAGACTTTATAAAGTGAAATGTAATCTACAAACTATCCATTTGAATACAAATTAAATATTTAACTAGGTTCAAAAGGATAATATAAAGCAAGATTTTTTATGATAAGGACACGTGTGATTTGAAGGGAAAAGGTCTGTGCTAGTGGTTTAAGAGCAGGGTTTTATTGGCTCGAGAAGATAACATGAATAGGCATGTCACAACTGGTAATTTTCTTTCCATTAAGTTAATTTTGATGATTTAGAGGATGTGTTTGTAGTTTAGAGTAGGTTGGGGTTGTGACCCTGTAATGGGGGTAGCTGAGACGTTGCTCGTATTCAATAAGCTCGATGATAAAATGACAATCACAAAAGGTAGTGATAAAATATAATTGATTAGACTATGAAAGTTAAGGAAAAATCCATGTAAAGAGGATTTAAATGAGATATTATCATTTTGAATGGAGAGGTAGAGGAAAAAAAAGAGATTGATGAATATGTAAAAGTAAATGATTGAAGTATTCTATTTATAATAAATAAAAAACTTACTCAAAATGGTAATATAGTATATTATTTAATAAAGAACCATTGTTATTTTATCAAAATAGTAAAATTATTATTTTTGTATGTAAAGTTAAAACAAAATACCAATAGTAGCACGTTGGTTCAATTTTGTTTAGTGTACTGATAACAAAATATCACAAGGCTTACGATTCTGTTTTTTCCCGCAAATGGTAAAGTTGATTGGGTTGAATTATACGGTAATAATTTTGTGTACCATTTTTTTTCAAACACTATAGTATAATATTATTTTGTTAAATATATTGGGTTGAATGTACATCTGTGATCAGATAATGAAATTGGCAGCATATGTTATATCATTAATAAAACTGATAGTTTGTCAGAAGGTAACAAATAGACTTTATAAATTAGACTTTATTGTCATTCTGTCATTGTAGTATTTTGGGCACTTCTTGTGTCTCTTTTTTTGAATGCATCTTTTGGATTTAAAATAAAAATAAAAAATAGGCTTTATAAAGTGAAAGGCTATAATATAATATTATTTTGTTTAATATATTGGGTTGAATGTACAACTAAAATTGACAGGATATGTTATATTATTAAGAAAATTGGTAGAGTGTATCTGAAGGTAACAAATATAGACTTTATAAAGTGAAATGTAATCTAGAAACTATCCATTTTAATACAAATTAAGTATTTATCTAGGTTGAAAAGGATAATATAAAGAAAGATTGTTTGTGATAAGGACATGTGTGATTTCAAGGGAAAGGTCTGTGCTAGTGGTTTCAGAGCAGGGGTTTATTGCCTCGAGAAGATAACATGAATAGGCATGTCACAGCTGGTAATTTGCTTTTCCAATAATTAATTTTGATGATTTAGAGGATGTGTTTGTAGTTAAGAGTAGGTTGGGGGGACGTGACCCTGTAATGGGGGTAGCTGAAGCGTTGCTCGTATTCAATCAACTCGATGACATAATGACAATCACAAAAGGTAGTGATAAAATAAAATTGATTAGACTAAGAAAGTGAAGGAAAAAAAACCTGTAAAGAGGATTTAAATGAGATATTATCATTTTCAATGGAGAGGTAGAGAAAAAAAAAGAGATTGATGAATATGTAAAAGTAAATGATTGAAGTATTCTATTTATAAAAAATAAAAAATTACTCAAATGGTAATATAGTAAAATATTTAATAAAGAACCATTGTTATTTAATCAAAATAGTGAAATAATTATTTTTGTATTAAAAAAATTGTAAAGTTAAAACAAAATACCAATAGTAGCAGGTTGGTTCAATTTTGTTTAGTGTACTGATAACAGAATATCACTTGGCTTACAATTCTGTTTTTTCCCGCAAAAGGAAAAGTCGATTGGGTTGAATTGTACGATAAAAAATTTGTGTACCATTTTTTTTTCAAACACTATAATATATCATTATTTTGTTAAGTATATTGGGTTGAATGTACATCTGTGAACAGATAATGAAATTGGCAGCATATGTTATATCATTAATAAAACTGATAGTGTGTCAGAAGGTAACAAACATACTTTATAAATTAGACTTTATTGTCATTCTGTCATTGTACTATTTTGGGCACTTCTTGTGTCTCTTTTTTTGAATGCATCTTTTGGATTTAAAATAAAATAAAAAATAGACTTTATAAAGTGAAAGGCTATAATATAATATTATTTTGCTTAATATATTGGGTTGAATGTACAACTAAAATTGACAGCATATGTTATATTATTAAAAAAATTGGTAGAATTCGTGTATCAGAAGGTAACAAATATAGACTTTATAAAGTGAATTGTAATCTACAAACTGTCCATTTGAATTCAAATTGAATATTTAACTAGGTTCAAAAGGATAGTATAAAGCAAGATTGTTTGTGATAAGGACATGTGTGATTTCAAGGGAAAGGTCTGAGCTAGTGGTTTCAGAGCAGGGTTTTATTGGCTCGAGAAGATAACATGAATAGGCATGTCACAACTGGTGTAATACCCCGTATTTTTATAATGCTCTGGATAATATATGTTGAGATCCAGTGTGCTCTGAGTATTTTATCTGATAAGATAATTAGAGCAACTGATGAACTCAGAGCTAATCAGATTAATATTATCTAATTCTAAGGTTTTATTAATTGGTGCGAATGAGATAATTTGGACTTTTAGTAGTGTTACTAATTGAGGATATTTTCCTATATCATTTCCTTTTCCCTCATTTGCCTTATATAGTAACATTGGAGAGAGAAAGTAGAGAGAAGAAAGAAGAAAGGAAAGAAAAAGGGAGAAAAGGGAAAGGAGAGAAAATCCAAGAGTTCAAGATCAAGAATCATCATCTCACCTTCATCAATTCATCTTAGCTTCTTCATCATCATCTTCTAATCCAGGTGGGTTCTAGATAGATACCTTAGTGTAGAATTTCCGGAGGTTCTAGAGTTAGGTTGGATTTTGAGGAAAATGAGTTTTTTTGCAAAATCAAAGAATCTAACGGTTGGATTGTGTTATAAATTGTGTAGTATGATCAATATATGTGTAGAATCGTCTCTTAATAATTGTTATGATGTTTGGTATTGATTGGAATGAGTTGGAAATGGAATGGGTTTGAAAATGTTAGGGTTTTGTGTAAAAACTATGAAGTTGTTGGATAGACCATGGTAGAACCATGATAAAATACCTTTAGTGGTTGTTTGGGTATGGTTTTGAGGGAGAATGTATGGGTTGGAGGTTGCTGTCATGAGGGTTTATTTTTCTGCATAACGCAGTGCGCGCTTAGCGCGGTATGCCCGCTTAGTGCCATCTGGAGAATTCTCACCCCTTCCAGGTAGCGAGGAGCGCGCTTAGCGCGGGTGGGGCCCACTTAGCGCGACCTGGAACAAAAATAAAAAAAAATTCTAAAATTCATATCTTTTGACTCGGGTGTCCGATTCAAGTGTTCTTGGTACCGACGAAGAGCTATGAGAATATCCTACCTAATGGAAGTGGAAATTACCGATTTTGATGCCCGATTAAATAATCGGAGGAAAACCAAGAGTGGTACCATTATGTTGAATTATCATATGTAATTCTATTGAGTAAATGTGATATGCTATGCTTATTCTATTGTTGTTTATCATAATTGTGAGAGAATATGCATGCTTAAAATATGAAATAGGTAGAGTGAGGAATATTACCATAAAACTATGTTGGAACCTAGTAACAGCTAGGAAATTGTTGAATAACATGACGACGACGCTCGTGCATGAGAGGCCGAGGCGTGCGTCTATTATCGAATAATATGGAAAGATTTACACTAGTATGGATCATGTTGTATTGCGTTTTATTCGAGGAAAGACAAAAGAGGTCTTAAGGCTAGTATGGTCGGGTGATTTTCGAATACAATCACATTTATGTATATGATCACGTAATCGTAACCATCGCCCTTGAGAGGCATTCATGAGTCTCGAGCTCCTCTGAATGCAGGCATTACTGGTTGGCAGGTTTGATTCCCAATGTTATAGTACGATGAAACCTACGGGTAGAGACTTGTGATGGTATGAGAGGCCATGAGAAGTGACGAATTAAGGAGATAATGCGTCCCTTAATTCCGAATCCATTTCGTATGCTAAGTAACTACAAGGATCCATGACTCGGGTCGACTTCTAGACGTAGAAGCGGACGGGAAAAGGGGATGCCTTGGTAAGGTTATTGATTAGTGATATTGTGAGTTAACAAGACTCACGAACATGGATCCATATAGTGTATGTGAGTACTTAAAGTCATCCCCCTTCCCTTTTGACTTGAGTTAGGTTTGTTAGAACCTTGTAAAGCCGAGAGGACTTATAGGATAGAGAACTCACTGAAATTGATGTATCTCACCCCATGTTGTTGTTACATCACAGGTACAACAGTTACGACGAAGGGTAAGGACAAAGTTATTTGACTTTTCCTTACGGATTGTAGCTTTTATGTGGCAAGGCTTCCATTGTGAAGATTATTTTGAGATCATTATTTGATCTAGTTCTTAGTGCTGGAATATCTTGTATATATAATGCCATAGTTTTTTTGTATTAGGTATTTTGGGCATGTATATGTATAATGTGTTAACTAGGGACTTATTGTATTTCAGTACCAAAACGAGAATTCATGTATGATATGGATGCTTTTATGTATTATATTATATATGGGTGTTACAGTTGGTATCAGACCAGGTCGTATCCTCGACCTAGCCATGAAATAATATAAGTATTTTCTTTCCGTTTCATATGCGTTGTGTCGCCATTGGTCTTACGTGTTATATTTATGGTATTGAGCCTGATCAACTTAATCCTATCTGTATGACATTTAGGAACATGGCCGATAGGCGCAGAAACACTCGTGGTAGATCGAGAACCACTCCAGTTGGGACAAATCCACCAGATGCATCAACAACAGAATCAGTTTGTGCAACAAATAATGCAGTAAATGGCTGGGGTCTGCATCCTCCAGTGGTTGTTCCCGAAGCTACAGGTGGAAGCTTTAGGGATTTCATCCGTATGAATCCTCCGGAATTTCAGGGAGGGTTAGATCCGGTAAAGGCTCATGAGTGGATAGCCAGTATGGAAAGAATTTTCCTCATAGTCCAGTGTAGTGAGGAAAATAAGGTGGTTTACGCTTCTCACTTGTTGAAGGGTCCTGCCATGAGGTGGTGGGAGAGTGCCTCAGCCTTGATGACCATTCAAGAGGTATCCAAGGTTTGGGATCAGTTTAAGGAAAATTTTATGGAGAAGTATTTCCCAAGTTCCTTAAGGTCTCAGAAGGAGTTCGAGTTTCAACAGTTGAGACATGGTAACTTGACTGTGGCCGCTTATGCGGAGAGGTTTGAAGTTATGGCTGTTTATTCTAGGCAGGCTATGTATGCTCCGGACGAGAGGTGGAAGATCAATCAGTTTCTTTTTGGTTTGAGGGCCGAAATTTCGCATAGCGTGTCTCAGAGGGAGTTCACTAGGTATGCCGAATTGTTAAGGCAGTGTTACGTGGCAGAACACAATTTGAAGAAGGTACAAGCAGAAGGAGAGTTGAGTAGGTTAAATCAAGGTGATCGAGGAAGATCAAATCAACAATATAGACCGAGACAACAAGCTTTTAAAGGGAAGCAAGTTCAGAGTTCTAGGGCAAGTGCGCCTCCTGTGTGCCGTTTTTGTGGAAAGATGCATGGTGGTAGATGTCACTTCGAAGGGGTGGAGTGTCATCGGTGTCATAGAATGGGTCATTTGGCGAGGGATTATCCTCAATTTAGAAATCAGACACAAGGGAGGAATATTGGCCGAGTTTATACCTTGGATGCAAGGAAGGCGAAAGGTGACAACTCTTTGATTGCGGGTACGTGTTTCGTTAATGGGCATCCTTGCTTTTTATTATTTGTTTGTGGAGCCACACACTCTTTTGTATCGATGAAATGTGTGAAGCGACTTGGGTTGTAAGTTGTTCCGTTGTCTCCACCCATGGTGGTTACTACTGCCATGGATGAGATAGTGGAAACACCTCTAATGTGTGAGAATTATGTTTTGTCCGTGAATGATAGAGTTTTTTAGATTGACCTTATATGTTTACCGCTTAAGAAAGTGGATGTCGTTTTGGGGATGGATTGGCTTTCTGCTAATTCGGTGTTTATTGGGTGTGAAGAAAAGCTAATCATCATTCCATCTGTTGAGGCTACCCCAAAGGATATGTTAACAACTATTTTAGAAGGTACGGTGGGAATGATAAATTTCTTGTTTGAGAAGGAGAAATCGGTTTTACTGGTTCTTACTAAGGAGGGGAGTAGTGAGAAGCAAGTGCTGAGTATTCCTATAGTTTGTGAGTTTCCCAAAGTTTTTCCTGAGGACTTACTTCTCTTCCTCCAGAGAGAGAAGTTGAGTTCTCTATTGACCTAGTACCAGGAACGGCTCCTATATCCATTTCTCCTTATCGGATGACACCACTTGAATTAAGGGAATTAAAGGACCAATTGAAGGACCTGATGGCTAAGCATTTTGTTAAACCTAGCGTTTCACCATGGGGAGCTCCTGTTTTGTTGGTAAAGAAGAAAGATGGTAGAATGCGGTTGTGTATTGACTATCGTAAGTTGAACAAAGTCACCATTAAGAACAAGTACCCCTTACCCAGGATAGAAGACCTGTTAGATCAATTGAAAGGAGCCTGTGTGTTCTCGAAGATTGATTTGCGGTTGGGTTATCATCAGATCCTAGTGAAGAGTTCCGATGTGCCTAAGACTGCATTTAGGACCCGTTACGGCCATTACGAATTCTTAGTGATGCCTTTCGGTGTGACTAATGCTCCAGCTATTTTCATGGATTACATGAACCGTATATTTCAAGCTTTCTTGGACCAATTTGTCATAATCTTTATTGACGACATTCTTATTTATTCTCGTACTCCACAAGAGCACGGAGAACATCTGAGAATTGTCTTATCGGTATTGCAAGAGAAGCAACTTTTTGCTAAGTTAAGCAAGTGTGAGTTTTGGATGACGGAAGTTAAATTTCTTAGTCACGTCATATCTCAAGGTGGTGTGGCAGTGGATCCGTCGAAGGTAGAAGCAGTGATTAATTGGGAGAGACCAAGGAATGCTTCAGAAGTTATAAGTTTCTTGGGATTAGCAGGTTACTATAGAAGATTTATTAAAGGTTTTTCTCAGTTGGCCTTACCAATGACAAAACTTACTCGAAAAGATTTTGCTTATGAGTGGGATTCGGGTTGTGAACAAAGCTTTATGAAATTGAAGGAAAGTTTGACGACTGCTCCAGTGTTAATTATTCCTGACCCTAACAACTCCTATGAAGTATTTTGCGATGCTTCTAAGAAGGGATTAGGAGGTGTTCTGATGCAAGGCGGTCAAGTGGTAGCTTATGCTTCTCGACAATTGAAAGTTCATGAGAAGAATTATCCAACTCACGATTTGGAACTAGCAGCAGTTGTGTTTGCACTGAAGGTGTGGCGCCATTATCTGTACGGTGTGCATTTTGAAATGTTCAGTGATCATAAAAGTTTGAAATATTTGTTTGATCAAAAGGAGCTGAATATGCGACAAAGGAGGTGGATGGAGTACTTAAAGGATTATGACTTAGAATTGAAGTATCATCCAGGAAAAGCAAATAAAGTAGTAGATGCATTAAGTCGGAAAATGGTTTATAGTGCCGAATTGATGTTATTGGAGTATGCTTTGTTGGAGAAGTTTAGAGATCTTAATCTTCAGTTTGTGTGGACTCCGAATGGTGTAATTATGGGAAACTTGAACGTACATTCTACCCTTAGGGAGGAAATTCAACAAGGACAAGGGTTAGATGAGAAGTTTCAAGAGATGTTATTTCAACCGGGTTTTACACGAACAGCGGATGGGATTGTTCTGTTTAACCAAAGAATTTGTGTTCCGAATGATGTGGTATTAAAAAGAAAGATTTTGGACGAAGCTCATAAAGGTACTTTTACGATACATCCTGGTTCTTTGAAGATGTATCAAGACTTAAAGAAGGATTATTGGTGGCCAGGAATGAAAAAGGATATTGCGGTGTACATATCAGAATGTGTAGTGTGCCAACAGGTGAAAATTGAACACCAAAGGCCAGGCGGTCTGTTACAACCTTTAGAGATTCTAGTTTGGAAGTGGGATAGTATTTCTATGGACTTTGTAGTAGGTTTACCCTGTACGCAAGGTGGTTATGATTCTATTTGGGTGATTGTGGATCGACTAACGAAATCTCCGCATTTCTTAGTCGTGAAGACTACTTACAAGGCAAGTCATCTTGCAAGGTTGTTTATTTCTAAAATAGTGAGATTGCATGGTGTTCCCTCTGGCATTGTGTTCGATAGAGATCCAAAGTTTACTTCAAGGTTTTGGAAGGTTTTTCAACAAGCTATGGGTACGAAGTTGCGTTTGAGCACGTCGAATCATCCTCAGACGGATGGTCAGACTGAGCGAACGATACAAACGATGGAAGATATGTTAAGAGCTTGTGTGCTAGAGAGTAGAGGAAATTGGAAGGAACTTTTACCGTTAATTGAGTTTTCTTATAACAATAGTTACCATGTGAGCATCGGTATGGCTCCTTACGAAGCATTGTATGGGAGAAAATGTAGAACGCCTTTGTGTTGGGCGGAGGTTAGTGAAGACAAAATTTTGGGACCCGAAATTATCCAAGAGACTACGGAAAAGATTAGAATGAGCCGTGTTAAAGTTAAACAAGCTCGAGATCGTCAGAAGAGTTATGCGGATAACCGTAGAAGACCTTTGGAGTTTGATTAGGGGGATCACGTGTTTTTGAAAGTTACTCCGAGATTGAGATTGAAAGGACCATTTAAGTCACGCAAGTTAAGTCTGAGATACGTGGGACCGTATCAAATCTTAGAAAGGATCGGAGAAGTAACATACAGATTGGCCTTACCACCCTCTCTGTCAGAAATGCTTGATGTTTTTCATGTGTCTCAGCTTCGGAAATTTATTCCTGATCCTCTTCAGCCCGTGTTACCTGAATCAGTGGAAATCGAAGCGGATTTAACGTTTGAACCCCAACCGAGTAGTATTGTGGGAAGAGAAACAAAGGTATTAAGGAACAAAGACATTCCTCTTGTTAAGGTGCAATGGGATGTGACGCATCCGGGTGATACTACTTGGGAACTGGAATCGGAGATGAAAGATGCTTACCCTCATTTGTTCAGGTAATCTTTTAAATTCGAGGATGAATTTCTATTTAAGGGGGGGAGGATGTAATACCCCGTATTTTTATAACGCTCTGGATAATATCAGTTGAGATCCAGTGTGCTCTGAGTATTTTATATGATAAGATAATTAAAGCAACTGATGAACTCAGAGTTGATCAGATTAATATTATCTAATTCTAAGGTTTTATTAATTGGTGCGTTTGAGATAATTTGGACTTTTAGTAGTGTTACTAATTGACGATATTTTCCTATATCATTTCCTTTTCCCTCATTTGCCAAAGATAGTAACATTGGAGAGAGAAAGTAGAGAGAAGAAAGAAGAAAGGAAAGAAAAAGGGAGAAAATGGAAAGGAGAGAAAATCCAAGAGTTCAAGATCAAGAATCATCATCTCACCTTCATCAATTCATCTCAGCTTCTTCATCATCATCTTCTAATCCAGGTGGGTTCTAGATAGAGACTTTAGTGTAGAATTTCCGGAGGTTCTAGAGTTAGGTTGGATTTTGAGGAAAATGAGTTTTTTTGCAAAATCAAAGAATCTAACGGTTGGATTGTGTTATAAATATTGTAGTATGATCAATATATGTGTAGAATCATCTCTTAATAATTGTTATGATGTTTGGTATTGATTGGAATGAGTTGGAAATGGAATGGGTTTGAAAATGTTAGGTTTTTGTGTAAAAACTATGAAGTTGTTGGATAGACCATGGTAGAACCATGATAAAGTACCTTTAGTGGTTGTTTGGGTATGGTTTTGAGGGAGAATGTATGGGTTGGAGGTTGCTGTCATGAGGGTTTATTTTTCAGCATAACGCAGAGCGAGCTTAGTGCGGTATGCCCGCTTAGCGCGGTATAGAGAATTATCACCCCTTCCAGGCAGCGAGGAGCGCGCTTAGCGCTGGTGGGGCCCGCTTAGCGCGACCTGGAACAAAAATAAAAATAATTTCTAAAATTCATATCTTTTGACTCGGGTGTCCGATTCAAGTGTTCTTGGTACCGACGGATAGCTATGAGAATACCCTACCCAATGGAAGTGGAAATTATCGGTTTTGATGCCCGATTAAATAATCGGAGGAAAACCAAGAGTGGTACCATTATGTTGAATTATCATATGTAATTCTATTGAGTAAATGTGATATGATATGCTTATTCTATTGTTGTTTATCATAATTGTGAGAGAATATGCATGCTTAAAATATGAAATAGGTAGAGTGAGGATTATTACCATAAAACTATGTTGGAACCTAGTAACGACTAGGAAATTGTTGAATGACATGACGGCGACGCTCGTGCATGAGAGGCCGAGGCATGGGTCTATTATCGAATAGTATGGAAAGATTTACACTAGTATGGATCATGTTGTATTGTGTTTTATTCGAGGAAAGTTCAAAGAGGTCTTAAGGCTAGTATGGTCGGGTGATTGTCGAATACAATCACATTTGTGTATATGATCATGTAATCGTAACCATCGCCCTTGAGAGGCATTCATGAGTCTCGAGCTCCTCTGAATGCAGGCATTACTACTTGGCAAGTTTGATTCCCAATGTTATAGTACGATGGAACCTACGGGCAGAGACTTGTGATGGCATGAGAGGCCATGAGAAGTGACGAATTCAGGAGATAATGCGTCCCTTAATTCTGAATCCATTTCGTATGCCAAGTAACTACAAGGATCCATGACTCGGGTTGACTTCTAGATGTAGAAGCGGACGGGAAAAGGGGATGCCTTGGTAATGTTATTGATAAGTGATATTGTGAGTTAACAAGACTCACGAACATGGATCCATATAGTGTATGTGAGTACTTAAATTCATCCCCCTTCCCTTTTGACTTGAGTTAGGTTTGTTAGAACCTTGTAAAGCCGAGAGGACTTATAGGATAGAGAACTCACTGAGATTGATGTATCTCACCCCATGTTGTTGTTACATCACAGGTACAGCAGTTACGGCGAAGGGTAAGGACAAAGTTATTTGACTTTTCCTTACGGATCGTAGCTTTTGTGTAGCAAGGCTTCCGCTGTGAAGATTATTTTGAGATCATTATTTGATCTAGTTCTTAGTGCTGGAACATCTTGTATATATAATGACATAGTTTTTTTGTATTAGGTATTTTGGGCATGTATGTGTATAATGTGTTAACTAGAGACTTATTGTATTTCAGAACCAAAATGAGAATTCATGTATGATATGGATACTTTGATGTATTATATTATATATGAGTGTTACAACTGGTAATTTTCTTTCCAATAAGTTAATTTTGATGATTTAGAGGTTGTGTTTGTAGTTGAGAGTAGATTGGGGGTGTGACCCTGTAATGGGGGTAGCAGAGGCATTGCTCGTATTCAATCAGCTCGATGATAAAATGACAATCACAAAAGGTAGTGAGAAAATATAATTGATTAGACTAAGAAAGTGAAGGAAAAAAACCTGTAAAGAGGATATAAATGAGATATTATCATTTTCAATGAAAAGGTAGAGGAAAAAAAAGAGATTGATGAATATGTAAAAGTAAATGATTGAAGTATTCTATTTATAATAAATAAAAAACTTACTCAAAATGGTAATATAATATATTATTTAATAAAGAACCATTGTTATTTTAACAAAATAGTAAAATAATTACTTTTGTATTAAAAAAAATTGCAAAGTTAAAACAAAATACCAATAGTAGCAGGTTGGTTCGATTTTGTTTAGTGTACTGATAACAAAATATCACATGGCTTACGATTCTGTTTTTTCCCGCAAACGGTAAAGTCGATTGGGTTGAATTGTACGGTAATAATTTTGTGTACCATTTTTTTCAAACACTATAATATAATATTATTTTGTTAAGTATATTGGGTTGAATGTACATATGTGAACAGTTAATGAAATTGGCAGCATATGTTATATCATTATTAAAACTGATAGTGTGTCTCTTTTTTTGAATGCATCTTTTGGATTTAAAATAAAAATAAAAAATAGACTTTATAAAGTGAAAGGCTATAATATAATATTATTTTGTTTAATATATTGGGTTGAATGTACAACTAAAATTGACAGGATATGTTATATTATTAATAAAATTGGTAGAGTGTATCAGAAGGTAACAAATATAGACTTTATAAAGTGAAATGTAATCAACAAACTTTCCTTTTGAAACAAATTAAATATTTAACTAGGTTCAAAAGGATAATATAAAGCAAGATTTTTTGTGATAAGGACACGTGTGATTTGAAGGGAAATGTCTGTAACACCCATATATAATATAATACATTAAAGCATCCATATCATACATGAATTTACGTTTTGGTACTGAAATAACATAAGTCCCTAGTTAACACATTATACATATACATGCCCAAACTATTATACACAAAAAACAATGGCATCCTATGTACAAGATGTTCCAACACTAAGAACTAGATCAAATAATGATCCCAAAAATCTTCACAACGGAAGCCTTGCCACACAAAAGCCACGATCCGTAAGGAAAAGTCAAACAACTTTGTCCTTACCCTTCGCCGAACCTGTAGTACCTGTGATGTAAACAACAACATGGGGTGAGATACATCAAATCTCAGTGAGTTCGCTATCTGATAGTCTTCTCGGCTTTACAAGGTTCTAACAACCTAACTCAAGTCAAAGGGAAGGGAAGTGACTTTGAGTACTCACACACACTATATGGAACACGTTATCGAGTCCACTAATCTCGAAAGTGGATCACTAGCGTCAACCCCGTCAAGGCATCCCCTTTCTCCCGCCCTCTTCTACGTCTAGAAGTAGGAACGAGTCATGGTTCCTCATGGATTTCTTGGCATACACAATGGATTCGGAAATAAGGGACATATTATCGCCTTAAATCGTCACTTCACATGGCCCGTACACCATCACAAGTCTCTTTACCCGTAGGCTCCATTCGTACTATAACATTGGGAATCAAACCTACCAAGAAGTCGTGCATTCATTACAGAGGAGCTCGTTACTCATGAAATGGCACAAAATAGAATAGTGGTTACGAATTCGTGAGTTCTCATACAACCATTCGGTAATAGACGCACGCCTCGGCCTCTCTTGCACGAGCGTCGTCGTTAGGTTATTCCATAATTTCCTAGCCATTACTAGGTTCTAATATTGTTTGATGGTAAGAATTCTCACTCTACCGATTTCACTTCCTTTCAACATGCATACTCACTCACACTTATGATAAACAACAAGAGAAATAGGAAAATAACAAGTCAATAATATAATAGAAACACATAAAACAACATATCACAACTCACACAGATTCCGGTTCCCTCCGATTTATTTAATCGGGCACCACAAATAATATTTTTCACTCCCAATAGGTAAAATATTTCCCTAGCTCTCCATCAGTACCAAGAACACTTAAATCGGGTAAACGAGTCGGAAGTTACAGATTTTTGAAATAATCTTTTTTTTTTCTTTTTGTTCCAGGTCGTGCTAAGCGCGCACCCTTTCGCGCCTAGCGCGTTGCTCTCGGGTTAGAGAGGTTGAAAATTCTGCATACCGAGCTAAGCGGGTATCTGCGCGCTAAACGCGCTCTGCGATTTTCAGAAAAAACATCTTTTGACAGCAGAAAATTTCAACCCCCCAATCCATACCAAATCAGCAAGTAAGGGTTTATGATCATGATTCCATCATACTTCAACCTACAAACATCAAAACACACAATTTCCAACAATCCCACAAAGTTTCTACACAAACCCTAACATTTTCCAAAAACCCATTTTCATTCAAAATCATTCCAATCAATACCAACCTCAATATAATGATCTATAGATGTTTCTAGACACACATTGATCATACTACACAATTTATATTGATATCTAACCGTTAATTTCATGGATTTAGCAAAATTATTCATTTTCTCTCAAAACCAAACCTAACACTAGAACTCAAGAAATCCTAGAACTAAAGTATCTAGCTACAACCCACCTTGAAAAGATGATGATGATGAAGATTATAGGAGGTTTGATGAAGAGGAGATGATGATTCAAGCTTTCTCTTCAAATTCCAAGTTTTCTCCCTTTTTCTTTCCTTTGCTCTTCCTTCCCTCTACTTTCTCTCTCTCTATTGTTACTAACTTGGAAAATGAGAGGAAAGAAAAGATATAAAGAAAATATCATTAATTTAGTAATACTACTAAATGTCCAAATTATCTCAAATGCCCCAATAATAAAACCTCAGAGTTAAATAATATTAATCTAATCAGTTCTGAGTTCGCCAGATTACTCTAATTATTTTATCCAATAAATTCTCAGAGTAACCCGGAACCCAGTTGATTACTACTAATATTATCCAGAGTAAAATAATTTACGGGGTATTACATCCTCCCTCCTTAAACAGAAATTCGCCCACGAATTTAAAACAATTACCTGAAAAGATGAGGATAAACTTCTCGCATCTCGGATTCCAATTCCCACGTTGCGTCACCCGGATGCGTCTCATCCCACTGAACCTTAACAAAAGGAATCTCTTTATTCCTTAACACCTTAGTTTCTCTTCCTGTGATACGACTCGGTTGAGGCTCAAACGTCAAATCTGCTTCTATTTCGATCGTATCAGGTAAAATTGGCTGAAGAGGATCGGGAACAAACTTCCGAAGCTGAGATACATAAAAAACATCGTGCATCTCTGACAGAGAAGGCGGTAAGGCCAATCTGTAAGCTACTTCACCAATTCTTTCTAAAATTTGATACGGTCCCACGTATCTCGGCCTTAACTTCCGCGACCGAAACGGTCCCTTCAACCGCAATCTCGGAGTAACTTTCAAAAACACGTGATCACCTTCTTCAAATTCTAAAGGTCTTCTACGGTTATCCGCATAACTCTTCTGACGATCTTGTGCTTGTTTGACCTTATCACGGATCATCCTAATCTTCTCTGTAGTTTCGTGAATAATCTCAGGTCCCAACATTCTATCTTCATCAACTTCTGCCCGGCACAATGGTGTCCTACACTTCCTTCCATACAATGCCTCATAAGGTTCCATACCAATACTTGCATGATAACTGTTATTATAAGAGAATTCAATCAACGGTAAAAGTTCTATCCAATTTCCACCACTTTCAAGTACATAAGCTCTCAACATATCTTCCATGGTTTGTATTGTCCGTTCTGTCTGACCATCCATTTGCGGATGATTTGACGTACTCAAACACAACCTCGTTCCCATAGCCTGTTGAAAAGCTCTCCAAAATCTCGAAGTAAACTTTGGATCTCTATGCAGAATTTTCTAAAATCCGTAACTTTCGACTCAGTTACCCGATTTAAGTGTTATTGGTACCGATGGAGAGCTAAGAAAATATTCGCCCTAGTGGAAGTGAAAATATTAGTTTTGATGCCCGATTAAATGAATCAGATGGAACCGGAATCGGTGTGAATTGTGATATGTTGTTTTATGTGTTCTATTATATTGCTAACTTATTATTTCCCTACTTCTCTTGCTGTTAATGTGATTGTGAGTGTATGCATGCTAAAATATGAAATAGGTAGAGTGAGGAATATCACCATTGAATTATGTTGGAACCTAGTAACGACTAGGAAATTATTGAACAATGTGGCGACGACGCTCAGACATGAGAGGCCGAGGCGTGCGTCTATTACCTAACGGTATAGGAAAGAATCCGACTATGGTTGTAGGTGAAAGCACGAAATCGTAACCATTATTCTATTGTGCCATTTCATGAGTAACGAGCTCCTCTGTAATGAATGCACGATTACTTGGTAGGTTTGATTCCCAATGTTATAGTACGAATGGAGCCTACGGGTAAAGAGACTTGTGACAGTGTACGTGTCGTGCGAAGTGACGATTTAAGGTGATAACGTGTCCCTTATTTCCGAATCCATCTCGTATGCCAAGAAATCCACGAGGGTCCATGACTCGTTCCTACTTCTAGACGTAGAAGAGGGCGGGAGAAAGGGCATGCCTTGACGGGGTTGACGATAGTGACACTTTCGAGTTAGCGGACTCGATAACGTGGGTCCATATAGCGTGTGTGAGTACTCAAACTCATTTTTTCCCTTCGCTTTTGACTTGAGTTAGGCTTAGTAGAACCTTGTAAAGCCAAGAGGATTTATAAGATAGCGACTCACTGAGATTTGATGTATCTCACCCCATGTTGTTGTTTACATCACAAGTACCACAGGTTCGGCGAAGGGTAAGGAAAAAGTTGTTTGACTCTTCCTTATTGATTGTGGTTTTGTGTGGCAAGGCTTCCGCTGTGAAGATTTTTTTTTTTAGATCATTAGTTGATCTAGTTCTTAGTATTTATCTGTGGAACATCTTGTATATATATATTATGCCATAGTTTCTTGTATTTGGTGTTTTGGGCATGTATATGTATAATGTGTTTACTAGGAACTTGTATATTTCAGTACCAAACGTATTTTTCATGTATAATATATGCTTTGATGTATGTATTGATATATGGGCTTTACAGTTGGTATCAGAGCAGGTCGTATCCTCGACCTAGCCATGAAATAGTATAAGTATTTCTCTCTGTTTCATATGCGTGGTGTCGCCATTGGTCTAACGTGTTATATTTATGGTATTGAGCCTGATCGACTTAATACTATCTGTATGACATTCAGGAACATGGCTGACAGGCGCAGAAACAACCGTGGTAGACCGAGAACCACTCCGGCAGGGACAAATCCACCAGGTGACGAGGGGAATGCCCCTTTGTATCAATTCATGCAACAGATGCAGCAGCAACAGAATCAGTTTGTGCAACAAATGGTACAGCAAATGGCTGGTGGCCTGCATCCTCCAGCGGTTGTTCCCGAAGCTGCAGGGGGAACCTTTAGGGATTTCTTTCGTATGAATCCTCCGGAGTTTCAGGGAGGGTTAGACCCAGTAAAGGCTCATGAATGGATATCCGGTATGGAGCGGATTTTCTTAATAGTTCAGTGCAGTGAGGAAAATAAGGTGGTCTTCGCTTCTCACTTGTTAAAGGGTCCTGCCATGAGATGGTGGGAGAGCGCTTCAGCCTTAATGACAATTCAAGAGGTACCGAAGGTATGGGAGTAGTTTAAGATTAATTTTATGGAGAAGTATTTTCCAAGTTCCTTAAGGTCTCATAAGGAATTCGAGTTTCAACAGTTGAGACAAGGTAACTTGACCGTGGCTTCTTATGCGGTAAAGTTCGAGGTTATGGCTGCTTACTCTAGGTAGGCCATGTACGCTCCTGATGAGAGATGGAAGATTGATCAATTTCTATTTGGGTTGAGGGCTGAAATTTCACATAGCGTGTCTCAGAGAGAATTCACTAGCTATGCTGAATTGTTAAGACAATGTTACGTGGTGGAACACAGCTTGAAGAAGGTGCAAGCAGAGGGAGACTTGAGTAGGTTGAACCAAGGTGACCGTAGAAGATCGAATCAACAAATTAGGCCAAGGTAACAAACTTTTAAGGGAAAGTAGGTTCAGAGTTCTAGGTCTAGTACACCTCCGGTGTGCCGTACTTGTGGAAAGATGCATTTCGGTAGGTGTCGCTTCAAAGGAGTGGAGTGTCATCAGTGTCATAAAGTGGGCCATATGGCGAAGGATTGTCCTCAGAATAGAAATCAGATACAAGAAAGGAATACCGGCCGAGTATATACCTTGGATGCGAGGAAAGCAAAGGGTGACAACTCTTTGATTGCTGGTACGTGTTTCGTAAATGGACATCCTTGTTTTGTGTTATTTGATTGTGGAGCTACACACTCTTTTGTATCGATGCAATGTGTAAAGCGACTTGGGTTGCAAGAGGTTCCGTTGTCTCCACCCATGGTGGATACTACTGCCATGGATGAAATGGTTGAAACACCTTTAATGTGTGAAAATTGTGTTTTATCTGTGGATGGAAGAGTTTTCCAGATTGATCTGATTTGTTTACCGCTTAAGAAAGTGGATGTTGTTTTGGGAATGGATTGGCTTTCAGCTAATTCGGTATTTATCGGATGTGAAGAAAAGCTAATCATTATTCCATCCGTAGAGGCTACCCCGAAGGATGTGTTGACTACTATTTTAGAAGGTACGGTTGGAATGATACCTTTCTTGTTTAAGGAGGAAAAATCTGTTCTTTTGATTCTCACTAAGGAGGAGAGTAGTAACCTTCAAGTTTTGAGTATTCCGGTAGTTTGTGAGTTTCTGGAAGTTTTCCCCGAGGATGTCACTTCTCTTCCTCCGGAGAGGGAAGTGGAATTCTCTATTGACCTAATACCGGGAACGGCTCCAATATCCATTTCTCCGTATCAGATGGCACCGCTTGAGTTAAAGGAATTAAAGGATCAGTTGGAAGAGTTGTTGGCTAAGCATTTCGTTCGACCCAGTGTTTCGCCCTGGGGAGCTCCAGTTTTGTTAGTAAAGAAGAAGGATGGTGGAATGCGATTGTGTATTAATTACCGTCAGTTGAATAAGGTCACCATCAAGAATAAATACCCATTACCATGGATAGACGACCTGTTAGATCAATTGAAAGGAGCTTGTGTGTTCTCGAAGATTGATTTAAGGTCGGGCTATCATCAGATTCGGGTGAAGAGTGCGGATGTACCGAAGACTGCATTTAGAACTCGTTATGGTCATTATGAATTCTTGGTGATGCCTTTCGGTGTAACTAATGCTCCGGCAGTTTTCATGGATTATATGAACCGGATATTTCAACCTTACTTGGACCAGTTTATGGTGATATTTATTGATGACATTCTTATCTATTCTCGTGATTTTCAAGAGCACGAAGAACACCTAAGAATCGTCTTAACGATCTTACAAGACAGACAACTTTTTGCCAAGCTGAGTAAGTGCGAGTTTTGGATGTCGGAGTTTAATTTTCTTGGTCACGTCATATCTCAAGGAGGTGTGGCGGTAGATCCATCGAAAGTTGAGGCAGTAATTAATTGGGAGAGCCCGAAGAACGTGGCAAAAATTAGGAGTTTCTTGGATTTGGCAGGTTATTATAGAAGATTTATTAAAGGATTTTCTCAACTGGCCTTGCCGATGACGAGACTTACTCGAAAGGATTGTTCGTATGAGTGGGATTCGGCTTGTGAAAGAAGTTTTATGAGTTTGAAGGAAAGATTAGCGACCGCTCCTGTTTTAATTATTCCTGATCCTAGCAAGTCGTATGAGGTATATTGCGATGCATCGAAGATGGGATTAGGAGGTGTGTTAATGCAGGATGGAAATATGGTGGCTTATGCTTCTCGACAGTTGAAAGTCCATGAAGAGAATTATCCAACGCACGATTTGGAATTGGCGGCAGTTGTGTTTACTTTGAAAGTGTGGCGCCATTATTTGTACGGTGTACGTTTCAAGTTGTTCAGCGACCACAAGAGCTTAAAGTATCTTTTTGATCAAAAAGAGTTGAACATGCGTCAACGGAGGTGGATGGAGTATTTGAAGGATTATGATTTGGAACTAAAATACCATCCGGGTAAAGCGAATAAAGTAGCGGATGCATTGAGTAGGAAAATGTCGCATAAGGCCGAGTTGATGATGTTAGAGTTTACCTTATTGAAAAAGTTTAGGGATCTAAATCTTCAATTTGTTTGGACTCCTAATGGTGTAATAATGGGGAATTTGAATGTGAATTCTACTCTTAGAGAAGAAATCCAACAAGGACAAGGGTTAGATGAGAAGTTACAAGAAGTGTTAGTACAATCGGGTTTTGTACGAGCTATCGACGAAATTATTTTGTTTAACCAAAGGATTTGTGTTCCGGATAACACGGAGTTGAAAAGGAGGATTTTGGAAGAAGCGCATAAGGGTGCTTTTACTATACATCCGGGGTCTTCAAAGATGTATCAAGATTTGAAGAGGGACTATTGGTGGCCCGGGATGAAAAAGGATATTGCGGTGTATGTGTCGGAATGTGCAGTGTGTCAACAAGTGAAGATTGAACACCAAAGACCGGGTGGCTTACTACAACCGTTAGAAATTCTGGTGTGGAAGTGGGATAGTATTTCTATGGAATTCCTAGTTGGATTGCCCCGTACCCAAGGTGGTTATGATTCAATTTGGGTAATTGTAGATCGGTTGACAAAATCTGCGCATTTCTTAGCCGTAAAGACTACCTACAAGCCGAGCCATCTCGCAAGATTGTTCATTTCGGAAATTGTAAGGTTGCATGGTATTCCCACTAGTATTGTTCGGATAGAGATCCAAAGTTTACTTCGAGATTTTGGAGAGCTTTTCAACAAGCTATGGGAACGAAGTTGTGTTTGAGTACGTCAAATCATCCGCAAACGGATGGTCAGAAAGAACGGACAATACAAACCATGGAAGATATGCTGAGAGCTTGTGTACTTGGAAGTGGAGGAAATTGGATAGAACTTTTGCCGTTGATTGAGGTCTCTTATAATAACAGTTATCATGCAAGTATTGGTATGGCACCTTACGAGGCATTGTATGGAAGGAAGTGTAGGACGCCATTGTGTTGGGCCGAGGTTGGCGAAGAGAGAATTTTGGGAGCCGAGATTATTCACGAAACTACGGAAAAGATTAAGATGATCCGTGATAAAGTTAAACAAGCACAAGATCGTCAGAAGAGTTAGGCGGATAATCGTAGAAGACCTTTGGAGTTTGATGAGGGTGATCACGTGTTTTTGAAAGTTACTCTGAGATTGAGATTAAAAGGACCGTTTAAGTCGCAGAAATTAAGTCCGAGATACGTGGGACCGTATCAAATTTAAGAAAGAATTGGTGAAGTAGCTTACAGATTGACCTTACCGCCTTCTCTGTCGGAGATGCACGATGTTTTTTATGTATCTCAACTTCGGAAGTTTGTTCCCGATCCTCTTCAGCCAATTTTACCTGATACGATCGAAATAGAAGCAGATTTGACGTTTGAGCCTCAACCGAGTCGTATCACAGGAAGAGAAACTAAGGTGTTAAGGAATAAAGAGATTCCTCTTGTTAAGGTTCAGTGGGATGAGACGCATCCGGGTGATGCAACATGGGAATTGGAATCCGAGATGCGAGAAGCTTATCCTCATCTTTTCAAGTAATTGTTTTTAATTCGTGGGCGAATTTCTATTTAAAGGGGGGAGGATGTAATACCCCGTAAATTATTCCACTCGGGATAATATTATTACGGTCAACTGGGTTCCGGGTTACTCTGAGAAATTAATTGATAAAATAATTAGAGTAAACTGGCGAACTCAGAACTGATCAATTTAATATTATTAAACTTTGAGGTTTTTATAATTGGCGCAATTGAGATAATTTGGACATTTAGTAGTATTACTAAATTAATGGTATTTTCTTTATATCTTTTCTTTCCTCTCATTTTCCAAGTTAGTAACAATTGAGAGAGAGAGAAAGTAGAGGGAAGGAAGAGCAAAGGAAAGAAAAAAGGGAGAAAACTTGTAATTTGAAGAGAAAGCTTGAATCATCATCTCCTCTTCATCAAACCTCCTCCAATCTTCATCAGCATCATATTTTCAAGGTGGGTTGTAGCTACATACTTTAGTTCTAGGATTTCTTGAGTTCTAATGTTAGGTTTGGGTTTGAGAGAAAATGGATAATTTTGCTAATTCCGTGAAATTAACGGTTGGATATCGATATAAATTGTGTAGTATGATCAATGTGTGTCTAGAAACATCTATAGATCATTATATTGAGGTTGGTATTGATTGGAATGATTTTGAATGAAAATGGGTTTTTTTGGAAAATGTTAGGTTTTGTGTAGAAACTTTGTGGGATTGTTGGAAATTGTGTGTTTTGATGTTTATTGGTTGAAGTATGATGGAATCATGATCATAAACCCTTACTTGTTGATTTGGTATGGATTGGGGGGTTGGAATTTTCTGTTGTCAAAAGATGTTTTTTTTCTGAAAATCGCAGAGCGCGCTTAGCGTGCAGATGCCCGCTAAGCGCGATTTGCAGAATTTTCAACCTCTCCAACCCGAGAGCAACGCGCTCAGCGCAGAAGGGTGCGCGCTTAGCGCGACCTGGGATAAAAAAGAAAAAATGATTATTTTCTAAAATCCGTAACTTTCGACTCGGTTACCCGATTTAAGTGTTCTTGGTATCGATGAAGAGCTAAGAAAATATTCACCCTAGTGGAAGTGAAAATATTAGTTTTTATGCCCGATTAAATGAATCGGATGGAACCGAAATCGGTGTGAATTGTGATATGTTGTTTTATGTGTTCTATTATATTGTTAACTTATTATTTCCCTACTTCTCTTGCTGTTAATGTGATTGTGAGTGTATGCATGCTAAAATATGAAATAGGTAGAGTGAGGAATATCACCATTGAATTATGTTGGAACCTAGTTACGACTAGGAAATTGTTGAACAATGTGGCGACGCCGCTCGGGTATGAGAGGCCGAGGCGTGCGTCTATTACCTAACGGTATAGGAAAGAATCTGACTATGGTTGTATGTGAAAGCACGAAATCGTAACCATTATTCTATTGTGCCATTTCATGAGCAACGAGCTCCTCTGTAACGAAAACACGATTACTTGGTAGGTTTGATTCACAATGTTATTGTAAAACCCATATATAAAAACATACATCAAAGCATATATATTATACATGAATCCAAGTATTTGGTACTGAAATACCAAAAGTTCCTAGTTAACACATTATATACATCGAATGCCCTAAATACAAAGTTCTAAAGTCTACGGCATAACATACACAAGATGTTCCAAAAAGCACTAAGAACTAGATCAATACAATGATCTCAAAATAAAACGCCACAGCGGAAGCCATGCCATCTCAAAAGCTACGATCCATAAGGGAAAGTCAAACCACTTTGTCCTTACCCTTCGCCGAACCTGTAGTACCTATGATGTAAACAACAACAGTGGGGTGAGATACATCAAATCTCAGTGAGTTCGCTATCTTATAGTCCTCTAGGCTTTACAAGGTTCTAACCAATCCTAACTCAAGTCAAGGGGAAGGGAAGTGACTTTGAGTACACACACACCATTTGTTTCGATTCTATCGAGATCGTTAACCCGAAAGTGTATCACTATCGCTAACCCAGTCAAGGCATCCCCTTTCTCCAGCCCTCTTCTACGTCTAGAAGTAGGAACGAGTCATGGACCCTCGTAGATTTCTTGGCATACAAAATGGATTCGGGATCATCGGCCCGTACCCGTGATCCGTCACTTCACACGGCCCGTACACCGTCACAAGTCTCTTTACCCGTAGGCTCTATTCATACTATAACATTGGGAATCAAACCTACCAAGAAATCGTGCATTCAGTACAGAGGAGCTCGTTACTCATGAATTGGCACCTAATAGAATAGTGGTTACGATTTCGTGATTTCACATACCACCATTCGGTAATGGACGCACGCCTCGACTTCTTATGCACGAGCGTCGTCGTTGTCATTCCACACTTTCCTACAATTGTTTTCATATCTTCATGCTTAATCACTTACAATCATGTCACACAACAATAGGATAGGCAAGACATGTCATAATTGCATAGTAGAATAATGTATAACAATTAAAACATAATTATATCACTTTTGGAACTTTCTCGATTATTTAATCGGTCGGTAGAATCGACATATTTCATCTCCATTGCATAGAATATTTCCTCGGCTTTACATCGATATAAAGAACAATCGAAATCGATAAACGAGCCGAAAGTTATGAATTTCTCGCTAAAGGAAAAATTTTCAACTCCCAAGTCTGCGCGCTGAGCACGCTCCTGACCGTGCTGAGGGCGGTTTCCTCTGACTTGAGGGGTTGCAGAAATTCTTGAGCGCGTTGAGCGGGCAACTGCGCGCTGAGCGGGCTCTGCGATACTCAGAAAAATAAAACTCCTAACAGAGCTTTTCCCAACCTGTAACAACATCTCCACAACATGCTCAACAACCCATTGAGGTATAATATCACGGTTCTATTACGGTTTAACCGATAAACTTCATACAATATGATTTTCAACATTTATCACATAATTTCCACTAAAACCCTAACATTCCAAACAACATAAACCAATCAAACATTCATAACGATTATCGGTAAATGATTCCACACCTTTATAGATTATACTACGCAATTTATAACTCATTTCAACCGCTAGATTCCTCGATTTTCCACAAAATCCCATTTTCTCCCAAACCTAACACAACCCCAAAAACCTCAAGAAATTATACACTAAGGTTTCTATCTAGAACCCACCTGGATTAGAAGTTGAAGATGAAGGAGATGAGATGATTTGATGAAGGATTGATGATGATCTTAGCTCTTGGAATCCTTGGAATTCTTCTCTTTTCCTTTCTTCCCTTTTTCTCTCCTTTTCCTCCTCCTTTTCTCTTTCTTCTCTTACTATCTTTTTCTTTGTTTGGCAATGGGAGGAAAAGAAAGTATATAGTAAGCATTAATAGGAATTAATACTACTAAAAGTCCAAAAAGTCTCTTAAATCCAAAACTAGTAAAATTCCTCAGAGTCAGATAATATTAATTGGATTTATTCTAAGTCCCACAGTAATTCTAATTATTTTGCCAAATAATTTCTCAGAGTACACTGGGCTTAGTCGATCACAATATAATATTATCCGGAGTAATAAAATATGGGGTATTACATCCCCCCCCCCCTTAAATAGAAATTCGCCCTCGAATTTAAAACAATTACCTGAAAAGATGAGGATAAACTTCTCGGATCTCGGATTCCAATTCCCAAGTTGCATCACCCGGATGCGTCTCATCCCACTATACCTTGACAAGAGGAATCTCTTTGTTCCTTAACACTTTAGTTTCTCTTCCTGTGATACGACTTGGTTGAGGCTCAAATGTCAAATCAGCTTTTATCTTAATTGTATCTGGTAAAATTGGCTAAAGAGGATCTGGGACAAATTTTCGAAGCTGAGACACATGAAAAACGTCGTGCATCTCTGACAGAGAAGGCGGTAAGGCTAATCTGTAAGCTACTTCACCAATTCTTTCCAAAATCTGATATGGTCCCACGTATCTTGGACTTAATTTCCGTGACCGAAATGGTCCTTTCAACCGCAATCTCGGAGTAACTTTCAAAAACATGTGATCGCCTTCTTCAAACTCTAAAGGTCTTCTTCGGTTATCCGCATAACTCTTCTGACGATCTTGTGCTTGTTTGACCTTATCACGGATCATCCTAATCTTCTCCGTAGTTTCGTGAATAATCTCGGGTCCCAACATTCTATCCTCACCAATTTCTGCCCAACACAAAGGTGTCCTACACTTCCTTCCATACAATGCCTCATAAGGCGTCATACCAATACTTGCATGATAACTGTTATTATAAGAGAATTCAATCAACGGCAAAAGTTCTATCCAATTTCCTCCACTTCCAAGTACACAAGCTCTCAACATGTCCTCCATTGTTTGTATCGTCCGTTCCGTCTGACCATCCGTTTGCGGATGATTCGACGTACTCAAACACAACTTCGTTCCCATGGCTTGTTGAAAAGCTCTCCAAAATCTCAAAGTGAACTTTGGATCTCTATCCGAAACGATACTAGTGGGAATACCATGCAATCTCACTATCTCCGAAATGAACAACCTTGCGAGATGACTCGCCTTGTAGGTAGTCTTCACAGCTAAGAAATGCGCGGATTTTGTTAACCGATCCACAATTACCCAAATCGAATCGTACCCACCTTGTGTACGGGGTAGCCCAGCAGCGAAGTCCATCGAGATACTATTCCATTTCCATACCGGAATTTCTAAAGGTTGTAACAAGCCACCCGGTCTTTGGTGCTCGATCTTCACTTGTTGGCACACCGCACATTTCGATACATACACCGCAATATCTTTTTTCATCCCGGACCACCAATAGTCCCTCTTTAAATCTTGATACATCTTTGAAGATCCCGGATGTATAGTAAAAGTACCCTTATGCGCTTCTTCCAAAATCCTCCTTTTTAACTCCGTGTTATCCGGAACACAAATCCTTTGGTTAAAAAAAATAATTCCGTCGGTAGCTCGCACAAAACCTGGTTGCAATAACACTTTTTGTAACTTCTCGTCTAACCCTTGCTCTTGTTGGATTTCTTCCCTAAGAGTAGAATTGATATTCAAATTCCCCATAATCACACCATTAGGGGTCCAAACAAATTGAAGATTTAGATCTCGAAATTTTTCCAATAAAGTATACTCTAGCATCATCAACTCGGCATTATGCAACACCTTCCTACTCAATGCATCCGCCACCTTATTTGCTTTACCCGGATGGTATTTTAACTCCAAGTCATTATCTTTCAAATATTCCATCCACCTCCTTTGACGCATGCTTAACTCCTTATGATCAAAGAGGTACTTTAAGCTCTTGTGGTCGCTAAACATCTCAAAACATACACCATACAAATAGTGACGCCACACTTTTAAGTAAAAACAACTGCCGCCAATTCTAAATCATGCGTTGGATAATTCTCTTCATGGACTTTCAACTGTCGTGAAGCATAAGCCACAACATGCCCATCTTGCATTAACACACCTCCTAATCCCATTTTCGATGCATCACAATATACCTCATACAACTTGCTAGGATTAGGAATAATCAAAACAGGAGCGGTCGTCAATCTTTCCTTCAAATTCATAAAACTTTGCTCACAAGCCGAATCCCATTCATAAGAACAATCCTTCCGAGTAAGTCTTGTCATCGGCAAAGCTAGTTGAGAAAAGCCCTTAATAAACCTCCTATAATAACCTGCTAGTCCCAAGAAGCTTCTAACTTCAGACACATTCTTCGGTCTCTCCCAGTCTATCACTGCTTCAACTTTTGATGGATCAACCGCTACTCCTCCCTGAGATATGACATGTCCCAGAAAATTCACCTCCGACATCCAAAATTCACACTTACTTAACTTGGCAAAAAGTTGTCTTTCTTGTAAGATGGATAAAACGATTCTTAAGTATTCTCCGTGCTCTTGAGGATCACGAGAATAAATAAGAATATCATCAATGATAATCACCACAAATTGGTCCAAGTAAGGTTGAAATATCCGATTCATATAATCCATGAAAACTGTCGGAGCATTCGTCACACCGAAAGGCATCACCAAAAATTCATAATGACCATAACGGGTTCTAAACGCAGTCTTTGGTACATCTGAACTCTTCACCCGAATCTGATGATAACCCGAACGTAGATCAATCTTCGAGAACACACAAGCTCATTTCAATTGATATAACAGATCGTCTATCCTTGGTAATGGATATTTATTCTTGATAGTGACCTTATTCAGCTGACGGTAATCAATACACAACCGCATTCCACCATCCTTTTTCTTTACCAATAACACTGGAGCTCCCCAAGGCGAAACACTGGGTCGAACAAAATGCTTAGCCAACAACTCTTCCAATTGATCCTTTAATTCTCTCAATTCAAGTGGTGCCATCCGATACGGAGAAACAGATATTGGAGCCGTTCCCGGTATCAGGTCAATAGAGAATTCCACTTCCCGCTCCGGAGGAAGAGAAGTGATATCCTCGGGGAAAACTTTCGGAAAGTCACAAACTACCGGAATACTCAAAACTTGACGGTTACTACCCTCCTCCTTAGTAAGAATCAAAAGAACATATTTTTCCTCCTCAAACAAGAAATTAATCATTCCGACCGTACCTTCTAAAATAGTAGTTAACACATCCTTCGGAGTGGCCTTGGTAGATGGAATAATAATTAGTTTTTCTTCACACCCGATAAATACCGAATTAGCTGAAAGCCAATCCATTCCCAGAACAACATCCACTTTCTTAAGCGATAAACAGATAAGGTCAATCTGGAAAACTCTATCATTCACCGACAAAACACAATTTTCACACACCAACGGTGTCTCAACCATTTCATCCATGGCAGTAGTAACCACCATGGGTGGAGACAACGAAACCGCTTGCAACCCAAGCCACTTCACACATTGCATCGATACAAAAGAGTGAGTAGCTCCACAATCAAATAAAACAAAGCAAGGATTTCCATTCACAAAACACGTACCAGCAATCAAAGAGTTATCACCCTTTGCTTTCCTCGCATCCAAGGTATACACTCGCCCGGTATTCTTCTCTTGCATTTAATTTCTATTTTGAGGACAATCTCTCGCCCAATGGCCCACTTTATGACACCGATGACACTCCACTCCTTCGAGGCGACATCTACTGTAATGCATCTTTCCACAAATACGGCACACCAGAGGTGCACTAGTCTTAGAACTCTGAACTTGCTTCCCTTTGAATGAATGTTGCCTTGCTCTAAATTGTTGATTCGATCTCCCACGATCACTTTGATTCACCCTACTCAACTCTCCTTCTGCTTGCACTTTCTTTAAACTATGCTCCGCCACATAACACTGTCGTAACAACTCAGCATAGTTAGTGAATTCCCTTTGAGACACGCTATGTGAAATTTCAGCCCTCAAACCAAAAAGAAACTGATCAATCTTCCACCTCTCATCAGGAGCATACATGGCCTGCCTAGAATAAGCAGCCATAACCTCGAACTTTTCTGCATAAGAAGCCACGGTCAAGTTGCCTTGTCTCAACTGTTGAAACTCGAATTCCTTCTGAGACCTTAAGGAACTTGGAAAATAATTCTCCATAAAATTTATCTTAAAGTGCTCCCATACCTTCGGTACCTCTTGAATTGTCATTAAGGCTGAAGCACTTTCCCACCATCTCATGGCAGGACCCTTCAACAAGTGACAAGCGAATACCACCTTGTGTTTCCTCACTACACTGAACTATTAAGAAAATTCGCTCCATACCGGATATCCATTCATGCGCCTTTACTGGATCTAACCCTCCCTGAAACTCCAGAGGATTCATACGAATGAAGTCCCTAAAGGTTCCCCCTGCAGCTTCAGGCACAACCACTAGAGGATGCAAACCACCAGTCATTTGTTGTACCATCTGTTGCACAAACTGATTTTGTTGTTGCTGCATCTGTTGCATGAATTGATACAAAGGGGCATTCCCTTCGTCCCCTGGCGGATTCGTCCCTGCTGGAGTAGTTCTCGGTCTCTCACGGTTGTTTCTGCGCCCGTCGGCCATGTTTCTAAATGTCATACAGATAGGATTAAGTTGATCAGGCTCAATACCATAAATATAACACATAAGACCAATGGCGACACAACACATATGAAACGGAAAGAAATACTTATACTATTTCATGGCTAGGTCGAGGATACGACCTGCTCTGATACAAACTGTAAAATCCATATATAACAACATACATCAAAGCATATATATTATACATGAATCCAAGTATTTGGTACTGAAATACCAAAAGTTCCTAGTTAACACATTATATACATCGAATGCCCTAAATACAAAGTTCTAAAGTCTACGGCATAACATATACAATATGTTCCAAAAAGCACTAAGAACTAGATCAATACAATGATCTCAAAATAAAACGCCTTAGCGGAAGCCATGCCATCTCAAAAGCTACGATCCATATGGGAAAGTCAAACCACTTTGTCCTTACCCTTCGCCGAACCTGTAGTACCTGTGATGTAAACAACAACAGTGGGGTGAGATACATCAAATCTCAGTGAGTTCGCTATCTTATAGTCCTCTCGGCTTTACAAGGTTCTAACTAATCCTAACTCAAGTCAAGGGGAAGGGAAGTGACTTTGAGTACACACACACACCATTTGTTCCGATTCTATCGAGTTCGTTAACCCAAAAGTGTATCACTATCGCTAACCCAGTCAAGGCATCCCCTTTCTCCCTCCCTCTTCTACGCCTAGAAGTAGGAACGAGTCATGGACCCTCATAGATTTCTTGGCATACGAAATGGATTCGGGATCATCGGCCCGTACCCGTGATCCGTCACTTCACACGGCCCGTACACCGTCACAAGTCTCTTTACCCGTAGGCTCCATTCGTACTATAACATTGGGAATCAAACCTACCAAGAAATCGTGCATTCAGTACAGAGGAGCTCGTTACTCATGAATTGGCACCTAATAGAATAGTGGTTACGATTTCGTGATTTCACATACCACCATTCGGTAATGGACGCACGCCTCGGCCTCTTATGCACGAGCGTCGTCATTTTGTCATTCCACACTTTCCTACAATTGTTTTCATATCTTCATGCATAATCACTTACAATCATGTTACACAACAATAGGATAGGCAAGACATGTCATAATTGCATAGTAGAATAATGTATAACAATTAAAACATAATTATATCACTTTTAGAACTTTCTCGATTATTTAATCGGTCGGTAGAATCGACATATTTCATCTCCATTGCATAGAATATTTCCTCGGCTTTACATCGATATAAAGAACAATCGAAACCGATAAACGAGCCGAAAGTTATGAATTTCTCGCTAAAGGAAAAATTTTCAACTCCCAGGTCTGCGCGCTGAGCGTGCCCCTGACCGCACTGAGCGCGGTTTCCTCTGACTTGAGGGGTTGCAGAAATTCTTGAGCGCGCTGAGCGGGCATCTGCGCGCTGAGCGGGCTCTGCGATACTCAGAAAAATAAAACTCCTAACAGAGCTTTTCCCAACCTGTAACAACATCTCCACAACATACTCAACAACCCATCGAGGTATAATATCACGGTTCTATTACAGTTTAACCGATAAACTTCATACAATATGATTTTCAACATTTATCACATAATTTCCACTAAAACCCTAACATTCCAAACAACATAAACCAATCAAACATTCATAACGATTATCGGTAAATGATTCCACACCTTTATAGATTATACTACGCAATTTATAACTCATTTCAACCGCTAGATTCCTCGATTTTCCACAAAATCCCATTTTCTCCCAAACCTAACACAACCCCAAAAACCTCAAGAAATTATACACTAAGGTTTCTATCTAGAACCCACCTGGATTAGACGTTGAAGATGAAGGAGAAGAGATGATTTGATGAAGGATTGATGATGATCTTAGCTCTTGGAATCCTTGGAATTCTTCTCATTTCCTTTCTTCCCTTTTTCTCTCCTTTTCCTCCTCCTTTTCTCTTTCTTCTCTTACTATCTTTTTCTTTGTTTGGCAATGGGAGGAAAAGAAAGTATATAGTAAGCATTAATAGGAAATAATACTACTAAAAGTCCAAAAAGTCTCTTAAATCCAAAATTAGTAAAATACCTCAGAGTCAGATAATATTAATTGGATTTATTCTAAGTTCCACAGTTATTCTAATTATTTTGCCAAATAATTTCTCAGAGTACACTGGGCTTAGTCGATCACAATATAATATTATCCAGAGTAATATAATACGGGGTATTACAGTTATAGTACGAATGGAGCCTACGGGTAAAGAGACTTGTGACGGTGTACGTGCCGTGTGAAGTGACGATTTAAGGTGATAATGTGTCCCTTATTTCCGAATCCATCTCGTATGCCAAGAAATCCACGAGGGTCCATGACTCGTTCCTACTTCTAGACGTAGAAGAGGGCGGGAGAAAGGGGATGCCTTGACGGGGTTGACGATAGTGACACTTTCGAGTTAGCGGACTCAGTAACATGGGTCCATATAGCGTGTGTGAGTACTCAAAGTCATTTTTTCCCTTCCCTTTTGACTTGAGTTAGGCTTAGTAGAACCTTGTAAAGCCGAGAGGACTTATAAGATAGCGACTCACTGAGATTTGATGTATCTCACCTCATGTTGTTGTTTACATCACAGGTACCACAGGTTCGGCGAAGGGTAAGGACAAAGTTGTTTGACTCTTCCTTATGGATTGTGGTTTTGTGTGGCAAGGCTTCCGTTGTGAAGATTTTTTTTGAGATCATTATTTGATCAAGTTCTTAGTATTTATCTGTGGAACATCTTGTATATATATTATGCCATAGTTTCATGTATTAGGTGTTTTGGGCATGTATATGTATAATGTGTTTACTAGGAACTTGTATATTTCAATACCAAACGTATTTTTCATGAATATGTAAAAGTAAATGATTGAAGTATTCTATTTATAATAAATAAAAAACTAACTCAAAATGGTAATATAGTATATTATTAAATAAAGAATCGTTGTTATTTTTATCCAAATAGTAAAATAATTATTTTTGTATTAAAAAAATTGTAAAGTAAAAACAAAATACCAATAGTAGCAGGTTGGTTAAATTTTGTTTAGTGTACTGATAACAAAATATCACATGGCTTACAATTCTATTTTTTTCACGCAAATGGTAAAGTCGATTGGGTTGAATTGTACGGTAATAATTTTGTGTACCATTTTTTTTTAAACACTATAATATAATACTATTTTGTTAAGTATATTGGGTTGAATGTACATCTGTGAACAGATAATGAAATTGGAAGCATATGTTATATCATTAATAAAACTGATAGTGTGTCAGAAGGTAACAACCATACTTTATAAATTAGACTTTATTGTCATTCTGACATTGTAGTATTTTGGGCACTTCCCGTGTCTCTTTTTTTGAATGCATCTTTTGGATTTAAAAAAAATAAAAAATAGACTTTATAAAGTGAAAGGCTATAATATAATACTATTTTGATTAATATATTGGGTTGAATGTAAAGCTAAAATTAATAGCATATGTTATATTAATAATAAAATTGGTAGAGTGTATCAGAAGGTAACTAATATATACTTTATAAAGTGAAATGTAATCAACAAACTATCGATTTGAATACAAATTAAATATTTAACTAGGTTCAAAAGGATAATATAAAGCAAGATTGTTTGTGAGAAGGATATGTGTGATTTGAAGGGAAAGGTCTGTGCTAGTGGTTTCAGAGCAGAGGGTTTATTGGGTCGAGAAGATAACATGAAAAAGCATGTCACAGCTGGTAATTTGCATTCGAATAAGTTAATTTTGATGATTTAGAGGATGTGTTTGTAGTTGAGAGTAGGTTGGGGGCGTGACCCTGTAATAGGGGTAGCTGAGGTGTTGCTCGTATTCAATTAGCTCGCTGACAAAATGACAATCATAAAAGGTAGTGGGAAAATATAATTTATTAGACTAAGAAAGTGAAGGAAAAAAACCTATAAAGAGGATTTAAATGAGATATTATCATTTTCAATGGAGAGGTAGAGGAAAAAAAAGAGATTGATGAATATGTAAAAGTAAATGATTGAAGTATTCTATTTATAATAAATAAAATACTTACTCAAAATGATAATATAGTATATTATTTAATAAAGAACCGTGGTTATTTTTATCAAAATAGTAAAATAATTATTTTTGTATTAAAAAAATTGTAAAGTAAAAACAAAATACCAATAGTAGCTGGTTGGTTCAATTTTGTTGAGTATACTGATAACAAAATATCACATGGCTTACAATTCTGTTTTTTTCACGCAATGGTAAAGTCGATTGGGTTGAATTGTACGGTAATAATTTTGTGTACCATTTTTTTCCAAACATTATAATATAATACTATTTTGTTAAGTATATTGGGTTGAATGTACATCTGTGAACAGATAATGAAATTGGAAGCATATGTTATATCATTAATAAAACTGATAGTGTGTCAGAAGGTAACAAACATACTTTATAAATTAGACTTTATTGTCATTCTGTCATTGTAGTATTTTGGGCACTTCCCGTGTCTCTTTTTTTTTAATGGATCTTTTGGATTTAAAAAAAAGAAAAAATAGACTTTATAAAGTGAAAGGCTATAATATAATACTATTTTGATTAATATATTGGGTTGAATGTACAGCTAAAATTAATAGCATATGTTATATTATTAAAAAAATTGGTAGAGTGTATCAGAAGGTAACAAATATATACTTTATAAAGTGAAATGTAATCTACAAACAATCAATTTGAATACAAATTAAATATTTAACTAGGTTCAAAGGGATAATATAAAGCCAGATTGTTTGTGATAAGGATATGTGTGATTTGAAGGGAAAGGTATTCAGAGCAGGGGGTTTATTGGCTCGAGAAGATAACATGAAAAGGCATGTCACAACTGGTAATTCTCATTCCAATAAGTTAATTTTGATGATTTAGAGGATGTGTTTGTAGTTGAGTGTAGGTTGGGGGCGTGACCCTGTAATAGGGGTAGCTGAGGCGTTGCTCGTATTCAATCAGCTCGATGACAAAATGACAATCACAAAAGGTAGTGACACTACAAGAAAATTAGAGTTTTACGACACATAGATCGCGACGGTTGTTCTGTAACCGCCCTTATCCTCCATTTGCGACGGTTCTCGCGACGCTTTTAGGCAACCACCCTTATTTATATTATAAAAAATTAATAACTCACGACAGGTGTTTCCAAAACCGTCGTCACACTGCCCGCCCTTTCAAGATCTCCTTTTATCTTTTACTATTTCACCTTTTCATTTTTAAAGTTTTGATCTTCAAATCTTTACAAAAAAAAAAAACAAATTTTTATCTCTAAACCCTAATCACAAATCTTTCGAATCTGATAGTATCAATCTCTGAAATTTCCCAATTTCTCATTCTCCAAAATCCATAAATCTCTCCCTTCAACAAGCAAATAAAATCAGTGTAAACTGGGGTACTCAATGTACGCATCTCTTGTCACCCACCACGGTTGTGAGAATGCTGAAAGATAACGGAGTTCAGAAGGTGAAGCTGTTTGATGCTGATCCCAATATCTTAGAAGCGCTTAAGAAATCTGGTATTCAGGTTATGGTGGGGATTCCGAATGACATGCTTTATACTCTTGCTAATAGTGTTCAAGCTGCTGAAAAATGGGTTTCTAAGAATGTTTCTGCTCATGTTTCTTCTGGAGGTGTTGATATTAGGTACTGTATTATACACTCTCTCTGTTTGGGTTTTTAGGGTTTACTTTAGTTATATTCTTGTCAGGTTGCAATTACTTTGCTTGAACTTGGAATTTTAATGCTCTATTAGATTTATGTGACATGTTTAATATGAAGAGATGCAAAGTAGGAAATGACAGAAATGGTTTTGTTGCTATTTCTGCTTTTGAGTGGTTCATTTATGATATACAAGTCTAATGATTGTTGGATTTTTTTTAATCTAAGTTGATATGTGAGATTCGAATTGAGTATATCTAGTTAGAGTCAGGGCCGTCTTTGAGGGCATGCAAGGCGGATTACTGCACATGGTCCAAAATTTATCTAGCTAAATAGGGTCTCAAAATGTATGTTACGGTTAAACTGTGGTTAAATAGGCTTCTGTTAATTTTGTCATGGTTAAATTGCGATTAATTTACATGGGGTCTACTTGAGACGACTTTGTATGTAGTGTTTACCACAAGTTGTATTTAATAATCTCTACTTGTTTATGATGTTGAGATTAAGAAGATATCTGATCTCTTGTTGCCAAGCAATGTATGTTGCAGATATTAGTTTTTGGATTTAATTATTCTTCTGGTTTGGTTACTTATCTCTGGTATTAGAGGGTTTTGTTGTGTACTATTACATTTTGAGGACTGTGGAGATGTTCGGTGTTGGAAGAAAACGCTGCAACCAAAACAGAAGAGGGTTCCAGTGAATGGAAATTATGTGTCCTTATTAGATATCTTTTTGATTCAATGTTTTGATAATTGACTTATGAAATATCTTTTTGTTTGTACTTATAATAACAAGTTGAATCAATTCTATATTTAATCACACTAGACGCTAAAATTTCATATTCATATGAATTATTGAAAAAGAATAGAATGATAGTTGTTGATAAGAGCTGGTTAGAATTGAGTTACCTGTTTTTCTGCCCTGGTTTTTTGGTTCATGGGTGACCATTTCCATGTTGATCTCTAATACAAACAATTTTATATATACATATAATACATTGATAGCTTTGTTTATGAGTTTCTTGATTAAATATTTTATGCAAAGTATATTCAACTAGCATCTTGATTATATATACATTAATCAGTAACTAATAAATGAGGTGCATTTTACCTCTTAGTTGAATCAAATACTGCTATAGTGTGACACTAGGTTAAAATATTAGAAGCTCTATAACCTTGATGATGTAAGGTGGTGTGTGGTTCACTACAAGAAAAAATACGATTTGCGACACATAAGTTGCGACGGTTCAACAATAACTGCCCTCTTCCACTTATTACGACGGTTGTCACGACGGTTTTGGAAAACCGCCCTTAGACAACGACGGTTTTGAACCGTCCTCCCTTAACACACCAAGCAAAACCCATCTAAATAAAAGTGGCCGCTTAAGTTAAACAGCCCCCTTTTCATTTTCCCTCTATTTTTTGGCTCATATTTCTCTCTCTGATTTAGAAGAACTACCAGTTTAAAAACACTTCTTTTTCCCTAAATCACAACCCTTACCATTTACCTAATTTCTTCAAATTCTTCCTCCCTAAAATTAATAGAAGTTTCTCAGCTCTTCGATCGATTCAAGGCCGCTTTTCTCCGAAACGACTTCGATTCCAGCTCTAATCTCCTCTCAGAACTTAAGGAAATTCTAACCCTACAAAACCTTAATTTATTTCTTACTCTAATTACAATGCTCCTTCAGCATCAATTCAATCGCTTTTTTATAATAGTAATTGCACGTTTTGAGTCAGATTTGTTCCTGTAGTGTTGTTGTTGGTTTATATAGTTAGTTTTTAACCCTTGTGAAAAAATGTATCATGGAAGATATGTAGCATGTAATGACCGTGTGGCCCTCACGTACCCTGATCTTGAGCCGGTATTGTCATACTTGTATATCATAGGTTTCTTTTCTATCCATGCTACTATATCTCATTCTTGCTTAAGACAAAAATTGATTTTGAAAGAAACTTGTTTTCTCAGTTTGATCTAGTGTTTACTGCCATCTATTGTTCAGGAAGTTGAGGAGTTGTTGAAGGATGTCCTTAGGGTTGAGGTTTTCAAGCAGGAAGATTCAAAGAGATTTTTTTCTGGAAATTATTGTGCCCTATTCAACAGAGGTGGTTTGGTTAGTATACAAAACATATTTGTCTTGAACAGTTGGAATTTGTAATTCTGGTGTTTCTTTTGACCATATGCTTTGTGCAGATTCACCCTCGTGCTCCCAAATATGTCTTGGATGAGCTTTCTACATATCTTGAAATTCCTATGGTAGCTGGGAGCATCAATAAGGGCAGCATAGTTATAGCTAGTGGCATTGTAGTAAACGATTGGATAGGCTTTTGTGGTTTAATACTAACTCCCATTTTTTAATCTTCATCTCTTAATTTGTACTGAATTATTATTTCTTTGTTGTTGTATAGCTTGATGTTTAGATTCAGTTTGTGATCTGAGTTGATGTACTTATTTTACCAGGCTGTAATTAAACAGTTCAGCGGTAGCGGTTACGAGAGCTCAGATGTTGTGGTTATTGATGAGGTTGAATTGCAGAGACATCAACATATGGAGAAGTTGTACAGAGCTACTCGTGCCGGCAGGGTATACATTTTCTGTTCTTTTCTAGATTAATCATTAGCTTGCTATAAGTATATTGACATGCTCAAAACTATCATCTGATCCAGGATTTCCAAAAAGAAATTGTTAAAGCAGCAAAATAAATAAATAAAAAATAAATAAAAAATATTAAAAAAACAAAAAAAATTAAAAAAAAATTAAAAAAACCGAAAAAAATTTATAAAAAAGTAAAAAAAACAAAAAAAAACGAAAAAAAAAATAAAAAAAAAATAATAAAATAATAAAATAATAAAAAAAATAAAAAATGTCACGTGTACTGCCACGCAGACAATAAGAAAGAATCTTTACTACAATATAGCAATCAGGGCCCTAAGTGAGGGAATCTAACTAAGATGAGGGGGTTTTAAAAAATAAACTTTACCAGGGGCTAAAATGAGAACTCGCTAACATTACAGGGGGGTTTGTGTATTTAACCAACTAATTTATGATGTATTTGATGTTGAATGATGAAAAAAATGAATTAGATTCCTATTGATATGTTCATAGATGATATTACAATCAGCTACTTCTGAACACATTAATTTATTTTCCCAACGGGGAAAAAATGAATAATTATAAACCGTTTTTAGCTCTTATTGTCGAATAGTGGATTAATTGTTACATTTTTTTATAAACCATTTTTAGTTCTTATTTGAAAATTTCTATCGATGCAAATTGAATATCCCGAGATTGAAGACCGAGCAATGCCTAGGCATTATCCTCGTCTGAGCCGGTATATTTAAAATACCGAGCAAAGCCGATGAGTCTGTTTTGAGGGTTGCCGCTACCGGCCATGACAAAAGACTATTTCTTAAGGTATCTATATCTATTTCTAAACTGTTTGTAAGAATTCCAGAAAATATAGTTGATTCTAGCGTAAGTTAGGATTTGTAGTTTTTTTTCTTTCATATTTCTAACTTCAAACTTCAAACTCATTGATGAAAAATCGCAGGTCTTTTTTGCCTTTATGCATTATCTGCTCATGGAAGACTTGCATTCGGTATTACTATTGCATATGCTGGTTAGTACCTTTCTACTTTGCATCTTTTGTTTACTTATCACCAATTTAGTCTAATCTAACATGTAGTTAATTGCAACTATTCAATTAGGAGATTTGTTAGTTATTCTGTTGGTTAGTTAGTTGGAAGTTTTTAGATTCAATAAAGCCTATTTTGTTAGAGGAAAATTTTGGTTGTTATTTGTTTGTGGGGAGGGGAAACTTGTTAACAGCAGGATTAAAATTTTGACCTCTTTCTTAGTGCTTCTTCATTGTTCCAACCTATAAATAAGCATTGTTTTTCTATTTTTTATCATATGATTTTGATCTTGGACTTTCCTAGCTCTGCGGCTATGTCCCTCTTCCGTTCTTTCTCCCTATTTTGATTCCTAATACTTTCTTAACATTCGTTCTGATTGTTTTTAAAAGTATTTTGTCAATAGTGAACTCTGTGGTGTCAAGCCAACTGTTCATTGTGAACCAAAATTTGTAATAACTTCAGTAGTGTGCATCTTTTGTTTGTGTTTACTTGCAACAAGAGGCACCTATAATGTGGGTTTAATTTGTCAACTGTTTTGTTTACTAGCCTTAAAAAAACTGAATGTAAAGATTTAATCTATGTCTATCTGTAATATATGAAAATCATAATAGCAATATCCACATGATTTGACATGGTTGGTAATCTGATTAGGTTAGTTCTTGAATCCTGGCCCGAGGATAGCCCGAGTTCACCCAAAATTGTTTGAAAATAATAATTCAGAAAGATTAGTTGCTTATCAGCAGTAGGGGTGAGAATCCGTGTGTTTCATTTTTATGAAAAATTGAAGAGATTAAATGCCAGGTACACCTCTGCTCTCTCTTATGGATCTTAAGAGGATAAATGAACAAGGTATACCCGTTCACTGCTTTGTTTCATGTTATAAATGCATTGAAACCCTTCGTAGAAGCATAGAAGATCACGAGAAATTGATGAGTACAAAAAAACTTCTCAATCGGTTGCACAATAATGTAGTCTTCTGTCTCAGGAGTCTTGGCATTTGGGAACCGTTACAGGTAAAACTCCTGGATCTGATTACAAATCTTATATTTGCAATCATTTAATTTGAATAAATATTATTATTCATGGTGTCTATTGGTGTCTATAAGTGCACTTTGTTTTGTTATTGGGCATGACTTGTTTTAATTTCCCCTTCAATTATAAAGAAGAAGCCTACCTTATAGTCAGTGTACTCTTCTCTTCTTCACTAGCTGCTTCGGGGCATTAATTTCTCCTGAAGTTCATTACTGCCATAGCTTTAGTCTATTTCTGATTTATTGTTGGGGTTGACTATGGGAAATTTGGGGAACAATGCCTATAATAGCTTTAATGTTATAAATACTTGGATATATCTTATTTTATATGAGATTCAAATAAAATATAACATAGCATATCCTCTTTTTACAATACCCACAACTACACAATTTTTCTTTTATCCAAAACCTAATAATGTGTCCTTGTTTTTTATCCCTCCTTAACAAATCAAGATTCCGTTTTCCCACACCCCTCATGCTGACTGTTCCATGGAATATTCATATGTATTGGTGAGTTGGATTAAGTTATGCCATGTCATTTAATTTTAACCTAAAGGTCAAAAATCTAATTACATTCTTTTTAGTTACCCCTCGTGAAAAGCTAGGGTTAGTAATTTGGGATTTTCTACCGCGCGAATGAAGTGAAAAGAGAAGACGAAGGCATCGGAGAAGACGAAGCCATTGGAGAAGACGAAGACAATGGTGGATAGGGGCCAATACGGAGAGGATTCATCACCGGTAAGTTTGATTTTTCTTTGTTTTTACGCCAATCATGTAGGAACTGTATTGATTTTGCGTTTTTTTTTCTCAGAACAAACAGCTGTTCAATGTGGTCTTTAATCATGGTGGAGAGTTTGTGAGGTTGTCTGATGGTGATGTTATCTATAGGGGTGGGGTTTCTACTCTAGTTTCTGCATTACATATTGATAAGTGGACTTTGTGTACCGCTCGTGAGGTAGTTAAAGGGTGGGGTTACTTAGAAGGGAGTTATCGTATTTGGACCAAAATACTTGATATAGATGAAATTTTTTTCCAGATTAGAAACAATGATGTTGCGTGTGACTTAGCTCACTATTATTGTGCCATGGAAGTAGATGGGGAATTGTTTGTGGAACATGAATGCATAAGCAATGACCTCTCAGTTAGGCACCCTAAGTGTGTGAATGAAAAGGTTGAGTCAGATGGAAGTGAGGTAGAGGAAGTAGAAGCTTTGAATGATAATGAAGATGAAAGAACCACTGCTAACTTAGATGGATTTGAAGAGATTGATGTGATTATTCCAATAAGAGAAGGACCAATAGTGGCTGGTTTGTTAACTGGATCCAGCAAGACAAAATGGGAAGATGATGACTATGTTAGTGAAGAACTAGATAGTTCTGATCCAGATGCCTCTGAAAATGAGAAAGAGAATCAGTTTGAGAAGTATAGGAAAGAGGAACTTAATAAGAAATTTAAGTTTAAGTGGGGTATGAAATTCAATTCTCTAGATGACTTTAGAGAGGCAATCCGTGAGTGGTCAGTTTTGAATGGTAGGGAAATTACCTTTGTGAAAAATGAGAGCTATAGAGTGAGGGTGGAATGTAGGGCTAAATGTGGTTTTTTGATGTTATGCTCTAAGGTGGGCCATAAGCACACATTTTCCATTAAGACTATAAAAGACAAACATACACGTGCTAGGGTTTTGGATAACAGATCTGCAAATTCAAGGAGGGTGTCCAAACTTGTTGTGAAGAAGATGCAAACTTCTGACACAGTTAGGCTTAGTGACATTATTCAAGACTTGAGGCAAAATTATTCTGTGGGTATTACTGTTGCTCGTGCCTGGAAAGCAAAGTTGATGGAAAAGAATATCATTGAAGGAGATACAGACAAGCAATATGCATTATTGTGGAGGTATGCTGCTGAGTTACATAGGGTAAGTATTGGGAATACAGTGAAAATCAACTTTGATAGACCAACACCATCAATTCAACCAAGGTTTGGGTCCTTTTACTTTTGTTTTGAGGGGTGCAAAAAAGGGATCATAAATGGATGCAGACCTTTTGTGGGTGTTGATGGGTTCCATTTAAAGACCAAGTATGGTGGTCAACTGTTAATAGTTGTGGGTAGGGACCCAAATGACCAATATTTCCCTTTGGCCTTTGGTGTGGTAGAAACAGAAACAAAAGAAAGTTAGAGGTGGTTAATACAACTGTTAATAGAGGATGTTGGACTTGACAAAAGATTTGTGTTCATATCAGATCAACAAAAGGTTAGTTATTTTAGCAATATTGTTATCATTTGATCATATTTTCCATAGTGTATCCATTTTTAATGTGAAAAATTTGTTAATGTCTATTGTTGGGACTGGTTGCTGTTTTTGAAGAGATGGAACAAAGAATTGAGCATAGGCTTTGTTTGAGTGTATGCCAACTTCAAAATAAAGTTTGGTGGTGGTTCATTGATGAGAGACCTCATGATGGGAGCAGTCAAAGCAACTTACTATCAAGGCTGGATACTGAAAATGAATGAGTTGAAGTAAGTGGATCAAAAGGCTTGGGCATGGCTTATGGGAGTCCCTACAAAATCATGGTGTAAGCATGCTTTCAGCTTTTATCCTAAATGTGATGTTCTAATGAACAACATAGCCGAGTCTTTTAATGCTACCATTCTAGTTGCTAGGGACAAACCTATTTTAACCATGTGTGAGTGGATTAGAAAATACTTGATGAATAGGTGCAGTAGCTCTACTTTGAAGCTTGAAAAATGGCCACACAATGTCATGCCAATCCCTAGAAAGAGATTAGACACTGAGGTATTTATTAGTGGACATTGGTTGTCAACATAGGTTATGGAAGAGAAGTTTCAGGTCACTCATTCCTATAACAAACAAGAATTTATAGTAGATATTGCAAAAAGGTCATGCACTTGTAATTTTTGGGAATTAGTTGGTATTCCTTGCAGGCATGTTGTTAGAGCATTAGGATTTAGGCAACAAGATCCAGAAAAATTTGTTGATGATTGTTATTCTAGGGAAAAATATGCCCTATGCTATGGATTTGCTGTCAGCCCCATTAATGGGCAAGAAATGTGGCCAGAGGTAGAAACTGAAGAACTACTACCTCCCAATTTTAAAAAGGGTCCTGGTAGACCAAGGAAATTGAGGATAAGGGAGAGTGGTGAGGATGGTGCTTGAAGAAGGCTTCCAGGATTGTCTTATAGGTGCACTAAATGTGATAAAATTAGGCACAACGTTGCTTCATGCAAAAGCAAAGAACAAGATCCCAATGCCTTGAAAAGAAAGGTGTGTGTGTGTGTGAATACTTGTAATTAAACTATTTTATCATTGCCTATTCTTGTATATATGATTGTCTAATACTTGTTCATTACTTGGCTGTATATGTAGAAAAAAGTGAAACATGCTGCAGGAAACCAAGATACTAAGGTCAAGCCTGATGAAGTTCAAACTGGTGCAGTGCATGCCAATGATGCAGTTATGGCTGGTGCAGATCAAGCTGGTGTTCATGCTGATGATATTCATGCTGCTGATATTGAATCTGATGGACATGCTAGTGGTGTTCATGCTAGTGTAGTCCAACAAGACCAAGATGTGTTTGGTGATATCTCTGATGAGGTGATGTCAAGCCTACCTGATATCAACACATTACAACCAGGTTCTAGCAAGGGCTCAACAAGTCACAAAGGGAAAGCAAAGGCTAAGGTCAAGAATGAAGCAAAACCAGTTAGAAAAAGGGTTAGTGAAAGAATTAAACTTAGGATTTTTCAAAAACCTATCATTGGTCCTGGTTCAAAACCAGACCAACCAATGTATTTGACTGAAGAAGAGGATGGAATTATAACTCAAGAAGGACAAGGATCCCAAGTTACAAAGAAGGCCACAAAGAAAGCAAAAAAGAAGTAGTGAACTTTGTTATAATGTTTATGTATGGTTTTGATGCACACTTTTGGTGCTCCTTTTGTAATGAATCTAATGCACACTGTATGTGCTCATTTTGTGTTAACTCCAATGGACACTTTTGGTGCTCTTTTGTATTGACAGAAATGCACACTTTTGGTGCACTATTGTAATGACAGTAATGACTTCAATGCATATTCTGTGTTATTAAGCTAATAATTAGACTTCAACGTAATTATAGTAACAACATTTCATTGATAAAATTCAAACTTTTCATTGATAAAACTCAAACTACAACAACATTACATAAACTTCAAACTTTTCATACATAAATTTCAACAACTTTAACAACATTACAGTAACACATTAACCCAAGCTAACATCATATACCCTTGAACAACATTACAATAATAACCCAAGATAAAACAAGTGCCATCTTCAACTTCAAATTGATCTTTCTTTGGACTTCAACCTTCATCTTCACTCTATCTAACTTCTGCAATGTGGCCTCTAATTTCACTTCACCTATCTCACACTTTTGACAATATGCTTCATCTTAAAGTTCCCCTTCAAAGAATCTCCCATTTCATCATCCCACAAAAATAGGTCACAACCAGTACCATTCTACAACAACATTGAACATGTAAATAACGGTTAACACAAACAACAACATTTTCCTACTTAACCCAACATATACCAAACCAAAATTCTTACCGCTGCGTTTCTACATCTCCAAAACTTCCTATTGCGATTTTGAGCTGTGTTAGAGACCCACATCTTCATCGCACTGTTGCATCCACATCTGGGTAACCCATGAAAATCGATTGAACTTGTGTTGCTGCTTGAACTGCATTTGCTTCCAAACATGGTGAAGAAAGTAAAGAAGAAGAAGCTAGCCCTAGAAATAATGGCGCAGGTTTGTTGAAGAAGGAGAAGAACTATGTTTTTTTCATTTCTTTTTAGCATTTAGAACAATTGGAATCCAGTCAGCAAACTTAATCCAACTCACCAATGCATTCCATGCCACATATGAATATTCTGTGGAACAGTCAGCATGAGGGGTGTGGGAAAATGGAATCTTGATTTGTTGAGGGGGGATCAAAAAAAAACTTCAAGGGGGAAAAAACAAATCTCGCTACTTTGGCAGGGGGTGGAGTATATTTATCCATTATTTTTATAATACGATGAAAATGTTGATTCTAAGGTTAACATATATAAAATAAAATCTAGAAGGCATCAACAAGAACATGTCGCATATGAAATTATCCAAGAGTTTAATGATTTGATGTTTTGATATGATTCCCATTTTGTTGTTTCTTGCAGGCAAATAGGAATATTAAATTTGTTCGGCGTTCATTTTTTGTAGTACTACCTGTTAACTTTTCGTAACTCTAAATATAAAAGCAAACCATAGCAAAACAGATGTTTTACTTAGCATTAGCAACTAGGCAAAGTGAAAAATGGAAGTGACCAACAAATACATAGTGATAAAGAATCACATAGAAGATGCACCAAAAGGTCCCATTTTGAGATCAAAACTGAGGCTTTTTCTATTTCATTGTGTAACACCCCAAAATTTGCCCTCTTACTTTTAGCTAACTGGCTTATGTTTCTTTACATTTCTTGCATTAGCATTTGTGCATGGCATTGGTTCTTAGCATGGGATCAAGGTGCTTGGTTCATCTCAAAGGAGTCTCAAGCCTCAAGGTGGTTTGAGGAGTTCATCATATCTTCATAAGGTCAAGAATGGCAAAGGAGTTCAAGAGAATCTTTCCCTCTTAACCAGAGGGACCAATTAGGGTTTTGGTTTCAAAAGAGATTCTTGTTGAACTTTGTGGATTCAAGCATGCTCTCATGGGGTTTCATATGCTCACAAGTGCGCATAGAGGAAGGCTTAGCTAGTGGTTCATTGTGGAAGATGTTCAGTGGATCAGTTACTTGTGAAGTAAGCAAAAGTCAACTGTAAGGAGGAAAGTCAACCATGGAATTTTGAGGTTCTCTTCAGGGTTTTCAAGGTCTCACATCCTCATATGGTCTTCAAGGGTCAAGATTCATGTCATTCACCAAGAATCAAGGGTTTGTACAAAAGTTACTAAATTTGGAAAATGACCTATAATGAGAAGTTTCCATTTTTGGCAAGTTTTTACACTACATTCAACTTGACTTTTCACCATCAAAGAAGCTTCAAATGAATTTTACTCAAACATGAAAGTTGAAGATCTTTTTCTCCCCTTTCCAACAAGTACTAGAACATCTCCATATCATTTGTAGAGCTCAAGTTATGGCTAAGGCAAGACAAGGTGTTTTTAGGGTTCTTCATATGTACCAATTTTCCACCATTTGCATTTTCATCCAAAAGGACTTGTAATCACTTCAATTGCTTCAAGTCATATTGTACCATCAAAGTACAAGCCATGAGCACCAATTTTGACCCTTGTTTCATGCCAAACCGTGCCTTATTCATGGTGTATTTAACAAATAAACCATTTGCAAATTGATCCAAATCTCATTAACTAATCAACCACAAGGCCCAAGTACAATTCATTTGTGATCAGCAAAAGAAATGTGAGTGAATCATGCTTATTTGGTGGCCTTTGCACGTGTGGATTAGTGGTGGCATCACAAAGTACATTTTGGCATAAACCATCCAATTTCATTAACCAAGGGATTAATCAAGTTTTAATCATGATCAGAGGTCTAATGAGGTGTATATAAGCTAACTCACACGCACAAAGCTAGGTCATGCACTCATTTCTGCTCAGAATTCATTTTTCACTCCAAACTTTCTCTCCTTCGAAACTCCTTTCTCCTAGGGTTTCAGTGAGATTTCTTCCCATATTTGTGATCAGCACACTCCATAGTACAAGAATCATCCATCATTTGAAGCTTTGAGCAAGGTTTTCATCAAGTTGATTTCAAGAGGGTTCAAGTTCAAAATCCCAGATCTAGCCAGATTCAAGTCTCTATTTGCATTTATTTTGCAAATAGAGCTCAAAAGAGGAAGATCTGCAGCTTTTGGAAGGAATTCTTGGTGTATTTCAAGCTCTACAGATCTCAGGTAAGCTTACTTTCCACGCTCTTAGAACTTATTTTTTTGATGTGCATAATGATCTATGAGGTTCACTGAGTGTGCTGGTGTGTTTAAAATTGATTTTGGACGTGTAACATGTGCGTATTTTGGAGTTGAAGTTTTGGATCCGTTTATGTTTTCCTTCGATTTGCATTGTGTGTTTGTCATTTGATGAAATGAATTGCAGATAATAGATCCTTGTTGAATTCTGGTCAAGATAGTATGCTCATGTTTGATTTCTGGGAAATTTTGTGAAACTCCACCGTGGGAGCCACCGGAGAAGACGACCGGAGCTAGGGCTCCGGCGTCTAGTTCACTTTCAGGTGAACTGAAGATTCAATGAAGGTGATGATGTCTGGACCGTTGGATCTTTTGATCTGATGGTCATAAGTGTGCCAACGCATTTAATTTTCATGAGTTTATTTTAATGTGCGTGTGTGCTACTCTATCATAGTTATCATGTGCCTCAGATCTGGACCCCTCATTATGTTTACTTGTGTTTTGATTGATTTGATCTGGAACGTTGGATGGATCTGATGGAGGTGATTCAACCAACGCATTAAAATTGCCATGCGCTGTTCACGTGTTTTATTTTTAATTTCTGATGATTTGGTGTATGCGCGTGTATTGGTGTTATCATGTCCTTTCAATCCTGGCCTTTCTTCATGTTTACTTGTTGATTGTGGTGACTGATTGTGTGACGTTGGATCAATCTTGTGGCTTGTGTGAGTCTCATGTGTTGACTAAGTTCTATGTGGGGTGTGTTGACTTCGCTTGTGTTAGAGGACATGTTGAGGTTCCTAAAAACATTTTTTTCATATTTTTAAAATCATTTCATATTGCATTTTAGTCATTCTCTTTTGCATATTGATGTCATGTTTCTTATGTGATCATTGCTCATTTGTTTGAGGTGCTTAATTTGTGAATTTTTGTGAGATCTTTTAACATGTGATTGGCTTCTGACTTAGGTCATTTGAGTTTTAATCTCACAATTTTTGAATGTCATTTGATATATGTTTGCTTATTTGTGCTTAAATGACTTATGCATGACTATATCTTGACACCTCTTTACACAAGTTGACTTGCCATGCCTATTTGCTTGAGTTTCTTCTTGATTCTTTGTATGTGCATTTGATATGATGTTTACCCCTGGTTGAGGTCCTTTGAGACTTAATTTTGCAATTTATGGATCATGTTTGGGTATGTTTTAAGGGCTTGAACTTTGAGTTTCCATTTGTGGATTACTTTGGTGCATGTCTTGAAGGTGTTGCTTGATGTTTGGACTTGTATAACTTGAGTTTGGTTTTGATATGATATTGGTGCATATGCTACTGCCTCTTGAGCTCCTTACTTGGTTTCTATTTCACTTGAGCATAGTTGAATGCATTTGGTTTGAATTGTATGATAAACATCATTACCATTTGCTTTGTAACTTCTTTGGATCATAATGCTTCATGATATGAATTACTTTTGAACATGAGAATTGTTAATGATGTTATGATCTTGGTTCTGACTTGTTTTCATCTTCATCTTATCTTTCTCATTTCATTTGGATATGAAGTCCATGTATGCTTAATTGTGCATTCCATACAAGTATGCTTGCCTTTTTCATGTTTATCTTTGCATGCTTACTTGAGATTGTTTTGCATTGATCTTTGAAACATTTTTTATGACTTGAGTAGGACACTTATGATGTGATCTGCTTGCTGCCATTTATTGTATCTCATCTTCTCCTTCTCTTTCTCATTTCTTCTCTTTCACTCTCTTCCTCCCATGGATCTCAAGACTTGTTTAAGTCTTGGATTCTTTCCCTTTAGAGCTACCTAGTCCAACTTAATTTTTGATTAAGCTTGGAGTAGGATTAGCATTAGGTTTTAGGTAGTCGTCTCTCCTAAGCCTCACTAACCATAGGTTACCCATGCATGATAACATTTGGACTCTTAGTTTCCCTTTAGAGTTTCCTTTGCGTCTTCTCTCTTCTCATCTCAAAACTTCTTGAAAACACTCAATAAAGATAAAGTGTATTGCACACGAGCCTTAAGCGTGGGGAATGAGAAATGAGGGGCTTCCTCTCATCTTTCTAGAGTGCTTAGCGAGCGTCCTGTCTTGGGACAATTCGTTAAGTATTCGTCCCTGTGCCTTAGACTTTGGTGCAATGCAAGTTATGAACTAGCTTAAAAGAAAACACTTCTGTCTAAAAAAAAACAAATTCAAATCTTTTTATCCTTCGGGATTGTTTGGTTCCAGACCATTTTCAGAAAGGAGCACGTTACCTTCCGTCTGAGTCGCAAACAGGCATCGATCCTAACTGCCGGACGCGAATCTAACGTCGCTCATAAAAAACACTTACCCATCCGTGGTCGTACCCACAAACTACATTAGCTCTGATTCCTCTCTCTCGTCCGATTGAGGATATGTAGGCACAAGACAACGATTGTCTTGGTGAGCAACCTTCCCCCACAGTTCCTGTCCGAACTACGTTGACTCTGACTTTCCCATTGCACTGAGGGAGTACGTAGGCCTGGGGCATCGAATATGTCCTACCGAGTCCGTCTTAGTCACCCTCATCCCCGTTTTCTTTTGTTCAGCCATAGATAGTAGGACGACTCACCCTCCGTTTAGACAACAAGCGTGGATCCCATCGAGTACGATGGATGCGTGGGGTGCTAACACCTTCCCCTCGCATAACCGACTCCCGAACCGGACTATGGTTGCGATGACCATGTCTTTCCCCCTTTCTCTTCAGGTTTATGCAGTGTTTCCTTTCCCTCTCTTGGGATAAATACACATTGCTGGCGACTCTGTGTTTTCTGCGCCACTCTCGCGTTTGTACCGTTGGATGCAAATCTTTCGGGAGCGACAGCTGGCGACTCTGCTGGGGACTCTGGTTGACCTCTTGCTGGTCCATCCCCTTTAGCTAGTCGATCCTAGCGCTTGTTTGTTTTTTCGTTGGGTGTTTATTTGTTGTGCTTTATTATGTTGTATATTACTGTTTTACAACTTTTATTGCATGGCATTTCATTTTATTACTGTCATACTGGATATTGCTGTGTTGTGCTGGCTGGTTTCTGTTTGGCAGGTTGGGATGTTCTGAGAGATAAGCCCAATACCCAGGCTTGAGTACACCCTAGGACTAGAGTGGAAAGTAGTGGGACCTACGTGCCCGCTTGGTACATTTGTGTGTTCAGGAAATTCACAACTAGACGAGGCTATCTTGGGACGCATTCTGACGTGTGTGTCTTGCGCATGTTAGGGTGTCGATCTAGAGAGCTGTCGACTCTGGTGACCGTTTCTCCGATACCTCAGTTGTGCCTCTCCTCCCGAGATGTGACAGTGGCAGACCACGTTCCGTGGCAAACCCATTGCACATTCTCGATCCGAGGACCCAATGCTGAGGGACTCGCATAGGATGACCTTATTTTTTAGGGGAATCAGTTGAGGCCTCCTCGATTGATGATGATGCCAAACCAGAAATGGTGAACGTATCATCATTTCTCAACCTGAGAGCCCGGGATATTGAAGATCCTCGCCTTTCTAGAACCCACATGTGATATGGGATGGGTGTTTGTAGGTTTTCAGGTAACCGAAACCTTCAATCTACCCAGTTTGCTGGATTTCTCATCAGTGTTTGATTATCTGGGTTTCTGGTTATCTCAGTGGTTCGGTATTCTGGAATTCTGGTTTTCTGGGTTGTGGCCCTCGTTCAGTTAACAGCGCAGCACATCCAGCAGTGATGCCTTGATCCCATGCTTGCATGTGCATATCATTTTTCTTGCATTCTAACATGTTTGACATTTTTCAGGGCTTGCATCTTACTCTTGATTCCGGTTTTCTGAGGTTGCCTTAACATGGATGTCCAGAGAAAGAAGACTGTTGCTTATTCGTTCCCAGACCCGACCTTGACGTTGATTCACAAGCTGATTAGTATGGCTGGTTCCGGAGTTCGTACAGAGTTTGGTGGAAAGTATGGGAGACTTTTGAAGTTTGTCTACAGTATCTCCAAGTATGAGAAGGATGTCATTCATACACTTCTTCAGTTTTATGATCCGTCTTTGCGTTGCTTCACTTTCCCAGACTATATCTTGGCTCTAACGTTGGAGGAGTTCTCATTTATTTTGGGAATCCCCATCAGGCATGACATAGTATTCTTTTCTGAAGAACGCCCCGGGATAAAAGAAATGGCCATTGCTCTTCATATTGGTGAATCCGCTCTGAGCAATAATATTGTGGAGAAACAAGGAGCTAAGGGTTTTTTATTGAAGTTCTTGTTTGATCAAGCTTGCATACATGTTAAAGAGAAGAATTGGGCTTCTTTCCAAGCTATTTTAGCTATGTGCATCTATGGGATTGTCCTATTTCCCAATGTTCCTGATCTGGTGGATATGCATGCTGTCAGGATCTTTATTTCAAAGAATCGTATACCTACCTTGCTAGGTGATGTGTATCACTCAGTCCACTACAAGAATGAGAATAGGCGTGGAAGAACTGTGAGTTGCTGTGCACCACTCTTATCTACTTGGTTTCTGAGTCACCTCCCCGAAGCTGGCGCTTTCGTTGATACAAGAGATTCTCTGAAGTGGTCAAAGAGGTTAATGGGCTTGACTGCTGACAACATTGTTTGGTTCAACCATGACTTGCTAGGGATGGAGATTATTTGCAAGTGCGGAGAATTCCCTAATGTACCCTTGATAAGGAGAAGAGGTAGAATTAACTATAATCCTTCCCTTGTTATCAGGCAGTTTGGTTATCCTTTGAGAGGTCCACCTGAAGAGCGAGATATCAGAGAGTCTTTATTCTTCAATGGTACTGGGGATCAAGAGATGATAAGGAAGATTGTGAATGCTTGGAAGTAGGTGACCAAGAAAGGAAAAACTTCATTCGAGAAATGTAATAACCGGGCTTTTCCTTCCTATGAAGAGTGGATTAAGAAAAGAGCAGAAGAGGAGCTTCTTCCCTTCCCGGGGAACCACCTTTGTATCCTTTGATGATCGAGGCTCCCACGACTGTTGAAATAGAGAAGTATGATAAGTTATGGGCTGAGAAGGAGAAACTCCGAGAGGAGAATCGTGAGCTGGGCAGAGAGGTTGGTCAGTTGAAGCATGAAAAAGGTGAAGCTATCCATGCTGCCAGGTTGAAATCAGAACTTTTGGCTGTGAAGGAGAAAGAATTGTCTAAAGAAGCCACAGCCAGAGAGAAAGTGGCTCAAGCGTTGAAAAGTGTTAGCAAGGTCCTTTCGTCCAAAAAGAAAGAGTTAGCTTATGCTATGTCAAGAATTCACAGGTTCAGTGACCGTTGGAATACAGCAATTACCGCCAACAGGTTGAAAGAGGACACGTATCAGGAACAAATTAAAGGTTTGAAGACAGAGCTTCGGAAAAAGGATAAAGAGATTTTATCAGGGATCTTTGAGAGGAGAGCAATTGAGGACAAGCTCAAGGAAACCATGGCAGATATGGAACAGCTGAAGATCCAAGCCGAAGTGAAAAGAGCCCGAGGCGAAGGTCCAAGTCCAGGTGGAGCTTCTGGAGAAGATGATTGGGAATTGCATAGTCGTTGGTTAACAGGGATCTTGCACAGGAGGGATCTTTTGATTCAGGAGTTGATTCAGAGACCAGAGCATCCTAATACCAAGAAGCTTCTCAAGGAAGTGCAGAATTGGTGCAAAAGGAATGACGAATGGGGAATTCTAGCACGGATGAGTCTTGATGATATGCTTTAGTTTCCTTGTTGCTGTTTTCTTTGTATTTCCGGGATCACCGCCAGGCTTGTTGGTCGGGATCTTTGTTTATGCTTATTCAGACTTGCGTTGTAACAGATGCTTATTCTCTTTATATGATCAGGAATTCAGTTCTCTTCTGTTGTTAAAACTGGAATCAAGGGATAGATCGCCTTGATAATGTTCATACATGTTTGCATTTGCATTTGCATGATCAAAATCATTTTTGCATAGCAGTTTATCTCGGATTCTCTGGTTTTCTTATGCTCTCTCTTTTTTCAGTCAGGATTGATCAACCAACTCATCGGTATTCTACCAGGCTTAATCAAAGCAGAGTGATGGAAAAAGTTCAGGTAGACATGGCAGCTATGCAAGCTCGCATTGATCAATTCATGGAGATGATGCAGGGTGTGGTGCAGAGTCAGAATGAATTCGGAACTCTAGTTCAGCCTTTGGTGTCGCAGGTTGATGAAAATGGTATCTTACACGGTGGTCTTATTAATCGTGTTATTCCTCCGGGCGGAGGTGGTGCTGGTATCAACATTCCTATTCCTGGTGCTGGTGGACAGGGTGGGATTCCTTCAGTGGTTGGAGAAGGAAGCATTGTTCGAGCTATCCAGGGCCATCGTTTTGATGATCAACAGGATGATGTCTTTTTAGTCAGAAGCTTGGACGCTGGTCTTCCTGTGGTCAGTGATGAGAGGATCCGTTTAATTGAGGCGCAATTGAAAGGGGTTGTGAAACAGGATGATCTGGGAATAGATTTGGACGACCTAGGGTTGGTCCCTGATATTGTCATTCCACACAAGATTCAGATTCCTACACTGGAGAAGTATAATGGTTCTACCTGCCCGAGAACTCATGTAAAGGCTTATACCAGGAAGATGGCTGCCCATGCTAAGGACGAAAAGCTAATGATGCATTTTTTCCAAGACAGCCTGTCTGGCGCGTCTTTGGAGTGGTATATGGCTCTGGAAAGTAGAGATGTTCATACTTGGAGAGAGTTAGCTGCAGCTTTTATCAACCATTACCAGTACAACACAGACATGGCTCCCAACAGAACTCAGCTGTTGAGCATGTTCCAGAAAAATGATGAAAGTTTCAAAGAATACGCGCAAAGGTGGCGTGAATTGGCGGCTAGGGTGCAGCCACCAATGCTGGAAAAGGAAATGTTGGATATATTTATGGACACACTGCCTAAGCACTATTATGAAAAGCTATTGCCTTGCTCGCTAGGCAAGTTTGCAGATGTGATTGCGATCGGACAAAAGATAGAGGTTGGGATTAAGGCTGGAAAAGTTTCCAGTGGTGACGGATCGTCCTCCGGGCATGGAAAGAAGCCATTTGTGAACTATAAAAAGAAATAAGAAGCCAATTCTGTCTCATCCTTTAGGGGAAAGGGGAAACAACAACAAAATTATAACCAGTAGGTGGCTTCCGTGGTTATTCCTGCAGCACTTCCACCTCAAGCAACGCCTCAACAACAGAGCCGAGTTCAACGCCAGTATCCATCCAGACAGAGAACAGCTGATAGACACTTTGATACTCCACCTCTACCATATTCACAATTGTTTTAGCATTTGCTTCAGTTGAAGTTAGTTGAAAAGAGAACTTTGGCTCCTCCTGTTGGTACTCCGCCTCCCGGGTACAATCCTAACGCCCATTGTGATTTTCATTTCGGAGCACCGGGGAATCATCTCGAGGACTGCAAAGCTTTCAAGCATAAAGTCCATGACTTGGTAGATTCAAAGGCTATCAGCTTTGCTAATGACGGACCTAATGTTGGGCAAAACCCGATGCCTGATCACAATGGGCCGAGGGTGAATGCGATAATTGAGGAATGTGAAGCTTTGAATTTGATCATGGATGTTGAGGAGCTAAAAACTCCCCTGGTTGTGGTTAAAAATAGGTTATTGAAGGGTGGCATTTATCCGGGTTGTGATGAGAACTGTTCAGATTGTTTGACAAAGGACAATGGTTGTGATTCGCTGAAAAGGGGTATCCAGAATATGATTAATGAGGGCTGCTTACAGTTTGATAGAGGTAATCAGCAAAAAGAGGTTGTTAATGATGATATTGCTACTATTGTTATTCCTTTCAAGACAGTTGTAATATCAGGGCCAGCGAGACTAGCGCCGGTTGTTATTTCAGGTCCTAAACCCATTCCGTATGAAAGTACCCAAGCCGTCCCTTGGAATTATGATGCTAGTGTATTTGTTAATGGACAAAAGCAAGAATTAATGACTATTCCACCAGTGAGTACTAGTTCAGAGGTTAAAGTTGAGACCGATGCTATAACGAGAAGTGGTAGAGTGCTTACTCCTGTTAATGATCAACCCAGTACTTCTAGGCAAGATAGGGGAAAACAGGTAATGGATGGTTATGTTCAAACTCCAGTGATTGTTGATTCCGCGGTAAAGCCGGTGGATGATGCTTTTTCTGAAAATGTCGAGGAGTTTATGAGGCTCATCAGGAGAAGCGACTACAAAATTGTGGAACAATTACATCAGACCCTGTCCAAGATCTCTATTCTGTCATTGTTGTTATGCTCTAAAGCCCATAGGAATGCTCTTCTGAAGGTTTTGAATGCAGCCTACGTTCCTCAAGAGATTTCTGTTAACCAGCTGGAAGGGGTTGTACCGCACGTGAATGCAGGTAATGGCTTGGGTTTCACAGATCTTGATTTGACTCCCGCAGGGAGGAATCATAACAATGCCCTGCATATTTCGATTGAGTGTCGAGGTTCACTGATGTCACATGTTTTGGTTGATACTGGATCATCGTTGAATGTATTTCCAAAGAAAGCATTAATGAAGTTAGATACCAGGGGACTTATTTGTACACCAAGTGACTTGGTGGTGCGAGCTTTTGATGGCTCGAAGAGATCTGTCTTTGGTGAGATTGTGCTTCCGATCAAGGTTGGGCCGGAAATCTTTGATGCAACATTTTACATAATGGATATTCAGCCAGCATACAGCTGCTTGTTGGGCCATCCTTGGATCCATGGTGCGGGCGTTGTAACCTCCACTTTGCATCAAAAGCTGAAATACATGGTTGATGGTCACGTAGTGACAGTGTGCGGAGAAGAAGACATAATGATTAGTCAACTGTCAACCTTCAAATACGTGGAAGTGGATGGTGAAATCCATGAGACTTTGTGTCAGGGGTTTGAGAAGGTGAAGGTTTCTGAAGAGGTTGTCCAGTCTGAAGCTATAGAGCAGACTGCAGGGGCAAATCAGCATGAGATCTCTATGTCTTCGTTCAAAGACGCCAAAGCTGTGGTTGAAGCTGGTAGCTCACAGAGGTGGGGCCAAGTGGTTGAAGTTAAGGAGAAGAGGGATACCTATGGATTGGGATACAAGCCATCCAGGAGAGACGGGGATCCTCCCAAGTTCTATGGCCCAGTCCGTTTCACCAGCACCGGGGTTTTCTTCGACAGTGTTAGTGCCATTGAGGAAGAAGGGGACAGTGATTGTGACATGGAGAGCTGGATCCACCCTTGCGTCCCAGGAGAAAGTCTGTGCAACTGGTCTACTGAAAAAGTCATTCAAGTGACTAGCTTTGAGTAATTGCTTTGTTTTCCTATTATGTTAATCCTGCGTTCTGCCCAAGACGTAGTGATTTTATTTGTAGGGCTTTTAACTGTTGCATGTTTTGCTTTATCTTCAATAAAGGACTTTTCACACTCAAATATTTTGATCTCTGTCTTTCTGTTTTTATTTTTATGCATTAAAAACCCACATCAAAATGGCAATGTGTTTCTTTTGTTGCATACATAATAAAACATACCTCATCAATCATGCAGGTCTCTTTGTTCAGATGACACCGATCATGACTCAGCTATAGCTCGGTATGACTTTGGCAATCCAATCTATCAGGCTGAAGAAGAGACTGATGAAGATTGTGAACTGCCCGAAGAGTTGGCCAGATTTTTAAAGCAAGAGGAGAGAGTCATCCTACCTCATCAGGAGGAAATTGAGATTGTGAATCTGGGAACCGAGGACGCCAGAAAGGAAGTAAGGATGGGGGCTGCGTTGGAAGACAGTGTCAAGGGAAGATTGATTGAAATGCTCCATGAGTATGTGGACATCTTCGCCTGGTCTTACCAAGACATGCCTAGGCTCGATACTGATATTGTTGTACACCAGCTACCACTTAAAGAAGGTTGTGCTCCGGTCAAACAAAAATTGAGAAGAACTAAACCGGAGATGTCTGTCAAAATCAAGGAAGAGGTTCAGAAACAGCTAGACGCCGAATTTCTTGCCGTGACGAATTATCCTCCATGGGTTGCTAACATCGTGCCTGTACCTAAGAAAGATGGAAAGGTCAGGATGTGTGTTGATTACAGGGATTTGAACAGAGCAAGCCCAAAGGACGATTTCCCACTCCCTCACATTGACGTGTTAGTTGACAATACCGCTCAGTATTCGGTGTTTTCCTTCATGAATGGCTTCTCTAGGTATAACCAAATCAAGATGGCCCCAGAAGACATGGAGAAAACAACATTCATAACACTGTGGGGAACTTTTTGCTACAAAGTGATGCCCTTTGGATTGAAAAATGAAGGGGCAACTTACCAGCGGGCGATGGTGACTCTCTTTCATGATATGATTCACAAAGAGATTGAGGTCTATGTTGATGACATAATTGCGAAGTCACAGACAGAAGAAGAACATCTAGTGAATCTTCAGAAGCTATTTGAAAGATTGAGAAAATTCAGACTGAGGTTAAATCCGAACAAATGCACCTTCGGGGTGAGATCAGGAAAATTACTGCGGTTTATTGTTAGTGAAAAAGGTATCGAGGTTGATCCTGCAAAGGTAAAAGCCATATAAGAAATGCTTGTGCCGAAAACAGAAAAAGAGGTTTGTGGTTTCTTGGGGAGATTAAACTACATTGCTAGGTTCATCTCGCACCACACATCCACGTGTGAACCAATCTTCAGGTTGCTAAGAAAAGATCAAGCAGTCAGGTGGAATGAAAATTGTCAAAAGGCGTTTGAAAAGATTAAAGAATACATGCAGGAACCTCCGGTCCTTATGCCACCAGTGCCAGGAAGGCCTTTGATTATGTATCTCACGGTTCTTGAGAACTCAATGGGTTGTGTGCTCGGTCAACAAGACGAGTCAGGTAGAAAGGAGCACGCCATCTACTACTTGAGTAAAAAGTTTACTGATTGCGAGTCAAGGTACTCGATGCTGGAGAAAACATGTTATGCACTCGCTTGGGCAGCTAAGCGATTGAGGCAGTATATGTTAAACCACACAGCCCTTTTGATTTCGAAGATGGATCCGATCAAGTATGTGTTTGAGAAGCAAGCATTTTCTGGGAGAATAGCCCGTTGGCAGATGGTTCTGACGGAATACGATATTCAGTATGTTTCCCAAAAAAGCCATTAAGGGAAGTGTTCTGTCAGAATATCTTGCTGAACAGCCAATTGAGGATTATCAACCGATGAAGTTTGAATTTTTGGACGAACATATCATGTATCTGAAGATGAAGGATTGTGAAGAACATTTGCCTGATGAAGGGCCTGAGATTGGATCTCAATGGAAGTTGGTCTTTGATGGGGCTGTAAATTCATATGGTAACAGAATCGGGGCAGTCATTATGACTCCAAAGGGTTCTCATATACCCTTCACTGCCCGATTGGTATTCGTATGCACCAACAATGAGGCAGAGTATGAAGCATGCATCATGGGGTTAGAAGAAGCAATTGATTTGAGAATCAAGAACCTCGATGTTTATGGTGATTCTGCGTTGGTGGTTAATCAGATTACAGGTGAATGGGAGACTCGTCAAGCGAATCTTGTTCTGTATAACAACTATGCTAGAAGGTTGTTACCTTTCTTTGACAGAGTGGACTTCCATCATATCCCCCGGATAGAGAATCAGATGGCTGATGTGTTGGCAACATTGTCATCAATGTATCAAGTGAATCGTTGGAATGAAACTCCTTCAATCAAAATCATGCGCTTGGACAGACCTGCTTTTGTATTTGCAGTTGATGGTGTATTAGATGGCAAGCCTTGATATCATGACATCAAAGTCATTTTGAAGAGTCAGGAATACCCAGCTGGGGCATCTTCCAAGGATAAAAAGACATTGAGGAGGTTATCAGGAAACTTCTTTTTGAACAAAGACGATGTGTTATACAAGAGAAACTTTGACATGGTTTTGATACGTTGTGTTGATGAACACGAGGCAGGCCTGTTAATGGAAGAGGTTCACGAAGGTTCCTTTGGTACTCATGCAAATGGGCATGCTATGGCAATAAAATGGTTAAGAGAGGGGTATTATTGGATGACTATGGAGTCTGATTGTTTTAAATACGCCCGGAAATGTCATAAATGCCAGATTTATGCTGATAAGGTGCATGTACCGCCTACTCCTCTGAATGTTTTGTCGTCACCTTGGACTTTTGCCATGTGGGGCATTGACATGATTGGAAAGATTGAGCCGACTGCTTCGAATGGACATCGTTTTATCCTGGTGGCTATTGATTATTTCACGAAGTTGGTGGAAGCAGCATCGTATGCCAACGTTACCAGACAAGTGGTAGCCCGATTTATTAAGAAGGACATCATCTGCCAGTATGGAGTCCCGGAGAGAATCATCACTGACAATGGTTCAAATCTGAATAATAAGATGATGAAGGAGCTATGCCAGAGCTTTAAAATTGAGCATCACAATTCTTCTCCCTATCGCCCGAAGATGAATGGGGCTGTTGAAGCGGCTAATAAGAACATAAAGAAGATTGTGCAGAAAATGGTAGTGACATACAAGGACTGGCCTGAGATGTTGCCTTACGCTTTCCACGGATATCGTACTTCGGTACGCACATCAACTGGGGCAACTCCTTTCTCACTGGTGTATGGTACGGAAGCAGTTCTGCCATTAGAAGTTGAGATTCCTTCTTTGAGAATTCTGACAGACGTGAAGCTTGATGAAGCTGAGTGGGTGCGTTCCCGGCTAAATGAACTGAACCTCATTGAAGAGAAGAGATTGAAAGCCATTACGCATGGCCGGTTGTATCAGAGCAGGATGAAAAAGGGATTTGATCAGAAAGTGCGTCCTCGGTGTTTCCAAACTGGTGAGTTAGTCCTGAAAAGGATCACTCCTCCTCAAACAGATCACAGGGGCAAGTGGACTCTGAATTACGAAGAGCCATATGTGGTAAGACAGGTTTTCTCTGGCGGGGCCTTATTACTCTCAACTATGGACGGCGAAGATTTTACGTCCCCTGTGAATGCGGATGTAGTCAAAAAATACTTTGCATAAAAAAGACCCGCTGAACATAAAAAGAAGGTTCAGGAAAATGGGGCATCCTGGCGGCCCATAAAAAGAAAAGGTTTGGGCAAAAATTAGGGATAAAAAGAAAAAATAATGAACCCGCAAGGTTGAAAACCTGAAAAGGCAACCTTGGCAAAAAAGGGTATCCCGGTGGATTGAAAACCCGAAAATGGCGATCCAGGCCAAAGTTAGGGATTTAAAAGCAAAGACTACGATCTGCGTTCGATCTGTGATCGCTATTCACACTTGGAAAATTCGAAGGAAAGGAATCAGTCCAGTCAGTCATCTTCAAAGGTCAAAGCGTCTGCAGATAAACAAGTCATATGGGTTATAGCTGAGTCGAGTCATGGTGGATGTCTGTTCCCCACATTGCCGACATGTGTATTTTCTTTTACTTTTTGCACAATTACCTCTTTCCAGGAATTGCTTCCAAATGTAAATGCCTATTTACAGGCTAATCCATTCAATAAAATTTGCATTTCACTCAAAAATCTTTCCATTTGTGTTTTTGTTTTACCTGTTTTGTTTGTGAAAATGTCCGATATTTTTTATAAACATTACATGCTAAAATGTTGAGCTCTGTGAAACAAAGTTGGAAAACAGTGGCAATTGCTTAGGCGACAGTCACTATGATGATAATCAATGTAGTCATTTTTGCACGTAGACCTTACTTTTGGTTTTGCAGGATGACAGGTGTACCTCCCCAGTAGAGCTCTCCCCAACTTTGAAGTCTGATCGTCATCAGCAGTTTGCTACTCTCCCTAGTCAGAGTATCGAGGATCGTCTTCCTCAACAGAGTATAAAGAAGTGATTTCCCAAGCGGAGCCGTTGAGGATCGTCGCCCTCAGCAGGATATAAGAGGTTTACCCTCAGCCAGAGTTGTGATTTGGCTCATCTTTCCTCAGCAGTAGTGCAGAGGGTTGTATACCCAGCCGAGGTTGTGTTTGGATTATTATTCCCCAGCAAACATTCAGAGGTTGATTGCTCTAAGGTGGATTTTGTTGTATCTCCAGCAGAAGATTCGTGGACAAAGATGTTATTATCCCCCACAAAGTCCTGGGGTCTACTTTCCTCAGTTGGTTAGAAAGTATAGTCTCACCAACAACGGCTTGATCTAATCCCCAGCAGGGTGAGGGTAAAGTTATTTCCCTAGCAGCAGATTAAGGTCACCGACATCCCCAAGCAGAGTCTAGTGGTGAATGGTATCCCCAGTAGGTCTTGAGTCCAACTGTTTTTAGCAGGCGTCAAATCCAAGTTCTGAAGTATTTGGTGATCCCCGGCAGAGGAGTTTCCATCTTCAGTATCCATCTCCCTCCCCAGCTGAGTGGGTATTCTCTCGGAGTTTCGTCCATCTCCAGCAGAATTGTTGATCTTGATATTCCCCGGCTGAGTGGGTATTCTATCGGAGTTTCGTCCATCTCCAGCAGAGTTGTTGATCTTTCCATCCCCAGCAGAGTGGGTTTTCTCTCAGAGCTTTCATCTCCAGCAGAATTTGTGATCAATGTCTTTCTCAGCAGGGTCTCTTATTCCAGAGGACAATTTATTTTTGTCGTCCCCAGTGGAGTTTGCCTCCGCCTTCAGCATTTATTTTGCTGAGGCACCTCTTTTGCATTGCATAAGCATTCTTGCATGGCATCCTCCCAAACGCGTAGCATTTCCATTTCGTATGGAGCATTACGGCAAAATTCAAACATATGCATTCGAAGCATAGGCCAGGTTTGATATCCTTTACCAGTTCCTTTCCCTAGCAGAAAGTGACGTGATTCAGGGGATGTTGTTTAACATTACACCGCAACCAGTGGATTCGTCCTTCTTGTTGGTCCTTCCTACACTCCCCCGCAGAGTGGCCTATTTAGATTTCTCTCTTCCCCAGCGGATTCATCTTTGTAGATCTGTTGATTCTACTTATTTCAGGTTTGAAAGTCCATCTTTTCGAGTTCGCCTTCGACCGTCTTCTTTTATCCCAACTATTGGTTGGTATCTTTTCTTTGTTATCCCAACTATTGGTTGGTACCCTTCTTTTATCCCAACTATTGGTTAGTACCCTTCTTTTATCCCAACTATTGGTTGGTACCCTTCTTTTATCCCAACTATTGGTTGGTATCTTTTCTTGGTTATCCCAACTATTGGTTGGTACCCTTCTTTTATCCCAACTATTGGTTAGTACCCTTCTTTTATCCCAACTATTGGTTGGTATCTTTTCTTGGTTATCCCAACTATTGGTTGGTACCCTTCTTTTATCCCAACTATTGGTTGGTACCCTTCTTTTATCCCAACTATTGGTTGGTACCCTTCTTTTATCCCAACTATTGGTTAGTATCTTTTCTTGGTTATCCCAACTTTTGGTTGGTACCCTTCTTTTATCCCAACTATTGGTTGGTATCTTTTCTTGGTTATCCCAACTATTGGTTGGTACCCTTCTTTTATCCCAACTATTGGTTGGTATCTTTTCTTGGTTATCCCAACTATTGGTTGGTACCCTTCTTTTATCCCAACTATTGGTTGGTATCTCATGTGTCTAAGTCCACTTTCGGTTGTCAAACACTTACCTTTGATCCCCACAGGTTGTAAATTTCCGGGTTCTTTTTTGTATTCAATCACCTTCTACCTTGAATGTCTGAGAGCCGTTGCTATCACCCTTTCAGGTCCAAGTTGATTGAATAGGGGCAGCTGTAACACCCCAAAATTTGCCCTCTTACTTTTAGCTAACTGGCTTATGTTTCTTTGCATTTCTTGCATTAGCATTTGTGCATGACATTGGTTCTTAGCATGGGATCAAGGTGCTTGGTTCATCTCAAATGAGTCTCAAGCGTCAAGGTGGTTTGAGGAGTTCATCATATCTTCATAAGGTCAAGAATGGCAAAGGATTTCAAGAGAATCTTTCCCTCCTAACCAGAGGGACCAATTAGGGTTTTGGTTTCAAAAGAGCTTCTTTTTGAACTTTGTGGATTCAAGCATGCTCTCATGGGGTTTCATATGCTCACAAGTGCGCATAGAGGAAGGCTTGGCTAGTGGTTCATTGTGGAAGATGTTCAGTGGATCAGTTACTTGTGAAGTAAGCAAAAGTCAACTGTAAGGAGGAAAGTCAACCATAGAATTTTGAGGTTCTCTTCAGGGTTTTCAAGGTCTCACATCCTCATATGGTCTTCAAGGGTCAAGATTCATGTCATTCACCAAGAATCAAGGGTTTGTACAAAAGTTACTAAATTTGGAAAATGACCTATAATGAGAAGTTTCCATTTTTGGCAAGTTTTTACACTACATTCAACTTGACTTTTCATCATCAAAGAAGCTTCAAATGAATTTTACTCAAACATGAAAGTTGAAGATCTTTTTCTCCCCTTTCCAACAAGTACTAGAACATCTCCATATCATTTGTAGAGCTCAAGTTATGGCTAAGGCAAGACAAGGTGTTTTTAGGGTTCTTCATATGTACCAATTTTCCACCATTTGCATTTTCATCCAAAAGGACTTGTAATCACTTCAATTGCTTCAAGTCATATTGTACCATCAAAGTACAAGCCATGAGCACCAATTTTGACTCTTGTTTCATGCCAAACCGTGCCTTATTCATGGTGTATTTAACAAATAAACCATTTGCAAATTGATCCAAATCTCATTAACCAATCAACCACAAGGCCCAAGTACAATTCATTTGTGATCAGCAAAAGAAATGTGAGTGAATCATGCTTATTTGGTGGCCTTTGCATGTGTGGATTAGTGGTGGCATCACAAAGTGCATTTTGGCATAAACCATCCAATTTCATTAACCAAGGGATTAATCAAGTTTTAATCATGATCAGAGGTCTAATGAGGTGTATATAAGCTAACTCACACGCACAAAGCTAGGTCATGCACTCATTTCTGCTCAGAATTCATTTTTCACTCCAAACTTTCTCTCCTTCAAAACTCCTTTCTCCTAGGGTTTCAGTGAGATTTCTTCCCATATTTGTGATCAGCACACTCCATAGAACAAGAATCATCCATCATTTGAAGCTCTGAGCAAGGTTTTCATCAAGTTGATTTCAAGAGGGTTCAAGTTCAAAATCCCAGATCTAGCCAGATTCAAGTCTCTATTTTCATTTATTTTGCAAATAGAGCTCAAAAGACGAAGATCTGCAGCTTTTGGAAGGAATTCTTGGTGTATTTCAAGCTCTACAGATCTCAGGTAAGCTTACTTTCCATGCTCTTAGAACTTATTTTTTTGATGTGCATAATGATCTATGAGGTTCACTGAGTGTGCTGGTGTGTTTAAAATTGATTTTGGACGTGTAACATGTGCGTATTTTGGAGTTGAAGTTTTGGATCCGTTTATGTTTTCCTTCGATTTGCATTGTGTGTTTGTCATTTGATGAAATGAATTGCATATATGAGATCCTTGTTGAATTCTGGTCAAGATAGTATGCTCATGTTTGATTTCTGGGAAATTTTGTGAAACTCCACCGTGGGAGCCACCGGAGAAGACGGTCGGAGCTAGGGCTCCGGCGTCTGGTTCACTTTCAGGTGAACTGAAGATTCAATGAAGGTGTTGATGTCTGGACCGTTGGATCTTTTGATCTGATGGTCATAAGTGTGCCAACGCATTTAATTTTCATGAGTTTATTTTAATGTGCGTGTGTGCTACTCTATCATAGTTATCATGTGCCTCAGATCTGGACCCCTCATCATGTTTACTTATGTTTTGATTTATTTGATCTGGAACGTTGGATGGATCTGATGGTGGTGATTCAGCCAACGCATTAAAATTGCCATGCGCTGTTCACGTGTTTTATTTTTAATTTCTGATGATTTGGTGTATGCGCGTGTATTGGTGTTATCATGTCCTTTCAATCGTGGCCTTTCATCATGTTTACTTGTTGATTGTGATGACTGATTGTGTGACGTTGGATCAATCTTGTGGCTTGTGTGAGTCTCATGTGTTGACTAAGTTCTATGTGGGGTGTGTTGACTTCGCTGATGGGTCTTTTGACTTGGGCTTGATATCCACACCTCCCCCTTGAGCCCAGTTTGATTTTGAACGTGAATTCTTGCTTGTTGCACCGCTGGCTTCATTTTATTTCTATTTTATTTTATTTAATTGTAGCATTTTCATTTTTAATTTTTAAAAATAGTTTTATGCATTAAAAAATCCCAAAAAAAAATTCATGAAGCATATTTAGGGTTTTATAAAATTTTTTCAAATTTTATTTTTCATTTTTATTTTATTTTGTGCATCTGAATTAATTGTTTAATTAATTTATTTTTGGATTGTTTCATGTATGCACACCTTGCCTTGTTGATTTTTGTTCTGATCATCTATAGATGATTTGTATCTCATTCTTTTTGTATTTAATAGAGGACATGTTGAGGTTCCTAAAAACATTTTTTTGATATTTTTAAAATCATTTCATATTGCATTTTAGTCCCTCTCTTTTGCATATTGATGTCATGTTTCTTATGTGATCATTGCTCATTTGTTTGAGGTGCTTAATTTGTGAATTTTTGTGAGATCTTTTGACATGTGATTGGCTTTTGACTTAGGTCATTTGAGTTTTAATCTCACAATTTTTGAATGTCATTTGATATATGTTTGCTTATTTGTGCTTAAATGACTTATGCATGACTATATCTTGACACCTCTTTACACAAGTTGACTTGCCATGCCTATTTGCTTGAGTTTCTTCTTGATTCTTTGTATGTGCATTTGATATGATGTTTAACCCTGGTTGAGGTCCTTTGAGACTTAATTTTTCAATTTATGGATCATGTTTGGGTATGTTTTAAGGGCTTGAACTTAGAGTTTCCATTTGTGGATTACTTTGGTGCATGTCTTTAAGGTGTTGCTTGATGTTTGGACTTGTATGACTTGAGTTTGGTTTTGATATGATATTGATGCATATGCTACTGCCTCTTAAGCTCCTTACTTGGTTTCTATTTCACTTGAGCATAGTTGAATGCATTTGGTTTGAATTGTATGATAAACATCATTACCATTTGCTTTGTAACTTCTTTGGATCATAATGCTTCATGATATGAATTACTTTTGAACATGAGAATTGTTAATGATGTTATGATCTTGGTTCTGACTTGTTTTCATCTTCATCTTATCTTTCTCATTTCATTTGGATATGATGTCCATGTATGCTTAATTGTGCATTCCATACAAGTATGCTTGCCTTTTTCATGTTTATCTTTGCATGCTTACTTGAGATTGTTTTGCATTGATCTTTGAAACATTTTTGATGATTTGAGTAGGACACTTATGATGTGATGTGCTTGCTGCCATTTATTGTATCTCATCTTCTCCTTCTCTTTCTCATTTCTTCTCTTTCACTCTCTTCCTCCCATGGATCTCAAGACTTGTTTAAGTCTTGGATTCTTTCCCTTTAGAGCTACCTAGTCCAACTTAATTTTTTATTAAGCTTGGAGTAGGATTAGCATTAGGTTTTAGGTAGTCGTCTCTCCTAAGCCTCACTAACCATAGGTTACCCATGCATGATAACATTAGGACTCTTAGTTTCCCTTTAGAGTTTCCTTTGCGTCTTCTCTCTTCTCATCTCAAAACTTCTTGAAAACACTCAATAAAGATAAAGTGTATTGCGCACGAGCCTTAAGCGTGGGGAATGAGAAATGAGGGGCTTCCTCTCATCTTTCTAGAGTGCTTAGCGAGCGTCCTGTCTTGGGACGATTCGTTAAGTATTCGTCCCTGTGCCCTAGACTTTGGTGCAATGCAAGTTATGAACTAACTTAAAAGAAAACACTTCTGTCTAAAAAACACAAAAACAAATTCAAATCTTTTTATCCTTCGGGATTGTTTGGTTCCAGACCATTTTCAGAAAAGAGCACGTTACCTTCCGTCTGAGTCGCAAACAGACATCGACCCTAACTGCCGGACGTGAATCTAACGTCGCTCATAAAAAATACTTACCCATCCATGGTTGTACCCACGAACTACATTAGCTCTGATTCCTCTCTCTCGTCCGATTGAGGATATGTAGGCACAAGACAGCGATTGTCTTGGCGAGCAACCTTCCCCCACAGTTCCCGTCCGAACTATGTTGACTCTGACTTTCCCATTGCACTGAGGGAGTACGTAGGCCTGGGGCATCGAATATGTCCTACCAAGTCCGTCTTAGTCACCCTCATCCCCGTTTTCTTTTGTTCAGCCATAGATAGTAGGACGACTCACCCTCCGTTTAGACAACAAGCGTGGATCACATCGAGTACGATGGATGCGTGGGGTGCTAACACCTTCCCCTCGCATAACCGACTCCCGAACCCGGACTATGGTTGCGATGACCATGTCTTTCCCCCTTTCTCTTCAGGTTTATGCAGTGTTTCCTTTCCCTCTCTCGGGATAAATACACATTGCTGGCGACTCTATGTTTTCTGCGCCACTCTCGCGTTTGTACCGTTGGATGCGAATCTTTCGGGAGCGACACATTGGACCCGGGTTCTGATGATATCATAGTTAAGAATTTATAAAGGTGATTGGAGAGTAACATAGAAGCTTGTTAAAAAAAGTTATGAAACAGATTTTCTGTTAATAGTTGGTACAAATACAATAGATCTGTAATACAGGCACTTAAATCTGCTTCTTCCTTTAGAAAATATTGTAAAAGAAGTATCCAATTGATTTCACCTTATGTTCATAACTAATTTGTTGGCATAGGTGGAATTCTCTTATGAATTATGGTTGTAACTTGAAACAAATATTGCCATCACCAAGTTAAATCAAGGCAGCCTTAGTGAGATTTAAGAGTTTGTTTTTATTATTTTTTTATTATTTATTTTATTTTTTACAATTTGACTTACCTTTACTGAGTTTGTGCTGATCAATTCTTTCTAGAACAAAAACAATGACCAAGCTTTTGAACACTGCATCCATATATATATCATTTTTACTTATTATTTTGACTAATTCAGGATTAATGTTGCAGTCTGCTGCTCGCTTATTTGGATCTTCCATCTCTTCGAAAGACCTAATCAGTATATATTTAGTATTACGAAACTATATTTGTGGGACCTGTTACCTCATCTAAACACAGTTTAATCTTTTGCAAATCGTTGTTGCAGAGTTGATAAGTTCTCCAGGTACGTGAATTAAACCCAACCTTATATTTGCAACAAAAACAATTTATGTTAGAGTATATCCAAATTTAAGTAAGATACATTGAAGAAGTTTTAAATTCTAGATCCAGTGTTTGAACCTTGGAGACTGACATAACCGCTAAATTACTAATATTTGTCTATTAAAAAATATTTTTCAAAAGATTCTAACTGAACCATGTTAAGAATTTTAATTTGGAGGATTATTTTATGTTCTTAGGCTTAATTAATCCGATTATAGTGTTACATATAGTTTGTGTTGAGTATTGTGGTTAGAATTATAGATGAGTTTTTTTCCAGTAAATCTATAACTTTAACGATGTTTGCTCATACAGAGATTCAAGCTGCAGAATTCGAAGGTATCCTCCTACACCACAAGATGAGATGATGGTAGGAATGTGATACTTTCACGAGATAATTTGGAAAAGAGTTATGAAGTTTTTGCATCATGTTGACACTGCTCTGAAGAATATCAGAGTATATGAATGTGTTTTGTATAATGCTTCTGGTATCCAATTCTCTTCTTGGATGGGAGGAAATCGTGACAGTATACTTATCTTTCCAAAAAAATTAACAAATGAATATAACTTTTTTTGGGGAAGAACAAAGGCTTATGATGTAGTTATAGCTTTTGTCTTTCAATATATCTAACGTGTATTACAGGAAATCCTAGGGTAAAACATGAAGTTACAAGGCATGCGTGCTGGCTCGAATGATGGCTTCTAATTTGTACTTCTCTTAGATAGAGGATCTCATGTTCGAGGTAATTGAATATGCTGGTGTCTACGATGATAATTAAATTTCATTAAGCTTTAAGGAATTGGTTCTTAAATTCTTGTTTTATCTACTTTTGCAGTTGTCTATGTGGTGTTGCAACAACGGGCTTCGTGTTAGGGATGATGAGCTCCATAGATCCTCAAAGAGAGATGCAAAGCATTATATTTGTATGTATCATTATGTTCCAAATAATGCACTTTGAACGCCATTATTGGAATTTTTATAATTGATCAGAACTTCAGATCAACACCGATGGACTATTTATAACAGATTTTGAAATTTTGCAGAATTTTGGAAACAGGTCCTCCAAACAAGCCATATCGTGTTATTCTCGGAGATGTGAGGGATAAAGTGTATAATACATGTGAACATGCTCTCCAGTTATTAGCTAATGGGAACTCTGACAAAAGCAAGCATTGGAATTGGTTTCTTCGGCTCAGTTTTTTAAAATGATGAATTCAGTATTTGGATGCTTATTTGTTCTACGTTAGATAAATCATGCTTCCACTATAGCATTTGAGATTAGTTTAGATTGTTTACCTTTTCATTTTTAGTGTACTTTTCCAATTTAAATAAACTGCAATATTATATGCTTCCACCAGAAGATACGGGGTTCTTATAGTATTGGTTAAGTGTACTAGTGCAGGTTCAAAATCATTATTCACCTTGAAAAGTTGTTGCATTAAGAGAAGTTCATCATCATAAGATTCGACTATAAATGATAGTTGTTTGTAACTATCAACTAGCATCAATATAAAATTTAGCCAATAAGGAATTCAACAATTTATCTTGTTATTGTTCTTTTTTACTTCATAATAAAAATACAATATACTTAAGTATTGAGCGTACCTGGATCAGATAGTTAGACAGTGGCCAACAGCGTCGTGAAACCTTCAGCTCCGGTGATGGTGAGACCGGGGGGTGTACCTGCAAGGTACTCCGACGCTCAAGTCAGGTAAGGTTAGAAGAAAGCAAGTACAGAAAGCAGGTGTGAGTTTAGAATATAAAGTAACCTGACCCTCTCAAGAGAGAGGGTATTTATAGAGAGCCCCCTGCGCGAGGCTGGATCGCAGGGCCCAATCCAAGTAACTGCCAGGGCTTACGTGGCGTAATGAAGGCCAGCGCGTGGTCTTCGCCCTGGGGTAACGGTCCCGAGATCTCCGGAAGGTTGGCAGACCAAATCCTTCGGAAGTGGGAGGTTACAAGAGAACATGTCCTCGCGGGGAGGAGTCCTTGTGTGTCGGGAAGAGACGTGCCCTGCAAGGCTTGACATCTCTGTTCGACGGTCTCTGCTGCACGTGCCCGACACTACTGAAGACCGGCACTTGCTCGACGCAGGTACTGCATACGGGCCTTATTGGGCCGTCCCAGGTCGTGTGGGTTGGGCCTGCCCACCTGAAGGGCAGGTTTCGGCCCAGTCCAGAACAGGAGCCCTCCAAGTCATTGCTCCGAGGTGTCGGAGTAATGACTTAAGGGTCAGCAATCGTGTCGAGGACGTATTGGGTTCGATCGTGGGACCGAGATGATATTAGTCGCGGGGACCTACTCGATTATGACGGGCCCATACTACGAGCGAGGCATGTTAAACAGGGTAAAAACCTTGACGTCTTCTCGGGTTTGATAGGCAGTTGCTGGGCGACACCGCGGGGATGCGAGAAGTTGTGGAGTCGAGCACCAGACATTGTGAAAGGACGCGTGTGGGAGAACGAACGGGCGCACGTGGGGAAGCGTGTGCCACGTGTCACACGCCATCATTACCTAGGGCGCCTAGGCTAGGGTAGCGTAATCGAGTGCCTAGGAACTCCTCGAGTCCCGTGAGAGGCTTTATAAATAGTGGCCAGCCCGCCTCATTTCCACTTTTCGCTCTCCCTTGCTTAGATTCTCTCTCTTTTCCTTCTCTGTCTTCACCGCCATTCTCTGCCACCTACCGCCGCGCCGGAACTCCGTAACATCCGCTTTTCAAGTAAGTTTCTTGATTCTTTCTCTCTTTAAGGCATTTTATATGGTGTTCCTCTGGTGAACTGATGAAGTTCTCGTGGAAACCATGAAATTTCTGGCGAAAATGACGGAATTTCTCTATGTTCTTGTTGAATCTCGCGAGGAGATGGGATGAGTTCCACGGGGACAAGAAGAATGTCCCGAGGACACGAGATGAATAACTCGAGGCTCTCACCAAAATCCCAAGCTGTGGGACGAATTCCCCTGGGATGACGTACCGGTGACCTGAGGATGGTCCCGAGGATGCCCCTTCTTCGCCCTTTCACTTGATCAGCAGTGGAGGGGTGAATTTGATACGGACCATCGAATTCACCGTTTCCTTCTGCTTTTCAGGTAAATGGAAGTCTTGGCCGTGGCCGTGGGATCTCTAGACGTGGACGACCAACCCGACTCCCCGATGGCGCCGATCAACAGTGTCGAGGAACGGCCGCTCGAGGAGTGGGTCAGCGATGAGCCTCTAAATATGATTTCCCAGTTCGTCGATGGGGACGAGGACGACATCTTCTATACCATCGAGCATCAGGCGAAGACATGGAAGGTGTTCCGGCCTCAGGCGCACCATCGTATTTGCTCGACGTACCGAGGGATGCGGTTTCCCCTGTATAAATTTATGTTCGACGAGGCGGGGTGGCGCCTGCCCTTCACTGATTTTCAGGAATCGATGTTCGTTTGGCTCCGGCTGGCGCCCTCGCAGCTCCACCCCAACTCCCTCGCTTTTATCTACGCCTTCGAGCTCGTCTGCAAATATCTCAAGATCGAGGCGACTATGTCCCTCTTCTTCCGAATTTTCCACCTGCAGCACCAGGCAATTGATGGTAGACACGGCTGGGTGTCTTTCAAACAAGTGAGCAGATTGTTCCAGACCTATATGGACTCTGTTCGTAACTTTAAATACTGATACTACACCGTGAGGCCAGTTTCGCTCGACGCCGTAAATACGGTGTATCGTCAGGTCTTCCGAGAAGTAGACGGGCAACAGGAAGAAGCCCTCGAACCAAGAATCCTCTTATTCTGGACGGAGGAGCATTTTAAGAGGGGTACGGACAGCTACATCGTCAGTCCTGGTCGGCTTTGCGAGGGGGACCGTCTGGCATACGAGGAGATAGTCAACTTCGTCGCCGGTTTTAACAAAGCCAAGTTCGTGACACCGGACGGGAAATTTGTCCGGGGTGATGATGGGCAGGTCCGAACGAAACCCCGGTTGATCAATACGAGGGTCCTCTGTAGCGCGGTTTTTATGGTTTCGAATCGCTATCGCTTTGGTACTACAGTTCAATTCATTTTTTATCCTATTGAGCTGATTAAGGAAGGGAAATAGATGTCTCCAATTAACCCTGCTTGCATACCGAGGTTAAACAGTCAAAACTGTTGGTTTACAGATGCTATCAAAAGGTGGGTTTTTCTCAGGGTTATACGTTTAAGAACGAAAGTGTCTTTATGGTATAGGAGGCTTTTTGGTTAGGATACTAGGCTGGATTTTCCTTGGTTGATATATGAAGGGACTGGACTTCGAGTGTTTATTGATTATGCTCGCTAAGATTTTTGCAATCTTATGCCTACGTATTCCCGTTTGGCTAAACAGGGAAATCAGAGCGATCGTAGTTCCTCCTATTCTATGGGAGAAAAAATGTTTTGGTGTCTTGTTCAAAGCCCAAGACATGAAGCTAAAGGTGGTTTGTATCTTGTTTAAAGCCCAAGATGTGAAGCTAAATGGGTCCTGACTGAGAGGGAATTTGTCATCTCTAAAGAGGAATTGTTGATGTTTGTATGTTGTGAGCCAGGCACAAATTTGATGCTAAAAGGTTGATTGATTCAACCGGGGATTTCTTTATACAAAGCCTATGAGGAGGCTAAAAGTTTGACTTTTCCAGGGAAATGTTCTTTCTGTCTTGTACAAAGCCCAAGATTGAGGCTAAAAGGGTTCACTCAACAAGAGAGTGTTTTATATGTGTCTTGTATAAAGCCCAAGACGGAGGCTAAAAGGAGATGGACCCAACAAGAGGGTCTTTTATACTCAACAAGAGAGTTTTTATGTGTCTTGTACGAAGCCCAAGACGGAGGCTAAAAGAGGGGTTTGACTCAACAAGAGAGTCTTTTATACTCAACAAGAGAGTGTTTCTATCTCGTACGAAGCCCAAGATTGAGACTAAAGGGGTTAGACTCAACAAGAGAGTCTGAAAAGGTTAGCTCTGCTGGGGAGGATCATTTGTACAAAGCCCAAGAGGAGGTTGTCTTACTGCCGAAGGTCACTGAGAGTCCTAGGCAGGTCCAAGTGTGGGGAACTCTCATGAGAGAGATCGGGCTTCTGCCTATGTTTTGGAGGAACTTGAGAATGTCTTTGAGACTCAAGAGGTTTAGACTGTCCAAGTCTAGAGTTTCATCTTTTGTACTATGCCTAAGAGGAGGCATGGGCATTAAGGGATAAGAATCAACCCTAAAATGACCGGAGTTTTGACGCTGGAAAGACTGCTCAATCAAAGGATGACTAAGTTTTGTCCTATACCTTTAAGAGGTTTGAAGGGTCCTTGTATTAAGCCCACGAGAAGGCATGAGAACTTCTAAGAAGCCGAAGGGTCCGTGTACAATGCCCAAGAGGAGGCGGGGATGCTTTTAGGAAGCCAGTGGGTCCCCAAACCACGAGAAGTTCAAGACATGCTATTCACAGAGAATAGATCAAGCCAAGAAAGTTCGAGGATTTGGAAGAAACTCAAGAGGTGCCATTCACGGAGAAAAGATCATCTCTGTGGAGTTAGAGTTTCTTTGACAATTTCTAAGGGTGATAGTCTGAGAAAAGGTTCACCGAGAATACTGCCTTTCTCTTTGTTCCATATTGCCCTCAGATATTATGAGTTTTACCTTTCATTCAAAGCCATTATTGGATGACTGGTTTCTTGGATCCCTTTGTTCACTTTTATCTAAAGCCATTCTTAGATATTGTGATTATACCTCTCATTCAAAGCCATTATTGGATGACTGGTTTCTTTATCTCCAATGCCTTCTTGGATTATCCATTTTTATCTCATTTTCATCTGATGCCTTCTCAGATATTATGAGTTTACCCTTCATTCAAAGCCATTAATGGATGATTAGTTTCTTTGCATCCAATGTTTTATTGGATCCCTACCTTGTTCACTTTCATTTAAAGCAATTATTAGATATTGTGATTATACCTTTCATTCAAAGCCATTATTGGATGTCTGGTTTCTTTTGCCATCTAATGCTCTTCCAGATGTGCCTTTCTCTTTCTGATGTTCTTCCAAATTGAGTCTTTGTTATTTGATTCCCCAGTGGAGACCGTCTTTCCGGTGCTGCTTCCGTTGAGGATTTTGTGTCATCTTTTCTTTCTAAGGTGGCAGCCGGTCACGCTTGAACCAGTTGCTCGATCACTTTAAATTTGCCCAGTGTTGTTGTCTTCCCCAGTGAGTGTTTGCCCATTGTGTGGACTTTGTCCCCGTCTGCTTTCAGTTTTGTTTGCATTTTGCATTTACCATTCTATCATTTTCATCATGCTAGTGTTCATAGCATGACAACATCTTGTTTTGTTTCTTTTATCCATAACATTGCATGTCAGTGCATCTGAGGGCAAAATTTTTGGTTATTTATATTTAAACACATTTCACCATGATTTCATGAGGATTATCATCACTCATGTTGTTCGGTGAAGATATTTAAATAGGGGCATCTGTTATACCCTACATTTTACCCTCCATTTCGTTTGATCATTTCGCATAATTTTAGATCAGCCATTTTGATATTCTTGTAAAAAAAACATTTCATTGATCATTAATCATGCATTTTTAGTCATTTTATCATTCTATTTTGGATTTTGTTATCTTTCAAATTTAAGTTCTTTGGTTAATTAAATATTTATTTTAGATTAGATTAATTTTAAGTTAGATCATTTTCTTTTTTTAGTTTAATTTTAATTTAATCCATTATTTTTTTAGTTTAATTTCAATTCTAACTTTATGTAAATCTTAGTTCATTTGGCTAGGTTCTGTTTAATCTTTGTAGTTTAATTATATCTGGTTCACTTTAAAAATTACAACAAAGTTCCATAATGGTTGTCCTGCTATCCACTGTCACAAACCGTACTCTGCTTCATGTACCAATCTGTCCATAACTCGCGAAAGTAGAAAAACGCCAAAGTCCCTGGTCAACTAAAACGAAACCTTACCACACTACAACTTTGACCAAGTACTCCTCTGTTACCATGAAAGTGAACTAACATATGCTGCATCCAAACCATGTTGCTATGCTTCACACTGCATTTTCTGTATCATAAAAGACCTGCTCCAAGAATTGCACAAAAATGAAACCTGTTGCAAATCAGATCCTGCTTGAAAAAAAACCAACTTATCAGAGGAGGGAGGAACCAGTTCAAATAAGGATCAACAGAAGGAAAAAAGAAGAAGAGTAAAAAAAAAAAGAAATGAACTCTGTAGAAAAACACATGAGACACCCCTATTTTTCAGAAGAAGATTTCACACAGTAGAGAGGAGGATCTCGTTCTAACTCCCTCCGCCATCAGCCTTCACCCTTTACCACATATACCCTTTTCTCATTCTCTTTTTAATACAATATAACCCTTTACTACACACTATAACAGAACAACCTTAACAACTCAACACCACCCTCTAACACACATGCTGCTTCTTTCACTTTTCCACAACCTTTCAACATAAAACCACTACAGCTTTTTGAACTCACTATAACCTTCCACACGCCAACTTATTCCTCACAACGCTTTTCTTCTGAAACCATCTTCGACCTCCCTATTCAACCTTACTGCATCTTCTTCGCCAATCACCACCATTGTTAACTCTCTAAACAACCACTCAAGTTTTCGCCGAGCCCAGGCCTGTGGTCCATGCTATTCCGTAGACTGTTCGAGCTCCCTTTGAAAATCCCCTTTATGAGTACAATGCTTCCAGTGCTCAGGGTGAAGACCGTGAAGACTTTGTTGAACCTGAAGTTGTCCGAGAGAAGTTTCAAATCATTGATAAGAGACTCAAAGTCGTTGAGGGTACTGACTTCTTCAATGTGGATTCAGATAACTTGTGCCTGGTCTCCGAACTTGTTATGCCTGCTAAGTTCAAAACTCCAGAGTTTATGAAGTATAAGGGCCACTCTTGTCCAAGGGCTCATTTGGTCATGTATTTTCGCAAGATGGCTGCATATACCCACAATCAGAAGCTGCTTATCCACTGTTTTCAAGACAGCTTGAGTGGAGCCTCACTCAAATGGTATATGAGTCTTGTGAAAAACTCCATTCACTGCTTCCAAGATCTCGTAAATGCCTTCATGAAGCAGTATAAGTATAACCTCGACATGGCTCCTGATCGCCGCCAGCTGCAAAACTTCACTCAACATGAGAAGGGATATTTTAAGGAGTATGCTCAGCGCCGGAGAGAATTGGCTTCCCAAGTTGAACCTCCTTTGGCCGAGAAGGAATTGACTGGAATGTTCATGGATACCTTGTCCCTATTCTATTGGGAGAAGATGATTTGAAGTGTTTCCTCTAATTTCACTAATTTGGTTACTATTGGGCAAAGACTCGAGGAAAGACTTAAGAATGGAAAAGTGTCCAAGGCTGCTGAATCTTTCAGTGGTGTGAAGAAGTCCTATGGGAACTTCCAGAAGAAGAGGGAATATCATACTAACGCTGTCGTGGTTGAAACAAGAAGGCCTCGTCCCCAACCTCAGTATGTTATTCACCCTGTTGTTGCTACTGTTACTCCTGTGGTTACTGCTCCACGACCAGCTCAAGCTCCCCAACGTCCGATTGTAGGTCAGAACTAGTACCGTAATAGAAATCATTTTGATCTTATTCCCATGACATACACCAAATTTTATCCAGGTACGGTTCAGCAAGGTTTGATTATCACAAGGCCTATGCCTCCTCCTCCAAACCCTCTTTCAGCTGGCTATAGGGCTGATCTTCATTGTGAATACCATCAAGGTGGTGCAGGCCATAACTTGGAAGGTTGCTTTGCGTTGAAGGATAGAGTACCAGAGCTGATCAGAAACAAAATCCTCTCCTTTCAAGACAATCCCAATGTCTAGAGCAACCCTCTGCCAGGGCACGCCAAGTGAAGCCTCAGTCGACTTCAACAAACTATCCTCCTAAAAGCCAGTGTTTCATACAGGACAGCTCATCCTTGTGTTGATTAGTCACTAGGCCTTGTTTCTTGTTGTTTGCATTTTCTTTAATTTGTAATAGTTGTTTCCCCTCAACTATGTTTGTACTTCCGTGGTTAATGAAATGAGCATTGCAACTTTTGATTCAATTCTTTTTTTTTTGGTATTTACACTTTTATGCTTTCTTTTCAAAATATTTATCTCTTGTCCACTTTCTTTTTGATTGTGCAAAGATTGAAGGGAGGATGATGAAAACAAAATACTCATAATTGCTAGTATGCTTTCAAATAAACTTTGCTGACGATGTAAGGCATTGTTTCAATTCCCCCAAACACTAGAGAAATAAGGAAGTTAATCCCTCGTCAACCCCTTCGAGCCTAAAAGTAGGAGTTTCTTTCTTTACAAAAACCCGCAATCTTAACTTGGGGCAGGGTAGTTCTTAGTTAGCTTGGTTGTGCGTTCATGCAAGACACCTTTCACATAAAGGTTGCATTCACAAATTTTCCTTCGCACACAGCAAGCAAGTGTCGAAGATGTCCCTCAAGCCAAATGTCGATGATGGTTCACCGTAATCATTAAGCTGGCTAACAACTTTCCTTACCCAAAGAATGAGCCGAGTCCCTTTCAAGGAAAAAGCTAAGAAAGATGGGAAGCTCATGATCTTGCCCTACACAAAAAGGTTTGTTTGACCAACCAAAAAAAGGAAATCTTTAAATCCTCATCCTAAAAGTCCTCAAGGGCAAACATTTTGTAAGGAAACAATGACTGCTATTTCAAAGTACCTTGACTTCTGAACCATCATCATTACTATCATCAGTACAATTCCCCACCTCTGGGAACCTGGGTGTAAAGTCTGAGTTAACTGGGCGTAGGATTGGAAGATCATCACATAGATTTGGTGGGTATAAATAAACTTTGAGCCTTTATCCTTTGTTTCTTAAACTGTGAACCAGTCCACGATACAACCCTTGAAAGACCTAAATGAAGCAAGGTTATTTTGAAAGCATAATGCATCAAGGTTGTGTAAACTGACTCCCAAAGATCTTTACAGATCATTTATCTTGGTATTACACCTTGTGCTTTACTTTTTACTTTTAAATGTCTTGAACCGCCGTGTTCAGACCAGTGACTCATTTTGTTTTGCATCTTCCAAAAATAATTTTGATTTCAAAAGTTGCATGACTCTGCTTTAAAATTACCATGTTTGTACAAAAACTTTTGTTTGCAAACTGGCTTCCTCTCAAGGAATTTTCAAACAATAAAGAAACTTGGTCAGTGATCTTATCAGGGGCAAGTTCTTTCCAAATCCTGTTGAATATTCAGTTCAAGATTTGTTTGTTCAGGGGCAAGGCCTTCTCAGAATTGGTTTATACAGAAGATTTTTCAAGATTCGTACCGGGGCAAGCTTTCCAGGAGCACCGTGGAACAGGTCATTTTTCTGAATCAGACAAGCTGAAGCAATGATCAGTTCATCTACAACAGTCAGCTAATCTGGGGCAGTTTACTTGAAGAATCCCCAAATGCCTCTCCATCCTTCATACAAGGATCATCACTTGACACAGTTTACCAGTGTGGCAGAATTGTGCTCAATAGCGCATCTCTGGTCCCCAAGTAGAAGGGCAGTGATCTCTGTGTTGAGGAATCAGTCTTCCAGTCTTGCCTTCTCCCAGAAAGAGTTGAGCCATGTCGTCGACATCTGCATCTGTGTTTGATCATATCATCTGTATAATTCATATACATATGCATATCATGAGTGTTTCATCCTCATTTGCATTTCTCCCGAGGTCGTTTCGTTATCCACGTCTTACCTTGTGGTCAACGTCTAACTTACTTGGTGCCTACCAAAACGTTACCTGTCCTTTCATTCAGTGTCATTCCTGAATGTTGTCGTTTCCTTGTGCATTTAGTCATGTTGTTAGATGTTTGTCTTCTTTCATTCCAGTGCTATTCTTGGATCGTCATATTCTTTCACTCCAGTTCCATTCTTGGATGTTTGTCTCTTTTGATATCTAGTGTCATTCCTGGATATCTTATTCCTCTTTTTTCCCCTAGTGCTATTCCTGGAAGTTTTGCCTCTCTTCTATAACCCCCATCAAATTTGCTTGGATATCTTTCAGTGTCATCCCTGAAAGTCTTATCTGTTCATACAGTGCCATTCCTAGATGAGTTTTCTCCTTTGCATTCAGTGTCATTCCAAGATGTCTTTCTCACTATCATTCGATGCCATTCCTAAATATAATGATTTTCCTTTACTTTCAGTACCATTCCTGAAAGTTCTTTCCCAGTCATTCAATGCTTTCTTGGATACTGTGATTTCTTTATCCAATGCTTTCTTGGGTATCTCTTGGTTCACAGTCTTCCAATGCTTTCTTGGATACTGCGATTCCTTCTATCCAATGCTTTCTTGGGTATCTCTTTGTTCACATTCATCCAAAGATTTCTTGGATATTGTGATACCTTTACATCCAATGCCTTCTTAGATTACCCTTTTATCTCATTCTCATCTGATGCCTTCTTGGATATTATGAGTTATATCTTTCATTCAAAGCCATTATTGGATGTCTAGTTTCTTTGTGTCCAATGCTTTCTTGGATCCCCACATTGTTCACTTTTATCTAAAGCTATTATTAGATATTGTGATTATACCTTTCATTCAAAGCCATTATTGAATGTCTGGTGTCTTTATTTACCTCCAAAGCCTTCTTGGATTTCACCTTTTACCTCATTTTCATCTGATGCCTTCTCAGATATTATGAGTTTACCTTTCATTCAAAGCCATTATTAGATGACTAGTTTCTTTGCATCCAATGCCTTCTTGGATTACCACTTTGTTCACTTTTATCTAAAGCCATTATTAGATATTGTGATTATTTCCTTTCATTCAAAGCCATTATTGGATGACTGGTTTCTTTGCGTCCAATGCTTTCTTGGATCTCTACTTTGTTCACTTTTATCTAAAGCCATTATTAGATATTGTGATTATACCTCTCATTCAAAGCCATTATTGGATGACTGGTTTCTTTATATCCAATGCCTTCTTAGATTATCCCTTTTCATCTCATTTTCATCTGATGCCTTCTCAGATATTATGAGTTTTACCTTTCATTCAAAGCCATTATTCGATGACTGGTTTCTTTGCGTCCAATGCTTTCTTGGATCCCTACTTTGTTCACTTTTATCTAAAGCCATTATTAGATATTGTGATTATACCTCTCATTCAAAGCCATTATTGGATGACTGGTTTCTTTATATCCAATTCCTTCTTGGATTAACCCTTTTTATCTAATTTTCATATGATGCCTTCTCAGATATTATGAGTTTAGCCTTCATTCAAAGCCATTATTGGATGATTGGTTTCTTTGCATCCAATGTTTTCTTGGATCCCTACCTTGTTCACTTTCATCTAAAGCCATTATTAGATATTATGATTATACCTTTCATTCAAAGCCATTATTGGATGTCTGGTTTCTTTTGCCATCTGATGTTCTTCCAGATGTGCCTTTCTCTTTCTGATGTTCTTCCAAATTGAGTCTTTGTTATCTGATTCCCCAGTAGAGACCGTCTTTCCGGTGCTGCTTCCGTTGAGGATTTTGTGTCATTTTTTCTTTCTAAGGTGTCAGCCGGTCACGCTTGAACCAGTTGCTCGATCACTTTAAATTTCCCCAGTGTTGTTGTCTTCCCCAGTGAGTGTTTGCTCATTGTGTGGACTTTGTCCCCGTCTGCTTTCATTTTTGTTTGCATTTTGCATTTACCATTCTATCATTTTTATCATGCTAGTGTTCATAGCATGACATCATCTTGTTTTGTTTCCTTTGTCCATAACATTGCATGTGAGTGCATCTGAGGGAAAAAATTTCGGTTATCTATATTTAAATACATTTCACCATGATTTCTTGAGGATTATCATCAATCATGTTGTCCGGTGAAGATATTTAAATAGGGGTATCTGTCATACCCTAAATTTTACCCTCCGTTTCGTTTGATCATTTCGCATCATTTTAGATCAGCCATTTTGAATTTCTTGTAAAAAAAAACATTTCATTGATCATAATCATGCATTTTTAGTCATTTTATCATTCTATTTTAGATTTTGTTATCTTATGATTTATTTGGAATTGATATGGTTAATTTTTAATATAGTTTAGTCAAAACTTTATTTTAGCTTTATTTTCAATTATTAGTCTAGTTTTAATTAAGCTTAATCGTTAATTAGTTTATTTTAATTAGTTTAGTATTAGAATTTTATTTTAATTTTTTTACTTGGATTTTGTTATCAATTTAGAGTTAATTTAAATATTCTTAGTTAATTAGTTTTTTAGCTAACTTTATATTTTATATATTTTTTTAGTTAAATAATTTTTCAAATTTAAGTTCTTTGGTTAATTAAATATTTATTTTAGATTAGATTAATTTTAATTTAGATCATTTTCTTTTTTTAGTTTAATTTTAATTTAATCCATTATTTTTTTAGTTTAATTTCAATTCTAACTTTATGTAAATCTTAGTTCATTTGGCTAGGTTCTGTTTAATCTTTGTAGTTTAATTATAGTTGGTTCACTTTACAAATTACAACAAAGTTCCATAATGGTTGTCCTGCTATCCAATGTCACAAACCGTACTCTGCTTCATGTACCAATCTGTCCATAACCTGCGAAAGTAGAAAAACTCCAAAGTCCCTGGCCAACTAAAACGAAACCTTGCCAGACTACAACTTTTACCAAGTAATCCTCTGTTACCATGAAAGTGAACTAACATATGCTGCATCCAAACCATGTTGCTATGCTTCACACTGCATTTTCTGTATCATAAAAGTCCTGCTCCAAGAATTGCACAAAAATGAAACCTGTTGCAAATCAGATCCTGCTGTTATCACTCCCAAAACCAATAAATAAACCAACAACAGGCAATAATTCAAATTGAAAAAAAACAACTTATCAGAGGAGGGAGGAACCAATTCAAATAAGGATCAGCAGAAGGAAAAAAGAAGAGTAAAAAAAAAGAAATGAACTCTGTAGAAAAACACGAGACACCCCTATTTTTCAGACGAAGATTTCACACAGTAGAGAGGAGGATCTCGTTCCAACTCCCTCCGCCATCAGCCTTCACCCTTTACCACATATAACCTTTTCTCATTCTCTTTTTAATACAATATAACCCTTTACTACACACCATAACAGAACAACCTTAAAAACTCAACACCACCCTCTAACACATATGTTGCTTCTTTCACTTTTCCATTACCCTTTAACATAAAACCACTGCAGCATTTTGAACTCACCATAACCTTCCACACGCCAACTTGTTCCTCACAACGCTGTTCTTCTGAAACCATTTTCGACCTCCCTATTCAACCATACTGCATCTTCTTCGCCACCATTGTTAACTCTCTAAACAACCACTCAAGTTTTCATTTTCTGCTGTATTTCGAACACACAGTACCATAACTCAAACCATTTTCTTCATCTCTCACCCTCACCAGCTTCGACTTACTTTCCAAACCATCAAAACACAAACAACAACAACGACTCCCTGCACCCTTATTTCTTATCCCCACATCCTTACCTCTACACAAATCGTGACTTCCCTCTATTTTTTCGTATTCCATAAAACAACCGAACAACATCAGAACCTCAAAACCTTCAACGCTTAACATCGCTCCTCATTCTCCTTTAATCTTCCGCCATTGCCGAGAAAGAGAGAGTACGAGACAAATGGAAAAAGAGAAATAGAGATCGTGTAGAGAGAGAATACGAGGGAAACAGAGCAAGAAATCCGAGAGATAACCGAGCAAAAACGAGAAGGAGATCGGGTATGGTTTCTTTCCTTTTTTCTTATTTCTTTTTTCATGTTTCAGCACGTTTGATTGTGTGTTGTTCGGTTTCCATGGCCGCAAGAACGTTGAGAATGATTCAGAGAGTGAGAGATTTGAGGGAGGGACGCACTAGGAGAGGAAGAGATTTGAGTTTTTACAGCCATTTCTTTTCTTTTTCAGAATAAGGATTTTGTAGCTTAGGAGATCCAACTGAGTCTCTTTTCCACCCGACCCAGTGCCCTATGTGTTATTGGGCTTATTTTTTTCCAATTTTCAGCCCATTGTTTTGCAGCCTGCATCCTGCTTGAGTTTCAACCAAATTAATAGTTAGTTAGACTTTAAAATTAGTTTTTAATTAAAATTAATCAATTAGTCAGTTGTAGTTAAGTAGCTTTGTAGTTAGAATTAGTTTTAATTAGTTTAATTTCTTTTATCAGATTTTAGCTTAGTTTAGAGATTTGGTTATTTATTTTTAAATTAGTAATTATATTTAGTTTAGTTTGTAATTTTAATTAATTTTCAGTTTAATTTGTTAATAATTTTTAATTAGATCTTATTTATTAGTTTTCAACTAGATTTTAATTTAGAATTTAGTTTAGTTTTTGGTTTTAATTAGATTTTACTTTTTTTTACTTTATTTAATTTCTAATTTAATCTTGACTATCCTCATTTTCATTTTTAGTTAATTTACGGTTTTAAATTTTCAATTTAATTCTGGTTACATTTGTTGTATATATTGTTGTTTATCATACTCCTGATACTGGAGGTTTCCTCCTCGTTTATTTGTTCTTCTATTTACTTCATTCCAAAGGAAAGGGGCGTTCTCATTGACTGCCACATCATTTGGGATAGCCTTGTCCATCACTCCCTTGTCTCACGCCACCACACGATCGAGACTCTCCTTCCCTTTTTAACCTAACCTTAGGTTTGGAGTCGCCGCACTCCACGTAGGTGTCTTGCCGTCAGACCCTACTTTCCCTTGGACACTTCTTTCCCTGTTTTACCTAACCTTAAGTTTGGAGTCGCCGCACTCCACGTAGGTGTCTTGTCGTCAGACCCTACTTTCCCTTGGAACCTTGACCACAGTCAAGAGTTCTTCATCCCCGTTGAAGGGAACTACGAATGCTCTGATTTCATTCTCGTCAGGATACGTAGGCACGAGATGTGACGTCTTGGCGAGCATACTTAGTGTATATATCCCTAGGTCTTTACCTTAACACTTTTCCCTTAGCAAGCGACATTAGATTAACACAAATACTAACAAGAGGTTCATGTAGAGTACTACAGATACTTAGGATGCTAACAGCTTCCCTAGGTATAACCAACCCCCGAACCTTAGATCTCTGAGCTGTGTTTCTACATAGCGCACTTAGGGTTTTTTTCGATCTTTACCCTTTCCTTTGGATAAATCAAAGCTCGGTGGTGAATTTCATGTTTTGTGATTCAAGTTAATCAATAGCTTGATATCTGATTCTCACCGCGACAAGTAACCACTGGTTTGATCTAATCCTAGACCTAATTGTGGGGAAAACTCTAAGCAAGTATATAGAAGCATATATGTACAGATGAAATATATAGGCAAGTATGTGTAAACAAAATAGTAGAACTTACAGGTGAGCAAGCTTCCAGCAGTATAAACATAGCTGTATGGTTAGTTATTAAGAAATTGAAGAAAGTTTTGATACAACCATAAATTTGAATCTAAATCAAAAGGAAAGTTGTTTTTTCAAAAGGAAATTTGGGGCTTATATCTAAGGAGAGGCCCAGATGAAAATCAACGATCGTACCGTTATTTTGAAATTGTATCGGTGCTTATACAATGACTGAGGCCCAAAAATATTTATGTACAAAGGGGGTTGGGTCTTACACTCTATTAGAGGCCCAAATGTTTATTAAAATAATACAAAAGATGGGACTTATAGCTCAAGGAGAAGCCCAGATGAAAATTGTTTTGAAAACGGTGATCGACCAAGATTTTTTTAAATCGTATCGGGACTTATTCAATGACTGAGGCCCAAAAATATTTGTATAAAGAGGGTTAGGTCTTACACTCTATTAGAGGCCCAAAAGTTTTAAAAATAAAAGAGAATGGGGCTTACAACTCAGGGAGAGGCCCAAATGAAAAACAGTGATCGCACTGTCGTTTTTGAAAATCACGTAGGAACTTATACAATGCCTGAGGCCAAAAAATGGTTTTATTTTGACAAGGGATGGGTCTTACACTCTATTAGAGGCCCAAAAGTGTTTTGAAAATATTTGTAAGGGTGAAAACAATCAAAACCCTAATTTTGATTTAAAAATGTATTTTAATTGAATAAAAATTCAATTAAAATGATCCAAATTATCAAACATGTGTAAAAAATAAGTTGTGACCTTGGATAAATGTTTGACAAAACATGTTTAATCACATACAAGATCAAAATTTATTTGCACTGAAAAGATCAAAGTGGGAATTTCATTTTAAAATGTTTAAACACAAATAAAAATAAAATAAACTACAAAAATTCTAACTATATTAAATAAATAAAATAAATTGGATTTTTTTGTAAAATAAAATAATTTAACATTTTTGTGATTTTTTAAAAAAAAGAACCAATAAAAAATGATTAAAAAATGAGAGAGAAATTAATTTTTGAAATCAATTAAATAAAAGATAAAAAATTCTAATATTTGAAAATTTGAAAAAGGGCGCCAAGAACACTTGTTCTTGCCCGCGTGCCCTGTTTTTCCCAGATTTGCGTTTTCTCACTTTTCTCTCTGATTACTCAATGGTTTTGCACGATTCAAACACCAATCTTGCTCGTTTTTGAACAAGGATCATAAACATATAGATTAATTGCATTTATATTAAGTATGGAGTGAGAAATCAGAGAATAACCTCAAGAACCCTAATTTCAGCATGAACACTATGAAATTCCATACACGATTCATACATAGCAATTGATTGAGGGTTATCACTCTATATACATGCAGAAACAAGATGGTAACTCAAAAGTTCATTTATGATGCATGAAATATGGAGTTTGAAGGCTTCAGGCTTACCTCTTGCAGCTGGTGATTGAATTCTATGTTGGAGGTGTTACAGATGTTGTGTAATGATCTGGATAGCTTCAATGGACCTCAAGTAATGTGTTTGAAGGCTTGGAATGGATTGAATTAGCCCAGAACTTGTTGTGGTACCTCAACTGCAAACAGGCCAAAAGCTTGAGTAAATGGATGGTGATTTGGTGATTTTGATGTTCCAGATGTGTTTCAGGGTCATGGATCACTCATATATGATGTATATGAGGTGTTGGCATGATTGGTTTGGTTTGAATTGCTTCCCATTTCAAAATTCGATAGTGACTTGAAATAGAAGGAAAATCTGGTTTTTTTAGAGTGATTTTGAGGAAAGCATCAGTTTGTGTGCTTTGGTGTACTTAAACTGATCACAAATGAGCTCTATTTATAGTGGAGCAAGTTTGTTTTGCAAGGAATAATGAATGGCAACTGGTACAGCTCCTTGGCTAATGTTGATCACAAGGAATCATTGGTCTTCTCTAGCCATTGACTTGGCTCAGTGCAGCAGGCTATTGTAGCTTTGGTTCAGAGATAAGGCTTGACTCAATTTAGTTAGCAATGTCTTGATGCTTGCCACCTTGTGAATCCATTGAATACATTGGAACAAAATTGGAGTCTTTGAGATTTTTAGCCTTTTTAGGGGACACATAGCTACATGTAGATCCTTGGACTTGGGAGGCTTGTGGATCAGATATTTTCCTTTGATGTTATCCCCTGAGGTGTCCAAATGGATGACAAGGCTTGTAATTGTCTGATTTAGGCAATTCGAGGAAATGACCTATAATCTGCCTTGGGAAGAAACCAGTCTTGGATGCCATGTTCCAAGGGTTGTAACTCCCTACTCAAATTGAATTTGGAGATGATCTGGTACTTGTTGGAAAGCTCTCATGACATGTTTTAACTTTGATGTTCACAAATGGACCTGGTTCAACTTGGATCATAATGAAAAATGACCTCAAAGTTTGGAAAAAGTGAAACAGATTCTGACTTGTTGAAAATTTTTACTAAGTGTTGGAAAAAGTGGTCATTTCCACTTTTTGTGATTTTGATCAATTCATAACTCAAAATCCATGACGAATTGGAATCTTTTGTAGTTGACACTTTTGAAGTATGTCATGTGAACTTTATTTGAGCTTTGGATGGAAGAAAAAGGCCTTAGGGTTTGGGAGTTATGACCTTGCAAAGTTGGTACCAAAGCCATTTTGTTCCATAACTTAGAAAAATTTAAGTTTTCAAAGGTTGTCCCTTTTGCAAGTTAACTCACTTTTCTTGATTTTTCTTGATGAATGATGATCAAAACCATACATTAACATTGTTTTGGACTTAGGGGAACCATATTTGTGACAAATTCCAAAAAGTCAAACTTTATTTTGGGCACAGTTGACTTTTTGTCAGATGAAATTCAAACTGTGTGATCCTTGGTGCATTCAAGTCCTTGACCCAATTCAAACCTAATGGATTGATTCCATAGGTGTTTTAGGGTGTATTGAATTATGTCCCAAGGTTTGGGAGCATGTCTTGGTCATAAGTCAAAGATACAGTTGACTTTTTCTTCAAAACCCTAATTGTGGTCCAGATGAATTTGAAACTTGTGAATCAAGCTTCTTGGATCAATCCATTGTTGTAAATGGATCAATGTAGTGTATTTGAGGTCCTCAAATCATGTCTTGAGGTTTTGGCTCATGCCTTGCTCCAAAAGTCAAATTAGGGGTGAATTAGGTCAAGAAACCCTAATTCCTGATTTTTTATGAATGCATCCCCTGAGGCTATTTTGACTTGATGATGGGACTCATAAGGTTCCTTGGAGTATCTTGGGCTATGCTTTGAAGTAATGGCTCATGCCCAGATGAAAATTTTCATCTGGAGGCCTTGGTCGACCAAAACCCTAATTTGGTAACACTAGCGATCTTGAGGCTCGATCCACTTGGAATGTTGCAACCTTGTGATTGATTCTTGATGTGGGAGACCTCTTGATCCTTCATGGATGTTTGAGAGGTTAGACAAGTTGAAGATCATGTCATTTCTTGATTGATCCTTTGTCTAAGTGCTCTAAGAGGGCTCAAAACCCTACTCCTTAATTGTAGTGAATGCTCAATAATCCTTAAGGAGATTGATGAGGCATGATGATACCTCCATATTGTGGCAATGATTTACACAATGATGGGAAATCTTGGGGGAAAAAATTTGGGGTATGACAGATTCCCCTATTTAATTTTCTTGAACCTGAAGGTTTGAATGGCGAAGATATTCGAACATTCAGGGTGCAAGAGGATTAAATATCGGAATACCCGAAATTTTGACGGTGGTTACGAATGGCAGTTTGGTCATTCATCTTCTTTTGCTAAACAATGATACTTAGAAAAGGGTGAAAACTTCCCCTCGATCCTGGTATTCAACCACCGAACTGGTCTCAGTTTCCTTTGAAATAAACTTCCCCTCGATCCTGGTCTTTAGCCACATAACTGGTCTTAGTTTCTTCTTGTCAAGTTTCTTCCTTGACAAGGGACGCTATGTGTAGCGGTGTTCATCAAACTTTTTGCTGAGTTTTACTGAGGAGATGCCATTTGATGGAAAAAGTTTGAGGTCAAACTTGTTGGGGACACCCATTTGTCTGAGCTGTAGAGGTGTGCAAACTTCTCTGTGGGAGATGCCATTTGTTGACTCTACTGGGGAAAACAAGTCTCTTGAGAGACTGCTTTTTGCTTAGGGATACCGCATCATACTTTTCTTCGAGATCTTCTCGGAGAAATGCCATGTGATGTGATCCAAATTTGAGGTGCTGATGACCTCGTTGACAGCAAACCTTTCGGAGAGAAACTGCCGTATTGTTGAGAGTCTTTTAGTGGAGAGGCTTTCTCTGGAGATTTTCTTTAATCCGGGAAAGCAAAAATATCATCTTCAATGGTGAAGAGTAACATCTGTCGAGTGTCTCCTCGCCTTTCAAAGGTCCAGGTTATCAAAGTGGTCGCGGACAGGGTCAAATCCAGAAATAAACTGGGGAGAAATTGCTCAGACGATACATTTCCTGACGAGGAAAGAACTGACAACCTTACTGGCGGGAGGACGTTTACCACTTGGGGATGAATATGACCAAAGTGGTAGTAATGCAATATGAATATGAATATGAATCAATTATGCATGATGTATGTATGTTTATGCTGACAAAACAGACGCGACATATAGACTAGTGAATGAAAACGACTGGATACTCGGCCACTGCGGGGGATAAAAAGTATCATGGGTTCAAGATAGCAATCATGTCTTGCTTAGGAGAGGTAGACCCTTTGGGGGGTGAAAGAACCATTAATTGGTCTTAAGAGGTAAGAACTCTGCCGGGGGTATCAGATGGGACATTACATCTGAAACAGTTGATCCTTCATTCAGGCGTAATGGTTTAGAAGGAGTACTTTGATTCTGCCTTTCGAGGTTTTGATCACTTCCGGAGAAGCCATTGATGTTCCTTTTGACGTTCAGTAGTCAAAAATAATTGTCATCTTTATTTTAAAAACAGAAGAAAATTTGACAAGTAAATTCATTTTTTTTTGTTTTGTTTCAAGAATCGTTGATCATGTTAAAAATGTCATTCTGTAAAGCAAAAATAAATGAGAATTGTAAACAAAAGCACTAGGGCTCAAATTTTATTGATAGAATGGAAATCAGCCAAGTGCGTGATACCATAGAGTATTTACAAAGTTTAGAAAATGGTAATTTTAAGGGAAAAAAGGCTACATTGAAACATAACGACCGTGATCCTTCTACCAACCTTGAATTCTGGACATTCTGAGCTTCTGTCGAAGGTGACCTTGACCGAATTTTTTTGACGAACGGTGTTACCGCTGGGGATTTAACCTTGTCGGACGTAGTTACTTGCCATGAATCCCTAAATTTTTCCTGGATTGTCTTTTGAGGTTTCCAATCCATCGGGATGATTTTTGCTTGTGTCTCTAATTTTTGCCTGGACCGCCCTTTCAGGTTTTTAATCCACCGAGACGTTTTTTTTATTTAGGTGAAGTATTTCTTGACTACATCAACATTCGTGGGGTAGGTAAACTCCTCTCCATCCATGGTTGCAAGTCTCAAGGCGCCGCCTAAAAAGGCTTTCTTGACCACGTAGGGGCCGTCATAATTTGGAGTCCATTTGCCCCGGGAATCAGTGAGAAATGATTGTATCTTCTTGAGCACAAGGTCTCCTTTTCTGAAGACATGGGGTCAGACCTTTTTGTCGAACGTTTTCTTCATTCTTTGCTGATACAACTGACTATGGCATAGAGCCGTTATTCGCTTTTCTTCGATCAAATTCAGTTCATTGTGTCGACTTTGACAACATTCAGCCTTTGTTAGCTTAGCTTCCACCAATACCCGGATTGATGGGATCTCTACTTCTATGGGAAGTATTGTTTCCATGCCATATACTAGAGAAAAAGGGGTTGCCCCTGTTGAAGTGCGGACAGATGTACGATAACCGTGAAGTGCAAAGGGTAGCATCTCGTGCCAGTCTTTGTAGGTTACAACCATCTTTTGAACGATATTTTTTATGTTCTTGTTAGCCGCTTCTACCGCTCCGTTCATCTTAGGTCGGTAGGGAGATGAGTTATGGTGTTCGATTTTGAATTCAGCACATAACTCTTTCATCATCTTATTGTTCAAGTTGGATCCATTATCAGTAATGATCTGGCTTGGAACACCATAACGGCAGATGAGATTGTTCTTGACAAAACAGACCACCACATGTCTGGTCATATTGGCGTATGACGCTGCTTCAACCCACTTGGAGAAGTAGTCAATGGCTACCAGGATGAACCGATGTCCGTTCGAAGCTTTGGGGTCATTCATGCCAATCATGTCGATTCCCCATATAGAAAAAAGCCATGGAGAAGAAAGAACTTTGAGATGCGTTGGCGGTACATGGATTTTGTCTGCGTATATCTGACACTTGTGACACTTCCTCATGTACTTGTAGCAATCGGATTCCATTGTCCACCAATAATACCCTGCTCTCAAAATTTTTCTCGCCATTGTGTGTCCATTGGCATGAGTGCCAAAGGATCCTTCGTGAATTTCCTTCATTGACATGTTTGCTTCTTATCTCTCTACACATATGAGCAAAACCATGTCGAAGTTTCTCTTATAGAGTGTATCACCGCTCAGGAAGAAGTTGCCAGCCAGTCTTCTGAGGGTCTTCCTGTCTTTCCTGGATTCCCCAGGCGGGTACTCTTGTCTTTGAAGGAAGCACTTGATATCGTGATACCAAGGTTTGTCATCTGTGACTGCTTCAATCGTGAAGATGTAAGCGGGCCTCTAAAGGCGCATTATGTCAATCTTAGGTACCTCGTTCCATTGACCTACACTAATCATGGAGGATAATGTGGCTAATGCATTAGCCATGTGATTTTCTTCACGAGGGATATGATGAAACTCGATTCTGTTAAAGATTGGTAACAACCTTCTCGCGTAATCTTTGTAAGGAATCAGTCCTGATTGGCATGTGTTCCAATCTCCTTTAATCTGATTGATAACCAAGGCTGAGTCTCCGTACACATCCAAGTTCTTTATTCTTAAGTCAATAGCTTCTTCGAGACCCATGATACAAGCTTCGTATTCGGCCTCGTTGTTTGTACAGTTGAATGTCAGTCAGCGGTGAAAGGAATGTGGGTACCCTGAGGTGTTACGATGATTGCCCCAATATCGTTTCCATAATTGTTGACTGCTCCGTCAAAAATTAATCCCCATTGGGAACCTGGTTCTGGCCCTTCACTGGGTAGCGGTTCATCGTAATCTTTCATTTTTAAGTACATGACATCTTCGTCTGGGAAGTCAAATCCGACTGATTCCTGATCGTCAATCGGTTGATGAGCCAAATGATTGGCTAAAATACTTCCTTTGACAGATATATGAGTGTGGTACTTAATGTCGTATTCTGATAACAACATCTGCCAACGGGCAATCCTTCCCGTGAGAGCAGGTTTTTCAAAGACGTACTTGATTGGATCCATTTCGGAGATTAACCAAGTAGTGTGACAAATCATGTACTGACGAAGATGTTTGGCTGTCTAAGCTAGAGCGCAACAAGTTTTCTCGAGCATAGTGTACCGAGTCTCACAGTCTGTAAATTTCTTGCTTAAGAAGTAGATGGCAGACTCCTTTCTCTTTGTTTCGTCTTGTTGGCCAAGTACACAACCCATAGAGTCTTCCAAGACTGTTAGGTAGATGATCAGTGGTCTTCCCTCCACTGGAGGAGACAGAATAAGTGGATTCAACAGATATTCTTTGATGTTGTCATACACAACTTTGGTTCTTTCTGAGTAGTTTGAAGATTGGCGCCCATGTCGCGGTCATGAGGGATATGAATCTGGAGATGTAATTCAGTTATCCCGAAAATCCTCTGACCTATTTTTCAGTCTTTGGTGAAGGTATTTCTTGAATGACCTTGACCTTGTTAGGATTAACCTCAATTCCTTTCTGGCTGACGATGAATCCTAACAGTTTCCCTGAGCGGACACCGAACGTGCACTTATTGGGATTCAAGAGGAGTCTGTATTTCATCAGACGCACGAATAACTTTGACAGGTATGTCACATGCCCTTCTTCTGTTTTAGATTTGACAATCATATCATCGACATACACTTCGATCCCTTTGTACATCATGTCGTGAAACAGAGTTGTCATGGCCCTTTGATAGGTTGCCCCGGCGTTCTTTAGACCGAACGGCATTACCTTGTAACAAAAGTTGTCCTATGGGGTAATGAATGAAGTTTTTTCCATATCTTCCGGCACCATTTTTATTTGATTATAGCCCGAGAATCCATCCATGAAGGAGAAGACTTTGAATTTCACTGTACTGTCTACCAGCATGTCAATGTGTGGCAAGGGGAAGTCGTCTTTTGGACTTGCTTTGTTCAGATCCCTGTAGTCTACACACATTGTGACTTTTCCGTCCTTTTTCGAAACTGGCACTATGTTAGCTAGCCATTAAGGATATTCTGAGGTGGCAAGGAAACCTGCGTCGATCTGTTTCGGCACTTCCTCTTTAATCTTGATAGCCATATCAGGATGAGCCCGTCTCAGTCTTTGTTTTACGGGAAGGCATTCTGATTTCAACGGTAAATGATGTTCCACGATGCTGGTATCCAACCTTGGCATGTCCTGGTAGGACCAAGCAAACACATCGGGAAACTCTTTGAGAAGTTTTATCAAACTTTCTTTGACAAACGGACTGAGTAATGGTCCAATCTTGACTTCTTACTTTTCTTCTCCTGAACCCAAATTGACCGTTTCCAACAGCTCTTTGTGAGGCTCAATATACCCTTCCTCCTGTCTGAGTAGTCGGGAAATCTCTCCTGGAATTTCTTCGTCTTCTTCTTCTTCAGCCTCAAATACCGGGAATTCAAAGTTGGGAGAAGGCATTGGATCGTACGTTTCAACGGGGTTTAAAACAAGCAATTTGCATGACGTGATGATTCATTTTTTAGCAAACACAGAGAGAATGCAAAAGTGTGTGCAGTGTATTTTCTGAAAAATGCTTGTTTTTATTTTGGGTTGTTTTAGGATTACCATTTTCTGAAAAAACAAAAAGTGAAAACAACAACAAATGCGGGAATGACAGAATAACATTATTTATTTACGATTTGTCGATTCTTGAAACACAACCTTATAAAACAAAACTCTGTCAGCTTTAGGCGAAGCGAAAAGGGATATTTATAGAAAAGCGAGCCCTATAAAATATCCATTCCACCCGGGCGAGGTGAAAGGTTTAAAACAAAGACGGCAATTACTTAGACTTATGGACGACTTTCGGGACATCGACAGCAACCCAATGGCGGCGAACTCCTTTGTGACTCACAAAGTCTGATACTTTTCTTCTCGGTTTATCCTCAGAAATGACGCTGATTTCTGGCGGAGTAGGATCGTTGGAGTCTTCCTCCCATGCAGAGTTGTCATAAACGAACTCTTCTGTTGTATCTTCCATAGTGTTTTTACTCTCAAGCGGATCTCCCCATCCAGTTGGCTAGATGTCCTCGTATCTGATACGAGAAATTTCGGGAGCAGTGTACTTAACTAGGAAGTCATACTTGCCACTCGGCTGTCCTAAGGTGTCCCATATTTCTGTTGGAGTGGACGAGTCATCTTCCTCAATGACGTTGACCTTAGGGAAAGCATAGTTGATGAACTCTCGTCCTGCAATCTTTGCAGATTCGTCACCATGGTGTCGGACATTTTCAGAATGTCCTAAGTAATGATTCCATGACCCGGTGGGGACATGGGTATTCTTTTCAATATTACTCAATTGATAGGCATTATCAGGCTGAGTCTTTTGCCCCAAGTCTTCTGGGCATGGCTTCCAGATAGGCAAGTCATCCAGGGGATCATAATAATCTTGGTCAAAGCTGTCTTTCATTAGGTCATCCTCTAATGAGTTAGGTGGAGCACGACATCCTTCGGATCATAATCTCCATAGATCATCCGAGCGTCTGATCTTAGTATATACCTCAGGTTCTGCTTGGGAAAACATAATGGCATGTGTGCTTCTTCCGGAGATATATAACCATCATCGTTAAGGTAAAATTTCCACTCTTCTTCTGTATCGGAGGCATCACTCTCATTGATGGTGTGTACTTCTTGAGACACTGGGTGAAGTAAGCCTTCACTGCGAAAGAAATCCTGAATGGGACGAAAAATTTTGTCTTTCTTAGTAGTCTAGGTACAGGATGAAGAGAAACCAAGACCTTTCTTTGTCTTGTTATCAGAAGGAATTACAAGCTGTCCCCATCCTTTTATGTCGTTACTCTTGATCACTTCGAGAGCATCCTTGTATAAGGAAATCGATGTCCCTCTTTCTGGTCGATTCTCATTGCTTACTGAGAGTGCTTGGAACTGGGTTCCAACAACCTCCTCGGGTTCTATACAGGAGAATGATGATAAGTTGCTCACGATTAAGGTATGCTCTCCGCATACTATGACTAACTGGTCATTCTTGACGAACTTCAGCTTCTGGTGAAGTGTCGAAGTGACTGCCCCAGCTTCGTGTATCCAAGGTCTTCCTAATAAACAGTTGTATGCTGCCCGGATGTCTATGACCTGGAAAGTGTGAGGACTGATGGTTATGGGAAGATCGACTTCGCCGATAACTATTTTTCTAGATCCATCAAAGGCTTTGACAATGACCTCACTACCCCTCATCGGAGCTTCTTGAAACGAAAGTCGTATCAGAGTTGATTTTGGCATAACATTCAGAGATGATCCTGTTTCTACCAGTACGTTGGCTAAAGCATCTTCTTAGCAGTTGATTGTAATGTTAAGCGCCATATTATGATTTTTACCTTCTTCCGGCAGTTCTTCATCACTGAATCCTAAGTTGTTACAGGAAGTGATGTTGGAAATGATGTTGTCAAACTGTCTTACCGTCATATCTTGTTCCACAAAGGCTTGCTCTAAGACTTTCTGTAGAGCTTCCCTGTGAGCATCTGAACTAAGCAGAAGAGAGAGTACAGATATTCGAGACGGAGTTTGCAACAATTGGTTCACAATGTTGTACTCGCTTTCTGGGTGAGATTTAGCATCTCATCGTTGTTCTTTATAAGTTTCGGATTACCCGATTGACTGACTGGTGGATTAGGAACTCCCGTTTGAGGTTCCTTTTCTTTAGCAGGTTCTCCAACTCCTCTGTTGAAGATCCAACCGCTCCGTGTGACTCGACTGATGTCGGCAATGTTTACAACGGAGGGTAATGAAGTTTCCTTTCCATTTTCGACGGTTGTTGTACCGTACTTGTAAAGGATAGCCTTCTCTGATTTGTACCGTACTGATCCTGGCAAGTAGATAAACACATGAGCTTTTTTATTTCTCTGACCATCATAGGCAGCCTCAATTGGTTCGAGGTTGAGAATTCTTCTACTGTCAAGAGAGACGTTCGACTTGTTGAGTAGAGGAATTATGGCACAAACGTTCGGTCATTCCATGATCGGAGATCATGACAGCGTTTTCGTTTTGACCAGGTAGATACTCTTGTATCATGTTGATCGATCTAGAGCTCGAACATGGCCGAATCTCCTTCTGGTTTAACTATTCTTGGAGAGTTGCTCGCACGATATAACATCCTTGGTTATCGTTCAAACTTATCCTACAGTGCTCATAGTTGTTCAGTGGTACTCGGCCCCACCCACTTTGTATGCAGTGCATCTTTACTAGATCTGTTTCCATTGAGCGGATATCACAGCTCTGATGTCTATCAAGATTTCCATCAGTCAAGTTAATCTGTTGTGTAGCTTCATCCAAGTAACACTACTACGAAAAACCCATTTAACAACGGTTGGGAATGACATATAATGATACGGGCGAAGGTGTTGTTATGTAGATTGTCGTTGTAAGTTCGCTGTTTCTACAACGGTCTAGAAACTGTTGTTGAAAGGCAGGACGCGCGTCATATATCACAACGGTTATGATAATAAACCGTTGCGATACATACACTTAGGTTCTGGGTTCGAAACCCATCAGTAGGGAATTTATATAAAACATAAATTACTTATGATATCGGTTACAATATATAATCGTTGTTGTAAGTACCCTAAGTTTATTATATTAAATGTAGATTGCTTGTTTTCCAAACACCTTACTAAATAAATATACATGGATTAAATTTGATGAAGATGTCTATAATCTGCAAATTAAACTGTTCTTGAAAACCAACTTAAACAAACCAATGTTGTTTTCTGATTGCATTCGTCTCATCGTGCATTTCATGCTCTTTTACATATATTGTGGTTTATTGATCTAACTCCTTCGATATATCGCTATCTTCGATTATAGTTAAATTTCCATAACAAGACATTGGATAATTTGCCTCATCTTTAATTTAACTATATTGGAAGATGGCGATGCATCTAAGGAGCCATATCATTATACCATAATCTATATATAAAAGAACGTGAGATAAATGATGAGAGGCATGCAATCAGAAAACAACATTGGTTTGTTTAAGTTGGTTTTCAAATACAACTTAATTTGTAGATTATAAGTATCTATGTCAAATTAACTGAATGTATTTTAAGTGAGGGTTAGTGAACAAACAATCTACATAGAATATAATAAACTCAAACAAAATTCTATACTAGATCCAGATATTATAAACTCATATAATACGCTTGCTACCACCAGCAAACTTTAAGTGAGGGTTAGTTAAACAAACAATGTAAATAAAATATGATAAACTCAAACAACATTCTATACCAGATCCAGAAATTATAAATTGATATAATACGCTTGCTTCCACCAGCATCATCACCCTGTATCATCCCCTTAACCTGAAAGGAAACAAAACAAACTTAAAAAATGAGCATCCTCAGTTGAAAACAAACCCTAAAACCATAATCCAGTGATGAGTAAAGAGAGGAACAGGAATAACACACCTTTTAATGAAACTAATCGCGGAACAGGAATCAATTATGATGTTGAACTAGTTTGGGAAGCCATGAAAAAGAAATATAAGGAGGAAGAAGCTTACACAAAAGCTTCATACTTCTTATACTTCTTTTCATTGCTTCTAAAACTAGATAAAGTTTGCTTACACTATTGTTTCTTCATTTACTAACATCTTGTTCATGATTCTATGAAAAAAAAGTACAAGGTGGATGAAGTTTCCATCATAGCTTCATGCTTCTTATACATTTTTCCATAGCAACACAAACATTATGAAGTTTCCAAAGTATGGTCTTTGTTAAGGTAGTGAAAACGAATCTGAAAAAATGACAACAATCAACAAAAACAACATGCAACAAACGAGATAATGGGAAATATCTAACAATAGATGGAAGAAGAAGAATACCTTAATGTATGAAGCACAAGATTCACGGCTATTTGTGAAATCAAAGAGAAAAAATGGGTTCTAGGGTTTCACTTTGAAGGCAACGGCGTTACTGTCAATTAAGTGAAAGTTATTTCGCTTATATATGGGTAAACTATTTCACAACGGTTAACAATAACAACCGTATAGATATGTATTTATTTATTATAAATATATCACTACGGTTTACCAGAATAACCGTAGTGATAACCCTTTTATCTGTGAATTTTAAAATAAATAAAAACCGTATACATAGGTATTTATTTATTATAAATATATCACTACAGTTAACCAGAAGAACCGTAGTGATAACCATTTTATTTATGAATTTTAAAATAAATAAAAAAGAAAAGGTGCGCCTTAACTTCTAACTTAATGCATCTGTAGTTTAAACATCAACAATGTAATTCACAATGCATCTGCAGTTTAAACATCAACAATGTAATTCGAACCCTAATTCAACTATTACATTTCATAACAAAGTAAATATTAAACATAAAGGAGACAAAAAAACATAACATCTTGATATTTCCAGAAAATATCTCTGATTTCAGTTTGTTCTTCAAATTCTTGTTCTTTTTCTTTAAATCCTCATACATAACCTTCAGATAGCCCACAGCTTCCAACTCTGACTTCATAATGCTCTCATCGTCATTTCCATCTCTTTCTCCCACGTGTTCATCCCATATGAACAAATTACATGTTTCATCGCTCCTCCAAAATGGACATCTCCAAAAAAGCCTTCCTTTATTTTTTCCCTTCTTGCATTGATACGAAACCATACGACCATCACAACCACAAAAATTTCCAGATCGAGATTTTACACTGGAATAAGACGTAGAAACACCTTTGGATGATTTTGTCTTCAAATGTGACATTGTAACACTTTAAAGTAGAACACTGTGTTGTTGTTGTTGTCTTCTTCCCAACAATGGTGACGACGTTGGTGTTAGGGTTGTTTCAATGGATAAATTGATATATATACTTAGTGTTTAAAATACATAAAAAGAAGCTTCAATTTGTAACAACGGTTTTGAGAAATATCCGTCGTGATATCCTTATTATTTTTTAGTTAAATATTAATAAAACTTAAAGAGGGGGCATTTACATCAAAGCGATAAACTATTTGAGGGCGATGAGGTTCGAACCCATGATAGCTAGATTGTATCACCACGGTTTTCATAAAAACCGTTATTATACCCTTGAGATTTCTAATTAAAATAATGCGCGCGCATCCAGTACGCACTATAAGAACGGTGTATAGGATGTCGTTGTAAACCTGGCGTTGTTGTTTGGCCGTTTTGTAGTAGTGTAAATTGGAAGCCACCAATGGTCCAACAAATGTTGAAGCATTCTTAGTACAAGCACACACCCCTGATTGTCTTTGCAGTATTGTTTATAGTCTATATAATCATGTGAAGCCAGAAAACCGAGCCTGACTTAGTTAGCATGTAATTCTACCTGACTGTATATCAAAAATCTGAACCATATTGACTTGATGGTTATTTTCTTCACGGTAATCTTGGATCCATCCGAGATCCATCTGACGTTGGAGGGCCTCTTGTACAAAAGAGCATCCCTGATTGTCTGTTGAGCAGACTGGACAAGAATTGTAATCGTGTCGTGACAGATTATAATATTGACTTTGCCTCGAATGCATTGCCACTAAGTTGACATTCATTGCACGTATGTCATGGTTCTGAACAAATTTGGGATGTGCGTGGGCCATGTTTACTTCACGGATCCTATGATCCTGAATCCAACCCAGATCCATTTGTTCTTGTAAAGTTGTTTGCACTACGAAACACCCTTGATCGTTCTTTGAGCAGATATCACACTGGTGATAATTGTGAGAGGGCACATGACCATACCCGCTCTGTCTACAATGGATCCTCACCAGATTGGTTCCTAATAGGAGTACATCGTAAATTTGATAACTGCGGCTAGGCTCTTCCTCTATTAAATTTACTGCAGCCTCTCATGTTGCGGTAACGGGTTCGTCTGAACATTCGGATTAGTATCTTTGATGGATAAAACCCTGTTCCTGACAAGCTTTTGTACATCAGACTTGAAGCTGAGACAATTCTCAATGTTGTGCCCTGATCCTCCTTGATGGTAAGGGCAAGTTTGATCTACTTTAAACCAAAAAGGTGGATTTTCTGGTACTGCGAGAGAAGTCCTGGTCTGGACGTGCCCTTTGGCCAGTAGAAGTGGAAACAATTCTGCGTACAACATCGGTATAGGGTCGAACCCTGATGGTCATGTAGTACAATTGTTGTTGTTGTATTGTGGACGAGCCTGCTGAAAAGGCTGTTGCGTCCTTTGCTGATACTGTTGTTGACTTAGTTGGCTCTGAGCAACCTGAGGTTGATAAGTCGGAGTCGGCGCGGGGTTGATAGCGGGAGTTATCGCCACTATTAGTTGATACCTCCTCCTTTGCCTTCCCAGAGAGATATTAATAATATCTTTCTCTTTTTTCTTTTGGAAAATACTACCGTATCTCTTAGTACTGCTAGATGGCTCTGCATCTTTGACCAATCGCCCTTCTCAGACTGCTTCTTCAAAGCGTACTCCTATGTTCACCATTTCAGTGAAGTCACTGGGCGCACTTGCACCCATTCGGTCATAATAGAATGAGATCAAGGTTTTCAGGAAGATCTTTGCCATTTCTTTTTCCTCAAGAGGAGGAAAAATCTAAGCGGCAATTTCACGCTATCTCTGATCATATTCTTTAATAGTTTCTTTGTCCTTCTGCGACATTGCTCTGAGTTGATCTCTATCTGGTGCCATGTCCAAATTGAATTTATACTGCTGAACAAAAGCTGCCCCAAGATCTCTGAAAGTACTGATCTTGGTGCAGTTTAAACCCATGTACCACTTGAGTGCGACACTGGTTAAACTATCTTGGAAGTAATGGATCAGTAGCTGTTAATTTTTTGTCTGAGTTGATATTTTTTGAGCGTACATCACCAAATACTTTTAGGGCAAGAGTTGCCTTTGTATTTTTCAAAGTCAGACACCTTGAATTTATGCAGTATCTTTACATTAGGGACCAAACAGAGGTCGGCGGCGTCCTTTCTGAATAAGTCTTGACCACGAACGGATTGCAGTTCCCTCTGCATTTCCAAGAATTGTTCATGGAACTCAATCATCCTTGCATACATGTCTTTATTTCCACCAAAAATTGCTTGCGGAATCTATCCTTCCGGGACAGTGTGTACCATTGGTAGTGGTATAGACATTATAGCAGTGACTCTTGGTGCTTCAGTGCCCTGAAGTTTGTAACCTTCAGGAGTTATTCTTATAAACCTTGCGTCTTCATTTTCCCGAAGTTTGTAACCTTCAGGTCCAATGGTTCCTGCTGCAGTTTCTGGGTCTTCGGTGACCGGTGGGATATATCCCTCAGGGACAAAGTTGAGAGGCATACCCCAGGGGCGCCCTTTAGGCATGTTGTACCGAGGTTCATATGTCTCCACTATAGGTGTAGATGTGATCTCTGAGATCACAGTCCTTTGTTGTTGCCTCTGAGCTGTTGCCAGGGATTGCATGTCACTGTGAAGTTTTTCCAAACTTTCCTTTAGAGCGTCGATTTCTTCTCTCAGCTCTCTATTCTCTTCCTCGAGATCGTCCATTTTCTTTTGTCGATTGGCCCGAGTATTGTATGAGTAAGACAGTTTGACTCTAGAATCGTGACACATACGTGAGACTCAAAGATGAGAGAAAAAAATGCAATATGTGAGAATGATGAATGATATGCAATGATATATTTTTTAGTTTTTATTTTAATTAAAAAAACTTCAACAATTAGATTGCAAATATTATACAGTGGAGGAGACCCCTTTTATTGAATTTGAAAGATTGCGGTATTTTACAAGGAAAAGTACAGTATTTACAAAGTGCTGCAAGGAAAAGTTTAAGCTCGTGGATCCTGAGTCCTCTCTGAAGAGAGCTCAGATGTCGGTTCCTGTATTTTCCTTTTCTTTGACCGGGGCTCTTCAACCGTTGTCGGGTTGTCAGTCCTTTGCCAAGTGAAAGGAGCGAGTAAATTTCTTCGATCTTCCTGACTCTCTATAGCATGCTGCTCTAATATCTCAATCAGAGCATCCTTTTCTTTTAATAGTTCCTGAATCTTGGTATATTCCAAATTGAGGATTCGGTACTTGTTCTTCCAAGAGCTCTTCTCACGTTAAACTTTGTTGAGAGCTACCTGGAGTTTTTCCGTATCATACATGAAATAAAGGAAAAAATCCTTTAACGGAAAAACTTCTTGGCGAGGGTAAGGCATCCTCAGCTTGAGGGCTCTAGTTTGCACCTAGTGGAGATAAGGCTCCATGGAGGTACAATTTGGTTTTCCTAGAGACTCTCTTCCTTTCCTGTGAATATGTTTCCAGGCATGCACTATTTCTTTCTTTAATGCCCTGTCATTTTCCCCTTCCTTGAAGAAAAGACCTTCTAGATGAACATTATGCGGGATATTCTTCATCGGGTATCCGAGTTGACGGCGAGCTAAAATTGGATGATAGTTGATTCCTCCTTTAGTTCCAATGAGGGGTACGCTAAAGAAATTTCCACATCGGTCGATGATCTCTATCCCTTCGTAAATCCTATTGTACCAATCTATGTCAGAGTTGGTAAGGGACATAATCCTTTGTGACCAACGTAGAGTACTCTTGTGATCCCAAAAAGCAGCAGACTTGGGTAAATGGGAAATGAACTATTTATAGAGTAAGGGTACACAGCATGTGATCATTCCTCCGTTGTACAAATTCCTTAAGTGTACAGAATGATAAGCATCTGCGAGCAAGGTTGGTATGGGGTTTCCTATTAAAAATATCTTAAAAGCGTTGGTATCAACGAAGTTATCAATGTTGGGAAAAAGGAATAACCCATATGTGAGCAGAACAAAGACCTCTTCAAAGGCAGTTACGTTTCCTATACTAGCAAAGTACAGAGCTTTCTCCATCAGGAATTTAGGTGGTAAACCCTGGATTCCTCCTTTGGTGGTCATGTGAGTCCTAACTTCTGACTCGTCCAAAGAGATTGCTCTTGCAATGGCATGATCCATTGGAATTTCTTCCAGTCCAAAAAATGGAGGTTGATCAGTGATAGGTAAATTAATCAGGTGGGAGTACTCTTCTAGCGTTGGTGCCAGTTGGTAATCTGGGAATGTGAAGCAATGATAAACCGGATCGTAGAAGTGAATCAGTGTAGATAGGATTCCTTCAACTACATGGACCCTTAACAGAGACAACGGCCCTCCGTGCTTATCTCTGAAAGCCTCGGGCTTTGGTACCAACTTTGCAAGGTCATAACTCCCAAACCCTAAAGCCTTATTCTTCTATCCAAAGCTCAAATGAAAGTTCACATTTCATACTTCAAAAGTGTCAACTACAAAAATTCCAAATCCTCATGGATTTTGAGTTATGGATTGATCAAAATCACAAAAAGTGAAAATAACCACTTTTTACAACACTTAGTGAAATTTTAAAAAAATCAGAATCTATTTCACTTTTTCCAAACTTTAAGATCATTTTTCATCATGATCCAAGTTGAACCAGGTCCATTTGTGAACATCAAAGTTAAAGCATGTCATGAGAGCTTTCCAACAAGTACCAGATCATCTCCAAATTCAATTTGAGTAGGGAGTTACAACCCTTGGAACATGGCATCCAAGACTGGTTTCTTCCCAAGGCAGATTATAGGTCATTTGCTCAAATTGGCTAAATCAGACAATTACAAGCCTTGTCATCCATTTGGACACCTCAGGGGATAACATCAAAGGAAAAATATCTGATCCACAAGCCTCCCAAGTCCAACGATCTACATGTAACTATGTGTCCCCTAAAAAGGCTAAAAATCTCAAAGACTCCAATTTTGTTCTAATGCATTCAATGGATTCACAAGGTGGCAAGCATCAAGACATTACTAACTGAAATGAGTCAAGCCTTATCTCTGAACCAAAACTATAATAGCCTGCTACACTGAGCCAAGTCAATGGCTAGAGAAGACCAATGATTCCTTGTGATCAACATTAGCCAAGGAGTTGTACTAGTTGCCATTCATTATTCCTTGCAAAACAAACTTGCTCCACTATAAATAGAGCTCATTTGTGATTAGTTTAAGTACACCAAAGCACACAAACTGATACTTTCCTGAAAATCACTCTAAAAAAACCAGATTTTCCTTCTATTTCAAGTCACTATCGAATTTTGAAATAGGAAGCAATTCAAACCAAACCAATCATGTCAACACCTCATATACATCATATATGAGTGATCCATGACCCTGAAACACATCTGGAACATCAGAATCACAAAATCACCATCCATTTGCTCAAGCTTTTGGACTGTTTGCAGTTGAGGTGCCACAACAAGTTTTGGGCTAATTCAATCTATTCCAAGCCTTCAAACACATTACTTGATGTCCATTGAAGCTATCCAGATCATTACACAACATCTATAACACCTCCAACATAGAATTCGATCACCAGCTGCAAGAGGTAAGCCTGAAGCCTTCAAACTCCATATTCCATGCATCATAAATGAATTTTTGAGTTACCATCTTGTTTCTGCATGTATATAGAGTGATAACCCCCAATCAATTGCTATGTATGAATCATGTATGGAATTTCATAGTGTTCATGCTTTAATTAGGGTTCTTGAGGTTATTCTCTGATTTCTCACTCCATACTTAATATAAATGCAATTAATCTATATGGTTGTGATCCTTGTTCAAAAACGAGCAAGATTGGTGTTTGAATCATGCAAAACCATTGAGTAATCAGAGAGAAAAGTGAGAAAATGCAAATCTGGGCAAAACAGGGCACGCGGGCAAGAACAAGTGCTCTTGGCGCCCTTTTTCAAATTTTCAAATATTTGAATTTTTTATCTTTTATTTAATTGATTTCAAAAATTAATTTCTCTCTAATTTTTTATCATTTTTTATTGCTGTTTTTTTTAAAAAGTCACAAAAATGTTAAATTATTTTATTTTCTAAAAAAATCCAATTTATATTATTTATTTAATATAGTTAGAATTTTTGTAGTTTATTTCTATTTTATTTGTTTTTAAACATTTTAAAATTAAATTCCCACTTTGATCTTTTCATTGCAAATAAATTTTGATCTTGTATGTGATTAAACATGTTTTGTCAAACATTTATCCAAGGTCACAACTCATTTTTTACACATGTTTGATAATTTTGATCATTTTAATTGAATTTTTATACAATTAAAATACATTTTTTAATCAAAATTAGGGTTTTGATTGTTTTCACCCTTACAAATCTTTTCAAAACACTTTTGGGCCTCTAATAGAGTGTAAGACCCATCCCTTGTCAAAACAAAGCCATTTTTGGGCCTCAGACATTGTATAAGTTCCTACGCGATTTTCAAAAACGACGGTGCGATCACTGTTTTTCATTTGGGCCTCTCCCTGAGTTGTAAGCCCCATTCTCTTTTCTTTTTAAAAATTTTGGGCCTCTAATAGAGTGTAAGACCCAACCCTCTTTATACAAACCATTTTTGGGCCTCAGTCATTGTATAAGTCCCGATACAATTTTAAAAAATCTCGGCGCGATCGCTGTTTTCAAAACAATTTTCATCTGGGCTTCTCCTTGAGCTATAAGTCCCATCTTTTGTATTCTTTTAATAAACTTTTGGGCCTCTAATAGAGTATAAGACCCAATCCCCTTTGTACATAAATACTTTTGGGCCTCAGTCATTGTATAAGCCCCGGTACAATTTCAAAATAACGGTACGATTGTTGTTTTTCATCTGGCCACTCCTTGAGTAAAAGCCTCAAAAATTCTTTTTAAAAATAACTTTTCTTTTGATTTAGATTCAAATTTATGGTTGTATCAAAACTTTATTCAATTTCTTGAATAACTAACCATACAACTATGTTTATACTGTTGGAAGCTTGCTCACCTGTAAGTTCTACTTTTTTTTTACACATACTTGCTTATATATTTCATCTGTACATATATGCTTGTATATACTTGCTTAGAGTTTTCCACGGCAATTAGGTCTAGGATTAGATCAAACCAGTGGTTACTCTTTTAACACAGTCAAAACTAGTTCCCCATAGGAAATTCCAGACACAGTCTTGCCTCCTCTTGGGCTTATACAATATGGAACTGAGAAAGACATTATTCCCGGTGAAACTTTTCTCAAGACTGTCACAACTTAGAAATATCTGTACAAGAAATTCATTTCCCCAGAGAGGATTATTCCCAGTGAAACGTCTCTTGAATTTCTTCAAACCTTAGAACTGTTCACTAAACAAATGATTATTCCCGGTGAAACCTTTTCTTGAACTCTTCTCAGGCTTGGACCCACAGGCTTCCTAAAAGCATCCCCAACCTCCTCTTGGGCTTTGTACAAGGACCCCCAGGCTTCTTAGAAGTTCTCAGCCTCCTCTTGGGCTTAGTACAAGGACCAGAAGACCTCCTACAGGTATAGGACAGAACCTAGTCATCTTTTGCTAGTTCAATCCTCCAAAGAGTCAAACATCAGACCAGTTTAGGGTTGATTCTCATCCCTTAAAACAACAGCCTCCTCTTGGGCTTCATACAAAAATAATTATCCTGTTAAGAGAAAACCTTTTCATACCAGTAGACTAGGAAAGTCTCATCTCTTCTTGGATCTCAAAGAAACCCTCAAATTTCCTTAAAGCATAGGAAAAACCCTGATCACTTAATCAATCTCCAGTAGAGTTGAAACCTCCATAGGTTTTAAAACTCAATCTTTAAACTTTTTATCCTAAGTTACCCAGCTAGGGTCAACTTACTATCAATACAACCATAACGAATAAGAACCTCATGGTATCTGATATCTCAACTCTTCTGTAATCCTCAGCAAGAGTTGATTTCCCACTTTGGACCTGTCTCTAGATCTCTATAATCCTCAGCAAAAGTTAGCCTCCTCTTAGGCTTTTTATAAGAAATTCCCCAACCAACCTCCTCTTAGGCTTTGTATAATGATTTTTCCTCAGCTGAGTTAGCCTCAGTCTCGGGCTTTATACAAGACAGATAAAACCTCTCACCAGTAGAGTCAATCCCTTTTAGCCTCAATCTTGGACTTTGTACAAGACAGACAAAATATTCCCTGGAAGAGTCAATTCCTTCCAGTCTCCTCTTAGGCTTTGTATAATGATATCCCCTAAAGAGTCAGTCTCTTTTCAGCCTCAATCTTAGGCTTTGTACAAGACAGATATAAAACTCCCTAGTAGAGTCAACCTTTTTAGCTTCAACCTTGGGCTTTGATCAAGGCACATAAAGCCAAAATCCCCTCAGAGAAAATCAAGAGTTCTCTCTGCAGGAAGACATTTCTCAGTACAATCACACATCAAGACAAATCAAACAAACCATAATCCTAAATAACTGTTGTAAGTGGCACACTTGTTGATTCAAAAATCCAAGTTGTGATCCCTCTTTTATCCTGGTCAAACTTCCTCTTTCATCAACAGCTGTAAGTGGCAAGCCTCTGGATTATTTACATCCAAGCCCCTTTCCCTCTCTTAGCATGAAAGATTCCTAAGGAAAAATGGCATTGCTCAACACTGAGTTAACGTTTCCTCCTTCAAGACATCTCCCTTATAAAAAAATTATATGGCATTACTGCAGCATATGATTATTTTTTTTATGTAGGTGTAGGATGACAATGAAGATTTCCTGAAGGAGCTAGAGTGAAAGAGAGCTACGAAGAAATAATAAGTAACAGTCCTAGGTAGTGGCACTAGGCTAATGCTTTTGTATGAATAAACAGTACTCCGTTGGTGATCATCGTGTTTACTTTCATACTGCTTGTTTGGATTGACGTTGAGTTTGGTGGAACCATTATTTATAATTAGTTGTGAGTTGACAACACCTAGATTGATCTTTGTTCTAGTAGCCTTTAATATTGCATCATGGTAATTTTAATTATTTGAATTGAATATTGTAATAAAATTATAATTTTTAATTTTTTTTTAAAATAAAATAAAATTATGGCGGTTCTAAACCGTCATGAAATATATTATATAATTATGGCGGTTACAACCGTCGTTATTTTCATTGAAATATATATATTATATAATTGTGGCGGTTACAACCGTCGTAATAATATATTAGAGGCTGTTTCAAAACTGTCGCGGAAAGTTACGACAGTTGGAGCGACAGTTTTACAAACCATCGTAAAACAGCCTCGCGACACATGTTTCTACGACGGAAGAGAAACCGTCGTGATTTGAAATTTACGTCGGTTGTAACCGTCGTAATCTGCCAAATTTAACCGTCGTAATTTTCCAATCTTCTTATAGTGTATGACATTACGGGATTCTTATATCCCAGTTAAAGTAATTTTCCTTTATAACCAATACCTCAACAATGTGTGATGAATATGTGAGATATCTCCCTTTAGAGATGACAAATTCTCTCTCAGTCAAACTTTTAGCTTTAATCTTGGGCTTTGAACAAGACACATATACTCATTTAGCTTCAATCTTGGACTTTGAACAAGACACCATCATCTTTTTCCTCCCATAGAAATAGGAGGAACTACGTTTGCTCTGATTTCCTTGTTATCTTTACGGGAATACGTAGGCATAAGATTGTGAAATCTTAGCGAGCTCACCAATAAAAAACCTTAGGTCCAGTACCTTGTCAAAAATAACAAAAACACTCTCTCAACATTCCCAAATGAGAAGCCTTCCCAATTTCATAACAGATAAACACCAGTAAGTAGATAACCGTAGAAATTGCTAAACGATCTATGGATAACCATATGTACGTTGGGTAATTAACAACTTCCCTTTGTAAAACCTGACCCCAGACCCCCCAATCTCTTAAGCATTTGTTAAAGAAACCATTTACGTGCAAGGTTAGTTTTAGATAACTTCCCTTTCCTTTCCAGCTTCATAGGATAAATAAGAAATCAGAAAGTAACACCCAATTCCAACCATTGCAGTAAGGTGGCCGCGTCACCGAAAAAATCACACGCTATAAGTGATAAACATCTTCTCTCCGATAGAGTTGTCAGTTTTCCTTTTTGCGTCAGATAGGACAAAATCCCGGTCTATGTTCTTTCCTCATCAGGAAGATGTATCGTCTAAACAATCTCTCTCCAGTGCATTCCTGGATTGAAATCGGTCCTCAAACACTTTGATAACTTAAACCTCTGAAAGGCAAGAAATCATTCGGATAGACACCTTTGGAACATCACTCTTCACCATTGAATATGATATTTTTCTTTCCCGGATTAAAGAAAATCCCCAGAGAAAGCCTCTCAACAAAAGACTCTTGGCAATACGGCGGTTTCTCCCCGAAAAGTTTGCTTTCAATGAAGTCATCAGCACCTCAAAATTGGATTACATCACATGGCATTTCTCCGAAAAAGGTCTCGAAAAAAATTATGATGTAACACCACAAAGCAAAAAAGCAATCTCTTAAGAGACTTGCTTTCCCCAGTAGGTCGACAAATGGCATCTCTCACAGAGAAGTTTGTACACCTCTGTAGTTCAAACAAATGGTTCTCCCCAGCAAGTCTGACATCAAATCTTTTTCCATCAAATGGTGTCTCCCCAGTAAAAACTCTGCGAGAAGTTTGATGAAGACCGCTACAAATAGCATTCCTTGTCAAGAGAAGAACTCGACAAGAAGAAACTGAGACCAGTTCCATGGCTGAAGACCATGATCGAGAGGAAGTTTATCTCAAAAGAAAACTGAGACCAATTCCATGGCAGAAGACCAGGATCGAGGGGAAGTTTATTTCAAAAAACTGAGACCAGTTTCGTGGCTAAAGACCAGGATCGAGGGGAAGTTTTACCTTTTTCTAAGTAGCACTACTTAGCAAAAGAAGATGAATGAGCAAATCGCTACCATTCACAACCACAGTCAAAATTTCGGGTATTCCGATATTTAATCCTCTTTTACCTTGAATGTTCGAACGTCTTCGCCATTCACACCTTCAGGTCCAAGAAGATTAAATTGGGGCATCTGTCATACCCCAAATTTTGACCACAAGATTTCCCATCATTGTGCAAATCATCACCACAATATGGATGTACCTTCATGCCTCATCAATCCTCTCAAAGATTGTTGAGCATTCACTACAATCAAGAATTAGGGTTTTGAGCCCCCTCAGAGCACTCAGACAAAGGATCAATCAAGAATGGACATGATCCTCAACTTGTCAAGTTTCTCAAACATCTATGAAGGATCAAGAGGTCTCCCACATCAAGAATCAAGCACAAGAGTGCAATATTTCAAGTGGATCAAGCCTCAAGATCATCAGTGTCACCAAATTAGGGTTTTGGTCGACCAAGGCCTCGTGTAACACCCCAATTTTAGTAATTATTTATTTATATTAATTAATTGAGTGATTTATGAATTAATTGATTTATGTGATTTATTTAATTTATTTGAATAATTTGATTTATATGAATTAATTGATTTAATTGAAATATGTGATTTATTGAATTATTTGAAATAATGAATTTGTTTGGATTTATTTGAAATAATTAATTTATTTAGTTACTTGATTTATTTGGATTATTTAAATTAAGTAATTTATTTAATTTATTCTATTTGGTAGAATAATATAGATTTACTAGAATTATTAGTTGGGCTTAGTGTGGTGTGTGATTAGTAAGTGAGATGAGTTGAGTTAGACCCACTTGGTTTAAGACATTTTAGGGTTTAAGAGAAACAAAAGATAGTAAGATTAGTGGAAACAAAAGAAGAAAAAGAATAGAAGTGTAGAGGAAAGGAGAAGACTGAGGAAGAAGAGGAACACAAATTCAAGCTCAAGAAATTCATCCAAAAACCAAGGTAATGGTGGGTTTTCACTCAAATATTGAGACTATTGGTAATGATTAGTGGGTAGAAATAAGTTTAGAGTAAAATTTCCAAAATTTATTGAAATTGAAATTATTAGGTTTTGATAATTAAGTTACTGAAAATATTAATTTTGTGTGTTGAGAATTGATTTTGATAATAGTACAGAGATCCACTCAATATTTAGAGTACCCAATTGAATTTGAAATATATATAATTTTGGAACAGCAGCGAAAAGGGAATTGAATATGAATGTTTCTCTTATTTTATTACTATATTGTATCCGCATGGAATTTAACACATTAAAGTGTAGAAATAGTAATATATTATACAAGGTATACTAGAGAGAACGAGAATTGGAAGTAATATAAATAACTCTTTCTACTGCATGTAGTAATATGTAGTACCTTTATCCTATTGAATGGAAACTATAATAATATTAATGGTGAATTGCCATTTCCCATTTTTCCTGTAAATCATGCGCAGGACTTTAGTGGTGGGTTAGTAAAAGGTGATTGGAAATGAAGTAGCTTAGCATTAAATAATATATATAAATAGTATGATTGATAGTAATAATAGGGAAATTCTTTTAACACCATCCTTGTTTCTTAGGCACCAACTGAATTTTCGGTTTTGCCATTTTATTTCGGATGTGCACATCCGGACGCACCATTTTTTTAAAATTTTCATTTTTTTTCCGGATGTGCACATCCGGTAAAAGTTCTTATTTGCAAATCCGGGAAAAACACTGAAGCAGAACACCAGAACCACAAATGTTTCTCACATTCATAAAATAAAATCGGGATTACATTGAGAAAATCGGCATGGTATCGACAGAAATTTAAATATTACAAGATCAATAGCCCGGTGGACGCTTGCACATCTCTAAGATGTCATCGACCGTTCTTCGGATTGTGACGGTCGCCTCGAACTCGAACGGGAATTGTTCCTCGTAACCCAAATAAGTTTGCCACATCGCTCTAACATCGTCTTGATTCTTGAGCTCAACAAGGATGTAAGCGACATTCCCTTCGTTGTCAACCGAAGGTGAACGATACTGAAGCTTCGCAACCTTCCGCTTGTCTCCGTAAGGTAGGAGATGTTCGATGTCGTCAATGATTTGGTCGAGGGGGATGTCCCTCATTATCGTAAACTTTTGACCGCGTGTTTTTCCGTCGGTGAAGGAGACACTTGCGGCATACCAACGGATTTTGATTTGATACAATTGAGACATTTTGAGGTTTTGTGAAAGATATCAAATGAAACCCCTAATTTAAAGAAAAGTTAGGGTAAAGTTATTTCTGCCCAAGTTCGTTCCGGATGTGCAGATCCGGACAAACCCTGCAAATACTATTTCCGGATGTGCACATCTAGAAATTGTCTGGATCTGCAAATCAGAATGTTTTACTGATACAATTTTAAAATAGAATTGACAGCTTATGCAGTCACTTGGTGTAGGCTTCAGTGCAATAAAATTCGTAAGTGTATTAAAAAGACATATGGATAAAAGTACAATATATTTCACTTCAATAATGTACATTGTGTCGTATGATTATACAAAAGAGTTAAAACAAAATTCTCCGTCTAAATCTATCGGAGCTAGAACTTTCGATTTTTCCGCATTTGATGCCTTTTCAATTGCTTGCAATCTTTCGAATTCAACCGTCCTTTCGACAAAACTATCTGGCCACGACTCGGCAATTGCGGTTGCATGCATCGCCCATTACGGTGATTTAGGTGGTATCGGACATCCGGGTTTCAAGATAACTTGTACGAAATGTCTTGATTTCGCAAGCCATCCGATACACATGATGCGATCATTTGGATTCGACGGAGGTGCGGTGTGTAGTGGAAAAAAGGTTTCCGAAAATCCGTATCTCGTCAAGTCGATACACACCATATCGTAGGCGCATGCTATAAGATGACCCATCTCGGGGAAGCTCATCCATTTCGATACCGGTGCCGGACCACTCAACCACGGAACAAGTGACTCGTGAACCTTGTTGTAATTTTCTTGATTTTCATAGAGATGCAAGTATGCTTCTTTATGCATCTCCAACTCTAGGATAAGTTGATGACGTACAAGTGCATGACCTTCATCTTCTTTACCGAGTAGAGCCGACACGGCTCGCTAACCGCAATTACCATCCCTTACAACATCGATTATACCGTCGATATGCTTATGCATAAAAACCGGCATCTCGTCAATAAAGGAAATCATACGTGTAGTTGGAGTCGGAGTCGGAACTCGTGGAATCGGTGTCGGAGCCGGTTTGGAAATGCGAGCTCCTTTCACGACACTTTGTAAAGATTTAGGAGTCAGAGAGTCCGGAAAGATTTGGTCAACGTGCTCATAATACGAAGGATACCGAGTTGTTGAGTTGTCATTTGGTGTAGGCTTCAACTTCTTCGGAGCACCCTTTGTCTTAACCGGTTGAGACGGAGGTATCATTGCGGTTGTTTCGGGGAAGGCAATCTTCCTCAAATCTTCTTTGATGTGTAGCTTCATATTGTCGTCGGCCTTCGAAAATCTCATTTGAATCGCTTCCAATTCGGCCAAAATAGAGATATCGGGTTTATCTCCTTCCTTACAAGCATCATCATCAAAACTAAGTCTCATCCGATGAGGGCAAACTTCGTCAATTTGTATTGGGTCACCTAGTTTCAACTTTTTAGCAATGACACAAGCACAAGGAAGACCATAGGTTTTCACAATAGTGCAACCACACTTTGCACTATCGGAACCTACCGTTTCAGCTCGGTTGGCCTCGTGAAAAATATAGCCCAACCCCGCCCGAGACATGTTGCCGATCAATTGAGAGTAGAGGAAGTTACCTTTAAACCGATGTTCCAAAACTGTGATGCTCCGACCGAAAGAGGTTTGTATCTCATTGTGTTGGTTTTTGATCATTAGATGCACGGAGTCCCAATCCCGACATAAATCCCCCTTGCTATTTCCCAACCAATTCTTCAAAGTGGCATGTGCCGACTCAACTCTATTGGTGGTAGTGTTTCCAAGATGTCGTACGTTATCGGTCCACGCACAAACAATATTTTCTTTCACTTGATCAAGAATGGTGGATTCAACATATTTCAACAAAGCGGGGTACCGTTCACACACTTTCCGGAATTTAATGACCGAATCGGCATATAATTCCGTTGTGGAAGAATTTAGAATATGAGTCCATGCATCCATAATTTTCTCTACAATGACACCCGACTTGACCACTTTTCCGTCTTCCGAATCCACTTGCTTCGCACCCACCGCAGTCTTAACCCGACTTCACACATTCTTTGTTATGTGAAATCGACAAAGTAGTGCATTGGAAGACGAAAAGACTTTCGCAACCGCATTCATCAAGGCGTTGTCGCGGTCCGTAACAACTGCTTTTGGCATTTGAACATGTTTCTTCAAAAGTGACCGACACGTCTCCAACGCCCACGTGAAATTGTCCTCTTTCTCACACTCCAAAAAGGCAAAGCCGACGGCATATGTCTTATCCGTAGACGTAACGCCAACCATCTCAAACAATGGAAGACGATACTTGTTTGTCTTGTAGGTGCTATCGAGAATGAGCACTGTCGAGAACGTGTTGAACAACTTGATGGAATCCGGATGAGTCCAAAAAATATCTCGTACCGTAATTCCATCATCGTGACATCTGTACCGAGACACGTAATCGTTGTCCTCCAACACTTTCAACAGTTGTTGCATCTCATTCCTATTTCCCCTAATTGCCTTGTTCATTCGATACCGCATGTTATACACTTGCTTTATGTTTGCAACATTTTCGGGTTCTTTCCGTTTCAACGTCGCAAGTATATTCTTCGGTGGGACAAGGTTCAAGGTCATGTCGGCTATACATGTCATCTCTTTCGCCTTGAGCCGGCATACACTTGGATGACCTTCTAGCTTTGAGCACATTTCGTGGTTATGTATACCACAACGAACGGTAAATCTCCATTTCTTGGAAACTAACATGTAACCACCAATCTTAAAAGGGCACTCACATCTTCTAGTACCGGTCTCGTCTTTCTTTAACTTCCGTAGAGGTGCTTGATATTTGCCGCTTCTTTCGCACCCCAAAATTACAAAAGCTTTTCTTCTATCCGACCCATTATCCGATCTCCCGATATTTACACCGAAGCCGAGCTCAATAGCCGTCCTACGAATGTATGCGATCATGCTTTCACGATCATCAAACTCTTGCTTGTTGTTAAAGTCACCGCCGATATCAACCGACTTTACGAGCATACCTTCATCTTTCGAGGAAATCGGCGCAACTAATTCTTTTGCCATGTTATCGGGATGCACCATCTCTATTTATAAACAAGAATATAACAATTAATATGTATAAATAAGATTTATTCAAAAATGCTGAAAACTTAAATTAATTAGCTTCAGGGGTTTTTCCGGATGTGCACATCCGGAAAAGTTCATGCTAAATTATTTCCGGATGTGCAAATCCGAAAGTAGCGTAACTTATTTTTCCAAAAATGTAGATTGATAATGTGAGCAATGTAGTGGATGAAGTTGAATGTTTACCTGAAATTCAGTCTTTCCTTGCTCCCTTTGATTTGTTGCACCAAAAATTTGAACTTTTTAAGTGAGAAATGAGATTGATGAAGTAGGGTTTTTAGACTTGGTGAGAGTGAGTGAGGAAGAAGAAGGTTGATTATGGGAAGGGGGAGTGATCGTGAAGCTTTAAATATTTCAGAATATCTTCCGGATATACAGATCCGGAGACATTCCGGATGTGCACATCCGGAAAAAGGTTTTAATTCTTAAGGATCCGGTGCGTCCGAATGTGCACATTTGAAATTTGGGGGCAAAAAAATAATTTCACATGGTGCCTAAAAAACTTGGGTGGTGCATTAAGAAACTCCCTAATAATAATACATGTAGCACCCACTTCCTCCACTTTTTCCATGACCATGCGCATGAAATTAATTAAGCTGGCACCTTTGCTGAAACAATCCATAATAGGCAATGTAGTGAGTTCTTTTATTAATTATTAATTAAACCATAGAGGAATGCATTTAATTAGGAGGTAATGTAGTAACCAAAAATAAACGTGACTTTCATATGCCTCTCTACCTCTCCCCTGTAGCGCTGGACCAAAAAGGAAAATTAATGAAAAGTGGTGCTTTAATAAATCCTGTAGCAATTATAGAAGTAATATTGAAACTTTAGTAAATATTGGAACTTTAGTAAAATACTATCTAATATTTAAAATATTGAATACTATTTAAAATATTGAGTGTTTATTTAATATTGAATATTTCTTGCACATTTATTAATTTTTGTTTTATAGGCAAACAACAACATCAATAAAAAGAGATTAACGAAATCTCAAACCAAAGTACAGGAAAAACATCCGTAAAAACGGGAAACTCCAAAAAAGCCCAACAAACCAACCCTACTTCAAAAAATCTAAGGGAAATTTAGACCATTCGTAAAGGCTACAACATTGCTTATTACGCTTGCCAAAAACCAACCAATTCCAGGAAGTCGCAACAATTGCGTTAAAAATGGAGTCGACATTACAGACTTCGTCCCTAAACAATATATTATTCCTAAATCTCCAAATATTCCAACAAGAAATAAACCAAATAGAATAAATAAATTCCTCCTTACATCTACCTTTTATTCTAAGCAGCCAGGCCAATGCGTGGGAACAACAATCCAATTCAGAAATCCGATCAATGCCGATCTAGTCACACACCAAATTCCAAACCAAAAACAAATTTATGACACAAAAAGAATAGATGGGAAGAATCTTCGTTAGTCCTGAAACAAAACATACAAACCGTATCGTGGGGATTTTCTAAAATACCTCTCGCAACCAAATTCGAACGAGTTGGCAGCCTATTGATAACTATTCTCCAAGCGAAAACTTTGATTTTCATTGGAATAAACGACTTCCAAACAAAATCCAACAGACGAACCGAATTATCCGCAACCGACACCAAAGCACCCTGCGAGTAAATGCTATCATAGAAAGACTTAACTGAAAACCCATTAACATCGTCCAAATTCCAGAGCCATCTGTCATGAGCATTGGCCTGCAATTGAATGTGATCAACAGCCTGTAACAGCTCCTCCATGTCACTGTTCACCTGTTGAGGATTGTTAGGAGCTAACGCAGAGCCATTCCAGGTCCATTTTTCATCCACCCACTCACCCAAATCTGAGACAGTATAGGATTTACTGTTACAATTCTGAAACAGATTATTAAAAGAAACCTTTAAGGGCGTAACTCCACACCACACCGAATGCCAGAACAACACTCCCTGCCCATTGCCCACAACAGCTTTAATGTAGTCATTAAAAGAAGACTGAGGACCAGTCATAGAAACAGAAAGGATATCCTACTTACAAGAATAGGACGCCATATCTCATTTCCTTCGTTACAGAACTTTCACAACCATTTAGCGAGAAGGGTTTTATTGAAGAGACCAACATGTTTTATTCCGAGTCCACCGCAGCTTTTCGGTTTACAGACCGAATTCCAACTAGCCCAAGAAATACAACGACTGCTCGAGATACCCGCCCATAAGAAACTCATTTGGTTTTCTATGATGTCTTTCACAACCTTTTTAGGAACCTTAAAGAAGGAAAGGTGATGAATCGGAAGATTCGCTAGCACTGTATTAATAAGGGTAACCCGCCCTCCAATCGATAAATTACACCCAATCCAATTGGATAATCTAGCCCTCATACAATCCACAACAGGCCGCCAAAAAGAAATACTCCTCTGATTACCTCCCACTCCAATACCAAGAAATTTAAAAGGCAGAGAACCCGACTTACAATGGAGAAAGTTCTCGACAGCATGTAACAGCTCTGGATCAATACCGACACCATACAGGAAGCTCTTAGAATAGTTAATCTTTAGACCAGAAGTAACTTCGAACCCACGTAAAATAGATTTGAAGGCCCAGATGTTCGAAATGGAACCATCCCCAAACAGAAGGGTATCATCCGCGAACTGAAGTATATTAACCGAAGCTGCATTACTGAATTTAAAGTCGTTCAGAATTTTCAGGGAAAATGCTCTTCTCACTAAGCAAGCCAATCCCTCACCAACAATCGCAAACAAGAAAGGAGATAGGGGATCTCCTTGCTTTAATCCTCTCATCACCTTGAAATCTTTTGAAGGGCTACCGTTAATTAAGACCGAGAGATAACTATTGAACACTGAACCACGGATCCACTTCAACCAATTGGTACCAAACCCCATGTTACTCAACATCGATTCCAGAAATTTCCAGTCCACACAATTGTAAGCTTGAGCAAAGTCCACCTTGAATAAAAGGCACTTCTTATTTGTTCTTCTTGCAAACTCGATGGTTTCATTAGCCACAAGAACACCGTCCAAGAGTTGACGACTTGGGATAAAAGCCGTTTGAGTAGGCGAGATCAGTTTTCCTATCACAGAACTTAATCTTCTAGCAAGCATTTTAGAGATGATTTTTAGGACACAACCTATTAAGCAAATAGGTCTATAGTCTGCAAACTTTTGCGGGCTATCCACTTTAGGCACAAGTCAGAGGAAAGACGAAACAAATGCTTTATCCAACTTACCGGTGTGGAAGAAATCCAAAACGCAGTTGATAATATCAGTTCCCATAATATCCCAATAGGATTTGAGGAATTTAAAGTTAAACCCGTCATTTCCAGGACATTTGTTGCCATCACAAGCAAAAACAGCAGCCTTAACATCTTCCTGCATAAACTCAGATTATAAGAACTCATTATCTTCCATACAAAGAACAGCAACACTGTCAAACTTGCAGTGAGTCTTTACCCTACTTTAATCTTTAAATTTCTTCTCAAAAAACTTCATAGCCTCATGTTTTATTAAGATAGGTTCCTCCACCAGGGTGCTCCCCACTATTATGCCCAATATATTATTGGCCCTATACCTAGCTTTAAGAGAATCATGGAAATATCTCGTATTGTTATCACCATCGCTCACCCACTTACTTCTGGACTTCTGTTTAATCATCAACTCTTTGAGCTTGAGATTTTTCCAAATATCTTCTTGTATGTCCAACCTCTCCTTAACAGTCCCTTCTTCTTGGCTGTTATCATTCTCCACCAAATTCAACTCAATCTCGTTTAGAATTGAGATGATATCATCAATTTTCAAATCAAGCCAACCAAAAACATGTACATTCCACCACCTAAGATCACTCTTAAGAACTTTAAATTTATTCCAAAGAACCATACTGGGAGAGCTCGAGACAACCCCAGAATCCCAAGACTTTTTCACAAAATCTTTAAAACCTTTATGCTCCAACCAACAATTAAAGAACTGGAACGGCTTCGGTCCCCAGTTTACAGACTTAGAATTTAACCACAGCGGACGATGATCGGATATGTCCCGATCCCCCACCCATTAACTCTTCAAATCCAAATTAGCAATAAGTGCATCACTAACCAGATATATGTCCAATCTACTGCAGCTCATTCCATTAGCATTGAACCAGATATATTTACTTCCTACCACTGACAAATCAATTAAATTCAAGTTTTTAATGAAAGAATTGAATTCCAGCATCTCACCATAGATAACACTACTCCTGCCTTTCCTTTCCTCTCTGGCTTTTATAGCATTAAAGTCTCCGGCTATAATCCAATCCCCATTAGGAAACCGATTCTTAATGTCAATCAACTCCGACCAAAGTCTCCTTTTCTTAGATATTGCACACGCCGAGTAAACGTTTACCACATACAGATTCGAATTATTCCAAATAAAGTGAATACCTAAATAACCTTTCCCTCTGAAGGTGGAGCAAGCGAAGGCCATGTCCTTATTCCAGATTGTAAGAATCCCACCGGATTGACCTTCGGAGTTTGTCTCCGACCAATCGTACCCCGACGACCTCCAAATGCTTTGAACAATCCCATCATCTATATGTTTTAATTTGGTTTCTTGTAGTAAACACAAATCTGCCTTGCCCTTACTAAGAATTTGGGAGATCCTCCTTCTTTTTAGCGAGCTACAACACCCTCGAACATTAAACGACACTATATTCATTGACCACCTCTTTCAACAATCTTCTTTCCTCTTTTACCTTATTTATCTTCATCATCCAACTCCCTTAGAATGCTTACAAAAGCTCCATCTTCGATGTCTCCCACCACCCCTAACTGTTTCAAAGTGTTCAAAACTTTAGAGGGAACTTCTTCAAGGGCCTTCTTACATCTGTTATTCCCTCTACACACATCAGTATCTGTTAAAGATTCATTGCATCTTAGCGAGTTAGAGCCTTCTCTTTCCAGAATAGGTCCCGGATGAGGGGGTTTAGGCTTTCTAGTTGTATGAACACAACTAGGAATAACCGGGGACTCAACCGCAACATGGAGAAGGGAAGAGTAGAAAGATGGAGAGAAAGGGATATTAACACTATCATACACCTCGTGTAACAATTTCTTTCTCCTGTTTTTGGCCCATTTAGACGGCCCAATTAATCCACCCGAAGGCCCAGAAATTGGGTCTGATCCATTCAGGTCCACCACTAGCCCATTAGAAAGACCTCCTTTTAAAAAGTTACTACCCGCTACTGTCACTTCCTTGCACTTTTGAAAAGTAGGTTCATTAGACAATTCAATATTTTTTAACACCTCCGTACCCCCCTATCTACTTTGTCAGCACACAGAATGTGTTTCCCAACCAAAGGTTCAACTCCCAACATTGGATTTAGACGACAAGGATCCAATCCCACCATAGGTTCAAATGACTCGATAATATCTCCTCCAACCTTGTCAGCTACCTCAAAAGTAGCCCCTACTATAGAAACGTCAATAGATCCCTCTCCCCCTTTATCTGACACAACCTTAACATGTGAAACGTCGCGATCTCCAGCTATTTGCGTAGGGTTGCTAGACTCAACCACTTCCTCCTCAAAGGTATCACCCCAATCACTATCACCTTCAGCAGAAGAGTCAACAAGGTCTGATGAAGAATACACTCCATCCCCTCCGTTATCCATCGATTGGTTAAACACCATCTTATTCTCGCAGAAATCTTCAACCAAGGAAACTTGAAAGGATTGCTTATTACACAAAACAACAACACTCTCGTTCAGAATTAAAGGCAGTTTAGTAATACCCTGGATACGAGCCACATCCAGCTTATTCTTCTTAAAGTAGCCTCATCAATCTGGTATAGTTTACCCACCCCGAAAACAATAGCTTGAAAAGTAGATAAATTCCAGGTTGCAAACGGAATACCAAAACACTTAATCCAAACAAGCCGTTCAACATCAGTCTCCTCCATTGACCATGGTTTTAATGCAGAGAACCATTTGCCAATACAATCTTCAGTTTCACTAATGAATTCATCTAAACTTCCCTCAACTAACTCTTCAGCTAGACACTTGTTAGCTCCAAATGGTGACACTTTAATGTTGAAGAATCCCTCTTCATGTAGAATCCTTTGGATATCCAAAACATTAATTCCTTCAGCCACTACACCAACCCTAGCTTTCTCAAACCTTAGTTTATCCACATCCTCCATGTTGACCTGAACCTTCGAAGGACTATGGTTCACCGGAACAAGGGTCTTCGGCTTACCACCTCCCAAGTCATGAGCAAAGGATCTCCCATCCGTCATCTTCCCTCTTCCTCCCCCACCTGAGATGAAACCAAAACTTTTGTCAACCTGACTTCCAACCCCAAGCCCCAAAGTATTCTCTTCCCTTTGGAAACGAGGGACATTGACGAATAATTTCTTCCCCTTCAGCATAATGTTATCAAGCTTAATCGCCATCATCTTAGGGTCTTGAACCTTCCTGAACTTTGTAAATCCGAATCTCTCCCCACGTTTATCTCTTCTCGCCGGCACGTAGACTTCTGAAATCACCCCATAGACTTGGAACACCTCAAAAAGGTCTTTAGCAGTCATCTCTTCTGGAAACTCAGTGACAAAGAAGGATGTAGTTTTTTTCGCCTATCGCTCCTTTGCCATTGTTCTCCTTCCACACAGAAAATCTATCCACTTTCGGTACCCTCCTTTTTCCTCCTACCTTGACCCAATCCATCTTGGAGGAACCAAAGCAACAAAGCCACTCAGACTAAACACTCCTAACTTCAAACTAAAAACAAAGCAACCCCAAGAAACTGAACCAGAACACCGCTCCAAAAACACAACCGATCGACACCCAATGGTCACGAGTTGACTCAGTAAAACCCAGAAGAAACAATTCCTTACCAAGGCCCCTAAGCCCTAAAGCCAGGAATTTAAGCCGAAGATAAGGAAGGAGATCCCCCAATATCTACTTCGTACAAAACGTAAACACACTCAGGTGCGACAATAAAACAGGAACACGATTGAATAGATTATTGGGTTTGGGTTGGGAACGAGACCAATAATGGGAAAACTGGGTAGAGAAGATGAAGAGGTGGTTAGTTGGTACATACGAAACCCAGAAAGTTAGAGAGAGGTTGGAGTCTCTCTCTCATTAGATAAGGTACCTTAAATATAACCACATTTATTAAATATTGAACATTTATTTGGATATCAAATTTTAATTATTAGTGATTGATTAATTCTTCTATGTTTAATTGATGATGTATGCTTTGTGAATTGAGATGGAATTGTGTTGGTACTTGTGTATTAAATACTAAGTGCGGTGGTCATGTTTGTAGTAAGAATGCTTTATTTTTCAAATGTGTTTGTGTGTACAATTGTGTGATAATTCAAGTGCGATGAATTATTGATGATATGTTTGGATATTAAGATTAGGGAATGGTCTTAATTGCATATGGTTGTTGATTGCATATGCATCATTTGTGTCAAGAGGCAATGCTTGCTAGTTCCGTGGGGAGCTAGTGACTTGTCCCAAACCTAGAGTGGGGTTTGAAAGCTTAGGGGATAGGCTTTTGTTTGTTATTGGTCTAGGGGACGGATCCAGTTTAGGTGTAAAAACCGAAAAATAATAACAAGTGTTGGTACCACATGGCATGAGTTACATTGAGTTTTGCATCGAGTCACATTGCATATATGTTTGTTATATGAAAGCATATGTATGTATGTGACTTGTTGAATTGGCAAAATTATGAATGGAATGGTTATTTGAGTGATACTTTGTTGATGAAACTTTAAAGTGTGAGAATGATCATAATTGTGTTTGTATGCCTTTTAATTAATTAATATCTTATGATTTCAATATTGATGTGAATTCTCACATTTCTGTTGGAATGATGTTTTGTACGACATCGCTCGGGTATCGAGCAGTAGAGTTGCTCGTAGCGCGAGGTAGCCGCTGGAGTAGCTGATTATTTTCTTTATTTATGTTGGGTCGAGTCATGCTCTGATCATGTAACACTGGGATCGTTCGGTTTATGTTTTAGAGATACATTATGTACTCTACTTTATGCTTTTATGTTATTTGAATTGTATGAAGTTTGGCTTTTATGCCTAAGTATTGATTATGAATGTGATGAACATGAAACTTCTTTATGCCAATTATGATTAACTTGAATCCGCTGCTACATGCTGTCATACCCCAAATTTTGACCACACTAGTGCAAAGTGACGAATATAATTTTAAAATTTACACCCATTATACTGAAAACGGGTGTAAATATGCAAAGTGACGAATATAATTTTAAAATTCACACCCATTATACTGAAAACGGGTGTAAATTAATTAGAAACGCAATGGTAAATTTATATATAAAATGTCATTTAAAGCATTAGTGCGTAACACTAGACACCCTATTTTTTTTAAAAATGTGTAAATTAAAAACATTATTATAATGAATTAAAATCATTATTATAATAATATCTCTATTACTCCCATTAAAAATAAAATAGGTGTAAATTAAGATTGGCTGAAATTAATTATATATTTTAATAACTCTAAATATGAATCTTAAACATATTAATAAACCATAATATATTTTATCAAATATTATTTGGGTAAGTAAGTAAATTAAAGGGTGTAAATTAATTAAATTTATATTGTGGAAATAAAATAATAAGAAAACATTTATCAAATATCAAATCTAACACTATGCATCGATCAAAACCCTCTCGACACCCCCATTTCTCTCTATACCTAGTTCTCTTCATCTCATCGTGAGAAAACCTATTTCTCTATAAACCCGTTGTCTTTATCTCATCGCGAGCTCCGTTGTCTTCATCTCATCGTGAGCTCATCTCCTTCTTCTCATTATGAGCTCCATCTCCATCATCGCATGGCCATTGTCTCATCGCACATCCGAGAATCCTCTCTCATTTCTCATCATTGCATGGTCATTCTCACAGCTCGATGATGACATGCACGGTGAAAAAACCGGACTAATTAGTATGTCTTTCTTTTTTCAATTAGGGTTTAAATTTTTAGATAGAACATTAGGGTTTAAATTTTTAGGTAAAACATTAGGGATTAATCTTTTAGGTAGAACATTAGGGATTAATCTTTTATTTATGATGTATTTGATGTTGAATTTAGGGTTACAGTAAGGACTCTTGTATACATGTTTTACTTGATTAATACATGCTTAATTAAGTGGCTGATTATTTGATTTGATTTGATTATGTATAGCAACTATTGGTGTGGAAGTGCATCCATTGGATTTTTCACAAACTGTGGCAAGATTCATTTCTACTGCTAGGATACTGCTGGTCAAGAGAAGTTTGGTGGTCTCAGAGATGGATACTAGTAAGTATCATCATTTGTTTCAATGTATTGTGATCTCAAGTTTGTGAACTAGCTAGTGTTAACAATTATTTTATCAAATGCCCTTGTTTATTTGACACTTAAATCATAATTCTAGTTTTTGGGTAGTTTCATTTCAACATGAATTACGCTCATGTTTGTTCTCAGTCATCTGTTCTATGATGTCCTGTACATGAGATTGAGTTTTTGTATCATATAATTGTGCTCAGTATTTTCGATGACGGTCCATGGCGGAGAACCAAATACCAGGGTGCTGTTATAGCGGATTATGGCGGAAAAACCAACAATATCAGCTGATATTTAGCATTGTGTCCCATAATCCGCCACATATATCTGCCATAGTGCTGCCATGGCCGCCATTTGATAACACTGATTTTGCCGACAATGTAATTACTATATGGTGATTTTTTTTTCAAGTCAATAGATGTCGCTGTTTCTTCGGCATGACACCCTTGAATGTATCAGTATTGTGGGTATTACATGTGTTCTTTTCTGTGCTTCGATGATAATCCACTGTCACATTTGTGCTTTTTCTTTTCTACTCATAAATGTTGATTTTAACCTTTTACCTCGTATTGTAGTATCCATGGGTAGTGTGCTATTATAATGTTTGATGTTACTGCCCGACTGACCTACAAAAATGTTCCTACCTGGCACCGCGATCTTTGTCGGTTAGTAATTGAAGTCCTTGAAACCTTTTTTCATAACACTCTGTTTATTTATTCACCACCATTTTCCTTATATTGCTTTATGGACACTTCCTTTTGCAACTTATTTTCAGGGTTTGTGAAAACATCCCAATTGTTCTTTGCGGAAACAAGGTTGATGTGAAGAACAGGCAAGTGAAGGCCAAGCAGGTTACTTTCCACAGGAAGAAGAATCTGCAGCACTATGAGATATCAGTTAAGAACAACTGCAACTTTGAGAAGCCTTTCCTGTATCTTACCAGGAAACTTGCAGGGTGGATGTTCACTTTCTAGTTTCTACACAGACAGGAAGAACCCAACTTTGAGAAATTGATGAGCACAAAGAAACTTCTCAATCGGGTGCACAATAATGTGGTCTTCTGTCTCAGGAGTCTTGGCAATTGGGAACCGTTACAGGTAAAACTCCTGGATCTGATTACAAACTGTTTAATTTTGCCATGTTAATGAGTTGTTGATAATTGATATTACGGTAACGACATAATTCGTTTCTATTTCATGTTCTATGATATTATGCTAGTATAATGGGATTCTGGATTCGATTTATGTTGCATCCGTATTTTGAATTTGTTGTTTTTGTTCATACTTTGGCATAATGAAACATTGTGGTAATAATCATGTTTGGTGGAGCATTGTTACAATGGTTGATTTACTTCTGTTGTAGTAACATTTTTCTCTTGATGATTGCGGATTGGACCATGATATTATGCTTATTTGAAATCTCGAGCTACTATTTCAGTTCACAATGGTCCCTATAGCGTTTGCAAACATCACATAACTCGTCATATCTCGATTTCACTCACCCAAATCGTATATGTTTTGTTACAAGGCTGTGTTTTGTTTTTGACAGGTGAAAACATGGATTTTCGATGCTGCACGCGAGTCCATGACCGATTTGAATAATGCTCTGAGGTTGCTGCTACATTCTAATCCCATTAGAGTCATCGTTTTGATTATGCAAAGGCGACTTGAAAAATCGAAGGAGGACCTTGCAAGAGTACAACGACAACTTTGTTGCAACAACATCAAAAGTAACTCAGTGGCCTCGTGTTCTTGGTTGGTGTATTTTCTGTCTTCTGCCTTTGCTTGATTGTTGTTGATGATATTTTCTCATTTTTTATAACATTTCGGATGCCGCTTTATTGCTTGAGCTATTTGGTGTGGTTCGATTAAGATTGTTATGTTGTGATATCTTGCAAACATTGTTAAAGAAGGCCCCATACTATGTGCTGCCCTCGATGGAATGAAGCTTCCATCTTTCCCTCAATATGAAGTCAGAGTCAGGTGAAGATGTCTAAGGTTGCTATAACATTTAAGGGTTAGTTGTTGGTGCAGGTGACCACTCATTATGGTTAATATTAAGTTTTCAATGTTTGTAACATGGTTCTTGTTAACAAAATCTGTTAGTCATGTCGTAAATTTTGGAGGATTTAGGATGGTCGGACTCTATTTTTTCTAGTTTAAAGATTTCTCTCCAAAAGTTTAGAATTCTACCCTCAAAGTTAAGTTTATATGTAGATGATTACATGTTCATGAAGACACGAACTCATGATTAAAGACTAATATTAACATGTCATTATATGTCTTTGTGATTCTTTTCATAGGTATGCTACAGAACATAGATGTGGAGTGGTTGTTAAAGGACCAAATTTGAGTGGAAATATATTCGGGACAGACCCATTAAAGGACAACCGCTTACTCTTAAAAGCAGAAGCTTAAGATGAATCTCATGAAGCAAGGAACACTGTTGATGTTGTTAATGAGCTGTCCAAGGAAATAACAAAAAAATTTGGTTTCTCATCCTGTGAATGCTCAACGTGCTGCAGAAGGGAAGAATATTGAATATGATAATAATTTTGTTAGTTCTTGGATTGGCTGGAATTTTGGTAAAACAAAGTATGTTCAATGTTGATGTCAAGATGCTGATGTTGCAACATTGAAGTCTTAACACTGGGATGTGTTAAGTAAGTAATTGCTGAAGTTGGATGTCTGATGTCACATACGTGATGTTGTAACATCAGATCTGCAGAATTAACAACAGCGGGCTGTGATGTTGTTAGGGTTGCGTATTAGCTGGAATTGTGGAGAGCAAGCTGTCTCATTGGATGCGAATATCTTGGGATAGATATTTGCTGCTGCATAGGAGATCTGTTGCAGATTTGTAGGAGATTTAAAAGGTTGAAGATTTAAAAAGATTTTAGGAGAAAATCTGTTTTAAATATTCATTTTTAAATAACAAATCTGGGAGATATTGTAGCAAGTCCAAGACCAATTCAATGAGCTATATAAAGCGCACAAGACCAAAGGAAAAAGCGACAGAAAACATTCAGAAGATCAGAAGCTGGAGGCTTAGTGTCTAGAGTTTGTTTAGAGTGCTTGTATTTACACTATTCTAGGGTTTGAATAGGTGTTGAGTTTCTGTCCTCTCTAGAAGCTGTGAAGCAATAGAGAGTGGTTGATTGATCGAAGCTGTGAAGTAAGATCAAGGGTACTCAAAGTGGGTTCTTTGAGTGTTTGTAAGGGATTGAGTGGTGTTCTCATACCTAAGTGGTTTCTTAGGTAGGAAGTCATTAGTAGAGTATAAGTTTAGGAGATTGTCAACGGGTTGTTGAGTCTGTAAATTATATCTACAAGTAGTGAATTCCATCCCTGGCTTGGTAGCCCCCAGAGTAGGTTGGTTGTAACCGAACTGGGTCAACAATTCTTGGTGTTATTTTATAGTTATTGCTGTCCATTGTGCAGAGTGTGTTGTTGTGACATCACACCTTAACATCACACGTCTGATACCAGAATTTCAATTGGTATCAGAGCAGGCATCCTGTCTATCTCTGGGTGAGATCTAGGGAGTTACTTTCTGGTGTAAAGATGGACAAAGAAGTTGGAGGATTCGTCAACAGACCCCTTATTTTGGATGGATCCAATTATGAATATTGGAAGCCAAGGATGACCACCTTCTTAAAATCCTTGGACAGCAGGGCGTGGAAGGCTGTTATTAAAGAATGGAAAGCACCTGTCATGTGTGAGAAAGATGATGCCGACAAAGATAAAGAAGGCACCTCTAAGCCTAAGCCTGAAGAAGAGTGGACCAAGGAGGAAGATGAGCTTGCCCTTGGAAATTCCAAAGCTCTAAATGCCATCTTTAATGGAGTGGATAAGAATATCTTCAGGTTAATCAATACCTGTGAAGTTGCTAAGGAAGCGTGGGATATCTTGCAGGCTACTCATGAAGGAACATCTAGAGTCAAGATGTCAAGACTTCAGATTTTAACATCAAAATTTGAAAGCCTGAAGATGAAGGATGATGAGACTATTCATGACTTCCACATGAATGTTCTGGAGCTGGCTAATGCATCCAGTGCTCTTGGTGAGAAAATGTCAGATGAAAAGCTTGTAAGGAAGATCCTTAGATCCCTTCCTAAGAAGTATAAGATGAAGGTTACTGCCATTGAAGAATCACAAGACATCAGCAAGATGAGAGTAGATGAACTCATTGGATCTCTTCAAACTTTTGAGCTGGGGTTGAATGAGGAAGAACCAGAAAAGAAGCCAAAGAGTATAGCCTTGGTGTCAAATGATGCAGAGGAAAAAGGAAAGAGTTCTGAATTGCAGGAGGATCTATCTCAGGCCATAGTGATGTTGGGAAGACAGTTCACCAAAGTATTCAAGAGAATGAATAATAACTCCAGGCCTAATGTCAAGAACATGACTTCTGACACCAACAAGAAGGATGAAGAGAAAACTACCCAAGATAAAGGAGTTCAATGCTTTGAGTGTGAAGGGTATGGACATGTCAAGAAAGAATGTCCCACCTTCTTGAAAAAGCATAAGAAGGGCATGACAGTTTCCTGGTCTGACTCTGATAGTGAAAGTGAAGGCGAGTCAGCAAAGCATGTGAGAGCTTTAACAGGAGCTGTGGTTTCTGATGATGATTCTAGTGATGAAGAAGTAACTTATGAGGAGTTAGCATCTACCTATCAAGAGCTGTGTTTAAAAAGTGCTGAGATTTGTCAAGAAAACAAGTGCCACAAGCAACAGATTGCTCAGCTAGAGAATGAAAAGACTGATCTGGAAAATAAAGTTGTGCTAGTTAGAGCTCACCTTGATCAAATGACCAAGTCTGTTAGGATGCTGAGCTGTGGTACAGACACACTTGACAAGATCCTTCAGACAGAAAAGGTTGCAGGTGATAAGTCTGGTATAGGATATGTGGCAAGCACCTCAGGTTCAAAGAAGGAAGTGTCACAACTTTCATCTCAACATCAGCCAAAGAAGCAGGATCCTACCCCTAAGAAGGCAGATGTTTCACAACCTAAGAAGATTGAGAAGAAGACTGGTCCCTATCAGAAGAGAAAGCAGCCACAAGGAGCTAGTCAGTATATGCCCCCACAATATCACGAGAGCATGCAAGCTGCTCAGTTCAAATAGCACATGTCTCATCAGGTGTCTCAACATCAGGACAACTGGTATGGTTATGGATATGGATACACCAATGCTGTTCCTCATGGAAGAAGAAAACCACACCATCATGGGAGACAATCCAGGAAACAGCATTCTAAGCCTTCTTATGGGAGAAGATACCAGCATAATAGATGGCAGGGCAGTTATGGTAGGAGGAGACCACATTATGGATGGCAGCCTAAGCAATATCATCATGGCAGAAGATTCAGAGATGAAAGGGTGAGATGCTATTATTGTGGAAGGTTTGGACATATGCAGTACTCTTGCTACAAGCTGTATGGATACCCTCAACCTCAAAACAGATGGAGAGAGTACAGGCCCAAAGTTGTTAAACAATGGGTACCTAAGGAGAAGGTGAAGTGCTTATTGGCTCACATGGATGATAGAGAGTTTGAAGAAGGAACATGGTATTTTGACAGTGGGTGTTCCAAACACATGTCTGGATGTAGATCCATGTTTACTGAATTTAGAACTTGCCCCCCTCTTGAAGTTATATTTGGCAATGGAGAGAAAGGAGTTGTTGCAGGAGTCGGGAAAGTGAAAGGTGATGGTAGACCTGAACTTGACAATGTTCTATTTTTCAGTGGTTTAAATGCAAATTTGATCAGCATAATCCAGCTGTGTGATAGAGGTTACAAGGTAAACTACACTAAGCATGAGTGTGTGGTTTCTGATGAGCATAATCAGATTGTTATGAAGGGTGCCAGAACCAAGGATAACTGCTATCAGTGGATTTCTCTTGAAGGAAATTCAACTATTGATGCTCAAGTTGATGTTACAACATCAGACTATGACATCAGGATGCTGAAAGATCACTCAGAGTTAGTGAGTCCTGATGTGAATTCTTTTAAATGTTTAAAAGGAAAGTCTTTATGGAGGGAGAAAATTAGTAATTGGTCTTTAAAAAATACAGAAAATCTGGCGCCATACCTCAGACCATCATTCTCTAGTGTAGCAAGATCACGGTTCATCAATGAGCATATCTTCCGTCCGTTCGTCTCCTTCAACAAGAAGAATCATCTGAACTCATACTGCCTCAAGGGAACCATGTCAAACCAGACGTCGTCTCAATCAAAGAAATCTGTCGCTCAAAGCTCTTCGCGAGATAAGGCTAGGGTTTCTTCAGAAGAGGGATTTGCAGAAGAAGCTTTGAATATAGAACCTATCTCAATGATGCTCCCAGAATCAGGTACTTCGAGACCCACTAAACTAACTCCTAAGAGACCTGCTACTATCTTCAAGAATCCTGAAACAAAGAAGGTTGTTACTAGTGTGTTATTTGGGGACAAAACTGTGCCGAAATCGTATACGTCTCAGACTATTGAAGAGAAGTTTGATGTAGACAATAGGATGGGTAATCTCGCCTCAAAGATTCTGGACAAAGGCATCCCTGTCAAAGGAATTTCAATCCCACTGAATCGGATGCCAGCTGAGAAAGACAACATGCAGGAAGGTAAGTCAAGTCTTCAATAACTTGCAATGACAGCTATTGAAGATGCTGATCAGAGTGAAGACATGCATGAAGAAACAAATGTTGAGGAGAATGTTAGGACATCTGCTGAACCCCCTTCTGTTGGTGGAAAAGATGATATTCATGGTGAAGCAGATGTTGAAGAGGAGGTTAGAACATCGCTTAGTAGGGATGCTGAGACTACTGGTGTAATTGATGTTGATGACTTATCTGATGATGAAGTCATTGGAATAGCAGTGCCTAGTCTGTCCAAGAGACTAAGAACAAGAAAAGGAAAGATGGTTGAATCGTCGTTAAAGAAAGCTTCTGATGAGAAGAGGAAAAAGACTGTTGTTGGGCCAACAAAAGCATGGAGTAAGGTTGATGTGAATCCCAGAAAAAGGAAGCTAATGGAAGAATCTGAATCAGAGTATGATGTTGAGGATGATGTTCAAGACATCACTCCTGTCAGAAAGTCAATCTTGAAGAGAATTGCTGACAAGATACCTGAGGTTCCGGTTGATAACATTTCATTCCATTATGCAAGCAGTGCGTCGATGTGGAAGTTCATCTGTCAAAGAAGACTTGCTCTTGAAAGAGAGATTGGGAAAGAGATTATGGAGATTAAAGAAGTCATAGAGGTGATAAAGGTTGCTGGTCTGATGAAGATGGTTCATGGGTTCTCCGAGTTCTATGACAGCCTGGTTAAGGAATTTGTGGTCAATATTCCTGTGAAGATTTCAGACAAAAGCAATGTGGACTACATGAAAGTGTTTGTGAGAGGAAAATGTGTTGAATCCTCTCCTGAGGTTATAAACAAGTATCTAGGAAGAAAAGATGAAGAATTTGCTGAGCTAGAAGCCTCTGATAATGATGTCTGCAAGGAAATAACTGTTGTTCAAGTTAAGGTGTGGCCCTTGAAAGGGAAACTGCCAACTAGCAAACTTAGTGTTAAGTATGCTATCTTACACAGAATTGGAGCCGCAAATTGGGTGCCTACCAATCATAAAACCATAACAGCTGTGGGACTAGGGAGGTTCATTTATGCTGTGGGTACTAAGAAGAAATTTGACTATGAAGCATATGTGTTTGAGCAGACTGCGAGACATGCCACCACTAATGCTATCAAACTGCCTATAGCATTTCCTTCGCTCATCTGTGGAGTTATGATGAAACAACATCCAGGCATCTTAACAAGTTCAGACACAGCATGCAAGAGGGAATCTACCTTATCTATACATCCAAAGTTACTTATTGGGAGTCATGTTCCAGACATTGTGTCAACATCAAATGCAGGTATCAAGAAGAAAACTTCCAAGGCTGATTTGCTAGCCGAGCTGAAGGCAACCCGCAAAGACTTGGATGTTGTGATTAATACCAGTCTGACTAGAAAAGAAAAGATTGAGAAGATGATCCAAAGTTTGGAACAAGATGATCATGCTGACTCTGAAGATGAAGGACAAGATAGTGCAGATGAAGCAAGTTCAGAAGAAGACTAGCATATTTACTTTTGCTTCTAGTAGTTTTAGTTTTTTTTTTGTTTTTGTCAGCATTTAATGTGCTTGGTTTTGTAACTTGAATACTGTGATGTTATAGGCACATGTTTATGTCTTAGTTTCCTTCTATGATTTGTTTTGCCTGGCTGCTAACTGTGAGGCTAACAATGAGAGCTAGGTTGTTCTAACTATAGTTAATAGGGCTTCTAACTAAAGTTTGCCTAATTGTGGCTAAAAGGGGGAGAAAACAGCCAAGAGAGTCAAGAAGAGTATCAAAGAGTGTTACTGCCAAATGCTGCTAATGTGATGCAGATATTAAGGGGGAGTTTTGACTGAGCTAGTTAAGATATCATAGCATTTGAAGAGTGCAGCCAAGCAGACATCAAGGGGGAGAGAAGTGATGCACATTGTGAGCTATTGAACAGCTGTGATGCTGGTTCATATTTTTGAGGGGGAGTACCAATTGGCTGTTGTCAATAATGAAGATGGTGCTGCAGCAGATCATGTGATGAAGACTAAGAGTATTGTCAAACTGCTGCTGATGGAGTTTCAAATTATTGAAGTTTTTCCGCTGCTGAAGTCTCTGAAGATGCAGAGTCTCTGAATATGCAGAGTGCAGAGATTATTTTAGCCAAAATTAGCCAAAGGGGGAGATTGTTAGTTCTTGGATTGGCTAGAATTTTGGTAAAACAAAGTATGTTCAATGTTGATGTCAAGATGCTGATGTTGCAACATTGAAGTCTTAACATTGGGCTGTGTTAAGTAAGTAATTGCTGAAGTTGGATGTCTGATGTCACATAGGTGATGTTGTAACATCAGATCTGCAGAATTAACAACAGCAGGCTGTGATGTTGTTAGGGTTGCGTATTAGCTGGAATTGTGGAGAGCAAGCTGTCTCATTGGATGCGAATATCTTGGGATAGATATTTGCTGCTGCATAGGAGATCTGTTGCAGATTTGTAGGAGATTTAAAAGGTTGAAGATTTAAAAAGATTTTAGGAGAAAATTTGTTTTAAATATTCAGTTTTAAATAACAAATCTGGGAGATATTGTAGCAAGTCCAAGACCAATTCAAGGAGCTATATAAAGCGTACAAGACCAAAGGAAAAAGCGACAGAAAACATTCAGAAGATCAGAAGCTGAAGGCTTAGTGTCTCGAGTTTATTTAGAGTGCTTGTATTTACACTATTCTAGGGTTTGAATAGGTGTTGAGTTTCTGTCTTCTCTAGAAGCTGTGAAGCAATAGAGAGTGGTTGATTGATCGAAGCTGTGAAGTAAGATCAAGGGTACTCAAAGTGGGTTCTTTGAGTGTTTGTAAGGGATTGAGTGGTGTTCTCATACCTAAGTGGTTTCTTAGGTAGGAAGTCATTAGTAGAGTATAAGTTTAGGAGATTGTCAACGGGTTGTTGAGTCTGTAAATTATATCTACAAGTAGTGAATTCCATCCCTGGCTTGGTAGCCCCCAGAGTAGGTTGGTTGTAACCGAGCTGGGTCAAAAATTCTTGGTGTTATTTTATAGCTATTGTTGTCCATTGTGCAGAGTGTGTTGTTGTGACATCACACCTTAACATCACACGTCTGATACCAGAATTTCAAATTTTACTTGTTTTCTTTGTAGTTCGAATTGGATTGGTGTATGTGATATCTGGTTTGGGAGGAAATTTGCTGTGTGTTTTATTCCTCCATTCAATCATCTACGTTGGTGCATCTGGTGCAATATTCGGCTTACTAGGAGTGATGCTATCAGAAGTTTTAAGAAATTCGAAAATGCATACTCATAAGGTAAATAAATAAGTTTATACGTTATTAAGCTCAATGATGCTGCCTAATTAATATATTTTTGTTATTGTTTTGCAGTTTGATGAGAAGTTGATTCTTATTGTGATCATTGTTCTCGACTTAGCTCTTGGAACTTTTCCATTTGGAAATAATTTTAGTAACATTGGAGGGTTTACATCAAGATTTCTTCTCGGATTTGCCATTTTGATTCGTTCTCAGTATAATGGGCTTAATCTAACCAAGTCTAAAATGTACCAGAAGCAAGAATCTTATCAATATGCCCTTTAGATTATCTCTTTCGTGCTACTAAGTGTTGGGTAACAGTCTCTCGCCTTTTTTGTTGTTGTTGTTGGGTGAATTTCATTGATATGAACTCGTGTCTCTAAATGTGAAAGTTGGTTTGTTTACAAATTGGTCGGCGGCCTCGTCTTGTTCTTTAAAGGGGTGGATTTGAATGATTATTGCTCTTGGTGCCATTATATGACTTGTGCCCTCCCAGCTATAAACTAGGCTATATTTCTTGTCATTATGTGAGTGATGCTGCTACTTTCTTATGTATTCGTTTGAAGCACTGACACAAAAGTGATTATAACTAATATAACTAATCTTTAGTTCTGTTGACACATAAAAAAAGAACCAGTCACGATTCTTCATATATGGTTAATTTATTTGTCAAATAAATTTTCTTGGGATGATTTAATGCTTGAAAAGTTCAACAATTAAACCTGAGATGTTATTGATGCTAACATTTTTATGATGTAATGCTGCAAGATAACCAGATCGGTAACCAACTTAACGTAACATGGATGAACAATGGGAGAATCGGCATTTTTCCACTGTCAAACCGTAACCCTGACGAGGAGGCTGAAGAGCTATGTTATTGAACATTCTAACATTTTTATGGGTTTTAACCGATGGGAATGATTATTGCTTGAACTCAAAAGAGTCGCCTCTGATTACAGCTCTTATTGGTGGTGTTATTGGCCATTATTGCTGGTGCAATGGAGACACATGGTCTTCAGAGATTGGAGTTCTCAGTGATGACCGCCCCCGTCTCATCACAACCTTCAAGGTAAATAGTATTTTAGTCTAAGCCCTATATGAGCATCCGCGTAAATCACATTGCTGTTTGGTTAGAGACCAATGTTAACGAAACACTGTTTGGAAATATATGCTACCAAGAGTGGCTTATAGGTTACAACATCGGTGAATATTTTCAGAGAAAGTTCAATTGAAAATTATCACTATATGGTTTAAATTTCTTCAATTTTTGATATTTTATCAGCCTGTGAGGAAGGGTACAAATGGTGGTGTAACAAAAGCACGACTTCTAGCTGCGGCAGCCAGTGGAAGTGTCATTGGACTATCATATGTTCTTTTAGAATTTTCGACAATCAAGTGTGGGTCTGATAGAGTTCTCAAACAACTAGGTGGGAGTAGGTGGGAGTATCATCGACTCTGTATTTGGTGCAACGTTACAATTTAGTGGATTCTGCTCTATTCGCCAGAAGGTAAATTCTGATACACATTTCTCTCATATTTGCATTACATTTGAACAATGTCAATGAAAGATCCAACGACATTGGATATTTGATTTTTGAAATTTCTCACTTTATACTGTAGGTTGTTGGGAAGCCAGGACCAACGGTTAAAAAGATTTCAAGTCTCATCATTCTTGACAACAATGCAGTGAACTTTGTGTCGAAACTGTATTCCATCTGCTACTTCGATTTTTCCCTACTGTATAAATGATTTATATTTTTAGTTATAAATTGGTTGGTGTAACGCCCCAGTTTTTGCCAGTTTTATTTAATTGAGTCGTTTTTTATTATTTTATTATTATTTTATTTTATTTTTGACTTTTATGTGAAAATATGTTATTTTTTGGCGGGAATATATTTTATCGCGTTTTGGGATCGTTTGCGAGAAATTTGAGTGTAGGGGTATTTTGGGCATTTGGGTGTATTTTGTTAAGTTAGTAAGAAAATAGAAAATAGAAAAGGGAAAGAGAGAAAATAGAGAGAAAGAAAGAAGAAAGAAGGAAAAAGAGAAGAAAAGAGGAGAAGAGAGAAAAATTGGGAAAGTGTGGAAAAATCATCAAGATTAACTTCTAGAGTCGATTAAATCGGGTAAGGGTGCGAAACTCGATTATACTATGCTTGTATATGATTATGTATGAATGTGTTTGGATGATTCTCTTGTTTTCCATGTTTTTTCACTTTTAGGTCGAAAACGATAAAATGAGTATAATCGATGGTTTAGCGGTTGGAAATCGATGTAAAGGTGGTAGTTTGCTTGTTGACATGACTAGAATAGGTTCTGATTGAAATATGTTGATTTGGAAATGGTTTGGGTTGAAAAATATCAGCTTTTTGGGTTTTCAATAGCGCTGAAGGATTCTGAGTTTTCGCAGGTTCGCCTAGCGAACCATTCAGCGAAGGGTAGCGAAGGTTCGCTACGGGTATTCGCCTAGCGAAGGCGTGAGCGAAGGTTCGCTAGAGTGTTCGCCTAGCGAAGTTTGGGTGTTTTAAATGTTGGTAGTTGCTGCCTTGGTTCGCCAGGGGGTTCGCCTAGCGAACTTAGTGTCTGTTTTTATCTAACAGTTGGTTCGCTGGAACATTCGCCTAGCGAAGGAGCTAGCGAATGCTCGCGAGGGAGATTCGCCCAGCGAACAGTGTTGTTCGTGTAATTTTGTTTTCTGCATAACTTTTGATCTGTGATTCGGTTTGAGCCGTGGTTTGATGCATTGGAAAGCCATCGAGCTGTACTTTCTTGTTATGATGGTTTAGAATTTGTTAGCCGATTTTATTTTGTCGGGAAATGTGAATAGTGTAAATGGTCGACTTTTGTCATTTTAATGGTGCGTATTTGACTTGTATTATGCTTTATGGTGTTGCTTTGAATGTGGTATGACTTATGCGCTGTTGTGATGAGGATTTATGGCCGTAAGGAAAGAAAATGCTAAGTGTGGTATTTGATGATATATGCATAATTGTGAATGTGTGTATGTATGCAATGAGAATGTCATGAGTCATTGTATGCCAAGCATCATGATATGCATTGTTGAAACGTCCTGAGTGGCGGTTTGGTTCCAGAGGGAATCTGCTATAACATCGTGTGCCTCGAAAATATGAGGCGATGCCTGAGGACTTAAAGCGGTGGTTATAGACGATCGTGTACTTAAAGCGGTCGGATTGTGTGCCTTGGATAGGACCTAAAGCAATCCATAACGTCATGTGCCTCGAAAATATGAGGCGATGCCTGAGGACCTAAAGCGATGGGTGAACATCGTAGGCCCAACGGGGAGTTACTTGAGATTCTCAGTAACGAGCGATGGTTCCAATAGTTCCTGAGTGAACTGATGATGAGACATGAGATACTGGAAGTCGGTACCGCATGGCATGTGCATAGAGTCGTTGTGTCAGTTTCTGTGCATTTGCATAAAGCATGAATTAATTGTGCATGAATATGTGATTGAGATTGATGAGATGGAATATGCGTAATTGTATTGTGAATAATTGATACGTGAGAATTATACTGTATTGTGTTATATCTGCTTGTGGTGCAATTGTGGTGAGAAATGTGTTTATTTGTGTATCGTTGTGTTAATATATAATTTTATGCAATTATATTATGGTTGTTTTTCTCACCCTTCTGTTGTTTTATAACGCTCTATGAGGCGTTGCAGATTAGAGCTGCTGGAGGTATTTCTTTTTGTGAAGCGTTGCGTCTTCATTCTTTTGGTCGGTCGGCTCTGATATGTGACTCCGGGTAGTTAGGGTGGCCGTGTGCTATTATTTTGTATATGTGAATTATATTTTGGCTGTACATGTATACTTGATGTATGACAAACTGTTTATATGTATATATGTACATATGTTATTCAGATTTTAGATTTTCTGCTTTAATTCCAATTTCTGAAAAGTGGGTGTAAGGAACAAAGTTTCCTCTGTATGATTGCTACCCCACAGTTGCATATCTCTACGGGCAGGTGTTGTATGTTATGTTCTGTATATGTTACTTTGATGTGATTTCCCCGTCTATGCCGTGATTCAATTATACTCTGACCAAATTTTGAATTTTCTTTTACCGCCTTAATTGCGTGTTTTTGGGGGTATTAGATTGGGGGCGTCACACTAAGAGAACTGATGATGAGACATGAGATACTAGAAGTCGGTACCGCATGGCATGTGCATAGAGTCGTGTTGTCGGTTTCTGTGCATTTGCATAAAGCATGAATTAATTGTGCATGAATATGTGATTGAGATTGATGAGATGGAATATGCGTAATTGTATTATGAATAATTGATACGTGAGAATTGTATTGTATTGTGTTATATCTGCTTGTGGTGCAATTGTGGTGAGAAATGTGTTTATTTGTGTATCGTTGTGTTAATATATAATTTTATACAATTATATTATGGTTGTTTTTCTCACCCTTCTGCTGTTTTATAACGCTCTATGAGGCGTTGCAGATTAGAGCTGCTGGAGGTATTTCTTTTTGTGAAGCGTTGCGTCTTCATTCTTTTGGTCGGTCGGCTCTGATATGTAACTCCGGGTAGTTAGGGTGGCCGTGTGCTATTATTTTGTATATGTGAATTATATTTTGGCTGTACATGTATACTTGATGTATGACAAACTGTTTATATGTATATATGTACATATGTTATTCAGATTTTAGATTTTCCGCTTTAATTCTAATTTCTGAAAAGTGGGTGTAAGGAACAAAGTTTCCTCTGTATGATTGCTTCCCCACAGTTGCATATCTCTACGGGCAGGTGTTGTATGTTATGTTCTGTATATGTTACTTTGATGTGATTTCCCCGTCTATGCCGTGATTCAATTATACTCTGACCAAATTTTGAATTTTCTTTTACCGCCTTAATTGCGTGTTTTTGGGGGTATTAGATTGGGGGCGTCACAGTTGGCACAGATACATCCTGCTATATTAGGAAACCAGTAGTAACAAATGTTGTGGTATATACAACAATAAAAGATCAAGTACACTTCTATCTTTATGTTTTTTTGTTCTCCTGTTAGGAGAAGTTAAAAATAAAACACCTCTTGTACCTTAACCATTTTTATTTTTAATGCAGGGTTTAGATAACAAAGTAATTCTATTTAAATACATCGCATGTTCAGATTAATTGTGATATACTATAAGTGTAAAAACTCTAGCAGTGCTTATGAATTGAATCTTTGATAATACATATATAGTAACATTGTGAATTTTGTACAAAATGTTTTTGAGATTGCCTAAACACAAAATCTTTAAACATCTATATCACCAATTGTGTGTATGTCGTTGTGTTCTTGATCTTAGCTAACTAGGAAATTTGCATCATGCATGACAAGCACAATATGTTGGTCGTGCACATATGCTTCATGATTTTCATCGAGTTTTTAAGATGATTTTCCTCACAACTATTAACCATACAACATGAATCATTTCATTCCATTGATATTGACAAACAATAGCCATTAGGCGTAGGCGTGTTTGAAAGAACTTAGGTAAAAGTTGCATAGCTCAAATTCGAAACAGGGTGTAAAAATGCCAACATCAATGGTAAAATCGGGTGTAAAAATGCCAACTTCAATGGTAAAATCGGGTGTAAAATGCCATCAATAGCAAAAATGGGTGTAATACACCGCGTTTTTACATCTTATTTAAAGAAAATAGGGTGTAAATTTGCAAACCTCTAAGGTATTCACTGCTCATTTTACATCCGATGTTTATGAAATTGGGTGTAAATTCGTTTGATAGAAATGCTATTATTTACACATTTACACCCGTTTTCTATAAAATAGGGTGTAAAGTGGAATATATATACATTTGTTTTAAACAAAAAAATGGTGTAATATACCATCTATAAATGTATATATTCAAAAATTTACACCCGATTTCTATAAAAAAAAAGTGTAATATAACATCAAATTTACACCCGTTTTCTATAAAATAGGGTGTAAAATGGAATGTATATACATCCGTTTTAAACAAAAAAAAAAGGGTGTAATATACCATTTATAAATGTATATATGTAAAAATTTACACCCGATTTCTATAAAAAAGAGTGTAGTATAACATCAAATTTACACCCGTTTTAAAACGGGTGTAAATTTGTCAGATATTTCTCACCCGTTGAATTCACACCCTCCAATAACGGGTGTTAAATGTATAAAAAACGGGTGTAATTTCATATTTCTGCACTAGTGCCAGTAAGATTTCCCATCATTGTGCAAATCATTATCACAATATGGATGAACCATCATGCCTCATCAATATCCTCAGGGATGTTTGAGCATTCACCACAATCAAGAATTAGGGTTTCCAACCCTCTCAAAGCACTTAGAGAAAGGGTCAATCAAGGAATGACATGATCTTCAACTTGTCTAACCTCTCAAACACCCACAATAGATCAAGAGGACTCCCACATCAAGAATCAAGCACAAAGGTGCAACATTCCAAGTGGATCAAGCCTCAAGATCGACAGTGTCACCAAATTAGGGTTTTGGTCGACTGAGGCCTCTAGATGGAAATTTTCCTCTGGGAATGAGCCAATGCTTCAAAGCTCAACCCAAGATACTCCAAGGGACCTCATGGACCCAATCATCAAGTCAATTTAACCTCTGGGGATGCATTTACTCAAAAATCAGGAATTAGGGTTTCTTGACCTAATTCACCCCTAAGTTGATTTTTGGGATAAAGCATGAGCCAAGACCTCAAGACATGATTTGAGGGTCTCCAATACACTACTTTGATCCATTTGCAACAATGGATTGATCCAAGAAGCTTGATCCATAAGTTTCAATTTCATCAGGACCACAATTAGGGTTTCGAGGAAAAAGTCAATTGTATCTTTGACTTTTGACCAAGGCAAGCTCCCAAACCTTGGGACATGATTCAATACACCCTATGACACCTATGGAATATATCCATTAGGTTTGATTTAAGTCAAGGACATGATTTCACAAAGGATCGCACAGTTTGGATTTCATGCGATAAAAAGTCAACTGTGCATAAAATCAAGTGTGACTTTTCATAATTTTTCAAAATTATGGCTCCTTGACCCTAAAACAATGTTAATATGTGGTTTGAATCATCATTCATCAAGAAAAATCAAAGAAAGTGAGTTAACTTGTAAAACGGGTAACCATAAAAAACTTAGAATTTTTCTAAGTTATGGAACAAAGTGGCTAGGGTACCAACTTCCAAGGACCATAACTTGAGATCCAAGCAACCATTTTGGGTGGTCCAAAGCTGGATTTGTAGCTCTCATTACATACTTTAAAAGTGTCAACAACATCTCATTCCAATTCCTCATGGATTTTAAGTTATGGAGTGATCAAAATGGCTGAAAACATAAAAATGACATTTTTCCAACACTTAGTGAAATTTTCACTAAGTCAGAATCTGCCTTACTTTTTCCAAAATGTAGGGACATTTTTCACCTTGATCCAAGTCAAACCAGGTCTATGGGTGGACATCAAAGTTGAAGTATGCCATGAGGGCTTTCAAACAAGTACCAGATCATCTTCAAATTCCATTTGAGCAAGGAGATACAACCCTTGGAACATGGCATCATGAACTGGTTTTCACAAGGCAGAATTTGTGCATTTTGCTCGATTTGTCCAAATCTGATAAATCCAAGCCTTTTCATCAATTTGGACACATCTGAGGATCAAATCCAAGGGGGATGATCTGATCTCCAAGCCTCCAAAGTCCAAGAATCTACAAGTAGCCATTCAAACTTAAAAGGGCTAAAAGATGCCAAGACTCCAATTTTGTTTCCAATCCTTTAAGGGATGCATCAAGGTGGCATGAACTGAGCCTATTCCAACTGAATTCAGTCCAAACTTATCTCTGAACCAAAGCTACAAAGCCTGTGCTCTAATCTCAAGTCAATGGCTAGAGGAGACTTGAGATTCCATTTGATCACAATTGGCCAAAGGCATGCTGCAGCCTCCATTCACTATTGATGCCAAAACAAACTTGGTGCACTATAAATAGACATCAATTGTGATCAGTTTGAGTACACCAAAGCACCCAAACTGATGCTTTCCTCAAAATCCCTCTCTTTAGGCCAAAATTCCTTCTTTTGCACGGTATCTCTAAGTTTTTGAGTTAGAGAGCAATTCCATCACATCTCATGATTTAAACACCTCTAATATGTTGTATCTAAGTTGTTTAAACACTAACATGTGACCTGTAACACCAAAATCTCAAAGTTCACTTCCAAAACCTCAAAATTGGACTTTTTTACATTTTTCAAGCCATGTCTTGATTCAGTCACTTTCAAAACCAGATAAAACCTCAAACACACTCCAAATATCATCCTTGAACTGTCCCAAATGGTTCCCCACATCTGAAACACCATTTGAGAGAGTTGCCATATTGGTCACTTTTGCCCCTTTTGCAAGAAAGTGCCAAAACTTGTTCCTGAGGATTCCAGTTGGTGGTGATCATTCTAAAAGCTTCCCTGGTGTAATACCCCAAAATTTTCTCTCTCTTTTGTCATCATAGCATAGCATTATCATATATTATATCATATCCATCTCATTAGCATTGCATTGCATCTTTAACATAGAAAAATGAAGCATATCATCCCTCTTACCATCAAGGCATGTGGTCAGGTGAAAGGTGGACAATCAAGGGATCATTCAAGGCACAAAAGGTCAAACAAGTTGTCTCAAGGAAAGCCAAGAGGTCTTTCATGTCTCATACTATCTCAATTGATCATCCAAAACCTCAAGAAAGTGAGATTCAATAGGAGATTGAAGCACTACACTATGCAAGAGATCCAAAAACTGAAGGAAAACCCTTAAAAGAGATAGTTCATTGGTTCAAAAACACCCTCAAGTGGCATATATCATCATCCATTAAGAAGATACACAACATACTCTGAGGAATTTGAAATTGAAGACTGCCCATTTTTCCCTTAGGAGGAGGGTACCAAAACTAGGGTTTCCAATAAAATCAGGGCATCTCTGATTTTTTGGACAAAACTTGATGTCATGGTATTCTACATGTCCTTGAGTGTATGTTTGTGTAAAATTGCCTCTCAATTGGTTTTAGAAGTGGTTCAATTGGAAGAAAGATAAAAATTCAGGAAAATTGGGGCTAAGTCAAATAATCAGAGGAAAAAGTCAACTCTTGACTTTTTGAGGCCAAAGTCATGAAATTCATGTTATATGTGACCAATGTACAAAATTTGATCAAGAAACTCCAAAAGGATCATGAAAAATCAAGATTTGAAAAGTTGCCATTTTTGGAAGAAGTAGGGTTTCCAAAAATAGTAATTTTGAGTCATTTTGCACCAAACTTTGAACCAAGGCCATTCAAAATTGAGACATCAAATGAAAATTCCACTCGGCCACAACAAAAGATCTTGTTTCAAGCTTCAAATCCATGTGTAGAACATCTCCATTGGATAAAAATTGAGTGAGATATGATTGATCAAAGTTTGAGCAAAGTAGGTCCAAAATCAGGTCATGACCAAGGATTCTTAGGTCCACGCGCAGTCATTTCTACAAGCAGGTGGTGTGCCAAATGTCCACCCATTTTTCTCATGGTTAGAGGCTTCATATGAAAAACTTGTCAACATCAAATTTGTTCCTTGCAATTCCATCTTCAATGTTCATGTTGGACAAAATTTCATTTGGTCAAGCTATGAGGTAGAAATAGTGGTCTCAAGTTAGGGTGATCTTGCTGAAATTACATGCCATGCTTGCATTTCCAATCAACCACTTGATATGCCCATCAACCAATTTTGTATGCTTGAGTTCATAGTCATTTTGGAGCATGTTTGAGGCATCATTTTAATTCATTTTTCATACCAAACATGTTCTCTCATATTCTCTCTTTCCAATGACTCCAAAACCTTATCAAACCATCCACAATACATGGAAAAATTCATCACCAAACTACCATGTTTCAATTGGTTCCAAACTGCCATAAAAAACCAGAAAAAACAAATGTTGTTGATGTTGTTATTACCAAGCTTGCGCGTGCATTACTCATACCATTCATCCATTGCCTTTTTAAACTAAACACCTTTCATATACACCACATCACGTGCCTCACTATACATGGAAATGGAAGAAGGAAAGCTTGTAGAACAAGTTTATGTTGCTGCAGCATATATGAGTTTGCTTTATTCAATTAATCTCCACCATAGCTCACCATGAATCACCATCATCCTATCACAGCCTTGCTAACTCGTCCCCTAACTAACTTGACTCAGTTAGTTAGGATGGACTCACCTAAACCATCTCAACTCAATTAACCAACTCATGTTAACTGTGGTTAAGCTCCCATATAAATTGAATTTCACTCTCACATTTCATTTTCAGCTTCATTTTTTTCACTCTCCCTCTCAAACACTTCAAGCTCTCTCTCTCTTTTTCTCTCCATTTTCTCTCTGAGTTGCACGAATCCATCATCATTCTCCTCTAATTCCACCTTCAAGCTTCATCTTCAATCATCACTAAACATTGAAGTAGCATTGGATCTTTGAAGTAAGCACACTGCAAATCCATATCCATCATCATTCTTCAGAAGTTGAAAGTCTTTATTTGGCCAAGTGAAGCTCAAAGAGGAAGCAAGAATCTCTGGTTTTCTGAAGAATATTTCAAGGTCACAAATCTTCAGGTACGAATTTCTACCATTATAGACATTCTTTGAAGATGTTATCAGGTTCTTGAAGCTTCTTACAAGCTCAAGAATTTGTCTGGCTAGTTGATAGGCCTTTAGAGGCATAGTTGAAAAGTTAGGGCAAAACTTCTTCTGCTCGATTCTCTTATTTCATGAACCTTTTGTGCATTTTATCACTGGATCCATGCTCCTCATAACTTCAGCTTTCCAATGGTGTATGTTTTGTTCATTTATGCTTGCCTGAAAATTATTGTCACCGGAGGTTGGCCGGAGAAGATGACCGGAGGTCATCTCCGGTCGGTGGTCTGAGTTGCTAGGGTTTTAATCTTGTTTTAAGTCGTGACCGTCTGATTTGTTTTAATCCAAGGGTGGAGAAGCTTCCAGCGCATTAAAATATGCGTGCATATCACGTGTTCTATTTCTGATCTCATTTAATCAATGTGTGGTGCAGTGCATGGTAGTGTGTGTGTGCCTTCATGCGCGTGTGTTGGATTTGTTTACTTTGACTATTGTGTTGACTGGACTTGATCCTAGGGTGTGGATTGGTTTGACTTTATTTGACTGAGAGTGCATGATAGTTGGTGTGGATTGCGCGTACATGGACTGGACTAAAATTGATGTTCACACCCCATGTTTTAAAGCCCAAACCATTTTGAACTGATAGTTTACTAGGTATGCACCCCTACTTGTTTTCTATTTCTTTTTATTTTCTTCATTTTTTGCACGTTTCATTTTTAATTTTTAAAATTACAAAACAGCATCATAAAATTCTAGAAAAATTCATGAGTTTTATCAAGACATTTAGGAAAATTTTTATATTTTTATTTCATGATTTTATGACATTTTTGCCCCTGTTTCATGATTTTCTTTGAATTTCCATTTGTATGCATTCAAAGTATGATACATGATTTTGTGGAATTTTGTTCTTGCTCATTATAAATTGTTTTGACTTGATTATTTTTGCATTGATTCACTAATACATTGAAGCATGTTAGATGATTTTTATTTGATTTTTTAGGTCATTTTATGACATGTTTTGATGCTTATCTTTGTACCACTTTGCATGATGTTTCAACTTGACCTAATGCATTTGTTTAAAGTCATTTTGCTTTGAATTTTGATATGCTATCTTGATGTATGATTCACTTCTGACTTAGGCATTCTAATACCATGTTTGCATAATTTTCATAAGTCCATATGATTTTTGTTTGATGCATTACATTTGAAGCATGATACATGTCACATCATTCTAACTTTGGTGCATGTTTGCATGAATTTTTTTGTGCATATTTGTATGAGCATTTGCATATTGATGAGCTATTCATATGATATTATAGGTCCTTGGGACACATTATAGGCCATCTTTACATGTTCATTTCAACTTGAACTTTGTGAATCCTTAACATGTATTGTTTGCACTTTCTTTTTTGAACTTTTACTTCACTTCTTTCTCTGTTACTTCTTGAATGTCTTGATGTTGATTCATGAATACTTTGAGATGTTTATAAACCATTTTTCATTTAGTTTCAATTCTGATTGTTGGATTACATGTTCCATTTATGCATGTTCTTTTCATTTCTTTTCATCTTTCATCCATCATTTCTTATGATAACATGTTTAAATGCTAATGGATGATGATTGTTGCTTGTTCATTTGAACTTGTATGATGATAATCCCTTGTTGTCCATATGGTTCACATTCTGGTTGTGATATTAAGAATGGATTCTTCATCTTATTCTTTTGAACTTTACTGTGCATTAAGTGTCTTTTTACTTCTTATACATGTTTCCATGTTTACTAACCATGTAGGGGCTTTGGTAAGTTGAAGTTGGGTGTGGATAAGGAATACACATTCAAACCTCTTTCCTTTCATCTTTTACAAGTCAATCTTGTGTTGTGTTAAGTACTTATGTGATTTCTTTGATTAACTCATTACTTTCCCTTTTGAGTTACAATTCATCTTCTACTTTAGAAGTGAATTGTTTAATTCATTCCTTCTTTAGACTTTAGGTTTTGCAACCTCACAAACCATTAGGATCACTCCCTTGACTAATCAATTAGGATTGAGTCTTAGTTCACATAGATTTTACCTTTCTCTCCCATTTGAGTCTTTCATCTTCTCATCTCAAAGAAAATTCAAAATATCTAATAAAGGTAGGCACTTATTGCATTTAGGCTTTTCATATAAAGGAAAGATTATAAGGGGTCTTCTCTTATAATTTTAGAATGTGTAGCATATAGCCCATCTTGGGTCAATGTGTTAAACATTTGACTTTGTATGAGGGACTTAAATGCAATACTTGTTGAAGATACAAATAAAGAAAAACACTTCTTCATATCATAATCAACAAAAAACACTTAATAAATACAAGTGTGCTAGTGTGTTTGAACCTTTATAATTGGAACTAAATGTGAGGGTCTTCTTCACACTTAGTGTATTTTCTTACTCATTCCATCTTGGAATGTGAGGATGTATACATTCCAATGATTGAGATTTAGATACACTATCATATGCAAACAAATGAAAAAAACTTCATAAAAGACAAAAACAAACAATAACGTCTTTCCTTCGGGAATTCTTTTCTCATCCCACTCATTCTTAGCGTACGAACGTGCTTCTTCTCGTTCTCTTGCAAGATGGTAACGCACTCGGACCAGCGAGCCTGCAACACCTGTGCTAGAACGTTAGTCGTTCCCTTAAAAAACACAAACAATCCATCCCTAGTGAGGGGAACTACGTCGCTCTGATTCTCATGCTCCCGATAAGATACGTAGGCAGTGGGGTAGGGCCCATTCGAGCACTTCTTTTATTTTCCCTACATTTGTTTCTCTTTCTCTCTTATCCTTTTCCATTCTTTCTCCTTTCTTTCTTTCAGTTCCTTTTCCAGTATCCTTTTCTATCACCCTTTGATTGAGACAAGCAAGCGTGGATCCCATCGGGTACGATGGACGCGTGGGGGTGCTAATACCTTCCTCGCGCGTAACCGACTCCCAAACCCAGTTCTTTTGGTCGCAAGACCATACTCTTTTCCTTTCCTTCAGGTTTATACAGTGTTTCCTTTCCCTCTCTTGGGATAAATACACATTGCTGGCGACTCTGTTTCGGTGCCACTTTCGCGTTTGTACTTGGATGAAAATCCCGGGAGCGACAGCTGGCGACTCTGCTGGGGACAGGTTGACCTATTGCTGGTCCATCCTAAGCGAGTCAATCCTAGCGCTTGTTTGCTTTTCTTTCATTGGGTGTTTATTTTTATCTTGTATTTGCTGTTTACTGTATTTTATTACTTGTACCATATGTACAGCATGTTAGCATTTACATTTCATATATTATACTGTGTTGCACTGTTCTGTCTGTTTGGCGGGATGGGATTTTTGAGAGATGAGCCCAGTACACAGGCTCGAGTATACACTTAGATTTAGAGTGGAGAGTAGTGGGACCTACGTGCCATCTGTGTACGTTGGGTAATCACGAAATTCACAGCTAGACGAGGCTATCTTGGGACCCATCATAGCGTACGCATCTTGCGTATTCCAGGATGTCGATCTAGAGAGTTGTCGACTCTAGTGACCGATCATGAGGACCTTAGTGGAAACATCTCTCTTTAGCGGTGACAGTGGCAGACCACATTCTGTGGCAAACCTACTCGCACCCGAGGGCCCACTTTGGAACTTGCATAGGATGACCTTTATTTTCTAAGGTGAGTCAGTGGATGACCTCTTTGATTGGCATAGCATTGTATCCTACGGGCTGAATGTGCTATCGCTTCTCAAACCTCCGAAGCTGACAAGCCTTGTTTTCTAGGAACCACATGTGAGTATGGGTGGGATGTTTACAGGTTTGCAGGTAACCTAGCCTCCTACATACCTTACTTGTGATTCTATGATTGTTACAGACAGTGTATCCTATGACAGTGGTTTGAGTATTCATCTCAGATATATTGCCAGATTCAGTACAGAGACACAGTGCACATAGTTTAACACAGACACAGACATCTGAATGCTTGATCACATGCCTTTTGCATTTGCATACTCATATCATAACAGGTACCTACCATATTGTCTGATTCCAATCATGAGTTCCCAGGAAGTTGAGGTTAAAAGGAAGAATAACGTGTCATATAAATTCCCTGATCCTAAGCTGGATTCATTGAACAAGATGATAGGCATGGCTGGTTCTGGTGTTCTCAACACTTTTCAGAAGGCATATGGAGAGCTGATTAAAATGGTATGTGCATTCAAAAAGTATGAGAAGGATGGGTTTCACACTTTCTTACAGTTCTATGAACCATCAATGAGATGTTTCCTGTTCCCTGATTACATTTTGATGCCCACTTTGGAGGAATTCTCATTTATTTTGGGAATTCCAGTCACGTCTTCTATACCGTATTTTTCTGGAGATGCTATTACCCCCGAAGTAATTGCTGTTGTTCTACATCTGGACCTGTTTGTTGTAAAAAGTGGCCTAAGTAAGCTTAAAGATGATGAAGGATTTCATTTGGAGTTTCTTTTTCAACAAGCTCAGGAAGCTGCCAAGGCTAAAAACTAGACTACTTATAATGCTGTGTTAGCTCTTTGTATCTACGGTTTGGTGCTTTTCCCCGGTCAACCTGACTTCGTTGATATGCAGGCGATGAAAGTGTTCGTTTCGAAGAATTCGATTCCTACCCTGCTAGGGGATTTTTATTACTCCGTACACTACAAAAATGATAAGGGAAGAGGAAGTCTGGTTAGTTGCTGTACCCAATTGTTATGTCATTGGCTCTTCAAACATTTACCTCGAACTGGTGCTTTCGTAGAAACTGCTGAGACAATGAAATGGTCCAAGAGATTGATAGGTTTGACTGCCAATAACATCATTTGGTTTGATCCCAAATTACTGACAATAGAACTTACTATTAAATGTGGAAGTTTTCCGAATGTGCCTCTACTTGGAAGAAGAGGTGGGATTAATTACAACCCGGTGTTGGCTGTTAGACAATTTGGTTATGCTTCGAGAAAGCCTCCTGCTGATGAAGAGATTAGTGCTTCTCTGTTTTTCGTGGGAACCAAGAATGAAAGAGTGCCAGAAATAATAAATGCCTGGAAATTTAGGCAAAGAGAAGGAAAGTTAACTTTTGGCAAAGGAGACTGTAGATCATACCCTGACTACGATGCTTGGATTGAGATGAAGGTCAAAGAGTTGTTGCTACCCTTTTCAAGAGAGATTATCTTATGTCCAAACCAACACTCCATGGTACCGGCTGAAGAGTGTGAGAAATGGAAGAAAATGGTTAGAGAGTTGCAGATAGAGAACTCTGGAATGAGCAGGTGTCTTCAGAAAGCTTTGGTTGATAACAAAAATTTAGAGAAGAGAGCTTTGAAAGCAGAGAAAATCTTGGCAGACAAAGAAGAAGATTTTGATGATAGAGCTCGGTACTTCCGGAAACTTACTTTGGGAGCAGATGATACTAGTCAGGCTCACAAGGCTACAAAGCAGGCACTAGCCCGAAGCAAGGATTCATTAGCTAAACTTCATCAAGCTTGGGATGAAGTCAGAATTGAAAACTCTGAATTGCTGACCCAGTTAAAAGACAAAGATGAAGAGCTGAAGAAAGCACATGTAGCAAGAAGAAAGTATCGAGAGGATCTTGGCAAAAGTCAAGAACATGTAAAGAATGTTGAAGATAAGCTGAAAATTGCCAACAAAGAGCTTGAAGATGTCATGGCAGATCTGAAGTTGGTTAAAATTCAAGCTGGAATTAAGAGGCACAAAGGAGCCGGTAAAGATGAAGCCTTGCTGATGCACATAGGCTCATTATCTGATGCATTGGAGAAAAGGGACGTCGTAATCAAAGAGCTGATTGAGAAGCCACATCATCAGCGTACCCACATCCTGTTCGAAGAGATTAAATATTCCAGCCAGAAGCTGAAGGACGTAGAGCTATCAGATTAGGGATTTTTGTTATTTCTTTGTAATTTGCAATGGTTACCATCAGAATTGTTGATGGATCCATTTGACTGCTTGTTTCTTATGCTGTTGATGACATTATGACAAATGTGCTTGAAAACTTTTGGGAATTTGTATGAAATGAGCTATTTCTGTTCATAATTTCTACTCTTCAGATATATGTGACGTAATAAGATATCTGCACACTGGCACACTACCCAATCACTATTTCTGGTCTTCAGATATTTTCGATTGGCGTATCTGAATATCTCTTCAAGGAAAAACTCAATAATCATGATTTCTGGTCGTCAGGAATTCGTGGTTACGATTGGAATCAGGATATGAAAAGTATCTTGAAATGACAAACATAACTTTGCATTTGCATTTGCATAGCATATCATTTTTTTTGCATTGCAGGTGTTCTTCTTTTTGCAGGCGCCTGCTAACCTTTATTTGGTTTACAGGCACGATAGCTGATACCCCAGTTCACCGATACTCTACCCGACGCGATCAAGCCAGAGTCATGGAACAAGTTCAGACTGAATTAGCTGATTTGAGGGGGAGGATGGAGCAGTTCATGAACCTTATGCAGGGGATTACTCAAGGTCAGCAAGAGCTGAGGGCCGGTCAGGAGACCATGAGGGTTGGTCAAGATGTCATGAGAGTCACTATTCAGAGGCTGGAGACTGAAATCCCAAATTGCAATGTGCACACTCCTCCTATCGTCAACATCCCCACTGGTGGGGTACATCTGGGATTTGATAATAATGGTTTGGAGGATGGTCAAGATGACCAGTTTACCGCATTCAACAATGACATGGGTTTCTATAATGAAGACCGGAAGTACGAAGGGTTAGATGAAAGACTCAAGGCTATTGAGAGCCAAAATCCTCTGGGGATTGACGTAGAGGACATGGGTCTCGTGCAGGGTGTGAGAATCCCTCCCAAGTTCAAACTCCCTACATTGGATAAGTACAATGGCAGTACCTGTCCCAAAACACATTTGCAAGCTTACAATCGCAAGATTGCCGCTTATACTGAAGACCAAAAGCTCTGGATGTATTTTTTCCAGGATAGCCTGTCAGGCGCCTCCCTGGAATGGTACGTTAAGCTGGACAGGGTTCATATAAAGAGCTGAAAAGATTTGTGCGCTGCATTTTTGAAGCAGTATCAATATAATTTGGACATGGCACCCAATCGTACTCAACTGCAGAGTATGACTCAGGATCACAAGGAGGGCTTTAAGCAGTACGCACAGAGATGGAGAGAATTGGCTGCTCGAGTTCAGCCACCTTTGGCTGATCGTGAGATGGCTGATATGTTCATGAGCACACTCCAAGGGCCGTATTTGGATAGATTGGCTGCGTGTCCGTCAACAGGGTTTGCCGACATTGTTATTACTGGGGAACGAATAGAGAGTCTGCTGAAGTTGGGTAAGATTCAAGACGTCAGTGGGACTGGTGCTTCGAGTACGAGGAAACCCTTTGCTAATGGACCAAAGAAAAGAGAAGGGGAGTCCAGTGATGTGTATAGAGGAAAGGGCAGAGGCAGGACTTAATCCTATCATCAGGTGGATGCTGTAACCATTTCGGTTCCAGCAGGACAGCAAGCTCAACAAGCTAGACCCCGATTCCAGACTAATAGACCAAGGGACCGTAAGTTCGATCCCTTGCCTATGACATATGCTGCTTTGTTACCACAATTGCTCAAAGAGAAGTTGGTTGAACTTTGGACTATGAGGCCGCTAGATACTGGAAAATTGCCTCAAGATTATGATGCTAATGTTCGATGTGAATTTCATTCTGGTGCACCAGGTCACTCGATAGAAAAGTGCTGGGCTTTTCAACATAAGGTTCAAGATCTGATTGACGCAAAAGCTATTAATTTCTCTAAGCCGCCGAATGTTCGTGATAATCCAATGCCCCATCATGGAGGTGCAAGCATGAATGCTATTTCTGATGCTGAGAAATTGAATTTGATTACTGATGTTAATTTGGTAAAGACTCCGCTGTTGATTGTAAAAGAGCGTTTGTTAAAAGGAAAGGTATTTCCTGGATGTGGCTCCGATTGTGAGGATTGTCCAAGACAGACTAATGGCTGCAGTAAGTTGAAAGTTGGACTGCAGGATCTTATGGACGAAGGAAGCCTTCAGTTTGATAAGATATAGAAGGAAAAATATGTTTCTGCCGTTACCATTTATTATAATCCAGTTGAAATACAGGTGCCTGTTGAAGCTCCTGTTGCTATCATCGCGCCCGAGAGGCCGAGACCGGTTATGATTATAGTTCCTGAATCTGCTTCTTATGTGTCTAATCGGGCAGTTCCATAGCAATATGGAACTAATACTCATCAAGGAGGAAGTCAACAGAAAGCAGAGGCTGCTGTGGGTACCAGTGTTGAGAATGTCAGTGGACCGAGTGGTTTTACCAGAAGTGGTCGACTGTTTGCTCCCCAGACTCTAAGGAGTGATAAAGAAGCTGAAGCCGTTGCAAGAACAAAAGGAAAACAGGTTGTTGATGACAAGGTGCCTGTTCAGGAAGAGGACCCTAAAGTCAGTTTTGATAGTGATGTTGAGGAATTTATGAGGATTATCAAAAAGAGCGATTACAAGATCATTGATCAGCTCAATCAGACACCCTCTAAAATCTCAATATTATCCTTGTTAATGAGTTCAGATGCACACCGGGCTGCTTTGTTGAAGGTTTTAAATATGGCATATGTTCCCCATGAGATTACGGTGAATCAGTTGGAGGGGGTAATTTCTAATGTCAATGTGAGCCACGGGTTAGGGTTTACGAATAGGGATTTGACTCCAGATGGACGTAATCACAACAAAGCGTTGCACATCACACTTGAATGCAAAGGAGCTGTTTTGTCGCATGTGCTGGTCGACACAGGTTCTTCCTTGAATGTGCTACCCAAAAAGGCCCTGATGAAAATTGAAGTAGATGGATTGATTCTTAGACCCAGCGATCTGATTGTGAGAGCTTTCGATGGATCCCAAAGATCGGTGTTTGGAGAGGTAGAATTACCAATACAGGTTGGTCCACAGGTATTCAAGACAATCTTTCACATTATGGACATTCAGCCTGCTTACAGCTGTTTGTTGGGCCAACCGTGGATTCACGCAGCAGGCGCAATTACCTCCACACTACATCAAAAGCTCAAATACGTGTTCGAGGGTCAAGTGGTTACTGTTTGCAGTGAGGAAGATATATTTGTGAGTCATCTATCCACTTTCAAGTATGTGGAAATGGAGGGAGAGATTCATGAAACCCTGTGCCAGTCCTTTGAAGCCCTGAATATCAACTAATTCCCATAATCTACTTCAACATCAGCGGTTTCAAGTGTGCCAGTTGGGCCGAGTGCATCAATTGCGTCCTACAAGCAGGCCAGAGAAGTGGTTGAAAGCGGAAATGCCCAAGGTTGGGGTAAAGCTATTGACGTGTTTGTAAAAGAAGATAAGTTCGGCATTGGATACCAACCGGGCCAGACGCCAGTTCCCCGATTCCGTGGGCCAATCAATTTCAATAGTGGAGGAATTATCAACCCTAATCAGTCCTGCTCAGCAATAGAAGATGACGCTGAAAGCTCAGATTATCTGGACAGATGGGTGTATGCACTGGCTCCGGGCGAGGCATTGCAAAACTGGTCTAGTGAAGAAATCATTCATGTTGTACACCATTCAGAGTAATAATTCTTGTCTTTCATAATGCATAAAATCCCACACTCTGCCCAAGGTGTGAGGATCCATTTGTAGGGCCACCATATTTTCTCATATAATGTTCAAACATCAATAAAAAGGACGTTTTTGTTTACAAATTTGTGTTCCTTTATTCCTTCTTTTTTATTTTTGCACAAAGAAAATTAAAATGATAATGCACATTCTTTTCTTTTATTTTCGAGCAAAATAATCTAAAATAAAAGCATCAATCCAATCATGCAGACTTGATTTTGTGGATTCCTCTGAAAATGATTCTGTTATGCCCACGTATGATTTCGACAATCTGATCTATCAAGCTGAGGAGGAAAGTGATGAGGACTATGAACTCCCGGAAGAGTTGGCTAGATTATTGAAACAGGAAGAGAAGACCATTCAGCCTCATCAGGAAGTTCTTAAGGTTATCAATATTGGTTCAGAAGAAAGCAAGAAAGAGATCAAGATCGGTGCAAGTCTGCGGGCTGATGTAAAGCAAGAGCTGATAGTCATGCTACATGAATATGTTGACATCTTTGCTTGGTCATACCAAGATATGCCAGGTTTAGATACAGACATAGTTGTGCATAGACTACCATTGAAAGAGGACTGTCCCCCGGTCAAGCAAAAGCTGCACAGAACGAAACCAGAAATGGCTTTGAAGATCAAGGAAGAAGTATAGAAACAGTTGGATGCAGGTTTTCTGGCAGTAACCAACTATCCTCCCTGGGTGGCCAACATAGTACCGGTGCCGAAGAAAGATGGCAAAGTCAGAATGTGCGTGGATTACAGAGATCTCAACAGGGCGAGCCCTAAAGATGATTTTCCACTCCCTCATATTGATGTGCTGGTTGACAATACTGCTCAGTTTTCAGTGTTCTCATTTATGGATGGATTCTCCGGGTACAATCAGATAAAGATGGTGCCTGAAGATATGGAGAAGACGACATTCATTACCTCGTGGGGTACCTTCTGTTACAAAGTAATGCCTTTTGGGTTGAAGAATGCAGGGGCAACTTATCAAAGAGCAATGGTGACGTTATTCCACGATCTAATTCATAAAGAGATCGAGTGCTATGTGGATGACATGATTGCTAAATCAAAGACAGAAGAGGAACATCTGATCAACTTGAAGAAGTTGTTTGAGAGGTTGAGGAAATTCAGGTTGAGACTAAATCCTAACAAGTGTACTTTCGGCGTGCGGTCCGGAAAATTGCTGGGTTTTATGGTCAGTGAAAAAGGAATAGAGGTTGATCCTGCTAAAGTGAAAGCTATACAAGATATGCCTGTACCAAGAACTGAGAAAGAAGTTCGCGGCTTTTTAGGGAGATTGAACTACATTTCAAGGTTCATATCTCACCTAACTGCCACTTGCGAACCGATATTCAAAATGCTAAGAAAAGATCAAACGGTCAGGTGGAATGATGATTGTCAAAATGCATTCGATAAAATAAAAAAATATTTGCAGGAACCTCCGATTCTGATACCTCCAGTTCAAGGGAGACCACTGATTATGTACTTGACAGTGCTCGAAGGATCCATGGGTTGTGTTCTCGGTCAACACGACGAGACAGGTAGGAAAGAACATACTATTTACTACCTGAGCAAGAAGTTTACAGATTGTGAATCGCGTTATTCAATGCTTGAGAAGACATGCTGTGCACTCGCATGGGCCGCAAAGTGATTGAGACAATATATGCTCACACATACAACCCTGTTGATCTCAAAAATGGATTCGGTCAAGTATATTTTTGAGAAACCAACGCTTACAGGCAGAGTTGCAAGGTGGCAGATGGTACTGACAGAGTACGATATTCAATATACTTCGCAAAAAGCAATCAAAGGAAGTATACTGTCAGAGTATCTTGCGCAACAGCCTCTTGATGATTACCAGCCCATGAAGTTTGATTTCCCTGATGAGGACATCATGTTTCTCAAAGCGAAAGACTGCGAGGAACCACTTCTGGAGGAAGGGCCTGACCCTGAATCCAAATGGAGTTTGATGTTTGACGGGGCGGTTAATATGAATGGGTGCGGAGTTAGTGCAGTTCTCATTACGCCAGAAGGTGTTCACATGCCCTTCACTGCCTGAGTAACTTTCGGATGTACCAACAATAAAGCAGAATACGAAGCTTGCATACTAGGGATTGAGGAGGCTATTGATTTACGAATCAAGACCCTCGATATCTTTGGTGATTCAGCACTGGCAATCAATCAAGTAAAGGGAACTTGGCACACACATCAGCAGAATTTGATTCCGTATAGAGATTATACGAGGAGATTGTTGACATTCTTTACAACTGTCAAGTTGTACCATATTCCCAGAGATGAAAATAAGTTTGCAGACGCCTTGGCCACTATATCTTCGATGATCAAAGTGCATGGTTGGAACTTTGTACCCAGGATTGATGTATCTCGTCTTGATAGACCTGCTTTTGTGTTTAATGTTGATGCAGTGTCTGACGACAAGCCTTGGTACCATGACATTAAATGCTTCTTGGAAAATCAAGAATACCCGCCTGGGGCATCTTCCAAAGACAAGAAGATGTTAAGAAGGCTAGCCGGTAGTTTCTTCTTGAACAAAGATGGCGTGTTGTATAAAAGAAATTTTGACATGGTTCTGCTCAGATGCGTGGATAGACACGAGGCAGACCTGTTGATGATTGAAGTGCACGAAGGCTCTTTCGGTACCCATGCCGGAGGACATACAATGGCTAAGAAATTGTTGAGATCGGGTTATTATTGGTTGACAATGGAGCCAGATTGCTGCAAGTATGCCCGCAAGTGTCACAAATGCCAGATCTATACAGACAAAGTACATGTTCCTCCAAATCCGTTGAGTATCATGTCCTCTCCGTGGCCTTTTGCAATGTGGGGCATTGATATGATCGGGAAAATTGAGCCTACTGCTTCAAACGGCCATCGTTTCATCTTGGTCGCCATTGATTACTTCACTAAATGGGTTGAAGCAGCATCTTATGCCAATGTCACTAAGCAAGTAGTAGCTCGTTTCTTGAAACGAGATATCATTTGTCGATATGGAGTGCCCGAAAGAATCATTACTAATAATGGTTCTAATTTGAATAACAAGATGATGGCTGAGCTATGCCGGGACTTCAAAATTGAACATCACAATTCTTCTCCGTACCGCCCGAAGATGAATGGCGCGGTCGAAGCGGCCAACAAAAATATCAAGAAGATTGTGCAGAAGATGGTTGTCACGTACAAAGATTGGCATGAGATGTTACCATTTGCTTTGCATGGGTACCGAACATCAGTCCGCACGTCCACTGGGGCAACACCATACTCACTTGTATACAGTATGGAGGCAGTTCTACCGGTCGAAGTGGAGATTCCCTTTCTCCGAGTATTGATGGACGTTAAACTAGATGAAGATGAATGGGTACGAGCCAGATTTGATCAGCTGAGCCTTATTGAGGAGAAACGATTAGCAGCGATATGTCATGGCCAGCTATACCAGCGCAGAATGAAGAGGGCATTCAACCAGAAGGTTCGACCTCAAGTTTACAAGGTCGGAGATGTGGTAATCAAGAGAATACTTCCTCCGAGTACAGATCACAGGGGCAAATGGACTCCTAATTATGAAGGTCCATTTGTGGTTAAAAAGGTTTTCTCAGGTGGAGCCTTATTGCTAACAACCATGGATGGTGAAGACTTTTCATCCCCTATTAATTCAGATGCAGTTAAAAAATACTTCGTATAAATAGACCCGCTGGATAAAAGAATTAAAAAAAATAAAAAAATCCAGGCAAAAAAAGGCATCCTGGCGAACCAAAAACAGAATAAAGGTTCGGGCAAAAATTAGGGATATAATTTGAAAAAATTGTACACCCGGTAAGTTGAAAACCCGAAAGGGCAACTTAGGCAAAAATGGGTATCCCGGTGTATTGAAAACTTGAAAAGGCGATCCACGCAAAAGAGGGATTTAAGCGAATGACTGCAGTCTGAATTAATCTGTACGTTCTCTACTCTTCAGCAGACTAGCTAAGTTTCTGAAGGAGGAATTGTTCTGACCACGAACTTCCGAAGGCAAAGATAATCAAGAGAGTTGGAATACATACTGGTTATAACAGAATCAGAAATCAGTTGGAATCTAATTTCCGCATTATCATTAGGATAGATTTCTTTTCTCAATTTTTGTGGCAATAAACTCTTTCAGGGGGTTTGCTTCCGATTGTAAATTCGCCAATTTTGGCATTTCATCAATAAAATTGAATATTCAGTCACAAGCTTTTATTTTCATTTTACTGTTTTGTTTGAAAAAACGTCTGATTTTTGATAATAAAACATTACTTTGAAAATATTATGGCCTTGCAAAAACATGCACAAAAAAGACAATTAAAATTACTTTGCTTGTTGGGCAACCTAGGATGGTGGACTCAGAAAACCACGCAATATCCTGGGGCATGTGCATATTCTTTTTCTGTTGCAGGTAATGAGTACATTCGATCTAGGCAGCACGAAAGTTATCTCTCAGCACCAACAGATATTTGTTATGACTTGATACTGTTGTATCTTATTAAGTCGATTCTTTCATTCAAGATTTCCTACCGGGTTTTGTGACGATAATGGTTGTCGAAGATTGAATTCTTCTGTGTTGATAACAGTTATTAATACAATGAGCACTCCATGTCCATAACGAGTGCGAATCTTCCGGTACTTCGCAGACGATGTGAAGGGTAGTGCAAGAGCGAATGTTCGGAAGCTGAAGATAGGGTGTTAGTCTGAGAGTTTGAAAACGCTCGGTTTTCTATAAAATCCTCTTAAGAGACGAAGCTTCTCGTATTAGTATCCCCAGTGAAGTTGCCAAGAGTTTGAAGGTGCTTAATCTTCTGTAAAATAATCTTATGACGGTTTCTTCAAATAAGTCTTATATCATGGGGCGGAAGCAAGTTGTTGACTTTCCCAAACATGGGGCATGTTGAATTTCCCCAGCAGGAGATGTTCCAGATTTATTATCCCCAGTAGAGTTTGAAGATGTTTGGTCTTCTGTAAAATCCTCTCAAGAGACGTTCCCCAGCACGAGACGCTTTAGAGCAAGTCTCCCCAGCAGGGTTTGTGGCAAGCTCATTATCCCCAACAGAATCGTCAAATGGAAAGTTCGCCTAACATGGGGCATTGTGACACTTATCCTAAACTCGACAGTTTTATTCCTCAGCAGACTACCATGGAATTGCTTTGGGTTTCCCAGCAGATCTCTAGGGACTCTTTCCCAGGAAGTTGCAATGAAATGTTCTAACCAGGATTCGCATATCCCCGGCAGAGTAGCTCTGATTCCCAGCAAGATCGTATCTCTGGTAGTGGTATCCCCACAGAGTTCAGCAGTGAATCTTGTCAGCTATACTCCCCAGCTGAGTTGTTTTCTCCCCGCAAGAGGCGTATTGATCAACAAAATCTCTTCCTCAGTAAAGGGTAGTACATTCTTTCCCCAGCCGGGTTAGAAGGTTAATAATCCCCGCAAAGGACCTCGAGGTTGGTAGATCCCCAAGCAGAGTTTTAATGACTTTTCTTCCCTGGCAGGACGTCATTCATTCTCATTTCCCTTGTGGAGTTTATTCTCGGCAGGATTTACCAGCAAGTGGTAGTGTCATATTTCCCGCAGGTTTCAGCATGTGAAATTTGTCAAAGGATAATTCCCTGCTGAATTGTTTTCTCTCCCCACAGAGTTCAACATTTTGATAGTAATTTCCCCAGCAAGGTCTAAGTAGATCGAGGGAATCTTTTCTTCAGCAAAGTGTCAGCATGTGATAGTACCCAGCCGGTGGTGTAATTCTCAGCATTGCTCATTCACAACTCAAAGTCCAATTTATTTTTGGCATACAGACAGTTGTTTATATTATTCCAGCAGGTGGGATAGTATTGCAGATGGTTGTTCCAGCATGTGGGATAATCATACAGATAGTTTGTTCATATTATTCCAGCAGGTGGGATAGTATTGCAGATGGTTGTTCCAGCATGTGGGGTGATCATTATATACAATTGTTCATATTATTCCAGCAGGTGGGATAGTATTGCAGATGGTTGGTCCAGCAGGTGGGTTGATCATTTGCAAGGCTTCCAAAGCCGGTTTGGTAAGCATCGAAGTCCAATGTTAGGTTGGCAAAGCTGCAAAAGTCCATCTAAAGATGGCATGTTTGAGATTCCAAAGCTGGTTTGGTAATCATTAAAGTCCAACGACAGATTGGCATAAATCCAACACGAATTGGTACAAGTCTAACGACAGATTGGCAGAAATCCAACACGAATTGGTACAAGTCCAACGACAGATTGGCAGAAATCCAACACGAATTGGTAAAAGTCCATTGGCTAGAATGGCAGAGCAGCTAAAGTCCATCGACAGTATGGCAAACCAGTAGTCACCTGGCGTCGTTCAAAAAGACATTGTTGAAAGTCCATCGACAGTATGGCAAGCTAGTAGTCACCTGGCTTCGTTCAAAAAAACATTGTTGAAAGTCCATCGACAGTATGGCAAGCCAGTAGTCGTCTGGCGTCGTTCGAAAAGACATTGTTGAAAGTCCATCGACAGTATGGCAAGCCAGTAGTCGTCTGGCGTCGTTCGAAAAGACATTGTTGAAAGTCCATCCACAGTATGGCAAGCCAGTAGTCGTCTGGCGTCGTTCAAAAGACAGATCTCTCCGACAACATTTCATTGAAGTTTCAATCCAGCAGTCCCGTTGGGTTTATATCCCTTTTGTTCTTCGTCGTCCAGAGCAAATTTTTGGTTATATTTGGTATTCAATCACTATATACCTTGAAAGTCTGAAAGCAATCGCTTTCAGGCATTCAGGTCTACAGCGTTTGAATAGGGGCAGCTGTAATACCCCAAAATTTTCTCTCTCTTTTGTCATCATAGCATAGCATTATCATATATCATATCATATACATCTCATTAGCATTGCATTGCATCTTTAACATAGAAAAATGAAGAATAGCATCCCTCTTACCAACAAGGCATGTGGTCAGGTGAAAGGTGGACAATCAAGGGATCATTCAAGGCACAAAAGGTCAAACAAGTTATCTCAAGGCAAGCCAAGAGGTCTTTCATGTCTCATACTATCTCAATTGATCATCCAAAACCTCAAGAAAGTGAGATTCAATAGGAGATTGAAGCACTACACTATGCAAGAGATCCAAAAACTGAAGGAAAACCCTCAAAAGAGATAGTTCATTGGTTTAAAAACACCCTCAAGTGGCATATCTCATCATCCATTAAGAGGATACACAACATACTCTGAGGAATTTGAAATTGAAGACTGCCCATTTTTCCCTTAGGAGGAGGGTACCAAAACTAGGGTTTCCAATAAAATCAGGGCATCTCGGATTTTTTGGACAAAACTTGATGTCATGGTATTCTACATGTCCTTGAGTGTATGTGAGTGGAAAATTGCCTCTCAATTGGTTTTAGAAGTGGTTCAATTGGAAGAAAGATAAAAAAATCAGGAAAATTGGGGCTAAGTCAAATAATCAGAGGAAAAAGTCAACTCTTGACTTTTTGAGGCCAAAGTCATGAAATTCATGTTATATGTGACCAATGTACAAAATTTTATCAAGAAACTCCAAAAGGATCATGAAAAATCAAGATTTGAAAAGTTGCCATTTTTGGAAGAAGTAGGGTTTCCAAAAATAGTAATTTTGAGTCATTTTGCACCAAACTTTGAACCAAGGCCATTCAAAATTGAGACATCAAATGAAAATTCCACTCGGCCACAATAAAAGATCTTGTTTCAACCTTAAAATCCATGTGTAGAACATCTCCATTGGATAAAAATTGAGTGAGATATGATTGATCAAAGTTTGAGCAAAGTAGGTCCAAAATCAGGTCATGACCAAGGATTCTTAGGTCCACGCGCAGTCATTTCTACAAGCAGGTGGTGTGCCAAATGTCCACCCATTTTTCTCATGGTTAGAGGCTTCATATGAAAAACTTGTCAACATCAAATTTGTTTCTTGCAATGCCCTCTTCAATGTTCATGTTGGACAAAATTTCATTTGGTCAAGCTATGAGGTAGAAATAGTGGTCTCAAGTTAGGGTGTTCTTGCTGAAATTCCATGCCATGCTTGCCTTGCCAATCAACCACTTGATACGCCCATCAACCAGTTTTGTATGCTTGAGTTCATAGTCATTTTGGAGCATGTTTGAGGCATCATTTCAATTCATTTTTCATATCAAACATGTTCTCTCATATTCTCTCTTTCCAATGACTCCAAAACCTTATCAAACCATCCACAATACATGTAAAAATTCATCACCAAACTACCATGTTTCAATTGGTTCCAAACTGCCATAAAAAACCAGAAAAAACAAATGTTGTTGATGTTGTTATTACCAAGCTTGCGCGTGCATTACTCATACCATTCATCCATTGCCTTTTTAAACCAAACACCTTTCATATACACCACATCACGTGCCTCACTATACATGGAAATGGAAGAAGGAAAGCTTGTAGAACAAGTTTATGTTGCTGCAGGATATATGAGTTTGCTTTATTCAATTAATCTCTACCATAGCTCACCATGAATCACCATCATCCTATCACAGCCTTGCTAACTCGTCCCCTAACTAACTTGACTCAGTTAGTTAGGATGGACTCACCTAAACCATCTCAACTCAATTAACCAACTCATGTTAACTGTGGTTAAGCTCCCATATAAATTGAATTTTACTCTCACATTTCATTTTCAGCTTCATTTTTTTCACTCTCCCTCTCAAACACTTCAAGCTCTCTCTCTCTCTTTTTCTCTCCATTTTCTCTCTGAGTTGCACGAATCCATCGTCATTCTCCTCTAATTCCACCTTCAAGCTTCATCTTCAATCATCACTGAACATTGAAGCAGCATTGGATCTTTGAAGTAAGCACACTGCAAATCCATATCCATCATCATTCTTCAGAAGTTGAAAGCCTTTATTTGGCCAAGTGAAGCTCAAAGAGGAAGCAAGAATCTCTGGTTTTCTGAAGAATATTTCAAGGTCACAAATCTTCAGGTACGAATTTATACCATTATAGACATGCTTTGAAGATGTTATCAGGTTCTTGAAGCTTCTTACAAGCTCAAGAACTTGTCTGGCTAGTTGTTAGGCCTTTAGAGGCATAGTTGAAAAGTTAGGGCAAAACTTCTTCTGCTCGATTCTCTTATTTCATGAACCTTTTGTGCATTTTATCACTGCATCCATGCTCCTCATCACTTCAGCTTTCCAATGGTGTATGTTTTGTTCATTTATGCTTGCCTGAAAATTATTGTCACCAGAGTTTGGCCGGAGAAGATGACCGGAGGTCATCTCCGGCCGGTGGTCTGAGTTGCTAGGGTTTTAATCTTGTTTTAAGTCGTGACCGTCTGATTTATTTTAATCCAAGGGTGGAGAAGCTGCCAGCGCATTAAAATATGCGTGCATATCACGTGTTCTATTTCTGATCTCATTTAATCAATGTGTGGTGCAGTGCATGGTAGTGTGTGTGTGCCTTCATGCGCGTGTGTTGGATTTGTTTACTTTGACTATTGTGTTGACTGGACTTGATCCAAGGGTGTGGATTGTTTTGACTTTATTTGACTGAGAGTGCATGTAGTTGGTGTGGATTGCGCGTACATGGACTGGACTAAAATTGTTATTCGCACCCCATGTTTTAAAGCCCAAACCATTTTGAACTGATAGTTTACTATGTATACACCCCTACTTGTTTTCTATTTCTTTTTATTTTCTTCATTTTGTGCACGTTTCATTTTTAATTTTTAAAATTACAAAACAGCATCATAAAATTCTAGAAAAATTCATGAGTTTTATCAAGACATTTAGGAAAATTTTGATATTTTTATTTCATGATTTTATAACATTTTTACCCCTGTTTCATGATTTTCTTTGAATTTCCATTTGTATGCATTCAAAGTATGATACATGATTTTGTGGAATTTTTTTCTTGCTCATTATAAATTGTTTTGACTTGATTCTTTTTGAATTGATTCACTAATACATTGAAGCATGTTAGATGATTTTTATTTGATTTTTTAGGTCATTTTATGACATGGTTTGATGCTTATCTTTGTACCACTTTGCATGATGTTTCAACTTGACCTAATGCATTTGTTTAAAGTCATTTTGCTTTGAATTTTGATATGCTATCTTGATGTATGATTCAATTATGACTTAGGCATTCTAATACCATGTTTGCATAATTTTCATAAGTCCATTTGATTTTTGTTTGATGCATTACATTTGAAGCATGATACATGTTACATCATTCTAACTTTGGTGCATGTTTGCATGAATTTTTTTGTGCATATTTGTATGAGCATTTGCATATTGATGAGCTATTCATATGATATTATAGGTCCTTGTGACACATTATAGGTCATCTTTACATGTTCATTTCAACTTGAACTTTGTGCATCCTAAACATGTATTGTTAGCACTTTCTTTTTTGAACTTTTACTTCACTTCTTTCTCTGTTACTTCTTGAATGTCTTGATGTTGATTCATGAATACTTTGAGATGTTTATAAACCATTTTTCATTTAGTTTCAATTCTGATTGTTGGATTACATGTTCCATTTATACATGTTCTTTTCATTTCTTTTCATCTTTCATCCATCCTTTCTTATGATAACATGTTTAAATGCTAATGGATGATGATTGTTGCTTGTTCATTTGAACTTGTATGATGATAATCCCTTGTTGTCCATATGGTTCACATTCTGGTTGTGATATTAAGATTGGATTCTTCATCTTATTCTTTTGAACTTTACTGTGCATTAAGTGTCTTTTTACTTCTTATACATGTTTCCATGTTTACTAACCATGTAGGGGCTTTGGTAAGTTGAAGTTGAGTGTGAATAAGGAATCCACATTCAAACCTATTTCCTTTCATATTTTACAAGTCAATCTTGTGTTGTGTTAAGCACTTATGTGCTTTCTTTGATTAACTCATTACTTTCCCTTTTGAGTTACAATTCATCTTCTACTTTAGAAGTGAATTGTTTAATTCATTCCTTCTTTAGACTTTAGGTTTTGCAACCTCACAAACCATTAGGATCACTCCCTTGACTAATCAATTAGGATTGAGTCTTAGTTCACATAGATTTTACCTTTCTCTCCCATTTGAGTCTTTCATCTTCTCATCTCAAATAAAATTCAAAATATCTAATAAAGGTAGGCACTTATTGCATTTAGGCCTTTCATATAAAGGAAAGATTATAAGGGGTCTTCTCTTATAATCTTAGAATGTGTAGCATATAGCCCATCTTGGGTCAATGTGTTAAACATTTGACCTTGTATGAGGGACTTAAATGCAATACTTGTTGAAGATACAAATAAAGAAAAACACTTCTTCATATCATAATCAACAAAAAACACTTAATAAATACAAGTGTGCTAGTGTGTTTGAACCTTAATAATTGGAACTAAATGTGAGGGTCTTCTTCACACTTAGTGTATTTTCTTACTCATTCCATCTTGGAATGTGAGGATGTATACATTCCAATGATTGAGATTTAGATACACTATCATATGCAAACAAATGAAAAAAACTTCATAAAAGAAAAAAACAAACAATAACGTCTTTCCTTCAGGAATTCTTTTCTCATCCCACTCATTCTTAGCGTACGAACGTGCTTCTTCTCGTTCTCTTGCAAGATGGTAACGCACTCGGACCAGCGAGCCTGCAACACCTGAGCTTGAACGTTAGTCGTTCCCTTAAAAAACACAAACAATCCATTCCTAGTGAGGGGAACTACGTCGCTCTGATTCTCATGCTCCCGATGAGATACGTAGGCAGTGGGGTAGGGCCCATTCGAGCACTTCTTTTATTTTCCCTACATTTGTTTCTCTTTCTCTCTTATCCTTTTCCATTCTTTCTCCTTTCTTTCTTTCAGTTCCTTTTCCAGTATCCTTTTCTATCACCCTTTGATCGAGACAAGCAAGCGTGGATCCCATCGGGTACGATGGACGCGTGGGGGTGCTAATACCTTCCTCGTGCGTAACCGACTCCCGAACCCAGTTCTTTTGGTCGGAAGACCATACTCTTTTCCTTTCCTTCAGGTTTATGCAGTGTTTCCTTTCCCTCTCTTGGGATAAATACACATTGCTGGCGACTCTGTTTCAGTGCCACTTTCGCATTTGTACTTGGATGAAAATCCCGGGAGCGACACCTGGGATCAATTGAGAGTGTCCAAAGCATCAAATTACTTCTGGCACAAGAAACTTGGCAGATAGCACAAAAAGCTCCCAAAGAGGTAAGCATCACAAGTTGAACTCTTTGAATTATGCATTGCTTTGAAGTCCACTGCTCATAAACATCTCATACATGTTGTATATGTTGTGTTTGAACCAATTATCATGTAATTCTGGCCTATATCATGAGGTAGTATAGAAAATACAAATCATGGCCGATTTCAAAACCACCATCGGGTTTTAAAATGGAGACCTCATCTGAAAAAACCAAGGGCGCCATTAGATTCCTTGTGAAATTCTAGGCATGATAGGCCTAAATTTTGTCTCAATCCATGGAGAAATGAGGAAGTTACAACCTTTACGTTTTTGGCCCAAGAACTTGTCTTGCCTTGCCTTGGCCAGGCCTAAAACAACGCACCCCTTATATATTTATGGGGTGGTTTTGATACACGGATGTATCACCACCCCAGTGGTTGCGCGCTCATGTGTTTGGCTTGGAGGTCTGGGGTTCGAATCCCCCTCGCCCCAGACCCTTTTTTTTTACCACTTTTTCAATTTTTTTTAATATTTGTCATATTATTTTAAATGATTTGGAAAATTAATTTCTCTCTCAATTTTAATTATTTTTTATTGGTTCTTTTTGTAAAAAATCACAAAAATGTTAAAATATTTTATTTCAAAAAAAATTCAAATTTTTATTATTTATTTAATATAGTTGATATTTTTGTAAATAAATTCATTTTTATTATTTTTTAAACATTTCAAAAATGAATATTCATCTTGAAAATCAAAATCAAATGAGTCCTAAATCATCTTGTGATTAAAACCTCATTTTTCAAACCTTAATAAAAAATCACAAGTAGTTTATTTAGACTTATTTGGTATTTTTGTCATTTTATTAAAAGGATTACTTTTAAAAGAAAATTAAATTAGGGTTTCTTTGGTTCTTGATCTTTATCAAACCTTTTAAAAAAAACTCTTTGGGCCTCTTGGTAGAGTGTAAGTCCCATCCCTCTGTAAATAAAACAATTTTGGGCCTCACACATTGTATAAGTCCCTCTGTAAGTTTTCAAAAGTTCGGCGCGATCGTCGCCTTTTTAACAAAATCAACGGGGCTTCTCCTTGAGCTATAAGACCCATCTTTATTCGTTTTCAAACTTTCTGGGCCTCTAATAGAGTGTAAGACCCAATCCCTTGTTGTACAAAAATAATTTTGGGTCTCAGTCATTGTATAAGTCCCTCTGCGATTTTTAAAACGACGGTGCAATCACTGTCTTTCTTTGGGCCTCCCCTCGTGTTGTAAGTCTCATCTTTCTTTTTCAAAACATCTTTGGGCCTCTCCTTGAGTTGTAAGACCCATCCCTTTGTACAGAAAACCTCTTTGGGCCTCAGTCGTTGTATAAGTCCCGATACGATATTCAAAACAACGGTGCGATCAATGTTAAACCTTGGGCCTCTCCTTGAGTATAAGCCCCAACAACCTTTTTAGAAACAACTTCTGTTTTGATTTAGATTCAAATATACATGTTGTTAATAAAAAATTTCTTTAATTTTTTTGAACGACTAACAATACACCATGGAAGCTTGCTCGCCTATAAGTTTTAATAGCTTTCATTTATTCGTTTTCCTATGTATAACTGTATTGTGGGAAGCTGCTCCCCTATAAGTCTTCTTTCATATCCTTTTAAATACTTGTCATATATCAAATGTATATACACTAGTATAATTATTTAGAGTTTTCCCCGGCAACTAGGTCTAGAACTAGGTAAAGCCATGTTGGTCACTCTTAAATATAGTCAAAACTAGATCCCCATAGGATTTCCAGATACAGTCTTGCCTTCTCTTGGGCTTAAACAATATGGAACAAAGAGAAAGACAGTATTCTCCATGAACCTTTTCTCAGGCTGTCACTATTAGAAATTGTCAAAGAAATTCTACTCCCCAGAGTTGATCTATTCTCGGTGAATAACATCTCTTGAGTTTCTTCAAACCTCAGAACTTTCACTAAATGATCTATTCTCGGTGAATATCATTTCTTGAACTTTTCTTGGTTTGGGACCCACAGGCTTCCTAAAAGCATCCCTGCCTCCTCTTGGGCTTTGTACAAGGACCCTCCGGCTTCTTAGAAGTTCTCATGCCTTCTCTTGGGCTTAATACAAGGACCCTGAAGACCTCCTAAGGGTATAAGACAGAACTTAGTCATCTTTTGCTAGAGCAGTCTTTCTTGAGTCAAAATCTCAGACCAATGTAGGGTTGATTCTCATCCCTTAAAACACTGGCCTCCTCTTGGGCATCATACAAAAGATAAAACTCTTCCACACCAGTAGACTTGGACAATCTAACCTTGGGTCTCAAAGACATTCTCAAGTTCCTTACAAACATAGAAAAAACCCCGGTCACTCTAGATAAATCTCCAGCAGAGCTAAAACCCTGTCTCTCTCCTAAAAATCCCCAAGCCAGGGTCAGTTTATCATTAGGATAACACTATCCCAAATCAGAACCTCAAGGTATCTGATACCTCAACTCTTCTGGAACCCTCAGCAAGAGTTGATTCCCTATTTGGACCTGCCTCGGGATCTCAATAATCCCCAGCAGAAGCTAGCCTCCTCTTAGGCTTTGTATAATGACCTTTCCTCAGCAAAGTTAGCCTCCTCTTGGGCTTTATACAATGATTCTCCCTAGCGGAGCTAACCTTTTTAGACTCTCTTGTTGAGACAACTAACCTTTTCAGACTCTCTTGTTGAGTCAATCACTTCTCAGACTCTCTTGTTGAGTCAATCAACTTTCAGACTCTCTTGTTGAGTCAATCACCTTTTAGCACTCTCTTGTTGAGTCAACCCTTTTAGCCTCAATCTTGGGCTTTGTACAAGACAGATAAAACTACTCTCTTGTCGAGTCAATCTTTTCTAGCCTCCTCTTAGGCCTGGTATAAAGATTTCCCCTAGCAGAAGTCAACCTCCTCTTAGGCTTTAATGATTTCTCCAGCTTGTTCAACCACAATCCTGGGCTTTGTACAGGACAGATAAAAGCACTCTCTTGTTGAGTCAAACCCTTTTTAGCCTCAATCTTGGGATTTGTACAAGACATAAATCTTCATAAACTTCTCTTAAGCTTGGGACAAATATCTTCCCCAGCAGAGTCAATTCCTCCTAGCCTTCTTTAGGCTTTGAGAAATAAATTCCCTAAGCTGAGTCAAACTCTTTTCAGCCTCAATCTTGGGCTTTGTACAAGATAGATAATACTCTCCAGCAGAGTCAAACTCATTTTAGCCTCAATCTTGGGCTTTGTACGAGACACATAAAAATATCCTCACCAGAGTCAGTTAAATTTCTCATTTCAGCCTCAATCTTGGGCCTTGTACAAAACACATACAAACCTCCCCGGCGGAGTCAAAATTGCTTTTAGCCTCAATCTTGGGCTTCGTACAAGATAGATAAAACATTTTCCCTGGAAAAGTCAAACTTCTAGCCTCCTCTTAGGCATTGTATAATGATATCCCAAAAGAGTCAGTCTCTTTTTTGCCTCAATCTTGGGCTTTGTACAAGACACCAATATATACACTCTCTTGTTGAGTCGGTCTTACCCAGCCTCCTCTTAGGCTTTGTATAAGGACTTCCTTAGTTGAGTCAATCAACCTCTTAGCTTCAACCTTAGTCTTTGATCAAGGCACACAAAAATCAACAATCCCTTCAGAGGAAGTCCAATCCCTCTTTAGAGATGACAAATTTTCTCTCAGTCAAAACCTTTTAGCTTCAATCTTGGGCTTTGAACAAGACACCAAAATATCTTTTTCCTCCCTTAGAATATGAGGAACTACGATTGCTCTGATTTCCCTGTTTCGTTTAAACGGGATACGTAGGCATGAGATTGCAAAATCTTAGCGAGCATACTAATCCAAAACTCTAGGTCCAGTACCTTCATATCAATCAAAACTTAGGTCCAGTACCATACCAAAAACATCGGGAAAACCCGAAAATCAACAAAAACTCACTCACTCACTCATATTTCCCAAGAAACTTTCCCAACCCATTAACGGATAAACACTATAAAGTACAAAGCAAAACCTAAAGCTAACCTCCTGTGGATAACCACATATAAGATGGGTAATTGACAACTCCCCATTGTATAACCTGACCTCGGACCCCCCAATCTCTTTAAAAGCGTTTGTTCAGTTAAACATTCGCGTGCAAGGTTAGTTTTAGATAGCTTCCCTTTCCCTTTCTGCTTCATGGGACAAATAAGAAATCAGAAAGTAGCACCCCCTCCTCATTGTGAGGAGAAACCCAAAAACCAGCGATAAGGTGGTCGCGTCACCGATAAAAATTGCTCGCTACACATGCTAATGCGATAGTATTTGAAAAGTATGAAATTATTTAAGTGTTAATGAACATGACAGGTGTTGTATGATGTTATGAATAATGTGTGACACTCTTTTTGTGAAAGGCATGATATTTACTCTTATTTGTTTATATGTTTTCCGTGGGGTTTAGAAGGGTGTTACACCTCAAGAGAGAAATTTTCCTCTGGGCATGAGCCAATACTTCAAAAGATGATCCAAGAAGCTCAAAGTGACCTCATGGACCCAATCATAGAGTTAAAATAGCCTCAGGGGATGCATTAATAAAAAATCAGGAGTTAGGGTTTCTTGACCTAATTCACCCCTAAGTTTACTTTTGAAGTAAGGCATGAGCAAAAACCTCAAGAAGTGTTTTGAAGACCTCCAATACATTATATTAATCCATTTACAAGATTGGATTTACCCAAATAACTTGGTTCATAAACAATACAAGGATTCAAATTCATCTGGACCAATTAGGGTTTTCTGATGAAAAGTCAACTGTGCCTTTGACTTTTGACCAGGACATGATCCCACACCTTGGGACATGACTCAAGACACTCTATAACACCTATGGAATCCATCCATTAGGTTTGAATTAGGTCAAGGACTTGATTTCATAGAGGATCACAAAGTTTGAAGTTCATCTGACAAAAAGTCAACTGTGCCAAAAATCAATTTTGATTTTTTGGATTTCTTGACAAACAAGGCTTCCTTGAGTAAAAAAAATGTTAACTTATGGTTTGGATCACCATCCATCAAGAAAAATCAAGAAAAGTGGGGTTACTTGCAAAAGGGGCAACCATAAGAAACTTGAAATTTCACTAAGTCATGAAAAAAAGTGATTTATACCCAACTTTGCAAGACCATAACTTGTGATCCAAGCAACCTTTTTCTCTCATCCAAAGCTCAAATGAAAGCTCTCATTACATACTTCAATATTGTCAACTACATCAGATTCCAAATCCTCATGGATTTTGAGTTATGGATTGATCAAAATAACAAAAATGTGAAAAGGACCATTTTTCCAACACTTAGTGAAATTTTGGACAGAATATGTTTTGCATTTTCACCAACTTTGAGGCCATTTTTCATTATGATTCAAGACCAAAGTTGGACATCAAAGTTGAAGTATGTTATTGGGGCTTTCCAAAAAGCACAAGAGCCTCTGATGGTTCAACTTGAGCAAGGAGTTATAAGCCTCCAAAAATGGCATTTTTCACCCTGCCCACACAAAGGCATGAAAACATAACTTGGTTCCCATGATTTCTTGAACCAATTTTGGACACTTGCATCATTTCATTTCTGTTCAAAATCAACTTGAATAATGAGGAATCTGATCACAAAGCCACCAAGTCAAAAATCCTATTCCTTGGCATGTGAAATTCAATGTTGCAAATCCAAAAACTCCAAATTTGTTTCAAGGCATTCAAGAGGTTCATTGAGGTGGCATGCATCAGTCCATGACAGTCCATTTGAGTCAAGATTATTTTAAAAATCAGAAGACCTAAAGCTACAAAGATCAGCTCAAGTCAATGGCTAGAGGAGACTTGGTACCTTGGCATTTAAGAAAGTGATACATGGGCATATCCATTGGATAATAGAGTGAACCAACCCCCGTTCACTATTCCTTCAAAAACAAACTTCCTCCACTATATATAGAGGTCATTTATGATGTTTTAAAACACGCCAAAACAATACCAAAGCCTTGTTTTCTCACTTTCCATCTCTTACTTCAATTTCAAGTCACAATGGAGCAATTTGGGGATTCTTGAAAACAGAGCAAAAACCACTCAAATAACTATCCAAACACATCATAAATCATCTATTGGAGGTGTTCAAACCTTCATCCTCATTGTACAACACCAAAATCAGAAATTCAACCCCCAAAACCTCAAATTTTGACTTTTCTGCATTTTTCAAGCCATGTCTTGATTCAATCACTTTCAAAGCCAAACAACACTTCAAATAATCTCAAAATATCATCCTTAAACTGTTCCAACAAGTTTCCCTCAATTGTAACACCATTTGAGTGAGTTACCATTTTGGTCACTTTTGCCACTTTTGCAAGAGCCAGTTCTTGTTCCTGAGGTTTCCAGCTAGTTTCGATCATCCTAAAAGCTTCTAAGGGACATATCAAGAGTGTCTAAGGCATTAGATTACTTCTGGCACAAGTATTTTGAAAGATAGCACAAAGAGCTTCAAGAGGTAAGTGCATAACAACTTGAACTCTTTAAAATATGCATTGATTTGATGTCCATTGATCATGAACATGTCATACATATCATATGTGTTGTGTTTAAACAAATTTACCATGCTATTATTGCTTGTATGAAGTGGTAGCGTAGAACTTGCAAATTTTGGCATATTTTGAAATCACTATCGGGTTTTAAAATGTAGGCATCTTTAGAAAATTATAAGACCACCATTGGATTCCTCATGAAATTCTAGGTAGGATCCATCTAAATTTCATCCATTTTCATGGAGAAATGAAGAAGTTATGGCCTTCTTGCAAATACCCCAAAATCTGGTTTTTTGCCTTGGCCTGACCTAGAAATTAGGTCACCCTTATATGCATATGGGGTGGTTTTGATACACGGATGTATCACCACCCCAATGGTTGCAGCGTGTGTTTGTTTGGTTAGAGGGAATGGGTTTAACACCCACCCATACCATATTTGGTTCCCTCTCCTTTTTTGCTATTTTTCTCATTTTTCATTATTTTCTTAATTAATCTTAAAATTAATTTCTCCTTCAACTTTAATTATTTTTTATTGATTCTTTTTTTCAAAATTCAAAAAAATGTTGAAATATTTTATTCTACAAAAAAAATCAAACTTATATTATTTATTTAATATATCTTGAATTTTGTAAATAATTTAATTTTTATTTGTTTTTAAACATTTTTAAATGAAATTTCTACCTTGAATTTTCAAATTCAAATGAATTATAAGTTTTCATATGATTAAACATGATTTTTCAAAACATTGTTCAAAGTTGACAATTTGTTTTTAAATATATTTGATATTTTATATCATTTATTATTTATTTTTCTTTGAAAATTTATATTTTAAAAGAAATTAGGGGTTTCTCTTGATTTTAACTTCATTTGAAACACTTTTGGGCCTCTAATAGAGTGTAAGACCCATCCCCTTTGTAAAATAAATAATTTTGGGCCCCAGTCATTGTATAAGTCCTGATACGATTTTAAAAATAAACGGTGTGATCGCTGTTTTTTATCTGGGCATCTCTTTAAACTATATGCCCCATCTCTTGTATAAAAATAAACTTTTGGGTCTCTAATAGAGTGTAAAACCCATCCCTTTTGTACATAGACAATTTTGGGCCTCAGTCATTGTATAAGTCCCTCTGTGGTTTTCAAAATCACGGCGTGATCGTCGTTTTTTCAAATAAATCATCTGGGCCTCTCCTTGAGTATAAGCCCCATTTTTCTTTCTTCACAAACACTTTTGAGCCTCTAATAGTGTGTAAGACCCAACCCCTCTTTGTACAAAAATAATTTTTGGGCCTCTACTATAGAGTGAAACTGGTATGATGGGATCCAAACCATGTGAGACTTCTATGGAGCCTTGAGTTAAGCTGATAGTGGATGGAGCTCCTTTCTCGAATCCACGGAAGTACAGAAGATTGGTGGGAAAATTGAATTACTTAATTGTTACGATACCTGATATTGCTTTTTTTGTATGTGTTGTAAGATGTCCTCCCCCAATGATACTCATTGGGAAGCACTAATCCGCATTGTTAAATATTATAAGAAATCTCTATGAAAGGGAATTGTGCACGAAGATCATGGGCATATGCCGATGGAGCCTTTTTTGGATTTAGATTGGGCAAGATGTCCAGTGGATCGGAACTCTACCACAAGATATTATGTATTCTTCGAAGGTAATATGATATCTTTGAATAGTAAGAAATAAAATGTAGTAGCCAGATCAAGTGTATAAGCATAATACATGGCTATGTCTCAAACGACTTGTGAACTAATATGGGTAAAACAAATTTTGGATGAAATGAGATTTGAGAATAATTATCCAATGAAATTATGGTGTGATAACCAGAATGTCATACATATTATATCAAATCCGGTATTTTATGACAGAACAAAATACATTGAGGTAAACTGTCATTTTATCAGAGAAGGTTCAAGAAAATCTCATATCCACTTCCTATGTTAAAATAGGAGATCAACTAGCAGATTTGTTGACAAAGGCATTGAATGAAATGCGTAGTGATTTCTTTTGTAACAAGTTGGACATGATTAATATATATGCTCCAGCTTGAGAGGGATTATTAAGAATTATATTATTATATTATATTTCTATGTATTAGTATTAAGTATATGGGTTTGATCTATTTGTATTTCTTATGTACTATTTTTTTAATCTATTACTACCTCTGGTCCTTTTTATAAAGAACATTTCACCTTTTTAGATTCATTAAATAATTAATGTATTTGGTCTATAATGCAGACCAGATACATTAATTATTTAATGAATCTAAAAAATGAATTGTTCCTTATAAAAAGGACCGGAGGGAGTAATATAAATATGAGGGATCACTACACATTGTAGTGCATATGATTGATTATTCATATTTTTCTCTCTTTCTTTCTACAAGATTGAAGGGAGAGGAAACTATAACATTTTAAAATTGTAAACTTCTTAGAATTTACTTACTCTAACACCTAAAAAAAATGAAATTTTTTTTCTTCCTGAAAAATTTGTAGGAATTGTCAAGCAATGTGTGGCTGCGTATCTTATATTAGTAAATACCAAAGTTAAAGTTTGCTTTAAATTTGAGATTTATAATCTATTTGGACAATACATATATTTTGGGTTTAATTAAGAATCCTAGTCTCTTAAATTCATTTTGGGCTTAATCAGTGTTTGAGTGAAAGTGATAGTAGATACAACCGTTTAGGATGATAATGGTCTCTCAATCCCTATTTTCTCGAATTTTTTTTAATGCACCCTATATGTTACTTATCCACCACGCGAAAATTCTACAATGCCTCCCAGTTTTAAGAGATGTGTTCTGGACTGGACCAATGGCTAGACATGGCCCAGTCCACCTCTGCTCCCAGAACGGCCCAATTTCCTAAGTCCAATCCCCAAAGGGACAAAAGTTACCTTTCTGCCCCTCCAACCAGGAAAGGGCTACATTGCTCCTCCCCGGAACCGCTGCCCGTTCCGCACGACTTCTTCACTCCCCGAACAGCTAAGGGCGTGTTCCCAAAACTATGCCTATGGCCGACATAACGGCTAGTTTTGGGCACCCTGCCCGACATAACGGCTAGTTGGGACAGTTACCTATTCATCGGAAAAATAGTTATTTCGCCCCGAAAATAGGACCGTTGGCCACGCGCTGGGGGCACTATATAAATCCTCTCACTTGAGAGGGTCAGGTATCAAATAATCACCCTACAAACTCGTATTTTGTACTTGCCCTTTTTCTTTGACCCTTTCTTACTTGAGCGTCGGAGTGCCTTGCAGGTACACCTCCTCCTCCTCTCACACGCCCATCATCTCAGATGTACTTGGTGGCCCACTTCAACAGGATCTGATCCAGCCTTCACGATCAGTGGCCCGTCTGTGGGAAACTCTTGTTCTCCCCGTCTTTCTTTCCCCGGAAACCAAAGATCAAAGCAAACTTCCAATATCATCATCATGGCCTCTCAAGATCACGCCAAAGGTGCTCTCTAATCCACTGTCCTCCCCGTCAATAAGACTGACGTTGACGGTCCATCTTCTCTCCTCGGAGATCCCTGTTTTCTAAGGGACAAGGCCACAACCTCTCCTTCCCCCACTCCGGCTGACCGCGACAACGGTCAACCCTCGTTGGCAATCCATCCCATTCTTGCTCCACCCAACGTCGATCCGGCCGTGGTGGCCCTTCTTGAGGCGATCAACAAAACCAACCTCCTGATCCTGTAGCAGAATGAAAGGATCGGGGCTTTGGAGGAATCTTCCCACCCAGATTCCCTCCTCCGAGGAAGAACCATCGGCAATCCAAGAGCCCGCAACCTCGGCAAGAAGTCGACCGAAGGCTGCGCCAAGAGACCGAATCTCGCGCTGCCCGAAAATGCGACCAGGTTTCTCTGCGGAACCAGCACTCTCCCGGTCATAAGTGGACCTGAAGAGACAAGCAGTCACCTCCGGTCAGGACAAATGGCCAGGTCCGTTCACCTTCCCCAAGGAGAAACCGCCGCCACGAGCGAATCCCACGCTCCCCATCACCGACCAGCTCCAGCAGCGATGATGAGCCTCATGACCCTTTATCCCAAAAAATCTTAGCAACGCGTCTCCCCAAGGGCCTGGAGAAGCCCCCAGTACTGGGCACGTACGACGGTACGACTGACCCCGACGAGCACATCAAGAACATCGACGCATTGTTGGACTACCGTGGCATCCGCGGCGCCATCTAGTGTCGGCTATTTCCAACCACGCTCCAAAAAGGGGCAATGACATGGTACAAGCAGTTGCCCAAAGAGTCTATTACATCGTGGAAGCAATTGGACAGAATGTTCTCCCGACATTTCACCGCGTCGCGCCGTCACCCCAAGATTCAAGCCTCCCTTGGGGCCATAATCCAAGGAAAGGACGAACCTTTCCAGGCATACATCGAGAGGTTCAACAAAGAAGCGGTAGAGGTCCATACAACGGACGAGATGAAACAATTTCTGCTCGAGCAAGGACTCCGTCCGAGCTCAGAATTTTCTAAAGTCGTTGGCCTTGCACCGCCGAGGAATCTGGATGCCCTCCTCCTCAAAGCACAGTCGCACATACAATACGAGGAGAAGGAAGCGGCCAACTTCGTCCGAGCTTCCCGCCACCAGGAGAACGCACGGGCCTCCCAAGCCGAAGAAGCCTCGACATCCCGTCGAGGAGAAAGGAAGCGCGAAGACCGTCCTTAGGACTCCCTCGACAGCAAGGGACCCTCCAGACGGTTCCACGACTACACCCCCTGACCGTCTCCAGGGAGAAGATACTGTCCGAATGCACGAATTTGAAATTTAAACAATCAGGGGTCCGCTTCCCCAAACAAATACCGGCCAAACCCAACGCCGACAAATCGAAGTACTGCCGTTTCCATAAGAGTCACGGCCACACTATTGAAGATTGCATCCATTTGAAGGATGCTCTCAAGATACTGATCAGGGACGGCCACCTGAAACAGTTCACCAAGAAGAAAGATGCTCCTCGGCAAGACGCCCAGGACTCCAAGAAGATAGAGGAAGAAGTACCTTCCTCGGAAGAAGCCAGTATCCAGGTCGCCATGCCCGTGTCACGACCAGAAGACTTCTACGCCCCAGATGAGCTCAGCGCTCCTGCCTACCTCGCGGCCCATAGCCCGTGGGAAGCATTCCCCTCCGCCATGGTCATCCCGGGCGGGGGCTTCAACAAAGTCACTGTAGGCTCCGTGAAAAGGAAATTCGAGCACCTGATCAGCACGAGCTCCAATAAAGTGACCACGCTCGACCAAGCCCAGAAGGGCTCTGTCCCCATCTCCTTCTATCGGGAAGAGCTCCTCGAAGGATCTCCAAAATCGATCATACCCTTGCTCGTCAGAGCTCGAATGGCGAACTTCGATGTTTGCAGAATCCTCGTCGACCAAGGAAGCTAAGTCGACATCATGTACTCCCAGCTGTTTTCAACACTTCAGCTGGACGAATCACACCTCACCCCCTATGTGGGGTCTGATTTGCAAGGATTCAACGGATCAGTGACCAAACCCTGGGGGTACGTCGAACTGATCGTAACCTTTGGGGCAGCTAAGATGGCCAGATCCGTCAAAGTACATTTTCTGGTGATTGATTGCCCGTCACTGTACTAGTGTATTTTCGAAAGACCAACATTGGCCGAGTTGGTAGTTGTGCCTTCAACCGTCCACCTCAAGATGAAGTATAATACTTCAAAGGGGATGGTCGCCACCCTCCACGGCGACATCGAAGCTGCGCGACGATGTTTTGAAGCTGCCACGAAGGGACTCAACGTCATCGCGTCCAAGCCAAAAGTCGCGAACAAGCCAGCCTTGCCCAACAGTTCCGAGGAAGCCAAACCTCTGCCCCAGGTTGACTCCATTGACCTCGACAACCGCTTCCCCGAGGAAGACCAGCGTAAGGACCAAGCAGCTTCGACCAGCTCGTCTGCCCCGTCCAACAGCGGCTCTCATCCGATGCGCCCAATCTCGTATAGCAACTTTGAGCTAGTTTTGTTCGGCGATGACCCCCAGCGGGGAGTGAAGATTGGAGCGGATCTCCCCGACTTTGCGAAGAAGCAGCTCAAAGCATACCTCCGTGAGAACGCTGACCTGTTCTCCTGGAGCGCCGCTGAGATGCCCGACATGGACCCGTCAGTCGCCTGCCATAAACTTACGATCGACCCAGCCGTCAAAGCAGTAGCACAACGTAGGAGAAAGCAGTCTCCAGAGAAAACGGAGGCTGCAGAAAAAGGTGTAAAGGACCTCCTCGAGGCCAAAAAGGCCCTCCAAGCAGGGTACTACTGGCCAACCATGCAGCACGACGCGAAAGAGCACGTGAAGAAATTGGATAAATGCCAAAGGCACGGGGACATGCACCTAGCTCCACCTAACGAGCTCAAAGCTATGTCCTCTCCGTGGCCATTTGCCTGGTGGGGCCTGGACATCCTAGGACCCTTCGTGGTGGGATCAAATCAGAACAAATACTTAATAGTAAGCGTGGACTACTTCACAAAATGGATAGAAGAAGAAGACCTGGCCAAGATAACTGCCCTTAACATACTGCGTTTCTACAAAAGAAACATCCTCACACGTTTTAGCATCCCCCAAGCGATAGTCACGGACAATGGGACACAAATCACTGACAGGAAGTTCCAAGACTTCGTCGCCCAGCTGGGCACGAAGCAACACTTCGCATCCGTCGAACACCCCCAGACAAACGGGCAGGCTGAAGCAGCGAACAGAGTCATCCTTTGAGGCCTCAAACGAAGGCTAGACGAAACAAAGAAAGCTTGGGTCGAGGAGATGCACAGTGTCTTATGGGCATACCGCATAACTCCACACTCTTTAACCGGGGAGACACCCTTTCGCCTGGCTTACGGGACCGAAGATGTGATCCTCATCGAAGTTCACGTACCCTCCAGGTAAACAGAGTCGCCCCTAGACGAGGAGATGAACGACGAATCGTTAAGAGAAGAACTCGACCTCGTCGAGGAAGTCCGCTCAGGGGCAGCACTCCGCGAAGCCTCACTAAAACAAAAAATTACCATCAGGCACAACGCCAAGGTAATACGACGAGACTTCGACGTGGGCAGCCTTGTCCTAAGAAGAAACCATAAGAACTCTCGCGAAGGCAAACTAGCCGCTAACTGGGAAGGGCCCTACCGTGTCCGAGGAAAAACGGAGAATGAGGCCTATTACCTAGAACATCTCAACGGGGAAAAACTTGTTGGACCATGGAACGCCAAAAAGCTGAAACAATACTACAGCTAAGGCCTTAACTGTCGGTTTGATTCGTCTCAACAACGAGCATCGCACACCGACCACTATGCGCGCCTAGGTACAAGCGTCACATGCCTGTAAAGCGGAACCCCGCTCGGGAACGAGACAGGTCTCTGCTCGACAGCGGTCCCTCAATCGAGCATTGCCGTCGTTAAAGTACCGCGATAGGCAGAACACTCAGCTCGCGATGGGAGGTTCACGCCGCGAACTCAGGCCTCAAACGCGACCTGAGCTCCGCATCCTCGCCAGGATATTCCCCGACGGTTCGACCAGTACCCCTCATGGCCGAACACATCCATAACGAGCAATTCCTTTAAACTTGAAGTAAATCAAAGTAACCCCATTACGGGCAGACATACACAAACGAGCATAAGTAACAACACTTAGCAAAATTTAAAGGAGATATAGCCATGCAAATCACAAAACCGACCACAAGGACCAGGCACATAATTAAAAGTAATTAGTGGCCATAAGGACCACAATTGTACTTGGTTACATAACTGGGGGCCATTCCCCCCCAAAATAAATTACAACGAATTACACGACACGCAGGCCGGACAAAATTACAACAACAAGAAGAAAATCCTTCACTCGTCCATCCAGTCGGTCTGCTCAGAGTTAGGCTGAGGCTCCTGGTTATCCGCGGTCTGATCCTCGGTATGCTCTTCGAGGAGGGAGTCAGGCATGATGATCCGGCCATCTTCAACATGCGCCAGATAGTGGGTACCCTCGGTGGAAAAGTCGAGTTCGGGGTTCACCACCCGCAGTTGAGACACGACATTCCTGAAGGATTCGTCCGCAATGACGATGTTGTCATCCTCGGCTGCCAACATACGGGCAAACAACTCAGACCTTGTCTTTAATTCCTTCACATCTTTGGGTTCATCTTCGCCCGAAGCATTGATCACCCTCAGCTGCTGGACCAGCTCCTCAGCCGCTTTCTTCTTCGCAGCCAGCATAGAATTCTCCTTCTTCAGCCTGGTCACCTCCTCGTCAGCCTTATTTCGAGCATTGTCAGAACTCTTAACCTCTTCCTTGAGAGATGCCACGGTAGCCCAAGCAGCCTTGAGTCCAGACTCTGTTGCAGAGTCCCCTTCAGCATAGATGGCCGCCATCTCCAAAACTCTGACCAGTGCAGAGGCATCTTAGGCCACCAAGGCCCTCTTGCTCTGGCGATCCATGCTTTCCAGCCGAAGAGATTCTACCCGTAGTACGACCAAGGATGTCCCCTCAAAGAATCTTTTATCAAGTATGCAAGGAGGAAGCACGAACTTCCATTTCTCTGGGGCCCGACTGAGATCCAAAGCGTCATTGGCCCTCGGCTGCTTGGTTCGTGAGGTCAAAGGCAGGGGAGATCCCTGGGGAACAGGAGTGGGAGAAGAGGTCCCTGCAGCAGACTGAGCAGAAGTGGGAGCACGCGCATTGGCAAATCGAGACTTGGGAGGGGCCGTTCTGGGTTTGTTCCTTGCAAGAGCATTCTTTACCATCCTCTCATGAGCCTGACGTATCTCACCTGCACAAACAGAATACGAGCATGTTAGATATGAGGAAAGAAAATAGTTCGGGCAAATTAAAAAAACTAAGACTACCGAGCAGCTTTTAAACTTCCGCAGGAGTCTTGCACTCTAGAAGTGCCTTGGTATTAATAAAGCGGTATTCAACCCTCTGGCTATCGTCCTCCTCAAAGATTGGGTCACCCTTCTTCGTCCAGCATTCAGCGAGCAGGAAGGAATTAACATACTTCACGGGCATCTCGTACGCAAAGGCATCCTGCCCGTCTAAGTCGTGCGGCTGGAGAACGTACTCGTTGGGCTCCTTGGTGAAATGGTCAGGTCCCCCGTGGATAGGGAACTTGTATATTCTCTCCCCGATAAACTTCCCTGCCTCGTCGCGCAGGTCGTTTCCCTCCTCGTCAACCTCTATCTCCCAGACATAAGTGCTATCCTGGGAAGCTTCTGATACGGGCTCGATGATGTAGTACCTTTCCTTGAACGTCCGTATCGACTCTGAGAAGGGCTTGAACAGCTTGCGAGGCTGTTTCAACGAAACCCAACCATACCTCCTCCCCATCAACTGCCGTTGAAGATGGAAGATGGTGAAAATTAAGGAAGAGTAGCCCCTATTCTCAAATACTCGCACGTTAGCTCGAATGCCTGGATGAAGGCCAGCGAGTTCGGGTGCTGCTGCATAGGGGCCAACTTCAAGTGCACGAACACTGACTGCTGGAAATCAATGAACGGCAACCTCATCCCCAGCTCTTTGAAGGCATATTCATACATGGCGAAGCGACCCCTGTAATTTGTGCAGACCCTATCATCCTCGGAGGGAAAGTGCACCTTCCACTCCCCATCTAGTCCGACTTCCGTAAAAACATCCCCCAGGTACGTCGCGAAGGTGGACTTATGCTCGGCTGACTCAAGCACCATCCACTCCTCCGTAGAACCTTCAACAACATCCTCTTCCATTTCCTCCTTCTCCCGAGCTTTGCTGGGGACATTCGAGGATTCTGAGCTGCTGCTTTCTGAGGAACTCGCTTCCTCCTCGGACGAATCTATTATTATCTCCCCGTCTGGCCCTGTCGCCTGTCGATCACCTGAAAAGTAGAGAAAAAAGTGAATTTGACAAAGAATCAAATCCACCCCCTTCCACCGCTAGTCAAGTGAAAGGGCGCGCAAAGGGCTGAGGACGACGTCCCCGGCCTAAGCCCTAACATCGAACAAAAAACTCTAAGAGCCTCCCACGAGGAGATGCCTGGAGTAACCCACTTCTGTACGAGGAACTTCCTCGGGCCACTTCCCAGTTTCCATTTGAAGCTCCGCCAAAAACTGTAAAGCTTCAGCGGAAACTGTAGAGGCTCGCCGGAAACTTCATCGTTGCTCCGAAATCTTAACGATCATGCAGGCATCATCACCGCAATGACGCCAAAAACCGCATAATTCACAAGAATATCCTAAAACCTAGCGGCCTCATCGGCGGCGGAAAATGGCTCGGCCACCGTCCACCACCAACAATCACCGGAAATTAATTTATTTCATCTTCTAATCCTAAACCTAACCGCATGCAAGCAACAAACAACCGTCAAATGGATAAAAGGGCACAAAATAAGCAAACTTACCTGATTAAGAAGATGAAAAGTGGTTGCTCGGAGGTTGACGCGGTGGCCGGAGTAGCAAACGGCGGTGACGGGCAAGAGCTCTGAAGAAGACGAGGAGAAACAAGAGCGAAAAATTCATAATGAAGCGGACCTTCACCTTTTATACAGAGAGGCACGTGCAGTGGCACGCCCTCGTAGGTCATGATGGCTATTAACTAGCCATCATTGCCTAGTAACTGCTGCACAGGGCTCTAGGAACACGTGGCGCCCAAACGTTTCCAATTCCTACCAACCGTCAGTCTCCCCGTACCACGGGCAGTCCAGACACGGTCATGAATGTCACGGACACCACTAGTCACGGCACCACGAGAAGACCTTCCTCGTCAGCAAACGACGACTTCACGCTAGCTCCCCGGAGCAACGAGCTTTCATTAAGTCATCACTCCCATGCTCGGGAGCAATGACTTGGGGGGCTCCTGTTCTGGACTGGACCAATGGCTTGACATGGCCCAGTCCACCTCTGCTCCCAGAACGGCCCAATTGCCTAAGTCTAACCCCCAAAGGGGAAAAAGTTACCTTTCTGCCCCTCCAACCGGGCAAGGGCTGCATTGGTCCTCCCCGAAACCGCTGCCCGTTCCCCACGGCTTCTTCACTCCCCGAACAGCTAAGGGCATGTGCCCAAAACTATGCCTATGCCTGACATAACGAATAGTTTTGGGCACCTTTCCCGACATAACGGCTAGTTGGGACAGTTACTTATTCTTCGAGAAAACGGTTATTTTGCCCCGAAAATAGGACCGTTGGCCACGCGCTGGGGGAACTATATAAACCCTCTCACTTGAGAGGGTCAGGTATCAAATAATCACCCTACGAACTCGTATTTTGTACTTGCCCTTTTTCTCTGACCCTTTCTTACTTGAGCGTCAGAGTGCCTTGTAGGTACACCCCCTTCTCCTCTCACACGCCCAGCATCTCAGACGTACTTGGTGGCCCACTTCAACAGGATCTGATCCAGCCTTCACGATCAAGATGCATCTCCGGACGCATCCAATACACATTTAATACAGGCCAATCTGAATGGCGCTCTTTAAGTTGTGTTTTTTTAATACCAAAAATGCATCTCCAGAATATTTCTGTAGATGCATTTTCATAACGCAGACAAAGCAGTAGGAAAGGCAGACACCAAAAACTTGTAATTTTCAAAAATGAAATTAACATTCATAAAATAAAATAAGCATTACATAGATGATTTCAACATAAAATGCAACATTACACTTCAATATCCATGTGGACGCTTCAACCTCTTCACAATATCTTCGACCGATATTGAAATCATCGCTTCCAACTCGAGCAGAACTTTTGTTTCGAAATAGAAATTTGTATTTCATATATACCTTACACCTGCATCCGTTTTGAACAGTATTCGAGCTTCACAATTTTTCGATTGTCTCCGTAAGCTAGGGGATTATGGACTTGGTATTTCATATTTGCGAGGGAGGTGTACTCAGTGAGCTTAAACTTTCGCCTGGGTATCGCACTAGAGGAGGAGACATTTGCGACATACCATGTGATGTTGATTTCTGACATTTGAGACATTTTTTGTTTGTGTGAAATAATAAAACCAGATCTCAGAATGTTAATTTGTGACATTTGAGACATTTTGTGTTTATTTTCTGTTTTGTGTTTGCGATATATATATAAAATTACTGTTTTTTTCATAATTAAATTAATTTTATGATCAGGTTGGTTTATTTAAATTTCAATAATCAGTATGTTAAGTATTTTTAATATCTCCGATTAAGCTCCAAGAGCTCAGAATGTGAGGATCGTCGTTCCGAAGAGACTCGATAAAATAAACAGTACTAATTTTTAATATTGAACTTGTTTTCTGGTTCCGAATTTAGTTTTAAACAGTTAAGATTTTTGCGCGAAAGCAAAAAATATTCAAATACCAATTTCAGTGCGATAATGTGAATATGATATCCGATCATTAAAATTTGGATTTTTAATTTCTAAAAAACAATGACAGCGCTTTATAAATTAATTAAGATTTATTGATTTTCAAAAAGTATTTCGAAATTGTAACTTGTACTTGCGACAATAGGCATCTATAGTTTCGAAATCCAACAAGGACTGCGCAAAAGTGAGTAATGTTTCTAAATTAATGACTTTTTCGAAAATGATTTTTAAAACAAAGTAAAGTGATAAATTTTATCTGAGTCCCGAAGGTACCCAAAAATTATATTCCGATATCTGTTTCAATTAATTTTAAAACATGCATTTTTATTCTAATTTCAAGCAAAATTTGTACTGATAGCCTTAGATTTACAAAGCGGCAACAAATAATGCTAGGTTGACATTGGTCTCTATGGGTTCGACTTTTTTTATACTAAAACTGACATTTTCGTGCACATGATGATAAGCAACATCATATCTCTGTAAAATTCACGGAGATGTATCTCCGATACAATACACACATATAATTGCTTCTGAGTGTGATGCATGGTATGTGTTTTAAATTGTTACGGAGATGTATCTCCAAAATATTTTAATGTTCAATTAGAATTTGGTGCGTCCAGAGATTCATCTCTGAAATCTGAGAACATTTATGTATTTTAGCGTGGTGGCTAAAAAATATAAATGGTGTATTAATAAACTCCCTAAATTTCCAACATATATTACAAAAAGAGCTTCAATAACAAATAATAGAGCTCGAACATCAGATGCAAATAGAGATGTAAGAGAAGAGAGATCATATCCAACAAGAAATGAAACTCCTACAACATATGTAACTAAACTTTGCTCAAGAGGCCTGAAGAGATGTGTATTGTAATTTGGAAAATTTTACCCTATACCCCTACATTTATCCCCACACCCCTACAAATTTTCAAAAATTCCAATTTTATCCTTTTATTTTTTATTTAATTATTTTTAATTTTTACCATGCAGTCAGATGAGTCCAAAAGTACTTTTTGTCAGTATTCGACGAGAACCGGAGAACACGAGGTAAGGATTTCTGGAATGTGTTTTTTGCAAACCGGAAAACTTTATATAATGAAATCCGGTTAATTATTTTTTCTAAACCGGAGAACACAACATCAAGTTTTCCAGTTTGCGTTGTGAAGGCCAGGCATATAACCGGATAGCTTGTCTCCAAGATATCCGGTTGGTATACTTTTCAACACCGGATTACTTATTGTTAAGATATCCGGTTTGGATTTTTTGTTAACCGGATAACTTGGTGCATAGTTATCCGGAGCGTTTTTTTTTTATAATTTTTTTTTTAAAATTTTAATTTTTTTTAATTTATGTTTGTTTATGAGACATGGACATTCCTTTGATGATATGCGACAAAGACCGGACAAGTGTAGATACAACAGAGGTATTCTCGACCACAGAAAAATTTCCTACAAGAGAAGAGACGACTAGGTGGATTAAGGAGGTTGGACTCAGGAATAGAGTCACTGTTATAATAACCCGGTCAGACACCAATACTGGCAAGAGAGGAAGAAGTGACAAAGTTATATTTGGTTGTGATAGAGGTGGAAAATACAAAGAAGGGGATAGCGAAAGACAAAGTGCTTCCAAAAAATGCAATTGTCCTTTCAAAGTAAGATCAACACCTTCAAAAGATGGTTCTGGTTGGAAAATTGATGTAAAATGTGGAGTTCACAACCATGGTTTACCTGATAGATTTGAAGGTCATGCGTTTGTAAGTCGACTCAATGATGATGACCAACAACATATTGTTGATTTGTCAAAACGTCATGTTCCTCCAAGACACATATTGTTGTCATTGAAAGAACGAGATCCGGAGAATGTGACTCGAATCACCCAAATATATAAACATAAGAGTAAGATTCAAAAAAACATAAGGGGACCTAGAACGAAAATGCAACAGTTGTTTAAGTTGATAGAGGAATCAGATTATGTTTATTGGAGTAGGAAAAAAGATGAGTCTGAAGTTGTGAGAGATATCTTATGGGCCCATCCAGACTCTGTGAAGTTGTTGAATATGTTTCCTATTGTGTTGATTATGGATAATACTTACAAAACCAATAAGTATAGGCAACCTTTGTTTGAAATAGTTGGTGTGGCATCAACTGAGTTAACATTTGCTGTTGCATTTGCCTATATGGAATCTGAGCAAACAGAGACTTTGTGCAGGGTACTAGATAAATTGAAACAGTTATTCACTAAACAAGGGTTATGGCCACAAGTAATTTTAACTGATAGAGATCTTGCTTTGATGAAAGCAATTGAAATAGTATTTCCTACGACAGTTAATTTGCTTTGCCGATTTCACATAAACAAGAATGTGAAAGCGATGTGCAAGGAGTATGTTGTGAATGATATGCGAAAACCTATAGAGGAGCTTTAGTACGAACTTGTAAAAGCTAGTGATGAGGTGGAATACCATTAAAAGTTGAAATTGCTTGAGCATGCCTGTTTGGAATATGGACCTTTTCTGGACTATGAGAAAGACACATGGTTGACACCTCATAGGCATAGATTTGTTGAAGCTTGGATCAATAAAGTGTTGCATTTAGGCAACATCACGACTAACAGGTAATGTGTTTGTTTCGTAGACATATTTTGTTTATGGTAATATTAATTATACGTATACTGAACTTCTTTTTTTTGTTAGGGTCGAATCTGCGCATTGGAAGCTGAAGCAGATGTTGGAGAACAGTTTAGGTGATACGTACAAATGCTGGGAGGCTATGAATGGCAACATCAAGGTTCAAGTGGGCAATATTAGAGCTTCATTTCAGAAGAGTTTTTATGAGGTTGAGCATACACACACTAGTCCATATTATTTGAATTTGCGTGGATCAGTATCTAGAGCTGTTTTGCGGCACATTGCTGAAGAGTGGCATAGGGTTGACATGGTAGGTACAAACAGCCAGATGTGCAGGTGTTTTCGTAGAACAATATACGAGTTACCTTGTGCCTGTGAGTTAGGGAGATACACATTGAGTGGTGAACCAATACCAATTGATGTTATTCATATCCATTGGAGGAAACTGAGTATGGAAGGTGAACAAGAGGTAGATACAGAGGATGGGGCAGAGGTGGACATGACAAATGCGATTGAAGCACTGTGGAAAAGGTTTCATTCATTAGATGTTGTAGGAAAGAAAGCACTAAACAGCAGGGTGTGCGAAATTGCTTACCCCACTACAACAAAGATGGTACCACCACCTGAAAAAATAAAGACCAAAGGAGAAGTGAAGAGAAAAGGGAAGAAACCTGTTGGGTATGATGTTTATCGTGATCCTTTATATCATGAGTATGTTGATCAAGAATACAACAATTCCCAAAAATCTTCAAAGAGGCCTTGTTCACAGTTATCCCATACCTCAAAGAAAAAACCATCTCATAGGTACATTGTACAATTTCCAGAACATATCAGACCATTTAATGATGACATTGTTGATGTAAAGGATGATGGAAATTGTGGTTATAGAGCTATTGCATCTTTGCATGGATATGGTGAGGAAGGGTGGTCAATGGTTCGTCGTGATTTGGATAATGAAATGAGAGGTCCCAGAAAGAGTCTCTATGAGAAGTTATTTGAAACTTGTTATTCAAAAGTGAGAAAATCCTTGTTGATATCATCTTTAGGTTCTCAGCCAGTAGATAAATGGATGATACTACCAGAAATGGGTTACGTGATAGCAAATCGGTATAACATCATTCTTGTCTCACTAAGTGTTCTTAGTTTAAGTTACTTCCCTATGACGACTTCACATAATCCTAATGTGTCAATTTACTGCATTAGTTTTGTAAACTCAAATGATTGGGTTCAGGTAAATATTACAATTTTTTATATTACTTAATTATATACGATTTACGTCTTACTTATTAACTTTCTTAATAGGTAAACATGAATAAGGGATTTCCCATGCCACCAGTCACAACAGATTGGAGGAAACATCGGACATCAGATGCAACATCATGGATAATTAGATTTGCTGGACGTTTACAACACTGGCAGCAACTTGCGCCTCTGCTCCCAAAACATGTTAATTTATGAGTGACGTTTAACTTCATATTATTTTTTACATTTTTATGAGTGACGTTTAACTTCATATTATTTTTTACATTTTTATGAGTGACGTTTAACTTCATATTAATTTTTATATTTTTTATACATCATCAATCATAATATAATTCTGAATATTATCACATAAATATAAATCATAAGTCTGAATAATACCTAAGTCTAAATAATAATACATAAGTAACATAAGTAATCGGTCTGAATAATACATCAAGCATCGTCCTCACTAATATAAGTAACCGGTCCACCCTGAAGTACGGGTCCACCCTGAGCTAGACGTAGTGCTCGAAAGATCTCAACATTATCATCATCATCCTCCCCGGCCTCGTGACGAGCGAGATAGCGAAGCAGCTCATGTGAAATATGTCGTAACCTCGGATCTGTCGGTCCATCATCAAACTCAGGAACTGGAACCTCTCTGACTTCCCCCTGAGGTGGTGGTATCAAATGAGGATGGAAAACTACGTAGTACCAAGCCATGTAATCAGGCACCGTATCATACGGAGTATCTGCAAACTCGGCCTGCTGCATCACCTGCGAGACGCTCACATGGTAAGTAACCCACTCAAAGTCTATATCAAGTGTGTCAATATTAGGTGGATGAGATGGTATGAACTGCCTGTATCCAAACTGACGTAAACATCTTTCAGATAAATAAAGAACAATTGTACCATACCACTTTAGGCCACCCCTGTACATGCAAATATCAGTAAATGGTATGTGCTGTCTGTGATCCTCAAACGGGCGCCACATGACATCAGTAGGTGTTAATCCATCCATCACTGCCCTAATCTCATCAACCTTCTGCATCCCTTGCTTGTATTGCCACTTCATCTCCTTGGGAAGTGGACTACCAACACCAGCAATCTTCGAAAATCCTCTCTTCCCAACAGTTGGGAAATACTCATGAATCCAACACTGTGACACATCATGAATATCATCAATTAAAGGTATTATAAATAATATAATACAAGTCTAAATGAAATTAAAATTAAGCATTTGTACCTGTAGTAGAGAGGCATATCCACCAAGTTATCTGCAACTATAGAACGAAGCATCTCCGATATATCTATGTAGTGTGACAAGTGCAGCAGCCCCCCAACAGTATCTACCACATCTATCCAAGTCCTCAAAGAGTGGTAAATACTTTTCCTCTACAAGAGTAAGGGTCTTATCTGTAAGAATAGTGCAGCCTAGTAGCAACAACATATACGCCCTAGCTGCACAATCAAATCTGCTCTCAGCTCGCAGACGGACAAATAGTTTCTTTAACCAATCTAGCCTATAGTAAGGACCTTTGTTTATACGAATCTCCTCAACTGCATCCTCTAGTGAAACACCCATCAGACCAATAGCCTAGGTAATAGCATCCGAGTCAGTAAACCCTTGTGCAGGGTTACATAACTCCCCTCTAATCGATATATGAAGGATGCTAGAAACATCGTCCAGTGTAATCGTCATCTGGCCAAACGGTATATGGAAGGACGGTGTCTCGAGATGCCACCTCTCCACAAATGCAGATAACAAGTTCTGATCTATCCTCGATAAACTGGTATTCTGCAGAGAGAATAAACCAGAACCAGATACCCACCACTCAATCATAGGTGGGAGATGTAATGAAACCCATCCAATCAGTTTGCTGCCATGTGCAGCAACCTTCAACTCCTTCTTCAGAACTCTCTCCTGAAAAATAATTGGTAGAATATGTCATAATACATAAATAATTAAAATTACATTTTATTCACCATAGAAAGGTCATAGATTTACTTACTTGGCCATCCTACAGATAACGAGCCACGTGGTTCTGATACCTCACCAAAAGTGATGTATCAGTCGGTCCTCCAAGAAATGGTGGATGTGGTGGAATGTGAGCCGTTGCTGGTACAGATGCAGGATCAGCTATCCGATCTTCATCTCGAATATACTGTGCTCGAACTACCGATCCATCAGCGTATCGTCGATAATAAATCTGTCGCGTCCTCCAAAGCAAGCCACTAAAAAAAATTAAATAACGAAACAAAACCAAAAAACCTAACATAAAGTTCTCCGATGAAGAACTTTTACGAACCGGATAACTTGACATCAGGTTATCCGGTGTAGGAATTACACAAACCGGATAACACAATGCCAAGTTATTCGGGGTATACCAAAAAAAAAAGCAAACCAGATGTAGCTTACTTGAGTTCTCCAGTTTGCAAAACTTGTGATCCGGATGTAGCTTGTGTGGGTTCTCCGGGAGTGAATTTCTGTGAGATTTTTACCGTTCGTATAAAGATAAACTGAGAAAAAAAAAGTGAAATTTTGGAAATATAGACTATTTATATGGGGGTATTTTCGTCCAACAAATTGATGAGTAGGGGTATGAGAATAAATATAGGGGTATGAGGTAAAATTTTCTGTAATTTGATACAATTAATCATTAGTGTTGAAATTCATAAACCCGATATCATTAGGCCCAATAACTAGTCTTCTTCCTTTGTTTTATGTTTTTGAGCCATTACTCTTTTTTTAGCCCTTTTTTGCGTTTATGTCACTGCTATAAATAGAATGTAACTTCTTCCGTACAAACTACTTGAAGAAATAATATTTTCTCATTATTTTTCCTACGTGCTATCTTCAATATTTCTATTCCATCATGGTTCAATACCGCTAGGCCATGTGTCAACATTTAGTAAATTATAAAATATGAGTTAACAAGTGTATAAGTGTATAAGTCTTTCCGCTATTGATTGAAGGCCCATAAAAACAACTGGCCTACAAAAAAGATCATAATCAAGCAAATATGGCTAAATGCTATCTCAACCCTTAAACTTCATTAAAGAAATCAATTAACAAGATTTGATATTTTCATTAACATCTCTTTACATCATAAATCCAGGAAAGAACTTTTCAAAAGCTAAAGAAAAACGAGACCTAAAAAGCAAAAGCTGAAGGCAGGACCATGATCCCCACATTACATTATTTCCAGTCTTTATTCATACAAAAGACCTTAAATCACTGTCACCCTACCCTTCAAATTGATTAAGTCCTTCCCTTCTTTCAACTCACTTTTTCTTTTCAATTTAGCTTTTTCATAATGCCAACCACCACTTTGACACCCTGGTTCCATCATTCCTACCCTTCACTTTACATTTTTTAATACAAGAATCCCAAGTCACACCCACTGCTCCTTATGATGTTTTTTTACATGATTAATTAGTTATGATACTTAAAATTTAATAAAAAATATTGATGCTTTTGTAGATTATCTCAATAAGATTGATGATCAAAGAAAATTCATTATATTTTGAATCATAAACTTTACTACTTTAGTACATAACTTACGAACAATTGTTTTATTCATGATTTCAGGATCTAAAGAATGATCATATTTGTTCTTCATAATGCGCCCTGAGCAAAAAGCTAAGAAGAATTAAGGAATGACACATGTTAATTAGGTGAAACTCAGAAGATATATTTTCATACGAGACATAAAAAATATCCATATTCAAGACATATATAGCTCAAGACTTATGGTATCAAACATCCACAAGTCTCTTGCAAATATAGAAATGCATAAATGCATATTTAAGCTAAAGACTTATGATTTCACAAATCCTAGTTCAGCTTCCAAATCTATCTCTTCAAGTTCTTCTGCTATCAACAAGTCTCTTGCAGCATCAAGATTTAACTCTAGAGTATTTATCTTTGATGTAACTCTACGCATTTCTAAGTCTAAGGCTACCAAAGTATCCTTGTGCGTCTCTATTTCCAATTCTAGAGCTATCACATTATCCTTTAGCTCTGTTGCCTCCTCCAATTTCATCAAATAACTTTTCATTCCTAAGGCTGAATCAACATGAGGCTTTAGCCATGTCAAATCAAAACTGAAGTGCTGAAGTTCCTCCCAGATAATTTGAAGATTCTTGCAAGCAGTGTCATTCATGTCTTTCACCTTTTTAGTCTTAAGGAAATAAAGAATTCGTCCCAAAGCATTGAATGCCCATTCTCTATACCTGCGACTCCTTTTCTGCTGAGACACAATAAGTGAAGGGTGCAGAGAACACACTTCCTCTAGTAATGGAACAAAAGCTTTATCTATTTGTCCTAAACCCTTGAAATCCATAACCTCGCCTATGGTCTGGCCTTCTTCTAGCTTTGGCTTTAAAGAAGCGGATAAGTTAGCTAGTTGATCTATACGTTTCTCAAGTTTTGAATTATAAACATAAACTTCTGCACCAACAATACAGGTATCCTTCACAATAAACCCCTTGCTAGGATCATAAAGCTCCTCTAAAGTCATGAAATGTTCGAAACCAGAGAAATCACTGCCATATTTAAACCCATAGGTAGATTCTGGCAAGTTCATATATCAAATCAAGAGTCAATTTAATTGTGTGAAGAGAAAGATGAAGGAAACACCTCTATGAAATTACCTTTTATGATTGTCTGGTTGGTATCAAGCTGGTTGAATACAAGTAGTTTAAATTTGACATCTCTGCTCCATCCATCTGACATATTAGCGGTTTGCACAGCATCCAAATACATTGTTAAGCAGTCTACTCCTTCCTTGTTTCCTGTAAATAGAGCGATTATCCTACAAAGTATCAAATCAGATCAAAACACATAATTGTAACCCGTGTTAAAGAGGTTTTCTTATCCAAACTTATAAATTCTAACAGTTGGGAACTCAGTCATGTATTCAAACATATCATACCATGGATAGCCACCTAGGACAAAAGGTTCAGAGTAAAACATTCTATCCGAGCTGTGCACGCGAGAGAAATTTTCAACCTTCCATGAAAATTTTTCGAACTTCTCAACACAAGACTGCTCATGCTCCATAATTCCAAACTAGAGGTATAGGAGTAGTTTTTTTGTTTGGTTTTGAGTAGCTTAAGAAGCAGAGCAACAGAAGCGTTAAAATTAAATTACCAGAAGAATATTGGAGGAATGCCAATAGTGTATTTTTATTGCTCACATTTTAATTTAATTAATGCATTTACTTTTGTTTTGTTTTTGTCACCATATGAGAGTGACCAAATTAGTGATTGATGATATTCCTTTGTGTCACTCGGAAAAAGATTGTGAATATTCAATGGAATCTTAGCCATCCAAAATTCGCAAACGAGATAGTAGACGAAGCAAGGAAAAAAGGAAAGGAAGTTGTGAAGTTCAAGGTAGATTTTGAGAAGGCCTACGATTCGGTGGACTGGAACTTTCTTGATTTAGTGATGGAAAAAATGGGATTCCCAGAAAGATGGCGAAAATGGATATCAGAACTTTTAACCTCTTCCTCGATATCGGTATTGGTAAACGGAAGCCCTACTAAGGAAATCAAGATGAGCCGAGGACTTAGACAAGGCGATCCCATGGTGCCTTTTTTATTCCTCATTGCAGCCGAAGGTTTCAGCGAGTTATTGAAAAAGGCGTCGGAGATAAGGAAATTCTCTGGATTAAAATTCGAGGGAGGGGCGGAAGTGTTTTCACACTTACAATACGTCGGTGATACTTTGATAAGTGGCGAAAAAAATTGGTCAAATATCAGCGCTATAAAGATAAATTTTAAACTATTCGAAACCATGTCAGGCCTTAAGGTAAATTTCCACAAGTGCAAAAGTGCAAAAGTGCTTAATTGTAAAATAGGATCCTTGACCTTCACTTATTTTGGTCTACCAATAGGTGCTAATCCAAGAAGAAAATATATGTGGCAACCGGCCATGGATACTGTGAGATTAAGATTGTCAAGATGGAAGAATAAGCATTTATCGATAGGAGGTCGCGTGATCGTAATTAAATCGGTCTTGTCGGCTTTACCGGTCTATTTTCTCTCCTTCTTCAAGGCTCCACTAGGTGTCATATCTAAACTTGAATCCCTGTTCAAGCAATTCTTATGGGGCGGAAGCGAGGAAGCGATAGGAGGTCGCGTGATCGTAATTAAATCGGTCTTGTCGGCTTTACCGGTCTATTTTCTCTCCTTCTTCAAGGCTCCACTAGGTGTCATATCTAAACTTGAGTCCCTGTTCAAGCAATTCTTATGGGGCGGAAGCGAGGAAGCGCAAAAGACCAATTGGATTAAATGGGATCAGGTTCGCAGGCCTATAAATGAGGGGGATTGGGAATAAAAAATTTGAGGGTTTTTAATCTTGCTCTGCTAGGAAAATGGAATTGGAAAATAAAGTTTGAAAAAAGTTGATTATAGTACAGATCTCTTATAGACAGATACGGGATGAGGGGAGAAGACATCAACAAGGATAGGAAAGGATCATCGGCTTGGTGGCAAGATATCTGTCAAATAGCGTGGCGAACCTCATTTCACCGTCTGGCTACTCAGTGAGAGGGATATACAAAAATCTATCATCGGTTGATCAACATGCGTCTAACCATCTTTGGTCAAAGATATGGAACAAGGCATTACCATTCAAAGTCTCATGTATGATTTGGAGGACACTCCAAAATAGAATTCCCACAAAAGTCAATCTGATCAGCAGAGACATTATTCCCCAAGATTAGATCGGTTACACTGGCGGTTGTGGGTTCGGGGAATCGGTTTCCCATGTTTTTTTGAATGCCCTATTTTTGCAGGTACATGGAGTTCTATTTGCAGGTGGCTATGAGTTCACTCAGCCCTTACCTGTAATACCCCGTAAAATTCTGAGCGTTTTGGATAATATTAATTTGGTCAACTGGGTTCCGGGGTACTCTGAGCAATTATTGGATAAAATAATTAGAGTAAACTGACGAACTCAGATTGATTAAATTTAATACTATTTAACTTGGAATTTTATTAATTGGTGCATTTGAGATAATTTGAATAATTAGTAGTATTGCCAATTAATATTTTCTATGTATATTTTCTTTTCCTTGCCTTATTTGAAAAGTTAGAAAACTTTGAGAAGGAATTGGAAGAGAAAGGAAAAGAGAGGAAAAAGGAAGGAAAGGAAGAGGAAATTTCTCCCAAGAGCTCAAGAGCAAGAATCATCAACCAATCTTCATCTTTTCATCTCAGCTTCAACCTCCTCATCTTGTAATCCAGGTGGGTTCTAGTTAGACACTTTAGAATAGAATTTTATTGAGTTAGAGTTAGTTTGATATTGTTAGAAAATGTGAAATTTTACAATGGAATCATAATCTAACTGCTGAAATTCGATAGTTGATTGTGTGTTATGCTGGTTGTGATGATTATAACATGTTTTGGTGTATTTGAGTGAGAAAAAAAATGGGATTTTGGGGTTATTTTGGATCACCCCGTAGCAGAACTTTTCTGCAGGAAAATTCTAGGTTTCCACTGCCCATACGCGTATCACGCAAGGCAATACGCGTATGGCTGGGCGAGCCAGCTGGGCAATACGCGTATGGCTTAGGGCAATACGCGTATTGTCAGGAAAATTGCAAAATGGGGTTTTTCGCGATGCCTTTTCTCGTTTAGTCTGTAACTTGTGTTCCGTTTATCCGTTTTTAACATTCTTGATATCGTTGGAAAGCTAATAAAGTATAATTTCCTATGAAAATGGTTTTTAGATTGTTGGCCAATTTAATTATGTCGGGATTTTTGGAATAGTGTTGTTTTGTCGACTTTTATCGTTTAATAATGGGTAATTATTGTTGAAATTGTATGCATGCTAAAATATGGAATAGGTAGAGTGAGGAACATTACCATAAGCAATGTCAGGAAAATATAGAATGAATAAATACTAGTATGGAATATGCGTGTTAACCGTTTGGTTGTGATAAGGCATAATGGCCTTGTGATTGTCGAATACAATCACGTTTGTGTGTGATCACGTAATCGTAACTGGTTATTTTTGCGAGTGTGTTTCATGGATCTCGAGCTCCTCTGAAACATGTGCACAACTACTTGGCAGGTTTGATTCCCGCGTGCAGTACGAATGGCGCTCTGGGAGTGTATGCTTGTGACGGTTAATGGCCCGTGTGAAGTGATAGTTCATAACGGTTAATGGCCCGTAGAACCCGAATCCATTCGTATGTCAAGTAGGTTACCAGGATCCATGACTCGGGTAGACTTCTAGACGTAGAAGCGGACGGGAACAGGGGATGCCTTGGTGTGGTTACCGATTAGTGATATTGTGAGTTGATGAACTCATGGCATGTTTCCATATAGTGTGGGTGTACTCAAAGTCATTTCCCTTCCCTTTGACTTGAGTTAGGTTTATTAGAACCTTGTAGAGCCGAGAGGACTTTAAGATAGGGAACTCACTGAGATTTGATGTATCTCACCCCACTGTTGTTGTTTACATCACAGGTACTGCAAGTTCCGCGAAGGGTAAGGATAAGGTCGTGTGATTATCCTTACTTATCTGGTGGCTTTGCTTCCGTTGTGGAGTTTTTTTGAGATCATTAGTGATCTAGTTCTTAGTATTTTGTTTTTGAAACATCTTGTAGATATACTATGCCGTAGTTTTTTTGTATTAGGATTTTGGGTATATATATGTATAATGTGTTTACTAGGAACTTATTATATATTTCAGTACCAAAAGTGGACTTCATGTATAATATATGATTTGATGCATGTATATATATATGGGTTTTACAGTTGGTATCAGAGCAGGTCGTATCCTCGACCTAGCCATGAAATAGAATAAGTTTTCTTTCCGTTTCATATGCGGCGTGTCGCCATTGGTCTTGTCTGTTATATTTATGGTATTGAGTCTGATCAACTTAATCCTATCTGTATGAAATTCAGGAACATGGCTGACAGGCGCAGAAACAACCGTGGTAGATCGAGAACCACTCCAGCAGGGACTAATCCGCCGGGTGACGAGGGAAATGCTCCTTTGTACCAATTTATGCAACAGATGCAGTAACAGCAGAATCAGTTTGTGCAACAAATGGTACAACAAATGGATGGTGGTGTGCATCCTCCACTGGTGGTACCAGAAGCTGCAGGGGGAACCTTTAGGGATTTCATCCGTATGAATCCTCCGGAATTTCTGGGAGGGTTAGATCCAGTAAAGGCTCATGAATGGATATCAGGTATGGAACAGATTTTCCTAATAGTTCAGTGCAGTGAGGAAAACAAGGTGGTCTTCGCTTCTCATTTGCTGAAGGGCCCTGCCATGAGGTGGTGGGAAAGTGCTTCCGCCTTAATGACAATTCAAGAGGTACCAAAGGTATGGGAGCAGTTTAAGATAACTTTTATGGAGAAATATTTTCCAAGTTCCTTGAGATCTCAGAAGGAATTCGAGTTTCAACAACTGAGGCAAGGTAACTTGACTGTGGCTTCTTATGCTGAAAAGTTTGAGGTTATGGCTGCTTATTCTAGACAAGCCATGTATGCTCCTGATGAGAGGTGGAAGATTGATCAGTTTCTGTTTGGTTTAAGGGCTGAAATTTCACACAGTGTATCTCAGACAGAATTTACTAGCTATGCTGAATTGTTACGACAGTGTTATGTTGTGGAACATAGTTTGAAAAAGGTACAAATGGAAGGAGATTTGAGCAGGGCAACTCAAAGTGACCGTGGAAGATTGAATCAACAGTTTAGGAAAAGGCAACAAACTTTTAAGGGAAAACAGGTTCAGAATTCTAGGACCAACGCACCTCCGGCATGTCGTACTTGTGGTCGGAACCATTACGGACGGTGTGGTATCGAAGGTGTGAGGTGTTATCAGTTCCAGAAGGTGGGCCACTTGGCGAGGGATTGTCCTCAGGGTAGGAATCAGGCACTAGGGAAGAATATCGGCCGAGTGTATACCTTGGATGCGAGGAAAGCAAAGAGTGACAACTCCTTGATTGCGGGTACGTGTCTCGTAAATGGACATCCTTGTTTTGTTTTATTTGATTGTGGGGCAACGCATTCTTTTGTGTCCACGCGTTGCGTGAAGCGACTTGGGTTGCAAGCTGTTCCTTTGTCTCCTCCTATGGTGGTTACTACTGCCATGGATGAGATTGTAGAGACACCGTTGATGTGTGAAAATTGTGTATTATCGGTGAATGAAAGAGTTTTCCAGATTGATCTTATTTGTTTGCCGCTTAAGAAAGTGGATGTTGTTCTGGGAATGGATTGGCTTTCTGCTAATTCGGTGTTTATTGGGTGTGAGGAAAAGCTGATCATTATTCCGTCCGAAGAGGCTACTTCGAAAGATGTGTTAACTACTATTTTAGAAGGTACGGTTGGAATGATTAATTTCTTGTTTGAGGAAGAAAAGTCTGTTCTTTTGATTTTTACTAAGGAGGAGAGTAATAACATCCCAGTTTTGAGTATTCCGGTAGTTTGTGACTTTCCTGAAGTTTTCCCCGAGGATATCACTTCTCTTCCTCCGGAGCGGGAAGTGGAATTCTCTATTGACCTGATACCGGGAACGGCTCCAATATCCGTTTCTCCTTATCGGATGGCACCACTTGAATTAAGAGAATTAAAGGATCAATTGGAAGACTTGTTGGCTAAGCATTTTGTTCGACCCAGTGTTTCACCCTGGGGAGCTCCAGTGTTATTGGTAAAGAAGAAGGATGGTGGAATGCGGCTGTGTATTGATTACAGTCAATTGAATAAGGTCACCATCAAGAATAAATACCCATTACCAAGGATAGACGACCTGTTAGATCAATTGAAAGGAGCCTGTGTGTTCTCGAAGATTGATTTACGATCGGGTTATCATCAGATTCGTGTGAAGAGTTCAGATGTACCAAAAACTGCGTTTAGAACCCGTTACGGTCATTATGAATTTTTGGTGATGCCTTTCGGTGTGACGAATGCTCCTGCAGTTTTAATGGATTATATGAATCGGATATTCCAACCATACTTGGACCAATTTGTGGTGATCTTCATTGATGACATTCTTATTTATTCTCGTGATCCTCAAGAGCACGGAGAACACCTAAGAATTGTTTTATCCATCTTACAAGAGAAGCAACTTTTTGCAAAGTTAAGCAAGTGTGAGTTTTGGATGTCTGAGGTTAATTTTCTTGGTCATGTCATATCCCAGGGAGGTGTAGCGGTCGATCCATCAAAAGTTGAAGTGGTGATTAATTGGGAGAGACCGAAGAATGCTTCTGAAGTTAGAAGTTTCTTGGGATTGGCAGGGTACTATAGAAGGTTTATTAAGGGGTTTTCGCAGTTGGCTTTACCATTGACGAGACTTACTCGAAAGAATTATTCGTATGAGTGGGATTCGGCTTGTGAAAGAAGTTTTAGGAGTTTGAAGGAGAGATTGACTACCGCTCTTGTTTTGGTTATTCCTGATCCTAGCAAGTCATATGAGGTATATTGTGATGCATCGAAGAAGGGTTTAGGCGGAGTGTTAATGCAGGAGGGACATGTAGTGGCTTATGCTTCACGACAGTTGAAAGTCCATGAAGAGAATTACCCAACGCATGATTTAGAATTGGCGGCAGTTGTATTTACCTTGAAAGTGTGGCGTCACTATTTGTATGGTGTACGTTTTGAGATGTTTAGCGACCACAAGAGGTTAAAGTACTTATTTGATCAGAAAGAGTTGAACATGCGTCAGAGGAGATGGATGGAATATTTAAAGGATTATGACTTGGAGTTAAAATACCATCCGGGTAAAGCAAATAAGGTGGCGGATGCATTGAGTAGGAAGGTGTTGCATAATGTCGAGTTGATGATGTTAGAGTATACCTTAACGGAAAAGTTTAGAGATCTAAATCTTCAATTTAATTGGGCTCCTGATTTTGTGGTTATGGGAAATTTGAATATCACCTCTACTCTCAGGGAAGAAATCCAGCAAGAGCAAGGGTTAGACGAGAAGTTACAGGAAGTGTTACTACAACCGGGTTTTGTGCGAGCTATCGACGGAACTGTTTTGTTTAACCAAAGGGTTTGTGTCCCGGATAGCACGGAGTTAAAACGAAGGATTTTGGAAGAAGCGCATAAGGGTGCTTTTACTATCCATCCGGGGTCTTCAAAGATGTATCAAGATTTAAAGAGGGCCTATTGGTGGCCCGGGATGAAAAAGGATATTGCGGTGTATGTGTCGGAATGTGCAGTGTGCCAACAAGTAAAAATTGAACACTAACGGCCGGGTGGCCTGTTGCAACCTTTAGAAATTCCGACGTGGAAATGGGAGAGTATTTCAATGGACTTCGCAGTGGGATTACCCCGTGCACAGGGTGGTTATGATTCGATTTGGGTAATTATGGATCGGTTAACGAAATCAGCTCATTTCTTAGCTGTGAAGACTACCTACAAGGCGAGTCATCTCGCAAGGTTGTTCATTTTAGAGATAGTAAGATTGCATGGTATTCCTACTAGTATCGTTTCAGATAGAGATCAAAAGTTTACCTCAAGATTTTGGAGAGCTTTTCAACAAGCCATGGGAACAAGGTTATGTTTGAGTACGTCGAATCATCCGCAAACAGACGGTCAAACGGAACGGACAATACAAACTATGGAGGACATGTTGAGAGCTTGTGTACTCGAAAGTGGAGGAAATTGGATAGAACTTTTGCCATTGATAGAATTCTCTTATAACAACAGTTATCATGCAAGTATTGGTATGGCACCTTACGAGGCGTTATATGGTAGGAAAGCTAATAAAGTATACTTTCCTATGAAAATGGTTTTAAGATTGTTGGCCGATTTAATTATGTCGGGATTTTTAGAATAGTGTTGTTTTGTCGACTTTTATCGTTTAATAATGGGTAATTATTGTTGAAATTGTATGCATGTTAAAATACGGAATAGGTAGAGTGAGGAACATTACCATAAGCAATGTCAGGAAAATATAGAATGAATAAACACTAGTATGGAACATGCGTGTTAACCGTTTGGTTGTGATAAGGCATAATGACCTTGTGATTGTCGAATACAATCACGTTTGTGTGTGATCACGTAATCGTAACCGGTTATTTTTGCGAGTGAGTTTCATGGGTCTCGAGCTCCTCTGAAACATGTGCACAACTACTTGGCAGGTTTCCCGCGTGCAGTACGAATGGCGCTCTGGGAGCGTATGCTTGTGACGGTTAATGGCTCGTGTGAAGTGACGGTTCATAACGGTTAATCGCCCGTAGAACCCGAATACATTCGTATGTCAAGTAGGTTACCAGGATCCATGACTCGGGTCGACTTCTAGACGTAGAAGCGGACGGGAACAGGGGATGCCTTGGTGTGGTTACCGATTAGTGATATTGTGAGTTGATGAACTCATGGCATGTTTCCATATAGTGTGGGTGTACTCAAAGTCATTTCCCTTCCCTTTGACTTGAGTTAGGTTTATTAGAACCTTGTAGAGCCGAGAGGACTTTAAGATAGGGAACTCACTGAGATTTGATGTATCTCACCCCACTGTTGTTGTTTACATCACAGGTACTGCAGGTTCCGCGAAGGGTAAGGATAAGGCCGTGTGATTATCCTTACTTATCTGGTGGCTTTGCTTCCGTTGTGGAGTTTTTTTTATATCATTAGTGGTCTAGTTCTTAGTATTTTGTTTTTGAAACATCTTGTAGATATACTATGCCGTAGTTTTTTTGTATTAGGATTTTGGGCATATATATGTATAATGTGTCTACTAGGAACTTATTGTATATTTCAGTACCAAAAGTGGACTTCATGTATAATATATGATTTGATGCATGTATATATATATATATATATATATGGGTTTTACATTACCAACAAAGGATGGCAACACTTGGACCATTTCTCCAATTTAATGGAAGGGGGAAGCTCTACGTTGAAAAAATCGTCGAAGAGGTAAAAATTTAAGCGTGGAAATGGTTGAGAAAGAAAGCTAACCTGATATCAGTTGATTTGGCAGCCTGGTGCTTAAATCTTGTCTCATGCTTAGAATCCAGCAAGTAGCTAAACATGCATTATCACGGCTAGAGGTCTCGAATTATTTTCTGCCTCGACAAAATTTGTTACTCTTAGTTGTACCAGAGGAAATTCAGGGTCGTTAGCAGACATCATATGTATCTTTGCTTGAGTCTCTTTTGATGGCTATACTCATTTCTATTGTTTAGACATTATATTGACCCTGGATGGGGGATTTTAGGAGAAAGACGGGGTTTTAGAACCCACAAGTTTTAACTCTAGCTGGAGATTAATCCAGAATTTGGGGTTTCTCCCTATGTTTGTAGGGAACTTGAGAATGTATTTGAGACTCAAGAGGGATTTAGACTGTCCAAGTCTATTAGTGTGGTCTATCTTTGTACAATGCCCAAGAGGAGGTCGACTCGTTTAAGGGATGAGTATCAACCCTAAAAGTGGTCTGAGGGCTTTTGTGGCTCTTTTTAGAAAGACAGCTCTAGCAAAGGATGACTAAGTTTTGTCATATACCTCTAAGAGGTCGTGAGGGTCGTTGTATGAAGCCCAAGAGAAGGCATGAAAACTTTTAAGAAGCCGACGCGTCCTTGTACAAAGCCCAAGTGGAGGCGGGTATGCTTTTCGGAAGCCTGTGGGTCCCAAACCAAGAAAAGTTCAAGAAATGCTATTCACTGAGAATAAATCATTTAGTGAAAATTATGAGGTTTGAAGAAGCTCAAGAGATGCTATTCACCGAGAATAGATCAACTCTGGGGAGTAGAACTTCTTTGACAATTTCTAGGGGTGACAGTCTGAGAAAAGGTTCACGAGGAATACTGCCTTTCTCTTTGTTCCATATTGTTTAACCCCAAGAGAAGGGAAGACTGTATCTGGGAATCCTATGGGGATCTAGTTTTGACTGTATTTAAGAGTGACCAACATGGCTTTACCTAGTTCTAGACCTAGTTGCCGGGGAAAACTCTAAATAACTATACTTAGTATATATACAGTTGATATATGACAAGTATGTAAAAGAGTATGAAAGAAGACTAACCATGCGCAGCTTCCCACAATACAATTATATATATTTGACATGTATTTAAAAGAATGAAATAAGACTAACCAAGCGCAGCTTCCCACAATACAGTTATATATATATATATATATATATAAGCAAGTAAATGAAAGAGGATAAAACTTACAGGCGAGCAAGCTTCCATGTTGTATTGTTAGTTGTTCAAAGAAATTAAAGAAAGTTTTGATAACAACTGTAAATTTGAATCTAAATCAAAAGGGAAGTTGTTTTGAAAAGATTGTACTGGGACTTATACAACGTCTGAGGCCCAAAAGGTTTTCTGTACAAAGGAATGGGTCTTACAACTCAAGGAGAAACCCAAAGATTATTTTTGAAAAGAAAGATGGGACTTACAACACGAGGGTAGGCCTAGATGGTTTGTTTGAAAACGGCGATCGCGCCGAGGTTTTTGAAAACACAGTGGGTCTTATACAATATCTGAGGCAAAACAAGGTATCTTATTTACAAGGAATGGGTCTTACACTCTATTAGAGGCCCAAAGAGTTGAAAAATGAATATAGATGGGTCTTATAGCTCAAGGAGAAGCCCAATTGGTTTTATTACAAAGGCGACGATCGCGCCGTTGTTTTGAAAATATACAGAGGGACTTATACAATGTGTGAGGCCCAAAATGTTTTGTTTACAAAGGGGTGAGACTTAAACTCTATCAAGAGGCCCGTGAGTGTTTGAAAAATATTTGTGAGGGTGAAAATCAAAGAAACCCTAATTTCATCATTTTTAAAAGTAAATTCTTAAAGAAAATCAATAAATAATGATAAAATACCAAATAAACTTGAATAAACAACTTGTGATTTTTGGTTAAGATTTGAAAAATGATGTTTTAATCACGAGATGAATTAAAACTCATTTGGTTTTGATTTTCAAGATAAAAATCCACTTTTAAAAGTATTTAAAACAATTAAAAATGAATTTATTTACAAAAATACCAACTATATGAAATAATTAATATAAATATGATTTTTTTGTGGAATAAAATATTTTAACATTTTTATGATTTTTTGCAAAAAGAACCAATAAAAAATCATTAAAATTGAAAGATAAATTAATTTTCCAAATCATTTAAAATAATATAACAAATATTTAAAAAATGGAAAAAGTGGTAAAAAGGAGGATCTGGGGTGAGGGGGATTCGAACCCCAGACCTCTTGTGTGCTGCGTGCGCCTTCTACCACTGGGGCGGTGATACATCCGTGTATCAAAACCACCCCATGAGTACATGAGACATGCCTTGCTTTTGGCCTGACCAAGGCAAAGCAAGGCAAGGTTTTGGCCAAAAACGTGAAGCTGTAACTTTGTCATTTCTCCATGGATTGGGACAAAATTAAGGTCTATCTTGCCTAGAATTTCACAAGGAATCCAATGGTGGTGCTGGTTTTTTCAGATGAGGCTCCAATTTCAAAACCCGATGGTGTTCTTGAAATAGGCCTATAATTGCATTTTCTATGCTACCTCTTGTTACAAGCATGAATTACATGATGAATTGGTTCAAACACAACATATATAACATGTATGAGATGTGCATGATTAGTGGAATTCAAAGCAATGCATATTTCAAAGAGTTCAAGTTGTGATGCTTACTTCTTTAGGAGCTTTTTGGGCTATCTGCCAAGTTTCTTGTGCCAGAAGCAATTTGATGCTTTAGACACTCTCAATTGATCCCTTAGAAGCTTTTAGAATGGTTGGAACCAGCTGGAATCCTCAGGAATAAGTTTGAGCTCTTTCTTGCAAAAAGGGCAAAAGTGACCAATATGGCAACCCTCTCAAATGGTGTTCTAGATGTGGGGAACCATTTTGGACAGTTCAAGGATGATATTTGGAGTGTGTTTGAGGTTTTATCTGGTTTTGAAAGTGACTGAATCAAGACATGGCTTGAAAAATGCAAAAAAGTCCAATTTTAAAGTTTTGAGAGGGGACTTTGAGATTTTGGTGTTACAGGTCACATGTGAGAGTTTGGACAGCTTAGATATGACATATTGGATGTGTTTGGATCATGAGTTGTGGTGGAAATGCTCTCTAACTCAAAAACTCAGAGTTACCTTGCAAAAGAAGGCATTTTGGCCTAGAGAAAGGGATTTTGAGGAAAGCAAGTGTTGTAGTGCTTTGGTGTACTCAAACTGAGCACAAATGAGCTCTATATATAGTAGAGTAAGTTTGTTTATCAAGAAATAGTGTGTGGCAACTACAGCGGGCCTTTGGCCAATGGTGATCAAATGGAATCTCAAGTCTCCTCGAGCCATTGACTAGAGGATAGGGCACAGGCTTTGAAGCTTTGGTTCAGAGATAAGTCTTGACTGAATTCAGTTGGAATAGGCCCAATTTATACCACCTTGGTGTATCCATTGAATGCTTGAAAATAAAATTGGATATTTGGCATCTTTGTAGCCTTTTAGGTTTGGCATGCTATTTGTAGATTCTTGGACTTTGGAGGCTTGGAGATCAGATCATCCCCCTTGGATTTGATCCTCAGATGTGTGCAAAATGATGACAAGGCTTGGATTTATCAGATTTGATCAAATCGAGCAAAATGCATAAAATCTGCCAAATCTGTCTTGGAAAAATCAGTTCATGAGGCCATGTTTCAAGGGTTGTATCTCCTTGCTTAAATGGAATTTGGAGATGATCTGGTACTTGTTAGAAAGCCCTCATGGCATACTTCAACTTTGATGTCCAACCCAAGACTTGGTTTGACTTGGATCAAGGTGAAAAATGTCCCTACATTTTGGAAAAAGTAAGGCAGATTTTGACTTAGTGAAAATTTCACTAAGTGTTGGAAAAATGTGATTTTCATGTTTTCAGCCATTTTGATCACTCCGTAACTAAAAATCCATGAAGAATTGGAATGAGATGTAGGTGACACTTTTAAAGTATGTCATGAGAGCTACAAATCCATCTTTGGACCATCCAAAATGGTTGCTTGGATCCCAAGTTATGATCCTTGAAAGTTGGTACCCTAGCCACTTTATTCCATAACTTAGAAAAATTCTAAGTTTTTTATGGTTACCCCTTTTACAAGTTAACTCGTTTTCTTTGGTTTTTCTTGATGAATGATGATTCAAATCACATATCAACATTGTTTTAGGGTTAAGGAACCTTGGTTGACCAAAAAATAAAAAAGTCAAACTTTGACTTTTTATACAGTTGACTTTTTATCAGATGAATTTTAAACTGTGCGATCCTCTATAAAATCAAGTCTTTGACCTAAATCAAACTTAATAGATGGATTCCATAGGTGATATAGGGTGTATTGAATCATGTCCCAAGGTTTGGGAACATGTCTTAGTCAAAAGTCAAAGATACAGTTGACTTTTTCTTCAAAACCCTAATTGTGGTTTAGATGAAATTGAAACTTGTGAATCAAGCTTCTTAGATCAATCCATTGTTGCAAATGGATCAATGTGGTGTATTGGAGACCCTCAAATCATGTCTTGAGGTCTTGGCTCATGTTTTATCCCAAAAGTCAACTTAGGGGTGAATTAGGTCAAGAAACCCTAATTCCTGATTTTTTGTGAATGCATCCCCTAAGGCTAAATTGACTTGATGATTGGGTTCATGAGGTCCCTTAGAGTATCTTAGGTTATGCTTTGAAGCATTGGCTCATGCCGAGAGGAAAATTTCCACCTGGAGGCCCTGGTCGACCAAAACCCTAATTTGGTGACATTGTCGATCTTGAGGCTTAATCCACTTGGAATGTAGCAACTTTGTGCTTGGTTCTTTGATGTGGGAGTCCTCTTGATCCTTTATGGGTGTTAGAGAGGTTAGACAAGTTGAAGATCATGTCAATTCTTGAATGATCCCTTGTCTAAGGCTCTGAGAGGGCTTGAAACTCTAATTCTTGGTTGTGGTGAATACTCACCCCTCTTTGAGGAGATTAGTGAGACATGCTGGTTCATCCATATTGTGATGATGATTTACACAATGATGGGAAATCTTAGTGGTCAAAATTTGGGGTATGACACTATATTGGCCACTTTTGCCCCTTTTGCAAAAAAAGGCCTATACTTGTTCTTGAGGATTCCAGCTGGTTCTGATCATCCTAAAAGCTTCTAAGGGATCAATCAAGATTGTTCAAAGCATTGAAGTACTTCTGGCACAAGGAACTTGGCAGATAGCACAAGAAACTCCAAGAGGTAAGTGCATCACAACTTGTACTCTTTAAATCATGCATTGCTTTGAGGTCCATTGAACATGGACCTCTCATACATATCATATGTGTTGTGTTTGAACCAAATTATCATGCTATTATTGCTTGTACCTTGAGATAGCATAGAACATGCAAAATTTGGCCTATTTTGAAATCACTATCGGATTTTAAAATGGAAACATTTTCTGAAAATTCCAAGGGCACCATTGGATTCCTCATGAAATTCTAGGTAAGATGCGTCTAAATTTTGTCCCAATCCATGGAGAAATGAGAAAGCTAGAGCCTTCATGCAAATCCACCAAGACTAGGTTTTTTGCCTTGGCCAGGCCTAAAAACCAAGTCACCCATACATACACATGGGGTGGTTTTGATACACGGATGTATCACCACCCCAGTGGTAGCGCGCATGTGTGTTTGGCTTGATGGTTGTGTGTTCAACACCCACCCAAACCATTTTTTCACTTTGCCATATTTTGATATTTTTGCTATTTTTATGGTTTTTATTAATTAATTCCAAAATTAATTTATCTCTCAATTTTAATTATTTTTTATTGGTTCTTTTTTTGAAAATTCCCAAAAAAGTTAAAATATTTTATTCCATAAAAATTTCACAAAAATATTATTTATTTCATAAGAATTATGTTTTATTTGTTGTTTTAACACTTAAAATATTCCTTTCTCTTGATTTTGCAAATTCAAATCATTCTATGAATGAAACATGATTTTCCAAACATTAATCCAAGATCACAACTTGTTTTTCACACATGTTTGATATTTTTGATCATTTTAATTGAATTTTTATTCAATTAAAATACATTTTAAAAATCAAATTAGGGTTTTGATTATGTTCACCCTCACAAATCTTTTTCAAAACACTTTTGGGCCTTTAATAGAGAGTAAGACCCAACCCTCCTTTGTACATAAATAATTTTTGGGCCTCAGACATTGTATAAGTCCCAGTACAGTTTTCAAAACGACGGTGCGATCATTGTCTTTCCATGGGCCTCTCCTTGAGTTGTAAGACCCATCCTTTGTACAAAAATAAACTTTTGGGCCTCTAATAAACTGTAAGAGCCAATCCTTGTTGTACATAAATCTTTTTGGGCCTCAGCCATTGTATAAGTCCCACTGTGTTTTCGAAAATCTCGGGGCGATCGTCACCTTTTAAACAAAAACCATCTGGGCCTACCCTTGTGTTGTAAGTCCCATTTCTTTTCTTTTTCAAATCTTTGGGCCTCTCCTTGAGTTGCAAGACCCATCCCTTTGTACATAAAACCTAATTTGGACCTTAGTCATTGTATAAGTCCCGATACAATTTTCAGATCAACGGTACGATTACTGTTTTTCATCTGGGCCTCTCCTTGAGTATAAGCCCCAATCTTCTTTTCAAAAACAACTTCCCTTTTGATTTAGGTTTAAACTCATAGTTGTTATCAAAACTTTCTTTAATTTCTTGAACAACTAATCATACAACTCTTACAATGGAAGCTTGCTCGCCTGTAAGTTTTATCAGCTTTCTTTTACATACTCACATATATATATATATATATATATATATATATATATATATATATATATATATATATATATATTTATTTATTTATTTGTTTATGCTAGAAGCTTGCTCACCTGTAAGTCCTCCTACCTTCTCTTTTACATACAGTATATATTTCATATGTATATATATATATATGCCTGTATATTATCTACTTAGAGTTTTCCGTGGCAATTAGGTCTAGAACTAGATAAAGCCAGTGGTCACTCTTTCAACTGTCAAAACTAGTTCCCCATAGGAATTCCAGATACAGCCTTACCTTCTCTTGGGCTTATACAATATAGAACAAAGAGAAATGCATTATTCCCGGTGAAACTTTTCTCAGACTGTCACTATTAGAAATTGTCAAAGAAGTTCATTTCCCCATAGAGGATTAATTCCCGGTGAAACCTCTCTTGAATTTCTTCAAACCCTAGAACTGTTCACTAAAGAAAAGATTATTCTCGATGAAAATTTTCTTGAACTCTTCTTAAGTTTGGACCCACAGTCTTCCTAAAAGCATCCCAGCCTTCTCTTGGGCTTTGTATAAGGACCCTCCGGCTTCTTAGAAGTTCTCATGCCTTCTCTTGGGCTTAATACAAGGACCCTGAAGACCTCTTAAAGGTATATGACAGAACTTACTAAAGAGTCAAAACCTTGGACAATTTAGGGTTGATTCTCATCCCTTAAAACATCAGCCTCCTCTTGGGCATCATACAAAGATAAACTCTTCCATACCAGTAGACTTTGACAGTCTAATCTCCTCTTGGATCTCAAAGACATTCTCAATTTCCCTATAAACATAGGATAAACCCTGGTCATTTAGCCAATATCCAGTAGAGTTGAAACCTCTATAGGTTTTCAAAACTCAATCTTTAAACTCTCACTTTAAATTTCCCCAGTCAGGGCCTGCTTATCATCAGTATAACACTATCCCAAATCAGAACCTCAAGGTATTTGATACCTCAACTCTTCTGTAACCCTCAATAAGAGTTGATTCCTCGACTTGGACACGCCTCTGGATCTCAATAATCCTTAGCAAAAGCAAGCCTCCTCTTAAGCTTTGTATAGTGATTTTCCTCAGCAGAATTAGTCCCAACAGCACCCTTTTGTTGGGTCCACCTTCTCTCTTTAAAATCTCTTGTTGAGTCAACCCTTTTTCAGCCTCAATCTTGGGCTTTGTACCAGACAAACAAAGTACTCTCTTGTTGAGTTAATCAAAATAAAAAGCACTCTCTTGTTGAGTCAATCACCTTTTCAGCACTCTCTTGTTTAGTCAATCTCCTAAAAGGACTCTTATTAAGCCTCAATCTTGGGTTTTGTACAAGACACCATAAATACTCTCTTGTTGAGTCATTCCTTTTAACCTCAATCTTGGGCTTTGTACAAGACATATATAAAATTTCTCCAACAAAGTCAAAGTCCTTCATAACCTTCTCTTAAGCTCTGGATAAATATCTTCCCTAGCGAAGTCAATTCCTCCCAGCCTTCTTTTAGGCTTTGAGAATTAATATCCCTGAGCAGAGTCAATCCACTTTCTAGCCCCAATCTTGGGCTTTGTACAAGACACCCATAAATATCCTCTCACTAGTAGAGTCAACATTGTTCAGCCTCAATCTTGGGCTTTGTATAAGACACCAAATAAAGCACTCTCTTGTTGAGTCAGTCTCATTTCAGCCTCAATATTGGGCTTTGTACAAGACACCGTATAAATCTCTCCAACAGAGTCAATCTTCTTTTAGCCCCAATCTTGGGCTTTGTACAAGACAGATAAGATCTCTCACCCATAGAGTCAGTTTCCTCTTTTAGCCTTAATCTTGGGCTTTGTACAAGACAGACAAAATATTTCCCCAGAAAAGTCAACTTTTAGCTTCCTCTTAGGCTTTGTATAATGATATCCCCAAAAGAGTCAAATCTCTTTTAGCCTCAATCTTGGGCTTTGTACAAGACAGATAAACACTCTCTTGTTTAGTCAGTCTTTTCGAGCCTCCTCTTAGGCTTTGTATAAAGACTTCCCCAGTGGAGTCAATCAATCTCTTAGCTTCAACCTTGGGCTTTGATCAAGGGACATACAAAAATCAACATCCCCTTAGAGAAAAATCTAAAACTCTCTGTAAAAAGACATTTCTCTGTGTTATTACACATCAAAACAGATAAATCAAAATAAACCATAATTCCAGATAACTGCTATAAGTGGCACACTTGTTGATTCAAATATCCAAGTTGTCGTCCATCTCTTATCCTGGCAAACTTCCTCTTTCATCTAATTGCTGTAAGTGGAAAGCCTCTAGATTATTTATATCCATGCCACTGTCCTTCTCTTAGCATGGAAAGCTCCTAAGGAAAAATGGCATTGCTCTACACTGAGTTAACGTTTTCTCCTTCAGGACAAATCCCTCATAAAGGCAATTACGGCATTGCTAGATTCTCGTATCCTAGTTAAAGTAATTTTCCTTTATAAACAAGTCATTCAACAGTTGTGATAAACAGACGAGGTGTCTCCCTTTAGAGATAACAAATTCTCTCTCAGTCAAACCTATTGCTTCAATCTTGGGCTTTGAACAAGACACAAATACTCCTTTAGCTTCAATCTTTGGCTTTGAACAAGACACCAAAACATATTTTCCTCCCATAGAATATGAGGAACTACGATTGCTCTGATTTCCATGTTTCTTTAAACGGGAATACGTAGGCATAAGATTGCGAAATCTTAGCGAGCACACCAATCAAAAACTTTAGGTCCAGTACCTTCACACACAAATCAAAACTTAGGTCCAGTACCTCACCAAAATCATCAAAAACTCTCCCTCTCTCAACACTCCCAAAGGAGAAACTTTCCCAACCCACAACAGATAAACACCATTAAGTATAAAAGCAGAATCTAATGCTAACAACATGTGGATAACCACATATAGGATGGGTAATTGACAACTCCCCATTGTATAACCTGACCCCGAACTCCCCGAATCTCTCTTAGAGTTTGTTCAATTAAACATTCGCGTGCAAGGTTAGTTTTAGATAGCTTCCCTTTCCCTTCCAGCTTCACGAGATAAATAAGAAATCAGAAAGTAGCACCCCACTCCTACCATTGCGGTGAGGAGAAACCCATGACGATAAGGTGGTCGCGTCACCGACAAAAATCGCACGCTACAACTGGTTGTAAGGGGAGATAAGAGACTAGAGAGGTCATTGGTTGGGCAGTTTCGCTAAATATTTGGGGCAATGTAGGGCTTTTATGACAGAGTTGTGGGGTGTTTTTGAAGGATTCAAACTCACTAAGACTTTAGAGTTGTGCTTGGTTGAGATTAATGTGGATTCCACTGTAAAAGTGCATCCCATAGAGAAGGGAAAGCCGAACAGGTAGCCTTGATTGTGAAGGTTATTCGATGATCATGAAGTTGTGAAGGTGTTGCATTGTTTTTGAGAAGTGAAAAGTGTGTTGACACGATGGCGAATGTAGGATGCACTCTTGACTCAGAGTTTATCCTTTTAAATTTGGCACCGGAGTTTATTTCAAGCTTTTTAGATGATGATGTTAGAGGTATAACTATCCCTAAAATGCTCATTACACATGACTAGAAGGAAAGATTGGTTTGTTAACATTAAGCCCTCGTCGAAGAACACGGTGAAGTTTGCAAATGACAACACTCTAGCAGCTGAAGGTGTTGGTGATGTTCTGATTATGAGGAAAGATGGCAAGAGCTCAATAATTTCCAATGTGTTGTACATACCAGGCTTGAAGAGTAATTTGCTCAATATAGGGCAGTTGGTCGTAAAGAACTACAAGGTAGTTGTCAAAGACAAGATGATGAGAGTCCTCGACGCAGGTGGTAGGTTGATCTTGAAGGCTCCAATGTCTCAGAATAGGACCTTCAAGATTGAACTCAAAGTGATGGAGCACAAGTGCCTAGCAACTGCAGCCAGCAGAGATGAGTGGTTATGGCATTTTCGACTAGGCCATCTCAACTTCAATGACATCTGAGAGCTGAAGAGAAGAAATATGGTTTTAGGATTACCAGAAATCGACATTCCAAGTGAAGAATGTGAAGAGTGTGTTCGGTCGAAACAACACAAGAATAGCTTCACCAAGGATGCAGGAAGGAAGTCGAAGGCGATTCTGGAAGTCATATACTCTGATGTATGTGGTCCAATCCAGCTGGATTCGATTGGTGGCAACAAATACTTTATCACGTTCATAGATGATTACAGTCGAAAGTTGTGGACTTACCTTATCAAGAAGAAAAGTGATGTGATCGAGGTATTTTCCAGATTCAAATCTATGGTCAAAAGACAGAGTGGTCGAAATTTGAAAATTCTGAGGACTGATGGTGGTGGAGAGTATGTTTTGAAAGAGTTCAATGCATTATGTGAAAAGGAAGGGATTGTGCATGAGGTGGTGCCACCCTACACTCCACAGCAAAATGGCATTGTAGAACGAAACGACAGAACCATCATGAACATGGTGAGAAGTATGTTGAATGGAAAGCACTTACCCAAAGAATTATGGGGAGAAGCGGTTTCGACATCAACATATACTTTGAACAGATGTCCGACAAAGAAGCTTGAAGGAATCACACCAGAAGAATGTTGGTCTGGTGTCAAGCCTAGCCTCAGTCACTTGAAGGTGTTTGGATCTATAGCACATAGACATGTGCCAAATCAGTTGAGAAGGAAGCTTGATGACAAGTCAAATCAGATTATCTTGATAGGATATCATTCGACTGGAGGTTATAAACTGTTCGACCCAGTGAATAAGCAGGTAGTGATCAGTAGGGACGTGATCATAGATGAGCTTAAAGAATGGGATTGGACTGAGAATGTCAAGAAGGATTCAGTGAGAATCTCTTATGAAGAGCCAGCCACTGAAGTCGAAAGAAAAGTTCGATAGGAACCAGTCATAGATGAAGTAGGTCCAAGCAAACCTCGACGAACAAGACACATGCCTGCAAGGTTGCAAGAATGTGTAATTACATCCGATGATATGATCGATGAAGAAGGTGAGCTGGTACATTATACTTTCTACGCAGATGTAGAACCAGTCAATGCAGCTGAGGCATTGAAAGATTCAATGTGGGTGAAAGCAATGAATGATGAGTTAGAGTCCATCAAAGTCAACAACACCTGGTCACTTATTGAATTGCCTCAAGGCAAGAAGGCAATTGATGTGAAGTGGGTTTACAAGGTAAAGGTGAATCCTAGAGGAGAAGTAACTCGACACAAGGCGAGACTTGTGGCGAAAGGATTTCTACAGAAGGAAGGAATCGACTTCGATAAAGTGTTCGCACCTGTTGCTAGGATCGAAACAATCAGGTTGGTTGTTGGTCTAGAAAATATGAACAATTGGCACACATGTCAGATGGGCGTGAAGTGTGCATTCCTTAATGGCCCCTTAGATGAAGAAGTTTATGTCGCACAACCAGCTGGGTATGTGAAACGAGGCGAAGAAGGAAAGGTGTACATGTTGCATAAAGCCCTGTATGGACTTAAACAAGCTCCAAGAGCTTGGAATAAGAAAATCGACAACTTCTTAAGGGAGAAGGAATTTGTGAAGTGTACGACTGAGCATGGAGTGTGTGTAAGGAGAAGCAATAATGAATTGCTTATACTATACCTCTATGTCGATGACCTGTTGATAACAGGGAGTTGCAAGAAGTAGATCAAAGATTTCAAACATGACCTAAGCGAGGAGTTTGAAATGTCAGACTTGGGAAATCTCTCATATTTCCTTGGCATCAAATTATACAAGACTAGTAGAGGTTTGATGATGCACCAAAGAAGATATGCAGGCAAAATACTCAAGAGATTTGAGATGCAAGATTGCAACCCAACTTTGACTCCAGCTAAGACCAGACTGCAACTGTCGAAGGACTCAGATGAAGATGATGTCGACCCAACCCAACACAGAAGACTTATTGGATCACTTATATACCTTTGTCATACAAGGCCTAACTTAGCATACAGTGTGGATATGGTAAGTAGATTCATGCAGAAGCCAAAGGTATCACACCTAGCAGCAACGAAGAGGATACTGAGGTACCTGAAAGGAACTCTCGACTACAGCATTTAGTTTCCTGCAGCTGATGAAGGGAAAGAATGCAAGTTAGTGGGATACACCGACTCTAGCTGGTGTAGTGATGTTGAGGATAGAAAATTCACAGCTGGATATGTGTTTATGTTAGATGGTGCACCGGTTGCTTAGAGTTCGAGAAAGGAGCCAGTAGTGGCACTGTCATCATGCTAAGCAGAATATATAGCTGCTTCTCTTTATGCATGTCAAGCAACCTGGATGGTGAACTTGGTCGAAGAGATTACAGGGAAAAGTCATGGTGCAATTACCATGAAGATCGACAGCATGTCAGCTATCAACTTAGCGATGAATCCAATAGCACACGGTCAAAGCAAGCACATTGAAATGAGGTTCCATTATCTTCGAGAGCAGGTAGCAGAAGGGAAGATGAACTTGGAACACTGCAGAACTGAGAATCAGATTGCAGATATCATGACAAAGGGAATGCAGGTCGAAGTTTTCAGAAGACTAAGAGCCATGATGAATGTAGACAGCTTAGACACAATGAATTAGGTGGTGTGTTGAGTTCTAATTCGTTGTGTCGAAGTGTCGAAGCAAGAATGTGTCGAAACAGTTGTTTCACACAGATTTGATTTAGATTTGATTTGATATAGTTCCAAAATAGGAATTTGGGCTTTTATAGTTTTGGACTTTGGCTTGGAGAACAAGCAAACCTAAATCTATAAATAGGGAGTAACCCTTATTTTTGTAATCATCACAACACATTGTAATTCACGGTTTACAGTTGCAAGTGAATAGAAAGAGAAAAATTTCATTGCTTGTGGGTAACAACCTTCTTCTGCAAATTCTCTTAGAATCCTAATTTCTTTTCTTTCTCTATTTTCTTCTTTTCTTTGGTATTGCTTCGCTAAGAACACTTCTTGTTTATCAAGAAAGGGTCGGAATTCCGATAGGTTTTGGGTTAATTCCAACACTGCATAACTAGCAAGTTGGCTTTAACAAAACTCATTTAAATTATAATTGGTCTACCCCTTCTTGTCCATTATTTTATATCACCAATGACTTTAAAAATGTGACGAAAGAGAAGAGCACGGAAGGGAAAATTAAAATTCGGCTTATGTCTCTTGTCTTTCTTCGGAATCGGATACATATTATACTATTTAAGAGATGTTAGTATAATTGGTATGCAATTGGAGAAACTTTTTGAATTTCTCGGCAGTAAAAACGAAAAGTAAATAGGCATTAATTAAGTTAAAATGGGCAGTAAAAGTATAGTTCATGTATCCTTTGCATACTGTCATACTCTTTGTTTTTTTTTTGGTAAGTTGTGCGTTCCTCGATAGCTAGGTGGCCCATACTTGTAATAATTGTAATATATAAAAATGTTCTCTTAGAGGTTTTTTATTTTCTTCTGTAAATTGTGCCATCTTCTAGAGATAATTAAGTTTCCCTTACTGCTATTTACTCTACTCATCACAATAAGTATCATTGTCTTTATATAAGCATCTATGTTAGGTTACCAATACTACTTTATTTGTTTATATTCTTTATATGTGACGGGTAGGAGCTCAAATTTCTGTATTGCTAATCTCCTATATAGGCAGTGAACTTTATTTATGTATTCTGTTCTTAATTGATAGCTATATATTGTTAGTTTTAGGTTTGCATTTTTACAGTTGTTTTCACATGCTTTTTATGAAGTCTCAAATCCAAAATTTGTCTTTTAAATAAACAAAATTTTAGATAACGACACCCTTTCATGCGTAGATAACCTAGATGGTTCCCGTTGAGTACACCAATTGTAAGGGGTGCTAATACATTCCCCTTGCATAACCTACTTCCGAACCCGACATTGGTTGCGACAACTATGTCCTATCCTTTTCCATCTGTGAGTTTTATCGATATTTTCCCTTTCCTTCTTTTGGGAATAAATAAAGTTGGGTGGTGACTCTCTGTTAGTCCATCCGCGAACTTTCTTTGCGAGGTCGTATTTTTTCGAGGTACGACAGGGCAGCAACGAAAAGTGAATTTCAAGGTTTATAAGAGTGAACCTATGGAAGAGTTTGAGATGACCTACCTCGGTCTCATGACATACTTCCTTGGTATTGAGTTCCACAAGTTAAAAATAGGACTCCTCATGCACCAAAGAAGATATGCTCTAGAGATATTGAAAAATTTTGAAATGGAGCATTGCAATGCTGCCATTTCTCCAACTAATTCAAGGCTACAGTTGTCTAAGAATGAGGATGAGCAAGATATTGATCCAACTCAATATAGGAGGTTGATTGGATCCTTGCATTATTTGTGCAACACGCGACCGAACTTGGCGTTTAGTGTCAGTATTGTGAGTAAATTCATAGGGAGACCGAATGTGTCTCACATGGCAGCAGTTAAGAGAATCCTACGGTATGTTGAAGGTTCTATTGGCCGCATAATCCTCTTTCCCGCAGTGGATACAGAAAAAAAATCAAATTTGCTTGGTTTTAGCGATTCCAATGTGTGCGGAGATAAAGATGATTGAAAGTCTACAGCTAGATACATCTTTATGTTCGGTACGACATCAATCTCATGGTGTTCGAAGAAGAAACCGGTAGTTGCACTCTCATCTTGTGAGGTCGAGTACATTGTCGCTTCATTATGTGCGTGCCAAGCCGTGTGGCTTATGAATCTATTGGAGGAGCTAGGCAGCAATGAGGGTGAGTCAGTCACACTCTTAGTTGACAACATTTCCACGGGTGTGGTAGACATGCAACACTTGAATTAATGTGGTGTGATGAAGTTTTTTGAAGTAATTCAAGTGTTGTAACCGGTTACAACGGGTGTGTAACCGGTTACACAGATGCATTCCAATAGCAGAAAAGTTGAAATATCGCAGGTGTAACCGGTTACCACTGAAGTTGATTTAATTTCCAAATTAATTTAGTCTCAGGTGTAACCAGTTACCCAGTTTGGTGTAACCAGTTACAGGCACGATTTTTTGTATTTTTTATTATTGTACTTACATATAAGTGTTTAGGGTTCCCTCCCCCTCCCCCTCCCCCCCTCCCCTCTCTCTCTCTCTCTCTCTCTCTCTCTCTCTCTCTCTCAAGAGTCAATCCCATGGATTGCGTTCATTGTCCCAGGAGGACTCTTTGAATGGTTGGTTATGCCTTTCGGTCTCAAAAATGCACCCACAGTTTTCCAACGGAAAATGGATAACTGCTTCAAAGGAACTGAAAACTTCATAGCAGTGTACATTAATGACATCTTGGTCTTTTCCATGAATGAAGAGGAGCACGCCAGGCATTTACAGAGGTCTGTGGAAATCATAAGGAAAAATGGCTTAATCCTATCACCCACAAAGATGAAAATAGCGACCAAGGAATTCGAATTCTTAGGAGCCATAATCAAACAAGGAAAGATCAGGTTGCAGCCTCATATCATCAAAAAAATTCTGGATTTTGATGAGAAGAGACTAATGGATAAGAAAGGATTATGAGGTTTCTTAGGGATCCTTAATTACGCTCGTAGTTACATTCCAAACTTAGGAACCCTGACTGGCCCATTGCACACAAAAACCAGCCCACATGGAGACAAAAGGATGAAACCCAGTGACTGGAAAATCATCCGACAAATAAAAAACATAGTACAAAACTTGCCCGACCTGGAAATCCCACCAGAAAACTCATACATAATCATAGAAACGGATGGGTGCATGGAAGGATGGGGAGGGATTTGTAAATGGAAAAGCAGAAAGAATGACCCCAAAAGTACTGAGAAAATCTGCGCCTACGCCTCAGGAAAATTCCAAAAGGTTAAATCTACCATAGATGCCGATATACATGCCTGCATGGAATCCTTAGGTAAATTTAAAATTAATTATCTCGACAAAAGGAAGATTACCCTTAGAACAGATTGTCAGGCTATTATCAGTTTTTACAATAAATCTGTTCAAAACAAACCGTCTAGAGTTAGGTGGTTAGCCTTCACAGATTTCATAACTGGTTCCGGGGTCAGCATTAATTTTGAACACATTGAGGGAAAACAAAATATCCTCGCAGACACTTTATCCAGAATTGCTCATTTTGTTTCTTTTGCAGGATGTCACGAGCAGGGAGCTCAAGCACACAACCACCTTCTTCTTTTCGAAGAAGCAATTCAGGAATGGCAGAAAGTTCCTCTGCATCAGCAGAGCAATTATGCTCAGAGACTAATCCAGGCAACAATACAGAAGATCCCCTCGCAATATTGGAACAGATATATCAAACCACATAAACGTCAGGACCACTCACCCTGGAAGCTTTCTAAAAAATGGGAGAAGTTGCCAATGGATTATTCGACCGCCAAGGGAAGAGAGTTCAGGCTGAACTCAGCTTACTCCACCAGATATCAGAAGCAAGGATCAATGAATGCCGGAGACTCTCAACCAGAGATAACTATTGGAACGATCAAAGGCCACATGTCAGCAGATCAACCAAGGAACTCGAAAAGATACACCAAAAGTTGCAGCGCTGGATTCGGGAATACGGAGATACACACGTGCAACCAGGACCAGTACATGGGACCCAACCACTAATCCCTGTCACTATCTGCTTTTGTAAAATATTTCTGTCCGTTTGTGATAGTGGGAGACAGATAAGATTCTCCCCACTAGCTTTAAGACTTTTGTAAAATATTTCTGTCTGTTTGTGATAGTGGGAGACATATAAGATTCTCCCCACTAGGTTTAAGACTTTTGTAAAAAGTCTCTTGTTCGTTTGTAATAGTGGGAGACAGATAAGATTCTCCCCACTAGCTTTAAGACTTTTATAAAATATTTATGTCCGTTTGTGATAGTGGGAGACAGATAAGATTTTCGCCTATCTTGAGTCTTTTTGGTAAGATCAATAATGATGATGATGGGGCCCAATGCGCACCCGATCATTATTATCTTCACCGTCCTAATTCACTATAAGTAGTGTGTTTCTTGATTATCAGAGGCATCGAAGAACATCACAACTCTTCCTTTCTCTGAAAATAATCAAAATTCCCAAAAGAGTCTAGAGTCTTGTATAATTATTTCACTAGAAGTCTTGTACAAATACCTTTGTCATAATAAAAGTAAGTGTGTTTGTTACACCCTGTTTAGTCTTATTAGTTTAATTTTGTTTGAAAGATTAATTTTGTTTACTTTGAAGTAGAGTTTAAATACCTTTGTCATAATAAAAGTTTAAAAGTTTAATTTTGTTTACTATGAAGTAGAGTTTAAAACTTCTCTCTTCACGATCCCTCAATCATGTTTCCGCTCACGCACCCTGAATAAGTCTCTCTCTCTCTCTCTCTCTCTCTCTCTCTCTCTCTCTCTCTCTCTCTCTCTCTCTCTCTCTCTCTTTCTCTCTCTCTCTCTCTCTCTCTCTCTCTCTCTCTCTCTCTCTCTCTCTCTCTCTCTCTCTCTCTCTCTCTCTCTCTCTCTCTCTCTCTCTCTCTCTCTCTCTCTCTCTCTCTCTCTCTCTCTCTCTCTCTCTCTCTCTCTGAGTTCTGTCCTTAAGCTTTTTGGAAAAATAAGGACCTCCAATCAACAGCTATTCTTAAAAATAAATTTTGTTCACATATCAAGTATAGTCTTCTTTTCTGACAAGTTCAACATAACTACATTCCCCTACTTTCCGAAGTTCAAATACACCAAGGACTAGGAGCAGTTAATACTAATAACAAAGAGTAATTTAAGGCTCTGTTTGATAAAAATAGCGGTTGACTGATAAGTTAGTTGATAGCTTATAGTTTATGACTGATAGCTGATGACTGATAGTTTATAGCTGGTGGCTGATGACTTATAGCTGATAAGCTAATTAAAGTGTTTGGTAAAATTAACGGTTTAATTAAGTGATAAAATAAAATGACATAAAATATATTTAATAATTATTATTTTATTTTAAATTATAATAAATTATAAAGGATAGTAGTGGATTTTAATTAAAATAATAAGGGTTAAAATGGAAGAAAAAATGATAAGCTATAAGCTATAAGCTAAAACGCTATTTTAAATAGTGTCTGGAAAATAAGCTATAAGCTAATAAAATAAGCTATAAGCTCGTGATGAAAAGATTGTTACTAAACAGATCTTTTATTGTCATATGCGCTTATAAGCTATAAGACATAAGCTATAAGCTCAAAAAGTATCTTCCTAAACAAATCCTAACTTTAAATTTGAAAACAGTGAAACAATTCCAAGAAAATACTCACACATGACCATCCTAAAGTAGCCCAATTTCATAAAATAGCCATTAATCAAACTAAATATAGATTTAATATGCTATGCATAGAACAATTTTAACCAAAATTAGGCTGAACAATTTCACAACACTCATTGGCCATCTCACCTCAAAAAGATACATTTAGAATAAAAGAATCAACAGTATGAGTATGAAATAACTATGATTTGCTAGCAAAGTTTGGACTTATGGTATATGAAATGAAACTTCTTATAAATCATGGTCATTCCATAGTTAACTTTTAAGTCTGTGGTCTCCAACTACCGCATTCCAATTCAGAATCCAAATTTATCTCTTCAAAGCCTTTTTCTTTCAACAAGTCTCTTTCTATTTCAACAATCACCTCGGTAGCAACCAACTTTGCCTTTAGCCTCTCTATTTCCAGCTCTAGCCCCGCCATTGTCCTTCAAAATTTCAACCTCCAGAGCTCTCTCCATATAACTTCTCATTCCTAAAGCAGATTGAACATGGGGCGCTAGCCAAGTAAGATCAAATCTATGTTTCTCAACTTCATCCCATAAAACTTGAAGATCCTTACAAGCTTCTTCATTCATGTCTCTCACTTTTCTAGTCTTAAGGAAGTAAAGAAGTTTTCCTAATGTGGCAAACGCCGAATCAGTAAACTCACGCCTTCTCTTTGGCCGAGGCTCAACAAGTGAAGGACCAGGACGACGAGAAGATACTTCTTCTAGTTGTTCTATAGTTTCTCCCATTGATGGTTCACTGCAAGTTAGGGCATAAACTGGTGAATGAATTTCCAGATATGAGCATTGAACTTCTGGCATTGGCCTTGGGACTTCCACGCTTGTACGCCCGGTTAAGATAGCTTCTTGACTTACTCGATTCTCATCTGTTGGTTTACAGACAAAAACTTCTGCACCAACAATACATACATCCTTCACAATATACCCATTTTGAGTAAGAGACACAAAAACACATTCAATTGTAACTACTACGAATAGGTTAATGCCCCTTGTGAATTTTGTAGGTCTTAATTTTAGTTAGAGGCCTATAGTTGTATATAGGTTTGGATACCCTTTTGTATCCTTGATATTTAACACAGATTTTTGCTTATTAAAAAAAACTAAAGGCATGAAAGAAGGGTAACCCATTGATTTTCATTTGCACTGAACACCTTCTTAGATTCTGGAAAATTCATGTATCAAGAGTCAATTTAGTTGCGCCAAAAGAAGATCGAAAGCATATAATTTTTAAACATACACAAAACTCGACCAACGCAGATGCTTAACCTAGAATAGAAAATGCCAAAATCTATAACAGATAACCTAACAAGAAATCTCAAAACCACATATAGATAAGCATGGAGAGGAAGAAAAAGAAAACACCTTCTGTAATTGTCATATCGGTATCAATCTGATTGAATACAACTAACTTGAATTTGACATCTCTGCTCCATCCTTTAGACATATTAGCAGTTTGCATTGCCTCCAAGTAAACCGATAAGTCGTCAACATTGTTCCCAAGTGGATACAGAATAATTCTCCTAAACCAAAGCCAAATCAAATCATATATAAATCCTTTCGAAGAGTATAATTTACCGGTAAACATTCATTGATTCAAATAGCTTACCATGGATACCCGTCAATTACGAAAGGCTCGGATTAAATCTCCTTTGCTTTCATGCGAGAAAAATTCTCAATCTTCCATGTGAATTCCTCAAATATTTCAACACATTCTTGACTCTCCATATCTCCAAACTCTACAAGAATAACCAAAACAAAACAGAAAGATTTTTATTTAAAAGAAATTGATAGTCACAGTAAAGTGAGTTGAAGAGTACATAAAATGAAATTTAAAATGAAATCAATAAAAATTAGATACAGTAAAACAAGACTATGGAGATTAAAATTCGAAATGCATGCATTAACAATAAAGCAACAAATTATTAGTTATGCACACTATCAAAAGCTTTGATAAAGAGAAGAGAGCATCAAAATTGAAAAACCATAAGATCAATATATAAGTAATCAAATTGACATTGATTATTTTTCTAAGCGCCAAGATTAGAATTACTGGTGAGATTGAGAGTAACTTAGGTCAACTTCGAAAACTGAGAGACGGTTACATATATAGACTTATACGGAAATTCAGAAATCCCCACACTTTCTATATATAGTGAAATAATTAGAAATAAATATAATGATTTCATAAAATATTTTTGGGTTAATTATACGATCTCCCTGCCATTAGGGCGAAATTTGGTTTTGCCCCCTGCAGTATTTTTTGTTGAACGCTCTTTTATAAAACAAAGAATACATTTTTACCACACCCTATCCCGTATTTGGGTGACTGTGTATCCCCCAATTGACTATGTGGCATTGAGATATGTGGCATTGAGAAAATTTTCCTTATTTACTCACACTATTATGGTCTAGTAGAATTATATGGTTTTCCTTCATTAGAAAAATGTGCTTGATCTATGTGATTAATGTGCTTTCTTGTTTACAAATATTTTAAAGTATCTTTTTCCGCCTTTTTGATTAAGCCAAAAGGGAATAAGTGTACTCTCTAGGAATATAGTATACTCTTTACTTATGGGAGGGGAAGTTTAACCACTCAAAAATTTATTTATCTATTTTCTCTTTTACCACATCCTTGAGAGATGTATTGTCATCATTAAAAAATGGGAGAATGTAGATATGTGTGCTTATAGGTATAGTCAGGGTGATCCAAGATGAGGAAGCTTATATATAGCACAGTTGCAAGTCAACTGAATAGTTATTTAGTTTTGATGATGACAATACTTAATATCAAATGATATCCAATGAAATTAAGTATATGCTAAAGATAGTTAATGCGGTCAAAGATGTACATGATGGTTGATTAAGATATCCGTCAGAATCATGCTATCATATTTAAGTTGTTCTTGAAAATCAAGTCATATTTTTGAAGTCAACATTGTTGTCTGTCATACCCCAATTTTGTCCGGACATTTTAAATTCATCTGATACATGTTCATTTGTCAAGTTTTGCGTTTTTAGCCATATGCATTTTAATCATCAAATAAAGTCACCATAATCATGCATAAATAAATATATATATATATATATATATATATATATATATATATATATATATATATATATATATATATATATATATATATATATATGCATTATAGTAAAAAATATTCAACATAAAGTAAATATTTTACATGTTGAAAAAATTGACTAAAATTGCATTTTTTTCATTATGCATTTTGAAAATTAAATTCACGATCATTTGATTTATCATCAAAATATCCATTTGACTTTTATGCATCATAAAAGAAAAATCAATGTTAGTAGAAGGTCCAAAAAAACTCTCATTTATTACATCATTATTCCATGCATATATTACATCATTATTCACTATTAAAATAAATAAGTTTCAAGAAGACACTCACACTCTTTGAATTTTTTTCATAATTCTTAAACTATCCTTTCTAGAGCCTATAAAGAAACCTCATTTTCATTCACAAATGACACCAAGAATCACTCACAAGAACAAGCCAAAACTTTGCACAAATTTCTCTCCAATTTTCAAGTCACTTTTTATTCTTCTTTATTTAGGTAGGCTTTTAATTTTTGTATATTTAATTTCCTTTGTATTATTATTCTTGCTACACTTATCACTATTTTGTATGAAAACTCCATTGATTCAAAATCAAGAGTTTAAAGTGTTCTTGAACCTCCATGGGTAAAAGTAATTAAATGTGATTTAATTTTTGTGTATTTAATTTTCTTTACATTATTATTCTAGCTACACTTAATTAGTACCTTAATCATCACCATTTTGTATGGAAACTCCATTGATTCAAAATCAATAGTTTAATGTGTTCTTGAACCTCCATGAGTTGACCTAAAGGAGTCGGCACATGGACAGAACCTACATGCTTTAATACTGCAGCATGTGTGTCGATCTATAGAAGAAAATTTTCTTCTATGTGTCGACCTATAAGCTATTTTTCACACACAAAACTTTGTTTTTGATGCAGAAAACTATTTCTTGATGCTTGAATCTTTTCTAAACCATCTCAAACATGTTGACATGCATCAGATGATATCGTCCAATGTACATAAACGCTAAAGTATCGTAGTTTTTACATCATACAAAATACATTAAATGGAAAGTTGCACTCACATACTCCCCCTTTTTTATGATGGGAAAACTTGAGACGATGTGTTTCTTATCCATGAAAGTCTCCCCCTGAATATGTGCATTATAACTTTATAACTGCTGATTCTTCTCCCCCCTTGACAACATCAAAAAGAGACAATGCAAGCTATTAGCAATATCACATAGATACACGGTTCACATACATAATATACTATACAGAGGCAATTTGCAAAGATAAGAGCGTGCGCTTACATATACACAATATACATGAAAATTTACAAGATTAATAAACATAACAAAACTATATATTAATCATCCAACACAATAACCATAATACAATCATTGTCATTCTGACAAGTAATATTTGGAATACATAAAGCAATAGGAGAACATTTCATAATAGTCAAACAAGAGAATACGCACAGTAAAACCCTTTGTCTTTCATTAAACATAGTAGTAATATTGCAAAAAAAATAAACTAGAAAAAAATAACATGCATAAAGACTTAAACAATGAAATGCATGACAAAAAATTTCCTAAGACATTTGACACACACAACTCATGGACTCAAAACTTTAGCGGTCACCACGACCTCTAGACCTTACTCCATGGAACCATCTTTATCCATCATTTTCAAATTGACAATCCAAAAAATCACACATTGTCGCACCTCAAAAAATGAGAACGACTTCGCGAAGCAAAAACGTATGCTCGCAGGATAAAATTAACAGAGTCGCCACCAATCTTTATTTATTCCCATAGAGATAAAGGGAAAATATTGAATAAAACCCTTTAAAGAAATCGTCATCGCAACTAATATCAAGGTTCGAGAGTCGGTTACACAAGGGGAAGGTATTAGCACCCCTCGTGTCTGTTGTACTCAATGAGAACCGTTAGGTCAGTTGTATTTGTTAGTGTTTGCTTTGTTAGACGATAGGCTTCAATCTAAAGGGGAGGTGAATAGATCACAAAAATTTCAACCAAAAATTTTGGCAAAAGTCTGTTTTTAAAAATATGGTGCAGCGAAAAAACGACCCGGATCAAATCGTCTAACCGAACCTACTATCAAAAAACTACATACGTATCGCAAACCAAACAGAATGATAATGAACATAAATATTCAAAAATAATCAAGCTTCGAATTAATTAAATGCAAAGCTATGCGTAACTCGTATATCCAATGAACCAAAAGACAATTAAAAATACGCACAAAAAATTTATCGAACACTTGGTGTGCAATCGATAACAATTGGAAATTCAATTTGTTTGGTTGATGTTAAAAGGCAATCACAATCAAAGTGATTATGATTATATCAACAACAATGACTACTACAAAACGCGCAAACAACAACGCCCAAGTCACCACGGTTCTTCCAAAAACAGTGGTGATATCTCTAAACTCAGGCGCTAACTTTATATTATATTTTATAATTAAAAATTTATAGGGTATAATAACGGTTGTAAGTATAACCGATATGATAGAATTAATCTTTCATGGGTTCGAACCTCAGGTGTGGCAAAAATGTTTTTCAATTAAGGTTAAGGCGCTCCTTTCTTTTTTATTTCTTTTTAAATAAGGGATATCACTACATTTATTATGAGTGACCGTCGTGATATAGTTTGTTATTATTTTAAAATATAAAATTTAATTACAGTTGTAGTTTTAAACCGTAACGAAAAGTGATAGTTTTTAATATATAAACGAAACTATCTGTGACCCAGTTCATAACTGTCGTTTTTCTCTAAAGAAAACCTTAACACAACCATCTCCTTTAATGAAACTTAACCAATACTGTTACAAGTGAATGGAGAAAATAAGCTTAAAGGATATCTGACGGGAGAAACGTCCAGCGCAAACTCCTACGGCGGCGAAGATGGTATGTTCTCCCGCTCTCTTCTTTCTAGGATTATTGTTTTAGGGTTTGGTTTTAGTATGCTGTGGAAAACATTATGTTATTGATCTTTTAGGGTTAAGTTTGATTTTTGTTGTGTTTCCTTGTAGATACATGGTGATGATGGTGGTAGCAAGCGTATGGTGGTAGCAAGCGTATACTATGGTGAAGTTTCATATAGTTTTTGAAGCAAAGAAGAAAAATATAAGAAGTATGAAGGTATTGTATAAACTTCATCCACCTTATATTTCTTCTTCATTGCTTCACAAACTAGATGAACTTGATATATCTTGATTTGTTACAGTTCCACGATTATTTTCAATAAGAGGTGCATTATTGATTCAATGTATCTTGATTTGTTACTGTCCCACTTGGGGTTTTGTTGCTTAAATAATGTATGTTTTTTTATTGTGTTGCATGTTGTTTTGTTGTATGTTATTGTTGTTGACAAATGTTCTCAAAACTAGAACAAAACATTGCTAAGTCACAAGATACTTATCTATCACAACGGTTGTTAAGCATAATCGTTGTAATTTACCGTGCGGTTTTCAGAATACAACAACGGTCCCATGGTCGTGATTATAAGTAGCGCATTTACCACAACACTCTACATAACAACGCCTTGATCTGCGTTAATATATATATATATATATATATATATATATATATATATATATATATATATATATATATATATATATATATTAACCGTTGTTAAAGGGGTTTTACGTAGTAGTGAACACTTTTAAAATATAATTGAAAAACAATTTCTAATCGAATTGATCAAACACCGATGAATTTGATAAATTGAGAAATCAACAATTAAAACAATAAAGAGATAAAAGAGAGAGAGAGACCAAAATTTTTTTAGACAGTTCCCTAATCACCCTCTCTATGTGTACGTCTGCCCTCAATTCAAAATCGAATTGAAATACTTGCAATTAACCTTTTCTTTGCAAAATTATTTATACAAGAGATGAAGAATGCAAACCCCAAAAACCCTATTGTTTTGTGTTGATTCTTCCACCTCCAAACCCTTGATCAGAGACGAGAGAGGTCATTGGTTGGGCAATTTCGCTAAATCTTTAGGGCAAGGCAGAGCTTTCATGACAGAGTTGTGGGGTGTTTTTGAAGGATTCGAACTCACTAAGACTCTAGGATTGCACAGTGTTGAGATTAATGTGGATTCCACTGTAATAGTGCATGCCATAGAGAAGGGAAAGTCGAGTAGGTAGCCTTGATTGTGAAGGTTATTCGATGATCATGAAGTTGTGATGATGTTGCACTATTTTAGAGAAGTGAAAAAGTGTGCTGACACGTTAGCGAATGTAGGATGCACTCTTGACTCTGAGTTTATAATTTTAAATTTGGCACCGGAGTTTATGTCGAGGTTAGATGATGATGTTAGAGGTATAACTATCCTTAGAATGATGTGTTTCTAGTTTTTTTCTTGTTTTTGGACCTAAGTCCTATTTTTTTTCCTGAGTAGTTTAATGGTTAAAATTCATCATTTTTAAAAGTGAACAAGTGGAATGTCACATGTCCTTGTATAACTATCAGGTAAGTTGGTTTAACGGAACTCATTTAGATTATAATTGGTCAACCCCTTCTTGAGTTCTTGCCCATTATTTTATTTTACCAATGACTTTGAAAATGTGACGAAAGAGAAGAGCACGGAAGGGAAAATTAAAATTCGGCTTATGTCTCTTGTCTTTCTTCGGATACATGCTATACTATTTAAGAGATCGTTAGTATACTTGGTAGTCAGTAAAAACGAAAAGTAAATATGCATTAATTAAGTTAAAATGGGCAGTAAAAATATAGTTCATGTATCCTTCTCATACCCTTTGTTTTTTTGGTAAGTTGTACCTTTCTCGATAGCTAGATCGCCCTTACTTGTAATAATTGTAGTATAGGAAAAAAAATCTGTTAGAAGCTTTTTACTTTTTTTTGTAAATTGTGCCATCTTCTAGATATAATTAAGTTGCCCTTGCTGCTATTTACTCTACTCATCACAATAAGTATCGATGTATTTATATAAGTATCTGTGTTAGGTTTGTAGGGCCCTCTCCTGCTGTTAACTTTTCAGATACTGTCAGTCCTATTGATAAAGACCTGCATACTGGTGAGAAAAGGATAGATCAGTTGTCAAAAGATACATTGCAGTTCAATAAATATAAAAGAAAAAGTGTTCTTTTTATTGATGATGAAAATTACAAGGAAGTGGATGATGTTTTAACATCTGATACCAACAGTGAGGAAATAGTTAGCATGAACAATGGATCTATCAGTGGATAGAGGCTTATATCTCTGTTGGGGCACAATAACTTGCTACGTAGGAAGAAATCCTTGGGAGATATTTATAGGAATTTGAAGATCCCCTATACACCATCATATTATGCGTCACTGCTGTTAGCTGATAATGCTTTGCCTAATTCGGTATCTCATGTTAGTGAGACTCTTTCTCCGGTTTTAAGTGATTCAATTTCAAGATTCTCAGATGGTTCAATTAGGCAGAGTTCTGGATCTATAGGAGACGAAGAGATACTGCGTAGTAATCCCAGAATCAAGAAGAAGTTAGTTGGTCTTTCGAATCGTGTGTGGAATTCTATCAAGAGACTTGGTATAGAAGCAAATGAATATGAAGAGGCGTTTGAGTCTATTATTCGCAATTTAGAAGAAGAAGAAGAAAGAAATGCTAAAAAAAATAAGAAGGAGGTAGCTATCGATCCGTTATGAATATTGTAACCTTTAATGTGAGAGGATGTGGGAGTTCGATAAAGAAACGAAAAATTCGAGAATTTTTTATGAAGGGAGGAGCGCACAATGCTTTTATTCAAGAGACAAAATGTGAAGTTATGACAGATGACATCGTTCAAATATTGTGGGGCAACGAGAATTGTCAGTGGTCTGCGTCTAAATCTGAAGGTATGTCGGGTGGGATTCTTACCATTTGAAAAAAAGGTGTTGTAGATCCAATATGTAGTTATAAGAGAGATGGATTTCTGGGAATTAAAGCTATGTGGAAGAACAAATTATGCTACTTTCTAAACATATACTCATCATGTAACAACAAGGAGAAAAGGCAACTCTGGTGTAACATCTTAAACCTTAAAGCTAAGCAAGAAGCAGGAGAGTGGGTTATTGGTGGCGATTTCAACGCCATCAAAAACGCTAGTGAGAAAAAAGTAAGTGGATACCACAATAAGAAATTGATGTTGGAATTTGAAGACTTCATTCAATTGACTGGGTGTATTGATTTAGCTTCTTCTGGTAATCGATTTACTTGGTTCAATCCTGCTGGGGAGGCTTGTAGTAAAATTGATCGATTTCTGATATCAATTGGTTTATTAAATGGGTGGAATAAGGCTTGCCAAAAAGTGGATAAACGGGATATCTCCGACCACAGACCGGTGTGGTTATCAATGAGAAATGTCAATTGGGGTCCCAAACCATTTCGTATGCTCCGTTGCTAGTTTCAACATCCACAGTTTATTCGATTCATAAAACAAGTTTGGGAGGGTATCAAATTTCGTGGCAGTTGCACCTTTGTTCTGTCCATGAAATTACAGACACTCCAGACAAAACTTAGATGGTGGAACAGAAGTGTCTTTGGTTGGATAGACACTAACATTGAGGAGAATAGGGAGGTGCTAAATAACGCAGAAGAAATCTTGGCAGATATTGGCGATTCAATGAATGATCAGTCAGTTAATATTAGAAAGAATGCTGAAGACGAGCTTTGGAAACTACTGAGAATAAGGAAAGTTTGCTTCACCAAAAGGCTGGAACAAGATGGATTAAAGATGGAGATTAGAATACTACTTATTTCCATTCGACGATTCGTCACCGAAATCTAATAAACACGATTAATAAGGTGGAAGTTGAGGGCAGAATAGTTGAAGATGTTGATGGGGTAAAGGAAGTTATCGCATGCCATTTCGAAAAGAAACATATTCTAACAGACCTTTACCTCGCACGAAGTCTGATTTTTTCAAGAAACTAACAGAAGTGGAAAGAAACATATTGGAAGAAGATTTTACAGAAGCTGAGATTAAAGAAGAAGTATTTCAATGCAAAGGAGATAGAACCCCGGGTCCCGATGGTTTCAATCTGGAGTTTTTTAAAAAATGTTGGGATATTGTGGGCTATGATTTCACAGGCTGCATTAAAGAATATTTTGTCGAAGCTAAACTTCCAAAAGTGTTATCTTCCTCATTTTTGGTTCTTATTCCAAAGAATGACAATCCTAGCAATCTCGATGACTATCGTCGAATCTGTTTAGTGGGATATGCCTACAAGGTGATTGCAAAGTTGCTGGCAGGTAGGCTTAAGAGAGTTATGGACATCATAATATCCCCATCTCAGACAGCTTTTGTTGCTGGGAGAAAACTACTCGATGGAGTTCTAGCATTGAATGAAATAGTAGATTATTCAAAAAGGAGCAACCACAAAAGCTTAATCCTTAAAGTCGATTTTGCGAAACCGTATGACTGTACCGAATTACCCTACATTAAACAGGTAATGAAGTGTATGGGTTTCGGCAGTAAGTTTATGTGATGGATAGAAGGGTCGGTGTTCAACAGTTTTATGTCCGTACTCGTGAATGCTAGCCCTTCGCGAGACTTTTAAGTTACTCGTGGGCTTCGCCAGGGTGATCCTCTATCACCTTATTTATTCGCCATGGCTACAGAAGGTCTGGTCACTATGATTAAGAAAGCGGAGGAAGTAGGATTATATCAAGGCTTCAAAATTAACCATCTGGATTCTATAAAATTGCTCCAATACGCCGATGACACAGTCCTTATTGGTGAAGCTACTTGGAGAAACCTTTGGGCGTTCAAAGTCATATTGAGAGGCTTTCAACTTTCGTCGAGTCTAGAGATTAATTTTAACAAGAGTAGCCTTATTGGTTATGGCGTAGAAGATTCTTTTTTGAAAGCTGGTGAAAGATTCCTTGCCTGCAAAATTCAAAACTGTCCGTTTAAATTTCTTGGTATTCAAATTGGCGGGAATCATAGGCTAATATCATTTTGGAAACCGGTGATTCACAAGGTTCAAGGCAGATTAGCATCTTGGAAAGGAAGATTTTTATCTATGGGGGGCAGAACTACGTTGATCAAATCGGTGCTTACAAATCTTCCAATCCATTACATGTCCTTCTACTAGATGCCGTCAAAAGTCATCAAAACTATAACATCACTTCAGCGATGGGTCTACACTAAAGGACGACATAGCTTGGATTTCTTGGAGGATGGTGTGTAAACCAAAGGAGTTAGGGGGATTGGACATTATGGATGTTCAATGTTTGAATGAGGCTCTTCTAGCGAAATGGATTTTGAAGATTTCGAGTTCGCGGGATCACATTTGGCTTGAGATTTTACAGGCTAGATATAGAGCTGTTATGGCTAACTTGGTGCATGGAGAAATCAAAACTGGCCTGTCAAGCCTTCTTTATGGTGGTGAGACATTGTTAGCCTAGCTGGTGACTTTGGCAATGACTCATTCTTCCTTCACTTGGTTGCGTCTGTTGGAAACAGAGAATTAGCGTCATTCTGGTATTCTTCTTGGTGTGATAGCAGCCCATTAGTTTCCTTATTCCCTGATCTTCATAATGCTGCAGTTTTTCCCAGAAGCTTGGTGGCCGATAATGGAAGTTGGGTGGGGGCTGTTTGGCAGTGGAGAGTTGAGTTTCGGCAGGATATTGAAAACCATCAATTATTACACCAATTGGAGAACTTACAATTATTAATTCATCGGAAGGTGCTGCGCAGGGAGGTTATAGATGGTTTCTCTTGGAAGCTAACTTCGGTGGATGATGTCGATTTCTCTGTACATTCCGCCTATGAATTCTTACACGATATGAAGCTAATACCTCATAATATTTCTCATGATTTTTCAGCAGCGTTTAAATTATTATGGTATGCTTCCTCGCCAATCAAAACGGTGGTGTTCGGTTGGCGTTTAATTCACGATCGGCTCCCCACGCGAGATAATCTAACTGCTCGAGGTATTATCTCCTAACCTCATGAAACAGCCTGCCCTTTTTGTTTTCAAGTGGAAGAAACTGCTACTCATTTATTGTTTTACTGTCCAAAAATAATCTTGGCGTGGAAGAAAATTCTGGGATGGCTTGGTGTGTTAGTTTCCTTGGATGGTTCGGTGTTGGACCATCTAAGAAGTTGGATATCTTCCTTAAATAACGCAGGTGTGACAGTAAAAAATACTGTTGGTATTTGGCTTACTGTTTGTTGGTCTTAGTGGAGCGTTAGGAATGGTATTTTGTTTAACGATGATTTTTGGATAGCAGAGTCTATTGTTCATAAGATCATGATTTTAGCTTGGAGGTGGATTGGTAGAAAATACAATTTTACATGTAATTACTACGACTAGTTTAAATCGCTTATAGATTTTTGTGTTCTGTCAGAGTTTAGAGAAATGGAGCTCGAACAATCTAGTATTGAGAAGTTTGAGAAATTTACATGGAAGGTTGAAAACTTCTCTCACTTGAAAACCAATGAAGTTCGGTCTAAGCCTTTTGTCGTAGGTGGTTATCCATGGTATGCTATTTTAATGAATTCCCACATGCTAGAATTTATTTACTCTATTGGATATGTTGAGTATACGCTTGTTGACACTATTTACATTAGGTGAATTCTAATCTACCCACTTCAAAAAGTTGGGTAGAGTTACCTATATAGCAAATTAGGCTATATTGCATTGGAAATCTACAAAATTTAAATGATTAAATAAATAATTAAGTATAATAAAATGATATGGCATTAGTGGATTGGTTGAAGGTAGACTACCAAACTTTTTGTGATGGGTAACGAAGTTGTCCCCTTTACATTATTGTATTTTCATCTGCTATGGCTTTTCTATAGGAAGATTCTTCTTTTTCCAAAGGGGAACAAAGCAGACAACTATTTATCAATTTATTTGGAGGTTGTGAAAACTGCTAATATGTTCGAGGGATGGAGTAGAGATGTGAAATTTAAGTTGCGTGTATTCAATCAAATCAATGCCAATATGACCATCACAGAAGGTATTTTAATAAGACAATAACATATATGACTTTAACATTATATAGCTAACATTAGTTACTCGAGAGACTAAAGAGAGAATGTCTAATTTCTCTTCACTCTAGATTTTTTCTGCATTCTTTGCATTTGCACCATGTCTTTCAATATGTATTCATTCAACGTTCATATTAGACTCATTTCCTTTAAACAGTATCTCATAAATATCATCTAAATACTATCAGATCTATTGCATTGAACAGTAACCATGCATATCATATGTCTGGGTTGTTAGGTTGGTTTTTATTTCCTTTCGATTGTTTATTTTTTTTTTTGTAAGCAAGCAATATATTAACCGGAGTACAAAGGGTACTCCAACCCGATTACAATAGAAAACGAGAACAAATCTCGTCAAAATATAAACGGAAAATTACCGACCAATTAAAACTACGATAAATAAAATAAAGGATCTTTGTTGAACTCGTAGAAGTTGCAATTGGGGTGGGTAATCTCACCGATAAAAGCCCATCTCCAAACCGTATATTTCACCATCCAAACCGTATCATTAACATTCCAAACAGAATTCCTAAAAATGAATCCGTTCCTAATCGCCCATAAATTCCAACACACCGCTAACCAAAATACACCTTCCCTTCCAATCCTAACCTTTTTACCTTTAACTAAATTATACCATATCACAAAAGAATCCTTTAAATCAATGCCACGGAAACTAGAAAGGCTGATCTAATCCGCGACCTCTTTCAAAACCAAATTAGCCACATCGCAATCTAAAAGGAAGTGTCTTAAAGATTCGGGGAACCGATCACATAAGACGCACTTAGTCCTACTATTCGGAGGAATAATACGTCTAACCAAGAGAAGATCCTTCGTTGGCACTTTGTTATGGAAGCATCTCCAACCGAAGGCCTTGATTTTCAAAGGAGCAACCACCTTCCAAATCAACTCAAAAATGATATCATCCCGATTAACCGGACCGAACGGGGTAACAAAAACATAAGCTTTTTTGAAGAAGGAGCTGACCGAAAATCTAAGATTGAATTCCGGCAACCACAACACTCTATCTTTAGTTTTTTCCACCGGGGTCACACCCTCCAGCAACTTGCGCAGATCTGCCAGCTCCTTAAGAACAGAAGGAACCGAAGCCATGGAAAAAACCACATCAGGCCACGCACCTCTGATGTGCTGCTGCCCAAAAGAGCCAAACACCACGCCTGTAGCAGTAACATTAGCTAATCCTGCACCAACAACAGAACTACCAACAGGTAACAGAGAGTCCAACCCATGCACCGAATGCATATGCGAGGGCGAGTTAGCAGGTCCAGGAAAAATTCCCGTCGCCAGAGCAGAAGCACCGTCCGCTCCATCCAAAGAAAACGGAGACCGAAGAACAGCATGAGGCACTACCTGCTCAGCCCAGAACTCCCTATATGCAAAATTCACGCCCCGAGAAACCCCAAAATCCCCCCAAATCCAACCTGCATTAGACCACCCACCCATAGCGCCCACTGAAACATTTCGCAACTGGGACAAAGCGTAAAGATTCGGATACTTCAGCTTCAAAGCACCGCCCCCTGTCCAATTTACATGCCAAAATGGGATAGAAAAGCCATCACCTACACGAAAATCAGAGAATTCCAGCAATAAATCAGAAGGATAATACTTAGTGATAGAAATCAAATCCTTCCACCAAGTAGATATCAGCCCCTTGTTAGAACGAGAATCAACTAATCCGTACATTTGGAGACCAATGTCGCCGTACCGAGCTTTCAACACCTTAAACCAAAGGTCCTCCGAACCTTCTAAAATTCTCCACCTCCATTTATGAAAGAGGGCAATGTTAAAATCATCGATCCTTCTAATATTCAAACCACCTTTGTCAATATGTAAACAAATAGAATCCCAACTAATCCAATGCGTCCTCCTCTTCGCCTCCGAACTTCCCCAAAGAAAACTACTTTGGAGTTTGGTAATCTCTTTACGGATTCTAGTCGGCATCTTGTAAAAAGAAAGTTGGAAAATAGCCAAACTACAAAGAACGGATTTAAGAAGAGTGATTTTCCCTCTAAAGCTTAAGAACCGACAATGTCAACTATGCAACCTCTTCTCCAACTTGGAAACCAAAGGAGTCCAAGTGGATAACCTCCTCGGGTTGGAACCGATCAGAATTCCAAGAAAAGTGAACTCTTTCTCCTCCGTTCTACAAGCAAGGAATAAGGCCGCTGCCTCAAGAATTGGTTGAGGAACGTTGATACCAATTAATTTGCTCTTGTGAAAATTAATACCAAGTACCAAAACTAATTCGAAACCTCTCAAAATCGTCTTGATAGCCCACATGTGCTTCCAACTCCCATCTCCCGCCAAAAGAGTATCGTCCGCAAATTGAAGAATATCGATAAAGCAACCACCATTCAAATTACACCCCGCAAACTCTCCGGAAAGAACCGACCTCTTCACCAATTCCGTTAACCCTTCCACTACTATCACAAAAAGGAAAGGATAAAGAGGATCTCCTTGCCTCAAACCTCTCTCCACCACAAACTCCGTAGTTGGACTACCATTCACTAAAACGGACATTTTCCTAGAAAAAATGATGGCTTCCATCCACCGTAACCAAAGCTCACCGAAACCCATTCTCCTCATCATGAACCTAAGGAAATTCCAACTAACCTTATCATAAGCTTTCTCAAAATCCACTGTTGCGGTGAAAATCGGATAACAAGCTATTAATTAACTTGCATCATATTTCTTTTACAATCGACTTTGATTTATCCAAAGGAAAGGTTCAAGATCGTTAGAAAAACCTAAGGGGAAGAGATCTAAGGTTCGGGGGTTGGTTACGCCTAGGGAAGGTATTAACACCCTAAACGTCCGTAGTACTCTACGGGAACCTCTTGTTAATGTTATCTTATGTTTGCTAAAGGTTCTATGCTAAAGGTTGAAAACCCTAGGGGTTAGTATCTAAGTATACTCGACAAAGCATCGCACTTTGCGCCTACGTATCCTCGGGAATAGAATCAGAGTATGCGTAGTTATACTTCTACTGAATGATTGACTGTGGTCAATATTCAGAGGGGAAATGAGTACAAGCTCATTGTAGAGTTTAAGAACTCTCTAAATCTAGTTGAAATGGACCTATGTTATGTTTTAGTCAGTAGGGAAAGTGATAAATTCATTAGGATGAATACCACCAAGAGTTGAGGAACTCTCTCCTAAAGCTAGTTATGATTTCTATGGCTTTTGATGAGGCCAAGAAACAAAGTTTCTCCTAAGAGGTTACTTAGGTTAAGGTGGGAGGTCATGACTTATGAGTCAACATATTTCACCTTCCTTTGGAATGGGGAAGAAACAGTTGATAATATAACAATAGATAAGACATGATAAAAGATAAAACAATATGATGAGATGAAAGCAACACAAGCATGAAGATGGCAAGATGCTTTATGATGAGCAATGAATAGACATCAGTATGAATATCAAAGAGATCAAATAGATAAGACAAATATGTATTAATCCTAAAGAAGATATCACCAAACTAGTACAAGGCAAAGAACATGATCATAGACATGAGATTAATCATGGATGATATGCAAAATAAAAGAACAAAATTCGCAAGTTAAATTAATAACCATATGGCAAGATAAATTAGAGATGAATTAAATCAAGCATGAGTGATTAAATTCAAATATTAAGAAAATTCATAAATAAAGTTTAACAATTTAATCAAGATAAAAGAGATGAGAACTCACACACTAATAATTTATCTTAAATAAATATTTAAGAAATAAATTATTAAACAAAATTAAATAAGAAAATATTTTTGGAGTTTTTGAAATAATAAAATGTTTTAAATAAAATAAAAGTTTAAAAAAAAAAGATTTGAAATAATATGAAAACTTTTGAGTTAATTAAACACGCAGGGGGGTGTAGAAGGTGAAATAGGCTAGTAAAAAAAACAACAGAGATCAAATTGGGCCGGAACTGGGGGTGGCGAATAGCAAAAAGGGCCCAGGAAAAAGTCAGGCTGAAAAAAGAAAAGAAAACAAAACAAAGGGGACTGGGGCGAGGGGGATTCGAACCCCAGTCCCTTCGTTTACAAAGGCAAGGCTCGAACCAATGGGGTGGCGATACATCCATTGTATACGCCCACCCCATAAATACATATGCCAAGAAAACTTGGAAAATGAAACATGGAAAACTCAGTCAAGCTTGAAAATTATGTGTACCGAAAGTCACGTGCATACTGCTAACAACCAAATCACTTTTTCTTTTAAACAAAAAACACAAGCAATAGAACCAAACACCAATCCTACGCTGCCCTCTGTTTTTCATGCCCATGCAAAGAGAGAAAAAACATGTTGAAGCTATCGCGAATTAGAATACACCAAGGCAAACGCTTATCTTGCTCAAACAATTTCCAGTTCATCTCTTAGTCAACTATCATGAATTAAAGCAACATTCTAGTGCTTTCACATAATAGAATAACCATGCGCCCAAAACACATGAACGTCAGACCAAAAATAAAAGTACAGCAACAAGTCGATGATTTAAACGTACTCCATTGTTATTATGTATATGTAGTAAAAGCGAACCAAACAAAATGAAACAAACATGAAAGAATAGTTGAGACGGATTCTAACGATATCGTGAATACGGATCGAAAAATGGCAGCTGCTATGCATCAGATTTTGTCGTCGCCGCAACCGCAATCCATATAAATCCTCCTGCCTTGCGGTTACAAAAGCTGCAACGGTGTCAGTACGAGCTCGCACTCGGAAAGAAATCCAACATATTGTAACGAAAAGAAATGAACATGAAACCAAAAAAAATGCTTCAGAATTACCGACGATGACGAAAACTCAAGCGAAAAGTTAAACTGCACCTCTTGAAACAAAGGAACAAGACCATGAAAGGAAATGGTTCAAAACTGCTACAAAGTTGCGTAAAAAGGTACGTGGATACGATGCATAACACATATATAGCATTACTCAAACAACAATGCACATGAATACAGACACACAGATACTAATGAGAAACGAAAACAACACACACAAATACATAGCAACAAGAGGCATAAAACAATACAATTGTGTTAACAGCAAAGACAAAGCACAACAAACTACTACAATATACACTTAGAAGATGACATGCAAGCACATCAAACAACAGCACGCACAATTATAAGTACATACACAATAATAACACACTTTCATTAAAACACAAGCATAGGCCGGATGTGGTAATCTATGGGTCACGTCTTAATAACTGCATGAGGCATACTTACACACGAAACTTGACATTACATATTATTATTAGCACAATAGCGCGCACAACTCACACTTATAAATACAAGATTCGCTACACAGGGTCATAAATTCACACTACTAAACATATATGTTTTCAAATTCATTTTTACACAACGTTGTGATTATTATCATACACAACACATTCATAATGTAACACATACAGTGCAACAACAATTAACACCGAACACACCTAATGCAACTATGTACTCAAGTGAATAAGAACACATAGCGACATAATACAATAATGTGATTATACATGTTAACAGCAGCACACACAAAATTCAGACATACATAAATCTCACTACAACAAATTACACTCTGAACTTTGATTGTGCTGCACACAACCAAACAAAAAAGCAATTAAAACACACAACACATAACTCAACTATGATTAACAGCTTGTACCAAACTACAATAATGACATGATCAAACAGCACAATGTATTAACTCATAACCATTAATAAACAGCAAGCAGTCCCGGTAATAATTATAGCACAAACAGTATAACAAAATTATACTTATAAAGCTACATCAATCACACACAAGTAAGGCAAAATTTATAAAATGTGCGAGAGAATCATAGAACAATTACAACACACAAACAGTATGAGTTACAAAAGTTTCAGTTGAAACACAATCATACGGCATATACAACAAAGATACACACACCATGCAGAACTCACGAACCTCGTGAAAAAAGAAACAGCAATACAACAGCAACGAAAGGTTTAAACCTCACCTTGTTTAATCTCCAACTCTATCAAAACTTGCTAATGGAACAGATAAGGGCTGAACTTCTCCTCCCTTGGAACAATCGTGCTCCAACTCTTGCTGAATCCTCCCACTCGAGTGATGCTTCTCCTTGGCAAATAACAAGTGATATGCTGAGATATGTTGGTTGTTGGTGATTATCAGTGAAGCTGTGTTGTTGTGTGTTTTTCTTTAAAGGGTGAGAGAAGGAACTAGTGTTTTTGTTGATGGTTGGTGATGTTTCACAAAGGTGAAAGTAGTGTTCTTGCGAAGAGAGGGGACTCCAGTCCCTCGCCTTGGTGTTGGTTCTCTCTATTTATGCTTTAAGCTTCCAAATACTACCGTTGGCTTGGTGAGATTTGAAATGAAAAAGAGCCGTTCTGATTTGTAAAGCTATGTTGGTACACTGCTCAGCGTGAAAAGGGTGGCGTGGTGCAGAGTGTTTCGTACGGTTTGTGGGAAAGGGGATGTGCTGGAGTTGATGGGAGAAGTCAAGACAAAACACTTGCCCAAGTTGCCAAGCAAAAGTTACAAAGGAACTAAATCAAATGGGCTCCTTCACTACATTAGCATGTTTCACTCCATGGTCCAAACATCAAAATCTTTGGGTTTTTTTTAAAGAGAAAACGTGTAATAGAATTGGCAATTGAAATGGATTTGGTTTTTTTTTTAAATTAATTAATATGCTAAATAATAACTATTAATTAAAAAGTTAATTAAATAAATTAAGAATAATAAACCAAATTAACAATTAATCAAAATAAGTAAACTAATGCAAAAATTAAATTGTGATTAATTTAAATTAACAACAATAGGACAATAAAATAAAATAAAAAGAGTCGTGTTGAAATTAAATTAAAATAAAAACAAATAAACACTAAAATAAATACTAAATTAAAAATAGAGAGAAATAAATAAAAACATCAACTAGCAGAAAAAAATGAGGGTAAAATTTGGGGTACAACAGTTGCCCCTATTTAAATATCTTCACTTGATGACATGAGAGATGAAGATCCTCATGTAATCAACAGTGAAAGATATTTAAATACAGATAACCGAAATTTTTTCCCTCAGATGTGCAAACATGCAATGCAACAAACATGATGCTAAGAAGATGCAAAGATGCAGACACAACGAGACACCAAAGGACAAACAGGAAGCAAAAAGATGAGCTTCACTGGGGAAGGAGGAAGGTTAATATCCATGAGAAACACTTACTAGGGATACAAGCCAACCAACAAAAGGGACCCACCGGGAGACTCCACAGAAACACTGGGAAAAAGCAAAAGACAATCTCCACTGGGGAAAGATCCGGGAGATAAACAACTGGGGACAAAACAAACCCACACTCTTCCTGGGCACGAAACCAGAAAGAAAAACCTGATCACCAGGGATCAGTCCAAAGGAGACAAGCAAGCAAAGACTTCCTGGGGATCTAAACTGAAGAGTTCAAAATGGGATCTTCAAGAAAAGCCAGGAAGACAGAGACAAACCCTGCGCACCAGATATGAGCCTTATGGTTGAATAAATTTGTTCCAAGTAGCTTAGCTTAAAGCAAGTTTCAGAAAATCCAAGGTAAGGGTTCAATGTCCGACACGATTCGAACAAGAACGGTTTTAAAACAAAAAGACAGTGCTTGACACGATTCAAACAAAGTCCAAGTTGAAGTTTGACACAATTCAAACAAGAACAAGTTTTAAAACAAGAAGACAATGCTTGACACGATTCAAACAAAGTCCAAGTTCAAGTTTGACATGATTCAAACGAGAACAGGTTTACAAGATCTTTAATGTTAAACTTCTTGGGGAACAGCAAAAAGGTTTAAAGATTCAAATCTGGCGCGCAAAGGTTAAGACCGAACAAGCACGACACAAAGCAAACTGGGAAAGTCTTTACTTCACTGGGGAAATAAAGACAAACACAAACAACAGACCACAAGAAAAACAGAGCACAGAGATGCAAAGATGCTAAGGGCAAGATGCATATGCTTAGCTATATGCTGGGAACGACGCGAACGACGCAAAACAGGAAAGAAGAAAGGATAACAAAAGCCAACACCCTGAAACCCAAACATCAAGGACAACCGGGCAATCTTCTTTTCTCTGGAGATGGCAAATTCATGCCAAAAATACAGTACTGCTAACTCTTCCTGTACCAACTTGATTCCAAAACGTCTTGATACTAGAGTAAAACTTAGTTCATCTTTGTGCTTTCTCAAAACTTTTCCGCTTCCAAGAATCAGATGAAAATGACGAAGTTATTGTACTCAAAGACCAATAACAACTCTAGTGACTAAGAATTCTGTCGTCTAACAGCTGACTTCTCTAGGGACTCCTGCATAAAGAGCTGGAGTTTAAATGGGAACATGGTTAATGAGTCAAGAATAGACTCTGGTACTCACATAATCTGCTTCATGAAGGAAAACCGGTAGGAGCCAGAAAGGTAACTTCATTGGAGATAGAACCAAGAAATGGGCTCCAATAAAGGTATCTAGAAAGATTGATCATCAAGGCTAAACGCAACTAGATGACATTCTAGAAAGGATCCGCAATGAAGGTTGAACCGAAAAACGGTCTTCACTGGGAAAAGATATCCAAAGTGATGGAACAACAGGTTCAAGTATGACCAGTTGGCACTTTGGAAAAAGAAGAACCTTATTGGAGATTGAACCAAGAAATGGGCTCCAATAAAGTATCTAGGATGATTGATCATCAAGTCAAAACATGACTAAATGACTTCCTAGAAACACCTCTAAAGTGATGGAACAATAGGTTCAAGTATGACCGGTTGGCTCTTTAGAAGTAACCTCTAAAGTGATGGAACAACAGGTTCAAGTATGACCGGTTGGCGCTTTAGAAGTAACCTTATTGGAGGTAGAACCAAGAAATGGGCTCCAACAAAGTATCTAGAATGATTGATCACCAAGGCTAAACGTGACTAGATGACATTCTAGAAAGAATCCGCAATGAAGGTTGAACCGAAAAACGGTCTTCACTGGGAAAAGACATCCAAAGTGATGGAACAACAGGTTCAAGTATGACCAGTTGGCACTTTGGAAAAAGAAGAGCCTTATTGGAGATTGAACTAAGAAATGGGCCCCAATAAAGGTATAGAATGTGATAGGTTAATACCGGGGTTGTGTAGCTGAAGATAAGGCTTCCCAGGGAATACCCAATTACGGTTGCGAAGAGGTCGAATAGTACCCGAGATAGATAAGCTGCTTATAAAAGATTACCAAGCTTCTTCAAGAGATTGCTGCTTCAAAGATATGTTGATAACACAATACCGTTGGAGAAATAATGTCTTCAATGTGGATCTGTGAAAGATGTTTCCTGCGAGAAACGGTGCAAAATAAATGCACGTTCAAAGATAGGTTTAAAAAACCACACCTGCCAGGGACGAAAGTTCAATCTAGGAACAAGCTAGAAAGAAACGGTCAAACAAGACTCCAATTGAGGAATGAACTCAAATGGGGATTTATCTTATCCAAATGTGGAAAAGATAACTGAACCAACCATCATCCACGAGAATCAAACTCTGTGGGGAACTCAGAAAAGATGGGCACTTTATGCCTAGGGCTGACTTTCTATTGGGGAGAATAGACACACCCAGTCACTTGGGGAGACAACGCCAAAGTGAACCCAAAACAGGTAAATACCAGAAAAGGAAGCAGAAATGCTAAAATGCTATGCATATGAGTGCTTATGCTGACAAAACAGACAAGAAGCGAAACCGGAGATGAAATAAACATCTCGACAAGGATACCCAGCCAAACTCAACGGGTTGGACCAATACTGGGGGTGAAGAAGAATCCACAACTTCACTGGTGAAAAGAGTATTCCACTTGAGGTATAACATCCTGAGGATTGCCATTGTGAGCTTGATTTTTTCGTTGGAGGAGAATCCATAAAGAGTTGTCAAGATTAGCTGAAGTGGCAACTTATTGGGGAGCTAGTTGAAGGATATCATAAGAACCAAAGTAGCTCTGCATCCTACTGTCGTAATGATCATCTTCAAATCTCATCTGCCCCAGTCCATATGGTTTGTCGGAAGAGGATAACAAGAGGATTTTATAGAAGAATTGGCATACAAGGTGTTTCAATATCTTCAAACTCTTGGAGAGATCTCGGTGTAACTGCCCCAGATTAACTATATTCACGCAACAAGGTCCTTGAACTTGCTCTTCAGACTGGCTGATCTGTGAAAGAGATGCCCCAGCCTAATTGGCCTTTTAGAGATTTACCGAATCTCGACCTGGTTGTCCCTGATTAACTGGTATGTGAGGGTAAGTCATCAAAAGGGATTTTACAGAAGAATTGATATACCAGACGCTTCAATGTCTTCAAACCTTTGAAAAGAAATGAACTTAGACATGATTACCCCAAACAACTGTATTTGAAATACTCCAACCGTAGTAGAGACGACCGGGAAACAAACTTACCCCTGCTGATGGGTCACTAGAGTCCACACTTGTCATAGGATGACCTGGAGAAGACTTGCTCCAGTATTTTGAACTTTGACGAGTTCTGCCCCTGATTTGGTAGATTAGCAAGTCCTTCTGCTTGGTTGCCCCTGACTGAGCTTCCTTTATCAAGTCGAATCCCCTAGCTAGTTGCATTTGTTGGGATTCCTTTGATATTGAATTGTTTTTGCAAACAAGTATCGTTCATCAAAAAAATGGCAAAATTTAATGCAAAGTTTAATGCAAAGTTTGAAAACAAAGCTTTGATAAAACGCACAGTGAAATGATTAAATAGTAAAAAACAATGGTGGGTCTAGTCATTAAGGAAGTGACCAACACACGCGAGTAACAAAGATCATTAGGAGTCAGGTTACTCAACCTTGTTGCAGTATGCTTTTCAAAACAACCTTACCTCAATTAGGTCCTTTGGGGGTTGTAATGTGGTATGGTTCATGGTTTATGAAACAAAGGATGAATTCCAATCCTACGCTCAGTTAACCCAAAATATACATTCAACTCTCCAAAAGTAGGAAATCACTTGATTCGAAAGCTGACTGGCGCCTTATATGAAGTGCTCGTGTTTGAATGCATAACCGAGTTAGACTGAGAACTACCCTGCCCCAAGGTTGAGATTTAAGGTTTTTGTGTAAGGAAAGAAAACCCCTGCTTCTAGGCTCGAAAGGGTTAACAAGGGATGAATTGAAACAATGTCTTACATCCTCGGCGAGGTTAATTTGAAAGTATACCACAGCAATTATGAACATAAGGTTTTCATCATCCTCCCTAATCTTTGTTTTAACAAAAGTTTGAATAAAGGGAGTGAAACAAGGTAAATATCTTTGAAAATAACAGCAAATAAGTGAAACGAATGGATTTAATCTAAAAGATGCACAAACATTTCATTAACCTTGCCAATTTGAAAGTACAACAAAGCTTATAAGCAAATACAAATTCAAAGTGCAAAGGAAATACGATAAATTTACTGAAACAACCAAAAGACTACAGCCTTTAGGGAATCAAATACATAAAATCAAAGAGGAGCTCAAACACAGGCACCTAATCCCTCTTTGTCTTGATACATCCTTTACTTATCTCGTGAGCGGGTAAGGATTGTTCCTGATGATAGGCTGGGAGCCGTCGAAAGACAAAATGTTTCTCTCCACTAAGTCCTTCACAATATGCTTCAAAGCAAAACAACCTTCTAAATTATGGCCTGGTGCACCTTCATGGAATGCATAATGAGCGTTGGGGTTGTAAGAAGGTGGAAGCGGGTCAGGAGGTGGGCCTGATGACCTTGTAGTTATTAATCCTTGTTGCACCAAAACAGGATACAATGCTGTATACGTCAAAGGAATGGGAGGAATCGGAGGCCTTCCACCCTTTCTTTTGCCTGGAATATTCTGACGAGAAATTTGAGTCCGTTGGCGACAGGCAGGAGCGTTGGGCGCTCGTTGATATACTGGTGGTTGAGGAACCGGCTGATAAATAGAAGCTTGACTGTTGAATGTTGGCGCGATGGCGGCCACATAAGGTTGCTGAATAGAATAACACTGTTGTTGCTGCTGACGTTTCCAGAACTGATTTTTCTTCCTTTTGTTCGTCATCACCACATTGGTATCTCTTTCCCTTTTGAAGGATATCTTGGCATCGTCGCTCGAACTATCAGTTCTCTTGGTCATTTTCCCACTCTTCAGACCAAGCTCTACTTTAATCCCCACAGCCACAATATTGGAAAAATTAGCGGACACGCTACTGATCATCCTTTCGTAGAATTCCGGTCTCACCGTGTCGACAAACCAATCAGTTAACTCTTTTTCAGATAGGGGTGGCTCTACCTGTGAAGCCAACTCTCTCCATCTCTGTGCATATTCTTTGAATGACTCAGTGTTCTTCTGAGTCATAGTCAACAGCTGTCTACGATCAGGAGCTAAATCCAAGTTATACTTATAGTGCTTTATGAAGACGTCCATAACATCTTGGAAACATTTAATCTGAGATTGGTCTAAGCTTAAGTACCACTTTCCGGCAGCGCCCTTCAGGCTGTCTTGGAAACAATGGATCATTAACTTATCGTTATCCATATACGCCGCCATTCTTCGGAGATACATGACCAAGTGTGCCTTAGGACACGTAGCACCAGAGTACAATTCGAAGCTTGGCAATTTGAATTTTGGTGGAATTACTAGGTTAGTGACCAGACACATATCCTTAAGGTCTGAACTGAAGACATTGTCCCCCTTCATGGCCTTCAGCTTTCTCTGCATAACCTCCATATTGGCTCTTAATTTCTCATTACTGTCATCCACTTCCATGGATATGTTGTCAGAATCAAGATGATGCGGGTTCTGAAAAACAGGTTGGAACTGGGTCTGCACCACATGCGGAGCATAAGTTGGAATAGCTTGTTGATTCTCACCAAACAGCGGCACGGCTTGTTGCATGGACTGAGGAGCTGTGATTCGTATAAACTCAAATGGTATTCCTAGATTAGGGTCCACAATAGGTATAACTGGTGGCTCTACAGTTGTAGCGACGACCTCTGAGACTACAGTAGCCTGTGTATCCATCTTTGCTCGTATAACATGCAAAACCTCCATAATCTGCCCCATTCCTCCTCGGAGCTCACTTAATTCATTGTTAACTCTGTCCATCTCGCAATATTGTTCAGACATCCTTTGTCGAGTTTGGCTCGGGTGACGATTCTGAAGGGAAAACGGCGATATAAGACGAAGACAAGGAGGAAATGCACATGCTATGACATGATGCAAATGAGATGTTAATGCAAGCCAAATGGTTTCAAGGAACTCAAAGGCAAGTTGCGAATTTTTTGGAAAACAGAAGAAGTTTTTGTTTTTAAAATCCAAGCTCTGTTGATTTTTTTTTGAAAAGGAAACAAACAGTTGAGTTCCTCGAAACCAAAGGGCTAAGAATGTTTGAATGTAGAGATGCACAAAGCACACGAGCACAAATATATGGCAAACACACATGTACACACAACAAAACATACAAATCCTAGGTTTAGGTCTCATGAATGGAGCCATGGTCTACCCCTTCTAATAGGTATGTACTACTGGTTTTTACCTGCCGAACAAGGTTCTAAAGAGGTTCCCAGAGTCGACAATCCATCTTTCAGATTTTAAGGATTTCCCAGATGACTTGGTAATCGGTAAAATTCTCAAGAGGATCTTATCTGAGTGTAGTATCGCGTGACAACCAATTCAGAAATAGACTCCATCAAGGTCTCCGCACTACATCCTCAAAGGCTTAAGTTGGGTTTGGTAACTACAGTTCTCAATATCATGGGCTCCTAGGTCGAGAGTAGCACGCTTTCACAAATAGGATCGTTCAACATAACTAGACTCTCGAGAGGGCCTTAACTGAGTGATGGCGTTATCAATTCAACTTTTCAGGAATCGACTCCCTCAAGCCTTCTTGAATACCATCGTCCTATCATAAGTGCACTCGAAATTCGGGTATAGGATTTATCTCACTCATAGATATCATATCAACCCAAATCAAACAGAAAAAGTCAAGCAAGAACAGATATACAGATATATAAGCAAGTATGACATACACAAGCATATACAAGTAAATAAGCAAACATGAATAACACAAAAGCAAGATAGGCTTAACCCTCTTAGGAAAGGACCAGCAATAGGTCTAACTTATCCCCAGTGAAGTCGCCATTTCTGTTGCGGTGAAAATCGGATAACAAGCTATTAATTAACTTGCATCATATTTCTTTTACAACCGGCTTTGATTTATCCAAAGGAAAGGTTCAAGATCGTTAGAAAAACCTAAGGGGAAGAGATCTAAGGTTCGGGGGTTGGTTATGCCTAGGGAAGGTATTAGCACCCTAAACGTCCGTAGTACTCTACGGGAACCTCTTGTTAATGTTATCTTATGTTTGCTAAAGGTTCTATGCTAAAGGTTGAAAACCCTAGGGGTTAGTATCTAAGTATACTTGACAAAGCATCGCACTTTGCGCCTACGTATCCTCGGGAATAGAATTAGAGTATGCATAGTTCTACTTCTACTAAATGATTGACTGTGGTCAATATTCAGAGGGGAAATGAGTACAAGCTCATTGTAGAGTTTAAGAACTCTCTAAATCTAGTTGAAATAGACCTATGTTATGTTTTAGTCAGTAGGGAAAGTGATAAATTCATTAGGATGAATACCACCAAGAGTTGAGGAACTCTCTCCTAAAGCTAGTTATGATTTCTATGGCTTTTGATGAGGCCAAGAAATAAAGTTTCTCCTAAGAGGTTACTTAGGTTAAGGTGGGAGGTCATGACTTATGAGTCAACATATTTCACCTTCCTTTGGAATGGGGAAGAAACAATTGATAATATAACAATAGATAAAGACATGATAGAAGATAAAACAATGTGATGAGATGAAAGCAACACAAGCATGAAGATGGCAAGATGCTTTATGATGAGCAATGAATAGACATCAGTATGAATATCAAAGAGATCAAAGAGATAAGACAAATATGTATTAATCCTAAAGAAGATATCACCAAACTAGTACAAGTCAAAGAACATGATCATAGACATGAGATTAATCATGGATGATATGCAAAATAAAAGAACAAAATTCGCAAGTTAAATTAATAACCATATGGCAAGATAAATTAGAGATGAATTAAATCAAGCATGAGTGATTAAATACAAATATTAAGAAAATTCATAAATAAAGTCTAACAATTTAATCAAGATAAAAGAGATGAGAACTCACACACTAATAATTTATCTTAAATAAATATTTAAGAAATAAATTATTAAACAAAATTAAATAAGAAAATATTTTTGGATTTTTTGAAATAAAGAAAATGTTTTAAATAAAATAAAAGTTTTAAAAAAAAAAAAATTGAAATAATATGAAAACTTTTGAGTTAATTAAACACGCAGGGGGTGCAGAAGGTGAAATAGGCTAGTAAAAAAAACAATAGAGATCAAATTGGGTCGGAACTGGGGGTGGCGAATAGCAAAAAGGGCCCAGACGAAAGTCAGGCTGAAAAAAGAAAAGAAAACAAAACAAAGGGGACTGGGGCGAGGGGGATTCGAACCCCAGTCCCTTCGTTTACAAAGGCAAGGCTCGAACCACTAGGGTGGCGATACATCCATTGTATACGCCCACCCCATAAATACATATGCCAAGAAAACTTGGAAAATGAAACATGGAAAACTCAGTCAAGGTTGAAAATTATATGTACCGAAAGTCACGTGCATACTGCTAACAACCAAATCACTTTTTCTTTTAAACAAAAAACACAAGCAATAGAACCAAACACCAGTCCTACGCTGCCCTCTGTTTTTCATGCCCATGCAAAGAGAGAAAAAACATTTTGAAGCTGTCGCGAATTAGAATACACCAAGGCAAATGCTTATCTTGCTCAAACAATTTCCAGTTCATCTCTTAGTCAACTATCATGAATTAAAGCAACATTCTAGTGCTTTCACATAATAGAATAACCATGCGCCCAAAACACATGAACGTCAGACAAAAAATAAAAGTACAGCAACAAGTCGATGATTTAAACGTACTCCATTGTTATTATGTATATGCAGTAAAAGCGTACCAAACAAAACGAAACAAACGTGAAAGAATAGTTGAGACGGATTCTAACAATATCGTGAATACGAATCGAAAAATGGCAGCTGCTATGCATCAGATTTCGTCGTCGCCGCAACCGCAATCCATATAAATCCTCCTGCCTTGCGGTTACAAAAGCTGCAACGGTGTCGGTACGAGCTCGCACTCGGAAAGAAATCCAACATATTGTAACGAAAAGAAATGAACATGAAACCAAAAAAAACGCTTCAGAATTATCGACGATGACGAAAACTCAAGCGAAAAGTTAAACTGCACCTCTTGAAACAAAGGAACAAGACCATGAAAGGAAATGGTTCAAAACTGCTACAAAGTTGCGTAAAAAGGTACGCGGATCGACGCATCACACATATATAACATTACTCAAACAACAATGCACATGAATACAGACACATAGATACTAATGAGAAACAAAAACAACACACACAAATACATAGCAACAAGAGGCATAAAACAATACAATTGTGTTAACAGCAAAGACAAAGCACAACAAACTACTACAATATACACTTAGAAGATGACATGCAAGCACATCAAACAACAGCACGCACAATTATAAGTACATACACAATAATAACACACTTTCATTAAAACACAAGCATAGGCCGGATGTGATAATCTATGGGTCACGTCTTAATAACTGCATGAGGCATACTTACACACGAAACTTGACATTACATATTATTATTAGCACAATAGCGTGCACAACTCACACTTATAAATACAAGATTCGCTACACAGGGTCATAAATTCACACTACTAAACATATATGTTTTCAAATTCATTTTTACACAACGTTGTGATTATTATCATACACAACACATTCATAATGTAACACATACAGTGCAACAACAATTAACACCGAACACACCTAATGCAACTATGTACTCAAGTGAATAAGAACACATAGCGACATAATACAATAATGTGATTATACATGTTAACAGCAGCACACACAAAATTCAGACATACATAAATCTCACTACAACAAATTACACTCTGAACTTTGATTGTGCTTCACACAACCAAACAAAAAATCAATTAAAACACACAACACATAACTCAACTATGATTAACAGCTTGTACCAAACTACAATAATGACATGATCAAACAGCACAATGTATTAACTCATAACCATTAATAAACAGCAAGCAGTCACGGCAATAATTATAGCACAAACAGTATAACAAAATTATACTTACAAAGCTACATCAATCACACACAAGTAAGGCACAATTTATAAAATGTGCGAGAGAATCATAGAACAATTACAACACACAAACAGTATGAGTTACAAAAGTTTCAGTTGAAACACAATCATACGGCATATACAACAAAGATACACACACCATGCAGAACTCACGAACCTCGTGAAAAAAGAAACAGCAATACAACAGCAACGAAAGGTTTAAACCTCACCTTGTTTAATCTCCAACTCTATCAAAACTTGCTAATGGAACAGATAAGGGCTGAACTTCTCCTCCCTTGGAACAATCGTGCTCCAACTCTTGCTGAATCCTCCCACTCGAGTGATGCTTCTCCTTGGCAAATAACAAGTGATATGCTGAGATATGTTGGTTGTTGGTGATTATCCGTGAAGCTGTGTTGTTGTGTATTTTTCTTTAAAGGGTGAGAGAAGGAACTAGTGTTTTTGTTGATGGTTGGTGATGTTTCACAAAGGTGAGAGTAGTGTTCTTGCGAAGAGAGGGGAGTCCAGCCCCTCGCCTTGGTGTTGGTTCTCTCTATTTATGCTTTAAGCTTCCAAATACTACCGTTGGCTTGGTGAGATTTGAAATGAAAAAGAGTCGTTCTGATTTGTAAGGCTATGTTGGTACACTGCTCAGCGTGAAAAGGGTGGCATGGTGCAGAGTGTTTCGTACGGTTTGTGGGAAAGGGGATGTGCTGGAGTTGATGGGAGAAGTCAAGACAAAACACTTGCCCAAGTTGCCAAGCAAAAGTTACAAAGGAACTAAATCAAATGGGCTCCTTCACTACATTAGCATGTTTCACTCCATGGTCCAAACATCAAAATCTTTGGGTTTTTTTTAAGAGAAAACGTGTAATAGAATTGGCAATTGAAATGGATTTGTTTTTTTTTTAAATTAATTAATATGCTAAATAATAACTATTAATTAAAAAGTTAATTAAATAAATTAAGAATAATAAACCAAATTAACAATTCATCAAAATAAGTAAACTAATGCAAAAATTAAATTGTGATTAATTTAAATTAACAACAATAGGACAATAAAATAAAAAAGAAAGAGCCATGTTGAAATTAAATTAAAATAAAAACAAATAAACACTAAAATAAATACTAAATTAAAAATAAAGAGAAATAAATAAAAACATCAACTAGCAGAAAAAATGAGGGTAAAATTTGGGGTACAACATCCACCTTAAAAAGCGAGACCACCTTCTTTTCTTTAACCGCAAAATCAACCAACTCGTTAGCCACCACCACTCCATCGAGTAATTGTCTCCTCAGTACGAACGCCGTTTGACTCTTAGAAATAATGGAGTTTAGAACCAACTTCAATCTACCCGCCGAAAGTTTTGAAACGGCTTTATACAAACTAAAAACAAGACAAATAGGTCTAAAATCATCAAGCCCCAAAGGATTCACCCTCTTAGGAACTAAAGTGAGAAAAGAGGACACAATGGCCTTAGATAAAACAGCCCCGCTATAAAAATCGTTAAAAAACCTCGGTTGTTACTTTGTTCATTTTCGCTTTTGCTTTTTCTTTTAGTTTCTGGTGCTCTTAGCTGCTCTTGCTTTTTTTTTTTTTATATGTTGTTTCTTTTCTTAAATTAATATATGATTACTGCATTGCTATTTAAAAAAAGCTAGCATCATCTCATTCTTCTTTATTTCAAATAGAAACTACACTGAATCTTGATGCTTGAACTTGCCAGAAAGTAGCCATGAGTTCAACGCAAGTCAGAAGAATATCTGGGGATTTCGATCTTTCATGACGTTAACTGAGCTCTGTAATCCTAACAAGGGGTTTATGTGTGAAGGATACTTGTATTGTTGGTGTTGAGGTATTTGTTGCTAAGTCAACGCATGAGAACCCTGTAAATGTAAATCAAGCTGCATGCCTAATATTAGGATCTCAAACAAGCCATATGAAAGTGGAAATCCCAAGTTCAGAGCCAGAAGTCACAAATATTCGAACCCTTTCACCTCTTTCTATTGAACCTTCTAAACAAGGTGATGCAGAGTTGGTGTATGCTGCACTAGGGAAAGTTCTTTATTTCCTTAACATTAGAAAAGTGAAAGACATGAATGAACAAGCATGTAAGGAACTTCAAATTTTATGGGATGAACTTGCCAAATTCAAAATTGATCTTACTTGGCTAGAGCCACAAGTTCAATCTGCATTAGGAATTAAAAGTTATGTGGAGAAAGCTTTAGAGGTTGAAAAGTTAAAGGAGAATGTTGCAGTTCAAGAGCTGAAAACCGAGATACTACAGGCAACTTTGGCTGCTGCCAAGGTAAGTCTAGACGTAGAAAGAGAGTTATTGAAAACAAAATATCAAAGAAAGAGATTTGAATTCTGCATTGATTTCAAAGAATGCTTAAATTTGTCATTTGACTTGTGTATTATGAATGTTTGATTGTCGACTGGATTAACATATGAAAATTTTACCCTATCCCTACTCTTTATGAAATATTCCAAATTTACTTTATTTGATTTTAATTAAAAAAAACTTTACTATTCACAAAAGTTTTCGAAAAATTTAAAGGTGTTTGTACCCCACAAATTTGTACAGAATAATTACATAGCTGAGTTTCAGTATATTTTTTTTTGTCTTTCGGATAATTTGAAATTAGATTATACGATTTGTATTTATTTTTTCAGATAACTATTTAACAGATATCAAATTAAAAAGAAAATCAAACCCGATTTTTTGATAAAAATATTCTGGTAACTAAGAAAATCTCATCCAGAACACTTGTAGTATTGTTTTTTAAAGAACCAGATAACATATATAAATAAAGAGTTCTGGTGTTTCCAATGTATCGGAATACTTTTTCAAACAGTTTCGGTATGTTTCCCAGGTTTGTGTGAATCGGGTAATTTCAAACAAGATTTCCGATATATAATATATTTTTTTCTGTATTGAATATCTTGAAAAATGAATGAGTAAAAAATTGAAAAAAAAAATCAATTATATTATTTATATAGAGATATTTTGGTCAAAATACAAAAAATGTAAGGGTAGGAAGATAAATATAGGGATATGGAGTAAATTTTTCTTTAACATGTATAACTTATTTCCTTCGATTATTTCGGGTTTGGAAGTGTCACACTATATTTATTAAATCGTGAGTTGGTAATGTAGATTTCAACCTAGTATGGAAATATCCCTTCTTTTAAACTTATTTGATACTAGCGTCCAGACGGGCACACACGTAAAAATATAAAAAACAATTTTTTATTTAATATTAATTTAAATATTTAAATGGAAGTTTGTAAGTTATGTGAAAGATGATAGTTATAGTTCAATGGAAATTATCGTGGAAGTTACAAATTTTAAAATAAAGATAAAATGGGTAGAAAAAAAGCTACACCAAATCTATGTTTTGCGTTTATATTAGTATAGATAATAAAGCAATATATTATTCTTGAGGTTAATCTTTATGAGAAAATAAGACATGTACCATTAATATAAATAAATTTCTATAGGCTTAATTGGTTTTTTAATCTTCTTTTTTGGCGAGTTTGGTCTCGTTTTTCTGTAAGTGGTTTCGAGAACCCATTGTTCTCGGTTAAATGATATTGCTTGCTTATTAAAAAATATATAAATAAATTTTACAGAATTAAAAGTTATAGCACAATAGTAGTTTAATAAAGTGTAGCCATCGATTAATTTTTATTTGGTGTATACCGATAAATAGGGTATACCACATAACTTGTACACATGGATTCATATCTTCTAGTTGAAACATAAGAGATAAATTGTCATAAATGTGACAATTATTTTGTAAAATATTCGAAAAGATTTCGTCATGCTACAAATATTAAGATGAAAAATTTTCGTCATGCTACATTTCTTTTCTCTTGCAGATTACATCTGCAAAGCCACTTCATTTTTGACTCACCTACAGCTCTTTCATCCATTCTTTATTCTTGAGATTCAAGTGTTCCTTGAAGCTCTTTCTTTATTAATATTGACAAATCTTTCGAATATGCTATGACTACTTTCACGTGGTCGAACTTTGGAGCCAATGACCTCAAGATCTTTGCAACAACTGACCTTGATGTCAACACTTCTCCACATACCTTGATTTGATTCATCAATTTTGTAACCCTGGTGAAAAAATCTTTTATGTTTTCATTATCTTCCATCTAAAGCAATTCATACGTTCTTTTATGAGTTTGTAACCTCACCTCCTTCACCTTTTATGGGCCTCCAAATTATTTCTCCGAGATCTCCCATGCTTTTTTTGATGTTTCTACATCACTGGCCTTTTTTGAAATTATCTGGATCAACACATTGATGAATTATAAAAAAAGCTTTATAATCATTCTTCTTCAATTCTTTCTGTGCAACCTTTTCTTCATCTGTCACATTTTTTGCAAGCGATGTTACTCCCTGCTTCACAAGATCCCAATGATCTTGACAACAGAAAACAACCTTCATCTATTAACACCAATTTTCATAATTCCAACCCTTCAAATTTGGGAGACTCGCCGAAAAATGCTCGTTCAAATTATTCATCGTCATCGTGTTTTGCTTCGGCAGAATCGTTCAACCAGTGCTCTAGATACCAGATGTTGGGAATACACATGATTTCCATTCAAGAATTTCACCAAAACTTGATGAATTATGAACCAAATCGTGATGAACAAGAATCAATATTTCTGATTGATTACTCTTCTTATTCTTCACTCTTCACTCAAGTAAATCAACCAACCTTGGTTGCAAGATTATATTGATGTACAATGATAATGAAATAAGAAAAGATAAAATTGGAGAAGAAAGAGATTAGGGTTTAGGAAAAATAGGAGAAAAAGAAAATATTTTCTATATAGCTTCTCTACACTGTCAAACTAAAAAATTTTATTCAACTGTGCAACTGCACTTCTGTTGTGTGTTACAATTCATAATAGGGTTGCTCCCTATTTATAGATTTGGGTTTGCTTGCTCCTCAAGAAATGCCCAAAATACCTAATTCTGCTAACACTGTAAAATTAGACCTAAGTCAAAATTTATGTCGAAGTACATTACTTTGACATTTCAACACTCACACAATTTCGACACTTTCTTTCTTATGTCGAGCAACATGCATCGACACAAGGAATTACTATTCAAAATTAATGTGGTCATTTAACTTTTTTTACATACCTATATATTTTATTTATAAAAATAGTTTAAAAATTAAAAAGTTGGACATTTGTAGTTGTTAATGATATGCTTTTATCGTCAAAAAACTAATAAATATACATTGAATTTTAGTTATTGAAAATAATCACATTATAATATTAGTTGTATTATAATTAATAATATATAATTTAATTAGAAATAAAATAATTTTTTAATGAATAAAGAGAATTAAATACTTTTTATATGAATAAATATCCATATGTGAAATGTAGATGATCAAGAAAATAATTTCACTAAACTATCATGCTAGTAATTAATAGTAAGAAATTTAATTAGTTGTTGATGATGAAGATCTCCAATTGAGAAGATGGTGAAAACAGAAAAATCGAGGAAGCAAGTATCAAAGTAACCATTTTATTGTCATTCAGCATATAAAGTTTCTATTACATATACAATTGAATGATTAAATAAGGTTGGTTACAACAGACTAACTACCAGCTAACCAATCTAACATGATAAATAAGCAAAAGGATAATAACATATTAATAATGACAAGACTATATACAATAACACTACTAAAAATTCGCGTTCAGTGACCGAATTAGATATCGAAAAGGCCTAAAAATCGGTCACTATAACGTTTAGCGATCAATAACGCGACTGTCAAATTTCGGTTGGAAAATCGCTAACCTTTAGAGACGGATTTAGTGACCGAAATTAGTGACCGATTTTAGCGACTGAAATTAGTGACCGATTCTAGTGGTCATTTTCAATTGTTTAAAAAATTTAAAATAAAACAAAAGTTTTGTCTCTAGCAAGAATCAAACAAATGCACTTTCCTTTGTGAAGCTTTCGGATATTCAGTAAGCCATTTAGTTTTTGTTGTACAATTTATATTTGTAATAGATATATTATTAATGAAATATAACTTTCAAATATTATTTAAAAAGATTCTTACACTAACCGTCTTTAAAATTATATTTTATCTAAATTAATAAATTTATATGAGTTAATTATTTATATAAATATATGTTTTATTTGTTAAAACAATAAAAATGTACAATTTTGACTAAAAAATAAAAAAAGAAATAAAAGGAGAAAATTGGGAGGGAAGTTAATAATGAAAAAAAACAAAAAAAAATTAGTGACTGAAATTTCGATCACTGAATTTTTTGATGAATTAATTTATATAAAAACGATTATTTGAGACTGAAAATTATGGTCACAAAATATCAATCGCTAATTCGGTGGCTAATTTTATTTAGTGACCGATTTAGTGACTTTTACAACTTTACTAACATTATGTCTAATTTTGGTAGCTAATTCGGTCACTAGAGTGACCGAAATTTTCCAATCACTAATTCGGTCACTAAAAACGAATTTTCTAGTGGTGTAAGAAAAGAGCTTAAGCTAATATCCCCGTCAAGTTGGACTATGGATACAACAAAGTCCTAACTTGGTCTGAATAGACAACAAAGTGTAGCATTGATTTTTTGTGACGCGACCACAACCGCATTTGGTGCTACTTTATGATTTATATACTTATATTATGAAGCTTAAAAGGAAGGGGAAGATATCTCAAACTAACCATGCGTGCAGATGTTTTCCTTAACAAATGCGAAGAGATCGGGGGATCGGGGGTTGGTTATACAAAGGGAAGCTATTAACACCCAGAGCATCTATAATAATCTATAGGAACCTTTATTTGCATATGTTTCTACTGTTATATTGCTTGGTTGCTTAAATCCATTTGCTGTTGAATAGGGAATGTTTCTCCTTTGTGAAGGTTAAGAAAATGTTTTTGTTGTTTTTGGGATTTCTGTTGTTTTTGGGAAGGTACTGGACCTAAGATTTTTTATTAGTGTGCTCGCTAAGATTTCACAATCTTATGCCTACGTATTCCCGTAAAGAGATTTTGGGAAATAAGAGCATTCGTAATTCCTCCTATTCTATGGCAGAAAAAATATTTGGTGTCTTGTTTAAAGCCCAAGATTGAAGCTAAATGAGTATTTGTGTCATGTTCAAAGCCCAAGATTGAAGCTAAAGGAGAATTTTTGTCTTGTTCAAAGCCCAAGATTTAAGCTAAAGGAGTATTTGTGTCTTGTTCAAAGCCCGAGATTGAAGCTAAAGTTTGACCTGAGAGAGAATTTGTCATCTCTAAAGGAAGACATCTCACTTATTCATCACAGATATTGAAGGATTGATTTATAAGGGAAGTTGCTTTAACCGGGATGTGTGGAATCCAACAATGACACATCTTCCTTTATAAATCTGTGCATGCTAAAAGAGGGACATTGACTTGGATGTGTAGAATCCAGAGGTTTGCCATTTGCATCACTTAGATGAAAGAGAAATTTTAGCCATGATAAAGGAGGGACTCCAGCTTGGATTTTGAATCAACAAGTGTGCCACTTACATCAATTATCTGGAAAAAAGGTTTTTGGTTGTTTGTTTTGAAATGTGATGTATAGGGGAAATATCTTCCTACAGAGAGGACTCATGGTCTCATCTGTGGGGATGATGGATTTTGTACCTTGATCAAAGCCCAAGGTTGAAGCTGAAAAAGTTGAAAACTGACTCAACTGGGGGAGTATTATAATTGTCTTGTACAAAGCCCAAGATTGAGGCTGATTGGTGAAAATCATTATATGAAGCCTAAGAGGAGGTTGACTCTTACTGAGGATTATTTCAAATCTAGGAGAAGGTCTAAACCATTTGAGGAATCAAAGGGGAAACTAACCCTTGTTGGGGATTAGAGAATACTTGAATTATCAGATGCCATGAGGCATTGATTATTTTGGGAATTTGCTGATGGTATCATGGTTCTGGCTGGGGATTATAAAGTGATAACCAAACCTTGTTGAGGGTCAGAAGAGACTTGAAGGGATAAGCTTGAATACCTTAGAGGCTTTGACTCTCCTGGGGACTGGTGTATTGTTAAAGATGACTAGGATCTATCATATGCTTTTAGGAAGCCTTAGGGTCCTTGTATGAAGCCCAAGAGGAGGCTAGGGATGCTTCTAGGAAGTTTGTGGGTCCTTGTATGAAGCCCAAGATGAGGCTATCTATTGAGACTTTCCTAGTCTAGGAAGAGTTCAAGAAAGGTTTCACCGGGAAATAATCATTTCTTTGTTGAACTGTTCCAGGGTTAAAGAGATTAAAGAAGAGGTTTCACCGGGAAATAATCCTCTCTTTATTGAACTGCTTCAAGATTGATCAAATTGAACAAAGCCCAAGAGGAGGCTAACTTCAGGGGAGATTCATTGTATGATGCCCAAGAGGAGGCAATAATGCTTGGATAAAGCCCAAGAGGAGGCTAACTGTATTCCTTTGTACAGGGGGAACTAGTTATGTGAACTAAGTTATACTGACTGAAAGGATCCTATTGTTTGGACACTAATACAAAACGTGTAAACAACAACGCCATGGTCACCATGCTTATTCCCTACACCGTTGTGACATCTCTAAACTAAGGCGCTATCATAATATTATTATTTTTAATTAAAAATTATTTGTATATAACAACGGTTAAGAAGTCAACCGTTGTGATAACCTCAAGCTTTCATGGGTTCGAACCTCATGGCCCTCATATATGTTATTCCTTTAATGTTAAGTGGTGCCCTTTCTTTTTTAATTATTTTTAAATAAAAACCTTAAAATTTTATGATGATGGTTCAAGAGTTCCACTGTTGTTAAGTTGCGCCTTTTCATTTTTATTTATTTTTAAATAAAAAACTTTAAAGTTTTTAACTAAGGTTGATGATTACAACCGTTGTGATATATTTTGTTTTTTATTTAAATTTTTTAATTGTTAATACTCTGGCACTTTTTTATGAAATTTCACCATGAAAGTAAAATATCACTACGGTTGCAATTATTGGCCGTTGTGGTAGTTTGATAATATTATACACTCTTAGTTAGCTTGTCTCTTCAGTATCCTTTTTCCATTGCAAATATAAACTAGACGAAACAATACACGATTTCAACCCAAACCCTAACGTTCGTTACTGTGAAACATTACACGAATTCATCCAAAACCCCATCGTTCCTACTTCACTGCGTATTTGCTATTGTCGTCATCATCGTCAACCAAGTTGACAAGACCATCACGATCAACCAAGTTGTTACCGTCTGGAAGGAAAACAACAACAACACCGTCGTCACCACAAGGAAGGAAGACAACACCATCATCAACACCAACATCATTTACTTAGTCATCACGTTTAGAGTACGTAAAATATTTTTCCCCATGCATCTACAGTAAACTTTATTTGACATTGTTGTGGTTGTTGTTGTTTTATTTCGTGGTTGATGTTTATGTATTTGTTGTTTATGTTGTTGTTGTTGTGTTTGAACTTAGATGTCGACCTTGTTGAGTGCTTCATCAGAAACCAGCGAAGAAACTCAAACAAATGAGATGTTAGAAAATGATACTCAAACAATTAAAAGTCAAACTAAAAGATTACAAAGAGGCGTCACAATGATGCCCCAATACACTTCTGTCCAGAACGTATCAGATGAAAAAATTCCTATCCAGTTTGATTCGTAGTACAGAGTATTGGATTGTCAACACTACTCTACTTTTAAGAGTTATGTTTCGTTCCTTGCACGTAGCAAGGTTAGTATATTGATTAATGATTGGAAACAAGTTGATAATAAGGTCAAAGAAAGCATATGGATTGATGTTAAGGTATTACATACTATAATTTTCATATATCGCCGATAACAATATCTATAATTTCTAATACATACGTATATATTGATTTAAATGTAGTTGAATTTTGAATTTACCGACGATGACTCAAATTTAAAAAAAAATGGATATCATATGCTGGTACTCGTTGGAGGGGATTTAAGGCGGTTGACTACATTAGGAGGAATTTAAGGTTAGTACTATTCTGATGTAACCGATAATGTTATGCTAATGAGTTATAGATACTAATCATATATATTTTTCACTATGTTCATAACAGGTTAAAAGCGAAGTTGGAATACTCAATAAGGCCAAGAACATGTACCCTCATTGATTGTCTCGTGGGGGTTATAGGAATCTTGAGAAAAAAATCATGCTTGAAAGACAATCAGAAACCGGAGATGATCGCATCCCATCTCCACCTTCAAGACATGAAAAATGGAAGAGGGCTCGATTAAGACCAGATAGAGAGTACACATCTGAGGCTTCAAGAGTAGTTGCCGAAAAAATTGTAAGTATGATTTGTGGTGCTTATGTTATTTTTTATTTAAATGCGTTGGTAACTAATATATGTAAGTTTCTCATGTTGTGTAGGATAAGTTGGTTGAGTCAGCCCGTGAAGGCACATTTGTTCCGCAAGCACGACATGAAATATTAGTAAAAGCTATCAGAATAGATAAGCATGGTGGACGTGTCCGTGCTGTTGGAGAAGGTGTCGGCTTGAGGTCATTCTTTGGGTCTCAAAGAAAAAGAATCGAAAGCCCAAAAATTATTGCATAAAGACAAAAGATTTAAAATTTTTGAGAAGCAATTAGAAGAACAACGGAGAATGTTAGAAGAGGGAAGGAAGAAATGGAGAAATATATGGAAAGGTTTCAAGAGATGTATTCGGTATGTACTTTACTAGAGATGTTAGTGTTTTATCGGAAATGTATGATATATATTGTGCTTCTTTTTGTTTTATGTTTTAATTGAATATTATGATGTAAAGATTAAGTGAAAACTTGGAACATCGGACAAATAAATATCACCGTAATGTTGATGGTGATGATGATGATCGAACTCCTGGTAGAAGTGTTGTACGTCATGCTTCTACAAAAGGAAGTAATAGTTCAGCTCATCCCCCCTGCGGGTAACCGCAATGATATAATGGACCCTAATCCAAATGAAATCACAATGTTATACTTGAAAGTTGCAGTGATAAATGAAGCACAATCTCTCCCGCTAGAACATTGTCCACGTTTGGGTTTATTCTATTATAATCCTGATGATGTAAGGGATTTTCTTGGTGGGTATAAGTGGTTGGACATCGGGATATTGCAAGTTTGGTGCACGTAAGTGTATATAGTTGAATATACATGTCATTATAGAATATTATCATTTATAGAACATCACCCCTAATTTATTCATTTTCTTTAACCATTTAGGTACATTCACCGTATTTGTATAGAGTTGAATAAAATGAGTACTTACGGAATCTTGGATCCACTTTTTATTCGTTGGACTTTTAATGAACCAAAAGCTATCCGAGAGTACTTGATAACACGGTTAAATGAGGGAGGAAAAGACCGTTACTTAACATCATTCCTCTGCACGTAAGTATTTTTGGAATTGATGTTTATTCTATATTTAGTTTTGTTTTAGCAAATACCATTAACATATATATATATATATATATATATATATATATATATATATATATATATATATATATATATATATATATATATATATATATATATATATATATATATATATATATATATATATATATATATATATATATATATATATATATGTTCTTGTTTATTCAGTGGTCCTTGATAATTGATCACCATATCATTACGGACGAATACGATAACTTTTCTGTGTTCCTTGCATGATCCTCTGCAAAACAAAATGAAAGATATGATTAATTTGTAAGTGTATGCTTAATTCATTTTCTTTGACATTGTAATTAGTTTATCTTGTAATATGTTTAATTCAAATTCAATGTACAGTGTTGTGGAGCAAGTGAATATGATGAACAATGTTAGAAGAAAGTCCAAATGGATCTGTCCTAAAGTAAGTGGCACGATTATGTTTCTTTTATTTACATTCATTGTGGTTGTATTCATGTGATTTTTGCTTAAATTTGTAGACAAGGAAACAACCCGGGAATTACGAGTGTGGTTATTATGTCATGAAACACATGCTAAACATTGTCCTTGCCGACATTGTTGATTTATGGGATAAGGTATACATGTCATAAAATGTTAACATATATTAACAGATAAGTTGACTATTGAATATTATCATACATATTATTGCCTCTTTTATATTTAGATGTTTCTTATGTAGATGTTTAACGACGAAACCTCATTCCCTGTTGAGGACTTCGTAGATCTTCGTAAACGTTGGACATATATCCATAATGTTCTTAAGGGTTCTGCTGATTGATGATGTCAATGACTTTTTTCTGTAGAGATGATGTGAATAACACTTTTCTCTATTGATGACATGAATATAGTGTTTGGTGTAAATATGGTTATAATAGTTACAATACTTACAGAATGTATACCTTATCTGTTAGTTGTATTTTATGGTTATAATAGTTACAATACTTACAAATGAACAATGTTAGCTTATCTGTTATGATTAAAATGGTTACATGTTCAATAATGGGATGAATTTGAATTGCTGAGAAATGCATATTTAAAACATAGAAAGTTTTGACTGCAGTTATAAAACTAAGTCGTGGTTGTATATTTGTGTCTACAGAATATATAACGACGGGTATAAAATATAAGCGTAGTAATATCCCGCGCTGCACAGAAAAAAATATATCTCAAAACGGCGCAGCTGGGAATCGAACATATGAGCATTATATTTCTCACAACGGTTCATTTTATTAACCGTTGTGATAGGGCGCACTGTTTCCAGGTAAATACAACGGTTAATGGCCCGTGATTATAAGAATCCATTTACAACGACACTCTATATAAAAACGCATGCGCCAGCGTCATTATATACATTTCCTAACCGTTGTTAATTGATATTTACGTAGTAGTGGAACTAGTCTAAACTGAGGATGATTTGAATGTTAAGAGGAACTTAAAAAAAAAGTAAGAATATGTATATATACAGACTTATGAACAAGTATATAAACAAGTATGAATTGAATTGAGAAAAGTGGCGGGTCTTACATTCTGGATAGACGCCCAAGTGTATTGTGATTGATTAGATGTTTTCTTCAAGATTGGATTAGAATTTTGAAGAAATTGAAGAAAGTTTTGAATTTAAAGATGATTTGATCTCAAGTAAGAGAGAAGCAAAGGTGTTGGGTCTTATACTCTAGATAGAGACCCAGGTGATTATTTGTATCCTGTACAAAGCCCAGGATGAATGAGGCTAAAAGATTTTCTATTTACAGAAGGGTGTTGGATCTTACCCTCTATCAGAGGCCCAAGATTATTATTTAAAACAAGGTTATGTACAAAGAGATGAGACTTACACTCCTAACAGAGGTCCAAGATGTTTATCTTGTTTTGAAAAACAGAGGATGATTTTGAAAGAAAAAGGTTGGGACTTACACTCCTAGCAGAGGCTCGGAGATTGGTCTATTTACAAAGAGGGTTGGGTCTTACACTCTAACAGAGGCTCATTAGTGTTAAGATGAAGTTTGAAAGATTGAATCAAAACAAAGCCCTAATTTCATATATATAAACCAAAACACTTTAATTACCATGATGAGTGTAGTGGTAAAAATTTCGAGTGTAAGTTATTGATTAACTTAACTCGTAAAATCAGAGTCGATACTGCACTTTTATTTTATCCAAAAGGAAAGGAAAAAGAGCGAACAAAACCTAAACAAGTTCTAAATAAGAACAAACAAACAAAAACAGGGTATGAGGTTGGTTACGCTATGGGAAGGTATTAGCACCAAAAACGTCTATAGTACACTATAGCTACCCTTTGAAATATCTACGCTTTTTGGTTTGAAAATATTTGTTTGAAATGAGATTGGGGAGATGAGAAAAGAAATATTTTTTTAAAGATTTTTGTGTTTGGGAAGACTTCTTGAGCCTCATGCCTACGTACCCACAAAGTGCAATATAGGATCAAAACCCCGTAGTTCGTGGTACAAATAACAAAGTGGTTTGTTATGATTCATTTTAAGTGAAAAGACAAGTTGTCATTTTAGGGAGAAAACTGCAACTAGTCGCCCAGAAGTATAAGAAAACAACATTTGAATCATCTTAAGATGACGAATTTTTGCTTGGATGAAAATCAACAAGTATATCACTCAACATCTAAGTGGAAAATGTCAACATCTTAAATACTACGGGGAATAGAAGAATTACATCTCAGCTATACAAATGACTCATGTCTAAACTTTATGAAAATTTTTAAATGAAAAAGTGCATAAAGGCATAAAAGTTTGAATGAGAGTAAGTGTTTTTTATGTCATTTTGAAATGGTCAATGTATGTTTAACATTGATTGACTTTTATTAAAGAAAATGAAGTTTGAAAAATCACTTGACAAAAGTCAAGGTTTATTGTGAAAGAGGTTATAGTTTGAAAACAAGAATCAAATCACAAGGTCACAATAGTCCGAGATTAAGAGAACCAATTTTTTTAGGTGTTTTGATATTTATCAGTGTCTTGAGAGAAATATGGTCCAAGTGGACAAAATAAAAAGAGAAAAAGCATAAACAAAGATCCAAATGGACAAAGAGAAAATAAGATGATAATATGATATAAAATGCTAAAAGTAAAAGCATAAAATAAAGGACAAGAATTAAAGAGCAAAAATTAAATGGCACAAAGTAAAGTTAATGCAATTATATAGTTCGTATGTTAGTGTTAGATATGAAGAACATTTTGTCATTTTTCAGAGAATACTCGACTATTCAACCATAAGCATGAAAACATGAATCTATACATCATTAAAGAAAGGGCTCCAACTCGGATAAAATCGACGAGTATGCCAACTAGCTCCCTTAATGACAAATAGACAATCTATTTCACACCACACTATGGAGAGTAGGAGGTTGACAATCTCGTTTCCAGAAACACAACTCGATTTCCGATTTCGGGATAAGATGTAGCGCTATGTTAAGCAATCGTAGAACAACCTATGAAGAAGGTCATACTATGGGAGGTAGGTCAATCCACTATTTGTGTTAATACAAGCTAGAGAAATGACATATAGGTCACTCTCCTAAAGCTTGCCACACTAAAAGAAAAGAGGTAGTGATCTCATCTTAATCAAAAACTTAAAAGAAAAGTTCCATGACATTTAAAATTTTCATTGACCAAAAGAAAAAAAACAAGAAGAGGGGAGAAGGGAAACCAAATTGAATCACAACATTTAGAGCATTCCATCTTCAATTTCCATCACTCTTCTAAGTGGATTAAATTAGTAAACCTGTCACTAATTCAAAGCACCTAAAATAAATCCAAGAATTCACTTAAAGATAGATTTGAACTAATGAAGAATTATCAAACTTTATATACACCCAAAGTCCATAGAATTTGAAGAGAAATTTTGATCAACAAAATTATAATTTGAGGTAAAACAAAGGGAAAAGGGAAGAAAGAAGAAAGCAACCAAAACAGTCCCACAACACAAGCTAAAAACAACATTATGCACAACTGTAATCGATTAACCAAGGGGTGTTAATCGATTACGGCACCAAAAACAACACATCCAGGGGGCGTCCAGGGGTGTAATCGATTAACTCTTTGGTGTTAATCGATTACACCCGCTATAATAACATAAAATAGAGTTTTAAAATCACTTTTCCACACTCACTTCCACATTCAAACTCCAAATGGTAATGTATGCAATTGAGCACGAAAATTCCAACAATTATCATCAAACAAACACCAATGCAATCAAATGGATTAAGAAACACACAATTCACAAGAGATTACATGATGAAAGATGGTAATTAAGCACAAACAATCACTACAAGAAAAAATGTGATTTACGACACATGAGTTGCGACAGTTCCTGCAAAACCGCCCTTATTCCTAGATTGTGACACTTGTCACGACGGTTAAGGCCAACCGTCGCAGATTTTCTAAACATGTTGAGTAACATAATCGCGACAGTTACCAAATAACCGCCCTTATTCTACATCTGCGACCGTTAGAGTGAACTGTCGTGACTATTTTGGCCACTCATCATTCCTATTTTTTTCAATTTTTTTTTACTTTCCCATTTTTTTTCATTGTTATGTTTTCCCACTATTTTTTTAAAATTTTCATTATTATTTTTTTTTCTTTTTTTTTGTCTTCATTTGTTTTGTCGTTTTCAGCGTCTTTCACCCTCTTCCTTCTACAACTAATGCTTTAATCTGACCTTACTCTCCCTTTTTCAATTTTTCCATTCTTTTCTCTCAACCCCTATAATCAAATAGGAGGGTAATATTCACTCTTGTTCAAACCCTAAAAATGAAGAGATGACATTTCTCTCTCACTTTCACAAACTCTCGTTTTCCCAACCTCTCAAAGGAAGAATTAGAGGGCAAATCGTCACTTTCACAAACTCTCGTTTTCCCAATCTCTCAAAGGAAGAATCATAGGGCAAATTGAAAGGGAAAGGCTTCTCATTCGCGATTCTCTTGTTCATTATCATTGTACCCACTCTCACGCACTTGAAGTTACGCAGGTGTAAGGAAATGGTAGTGGTGTTTGAAAGCCATAAGGTTGTTGAGTTGGTTGATTATGTTGGCTAGGGTATGATGTTTAGGCGTTAGGGCTATGGAAGATGTTTGCCCAATTTGGCTATGGTATAATGTACTCTCGTTTTGGTTGTATCTTGGTGTTGTGTTAGGGGGCATAGCCATATTGAGTCTCTTGATACTAATCATTTTGTTGAAGATGGTATGGGGGACGCTCCTAGTATTGTGGTTGGGTGTATGGCATGTTTGGATGGATAATGTGGCGGTAATTTTGTTGGGTCGGGGGTTGTGAGTAACATGGCCTTGGAGGTGGGTTGGACGTTGAGGCTTCTTGTGTGTAGGTGGTTTGGCGTGGGTCGTATAAATACCTATCTTCAGAGACAAACCCAGTTGCAACCAATCTGTACCAAGCCATATAATTATTTTTTGGTATAGATGGGGTTGGCATCACCGGCTCACGTAAGACATAGTGGTTGCGGTTCATCCATTTACGACGCTCAGTTTTTGCAAAATCTTTCTAGTCGTCAAAGTCCCATTGATCATTAACTCTTTTTAGATGCCATTTACTGATGTCAACAGGCGGATCTGGGATGTTTTGATACATTATAAATTGCAGTTTAACACGGTAACTGTTGTGCATCTCCACAGTTGTGAATCTGATGATCGGGACACATGCAGTCCAAACGGCAGCATCTTCCTCGCTGACTTGATGTAGGTCTTCCATGCCTAGATATGGACGCCATATTAACTGAAGAATAGAAAAATATTAGATAGTAAAATATTTGATATAAAAGAAGAGAAAATGATTAGGAGGACTTACATCTGCGGGTGTTAGGTGATCCAAAAGATTACAGTATTGAATAATACAATGTTTCGGACATCTATTGTAACTCATACCCTTAGCCGACCATCTAAAAAAAAGAAGCATAAGACAGACAAGCGGAACCCCAACTATACTGTCTTGTTTGATTTAGATCTCTCAATAATGGTAAGTACATAATGTGCATAGAAGAACCAGTACCCTCGGGAAATAAAAATAAACCAATAAGAAGCATAAGGTAACACCTGGTCTTATGTATTTTCCTATCTTCTGTAGACATTGTAGTTAAAATAAAAGCGGCATACCATGCTTTTAGTTGCAAGAGCAAGATACCTTGGTCTCTCGAGGTCTCATCTAGCAAGTCGGCACCCAAAAGTTCCACACAAATTGATGAGTCAAGGTTTGTTGGTCCATTGATTGCCTTACCATCGATACGCAAACCGAGTAACATGTACACATCCTTTAGGGTCACGGTACATTCACGAGTTGGCAAAAAGAAGGTGTGTGTCTCTGGGTGCCACTTTCTTGCAAAGCTAGTATAAACTTTGCATCAACCGAATAAGACATGGTTTTACTTACATGTCTAAAACCGGCGAAATCAATATACAGTTGTATTAGTTCGTCGGGTGCAACTTATTCAAGGGAACGAGACCAAAATCTAGAAACTTCCTGCATAATTATCAATTTAGAAACAAAATAACTAGAGAGATTAAAAAATAATCGACAAAAAAAGAATTAACAAAATAAATAAAAAATAACAAAGAAACTAAAAAAAAGACAAAAAAATTTAACGCTTACATAATCAGTGATATTTGCGACAGTTCCTTTATGCGTTTCACCCATTGTCAACAAAGTCATCTCAAATGATTAAATGTGATACAGATGATTTACTATGACACTCTAGATAAATTATGTCTCTGTGCTACAAGTTTACTTCAGATTGTAGTTTCTCTGCAAACCTCATGCTACCTATATATAGGGCTTCAGATGACTTCTTTGGAAACATTCAGCCTGAACCAAGTTGTCAGATGAAATGTCGAGCCTTCATACCATTAACATCAAGTTGCCATCCCTATTGGCAACTGACACTATCTGCTGTGTAGCATGTACCCTAGCTGGAGTCTACCTCATGCATGCACAACATATTGGCGACACAGTCATTAAAGACTACAAGATGTCGCCATTTCAGATGGTGAATTCATTAATGAATTTGTTGGCTATTGCCAATTAATGTGGCGCTGTCATTGATGTGTCGCCGGTTAATATGGCGAACTAGTTACTCATTTAGTTTTCAATTTATATGTCTTTGCATGCATGCATGCATGTCCTATCAAACAAGAAAGCAAAAAAATACTTAGTATGTCCCAAACAACTCCTATCATCATGTCATATGCACAGAATTACGTTGTTAACGCACATTACAACGGAGAGACATATGTCTCTGATGTATCTGGTTTTGGTTTTCAAAACTCCGTTTTTGTCTGATTCGTAGTCAATAGAAACACATGTTTTTTCCATTTTCACCAAAGGTTGGAATCGAAGTTTGGTCTTGGACCTATATCACAAATAATATATCGAAACCCTGCTTTTTTTTAAACCAACCAAGTTAAGTTTTATCCACTAAAATTGCGAGATGACGAAGATGTAGAAAATATGTTCGTTAGTCATGAACATTCAGGTTTCAACTACATTGAGTTGTATACATTTCTTCAACAAAATATTCCATCTCAACAGTCTCAGATCATAAATCAATCACCATGTGTAGACTCAGATGAAAGTGAAGCAGAATACTCAGACGAAACTGAACTAGAGGTCAACATCGTTGATGAAGAAGAAGAAGGAAGCGAGGCGCTGGTCGATCATCTGTTGAACGACAACGATGAGGATGACGAAGAACTGCCTATACCTCCAGATCATGTCCATCGTCCGCCTCAACATATGACAGACCTGGAATTGCAAGATGATGGTCCATCGGTAGATATATTTCACAACTCGTATATGCGGTCAGGGAATGAATTAAAAGAAGGAGACATGTTTCATACCAAAGAAGATTGTGTACGAGCCATTAAAAAATTTCACATGTATAACTTTGTTGATTATAGTGTACACAAAACGAATTCAAGAAGGTATGTAATTATTTGTCGTAATCCTCTTTGCAAGTATTGTCTAAGATCACCAAAAGTTAAGTGCAGATTTGATATGTCAAGACATTTTGCCGCTTGTTAGTAAGGATCCTTCAGTCAAGGTGAGTTTAATAATATCTCACATCGTGACGAGGTATAATTATACTCCCTCTTACAAGAAGGCGTGGATTGCAAGGACAAAGGCTGTTGAAAGGGTCATTGGCAACTGGGAGGATTCGTACAAGTAATTACCGCGATTTTTGGTAGCCCTAAAGACATACACACCGAGAACTGTGGCAATCATGCAGACAAAGCCGCCATGTAGGCCAGATGGAACCATTGTTGATGGAAACGTCATCTTCCACCGTCTCTTTTGGTCGTTTCAACCATGCGTAAGAGGTTTTGCATTCTACAAACCTGTTATTCAAATTGATGGAACATGGTTCTACGGAAAATATAAGGGCACCTTGCTTATGGCTGTTGCACAAGACGGCTACAGTAATGTCTTTCCTATAGCATTTTCTTTGGTTGAGGGTGAGACCGCTTCTACTTGGAGTTTCTTCCTTAAGAATCTAAGAACACATGTCACTCCATAATCCACCATCTGCTTGATTTCAGACAGGAATGCTCATACAGAGAGTGCCTACAATAACCATGATAACGGGTGGCATAATCCTCCTTCTACTCATGTATATTGCATTAGACATATTTCACAAAACTTCATGCATGCAATCAAAGACAAGAACCTTCGCAAACAGGTTGTGAATGCTGGTTATGCTCTAACTCAACTAACATTTCAATACTACCTTAACGAAATAAGGATGTCAAATGCAGATGCAGGAAGTTAGTTGGATAACATTCCACTAGAAAGATGGACAAGAGCTTTTGATGGAGGCTGTCGTTGGGGTCACATGACGAAAAACCTTGTGGAGTCCATGAACGGGGTATTCAAAGGAATAAGAAACCTTCTGATAACTGTTTTGGTGAGTTCAACCTATTATAGGTTGGCATCACTTTTCGCAACAAGAGGCGAAAGATGGAGTGCAGTGTTAGCGTCAGGTCAAGTATAAAGTGAGAGCGTTATGAAATTGATGAAGGAGGATACTATAAGAGCCAGCACACATGCAGTTACAATCTTTGACCGACATAGGCAAACATTCAGTGTACAAGAAATAATGGACCATAATGAGGGGAGACCCAATTTATCGTATGTTATCATGCTAAACAGATGTTGGTGTGACAGTGGCAAGTTCCAGGCCCTTTGTGTACCTTGCTCACATGTCATTGCAGCATGCACACATGCTCGTCAGGATGCTGATGGCTATCTATCTGATGTTTACAAGGTGATTAATGTTATGAATGTATACATCGAAGGATTCGCAGTGCTACCAATGGAGGATTATTGGCCTCCATACCAAGTTGACATAGTTTGGCACAACGATGAAATGAGAAGAAAGAAAAAAGGGCACCCAAACAGCAAGCGTATAAGAACCGAAATGGATACCACTGATAAAATGAAAAGATTATGCAGTATATGTCGTCAGCCCGGACACAACAAAACAAATTGTCCCAATGTTGGAGGAACGTCTGCATCATAATTTAGCTTATCTTTTCATTTGTTGTAACCAAATATTTGTATATATTGATGGGTCTTTGTTACAACAATTTTAACAACAAACACGACTGACACAAACAACTGTAACAACAAACAACACAAAGAACTTAATACATTCCTAACAGATTACAACAATCAAACTAATTTCAATCGGTCCAAACATGACTTCCCTCGCATCTTTGTCAGTCTTCACACGAACTCATCCACGCAACCGATCAAGTCTCTCGATACTTCAGATTTTCTCCCCTTTACAAATGTCTCCCTCCAACCACCGATTCAGCTCCCTCTTAAGTTGATTGAAACTTTGTATGTTCCAAAACAGCATGTCGATCGGTGGCTTCTCTCGCGAAAAGACGACTTTTCCCCATCAACGACGATACATTTTATTAGTAGAACAAAGTTGTGAGATGAGAATGAGATGTGGAAGTAACTGAACTGAACACCTCTATTTATAGGGGAAAAATTCAGTTTCTAGGGAGTCTCTACATCAATTGACAATAGGGTTATGTCCCTTGCACTAGGTCGTCAATTGAATTGGCGACTTGATGAGCAATCTCCACTTCAATTGGCGACTACCTTGCTGCCCTAAAGAAGGATTGTCAATAGGACTAACGCCCTTTTGCAATCCCAAACTCTAAGTGGGGTACTTTGGGAATTATTTTGAAATATAGGGTATTTTGGGAATTTTGCTGAAAAATAGGGGTATTTGGGTAACAAATTCACTTGATTGCATAATTCAAACATTACACAATCATAAACTACAATATATATAAATACCTTATATTAATATTTCTTTATATTCAATAAACTACATTAATACTTAAATGATAATAGTATTTTAAACATTTTTTCTCTAACATTTTGTTAACTTTTCGCACGGGTCTCTTACTGGTAAAAGCAATAATTTAATGTGACATTTACTTAAATCATTAGTCTATTAGGTTAAGAATTGAAATAAAAGTTAGGGATATAAATAAAGTTACTCCCTCCGTCTCATAAAAAATGTCTTATATGAGCAATGTGTGGTTCTTAAGAAAATGATTAGATGTATTATTTTAATGAAAAAGCTAATATCATTTATTAGAATACCCTTATTAAATGTAGCTAATAGAGTTGTTGAATAAAGTGAAAGTTAGTGGATAGGGTAAAGTAGTGGAAAAATAATAATAAATAATGTATTGGTAATGTAAATGAATAATTATTTTGAAACAAAAAAAAATACAAATGAGACACTTTTTATAAGACAGAGGAAATATTTATAACATGGTATCGGATATTGTTACTAGCCAAATTCCGCAAGATCCTATTATCAGCAGCCAATTAATTACCCAGGTTGGCACTAGCCATAACAGCCACCCGACATCCTTGCCTAAACATTTAATGCCCTTTCAAACCCAATCTACCAAAATACCAAAATTTGAAACAATCCTAGAACCGGTACTGACACCTACCCACATTGAATCCACAGTCATTATTACCACAGAATAACTTTTTTCATAACCATCCAATCTGAATTTCTATAAAACGGATTACAATGCCTATTGTCAAAAGCTAGTTCCCTTCAACGTTACACTTTGATGGTCCCACCTTCCTAATTATCCTCAATCCAAAACATTTACTCCCTACATCTCAAAATAAAAAATTTTTAAGGTTGTTGCACATAGATTAAAAAAAGTAATAATTGAGTAATTAAATATAATAATTTTACAAAATTGCCTTTACTTACTATTGGTTGTTATAAATGTGTAATGTACTCTCTCCGTCCCAAATTATAAGTCACTTTGCCAAAAAAAATTATCCCAAATTATAAGTCATCTTACATTCCCAATGCAATATAAATGACATCTTCCCCAATATACCCTCAAATATTTATTATTATTTATTCTTTCAATTCTTTTAATTTCTCTCTCCTATATAATTATGAGGGGCATTACTGTAAAGTTATACATAATTTGTTTTTCCCATAAAGTAATAATTAAGTTTCTTAATTTGTGTGAAAAGGCCAAAACGTCTTATAATTTGGGACGGAGGGAGTAATGTAATATCTTGAAAGTTGTGTAATAAAGTTGGTAAAAATTAATTATTGTTGTCTTGAAAACCTAAAGAGACTCTAATTTTGGGACACACTTTTTTGACTAGAAAGACTCTTATTTTGGGACAGAGGGAGTATTCCTCAACAATTAATGCCAACAACAAGTGATTCAACAATCAGCCAATCCAAATTTTCCCACAACTGTTCCCAAAGACTTTTCCAAAAGTGCAGTAGCCCAACAACATCACTCCTTGATGGGCCCACCTATCCACTTACCCTTAGACCAAAGCATGTTGAGCCCTCCGATACAAATACCCCATAGTAACCCCACCATAAAAATTATCAGTCACTTTACAACACCCACACCATCGACCCTTAGCCCCAAACCTGCAAAATTTAAAACTAAGGCCATGCATGCTAAACATAACAACCAGAAGAATCTTAAACCCAAATTAAAACCTCCCAACATGAACTCCATTTCTATGAATAATACTAATACCAGCATGTTGAGCCAACCAGATACTGTGGATAATGCTTCTGAGCAAAATTACCAAGGCGAACAAGCGGAGAAGAGAAGATGAAGAGAGCACGATAAGAACAAATCAGTGGACATCAATGCTTTAAATCCTCATTTTTTAACGGATGTCCTGGCAGCCAGGACTGTCGGGACTATTGAAAATTCTTAGCAGGAATTGTCAGGGAATGAGCAACCCGAAAGCAATTCGGAAATTTAACTATAATTGAAGATAGCGATATATCGAAGGAGTCAGACCAATAAACCACAATATATATGTAAAACAGCGTGAAATGCACGATGAGACGAAGACAATCAGAAAACAACAATGGTTTGTTTAAATTGGTTATCAAGAATAGTTTAATTTTCAGATTATAGACTTCTTCGTCAAACTGAATCCTTGTATTTCTTTAGTGAGGTATATGGAAAACAAACAATCTAAATATAATATGATAAACTCTGGGTACTTTCAACAACGGTTATTTATTGCAATCGAGATCAAAGATAATATGATAAACTTTGGGTACTTTCAACAACGGTTATCTATTGTAACCGAGATCAAAGATAATTTATGTTTTACATAATTTGGTGCTGATGGGTTTCGAACCTAATACCTAAGTGTATATATCACAAGAGTTTATTAGCATAACCGTTGTGATATGTGGCGCACGTCTTGCATTTCAATAACGGTTTCCAGACCATTGTCGAAACAACGAACTTACAACGACACTCTACTTAACAACGATATGTCAGGCGTGATGGTACCTCTTTTAAAACCGTTGTGAAAGGGGTTTTCCGTAATAGTGTTCTTTGGAAGTGATGTCACTATTCATTATTGGCAGACTGCAGGTTTGTCTAATGTTATTGAACCCTGTTTACATTCCTTTAATGATGTTAAATCCTTGATTCTTTATATTTGTAGTCATGAGGATAGAAGGACCACGAGTAGAGTTGCGGTTATGTTACATGTGATTTGGAAGAACAGAAATAATCTGGTTTGGAATAACGAACAAGAGGAAGGATCTAAACTTGACATGCTTGGCTTTTGGAATTGGAAAGATTGGTTTTCTGCGCAAGAGAGTCATGATAGTGATATTATCCAGCATCATTTAATATCATGGTACCTGCCTAATGTAATGAAGGTGAAATGCAATGTTGGTGCGGGTTTTAACATCAATCGTGGTACTACGAATAGGGTTTGGTGCATGAGAGATCACTTGGGTAGATTTGTCTATGCAGGTGTTGCTTGAGCTTTTGGTAACCAATTCATTATAGAAGCGTAAGCCTTTGCCCTCAAAGAGGCAATACATGGAGCTATTGCAATGCATATGGATAATGTTATCTTCGAAAAGGATTTCTAAAGCGTGACCCAAGCTATTGTGTCAAATAACTGTGATATTTATGAGTTTAGTTTAAGGCAAAATATCCTTTTTGGTCCTTTAACTTTACCTCGGGGTTCATTTTGGTCCCTTAACTTTAAAAAGTGTCATTTTGGTCTCTTAACTCTTCAAAACGTTTCATATTAATCATTTTGTCTTATTAGCGACGAATTTAGCGACTGATTTTTGAATTTTTCTGTCGCTAATAAGACGAAAATGACTAATATGAAACGTTTTGAAGAGTTAAGGGACCAATGTGAAACTTTTTAAAGTTAAGGGACCAAAATGAACCCCGAGGTAAAGTTAAAGAACCAAAAGGAGTATTTTGCCTTAGTTTAATTATTCGTTCTATCCAAATTTTGTTGCACTTTTATCCTAACTTTGAGGTAAAGTTTGTTAAGCGCCAAGCGAATATAGTTGCCCACTCCTTAGCAAAGGCAGCTGATTCATGGTCTAGGCGTCATGTTTTTAATTTGATTCCCCGTTGTATTGAACTCTACTTGTTGAATCAAATGTGTTAAATTTGTTTTTGTAATAAAAAAAAATTAATTACATATTAAGTGAAGGTAAAAATGTAATAATAATGGTAATTACCTTTCTTCTTATTATTATAATAGATTATAATAAATTATACCAATAGATTAACTATCTTACATATAAGAAAATCAATGCCTAGCAAAAATACCACAATGCCCTTCTGCTTCCCAGGCTTCCACGTGGCCGGCTGTTTCTCTTGCGCGTGTTGTTTTCTACACATGGCTGCTTCAACCATTCCTTCTCCTCACCTCAGACTAAATATTGGAAAATAAGAAAAAAAAAAGGGTTTTTCTATCCTCTTTCTCTCTCGTCCTTCCTCTCTTTCTTTCGCTTTCTCTTTTCTTCTTCCTTCTGCATCTGTCCCTTCCATTCTTCTTCTTACTCCGTCTTCCTTCTTCCTCTTCTTTATAGACTTCGCTACCAAATATCTAACTGAAGCAATTGAAACTAACCGACGCATCTGAAATTGATTATGTTCAAGTTTAAGTTTTTAGCTTTCTTTTAGGGTTTATGCTCTTTTGTTTTGATTTAAGATTGTTCGTGTTGCAGGAATGAAGGGAGATGCCGGTGGCGTTTCCGTCGATTTTACAACGATCTTAAAACGGTATTGAGTGAATAACTCGAATGTATTAACATGAATGAATATTTATTTATTTTGGTTTAACTTGTGTAGATCCTACTCTATACCTGATAGTTTATATAATTTCAGCTAGCACATCAGAAGAATCGGGTGAAGGAATCGATAGATGTTGATGAACCAGAAGGCACATAGTATTCTGCAAGACTATGAACCAGAAGATTTGGAGATGATATCTTTTCTGTTATTGGTATCTGTCCTTGCTGATATTGTTCTGGTTCCCTGTCAGTTTCAATTCAATTTTGATTTATTCGTATTTGTTTTCGATTTGGTTTCGCTGATATTGTTGTTGTTTGTTGTCGGTTTGTTGCAGTAATTCAATTCTGATCTGCCGGTTCACATGTGAGGAATTTTGTGTTTCTGCACTTTTTCCCAATTCTCATCAATGTTAATAAGGGATGACACCATCATTTTGGTTTAGTCGGTAGCCCTTCTATGATGGAATTGCTTGTGGATTTTAATTGCTTTTTGTCGCTTTGTTCTCATACTGCCGCTGAATTTTAACAGGAAAGTTAACAGTGCCGATGTCGCATTTGCGAGTCGTTTCAGCTAGCAGCAGGTTGTGTGCGTAATTCGAATACCGTAGATAATGGGTATGTTCGATGTATACATATGCCGCTGCTGATTAATTTGTGTCAGCTATTCAACTCACTGCTGTTCAATCACTGGTTGACGATTAGGTTCGAACAAACCTGTTCCAGATGCTGCCGCTGTCATGGAGCTGAAAGCAACAACCTGTCTGTATTGAAATGTGGTCCAATTACACAATCTCGGTAACGATTTTGAGTTCCTTTTAAGCATATATGCAGTGTTGTTGTTACATTGTTTCAGTTTTGGTTCATAAGTCATGTAGCTGTTAGGAATGCTTTATAGTAAGCTGTTAAACAAAGCAAGAATTCATTGCGTCATTGGGAAGGTTAGTTTGAGTTAGCCAATTAAAATTGTATCACATCTTACATTCATCTACTAAAAATTGGATATATGTTCTTGCAGGAAGAGTAATGGCTCTTCAAGAGGAGCTTCCATCTATAGGGGTGTTACTAGGTTTGTAATTTTAACTGATGCAACATCTAAATTATTCAAATTCTGTTGCAATGTTCTATCTTTAACACTTTTTGGATTCTACAAGCATCACCAACAGGGTAGGTGGCAAGCAAGAATCGGCCGTGTTGCCGGAAACAAAGTCTTGTACTTAGGAACATTCGGTAAACGATTTGTAAAATAGCGCGATTAACTTCAAAGTTCCACTTTTATTCATTGAAATATTGATCTGTGCATCTCACATGATAACAACTACTAAAGAAGAGGTAGCAGAAGCATATGACATTGCAGCCATCAAATTCTGAGGTACAAATGCTGTAACAAACTTTGAGATGAACAGATATGATGTTGAAGCTATCATGAAGAGTTCTCTCAATGTCTGACACCTACACGATATTGGTGTAATATGTCAATGTCGTGTCAGGTGTTTTGTGTAAGACTGTTAGGCCTTCATAGATTGTGCTGCAGGTTAGAAATAAATGCCATTACTAACAAATTAATATCTTGATCATGTCTCAGATGTTGTTTCCTTATGATGAATTTGTGAAGATTTTTCAGAGTGAAGTCTTTGGCATATTCCCCAGGGGCCTTTTGAATATTGGAAATAGGTAATACTAACATATTATGTAAAACCGTTATTGTTCCTTTTTGGTGTATTTGAGGCATTGTTTAATATGTTTTTTCTTCTTTATTTTGCAGTTGCTATGCCAATGCTGTGTTGCAGTTCTTAACTTCTACCAACCCTCTCGTCGTATATTTGCTTTATGGATCGCATTCGAAATCTTGTATTTGCATTCTGTCTCGATCACGAACACACGAGTACTGATATGAGTATTCCACAAAATAGATATTTATTTACTAAATTAAACAAATATTATGATATTATTTGATATTTATAAAACTAAATCATTACATAAATATTTTTATAAAACATATCAAACGATGCATGCGGGTATTGATTATTTTTAAATATAAATTATATTTTTTGTATTTATTAATTTTTATTAATTCTAATTTAAATAAAATACAAACAAATCTGCATAACACACATGGGTACTGATATTGGTATCGGACACGAAATAAATATTTGTAATAATACTTACATAAAATATATTTATTTTTGCATTCTGTCTCGATCTTTTCACTTAAACAATAATGTCAATTTGCTTCAAATGCAATTTTAATAGAAAAATTGTCATCTTTTTCATTGAATGTCAGGCTGTGCTAAAGATTGGTGTTTCATGTGTGAGTTAGAGCAGCATATGATGATTTTGAGAGAGAATGGGGCTCCTCTTTCTCCAAGTAGGATACTTTGGCACATGCGAAGCATTAATTGCCACATGGGCGATGGAAGTTAGAAAGATGCTCATGAGTTTTTAAGGTCCTTTTGGGATTATTGCCTCTTTGTCTCCAATGTTACTGTGCTTGTTTGAAACATATGCACAGTCAATGCTAAATTATATTATGCATTGGTTTGTATAGGCTTCTTGTCGAATCGATGCAATCTATATGTCTGGAGGGGCTTGGTGGTCAGAAAAGAGTTGATCCTAGATTACAAGAAACAACTTTCATACAACATACTTTTAGTGGCCGTCTTCAATCCAAGGTGTGTGTAATCCTTTTCTCATGATCTTCTTTTCTCTCTCCGGCTCTAAGTCCTTGGCTGTAGTGCCCTTAACTTTACATCTTTTTTAATGTCATAGTGGATTTTTTTATATCTACAGGTTAAGTGTTTGAATTGTAGTCATGAATCGGAAAGGTATGAGAACATTATGGACTTAACGTTGGAGATATTGGGTTGGGTTGAGTCATTGGAAGATGCACTGACTCAGTTTACCTCACCTGAAGATTTGGATGGAGAAAACATGTATAGGTGTGGAAGGTATGATCATTTAAGTTTTGTATTTTCTGGCAATCTAAATGAGAGTAATCGAATGTAATGACATGTATCGGTGTCGTGTGTCAGTATCAAACACATCTTCAATCTGAAGTGCTGATGCTACATAGGGCTCAATTACAAGTGGGTTTGTTAGTTAGTTTTGACTTTCAATTAAGATATGCCCCTTATGTTTATATATTTTGATCTAGGTGCACTGCATATGTTCGATCTATGTTCTCTATTGGAATGCGTAGTTTCAGCACGAATCTCCCTTGCGAATGATGATAACTCTTGGATGAATGTTTATAATTAAATCCTTTCAAGGTTTGAAATACTTCTCCAAGCTTTGTTAAGGTTAGTTTAAGGATTTCTGTTATGACGGTTTGTAATGATTGTTAGGTTGCGTTTGGAATCGTGTAGGATGGTGTTTCGGAAACTTCATGAATTGTATGTCACTCTCATGATCCTGCTTGATACAACAAAATAAGGTATTGAGATTTTGTGATATTCCGAGGTTATGATTTGGGGCCACACTTGGCTCTTGAACAGGTTTAACTATTGAATAATATTATTTTTAAGGCAATGGTACTTGTACAGCCGGTGGAAATTAGTTGATGAGGTCAATCAAGTGATCATGTGATTAGTTTTGTTTGGGCAAAACGTGAAAAGTGGTTAGGGAAATTGAGATTCTCTTTTGTTTCAAGTGTGGCAATATGTCTTGGTTATTGTATTTTTCATAAACCTGTTTTCTCTTTTTCAGCCAACGGCAGCCTGTCAAACAAGGCTGTTACTTTGTATTGCAGCTTGGGTTCTGGCTTCAGTGATTTCGTCGACGGGGCGCGTGACAGAGGTTTCAAGCTCAGCTTTGGATTCAACGGTTGTGACTTGATTATCATTAGCTTCGATTTTCGAAACGGTTTCAAACCGACTTCAACTTTGTTATTCTACTAAGTTCATTTATGTTGGATTTCTACAGCGTTGCTTTGTTCGACACAAGCTTTGACTTGGTTTTGGCTTGGCTGGAGTTTGATAGTTGTAGCTCATATTTTGGCTTTGCGTACATGCGCTTCGCAACTGGGGTTTTGCGTTGAAGCTTGGCTTTAGTAGCTTAAATGTTGGCTTGTCCTGTTGTATTATTTAGTACATTTTAGTTGAGGCCTCATGATTGAACAAAATTGCCCCTCCCACTTGACATCTAAAATGTGGTAACTAAATCAATGTTAATACCCCTTGCTTCTACGGAAAATTATTTGCATTCCCTGTGATATTGCCTCAATGTCCATGCTGACAAAACCGTTCACATAAACACATTATTTCCTGATGTGAAAAATAAATGGTTGCGGTACTCTTTTGATTATGCACTTGCCAACGGTGAACCTCCGCCAAAAGCTAATGATCTGCCTACCTTGATGAAACAGGTGATCTCCAATGCATAATGTAGATTACTTTATCACTTTTTTCTTACCATTTTTTGGGTTAAGAATAAGTTTTATCATATTTTATTAATTGCTATGCAAGTAGGTTTGAGGCTTTTACTCTTCATTTCTATTGTTTCTGGTGACCATTTGACTGTAAACGGTGGGGTTGATACAACTGGACTTGAAAATGGAAATGCACCGGAGAATGTTGATGGTTCCGCTGATGAGAAACAACTTACAGATGCTTACGGTATGTATATGTCTTTTCTGTCTGCTACCTACACATAAAAAAAGGTCATAACTAAGCTTTTCGCCGTTTTTCATTCTTTCTCTTTTATAAAGCATTTCATATATCTGAAAAAACAACTACTCCATCTAACCTTTTATTTGTTTATGTACTAATCATGCATTGGAATGCATTGATGCAGGTTTTGGCTTTGACTGCTGTATCAGCAGGTGTAGCCGTTGCAACTGTATCAGATTTAGAGTTCAATTTATTCGGTGCAATAGTTGCAGTTATATGGATAATCCCAAGTGCGATAAATAAAATTTTATGGTCTACTTTACAGCAACAAGGAAATTGGACGGCTTTGGCGTAAGTACTAGCAGACACTATCCAATTTCGCCTCTCTAAAAGTTAAGTTTTCAATAACTAGACTTGAAATTCTTTCATTGTGTAGATTGATGTGGAAGATGACCCCTATCACAGTCTTCTTCCTAGGAGCTTTGATGCCTTGGACAGTCTGCAATTGCTAAATTTCGGCCAAAGGTTCATGCTGCTAAAGTGCCGGGTGATTTAAATAGGGGCAGTGATGTATTCTGAGGAAGATGAATTGGCAGCTTTGCAGGCTGAGATGGCACTTTGATCGGGTACCATTTCTCGTCTGTGTCACTACCGATGGATTTGTGTTGTTGTATCAGCTATATGCTAATTTAGAAAAGCTAAAGCACAATGGAGATAATTTTGCTGGTGAAATTCAGAATAGGTTGAGAATAATTGTAAGCTCGTCCTTTGCGTTTCCAAATTTTGACGCCCAAATGCATTTGAGTCTCTTTTTTCATAGCTTTTGGTCTTGGATGATTTCTAATTGTTTTTTATCGTCTAATATTTCGCTTGAAAATCTAGGTTGCAGGTGGAGATGGTACTGCTAGATGGCTTCTCGGAGTGGTATCTGACCTTCAATTACCTCATCCACCACCAGTTGCAACGGTGCCACTCGGGACGGGAAATAATCTACCTTTTGCATTTGGATGGGTACATTTTCTGTCTATTTCACTGAATCTGAACTATGAAAATTTCATAATTTCATAACCACTTGGCTCAATTTTCATTTTGTTAATGTTTTTCATAAGCATGTCAATATAAATGTGTAGGGTTGAATATCTCTTTGCCTTATTATGATCATTTTGATCAACGATCATTCTGTATGCATTTTTCTGTTTGCATTCCAAATTGCAATTTGAACTGTGAATTGCAATTTGAGAGGCTAATTTATGAATCATAAACCAAACAACTTGGATTAACAAACCCATATATTTGTAGTCATTCATGATCATCATATGTCAGGTTTTATGGTTGGAAGTGGTGCGTGAGTTGTATATGTTCTCACTATGATTTTCTTCATTCACAGGGAAAGAAAAATCCTGCAACAGACGTCCAATCAGTGATGTCATTTTTGAATAATGTAAAAGCTGCGAAAGAAATGAAAATAGACAGGTATTTCCACCATTATCTTTGTTTGTTATTTTGCAACCAATGAATTTCTTTGACATTAGTAAGATTTCATTTTAAATGATGAATTAAAATTAAAATGTTATTCAGCTGGCATATTATAATGAGAATGAAGGCTCCGAAAGAAGGTTCATGTGACCCAGTTGCTCCGCTAGAGCTGCCTCATGCTATGCATGCTTTTAATCGTGTCTCTTCAAGTGATAAACTAAACTTGGTGAGTTTTATATATGTGTTTTTCCTTTTATTTGTTGATCTCCCCGCATTATCATTTGTCTACTACCTCCTATAAAAGTTTAGTACGATAAACACGGTGTTAACGTTCATCGGGTAATCTGATAACAACTACAAAAGCAACTGGATTTTGGCAGCGTAGTAGGTAAAAGTGATAACAAACAAAATCGGACTTCTTTAAAATTTGGTTTGCGATAAATTATTTATGAAAAATTTGATATTGTACTTTAGAATGAGTTCTGACAGAGTAAATAAAAACTTTAAAGGTATTAGATACGAGTGACCGGTACGAGTTCCATTAAATGTGTATGTTTTCGATGCAGGAATGGATGCGCAAGTGTCATATGCATTTCATTCCGAGAGGAAGTTACATCCAGAAAGATTTAAAAACCAGCTATATAATCAGGTACCAAATTCCTTTCACATAATTTGAACTGGTGTTGCATTTAGTATGTAAGTTAAATGATATGGTCATGTCACATTTTCATGTTTTGCCTATGCTATATATATTTTAGGTAGTTGTTCTATATGGTTTTGCCGCGGCTGGCTTAGTTTAAGCCAGAATTTCGCTGGCTTTATTAACTATGACCAAAAATAGTGAACTCTATGACAAGCTTGGATATTGTCATTCAAAAATGATTGAATTGCTTACTGAAATGAATGATGTGAAACTAAGTTTGAATAAGATGGCTTCTATTATTGGCAGTCAACTAGAAAATTTGCTGAAGGAGTCCTTAGTTTTATACTAACCAAATTTCATCATCTTTCCATGTGTATCCTACAAACTTGGTGCGCGGAACTTGAGTGGCTTGAATAATGAAGGTTGTGACTTGAGAAGCATAATGGCACGAGTTAGTTTATGGAAAGGTAATTTGGTGTCTGCTTTGTGAATCATTTTTCGAATAATGGCACGAGTTAGTTTATGGAAAGGTAATCTGGTGTCTGCTTTGTGAATCATTTTTCGAATAATGGCACGAGTCATTTTTCGAATAATTTGCCTCAAGTGGATTATACTTTTACTACTACTTTGCCTTCAAAATTGCCATTTGCTGAAGAAATAGTGACAAACCGAACCAACAACAGCAAAATGGAAAAAGTTTGGTTTGCCTTTTTGGCACATTATCCAATGACGGTTTTTGGCAGAAGCAAACGTGCTGATAGCTTTTGTGTGAGTTGCATTAGTACGGTAGAGTTATTCAAACTTTTCTTATGTTATATATATGTGAATCCACACGGGTATAACTGCATTATTCGAAAACTTACTGATTTTCTTCTTCCATTCATTGACAGTATGCAGAGATTTCAGAATTAGATGCGAAAGTTCCTTTTGTTGGACCAGAATATTAAGGATGTTGAGGATGTTGCCGGTAGACTTGCAAGAACAATGACCATAATTGAATCAGAATTTTCCGGTAGACTTGGAGAGATTACTTATGATTTTAAACGTTTTTCATGTTATATTTGTTTGCGTTAATTTTAAATATGTGGATAATATCAGAAGTTTGTGATTGCTTGAACTTATGACTAATTGTTGTCCTATTATTAGAACTCGAGAAGCACATTCCTGATCTTCATGTCCTGATACCTACACTATTTCACCGTGCCTATGTCACTCCCAAAAGAATTAAGAAAGCTAAGAATTTAGAGCTACGTTTGATTGCCGGAATTGGTTCCGATCACATTGATCTCAATGTTGCGGCTGCTGCTGGTTTAACCGTTGTAGAGGTTACAAGAAGCAACACACTATATGTTGCTGAGGATAAGCTAATGAGAATTCTCATTCTGGCGAGGAATTTTAGCTGAGGATAATGCCGTTGCCTCTCTGTATAAATCATCTTCAATGAATGAATAAAGAAGGATACATAATCCAAATTGTTCTGCTAGCTAGGGTATATATTTTCTAGGATTTAATTTTGACAACTTGGTTAGGTACGATTTGTTCACTGACGATCTGTTCTCTGGTGTCTGTTGTTATTTCTAATTTATGACGTAGGCCCAATAGCTCCTTTGGTTGCTTGAAGAAGAATCCAGGAGACAGATTTTCTAAGATTCAGATAGTGGAAGGGTTGAAACAAGCATTACAATATGTCGTTTCCTTAGTTCAAGGAGCTTCCACAGGAATCGGCCTTGAATTCGTAAGATTTTTTCTCTTTTTCAAAATCAATGTTTTCTTCCATTCTTGGCATTTCTCACATTGTAAAAAATATTTACGTCTCCTTTCTCGAATGACGTAGGAAGCTTGCGATTTTATAGTGAAGATATGAGCCATGTGCCTGAGATTAAGGACGCTGAGCTTTACAGTGTTTTCAAGGATTTGTTGGATGAAAATTAGAGTGATATTTCCGATGATGTTGTTTCTGATGCTAAGCATGCGTTGGCGAAAAGTAGAGAAGATGAATCTGGTAAGGAGGTTGTGACCAATGTGTTCCGTGCTGCTCAGGCTGTTGAAGAGTTTGGTGGGATTCTTGTCACCTTGAAAATGGAAATTGATGACAGCATCGGCATGAGCGGCGAGGTATTTTTTATTTCAGAAATATAAGACCAGAGAAATTAGTTTTAAAAATGGTGAAGTCACTTTATCGGTAAAGTGGAATCGTTTGATAGAGATCGAACATGTCACATTGTACCTCATCAATTTGAGTTCAAAATAAGTACTCTTAAATATTGACCCGTTTGATCTTCATCCAATGATTTCAATATGTTGATTAGTAGTGGCTGTATCATTTTTTTTATGGTAGCAAATCCTGGCCCGGTTCATTAAGACACATTAGTCCATCTCTTACCATTCACCTATCACATTTGGTTGATGGAGATCAAATAACTCATTGTATCTCAGTAGTTTGGGTTTAAAATAAGTACTCTGAATATTTGTTTGATTTTTCTTCGTCCAGTGATTTCAGTATACTGATTGTAGTGAGGGAGGCTGGAGCACAGACTGCAGTTTCTAATATAATCATGGCTTCGGCTGTTCTGGTGATCCTTTTGTTTCTCATGCCGCTCTTTTACTATACGCCAAACGTTGTCTTAGCGACCATCACGTATAGTATAGTTTTGCTATTTGTTGTGTTTTGTAATTTGATGCAGCTGATTCCTTTTTGTAGTAAACTTTTTTAAATCAAACTTTGTTCCTAGATTAATAATCTACAGTAAATTTAAATGTTAAAGTTAACATGGTAATGTAGTTAATTCAGTGGAAACAATACACAAAATAACAGGTTTTGATGATGGTGTTAATTTATGACTTTCAATTAATTTGTGTGAAGGTATCCAACAGAAATACCAGATGCATATGAAAGGTTACTTTTAGATGCTATTGAAGGCGAACGAAGGCTGTTCATCAGAAGCGATGAACTTGACGCAGCTTGGGCACTATTCACTCCTTTGCTAAAAGAAATTGAAAACAAGAAGATTGCTCAAGAGCTCTATCCTTATGGTAGCAGAGGACCTGTTGGAGCACATTACCTTGCAGCAAGGCACAATGTAAGATGGGGATTGGGGAGATCTTGGTGGTGATGACTGATAAATGGCAGAGGCCTGTTTTAGAATTACAACTATGTTGTCTGTTAACTATATATAAATGGATACCAAATGTTGTTATGGTTTATGTTTATCCTAATTTTAGCTGTAAATTTAAGCTTTCATCCACATTTTTATCACTTTTACCCAATCAAATAAATATTATAACTTTCATTATTTTTATTGAGAAAAACAGACAGACAAATGTGTGTGTAAAAGTAAAAAAAATTAACAGTGGAGCCAAATGGAGCAGCAATTATACATTTCAATCTCAAAATATGCATCTTGTGATTGATTTAAAGGTACTACATCTGTAGTGTCTTCAAAAATGATGAAGCATGTTATTGACAGCTTCAAAAACCATACTACACAGGCAAGCAAAAAGCAAACTAATAAGTTCAAATGCTTGTCTCATTTTCATGACTACTTAAGACTATTTTTTCTTTGTCAAAACCTTGTGGCAATAAACGCTTAGGGTGTGTTTGTTTCATGGATTTAAAATTTATTCCCAGGAATGTGTGAGGTTGGAAATCGTATTCCCACGTTTGTTTCAAGTTTTATCAAATTATACCCAGGTATCTTTTATTCCTGAGAATATAATTTAGTCATTACTTTGATATTTTTTATTCCCATGTAAAAGGGTGGGAATATTACATTCTCATGGGAATAAAAGATAACCACCCATAACCACCCACTCAAAATTAATTTAACTCTTTTATATATTTTTTTAAAAAATAAATAAAATATATTTTATAAATATTCCAAGAAACTTCAATTACTTACCAAACACATAGACAGGAATAAAACTTCTGGTATTCTTGTTCCAGAGAATAATATTCCCAGGATTATAAATTTAATTCTTTAAACAAACACACCCTTAGCTTCCATCTCACTACACAGCATCAATGCAAACTGTTTTCTCCCACACCTGCAAAGTCCACTACAAACCTCAGACAAAATACTAGAATCAGGAGTCATGAATCTATCCAACATGTCCCTCAAAACTTGCACAGCTCCATTAAAATCTTCATTCATACAAAAAGCCGACACCAACATCCGAAAAGTATTCTCATCTGGACTAAAACCACTCCTCACCATAATAATAATAATAATAATAATAATAATAATAATAATAATAATAATAATAATAATAATAATAATAATAATAATAATAATAATAATAATAATAATAATAATAATAATAATAATAATAATAATAATAATAATAATAATAATAATAATAATAATAATAATAATAATAATAATAATAATAATAATAATAATAATAATAATAATAATAATAATAATAATAATAATAATAATAATAATAATAATAATAATAATAATAATAATAATAATAATAATAATAATAATAATAATAATAATAATAATAATAATAATAATAATAATAATAATAATAATAATAATAATAATAATAATAATAATAATAATAATAATAATAATAATAATAATAATAATAATAATAATAATAATAATAATAATAATAATAATAATAATAATAATAATAATAATAATAATAATAATAATAATAATAATAATAATAATAATAATAATAATAATAATAATAATAATAATAATAATAATAATAATAATAATAATAATAATAATAATAATAATAATAATAATAATAATAATAATAATAATAATAATAATAATAATAATAATAATAATAATAATAATAATAATAATAATAATAATAATAATAATAATAATAATAATAATAATAATAATAATAATAATAATAATAATAATAATAATAATAATAATAATAATAATAATAATAATAATAATAATAATAATAATAATAATAATAATAATAATAATAATAATAATAATAATAATAATAATAATAATAATAATAATAATAATAATAATAATAATAATAATAATAATAATAATAATAATAATAATAATAATAATAATAATAATAATAATAATAATAATAATAATAATAATAATAATAATAATAATAATAATAATAATAATAATAATAATAATAATAATAATAATAATAATAATAATAATAATAATAATAATAATAATAATAATAATAATAATAATAATAATAATAATAATAATAATAATAATAATAATAATAATAATAATAATAATAATAATAATAATAATAATAATAATAATAATAATAATAATAATAATAATAATAATAATAATAATAATAATAATAATAATAATAATAATAATAATAATAATAATAATAATAATAATAATAATAATAATAATAATAATAATAATAATAATAATAATAATAATAATAATAATAATAATAATAATAATAATAATAATAATAATAATAATAATAATAATAATAATAATAATAATAATAATAATAATAATAATAATAATAATAATAATAATAATAATAATAATAATAATAATAATAATAATAATAATAATAATAATAATAATAATAATAATAATAATAATAATAATAATAATAATAATAATAATAATAATAATAATAATAATAATAATAATAATAATAATAATAATAATAATAATAATAATAATAATAATAATAATAATAATAATAATAATAATAATAATAATAATAATAATAATAATAATAATAATAATAATAATAATAATAATAATAATAATAATAATAATAATAATAATAATAATAATAATAATAATAATAATAATAATAATAATAATAATAATAATAATAATAATAATAATAATAATAATAATAATAATAATAATAATAATAATAATAATAATAATAATAATAATAATAATAATAATAATAATAATAATAATAATAATAATAATAATAATAATAATAATAATAATAATAATAATAATAATAATAATAATAATAATAATAATAATAATAATAATAATAATAATAATAATAATAATAATAATAATAATAATAATAATAATAATAATAATAATAATAATAATAATAATAATAATAATAATAATAATAATAATAATAATAATAATAATAATAATAATAATAATAATAATAATAATAATAATAATAATAATAATAATAATAATAATAATAATAATAATAATAATAATAATAATAATAATAATAATAATAATAATAATAATAATAATAATAATAATAATAATAATAATAATAATAATAATAATAATAATAATAATAATAATAATAATAATAATAATAATAATAATAATAATAATAATAATAATAATAATAATAATAATAATAATAATAATAATAATAATAATAATAATAATAATAATAATAATAATAATAATAATAATAATAATAATAATAATAATAATAATAATAATAATAATAATAATAATAATAATAATAATAATAATAATAATAATAATAATAATAATAATAATAATAATAATAATAATAATAATAATAATAATAATAATAATAATAATAATAATAATAATAATAATAATAATAATAATAATAATAATAATAATAATAATAATAATAATAATAATAATAATAATAATAATAATAATAATAATAATAATAATAATAATAATAATAATAATAATAATAATAATAATAATAATAATAATAATAATAATAATAATAATAATAATAATAATAATAATAATAATAATAATAATAATAATAATAATAATAATAATAATAATAATAATAATAATAATAATAATAATAATAATAATAATAATAATAATAATAATAATAATAATAATAATAATAATAATAATAATAATAATAATAATAATAATAATAATAATAATAATAATAATAATAATAATAATAATAATAATAATAATAATAATAATAATAATAATAATAATAATAATAATAATAATAATAATAATAATAATAATAATAATAATAATAATAATAATAATAATAATAATAATAATAATAATAATAATAATAATAATAATAATAATAATAATAATAATAATAATAATAATAATAATAATAATAATAATAATAATAATAATAATAATAATAATAATAATAATAATAATAATAATAATAATAATAATAATAATAATAATAATAATAATAATAATAATAATAATAATAATAATAATAATAATAATAATAATAATAATAATAATAATAATAATAATAATAATAATAATAATAATAATAATAATAATAATAATAATAATAATAATAATAATAATAATAATAAATGAAATCATTCTTACTCTTATTACCAAAGCGTGTGTGTCACACCAGTACTCGGACGAACACGAGTATTTATTTATGTTGATAATATTTATTTATTACATTAAAAAATATTTACAAATACTATAATATTATATGATATTTATAAAACTAAATCATTGTATATATATTTTTATAAAAATACCAAACGATGCCCGCGGGTATTGATTTTTTTTTTTTACAATCTAAATTATATTTTTTATATTTATTACTTTTTATTAATCCTATTTTAAAAATAAATCAAATGTGTTTAACACACCATAATAGAGCAATCACACGTGTAGTGATATGAATATCGCACGAAATAGATATTTGTAATAATACTTACATAAAATATATTTATTTATATTAATAATATTTATTTATACAATTAAAATAATATTTTCAAATACTATAATATTATTTGATATTTATAAAACTAAATTATTACGTAAATGTTTTTATAAAAGATACTTCCTCCGTTTCTTTTTAAGTGTCATTTTAGCATTAAGCTCTTCAACCAAGATAGTGGATTGTTAGAATTAATTTTCCTTTTATACCCTCATTTATTTTCTCTTTTCAAATAAATTCAACCATACACTCTCGTTTTCCAATATCTACAATTGAAAAAATAATTAATTTTATGGAAAATGTGAGTGGAGTTATTGAGAAAGTAAGGACATAATTGACAAATTATACATTAAATTATAAAACGACACTTAAATAGAAACAAAAAAATTCTTCTATTGATTCTATTTTTTTAAAATATATATTATCTTTTTTTATATTTACTGTTTTTTATTAATTCTATTTTTTCCCAAATTTTAAATGAAAATAAATACGCGTCACCGACAGGTATCCGTGCGAACGCACGAGTATCATACTAATATTTAGTAAATTAGAAATTGACTCATTTTTATTAATTATATTTTGTTTTTTTTAATTTTAAATATAAACAAATATATTTTGAAAAAATACATTATAAAAACAAATACATTCTGAAAAAATATATTATAAAAACAAATACATTCTGAGAACAAATGCGCGTTAATTATAGTATAAGTGACCTATAATTTAGAAGAGAAAGTATTTGAAAAACATATGATCCCGAAAAACAAAATAAAATATGAAAGGCATTTTAATTAAATTAAAAGCGCCAATAATAATACGGCATCAGTATCTCTATTTTGTAACTTGTGCCTTCCTCGGGTGATTAAGTCGCTCTTACCAGTAATTTGATCAGAGTGTAATGCTTACTGCTTCTGTGGCTTTTACGTTACTCAAAACAAAAACTTTACTATCTCTCTCACTCTATATATTGCTGAGCAGGGTTTCCAGGTTCCAGTAGTAGTACCTATACTAATCTTATTCTTTTGTGTGACAGGTAGAAAGCACTGGTGCATGTCATTATTTTCATGTAAATAATCAACTTTCTTTCTGTTCTAACTGAGTTTGGAGATATGGAACATGAACAATCTAGTGTTGATTTGTTTGAAAAATTTACCTGGAAGATTGAAAACTTCTCTCGTTTGAAGATGGATGAGGTTTACTCCGAGCCTTTTGTTTTAGGCGGTTATCCATGGTATGATATTCTAATGAATGAATTTGTAAATGTTAGAATTTATTGGATTGAATAAGAAGAGTATATGTTCTTTGCCATGATTTACATTTTTGTGTTTTAATTTGTTTGGTTTTGGTTTAGGAGGATTAGTCTGTTTCCAAAAGGGAACAAAGTAGAAAACTACTTATCAATTTTTCTGGAGGTTATGCAAACTTCCAATATGTCTGTGGGATGGAACAGACATGTCAAATTTAAGCTACTTCTATTCGATCAGCTTGATACCAATATGACAATCTGTAAAGGTAGTACATTTGAACTTTATTTTTAGGGCTAATTATGTTAGGGTTTCTTTCATCTATAACTTCTATAAAAATAGTAAGAGTTGCTTTTATTGATTTTATAAATTTGCTAGGAATTGACATCAGAGAATTCAATGCAAGTCATAAGAATTGGGGCTACGCCACTTTCCTTCCCTTAGACGATCTTCATGATCCTGCAAAGGGGTTTATCGTCAAAGATATGTGTATTGTTGGTGTAGAAGTTTGTGTTTGCAAGTCAAGCCTAGAGAAGCGAGTAAATCAAACTACATCCTTAATATTTGAATGCAAAAATGGTGAAACTCTTTCACCAGTTCCTATCGAACCTACTAAACAAGATGATGAAGAGTTGGTGCCTGATGCGTTGGGAAAAGTTTTGTATTTCCTTAAGACTAAGAAAGTGAAAGATATGAATGAACTGGCTTGTAAGAAACTTCAAGATTTGTGGGATGTACTTGAGAAATTTAAATTTGATGTTACTTGGTTAAAGCCACATTTTCAATCTGCCATGGGAATGAAAAGTTTAGTAGAAAAAGCTCCGCAAGTAGATAAACTGAAAGATATTATGGTAGCTCTAGAGCTGGTAACAGAGAAGATAAAGACAAAGTTGGCTGCTGCTGAGATAAATCTTGATGTAGAGAGAGAATCGTTGAAAGCAAAAGGTTTCAAAGAAATTGATTTAGATTCTAAGTTGGAATCTGAGTTGGAGATCATAGCTAAATAATGTTAGTTGTGTTTTACGTATCAATACTTTTATTTCACCGGTTTTCTGATATCATTTCATATTTTGTACTGCACCAATAGTCTCTATTACATATGCACTAAAATTGTCAAATATATTACATATCTTTTGAATTTTCAACGCCTAATTGTCAAATATATTACATGTTTTAAAAAAATAAAAGTTCATATTGGTGTTGAATATAATTTATATTATTGAGATAATTATGAATTGTTAAGATAATTATGGATGGTTGAGAGTATAATTTATGTTGTTGAGAGAATTATGAATTGTTGACTACAGGTTGTTGTGAATATAGTTCATATTGTTGAGATAATTATGTATAGCTCATCCAACCAAAGACACATGACCCACTGCTCTGCGTTGGACACATGTCCAATAGCACTAGGCCCATTACCTAGTTTACTATGCAAGGCCTAAGGTATAAATGCCTTTGTAAAGGGTTCTTAGGTATGAAATCTCTAATAACCGCTTTCACTATCATTTTATTGAACCCTAATCGAATTGGGTGTTGGAGTGCTAACCATGCAGATACCTCATTAGCTCCACCGTATCGGAGATCGCAACCATAGTTTAATCGCATTGTAACGAGTTCAATGTCTCTGGTTCAAGAAGCATCATGATCGCAACCTTCAATCCACAGTGCCACATCGATTCAGATCGTCGGAAGCTTCGCTCCACCCTAGTTACCGCAAGCATCGCTATTTCTTGTTCTACAATGGAACTGTGGTGCCATCTGTGGAAATCAACTTTTGATTTCTAAAACTTCCATGATTCCATAATCGATCCTCTGATTGGAGCCTCGAAGGAATGTTCAACGAAAAAAGTGAGATTTCATAGTGGCAAGACCTCAGACTGACGACACTTGGGCCAGTCAAACCTTAGTACAACATTGTTCGATCATCTGCTCCCATGTTCATCTACAACTAGAAAACTCCACAATAGATATCAGAATTTCACTACTACAAATAATACATTTTATGACAAAGTATTCACCTCACCCAACCAAAAATCGAGGTAAAATATCAAAGAGCACTATGTTTTATTCTTTTTAACAAATACCACATGTTCCTTCGGTTTCTAAATATAACCGAGGGGAAAAAAATTAGAACATGCTTCGAATCCCAACAACAGTTAATGTTTTTATTTCTTTGAAAGTGATATCTTCCTTTTTGTTAAATTAATGATCTATTTTTTCGGTTATATTTAATAACCGAGGGATTAGATTATTAGATTTTACTATAGAAACACTTGTTAATTAGATTTTACTCAAAACCTAACTTATATGTAGCTACTCCAAACTTGTACACATTATTCTTTGGGATGGATTGTGTAAGACCTTAATTTTTTGACCCCTAAAATTCCACATATCATTCACATCTCATTTTGCATCTTATACCACAAACAAGATCATGCTTTGGTTCCTTTATCCCTCTCTTCTTTGGGTTTATGCCTTACAGGGATCACTGAGCATCTGTGTATTTCTTATTTGTCTTTCTTTGCTTATGTTTACTAACCCTTTAATCAAAATCCAAAAATATTTTTGTTTTCTTTCATTAACATTTTCAGGGGAAGAACAGGTTAAAAATGCCAAAATAACAATCCCTCAACTCGAATGAATTTCATCTGAACAATGTCAAAGTTGATCTGCAAACAATTCAAAAATATCTGATCAAGAGTTTCCAAGATTTAATTGATTTTTATTCAAGAGACTCCAAGGTTCATGTGTTTATTTCCATGCCTTCTTTGACAAGCAAGAGAAATCGAGCCAGAACCAAGACAGCACATCAAAAAGCCACTTTTCTCATTTTTTTCATTGTGTTAATCGATGAACCAAATTGCACTGTGAAATGGTTAATCGATTAACGCGTGCAATTTTTGAAAAAAAACATGCGAAATTCAAATTCTGCAGCAATTAGCACCAATTTTCATCATTTTGATCACATGTGGAATATTCTAGACCATCTCATTTTAATTCCCTACATCACTTTGATCATTTCCTACCATACACCTTCACTAATCACCACTCTTTTATGAATTTCCCTCCAAATTCAAATTCCAAGTCTAATTTTCATTTCCAAACCAAATTCCAATCCACCAAAATTTCCAAGCCTAAACTCTATAAATAGAGCCTTCATTTCATTCATTCTTCAAGCTTTGGATAGCCAAATTCACCTTGTCAAAATTCTTCTTGACTCTAAATTTTCTCCAACCACCAAAATTCACCAAAGCTCACTTTTCTTCTTTTGAAAGTTAACAAGAATTCACATTGATTCTTGTTCAAATTTGAGCTAAACCTTCATCCATTCACTTTTTCATCATCAATTTCAGTAGATCAAGACTTTGGAGTTTGGATCTTGGAGTAATTTGAAGCAATTTTCAGATTTGGAGTGGTAATCTCATTTTCCACCATTGTTGTTCTTGATTTCATCTTCCACAATGTAGATCCTTTGTTGATCTTGTTTTCTTGATCTTTGGATCTTGCAATTTGTGTTTGATTATTGGTTTTTGCTACTGTTTTATTCAAAATTGCGTGCACAATTGCATCCTTAATCATGAGGTGTTTGAATAAATGATTAATCAAGGATCATGCAATTTTCAAACTGATTTTCTGCTGTTTTTACAGTGTTAATCGATTAACCAAAACATGCACGGATTGGTTAATCGATTAACAGTTGAATTCTGCGCAAAACATTGGAAGTTTACACTGGTTAATCGATTAACATAATTACAATGTGAGTTGGTTAATCGATTAACCAGCATCCAGAATGTGAAAAATGCTTGTTTTTGGGACTGTTTTGGTTTTTTTTTTTCATTTTCTTCCATTTCCTTTGTTCTTAGCCTTAGATCACATATTTTTGTGGTTTAATTTGGCTTTCTCTTCATCTATTTCTCTTTTATTTGGATCGATGAAAGTCTTATGGATCATTAGAATTTCTTTGTCGAATTCTTGATCAAGACGAGATCGTTACCTTATTTTCTTTTCGTGTGGTATTGCTTTCGGATGACGATCTACATATCGTTCATCTAGCATGCATTAGCACAAAGTGCTATTGACTGGTCCCATTGTAGGGTAATTACTCCGTAAATTACTCGGCGATTGCTTAACATAGCGCAACATTATGTCCCGTATCAGAAAACAACTCAATGTTGATTGATATTTTGTATTAGGTTCAAAATCTATGGAGCTTGTTGTTGTAGTGGCTTTGATTCTATCAATCTTCTAACAAGTCTTCATTAACCTTGACCTAAGTGCAATTATTCAATTATTATTGATAATAATAATAATAATAATAATAATAATAATAATAATAATAATAATAAATGAAATCATTCTTACTCTTATTACCAAAGCGTGTGTGTCACACCAGTACTCGGACGAACACGAGTATTTATTTATGTTGATAATATTTATTTATTACATTAAAAAATATTTACAAATACTATAATATTATATGATATTTATAAAACTAAATCATTGTATATATATTTTTATAAAAATACCAAACGATGCCCGCGGGTATTGATTTTTTTTTTTTACAATCTAAATTATATTTTTTATATTTATTACTTTTTATTAATCCTATTTTAAAAATAAATCAAATGTGTTTAACACACCATAATAGAGCAATCACACGTGTAGTGATATGAATATCGCACGAAATAGATATTTGTAATAATACTTACATAAAATATATTTATTTATATTAATAATATTTATTTATACAATTAAAATAATATTTTCAAATACTATAATATTATTTGATATTTATAAAACTAAATTATTACGTAAATGTTTTTATAAAAGATACTTCCTCCGTTTCTTTTTAAGTGTCATTTTAGCATTAAGCTCTTCAACCAAGATAGTGGATTGTTAGAATTAATTTTCCTTTTATACCCTCATTTATTTTCTCTTTTCAAATAAATTCAACCATACACTCTCGTTTTCCAATATCTACAATTGAAAAAATAATTAATTTTATGGAAAATGTGAGTGGAGTTATTGAGAAAGTAAGGACATAATTGACAAATTATACATTAAATTATAAAACGACACTTAAATAGAAACAAAAAAATTCTTCTATTGATTCTATTTTTTTAAAATATATATTATCTTTTTTTATATTTACTGTTTTTTATTAATTCTATTTTTTCCCAAATTTTAAATGAAAATAAATACGCGTCACCGACAGGTATCCGTGCGAACGCACGAGTATCATACTAATATTTAGTAAATTAGAAATTGACTCATTTTTATTAATTATATTTTGTTTTTTTTAATTTTAAATATAAACAAATATATTTTGAAAAAATACATTATAAAAACAAATACATTCTGAAAAAATATATTATAAAAACAAATACATTCTGAGAACAAATGCGCGTTAATTATAGTATAAGTGACCTATAATTTAGAAGAGAAAGTATTTGAAAAACATATGATCCCGAAAAACAAAATAAAATATGAAAGGCATTTTAATTAAATTAAAAGCGCCAATAATAATACGGCATCAGTATCTCTATTTTGTAACTTGTGCCTTCCTCGGGTGATTAAGTCGCTCTTACCAGTAATTTGATCAGAGTGTAATGCTTACTGCTTCTGTGGCTTTTACGTTACTCAAAACAAAAACTTTACTATCTCTCTCACTCTATATATTGCTGAGCAGGGTTTCCAGGTTCCAGTAGTAGTACCTATACTAATCTTATTCTTTTGTGTGACAGGTAGAAAGCACTGGTGCATGTCATTATTTTCATGTAAATAATCAACTTTCTTTCTGTTCTAACTGAGTTTGGAGATATGGAACATGAACAATCTAGTGTTGATTTGTTTGAAAAATTTACCTGGAAGATTGAAAACTTCTCTCGTTTGAAGATGGATGAGGTTTACTCCGAGCCTTTTGTTTTAGGCGGTTATCCATGGTATGATATTCTAATGAATGAATTTGTAAATGTTAGAATTTATTGGATTGAATAAGAAGAGTATATGTTCTTTGCCATGATTTACATTTTTGTGTTTTAATTTGTTTGGTTTTGGTTTAGGAGGATTAGTCTGTTTCCAAAAGGGAACAAAGTAGAAAACTACTTATCAATTTTTCTGGAGGTTATGCAAACTTCCAATATGTCTGTGGGATGGAACAGACATGTCAAATTTAAGCTACTTCTATTCGATCAGCTTGATACCAATATGACAATCTGTAAAGGTAGTACATTTGAACTTTATTTTTAGGGCTAATTATGTTAGGGTTTCTTTCATCTATAACTTCTATAAAAATAGTAAGAGTTGCTTTTATTGATTTTATAAATTTGCTAGGAATTGACATCAGAGAATTCAATGCAAGTCATAAGAATTGGGGCTACGCCACTTTCCTTCCCTTAGACGATCTTCATGATTCTGCAAAGGGGTTTATCGTCAAAGATATGTGTATTGTTGGTGTAGAAGTTTGTGTTTGCAAGTCAAGCCTAGAGAAGCGAGTAAATCAAACTACATCCTTAATATTTGAATGCAAAAATGGTGAAACTCTTTCACCAGTTCCTATCGAACCTACTAAACAAGATGATGAAGAGTTGGTGCCTGATGCGTTGGGAAAAGTTTTGTATTTCCTTAAGACTAAGAAAGTGAAAGATATGAATGAACTGGCTTGTAAGAAACTTCAAGATTTGTGGGATGTACTTGAGAAATTTAAATTTGATGTTACTTGGTTAAAGCCACATTTTCAATCTGCCATGGGAATGAAAAGTTTAGTAGAAAAAGCTCCGCAAGTAGATAAACTGAAAGATATTATGGTAGCTCTAGAGCTGGTAACAGAGAAGATAAAGACAAAGTTGGCTGCTGCTGAGATAAATCTTGATGTAGAGAGAGAATCGTTGAAAGCAAAAGGTTTCAAAGAAATTGATTTAGATTCTTAGTTGGAATCTGAGTTGGAGATCATAGCTAAATAATGTTAGTTGTGTTTTACGTATCAATACTTTTATTTCACCGGTTTTCTGATATCATTTCATATTTTGTACTGCACCAATAGTCTCTATTACATATGCACTAAAATTGTCAAATATATTACATATCTTTTGAATTTTCAACGCCTAATTGTCAAATATATTACATGTTTAAAAAAAATAAAAGTTCATATTGGTGTTGAATATAATTTATATTATTGAGATAATTATGAATTGTTAAGATAATTATGGATGGTTGAGAGTATAATTTATGTTGTTGAGAGAATTATGAATTGTTGACTACAGGTTGTTGTGAATATAGTTCATATTGTTGAGATAATTATGTATAGCTCATCCAACCAAAGACACATGACCCACTGCTCTGCGTTGGACACATGTCCAATAGCACTAGGCCCATTACCTAGTTTACTATGCAAGGCCTAAGGTATAAATGCCTTTGTAAAGGGTTCTTAGGTATGAAATCTCTAATAACCGCTTTCACTATCATTTTATTGAACCCTAATCGAATTGGGTGTTGGAGTGCTAACCATGCAGATACCTCATTAGCTCCACCGTATCGGAGATCGCAACCATAGTTTAATCGCATTGTAACGAGTTCAATGTCTCTGGTTCAAGAAGCATCATGATCGCAACCTTCAATCCACAGTGCCACATCGATTCAGATCGTCGGAAGCTTCGCTCCACCCTAGTTACCGCAAGCATCGCTATTTCTTGTTCTACAATGGAACTGTGGTGCCATCTGTGGAAATCAACTTTTGATTTCTAAAACTTCCATGATTCCATAATCGATCCTCTGATTGGAGCCTCGAAGGAATGTTCAACGAAAAAAGTGAGATTTCATAGTGGCAAGACCTCAGACTGACGACACTTGGGCCAGTCAAACCTTAGTACAACATTGTTCGATCATCTGCTCCCATGTTCATCTACAACTAGAAAACTCCACAATAGATATCAGAATTTCACTACTACAAATAATACATTTTATGACAAAGTATTCACCTCACCCAACCAAAAATCGAGGTAAAATATCAAAGAGCACTATGTTTTATTCTTTTTAACAAATACCACATGTTCCTTCGGTTTCTAAATATAACCGAGGGGAAAAAAATTAGAACATGCTTCGAATCCCAACAACAGTTAATGTTTTTATTTCTTTGAAAGTGATATCTTCCTTTTTGTTAAATTAATGATCTATTTTTTCGGTTATATTTAATAACCGAGGGATTAGATTATTAGATTTTACTATAGAAACACTTGTTAATTAGATTTTACTCAAAACCTAACTTATATGTAGCTACTCCAAACTTGTACACATTATTCTTTGGGATGGATTGTGTAAGACCTTAATTTTTTGACCCCTAAAATTCCACATATCATTCACATCTCATTTTGCATCTTATACCACAAACAAGATCATGCTTTGGTTCCTTTATCCCTCTCTTCTTTGGGTTTATGCCTTACAGGGATCACTGAGCATCTGTGTATTTCTTATTTGTCTTTCTTTGCTTATGTTTACTAACCCTTTAATCAAAATCCAAAAATATTTTTGTTTTCTTTCATTAACATTTTCAGGGGAAGAACAGGTTAAAAATGCCAAAATAACAATCCCTCAACTCGAATGAATTTCATCTGAACAATGTCAAAGTTGATCTGCAAACAATTCAAAAATATCTGATCAAGAGTTTCCAAGATTTAATTGATTTTTATTCAAGAGACTCCAAGGTTCATGTGTTTATTTCCATGCCTTCTTTGACAAGCAAGAGAAATCGAGCCAGAACCAAGACAGCACATCAAAAAGCCACTTTTCTCATTTTTTTCATTGTGTTAATCGATTAACCAAATTGCACTGTGAAATGGTTAATCGATTAACGCGTGCAATTTTTGAAAAAAAACATGCGAAATTCAAATTCTGCAGCAATTAGCACCAATTTTCATCATTTTGATCACATGTGGAATATTCTAGACCATCTCATTTTAATTCCCTACATCACTTTGATCATTTCCTACCATACACCTTCACTAATCACCACTCTTTTATGAATTTCCCTCCAAATTCAAATTCCAAGTCTAATTTTCATTTCCAAACCAAATTCCAATCCACCAAAATTTCCAAGCCTAAACTCTATAAATAGAGCCTTCATTTCATTCATTCTTCAAGCTTTGGATAGCCAAATTCACCTTGTCAAAATTCTTCTTGACTCTAAATTTTCTCCAACCACCAAAATTCACCAAAGCTCACTTTTCTTCTTTTGAAAGTTAACAAGAATTCACATTGATTCTTGTTCAAATTTGAGCTAAACCTTCATCCATTCACTTTTTCATCATCAATTTCAGTAGATCAAGACTTTGGAGTTTGGATCTTGGAGTAATTTGAAGCAATTTTCAGATTTGGAGTGGTAATCTCATTTTCCACCATTGTTGTTCTTGATTTCATCTTCCACAATGTAGATCCTTTGTTGATCTTGTTTTCTTGATCTTTGGATCTTGCAATTTGTGTTTGATTATTGGTTTTTGCTACTGTTTTATTCAAAATTGCGTGCACAATTGCATCCTTAATCATGAGGTGTTTGAATAAATGATTAATCAAGGATCATGCAATTTTCAAACTGATTTTCTGCTGTTTTTACAGTGTTAATCGATTAACCAAAACATGCACGGATTGGTTAATCGATTAACAGTTGAATTCTGCGCAAAACATTGGAAGTTTACACTGGTTAATCGATTAACATAATTACAATGTGAGTTGGTTAATCGATTAACCAGCATCCAGAATGTGAAAAATGCTTGTTTTTGGGACTGTTTTGGTTTTTTTTTTTCATTTTCTTCCATTTCCTTTGTTCTTAGCCTTAGATCACATATTTTTGTGGTTTAATTTGGCTTTCTCTTCATCTATTTCTCTTTTATTTGGATCGATGAAAGTCTTATGGATCATTAGAATTTCTTTGTCGAATTCTTGATCAAGACGAGATCGTTACCTTATTTTCTTTTCGTGTGGTATTGCTTTCGGATGACGATCTACATATCGTTCATCTAGCATGCATTAGCACAAAGTGCTATTGACTGGTCCCATTGTAGGGTAATTACTCCGTAAATTACTCGGCGATTGCTTAACATAGCGCAACATTATGTCCCGTATCAGAAAACAACTCAATGTTGATTGATATTTTGTATTAGGTTCAAAATCTATGGAGCTTGTTGTTGTAGTGGCTTTGATTCTATCAATCTTCTAACAAGTCTTCATTAACCTTGACATAAGTGCAATTATTCAATTATTATTGATAATAATAATAATAATAATAATAATAATAATAATAATAATAAATGAAATCATTCTTACTCTTATTACCAAAGCGTGTGTGTCACACCAGTACTCGGACGAACACGAGTATTTATTTATGTTGATAATATTTATTTATTACATTAAAAAATATTTACAAATACTATAATATTATATGATATTTATAAAACTAAATCATTGTATATATATTTTTATAAAAATACCAAACGATGCCCGCGGGTATTGATTTTTTTTTTTTACAATCTAAATTATATTTTTTATATTTATTACTTTTTATTAATCCTATTTTAAAAATAAATCAAATGTGTTTAACACACCATAATAGAGCAATCACACGTGTAGTGATATGAATATCGCACGAAATAGATATTTGTAATAATACTTACATAAAATATATTTATTTATATTAATAATATTTATTTATACAATTAAAATAATATTTTCAAATACTATAATATTATTTGATATTTATAAAACTAAATTATTACGTAAATGTTTTTATAAAAGATACTTCCTCCGTTTCTTTTTAAGTGTCATTTTAGCATTAAGCTCTTCAACCAAGATAGTGGATTGTTAGAATTAATTTTCCTTTTATACCCTCATTTATTTTCTCTTTTCAAATAAATTCAACCATACACTCTCGTTTTCCAATATCTACAATTGAAAAAATAATTAATTTTATGGAAAATGTGAGTGGAGTTATTGAGAAAGTAAGGACATAATTGACAAATTATACATTAAATTATAAAACGACACTTAAATAGAAACAAAAAAATTCTTCTATTGATTCTATTTTTTTAAAATATATATTATCTTTTTTTATATTTACTGTTTTTTATTAATTCTATTTTTTCCCAAATTTTAAATGAAAATAAATACGCGTCACCGACAGGTATCCGTGCGAACGCACGAGTATCATACTAATATTTAGTAAATTAGAAATTGACTCATTTTTATTAATTATATTTTGTTTTTTTTAATTTTAAATATAAACAAATATATTTTGAAAAAATACATTATAAAAACAAATACATTCTGAAAAAATATATTATAAAAACAAATACATTCTGAGAACAAATGCGCGTTAATTATAGTATAAGTGACCTATAATTTAGAAGAGAAAGTATTTGAAAAACATATGATCCCGAAAAACAAAATAAAATATGAAAGGCATTTTAATTAAATTAAAAGCGCCAATAATAATACGGCATCAGTATCTCTATTTTGTAACTTGTGCCTTCCTCGGGTGATTAAGTCGCTCTTACCAGTAATTTGATCAGAGTGTAATGCTTACTGCTTCTGTGGCTTTTACGTTACTCAAAACAAAAACTTTACTATCTCTCTCACTCTATATATTGCTGAGCAGGGTTTCCAGGTTCCAGTAGTAGTACCTATACTAATCTTATTCTTTTGTGTGACAGGTAGAAAGCACTGGTGCATGTCATTATTTTCATGTAAATAATCAACTTTCTTTCTGTTCTAACTGAGTTTGGAGATATGGAACATGAACAATCTAGTGTTGATTTGTTTGAAAAATTTACCTGGAAGATTGAAAACTTCTCTCGTTTGAAGATGGATGAGGTTTACTCCGAGCCTTTTGTTTTAGGCGGTTATCCATGGTATGATATTCTAATGAATGAATTTGTAAATGTTAGAATTTATTGGATTGAATAAGAAGAGTATATGTTCTTTGCCATGATTTACATTTTTGTGTTTTAATTTGTTTGGTTTTGGTTTAGGAGGATTAGTCTGTTTCCAAAAGGGAACAAAGTAGAAAACTACTTATCAATTTTTCTGGAGGTTATGCAAACTTCCAATATGTCTGTGGGATGGAACAGACATGTCAAATTTAAGCTACTTCTATTCGATCAGCTTGATACCAATATGACAATCTGTAAAGGTAGTACATTTGAACTTTATTTTTAGGGCTAATTATGTTAGGGTTTCTTTCATCTATAACTTCTATAAAAATAGTAAGAGTTGCTTTTATTGATTTTATAAATTTGCTAGGAATTGACATCAGAGAATTCAATGCAAGTCATAAGAATTGGGGCTACGCCACTTTCCTTCCCTTAGACGATCTTCATGATTCTGCAAAGGGGTTTATCGTCAAAGATATGTGTATTGTTGGTGTAGAAGTTTGTGTTTGCAAGTCAAGCCTAGAGAAGCGAGTAAATCAAACTACATCCTTAATATTTGAATGCAAAAATGGTGAAACTCTTTCACCAGTTCCTATCGAACCTACTAAACAAGATGATGAAGAGTTGGTGCCTGATGCGTTGGGAAAAGTTTTGTATTTCCTTAAGACTAAGAAAGTGAAAGATATGAATGAACTGGCTTGTAAGAAACTTCAAGATTTGTGGGATGTACTTGAGAAATTTAAATTTGATGTTACTTGGTTAAAGCCACATTTTCAATCTGCCATGGGAATGAAAAGTTTAGTAGAAAAAGCTCCGCAAGTAGATAAACTGAAAGATATTATGGTAGCTCTAGAGCTGGTAACAGAGAAGATAAAGACAAAGTTGGCTGCTGCTGAGATAAATCTTGATGTAGAGAGAGAATCGTTGAAAGCAAAAGGTTTCAAAGAAATTGATTTAGATTCTTAGTTGGAATCTGAGTTGGAGATCATAGCTAAATAATGTTAGTTGTGTTTTACGTATCAATACTTTTATTTCACCGGTTTTCTGATATCATTTCATATTTTGTACTGCACCAATAGTCTCTATTACATATGCACTAAAATTGTCAAATATATTACATATCTTTTGAATTTTCAACGCCTAATTGTCAAATATATTACATGTTTTAAAAAAATAAAAGTTCATATTGGTGTTGAATATAATTTATATTATTGAGATAATTATGAATTGTTAAGATAATTATGGATGGTTGAGAGTATAATTTATGTTGTTGAGAGAATTATGAATTGTTGACTACAGGTTGTTGTGAATATAGTTCATATTGTTGAGATAATTATGTATAGCTCATCCAACCAAAGACACATGACCCACTGCTCTGCGTTGGACACATGTCCAATAGCACTAGGCCCATTACCTAGTTTACTATGCAAGGCCTAAGGTATAAATGCCTTTGTAAAGGGTTCTTAGGTATGAAATCTCTAATAACCGCTTTCACTATCATTTTATTGAACCCTAATCGAATTGGGTGTTGGAGTGCTAACCATGCAGATACCTCATTAGCTCCACCGTATCGGAGATCGCAACCATAGTTTAATCGCATTGTAACGAGTTCAATGTCTCTGGTTCAAGAAGCATCATGATCGCAACCTTCAATCCACAGTGCCACATCGATTCAGATCGTCGGAAGCTTCGCTCCACCCTAGTTACCGCAAGCATCGCTATTTCTTGTTCTACAATGGAACTGTGGTGCCATCTGTGGAAATCAACTTTTGATTTCTAAAACTTCCATGATTCCATAATCGATCCTCTGATTGGAGCCTCGAAGGAATGTTCAACGAAAAAAGTGAGATTTCATAGTGGCAAGACCTCAGACTGACGACACTTGGGCCAGTCAAACCTTAGTACAACATTGTTCGATCATCTGCTCCCATGTTCATCTACAACTAGAAAACTCCACAATAGATATCAGAATTTCACTACTACAAATAATACATTTTATGACAAAGTATTCACCTCACCCAACCAAAAATCGAGGTAAAATATCAAAGAGCACTATGTTTTATTCTTTTTAACAAATACCACATGTTCCTTCGGTTTCTAAATATAACCGAGGGGAAAAAAATTAGAACATGCTTCGAATCCCAACAACAGTTAATGTTTTTATTTCTTTGAAAGTGATATCTTCCTTTTTGTTAAATTAATGATCTATTTTTTCGGTTATATTTAATAACCGAGGGATTAGATTATTAGATTTTACTATAGAAACACTTGTTAATTAGATTTTACTCAAAACCTAACTTATATGTAGCTACTCCAAACTTGTACACATTATTCTTTGGGATGGATTGTGTAAGACCTTAATTTTTTGACCCCTAAAATTCCACATATCATTCACATCTCATTTTGCATCTTATACCACAAACAAGATCATGCTTTGGTTCCTTTATCCCTCTCTTCTTTGGGTTTATGCCTTACAGGGATCACTGAGCATCTGTGTATTTCTTATTTGTCTTTCTTTGCTTATGTTTACTAACCCTTTAATCAAAATCCAAAAATATTTTTGTTTTCTTTCATTAACATTTTCAGGGGAAGAACAGGTTAAAAATGCCAAAATAACAATCCCTCAACTCGAATGAATTTCATCTGAACAATGTCAAAGTTGATCTGCAAACAATTCAAAAATATCTGATCAAGAGTTTCCAAGATTTAATTGATTTTTATTCAAGAGACTCCAAGGTTCATGTGTTTATTTCCATGCCTTCTTTGACAAGCAAGAGAAATCGAGCCAGAACCAAGACAGCACATCAAAAAGCCACTTTTCTCATTTTTTTCATTGTGTTAATCGATTAACCAAATTGCACTGTGAAATGGTTAATCGATTAACGCGTGCAATTTTTGATAAAAAACATGCGAAATTCAAATTCTGCAGCAATTAGCACCAATTTTCATCATTTTGATCACATGTGGAATATTCTAGACCATCTCATTTTAATTCCCTACATCACTTTGATCATTTCCTACCATACACCTTCACTAATCACCACTCTTTTATGAATTTCCCTCCAAATTCAAATTCCAAGTCTAATTTTCATTTCCAAACCAAATTCCAATCCACCAAAATTTCCAAGCCTAAACTCTATAAATAGAGCCTTCATTTCATTCATTCTTCAAGCTTTGGATAGCCAAATTCACCTTGTCAAAATTCTTCTTGACTCTAAATTTTCTCCAACCACCAAAATTCACCAAAGCTCACTTTTCTTCTTTTGAAAGTTAACAAGAATTCACATTGATTCTTGTTCAAATTTGAGCTAAACCTTCATCCATTCACTTTTTCATCATCAATTTCAGTAGATCAAGACTTTGGAGTTTGGATCTTGGAGTAATTTGAAGCAATTTTCAGATTTGGAGTGGTAATCTCATTTTCCACCATTGTTGTTCTTGATTTCATCTTCCACAATGTAGATCCTTTGTTGATCTTGTTTTCTTGATCTTTGGATCTTGCAATTTGTGTTTGATTATTGGTTTTTGCTACTGTTTTATTCAAAATTGCGTGCACAATTGCATCCTTAATCATGAGGTGTTTGAATAAATGATTAATCAAGGATCATGCAATTTTCAAACTGATTTTCTGCTGTTTTTACAGTGTTAATCGATTAACCAAAACATGCACGGATTGGTTAATCGATTAACAGTTGAATTCTGCGCAAAACATTGGAAGTTTACACTGGTTAATCGATTAACATAATTACAATGTGAGTTGGTTAATCGATTAACCAGCATCCAGAATGTGAAAAATGCTTGTTTTTGGGACTGTTTTGGTTTTTTTTTTTCATTTTCTTCCATTTCCTTTGTTCTTAGCCTTAGATCACATATTTTTGTGGTTTAATTTGGCTTTCTCTTCATCTATTTCTCTTTTATTTGGATCGATGAAAGTCTTATGGATCATTAGAATTTCTTTGTCGAATTCTTGATCAAGACGAGATCGTTACCTTATTTTCTTTTCGTGTGGTATTGCTTTCGGATGACGATCTACATATCGTTCATCTAGCATGCATTAGCACAAAGTGCTATTGACTGGTCCCATTGTAGGGTAATTACTCCGTAAATTACTCGGCGATTGCTTAACATAGCGCAACATTATGTCCCGTATCAGAAAACAACTCAATGTTGATTGATATTTTGTATTAGGTTCAAAATCTATGGAGCTTGTTGTTGTAGTGGCTTTGATTCTATCAATCTTCTAACAAGTCTTCATTAACCTTGACATAAGTGCAATTATTCAATTATTATTGATAATAATAATAATAATAATAATAATAATAATAATAATAAATGAAATCATTCTTACTCTTATTACCAAAGCGTGTGTGTCACACCAGTACTCGGACGAACACGAGTATTTATTTATGTTGATAATATTTATTTATTACATTAAAAAATATTTACAAATACTATAATATTATATGATATTTATAAAACTAAATCATTGTATATATATTTTTATAAAAATACCAAACGATGCCCGCGGGTATTGATTTTTTTTTTTTACAATCTAAATTATATTTTTTATATTTATTACTTTTTATTAATCCTATTTTAAAAATAAATCAAATGTGTTTAACACACCATAATAGAGCAATCACACGTGTAGTGATATGAATATCGCACGAAATAGATATTTGTAATAATACTTACATAAAATATATTTATTTATATTAATAATATTTATTTATACAATTAAAATAATATTTTCAAATACTATAATATTATTTGATATTTATAAAACTAAATTATTACGTAAATGTTTTTATAAAAGATACTTCCTCCGTTTCTTTTTAAGTGTCATTTTAGCATTAAGCTCTTCAACCAAGATAGTGGATTGTTAGAATTAATTTTCCTTTTATACCCTCATTTATTTTCTCTTTTCAAATAAATTCAACCATACACTCTCGTTTTCCAATATCTACAATTGAAAAAATAATTAATTTTATGGAAAATGTGAGTGGAGTTATTGAGAAAGTAAGGACATAATTGACAAATTATACATTAAATTATAAAACGACACTTAAATAGAAACAAAAAAATTCTTCTATTGATTCTATTTTTTTAAAATATATATTATCTTTTTTTATATTTACTGTTTTTTATTAATTCTATTTTTTCCCAAATTTTAAATGAAAATAAATACGCGTCACCGACAGGTATCCGTGCGAACGCACGAGTATCATACTAATATTTAGTAAATTAGAAATTGACTCATTTTTATTAATTATATTTTGTTTTTTTTAATTTTAAATATAAACAAATATATTTTGAAAAAATACATTATAAAAACAAATACATTCTGAAAAAATATATTATAAAAACAAATACATTCTGAGAACAAATGCGCGTTAATTATAGTATAAGTGACCTATAATTTAGAAGAGAAAGTATTTGAAAAACATATGATCCCGAAAAACAAAATAAAATATGAAAGGCATTTTAATTAAATTAAAAGCGCCAATAATAATACGGCATCAGTATCTCTATTTTGTAACTTGTGCCTTCCTCGGGTGATTAAGTCGCTCTTACCAGTAATTTGATCAGAGTGTAATGCTTACTGCTTCTGTGGCTTTTACGTTACTCAAAACAAAAACTTTACTATCTCTCTCACTCTATATATTGCTGAGCAGGGTTTCCAGGTTCCAGTAGTAGTACCTATACTAATCTTATTCTTTTGTGTGACAGGTAGAAAGCACTGGTGCATGTCATTATTTTCATGTAAATAATCAACTTTCTTTCTGTTCTAACTGAGTTTGGAGATATGGAACATGAACAATCTAGTGTTGATTTGTTTGAAAAATTTACCTGGAAGATTGAAAACTTCTCTCGTTTGAAGATGGATGAGGTTTACTCCGAGCCTTTTGTTTTAGGCGGTTATCCATGGTATGATATTCTAATGAATGAATTTGTAAATGTTAGAATTTATTGGATTGAATAAGAAGAGTATATGTTCTTTGCCATGATTTACATTTTTGTGTTTTAATTTGTTTGGTTTTGGTTTAGGAGGATTAGTCTGTTTCCAAAAGGGAACAAAGTAGAAAACTACTTATCAATTTTTCTGGAGGTTATGCAAACTTCCAATATGTCTGTGGGATGGAACAGACATGTCAAATTTAAGCTACTTCTATTCGATCAGCTTGATACCAATATGACAATCTGTAAAGGTAGTACATTTGAACTTTATTTTTAGGGCTAATTATGTTAGGGTTTCTTTCATCTATAACTTCTATAAAAATAGTAAGAGTTGCTTTTATTGATTTTATAAATTTGCTAGGAATTGACATCAGAGAATTTAATGCAAGTCATAAGAACTGGGGCTACGCCACTTTCCTTCCCTTAGACGATCTTCATGATCCTGCAAAGGGGTTTATCGTCAAAGATATGTGTATTGTTGGTGTAGAAGTTTGTGTTTGCAAGTCAAGCCTAGAGAAGCGAGTAAATCAAACTACATCCTTAATATTTGAATGCAAAAATGGTGAAACTCTTTCACCAGTTCCTATCGAACCTACTAAACAAGATGATGAAGAGTTGGTGCCTGATGCGTTGGGAAAAGTTTTGTATTTCCTTAAGACTAAGAAAGTGAAAGATATGAATGAACTGGCTTGTAAGAAACTTCAAGATTTGTGGGATGTACTTGAGAAATTTAAATTTGATGTTACTTGGTTAAAGCCACATTTTCAATCTGCCATGGGAATGAAAAGTTTAGTAGAAAAAGCTCCGCAAGTAGATAAACTGAAAGATATTATGGTAGCTCTAGAGCTGGTAACAGAGAAGATAAAGACAAAGTTGGCTGCTGCTGAGATAAATCTTGATGTAGAGAGAGAATCGTTGAAAGCAAAAGGTTTCAAAGAAATTGATTTAGATTCTAAGTTGGAATCTGAGTTGGAGATCATAGCTAAATAATGTTAGTTGTGTTTTACGTATCAATACTTTTATTTCACCGGTTTTCTGATATCATTTCATATTTTGTACTGCACCAATAGTCTCTATTACATATGCACTAAAATTGTCAAATATATTACATATCTTTTGAATTTTCAACGCCTAATTGTCAAATATATTACATGTTTTAAAAAAATAAAAGTTCATATTGGTGTTGAATATAATTTATATTATTGAGATAATTATGAATTGTTAAGATAATTATGGATGGTTGAGAGTATAATTTATGTTGTTGAGAGAATTATGAATTGTTGACTACAGGTTGTTGTGAATATAGTTCATATTGTTGAGATAATTATGTATAGCTCATCCAACCAAAGACACATGACCCACTGCTCTGCGTTGGACACATGTCCAATAGCACTAGGCCCATTACCTAGTTTACTATGCAAGGCCTAAGGTATAAATGCCTTTGTAAAGGGTTCTTAGGTATGAAATCTCTAATAACCGCTTTCACTATCATTTTATTGAACCCTAATCGAATTGGGTGTTGGAGTGCTAACCATGCAGATACCTCATTAGCTCCACCGTATCGGAGATCGCAACCATAGTTTAATCGCATTGTAACGAGTTCAATGTCTCTGGTTCAAGAAGCATCATGATCGCAACCTTCAATCCACAGTGCCACATCAATTCAGATCGTCGGAAGCTTCGCTCCACCCTAGTTACCGCAAGCATCGCTATTTCTTGTTCTACAATGGAACTGTGGTGCCATCTGTGGAAATCAACTTTTGATTTCTAAAACTTCCATGATTCCATAATCGATCCTCTGATTGGAGCCTCGAAGGAATGTTCAACGAAAAAAGTGAGATTTCATAGTGGCAAGACCTCAGACTGACGACACTTGGGCCAGTCAAACCTTAGTACAACATTGTTCGATCATCTGCTCCCATGTTCATCTACAACTAGAAAACTCCACAATAGATATCAGAATTTCACTACTACAAATAATACATTTTATGACAAAGTATTCACCTCACCCAACCAAAAATCGAGGTAAAATATCAAAGAGCACTATGTTTTATTCTTTTTAACAAATACCACATGTTCCTTCGGTTTCTAAATATAACCGAGGGGAAAAAAATTAGAACATGCTTCGAATCCCAACAACAGTTAATGTTTTTATTTCTTTGAAAGTGATATCTTCCTTTTTGTTAAATTAATGATCTATTTTTTCGGTTATATTTAATAACCGAGGGATTAGATTATTAGATTTTACTATAGAAACACTTGTTAATTAGATTTTACTCAAAACCTAACTTATATGTAGCTACTCCAAACTTGTACACATTATTCTTTGGGATGGATTGTGTAAGACCTTAATTTTTTGACCCCTAAAATTCCACATATCATTCACATCTCATTTTGCATCTTATACCACAAACAAGATCATGCTTTGGTTCCTTTATCCCTCTCTTCTTTGGGTTTATGCCTTACAGGGATCACTGAGCATCTGTGTATTTCTTATTTGTCTTTCTTTGCTTATGTTTACTAACCCTTTAATCAAAATCCAAAAATATTTTTGTTTTCTTTCATTAACATTTTCAGGGGAAGAACAGGTTAAAAATGCCAAAATAACAATCCCTCAACTCGAATGAATTTCATCTGAACAATGTCAAAGTTGATCTGCAAACAATTCAAAAATATCTGATCAAGAGTTTCCAAGATTTAATTGATTTTTATTCAAGAGACTCCAAGGTTCATGTGTTTATTTCCATGCCTTCTTTGACAAGCAAGAGAAATCGAGCCAGAACCAAGACAGCACATCAAAAAGCCACTTTTCTCATTTTTTTCATTGTGTTAATCGATGAACCAAATTGCACTGTGAAATGGTTAATCGATTAACGCGTGCAATTTTTGAAAAAAAACATGCGAAATTCAAATTCTGCAGCAATTAGCACCAATTTTCATCATTTTGATCACATGTGGAATATTCTAGACCATCTCATTTTAATTCCCTACATCACTTTGATCATTTCCTACCATACACCTTCACTAATCACCACTCTTTTATGAATTTCCCTCCAAATTCAAATTCCAAGTCTAATTTTCATTTCCAAACCAAATTCCAATCCACCAAAATTTCCAAGCCTAAACTCTATAAATAGAGCCTTCATTTCATTCATTCTTCAAGCTTTGGATAGCCAAATTCACCTTGTCAAAATTCTTCTTGACTCTAAATTTTCTCCAACCACCAAAATTCACCAAAGCTCACTTTTCTTCTTTTGAAAGTTAACAAGAATTCACATTGATTCTTGTTCAAATTTGAGCTAAACCTTCATCCATTCACTTTTTCATCATCAATTTCAGTAGATCAAGACTTTGGAGTTTGGATCTTGGAGTAATTTGAAGCAATTTTCAGATTTGGAGTGGTAATCTCATTTTCCACCATTGTTGTTCTTGATTTCATCTTCCACAATGTAGATCCTTTGTTGATCTTGTTTTCTTGATCTTTGGATCTTGCAATTTGTGTTTGATTATTGGTTTTTGCTACTGTTTTATTCAAAATTGCGTGCACAATTGCATCCTTAATCATGAGGTGTTTGAATAAATGATTAATCAAGGATCATGCAATTTTCAAACTGATTTTCTGCTGTTTTTACAGTGTTAATCGATTAACCAAAACATGCACGGATTGGTTAATCGATTAACAGTTGAATTCTGCGCAAAACATTGGAAGTTTACACTGGTTAATCGATTAACATAATTACAATGTGAGTTGGTTAATCGATTAACCAGCATCCAGAATGTGAAAAATGCTTGTTTTTGGGACTGTTTTGGTTTTTTTTTCTTCATTTTCTTCCATTTCCTTTGTTCTTAGCCTTAGATCACATATTTTTGTGGTTTAATTTGGCTTTCTCTTCATCTATTTCTCTTTTATTTGGATCGATGAAAGTCTTATGGATCATTAGAATTTCTTTGTCGAATTCTTGATCAAGACGAGATCGTTACCTTATTTTCTTTTCGTGTGGTATTGCTTTCGGATGACGATCTACATATCGTTCATCTAGCATGCATTAGCACAAAGTGCTATTGACTGGTCCCATTGTAGGGTAATTACTCCGTAAATTACTCGGCGATTGCTTAACATAGCGCAACATTATGTCCCGTATCAGAAAACAACTCAATGTTGATTGATATTTTGTATTAGGTTCAAAATCTATGGAGCTTGTTGTTGTAGTGGCTTTGATTCTATCAATCTTCTAACAAGTCTTCATTAACCTTGACCTAAGTGCAATTATTCAATTATTATTGATAATAATAATAATAATAATAATAATAATAATAATAATAATAATAATAAATGAAATCATTCTTACTCTTATTACCAAAGCGTGTGTGTCACACCAGTACTCGGACGAACACGAGTATTTATTTATGTTGATAATATTTATTTATTACATTAAAAAATATTTACAAATACTATAATATTATATGATATTTATAAAACTAAATCATTGTATATATATTTTTATAAAAATACCAAACGATGCCCGCGGGTATTGATTTTTTTTTTTTACAATCTAAATTATATTTTTTATATTTATTACTTTTTATTAATCCTATTTTAAAAATAAATCAAATGTGTTTAACACACCATAATAGAGCAATCACACGTGTAGTGATATGAATATCGCACGAAATAGATATTTGTAATAATACTTACATAAAATATATTTATTTATATTAATAATATTTATTTATACAATTAAAATAATATTTTCAAATACTATAATATTATTTGATATTTATAAAACTAAATTATTACGTAAATGTTTTTATAAAAGATACTTCCTCCGTTTCTTTTTAAGTGTCATTTTAGCATTAAACTCTTCAACCAAGATAGTGGATTGTTAGAATTAATTTTCCTTTTATACCCTCATTTATTTTCTCTTTTCAAATAAATTCAACCATACACTCTCGTTTTCCAATATCTACAATTGAAAAAATAATTAATTTTATGGAAAATGTGAGTGGAGTTATTGAGAAAGTAAGGACATAATTGACAAATTATACATTAAATTATAAAACGACACTTAAATAGAAACAAAAAAATTCTTCTATTGATTCTATTTTTTTAAAATATATATTATCTTTTTTTATATTTACTGTTTTTTATTAATTCTATTTTTTCCCAAATTTTAAATGAAAATAAATACACGTCACCGACAGGTATCCGTGCGAACGCACGAGTATCATACTAATATTTAGTAAATTAGAAATTGACTCATTTTTATTAATTATATTTTGTTTTTTTTAATTTTAAATATAAACAAATATATTTTGAAAAAATACATTATAAAAACAAATACATTCTGAAAAAATATATTATAAAAACAAATACATTCTGAGAACAAATGCGCGTTAATTATAGTATAAGTGACCTATAATTTAGAAGAGAAAGTATTTGAAAAACATATGATCCCGAAAAACAAAATAAAATATGAAAGGCATTTTAATTAAATTAAAAGCGCCAATAATAATACGGCATCAGTATCTCTATTTTGTAACTTGTGCCTTCCTCGGGTGATTAAGTCGCTCTTACCAGTAATTTGATCAGAGTGTAATGCTTACTGCTTCTGTGGCTTTTACGTTACTCAAAACAAAAACTTTACTATCTCTCTCACTCTATATATTGCTGAGCAGGGTTTCCAGGTTCCAGTAGTAGTACCTATACTAATCTTATTCTTTTGTGTGACAGGTAGAAAGCACTGGTGCATGTCATTATTTTCATGTAAATAATCAACTTTCTTTCTGTTCTAACTGAGTTTGGAGATATGGAACATGAACAATCTAGTGTTGAGTTGTTTGAAAAATTTACCTGGAAGATTGAAAACTTCTCTCGTTTGAAGATGGATGAGGTTTACTCCGAGCCTTTTGTTTTAGGCGGTTATCCATGGTATGATATTCTAATGAATGAATTTGTAAATGTTAGAATTTATTGGATTGAATAAGAAGAGTATATGTTCTTTGCCATGATTTACATTTTTGTGTTTTAATTTGTTTGGTTTTGGTTTAGGAGGATTAGTCTGTTTCCAAAAGGGAACAAAGTAGAAAACTACTTATCAATTTTTCTGGAGGTTATGCAAACTTCCAATATGTCTGTGGGATGGAACAGACATGTCAAATTTAAGCTACTTCTATTCGATCAGCTTGATACCAATATGACAATCTGTAAAGGTAGTACATTTGAACTTTATTTTTAGGGCTAATTATGTTAGGGTTTCTTTCATCTATAACTTCTATAAAAATAGTAAGAGTTGCTTTTATTGATTTTATAAATTTGCTAGGAATTGACATCAGAGAATTCAATGCAAGTCATAAGAACTGGGGCTACGCCACTTTCCTTCCCTTAGACGATCTTCATGATCCTGCAAAGGGGTTTATCGTCAAAGATATGTGTATTGTTGGTGTAGAAGTTTGTGTTTGCAAGTCAAGCCTAGAGAAGCGAGTAAATCAAACTACATCCTTAATATTTGAATGCAAAAATGGTGAAACTCTTTCACCAGTTCCTATCGAACCTACTAAACAAGATGATGAAGAGTTGGTGCCTGATGCGTTGGGAAAAGTTTTGTATTTCCTTAAGACTAAGAAAGTGAAAGATATGAATGAACTGGCTTGTAAGAAACTTCAAGATTTGTGGGATGTACTTGAGAAATTTAAATTTGATGTTACTTGGTTAAAGCCACATTTTCAATCTGCCATGGGAATGAAAAGTTTAGTAGAAAAAGCTACGCAAGTAGATAAACTGAAAGATATTATGGTAGCTCTAGAGCTGGTAACAGAGAAGATAAAGACAAAGTTGGCTGCTGCTGAGATAAATCTTGATGTAGAGAGAGAATCGTTGAAAGCAAAAGGTTTCAAAGAAATTGATTTAGATTCTAAGTTGGAATCTGAGTTGGAGATCATAGCTAAATAATGTTAGTTGTGTTTTACGTATCAATACTTTTATTTCACCGGTTTTCTGATATCATTTCATATTTTGTACTGCACCAATAGTCTCTATTACATATGCACTAAAATTGTCAAATATATTACATATCTTTTGAATTTTCAACGCCTAATTGTCAAATATATTACATGTTTTAAAAAAATAAAAGTTCATATTGGTGTTGAATATAATTTATATTATTGAGATAATTATGAATTGTTAAGATAATTATGGATGGTTGAGAGTATAATTTATGTTGTTGAGAGAATTATGAATTGTTGACTACAGGTTGTTGTGAATATAGTTCATATTGTTGAGATAATTATGTATAGCTCATCCAACCAAAGACACATGACCCACTGCTCTGCGTTGGACACATGTCCAATAGCACTAGGCCCATTACCTAGTTTACTATGCAAGGCCTAAGGTATAAATGCCTTTGTAAAGGGTTCTTAGGTATGAAATCTCTAATAACCGCTTTCACTATCATTTTATTGAACCCTAATCGAATTGGGTGTTGGAGTGCTAACCATGCAGATACCTCATTAGCTCCACCGTATCGGAGATCGCAACCATAGTTTAATCGCATTGTAACGAGTTCAATGTCTCTGGTTCAAGAAGCATCATGATCGCAACCTTCAATCCACAGTGCCACATCGATTCAGATCGTCGGAAGCTTCGCTCCACCCTAGTTACCGCAAGCATCGCTATTTCTTGTTCTACAATGGAACTGTGGTGCCATCTGTGGAAATCAACTTTTGATTTCTAAAACTTACATGATTCCATAATCGATCCTCTGATTGGAGCCTCGAAGGAATGTTCAACGAAAAAAGTGAGATTTCATAGTGGCAAGACCTCAGACTGACGACACTTGGGCCAGTCAAACCTTAGTACAACATTGTTCGATCATCTGCTCCCATGTTCATCTACAACTAGAAAACTCCACAATAGATATCAGAATTTCACTACTACAAATAATACATTTTATGACAAAGTATTCACCTCACCCAACCAAAAATCGAGGTAAAATATCAAAGAGCACTATGTTTTATTCTTTTTAACAAATACCACATGTTCCTTCGGTTTCTAAATATAACCGAGGGGAAAAAAATTAGAACATGCTTCGAATCCCAACAACAGTTAATGTTTTTATTTCTTTGAAAGTGATATCTTCCTTTTTGTTAAATTAATGATCTATTTTTTCGGTTATATTTAATAACCGAGGGATTAGATTATTAGATTTTACTATAGAAACACTTGTTAATTAGATTTTACTCAAAACCTAACTTATATGTAGCTACTCCAAACTTGTACACATTATTCTTTGGGATGGATTGTGTAAGACCTTAATTTTTTGACCCCTAAAATTCCACATATCATTCACATCTCATTTTGCATCTTATACCACAAACAAGATCATGCTTTGGTTCCTTTATCCCTCTCTTCTTTGGGTTTATGCCTTACAGGGATCACTGAGCATCTGTGTATTTCTTATTTGTCTTTCTTTGCTTATGTTTACTAACCCTTTAATCAAAATCCAAAAATATTTTTGTTTTCTTTCATTAACATTTTCAGGGGAAGAACAGGTTAAAAATGCCAAAATAACAATCCCTCAACTCGAATGAATTTCATCTGAACAATGTCAAAGTTGATCTGCAAACAATTCAAAAATATCTGATCAAGAGTTTCCAAGATTTAATTGATTTTTATTCAAGAGACTCCAAGGTTCATGTGTTTATTTCCATGCCTTCTTTGACAAGCAAGAGAAATCGAGCCAGAACCAAGACATCACATCAAAAAGCCACTTTTCTCATTTTTTTCATTGTGTTAATCGATTAACCAAATTGCACTGTGAAATGGTTAATCGATTAACGCGTGCAATTTTTGAAAAAAAACATGCGAAATTCAAATTCTGCAGCAATTAGCACCAATTTTCATCATTTTGATCACATGTGGAATATTCTAGACCATCTCATTTTAATTCCCTACATCACTTTGATCATTTCCTACCATACACCTTCACTAATCACCACTCTTTTATGAATTTCCCTCCAAATTCAAATTCCAAGTCTAATTTTCATTTCCAAACCAAATTCCAATCCACCAAAATTTCCAAGCCTAAACTCTATAAATAGAGCCTTCATTTCATTCATTCTTCAAGCTTTGGATAGCCAAATTCACCTTGTCAAAATTCTTCTTGACTCTAAATTTTCTCCAACCACCAAAATTCACCAAAGCTCACTTTTCTTCTTTTGAAAGTTAACAAGAATTCACATTGATTCTTGTTCAAATTTGAGCTAAACCTTCATCCATTCACTTTTTCATCATCAATTTCAGTAGATCAAGACTTTGGAGTTTGGATCTTGGAGTAATTTGAAGCAATTTTCAGATTTGGAGTGGTAATCTCATTTTCCACCATTGTTGTTCTTGATTTCATCTTCCACAATGTAGATCCTTTGTTGATCTTGTTTTCTTGATCTTTGGATCTTGCAATTTGTGTTTGATTATTGGTTTTTGCTACTGTTTTATTCAAAATTGCGTGCACAATTGCATCCTTAATCATGAGGTGTTTGAATAAATGATTAATCAAGGATCATGCAATTTTCAAACTGATTTTCTGCTGTTTTTACAGTGTTAATCGATTAACCAAAACATGCACGGATTGGTTAATCGATTAACAGTTGAATTCTGCGCAAAACATTGGAAGTTTACACTGGTTAATCGATTAACATAATTACAATGTGAGTTGGTTAATCGATTAACCAGCATCCAGAATGTGAAAAATGCTTGTTTTTGGGACTGTTTTGGTTTTTTTTTTTCATTTTCTTCCATTTCCTTTGTTCTTAGCCTTAGATCACATATTTTTGTGGTTTAATTTGGCTTTCTCTTCATCTATTTCTCTTTTATTTGGATCGATGAAAGTCTTATGGATCATTAGAATTTCTTTGTCGAATTCTTGATCAAGACGAGATCGTTACCTTATTTTCTTTTCGTGTGGTATTGCTTTCGGATGACGATCTACATATCGTTCATCTAGCATGCATTAGCACAAAGTGCTATTGACTGGTCCCATTGTAGGGTAATTACTCCGTAAATTACTCGGCGATTGCTTAACATAGCGCAACATTATGTCCCGTATCAGAAAACAACTCAATGTTGATTGATATTTTGTATTAGGTTCAAAATCTATGGAGCTTGTTGTTGTAGTGGCTTTGATTCTATCAATCTTCTAACAAGTCTTCATTAACCTTGACATAAGTGCAATTATTCAATTATTATTGATAATAATAATAATAATAATAATAATAATAATAATAATAATAAATGAAATCATTCTTACTCTTATTACCAAAGCGTGTGTGTCACACCAGTACTCGGACGAACACGAGTATTTATTTATGTTGATAATATTTATTTATTACATTAAAAAATATTTACAAATACTATAATATTATATGATATTTATAAAACTAAATCATTGTATATATATTTTTATAAAAATACCAAACGATGCCCGCGGGTATTGATTTTTTTTTTTTACAATCTAAATTATATTTTTTATATTTATTACTTTTTATTAATCCTATTTTAAAAATAAATCAAATGTGTTTAACACACCATAATAGAGCAATCACACGTGTAGTGATATGAATATCGCACGAAATAGATATTTGTAATAATACTTACATAAAATATATTTATTTATATTAATAATATTTATTTATACAATTAAAATAATATTTTCAAATACTATAATATTATTTGATATTTATAAAACTAAATTATTACGTAAATGTTTTTATAAAAGATACTTCCTCCGTTTCTTTTTAAGTGTCATTTTAGCATTAAACTCTTCAACCAAGATAGTGGATTGTTAGAATTAATTTTCCTTTTATACCCTCATTTATTTTCTCTTTTCAAATAAATTCAACCATACACTCTCGTTTTCCAATATCTACAATTGAAAAAATAATTAATTTTATGGAAAATGTGAGTGGAGTTATTGAGAAAGTAAGGACATAATTGACAAATTATACATTAAATTATAAAACGACACTTAAATAGAAACAAAAAAATTCTTCTATTGATTCTATTTTTTTAAAATATATATTATCTTTTTTTATATTTACTGTTTTTTATTAATTCTATTTTTTCCCAAATTTTAAATGAAAATAAATACGCGTCACCGACAGGTATCCGTGCGAACGCACGAGTATCATACTAATATTTAGTAAATTAGAAATTGACTCATTTTTATTAATTATATTTTGTTTTTTTTAATTTTAAATATAAACAAATATATTTTGAAAAAATACATTATAAAAACAAATACATTCTGAAAAAATATATTATAAAAACAAATACATTCTGAGAACAAATGCGCGTTAATTATAGTATAAGTGACCTATAATTTAGAAGAGAAAGTATTTGAAAAACATATGATCCCGAAAAACAAAATAAAATATGAAAGGCATTTTAATTAAATTAAAAGCGCCAATAATAATACGGCATCAGTATCTCTATTTTGTAACTTGTGCCTTCCTCGGGTGATTAAGTCGCTCTTACCAGTAATTTGATCAGAGTGTAATGCTTACTGCTTCTGTGGCTTTTACGTTACTCAAAACAAAAACTTTACTATCTCTCTCACTCTATATATTGCTGAGCAGGGTTTCCAGGTTCCAGTAGTAGTACCTATACTAATCTTATTCTTTTGTGTGACAGGTAGAAAGCACTGGTGCATGTCATTATTTTCATGTAAATAATCAACTTTCTTTCTGTTCTAACTGAGTTTGGAGATATGGAACATGAACAATCTAGTGTTGAGTTGTTTGAAAAATTTACCTGGAAGATTGAAAACTTCTCTCGTTTGAAGATGGATGAGGTTTACTCCGAGCCTTTTGTTTTAGGCGGTTATCCATGGTATGATATTCTAATGAATGAATTTGTAAATGTTAGAATTTATTGGATTGAATAAGAAGAGTATATGTTCTTTGCCATGATTTACATTTTTGTGTTTTAATTTGTTTGGTTTTGGTTTAGGAGGATTAGTCTGTTTCCAAAAGGGAACAAAGTAGAAAACTACTTATCAATTTTTCTGGAGGTTATGCAAACTTCCAATATGTCTGTGGGATGGAACAGACATGTCAAATTTAAGCTAATTCTATTCGATCAGCTTGATACCAATATGACAATCTGTAAAGGTAGTACATTTGAACTTTATTTTTAGGGCTAATTATGTTAGGGTTTCTTTCATCTATAACTTCTATAAAAATAGTAAGAGTTGCTTTTATTGATTTTATAAATTTGCTAGGAATTGACATCAGAGAATTCAATGCAAGTCATAAGAACTGGGGCTACGCCACTTTCCTTCCCTTAGACGATCTTCATGATCCTGCAAAGGGGTTTATCGTCAAAGATATGTGTATTGTTGGTGTAGAAGTTTGTGTTTGCAAGTCAAGCCTAGAGAAGCGAGTAAATCAAACTATATCCTTAATATTTGAATGCAAAAATGGTGAAACTCTTTCACCAGTTCCTATCGAACCTACTAAACAAGATGATGAAGAGTTGGTGCCTGATGCGTTGGGAAAAGTTTTGTATTTCCTTAAGACTAAGAAAGTGAAAGATATGAATGAACTGGCTTGTAAGAAACTTCAAGATTTGTGGGATGTACTTGAGAAATTTAAATTTGATGTTACTTGGTTAAAGCCACATTTTCAATCTGCCATGGGAATGAAAAGTTTAGTAGAAAAAGCTACGCAAGTAGATAAACTGAAAGATATTATGGTAGCTCTAGAGCTGGTAACAGAGAAGATAAAGACAAAGTTGGCTGCTGCTGAGATAAATCTTGATGTAGAGAGAGAATCGTTGAAAGCAAAAGGTTTCAAAGAAATTGATTTAGATTCTAAGTTGGAATCTGAGTTGGAGATCATAGCTAAATAATGTTAGTTGTGTTTTACGTATCAATACTTTTATTTCACCGGTTTTCTGATATCATTTCATATTTTGTACTGCACCAATAGTCTCTATTACATATGCACTAAAATTGTCAAATATATTACATATCTTTTGAATTTTCAACGCCTAATTGTCAAATATATTACATGTTTTAAAAAAATAAAAGTTCATATTGGTGTTGAATATAATTTATATTATTGAGATAATTATGAATTGTTAAGATAATTATGGATGGTTGAGAGTATAATTTATGTTGTTGAGAGAATTATGAATTGTTGACTACAGGTTGTTGTGAATATAGTTCATATTGTTGAGATAATTATGTATAGCTCATCCAACCAAAGACACATGACCCACTGCTCTGCGTTGGACACATGTCCAATAGCACTAGGCCCATTACCTAGTTTACTATGCAAGGCCTAAGGTATAAATGCCTTTGTAAAGGGTTCTTAGGTATGAAATCTCTAATAACCGCTTTCACTATCATTTTATTGAACCCTAATCGAATTGGGTGTTGGAGTGCTAACCATGCAGATACCTCATTAGCTCCACCGTATCGGAGATCGCAACCATAGTTTAATCGCATTGTAACGAGTTCAATGTCTCTGGTTCAAGAAGCATCATGATCGCAACCTTCAATCCACAGTGCCACATCGATTCAGATCGTCGGAAGCTTGGCTCTACCCTAGTTACCGCAAGCATCGCTATTTCTTGTTCTACAATGGAACTGTGGTGCCATCTGTGGAAATCAACTTTTGATTTCTAAAACTTCCATGATTCCATAATTGATCCTCTGATTGGAGCCTCGAAGGAATGTTCAACGAAAAAAGTGAGATTTCATAGTGGCAAGACCTCAGACTGACGACACTTCGGCCAGTCAAACCTTAGTACAACATTGTTCGATCATCTGCTCCCATGTTCATCTACAACTAGAAAACTCCACAATAGATATCAGAATTTCACTACTACAAATAATACATTTTATGACAAAGTATTCACCTCACCCAACCAAAAATCGAGGTAAAATATCAAAGAGCACTATGTTTTATTCTTTTTAACAAATACCACATGTTCCTTCGGTTTCTAAATATAACCGAGGGGAAAAAAAATTAGAACATGCTTCGAATCCCAACAACAGTTAATGTTTTTATTTCTTTGAAAGTGATATCTTCCTTTTTGTTAAATTAATGATCTATTTTTTCGGTTATATTTAATAACCGAGGGATTAGATTATTAGATTTTACTATAGAAACACTTGTTAATTAGATTTTACTCAAAACCTAACTTATATGTAGCTACTCCAAACTTGTACACATTATTCTTTGGGATGGATTGTGTAAGACCTTAATTTTTTGACCCCTAAAATTCCACATATCATTCACATCTCATTTTGCATCTTATACCACAAACAAGATCATGCTTTGGTTCCTTTATCCCTCTCTTCTTTGGGTTTATGCCTTACAGGGATCACTGAGCATCTGTGTATTTCTTATTTGTCTTTCTTTGCTTATGTTTACTAACCCTTTAATCAAAATCCAAAAATATTTTTGTTTTCTTTCATTAACATTTTCAGGGGAAGAACAGGTTAAAAATGCCAAAATAACAATCCCTCAACTCGAATGAATTTCATCTGAACAATGTCAAAGTTGATCTGCAAACAATTCAAAAATATCTGATCAAGAGTTTCCAAGATTTAATTGATTTTTATTCAAGAGACTCCAAGGTTCATGTGTTTATTTCCATGCCTTCTTTGACAAGCAAGAGAAATCGAGCCAGAACCAAGACAGCACATCAAAAAGCCACTTTTCTCATTTTTTTCATTGTGTTAATCGATTAACCAAATTGCACTGTGAAATGGTTAATCGATTAACGCGTGCAATTTTTGAAAAAAAACATGCGAAATTCAAATTCTGCAGCAATTAGCACCAATTTTCATCATTTTGATCACATGTGGAATATTCTAGACCATCTCATTTTAATTCCCTACATCACTTTGATCATTTCCTACCATACACCTTCACTAATCACCACTCTTTTATGAATTTCCCTCCAAATTCAAATTCCAAGCCTAATTTTCATTTCCAAACCAAATTCCAATCCACCAAAATTTCCAAGCCTAAACTCTATAAATAGAGCCTTCATTTCATTCATTCTTCAAGCTTTGGATAGCCAAATTCACCTTGTCAAAATTCTTCTTGACTCTAAATTTTCTCCAACCACCAAAATTCACCAAAGCTCACTTTTCTTCTTTTGAAAGTTAACAAGAATTCACATTGATTCTTGTTCAAATTTGAGCTAAACCTTCATCCATTCACTTTTTCATCATCAATTTCAGTAGATCAAGACTTTGGAGTTTGGATCTTGGAGTAATTTGAAGCAATTTTCAGATTTGGAGTGGTAATCTCATTTTCCACCATTGTTGTTCTTGATTTCATCTTCCACAATGTAGATCCTTTGTTGATCTTGTTTTCTTGATCTTTGGATCTTGCAATTTGTGTTTGATTATTGGTTTTTGCTACTGTTTTATTCAAAATTGCGTGCACAATTGCATCCTTAATCATGAGGTGTTTGAATAAATGATTAATCAAGGATCATGCAATTTTCAAACTGATTTTCTGCTGTTTTTACAGTGTTAATCGATTAACCAAAACATGCACGGATTGGTTAATCGATTAACAGTTGAATTCTGCGCAAAACATTGGAAGTTTACACTGGTTAATCGATTAACATAATTACAATGTGAGTTGGTTAATCGATTAACCAGCATCCAGAATGTGAAAAATGCTTGTTTTTGGGACTGTTTTGGTTTTTTTTTCTTCATTTTCTTCCATTTCCTTTGTTCTTAGCCTTAGATCACATATTTTTGTGGTTTAATTTGGCTTTCTCTTCATCTATTTCTCTTTTATTTGGATCGATGAAAGTCTTATGGATCATTAGAATTTCTTTGTCGAATTCTTGATCAAGACGAGATCGTTACCTTATTTTCTTTTCGTGTGGTATTGCTTTCGGATGACGATCTACATATCGTTCATCTAGCATGCATTAGCACAAAGTGCTATTGACTGGTCCCATTGTAGGGTAATTACTCCGTAAATTACTCGGCGATTGCTTAACATAGCGCAACATTATGTCCCGTATCAGAAAACAACTCAATGTTGATTGATATTTTGTATTAGGTTCAAAATCTATGGAGCTTGTTGTTGTAGTGGCTTTGATTCTATCAATCTTCTAACAAGTCTTCATTAACCTTGACCTAAGTGCAATTATTCAATTATTATTGATAATAATAATAATAATAATAATAATAATAATAATAATAATAATAATAAATGAAATCATTCTTACTCTTATTACCAAAGCGTGTGTGTCACACCAGTACTCGGACGAACACGAGTATTTATTTATGTTGATAATATTTATTTATTACATTAAAAAATATTTACAAATACTATAATATTATATGATATTTATAAAACTAAATCATTGTATATATATTTTTATAAAAATACCAAACGATGCCCGCGGGTATTGATTTTTTTTTTTTACAATCTAAATTATATTTTTTATATTTATTACTTTTTATTAATCCTATTTTAAAAATAAATCAAATGTGTTTAACACACCATAATAGAGCAATCACACGTGTAGTGATATGAATATCGCACGAAATAGATATTTGTAATAATACTTACATAAAATATATTTATTTATATTAATAATATTTATTTATACAATTAAAATAATATTTTCAAATACTATAATATTATTTGATATTTATAAAACTAAATTATTACGTAAATGTTTTTATAAAAGATACTTCCTCCGTTTCTTTTTAAGTGTCATTTTAGCATTAAACTCTTCAACCAAGATAGTGGATTGTTAGAATTAATTTTCCTTTTATACCCTCATTTATTTTCTCTTTTCAAATAAATTCAACCATACACTCTCGTTTTCCAATATCTACAATTGAAAAAATAATTAATTTTATGGAAAATGTGAGTGGAGTTATTGAGAAAGTAAGGACATAATTGACAAATTATACATTAAATTATAAAACGACACTTAAATAGAAACAAAAAAATTCTTCTATTGATTCTATTTTTTTAAAATATATATTATCTTTTTTTATATTTACTGTTTTTTATTAATTCTATTTTTTCCCAAATTTTAAATGAAAATAAATACGCGTCACCGACAGGTATCCGTGCGAACGCACGAGTATCATACTAATATTTAGTAAATTAGAAATTGACTCATTTTTATTAATTATATTTTGTTTTTTTTAATTTTAAATATAAACAAATATATTTTGAAAAAATACATTATAAAAACAAATACATTCTGAAAAAATATATTATAAAAACAAATACATTCTGAGAACAAATGCGCGTTAATTATAGTATAAGTGACCTATAATTTAGAAGAGAAAGTATTTGAAAAACATATGATCCCGAAAAACAAAATAAAATATGAAAGGCATTTTAATTAAATTAAAAGCGCCAATAATAATACGGCATCAGTATCTCTATTTTGTAACTTGTGCCTTCCTCGGGTGATTAAGTCGCTCTTACCAGTAATTTGATCAGAGTGTAATGCTTACTGCTTCTGTGGCTTTTACGTTACTCAAAACAAAAAATTTACTATCTCTCTCACTCTATATATTGCTGAGCAGGGTTTCCAGGTTCCAGTAGTAGTACCTATACTAATCTTATTCTTTTGTGTGACAGGTAGAAAGCACTGGTGCATGTCATTATTTTCATGTAAATAATCAACTTTCTTTCTGTTCTAACTGAGTTTGGAGATATGGAACATGAACAATCTAGTGTTGAGTTGTTTGAAAAATTTACCTGGAAGATTGAAAACTTCTCTCGTTTGAAGATGGATGAGGTTTACTCCGAGCCTTTTGTTTTAGGCGGTTATCCATGGTATGATATTCTAATGAATGAATTTGTAAATGTTAGAATTTATTGGATTGAATAAGAAGAGTATATGTTCTTTGCCATGATTTACATTTTTGTGTTTTAATTTGTTTGGTTTTGGTTTAGGAGGATTAGTCTGTTTCCAAAAGGGAACAAAGTAGAAAACTACTTATCAATTTTTCTGGAGGTTATGCAAACTTCCAATATGTCTGTGGGATGGAACAGACATGTCAAATTTAAGCTACTTCTATTCGATCAGCTTGATACCAATATGACAATCTGTAAAGGTAGTACATTTGAACTTTATTTTTAGGGCTAATTATGTTAGGGTTTCTTTCATCTATAACTTCTATAAAAATAGTAAGAGTTGCTTTTATTGATTTTATAAATTTGCTAGGAATTGACATCAGAGAATTCAATGCAAGTCATAAGAACTGGGGCTACGCCACTTTCCTTCCCTTAGACGATCTTCATGATCCTGCAAAGGGGTTTATCGTCAAAGATATGTGTATTGTTGGTGTAGAAGTTTGTGTTTGCAAGTCAAGCCTAGAGAAGCGAGTAAATCAAACTACATCCTTAATATTTGAATGCAAAAATGGTGAAACTCTTTCACCAGTTCCTATCGAACCTACTAAACAAGATGATGAAGAGTTGGTGCCTGATGCGTTGGGAAAAGTTTTGTATTTCCTTAAGACTAAGAAAGTGAAAGATATGAATGAACTGGCTTGTAAGAAACTTCAAGATTTGTGGGATGTACTTGAGAAATTTAAATTTGATGTTACTTGGTTAAAGCCACATTTTCAATCTGCCATGGGAATGAAAAGTTTAGTAGAAAAAGCTCCGCAAGTAGATAAACTGAAAGATATTATGGTAGCTCTAGAGCTGGTAACAGAGAAGATAAAGACAAAGTTGGCTGCTGCTGAGATAAATCTTGATGTAGAGAGAGAATCGTTGAAAGCAAAAGGTTTCAAAGAAATTAATTTAGATTCTAAGTTGGAATCTGAGTTGGAGATCATAGCTAAATAATGTTAGTTGTGTTTTACGTATCAATACTTTTATTTCACCGGTTTTCTGATATCATTTCATATTTTGTACTGCACCAATAGTCTCTATTACATATGCACTAAAATTGTCAAATATATTACATATCTTTTGAATTTTCAACGCCTAATTGTCAAATATATTACATGTTTTAAAAAAATAAAAGTTCATATTGGTGTTGAATATAATTTATATTATTGAGATAATTATGAATTGTTAAGATAATTATGGATGGTTGAGAGTATAATTTATGTTGTTGAGAGAATTATGAATTGTTGACTACAGGTTGTTGTGAATATAGTTCATATTGTTGAGATAATTATGTATAGCTCATCCAACCAAAGACACATGACCCACTGCTCTGCGTTGGACACATGTCCAATAGCACTAGGCCCATTACCTAGTTTACTATGCAAGGCCTAAGGTATAAATGCCTTTGTAAAGGGTTCTTAGGTATGAAATCTCTAATAACCGCTTTCACTATCATTTTATTGAACCCTAATCGAATTGGGTGTTGGAGTGCTAACCATGCAGATACCTCATTAGCTCCACCGTATCGGAGATCGCAACCATAGTTTAATCGCATTGTAACGAGTTCATTGTCTCTGGTTCAAGAAGCATCATGATCGCAACCTTCAATCCACAGTGCCACATCGATTCAGATCGTCGGAAGCTTGGCTCTACCCTAGTTACCGCAAGCATCGCTATTTCTTGTTCTACAATGGAACTGTGGTGCCATCTGTGGAAATCAACTTTTGATTTCTAAAACTTCCATGATTCCATAATTGATCCTCTGATTGGAGCCTCGAAGGAATGTTCAACGAAAAAAGTGAGATTTCATAGTGGCAAGACCTCAGACTGACGACACTTCGGCCAGTCAAACCTTAGTACAACATTGTTCGATCATCTGCTCCCATGTTCATCTACAACTAGAAAACTCCACAATAGATATCAGAATTTCACTACTACAAATAATACATTTTATGACAAAGTATTCACCTCACCCAACCAAAAATCGAGGTAAAATATCAAAGAGCACTATGTTTTATTCTTTTTAACAAATACCACATGTTCCTTCGGTTTCTAAATATAACCGAGGGGAAAAAAAATTAGAACATGCTTCGAATCCCAACAACAGTTAATGTTTTTATTTCTTTGAAAGTGATATCTTCCTTTTTGTTAAATTAATGATCTATTTTTTCGGTTATATTTAATAACCGAGGGATTAGATTATTAGATTTTACTATAGAAACACTTGTTAATTAGATTTTACTCAAAACCTAACTTATATGTAGCTACTCCAAACTTGTACACATTATTCTTTGGGATGGATTGTGTAAGACCTTAATTTTTTGACCCCTAAAATTCCACATATCATTCACATCTCATTTTGCATCTTATACCACAAACAAGATCATGCTTTGGTTCCTTTATCCCTCTCTTCTTTGGGTTTATGCCTTACAGGGATCACTGAGCATCTGTGTATTTCTTATTTGTCTTTCTTTGCTTATGTTTACTAACCCTTTAATCAAAATCCAAAAATATTTTTGTTTTCTTTCATTAACATTTTCAGGGGAAGAACAGGTTAAAAATGCCAAAATAACAATCCCTCAACTCGAATGAATTTCATCTGAACAATGTCAAAGTTGATCTGTAAACAATTCAAAAATATCTGATCAAGAGTTTCCAAGATTTAATTGATTTTTATTCAAGAGACTCCAAGGTTCATGTGTTTATTTCCATGCCTTCTTTGACAAGCAAGAGAAATCGAGCCAGAACCAAGACAGCACATCAAAAAGCCACTTTTCTCATTTTTTTCATTGTGTTAATCGATTAACCAAATTGCACTGTGAAATGGTTAATCGATTAACGCGTGCAATTTTTGAAAAAAAACATGCGAAATTCAAATTCTGCAGCAATTAGCACCAATTTTCATCATTTTGATCACATGTGGAATATTCTAGACCATCTCATTTTAATTCCCTACATCACTTTGATCATTTCCTACCATACACCTTCACTAATCACCACTCTTTTATGAATTTCCCTCCAAATTCAAATTCCAAGCCTAATTTTCATTTCCAAACCAAATTCCAATCCACCAAAATTTCCAAGCCTAAACTCTATAAATAGAGCCTTCATTTCATTCATTCTTCAAGCTTTGGATAGCCAAATTCACCTTGTCAAAATTCTTCTTGACTCTAAATTTTCTCCAACCACCAAAATTCACCAAAGCTCACTTTTCTTCTTTTGAAAGTTAACAAGAATTCACATTGATTCTTGTTCAAATTTGAGCTAAACCTTCATCCATTCACTTTTTCATCATCAATTTCAGTAGATCAAGACTTTGGAGTTTGGATCTTGGAGTAATTTGAAGCAATTTTCAGATTTGGAGTGGTAATCTCATTTTCCACCATTGTTGTTCTTGATTTCATCTTCCACAATGTAGATCCTTTGTTGATCTTGTTTTCTTGATCTTTGGATCTTGCAATTTGTGTTTGATTATTGGTTTTTGCTACTGTTTTATTCAAAATTGCGTGCACAATTGCATCCTTAATCATGAGGTGTTTGAATAAATGATTAATCAAGGATCATGCAATTTTCAAACTGATTTTCTGCTGTTTTTACAGTGTTAATCGATTAACCAAAACATGCACGGATTGGTTAATCGATTAACAGTTGAATTCTGCGCAAAACATTGGAAGTTTACACTGGTTAATCGATTAACATAATTACACTGTGAGTTGGTTAATCGATTAACCAGCATCCAGAATGTGAAAAATGCTTGTTTTTGGGACTGTTTTGGTTTTTTTTTTTCATTTTCTTCCCTTTCCTTTGTTCTTAGCCTTAGATCACATATTTTTGTGGTTTAATTTGGCTTTCTCTTCATCTATTTCTCTTTTATTTGGATCGATGAAAGTCTTATGGATCATTAGAATTTCTTTGTCGAATTCTTGATCAAGACGAGATCGTTACCTTATTTTCTTTTCGTGTGGTATTGCTTTCGGATGACGATCTACATATCGTTCATCTAGCATGCATTAGCACAAAGTGCTATTGACTGGTCCCATTGTAGGGTAATTACTCCGTAAATTACTCGGCGATTGCTTAACATAGCGCAACATTATGTCCCGTATCAGAAAACAACTCAATGTTGATTGATATTTTGTATTAGGTTCAAAATCTATGGAGCTTGTTGTTGTAGTGGCTTTGATTCTATCAATCTTCTAACAAGTCTTCATTAACCTTGACCTAAGTGCAATTATTCAATTATTATTGATCATTTACTCTAACAACTAACAACTAATCACTAACTTCTAAATTTTACTTTTATGCTTCTTTCTTGCTCCCTATCTCTCATTTACTTTTATGCTCCATTATTACCATTCCATATCATGTTTATGTTTCCGCAATTTTTCCTTTGTCCGTTGGACATATATTTATGCTTATGCAATTTTTCCTTTGTCCGTTGGACACATGTTTATGCTTATGCCTTTTTCTCTTTGTCCACTTGGACCAAAAACATTAATAAAGGCAAAAACCTCTAAAAGACTTGTGTTTCTAATCTTGGACTATGGTTACTATCCTTTGCAATGGACATGGAGTTTTGCACCTAGACCTTGGACATCCAATGCAATTCTTGGAACCTTCGACTTAGACTTAGGACCTTTCTCCCTTTGCTTTGGAATTATGGTTCGAAGACTATGAAGTTTGCTTGTGTGGTTAGGCTATTCTTATCCTTAGCTTTTACTTTATACTTTACGATAGTCACTTCTTCTCCTCCCCATTCTTCAATTTTCAAAACTTTCTCCCTTTTTCAAAACATTCTTGATTTCAAACTTTCACCTCTTTCATAATCAAACCTTGACTTTGTTAAGTGATTTTACTCTTTTCTTTTCATTTCTTAACAAATGCTAAACTACACAAGCATATTGACACCTTTTTCAAAAGACTTTAAAAAACATTCAAACTCATTCAAACTCTTTTTGTGCCCTCGTGCACTTTTTCCTTTAACTTTTTCATAAGTTTAGACATTATTCATTTCTTTAAGCGGAATTATTCGCATGGAAATGACGACTTGTCTTTACATTTAAAAACAACCAAAACAAACAAATTTCATTCTTTGTACCACGAACTACGGGGTTTTGATCCTACATTGCACATCGTGGGTACGTAGGCATGAAGCGACAAGTCTCTCCAAACACAAAAATCTTAAAAACAATTTCTCTTCTCATCTCTTCAATCTGTTTTCAAACAAGCTTCTTCAGACCAAAAGCGTAAATATTTCAAAGGGTTCCTATAGAGTACTATAGACGTTTTGGGTGCTAACACCTTCCCATTGCGTAACCAACCCCCCTTATCCAGTTTCTCTTCACTTGTTCTTGTTGTAGAGCTTGTGTAGGTTTTGTTCGCTCTTTTTCCTTTCCTTTTTGGATAAAATAAAAGTGCGGTGGCGACTCTTGCTTTTCGAGTTAAGTTAATCAATAACTTACACTCACGATTTTGCCGCTACAGATTGTAAGACAGAAAAATCTTCAATGTTATCCTATCTTGAACAAAACTTTTTTCTGCACTTGCAATCCATCCCCACATAATGGTTTTGATGTTGTTGTTGTTGTTGTCGTATTTTTGGAATAATTTTCCTATGTTTTCAATCAAAGGAAACATTGAGAAATTTTTTGTTTTACTCAATTGACAACATTGAGAAATTTATTCCTAAACACAATCATTTTTTTCTCTTTCATGTGAAAGAATTTACCATGAAAACATTTGCTCAAGATAATTAAATCTCTTTTGAATGGATTGTAAGTACAGAAAAAAAAATTCTCTTGGTTGGAACAAATAACTTATACGAAATTTGAAAAAAAATTGTTATTCTCCAAGAATCCATTGTCAAAATTTAAATCTGTTTAAACAATTTATTTTAATATTCTGTGTAAATAATTAATTAAAAAAAAAAGGTTTTTCCCTCGATTTTTAATAGAAACTGAGAGGTACGAGGCACTTGGAATGATAAATATTTTATTGTTTTTTTTATCTAAAAACAAACACATTTTACATCAGTTTTGAGTAATAACTGAGTTAAAATATATAAGCATGTTTATTTTGTTTCTTCACCGTCCTTAAACAGATCTTTGTCGTCCATTTAATAAGTATCAACGCTCTACAATCTATCATTAGTGATCCGCATGAAACTTAAAACCCTTATTATAAAAGCACTCTGAATATTAAAAATTAATAATGAAACATTTGACATAAAAACTTTGAAACTCAAAATAGAATTTATTTTATTTAGGAAAATTTCTTTAGGATGGATTGCAAGAGCAAAAAATTATTTGTGTTCAAAGTTTGTGTTATTAAAACATCATTTAATTTAATATTTATTTTATTTATCTAACATTTTCTGTTTTATATCAAAAAATTGATTTTTTTTGAAGATCAATAAAACGAGGATCCAACATGTTTGCTCTTCCCTAAGATATCTTGCATTTGCTCTTCACCGACAGCGATGTTAATGAAGAACAAATTTAATATTCTTAGTAAACAATGTAATATTATGTGTAAATAATGTAGTTTGTAAATAAATTAATTTATTAATATTATGTGTAAATAATGTAGTTTGTAATTAAATTAATTTATTAATATTATGTGTAAACAATGTAATGAGTATTTAAATAAAATAATATATCTTTCCCATTGGTTTTGTTAATAAATCGGAAGGTATATGGTGCTAGTTTTGAAAAAACAAAAAAAACTATTGTTGGGGATCGAACCAATGACCATTTAAACTATCTCCATGGTTATTCTAAAACTGAAGGGTAAAATAGCAACTTTTCATAACGCCCTTAGTTACCTCGACTCTGTAACCGAGGTTAAATCGACTTCGCTCCAAGGCTACATGTGTTTTTAATAGTAGTGTATGATCCCATATTTATGGCAGCCTGGTCAGCCTGGCAGAGTTTGAGCCTAAGCAGACCCAGAATATTGATTTCCAACCCCCGTCGAGGCTCCCGAATAAACTCCCTCAAATTGGGAAGCACGACCGACTAGAATTTGAATGACAAAAAAGGAGCTTGGATCCGAGAGCTACCCCTGCAGAAGTTACCCACAACTTCAGGACTGATGAGCCACAATATCTAGCTCTACTCTAGGGTTTTGTACGGTCCAAAAAATGATGCCCAAGAAAACTTTGCATTAATCCCCTCGAGCGTCGGCCAAGCAAAAATATCAGTGATTTTAACCTAGGTCGGGATGGGGGCAAAGTCGGCATCAAGAAAGTGGCCGAAATTCATAGTTAATGGTGCTCGGGTGGCACGAGCTCGTAGTTAATGTCGGGTGCCAAATAAGTACTGAGGTGCATTTTGGAGATATCATGGGATTTCCACTTAATGCGCTCAGGACTTCCATCGACTGGATAACGAAGTAGGGGGCCATTAGGGTTATTCAACAGTGGACACCCTGGGTCCTAGTGAGTGGAAGGCCCTTTGGTACGCACGCCTGTATATTTTCTGATACTTCTGTTAGACATGGTCCGAGCTTTTTTTTGAGAAGCTATTGTTAGGGATCAAACAATTGACCATTTAAAAAAAAAGAATATATCTTTCTCCTCAGTTTTCTTAATAAACCGAGAGGTATATGGTGTTAGTTTTGAAAATATAAAAAAGTTATTGTTGGGGATCGAATCAATGACCATTTAAACTATGGTGTGAATATTTAAAATGTTTTGTTTGTTTTGTGTTTCTTGATTTCAAGGCTCTTTTAAACAGTTTATTAGTAATGTGACTTTCTTGTGTTTGCTACAGATTATCAGATCCATCACAATATCAATCAATTATTGATGTAGAATGGAAATGGAAATACAGTCATTTACAAAGTGCTGTAAAACGAAATGTCTAAACTAATGGATCCTGAGTTCTCTCTGAGTAGAGCTCAGGTGCTGGCTATGGTATTTTCCTTTTCTTTGACCGGGGCTCTTGAGCCGTTGTCAGGTTGTCATTCCTTTTCCAAGTGAAATGAGCGAGCAAATTCCTTTGGTCTTCCTGATTCTCTACAGCATGTTGCTCTAAAATCTCAATCAGAGCATCTTTATCTTTTAACAGTTGATGTATTTTGTTACACTCCACATTGAGAATACGATACTTGTTCTTCCAAGACTTCTTCTCCTGTTGAACTTTGTTGAGAGTAACCTGAAGTTTTTTCGTATCAGACATAAAATAAAGGACAGATTCCCTTAATGGAAGAACTTCTTGACGAGGGTAAGGCATCCTCAGTTTGAGAGCTCTATTTTGTACCTAGCAGAGATAAGGCTCTACAGAGATACAATCCGGTTTTCCTAGAGACTCTCTTCCTTTCCTGTGAGTATGTTTCCAAGCATGCACTATTTCTATCTTTTGTGCCCTCTCATTTTCTCCTTCCTTGAAGAAAAGACCTTCCAGATGAGCATTACGTGGAACATGCCTCATCGGGTATCCGAATTGACGACGAACTAAAACTGGATGATAATTGATTCCTCCTTTAATTCCTATGTGTTGCTCCCGAGATTTTCATCCAAGTACAAACGCGAAAGTGGCGCAGAAACAGAGTCGCCAGCAATGTGTATTTATCTCAAGAGAGGGAATGGAAACACTGCGTAAACCTGAGGGAAAGGAAAGAGCATGGTCTTGCGACCAAGAGAAACGGGTAAGGGAGTCGGTTACGCAAGAGGAAGGTATTAGCACCCCCACGCGTCCATCATACTTGATGGGATCCACGCTTGCTATTTCGATCAAAGGGTGTCGTCAGCTGGAACTCCGCCGCTACTGGAAAGGAAAAGGAACTGAACGGAAAAGGACGGAGAAACGGGGGAGAAAAGTAAAGGAAGTGACTCGGTAGGACATCACTCATCCTAGGCCTACGTATCCCCTCGTGCAATGGGAAAGTCAGAGTCAACGTAGTTCGGACTACGGCTTGGGTAAAAAGAGAAGGATGATGCTCGAAGAGATCTCGCACGATCTCCTGCCTACGTATCCCACTCGCACGTGAGAATCAGAGCGACGTAGTTCCCCTCACTAGGGATGGTTTTGCTTTGTTTGTATTTTTTTAGGTGGAATACGTCAATGTTCGTGTTCCAGCAGTTAGGTGTCGCAGCTCGTTGTACGGAGTCTTAGGCATTTACCTGTTTGCGGTAGAACGAAAGTGACGCATCATTAACGAAAGGAGTGAGGAGGTGAGAAGAGAATTGTTTGTTTTTATATTTTAAAGAGAAGTGTTTTGATTAAGATGTGTTTATAACGCATATTGCATTAAAGTCTATGACATAGGATCGAATGCCTCGCATATCGACCCAAGACGGGACGTACGCTAAACACTCTAAGAAAGTGAAAGAAGATCCTCCACTATCTTATCTCCCACATGCAAGGCTCATATGCAATACATGTTAATCCTTTATTAGATGTTTTTGCTTTTGTTTTGAGATGAGAAAGAGAGACTCAAAGGGTTAGGAAAGAAAGAAGTCTAATATGGGAAGACTAACAACCCTAATGTTATCATGCATAGATGTCCTATGGTTATGTGGAGTGTAAGAACAACCTAAGTCTAAAGAAAAGAGAGGGATAGCAATATCTAATGCTTATCCTACCTCACCTTAATAAAAAATTAAGGATGAGCTAGGATCCCAAAGGGGTGTGAAAAAAAGTTGTACACAAAGCATTATATCATGTTATTCCAACAGATAAGAGAAAGAGAATAAACGAGAAAAACAGCGGCTACAACAGCGCTACAACATCCATAGAGCAGTAAAAAGTGGCACATAAGCAAGACAGTTTATAACAGCATATGATTTAGCACAAAAGGAGCTATAAAAAGTCAAACAACAGCACATATAACACCATGTGTGCACATAGACAGCAGTAGAAAATCATGGCAGCATGTATTCAAAAATGATTCATTCATGAAAAACAATCATGCATCAAGCCTCACACATTCTTCAATCAAACATGATCACAATCGTATCACAACATGGTAAACAACCTTGACATTATCATGAAAGAATGCACAACTTTAAATACATGAACAAACCAAATCAAGAATGCACCTCATGGAATTGAATGCAAGTAAGCATGCACAACACGACAACTCCAGTAATACAAACATTAATTCACAATTAGCATGCTCAAGGAGTGTGTGCTATGTGTTCATCGCATCAAGAACGCAAAAACGCAAACATGATCATAAACGATAAAAAACCAAGAGTCGCGTGTCAGAAAATCATGCCCATGCAATAGTGTGAGGTGAAACAGCTCAGGAATAGTCCACAAATCATCAACATATTAATCCATGAAGTTGAGTCATGCAAAGGATCTCAAACAAACAAGGAAATGCAAGAAAATCACATTTTGCAGCTGTGGTAACCGGTTACAGCATAACTGCTAACCGGTTACACAGTTCAAAATTGCACAAATATGCTGAAAAATACACAGTGTAACCGGTTACGGCGTAACTGATAGCCGATTACTCTGGGACAGTAATGAAAAAAATCAGTTCCAAAAGCACTTTTTAGCATCAAATCACTTCTCTAAACATCCAAATGATCATGCAATCAATTAATCACGAAATTCATTGAATTACAGTCATCAAACATCAATTGAATCCAATAATCAACAACATCAAGAATCAAATTCAAACAAATGGATCCAAATCAAAAATCACCAAATATCTACATCGAATAAGTTGCAAATAAGCTAAATCAAGTATAGATCTAAGGAAAACCAACCTACAAAGCGGAGATTTTCTTTGGTGATTGTTGCAAAGTGATCTTGGTGCATAAAATTAAAGAAAACCAGAGATTCCTCGATTAGTAGCCGAAACGCGTCGAAACCGAGCAAAATCGCAAAAAATCACCGAGATCGAACTTGCACCAAAATAAATGGTGTGAAACCCTTGGATTGAAGTAGAATAATCTGAACTCCCAGAAATCCAACCAAAGAAAGCCAAATGATGGAGTTTGAGCTCAAGAATTAATCACTTTTCAATGTGAAAAGTGATTATCCTTCAAGAAATAAGAGCTTTTGGTGAGGGTTTGGAAGAGAGATTGAGATGAAGGTGTAGAAGTAGCAGAAAGTTCAGAGATAAAATGAGAGAATTGAGAGTGAAAAGTGTGAAATTTTGTTGAATGGTTCTCCCCCCTTTGAAAAATGAGTGAAGGGTTTCTTATATAGACTTTTGGTTTGGAGTGTGGGAGGTTTGGGATTAGCTTTGGACTTAGCTTTGGGTTTGGAGCTAGGGTCGGAGTTAGTTACACTCAACTCACTGAGTCAAGGTAGTTAACTCGGTTAGTTGGGATCAAATCGGTAACAATCCCAAGGTGAACTTCAACATCCAAAGGTGGGGATGCTTGGAAAACAAGGAATATGGTGCACTCAATTTGAAATGAAACATTAGAATAAATGCCCTTGAAATTAATTGAATTGAAATGTCTAGAGATGTCTAGAATATTCCACTTGCTGCTAGAATGTTGTAGAATCAAAGACCCAAGTGTGTGCAATGGTGCTGTCATGAAAAAGCAGCAGAATATGCAAAATTTGCATGTGTTAACCGGTTACAGCATAACTGCTAACTAGTTACACAGTTTAAAATCAGCCCAATTACTCAATTTCAACATGTTAACCGGTTAACATAATTGCACTGTAATTGTGTTAACCGGTTAACCAGGCCAAAATTTGTCCATTTAGCTTGAAAAATGATGTTGTGGCTCTGGTTTCGATTCTCTACTCCGTGCTCTGCTGGATATCCATAGAATCCCCTGTTTAAAGAACATCGTGATCCCATGCCTTAGGAAGACCAATGATATATGTATGATGTTTTATGACCTATATAGAATGCAAATGAATGAAGCATAAGCCAGAAAAGTTAGAAAAAATGAGGGCAAATATTGGGGTACTACAGCTGCCCCTATTCAATCAACTTGGACCTAAAAGGATGATAGCAACGGCTTTCAGACGTTAAAGGTAGAAGGTGATTGAATACAAAAAGAACCCAAAAATTTGCACTGTGGGGAGAGAAATGACATAGTGATTGCCAGTCAAAGGTGGACTTACAACCGGAGTGTTGCGGTGAAAATCGGATAACAAATTTTTAATTAATTTGCATCATATTTCTTTTACAACCGACTTTGATTTATCCAAAGGAAAGGTTCAAGATCGTTAGAAAAACCTAAAGGGAAGAGATCTAAGGTTCGGGGGTTGGTTACGCCTAGGGAAGGTATTAGCACCCTAAACGTCCGTAGTACCCTACGCGAGCCTCTTGTTAATGTTATCTTATGTTTGCTAAAGGTTCTATGCTAAAGGTTGAAAACCCTAGGGGTTAGTATCTAAGTATACTCGACAAAGCATCGCACTTTGCGCCTACGTATCCTCGGGTGTAGAATCAGAGTATGCGTAGTTCTACTTCTACTGAGTGATTTACTGTGGTCAATATTCAGAGGGGAAATGAGTACAAGCTCATTGTAGAGTTTAAGAACTCTCTAAATCTAGTTATAATGGTCCTATGTTATGTTTTAGTCAGTGGGAAAAGTGATGATTCATTATGATGAATATCACTAAGAGTTTAAGAACTCCTTCCTAAAGCTAGTTGTGATTTCTATGGCTCTGATGAGGCCAAGAAATAAAGTTTTCTCCTAAGAGGTTACTTAAGTTAAGGTGGGGGCTATGACTTTAAGAGTCAACACTAATCACCTTCCTTTGGAATGGGGATAAAAACAGTTGTAGGATAATATAACAATAGATAAAGACATGATAAAAGATAAAACATTTATACAATATGATGAGATGAAAGCAACACAAGCATAAGGATGACAAGATGCTTCATGATAAAGTATGGATAAAAGTGGACATAATCATCATAGAAACATGTAAACAAAGGCATATCAATATGTTTCAATCTTAAGGAAGACAAACATAAAGAACACTCACAAGATAAAGAGAAAGATATTAATTAAGGATGATATTTAAAGAAGAATAAAATTCACATTAAAGTCAAATATATGATAAATCAAACATGGATGGATTAGTTCAAGACTTAAACAAACATTAGTGAATAACACTCATAGGATCAATAAAGATGCTCATAAATAATGTTAATAATTAATCCAAAGGTGATAATCAATTAACAATTAACAATTAACGATACAATCAAAATTAACAATTTACAACACAATTAAAATTAACAATTAACAATACAATTAAAATTAACAATTAAAATTTAACAATTAAAATACATATTGATAATTAAAATTAACATACACAACAATTAACAATTAGAATAAATTGCTAATTAAAATAAAGATAAAAAAAATATTTTGGAGTTTTTTTGAAATAAAGAAAATATTTTAAATAAACTAAATAAAATAAAATAAAAGGGTTTTTTCTAAAAAGATTTGAAATGAAAAATAATTAAGAGTGAATATAAACTAAAAATAAGCACAGGGGGAGGTGCAACAACATTTGAATCATTAAGGAAAAAAAAACAAAGGAGGAAGATATGGGCCAGAAACATGGGGTGGCGTTAGCAATAGGGCCCAGGCGAAAGTCCAAGAGAAAGAAAGAAAAACTCAGGCGAAAGGAAAAAAAACAAAAGGGTTGATCCGCAGGATCGAACCCAAGTCTGGCGAGTGAAAGGCAATGGCAAGTGCTAGTGTGTGACCGTTGGGACGGCGTGTTTCATCCAATATACATATGCTTCTAATAATACATAAACCAAAATAATTCCATGAAATATATCAAATGAAACGCGCGCTCCACATGAATGAGTGTGTAGTAATATGTATCAATTGGTCAACATTATTTAAGTAATACTACACGACAAAAAAATAACACGTGTCAATCAAAAGCACGCATGGAAATTACAACATGCAGAACAACCAAACCATCGTGTTTCACTTGAAACCACAAAACAAACATCAAACTTCCATCTCACACTACAGCCTCAATACATGATCAAACATCATAAAATGACATACCAAATTGAAGCAATTCACACATAGAACACGATAGTGACACTAGCTAACAAAGTTATCACCCAAGACATGAGCAGAAAGCTAAGCAAAACACAGGTTCAAGATTGAGAACGCAGTTAAGAGAAAGATGAGAAATCACCATCTGGTTCAACATAAATACCAACATAGAACCCCTCATACAATCAACAACCCAACATGGTACTGTCAGCCAAAAACTCTCATGAAATCTCAACTTAAAAAGTTTCAAACAAGATATTCACACGATAAATGAAACAACACAAAGCCCAAGTTTAAGATAAGTTGAAAACAACATCAAAATCGTCAGCATCCATTCATACACACGATCAGTGATTTGTCTAAAAGACTCATAGAATCTCAACTATATTTACACCTCAGTCATGCTCCTCCATGCAAAGAGCAAAACAAAAACCTTAGCAGCATATCCTTGTTATGAGGTTAACATAGGGCACGTACTCAAAGAAGATCATTCAGCATTCATATGATTAGAGGAAACCCTATCCTTAAGTGAAAATTCATTTCAACATATATCAACAACTGTTTTATCATGGAGACACCTTATTCATGCATTATGGCAGCCATGAAGAGATACGAAACCTCTAAAACAATATTAACAGGGGCTTAACAACATACATACCATGAATCACACAAGCATCAAGAACAGCATGCGATCTATGAACTAAGCATCAACTTGTGTAGCTTATAATAAAAGACTAAACATGATAGGCATCATAATAGTGAGTTAAGAGGTCTAACCTGGTATCCAAGCAAGTAGTGATAACCTCCTTCCATGCAGCCACTCGAGCTCTCCAAAACACCAAGTTTTTCTGAGTTATTTGTAAGGATCGTTGATTGTTGATATTCTTAAATAAATGAGAGAAGAGTCCTTTTTATAGGGAGTTTGTTGGACATTGAGAGTGAAGAACCAATGGACCAAGGGTTTGTTTTTGAAGAGAAAGTCATGGAAAGATTTGAGGAGTATGGGTGTTCTGAACACAATCTTATGGAGCCAAGTGAAGCCCTCTCTTTTTTGCAACTAGGTCAGAAAAGTGTAGTACGTTTTGGTGTAAATCTGATGGACCAAGGATGTGCACGAAATGCTCTTGGCATATGCTTGTAAATGTCAACTTGAAAGTACAAAAGGGAGTGTACTTTGAAAGCTTTTTTCACGGGTTTGTGGGAAAAGAGGATATTGTAAGCTGTTGAAAGAGATCAGGACTTTGTACTTGGAAAGAGGGGATAAAATTTAAATTCAAAACTGATGTATAACTTGGTGCAAATCAGCTTCGAGTGCCCTTGTTCTACACATGATATCTCTTGATTTTGTGATCCAAATTTCATGCTCTTTGGCTCTAATGAAAGCCCATGCATAATACTACAATGTTGATGTTCAAATGTAGTTGAATTGATGCCTTGAACTGGTAGAAAAATGGCCTACAAATCGTGTCCACCAAGCTGCATAAAAAGAGACTTAGAAAAATTTCTAAGTTAGAATTTGACAACTTCAAGTGCCCTTCTTTGACAGTCCATAACTTGAGAATGGCTTACTCAAATGAGGTGTTCCACATATGGTTGGAAAGCTCTCATCATGCTCTACAACTTTCATTTGGGACCCAAGTCTTGAATCCAAATGGAAATGGGTGAAAAATGGTGTCAAAGTTAAGAAAAAGAGTGATGAAAAGTGCTGAAATTTTTCTGTGTTTGGTCAAAATATCTTGCAAGCCTCATAACTCAAAAACCAAGCATTTTTGGACAAAAAGTCATATGGAACAAATTGAATATCTTGAAAAGAGCTTTCCAATGAGCCTTGAGTCACTCCAATTGGGTGTGTGGTTTAGGAGTTATGGTCATTTCAAAATGTGCTATTAGGGGAAAAATCTCACATATGACACCTTTCTTAGTCAAAACCCTACTTCTCTTGCATGAAACCTCATGAAACTTGATATGGATACTTTGAACACTTCATGAGACATCCTATGATGATTAGAACCATTGACATTTCATTTGAACCAAAATTTCCAAGGATTAGGGTTTCAGTCAAACCCTAATTTTGACTGTGAATGCACTGAGGTAAATTCTTGTAAACTTGCTTCTTCCTTCTCAACTAAAGGTCATAGGAGACTCTTTAGGATGTTGATAAACCAATAGAATCATGAATTAGGGTTTGGGAGTTCATCTTGATGAAAATCAAAGCCATTGACTGATAAGTGTCACAGAAACCCTAATTTGGAGGCACAGTGAGGCTGAGGCTCAAACTTCTCTTGTTGAGGACCAAAGCTCTTGTATTCCTGTTGAATGATGTTTCTTGGATGTAGATGACCTTAATAGGTAAGTGAACCACACAAATCTTGACTTGATAGAGCCAAATTCTCAGTGATTTCTTCAGAGCAAAACCCTAATTCCAAAGTTCTTGCACTGGAGATCTTTTGTTGACTTGACTTGCTTCAAAACAACTTGTGGAGCTTCATGGTGATATGTAAACCTAATTTGAACACAAAGAAACAAACTGCAAGATATGGGTTAGTTCAAACAATGCAGAGATGCTTGACCTAAGATGCACAAATGAAGATGACATCTAAGGGTAAAAATTTGGGGTACAACAGTTGCCCCTATTTGAATAGCTTTACCGGATGGCAAGGGGAACGGAGATTCCAGGGGCATCAAGGTGAAAGGTATTCAAATATAGCAGACCGAAAATTTTTCCCTTAGATGGAATGCAAATGCTAAGGACAAGCGACAGACATGCAAATGCTGACATGCCATGAACTTCTAAAATGATGATATGATGCCAGAAGGGTGCAAAGATGCAGACAGACCAGACACCAGGGACAACAGGAAGCAAACACACAAGATAAGCTTCGCCGAGGAAAGACGAAAGCTAGTATCCATGAGAAAAACTCACTGGGGATACAGGCTAACCAACGAAAGAAACTCACTGGGGAGGCTCCAAGGAAACACCGGGGAAAAACCAAAAACAATCTCCACTGGGGAAAGAAGATCCGGGGTGATAGACTACTGGGAACAAAACAAACCCACACTCTTCCTGGGCATGAAACAAGAAAGAAAAACCTGATCCGGGGATCAGCCTAAAAAAAGACAGACAACTAAGCAAAGATTTCCTGGGGATTCATATACTGAAGAGTTCAAAATGGGATCTTTAAGAAAAGCCAGGAAGACAGAGACAAACTCTGCACACCAGATAGGAGTCTTATAAGGTTGAAGAAATTTGTTCCAAGAAGCTTAGCTTAAAGTAAGTTTTCAAAAATCCAAGGTAAGGGTTCAATGTCCGACACGATTCGAACAAGAACGATTTTAAAACAAGAAGACAGTGCTTGACACGATTCAAACAAAGTCCCAGTTCAAGTTCGACACGATTCAAACAAGAACGGTTTTAAAACACAAGACAATGCTTGACACGATTCAAACAAAGTCCAAGTTCAAGTTTGACACGATTCAAACGAGAACAGTTTTAAAACAAGAGGCAGTTTTCGACACGATTCGAACAAAGACTCTGTTCAGGTTTGACACGATTCAAACAAGAACAAGTTTTAAAACACGAGATGATGCTTGACACGATTCAAACAAAGTCCAAGTTCAAGTTTGACACGATTCAAACGAGAACACACAAGACAATGCTTGACACGATTCAAACAAAGTCCAAGTTCAAGTTTGACACGATTCAAACGAGAACACACAAGACAATGCTTGACACGATTCAAACAAAGTCCAAGTTCAAGTTTGACACGATTCAAACGAGAACAGTTTTAAAACAAGAGGCAGTGTCCGACACGATTCGAACAAAGACTCTGTTCAGGTTTGACACGATTCAAACAAGAACAAGTTTTAAAACATGAGACGATGCTTGACACGATTCAAACAAGGTCCAAGTTCAAGTTTGACATGATTCAAACGAGAACACACAAGACAATGCTTGACAAGATTCAAACAAAGTCCAAGTTCAAGTTTGACACGATTCAAACGAGAACACACAAGACAATGCTTGACACGATTCAAACAAAGTCCAAGTTCAAGTTTGACACGATTCAAATGAGAACAGTTTTAAAACAAGAAGACAATGCTTGACACGATTCAAACAAAGTCCAAGTTCCGGTTTGACACGATTCAAACGAGAACAAGTTTTAAAACAAGAAGACAGTGCTTGACACGATTCAAACAAAGTCCAAGTTCAAGTTTGACACGATTCAAATGAGAACAGCTTTACAAAATCTTTAAAGTTAAACTTCTTAGGGAACAGTAAAAAGGTTTAAAGATTCAAATCTGGCGCGCAAAGGTTAAGACCGAACAAGAACGACACAAAGCAAACCGGGAATGTTTTTACCTCACTGGGGAAATAAAGACAGACACCAACAACAGACCACAAGCAAAACAGAGCACAAAGATGCGAAGATGCTGGGGTATGATGCATATGCTTAGCTATATGCTGGAAACGACGTGAACAACGTAAAACAGGAAGGAAGAAAGGATAACACAAGCCAACACCCTGAAACCCAAACATCAAGGATAATCGGGGCAATCCTCTTTTCTCTGGAGATGGCAGATCCGTGCCAAAAATACAGTACTGCTAATTTTTCCTGTACAAACTTGATTCCAAAACGTCTTAATTCCAGAGTAGAACTTAGTTTATCTTTGTGTTTTCTTAAAACTTTTCCGCTTCCAAGAATCAGATGAAAATGACGAAGTTATTGTATTCAAAGACCAAAATCAACTCTAGTGACTAAGAATTTTGTCGTCTAACAACTAACTTCTCTGGGGACTCCTGCATAAAGAGCTGGGGACTGGTACTCAAAGGTGAAAACCAATCATAAGCCTAGCTTAGGCAAATGCCTTGGATATATTGGGAAAGTTCTTCTTGTTTATTTGGGGAAAATAAACCCATTGGGAATTTGTCAAAATCAGCTGATGTAGCACTTGATGGTGAGTTAACAAAGTAATTATGTATTCCACTTGCATAACTACCATCTTCAAATCTTATCTGCCCCAGGCTAGACGATCTATATGATAAAAAGAGGATTTTATAGAAGAATTGGCATACAGAGTGTTTTAATATCTTTAAACTCTTGGAGAGATCTCAGCATAACTGCCCCAGATTAGGGGATGAATAATCAAATGAATTTTATAGAAGGATTGAAATACCCGATACTTCAATATCTTCCAACTTGAATAATCAAAAGAATTTTACGGAAGGATTGAAATACCAGATGCTTCAATATCTTCCAAATTGAATAATCAAAAGAATTTTACGGAAGGATTGAAATACCAGATGCTTCAATATCTCCCAACTTGAATAATCAAAAAGAATTTTACGGAAGGATTGAAATACCAGATGCTTCAATATCTTCCAACTTGAATAATCAAAAGAATTTTACGGAAGGATTAAAATTCCAGATACTTCAATATCTTCCAACTTGAATCTTTACGTAGCTGTTTCTGTTCAGTCATACTCGAGATACTCAAATTGTAGTAGAAATTACGAATTTGCCCCTGCTGATGGGTTACTGAAGTCAAAACTTGTCATAAGATGATCTCAAGAATATTTGCCCCAATATTCTGAATTTGCAGAATTCTGCCTCTGATTTGTCAACTCTTGGGATAATAGACTGGCAAACCTCACACTTGGTTGCCCCTGACTGAGTCAAATTTCCTTTATCAAGTTCAATCCTAGACTGACCGCGTTTGTTGGGATTCCTTGATATCGAATGGTATTACAAACAAGTGTTGTTCATTAAAATTGGCAAAATTTAATGCAAAGTTTGAAAACAAAGCTTTGATAAAAAAAACACACAGTGAAATGATTAGATAGTCAAAACAAAGGTGGGTCTAGTCATTAAAGAAGTGACCAACACACGCGAATAACAAATATTATTAGGAGTCAGGTTACTCAACCTTGCTGTAGTATGATTTTCAACACAACCTTACCTCAATTAAGTCTTTTAGGGTTGCAATGTGGTGTGGTTCATGGTTTATGAAACAAAAGATAAAGGCTCAAATCCTACGCTCAGTTAACTCAAAATATACGTTCAAATCTCCAAAAGTAGGAAGTCACTTGATTTGAAAGCTGACTGGCGCCTTATGTGAAACGCTCGTGTTTGAATGCATAACCGAGTTAAACTGAGAACTACCCTGCCCCCAAGGTTGAGATTATTTTTGTGTAAGGAAAGAAAACTCCTACCTCTAGGCTCGAAGGGGTTAACAAGGGATAATCTTCCTTATTTGGGAATTGAAACAGTGCCTTACATCCTCGGTGAGGTTTAATTGAAAGCATATCACAGCAATTATGAACATGAGGTTTTCATCATCCTCCCTAATCTTTACTTTATCAAAAGTTTGAAAAAGGGGTGAAAAAGATATATATTTTTTGCTTTTATGAAAATAAAAGTAAATGAGTGAAACGAATAGATTTAACCAAAAGATGCATAAATATTTCATTAATGTTGCCAATTTAAAGGTACAACAAAGCTCATAAGCAAATATCAATACAATTAAAGGAAAAACAACTGAAATACAAAACACAGCCAACTTAAGATTTCAGTTTCCGGGTCCAAACGGAAAAAAGTCTTCACCACCAATCACTTGTTCCTTGTGGTATCGAACTTTGAGAGGCCTTGCAGGCCCTTTACCTTTTGCTTCAGAAGTTGAGGTACCAGCGTCTGAAGTATCTTCCTGAGGTTTCAGATTCTTCAGCAAGCTCATCAGTTTCTCTTCAAATTCCTTGCATTCTTCGATGGGATGTCCAATTGTCCCAGTGCGAAATTTGCATTCAGTCTTTGGGCGGTCTTCTTCGAAGATTAAGTCCTTGTCATGGATCAGTTCTTGCACAAAATGCTCTAAAGCTCGGCAATTGTCCAAGTCATGCCCTTCAGCTCCCTTATGGAATTCACAGGTTAGGTTGGGATCATACCAAGGTCCCTGGAAAGGTGTGAGAAGTTGTGGAGTTACCAGCTTGTTTTGCATCAACAGTGGGAAAAGTTTGCTTAACGGCACCGGGATAGGCTGGTGGTTTAATTTTCCTCTTTTGACAGCACACTTTTTCTTATTTTGAGGAGAAACACACGTTGGAGACTGAAAACCCCTCTTCGTAAACACCTGACGAAGATTACGTTTGGATGCAGGAACAGGACCAACGTTCAGCTGGCATGAGGCTTCTCCAAAAACAAATTCTGGACACGAGAGATCCTTAGGAGATGGCAAAGGATAGTTGATTTGAATTCCTTGTGGTGTAAATGATAACTTCTCATAATCAAGCAGCATCTGAACCTTGTTTCTGAGTACCCTGCAATCCTCAGTTGAATGCCCCGGTGCCCCAGCGTGGTAGTCGCATCAGACATTGGCATCAAAACCTAGTGGGTATGGAGGGATCACAGGCTCTAAATCCTTCAGTATTATCAATCCACTTCTGATCAAAATTGGCAACAGCTGACTGTATGCCATCGGCAACGGAGTGAAATTCCTCTCTGGCTTCCTTGGCCTTTGTCGTGCATGCTGACGTGGCAAACGAGCGCTCTTGAAAGCTGGTCTGACGGGATGAATGTAATTCTCCTGTTTCAATAGAGTTTCCAGAACCCAATTCATCTGGCACTTGAGGATTCTGATCTCCTCTCCCATTTTCTCCTGGTACTCTAAAATTTCCTTCATCGCTGCTAGCGTGACCTTCATAGTTTCCAGAAACTGCTCCATTCCTCTTTGGAGCTCTCTCAATTCATAGTTGACTCTGTCCATTTCACAGTATTGTTCAGACATCCTTTGTCGAGTCTGGACTTGGGTATTGGCGTTTGGAAAATTAAGGTGACGGGTTCTGAAGAAAACGAGACGACATGAGACGAAGAAGAACGCACATGCACTTGCAAAGGATGCAAAATGATATGCAAAAAATGCAGATGCAAACTAAACTATCAAGAAACCATAAATATTTACAAACATTGTTGACAAATGGAGTCTTCCTCAAAATAAACTTCTTCATTGAGATTGTCAGCTGTTACATTTTAGAGCGGAGAATTCTCCTGCTTGGGGTTCAAAAGGTAAGGACGCTCCTAAACTGAAATGAGAAATAACAACATTGATAGAAACTAACAGATGGCACTTCTAAAAGTTTGATCCACTAGAGGATAATTCTTCTTCTTCATTAATCTTCCTTGTGAGCTCTTCAATACGCTTCCTGGTCCTTTCCCTTTCGAAGAACAAATCAGCCATTGTTTTGGCCATCTTCTGCTTGGCTTTAGAGGGTGAATCATGTCGAGGAAATGGCTTCCTTATCACTTGAGCAATGTCACGGGACCACTGTAGATGGGTCTCAAAGACCTGGCATTCGGCCTTCCAGAGTTGTTTATTGATATTACGCCACGCATACTCGAGTCTCTTTTTCATCTCAAATCCTTCATCTCTTTTGTAGTACATCTTGATCATATCCTCATTTCTGGGAGGTTCTTTCTTCAAGTAGCCTAACTGGCGGTGGGTGAGAACAGGATTATAATTAATGCAGCCATCTCTACCCATCAAAGGCACATTGGGGCAGTCCCCACAGCTAACGATCATAGTAATCCCTTTATCTGTCGGGTTATACCAATCGATGTCAGTGTGTTTTAACTTCATCAATTTCTTGGACCATAAACCACAGTCTGCAACTTCCCAGAAGGCAGGAGTTTTTGGTAGGTAGGAGGTGAACCATTTGTAGAAAAGGGTCGTACATCAGACAATTTATCCACCACCTCTCAAATATCTGTACTGAACTGAGTGATAAACATCTGCAAGTAAAGTAGGGACCGGATTGTTGATGGCGAATATCTGAATGGCCTGGATATTCACAAAATTATTGTCACTCGGGAACAGGAATAAGCCATAGACCATTAAGGCATAAGTTGATTCAAACAACGCCTCATTTCCCTGGTCTTTAAAGTAAAGGGCCTTTGCCATTAGGAATAAGGCGGGGAGTCCAGGTCGTCCTCCTTGGATAGTAAAATTATCTTGAATGTCTGATACTCTGATCTTCTTGACTCTGGCAATTTCTTTGACGGAAAGCATCATCTTGATTCCAGAGAAAATTGGAGCCTTCTTGACAGGAATTCCAATTAGAGCAGAAAATTCTTCCAAGGTCGGTACCAACTGAAACTCAGGAAAAAGAAAACAGCGGTAATCAGGATGGTACAGTTGTACCAAGGTTTCCAGTAATCCTTCCCTCACTTGTAACTTTGTTAGTGACAGGAGATCTTCATACTTCTCGATGAAACTTAGAGGGTCTTCAATCTTTCCTCCAATCTCTATCAACGGTTCAACATTAGGGATCAGGAAGGTAAAGGGCCAGTTCATCCTTTTGGTAGCGTCCATTGTCTACAGAGTCTGGAAAATAAAGTTAGCGTCTTGATAGTTTAGCAGAATGCAATGCAACATGATGGGTGTAATTCAAGGAAACTCAACATTGTATTTTGCAAATTTTAAGGAACCTTTTCTTAGAAGAAAAATCTCATCTCATTTCATTAATAATAAAGTTTTTGGATTACAAAAAGAGATAATTACACCTTCAAAAGCCAAAATACAGGGTTCGAAATAAAGAAAGCTAAGTTCTAAGACATCAATCAATCTTCTCCCATTAATCTCATGGCGAGCTTCTGGTTTTCCTTCTGCAACCTCTCATTCTCAACAGCGAGCTTGGCCAATTGTGACTTCCATGGTTCTGGTGGAGATGATGTGCTAGGAGAAAATAAATCTCCCTGCGCCTTCCTCTTTCTGACAGACTCTTCTTCCTTCCTCCTGAGACTCTTCTGAAGTTCGTTCATCTCAAAATCAAGAATCTGATACTTGTTCATCCATGCATTACTTTCTCGTTCTGCTTGAGCCAGCCGGATCTTCAATTCGTCCTCATTACTTGTGAAGTAAAGAACAGGATCTCTGGGAGCTAATGGGATGGGATCATGATGGTCATATGGCATCTTCAACTCAACAGCCCTCTTTTTCACCCACTGAGTGTAAGATTCTGAAGCCAAACACTCAGGTTTCCCCAAAGCAAAGATACCTCTTGTGTGAACATGACGCCAAGCGTGAGCCATATTTTCCCTAAGTACAGGGTCCTTATCCTCTTCAAAGAACAAACCTTCCAAGTAGATGTTGTTAGGCTTAGCTTCCATAAAATAACCATGTTGACGACAAGCTAAAGCTGGATTATATCTTATGCCTCCTTTTGTGCCAAGAAACGGTACATTAGCAAATCCTCTACAGCTAATAATCATATCTTTGCCTTTGAGCAATGAGTGGTACCACTCTAGATCGGTGTTGGTGAGAGACATGATCTTCTCTGACCAAAGAAGTCCATCTTGGAGATCCCAAAAGGTCTTAGAGCGGGGTAAGTGGGAGGTAAACCACCTATACAACAATGTGGCACAGCATGTTACCATCCCTCCCTTATGAGCAATCCTCAAATGCACTGAATGGTAGGCGTCTGCAAGTAAGGTTGGAACTGGATTTCCAATGATAAAAATCTTGATTGCCTTCATGTCAACAAAGTTCTCAATGTTGGGAAACAGAAATAACCCATAAATGAGAAGGGCCATAACAGCTTCGTAATCCACCATATTCTTCATGCTAACATAATAACTGGCTTTCTCCATTAGAAACTTGGCAGGTAGCCCAAAAAGTCCTCCCTTGACAACCAAGTTAGCCTTGACTTCTGACAGCTTGAGATGAGCCGCTTCTGCAATTTCCTTCTCCTTAGGCGTCCTTTCCAAACCAGAGTAAGGAAGGTTTGGGGTAATAGGAATACCAACTAGAGTAGCATACTCCTCGAGCGTGGGCATTAACTGGTAATCCAGAAAAGTGAAACAATGATACATGGGATCATAAAACTGTATGAGGGTATGGAGCACCCCATCCACCATCTTTGTCTTCATCAGAGAGAAAATCTTCCCATACTTATCTTGAAACGTTGTTGATTCATTGATTGGCTTACCCAGATTCTTTAAATCTTCCAATTTTGGACTAATGAAGGTGTACTTCTTTGTTTTCCTTTTTTCAAAATCCATCCTATAAAGTTTGCAAAACAAAGTTGAATTCCTTGAATATACACAATGCATATGATGCAAGGATGAATGCAACAAACACACACAAAGACAGATAAGCACAAAGCACACAGTGAAACCTAAGTTGAGAGTCACGAGCATGGAGCCAAAGGTCTACCCATCCCAAAGGTATGTACTATGGTTTTCACCTGCCAGACAAGGTTCTAAAAAAGTTCCCAGAGTCGACAACCCATCTTTCGGATTTTATCGACTTTCCAATTGCTTGGTGATCGATAAAATTCTCAAGAGAGTCTCATCTGAGTGTAGTATCGCGTAGCAACCATTTGGGATTGCTCCCTCACAGTCCTCGCACTACGTCCTAAATAGGCCAAGTAGGGGTAAAGGGATAACTAAAGGTCATCAGTATCTCTGGCTCCTAGGTCGAAAGTAGTAACGCATTCACGATTGCTCGTTCAACATATACCACTTCCAAGAGGGCCTCAACTGAGTGTGGACTTCAAGTTCCCTCCTTCGGGATTTCTCCCTCGAAGTTCCCTTGACTATGTCCACGGTTCCTAAACATATGTGTTCTATCAAGTCCGGGTTAGGACTTATCTCACTCATAGATACCATGTCAACCCATAGAACAGATAATGAAGCAAGAACAAAGATACAAGTATATAAGCAAATATGACATACATAAGCATATACAAGTAAATAAGCAAACATGAATAACATACAAACAAGATTGGCTCAACCCTTTTAGGAAAGGACCAGCAATATGTCTATCTTTCCTCAGTGAAGTCGCCATTTCTGTTGCGGTGAAAATCGGATAACAAATTATTAATTAATTTGCATCATATTTCTTTTACAACCGACTTTGATTTATCCAAAGGAAAGGTTCAAGATCGTTAGAAAAACCTAAAGGGAAGAGATCTAAGGTTCGGGGGTTGGTTACGCCTAGGGAAGGTATTAGCACCCTAAACGTCCGTAGTACCCTACGGGAGCCTCTTGTTAATGTTATCTTATGTTTGCTAAAGGTTCTATGCTAAAGGTTGAAAACCCTAGGGGTTAGTATCTAAGTATACTCGACAAAGCATCGTACTTTGCGCCTACGTATCCTCGGGTGTAGAATCAGAGTATGCGTAGTTCTACTTCTACTGAATGATTGACTGTGGTCAATATTCAGAGGGGAAATGAGTACAAGCTCATTGTAGAGTTTAAGAACTCTCTAAATCTAGTTATAATGGTCCTATGTTATGTTTTAGTCAGTGGGAAAAGTGATGATTCATTATGATGAATATCACTAAGAGTTTAAGAACTCCTTCCTAAAGCTAGTTGTGATTTCTATGGCTCTGATGAGGCCAAGAAATAAAGTTTTCTCCTAAGAGGTTACTTAAGTTAAGGTGGGGGCTATGACTTTAAGAGTCAACACTAATCACCTTCCTTTGGAATGGGGATAAAAACAGTTGTAGGATAATATAACAATAGATAAAGACATGATAAAAGATAAAACATTTATACAATATGATGAGATGAAAGCAACACAAGCATAAGGATGACAAGATGCTTCATGATAAAGTATGGATAAAAGTGGACATAATCATCATAGAAACATGTAAACAAAGGCATATCAATATGTTTCAATCTTAAGGAAGACAAACATAAAGAACACTCACAAGATAAAGAGAAAGATATTAATTAAGGATGATATTTAAAGAAGAATAAAATTCACATTAAAGTCAAATATATGATAAATCAAACATGGATGGATTAGTTCAAGACTTAAACAAACATTAGTGAATAACACTCATAGGATCAAGAAAGATGCTCATAAATAATGTTAATAATTAATCCAAAGGTGATAATCAATTAACAATTAACAATTAATGATACAATCAAAATTAACAATTAACAACACAATTAAAATTAACAATTAACAATACAATTAAAATTAACAATTAAAATTTAACAATTAAAATACATATTGATAATTAAAATTAACATACACAACAATTAACAATTAGAATAAATTGCTAATTAAAATAAAGATAAAAAAAATATTTTGGAGTTTTTTTGAAATAAAGAAAATATTTTAAATAAACTAAATAAAATAAAATAAAAGGGTTTTTTCTAAAAAGATTTGAAATGAAAAATAATTAAGAGTGAATATAAACTAAAAAAAAACACAGTGGGGGTGCAACAGCATTTGAATCATTTAGGAAAAAAAACAAAGGAGGAAGATATGGGCCAGAAACATGGGGTGGCGTTAGCAATAGGGCCCAGGCGAAAGTCCAAGAGAAAGAAAGAAAAACTCAGGCGAAAGGAAAAAAAACAAAATGGTTGATCCGCAGGATCGAACCCAGGTCTGGCGGTGAAAGGCAATGGCAAGTGCTAGCGTGTGACCGTTGGGACGGCGTGTTTCATCCAATATACATATGCTTCTAATAATACATAAACCAAAACAATTCCATGAAATATATCAAATAAAACGCGCGCTCCACATGACTGAGTGTGTAGTAACATGTATCAATTGGTCAACATTATTTAAGTAATACTACACGACAAAAAAACAACACGTGCCAATCAAAAGCACGCATGGAAATTACAACATGCAGAACAACCAAACCATCGTGTTTCACTTGAAACCACAAAACAAACATCAAACTTCCATCTCACACTACAGCCTCAATACATGATCAAACATCATAAAATGACATACCAAATTGAAGTAATTCACACATAGAACACGATAGTGACACTAGCTAACAAAGTTATCACCCAAGACATGAGCAGAAAGCTAAGAAAAACACAGGTTCAAGATTGAAAACGCAGTTAAGAGAAAGATTAGAAATCACCATCTGGTTCAACATAAATACCAACATAGAACCCCTCATACAATCAACAACCCAACATGCTACTGTCAGCCAAAAACTCTCATGAAATCTCAACTTAAAAAGTTTCAAACAAGATATTCACACGATAAATGAAACAACACAAAGCCCAAGTTTAAGATAAGTTGAAAACAACATCAAAATCGTCAGCATCCATTCATACACACGATCAGTGATTTGTCTAAAAGACTCATAGAATCTCAACTATATCTACACCTCAGTCATGCTCCTCCATGCAAAGAGCAAAACAAAAACCTTAGCAGCATATCCTTGTTATGAGGTTAACATAGGGCACGTACTTAAAGAAGATCATTCATCATTCACATGATTAGAGGAAACCCTATCCTTAAGTGAAAATTCATTTCAACATATATCAACAAGTGTTTTATCATGGAGACACCTTATTCATGCATTATGGCAGCCATGAAGAGATACGAAACCTCTAAAACAATATTAACAGGGGCTTAACAATATACATACCATGAATCACACAAGCATCAAGAACAGCATGCGATCTATGAACTAAGCATCAACTTGTGTAGCTTAGAATAAAAGACTAAACATGATAGGCATCATAATAGTGAGTTAAGAGGTCTAACCTGGTATCCAAGCAAGTAGTGATAACCTCCTTCCTTGCAGCCACTCGAGCTCTCCAAAACACCAAGTTTTTCTGAGTTATTTGTAAGGATCGTTGATTGTTGATATTCTTAAACAAATGAGAGAAGAGTCATTTTTATAGGGAGTTTGCTGGACATTGAGAGTGAAGAACCAATGGACCAAGGGTTTGTTTTTGAAGAGAAAGTCATGGAAAGATTTGAGGAGTATGGCTGTTCTGAACACAATCTTATGGAGGGAAGTGAAGCCCTCTCTTTTTTGCAACTAGGTCAGAAAAGTGTAGTACATTTTGGTATAAATCTGATGGACCAAGGATGTGCACGAAATGCTCTTGGCATATGCTTGTAAATGTCAACTTGAAAGTACAAAAGGGAGTGTACTTTGAAAGCTTGTTTCACGGGTTTGTGGGAAAAAAGGATATTGGAAGCTGTTGAAAGAGATCAGGACTTTGTACTTGGAGAGAGGGGATAAAATTTAAATTCAAAATTGATGTATAACTTGGTGCAAATCAGCTTCGAGTGCCCTTGTTCTACACATGATATCTCTTGATTTTGTGATCCAAATTTCATGCTCTTTGGCTCTAATGAAAGCCCATGCATAATACTACAATGTTGGTGTTCAAATGTAGTTGAATTGATGCCTTGAACTGGTAGAAAAATGGCCTACAAATCGTTTCCACCAAGCTGCATAAAAAGGGACTTAGAAAAATTTCTAAGTTAGAATTTGACAACTTCAAGTGCCCTTCTTTGACAGTCCATAACTTGAGAATGGCTTACTCAAATGAGATGTTCCACATATGGTTGGAAAGCTCTCATCATGCTCTACAACTTTCATTTGGGACCCAAGTCTTGAATCCAAATGGAAATGGGTGAAAAATGGTGTCAAAGTTAAGAAAAAGAGTGATGAAAAGTGCTGAAATTTTTCTAAGTGTTTGGTCAAAATATCTTGCAAGCCTCATAACTCAAAAACCAAGCATTTTTGGACAAAAAGGCACATGGAACAAATTGAATATCTTGAAAAGAGCTTTCCAATGAGCCTTGAGTCACTCCAATTGGGTGTGTGGTTTAGGAGTTATGGTCATTTCAAAATGTGCTATTAGGGGAAAAATCTCACATATGGCACCTTTCTTAGTCAAAACCCTACTTCTCTTGCATGAAACCTCATGAAACTTGATATGGATACTTTGAACACTTCATGAGACATCCTATGATGATTAGAACCATTGACATTTCATTTGAACCAAAATTTCCAAGGATTAGGGTTTCAGTCAAACCCTAATTTTGACTGTGAATGCACTGAGGTAAATTCTTGTAAACTTGCTTCTTCCTTCTCAACTAAAGGTCATAGGAGACTCTTGAGGATGTTGATAAACCAATAGAATCATGAATTAGGGTTTGGGAGTTCATCTTGATGAAAATCAAAGCCATTGACTGATAAGTGTCACAGAAACCCTAATTTGGAGGCACAGTGAGGCTGAGGCTCAAACTTCTCTTGTTGAGGACCAAAGCTCTTGTATTCCTGTTGAATGATGTTTCTTGGATGTAGATGACCTTAAGAGGTAAGTGAACCACACAAATCTTGACTTGATAGAGCCAAATTCTCAGTGATTTCTTCAGAGCAAAACCCTAATTCCAAAGTTCTTGCACTGGAGATCTTTTGTTGACTTGACTTGCTTCAAAACAACTTGTGGAGCTTCATGGTGATATGTAAACCTAATTTAAACACAAAGAAACAAACTGCAAGATATGGGTTAGTTCAAACAATGCAGAGATGCTTGACCTAAGATGCACAAATGAAGATGACATCTAAGGGTAAAAATTTGGGGTACAACACGGAGGTTTGTAGAATCAACGGACCTACAAAGACGACTCCGCTGGGGATAAGAAGGTAGACCATTGTCGCTCCCGGGATTTTCATCCTAGTACAAACGCGAAAGTGGCACCGAAACAGAGTTGCCAGCAATGTGTATTTATCCCAAGAGAGGGAAAGGAAACACCGCATAAACCTGAGGGAAAGGATAGAGCATGGTCTAGCGACCAAGAGAATGGGTAAGGGAGTCGGTTACGCGCGAGGAAGGTATTAGCACCCCCACGCGTCCATCGTACCCGATGGGATCCACGCTTGCTTGTCTCGATCAAAGGGTGATAGAAAAGGATACTGGAAAAGGAACTGAAAGAAAGAAAGGAGAAAGAATGGAAAAGGAACGAGAAACAAATGTAGGGAAAATAAAAGAAGTGCTCGAATGGGCCCTACCCCACTGCCTACGTATCTCATCGGGAGCATGAGAATCAGAGCGACGTAGTTCCCCTCACTAGGGATGGATTGTTTGTGTTTTTTAAGGAACGACTAACGTTCTAGCTCAGGTGTTGCAGGCTCGCTGGTCCGAGTGCGTTACCATCTTGCAAGAGAACGAGTAGGAGCACGTTCATACGTTGAGAGTGAATGAGGTGAGAAAAGAATTCCCGAAGGAGACGTGATTGTTTGTTATTGTCTTTTAAGAGTTTTTTTTATTTGTTTGTTTGCATATGATAGTGTATCTGAATCTTAGTCATTGGAATGTGTACATTCTCACATTCCAAGATGGAATGGGTAAGAAAGCACACTAAGAGTGAAGAAGACCCCCGCCCTTAGTTCCAATTATCAAGGTTCAAACACACTAGCATACTTGTGTTTATTAAGTGTTTTTGTTGATTAAGAAATGAAGAAGTGTTTTTCTTTATTTATCTCTTCAACAAGTATTGCATTTAAGTCCCTCATACAAGATCAAATGTCTAACACATTGACCCAAGATGGGGCATATGCTACACATTCTAAAATTATAAGAGAAGACCCCTTATAATCTTTTCTTTATATGAAAGGCCTAAATGCAATAAATGCTTACCTTTATTAGATATTTTGAATTTTCTTTTGAGATGGGAAGAGAGACTCAAGAGAGGAGAAAAGGTAAAAATCTATATGAACTAAGACTCAATCCTAATTGAAAATTAAAGGGAGTGATCCTAATGGTTTGTGAGGTTTCAAAACCTAAAGTCTAAAGAAAGAATGAATTAAACAATTCACTTCTAAAGTAGAAGATGAATTGTAATTCAAAAAGGGAAAGTGATGAGTTATTAAGAAAAAAGCACATAAGTGCTTAACAAAAGACTAGATGGAATTGTAAAAGAGAAGGGATAGAAGTTTGAATGTGGATTCCTTATCCACACTCAATTGCAACTTACCAAAGCCCCTACATGGTTAGTAAACATGTATAAGAAGTATAAGAAGCAAAAGAACACTTAATGCACCATAAAGATCAAAAGAATAAGATGAAAGATCAAATCCTATTAATCACAACCAGAATGTACATCATATGGAAAACAAATGATCATTATCATGCAAGTCCAAGTGGATAGGCAACAAACATCATCCATGACATTAGAACATGCTACCATAAGAAAAAGGAGAATGAAAGATTTAAAAAATATGCATGAATGGAACATGTAATCTAAGGATCAGAATTGGAATGAAATGAAAAATGATTCACAAACATCTCACAAGTGTTCATGCATGACACATCAAGACAATTTAAGAAGTGAAAGAAGAAGTAGAATTGAAATGGAAGTTCAAAAAGGGAAAGTGCAAACACAACATGTTAAAGGTGCACAAGGTTCAAATGATAATCAACATGCAAAGATGACATATAATATGTATCAATGACCTATTATGTCACATGAATGGTTCACCAAATATGCAAATGATCATGCAAGTATGTACAAAAGAAATCATGTAAACATGCACAAATATTAAGATGATATGACATGTTATTAGGCTTCAAAGGTAATGCATTAAACAAAAATTAGATGGCCTCATGGAAATTAAGCAAGCATGGTTTAAAGATACACAAATCAGAAGTGAATCATATACCAAAATAACATGCAAGAAATCAAGGCAAAAAGGCTTTATACAATGCACTTAGGTCAAGTATACACATCATACAAAGTAACACAAAAATGAACACCAAACATGCCATAAACTGACCTAAAAAAATCAAATAAAAATCACTTAGCATACCTTAAGAGACTAATGACTTAATGCAAAAAGAAGAGCATCAAAACAATTTTTAATGATCGAGAACAAAAATGCACAAATTTATGTATCACATTAAGCATGCACACAAATGAAAAATCAAAGAAAATAATGGAACAGGGGTGAAAAGGTCATAAAATCAAGATATGAAATCATCAAAAATTTTATAAATGTCTTAATGATGTTCATGAATTTTTATGGAATTTTATGATGATGTTTGATATTTTTAAAAATTGAAAAGTAAATGTGTAGAAAAAATGAAAATAAAAATGAAATGCAATATGTGAATGGGGGTGTGAACTTAGCAAAGCATCAGTTCAATATGATTAGGCCTTAAAATGAGGGGTGTGGGTAGCAGTATGTCATAGGTCCAATTACGCGCAAAACACCATAGTAACTCTGCACTTTCAGTCAACAAAACTTGACTCACTACTACCCATTGGATTGAGTCAAGGTCAAGATTCAGTCAAAGTAATCACATCATGCATATCACAATGCTAGTGCACCATAATAACCATATATGAACACGCACGCAAGCATCAGAGGGGTTAAAATGAAACACGTGACACACACCATCCTCATTTATTCGCTGGCAACACCACCACCCTTGGATCAAAACAAATCAGACGGACATGAACAAATCTGGCATTGAAAACCCTAATAAAACCTCACCGGCCGGAGTGGGACCTCCGGTCACCTTCTCCGGCCATCTCCGGCACTGCAATCAGTCAAACATTCCAGAAATTTATGCAATGCACATCAAAATGTTCAAGAAGTCACGTAGAGCATGAATCTAGGATTAGTTTTCACAAACAACACACAATCAGAGAGAATCGAAGCAATGGAATTAGCCCTAGGTTTTGGATCTAAGCTTCTAAGAAGCTCTATCAACTAGCCAGATTTAGGAATGCTCCTATTGAGCTAAAATCAACCAAACACAAATGATAATGAAGAAAAACCGTGTGTTCAAAGTTCAAAGAAATCAAACCTGAAGTTGACGAAGCTTGGAATACACAAGAATATCAAAAAGAGATGCTTCTTCCTTGAGCTTCACTTGGCCAAATAAAGGCTTGAGAGCTTGACTTCGTGCAAAGAATCAACTGGAACTTGATGCTGAACTTCTTTAGCTGAACCTATGCACTCTTGTTCTTGATCTCCAAAGTGGAATAATGTTGAAGATGGAGATGAAATGTGGAAGAAGATGGTGAAACTCGTGTAGAATCAGAGAGAGATTAGAAAGAAAATGAGAGAGAGCTTGGAGTGTTTTGAGTGAATGTGGCAAAATGAAGTTGGAACCCCGATTTGTGAGGTGAAGTTTTATTTTATAGTATGCTTTAACCATGGTTTAGTGAGTCAGTTAAGTGAGTGGCCATTGAGTTAAGTGAGTCATCCCAAACTAACTGAGTCAAGTTAGTTAGGGAGAGTGAGGATATGGTGTGGCTGGTTCATGACAGTTATGGTGGAAGTAATGAGAAATAGCATTGGCACAGTTTGTGTAGCAGCTTGCAGCAGTAGCTTGTGGTGGAAGTTTCATACATTTCCTTTCTCATGTAAGAAGCAGCATGGTGAAAGGCACGTGCATGAATGTTTGGTCAAATGAGGAAAAGAAGCAGCTAGTGATGTGAAGTGTTTGTGGTGTGACTGAACCAAACATGCAACATGCTAACAATGTATCAGTGCCAACATAGGGTTGTTCATAGGTGAAATACTCTCCAACCATTGAACCATTTAGTGAGATTTTGGGGCCTTTGGAAAGAGGACGCATTGTAGCACAATGTTGGTTTGAAAATTGAAGTGAAATGGTGCCTCAAACATACCTCAAAATGACCTTAAACAGATGGAAAAAGAACTGGTACATATGCGTGCAGACTGGTGGCATGGCTTGGCTGGGACTTAGCCAAATTTCAGTTGCATTGACCATACTTTGAGCCATCATAACTCCTTAACCTTTAACCAAATGGAATTTTGTTCAACATGAACATTGAAGATGACACTACAAAGAACAACTTTGATGTTAAAAATTTTCTTATTTGAAGCTTCCTTCTTGATGAAAAATAGGTGGACATTTGGCCCACCAACTGTTTGTTGAAATGACTACGCGCGTGCCTTGAAAATCCTTGGTCATGACATGGTTTTGGCCTACTTTTTCCCAACTTTGATCCACCATATCTCCCTCAATATTTATCCAATGGAGATGTTCTACCCATGGATTTGAAGCTTAAAGCAAGACCTTTTGTTGTGGCATGGTGGAATTTTCATTTGATGCTCCAATTTTAAATGGCCTTGGCTCAAAGTCTGGTGCAAAATGGCCAGAACTTGCTATTTTTAGTAACCCTTCTTCATCCAAAAATGGCAACTTTCTACATCTTGATTTTTTCATGATTCCTTTGGAGTTTCTTGATCAAATTTTGCACATTGGTCACATATAACATAAATTTTATGAATTTGGCCTTAAAAAGTCAAGAGTTGACTTTTTCCACTGATTATTTGACTTGACCCCTATTTCTCTGATTTTTTATCTTTCTTCCAATTGAACCACTTCTAAAACCAATTGAGAGGTGATTTTCCACATACATACACTTAAGAACATATAGAATACCATGACATCAAGTTTTGTCCAAAAAATCAAAGATATCCTGATTTTATTAGAAACCCTAATTTTGACCCCCTCTGGTTAGGAGGGAAAAGTGCAGTCTTCAATTTCAAATTCCTCAGAGTATGTTGTGTATCCCTTTAAAGAATGATGAGATATGCCACTTGAGATTGATTTTGGATCAATGAGCTATCTCTTTTGAGGGTTTTCCTTCAGTTTTTGAACCTCTTGCATGTTGAAGTATGTATTGCTTCAATCTCCCATTTGATCTCACTTCCTTGAGATTGTGGATGATCAATTGAGATGGTATGAGACATGAGAGACTCTTGGCTTGCCTTGAGGCAACTTGATTGACCTTTTTGTGCTTTGAATGATCCCTTGATTGTCCACCTTCCACCTGATCACATGCCTTGATGGTAAGAGGAATGATATGCTTCATTTTTCTATGTTAAATGCAATGAAATGCTAATGAGATGGATATGATATGATATATGATAATGCTAAACTATGATGCCAAAAGGGGAGAGAAAATTTTGGGGTATTACAGCTGCCCCTATTCAAACGCTGTAGGCCTGAATGCCTGAAAGCGATTACTTTCAGACTTTCAAGGTATATAGTGATTGAATACCAAATATAACCAAAAATTTGCTCTGGGGGATGAAGAAGAAAAGGGATATAAACCCAACGAGACTTCTGGATTGAATCGGCAAATGAACGTCATCGGAGAGATCTGTCTTTTGAACGATGCCAGGCGACTACTGGCTTGCCATACTGTTGATGGACTTTAACAAATGTCTTTTTAAACGATGCCAGACGACTACTGGCTTGCCACACTGCTGGTGGACTTTAGCTGCTCTGCCATTCTAAACAATGGACTTTTACCAGTTCGAGCTGGATTTTTGCCAATCTGTCGTTGGACTTCTATGATTACCAAACAGGCTTTGGAATCTCAAAATTGCCATCCTCGGATGGACTTTTGTAGCTTTGCCAAATTAAACTTGGACTTTGATGCTTACCAAACCGGCTCTGGAAGCTTTGCCAGATGATCATCCCACCTGCTGGAACAACCACCTGCAATATTATCCCACATGCTGGAATAAGATGAACAAACTGTACATAATGATCATCCCACTGGCTGGAACAACCATCTGCAATATTATTCCACCTGCTGGAATAATATGAACAAACTGTATAATATGATCATCCCACTGGCTGGAACAACCATCTGCCATACTATCCCACCGGCTGGAATAATATGAACAAACTGTATAATATGATCATCCCACTGGCTGGAACAACCATCTGCCATACTATCCCACCAACTGGAATAATATGAACAAACTGTATGCCAAAAATAAATTGGACTTTGGATTGTAACTGAGCAATGCTGAGAATTACACCACCTGCTAGGTAATATCATATGCTGACACTTTGCTGAAAAAGAGATTCCGTTGATCCATATAGACCATGCTGGGGAAATTACCGCGACTCGGCTGGGGAGTATAGCGGACAAGATTCAATGCTGAACTCTGTGGGGATATCATTACCAAAGATATGATCTTGCCGGGGATCAGGGCTGCTCTGTGGGGGATATCAAAATCTTGGTTGAAAGACAATCCGTTGCAACATACTAAGAAAGAGTCCCTAGAGATTTGTTAGGGAAACCCAAAGCAATTCCTCGGTAATCTGCTGAGGAAGATGACTGTCGAGCTTAGGGTAAATGTCACAATGCCCCATGTTGGGAGAACTTTCCCTTTGACGACTCCGCTGGGGATAATGAGTTTATAACACACTCTGCTGGAGAAAAACCGCTTTAAAGCGTCTCTTGTTGGAGCTGCCCTTCGAGAGGATTTTACAGAAGACCAAATGTCCTCAAACTCTACTGGGGATTATAGATCGGGGATATCCTTTGCTGGGGAGGTTACATGCCCCATGCATGGGATGGTCAATAACTCCGCTGGGGATTATTCTTTGACAAATTTCACATGCTGAAACCTGCGGGAGACATGATACTACCACTTGCTGGTACATCCTGCCAAGAGTAAACTCCACAAGGGATGTTGGTACTAAAAGTTTCGTCTCTCAAGAGGATTTTATAGAAAACCAAGAATTTTCAAACTCTTAGACAAACACTCTGCCTTGAACTAACTTTCACATCGTCTGCAAGGTACTGGAGGATTGGCACTTGTTATCGACCTGGAGTATTCACTGCATTAATAACCGTTATCAACACAGAAGAAATCCATCTTCGAACACCGTTGCCGTCACGAAACTTAGTGGGAACTCTTGAATGGAAGAATCGACTTAATAAGATACAACAGTATCAAGTCATAGCAAATATCTGCTCGTGGTTACGATCATGCTGGGTGGATCGATCGTGCTCATTACCTACAACAGAAAAAGAATATGCACATGCCCCAGGATATTGCGTGGTCTTTTGGGTCCACCATCCAAGGTTGTCCAACAAGCAAAGTAATTTCAATTGTCTTTGTGCATGTTTTTGCTAGGCCAAGATATTTTCAAAGTAACGTTTTATTATAAAAAATCAGACGTTTTTGCAAACAAAACAGTAAAATGAAAATAAAAGCCCGTGACTGAATATTCAATTTTATTGATGAAATGCCAAAAATTGGTGAATTTACAATCAGAAGCAAACCCCTGAAAGAGGCGATTGCCATAAAATTGAGAAAAGAAATCTATCCTAATGATAATGCGGAAATTGGATTCCAACTGATTTCTGATTCTGTTATAGCCAGTATGTATTCCAACTCTCCTAATTATCTTCGCCTCCGGAAGCTCGTGGTCGGGCCAATTCCTCCTTTGGAATTTTTCCAGTTTGCTGAAGAGTAGAAAACGTACAGATTAATTCAGACTGCAGCCATTCGCTTTAATCCCTCTTTTGCGTGGATCGCCTTTTCAGGTTTTCAATCCACCGGGATACCCTTTTTTGCCTAAGTTGCCCTTTCGGGTTTTCAACTTACCGGGTGTACAATTCTTTTCAATTATATCCCTAATTTTTTCCCGAACCTTTATTCTGTTTTTGGTTCGCCGGGATGCCCTTTTTTGCCTGGATTCTTTTTTTTTTTTTATCCAGCGGGTCTCTTTATACGAAGTATTTTTTAACTGCATCTGAATTAACAGGGGATGAAAAATCTTCACCAACTATGGTTGTCAGCAACAAGGCTCCACCTGAGAAAACCTTTTTTACCACGAACGGACCTTCATAGTTAGGAGTCCATTTGCCCCTATGATTTGTACTCGGAGGAAGTATTCGCTTGATTACCACATCCCCGACCTTGTAGACTTGAGGTCAAACCTTTTGATCGAATGCCCTCTTCATTCTGCGCTGGTATAGCTGGCCATGGCATACCGCTGCTAATCGCTTCTCCTCAATAAGGCTCAGCTGATCAAATCTGGCTCGTACCCATTCAGCTTCATCTAGCTTAACGTCCATCAATACTCAGAGAGAGGGAATCTCCACTTCTATCGGTAGAACTGCCTCCATACCATATACAAGCGAGTATGGTGTTGCCCCAGTGGACGTGCGGACTGATGTTCGATACCCATGCAAAGCCAGTGGTAACATCTCATGCCAATCTTTGTACGTGACAACCATCTTCTGCACAATCTTCTTGATATTTTTGTTGGCCGCTTCGACCGCACCGTTCATCTTCGGGCGGTACGGAGAAGAATTGTGATGCTCGATTTTGAAGTCCCAGCATAGTTCAGCCATCATCTTGTTGTTCAAATTAGAACCATTATCAGTAATGATTCTTTCGGGCACTCCATATCGACAAATGATATCTTGTTTCAAGAAACGAGCCACTACTTGCTTAGTAACATTGGCATAGGATGCTGCTTCAACCCATTTAGTGAAGTAATCAATGGCGACCAAGATGAAATGATGGCCGTTTGAAGCGGTAGGCTCAATCTTCCCGATCATATCAATGCCCCACATTGCAAATGGCCACGGAGAAGACATGATACTCAACGGATTGGGAGGAACGTGCACTTTATCTGCATAGATCTGGAATTTGTGACACTTGCGTGCATACTTGCAGCAATCTGACTCCATTGTCAACCAATAATACCCCAATCTCAACAATTTCTTAGCCATCGCATGTCCCCCGGCATGGGTACCGAAAGAGCCTTCGTGCACTTCAATCATCAACAGGTCTGCCTCGTGTCTATCCCCACATCTGAGCAGAACCGTGTCAAAATTCCTTTTATACAGCACGCCATCTTTGTTCAAGAAGAAACTACCAGCTAGACTTCTTAATGTCTTCTTGTCATTGGAAGATGCCCCAGGCGGGTATTCTTGATTTTTTAAGAAGCATTTGATGTCATGGTACCAAGGCTTATCATCAGACACTGCATCAACCTCAAACACAAAAGCAGGCCTATCAAGACGAGATACATCAATCCTGGGCACAAAGTTCCAACCATGCACTTTGATCATCGAAGAGATAGTGGCCAAGGCGTCTGCAAACTTATTTTCATCTCCAGGAACATGGTACAACTTGACAGTTGTAAAGAATGTCAGCAATCTCCTCGTGTAATCTCTATACGGAATCAAATTCTGCTGGTGTGTGTGCCAAGTTCCCTTTACTTGATTGATTACCAGTGCTGAATCACCAAAGATATCGAGGGTCTTGATTCGTAAATCAATAGCTTCCTCAATCCCTAGTATGCAAGCTTCGTATTCTGCTTCATTGTTGGTACACCCGAAAGTTACTCGGGCAGTGAAGGGCATGTGAACACCTTCTGGCGTAATGAGGACTGCACCAACTCCACACCCATTCATATTAACTGCCCCATCAAACATCAAACTCCATTTGGATTCAGGGTCAGGCCCCTTCTCCAGAAGTGGTTCCTCGCAGTCTTTCGCTTTGAGAAACATGATGTCCTCATCAGGGAAATCAAATCTCATGGGCTGGTAATCATTAAGAGGCTGTTGCGCAAGATAATCTGACAGTATACTTCCTTTGATTGCTTTTTGCGAAGTAAATTGAATATCGTACTCTGTCAGTACCATCTGCCACCTTGCAACTCTGCCTGTAAGTGCTGGTTTCTCAAAAATATACTTGACCGGATCCAATTTTGAGATCAACATGGTTGTATGTGTGAGCATGTATTATCTCAATCGCTTGGCGGCCCATGCGAGTACACAGCATATCTTCTCAAGCATTGAATAACGCGATTCACAATCTGTAAATTTCTTGCTCAGGTAGTAGATAGCATGTTCTTTCCTACCTGTCTCGTCGTGTTGACCGAGAACATAACCCATGGATCCTTCGAGCACTGTCAAGTACATAATCAGTGGTCTCCCTTGAACTGGAGGTATCAGAATTGGAGGTTCCTGCAAATATCTTTTTATTTTATCGAAGGCATTTTGACAATCATCATTCCACCTGACCGTTTGATCTTTTCGTAGCATTTTGAATATCGGTTCGCAAGTGGCAGTTAGGTGAGATATGAACCTTGAAATGTAATTCAATCTTCCTAGAAAGCCGCGAACTTCTTTCTCAGTCCTTGGTACAGGCATATCTTGTATAGCTTTCACTTTAGCAGGATTAACCTCTATTCCTTTTTCATTGACAATGAAACCAAGCAATTTTCCGGACCGCACGCCGAAAGTACACTTGTTAGGATTCAGTCTCAACCTGAATTTCCTCAACCTTTCAAACAGCTTCTTCAAGTTGATCAGATGTTCCTCTTCTGTCTTTGATTTAGCAATCATGTCATCCACATAGCACTCGATCTCTTTATGAATTAGATCGTGGAATAATGTCACCATTGCTCTTTGATAAGTTGCCCCTGCGTTCTTCAACCCAAAAGGCATTACTTTGTAACAGAAGGTACCCCACGGGGTAATGAATGTCGTCTTCTCCATGTCTTCAGGCGCCATCTTTATCTGATTGTACCCGGAGAATCCATCCATAAATGAGAACACTGAAAACTGAGCGGTATTATAAACCAGCACATCAATATAAGGGAGTGGAAAATCATCTTTAGGGCTCGCCCTGTTGAGATCTCTGTAATCCACACACATTCTGACTTTTCCATCTTTCTTCGGCACCGGTACTATATTGGCCACCCAGGGAGGATAGTTGGTTACTGCCAGAAAACCTGCATCCAACTATTTCTGTACTTCTTCCTTGATCTTCAAAGCCATTTCTGGTTTCGTCCTGCGCAGCTTCTGCTTGACAGGTGGACAGTCCTCTTTCAATGGTAGTCTATGCACAACTATGTCTGTATCTAAACCTGGCATATCTTGGTATGACCAAGCAAAGATGTCAACGTATTCACGTAGCATAACTATCAGCTCTTGCTTTACATCAGCCCGCAGACTCGCACCAATCTTGATCTCTTTCTTGCTTTCCTCTGACCCAATATTGATGATCTCAAGAGCTTCCTGATGAGGCTGAATGGTCTTCTCTTCCTGTTTCAACAACCTAGCCAACTCTTCCGGGAGTTCATAATCTTCATCACTTTCTTCCGCAGCTTGATAGATCGGATTGTCGAAATCATACGTGGGCATAACAGAATCATTTTCAGAGAAATCCACAGAATCCAGTCTGCATGATTGGGTTTATGCTTTATTTTAGATTATTTTTTGCTTGAAAACAAAAGAAAAGAAAGTGCATTATCATTTTTTAATTTTCTTTGTGCAAAAATAAAAAATAAAGAAGGAATAAAGGAACACAAATTTGTAAACAAAAACGTCCTTTTTATTGATATTTGAACATTATATGAGAAAATATGGTGGCCCTACAAATGGATCCTCACACCTTGGGCAGAGTGTGGGATTTCATGCATTATGAAAGACAAGAATTATTACTCTGAATGGTGAACAACATGAACGATTTCTTCACTAGACCAATTTTGCAACGCCTCGCCTGGAGCCAGTGCATATACCCATCTGTCCAGATAATCTGAGCTTTCAGCGCCATCTTCTATTGCTGAGCAGGACTGGTTGGGATTGATAATTCCTCCACTGTTGAAGTTGATTGGCCCACGGAATCGAGGAACTGGCATCCGGCCTGGCTGGTATCCAATGCCAAACTTATATTCTTTCACAAACACGGCAATAGCTTTACCCCAACCCTGGGCATTCCCGCTTTCGACCACTTCTCTGGCCTGCTTGTATGACGCAATTGATGCACTCGGCCCACCTGGCACATTCGACACCACTGCTGCTGAAGTAGACTCTGGTAAGTTATTGATATTCAGGGCTTCAAAAGATTGGCACAAAGTTTCATGAATTTCTCCATCCATTTCCACATATTTGAAAGTGGATAGATGACTCACGAATATATCTTCCTCGCCGCAAACAGTAACCACTTGACCCTCGAACACGTATTTGAGCTTCTGATGAAGTGTGGAGGTAACTGTGCCTGCTGCGTGAATCCACGGTCGGCCCAACAAACAGCTATAAGCAGGCTGAATGTCCATAACATAAAAGATCGTCTTGAATATCTGTGGACTAACCTGTATTGGTAGTTCAACCTCCCCAAACACCGATCTTTGGGATCCATCGAAAGCTCTCACAATCAGATCGCTGGGTCTCAAAACCAATCCATCTACTTCAATTTTCATCAGGGCTTTTTTGGGTAACACATTTAAGGAAGAACCTGTGTCAACCAGCACATGCGACAAAACTGCTCCTTTGCATTCAAGTGTGATGTACAATGCTTTGTTGTGGTTACGTCCGTCCGGTGTCAAATCCCTGTTCGTAAATCCCAACCCGTGGCTCACATTCACATTAGAAATTACTCCCTCCAACTGATTCACTGTAATCTCTTGGGGAACGTATGCCATATTCAGAACTTTCAACAAAGCAGCCCGGTGTGCATCTGAACTCATTAACAGGGATAATATCGAAATTTTAGAGGGTGTCTGATTAAGTTGGTCAATGATCTTGTAATCACTCTTTTTGATAACCCTCATAAATTCCTCAACATCATTATCAAAATTGACTTTAGGGTCCTCTTCCTGAGCAGGCACCTTGTCATCAACAACCTGTTTTCCTTTCGCTCTTGCAGCGGCTTCAGCCTCTTTATCATTCCTTAGAGTCTGGGGAGCAAACAGTCGACCGCTCCTAGTGAAACCACTTGGTCCACTGACATTCTCAATGCTAGTACCAACAGCCTCTGCCTTCTGCCGACTTCCTCCTTGACGAGTATCAGTTCCATACTGCCACGGAACTGCCCTATTAGACACATAAGCAGCCGATTCAGGAACTATAATCGTAACTGGTCTCGGCCTCTCGGGCACGATGATAGCAACAGGCTCCTCAACAGGCACTTGTATCTCGACTGGATTATAGTAAATGGTAACGGCAGAAACATCATGTTCTTTCTCTACTTTATCAAACTGAAGACTTCCCTCGTCCATAAGATCCTGCAGTCCAACTCTCAACTTACTGCAGCCATTAACCTGCTTTGAACAATCCTCGCAATCAGAGGCGCATCCAGGAAATACCTTTCCTTTTAACAAACGTTCTTTTACAATCAACAGCAGAGTCTTCACCAAATTAACATCAGTAATCAAATTCAATTTCTCGCCATCAAAAATAGCATTTGTGCCTGCACCTCCATGATGAGGCATTGGATTGTCACGAACATTCGGCGGCCTAGAGAAGTTAATAGCTTTTGCGTCGATCAGATCTTGAACCTTATGTTGAAAGGCCCAACACTTTTCTATTGAATGACCTGGCGCACCAGAATGAAATTCACATCGAACATTAGCATCGTAACCTTGAGGCAATTTTCTGGAATCCAGCGGCTTCATAGTCCGAAGTTCAACCAACTTCTCTTTGAGTAGTTGTGGTAACAAAGCAGCATATGTCATAGGCAAGGGATCAAACTTACGGTCCCTTTGTCTATTGTTCTAGAATCGGGGTCTACCTTGCTGATCTGGAGTTTACTGTCCAGCTGGAACCAAAAAGGTTACCGCATCCACCTGATGATAGGACTGATTCCTTCCTCTGCCCCCTCCTCTATACACATCGCTTGACTCCCCTTCTCTTTTCCTTGGTCCATTGGCAAAGGGTTTCTTCGAACTTGAAGCAACATCTTGAATCTTACCCAATTTCAGCAGACTTTCTATTCGTTCCCCAGCAACGACGATATCGGCAAACCCCGTGGAGGGACATGCAGCCAGTCTATCCAAATACGTCCCTTGAAGCGTGCTCATGAACATATCAGCCATCTCACGATCACCCAAAGGTGGTTGAACTCGAGCAGCCAATTCTCTCCATCTCTGTGCGTACTGCTTAAAGCCCTCCTTGTTATCCTGAGTCATACTCTGCAATTGAGTACGATTAGGTGCCATGTCCAGATTATATTGATACTGCTTCAGAAATGCAGCGCACAAATCTTTCCAACTCCTTATATGAACCCTGTCCAGCTTAATGTACCATTCCAGGGAAGCGCCTGACAGGCTATCCTGGAAAAAATACATCCAGAGCTTTTGGTCCTCGGTGTAAGCGGCAATCTTGCGATTGTAAGCTTGCAAATGTGTTTTGGGACAGGTACTGCCATTGTACTTATCCAAAGCAGGAAGCTTGAACTTGGGAGGAATTCGCACACCCTGCACGAGACCCATGTCTTCTACATCAATTCCAAGAGGATTTTGGCTCTCAATAGCCTTGAGTCTTTCGTCCAGCCCTTCATACTTCCGGTCGTCATTGTAGAAACCCATGTCATTATTGAATGCAATGAACTGGTCCTCCTGACCATCCTCATTGTTATCAAATCCCAGATGTACCCCACCAGCAGGGATTGTGCCAACAGGGGGAGTGCGCACGTTGCGATTTGGGATTTCAGTTTCCAGCCTCTGGATAGTGGTTCTCATAGCTTCTTGTCCAATCCTCATGTTTTCTTGACCGGTCCTCAGCTCTTGCTGACCTTGAGCAATCCCCTGCATGAGGTTCATGAACTGTTCCATCCTTCCCCTCAAATCAGCTAACTCTGTCTGAACTTGCTCCATGACTCTTGCTTGATTGCGTCGGGTAGAATATCGGTGAACTGGGGTATCAGCTATCGTGCCTGAAAACCAAATAAAGGTTAGCAGGCGCCTGCAAAAGGAAAACCTGCAATGCAAAAACGATATGCAAATCCAAATGCAAAGTTATGTTTGTAATTTCAAAATACTTTTCATATCCTGATTCCAATCGTAACCAAAAATTCCTGAAGACCAGGAGTCATGATTACTGAGTTTTGCCATGAAGAGATATTCATATACATCGATCACAGATGTCTGAAGACCAGAAATAGTGATTTTGTAGTGTGCTAGTGTGCAGATATCACATCACATATATCTGAAGACCAGAAATTGTGAACAGAAATAGCTCATTTCATACAAATTCCCAAAACTTCTCAAGCACGTTTGTCGTAGTTTCAGCAACAAAATAAGAAACAAGCAGTCAAATGGATCCATCAACAATTCTGATGGTAACCATTACAAATTACAAAGAAATGACAGAAATCACTAATCCGACAGCTCTACATCCTTCAGCTTCTGGCTGGAGTACTTAATCTCTTCAAACAGGATGCGGGTACGCTGATGATGCGGCTTCTCAATCAGCTCTTTGATCACTACGTCCCTTGCGCCTCTTGATTCCAGCTTGAATTTTAACCAGTTTCAGCTCTGCTGTGACATCTTCAAGCTCCTTGTTAGTGATTTTCAGCTTACCTTCAGCATTTCTCACTTGTTCTTGACTTTTGCCAAGATCTTCTCGATACTTTCTTCTTTCCACGTGTGCTTTCTTCAGCTCTTCATCTTTATCTTTTAACTGGGCCTGCAATTCAGAGTTCTCAATTCTGACCTCATCCCAAGCTTGACGGAGTTTAGCTAACGAATCCTTGCTTCGGGCCAGCGCCTGCTTTGTAGCCTTATGAGCCTGACTAGTATCATCTGCTCCCAAGGTAAGCTTCCGGAAGTATCGAGCTCTCTCATCAAAATCTTCTTCTTTGTCCGCCAGGGTTTTCTCTGCTTTCAACGCTCTCTTTTCCAACTCTTTGTTGTCAGCTAGAGCTTTCTGAAGACATCTGCTCATTCCAGAGTTCTCTATCTGCAGATCTCTAACCATTTTCTTCAATTTCTCGTACTCTTCGGCCGGTACCATGGAATGTTGATCTGGACATAAGAGAACTTGTCGGGAAAAGGGTAACAACAGCTTTTTGACCTTCATCTCAACCCAAGTATCGTAGTTAGGGTATGATCTACAGTCTCCTTTGCTGAAAGTCAATTTTCCCTCTCTTTGCCTAAATTTCCAAGCATTTATTACTTCCAGCACTCTTTTATTCTTGGTCCCTACGAAAAATAGAGAAGCGCTAATCTCTTCATCAGCAGGAGGATGTCTCGAGGCATAACCAAATTGTCTAACTGCCAACACTGGGTTGTAATTAATCCCACCTCTTCTTCCAAGTAGAGGCACATTAGGAAAACTTCCACATTTGACAGTAAGCTCTATCGTCAGTAATTTGGTATCAAACCAAATAATATTATTGGCAGTCAAACCTATCAGTCTCTTGGACCACTTCATTGTCTCAGCAGTTTCTACAAACGCACCAGTCCGGGGTAAATGTTTGAAGAGCCAATGACATAACAATTGGGTGCAACAACTAACCAAACTCCCTCTTGCCTTCTCATTTTTGTAGTGTACAGAGTGATAAAAATCCCCTAGCAGGGTAGGAATCGGATTCTTCGAGACAAACACTTTCAACGCCTGCATATCAACAAAATCAGGCTGACCAGGGAAAAGCACCAAGCCATAGATACAAAGAGCTAACACAGCGTTGTAAGTAGTCCAATTGTTAGCCTTGGCAGCTTCCTGAGCTTGTTGAAAAAGAAACTCCAAATGAAATCCTTCATCTTCTTTGAGTCTGCTTAGGCCTCTTTTCACAACAAACAGGTCCAGATGCAGGACAACAGCGATTACTTCAGGGGCAAGAGCACCTTCAGAAAAGTACGGTATAGCAAACGTGATTGGAATTCCCAAAATAAACGAGAATTCCTCTAGAGTGGGCATCAGAATGTAGTCAGGGAATAGGAAACATCTCATTGATGGCTCATAGAACTGTAAGAAAGTATGCAACCCATCCTTCTCATACTTTGTGAATGCACAGACCATCTTAATCAGCTCTCCATACTCCTTCTGAAAAGTGCTGAGAACATCAGAACCAGCCATACCTATCATCTTGTTCAATAAATCCAGCTTAGGATCAGGGAATTTGTATGACACATTATTCTTCCTTTTAACCTCAGCATCTTGGGAACTCATGATTGGAATCAGACAATATGGTAAGTACCTGAAAATGACAAACATAACATGTTATGATATGATTATGCAAATGCAAAAGGCATGTGATCAGGTATCCAGGTGTCGGTGTCTGTGTTGAACTGTGTGCACTGTGTCTCTGCACTGAATCTGGCAATATATATCTGAGATGAATACTCAAACCACTATCATAGGATACACTGTCTGTAATAATCATAGAATCACAAGTACGGTATGTAGGAGGCTGGGTTACCTGCAAACCTGTAAACATCCCACCCATACTCACATGTGGTTCCTAGAAAATAAGGCTTGTCAGCTTCGGAGGTTTGAGAAGCGATAGCACATTCAGCCCGTAGGATACAATGCTATGCCAATCAAAGAGGTCGTCCACTGACTCACCTTAGAAAATAAAGGTCATCCTATGCAAGTACCAAAGTGGGCCCTCGGGTGCGAGTGGGTTTGCCACAGAATGTGGTCTGCCACTGTCACCGCTAAAGAGAGATGTTTCCACTAAGGTCCTCATGATCGGTCACTAGAGTCGACATCCTGGAATACGCAAGATGCGCACGCCATGATGGGTCCTAAGATAGCCTCGTCTAGCTATGAATTTCGTGATTACCCACGTACACAGATGGCACGTAGGTCCCACTACTCTCCACTCTAAGTCTAAGTGTATACTCAAGCCTGTGTACTGAGCTCATCTCTCAGAAATCCCATCCCGCCAAACAGACAGAACAGTGCAACACAGTATAATATACGAAATGTAAATGCTAACATGCTGTAAATATGGTACAAGTAATAAAATACAGTAAACAGCAAATACAAGATAACAGTAAACACCCAATGAAAGAAAAGCAAACAAGCGCTAGGATCGACTCGCTTAGGATGGACCAGCAATAGGTCAACCTGTCCCCAGCAGAGTCGCCAGCTGTCGCTCCCGGGATTTTCATCCTAGTACAAACGCGAAAGTGGCACCGAAACAGAGTCGCCAGCAATGTGTATTTATCCCAAGAGAGGGAAAGGAAACACCGCATAAACCTGAGGGAAAGGATAGAGCATGGTCTAGCGACCAAGAGAATGGGTAAGGGAGTCGGTTACGCGCGAGGAAGGTATTAGCACCCCCACGCGTCCATCGTACCCGATGGGATCCACGCTTGCTTGTCTCGATCAAAGGGTGATAGAAAAGGATACTAGAAAAGGAACTGAAATAAAGAAAGGAGAAAGAATGGAAAAGGAACGAGAAACAAATGTAGGGAAAATAAAAGAAGTGCTCGAATGGGCCCTACCCCACTGCCTACGTATCTCATCGGGATCATGAGAATCAGAGCGATGTAGTTCCCCTCACTAGGGATGGATTGTTTGTGTTTTTTAAGGAACGGCTAACGTTCTAGCTCAGGTGTTGCAGGCTCGCTGGTCCGAGTGCGTTACCATCTTGCAAGAGAACGAGTAGGAGCACGTTCATACGTTGAGAGTGAATGAGGTGAGAAAAGAATTCCCGAAGGAGACATGATTGTTTGTTATTGTCTTTTAAGAGTTTTTTTTATTTGTTTGTTTGTATATGATAGTGTATCTGAATCTTAGTCATTGGAATGTGTACATTCTCACATTCCAAGATGGAATGGGTAAGAAAGCACACTAAGAGTGAAGAAGACCCCCGCCCTTAGTTCCAATTATCAAGGTTCAAACACACTAGCATACTTGTGTTTATTAAGTGTTTTTGTTGATTAAGAAATGAAGAAGTGTTTTTCTTTATTTATCTCTTCAACAAGTATTGCATTTAAGTCCCTCATACAAGATCAAATGTCTAACACATTGACCCAAGATGGGGCATATGCTACACATTCTAAAATTATAAGAGAAGACCCCTTATAATCTTTTCTTTATATGAAAGGCCTAAATGCAATAAATGCTTACCTTTATTAGATATTTTGAATTTTCTTTTGAGATGGGAAGAGAGACTCAAGAGAGGAGAAAAGGTAAAAATCTATATGAACTAAGACTCAGTCCTAATTGAAAATTAAAGGGAGTGATCCTAATGGTTTGTGAGGTTTCAAAACCTAAAGTCTAAAGAAAGAATGAATTAAACAATTCACTTCTAAAGTAGAAGATGAATTGTAATTCAAAAAGGGAAAGTGATGAGTTATTAAGAAAAAAGCACATAAGTGCTTAACAAAAGACTAGATGGAATTGTAGAAGAGAAGGGATAGAAGTTTGAATGTGGATTCCTTATCCACACTCAATTGCAACTTACCAAAGCCCCTACATGGTTAGTAAACATGTATAAGAAGTATAAGAAGCAAAAGAACACTTAATGCACCATAAAGATCAAAAGAATAAGATGAAAGATCAAATCCTATTAATCACAACCAGAATGTACATCATATGGAAAACAAATGATCATTATCATGCAAGTCCAAGTGGATAGGCAACAAACATCATCCATGACATTAGAACATGCTACCATAAGAAAAAGAAGAATGAAAGATAAAAAAAACATGCATGAATGGAACATGTAATCTAAGGATCAGAATTGGAATGAAATGAAAAATGATTCACAAACATCTCACAAGTGTTCATGCATGACACATCAAGACAATTTAAGAAGTGAAAGAAGAAGTAGAATTGAAATGGAAGTTCAAAAAGGGAAAGTGCAAACACAACATGTTAAAGGTGCACAAGGTTCAAATGATAATCAACATGCAAAGATGACATATAATATGTATCAATGACCTATTATGTCACATGAATGTTTCACCAAATATGCAAATGATCATGCAAGTATGTACAAAAGAAATCATGTAAACATGCACAAATATTAAGATGATATGACATGCTATTTGGCTTCAAAGGTAATGCATTAAACAAAAATTAGATGGCCTCATGGAAATTAAGCAAGCATGGTTTAAAGATACACAAATCAGAAGTGAATCATATACCAAAATAACATGCAAGAAATCAAGGCAAAAAGGCTTTATACAATGCACTTAGGTCAAGTATACACATCATACAAAGTAACACACAAATGAACACCAAACATGCCATAAACTGACCTAAAAAAATCAAATAAAAATCACTTAACATACCTCAAGAGACTAATGACTTAATTCAAAAAGAAGAGCATCAAAAAAAATTTTAATGATTAAGAACAAAAATGCACAAATTTATGTATCACATTAAGCATGCACACAAATGAAAAATCAAAGAAAATAATGGAACAGGGGCAAAATGTCATAAAATCAAGAGATGAAATCATCAAAAAATTTATAAATGTCTTAATGATGTTCATGAATTTTTATGGAATTTTATGATGATGTTTGATATTTTTAAAAATTGAAAAGTAAATGTGTAGAAAAAATGAAAATAAAAATGCAATATGTGAATGGGGGTGTGAACTTAGCAAAGCATCAGTTCAATATGATTGGGCCTTAAAATGAGGGGTGTGGGTAGCAGTATGTCATAGGTCTAATTACGCGCAAAACACCATAGTAACTCTGCACTTTCAGTCAACAAAACTTGACTCACTACTACCCATTGGATTGAGTCAAGGTCAAGATTCAGTCAAAGTAATCACATCATGCATATCACAATGCTAGTGCACCATAATAACCATATATGAACACGCACGCAAGCATCAGAGGGGTTAAAATGAAACACGTGGCACACACCATCCTTATTTATTCGCTGGCAACACCACCACCCTTGGATCAAAACAAATCAGACGGACATGAACAAATCTGGCATTCAAAACCCTAATAAAACCTCACCGACCGGAGAGGGACCTCCGGTCACCTTCTCCGGCCATCTCCGGCACTGCAATCAGTCAAACATTCCAGAAATTTATGCAATGCACATCAAAATGTTCAAGAAGTCACGTAGAGCATGAATCTAGGATTAGTTTTCACAAACAACACACAATCAGAGAGAATCGAAGCAATGGAATTAGCCCTAGGTTTTGGATCTAAGCTTCTAAGAAGCTCTATCAACTAGCCAGATTTAGGAATGCTCCTATTGAGCTAAAATCAACCAAACACAAATGATAATGAAGAAAAACCGTGTGTTTAAAGTTTAAAGAAATCAAACCTGAAGTTGACGAAGCTTGGAATACACAAGAATATCAAAAAGAGATGCTTCTTCCTTGAGCTTCACTTGGCCAAATAAAGGCTTGAGAGCTTGACTTCGTGCAAAGAATCAACTGGAACTTGATGCTGAACTTCTTTAGCTGAACCTATGCACTCTTGTTCTTGATCTCCAAAGTGGAATAATGATGAAGATGGAGATGAAATGTGGAAGAAGATGGTGAAACTCGTGTAGAATCAGAGAGAGATTAGAAAGAAAATGAGAGAGAGCTTGGAGTGTTTTGAGAGAATGTGGCAAAATGAAGTTGGAACCCCGATTTGTGAGGTGAAGTTTTATTTTATAGTATGCTTTAACCATGGTTTAGTGAGTCAGTTAAGTGAGTGGCCATTGAGTTAAGTGAGTCATCCCTAACTAACTGAGTCAAGTTAGTTAGGGAGAGTGAGGATATGGTGTGGCTGGTTCATGACAGTTATGGTGGAAGTAATGAGAAATAGCATTGGCACGGTTTGTGTAGCAGCTTACAGCAATAGCTTGTGGTGGAAGTTTCATACATTTCCTTTCTCATGTAAGAAGCAGCATGGTGAAAGGTACGTGCATGAATGATTGGTCAAATGAGGAAAAGAAGCAGCTAGTGATGTGAAGTGTTTGTGGTGTGACTGAACCAAACATGCAACATGCTAACAATGTATCAGTGCCAACATAGGGCTGTTCATAGGTGAAATACTCTCCAACCATTGAACCATTTAGTGAGATTTTGGGGCCTTTGGAAAGAGGATACATTGTAGCACAATGTTGGTTTGAAAATTGAAGTGAAATGGTGCCTCAAACATACCTCAAAATGATCTTAAACAGATGGACAAAGAACTGGTACATATGCGTGCAGACTGGTGGCATGGCTTGGCTGGGACTTAACCAAATTTCAGTTGCATTGACCATACTTTGAGCCATCATAACTCCTTAACCTTTGACCAAATGGAATTTTGTTCAACATGAACATTGAAGATGACACTACAAAGAACAACTTTGATGTTAAAAATTTTCTTATTTGAAGCTTCCTTCTTGATGAAAAATAGGTGGACATTTGGCCCACCAACTGTTTGTTGAAATGACTACGCGCGTGCCTTGAAAATCCTTGGTCATGACATGGTTTTGGCCTACTTTTTCCCAACTTTGATCCACCATATCTCCCTCAATATTTATCCAATGGAGATGTTCTACCCATGGATTTGAAGCTTAAAGCAAGACCTTTTATTGTGGTATGGTGGATTTTTCATTTGATGCTCCAATTTTAAATGGCCTTGGCTCAAAGTCTGGTGCAAAATGGCCAGAACTTGCTATTTTTAGTAACCCTTCTTCATCCAAAAATGGCAACTTTCTACATCTTGATTTTTTCATGATTCCTTTGGAGTTTCTTGATCAAATTTTGCACATTGGTCACATATAACATAAATTTTATGAATTTGGCCTTAAAAAGTCAAGAGTTGACTTTTTCCACTGATTATTTGACTTGACCCCTATTTCTCTGATTTTTTATCTTTCTTCCAATTGAACCACTTCTAAAACCAATTGAGAGGTGATTTTCCACATACATACACTTAAGAACATATAGAATACCATGACATCAAGTTTTGTCCAAAAAATCAAAGATATCCTGATTTTATTAGAAACCCTAATTTTGACCCCCTCTGGTTAGGAGGGAAAAATGCAGTCTTCAATTTCAAATTCCTCAGAGTATGTTGTGTATCCCTTTAAAGAATGATGAGATATGCCACTTGAGATTGATTTTGGATCAATGAGCTATCTCTTTTGAGGGTTTTCCTTCAGTTTTTGAACCTCTTGCATGTTGAAGTATGTATTGCTTCAATCTCCCATTGGATCTCACTTCCTTGAGATTGTGGATGATCAATTGAGATGGTATGAGACATGAGAGACTCTTGGCTTGCCTTGAGGCAACTTGATTGACCTTTTTGTGCTTTGAATGATCCCTTGATTGTCCACCTTCCACCTGATCACATGCCTTGATGGTAAGAGGAATGCTATGCTTCATTTTTCTATGTTAAATGCAATGCAATGCTAATGAGATGGATATGATATGATATATGATAATGCTAAACTATGATGCCAAAAGGGGAGAGCAAATTTTGGGGTATTACATCCATCAACTCTGAGGTTGAGGAAAAAATGCCATTCGCTCTGAGATTGAGAAAATTTGAAGCAAACAATAACACTGAGGTTGAGGAAAAGGTAGACATCAACTCTGAGGTTGAGAAAAAAACCATAACTTCAACTCTGGGGTTAGAAGAAGGATATACGTAAATTCTGAGGTTGGAGACATGCCACAATACGTCTACTCTGAGGTTGGAGACGAAAGGCGTCAACTAGGAGTTTTGGGAAGAAAGGGATATTCATCAACTCTGAGGTTGAGAAAAGGTACACGACAGCTTTGAAGTTGGCAAGGTGGGTGTCAACCCTGAGGTTGGAGAAAAAAGGAGGTGCTCATCAGCTCTGAGGTCGAGAAAAGAACCACGACAACTTTGAAGTTGGTAAAGAAAAGGATATTTCATTAACTTTGAGGTCAAGAAAAGATATACGACAACTTTGAAGTTGGTAAGAGGAACATCCACAACAACTTTGAAGTTGGTGAAAAGAGGTGTTAACCCTGAGGTTGGGGCAGAAAAAGATATTCATCAACTCTGAGGTTGAGAAAGAAAATTGTACGACAACTTTGAAGTTGGTATAAAGAGGCGTCAACTATGAGGTTAGGACAAAATAAATATTCACCAACTCTGAGGTTGAGAAAGAAAAGTGTACGACAACTTTGAAGTTGGTATAAAGAGGCGTCAACTCTGAGGTTAGGGCAAAAGAAATATTCACCAACTCTGCGGTTGAGAAAGAAAAGTGTACGGCAACTTTGAAGTCGGTATAAAGAGGTGTCAACTCTGAGGTTGGGGGCAAAAGAAATATTCACCAACTCTGCAGTTGAGAAAGAAAAGTGTACGACAACTTTGAAGTTGGTATAAAGAGGCGTCAACTCTGAGGTTGGGGGCAAAAGAAATATTCACCAACTCTGAGGTTGAGAAAGAAAAGTGTACGACAACTTTGAAGTTGGTATAAAAAGGCGTCAACCCTGAGGTTGGGGCAAAAGAAATATTCACCAGCTCTGAGGTTGAGAAAGAAAAGTGTACGACAACTTTGAAGTTGGTATAAAGAGGCGTCAACTCTGAGGTTGGGGCAAAAGAAATATTCACCAACTCTGAGGTTGAGAAAGAAAAGTGTACGACAACTTTGAAGTTGGTATAAAGAGGTGTCAACTCTGAGGTTGGGGCAAAAGAAATATTCACCAACTCTGACGTTGAGAAAGAAAAGTGTACGATAACTTTGAAGTTGGTATAAAGAGGCGTCAACTCTGAGGTTGGGATCACTGTTTTGATTGTGGGTTGATCTGGGCTTTCGTACAAGGTACCCAATCTGGCTTATGCTTCGATGCATGTTTGAATTTTCTTTCTATGGCGTAATGCTCCATATGAAATGGAAATGCTACGCGTTTTGAGGATGCAAAGCAATGATGATTACTACATGCAAGAATGAGAGGACTCTCCACTGGGGAATGCGCAAAATAGCACAAACAGACTTTGCTGAGGAAGGGATCACCAATATCTAATCTCCTGTACCACCAATAACCATTGGTGCTGCAAACCCTGTCGGGGAACCGCAAGCTGAATTGTGAACTCTGTTGGCGAGATGCCAATAAAGATTGGACTTTGAACCGCTGAGAATGCCAATAACCACTGTACTTTAACTTGCAGGGAAATACCACCTGACTTTTGAGGAAGAGAATACTCTGACTTCTCACCGTCTTCAAACTGCTTGAAAATATTCCACTGTCTTACCCTGCTGAGAATGAGGAATCCACCTTCACCGCTGGGGGTAGAAAATCTTAATAAATAACCCTTTTCGATTTGAGGACGACTCTCTGCTTGGGGAAGAATAACAATTCCAACACCTTGTTGGAAACAGATACCCTCTGGCACCTTGTTGGGGAAGAGTCTTAGTGCTTCAAGTTTCTACTGACCCATTGCATACCGATTATCAGGAGTGAACAACGGTTCCCTCCTGACTTGCCCCAGACTATAATGTCTAATGAGAGAAATCGTCTCAAGAGGATTTTACAGAAGATCGGCGTTCACACTGCCCCAGGGTCTTCAAACTCTTGGAGAAATTTATTGGATCTTGGCGTAACTGCCCCAAACTGCATGATCTATGAAGGAATTTGCCTCGAGAGGACTTGTAATGACTTGAAATAATTTGCCTCAGTATTTTGAACCTTGAAGAAGTGTTCTCGATTAACCGTCTTCTGGAGAGGATAACTTCTCATGCTCCGGAGGTGGCCTGCCTCGATATGAGCTTTGGAGTGACTTTGCCCCTGATCTTCGAATGAATGCCCCAGCATAACTGAACTTCTGAGAGATTTTTCGACGTGACTGCCCCAGATTGGCTACATCTTAACACGACTTACTGGGGAGAGCCCACTCTGCACTGAGTCTTTTGGCAACATGCCCCTTGATATGAATGTCCTTCAGAATTTTCATGCATCCCAACTCGGCAGGATCAAGCTTCTCGACTGTCGTTCATTGTGCAAGCTTCATTGATGGTTAGGCACATGTATGCAAGCAGAACAAGTTTATTATGAGAATGATAATTCTAATGCAACAAACACGTTAACCTTGAAGTTTATTGAAAATATGTCGCAAAACCCTGTGAATGAGTCACTAGTTACGACATTGATTTTTGAATGGAAAACAATACGCACATGCAATACCAACAAAAATATTATTAGTACAATTCATGGGAGTCAGGAACGCTATCCTATTGAAGTACGCCTTAAGAATAAACCCTACTTCAATTTGGACTTTTAAGGGTTGTAACGTGGTCTGGTTCATGGTTTTAGAAAAAAGGATTTATGGCTCAAAATTTGTTTGTACCCACCCATTCTCCTTGATGTTCTCCAGTCTTACGTTCACTTAATTTGGCACAAGTGCTCATCTCCCAAAAGGGTTTTTTTGTGAGGATCAATGGTTAAGGAACCCATGAGGTCTTTGAAATGACAGTCACCCCTTTTGTCTTCAATGTTTCGGTCACACGACTTATTCCTTATCGAGGATTTTCCCTTTTGAGCATTTCTTTTTCATTTTTCGCTTCTTTATTTCCATGATTTTGCTTGGACTGATTCTTTCTAAATTTTTTGATTTTGAAGTCCAGCGGGATGCCCTAACTTTTTCCTAAGTCGCTTATTTTCAAGTTTGGACTTAGCGGGCTTTCTCTTTTTATTCTTTTTTGTTCTTCTCTTTTTTTTTGAACCAATCGTGTGACACTGGTTGTCTGACTTATTTGAAAGGGTTGTGACTACCTCATTACTTGGTCGATGAGGGATAACCATTGTTTTCACATCCTTTGACCTCTTCAAGGTAATGGATCCTCAGATGCTCACTTCTTTCGAAATTTGAACGCTTGGTCAAATTACTGACAACTACCCTGCCCCTGGTTAAATGTGAGGGTTTTTTCGAATGAAAAGAAACTCATACTTCAAGGCTCAAAGGGGTTGACGAGGTTCTATCTCCCTTATATCTCCGGTGTTTGGGGATTTGAAGCAATGCCTGTACATCCTCAACAGGGTTTTATCCAAAAGCATATAACCAAAGAATTTGCGTTTTTTCTTCATCATCCTCCCTCCAAGAGTTTAAGCAAGAAAATTGGTATTGCAATGCGTAGAAACATTATATGAATGAATAAAAATGAATTACTTCAAGAAAAAACATATTCATTGCATTAAAACATCATTCAGAACACAAACAAGTTTTTTATGCATACAATGCTTTAACAAGAAATGAAAAACTACAAATGAAAATGCAGTAAAGAAGCTGAAGATTGCCATTGCTAAGGAGGCTTGATTCTGTCTGGACGTCCTTGAAAACTGAGTGCTCACTTGAGATAGGAGGCTTCAATTGATGTACATATCATCTTCAGTGAATGCAATGATCTCTGAGTCCACCAGGACTTGCACCTTGTGCTTGAACACATTGTAATTTTCAATCGAATGACCCGGTGTGTCTGAGTGATACTCGCATCTAGCATCCAGATCATAATCAGGAGGAATGGGGTCAGGGACAGGCTTGGCATCCCTTAGTTCAACCAGAGAACTCTCAAGTAGACAGGCAAGAACATCACTGTGAGGAATAAGGAGTGGATCGAACCTTCTCGCAGGCCTTCATGATCTTTGCTGTCTCTGTTGCTGAGGAGCATAAGGTCGCTGATACTGAACAGTCCGTTGAACAATAGGAGGAATATACACAGCACTAGTTTCTCCTTCCTTTCCCTTAGAGGACCCAGCATAAGGTTTCTTTGCATCTTCAGCAGTAATTCGAATCTTTCCCATTTTGATGCCATTTTCAACTCTTTCTCCGGCCAATACAAGACCTGAAAATCCAGCTGACAAACATCCAACCAATTTCTCATAATAATTCCCCTGAATCGTATCCATGAACATATCAACAAGCTCTCTTTCCAACATTGGAGGTTGAACTCGGGAAGCCAATTCACGTCACCTCTGGGCGTACTCTTTGAATCTTTCGTTTTGTCTCTGAGAATGATTCTGCAATTGTATCCTATTGGGCGCCATGTCCGTGTTGTATTGGTAGTGCTTAATGAAAGCTTCTGCCAAATTTCTCTAGGTTTTAATATGTGTTCTCTCCAAGCTCATATACCAGTCTAAAGATGCCCCAGCTAGGCTGTCCTAAAAGAAATGCATCAGCAGCTTCTTGTCATCCGTGTAGGTAGACATTTTGCTGGAATATGCCCTGATGTGAAGCTTGGGGCAGGTGGATCCATTGTACTTTTCGAAAATAGGTGCCCTGAACTTTGGAGGAATCTTCACACCTGGGACCAATCCTAAGTCAGACATGTCCATGCCCAGAGTATTCTGGCTCTTTAAAGCCTCCAATATCTCCTCAAGCATACGAAGCCTCTTGTCCGTCTCAGTAGGGAAATTCATCTCAGCATCATAAAATCGTTCATCCTGATTATCCACCTCCCGATGAGGAATAGGAGTCTTAGCAGCACTTCCTCTGGGTTAACTCGTAGGAGAGGGTGGAGGAAGATCAACATGTGGAGGGTTCACAACTCCGCCCGGAGTATTACCAACAACATTCCCATTACCAGCCTTTGGGATAACAACAGCAGCTCTGTGAATAATCGCTCTCAATTCCTCTTGACGTTGAGCCATACCCTGCATCACCTCCATGCACTGAGCCATACGAGTCTAGAATTCTGACAACTCTGCTCGCATCTAATCCATGATTCTCCTCTAGCTGCTTCGAGTTGCGTAGTGGCGAGAAGTCAGGTTTGCACTTCTGGAGACAATACCAAGTCAGAATAAGAACCCCTTCTAAGAATACCTATTATGCATATGAGTATGAGAATGCAAAATGTCATATGATGCAAATGCAAAGACATGGGATCAAGGTATCCATAAATTCTGAATAGTTGTTGTACTGCTGACTGGACAAACCCAAAGGTCTGCTCTTCAAGAGAAAACTGGAATACCAGGCTGATAAGTTCACACTGATAAGAAAACCAGAATACCGGGTAGGTTGAAGGTCAAGGTTACCTGCAAACCTGTAAACACCGGCCCATTCTCACATGTGGGTACTAAAAAGTCGGGATCCTCAGTTTCAGATTCTTGATTTGAGAAGTAATAGTACATTCATCCCTTGGGTTACAATACTATCACCAACAAAGAGGTCGTCCACTGATTCCCCCAAAAATAAGGTCATCCTATGGAAAGTTCCCAGCATTGGGTCCTCGGATCAAGAATGTGTACTGGGTTTTCCATTTCTGGTCTGCCATTATCACATCTCGGGAGGAGTGCCGCAACTGAGTCATCGAGAATGGTCGCCAAAGTCGACAGCTCTCTAGATCAACACCCTGAAATGCACAAGACACCCACGTCAGAATATCTCCCAAGATAGCCTCGTCTGGATGTGAATTTCGTGAACACCAAACGCACCAAGACGGCACGTAGGTCCCACTACTCTCCACTCTAGTCCTAAGTGTACACTCAAGCCTGTGTAATGGGCTTATCTCTCAGAACATCCCAACCTCCCAAATAGAAAACCAGTACAGCACAGCACAGTCCAACATAATAATAAAGTACAATGCAATAAAAAATAGTAAAACAGTAATATACAGTAATACAGTAAACAGCACCACAATAAACACCCAATGAAAATAAACAGACAAGCGCTTGGATTGACTCGCAAAAGGGGATGGACCAGCAAGAGGTCAACCTCTCCCCAGCAGAGTCGCCAGCTGTCGCTCCCGGGATTTTCATCCAAGTACAAACGCAAAAGTGGCGCTGAAACAGAGTCGCCAGCAATGTGTATTTATCCCAAGAGAGGGAAAAGAAACATTGCGTAAACCTGAGGGAAGGTAAAAGACATGGTCTCGCGACCAAGAGAAACGGGTAAGGGAGTCGGTTACGCGAGAGGAAGGTATTAGCACCCCCACGCGTCCATCGTACTCGATGGGATCCACGCTTGCTATTTCGATCAAAGGGTGTCGTCAGCTGGAACTCTGCTGCTACTGGAAAGGAAAAGGAACTGAACGGAAAAGGACGGAGAAACGGGGGAGAAAAGAAAAGGAAGTGACTCGGTAGGACATCGCTCGTCCTAGGCCTACGTATTCCCTCGTTCAATGGGAAAGTCAGAGTCAACGTAGTTCGGACTACGGCTTGGGGAAAAAGAGAAGGATGGTGCTCGGAGAGATCTCGCACGATCTCCTGCCTACGTATCCCGCTCGCACGCGAGAATAAGAGCGACGTAGTTCCCCTCACTAGGGATGGATTTGCTTTGTTTGTATTTTTTAGGTGGAATACGTCAACGTTTGCGCTCCAGCAGTTAGGTGTCGCAGCTCGTTGTACGGAGTCTTAGGCATTTACCTGTTTGCGGTAGAACGGAAGTGACGCATCCTTAACTAAAGGAGTGAGGAGATGAGAAGAGAATTATTTGTTTTTGTCTTTTAAAGAGAACTGATCTGATTATGATGTGTTTATAACGCATATTACATTAAAGTCTATGACATATGATCGAATGCCCCGCATATCGACCCAAGACGGGACGTACGCTAAACACTCTAAGAAAGTGAAAGAAGATCCTCCACTATCTTATCTCCCACATGCAAGGCTCATATGCAATACATGTTAATCCTTTATTAGATGTTTTTACTTTTGTTTTGAGATGAGAAAGAGAGACTCAAAGGGTTAGGAAAGAAAGAAGTCTAATAGGGGAAGACTAACAACCCTAATGTTATCATGCATGGATTTCCTATGGTTATGTGGAGTGTAAGAACGACCTAAGTCTAAAGAAGAGAGAGGGATAACACTATCTAATGCTTATCCTACCTCACCTTAATAAAAAATTAAGGATGAGCTAGGATCCCAAAGGGGTGTGAAAAAAAGTTGTACACAAAGCATTATATCATGTTATTCCAACACATAAGAGAAAGAGATTAAACAAGAAAAACAGTGGCTACAACAGCGCTACAGCATCCATAGAGCAGTAAAAAGTGGTACATAAGCAAGACAGCTTATAACAGCACATGATTCAGCACAAAAGGAGCTATAAAAAGTCAAACAGCAGCACATATAACAGCATGTGTGCACATAGACAGCAGTAGAAAATCATGGCAGCATGTATTAAAAAATGATTCATTCATGAAAAACAATCATGCATCAAGCCTCACACATTCTTCAATCAAACATGATCACAATCGTATCACAACATGGTAAACAACCTTGACATTATCATGAAAGAATGCACAACTTTGAATACATGAACAAACCAAATCAAGTATGCACCTCATGGAATTGAATGCAAGTAAGCATGCACGACACAACAACTCCAGTAATACAAACATTAATTCATAATTAGCATGCTCAAGGAGTGTGTGCTATGTGTTCATCGCATCAAGAACGCAACAACGCAAACATTATCATAAACGATAAAAAAAAAACCAAGAGTCGCGTGTCGAAAAATCATGCCCATGCAATAGTGTGAGGTGAAACGGCTCAGGAATAGTCCATAAATCATCAACATATTAATCCATGAAGTTGAGTCATGCAAAGGATCTCAAACAAACAAGGAAATGCAAGAAAATCACATTTTGCAGCAGTGGTAACTGGTTACAGCATAACTGCTAACCGGTTACACAGTTCAAAATTGCACAAATATGCTGAAAAATACACAGTGTAACCGGTTACGGCGTAACTGATAACCGGTTACTCTAGGACAGTAATGAAAAAAATCAGTTCCAAAAGCACTTTACAGCAGCAAATCACTTCTCCAAACATCCAAATGATCATGCAATCAATTAATCACGAAATTCATTGAATTACAGTCATCAAACATCAATTGAATCCAATAATCAACAACATCAAGAATCAAATTCAAACAAATGGATCCAAATCAAAAATCACCAAAGATCTACATCGAATAAGTTGCAAATAAGCTAAATCAAGTATAGATCTGAGGAAAACCAACCTACAAAGCGGAGATTTGCTTTGGTGATTGTTGCAAAGTGATCTTGGTGCAGAAAATTAAAGAAAACCAGAGATTCCTCGATTAGTAGCCGAAACGCGTCGAAACCGAGCAAAATCGCAAAAAATCACCGAGATCGAACTTGCACCAAAATAAATGGTGTGAAACCCTTGGATTGAAGTAGAATAATCTGAACTTCTAGAAATCCAACCAAAGAAAGCTGAATGATGGAGTTTGAGCTCAAGAATTAATCACTTTTCAATGTGAAAAGTGATTATCCTTCAAGAAATAAGAGCTTTTGGTGAGGGTTTGGAAGAGAGATTGAGATGAAGGTGTAGAAGTAGCAGAAAGTTCAGAGAGAAAATGAGAGAATTGAGAGTGAAAAGTGTGAAATTTTGTAGAATGGTTCTCCCCCCTTTGAAAAATGAGTGAAGGGTTTCTTATATAGACTTTTGGTTTGGAGTGTGGGAGGTTTGGGATTAGCTTTGGACTTAGCTTTGGGTTTGGAGCTAGGGTCGGAGTTAGTTACACTCAACTCACCGAGTCAAGGTAGTTAACTCGGTTAGTTGGGATCAACTCGGAAACAATCCCAAGGTGAACTTCAACATCCAAAGGTGGGGATGCTTGGAAAACAAGGAATATGGTGCACTCAATTTGAAATGAAACATTAGAATAAATGCCCTTGGAATTAATTGAATTGAAATGTCTAGAGATGTCTAGAATATTCCACTTGCTGCTAGAATGCTGTAGAATCAAAGACCCAAGTGTGTGCAATGGTGCTATCATGAAAAAGCAGCAGAATATGCAAAATTTGCCTGTGTTAACCAGTTACAGCATAACTGCTAATCGGTTACACAGTTCAAAATCAGCCCAATTACTCAAAACTTCAACATGTTAACCGGTTAACATAATTGCACAGTAATTGTGTTAACCGGTTAACCAGGCCAAAATTTGTCCATTTTGCTTGAAAAATGATGTTGTGGCTCCGGTTTCGATTCTCTACTCCGTGCTCTGCTGGATATCCATAGAATCCCCTGTTTAAAGAACATCGTGATCCTATGCCTTAGGAAGACCAATGATATATGTATGATGTTTTATGACCTATATAGAATGCAAATGAATGAAGCATAAGCCTAAAAAGTTAGAAAAAATGAGGGCAAATTTTGGGGTACTACACTATGATGGGTACTTTAGGGAAGGTTCCACAACGGTCAATGATTCTGATCCCGTCAGAGATTCGATTGTGTCAATCGATGTCAGAGTTGCTAAGAGACATGATTCTCTGCGACCAACGTAAAGTATTCTTTTGATCCCAAAAAGCAGCAGACTTGGGTAAATGGGAAGTGAACCATTTGTATAGCAGGGGTACACATTATGTGATCATTCCTCCGCTGTACAAATTCCTTAAGTGTATAGAATGATAAGCATCTGCGAGCAAGGTTGGAACGGGGTTTCCAATCAGGAAAATCTTAATGGCATTGATATCAACGAAGCTATCAATGTTGGGAAACAGAAATAACCCGTAAGTGAGCAAAACAAAGATGCTCTCGAAAGCAGGCACATTCCTTATACTAGCAAAGTATAGAGCTTTCTTTATCAAAAACTGGGCTGGCAGACCCTGGATTCCACCCATAGCGGTCATGTGAGTTCTGACTTCTAACTCGTCCAAATGGATTGCTCTTGCTATGGTCTGATCTTTTGGAATTTCTTCCAGTCCAGAAAAGGGAGATTGGTCAGTAATGGGTTAATCAGTCAGGTGAGAGTACTCCTCCAGTGTTGGTGCTAGCTAATAATCCAGGAATGTGAAGCAGTGATAGACCAGATCGTAGAACTGGATGAGTGTGGACAGGATTCCTTTAATTACATGGACCCTTAACAGAGACAACAATCCTCCAAACTTAGCTCTGAAAGCATCAGGGTTGGTGATCATCCTCGCCAAACCTCTTAAATACTCTAATTTTGGAACCTTGAAGGTGTACTATTGAGTCTTTCTTCTACCGAAATCCATAACGCAATCTTTGTCTCTGACATTTGTAATCATTGTCTCAGTTTAATTTGAAAAAGAGAGACTAGAAGAGAAAATTTTTCTTTGTTTAAATGTTTTTTAATGAAATGAATGCATGAATGCAGCACACAAAAACATAGAAAAAACATGGGATCAAAGGTTCGGTGTCATGAAGTCAAAGCTCTACCCACCCCCAAAGGTTTTACTGGTGATTTTTTGTACCTGTCCGCAAAATAATTGACCCCTCTTGGGATAACAACGGCAGGCTGGAATCACCCGAGCGAGCTGATGTATCTTAGAGTAATCTCAAATGAGGGTAGTATCGCGTGACAACTATTTCCAATAGCTTCCGCACTACAAAATAGTAACATGGTCTTAGTCTACTAAAATCCTCAGCTTCTCAGATAACCCAATCGAACAATCTACTTTCAACAACCAAAGTCGTATAGGCATTGAATCTGCAAAGGGTATCTCCACTGATTCGATGGTCTACCGGGACCTCTTGTTTGGGATTCACTCCCTGTAAGATTACCCGTCTCATGCCATCACCTATCTTAGGTGTATACTCAATCTTTCCAGATGCGGCATCACCCGCAGTCCCATTAGCAGAAAAATAATCATGAATATCAAGTAGGAAAAGCAATATATATATATATATATATATATATATATATATATATATTCATTCCTAAAGCTAACATCCTAGACCTCTTAGGAGCTATAATAATCCTAGTCCTATACAGACAATGACTCCCCAGCAGAGTCGCCATTTTCCTGTAGCGAGCGATTTTTGTCGGTGACGCGACCACCTTATCGCTGGGTTTTCCTCACCGCAATGGTAGGAGGGGGTGCTACTTTCTGATTTCTTATTTATCCCATGAAGCTGGAAGGGAAAGGGAAGGTATATAAAACTAACCTTGCACACGAATGTCTAACAGGACAAACGCTTAAAGAGATTGGGGGGTCCGGGGTCAGGTTATACAATGGGCAGTTGTCAGTTACCCATCTTATATGTGGTTATCCATTGGATATTAGCTTTAGCTTTTGCTTTGTACTTGGTAGTGTTTATCTGTTAACAGGTTGGGAAAGTTTCTTGGGAAATGAGACGGAGAGAGTAAGATTGAGTTTTTGTTGATGTTTTTGGTAAGGTTTGGGACCTAAGTTTTGATTGATGTTTGTAGGTATTAGACCTAGTGTTTTGGATTAGTATGCTCGCTAAGATTTCGCAATCTTATGCCTACGTATTCCCGTTTAAACGAAACAGGGAAATCAGAGCAATCGTAGTTCCTTCTATTCTAAGGGAGGAAAAAGATGTTTTGGTATCTCTTTCAAAGCCCAAGACACAGGCTAAAAGGAGTATTTGTATCTTGTTCAAAGCCCAAGATTGAAGCTAAAAGGTTGACTGAAAGAGAATTTGTCACCTCTAAAGAGGGATTGTTGATTTTTATGTACCTTGATCAAAGCCCAAGGTTGAAGCTAAGAGGTTGATTGACTCCACTAGGGAAGTCCTTATACAAAGCCTAAGAGGAGGTTGTATGAGACCGACTCAACAAGAGAGTGGATATATTGGTGTCTTGTACAAAGCCCAAGACGGAGGCTAAAAGGGACTAACTCTTTGGGGATATCCTTATATGAAGCCTAAGAGGAGGTGATCAGTCACCATTAGTACGAGGTATTTCACTATTTAACTGTAAGTAAATCAGGTAAACTCTGTGATTTTAAGCGGTTTTAGTTAGAATTAGGATTATTTTAATAATATGCAGTGTGTCATTACTTATGAGTTTCTTGAGGATATTTTACACTTTTGGTATGTTAGCAGGTCAAACACAGGTTTGGAAGCTCAGAGGATTAAGCATCAGATGCGGAACTGAGCCGGAGCGAGAAAACAGAAGAAAAAGCCAAAAAGTGGAGGATCTACTGCCCATACGCGTAATACTCTAGCTGTTACGCTATGGCCCCTAGCTTACGCGTATCATACGCATTCCAGCAGAGGGATGATTTTTTAGAGGAAAAACAGGCCTTTTGCCAATACGCGTAATGGCTTGGCCTTATGCATATCAGGTTGCTTGCTGGTAGGCCCTTCTGCTCATATGCGTAGGAGAATGAGCTGCGTACCAGGTCATTACGCGTAACATGTTGGTCAATACGCGTAATGAACCCAAAAATTTCAGAAAGCCCAAATTTCACCTATTTATTGCCAGAGCGCGATTTTACCAGGGTTAGGCGATTTTTAAAAGAAAACGCGCGATTTGAAGGCTGGAAGCGCAGATATTTGTCAAGGTTTCATATGTTCAAGTGTTTTTCTGACAATTGAAGATAGATTCCTCACGAAATTCTGTAATGACAACAATTCTTATTTTTGTTTTATTTATGATTATGAGTGGCTAAACCCCTCATTGCTAGGGGGTGACCCTGATTCTGAATGTAACGTATTCTAATTTATTCAATGCATTGACTATTTTTATTCATTAAACTTGGTTTGTTCTTATTACCGTTCTTCATGCTTTATCTGTCGGACTAACGGATTCTGACCTTTAAAAATGTTTTGGCTGGACATCAATTTGTTTATTGATCTGGATAAGAACTTTGGATAATAAATATTACCTAGGACTAGGGGTGTTTTATCCGAACCGGAAATTCTTGATATTTGAATGCTTGGGTATGAACATGATTATCTATGGACATAGTAATTAGGTTACATAACCAAAGATTTTTTCACTGAGGACTCGTGATTAGATGCCCTAGAGAACCGGAAATCAATTATTTTGGATTACTATTATTGCATTGGTAAATCACTATTGTTACAGGAAGTTTCATTCACCGAACCCTAGCAATTTACTCATATCTGTTCCATGTTCAACTGTTTACTTGCTTTCTTTAATTGCATTTTTAGTTAAAAAATTATCAAACTACCAAGAATTTTTGTTTAATTGAAATCATCTTTGAACTTTGTATCGTCAAGCAGTCCTTGAGATCGACATTTGGGCTCGTCCCTTTATTACTACAATAGGCAAAATAGTACACTTGCTATTTTCCTATCAAGTTTTTGGCGCCGTTGCCGGGGACTGCCAAAGATTATAGAGTTCAACGATTTTTTTAATTAGAATTTTGTTGCTCTGCAACCAAAATTTTATTTTCTGTTTAATTTTATTTTTCTTTTTATTGTTACTAATCTCTGTCTAATATGTGAATGCGAGGTAAGGCCTCAGCTGATTTTCATTTTGACGCAGAACCAAAGAGAACTTTGCATGTTAGGCTCAGACAAGCTAAAAGTGAAAGACTGGCAACATCTGACACAGAACTAGTGATTGAAGGACACATCTCGGCTCATTCTGAAGATACTGATTCAAAAACAGATTCACATCCAGACACTGTTAACATGGCTGCAGATCCACCTTCAGTGGAAAGACTCTTGGGTGATTATGGCAGAGAGAATAATCTAGCAGTGCGGTTGACAATAGTTAACCAACCAGATAATGCTGCCCACTTCCAGTTGCACCCGTCAACTATCCGTCAGTTGGAAAGTAAGCCTTTTGCAGGAAAGATCAATGAAGATGCAACCAAGCACCTACAGAGGTTCCTGACTATGACTACATCATTGAAAATTAAGGGGCATTCTGAAGAGGCAAAGAGGCTGGTTATGTTTCCATTCACCTTATCTGAGGACGCTGAAGAGTGGTTTTATTCCTTACCTATAGGAAGTATTACTACTTGGCAACAGATGGAAACCGCCTTCTTGAATGAGTACTTTCCCGCTTCTGTGTATATCCCGTAAGAGGTATGACATCCTAAATTTTAAACAGAAGGACGGAGAGTCACTTGGAGATGCGTACAAAAGGTTCAAGAGGTGTTTAGTTGCATGTCCTACACATAATTTGGATGCAACTGAACAAATGCAAAATTTTGTAAATGGGCTAAAGATGAAAACTAAGCAACTTATTGATACAGCTGCTGGTGGCTCATCTAACTTTTCAACAGCCACTGGTATCAAAAAGATCGTCGAAACTATTGCTGCAAATGAGCATTTAGAACTATATGACCGTACTATGAGTCAACCTGAAAGGAAAAATTGACTTGAAACTGGCAAATCAGGTAGTGAAGATGGAAGATTAGATTGCAGCTGAAGTGGAAAGAAGATTGAAAGCTATGAATTCAGGTACCCAGACTGTAGCTCAAGTTTAACCGGTTTAGACAGTGATTTGTGAAATCTGTGGTGGACCACACTTTGCCATGCATTATGTTGCCACTGCGGAACAAGTGCAGACTATTAATTACTTGAGGCGGAATAATCCATATTCAAATACATATAATCCGAGGTGGAAAAATCATCCTAATTTCTCCTGGAAAGATCAGCAGGGTAATGTTCATAAGCAGGGACCTCCACAGCAACAACCACCTTACCAGCAACAGTATCAACCGCAACAGCAACCCTATCAGCAACAGGTACCAAAGAAAGAAAATTGGGAGATTGCTATAGAAAAGATGGCTGCTCAGAGTGTTCAATTTCAGGAAGAAACCAAAAATAATCAGAGGAACACCAATGCATCCATTAAAAATCTGGAAGTTCAATTGGGTCAGATAGCACAACAGATAACAAGTTCTAAAGCACCAGGTGCCTTACCTAGTGCAACTGTGACAAATCCGAGAGAACACAATAATGTAAGTACGGTAACAACAAGAAGAGGAAAATCTGTTGAAGAACCTGAAAAGAAGGATGAAGAGGAAGAACAATTTCTTGAAGTGGACCTTGAAATCCTAGAAAACAAGACACCACCTGAGGAGGAAGTGGTACTACAGCCGGTGGTGCAGGAAAAGCCCACTGAACCAAAACCCATCATTAAGCTCCCATTCCCACAGACAAACAAAAAGAAGAAGCAAGAATAGAAAAATTTCCAGAAGTTCGTAGAGATGTTCAGGAAATTAGAAATCAACATTCCATTTTCTGAGGCACTCGAGCAGATGCCTATCTATGCCAAATTCATGAAAGACATCATCTCCAAGAAGCGCACCACTGACACTGACCCTGTTATACTAACTTAAACTTGTAGTGCTATTTTGCAGGGTATGAAGATTCCAGTGAAGAAGCCAGATAGAGGCTCAGTTACTATTCTGTGCACCATTGGAGATAGGTCCTTTAAAAGGGCACTGCTTGATTTAGGGGCTAGTGTGAGCCTGATGCCATTGTCTATTTACAGGAAGCTAGGAATTGGAAGTGTTCAAGATACCAGAATGACACTCCAATTTGCAAATCATTCAGTTAAAAGACCATTTGGGGTAGTTGAAGATGTTCTGGTCAAAGTTGATAAATTTGTATTTCTTGTTGATTTTGTGATTTTGGAAATGCCAGAAGATGAGGAGATACCTCTGATTCTGGGAAGACCTTTCTTGGAAACGGGTAGATGTATGATAGACATGGAGGGAGGTACCATAACCCTCAAAGTCTATGATGAAGAGCTAAGAATTAATGTTCGGAATACTATGAAGCATAAAGAGGATATAGGTACAAACCACTCAGTGGAAGTGATTGATCAGATAGTGACCAGCATCACTCAAAGCAACTTCCCTGAATCACCTTTGGAAAGAGTTCTGAGTTTGTCAGCAAAAAAGATTGAGGACAATGATGATGAGAAAGAAAAAGAAGTTCTTGATATGCTTGATGCACAACCACCTTGGTTGAAATCCAGACCACACCGGTGGGAGGATCTGAGAGCTTCACCAGAAACAGATACTGAAAAGGGAAGTGAAACAGGTACAAGTTCTGAATTAAAACACTTACCTGTGAATTCAGAACTTGGATGGACTATTTGGGATTTGAAAGGAATTAGTCCCACAATATGTATGCATAAGATACTGATGGAGGATAATCAAAAACCAATAGTACAACCCCAGAGGAGGTTAAATCCAGCGATGAAAGAAGTGATAAGAAAAGAGGTTGTAAAGTTGTTAGATGCAGGATTGATTTATCCCATTTCTGATAGTTCTTGGGTAAGTCCTGTGCATGTGGTACCAAAGAAAGGAGGAACCACAATGGTTGTAAATGAAAAGAATGAACTGATTCCAACTCGCACAGTAACAGGTTGGCGAGTATGTATTGATTACAGGAGACTCAACACTGAAACAAGGAAGGATCATTTTCCCCTTCCTTTTATTGATCAGATGTTAGAGAGACTTGCAGGTCACGAGTACTATTATTTTCTGGATGGATACTCGGGGTACAATCAGATTGCTGTAGCCCCAGAAGATCAGGAGAAGACCGCATTTATATGCCCTTATGGTATTTTTTCCTACAGACGGATGCCATTTGGGTTATGCAATGCCCCAGTGACTTTCCAGAGGTGTATTACATCTATATTCGCCGATATGCTTGAAAATTATATGGAGGTGTTTATGGATGACTTTTCTGTTTTTAGTTCTTCTTTTGATCATTGTTTAGCTAACTTGTCTCTTGTTTTGCAAAGATGCCAGGAAACTAACCTTATTCTCAACTGGGAGAAATGTCATTTTATGGTGCAGGAAGGTATCGTGCTTGGACACAAAATTTCCTGCAAAGGAATTGAAGTGGACAGAGCAAAAGTCGAGGTGATAGCTAACCCCCCACCTCCGGTGAATGAAAAGGGGATAAGGAGTTTCGTGGGTCATGCAGGTTTTTATCGCTGGTTTATCAGAGACTTCTCAAAAGTTGCCAAACCGTTGACTGATTTGCTTGTCAAAGACAAGCCGTTTAATTTTGATAACAATTATATGGTAGCTTTTGAGACGCTGAAGAGTAAGTTGATCACTGCTCATGTTGTAATTGCCCCCGATTGGTCTTTACCTTTCAAAATTATGTGTGATGCAAGTGACATTGCTGTAGGGGCAGTCCTCGAACAAAGAAAGGACAAATTGTTGCATGTGATTTATTATGCGAGTCATGTCCTTAACCCGACCCAAATGAATTATGCAACTACCGAAAAGGAGTTGTTGGCCGTGGTTTATGCTTTTGACAAGTTCAGGTCATATCTGCTTGGTTCTAAAGTTATTGTGTATACTGATCATGTTGCTTTAAAGTATTTGTTTGCTAAGCAGGAATCAAAGCCAAGGTTGTTGAGATGGATACTCCTCCTCCAGGAGTTTGATTTGGAGATCAAGGATAAAAAGGGGTGTGAGAATACGGTTGCTGGCCACTTGTGTCGCATGTCCCCAATAAAAGAAACTGAAGAGGAGCACCCCATTCAAGATACATTTGTTGATGAGAGAATACTTGTTGTTACTGGTGTACCATGGTTTCTTGACTATGCGAACTATGTGGTAGGTGGGGTTATACCTGATGACTTTAATTCTCACCAAAAGAAAAAGTTTCTTTATGATTGTAGGTTATATCTATGGGACGACCCATTCCTATACAAAAAGGGGGTGGACGGTTTGATCAGAAGATGTGTTCCCGAATGTGAGCAGACAGATATTCTGAAAGCGTGTCATAATTCTGAGTATGGAGGGCATTTTAGTGGAGATAGAACAACAGCAAAAGTTCTCCAGTCCGATTTGTATTGGCCCACTCTGTTCAAGGATGCTCATTATTTAGTCCGAGAATGTGATAGGTGCCAACGAATAGGTAATATCACGAGGCGGAATCAGATGCCTCAAAATTCCATGTTAGAGGTTGAACTATTTGATGTTTGGGGTATTGACTTTATGGGACCATTTCCACCATCATTTGGAAAGAATTACATATTGGTGGCGGTTGATTATGTGTCAAAGTGGGTAGAAGCTGTAGCATTACCCACAAATGATGCAAAAGTGGTTGTAAATTTCTTGAGGCATAACATCTTCTCTAGGTTTGGGGTACCGCGTGCTTTAATTAGTGACGAAGGTACGCACTTTCTGAATAAACTGATGGAGAATTTTTTGAAGAAGTTCAATGTGAAGCATAAGATAGCCACACCGTATCACCCCCAGACGAGTGGATAGGTTGAAGTTTCTAACAGGCAAATGAAGCAGATTCTCAAAAAGACTGTTAGTGCTTCTCGAAAGGATTGGTTTGTGAAGTTAGATGATGCACTGTGGGCATACCGAACAGCTTTCAAAACACCAATAGGTATGTCTCCCTATCAACTTCTGTATGGTAAGGCTTGTCATTTACCGCTCGAACTCGAGCACAAAGCTTTTTGGGCCTCCAAATTCCTTAATTGTGATCTTTTGAAAGCTGGTGAATCCCAAACGCTTCAACTTCATGAGTTGGAGGAGTTTAGGAATCAAGCTTATGAGAATGCCAAAATTTATAAAGAAAACACGAAAAAATGGCATGATCGGAAGATCCAGAAGAAGGAATTCTGGGAGGGACAGTTGGCATTGTTGTTTAATTCCAGGTTGAAGTTGTTCCCTGGTAAGCTAAAGTCAAGATGGTCTGGTCCGTTCGTCATTCAAAAGGTGTTCCCTCATGGAGCAATAGAGCTAAATAATGAGAAAAATGGAGATACCTTCAAGGTTAATGGTCAGAGGTTAAAACCTTATTATCAGGGCCAAGGAGGACCAGTAGAAAAGGTTAAACTCATCTGAGCATGAGGTAACCCGTCGAGCCATGCGACGTTAAACGAAGCGCTGCTTGGGAGGCAACCCAAGGGAGTTTATGTTTTATTTTAATTATTGTCCGAGTATTTTTAATTTAATTTTGAATTTTTGGGTACGTTTCTCATGTCTTTTGAGTCAAATTTCATCAAGGGAAGGCCTCGGAAAAATGTGGACTTAGAAAAACATTGAAAAGAAAAATTTTTGAGAAAAAATCACATGTCCACTGCCAATACGTTTATGGATTGAGTGTTACACGTATTGGTGTGAGAAACAAGGGACCCCTGGTGAAACGCGTAGCATACGCGTATTGGATCCTTACATGATCTAGTTACGCGTAATGAACCTTAATACGTTTAAGGCCTCAATCTGATATGCGTATCATCCTTCAATACGTGATCTGTTACGCAAAAGTGCAGTTTACACTTAGGTTTCTCGCGTATCATACGCGTAACAGATTCCCTTACGCGTATCACGTGCGTATGATACGCGTATTTCGTTTAGGTTAGGTTTATATTTATTTTCTGTATTGTTGTGCCATTTTTTTGCTTTTCCATTACGTGAATTCTGCGTATTACTCTGTCGATTTTTTTCTCAGACTCACAGGTTTCTATCATGTCTCAATCACCAGAAGAGGTTCAAATTTTTATCACATCTCAACATGAAGCCAGATATGAGCAAATTAAGACACGCAATATAGTTGAAGAGAAGCAATGGGTGTATCAAGATGATACGTTTCCAGAAGTGACTGAACTCCTCAAGAAGCAAAAATTGATCTACTTCAATGATCATATCTGCACTGTTGCAAAGGAAGTAATGTGGGAGTTCTATGCAAATGCTCAAAGAATTAATTCTGATGAAGAGGATCCAACTGAGAATAAAGAGTATGTTTCGTGGGTTAGGGGAAAAGCAGTGAAGTTTGATTGGAAAACGATCAACAGTGTGCTCAAGTGCAAATTCTTTAACTCTGTCTGTCCTTTTGCTGAGTGGAAATGTTCTGATAAGAACAGGTGGCTCTACGACGACATAAGAAGTTTGATTGCAAGACCAGGTCGTGATTGGGTTCCATCGTCCAGGGTTGCTCTGGCTAAGATCATGGTTGTAGACTTAGCGCCGATCTCAAAAGCTATGGCCTACTATATTCATCACAACCTCAGCACAAATCAGGGCGGTTCAGAGCTGATCACTCAGCGTGCTTTACTTCTCTTTCAGTTTCTTAAGCTGAAGCAAGTGAATATTGGACAGATTATTGCTAATGATATGGATGATATTGCTCAATCGTCGAAGAAATCGTTAGGGCATGCGACGGTTATTCACCTTCTGTGCAAGAAGGCTGGTGTGACCGAGCTGAAGGGAACGATGATGTTGAGACCAGCAGCCCCACTGAACGCCTATTGGATGAAGGATCAGACAGTTACTGATGATCAGCCGCGACCTCTGAGGAGAGCACATGACCATGAGGCCAGTGGCAGTGGTGGACAGAGGTCTGAGACATATACTGTCCCACCACCTCCTGCCTTTGATGAGGACTCCTTAGACCACCGTCTGAGGATGTCCACCTTTTGCACGCTGCAAGAGTTCAGCTATCTGTATGGACTTTCGGGTAGACATCTGACACATCAGACTGGTTTTTGGGAGGCTGCCCAGCGTTTTAGAGACCGATACAGCAGTGAGCCGCACGCACCTCATCATGGGCAGTTCACATTTCCTGGGTGGACGTATCCTGTTCAGATTGGAGGTTTAATGCCTCAGCCACCGCGCCAGCCGACTCAGCCTCCTCAACATCAGACACCGCATCAGCAGAGTCCTTACAGACCTCAGTTCCAGACCCCGCCTAGGAATTTGGATGGCATGACACCACTTACGAGAGCGATGAATGATCCCTCATATGACCCGATTGGTGTGGTTGACTTCGATACACCGATGCAGGGTGACATAGGAGGGCAGGATTGAAATTTTGTTTTATTTATATTTTTAGTTTATTTCGTTATTATTTGTACTTTCTTTGATTTCTCGTTCAGTGTACGCTTAATTTCCCTTATGTATTAGTTTTTATTTTATTATGAGTGTAATTGCCCGTTTCTGGGTTTTTGAAACATCTGAATAGATTTGGGAATTTTACACAGTGTCTTGGTTCTTATTTCTTTTAGATATGTGATTGTTCCTGGCTTAAGTGGATGTCCTGATTACTTCCACCAATGAATTGATTGTCCTCTCAATTAGCCACCCTGACTGTTGATACTGATGTATATGATCGGAAGCACTAGTTAGATAAAACATCTGAACCAGGAGGAAATGAACCTTGAACAAAGAGATATTACGGAACATGTCAGTTTCACCCGTCCTGGTGAGATCAGAAAAGGCCAAACACTTATCATCAAGAGAGAGACATCAGGTATGACTTTATCTATCATAGTTTGCGTACGTTCTTTTTTAATATTGACTGTATGAATGCATACACTGAGGCAAGTTTTTTCTTATCACCTAGAGCCTTTCAAGCCATCCCATTATTATTATTATTATTATCCTTTGTTTACCCCATTTGAGCCTTTATCCCTTTGCTTGGTAATCATCCGTTATTATTAACCCTTGGCCTTATTATTATTATCCTACCTTGTTTAGAGTATGTTTGATTGTTTTTGGATCTGTGTTAAATTTTAAGTTTGGGGTTGTTGTTGGAATAACAACCTTTAAGTTTGGGGGTAGCGATGTCGTGCACTAAAAAGTGGTGAGTGTACAGAGCAAGCATAAAAAAAAGGTGAATGAAAACATTCAACTTGAAAAAAAAACAGAGATAAGGATGATTTTACATACTCTGAACCAAAAACCCATTGTTTTCCTTTTTATATCCTACCTTAACCCAAGCCTCGTTACAACCCAAAGACCTCAAAAAGCGTGTGTTTTGTGCATGTTGATAAGATTTGAGAATTTGTTCAAACATTTGATCTGATATTGCTTACCTTGATTTGAGCGTGATAACACTTTAACACCGAGAGACTTGGTGAGAGTGTGAAATAAGCTGACAGATGAAGTAGTGTTTCCAAGTGAAAGTGTTTATAGCTTACTGGCTATGAATAAAATCAGAAAACCCAAGGCAACATCGAAGGGTCCGATGCGAAAGATTTTAGCAGTATTGTGGTAAGAACTGTTTTTACAGTAAGTTTGGGGTGACGTGATCTATGTTTCTAAAGTGTTACTTGAGGACAAGCAACAAGCTAAGTTTGGTGTTGTGATTCGTCACCATTTGTACTAGGTATTTCACTATTTAACTGTAAATAAATCAGGTAAACTGTGTGATTTTAAGCGGTTTTAGTTAGAATTAGAATTATTTTAATAATATGCAGTGTGTCATTACTTATGAATTTCTTGAGGATATTGTACACTTTTGGTATGTTAGCAAGGCAAAAACAGGTTTGGAAACTCAGAGGATTAAGCATCAGATGCGGAACTGAGCCGGAGCAAGAAAACAGAAGAAAAAGCCAAAAAGTGGAGGATCTACTGCCCATACGCGTAACACTCTAGCTGTTACGCGTATGGCCCCTAGCTTACGCGTATCATACGCATTCCAGCAGAGGGATGATTTTTGAGAGGAAAAACAGGCCTTCTGCCAATACGCGTAAGGGCTTGGCCTAACGCCTATCAAGTTGCTTGCTGGCAGGCCCTTCTGCTCATACGCGTAGGAGAATGAGCTGCGTACCAGGTCATTACGCGTAACATGTTAGTCAATTCGCGTAATGAGCCCAAAAATTTCAGAAAGCCCAAATTTCACCAATTTATTGCCAGAGCGCGATTTTACTAGGGTTTGACGATTTTTGAAAGAAAACACGCGATTTGAAGGCTGGAAGCGCAGATATTTGTCAAGGTTTCATATGTTCAAGTGTTTTTCTGACAATTGAAGATAGATTCCTCACGATATTCTATAATGACAACAATTCTTATTTTTGTTTTATTTATGATTATGAGTAGCTAAACCCCCTATTGCTAGGGGGTGACCCTGATTCCGAATGTAACGTATTCTGATTTATTCAATGCATTGACTATTTTTATTCATTAAAATTGGTTTGTTCTTATTACCGTTCTTCATGCTTTATCCGTCGGACTAACGGATTCTGACCTTTAAAAATGTTTTGGCTGGACAATAATTTGTTTATTGATCTAGATAAGAACTTTGGATAATAATATTACCTAGGACTAGGGGTGTTTTATCCAAACCGGAAATTCTTGATATTTGAATGCTTGGGTATGAACATGATTATCTATGGACATAGTAATTAGGTTGCATAACCAAAGATCTTTTCACTTAGGACTCATGATTAGATGCCCTAGAGAACCGGAAATCAATTGTTTTGGATTACTGTTATTGCATTGGTAAATCACTATTGTTACAGGAAGTTTCATTCACCGAACCCTAAGTTATTCATTTTCTTTAACCATTTAGGTACATTCACCGTCTTTGTATAGAGTTGAATAAATCGAGTACTTACTGAATCTGGATCCACTTTTTATTCGTTGGACTTTTAATGAACCAAAAGATATCCGAGAGTACTTGATAACACGGTTAAATGAGGGAGGAAAAGACTGTTACCTAGCACCATTCCTCTGCAAGTAAGTATTTTTGGAATTGATGTTTATTCTATATTTAGTTTTGTTTTAGCAAATACCATTAACCTATATATGCTCTTGTTTACTCAGTGGTCATTAGCAATTAATCATCATATCATTTAGGACGAATACGATAACTTTTATGTGTTCCTTGCATGATCCACTACAAAACAAAATGAAAGATATGATTAATTCGTACGTGTATGCTTAATTCATTTTCTTTGACATTGTAATTAGTTTATCATGTAATATGTTTAATTCAAATTCAATGTACAGTGTTGTGGAGCAAGTAAATATGATGAACAATGTTAGAAGAAAGCCTAGATGGGTCTGTCCGAAAGTAAGTGGCACGATTATGTTTCTTTCATTTACATTCATTGTGGTTGTATTCATGTGATTTTTGCTTAAATTTGTAGGCAAGGAAACAATCCGATAATTACGAGTGTGGTTATTATGTCATGAAACACATGCTAAACATTGTCTTTACCGGCATTGTTGATTCATGGGATAAGGTATACACGTCATAAAATGTTTACATATATTAATATATAAGTTGACTATTGAATTATTATCATACATGTTATTGCCTCTTTCTTATGTAGATGTTTAACAACGAAACCTCATTCCCCGTTGAGGACTTCGTAGATCTTCGTAAACGTTGGGCATATATGCACAATGTTCTTAAGGGTCCTGCTGATTGATGATGTCAATGACTTTTTTCTGTAGAGATGATGTGAATAACACTTTTCTATATTGATGACATGAATATAGTGTTTGGTGTAAATATGGTTATAATAGTTACAATATTTACAGAATGTGTACCTTATCTGTTAGCTGTATTTTATGGTTATAATAGTTACAATACATACAAATGAACAATGTTTGCTTATTTGTTATGGTTAAAATGGTTACAGACTCAATAATGGGATGAATTTGAATTGCTGAGAAATGCATATTTAAAACATAGGAAGTATTTCATGTTCTTTATATGCATGTATACCTTATGTGTTATGGTTAAAATGGTTACAGGTTCAATAATGGGATGAATTTGAATTGATGAGAAATGCAAATTTAAAACAATGGAAGTTTTGACTGCGGTTATAAAACCAAACCGTGGTTGTATATTTGTGTCTGCAGAATATATAACGAGAGGTATAAAATATAACCGTAATAATATCTCGCGCGCTGCACAGAAAAAAAAATAAATATCAAAACGGCGTAGCTGGGAATCGAACCTAGGAGCATTATATTTATCACAACGGTTCGTTTTAATAACCGTTGTGATAATGCGTGTTGTTTCCAGATAATTACAACGGTTAATGGCACGTGATTATAAGTATCCATTTACAACGACACTCTACATAACAACGTATGCGCCAGCGTCATCATATGCCTTTCCCAACCGTTGTTAATTGGTATTTACGTAGTAGTGTGTTACTTAGATCTTAAGATCTAAGTCCAAGAGATTCCTATAACGGTAGGGGTGTTCATATTCATGAACTAAATCACATTTAGTTTTTTTATTCAATTTTTAAAATCATTTTAATAGAAAATCAAATTAACTTTAAAATCAGTTACAAACTAATAACCCAATTTTATTTATATATCAGTTTTATGTTATAAACTACTTTTAAAATTAATTTATTTTTAAACTACATTTTGAAAAATCAAACAAATAATTTTATATTAAAAATGTCGTTATTTTTATAAAATTGAACATGAAACGATTAAAAAGTAATATTAAAATTTAAAAAGACTAGTTTTTTAGGAAGTATTTATATGTATTTATATTATTTAGATTTAATTATTTTTTTTACCGTATTTTAATCTCGAAATTCAATTTGATCCTTTACCATTAAAAATATCAATATTGATTCCTTAACTATTTAGAACGTTTCATAATAATCATCTTTATTTTATTAGTGACAAAAAAAACTATAAAATCAATTGCTAAATTCATTCTCGATTAAAAGAAAATGACTAATATAAAATATTTTTAAAAAGTTATTGGAGCAATATATACTTTTTAAAATTAATGGATTAAAATGAACACGAAAAGATGCATAAAAATAGTATTAAAGCAATCATTTATGAGAGACAAGTAAAAAATTTTATATTTTAGGAGGATAACTTCTCTATCCATCACTTAAGGTGGGTAATGTACCTTCAACTAATCACATGATACTATTTAAATTTAATATATTTAATTATTTATTAAATAGTATAATTGTTTGTTATTTTCAAAACATTTTACATTAAAGATAACTTTATCCAATTTTTTAAATTAGATAGATAAAAATTCACCGTATTTTAATACTACAAGATTTGCTCTATCTTACGATTACAAATCACACTAACCGGAGGAAAGCCTTTTAGTCTGACGGATTAGCAGTTAGAGGGACTTTTGGGTTCTCGTCAGCAAAAACAAAAAAATTAAAATGACCAATAAAAATACACTATTGCTATCCCTCTTTCTTTTTTGTAAGTTGTGCCAACTTCATGCGATAATCTTGATGCTATTCACCTCCTCAACCCAAAAACTATCTGTGTCTATATATAATATGCATCTGTGATGGGCTACCATTACTTACGTTTGATCTTATTCTTATGAGTGACGGCTACGGATCTCAAATTTCTGTGTTGGTATTCTTGTATAGACAGTGAATTTTAATTTTGTTTTTTGTTCTTATTTGATCAGTACTTAACTATAGATACATTATGAACTCTCCAACCTGTTTCTCCCCTTACGTTAAAATAGTGGCTCTGTTTTTGTGTTCTGGCAGAGTTTGGACAGATGGAGCAAGAACAGTTTAGTGTTGAGAAATATGAGAAATTTACATGGAAGGTTGAAAACTTCTCTAGCTTGAGGAAAACCAAAAAGGTTTACTCAGATCGTTTTGTCCTGGGTGGCTATCCATGGTATTATATTTGAATGAATGAGTTCCCACTAGTTAGAGTTGGCTTATTCTTTGACACTATTTAAATTATTGTGTTTCATCTGCTTTGGTTTTTCATAGGAGGATTCTTCTGTTTCCAAGGGGAAATAAGGTAGACAACTACGTATCAGTTTATTTGGCTGCGGTGAATACTGATGATATGTCCCATGGATGGAGCACAGATGCGAAATTTAAGTTAGCTGTATTCAATCAACTCAATACCAACAAAACCATCATAAAAGGTATTTTTTAGTAAGTGGTCCTTTTCTTAATGATTTAAAATATTTTTCATATATTTTAATACAACAATAATCATATATGACTTTTACATAGTATATGACGGCTTGCTTTCATTCTTCTTTTTTTCCACACAATAACTACATTGACTCTTGATATACAAATTTTCCAGAAACTAGCCATAAATTCAACGAACACGAGAATGACTGGGGATTCACACATTTCATGACATCAACTGAGCTCTGTGATTCTGAGCAGGGGTATATTGTCAAGGATGCTGTATTATTGGTGCTGAAGTTTTTGTTTCTGAATCAATGCATGAGAAACCAGTAAACTTATGTGGATCTCTAAAATTTGGAACTCAAACGGGTAACATTGAAGTCCAAAGTCCATAGCCAGAAATCACAAATCAAGGAACTCTTTTTGCGGTTTCTAAATTATTTTGCAATGAAAATTCTAAACAAGCTGATGCAGAGTCGGTATCCGCCGTGCTGGGCAAGATAATTTATTTCCTTAAGACTAGAAAAGTGAGAGATATGATTGAACAAGCTTGTGAGGAACTTCAAGTTTTATGGGATGAACTTAAGAAATTTAATTTCGATATTACTTGGCTAGAGCCACAAGTTCAATATGCTTTAGGTAATAGAAGTTATGTGGAGAAAGCTATGGAGGTTGAAAAGTTGAAAGGGAATGTTGCAGATCTAGAGCTGGAAACAGAGACGGTAAAGGCAGAATTGGCTGCTGCGGAGGGAAATCTTGAGATAGAAAGAGACTTGTTGAAAGCTCAAGGTATGAAAGAAAGAGATTTGGATTCTGAATTGGGTTCTTGGAGCTGGATGCCATAGATCTCTAGCTGAACATGGATTGATTTCACTGAATGCTTCTTAGTGTCATTAGACATATATAATTTATAAGTGATTTTGTACCCGATTTATTTCTCATATCATGTGTTGAAGTTATTTATGAATTGCATTTTCAAATTGAACCTTTGTGGTAATAGGTTTTATCTGTGTTGATGAAAATATATTAAGCTCAAAGTGTATCTCCATTAAGCCCATTATAAATTAGTAGGTACATTTGGAAAATGAAAATGAGTGTTAGTGTTAGGCATTGTTTTTTCTTGATTACATGACTAAATAAAAAGAAAAGAAATTAAAAAAAAAAGATACACCATTGAAAAGAACTATTTAAAAACTGGCGCGGGGGCAAGAGATAATAAATTATTAACAAAATGTAACAGATAAATATCCAAAACAACATTTACTAACTTTTCATTTATCAAAATTAGCACCGCATCACCATCATCTAATACATATGCAACATGCAACTTAGAACGAGGATGTCGTGGTCTTTTTTTTTTTTTTTTAATAAACAAAATTCTATTTAATAGGATATTAAGGGGAGTATCCAACTCCTGTACAAAAAACTATCAACATTACCTATGCGAGACTTACAAAAATTCGCAAGGAAATTTGATCAAATCATAGTAGTTACAAGTCAAACGTGTTAGTCCTTTTACCCACCCACCACCAAGTAAACATAATTACATTATCTACTATCCTATCGTAATCCCACAATTTATCTTTAAACAAAATATTGTTTCTATATGACCATAAACACCAGCTTATGGACAACTAAAGTCTAGTTGAATTTTTTACAGTCACCTTCTTGCGAAGCACCACCTCAATCCAATGGCGGAAGTGTGACAGTGCGTTATGATGGTTTGCTACTTCAATGCACAACCACAAGCCTATTCTTTTCCAAACTTCTGCAGATTTATCACATGAAAGTAACAAGTGAACAACTGTTTCATCCATCCTAAAACAAAAAGGGCATGACATATCATACCTATCATCAATAACACCACGACTGCACAAGTTTACGCGAGTTGGGAGCCTATCGTGTAGCAATCTCCAACCAAACGACTGGACCTTCGGAGGAGATGACGATAACCACAACAACTTGAAAGCCGCCTGCAACTCATCATTCACATTTTGAACACCATCAGCCTGCTCCAAGAAATCGTATCCAGAACGGACCGAATATTCATGGTCCACTCCACAAGACCAAATGACTACATCTTCGCCTGTATTGTTAAAGGAGAAATCACGCAACAAATTCAACAGGGAAACCACTTCGAGCCTACCGTCTTCGGTCAAATCTGAGTTGTCTAGGTGACATTCCCAACGCCCTGAGTTGCTGAAAGTACCTACGTAGTCCGCCACCCTACCACTTTTGTTGCTGGAGAGTTCCCACAAATTCGGAAACAAGGAACAAAGAGTTTCGTTACCACACCAGGTAGAATGCCAAAACAGGGCTTCGTTCCCACTATGGATTTCGTATTTGATCTGCTCCATAAAACCTTGGCTTCCAAACTCGTTAATGATGCTGAAAAGATCTCTCCACCATAGGGATGGAGCAAGAGAGTACACTGGCATAACACCATTGTGAAAGGCCAAATATGATCTTTCTATCTAGTTTCCACAATCCCTTGCCACAACCCATCTTTACAGCACAGTAGCTTCCATAACCATTTTGCCATCAAAGCCATATTGAACCTTTTGAAATTTTTTATTCTAAGTCCTCCCTCGCCTTTAGGTCTACACACGACGCTCCATTTAATCCACGCAATTCCGTTAGCTTTCGCAGAACCACACCAGAGAAACTTCAGTTGGATAGAAGTTAAAATCCTAACCACTTTGGCCGGCATCACATATATAGACATATAATGCGCCGGGATGTTAGACAAAACAACATTTATTAGCGTTGCCCTGCCCGCCATAGACAGGAACCTTCCTTTCCAAGTTGCGAGTCTTGCCTGAACCCCAATGCCCCTGGCGACCAGGTCTAAGCGTCCAAGGAACGAGGCAGTGGATCTAGGCAAGGCGCCAGAGAAAGCGAATTCGAGCTGCCTCCTTGTGTACTGGATAAGAGGTTCTTTGAAGGGACCTCTTTGGTGATTCCTTATGCTGATTCTCTGCATCTGCAAAGCCTGGACCGTCGGAGCAAGAGGGCGCTGGTGGCCCAGGATGCCTCTGCGGTGGTCAGGCTGCTGGAGATGGCAGTCACCTATGCCGAGGGGGACACGGCCACTGAGAGTGAGCTGACTATTGCCCGAGGGAAGGTGGCCGCTCTTGAGGAGAGTTTGAGGAAGGCCAGGGAGGAAGCTAAGGTTGACAAGGAGGCGAAGGAAAAGCAGGGTGAGGAGGTTGTCCGGTTGAAGGGGGAGAAGGTTACACTTGAGGCTGAGAAAAAGGCCGCTGAGGATTTGGTCGCGCAACTACAGGCGGCCAATGCTCCTGGCGAGGAGGAGCCTGAGGACGTGAAGATGCTAAAGACAAGGTCAGAGTTAGTTGCCCGACTGGTGGTGGCTGAGGATGACAACGTAGTGCTTGGCGAGGAATCCTTCAAGAACGCAGTGTCTTAGCTTCAGGTGGTGAATCCTGGTGTTGATTTGATGACCGAAGGCACCAATTTCCTGGCGTACGTTAAAGACAAGCAAATTGTGATACCAGAGTCTCTCCTTGCCGGCCAAGCTAGAACCCAGACTTCTCCGCCCAATGATGAACGAGTCGAAGACACCAAGGAATGATGTTTGCAGATGATGATGTTTTGTCGGCCTGCGTGCCGTGTAGTTTGTTGTAATTTTATTTGATTTAGGGAGGCGTGCCCCCCCTTTTTATGTAATTCGTACAATCTTTGGCCCTTGTGGCCCTTTTTTACTTTATGTCCGGTTTATGTTGGCCGGTTTTGTTACTTATATAATTTTTGTTTATATTGATGTGCTTTACATTAGCGGTGCATGTATGACTGTCCGTCGGAGGGTGTGTCTGTTAACAGAGCTTTCTTTTGAAAGATTGCTCGTTGTGTGTGAATTCGCCAGTGTGGAGAACTGGTCGAATAGCCGGGGAAGGTCCTGGCAAGGTTGCAGATCTCAGGTCGCGATTGAGGCCTGAGGTCGTGGCGTGAACGTCCCATCGTGAGCTGGGGTTCTTCCAATCGTGGTACCTGGACGAAGGCGATGCTCGATTGAGGACCGCCGACGAGCAGAGCTCCGGCTCATTTACTTGAGCGGGATTCCACTTTGTGCGTATGCATCGTTTGTACCTGAACGAGCATGATGACCGTTAGGTGGTCCTTTGACGCGAGGAAGCCTATTGTGACTTTAGCTGTAGTACTGCTTAAGTTTTTCAGCGTTCCATGGTCGAGGGATTTCATCCCCGTTGAGGGTCTCGAGGAAGTAGGCACCGTTCTCCGTTCTGGCACGGACTCTGTACGGCCCTCCCCAGTTGGCTGCTAGTTTGCCTTCGCGAGAGTCCTTGTGGTTTCTTCGCAGGACAAGGCTGCCCACATCGAACTCTCGTCGTAAAACTTTAGCGTTGTGCCTGATTGCTATTTTTTGCTTAAAAGATGCTTCGCGGAGGGCTGCTCCTGTTCGGATCTCTTCGACAAGGTCGAGCTCCTCTCTTATTGCTTCGTCATTCATTTCCTCGTCTAGAGGTGATTCGGTCCTCCTGGACGATACGTGAATTTCAATGGGTATAACAGCCTCCGTGCCATATGCTAAGCGGAAAGGTGATTCCCCGGTGCTAGACTGAGGAGTGGTCCGGTACGCCCATAAGACGCTGTGGAGCTCCTCGACCCAGGCTTTCTTTGTTTCATCCAGTCTTCGCTTGAGGCCACGAAGAAGGACACGATTGGCCGCTTCTGCCTGCCCGTTGGTCTGGGGATATTCTACAGAAGCGAAGTGTTGCTTTGTTCCGAGATGGGCGACAAAGTCTTGGAACTTCTTGTCCGTGAACTGCATTCCATTGTTTGTGACAATTGCTTGGGGAATCCTAAAACGGGCAAGGATATTCTGCTTGTAGAAGCGCAGAATGTTAAGTGTTGTTATCTTTGCTAAGGCTTCTGCTTCTATCCACTTTGTGAAATAGTCTACACCCACTATCAGGTATTTGTTTTGGCTAGACCTCGTCACGAAGGGTCCTAGGATGTCTAGGCCCCACCAGGCGAATGGCCACGGGGAGGTCATGCTTTTCAGTTCGTTAGGTGGAGCTAGGTGCATATCCCCGTGCCGTTGGCATTTGTCGTATCTCTTCACCCTTGGCATCGTGCTGCATGGTTGGCCAATAATACCCTGCTCGGAGGGCCTTGCGGGCAAGGGACCTTCCTCCTAGGTGTTGGGCGTTAATGCCTTCGTGGATTTCTCGTAATACGTGAGGGATAACTTCCTCCTCTATGCATTTGAGCAGTAGGATGGAGAAGCCTCGTCGATAGAGTTTGTTTTCAAGGATGACGTATGAGCAAGCTCTTCGTCTGATGGTGCTGGCTTCCTTGGGGCCATCCGGAAGCTCGTCCCTGGTGAGGTAGTTGTACACGGGTGTCATCCAGCAATTGCTGTCCCCAATCGCGTGTACGTGTAGGGTCAAGGATCCCTTATCGATGCTGGACCGGGGAAGTATCTCTTGGATGACTGACCTGTTTCTGCCTTTTCTCTTAGTGCTTGCTAGTTTGGACAAGATGTCTGCTCACACGTTATGTTCGCGTGGAACATGTCTCACTTCTACCGTTCTGAACCTTGCCATTTTTCCCTTGACCAGGGTTAGGTATTCAGAGAGACTGTCATTTTTGGTCTGGTATTCTCCTGATATCTGGAGGGCTACGAGCTGAGAGTCCGTGCAGATGATGATTTCTTCAGCCCCTAGGTCTTCGGCTATTCGTAAACCGACGAGGAAGGCTTCATACTCGGCCTGGTTGTTCGACGTGGGAAAGGACAATGTGAGAGAAGCCTCGACTATGGTCCCTTCGTCGTTCTCCAAAATTACCCCTGCCCCGCTGCCAGTCGAGCTGGATGCTCCGTCTACATAGATGGTCCATCTGTTTGCTATGTGGATCGGGGAGTCTGAGAACGTCATTTCCGCTACGAAATCGGCTAGAGCTTGGGCCTTAAGAGCTTTCCTCCTTTCATACTGGATGTCAAACTCGGACAGTTCCAATGACCATTTGAGCATTCTGCCAGCCATGTCTGGTCGTCCCAATAATTGCTTTATGGGCTGATCCGTTCTTACCACGATCGTGTGAGCCAAGAAATAGTGTCTCAGTCATCTGGCAGCGTTGACGAGGGCCAATGCTACCTTCTATATTTGTTGATATCACAACTCTGGGTCCTGCAATGCTTTGCTCGTGAAGTATATTGGCTTTTGTCCGCCAGGATTCTTGCGAATGAGAACGGCGCTAACGGCCTCGGCAGTGACGGCGAGGTATAGGAACAAGACTTCCCCAGTGTCTGGTCGTGATAATACGGGCGGTTTTGACAGAGCTTGCTTCAAGTAAAGGACGATGTTTCACATTCCTCGGTCCATTCAAACGCTGCTTCTTTCCGCAAGAGCTTGAAGAAAGGAAGGGCGTGTTGGGCAGATTTTGCCACAAAGCGGGACAAAGAAGTAAGCACCCCGTTGAGGGATTGGATGTTCTTCTTAGACATGGGCGTTGGGAACTCAGAGAATTCCCGACACTTGTCGGGGTTAGCTTCGATTCCTCGTTCTGTTAGGTAGAAGCCAAGGAATTTACCTGCCCGTACACCAAACGTGCACTTCTCTGGGTTAAAACGCATTCGATACTTTCTTGCTTGCTCGAAGATTTTGCGAAGATGGGCGACATGATCTAGTTCCTCGTGGGACTTGACGATCATATCGTCCATGTATACTTCGAGCATGTCGCCTATTTGTCCTTGGAAGACTCTGTTCATCATTCGTTGGCACGTAGCGTCGGCGTTCTTCAGCCTGAAGGGCATTACGTTGTAGTAATAGTTGCCCGATTCAGTCATGAAGGCCGTGTAAGTTTTATCGCTCGCGGCCATTGGGATTTGATTGTAGCCCGAGTAGGCGTCGAGGAAAGATAAAAGCTTAAAACCCGCTGAGTTATCTACGAGCTTATCGATATTGGGGAGGGGGTAGGCGTCCTTCGGACATGCCCTATTAACATCGGTATAGTCAACACACATCCTCCATTTGCCATTATTTTTTCTTACAAGTACAACGTTTGAGAGGCATGTAGTGTATTTGGCCTCAGAAATAAACCTAGCTTCTAGAAGGTCTTTGACAGCTTTCTCCGCGGCTTCCATCTTTTCCGGGGACTGTTTCCTTCTGTTGGGCAACGACTTTGACGGCCGGATCAATTGTAAGCTGGTGGCAAGCGACGGATGGGTCCAATCCTGGCATTTCAGCAGCGCTCCATGCGAACAAGTCTGCGTTCTCCCGGAGGCATGCTTTTAGTTGTCTCCTGGCCAAGTCGGGGAGGTCTGCTCCGATCTTTACTCCCCGTTGGGGGTCTTCTCCGAACGGAACGATCTCGAAGTTGCCATCTGGGACGGGGCGTAGGAGATGGCCGCTGTTGTTGGACTGGCTGCCCGAAGTCGTTGGGTCCTTGGCGTGATCTTCCTCACTGAAACGGCTGTCCAAGTCGATAGATTCGACCTGGGGGAGCGGTTTTGGCTGCTCAGAGCTGCTGGGCAGGGGGAACGACCAGAAGTCCTTGGTCCTGCTGAGATGGTGCTTAGTCCTTTTGATGCTGCTTCAAAGCACCGACGGGCAGCTTCGACGTCGCCGTGGAGGGTGGCGACCATCCCTTTAGAAGTGTAGTACTTCATCTTAAGATGTACGGTGGAAGGTACAGCAATCAACTCTGCCAGGGTTGGCCTTCCAAAAATGCACTGGTATAGTGACGGGCATTCAATTACCAGAAACTGTGCTTTAATTACTCGGGTTGTCTCTCTCGAACCAAAGATTACAATGAGCTCTACGTAACCCCGGGGCTTTGTCACCGCTCCGTTGAATCCTTGCAGGTCGGATCCAACGTATGGAGTAAGGTGAGAGTCATTCAGCTGCAGCGTTTCGAACAGGTGGTTGTACATTATATAACAGAGCTGCCCTGGTCCACGAGTATTCTGCGAACGTCGAAGTTCGCCATCTTTGCTCTGATGAGCAGCGAAATGCTTGAGTTCGGTGCTCCGTCGAGGAGCTCTTCCTTGTAGAAGGAAATAGGAACGGATCCTTTGTGAGTGGTGTCCAGAGTAGTGACTTCATTGGAGCTTTTACTGATCAATTGATCGAATCTCCTCTTGACTGAGCCGACCGTGATTTTGGTGAATCCGCCACCAGAAATGACCATGGCTAACGGGAAGGCCTCCCACGGGCTGTGAGCAGCGAGGTACGTGGATACGGACAGACTATCAGGGATGCGAAAGTCCTCTGGCCGAGTTATGGACATAGCGACCTGTACGTTGGTGTCATCAGAGGGCGGAGTCTCTTCTGCAACCTTTTTGTTCTCCTGGGTTTCCTGTCGGGGAGCATCTTTCTTTTTCGCGAACTGCTTCAGGTGGCCGTCGCGAATAAGGATCTCTATTGCATCTCTAAGGTGGATGCATTCTTCCGTCGTATGACCGTGACTCTTGTGGAAGCGACAATACTTAGATTTGTCTACACCCGGTCTGGCCGGCAGCTGTTTGGGGAAACGGACTCCGCTTGCTTGAATTCCGAGTTGGCACACTCGGACAAGATTTTCTCCCTCGAGGCAGTGAGGGGGGGGGGGTATAGTCATGGAACCACCCAGAAGGTCCCTTCTATTCGCGTGCATCGCGAGGCCGATCATCGCGTCTTTTATCTCCTCGACGGGATGTCGAGGTTTCTTCAGCTCTGGACGAGCGGGCACCTTCATGGTGTCGAGAGGCCCGGACAAAGTGTGCAGCAACCTTCTCTTCGTACTGTATATGCGACTGGGCTTGGAGGAGAAGGGCGTTAAGGTTCCTCGGTGGATCGAGGCCGATAGCTTTCGCAAAGTCTGAGCCAGGACGTAATCCCTGCTCGAGCAGGAATTTTTTCATGTCGTCGGTCATTGGCACTTGGACGACCTCCTTGTTGAACCGTTCAATGTAAGCCCAAAGAGGCTCATCTCTTCCCTATACGACAACTCCGAGGGACGCCTCGGTCTTTGGATGGCGTCGCGATGCAGTAAAGTGATGGGAGAAAATCCTCCCCAGCTGCCTCCAGGATGTAATGGATTCTTCTGGCAGTTGCTTGTACCATGTCATTGCTCCCTTCTGGAGCGTAGTCGGGAACAGGCGGCATTTGATGGCTCCTCGTACCCCTCTGTAGTCCAAAAGAGCATCTATGTTTTCTATGTGCTCGTCTGGGTCAGTGGTTCCATCGTAAGTCCCTAGAGACAGAGGCTTCTCTAGTCCTTTAGGGAGACGGGTGGCCAAGATCCTGCGGGACAATGGGCCGCGAGGCTCGTCGTCGCTGTGTGAACTTGGAGTTGATGGTGATCGTTGTCTGCGCTCGTAGCGGCGGTCTCTGCGAGGCGATGGTGAACGTAGCCGGTCACGAGGTATGACCAGTGGAGAATGCCTATCCTGCCTCGTTCTCTTGTGTCTTGGTGATGATCGATCTCGCGGGGAGATCTGGTCGCGCTTGCGAATGTATTGTGATTCAGGCTCATGCCTCGATCTATGGTCTTCCCCACGCCTAGGTGGCGGGCTTCTTGATTTTCGGCGCTTACTCTTTGGAGGAGAGGATCTTGGAAGAGATGCTTCCTCGAGAGCTCATATTCTCTCTCCTTGCTGCAAGATAAGGAGGTTTGTGCAGTTGACAGCTTCTAAAAGAGCTGCAACGGCCAGGTCGGTGCTGGGAGGGCCAGGAATTGGTCGTTCACCCGACGGTAGCTGTTTGCCTCCTTGCTCGGTGGGAGGAGGAGTTGGAGACGCAGTAGCCCCGTCTCGAAGGAAACGAGGATCAGAAAGTAACAAAGATCTGTCGTCAGCATCCATCTTGTTGACGGGAATGAGAACCGTAACGTTAGCACCTTTTGCGGAGTTCTGAGCGGCCATATGTGGGCGGATCAGAGAAAGTATGTTTTGATCTTTTAGTTTCTGAGGAGGAAAGAAAGAAGTGGAGAACAAGGAGTTCCCACAGACGGCGCCACTGATTCGGAGTATTCGAACAGGTCCACGTATGCTGGTCGTCAGATGGGCAAGGTGCTCGGAATGTTGATGAGAAGAGGAGGGGGGTGTATCTGCAAGGCACTCCGGCGCTCAAGTAAGAAAGGGTCAGAGAAAAGGGGCAAGTACAAAGTGTATTCTTAGGATGAATATTTGATACCTGACCCTCTCGAATGAGAGGGTTTATATAATGTTCCCCAGCGCGTGGCCAACAGTCCTATTTTCAGGGCAAAATAACCGTTTTCCTGAAGAATAGGTAACTGCCCAAACTAGCCGTTATGACGGGCAGGATGTCCAAACTAGCCATTATATCGGGCAGGAAGGTAGTTGCGGGCATCTGTTTGTCAACTGTCGGGGAGTTGTAGTCCGTGTGTGACGGGAAATAATTTCGAGCAAGACTGAGCAGTCCGTGACCGGTTGTAGGGGTAAAAGGGTACTTTTGTCCCCTTAATGGACTGGATCCAAGCGTTTGGGCCGTTACTGTAGCAATCATGGATTGGGTCGCGCATGGCCGTTGGCCCAGTCCAGAACAGTATCTGTGTTTGAAATGGTTTGCAACATCATTTTTTATTCCATTAACATCCTCTATGCACTGCCCCCCAACATTTACATAACGAATATCATTTGACCTGTGTCGTTGTCTAATTGCAGCATGAAAAAACTTTGTATTTAAGTGTCCCTCGTTGATCCATTTTAAATGAGATTTCTGTTTAAGGATACTTTCCTTAATTCTCATATTCTTTCACAAATCATCCTCGGCCTTCTTCCTATTAGTTAACACAAAGTTGTTTATTCCTCGATTATCTTGTGCTATTATCTCTTCTGTCTCGTTGATTATTCCAATGTTTTCACTAATCTTTGTGTCTATCCATCCAAAAACCTGAGCATTCCACCAACGTAACTGCATTCGTAGGTGTTGTAACTTCTTAGATAGAACAAAGTAAGGTTTGCCTTTGACCTCAAATAAATCCCAAACTTCTTTGACAAAAGGAAGGAAATCTTGATGTTTTAACCAACAATTTAAAGCTCTGAATGGTTTTGGCCCCCAGTTGATGTTCCTAGCCATTACCGACACAGGCCTGTGATCAGAGATATCTCTGATGCCAACCTTTCGAGTCACAGTGTTCCATTTGTTAAGAATACCAGGTGATATGAGAAATCTGTCCAATCTGCTACATGATTTCCCCGATGAATTAAACCACGTATAGTTATTCCCACTAACTGGAACATCAATGCAACCTGACATTTCAATGAACTCATGGAATTCTTCTATTATTCTCCTATTATGATTATTACAGCCAATTCTTTCCTTCCTATTCTTGATTGAAGTCCCCACCTATAATCCATTCCCCTTCCGTCACCGTCTTTTTGAGATGAAGAATTTTAAACCATAACTCTCTCTTTTCAGTGTTTGAGCACGAGGAGTATATATCAGAAAGTAACAATTTACTCCTCTTTAAATTGCATTCACTCCTACATACCCCTTATCTTTGAAACTACTAATAGGCACCATCAAATTGCCTCTCCAAATAGTGAGAATTCCACCAGCATGACCAATGGAATCAGACGCAGTCTACATACAGGTTTTGTCTCCCTAAATACTAGCTACTATATCATCTGTCATTTTTTCACATTTGGTTTCTTGAAGAAAAACCAAATCTATATCCTCCTTTTTCAGTATAGCCCTCAATCTTCTTTTCTTCAAGCTATTTCCACACCATCTAACATTATAAGTCATGAAAGTCATGACCCACACGTTGCTACTTCCTTCTTTTATTTTACTTTATTCTCTCTCCTTTCTTCTTCTTCACAGTTTCGGATGATGTTTTCAAACACCTCGTCATCTTCTTCCCCTTCCACTCCCAATTTCTTTATTGCCTTCCAAATATTAGCTGGCAGCATTTCTAGTTTTCTTTTGATCCTTGAATTGCTTTTTGAAACCTCCTCATCCCCTATGGAATCACCAATCGATGTTGGAGTTCCTGCAAAACTAGAAATTTCCTCATCTGAACTGAGTGAGCGTGGGCAGGTGTAGAAGTAATGTCAACATAGGAGTTATTTCCATTCAATAAAGTTGACTAGTATGAGGGGGCGAAAGGAATCTTAATTTTCTAATAAATTTCATCAAGAAGAATTATCTTTTTTGGTCTACTAAAGTCTCTTTGATTGGACTGCTGAGCCCGCACCCCAAAACTCTTCCTAGACTCCAAATTAACCTCAAAAGCTACTTTCTCCGCCTTATTTCCAACTGTTCCTTCAGTGCATTCCATGTTATTCCCCCGTAGGCACACGTCCGTTGGAGGACCCATCAGTTGCTTGTAAGGTTGGAATTGATTTTTAGGTCCCTGTTCTGATTTATCAGACACAATGACAGGAACCTGCTTCTGTGCCATTACCAGTGACCTATTCTGCGCTATCCTCAAACTTTCATCAATATCTACAGCAGGCCTAGACTCCTTGGGCCCCGTGCTAGTCTCCACATTCTCTCTCTCCACATTCATCCTTTCTCGTGACCCGTGAATTTTGACTTCTTTCTTACTGGCCAAAGCCAATGCTTCGACCTCAACCTGCTCATCTTCTTCATTCAACCTTAGCAATGATTCTCCCACTTCACTTTCCGATGAGTAGATATTTGAGCTGTCCACAGATGATTGATACAAACTCGATATTGTTCTTCTGGCCCAAATAGAATCCTCCATTAACTTGATCCTATAAATGTTTTTATTCACTTCTACATTGAACACTTCATTGAGATTTATCGCAAACTTTGTCCTAATCAGGATACGAGCAACATCCAATCTCTGCATATTCTTTGTGTCTTCGTCCGATTTTACAAACTCCCCCACTCGAGCAGCCAGAAATTTATAAAATTTATCCCCCCAAACATGACAAGGTAAGCCATATACACTTACCCAAGTTAATCTTTCAGAGTCCACATCAGCCGGGGACCAAGGATGAATTTTTGAAAACCACCTTGAGACTCAATCTTTATCCTCTGTTACCATCTTCTTGATGACCCATGTTTCCTCCTCCTCCAATAAACACAAGTTAGCCCCCAAAGGGGTGGCTTTGATCAGGAAATAGCCCTCGATTTGCATGTCTTCTTGGACATCAAATGAAGAACCAGGTAGTTCCATCATGCCTACAAAAGCTCTCTCAAACCTGCCAATTTCATTCTTATCTACATTAAACATAAGATGTGCAAAGCTCAGTTTGTCCCCCATCATGATTTGATTTTGAATCTTCTTCTGTTGATCTGTAACTCGTCGACCACCTTTAGTTGCTTGTGCATACGAGCGATTGTTAAAATTACAATGGTTGTTATGAACACTATGAAATCTGTCACTGTTTCTGGTTTTCGTTCCCTCTGGTTGCACAACCTACTCTCCTTATTGTTTGTGTCTTTCTCCTGACCACCTAGGGTCGTGTTTTTGCATATCACCCCTTTGAAACCTTGGTATGTTTATAAATATCTTGTTGCCATTAATGACAATGTTGTCTAATTAAATGGCAAAAAGATGTTTCTCTTCCACTTTCTTAAATCTTACAAATCCAAATCTCTTTCCTCTCTTGTCCCTTCTTGGAGGAATATAGACTTCCAGCACAAGTCCATACTCTTTCAATATTTGAAACATTTGTTTGGCTTCAAAGGCTTCAGGAAATTCATAGAAGAAAAACAAAGATGCTTGTCTCAGATCCGTAACATTACCTTTTTCTCCGTATGCTTTCCAAATAGAGCGTCTTGCAATGCCCTCATTAGAATTGTTTCTCCTTCTGACATGCTCCCAAACCTCACCATTTTTTTGGGACATGATTGAAACACAGCAAAGCTATGACAGGCAAGTCTAAACTCAAATCACCTAAACACCACACTAGGTAAAGATCAATCAAGGAAAGAAGCACGCAACAACCCAACCAAGAAAGAGGAAGGTCCCTGTAACACCCATATATATAAACATACATCAAATCATATATATATATATATATATATATATATGAATCCAAGTATTTGGTATTGAAATACCATAAGTTCCTAGTTAACACATTATATACATTAAATGCCCTAAATACAAAGTTCTAAAGTCTACGGCATAACATATACAAGATGTCCCAAAATACACTAAGAACTAGATCAAAACAATGATCTCAAAATAAAACGCCATAGCGGAAGCCATGCCATCTCAAAAGCTACGATCTGTAAGGAAAAGTCAAACCACTTTATCCTTACCCTTCGCCGAACCTGTAGTACCTGTGATGTAAACAACAACGTGGGGTGAGATACATCAATCTCAGTGAGTTCGCTATCTTATAGTCCTCTCGGCTTTACAAGGTTCTAATAACCTAACTCAAGTCAAAAGGGAAGGGAAATGACTTTGAGAACTCACACACCCTATATGGATCCACACTCGTGAGTCTGTTAACTCACACAAGTACAAAGGTAAGCCCTGAGCCTGTTAACTCAAGAATCTCACTAATTGATAACCGTACCAAGGCATCCTCTTTTCCCGTCCGCTTCTACGTCTAGAAGACGACCCGAGTCATGGATCCTTGTAGTTACTTGGCATACGAATTGGATTCGGGATCACCGGCCTGTTAACCATGAACCGTCACTTCTGATGGCCTGTTAACCATCACAAGTCTCTACCCAATGCATAGGCTCCAATCGTACTACACGTAGGGAATTAAACCTACCAAGTAATTGTGCATACATTTCAGAGGAGGAGCTCGAGTCTCATGAAACTACACCGTAAGATAAACTGGTTATGATTACTAGACACACGCCTCGGCCTCTCATGCACGAGCGTTGTCACTATGTTATTCAATCAATTCCTAGCCGTTACTAGGTTCCAACATTGTTAAGGTAATAATCCTCACCCTACCTATTTCATATTTTAACATGCATACTCACTCACAACCATGCTAAACAATAATAGGATATCCGACAATAGAATAATATCCGACAAGTAAAACATAATATACCCCTTTTTGGAATTTCTCCAATTATTTAATCGGGCATTAAAATTAACATTTTTCACTTCAATCGCATAGAATGTTTTCTTAGCTTCACAACGATATAAAGAACTCTTAAATCGGATAAACGAGTCACAAGTTATAGATTTTTGAAGAAAAGAAAATTATTTGATCCCAGGCAGATTCGCCTGGCGAATCTGGATTTCGCCTGGCGAATCCCCCTTCGCCAGCACTTCGCCTGGCGAATCTCCCTTCGCCAGCACTTCGCCTGGCGAATCTAGTGGCGAATCCCCAATTTTAGAAAAATTAAAAGTTCTAGTAGCTAACACATTTCTGTCTCTTCAAATTCGCCTGGCGAATCTGGATTTCGCCTGGCGAATCCCTTTCGCCAGTCCTTCGCCTGGCGAGACAGTGGCGAGACTTAATTCGCCTGGCGAAACTTAATTCGCCTGGCGAATTCTGATTCGCCTGGCGAATCGCACCAGAACCAGAATTCTTCCCTTATGGGTTCCATGGTTCCAAAAGCTAAAAAATTTACTTTTATCAACCCAAAACAATTCCAACAACACAAACAAGCATAATTAATGTTCATAAGCATAGAGTGATCATACAACCCAATTTATCTCGATTTTTAATCTGTTAGATTATCGATTTCAATAATTCTAACCTAACTCTAACATTTCCAAAAAACTCTAAAACCTAATGACCTAACTAGAACGCACCTCTAGTAAGATGAAGATGAAGATGATTGATGAGGAAAAGGATGATGATGATCCTTGGTGATGAGCTTCAAGAGTTTCTTCTCCTTTTCTTTCCCTTCTCCTTCTATCTTTCCAAAACTCTTTCTATCTTTTTCTTTCTCTTGTTCTAATAAGGAAAAGGAATGGAAAAGAAATGATATAGTATAATATCATTAATTAGTAACACTACTAATTATCCAAATAGTCTCCAAAGCTCCAACAATTAAATACCTCCGAGTCGGATAATATTAATTTGATTTGCTCTGAGCTCGTCAGTTTCCTCTATTTATTTTATCCAAATAAATTCTCAGAGTAGACCGGAACCCAGTAGATCAATAATAATATTATCCGGAGTAAAATAATTTACGGGGTATTACATCCTCCCCCCTTAAATAGAAATTCGCCCACAAATTTAAAATAATTACCTGAAAAGATGAGGATAGACCTCCCGCATCTCCGATTCCAATTCCCAAGTTGCATCGCCCGGATGCGTCTCATCCCACTGGACCTTACCAAGAGGAATCTCTTTATTCCTTAACACTTTAGTTTCTCTTCCTGTGATACGACTCGGTTGAGGCTCAAACGTCAAATCGGCTTCTATCTCAATTGTATCTGGTAAAATTGGCTGAAGAGGATCTGGGACAAATTTCCGAAGCTGAGACACATGAAAAACGTCGTGCATCTCTGACAGAGAAGGCGGTAAGGCTAATATGTAAGCTACTTCACCAATTCTTTCCAAAATCTGATACGGTCCCACGTATCTCGGACTTAATTTCCGCGACCGAAACGGTCCTTTTAACCGCAATCTCGGAGTGACTTTCAAAAACACGTGATCGCCCTCATCAAATTCCAAAGATCTCCTACGGTTATCTGCATAGCTTTTCTAACGATCCTGTGCTTGTTTAACTTTTTCACGAATCATTCTAATCTTTTCTGTAGTCTCGTAAATAACCTTGGGTCCCAAAATTCTATCTTCGCCAACTTCCGCCCAACACAATGGTGTCCTACACTTCCTTCCATATAATGCTTCATAAGGTGCCATACCAATACTTGCCTGATAACTGTTATTATAAGACAGCTCAATCAACGGCAAAAGTTCAATCCAATTTCCTCCACTTCCAAGTACACAAGCTCTCAACATATCTTCCATGGTTTGTATTGTCCGTTCTGTCTGACCATCCGTTTGTGGATGATTCGACGTACTCAAACACAACTTCGTTCCCATCGCTTGTTGAAAAGCTATCCAAAATCTCAAAGTAAACTTTGGATCTCTATCCGAAACGATACTAGTGGGAATACCATGCAACCTCACTATTTCCGAAAGGAACAACCTTGCGAGATGATTCGCCTTATAAGTAGTCTTTACGGCCAAGAAATGAGCAGACTTCGTTAACCGATCTACAATTACCCAAATCGAATCATAACCGCCTTGCGCGCGGGGTAATCCCACTGCGAAGTCCATCGAAATACCATCCCACTTCCACACCGGAATTTCTAATGGTTGCAACAAGCCACCCGGTCTTTGGTGTTCAATCTTCACTTGTTGGCATACCACACATTCTGACACATATACCACAACATCATTTTTCATCCCGGACCACCAATAGTCCTTCTTTAGATCTTGATACATCTTTGAAGAACCCGGATGTATAGTAAAAGCACCCTTATGTGCTTCTGCCAAAATCCTTCTTTTCAACACCGCATCATCCGGAACACAAACTCTTTGGTCAAACGAAATGATCCCATCGGTAGTTCGCACAAACCCCGGTTGAGTCAACATCTCTTGTAACTTCTCATCCAACTCTTGTCCTTGTCGGATTTCCTCCCTAAGAGTAGAGGTGTCAATCAAATTCCCCATAATCACACAATTAGGAGTCCAATTAAATTGAAGATTTAGATCTCTAAACTTTTCCATTAAGGCATACTCTAACATCATCAAGTCAGCACTATGCAACACTTTCCTGCTTAAAGCATCTGCCACCTTATTCGCTTTACCTGGATGGTACTTTAGTTCCAAATCATAATCCTTCAAATACTCCATCCACCTCCTTTGATGCATGTTTAACTTTTTCTGATCAAAGAGGTACTTTAAGCTCTTGTGACCGCTAAACATCTCAAAACGTACACTATACAAATAGTGACGCCACACCTTCAAGGTAAATACAACTGCCGCCAATTCTAAATCATGTGTTGGATAATTCTCTTCATGGACTTTCAACTGTCGAGAAACATAAGCCACTACATGTCCGTCTTGCATCAATACACCTCCTAAACCCATCTTCGATGCATCACAATAACCTCATATGACTTGCTAGGATCAGGAATAACCAAAACAGGAGCGGTCGTCAATCTTTCCTTTAAACTCATAAAACTTTGCTCACAAGCCGAATCCCATTCATACGAATAATCCTTCTGAGTAAGTCTCGTCATCGGTAAAGCCAGTTGAGAAAAGCCTTTAATAAACCTTCTATAATAACCTGTTAATCCCAAGAAGCTTCTAACTTCAGACACATTCTTCGGTCTCTCCCAATTAATCATTGCTTTAACTTTTGATGGGTCAACCGCTACACCTCCCTGAGATATGACATGTCCAAGGAAATTAACCCCCGACATCCAAAACTCACACTTACTTAGCTTGGCAAAAAGTTGCCTCTCTTGTAAGATGGATAAAACGATTCTTAGGTGTTCTCCGTGCTCTTGAGGATCACGAGAATAGATAAGAATATCATCAATGAAAATCACCACAAATTGGTCCAAATAATGTTGAAATATCTGATTCATATAATCCATGAAAACTGCCGGAGCATTCGTCACACCGAAAGGCATCACTAAAAACTCATAATGACCATAACGGGTTCTAAACGCAGTCTTTGGTACATCTGAACTCTTCACACGAATCTGATAATAACCCGACCGTAAATCAATCTTCGAGAACACACAGGCTCCTTTCAATTGATCTAACAAATCGTCTATCCTTGGTAATGGGTATTTATTCTTGATGGCGACCTTATTCAATTGATGGTAATCAATACACAACCGCATTCCACCATCCTTTTTCTTTACCAACAACACAGGAGCTCCCCAGGGCGAAACACTGGGTCGAACAAAATTCTTAGCCAACAACTCTTCCAATTGATCCTTTAATTCTCTTAATTTAGGTGGTGACATCCGATACGGAGAAACGAATATTGGAGCCGTTCCCGGTATCAGGTCAATAGAGAATTCCACTTCCCTCTCCGGAGGAAGAGAAGTGACATTCTCGGGGAAAACTTCAGGAAACTCACAAACTACCGGAATAGTCAAAACTTAAAGGTTACCACTCTCCTCCTTAGTAAGAATCAAAAGAACGGATTTTTCCTCCTCGAACAAGAAATTTATCATTTCAACCGTACCTTCTAAAATAGTAGTCAAAACATCCTTCGGAGTAGCTTCGGTAGATGGGATAATGATTAGTTTTTCTTCACACCCGATAAATATCGAATTAGCTGAAAGCCAATCCATTCCCAGAACAACATCCACTTTCTTAAGCGGTAAGCAAATCAAATCAATCTGGAAAACTCTTCCATCCACAGATAAAACACAATTTTCACACATTAACGGTGTTTCAACCATCTCATCCATGGCGGTAGTGACCACCATGGATGGAGACAACGGAACCGCTTGCAACCCAAGCCACTTTACACATTGCATCGACACAAAAGAGTGTGTAGCTCCACAATCAAATAAAACAAAGCAAGGATTTCCATTCACAAAACACGTACCAGCAATCAAAGAGTTTTCACCCTTCACTTTCCTCGCATCCAAGGTATACACTCGCTCGGTATTCTTCTCTTGCATTTGATTCCTCCTCTGAGGACAATCCCTCGATATATGGCCCACCTTATTACACTGATAACACCTTATCCCCTCCAAACTGCACCTACCATGATGATTCCTTCCACAAGTACGGCATACCGGAGGCACACTAGTCCTTGAACTCTGAACTTGTTTCCCTTTAAACATTTGTTGTCTCGGTCTAAATTGTTAATTCGATCTCCCACGATCACTTTGATTCACCCTACTTAACTCTCCTTATGCTTGCACCTTCTTTAAGCTATGCTCCGCCACATAACACGGTCGTAACAATTCAGCATAGCTAGTGAATTCTCTCTGCGACACACTATGCAAAATTTCGGCCCTCAAACCAAAAAGAAACTGATCAATCTTGCACCTCTCATCAGGAGCATACATAGCCTGCCTAGAATAAGCAGCCATAACCTCGAACTTTTCTGCATAGGAAGCCACAGTTAAGTTGCCTTGTCTCAACTGTTGAAACTCGAATTCCTTCTGAGACCTTAAGGAACTTGGGAAATAATTCTCCATAAAATTTATCTTAAACTGTTCCCATACCTTCGGTACCTCCTGAATTGTCATTAAGGCCGAAGCACTCTCCCACCACCTCATGGCAGGACCCTTCAACAAGTGAGAAGCAAAAACAACCTTATTTTCCTCACTGCACTGAACTATCAAGAAAATCCGCTCCATATCGGATATTCATTCATGAGCCTTTACCGGATCTAATCCTCCCTGAAACTCCGGAGGATTCATACGAATGAAATCCCTAAAGGTTCCCCCCGCAGCTTCAGGAACAACCACCGGAGGATGCACGCCACCAGCCATCTGCTGTACTATTTGTTGCACAAACTGATTCTGTTGTTGCTGCATCTGTTGCATGAATTGATACAAATGGGCATTCCCTTCGTCCCCTGGCGGATTTGTCCCTGCTGGAGTAGTTCTCGGTATACCACGGTTGTTTCTGCGCCTATCGGCCATGTTCCTAAATGTCATACATATAGGATTAAGTTGATCAAGCTCAATACCATAAATATAACACGTAAGACCAATGGCGACACAACACATATGAAACGGAAAGAAAATACTTATACTATTTCATTGCTAGGTCGAGGATACGACCTGCTCTGATACCAACAGTAACACCCATATATATAAGCATACATCAAAGCATATATATATATATATATATATATATATATATATATGAATCCAAGTATTTAGTACTGAAATACCATAAGTTCCTAGTTAACACATTATATACATTAAATGCCCTAAATACAAAGTTCTAAAGTCTACGGCATAACATATACAAGATGTCCCAAAATACACTAAGAACTAGATCAAAACAATGATCTCAAAATAAAACGCCATAGCGGAAGCCATGCCATCTCAAAAGCTACGACCTGTAAGGAAAAGTCAAACCACTTTATCCTTACCCTTCGCCGAACCTGTAGTACCTGTGATGTAAACAACAACGTGGGGTGAGATACATCAATCTCAGTGAGTTTGCTATCTTATAGTCCTCTCGGCTTTACAAGGTTCTAACAACCTAACTCAAGTCAAAAGGGAAGGAAAATGACTTTGAGCACTCACACACCCTATATGGATCCACACTCATGAGTCTGTTAACTCACACAAGTACAAAGGTAAGCCCTGAGCCTGTTAACTCAAGAATCTCACTAATCGATAACCGTACCAAGGCATCCCCTTTTCCTGTCCGCTTCTACATCTAGAAGACAACCCGAGTCATGGATCCTTGTAGTTACTTGGCATACAAATTGGATTCGGGATCACCGGCCTGTTAATCGTGAACCGTCACTTCTCATGGCCTGTTAACCATCACAAGTCTCTACCTAATGCATAGGCTCCAATCGTACTACACGTAGGGAATCAAACCTACCAAGTAATTGTGCATACGTTTCAGAGGAGGAGCTCGAGTCTCATGAAACTACACCGTAAGATAAACTAGTTATGATTACTAGACACACGCCTCGGCCTCTCATGCGCGAGCGTTGTCACTATGTTATTCAATCAATTCCTAGCCGTTACTTGGTTCCAACATTGTTAAGGTAATAATCCTCACCCTACCTATTTCATATTTTAACGTGCATACTCACTCACAACCATGCTAAACAATAATAGGATCGGCAAGATATATCATAATTGCACAATAGAATAATATCCGACAAGTAAAACATAATATACCCCTTTTTGGAATTTCCCCGATTATTTAATCGGGCATTAAAATTAACATTTTTCACCTCCATCGCATAAAATGTTTTCTTAGCTTCACAACGATATAAAGAACTCTTAAATCGGATAAACGAGTCAAAAGTTATAGATTTTTGAAGAAAAGAAAATTATTTGATCCCAGGCAGATTCGCCTGGCGAATCCCCCTTCGCCAGCACTTCGCCTGGCGAATCTCCCTTCGCCAGCACTTCGCCTGGCAAATCTAGTGGCGAATCCCCAATTTTAGAAAAATTAAAAGTTCCAGCAGCTAACACATTTCTGTCTCTTCAAATTCGCCTGGCGAATCCCTTTCGCCAGTCCTTCGCCTGGCGAGACAGTGGCGAGATTTAATTCGCCTGGCGAATTCTGATTCGCCTGGAGAATTCTGATTCGCCTGGCGAATCGCACCAGAACCAGAATTCTTCCCTTACGGGTTCCATGGTTCCAAAAGCTAAAAAAATCCACTTTTATCAACCTAAAACAATTCCAACAACACAAACAAGCATAATTAATGTTCATAAGCATAGAGTGATCATACAATCCAATTTATCTCGATTTTTAATCCGTTAGATTATCGATTTCAATAATTCTAACCTAACTCTAACATATCCAAAAAAACTCTAAAACCTAATGTCCTAACTAGAACCCACCTCTAGTAAGATGAAGATGAAGATGATTGATGAGGAAAAGGATGATGATGATCCTTGGTGACGAGCTTCAAGAGTTTCTTCTCCTTTTCTTTCCCTTCTCCTTCTTTCTCTCCAAAACTCTTTCTATCTTTTTCTTTCTCTTGTTCTAATAAGGAAAAGGAATGGAAAAGAAATTATATAGTATAATATCATTAATTAGTAACATTACTTATTATCCAAATAGTCTCCAAAGCTCCAACAATTAAATACCTCCGAGTCGGATAATATTAATTTGATTTGCTCTGAGCTCGTCAGTTTCCTCTATTTATTTTATCCAAATAAATTCTCAGAGTAGACCGGAAACCAGTAGATCAATAATAATATTATTCGGAGTAAAATAATTTACGGGGTATTACAGTCCTTAATCTGAAGATTAGGACTTTAAACCAAACCTTTAAGCTAGATCAAACACTTCTCCCTTACTTAGAACTCAAACCCAGTGCGAATAAACCGAAACAAAGGATGAATTAATGAACTTGATACATGTTGTTGTTACAAAACTAAAACTAAAAAACTAAAAATGGAAATGAAAATACTCGAGAGTGAACTAAGACATTGTGTCACAAAGAAGATGAATCATCACAGATGAAAATAGGAAAGTAAGTTGAAAAACTTAGAGAGAAGTTATAGTTTCTCTCTCTTCTCCTATATTGAAGATGTTTATGGATGTCGTGGTCCTTAAGATTAGCTATCTTTCGTGGGTTTGGATCGGTAAAAAACTAAAGAAAGATTTTACATGTAATTATTACGAATGATTTAAATCACCTTGTGATTTTATGTAAGGTGATTTAGTCGGGTCATTTTATATATGGGTTAGGATACCCCTTTGTATCTTTGAAATATATTTTGCTTATTAAAAAAAAATATGCAACATGCAACTTTATCAATCAGTTTATTAATCCTGTGATAATGATCCTCCTGTAGCATGTATCCTGTGATAATTAATTAGATATGGGTTCAAATTGAAGGATTTAAATGAATCGATATATACAAATTATAGCATATATTTATAATTGTGTAGATCAAGAACGGTGTACCTTGTAAAATTTGAAGAGGCAGTCACCGAAAGATTGAATATGAGAGGATTACTACCCTCATTGTCGTTTAGGATTTTCAAAGTATGTTAATTGTCTAATGGGGCGACACTTACATAGCTAAACGACTGAGGGCAGAGACCTCTCATTGGGATTAACTGAATGATCCAACCCATCACGGTCCATTTTGGCACAAAACTCAATCAAATAATTCATAAATAATTAGTGTTTAATAACAATTGACCATAATATAATTAATTAATAATTGATTATGTAAATCCATTTGATTAATTAAATAATTAATCTAACAATCTCCCACTTGGATGACAATAATCAATTATTAAAAAATATTGATTTTAATATTAGAATATCAATAATGGTCAAAACACTAATCAATATAAAAGAAGTAAATGTCAACGTTGCAGAAATTGTATCCGATAGAGAAGACAAATCATATATACATATTAAAACTCAGAACTTTATATAAAGAATTATGAATTTAGAGTAATATATTTAAGTTAAGAGTACTATGCTATAAAGAATGGCTCAAGCATATGAATATGGTAATGATAAACTCCCACTAACCCAAAATATCATAAGACTTACTCATGTGTATAAGTCTATGGTTAATGATTATACTAATGAGATTTAAATTATAGGTCATAGAATATCCACATAGGTCTAAGAATAGTAATTACATATAGGGATAACCTATTACGAGAGTAATTACATTTATTCATAAGTACCTTCATAACATAATATCATATTCGATATGAATATTGATATTTACTTGTACTTTCATATTATGATCTGACAAATGTGGACTATGGAAGATAGAATAACACAATATTATTGCATGCTAAAAAAATATTGCGTCTTTTCAATATCAAACTAAACACTAAATTATGATGTTTCCTAAGATTAAGAGTATAATATATATCTCAGTATAACAGAATAAGACTTCATTTAGTTATTTCATATTTTGAAGTCCTTTTAGAATATGTCATATTTACAGTGCGCGCAAGAATATATGACACTATGAGAATAATAATCTAAAATTTTTAGATTATATAATTAAGTGCACATGCACTCCCACTGATCCAATAGAATAAATATTTATCAGAGTCCATTAGTATTAAATACTTTGATTATTCAATGGGATACTAATTTTATATTTTAGTGCAAAAGTATAGAGAGAAGTGGTGGTATAATATATCATAATTAGAGTTTTATAAACTCAACCACATATTTTGCACGTAAATATAATATATTATTGTTTAGATAATTTCTCATGAAGGAGTATGATAGTTATATAAAAGATTTACCAACATTTAAGTGAGATCAAATCCATATAACTTTAAATAGAATATAGGATTATATACAACATATTAATAACTCACTCAAAACGCAAATGCTACAATGATAACAACACACATTTAAGAATTATATTATGTTATATGCAGCGGAAAAATATGAGACTTAAATTTAACTATTATTGAGAATATAACATCAATAGTCATAAACTTTCATCAATAACATAAGACTATAATATCCTTAATATAAGTCTCCATAATATAATATTATATTAAAGAAATAATATTTGATTATCATTTCTAATTGACATTTTAAATTCTCCCACTTGATAGATAATAATAGTTGAATCATTAACTCAAGAATTTATAAATATTTTAAATAATTATTCAATTATTTTCTCAATAACAAAATGATCATGTCAAGTAACGTCACACCGATAGGGTATGTCCATCACTTACATAATACAAAGAGAATTAAAATTCATTTTTAATAAAAATATTAAAGTTAAATTATAAAATTTTATAAAGTATTACATGTCTTTAAAACAATTTCTTATTTATTAAATTATAGTTTCAACAATATTAAATAAGAAATATAACAATGTACAAATATTATGTCACAAACAAAATTCTAATACCGATAGGGTACTCGAACCATAATTTACTTAATCATAAATCACAAGTACATTAAACAATAATAAATTATATTAATAATAACACACAAATAGGGTATAACTATTATCAATTTAATATTTATTATAATTAAAATAAATGTAATTATTTTACTAAATAAAATATGTACAATTGTATCCACGATAGGTGAGATTACACTTATACAAATGTAAAGTTATTATTTAATTATTTAGAATAAAACTCAAAATAATTGGATTTCAAATATACTCATAAAATTAGATATTAATTAATTAATTAATTAATTTATTTATTTATTTATTTATTTGAGTATATAACAAGAAATAAATTTGTGACAATAAATAAGGAGTTTTTAATTCAGAATATTCTGAAAATTAGTTTCACTTTATATAAATGTATATTTTGTAATTCTCAAAGGATAAAATAAAATTAGACATAAATTTCTCCTTGTATGATTCTATATAATATGTCACAAGATATTTAAAATAATACTTCAATTTCGACTAACCTCAAAGAGAGTGTGACATTAGTCCTTATCCGAAGAATCAATAAATTTTGATGACTTATGCAATATTAGAGTGTCATCTCAAATGATTCATAAATTAGCAATAATTATTAATTTTATAAAAATTTTATTTGTTCTAATATAACTAAAATCAATTTTATTAAAATAGGAGATACATGAGATATGATTCATAGAGGATAGAGTAATTGCAAATTGCCATATAATATTAGATAATAATAATTTTGTGAAAGAAATATTAAGGTTCATAGGCTGGCTACACATTATTTTGATTGTGGAAATAAAGTTCTCAATAAAATTGAAATAAAATGGCCTGAATTAAATAATTGAGTTCACATTAATGTAAGGTCAAAATTCAAGAATACATGTATTGATGCAAGCAATCATAATTAATATTCTCGAAACAAATTTATATATTGATGCATTTACTGAACAAGAATCAACAAAGAATAATTAAGATTTTCATAAAGCTAAAGATATTCTCACAATTTAAGCAAATATTTTTTTAATTAACAATAATTTTTTCATAGCAATTTGAAACAAATATACAGATTCATTCTTGCTATCTAAATAGCAAATAGCCAATACAAATTAAACATAATATTTGCTTAACGAAACAGAGAAAAAATAGCCACCAAAAGGAGAATAGTTCATGCACTTTTATTATATTTAATTTGCTATTTAATAGGAAACTTGGTCAAGATGACCTTGTAGAGCGATAGAATTATTCTAGATGTCATCATATCACTTTTTTTTATTAAGTTCATCAAGCCAATCGACAAAAAAATTCCCATATTAAAATTCGATTATGCAATGTTAAGATCAATCAAATGTAATTCACCGGATTACGAAAATATATGTTTAGATGAACTCATATGGGGTGTTATTATGGTAAGATTTGGAATTTTCATGAATTATACTATATCACCCATATTTTCCTATTCATATATTTAAATAATAACATGCACCAATTTTATCATAAACAGACTCTGATACCAATTGAAGGATTTAAATGAATCGATAGATATAAATTATAACATATATTTATAATTGTGTAGATCAAGAACGGTGTATCTTGTAAAATTTAAAGAGACAGTCATCGGAAGATTGAATATGAGAAGATTAATACCCTCATTGTCGTTTAAGATTTTCAAAGTATGTTAATTGTCTAATGGGGCGACACTTAAATAGCTAAACGGCTGAGGGCAGAGACCTCTCATTGGGCTTAACTAAATGATCCAACCCATCACGGTCCATTCAGGCACAAAACCCAATCAAATAATTCATAAATAATTAGTGTTTAATAACAACTTACCATACTATAATTAATTAATAATTGATTATGTAAATCCATTTGATTAATTAAATAATTAATCTAACACAAATATGAGTGGATGTCAGTATGGTTCATTTGCGAATAATGGGAATCGAGAATTATATTTGTGATATTTGTATATCAAGAAAAGATAAATTGCTTATGTATGGTATATTGGGGACCATAACCTATATATAGTGTGATGGGCTGATGGCCAATTAGGGTTCCCATTATTCCCGAATGGATCATCCTGACATCCACTCATATTTCATATCTGATTAATTAATTAATTACTAAATAAAAATTTAATTATCCTTTTAAATTTATTCGACCAATTAATCAATTAAGACTCTTAACTTTTATAAACACCTAATATCATTAAAATATATATGCCCACATAATAATTATTAGAATTTAATAATTAAATAATATTAATATTATAAAATATTCCAACAATCTCCCACTTGGGTAATAGACTTTTAATAATTATATCACAATTCTTTAGGCGCGCATCCAAATGTTATTTATCTTTAGATTTCAACTTTACAATCTGGTCCACCTCATACATCAATAATGGGACCACCGCGACTATTGTCACTGACGTATAACGTGACAGAATCCTGACGAGCACCACATCAATGCACTTGATGACATAGATCAATAAGGAAGAGTGACATTAAAATTTCATGTAATGTGATCTCTGAATCATGCCTATTTCCAACTGATCAATCTGAATTCTTTATTGAGATCAAATTGAAGTTTGCAAGTTTAATATTTGCGCAAAAGATATAGAAATGGTGTAATGCCCTGTATAATATATATCTAGAATAATACAATACACGCATTTTATTTGGTACTGACACATCAAAAGTGCCTAATGACATAGTTCACATACTTGTCCATTTCTAAAACATAAATACAACATATGGAACAAGATATGGAAACTAGCCAAAATAATAAAAACTAAGATCAATATACAATATCCTCAATTGTATACAACAAATACACAGCAGAATAAGCTCAACTAAGCTTCTCTTGAAACATCCAAGCATCGCTCCACTCGTAAATCAAACCTGCAAACCGTACCTGAAATATTGCAACTATAGTGGGGTGAGATACATCAAATCTCAGTGAGTTCCCTATCTTATAAGTCCTGTCGGCTTTACAAGGTTCTATCAATCCTAACTCAAGTCAAGGGGAAGGGAAAGACCTTGAGTACACAATCTCACAATCTCACACTATATGGAAACACGTTATTGAGCCTGTTACTCAAAAGTTTATTCACTTATCGATAACCTTGTCAAGGCATCCCCTTTCTCCCGACCTCTTCTACGACTAGAAGTAGGAACGAGTCATGGACCCTCGTAGATTTCTTGGCATACGAAATGGATTCGGGATCATCGGCCCGTACACCGTGATCTGTCACTTCACACGGCCCGTACACCGTCACAAGTCTCTTTACCCGCAGGCTCCATTCGTACTATAACATTGTGTAATACCCCGTAAATTTATAAACGCTCTGGTTAATATTATTATGATCAACTGGGTTCCGGAGTACTCTGAGTAATTATCGGGTAAAATAATTAGAGTAAACTGACGAACTCAGAGTCGATTAAATTAATAGTATTTAACGTTGAGTTTTTATAATTTGATGTATTTGAGCTAATTTTGAATATTTAGTAGTGTTACTAAAAGTGATAGTTTCTATACTATCTATTTTCTTTTCATTTTCCTGGGAAAAAACAAACAAAAGCTAAAGATAGTAAAGAGAAAGGGAAAAGGAAGAGAAGGAAAGGAAGGAGGAGGAAAAAGAGAGGAAAATTTCCCAAAAGCTCAAGATCATCAACAATCATCTGTTCTTCATCAATTCGTCTCAATTTCAACCTCCTCGTCTAGTAATCCAGGTGGGTTCTAGTTAGACTCCTTAGAGTAGAATTATTTTGAGTTTAGAGTTAGATTGGAAATTGGGAAAAATGGGTATTTTGGTTTAAAAATCTTGAATCTAACTGTTAAAATTCAATGTTTGATTATATGTTATACTGGTTGTGATGTTATAACATGTTTTGATGCATTTCAATTGATGAAAATGGGATTTGGGGTTGATTTTGGATCAACCCGTAGCAGGAAAATTCTGCAGGAACTTCTGCATTTTTTTTCTGCCCATACGCGTATGGAGCTTGTCAATACGCGTATGGGGCTTGTCAATACGCGTACGGCAAGGGCAATACGCGTATGGATGGCCGGGGATTTTGGGCAATACGTGTATCGCGTGGGGAAATACGCGTATGGCTGGGCGAGCATTTGGGCAATACGCGTACGGGGAGTGCCAATACGCGTATGGCCAGGGGACTTGCAGAATTCTGCTGTTGTGATATTTTATTTCCGATCGTTTGTTTCCAATGCCGTAACTTTTTATCCGTAACTCGGAATGGAACAATTTTGGTATCGTTGGAAAGGTAATAAAATGTACTTTCTTATTACATGGGTTTTAAGATTGACGGCCGATTTAATTATATCGGAATTGTTGGAATTGTGTCGTTTTGTTGATTTTGGTGTGTAATGGTTGTTGAAAATGTAAGCATGATTAAAATATGGAATAAGTAGAGTGAGGACAATTACCCTAAGCAGTGTCGGAAAAATATAAATGATTAAACACTAGTATGGAACATGTGTGTTAACCGTTTGGTTGTGATAAGGCATAATGGCCTTGAGATTGTCGAATACAATCAAGTCTTTGTGAGATCACGTAATCGTAACCGGTTATTATTGTTTTTGCGAGTGCGTTTCATGGGTCTCGAGCTCCTCTGAAACATGTGCACCACTACTTGGCAGGTTTGATTCCCGCATTTCATTTTAGTACGAATGGCGCCCATGGAGTGTAGGCTTGTGACGGTTAATGGCCCGTGAGAAGCGACGGTTCATAACGGTTAATGGCCCGTAGAACCCGAATCCATTCGTATGTCAAGTAGGTTGCAAGGATCCATGACCCGGGTCGACTTCTAGACGTAGAAGAGGACGGGAATAGGGGATACCTTGGCATGGTTACGGATTAGTGATATTGTGAGTTGATGAACTCATAACATGTGTCCATATAGTGTGTGTGTACTCATGGTCTTTCCCCTTTCCCCTTGGACATGAGTTAGGACTTTGTTAGAACCTTGTAGAGCCGAGAGGACTTTAAGATAGGGAACTCACTGAGATTTGATGTATCTCACCCCACTGTTGTTGTTTACATCACAGGTTCTGCAGGTTTGGCGAAGGGTAAGGACAAGGTTATTTGACTTTCCTTACGGATCGTGGTTTTGTGATGGCATGGCTTCCGCTATGGCGTTATGTTTTGAGATCATTGTATTGATCTAGTTCTTAGTTTTTATCATTTTGGAACATCTTGTATATGTAATGCCTTAGACCTTTAGTTCTTTTGTATTAGAGGCATTTATATATATAATGTGTTAACTAGGAACTTATTATGTTTCAGTACCAAAAGTGAAACTCATGTATAATATATGATTTGATGCATGTATTTTTATATGGTCTTTACAGTTGGTATCAGAGCAGGTCGTATCCTCGACCTAGCCATGAAATAGAATGAGTGTTTCTTTCCGTTTCATATGCTGCGTGTCGCCATGGGTCTTGTCTGTTATATTTATGGTATTGAGTCTGATCAACTTAATCCTATTGATATGGAATTCAGGAACATGGCTGATAGACGCAGAAACAACCGTGGAAGACCAAGGACTACTCCAGCTGGGACGGTTCCACAAGGTGATGAAGGGAATGCCCCGTTGTACCAATTTATGCAACAGATGCAGCAACAGCAGAATCAGTTTATGCAAGGAATGATGCAACAAATGGCTGATGGTCTGCATCCTCCAGTGGTTGTTCCGGAAGTTACAGGAGGAACCTACAGGGAATTTATTCGTATGAATCCTCCGGAGTTTCAAGGAGGGCTAGATCCGGTGAAGGCACACGAATGGATAACAGGAATGGAACGGATTTTTCTGATAGTTCATTGCAGTGAGGAGAATAAGGTGGTCTTTGCTTCTCACTGGTTGAAGGGTCCTGCCATGAGGTGGTGGGAGAGCGCTTCAGCCTTGATGACAACTCAGGAAGTGCCGAAAGTGTGGGAACAGTTTAAGGTAATCTTTATGGAGAAATATTTTCCGAGTTCTTTAAGGTCTCAAAAGGAGTTTGAGTTCCAACAGTTGAGACAGGGAAATTTGTCAGTGGCTTCTTATGCGGAACAATTTGAGATCATGGCTGACTATTCTAGACAGGCCATGTATGCTCCTGATGAGAGGTGGAAGATAGATCAGTTTCTGTTTGGGTTAAGGGCTGAGATTTCACACAGTGTGTCTCAACGGGAATTTGCTACTTATGCTGAAATGTTAAGACAATGTTATGTGGCGGAAAATAGTTTGAAAAAGGTACAAATGGAGGTGGATTCGAATAGGGCAACTCAAAGTGACCGAGTGAGGTCGAATCAACAGTTTAGACAAAGGCAACAGTTTCCCAAAGGGAAGCAGGTCCAGAGTTCAAAAACTAGTGTACCTCCGGTGTGTCGTACTTGCGGTCGGAATCATTACGGCCGATGTGGTATTGAAAGTGTGAGGTGTTACCAGTGTCAGAAGGTGGGCCATTTGGCGAGGGATTGTCCTCAGGGTAGAAATCAGACACAAGGGAAGACTACGGGTCGAGTATATACTCTGGATGCAAGGAAAGCAAAGGGTGATAATTCCTTGATTGCGGGTACGTGTTTTGTTAATGGACATCCTTGTTTTGTTTTATTTGACTGTGGGGCTACACATTCTTTTGTGTCTTTGAGATGTGTGAAGCGACTAGGGTTGCAAACTATTCCTTTGTTTCCTCCTATTGTGGTTACTACTGCCATGGATGAAATGGTTGAAACACCCTTGATGTGTGAAAATTGTGTGTTGTCGGTGAACGAAAGAGTTTTCCAGATTGATCTTATCTGTTTACCGCTTAAGAAAGTGGATGTTGTTCTGGGAATGGATTGGCTTTCTGCTAATTCGGTGTTTATTGGGTGTGAAGAAAAGTTAATCATTATTCCATCTGCTGAGGCTACTCCGAAAGATGTATTATCAACGATTTTAGAAGGTACGGTGGGAATGGTAAATTTCTTGTTTGAGAAAGAGAAATCTGTTTTATTGGTTCTTACTAAGGAGGGATGTAGTGAACAGCAAGTTCTGAGTATTCCAATAGTGTGTGAATTTCCTGAAGTGTTTCCTGAGGATGTTTCTTCTCTTCCTCCGGAGAGAGAAGTTGAGTTCTCTATTGACCTGATACCGGGAACGGCTCCTATATCCGTTTCTCCGTATCGGATGTCACCGCTTGAATTAAGAGAATTAAAGGACCAATTGGAGGACTTGATGTCTAAGCATTTTGTTAGACCTAGTGTTTCACCGTGGGGAGCTCCAGTGTTATTGGTAAAGAAGAAAGATGGGGGTATGCGTTTGTGCATTGATTATCGTAAGTTGAATAAAGTTACCATTAAGAATAAGTATCCCTTACCAAGGATAGACGACTTGTTAGATCAATTGAAAGGAGCCTGTGTGTTCTCGAAGATTGATTTACGGTCGGGTTATCATCAGATTCGAGTGAAGAGTTCCGATGTGCCAAAGACTGCATTTAGGACACGTTACGGTCATTACGAATTCTTAGTGATGCCTTTCGGTGTGACTAATGCTCCAGCTGTTTTCATGGATTACATGAATCGAATATTTCAGGCTTACTTGGACCAATTTGTGGTAATCTTTATTGACGACATTCTTATTTATTCTCGTACTCCACAAGAGCACGGAGAACATCTGAGGATTGTCTTATCGGTCTTGCAAGAGAAGCAATTGTTTGCTAAGTTGAGCAAGTGTGAGTTTTGGATGTCGGAAGTTAATTTTCTTGGACATGTGATATCTCGAGGTGGTGTGGCAGTGGATCCATCGAAAGTAGAAGCAGTAATTAATTGGGAGAGACCGAGAAATGTTTCAGAAGTCAGAAGTTTCTTGGGATTGGCCGGTTACTATAGAAGGTTTATTAAGGGCTTTTCTCAATTGGCCTTACCAATGACGAAACTTACTCGGAAGGATGTTACGTTTGAATGGGATTCAGGTTGCGAACAAAGTTTTATGCATTTGAAGGAAAGTTTGACGAGTGCTCCAGTATTAATTATTCCTGATCCTAACAACTCTTATGAAGTATTCTGTGATGCTTCTAAGAGGGGATTAGGGGGTGTTCTGATGCAAGGTGGTCAAGTAGTAGCTTATGCTTCTCGACAGTTAAAAGTTCATGAGAAGAATTATCCGACTCATGATTTGGAACTAGCTGCAGTGGTTTTTGCACTGAAGGTGTGGCGTCATTATTTATATGGTGTACATTTTGAAATGTTCAGTGACCACAAAAGTTTGAAGTATTTGTTTGATCAAAAGGAGTTGAACATGCGACAAAGAAGGTGGATGGAGTACTTAAAGGATTATGACTTAGAATTGAAGTATCATCCAGGAAAGGCGAATAAAGTAGCGGATGCTTTAAGTCGGAAAATGGTTCATAGTGCGGAATTGATGATTTTAGAGTATTCATTGTTGGAAAAGTTTAGAGATCTTAATCTCCAATTTGTGTGGACTCCGAATGGTGTGATTATGGGAAATTTGAATGTCAATTCTACTTTGAGAGTTGAGATTCAACAGGCACAATTGTTAGAGGAAGAGTTACAAGAATTGTTACTTCAGCCGGGTTTTACACGAGCGACAGATGGGATTGTTTTGTTTAATCAACGGATTTGTGTTCCGAAAAATGAGGCATTGAAAAGGAAGATTTTAGATGAAGCCCATAAAGGTACTTTTACGATACATCCTGGTTCTTCGAAGATGTATCAGGATTTAAAGAAGGATTATTGGTGGTCTGGGATGAAAAAGGATATAGCAGGATTTGTGTCAGAATGTGCGGTGTGCCAACAGGTGAAGATTGAACACCAAAGACCGGGCGGTTTGTTACAACCTTTGGATATTCCAGTTTGGAAGTGGGATAGTATTTCTATGGATTTTGCAGTGGGTTTACCCCGTACCCAAGGAGGGTATGATTCTATTTGGGTGATTGTAGATCGACTAACAAAATCTGCACATTTCTTAGCCGTAAAGACTACTTATAAGGCAAGTCATCTTGCAAGGTTGTTTATTGCTGAGATTGTGAGATTGCATGGTATTCCTTCTAGTATTGTGTCCGATAGAGATCCGAAGTTTACTTCGAGATTTTGGAAAGTGTTCCAACAAGCGATGGGTACGAATTTGTGTTTGAGCACGTCGAATCATCCTCAAACGGATGGTCAGACTGAACGAACAATACAAATGATGGAGGATATGTTAAGAGCTTGTGTGTTAGAGAGTAGAGGGAATTGGAAAGAACTTTTGCCGTTAATTGAGTTTTCCTATAACAATAGTTACCATGCGAGCATCGGTATGGCTCCTTATGAAGCATTGTATGGGAGAAAGTGTAGGACACCTTTGTGTTGGGCTGAAATTGGCGAAGATAGAATTTTGGGACCAGAGATTATTCAAGAGACTACGGAAAAGATTCGAATGATCCGCGAGAAGGTTAAACAAGCGCAAGATCGTCAAAAGAGTTATGCGGACAATCGTAGGAGACCTTTGGAATTTGAGGAAGGTGACCATGTATTTCTGAAAGTTACTCCGAGATTGAGATTGAAAGGACCGTTTAAGTCGCGAAAGTTAAGTCCGAGATACGTGGGACCGTATCAGATTTTAGAAAGGATTGGTGAAGTTGCTTATAGATTAGCCTTACCACCCTCTCTATTCGAGATGCATGACGTTTTTCACGTATCTCAGCTCCGTAAGTTTATTCCTGATCCTCTTCAACCAATTCTACCCGAATCAGTGGAAATTGAAGCGGATTTGACTTTTGAACCACAACCGAGTTGTATTGTGGGAAGGGAAACAAAAGTGTTAAGGAACAAAGATATTCCACTTGTTAAGGTGCAATGGGATATGACGCATCCGGGCGATGCTACTTGGGAACTAGAATCGGAAATGCGAGATTCTTATCCACATCTGTTCAGGTAATATTCTAAATTCGAGGACGAATTTCTATTTAAGGGGGGGAGGATGTAATACCCCGTAAATTTATAAACGCTCTGGTTAATATTATTATGATCAACTGGGTTCCGGAGTACTCTGAGTAATTATCGGGTAAAATAATTAGAGTAAACTGACGAACTCAGAGTCGATTAAATTAATAGTATTTAACGTTGAGTTTTTATAATTTGATGTATTTGAGCTAATTTTGAATATTTAGTAGTGTTACTAAAAGTGATAGTTTCTATACTATCTATTTTCTTTTCATTTTCCTGGGAAAAAACAAACAAAAGCTAAAGATAGTAAAGAGAAAGGGAAAAGGAAGAGAAGGAAAGGAAGGAGGAGGAAAAAGAGAGGAAAATTTCCCAAAAGCTCAAGATCATCAACAATCATCTGTTCTTCATCAATTCGTCTCAATTTCAACCTCCTCGTCTAGTAATCCAGGTGGGTTCTAGTTAGACTCCTTAGAGTAGAATTATTTTGAGTTTAGAGTTAGATTGGAAATTGGGAAAAATGGGTATTTTGGTTTAAAAATCTTGAATCTAACTGTTAAAATTCAATGTTTGATTATATGTTATACTGGTTGTGATGTTATAACATGTTTTGATGCATTTCAATTGATGAAAATGGGATTTGGGGTTGATTTTGGATCAACCCGTAGCAGGAAAATTCTGCAGGAACTTCTGCATTTTTTTTCTGCCCATACGCGTATGGAGCTTGTCAATACGCGTATGGGGCTTGTCAATACGCGTACGGCAAGGGCAATACGCGTATGGATGGCCGGGGATTTTGGGCAATACGCGTATCGCGTGGGGAAATACGCGTATGGCTGGGCGAGCATTTGGGCAATACGCGTACGGGGAGTGCCAATACGCGTATGGCCAGGGGACTTGCAGAATTCTGCTGTTGTGATATTTTATTTCCGATCGTTTGTTTCCAATGCCGTAACTTTTTATCCGTAACTCGGAATGGAACAATTTTGGTATCGTTGGAAAGGTAATAAAATGTACTTTCTTATTACATGGGTTTTAAGATTGACGGCCGATTTAATTATATCGGAATTGTTGGAATTGTGTCGTTTTGTTGATTTTGGTGTGTAATGGTTGTTGAAAATGTAAGCATGATTAAAATATGGAATAAGTAGAGTGAGGACAATTACCCTAAGCAGTGTCGGAAAAATATAAATGATTAAACACTAGTATGGAACATGTGTGTTAACCGTTTGGTTGTGATAAGGCATAATGGCCTTGAGATTGTCGAATACAATCAAGTCTTTGTGAGATCACGTAATCGTAACCGGTTATTATTGTTTTTGCGAGTGCGTTTCATGGGTCTCGAGCTCCTCTGAAACATGTGCACCACTACTTGGCAGGTTTGATTCCCGCATTTCATTTTAGTATGAATGGCGCCCATGGAGCGTAGGCTTGTGACGGTTAATGGCCCGTGAGAAGCGACGGTTCATAACGGTTAATGGCCCGTAGAACTCGAATCCATTCGTATGTCAAGTAGGTTGCAAGGATCCATGACCCGGGTCGACTTCTAGACGTAGAAGAGGACGGGAATAGGGGATACCTTGGCATGGTTACGGATTAGTGATATTGTGAGTTGATGAACTCATAACATGTGTCCATATAGTGTGTGTGTACTCATGGTCTTTCCCCTTTCCCCTTGGACATGAGTTAGGACTTTGTTAGAACCTTGTAGAGCCGAGAGGACTTTAAGATAGGGAACTCACTGAGATTTGATGTATCTCACCCCACTGTTGTTGTTTACATCACAGGTTCTGCAGGTTTGGCGAAGGGTAAGGACAAGGTTATTTGACTTTCCTTACGGATCGTGGTTTTGTGATGGCATGGCTTCCGCTATGGCGTTATGTTTTGAGATCATTGTATTGATCTAGTTCTTAGTTTTTATCATTTTGGAACATCTTGTATATGTAATGCCTTAGACCTTTAGTTCTTTTGTATTAGAGGCATTTATATATATAATGTGTTAACTAGGAACTTATTATGTTTCAGTACCAAAAGTGAAACTCATGTATAATATATGATTTGATGCATGTATTTTTATATGGTCTTTACACATTGGGAATCAAACCTACCAAGAAATCGTGCATCATTCCAGAGGAGCTTGTTACTCAATAGACGGCACATAATAGAATAATGGTTACGATTTCGTGATTTCACATACAACCATAATTGTATTCAACATCTCTAGGCCACATTAGCCTTTACCAATTTAAACATAATAAGTACACGTGTTCCATACTAGTGTTCACTCTCTCCTAGACCAATACTCGTCACGGATGCACCGTTATACATCAAGTGCACGAGCGTCGCCATACAGAGTTTCTATAAATTCCTAGCCATTACTAGGTTCCACCATCAAGTTGTTATGGGGTAAAGTTTCCTCACTCTACCTAATTCATTTTAAGTATGCATATTATCTCAATCATGTTTAACAACAATTTAGGCAAAGCATATTACAATTGCACATTTTAGAATTTCATATAATAATTCAATCAAAAGTTATACAAAGCATATTACAATTGTATAATAGAATCGCATATAATGATTCATCACATAAAACATCACTTTCGGGTTCCCTGCGATTCATTTAATCGGGTATCAATTAATATTTTGCACTCTTATCCCGTAGGATATTTTCACAGCTCTACATCGACTATAATTACGCCGCAATCGGACTTATGATCCAAAAGATGTCAATTCCAACATTCCACAAAACATTACTTTCCTTCATTTCCACTAAATAATTTATCCCACATCATACCTAATATTTTCACTTTTTAACGGGTAGAGGGTCGTCATAGCTTTCTAATGACACCAAGAACGTCCCGATCCGAGTTACGGATCAAAAGTTATGAAGGAAACAAAACGGAAAAGATGTCATGTTCGCTTTGCGACGACAAAAGTTATGAAGTGCGAACCTGCGAAAATGCAGAAATTCTGCAGCGTGTAGCTGAGTTCCCTTGGGTTCAAAACCAATCCAAAACATACCCAAACATCCAACAATCAAATACAGATGATTCTACACTCATAAAGCTTATACTACTCAGTTTGTAACACATTTCAACCGTTAAATTTCATCGATTAGCGATTTAAGCAATTTCTCATAAACCCTAACTTAAGCTAAAATCATCTCTAACTCTAGAACTTAAGTTTCTATCTAGAACCCACCTGATAATCGAAGAGGAGGTTGAAGAAGATGCTGATGATCCATGGGTTTCTCTTCTTCATCTTCTCCATTTTCTCTCTTTCTCTTCTTTCCTTTTCCTTTTCTTCTTCTTCTTTACTAACTTCTTCTTTTTCTCTTTTTCTTTCTCTTTCCAAATATATACATATATTATACTATTATTATATAATATAAATCCAATAGGGTAAAATATCTCCAATTGATATTTTGTTGTCTCAACCCAATAGATCAATTATTAGAGTTATCTTAAAATCCTTTCTCGAATTTAAATAATTGATCTCTTCAGAGTTCATCAGTTGCTCTATTGATCCCTAATGTCAATACTTAAAGTACTTAGATGATTTCATTAATCCAATATACCAAAGATAGAGCACATAGATACTCATATGATCTCATCTGATATCCAATTGAGCAATTAGATAATATGGGGTATTACAAATGGTTATAACAATAATAACCTCGTAAGCTTTGTTTATGTAGATAATCTTAACATAAAGTCTGTATCGATATCAAAACAATATTATAAAACATAGAGAATGAGTGACTCCCAATAATCTTAGACATCTTTAGTGACAACAATCATATGAAATACCTTATATGTCAAGTCTTTGATTAGTAAGTCAACTAGCATAAAATTTCTATCTATATGTTCTATCATTCAACAACAACACCTTATAAGTTAATGAACTTTATAAAACAGTTATTGTAACATTATCTGACAGACTTATGTCACAATATAGCTCGAGTTGTCTTTTAAAACCTTATACTATAAGCAACCAAGTGATATAAATACTTATAGTCATTTCTTGAGTTAGTATGCCCATTATATATAAACATCCAAAAGGATCAGAGTCGAACATCCTGATGATCTCTAAATCATTTGATCTCTAATATGTGAGCACATGTCCTTTTGCTTTCTATAACAATCCTTATGGTTTCCTCATTTCAACAATTCAAATTTTGAATTTTCATATCTACCAAATGATCTCATTATATATACGCTTATTCCTGATGCATATACATAAGATTCCCAAAAACCGAAAAAGTATAAAAAACTTAATTTTCTAAATTTTCCAGATTCTTTTATTTTGGACAATGATTGAGACTTAATAGTCTCCTTTGATAATTGAGGCATACCCTAGTATATTGTCATTCGTGTCAATTTTATTTTCAACTTTATTGATATATACATAAATCTTTTGTGCTAACCGAATGATGCCTTGAGAATAATTCTCTAAGTATCTAAATACCTAATACAAAAGAGATGTGTCCAAGATTTTTCATCACTAAACTTTGTTAGAGATTTATTGGGTTTACACAATAATCATTTCTAACAAAATAAAATAAAATCAACACATTAAACTAGGAACACAAACTTACTCCCACTGAACTTGTAAAACCCAATAATTTTTCATAATAGACATCTCAAAACCAAACGAGATAATTACCTTATGAAATATTGTCGTATCACTAATGAGACAATTTCATTAACTCATAAATAGATTTTATCTTTTTGCAAACCATTAACTTTGTATCTATTAACACAAAATTTTCACCATTAAGAAACACTAACTTGATATCCATTTTATGAAGCTCCAAAAATTATAACAAGTAACAAGTGTGACTACTATCATAATAGAGTATTTCATTCATACTAAATATAATTTCTCTTTTTTGTCAATTCTTTATGACACTTCATGCTCTAGTTCTTGAGGATGTTGAGTTTGGTCATCAAGAATTAATTTCTTAATTTAATTGAGAGAAAGAATAATAAAATTCGTATAAGGGTCTAAATTTGCTATATAAATAACAACTGAATGAATTGACTCATAACCAATTATTTCCCACTCAATTTTGTTCTTTGACCATATCTCTCCCCCAAACTTAATATTCTCAAGACACATTACAAAATTTGTCTCAAAATATTCTTTAACTTGGGACTAAAGTTTATATTTCTCAAATTTTTCAACAACTCTAGATTGTCACAAATCATTACTGAATTAACCAGAATAATATTTGAATTTAAAAGACAAATTGAATTCATCATTAAAAAAAAGAAGTTATCATATTAAAACAAAATTTTATTCATTCACCAAATTATCTTTTAAATGCAAATTTAAGCTTATAATGACAATCTAAAATAAATTAAAATAAGTATCAATTTTGACCAAATTTGTGCCCTTTAAATTTATATATATTTCAACTCCATTGAACATTTGTCAATTCAAATAATATTTTCTTATTATTCTTTATTTGCTCTTATACTTTGAGGTATTTATCGAATGAGCACTATTTTATTTTCTGTTGCTTCAATCATTTCTTTATTGCACACTTCATGAAATTATTCTATTAAAGAATAATTTTTAACTTTAATAGTTATACACTCTTCAGCAACATAACCTTTCGTTATATAACCTTTTGGGTGTGCTTTATTATGGACATAACTTTTTAGTACACGCGAAAACATAATGATAAACAAATTCATAGTATCATAAATATTAAGAAAAATTAATTAATTATATATAAACTAACCTTTTAATAAAAAACATCCATCTATATTGAACAAGACCTCTAAGTTTTGCTTCATTTGCCAAGTGAATTGGTAGATGAACCATGACATCATAAAAAGATGGTGGAAAAATGCATTCTAGCTTACAAAGAGTCAATGCAATATTTTTATCTAAGTGGTCAAACTCATCCATTTTTAGCTCTTTAGAGCATAAATCACGAAAGAATAAAGATAGTTCAATCAATGGATCACATGTGTCTTTTGGGAGCAAAACTTTTATTGCAAAGGGGATAATTCTCTCGAACAAAACATGATAATCGTGGCTTTTAAGTGCAGAAAATCTTTAACTCATCTACATTTATCTCACCACTCAATGGTAGTACCCTGCACACAGAAAATCCAGTATAGACAGAGATATATACAAATATATACAAATATACAGATATCATAGATGTATACAAGTAAACAAGCAAGACATAAATAACACAAGCAAAAAACAAGGTAGGCTTAACCCTCAAAAATAAATGTCCCCAGTGAAGTCGCCATTTCTGTTGCGGTGAAAATCGGATAACAAGCTATTAATTAACTTGCATCATATTTCTTTTACAACCGACTTTGATTTATCCAAAGGAAAGGTTCAAGATCGTAAAAAAACCTAAAGGGGGGAGATCTAATGTTCGGGGGTTGGTTATACAAAGGGAAGGTATTAGCACCCTAAGTATCTATAGTATTCTACAGGAACCTCTTGTTAATGTTTGTATTATATTATGTTTGCTCGCTAAGATATCTGCTAAAGGTAAAGGTAAGGACCTAAAAGTATGTACACTAAGTTTGCTCGCCAAGACGTCGCATCTTGTGCCTACGTATCTGACTAAAGAATTAGAGCAACCGTAGTTCACCTAACTAAGGGTGAAAGAAAAGGAAACATTGACTATGGCCAACGTTCCAAAGGGAATGAGCATAAGCTCACGTAGAGTCCACGATAACTCTCTAAGTCTACGTTATGAAGGGAGGAAGTGAATTCTCATGATAGTGAGAACCACACAGAGTTCATGATAACTCTGTAAGTCTGAGTAAAAGGTAAAGTGAGTTCTCATGATAGTGAGAATCACATGGAGTTCATGATAACTCCATCCTATTACCAAACTAAGAGGAAAATGGCTCTTATGAGGCCAAGGATGAAACGCGAGTAGTCTATGGACTTAGGAGTCAAAGTAAAGATCTTTCCTTTGGAAGGAGGGTAAAGTGTGAACAATCATGAATATGATATAAACAGTGTGAATATGAACAAAGATATAATCCAGATAATATGAATAGGATATGAACATGAATATGATCAAGATGAAGTGAACAAGATATGAACATGGTATATACAGTGACATCAAAGTCAAGTGATAATAAATCAAAGAATGACAGTAAATACATAGTATCATGCTTAACATGCTAGAATGCTAAAACAATGTCAGGCAAACATATATACAAGTAGACATCAAGAGATAAAAAATGCATCAATGTAAATGAGCAAAATATAGAAAGATCTAACCCAAAATAGAGTGCATGCTGGTGAGCCACTGACAAACCAAGATCAAAACCTCCACTCCAAGAGCATAGGGTAAAGAGTCCTAAATCTAAGTCCTCAGTCCAAAACACAATAGCAACCACAGTCTGGTCAATTGAGTTTTTTTTTTAGGGTTTCGATATTTATTAGTGTATTTTAAATGAACAAATAAAATGAACAATATACACAAGATATAAATATGAACAATGATAATATTAACAAGGATAATAATCGACATAAAGAATAAATCAAGATATATATATATATATATATATATATATATTGACTGAAAGTAAATTTAGTGATTGTTGATTAATTTATTGGATCGATGAATCGGGTCCAATGTAGTGCTGATCCGTCGTAGTACGGTCTATGAGGAAGACCATACTATAGGAGGATGGGCAATTTGATCTTTGTGTTAAGACACGATAGAGAAATGATATAGAAGATCATTCTCCGATGAAATCGTGCCACACGAAAAGAAAAGGTGAAGACCTCGTATTAAATCACAAACTCTCGTTGATTAGTCGAAGGTAACCTATCACGATCTCAAAGTATAGAAAGAAATCTCAATGATCACTCACTACAGATTTGAAATAATGAAGGTTCGTCGCTTCGCTAACAACGTTCGTTAATAGAAAGACTTCATCGGTCAAAAATGAAAATGAAGATATAAGAAATTACAGAATGAAGTAGAAATAAAGTCGGTCTCGTCTTAATCATGATTTAATCGAGAAACCGATAATCTATGATATTCGACTTTCATCGACCGATAAAATAATGAAGGTGGCCTCATACATATCACGACTTTTAGTAAGTTGATAAATCGACTAAGTCGTGATTTCTGTAATCTCATCGGCCCAAAAAAATAAAGAAAATGGGCTCAAAGTGAAAATAAAGTCGGTCTCATCTAAATAAGAATTTTAGATCGATAAATCGAATACCTTTTTAATTAGATTTTCATTGACCGATAAAATAAACAAAAACGGCCTCATAGTCATCATGATTTTTTAGTAAAGTAAATCAATAAAAAAATCGTGGCTTTTTAATATCATAGGCCCAAAACAAACATGAAAATAAAAGTGGTCTCGTTCTGATCAAGATTTAAATCGGTAAACCGATAATCTCGATATTTAACTTTCATTGACCAAAAAAAGAAAATTGAAATAAATATGAAGTTTAACAAAATTAATAACAAAATGTTAGAAATTATTATCTTAGAACTCAAAACAAATTAAAACTTAAAAAAGAAGCAAAATTAAAGGAGGGTGTATTCAAAATCAAAACATGGGTCTTGAGCCCATTATCAACAACAAGCCAGGGTGCGGGTTTCTTGATAAAAGGGGTGTATGACTACTTCAAAACAACTTGGGCTATATAGCCCGATCCACACAGTAGAAATACAGTCTAAAGCATTAAAAACGCTAATACTGATCATTAACCTAAAAAAACAATTAGGGCCACTTCCATCAGATAAAATCTCTATGAACAAATCAAAAGAAATAAATCTACTTTTATTCTAAAAATTAAAACGCGAAAGGGGATTAGAGATACCTTCAACTCGCGACTCACTCAAGGCGGTCAACCTCGTTAGCTTGCTCAGAGACGTCTCTCATCATCGCACAAATCACGATCGGAGGGAAAGGGTAAGATAATTTAAAGCGATCCAACCTTCTCACGTCTCGACTTCATTTTCGTTTCCGGTATTTGATCTGAATCCCTCTCTGTTCATGTGGTTTATATAACACCCCGAATTCCCATCGCGAATAAATAATACATAAATAAAATCAGAGTAACTAAAAATTTATTTTTCCGACAGAAACAAGGATGTCACATTTAAATAAACAAAACATCATCCCTGCTCATAAATTTGATACATAGCATAAAATAGAATACCCTCAAAGGGGAAACTTTTTCCATATAAAAGGGAAGGGTCAATTATGGAATAAAGCGGAAAGATCCATAACCGACTTGTTTTACAAAATAATCATTTTAGAACATCCACTAAATACACAAAAGTAATACAAAATACATTCCACAAATATATACGTATATATAATCGTTCCCCGACTCCCGTGCTACGTATCAGAGCAGACACCAAGACCAACAACAGAAGGGAGAACTAATCTTCACAAAATACCTCCAGCAACTCTAATCTGCAATGCCTCATAGAGCATTATAAAACAGCAGAAGGGTGAGAAATAACAACTAAATCAAGATTTCATAATAATATGCAAACACACATTCAAACACATGAATAACTCATCTCACCCCTACCATCACATACTAACACATATAGCATGTCACAAATACAAAACCTATCACACATAATCCCACCACGATTATGACATATGGAACCACACCACCACATCACCCCAAAATATAGCATATATCAATTATACCGACATAAACACATATTCACACATAATGCATATGTTTATACACAAAACATATCATTCATAATTCAATGTATTTAACACGAATGCACAACAATTCACAAATGCTATCACAAGCTCAATCACACAATTACTCCATTCCCAATTGCATATTAATCATGCCCATTACATTTATCACAAATGCATATCACAATGTCTCGCACATAATCAACTAAATCATGATTTTCCACATATAACCAATGCAATCATAATTCATGCAGATGCAAAGAGACCGACACAACGACTCACTATGCAAATGCATATGCGGTACCGACTCCAAGATTTCATATCTCATCACTAGTTCACTCAGGAACTCTGCTGGAACCATCGCTCGTTACATCACTGTAACTCCCCGTCGGGCATACGATGTTCACCCACCGCTCACACCTCCACCGAGAGAGGCTCACGGTGTTTATGGATCGCTCACACCTCCACCGAGAGAGGCTCACGACCCGATCGCTCACACCTCCACCAAGAGAGGCTCACGATCGTCTATAATCATCGCTCACACCCCACACGCGGGCACACGATGTTATAGCTGATTCCCCACCGGAACTGCCGTCCCACAGGACGCAACAACAATGCACATCACAATGATTCCCCACCGGAACCGCCGTCACACAGAACGCAACAACAATGCATATCATGATGCTTGACATACAAGAACTCATGACAACCAATGCATTTTCACACATATATGCAACCATAAACACGCATATATAATCAAATACAACACATTGCATTTATTCTTGCCCTTAGGCCACAATTCAACAACCACAACAATTACAACAACTTGTCACATGCTTCAACATCATCACATTCATGCATTGCAAAACAATTCAAACAATGCATTTCAAACCATAAAGGTCACCACACAACATACATTGAATTCAATCAAACAATGCATTTCACCACAAACCGCAAACCACAACAATCATACAATCACAATTACTTCCACAAGGGATTCACACCACAAAGGTGTAATACCCCAAATTTTGACCACTAAGATTTCCCATCATTGTGCAAATCATCATCACAATATGGGGGAACCATCATGCTTCATCAGTCTCCCCAAAGATGGGTGAGCATCCAATACAATCAAAATTAGGGTTTCAAGCCCTCTCTGAGCTTTAGACAAAGGATCAATCAAGAAATGACATGATCTTCAACTTGTCTAATCTCTCAAACATCCTCAAAGGATCAAAAGGACTCCCACTTCAAGGATTAAGCACAAGGCTGCTCCCTTCTAGGTGGATCAAGTCTCAAGATCGACAGTGTCACCAAATTAGGGTTTTGGTCGACCAGGGCCTCCAGATGGAAATTTTCATCTGGGCACAAGGCAATGATCCAAAACATGACCTAATATACTTCATGGAACCTCATGAACCCATGCATCAAGTCAATTTTTCCTCAGGGGATGCATTCATAAAAAATCAGGAATTAGGGTTTCTTGACCTAATTCACCCCTAAGTTGACTTTTGGGACAAACCATGAGCCAAGACCTCAAGACATGATTTGAGGGTCTCTAATATACCATATTGATCCATTTGGAACCATGGATTGATCCAATAAGCTTGAGCAACAAGTCTCAATTTCATCTGCACCACAATTAGGGTTTTAAGAGAAAAGTCAACTGTAACTTTGACTTTTGACCAAGACATGCTCCCAAACCCTAATACATGATTGAATATACCCTATGACACCCATGGAACATGTCCATCAAGTTTGATTTAGGTCAAGGACATGATTTCCTGAAGAATTGCACAGTTTGGAATTCATCTGATAAAAAGTCAACTGTGCACAAAAGTCAACTTTGACTTTTTGAGATTTTTCACCAAAATGGATTTTTAACCCTAAAATGATGTTAATGTATGATTTGAATCATCATTCATCAAGAAAAATCAAGAAAAGTGAGATAACTTGTAAAAGGGGTAACCATAAAACTTAGAAATTTTTCTAAGTTAAAAATAAAGTGGCAAAGGTACCAACTTTGGAGGACCATAACTCCTAAACCACAAGGCCATTTTTTCTCATCCAAAGATGGATTTGTAGCCCTCATTATCACCTACAAAAACTTCAACTACAAGTCATTCCAATTCATTAAGGATTTTGAGTTATGGAGTGATCAAAGTGGTTGAAAAGTGAAAATGTCACTTTTTCCAACACTTAGTGAAATTTTCACTAAGTCAGATTCTGCCTCACTTTTTGCCAAATGTATGGGGATTTTTCACTTGGAATCAAAAGAGATCAAAACCAAACTTGTTCAAACAGTTGTTGTATCATGTAAGAGCTTTCCAAAATGGCCAAGAACATTGCCAAATTCAACCTACACCATGAGATACAACATTGCCAAGTTGCCTTGCTGAAATCTGTCAAGGCAAGGCAGAATTTGCAACTTTGGTCGATTTGCCAAAATCAGCCAAATTCAATTGCTCCTATCCACTTGGACACCTCAGAGGATTGAATCTAAAGGGGACAATCACTGAGCCAAGCCTCCAAAGTCCATGGAACAAGAAATAGCATGTTGAACCTAGAGTTGCCAAAATAGGGACAAGACTCCAAATTTGGATTGAGGCATTCAATGGAACCATCAAGGTGGCATGGACTGAGCCATTCTCATCTGAAATCAGTCAAGACTTATCCAAGACCAAGGGAACCAAAGCTCTGTGCCCTAACCTCTAGTCAATGGCTAGAGGAGACTTGAATTCTCATTGGACAACATTGGCCAAACCTACTTACCAGCTGCCATGCATTATTCCTTGCAAAATAAACTTGCTCTACTATAAATAGAGCTCAATTGTGGTCAGTTTGAGTACACCAAAGCCATCTAACAGATGCTTTCCTCAAAATCTCTTCTTTCACTCCAATTTTGCCTTCTAAGGCAAGTCACTATCGGGTTTTGAGTTTGAGAGCAATTCCAATCAAACCAATCACTCACACACCTCACATACATCACATATGAGCTGATCAAACACTTAGATTACTTCTGAAACATCAATTTCACAAAATCACCAGCTGGTTGCTCAAGGTTTTAACCAAAGTGCAGCTGAGGTACCACAAAATGATCCAGCCAATTTCAATCAAGTCCAACCATCCAAACACAATCCATAGGGTGTAGGGAAGTTGTTCAGATCATCACCACTCATCTGTAACACCTCCAAATCAAAAATCACTTTGAACTTGCTGTCACGACTTGGAGGTAAGCACATACTTGGTCATCTCTCAATCTATGCATATTTCCTCGCACAATAATTTGGCCATATGTTCATAATCATGCATGGAATATTTTCCCTCAATTAATTGCATTGTTTGAATCGTGTACCAAAAATCCTAGCCTTCATGCAGAAATTAGGGTTCTTGAGGTATCTTCGTGATTTCTTGTTGTATGTTTAATTTAAATGAAATTAAAGTACATAGACATGATCGTGAGGTTGAGGCGAGCATAATGATATGTGGATTGCATGATATGATTACGTATTCATGGAGATTGGATAGAAAATGCAAATCTGAGAAACCAAGAACACGCGCGTGTTCTTCAGCTTGTTCTTGGCGCCATTTTTAGAAATTCAAATATTTGAATTTTGTGATTTTGTTTAATTGATTCAAAAATTAATTTCTCTCTGAGTTTTAATGATTTTGAGTTGATTCTTTTTTTAATAATTCACAAAAATGTTAAAATATTTTATTTTCACAAAAAATCCCAAAAATATTATTTATTTCATATAATTGATATTTTTGAAAAGAATTAATATTTTAATTGTTTTTGATATTTTAAATATTTTTTCTACATTGATTTTGCAACTTTTAATGCTTTCTAATTATTTTGTAGGTCAATAATTAATTTTTGAAGCATTAATCCAAGATCACAATTTGTTTTCCATGTGTTAAACAATTTTTGATCATTTTAATTGAATTTTTATTCAATTAAATACATTTTGAAAACAAATTAGGGTTTTGGATTAATTCAACCCTCATAAATCATTTTCAAAACTTTTTGGGCCTCTTGAGAGAGTGTAAGACCCATCCCCCCTTGTACAAAAACATTTTGGGCCTCACTCATTGTATAAGTCCCTCTGTACAAGTAAACGGCGCGATCGTCGCCCGTTTAAAAATAAAAATCATCTGGGCCTTTCCTTGAGCTATAAGACCCATTCAAAACACTTTGGGTCTCTATTAGAGTGTAAGACCCAATCCCCCTTTTACCCAAAACATTTTGGGCCTCACTTATTGCATAAGTCCCTCTGCGTTAAAAGAAAACCTCGGCGCGATCGCCATTTTTAAACGAAAAATCATTTGGGCCTACCCTCGTGTTATAAGCCCCACTCTTTTTTCTTTAAACCTTTTTTGGGCCTCTTGAGAGAGTGTAAGACCCATCCCTTTGTACAAAAAACCTTTTTGGGCCCCAGTCACTTGTATAAGTCCAGCTGTACAAAGTCAAATAGTGTGCTCACTGATAAAACCCTGGGCCTCTCCTTGAGATGTAAGCCCCAAATCTTTCTTTTTCAAAGCACTTTCTCCTTTGATTTTGAATATACTGTTGTTTTCAATCTTTCTTTGTTGAACAACTAACCAAACAGCATGGAAGCACTACAACCGAGTAAGTGGTTATCGCTTTCATTTACTGCTTTCATATTATAAACTGTATTGTGGGGCTGCTCACTGTAAGTCTCCTTTCATAAACTCATATCTACTATGTAATAATAGTATAGATATTTCGAGTTTCCCTGGCAACTACGTCTAGAACTAGGTGACGCCGTTTCATTTATTCATAGAAATAGACGCCTAGATCCCCAATAGGAGCACCAGATACAGTCTTCTCTTCGGCTGTCCTCCTTAGGAATCGTCAAGAAGCTCTACTCCCCAAGATGAATGTATTCTCCGTGAATGGCATCTTTGAGTTTCTTCCAAATTCTCGAACTTTCCTGACTTGATCTATTCCTTGTGGATAGCTTGCCTTGAATGTCTCGGGGTTTGGGTACCCACTACGGTCATAATCTTGGACCTTAACTAAGGAACCCTCTTTAAAAGTTAAAAGTCGCTGGATAGTAAACCTCGCACGTTTACCAGTGGTTTTTATCTTTAAAAGAGTTATCTCTCCTAATGGAAAGGAGATGATAGACCCACGGGCTTCTTAAAAGCATCGACCTCCTCTTGGGCACTATTCAAGGACACTACGGCTTCTTAGAAGTATTCACCGCCTCCTCTTAGGCTTCGTATAATGATCTCTTCCTTCGGGAATGATAGCCTCCTCTTGGGCTTCGTACAAGGACCCGTCGGCTTCTTAAAAGTTTCCAGCCTCCTCTTGGGCTTCGTACAAATTGTCCCGACGACCTCCTAGAGGTATAGGAACAGAACCTAGTCATCCTCATAGAACAGTCCTTTCATAGAGTCTACTACTGTTTCTCAAAGCATAGTACAAAAGAAAAAACTCTAGACTTGGACAGTCTAACTTCCTTGAGTCTCAAAGACATTCTCTAGTGACCCCCTTCGTTAAATAGGAAGGAAACCCGCAGACTCGGACAGTCTCAATACCCTTTGGATTTCCCGTTTCCTCAAAGAGAAGGAAATATCCCTGATCCTCAAATCAAATCCCTGAGTACAGTGTTGCTCATATAAGAACTGATTTTCTCTTTTAAAATCAGTATATTGGATCTGTCACTCAACTGAAACAAACCTTTAGCCTCCATCTCGGGCTTCGTACGAGATACAAAAACACTCTCTTGTTGAGTATCAAAGACTCTCTTGTTGAGTCAAACTTTTAGCCTCTATCCCGGGCTTCGTACGAAACACAAAGACTCCCTCGTAGAGTCAAACAAACAATCGCCTCTATCTCGGGCTTCATACGAGATACAAAAAACTCCCTTGTTGAGTCAAATAGCCTCCATCTCGGGCTTTATACGAGATACCAAAAGACTCCATCGTCGGGTCAAAATATTTTAGCCTCTCTCTCGGGCTTTGTACGAGACACAAAATAGCCTCCTCTTAGGCTTTGTATAATGATTTTCCTAGCGGAAATTAGCCTCCTCTTACGCTTTGTATAAGAAAACCACTGGTTGATCCAATCAACCTTTTAGCATCAAAGTTGTGCCTTGTTCACAGTACACAAACATCAACAACTCCTTTCCTTTCATCTAATCGCTGTAAGCGGCAAGCCTCTGGATCATCTATATCCATGCCACTGTCCCTCTTTTAGCATGAGAAATTCCTAAGGAAAGATGGCATTGCTCTACACTGAGTTAAAGTCTTCTCCTTCAGGTTAAAACCCTTTTTCGGAAATTATGGCATTGCTCGGATCCGCGTATCCCAGTTAAAGTAATTCTCCTTCCCCCTCTTTAGAGATGACAAAATTCTCTCTAAAGTCGAGGTCTTTCAGCTTCACGTCTTGGGCTTTGAACAAGACACAAATAGACCTTTCAGCTTCACATCTTGGGCTTTGAACAAGATACAAATCACCTTTCGCTTCACGTCTTGGGCTTTGAACAAGACACCAAAACAACCATTTCCTCCCATAGAATAGGAGGAACTACGAACGCTCTGATTTCCCTGTTTCGATAAACGGGAATACGTAGGCATAAGATCGAAAGAAAAGATCTTAGCGAGCGCAATCAACAAAAAACCCAAATCCCATATCTCCATCAATCAAAAGCAGTAATTCAAAAGCATCAGTCCTAACATCCTAATCCTTGTTCCCCGCCAGAAACCTTCTGCCTAGATAAAAAAGAAAGAAAACAGTATTGGCGAAAATACAAATAACCAGTACAAAGGCCCCCCCACATTGATAGCATCCGTAACCTAACAGACCGCTGTTTAAACTCAGTATGCAAAGCAGGGTTAATTGGAGACATCTATTTCCCTTCCTTATTCAGCTCACAATAGAATAAAAAATGAATCGACCTGTAGTTTAAGCTCAAACCGCAGAGAGCGACCAGCGCTTAAGAACCGCGTCCAAAATCGCTCGCTACAGAAAAGTGGCGCCCACCGTGGGGCCTATCTCTTCAGCTTCTTTCCTTTTTCCTCCTTTTCACCTCTTTGGTTGATACCACGGATTAGGGCTTCCGCTGGGGAACCCATTTCTATCAGGAACTTAAGAATCATAGCTTTATAAGTCTAGGATGTTTAAGACAAATATATATACTGCTTTTTCTAATTGTTATACATGTTTATTTTTCTGCTAATGGGAATGCGGGTGATGCCGTATGTGGAAAGATTGAGTATACACCTAGAAAAGCCAAACCCTTTCGTAGTGCGGAAGCTATCGGAAATAGCTGTTACGCGATACTACCCTCATTTGAGGCTGGTGATCTATTCTCGGTGAATTGCACTTACTCTAAGATTGCACACAACTCGCTGGCGATCCGCTTGTTGTCTGCCTTCCTAGGAGGAGCTGATGATAATGAGTACAAGTACAAAAATCATCCTAGTATAAACCTTTGGGGATGGGTAGAGCCTTGACTTCATGACAACGACCCTTTGACCCCATGTTTTTTCTATGTTTTTGTGTGCTGCATTCATGCATTCATTTAATAAAACATTAAAACATTCAAAAAACTTCTCTTCTAGTCTCTCTATTTTTCAAATTAAACTAAGACTGTGATTGCAAATATCAGAGAAGAGGATTATGCTAATGGATTTCTGTAGAAGGAGAACTCATACGTACACCTTCAAGGTTCCAAAACTAGGGGATTTGAGAAGGTTGGCGAGGATGATCACTAACCCTGAGGCTTTCAGAGCCAAGCACGGTGGTTTGCTACCACTGTTAAGAGTCCATGTGATTGAGGGGATCATGGACGCGCTCATTCAGTTCTACGATCCGGTTTATCACTGTTTCACATTCCCGGATTACCAGCTATCACCAACGCTGGAGGAGTATTCTCATCTGATTGATTTACATATCACTGATCGAGCTCCATTTTCTGGACTGAAAGAAATTCCAAAGAATCAGACTATTGCAAGAGCAATTCATTTGGACGAGTCTGAGGTCAAGACTCACATGATTACTAAGGGTGGCATCCAAGGTTTGCCAGCCCAGTTCTTGACAAAAAAAGGCTCTATACTTCGCTAGTATGGGGAACAGGACTGCTTTTGAAAGCATCTTTGTCTTGCTCACCTACGGGTTATTTTTGTTTCCCAACATCAATAACTTCGTCGATATCAACGCCATTAAGGTTTTTCTCATTGGAAACCCTGTGCCGACTTTGCTCGCAGATGCGTATCATTCTGTACACTTGGGAAATTTGTACAGCGGAGGGGAGATCACATGCTGTGTACCTCTGCTTTACAAATGGTTTATCTCTCACTTGCCCAAGTCTGCTGCTTTTTGGAATTGCAAGAGTGTCTTACGTTGGTCGCAGAAGATCATGTCTCTCACCAATTCCGATATAGATTGGTGTAATAGGATTTATGAGGGAATCAGAATTATTGACCGTTGTGGAAACTTCCCCAGCGTACCCCTCATAGGAACTAAAGGAGGAATCAACTATCATCCAATATTAGTTCTTCGTCAATTTGGATACCCGATGAGACACATCCCGCTGGGTGTTCATCTGGAAGGTCTTTTCTTTAAAGAAGGAGAAAGTGACAGAGCACTAAAGATGGAAATAGTGCACGCTTGGAAATAGGTTCATAAGAAAGGACGAAAGTCTCTGGGAAAACCGGACTGTGTCTCGATGGAGCCTTATCTCCATTGGGTACAAACTAGAGCTCTCAAGCTAAAGATGCCTTATCCTCGTTACGGAATTCTTCCACCGAGGGAAACTGTCATGTACTTCATGACGGAAACTGAAAAGCTTCAGGTTACTCTCAACAAAGTTCAAAAGGAAAGAAGATCTTGGAAGAACAAGTACCGCACCCTCGACGGAGAGTGTATCCAAATACAGCAACTACTAAAAGAGAAAGATGCTCTGATTGAAATTTTGGAGCAGCATGCTGTAGAGAATCAAGATGATCAAAGGAATTTCCTCACTCCTTTCACTTGGCAAAGGAATGACAACCCGACAACGGCCCAAGTGCCCCGGTCAAAGAAAAGGAAGATACCAGAATCAACACCCGGTTTCTCCTCAGAGAGGACTCGGGACCCATTAGTTTAGGTTTCTGTTTCTGCACTTTGTAATCTACTGTATTTCCATTTCTGTAATCCTTTGGAATTCAATAAAAAAGGGGTTTCCCCAGTGTTTGATATTTGCAATCTAATTGTCGAAGTTTATTTTGATTAAACAAAACAAAACAACAATTAATATAATCATTGCATTCATCATTCTCACATCGCGTATTCTTCTTACCTACGAATCTCACGTTTGTGTCTCGATTCTAGAGTCAAACTGTCTCATTCGTATAATACTCGGGCCAATCGTCAGAAAAGGATGGATGATCTTGAGGAAGAAAACGGAGAGTTGAAAGAAGAGATCGACGCTCTGAGAGAGGATATGAGAAAGCTTCGTAACGACATGCAAGCCATGGCAGAAGCTCAGCTACAAAGAACTGTGATCTCAGAGATCACCCCAACGCCCATCATAGAAAAGTATGATCCTAGGTATCAGATGCCGAAAGATCGTCCTTGGGGCATGCCTGTTAACTATATCCCGGAAGGATATGTTCCGCCGATCACTGAAGATCAGGGAATCGCAACAGAAGCCGCTGGGCCTGAAGGTTACAAACTTCGGGAAAGCGAAGATGCTAGGGGCATACTGAAGACTCCTGAAGGTTACAAACTTCAGGAGGCACCAAGACTTACTGCCGTAGTCACTGTACCACCCCCTGTGGTGCACACTGTCCCAGAAGGACAGATTCCACAGACACCTTCTGGTAAGAAGGAAACTATGTTTGACAGAATGGATGAATTCCAGGAGTAGTTCTTAGAAATGCAGAAAGAGCTGCAAGCCATTCGTGGTCAGGATCTATTTGGAAAGGACGCCGCAGACCTCTGCTTGGTCCCAAATGTGAAAGTCCCGCACAAGTTCCAAGTGCCCGACTTTGAAAAATACAAGGGTAACTCTTGCCCTCAGAGCCATCTGGTGATGTACGCTCGGCGGATGTCAGCTCAGATGGAGAATCAGGACCTGCTGATTCACTACTTCCAGGATAGTTTAACCGGTGCCGCACTCAAATGGTACATGGGTTTAAACCGTACTACGATCAGTACATTCAGAGATCTTGGTACTGCCTTCGTCCAACAATACAAATACAATTTGGACATGGCACCCGATAGAGATCAACTCAGATCAATGTCACAAAAGGAAAAGGAAACCTTTAAGGAGTATGCTCAAAGGTGGCGTGAAATTGCCGCTCAAATTTGTCCACCTCTTGAGGAAAAAGAGATGACAAAAATATTCTTAAAGACCTTAAGCTCATTTTATTATGACCGAATGGTTGCCAGTGCGCCCAGTGATTTCACCGAAATGGTCGGCATGGGCGTACGTCTTGAGGAAGCCTTCCGAGAAGGACGTTTGGTAAAAGACACTGGATCGATGAGCGGTACTAAAAAATACGGTAGTGCTCTCCCTAAGAAAAAAGAGCAAGATATTGGGAATATCTCTCTCGGAAGGCAAAGGCGTCGTTATCAGCCAGTAGCAGCTGTTACTCCTGCTATCGGCCCCGCGCCTGTTCCTATGTATCAACCTCAGGTTGCGCAGAGCCAACCTGACCAACAAAGGACACAACAGCCTCTTCAGCAGGCTCGTCCTCCATATAACAACAACCGTACAATACGGCCACCAGGATTTGATCCTATACCCGTAACGTACGCAGAGCTATTTTCGTTACTGCTGGCTAAGGGGCACATTCAGACTAAGTCTCCCCTTTCAGTTCCGGAAAATCTGCCTTTTTGGTTTAAAGCGGATCAAACATGCCCTTATCATCAAGGAGGTTCAGGGCATAACATTGAGACTTGTCTCAATTTCAAATCTGACGTGCAAAAGCTTGTTAGGAGCGGGCTCTTATCTTTCAAAGATACGAATCCTAATGTTCTTACGAACTCGCTGCCTCAACATGAGAAAGCTGCAGTCAATCTGATTGAGAAAGAGACTAACAATGTCTATCAAATTCATGATGTACTCTTGTTAAAGACCAATCTGGTCAAGATGCATTGTAGATAGAGTGGATATGGCCATGTGCCACCTCATAATTATCACCAGTGTGATATCTGCTCTAAAGATAACCAAGGATGTTCGGTAGTGCAATCAGCTCTACAGGAACAAATGGATCTTGGATGGATCCAAGAGCACCGAGTTCGTGGAGTTAACATGGTTTACACGAATTCCAACGTCATTCAAAACCACGACATCCGTGCGATGAATGTCAACTTGGTGGAGATGCACTCAAGGCAAAGCCAGTATCATAATATGTCGCGGCATGATTACAGTTCCTGTCTGATTTGCTCGGTAAACAAACAGGGATGCTCTTTCATACAAGAGGCCCTCCAGCGTCAGATGGATCTTGGATGGATCCAGGACTACCATGATAGGAACTCCTATCAAATCAACATGGTTCAGATCTTCGACATCCGCGTAATGGATACCAACCTGGTAGAGTTACATGCTGAGCAGGTCCGACTTGGATTCTTAATATCACATGACTATCAAAATTGTAAAGCGGGTTGCGAAAACGATCGAGGTTGTACCCTTGTCCAGGAGGCACTTCAGCACTTGTTAAATCACTGGTGGATGCCAATCTATATGGACGAAGATACTCAGCAGATTAGTATCAATAACAGGAATCCTACTCGTCGTCAAAATCAGGATGTCTGATCAATGGAAGGTAACCTAGTGAGGTTACATTGTATTCAAAATAGGCGTGGCCAGGTGCCACCACACAACTATGACAGTTGTAGCGTCTGTTCGGAAAGTAACCAAGGGTGTTACCTTGTGAGAGCAGCTCTTCAGGGTCAGGTCGATCATGGAGAAATTCGTCCATATCCAGGTTCTGGACCCATCAACTGGACGCCGAACTACCTTGCCGATCAAGTTGAGAATGTTGTCACAATCTCTAGTCATCATAGGACCAGGGATGTTTTTGCCATCATTCCTCTACTTGACGAATCTAAAGTTCCCAACCAGGAACAGATCAAGATTACTTATGATGGTCAGAAAAATTAGAAGGTTCCCATAGTCATCTATCTACCGGGGCCATTCCCGTATGAATCCGCTAAGGCAATCCCTTATAAATACGGTGCAACAATAATCGAGAATGGAAAGGAAATTCCATTACCCTCCGTCTTGAATATTGCAGACATCAGTCGTGTAACACGGAGCGGTCGAATCTTCAACCGAGGGGTTGGAGAATCCAACAAAGAAAAGGAACTTCAGGCAGAAATTCCTGATCCGCCAGTCGGCCAATCTAGTAATCCCGACTTTTCAAAAGACAAAGATGAGATGCTAAAGCTCATCCAAAGGAGTGAATACGACATTGTTGATCAACTGTTACAGACTCCTTCAAAGATCTCAGTATTATCACTTTTACTCAGTTCAGAAGCGTACAGAGAGGCTCTACAGAAAGTCTTGGAGCAAGCCTTTGTGGAACAGGATGTAACAATCAGACAATTCGATAGCATTGTCTCTAACATTACTTCCTGCAATAATTTGGGATTTAGTGATGAGGAATTACCTGAAGAGGGTCGTCGTCATAACATGGCGCTCAACATTACAGTTAACTGCCAGGGCGATGCTTTAGCCAATATACTGGTAGACACAGGGTCAGCCCTGAATGTTATGCCGAAGTCCACTTTGACGCAATTATCATTTAAGGGCCCTCCGATGAGAGTCAGCGAGGTCGTCGTCAAAGCATTCGACGGATCCAGAAAAACAGTTATCGGCGAAGTTGATCTTCCCATAACTATTGGTCCTCACACTTTCCAAATCACTTTCCAGGTCATGGACATCCGGGCAACATACAGTTGTTTATTAGGAAGACCTTGGATACATCAGGCTGGAGCGGTTACTTCAACCCTCCACCAAAAGCTAAAGTTCGTCAAGAACGATCAACTTGTCACGGTTTGTGGGAAACAAGCCTTGCTTGTGAGTAACCTATCATCATCTGCTTGTGTAGAACCCGAGGAGGTTATTGGAACTCAGTTCCAAGCACTATCGGTGAGCAAGAACGATCAATCCGAAGAAGGAACTTCAATTTCTTCATACAAAGATGCTATCAAAGCGGTCGAGAGTACCGATACAAAAGGATGGGGACGGCTTGTCATTCCTATTGACAATAAAATGAAGAAGGGTCTTGGTTTTTCTGCGACCTGTACTCAGACAGCCGCCAACGATGAAAGTCTTCATCCCCTTCAAAACTTCTTCCACAGTGGAGGTTTTCTTCACCCAGTGTCTCAGACAGTTCATGCTATCAATGAGGAAAATCCCTCTGACACAGATGAAGAATGGAAGTCCTACCTTAACAAGGACGGCTATATGTCTCAGGAAGAGGTGCCTATGCCTTTTTGCTTTCCTACAGAAAGTCCGAGATTTATACCAAGATCAGATGTCGAAATGATCTACGGAGATTGTGATCCGGAAGGATGCCGTGCTCCGTCAAATTCATTAGAGGAAGACACTCTGATGAAAGAAAACTTTGACCACAATTACTATGGCCCGATGGATGGCCTGCTAATGTGGCAGCCTTACCCAGGAAACTTGGGGCAAGAAAGTCAGCCGAGTAATGAAACTCAGCTGAGCGTCATTGAACAGAATACCTGTGTCCCCGCCATGTCATGGGATCAATACTCAGGTCATTCGGAAACTACTCAACATGAAGATGAATTCGCAACGTTTGCAGGACTAGAATTCATCAACTATGCTTTTCCTGAGGTCAACGTCATCGAGAGGGATGACTTCTCCAGTTCCAAAGAAGTTTGGGACACCTTGGGACAACCGAGTGGAAAATACGACTATATGGTCAAGTACACCGCTCCCGAAAGCTCTCGTATCAGGCTCGAAGATATCCAGCCAACTGGATGGGGAGATACAGCTGAGAGAACAAATGCTATGCAAAATACAACAGAGGAATCCTCCTATGACAACTCTGCTTGGGAGACAGATTCCAATGATCCTGCTTCACCAGAAATCAGCGTCATTTCTGAAGACAAATCAAGGAAGGTGCCAAACTTTGTGATTCACCGAGGAGTTCGCCACCAATGGGTTGCCGTCGAGGTTCCGAAGGTCGTTCATCAGTCAAAGTAATTGCCATCTTTAACCTTTCACCCTGCCCAGGTGAAACAGATGTTTTGATAGGGCTCGCTTTCTGTAAATATCCCTCTTCGCTTCGCCCAAAGTGACAGAGTTTTGTTTTATAGGGCTGTAGTTTCAAGATTCGACTTGTTCATTAATTAAATAACGTCGTTCTGTAATTTCCGCATTAATTGCTGTTTTCTCTTTTTGCTTTTTCAGAAAATGGTAATCCTAAAAAAAAACAATTCAAAAATAAAAACAAGCAGTAAAATAAATACACTGCACACACTTACATTTTCTCTATCTCTTCTAAACATGAATCATCACGTCATGCAGATTGCTTGTTTTATACCCCGTTGAAACATACGATCCGATGCCTTCTCCCAACTTTGAGTTCCCGGTATTCGAGGCTGAAGAAGAAAATGACGACGAAATTCCAGAAGAGATCTCCCGACTACTCAGACAAGAGGAAAGGTCCATTGAACCTCACAAAGAGCCGTTGTAAACGGTAAACTTGGGTTCGGAAAAAGAGAGAAAAGAAATCAGGATCGGAGCACTGCTCAGTCCAACTGCCAGAGAGGGTTTGATAAAGCTTCTCAAAGAATTCCCCGATGTATTCGCTTGGTCCTATCAGGATATGCCAGGGTTGGATACCAGCATCGTGGAACATCACTTACCGCTAAGATCGGAATGTCCGCCAGTAAAGCAAAGGTTGAGACGGACTCACCCGGACATGGCCATCAAAATCAAAGAGGAGGTACAGAAACAGATCGACGCGGGTTTCCTCGCTACATCTGAATATCCTCAATGGTTAGCCAACATCGTACCCGTTACCAAAAAGGATGGAAAGGTCAGAATGTGTGTTGATTACAGAGATCTAAACAAGGCAAGTCCAAAGGACGACTTTCCTTTACCACACATTGACATGCTGGTTGACAGCACAGCAAAGTTCAAAGTATTCTCCTTCATGGATGGATTCTCGGGCTATAACCAGATCAAAATGGCGCCGAAAGACATGGAGAAAACTTCGTTCATTACCCCATGGGGTACCTTTTGTTACAAGGTAATGCCGTTCGGTTTGAAGAATGCCGGGGCAACCTATCAAAGGGCCATGACTACTCTGTTTCATGACATGATACACAAAGAAATCGAAGTGTATGTCGATGATATGATTGCAAAATCAAAAACAGAGAGTGAGCACGTTGAACATCTGTCAAAATTGTTCGAACGTCTAAGAAAATTCAAGCTCCACTTGAATCCTAACAAGTGCACCTTCGGTGTCCGTTCAGGGAAACTACTAGGGTTCATCGTCAGCCAGAAAGGAATTGAAGTTGATCCTGACAAGGTCAAGGCCATTCAAGAAATGCCTTCTCCGAAAACTGAAAAACAAGTCAGGGGATTCCTGGGACGTTTGAACTACATTTCCAGATTCATATTCCTTATGACCGCCACTTGTGCGCCGATTTTCAAGCTACTTAAAAAGAACCAGGATTGCGTTTGGTCAGAAGATTGCCAAACCACCTTCGACAGTATTAAGGAATATCTGTTGAATCCTCTGATTCTATCACCTCCAGTGGAAGGAAGACCACTGATCATTTACCTCACAGTCCTAGAGGACTCGATGGGATGTGTACTTGGCCAACAAGACGAAACCAAACGGAAAGAGTCTGCCATTTACTATTTGAGTAAGAAATTCACCGACTGCGAGACTCGGTATACGATGCTCGAGAAAACTTGTTGTGTTTTGGCTTGGGCAGCCAAACGTCTTCGCCAGTACATGATTCGTCATACTACTTGGTTGATCTCAGAAATGGATCCAATCAAGTACGTCTTCGAAAAACCTGCTCTTACTGGAAGAATTGCCCGTTGGCAAATGCTATTATCAGAATATGACATAGAGTACCACGCTCATAAAGCCGTTAAAGGAAGTATTTTAGCCAATCATTTAGCTCATCAACCAATTGACGATCAAGAATCAATCAGGTTTGACTTCCCAGACGAAGATGTCATGTATCTAAAAATGAAAGATTGCGATGAACCGCTACCCAGTGAAGGGCCAGAACCAGGTTCCCAGTGGGGACTTATCTTTGAAGGAGCTGTCAATCATTACGGAAACGGAATTGGGGCTACCCCTTTCTCTCTAGTGTGTGGCATGGAAGCAGTGCTCCCCATAGAAGTAGAGATCCCATCAATTCGGGTATTGATGGAAGCGAAGCTCACCGAAGCTGAATGGTGTCAAAGCTGACACGATGAACTGAATCTGATCGAAGAAAAGAGAATAACGGCACTATGCCACGGTCAGTTGTATCAGCAAAGAATGAAGAGGGTGTTCGACAAAAAGGTCCGACCTCGTATCTTCAGAAAAGGAGACCTTGTGCTCAAGAAGATACAATCATTTCTCACTGACTCTCGGGGCAAGGGGAATCCGAATTATGATGGCCCCTATGTGGTCACGAAAGCTTTCTCAGGCGGTGCCTTGAGACTTGCAACCATGGACGGAGAGGAATTTGCCTACCCCACAAATGTTGATGTAGTCAAGAAATACTTCGCCTAAACTAAAAAAAAAGAGTCTCGGTGGATTGAAAACCCGAAAGGGCGGTCCAGGCAAAAGTTAGAGACATGAAAAAAAATCATCCCGATGGATTGGAAATCTCATAGTACAATCCAGGCAAAAATTAGGGATAATGGCAAGTAACTATGTTCAACAGAGGCAAGTCCCTCAGCAGCAGTTACAGCATCATCTATCGGAGGAAATCTCCAGTCAAAGGTCATCTTCGACGGAAGCTCAGGATGTCCCGAACTCAAAGTTGGTAGAAGGATAGTGGTCGTTATGTTTCAACGTAGCCCTTTTCCCTGTAAATTACCATTTTCGAACATTGTATATACTCTTTGGAATCACGCGTTTGGCTGATCTCCATCTTATCAATAAAATTTGAGCCCTTGTGCTTTTGTTTGTAATTCCTTACTTGTTTTAGCTTTACAGAACGACGTTGTTTAAACTTAATCAGCGATTCTTGAAATAAAACAAAAATAAATTTACTTGTTAAACTTTTTCTGCTTTTAAATTAAATATGGCATTTCTTTCGACTGTTGAACATCAGAAGAACATCGATCGCTTTTCCCGAAGTAAGCGAACTTCAAAATGCAGAATCAAAGTACTCCTTCTAAACCAGTTCGCCTGAATGAAGGGATCAACTGTGTCAGAGACCTTGTTTCGTCTGACAACCTCGGCCGAGTTCTCATCTCCTAAGCCCGATCAACATAGCTCCCAACGGGACTATCTCTCCTAAGCAAGGTGGAATTGCTATTTTGAATCAACGGTACTTCTTCGCCCCGCGATGGCCGAGTATCCTATTGTGTTCATCTCTTAGTCTATATGTTGCGTCTGTTTTGTCAGCACATACATACATACATCATGCATTTTTTATTTGCATTCACATTTCATATTGCATCATTATCACTCTAGTCGGTCCTATCCCCTAGTGGTAGAAGTCCTATCAATCGAGTTGTCAGTTCTTGCCTCGTCAGGAAATACTGTGTCTGAACAACCTCGCTTCCAGTTTAATTCTGGAAAGAAGTTGGTCCTTGACCACTTTGATAACTTGAACCTCTGAAAAGCCAGAGAAAACTTTCAATAAGCATCACTCTTCGCCATTGAAGATGATATCCTTGCTTTCCTGGATTAAGGAAAATCCACAGAGAGAGCCTCGTGATCAGAGATTCGGCAGCACGCCAGTTTTGCTCTGAAAAACCACTGACGAAAAGGTCATCGGCACCTCAAAATTGGACCCCATCATATGGCATTTCTCCGGGAAGATCCCGAGAAAAGTATGATGTAAGATCCCAAACGAAAACAGTCTCTCAAGAGACTCGCTTTCCCCAGTAGAATCGACAAATGGCGTCTCCAACAGAGAAGTTTGTACACCTCTACAACTCAGACGAATGGGTTCCCCAGCAAGTCTGACATCAAGACTTTTTCCACTCAAATGGCATCTCCCCAGGAAAATTCGGCGAGAAGTTTGAAGGAAAGCCGCTACGAATAGCGTCCCTTGTCAGTAAAGTTTATTGACAAAAGAAACTAAGACCAGTTCCTTGGTAGGAAACCAGGATCGAGGGGAAGTTTAAAAAAAAAAGAAACTAAGACCAGTTCCTTGGTAGGAAACCAGGATCGAGGGGAAGTTTGTTTCCACAACTGAGACCAGTTCCTTGGTAGGAAACCAGGATCGAGGGGAAGTTTATTTCAAAAGAAAACTGAGACCAGTTCCTTGGTAGGAGACCAGGATCGAGGGGAAGTTTACCTTTTCTAAGCATCATTGCTTAGCTAAAGAAGATGAATGTGTAAGCTACCATTCATAACCGCCATCAAAATTTCGGGTATTCCGATATTTAATCCTCTTGCACCCCGAATGTCCGAATCCCTTCATCATTCACACCTTCGGGTCCAACAAGATTAAATAGGGGCATCTGTAATACCCCAAATTTTGACCACTAAGATTTCCCATCATTGTGCAAATCATCATCACAATATGGGGGAACCATCATGCTTCATCAGTCTCCCCAAAGATGGGTGAGCATCCAATACAATCAAAATTAGGGTTTCAAGCCCTCTCTGAGCTTTAGACAAAGGATCAATCAAGAAATGACATGATCTTCAACTTGTCTAATCTCTCAAACATCCTCAAAGGATCAAAAGGACTCCCACTTCAAGGATTAAGCACAAGGCTACTCTCTTCTAGGTGGATCAAGTCTCAAGATCGACAGTGTCACCAAATTAGGGTTTTGGTCGACCAGGGCCTCCAGATGGAAATTTTCATCTGGGCACAAGGCAATGATCCAAAACATGACCTAATATACTTCATGGAACCTCATGAACCCATGCATCAAGTCAATTTTGCCTCAGGGGATGCATTCATCAAAAATCAGGAATTAGGGTTTCTTGACCTAATTCACCCCTAAGTTGCCTTTTGGGACAAACCATGAGCCAAGACCTCAAGACATGATTTGAGGGTCTCTAATATACCATATTGATCCATTTGGAACCATGGATTGATCCAAGAAGCTTGAGCAACAAGTCTCAATTTCATCTGCACCACAATTAGGGTTTTAAGAGAAAAGTCAACTGTAACTTTGACTTTTGACCAAGACATGCTCCCAAACCCTAATACATGATTGAATATACCCTATGACACCCATGGAACATGTCCATCAAGTTTGATTTAGGTCAAGGACATGATTTCCTGAAGAATTGCACAGTTTGGAATTCATCTGATAAAAAGTCAACTGTGCACAAAAGTCAACTTTGACTTTTTGAGATTTTTCACCAAAATGGATTTTTAACCCTAAAATGATGTTAATGTATGATTTGAATCATCATTCATCAAGAAAAATCAAGAAAAGTGAGATAACTTGTAAAAGGGGTAACCATAAAACTTAGAAATTTTTCTAAGTTAAAAATAAAGTGGCAAAGGTACCAACTTTGGAGGACCATAACTCCTAAACCACAAGGCCATTTTTTCTCATCCAAAGATGGATTTGTAGCCCTCATTATCACCTACAAAAACTTCAACTACAAGTCATTCCAATTCATTAATAATTTTGAGTTATGGAGTGATCAAAGTGGCTGAAAAGTGAAAATGTCACTTTTTCCAACACTTAGTGAAATTTTCACTAAGTCAGATTCTGCCTCACTTTTTGCCAAATGTAGGGGGATTTTTCACTTGGAATCAAAAGAGATCAAAACCAAACTTGTTCAAACAGTTGTTGTATCATGTAAGAGCTTTCCAAAATGGCCAAGAACATTGCCAAATTCAACCTACACCATGAGATACAACATTGCCAAGTTGCCTTGCTGAAATCTGTCAAGGCAAGGCAGAATTTGCAACTTTGGTCGATTTGCCAAAATCAGCCAAATTCAATTGCTCCTATCCACTTGGACACCTCAGAGGATTGAATCTAAAGGGGACAATCACTGAGTCAAGCCTCCAAAGTCCATGGAACAAGAAATAGCATGTTGAACCTAGAGTTGCCAAAATAGGGACAAGACTCCAAATTTGGATTGAGGCATTCAATGGAACCATCAAGGTGGCATGGACTGAGCCATTCTCATCTGAAATCAGTCAAGACTTATCCAAGACCAAGGGAACCAAAGCTCTGTGCCCTAACCTCTAGTCAATGGCTAGAGGAGACTTGAATTCTCATTGGACAACATTGGCCAAACCTACTTACCAGCTGCCATGCACTATTCCTTGCAAAATAAACTTCCTCTACTATAAATAGAGCTCAATTGTGGTCAGTTTGAGTACACCAAAGCCATCTAACAGATGCTTTCCTCAAAATCTCTTCTTTCACTCCAATTTTGCCTTCTAAGGCAAGTCACTATCGGGTTTTGAGTTTGAGAGCAATTCCAATCAAACCAATCACTCACACACCTCACATACATCACATATGAGCTGATCAAACACTTAGATTACTTCTGAAACATCAATTTCACAAAATCACCAGCTGGTTGCTCAAGGTTTTAACCAAAGTGCAGCTGAGGTACCACAAAATGATCCAGCCAATTTCAATCAAGTCCAACCATCCAAACACAATCCATAGGGTGTAGGGAAGCTGTTCAGATCATCACCACTCATCTGTAACACCTCCAAATCAAAAATCACTTTGAACTTGCTGTCACGACTTGGAGGTAAGCACATACTTGGTCATCTCTCAATCTATGCATATTTCCTCGCACAATAATTTGGCCATATGTTCATAATCATGCATGGAATGTTTTCCCTCAATTAATTGCATTGTTTGAATCGTGTACCAAAAATCCTAGCCTTCATGCAGAAATTAGGGTTCTTGAGGTATCTTCGTGATTTCTTGTTGTATGTTTAATTTAAATGAAATTAAAGTACATAGACATGATCGTGAGGTTGAGGCGAGCATAATGATATGTGGATTGCATGATATGATTACGTATTCATGGAGATTGGATAGAAAATGCAAATCTGAGAAACCAAGAACACGCGCGTGTTCTTCAGCTTGTTCTTGGCACCATTTTTAGAAATTCAAATATTTGAATTTTGTGATTTTGTTTAATTGATTCAAAAATTAATTTCTCTCTGAGTTTTAATGATTTTGAGTTGATTCTTTTTTTAATAATTCACAAAAATGTTAAAATATTTTATTTTCACAAAAAATCCCAAAAATATTATTTATTTCCTATAATTGATATTTTTTAAAAGAATTAATATTTTAATTGTTTTTGACATTTTAAATATTTTTTCTACATTGATTTTGCAACTTTTAATGCTTTCTAATTATTTTGTAGGTCAATAATTAATTTTTGAAGCATTAATCCAAGATCACAATTTGTTTTCCATGTGTTAAACAATTTTTGATCATTTTAATTGAATTTTTATTCAATTAAATACATTTTGAAAACAAATTAGGGTTTTGGATTAATTCAACCCTCATAAATCATTTTCAAAACTTTTTGGGCCTCTTGAGAGAGTGTAAGACCCATCCCCCCTTGTACAAAAACATTTTGGGCCTCACTCATTGTATAAGTCCCTCTGTACAAGTAAACGGCGCAATCGTCGCCCGTTTAAAAATAAAAATCATCTGGGCCTCTCCTTGAGCTATAAGACCCATTCAAAACACTTTGGGCCTCTATTAGAGTGTAAGACCCAATCCCCCTTTTAACCAAAACATTTTGGGCCTCACTTATTGCATAAGTCCCTCTGCGTTAAAAGAAAACCTCGGCGCGATCGCCATTTTTAAACGAAAAATCATTTGGGCCTACCCTCGTGTTATAAGCCCCACTCTTTTTTCTTTAAACCTTTTTTGGGCCTCTTGAGAGAGTGTAAGATCCATCCCTTTGTACAAAAAACCTTTTTGGGCCCCAGTCACTTGTATAAGTCCCGCTGTACAAAGTCAAACAGTGTGCTCACTGATAAAACCCTGGGCCTCTCCTTGAGCTGTAAGCCCCAAATCTTTCTTTTTCAAAGCACTTTCTCCTTTGATTTTGAATATACTGTTGTTTTCAATCTTTCTTTGTTGAACAACTAACCAAACAGCATGGATGCACTACAACCGAGTAAGTGGTTATCGCTTTCATTTACTGTTTTCATATTATAAACTGTATTGTGGGGCTGCTCACTGTAAGTCTCCTTTCATAAACTCATATCTACTATGTAATAATAGTATAGATATTTCGAGTTTCCCTGGCAACTACGTCTAGAACTAGGTGACGCCGTTTCATTTATTCGTAGAAATAGACGCCTAGATCCCCAATAGGAGCACCAGATACAGTCTTCTCTTCGGTTGTCCTCCTTAGGAATCGTCAAGAAGCTCTACTCCCCAAGATGAATGTATTCTCCGTGAATGGCATCTTTGAGTTTCTTCCAAATTCTCGAACTTTCCTGACTTGATCTATTCCTTGTGGATAGCTTGCCTTGAATGTCTCGGGGTTTGGGTACCCACTACGGTCATAATCTTGGACCTTAACTAAGGAACCCTCTTTAAAAGTTAAAAGTCGCTGGATAGTAAACCTCGCACGTTTACCAGTGGTTTTTATCTTTAAAAGAGTTATCTCTCCTAATGGAAAGGAGATGATAGACCCACGGGCTTCTTAAAAGCATCGACCTCCTCTTGGGCACTATTCAAGGACACTACGGCTTCTTAGAAGTATTCACAGCCTCCTCTTAGGCTTCGTATAATGATCTCTTCCTTCGGGAATGATAGCCTCCTCTTGGGCTTCGTACAAGGACCCGTCGGCTTCTTAAAAGTTTCCAGCCTCCTCTTGGGCTTCGTACAAATTGTCCCGACGACCTCCTAGAGGTATAGGAACAGAACCTAGTCATCCTCATAGAACAGTCCTTTCATAGAGTCTACTACTGTTTCTCAAAGCATAGTACAAAAGAAAAAACTCTAGACTTGGACAGTCTAACTTCCTTGAGTCTCAAAGACATTCTCAAGTGACCCCCTTCGTTAAATAGGAAGGAAACCCGCAGACTCGGACAGTCTCAATACCCTTTGGATTTCCCGTTTCCTCAAAGAGAAGGAAATATCCCTGATCCTCAAATCAAATCCCTGAGTACAGTGTTGCTCATATAAGAACTGGTTTTCTCTTTTAAAATCAGTATATTGGATCTGTCACTCAACTGAAACAAACCTTTAGCCTCCATCTCGGGCTTCGTACGAGATACAAAAACACTCTCTTGTTGAGTATCAAAGACTCTCTTGTTGAGTCAAACTTTTAGCCTCTATCTCGGGCTTCGTACGAAACACAAAGACTCCCTCGTAGAGTCAAACAAACAATCGCCTCTATCTCGGGCTTCATACGAGATACAAAAAACTCCCTTGTTGAGTCAAATAGCCTCCATCTCGGGCTTTATACGAGATACCAAAAGACTCCATCGTCGGGTCAAAATATTTTAGCCTCTCTCTCGGGCTTTGTACGAGACACAAAATAGCCTCCTCTTAGGCTTTGTATAATGATTTTCCTAGCGAAAATTAGCCTCCTCTTACGCTTTGTATAAGAAAACCACTGGTTAATCCAATCAACCTTTTAGCATCAAAGTTGTGCCTTGTTCACAGTACATAAACATCAACAACTCCTTTCCTTTCATCTAATCGCTGTAAGCGGCAAGCCTCTGGATCATCTATATCCATGCCACTGCCCCTCTTTTAGCATGAGAAATTCCTAAGGAAAGATGGCATTGCTCTACACTGAGTTAAAGTCTTCTCCTTCAGGTTAAAACCCTTTCTTCGGAAATTATGGCATTGCTCGGATCCGCGTATCCCAGTTAAAGTAATTCTCCTTCCCCCTCTTTAGAGATGACAAAATTCTCTCTAAAGTCGAGGTCTTTCAGCTTCACGTCTTGGGCTTTGAACAAGACACAAATAGACCTTTCAGCTTCACATCTTGGGCTTTGAACAAGATACAAATCACCTTTCGCTTCACGTCTTGGGCTTTGAACAAGACACCAAAACAACCATGTCCTCCCATAGAATAGGAGGAACTATGAAAGCTCTGATTTCCCTGTTTCGATAAACGGGAATACGTAGGCATAAGATCGAAAGAAAAGATCTTAGCGAGCGCAATCAACAAAAAACCCAAATCCCATATCTCCATCAATCAAAAGCAGTAATTCAAAAGCATCAGTCCTAACATCCTAATCCTTGTTCCCCGCCAGAAACCTTCTGCCTAGATAAAAAAGAAAGAAAACAGTATTGGCGAAAATACAAATAACCAGTACAAAGGCCCCCCCACATTGATAGCATCTGTAACCTAACAGACCGCTGTTTAAACTCAGTATGCAAAGCAGGGTTAATTGGAGACATCTATTTCCCTTCCTTATTCAGCTCACAATAGGATAAAAAATGAATCGACCTGTAGTTTAAGCTCAAACCGCAGAGAGCGACCAGCGCTTAAGAACCGCGTCCAAAATCGCTCGCTACAAAAGGCTACCCACAACACATCATAACAACATACATTGATATTCAATCAACCAATGTATTTTACCACACAACAACATCATTAATCACGCATCGAAGTCTAATCCAAAACAATGCACATACTTGCCATAAGGCCACAAACCATCATCACAACATTTCATCATGTATATTCACGCCATATAACAGCACACAAGCTACACGTTACATATCAAAAGCATATAGCATGATAACACATCAATCGCACACATTGTACGCGATAAAAACCCGACAACCCGACTATTTTCCAAAAACACGAACTAATTAATTCTTATTTTACTCTCCAAACCATTTTTAATAGAAAGAGCTTTTCATTAGCTTTCCAACGCTTCAAACGGGGGTCAAAACGGACTTACGGTTCAAAAGTTATGAAGAAAACAAAATCGGACATTTTGGAAAATTCTGCAATCAGAGGTCGACGCATAGAATCATGGGTCGACGCATAAACCTGCAGTTTTCGCCTGGGTCAGCGCATGGAAGTCACAGGTCGACGCACAGTTGCAGGGGTTAGCGCACAAGGTGCAGTTTTTGCTAAAAACTCAGTTTTCGATCGTTAAATGACTTCCGGACCTCCAATTTCGATTCCGTAAAAAGCTGCAATCTCAGAATTCAAAATACTACAATATTTTCACCATTAAAAAGACATCAAACACATTTTCCATTTTTGAAATATTTTAAAACACCATTTTATCAATGCATTCACACTCCAAAACTCAATCCACACCTATGGAAACATACCAACAAGCTTACCCGAGTAAATCATATTATCACCCGACTATACTACGCAATTTATTCCCCATTCCAACCGTGAAAACACAGATTTCTCACCAGTTCATCATTATTGCCCTAACTCCCACAAACTATGTAACTCACTCCAAAACTCTCTAAATCATACCAATGAGTATTCCCGATTAAACCCAAACATTACTCGGCTATTCTAAACAGTCTATTCCAAATTCTAACCGTTAAAACATCGAATCTACACATTTGTTCTTCAATCCAACCAATAAGAAAAATATATATTTCAACCAAACAAAACACAAACAACACATACATATACATATACAATCGAAATATAATCGAAACTTCTCACCCTTACCCGATTAATCGAAGATCAAGCTTTGTTTTGATGATTTTCTCTTCTTCCCCTTCTTCTCTCTTTTCCCACGTTTCCTTCTCTTCTTTCTCTCTGTTTTCTTCTTCTTCTTTTCTAACTTTTTCTTTCTCTCTCTTTCAAACCAATATATATATATATATATATAATACTTATTATATAATATAAATCCAATAGGGTTAAATATCTCCAATTGATATTTTGTCTTCTAATACCAATTGATCAATTATTAGAGTTACCTTAAAATACTCTCTTTTCTCTCAAATCTCTATTTATAAAAATATCTATCCCCTCAAAATGACCATTTTACCCCTCAGCTCAAATATCTCCCAAACGCTCTCAAAATGCGATGAAATATATTTCGGGAAATAAAAGTTGAAAAGAAATTATAATTTATTGCAAATATTTACCTATCAGAGAAATTAACTAATTAACTCAATTAGCAGGTAAATTATAATAAATTCACACATTTCACAAAATTCACATAAATGAAATAAATAAATGCAATTAAACAAATTGGGGCGTTACAATTTACATTTCAATCTATCTCTTCATCTTTCCCTTCTGTTCTGGTTTTGCGTGTTGATTTGGGAGTGAACGAAGTCAAGTTATTTGTTGCTGTTGTGATTCGAAATCAGGTGGAGTGAGGTTGTGTTGTTCGGTTGAAGAAATTTGTGGGTGATTATGATTGAAGGGATTTGACGGAAGGGGATTTGCAGTTGTTGAAAGGTGATAACTTATGGTGTTGAAGCATGGTTTGAAGAGGATGGAGAAACAAGGGTTTGGTTGATGTGGTTGTTCTGTATGTTTTTCAAGGAGGCTTGAGGTTGTTTGGATCTTCTGTGCAGAAAACTGCAATGAAGGTTTCTACTGGTTTTGGTGGTGTGAAGATTGAAGGATATTTAAAGGTTTGATGATCGTTTTGATTTTTTTATGGTTGTTGTTAATGGCTGAGAAGAGAAAAGTTTGAGGGAGCAGGTTTATGAAATTGGTTATTGTGGAATGATTTTGTTAGTGAAGAATATGAGGGAATATGGAAGAAGGTTCGGAAGCAAGGTATTTGGTTCGTGTGGTTTTTTTTTAGGAGGGAATGACTGAGGTTTTTTTTCTGAGTTTTATGGTTGAGACAGATCCCTCCCCTCTACATTGCGGTTTTGTTCCTTTCTTAAATGCTTCATAATTGTTGCTGTTTTGTGTAGTAGGTTGTAAGATGTACAAGTTTCTTTTTGCGTCGCTTTCAGTTGGTAGTGGCTTGGTGCAACGTTTGTGGTTTGTTGTGTGTGTGGGTTTTGAGGCAGCAGTGGTTTTGTCTTGGGATAAGCTGTTGTTTTGTTGTAGTGTAGCAGAATTGTGAAGTGTAGCACAAGTTTCCGTCCTTGTTGCTTGTTTGGATGCAAGGTCGTACAAGCTTTTGCAGGAAAGATGGTTTTGTAAAAAAAAAGAGTGTAGTGTGTAGGGTACGGTTCGAAAAATCCTCAGCCTTTGGGGCAGATGGATGTACGGTTTGGAGGAAAAAGTGAACATTGGGAAGCTAATGAGGAAAAGTCAATACAAGGTACTCGAAGGACTTGGTTCAGAATTGGCAAGCAAGGCATGAAATGGAGTGGCTGAGAGTAAATTGAGGCAAAGTTTTGCTCATTAAGACAAAAGAAATAATAATATAAGCCAATTAAGATAAGAACTAATTAGACAAATTAAACTTAAATTAAGATAAAAGCTTGACTTAAATATGAACCATCTAAAAGATAAAACTAAATTGAAATATGTAAATTAAATTAAAATATCTATATTAAAAATAAACTATTTTAAAATAAACTATATATAAAAAAAAGAATAACTAAATTGAAAAATTACACTTAATCAATTCTAAATAAATCTAAAAATAAGATAAATTCTAAAATGGAAAGATAAAAATGGCTAAAAAACATGATTAATGATCAATGGCCCAAAAGACCGCAAATGCTAAAATGACCGGCAAAAAATGACGTGCAGAAAACCAAAGTATCTGAGGGTAAAATTTGGGGTGCAACAGTTGCCCCTATTTAAATATCTTCACCGGATGACAAGGGATATGGAAAGATGGTGAAAGATATTTAAATATAGATAACCGAAAATTTTGCCCTTAGATACGCTGATATGTAATGATATGAACCAAACTAGTCTAGGATGCGGACGTGCCATGAACTTCTAGTATGATGGTATGATGCCATGATGGTGTAAAGATGCAGACAAACAAGACACCGAAGGATAAAGAGTAAACAACCATAGGTGAGCTTTACTGGAGAAGGATGAAGGTTAGTATCCACGAGGAAAATTCACTGGGGATACAGACTATCCAACAAACGAGACCCACGGGGGAGACTCCAAGGAAACACTGGGGATAGAAAAGAAACCGAGGGAAAAAACCCACAGATCCTCACTGGAAATAGGAGCCAGAGAGGTGTTCTCCACTGGGGAAAGATCCAGGGAGATGGACAACAGGTTCATATGTGACCGGACGACACTGGGGAAAGAAAGACCCATTCTTACTGGGCATGAAACCAGAAAGAAAACATGATCTCCACTAGGGATCAGTTTGAAATAAAGGATAAACACTCAACAAGAGATTTTCTGGGGATTTCTTATACTGAAGAGTTCAAGCGGGATCTTCAAGAAAAACCAGAAAAGACAGAGGTAAACTCTGCGTCAGATGATGAAAGGTGACTGGACCTTTTAGCTGTGAATGAGGTTAATGAATAAAAAATGTACCATAACTGGTTGAGATAACAAATATGATTCCGTTTATGGAGGATGCCAGCGATGACTGGACTTTAGGTTCAAGCTTGACACGATTCAAACAGGAACAAACTGAAATAAAAAGCCTAAGGTGACTCGATTCAAACCAAAGACGGTGTCAACGATAATTGGACTTTGGGTTCAAGTTTGACATGATTCAAACAGGAAGGGGATCTTAAGACAAGAGACAATGTTCGACACGATTCGAACAAGGACTTGGTTCAAGTTTGACACGATTCAAACAAGAACGGGATCTTAAAATAAGAGACAATGTCCGACAGGATTCGAACAAGGACTCGATTCAGGTTTGACATGATTCAAGCAAGAACAAGATCTTAAAACAAGAGACAATGTCCGACACGATTCGAACAAGGACTCGGTTCAAGTTTGACATGATTCAAACAAGAACAAGATCTTAAAATAAGAGACAATGTTCGACACGATTTGAACAAGGACCCGGTTCAAGTTTGACACGATTCAAACAAGAACAAGATCTTAAAACAAGAGACAATGTCCGAAACGATTCGAACAAGGACTCGGTTCAGGTTTGACACGATTTAAACAAGAACAAGATCTTAAAACAAGAGACAATGTCTGACACAATTCGAACAAGGACTCGGTTCAAGTTTGACACGATTCAAACAAGAACAAGATCTTAAAACAAGAGACAATGTTCAACACGATTCGAACAAGGACTCGGTTCAACTTTGACACGATTCAAACAAGAACAAGATCTTAAAACAAGAGACAATGTCCGACACGATTCGAACAAGGACTCGGTTCAAGTTTGGCACGATTCAAACAAGAACAAGATCTTAAAACAAGAGACAATGTCCGACACGATTCGAACAAGGACTCGGTTCAGGTTTGACACGATTCAAACAAGAACAAGATCTTAAAACAAGAGACAATGTTTGACACGATTCGAACAAGGACTCGGTTCAGGTTTGACACGATTCAAATAAGAACAAGATCTTAAAATCCTAAGGTGACTCGATTCAAACCAAAGACAGTGCCAACGATAATTGGACTTTGGGTTCAAGTTTGACACGATTCAAACAGGAACGGTTTTAAACAACAGGAAAGATGCCAGCGATGACTGGACTTAAGGTTAGACTTCTTGGGGAATACTGCACAAAAAATCAAGATCTGACACTCAAAGGTGAAGATCAGACATAAGTCTAGCGTAGCCAAACGTTTAAAATTAACCGGGAATGTCTTCACTTTACTGGTGAAATAAAGGCTCACATTGTCAAAGAGTATGAAGACAGGAAGAAGACATGATCTCCACTTGGGGATCAATGTGAAACAAAAGGATAAACAGATTTCCTGGAGATTCTTATAATGAAGAGTTCAAGCGGGATCTTCAAGAGAAACCAGAAAAGGCAGAAACAACTCTGCGTACCAGTATAAGCTGGACTTTTGAACACTTTATCAAAAAGATTGACGGAAAAAAAAAACACCTTAACTAGGGATCACGTCAAACGGGTTGATGGAAAATGATTGATTAAAGGTGAAATCAAGGACGGATAAGCTTCTCGTGAGATAGATGACCACTTATCGTTGTAGAGGTAATGATAGCAAAACAAACTTCTCAAGATGATTGAAATTTGTCATTGGGCATAACTTCCAAAAAGATATTGGTATTACAACACTGTTGGAGAAAATAAACATGTCTTCAATGGGGATCTGTAATTCCTGTGAGACACAATGAAAAATAAATGCACTTGAAAGTGGGTTCAGAAATCACACCTGCCAGGGACCAAGGTTCAGTCTAGGAGCAAGCTAGAAAGAAACGGTCAAACAAGACTCCAATTGAGGAATGAACTCAACTGGGGATTTATCTTATCCGAATGTGGAAAAAGATAACTGAAGCAACCATCATCCATGAGGATAAAACTCTGTGGGGAATTCAGATGGAATGAGCACTTTGTGCCTAGGGCTGACACCTCTATTGGAGAGAAAAGACAAACCCAGTCACTTGGGGAGATGAACGCCAAAGTGAACAACACAGGTAAACACCAGAAACATGTAGCAAAAATGATAATATGCTATGCATATGAGTGCTTATGACATGCTTAAGCTTATGCTAACAAAACAGACAAGAAGTGAAACTGGAGATGGAATAAACATCTCGACGAGGATACCCAACCAAACTCAAAAGGTTGGACCATCACTGGGGGTGAAGTAGCTTTACTTCAAGGTTATGTCCTTCTCTGGGGGAAAGAGTACTCCACTTGATATAGCATCTTGACTTCACTAGGAATACCATCATGAGTTTAATTTCTTCATTGGAGAGAAGAGATCTATTGGGAAGTGCCAAGATTAGCTGAAGAGACAACTTACTGGGAGCTGGCAGAGATGCCACAAAAGCTGAGTAGTTCTGCATAACTCATCTGCCCCAGGGTACATGGTCTGTCAGAAGAATACATCAAGAGGATTTTATAGAAGAATTGGCATACAAGGTGTTTCAATATCTTCAACTCTTGGAGAGATTTACCGAATCTCGACATAACTGCCCCTGATTGACTGCTTTGCACGACAGAACCCATGAACTAGTTATGTGTCTTGATCGAAACCCCAGGTTGAAGCTAAGAGATTGATTGGGTTCCGCTAGGGAAAATCATTATACAAAGCCTAAGAGGAGGCTGGATTCTACTTGGGGAAAAATCATTATACAAAGCCTAAGAGGAGGCTATCTGATAGTTTATACTCATCCCGGAGTGTCTTGTACAAAGCCTAGATTAACAGCGTCTGCACAACAAAATCCTTGAGTTAATTATCCAGTCTGGTTGTTGACAACTGGGGAATAAACTTGCCCCTGTCAGCTTGGTTAATCTGTGAAGAAGATGTCCCAGACTAGTTGACCTTTGAGAGATTTGTTGAATCTCGACCAGATTGCCTCTGATTTACTGATCTGTGAGAATAAGTTACCAAGAGGATTTTACAGAAGAGTTGAAATACCAAACACTTCAATATCTTCAAACTCTTGGAGAGATTCAGGAACCTTGACGTAACTGCCCCAGTTCAACTGCATTCGCAATACAAAGTCTTTTAGACTGTGGTAGGAACAACAGGGGGAACAAACTTGCCCCTGTTGATGGGTCGCCGGAGTCCAAACTTGTCATGAAATGACCTCAAGAAGGCTTGCCCCAATATTCCGAACTTTGAAGAGTTCTGCCCCTGATTCAACAGTTCTCGAAATGATCGATCGGCAAAACCTTTCGCTTAGTTGCCCCTTGACTGAGCTTCCTTTATCAAATCAAATTCCCTAGCTGGCTGCATTTGTCGGGATTCCTTTGATGTTGAATCATTTCACAAACAAGTATTGTTCATTTAAAATTGGCAATTTCAGTGCAAAAATTCATGCAAGCTTTTGAAATCAAATTTTATTGATGAAAACACACACAGTGGAATGATTAAACAATCAAAAACAAAGTGGATCTGGTCATTTACAGAATGACAGATGAAGTGATCAACACACACAACTAGCAAAGATCATTAGGAGTCAGGTTAATCAACCTTGTTGTAATATGCTTTCAAAACAACCTTACCTCAATTAGGTCTTTTAAGGGTTGTATCATGGCATGGTTCACGGTTTACGAAACAAAGGATAAAGGCTCAAAGTTTATTTGTCCCACCCAATCTTCATGATGAACTCCAATCCTACACTCAGTTAACTCAAGTTATACATTCAAGTTCCCACAGACTAGGAAAGAATTGATGATAGCTGATGATTCAGACACCTTTGTAGTCATTACTCCCTTACAACATTTGGTTATCCTTTGTTGCTGAGGTTTTGAGATCTTCTTCTTTTTTGCTGAGGTTATGACCTCTTTTTTTTTGCTGAGGTTATGACCTCTTTTTTTCTTTTGCTGAGGTTATGAGCTTTTTTTTTTGTTAAGGTTATGACCTCATTTTTTATTTTTGTACGAAACTTCTTGTATAAGGCGAAGTTTTGGGCTTCCCATCTTTCTTGGCTTTTGCCTTGAAAGGGACTCGGCTTAATCTTCGATTAAGGATTTTCGACGATCCTTCCTTATTTGCTGTTTGGAGGAACAACTTGTATAATGTCAACTCATTTGATCTGAGGGAGCTGACCGGTGTCTTGCATGAAGCGCTTGCATTCGAGTGCATTACCAAGTTAAACTGAGAACTACCCACCCCAAGGTTGAGATTTAAGGATTTTTTTTGTAAAGAAAGAAAACTCCTACTTCTAGGCTCGAAGGGTTAACGAGGGATTATCTTCCTTATTTCTCCAGTGTTTAGGGATTGAAACAATGCCTTATATCCTTGGCGAGGTTTAATTGAAAGCATACCACAACAATTATAGATAATATTTTCATCATCCTCCCCAATCTTTGCTTGAACAAAAGGATTGATATGAAAAAAATTTGTCTGTTTTTTTTTATGAACACAAAATTAAATGAGTGAAACGAATGGACTTAATCAAAAGATGCATAAACATTTCATTAATCTTGCCAATTTGAAAGTACAATAATGCTTATAAGCAAATATAATTCAAACATAAAAAGAAAATACAACAAAAATGCTAAACAACCAAATGATTGCCAGCTTTAGGGAATTGAAATTTCCTTCTTAATCTGCCAAGCTGAGATAGTCATCTTCAGAGTTGATTGTTGAGATCCGCTTGAGAATCATCTTCACACATACTCTCAGAAAATTCTTCCACCTCAGAGTCTGATGAACCTGCCTGATTAGGCGAAGGTTTGCTGATTTGGACGCCTTGAGGCGTGAATGAGAACATATCAGAGTCAAACAAAGTCTGAACCTGGCTTATAAGTACCCTAAGTCTTCAGCTGAATGCCTCTGTGCCCCAGCATGGTGGTCACAACGAACGAGTCTAAAAGACAACTTCAATGGCTACTTCAAGTCCAATGATGGCTTCAGAAAGCCGCCTGGGTTACAGACAAAGGACAGACAAGACTCAAGGCTGAGAAATGCAAATGCAATGCAAATGACATGCGATGAGAACGCAATGCTAATGCAAGCCAAATGGTTTCAAGGAACTCAAAGGCCAACTGCGAACATTTGGGAAACTGAAGAGTTTTGTTTTAAAAATCTGTGATCTCTAAGGATCTTTGCAAAGAAAAGAACGTCTGAGTTCCTTGAAACCATCAATGGAGGCGATGAGATGTATGCAATTCACAAACACGGGCACACAAAACATAGATATATGCACACGCAAAAGCACACAAGCACAAACATATGTACATTGGTATTCATAGATATGCACAAACAAACATATACAGATATTCACAGATATGCACACACAAACAAGAGAGGACCTAAGTTTGAAGATCACAAGCATGGAGCCATGGTCTACCCATCCCAAAAGGTGTGTACTATGGGTTTTCATCTGCAGAACAGGGTTCTAAAAAGTTCCCAGAGTCGACAACCCATCTTTTGGATTTTATCGACTTTCCAATTGCTTGGTGATCGATAAAATTCTCAAGAGAGACTCATCTGAGTGTAGTATCGCGTAGCAACCATTTGGGATTGCTCCCTCACAGTCATCGCACTACGTACTAAATAGGCCAAGTGGGGGTAAAGGGGTAAATAAAGGTCATCAGTATCTCTGGCTCCTAGGTCGAAAGTAGTAACGCATTCACGATTGCTCGTTCAACATATACCACTTCCAAGAGGGCCTCAACTGAGTGTGGACTTCAAGTTCCCTCCTTTGGGATTTCTCCCTCGAAGTTCCCTTGACTATGTCCACGATTCCTAAACATATGTGTTCTCTCAAGCCCATGTTAGGACTTATCTCACCACTCAATGGTAGTACCCTGCACACAGAAAATCTAGTACAGACAGAGATATATACAAATATATACAGATATACAGATATCACAGATGTATATAAGTAAACAAGCAAGACATAAATAACACAAGTAAAAAACAAGGTAGGCTTAACCCTCAAAAATAAATGTCCCCAGTGAAGTCGCCATTTCTGTTGCGGTGAAAATCGGATAACAAGCTATTAATTAACTTGCATCATATTTCTTTTACAACCGACTTTGATTTATCCAAAGGAAAGGTTCAAGATCGTAAAAAAAACCTAAAGGGGGGAGATCTAAGGTTCAGGGGTTAGTTATACAATGGGAAGGTATTAGCACCCTAAGTATCTGTAGTATTCTACAGGAACCTCTTGTTAATGTTTGTGTTATATTATGTTTGCTCGCTAAGATATCTACTAAAGGTAAAGGTAAGGACCTAAAAGTATGTACACTAAGTTTGCTCGCCAAGACGTCGCATCTTGTGCCTACGTATCTGACTAAAGAATCAGAGCAACTGTAGTTCACCTAACTAAAGGTGAAAGAAAAGGAAACATTGACTATGGCCAACGTTCCAAAGGGAATGAGCATAAGCTCACGTAGAGTCCACAATAACTCTCTAAGTCTACGTTATGAAGGGAGGAAGTGAATTCTCATGATAGTGAGAACCACACAGAGTTCATGATAACTCTGTAAGTCTGAGTAAAAGGTAAAGTGAGTTCTCATGATAGTGAGAATCACATGGAGTTCATGATAACTCCATCCTATTACCAAACTAAGAGGAAAATGGCTCTTATGAGGCCAAGGATGAAACGGGAGTAGTCTATGGACTTAGGAGTCAAAGTAAAGATCTTTCCTTTGGAAAGAGGGTAAAGTGTGAACAATCATGAATATGATATAAACAGTGTGAATATGAACAAAGATATAATCCAGATAATATGAACAGGATATGAACATGAATATGATCAAGATGAAGTGAACAAGATATGAACATGGTATATACAGTGACATAAAAGTCAAGTGATAATAAATCAAAGAATGACAGTAAATACATAGTATCATGCTTAACATGCTAGAATGCTAAAACAATGTCAGGCAAACATATATACAAGCAGACATCAAGAGATAAAAAATGCATCAATGTAAATGAGCAAAAGATAGAAAGATCTAACCCAAAATAGAGTGCATGCTGGTGAGCCACTGACAAACCAAGATCAAAACCTCCACTCCAAGAGCATAGGGTAAAGAGTCCTAAATCTAAGTCCTCAATCCAAAACACAATAGCAACCACAGTCCGGTCAATTGAGTTTTTTTTTTAGGGTTTCGATATTTATTAGTGTATTTTAAATGAACAAATAAAATGAACAATATACACAAGATATAAATATGAACAATGATAATATTAACAAAGAGAATAATCGACATAAAGAATAAATCAAGATATATATATATATATATATATATATATATATATATATAGACTGAAAGTAAATTTAGTGATTGTTGATTAATTTATTGGATCGATGAATCGGGTCCAATATAGTGCTGATCCGTCGTAGTACGGTCTATGAGGAAGACCATACTATAGGAGGATGCACAATTTGATCTTTGTGTTAAGACACCATAGAGAAATGATATACAAGATCATTCTCCGATGAAATCGTGCCACACGAAAAGAAAAGGTGAAGACCTCGACTTAAATCATAAACTCTCGTTGATTAGTCGAAGGTAACCTATCACGGTCTCAAAGTATAGAAAGAAATCTCAATGATCACTCACTACAGATTTGAAATAATGAAGGTTCGTCGCTTCGCTAACAACGTTCGTGAATAGAAAGACTTCATCGGTCAAAAATGAAAATGAAGATATAAGACATTACAGAATGAAGTAGAAATAAAGTCGGCCTCGTCTTAATCATGATTTAATCGAGAAACCGATAATCTATGATATTCGACTTTCATCGACCGATAAAATAATGAAGGTGGCCTCATACATATCACGACTTTTAGTAATTTGATAAATCGACTAAGTCGTGATTTCTGTAATCTCATCGGCCCAAAAAAATAAAGAAAATGGGCTCAAAGTGAAAATAAAGCCGGTCTCATCTAAATAAGGATTTTAGATCGATAAATCGAATACCTTTTTAATTAGATTTTCATTGACCGATAAAATAAACAAAAACGGCCTCATAGTCATCACGATTTTTTAGTAAAGTAAATCAATAAAAAAATCGTGGCTTTTTAATATCATAGGCCCAAAACAAACATGAAAATAAAAGTGGTCTCGCTCTGATCAAGATTTAAATCGGTAAACCGATAATCTCGATATTTAACTTTCATTGACCAAAAAAAGAAAATTGAAATAAATATGAAGTTTAACAAAATTAATAATAAAATGTTAGAAATTATTATCTTAGAACTCAAAACAAATTAAAACTTAAAAAAGAAGCAAAATTAAAGGAGGGTGTATTCAAAATCAAAACATGGGTCTTGAGCCCATTATCAACAACAAGCCAGTGTGCGGGTTTCTTGATAAAAGGGGTGTATGACTACTTCAAAACAACTTGGGCTATATAGCCCGATCCACACAGCAGAAATACAGTCTAAAGCATTAAAAACGCTAATACTGATCATTAACCTAAAAAAACAATTAGGGCCACTTCCATCAGATAAAATCTCTATCAACAAATCAAAAGAAATAAATCTACTTTTATTCTAAAAATTGAAAGGCGAAAGGGGATTAGAGATGCCTTCAACTCGCGACTCACTCAAGGCGGTCAACCTCGTTAGCTTGCACAAAGACGTCTCTCATCATCGCACAAATCACGATCAGAGGGAAAGGGTAAGATGATTTAAAGCGATCCAACCTTCTCACGTCTCGACTTCATTTCATTTCCGGTATTTGATCCGAATCCCTCTCTGTTCATGTGGTTTACATTTCAATCTCTCTCTTCATCTTTCCCTTCTGTTCTGGTTTTACGTGTTGATTTGGGAGTGAACGAAGTCAAGTTATTTGTTGCTGTTGTGGTTCGAAATCAGGTGGAGTGAGGTTGTGTTGTTCGGTTGAAGAAATTTGTGGGTGATTGTGATTGAAGGGATTTGACGGAAGGGGATTTGCGGTTGTTGAAAGGTGATGACTTATGGTGTTGAAGCATGGTTTGAAGAGGATGGAGAAACAAGGGTTTAGTTGATGTGGTTGTTTTGTATGTTTTTCAAGGAGGCTTGAGGTTGTTTGGATCTTCTGTGCATAAAACTGCAATGAAGGTTTCTACTGGTTTTGGTGGTGTGAAGATTGAAGGATATTTGAAGGTTTGTGATAGTTTTTATTTTTTTATGGTTGTTGTTAATGGCTGAGAAGAGAAAAGTTTGAGGGAGCAGGTTTATGAAATTGGTTATTGTGGAATGATTTTGTTAGTGAAGAATATGAGGGAATATGGAAGAAGGTTCGGAAGCAAGGTATTTGGTTCGTGTGGTTTTTTTTAGGAGGGAATGACTGAGGTTTTTTTCCTGAGTTTTATGGTTGAGACAGATCCCTCCCCTCTGCATTGCGGTTTTGTTCCTTTCTTAAATGCTTCACGATTGTTGTTTTTTTGTGTAGTAGGTTGTAAGATGTACAAGTTTCTTTTTGCGTTGTTTTCAGTTGGTAGTGGCTTGGTGCAACGTTTGTGGTTTGTTGTGTGTGTGGGTTTTGAGGCAGCAGTGGTTTTGTCTTGGGATAAGCTGTTGTTTTGTTGTAGTGTAGCAGAATTGTGAAGTGTAGCGCAAGTTTCCGTCCTTGTTGCTTGTTTGGATGCAAGGTCGTACAAGCTTTTGCAGGAAAGATGGTTTTGTAAAAAAAAGAGTGTAGTGTGTAGGGTACGGTTCGAAAAAGCCTCAGCCTTTGGGGCAGATGGATGTACGGTTTGGAGGAAAAAGTGAACATTGGGAAGCTAATGAGGAAAAGTCAATACAAGGTACTCGAAGGACTTGGTTAAGAATTGGCAAGCAAGGCATGAAATGGAGTGGCTGAGAGTAAATTGAGGTAAAGTTTTGCTCATTAAGACAAAAGAAATAATAATATAAGCCAATTAAGATAAGAACTAATTAGACAAATTAAACTTAAATTAAGATAAAAGCTTGACTTAAATATGAACCATCTAAAAAATAAAACTAAATTGAAATATGTAAATTAAATTAAAATATCTATATTAAAAATAAACTATTTTAAAATAAACTATATATAAAAAAGAATAACTAAATTGAAAAATTACACTTAATCAATTCTAAATAAATCTAAAAATAAGATAAATTCTAAAATGGAAAGATAAAAATGGCTAAAAAACATGATTAATGATCAATGGCCCAAAAGACCGCAAATGCTAAAATGACCGGCAAAAAATGACGTGCCGAAAACCAAAGTATCTGAGGGTAAAATTTGGGGTGCAACACAAATGTCTATAGTTCAAGATTTTAAAGTTGTGTTAACACGTCATCTCCAATTAATTGTCTTGGTGGAACCCTTATCTCCTTTGTGTTATCAAATGAACTCTTGTTCTTACGCCAAATGTGATTAATAGGTAAAAACCTGCGATGACCAATGTTGCATTGCTTGTAACCATATTTCATACGACAAGAGCTAGTATCTTTATTACAACAAGGACAACCTAGTGCTCCTTTTGTGCTCCACCCAGACAACATTTCATAAGTTGGAAAATCATCAATGGTCCATAATAAGGCTACATGAAATTTAAATTTTTGTCTCATCGAAGCATCATATGTTTCAATACTTATGTTCCATAAGTCTTTCAAGTCATCAATCAGTGGTTGAAAAAAAAACATCAATATCATTCCCAAGACTTTTTGGACCATAAATAATCAATGATAACATAAAATTTTGTTGTTTCATGCATAACTAAGGAGGTACATTATATGGAATTAAAATCACACGCCACATACTATAATTGGTACTCATCATACCGAAAGGGTTAAAACCGTCTGATATTAGGCCAAGCCTTATGTTACGTGCATCTGAATCAAAAAAGGTTTGTTCTTCATCAAATTTCTTCCAAGTCAAAGAGTCAGCTTGGTGCCTCAAAATTCCATCATCGATTCTTTTGGTTTTATGCCATATCATGTCTTTTACAGTTTCTTTTGACATAAATAATCTTTGTAGTCTTGGTTTTATGGGAAAGTAACGAACTATCTTATTGGGGACATCAAATTTTCTTCTTATTTGTTTTCCATCTACTTTGACCACATATAGGACACTGACTAAGGTTTTCATATTCTCCTCGATACAAAATACAATCATTAGAGCATGCGTCTATCTTAACATAATCAAGTCCAAGATCCTTAATAATCTTTCGAACGTCGTACATTGAGTTAGGAATCACATTACCTTAAGGAAATGCCTCATTTAGTAGTTGTAGTAGTGAGTCAGATGAAGTATTGCTCCACCCATAAAGACATTTTATTTGAAAAATACGCATAATAAAAGATAACTTTGAAAACTTTTGACAACCAGGATATAACTTTTGTTCAATATCGTTCAACAATCCATAAAAAATTTTAGAATCTCTATTTGGCTCTTCAGAGGCATTAATCATATGTTGATGATGTGAGATATTGGATCGAACTCTAACTTTAGCATGTCGTCAAAGTCCGCTCACATGCTGTTGTTGAATACCTACATGCTGTAGTCGAAGTGTGTTCTAGTGTGTAGCTGTCGGATTGGGCCTTGTGTTAAGGATCCAATTATTTAAGTTAGCTTGTACCCTAAGTTAGTTTGTAATGAGTAATTGTTAAAAGGCCCATTAGTTTAGTATGTTAGGTTTATTATAAATAGCATACTAGTCTCTCTTCCTAAGGTGTGACAAAACCTTATTAGGTTGAGAGAGGTTAATTGTTGGTATTCACTTGTAATCTTTGAACCCTATTGAGAAAGTGAATAGTAAAACAGATTTAACCAATTCTCTATTCTTCGTCCTCTTTTCTCTTTCTTTGTGAACCCTAATATGGTTTCGTTTGTTTGTTCAAGTTTTTCCTTATTTTCTACCCTTGTGAATTTCTTGGTGTTCAAGAAACCAAATATACTTTGTTATTCCGGTATCATTTTTCACAACAAATTGGTGCGGTGAGCGTGGAGAAGATGCCTTCAACAAAGTATGAGATTGAAAAGTTCATCAGAGTGAACGATTTCGGTTTGTGGCGCTTGAAGATGAAAGCCCTATTGGTTCAACAGGGTTGTTTGGAAGCGTTGAAGGGAGAGGTAACCATGGATGCTGCGTTAACGGTAAAAGAAAAGACGACCATGATAGAGAAAGCCCATAGCGCAATATTGTTGAGCCTTGGTGATAAGGTTCTTCGACAGGTATCAAAGGAGACTACGACATCTGGGTTATGGTTAAAACTTGAAATTTTGTACATGACCAAATCTCTGGTGAATCGATTCTACCTGAAGCAAGCTTTATATTCATTCAAGATGAGTGAAGACAAAGTTTTGGATGAGCAGTTGGATATGTTCAACAAGCTGATTCTTGATCTTGAAAATATTGATGTGAAGATTGATGACGAAGATCAAGCACTGTTGTTGTTGTGTGCTTTGCCCAGAACACATGCTCACTTCAAAGAAACTCTCTTGTATGGAAGGGAGTCCCTGAGCTTTGAAAAAGTTCAATCACCCTTGTATTCTAAGGACCTGAGCGAACGAAAGGAGCATAAACCTTCGACGGTTGGTTAAAGGTTTGGCCGTTAAGGGAAAATTCTTGTGAAAGGATGGTAAGTTCGACAAGAAGAAAGGTAAAAGTCAGTAGAAGTCTTCTAGTGGCGAAATATCTGGGATTCAATGTTATCACTGTAAGAAGGAGGGTCACACAAGAAAGGTGTGCCATGAACGCCTAAAAGATCATGGAGGTAAGGATAATGGCAACACAGCCATTGGTCAAGATGACTTCGACTCATCTGATGTACTTGTAGTTTCAAGCGGCGACTCAAGAAAATAGTGGATTATGGATTCAGGTTGCACTTGGCACATGACTCCAAACAGAGAATTGTTCGAGGAGCTATGTGATCAAGATGGTGGATCGGTGCTGCTGGGAAACAACAAATCCTGCAAAATTGCGGGTATTGGATCTGTGAGATTCAAGCTCCATGATGAGTCAATAAGGTTATTGACTGAAGTCATGTATGTACCTGAATTGAAGAGAAATTTTATTTTTGTGGTGAATTCAACAGGAAGGGATATGTTTTCCAAGGAGAGAAAAGTATCTTAAGAGTCATGAAGGGGTCGAAGGAAGTCTTGAGAGGCGTGAAGAAACAAGGCTTGTATACCCTTGAGGCTGAGGTTGTAAGTGGTTCGACAAATATTGCATCCATGAAACCTGTGTCAAAGACAGAATTATGGCACATGAGATTGGGCCATGTCAGCGAAAGAGGCCTGGTCGAATTGGGGAAACGGAACCTGCTAGGTGGTGACAAAGTCGAAAAGTTGGAGTTTTGTGAATCATGTGTATTTGGTAAATCCTGTAGGCCGAAGTTTAACAAAGGCAAGCAAAGAACACATGGATCCCTGGATTACATTCATGTTGATCTTTGGGGGCCTGCAAGGAATCCTTCACACTCAGGTGCAAGGTATTTTCTATCCATTGTTGATGACTATTCTAGAAATTTATGGGTATTCATTAAGAAGACGAAGGATGAAACTTTTTAGAATTTCAAAAGTTGGAAGGTTCTGGTCGAAACTCAAACTGGCAGAAAGGTTAAGAGGTTGAGAACCGACAATGGCCTTGAGTTCTGCAACGAAGCGTTCGATAGTTATTGTGTTGAGTTTGGGATTGCAAGGCATAAGACTGTAGCAGGCACTCCTCAACAAAATGGCTTAGCTGAGAGATTCAATCGACAATCCTTGAAAGGGTTAGATGCATGTTGGTTAGTGCTGGATTGAAGAAGGTGTTTTGGGCGGAGGCTGTTTCGACAGCAGCTTATATGATAAACCGACGTCATTCGACTACATTAGATACGAAGACACCTGAAGAAGTCTGGTCGAGACATCCACCTAGTCTCGAAAAATTGAGAGTATTTGGCTGTGTGGCCTATGCTCGCATTAGGCAAGACAAGGTCGAACCTAGAGCTCTGTAATGCATATTCATGGGATACCCTGAAGGAGTCAAAGCTTATAGGTTATGGTGCCTAGAGCCAGGTCATATAAGGTGTATCACCAGTCGAGATGTAGTTTTCAATGAAGCTGAGATGGCTTTCAAGAAAACTAATGATGCTGACGAAGAGCTGGAACAGGGAGAGATTCCTGTTGAGGTGGAGCATGTTAATGTTGAATTGTGTATCCCAGATGAAGTCGAAGAAGAAGTAGAAGATGTTGTGGAAGATGAGGAGACTGATAATGACTACCTGCTAGCAAGAGACAGGTCGAGGAGAGTCATTAAGCCACCTCAGAGACTTGGGTATACAGATCTTATAGCTTATGCCTTAATCTCTGCAAGTGAGGTTCTCGACGAAGAACCTAGAGACTATAAGGAAGTTATGATGAGTCGAAAGAATACTGAATGGCTTAAGGCCATGGATGATGAGATGAAATCTCTTCATGCTAAAAACACATGGGAACTGATCAAGAAACCTGCTGGAGCTAGGTTAGTCAGCTGTAAATGGATTTTCAAAGTTAAGGAAGGAATCAAAGGAGTGGCGTCGAAGAGATACAAGGCTAGATTGGTCGCTAGGGGGTTCACTCGGAAAAAAGGTGTCAACTTCAATGATGTGTTCTCTCCTGTTGTGAAGCATAGGTCCATTAGAATGTTGCTTGCCATGGTGGCACAGTTCGACCTTGAATTAGAACAGATGGATGTGAAGACTGCGTTTTTGTATGGTGATCTAGATGAAACAATCCTGATGAGGCAATCTGAAGGGTATGTCGAAAAGGGGAAGGAAGATTATGTGTGCAAACTGAAGAGATCTTTATATGGGCTGAAACAATCTCCTCGACAGTGGAATAGAAGATTCGACAAGTTCATGGCACACATAAGTTTCATTAGAAGTCAGTTCGACCACTGTGTTTACTTCAGATTTTGACCTGGTAATTCATTTGTTATTTTTTTGCTTTATGTGGATGATATTCTAATAGCAAGCAACAATATCGAAGATGTAATGAGGGTGAAGGCTGAACTCAATAAGGAGTTTGACATGAAGGATCTGGGAGTTGCATACAGGATTCTTGGGATTGACATCCGAAGAGATATAAAGCAGTCTAAATTATGCTTATCTCAAGAGGCATACCTACGGAAGATTCTCGAAAAGTATGGTATGTCGAATTCAAAGCCTGTTGTGACTCCGAAAAACCCTCAATTCAAGCTGAGTATAGATCAGTGTCCCAGTACTATTGTCGAAAGAGCTTATATGAATAGCATTCCATATGCTAATATAGTGGGTTCTTTGATGTATGATATGGTCTGTACTAGACCTGATATAGCATATGCAGTAAGTCTTGTAAGCAGGTACATGGCTAATCCTGGAAAGGCTCACTGTGTTAGATGTCAAACATGCCTTATATTTTTTATTAATACTTGACATTTTTCAACTCTTTTATGTTTAATTGTGGATTTTATTCTTGAATTGTTGTTATTCTTCAAACATTGTGAAAATACCTTTGGTGCTTGTAATATGTGTTTTATTGTGCAGAAAAATGCACTAATTTATCAAAGAAGTATGACACAAAGAAAGGATCCAAGTTGCCAAAGAAAGGAAGAAACATCAGTATGTTTGCTTTTCGAACTTGCCAGCAAATGTTCGCTTTGCGAACATCTGGCGAAGCTCCAGCGAACAGTCCCAGACTTTGGGCAGTAAGAAAAGGGACCAAAGTTTGCTTTGCAAACTTCCCAGCAAATGTTCGCTGATTCATCGCTCCAGCGAAGACCTGGCGAAGGACACCTTGGATGAGGTAGTAGCTAAAGGGACCTAAGTTTGCTTTGCGAACTTGTAGGCGAATAGTTCGCTTTGTGAATAAAAGTTTGCATTGCAAACTTATGCAGAAACTCAGAGGCAGTTTAACTTATCAGAGGCACCTCAGGTGCCAATTTCGTAGTTCGCTAGGTGAATGAATAGTTCGCAGTGTGAAATGGGCTAATTTCAAGTGTACTATAGAAGCACTTTATGTAATTTCTTGGGATCATAACCTTATTTTATCACACCATAACCTAGTTTTCTGACTTTTCTTCATCTAAGAGAGATATTTTACCAAGAGAAGGTGGATTTGCATCCAATCTCGATTATTCGACGCGGATGCTTTTTCATCTCCTCCCGATTCTTGCAAAACAAGCTACCATGAATATGTGTAGCTAAATACATCTTGTGTCAAGATTAGTGGTAGGTAATCCATCATTTTGTATGTATTGATCGTAGTTTGTGAACTTTGTTGATGATAAATATATGGTGAAAAACTTTGTTTGTATGGTTTATATTTTTTTTTAGTTCATGATTAAGAAATATGTTTTAAAACTTGACATAAGTTTCAATCCATCAACAATCATGAGGCTAGAGATAGTTTTGAGAGTTGATGTTCATAAATATTGATCTTGAATGTTATCATATTGATAGTTGGAGTGAAAGATCATCTAAGGATCAATATGATAAATCCCACAACAAGTGTTAGAGATAAACTTGTTGAGAGGATATGTGATTATATTCATCGTTAACAAGTTCACATCCTTTATCGAGTAAATACGTACGAAACGGATTATCGGACCCTAATCTTGGCATGCTTTTACCAAATCTTTAAAACCAATTTCTTTACCGTTGAGATTAAATTCTTATGCAAACGACCCATGATAAAACGACCAAAATCTTTGTTACTTTAAGTTTAAAACGATTTCGACTATAGAACGGCGGCAATACACATACAATCCCTGTGGATACGATAAAACACCCCCCGAAATACTTTTCAACACACTAGCAAACATTAAAGTGGATTCACTACTACAAAACGCTAAAACAACAACGCCAGGCATACAACGCATCCTTTTATGCCGTTGTAATAGGTTAAAAATTTCTCGCCCATGTAAAAGCTGAGTCATTTCATGACGGTTGAATGAAACCACCGTAGTAATAAATAAAATGTATCAAGCTTCGATTCCCTGCAACTACATTTTTTCCATTTTTTAGAGTACATTTAGCGTGTGACAGTTAAGACCATTATTTTAAAAATAAATTGTAAATTATTTTACAACGGCTAAGATGAACAACCGTAGTAATAAATGAAATGTAACAAGCTTCGATTCCTTGCAACACATTTTTCCTTTTTTTAGGATACATTTAGCGTGTGTCACTTAAGATTCCACGACGGTTTGTTTCTCCAACCGAGATTAAAAGGTTTACTGATAAATTAAAACAAAACTTATTATGTATTTCTTTCATAAGACGCCCTAATCGAACAAGTGATCCAGAGACGCCCTAACCTTTACCCTCTTCGTATCCATTCATTTGGAGCTCAAATATTGCTCAAATAAGGTACTCTCAGCATCTTCATTCCTTTTTTATTGGTTTATGCTCAAATATTGACCATCTTCATCATTCATTTGCTTCTTCAGCTTCGAAGTAAGGTTCTCTTCAACATCTTCATTCCTTTTTTCTTGGTTTATGCTCAAATATTGACCGTCTTCATCATCCATTTGCTTCTTCAGCTTCGAAGTAAGGTTCTCTTCAACATCTTCATTCCTTTTTTCTTTGTTCATATTGTATATGCTCAAGTCAGAATGAGATGTTTCATATGCTTTACGTTTAGTATGAGAGTACATCTTCATTGATTTTTTCTTTGTTCATATTGTATATGCATATGCTTGAGTTTTTGGATTAGATTTTGGTGTGTCATTCACATTATTATACATGTATAAATTTCAGAAGTTGTAATGGATCGTAGTTGGATGAAAGACAATAGATTAGATCCGGTTTATGAGAATGGAGTTTGTGAATTCCTTGAATACGCTGATAAATATCTTCCCGACAATTATGGTATCTTTTATTGTCCTTGTGTTGTTTGCGCTAATATAAAAAAGGGTACAAAGAAAGAAATACACAATCACCTTTGTTGTGATGGTATATGTCAAAATTATATAATATGGATGTGGCATGGTGAGGTGGATAATAAGGAAAGTCGGGCGTCACAAAGTCAAAGAGTGAAGGAAGATGAATATATGGAAGATCACCTAGAGGATATATTCTGTGATATTGGGGAATCTTCTTTTATGAATGCTCATATTTATGATAATTTATGTCGTGATAAAGACACCCCTTTATATAAGGGATGCACAGAGTTCACACGATTGTCGGCGGTGTTAAAGTTGTTTAATCTGAAGGAAAAAATGGATGGTCGGATAAAAGTTTCACGGAATTACTTGAATTTCTACAACAAATGTTACCAGAAGATAACAAATTGCCGGATCGTTGCTATGAGGCCAAGAAGATATTGTGTCCACTGGGTCTGGAGTATATCAAGATACATGCTTGCCCTAATGATTGCATATTATACCGGAAAAAGTATGAATACTTGTTTCAATGTCCGAAATGTGGTGTGTCGCGTTACAAGCTGAAGGCTAGCAATAGTGATGACAATGATCACTATGACAATGTTAGTAGGAAGCATCCTCCTGCTAAAGTGTTATGGAACTTGCCAATACTTTCACGATTAAAGAGACTTTTTGATAATTCGAATGACGCAAAGAATCTTAGATGGCATGCAGATGAAAGGATTCGTGATGGAAACATTCTCCATGTAGCTGATTCTTTGCAATGGAAGAAAATTGATTCGTTGTTTCTGGATTTTGGAGTCGAGCCAAGAAATCTTAATCTTGGGCTTGCCACCGATGGAATGAACCCCTTTGGTAATATGAGCACTAATCATACTTCATGGCCTGTTCTTCTCACTATTTACAACCTATCTCCTTGGTTGTGCATGAAGTGCAAGTATATACTGTTAAGTATGATGATTTCTGGACCACGACAACCTGGTAACGACATAGATGTTTATCTTAGTCCATTAATTGATGATTTACGACTCTTGTGGGATGAAGGCGTTGAAGTTGATGATGCATATTCTAGGGAAAAGTTTAATATACGTGCAATGTTATTTTGTACAATTAACGACTTTCCGGCTTACGGTAACTTGGCGGGATACAGTGTCCTATATGTGAAGATGATACTTGTTATCACCAACTTGAGTTTGGAAAAAAGACAGTTTACCTTAGGCATCGAAAATTTCTAAAACTGGGTCATCCTTATCGTAGATTGCGAAAGGCTTTTAATGGAGAGCAAGAGTTTGGTGAGGCTCCTAAACCTTTAACCGGGGATGAAGTTTATCAACGGCAGGAATACATTAATGTTGTCCTTGGGAAGAGAGAAAAAGAAAAAGGTGGGAAGAGAGGAAAAGAAAAAGGGGCAGTTGCGAAAAATAGATGGAAAAAGAGGTCCATCTTCTTTGATCTTCCATATTGGTCAAGTCTTGATGTTAGACATTGTCTTGATCTAATGCACGTGGAGAAAAATGTGTGTGATAGTTTGATTGGCACACTTCTAAATATTCCGGGCAAGACTAAAGATAGTAAGACTTCCCGTCTTGATATGGAGAAGATGGGTATATGAAAACAGTTGGCTCCAATAGAGAAAGGAAAAAGAACTTATCTGCCTCCAGCATGTCACACTCTATCTAAAAAGGAAAAGAAGATGTTCTACGAGTGTTTGCAAGGTATTAAAGTTCCACAAGGTTACTCATCAAACATCAAGAAACTTGTATCAATGAAAGATCTCAAGTTAATTGGTTTAAAATCTCATGATTGTCATGTATTGATGCAACAACTTCTACCAGTGGCTATTGATCGAAAAAATAGCAAGTGTACTATTTTAATGATATAGTAATAAGTGGGGTTATCCCCATAATCGATCTCTCGAGGACTACGTATAATTTGTAAGTGCAAATGTTATTTCAATTAGACAAAAGTTCCTTTTGGGATTTTGATTTTCAAACTTATCCTCAAAGAGATATTCCTCCAGACCTTAATTTTACTGACCCTCAAATATTTTTCTTAAATTCCCTAACCGAAAAACCTTTGATATTCCCCCTGACCCTAATTCCTTAGCAGTCAAGAGAGAAAATCAAGCAATAGTTCTGACAAGGTCTTTTAGTCACTACGGGGTATCCCTATTCCTAGGCAATATCTACCGTAATGTATTATGCAAAAACAATAGATTGGTTTTTTAGGCCAAATCCCTAACCGTAAATCGTTCCCAATTTGTACGATCGAAAAAAGTATTAATTTATTTGCATAACAAAAGATTAAGGTAAGAAAGCATAAACTCATCAAATGATTCAACAACGGTTCATTACATCACAATTCAGGGACACCCCCCCCCCTAGCATTGGGGGGTTTAGCTACTCATAATATTCAAAGAAAACAAAATACAAAATAAAGACATTACAAGAATTGGTGATAAAAGTTGATCTTCAATTTCTTCCGATCATGAAAATCTCCTCTTTTTCCAATCCTCCAGAGCTCTATTCTTTCTTCTGTAATTCTTACGTACCATCAAAAGTCCCCCTTTCCTTTCTCAAAAAAATATTTTAAATACTCTCAGGCTCAAAACATTAATGGGGAAATGTCCAAAATACCCTCAAAGATCCAAAAGGCAGAAATTCCAAGAAAATTAGAAGAAAACACGCTCCAGCCACCACGGGCCGTGTCAGGCGACACGGGTGGCCATGTTGGCTCCCTGGCACTTTGATAAAAAAAGAATAAGCTCCAGACCTGCTGACACAGGCCGTGTCAGCTGACACGGGCACCCGTGTCTGCCCCCTGCCATATCTCCAAAATCTCCTCTTCTTGGTACTCTCCTAACACGGGCCGTGTCATGTGACACGGGTGGCCGTGTCAGGCCACTGTCCTCCTACTTCCAACTCTTCAGAATCTTGCGGTTTTTCTTGTTTTTTCTTTCCGATTCCTCCTGAATGTTTATACGAACCTGAAAACACTAAAGAATACAACCAAGGCATAAAATGCAGTAAAAGAGATGTAAAACAAATAAACAATGACAAAAATATTAACTAAAACAAATAGTGAAATAACGTATGAAAAAGATTGATCAAACTCCCCCAAACTTAAATCGTTGCTTAACCTCAAGCAACAAGCTTGCATAAATATTTTTCAGATCAAACGGTACATATCAAATGAAAGACTTGTGAAGGTAAGGTGTGTCGATACTCATACGTGAGTCCTTGTTCCGATCGGCTAAAACTAGTTCTCTTGGTACTCATCCGTTAACAAAGGTATTACACAAACACATACCGCGGTAAAACCACGGACCCAAATCCCCCTTTCAGTTACCTCTCCAACTATGCTTTGGGCGTAAGTCTTTTCTTCGATTTTCTACCCCTTTCATTTGGATAATCAGATTAAGGCAATTTTTCGTTTTCCCTCACATGTACAAGATTGATCGAAACATTTTTCTAGGCACCATTATCTTCTTTTTTTTTCACTCATTGGTGTTTATTAGTCCACTTGGGGACGACAATTGAGACTCAACCGCTGTTAGGCTAAGTAACCGGGTGAGGGTTACCCAACTTAGAAGGACTAGTTGTCTTTATCACCATTATTCACTTTTTTTCGGTGCCTTAAGTCATTCTCTCAATCAACCTTATACATGCAATTCTTTTTAGTCATGCCGGACTATCACTATGAACTAATCGGGGAATACTTCTCAAATCCAAGTACTATGGCACAAATCTACACGCTGGACTCGTTTTCTTACTCCGGGGAATCTAGGGTGTTTGGGTCATTCCTAAGTTTTCAAACTTCCTCAATGTCCCTAATTCTAACTCCTCTTCCCTCAACTCTATATACTTTCTTGACCACCTCAAAATCACAGTATTCACAAGAAAAATTTTAATCGGTTCAAATTCGGGGAGAATTCAGAATGGTTTTCAACACACAAAACAGACATGACCCGTACAAAAAATAAAAACTAAAAGCAGTAAATCCTCCCCCAAACTTGAACTACACATTGGCCCCAATGTGTTAGAACAAGAGCGAGAGATGTCACTCACAGAGATCCTTCTCAGGATGCTGACGGTAATGCCACACCACTGCTACATCATCGTTTGCACATGTAGGATCCAAATTCTTTCCTGCAACCAAAACAAAACAAATAGCAAAAAGAAAGAAATTAATCAGAAAAACGTGGGTTGCTTCTCACGTAGCGCTTCGTTTAACGTCGCATGGTTCGACGGGTTACTCCCCAAAGCTATGGGGGATACTTCCGCTTACACACCTTGTCTCTTGACTTTTCTGCCACAAAAACCCAGTCAGGTTCAGAGATAAAAGCAACTTTGTCCCTTAAGTCACCTCCAACCTCCATATACTTCCGTTGATGTTTATTTTTCTTTCTCTTCTTGATTTCATGACTGGATCTTGAAGTGTTGCCATGTGCAATAGATGACCAAGATACTGTAACCTTAGAGATCATGCCCGAGACTTTTTTAGGTGGTGGTCTTGCACTTCTGCCTTTTCCCACTATTTGGATCATTCCAAATGAAGCTTGATTTCCTTCACCTACACCCTGCTTCTTGATATCCAACACTTTTAAATTTATTTCCTCCTCAAAAGATTTCAATGTCAGAGTACCTTTTTCAATGTCCACATTGCATCTACTAGTGAGCAAGAATGGTCAACCAAGAATGATGGGAGTCTCTTCATCCTCAGGAATATCCATGATCTCAAAATCAACTGGAAATACGAATTTATCAATCATCACCAACACATCTTCAGCTAACCCATATGATTGCTTAGTTGTGTGGTCAGCAAATTTAAGATTTGTTTTCCCATCACTAACCTTCCCAATTCCCAACTTTTTAAAAATGGATAATGGCATGAGACTTACACTCGCACCTGAATCAATGAGGACCTTCTTGAAATTTATGTTTTTTATGGTGCAAGGTATTGCGACCGATCCGGGATCCTTCTGTTTGATTGGGATCTTCCTTTCCGGCGAGATTGCACTGCACTTTTCCTTTGGAACAACCGGCTCTTCTTCAATAGGTCTTTTATTAGTTATCACTTCTTTCATGAATTTCTGATACAAGGGCATTTCGTCGAGTGCTTCAAAGAATGGCATATGGACTTCTAATTTTTTGAACATTGAGATAAATTTCTCAAAGTCCTTCTCTTTAGAATCTTTCTTCGTCGCTCTCTGAGGGTAAGGTAGCTTAATCTGTGGTTTAGCCTCCTCTTTCTTTTTCTCTTCAGTTGGCTTCACGGGTGGTAAAGCTCTTTCTGGTTCTTTCCTGCTTTCTCTCACTTCCAGATCCACCTCTATACATTGATAATCATTTGTTTCCATTTCTTCCTCTTCTTCCATAACTCTCTGACTCCTCGTTGTGACAACATTAACATTCTCATGATTTTTTGGATTCGGTATTGTTGCACTCGGGAGGGATCCTTGAGCATGCATGGAGAGTTGTTGAGCTATTTGTCCCAACTTAACTTCAAGATTTTTGATAGAAGCTGTATTATTCCTTTGATTATTTCTGGTCTCTTCTTGGAATTGCATATTGTGAGTTTCCATCTTCTCAATTTCTATCTCCCATTGTGATTTTTGGGGAGCCTGTTGTTGGAATTGTTGCTGAGGTTGTTGATGTTGTTGCTGGTATGGTTGGTGATATTGGATGGGTCCTTGCTTCGGAACATTCCCTTGTTGATCCGTCCAGGAGAAATTTGGATGATTTTTCCACCCCGGATAATAAGTATTGGAGTAGGGATTGTTCTGCCTCAAAATTTTAATCTCTTCTACCTGTTGTGCTGTAGCAACACATTGCATGGCGAAGTAGGTCCCCCACAAATTTCACAATTTACTGCTTGAACTGGTTGAACCTGAGCCGCAGTCTGAATACCAAGATTCATCTTCTTAAGTCTTCTCTCGACTTCGGCTGCAATCTGGTCTTCCATCTTTACCACTTGCTCAGCAAGTTTCAAATCAATCATCCTTTCTGGTTGGCTCACAGTGCGATCATACAACTCCAAATGCTCGTTTGCGGCTATGGCTTCAATGATCTTTTTGGTACCAGTGGCTGTTGTAAAATTAGACGAGCCACCGGCAACTGTATCAATTAGTTGCTTGGTCTTCAACTAGAGGCCATTGACGAAGTTTTGCATCTGTTCAGTTACATCCATGTTATGAGTAGGACATGCAACCAACAGCCTCTTAAATCTCTTATATGCATCTCCGAGTAACTTCCCCTCCTTTTGCTTAAAACTTACTATATCATACCTTTTTCGAAGGTACACCGAGGCGGGAAAGTACTCATTCAAAAATGTTGTCTCCATCTCTTGCCAAGTGGTGATACTCCCGGCAGGTAAGGAATAAAACCACTCTTCTGCATCATCTGACAAGGTAAAAGGGAACATGACCGGCTTTTTGGCTTCCTCGGTGTGCCCCTTAATCTTGAGAGTGGTGCTCATAGTCAGAAATCTCTGCAGATGTTTGTTGGCATCTTCATTAACCTTTCCGGTGAAAGGTCTCCTCTCAAGTTGAGTGATGGTGCTAGGATGCAGCTGGAAATTCGGCACATTCACCGGCTGGTTCACAATGGTCAACCTACCAGCCGGTGCATTTGCCCCACCGTAATCGCCCAGAAGTCTCTCCGCTGGTTGATTTCCAGCCATGGTCATTGTATCTTCGTCTGACTCTGAACCTGAGTTTGAGTACTTAGATGGTTCAGCTTCAGACGCTGCAAGTTTTGCTTGTCTACGCCTCTCGTGTAGCGTTCTTTCAATTTCTGCGTCAAAAGGAAAATTTGCTGAGGATTCTCCTCGCATAAAAATGTTAGATGCAGATTAGTAGCAACAGTAATAATCCAAAAGTAAAAAAAAATATTGAAAATAAAAGTAACAGAAAAATAAAATTTTAGTCACTGAGTGACAAAATTCCAATTGAATTAACAAACACTTCAAATTTGGCAGTCCCTGGCAACGGCGCCAAAAACTTGATCGGAAAAATAGCAAGTGTACTATTTTAACGATGTAGTAATAAGTGGGGTTATCCCCAGAATCGATCTCTCGAGGACTGCGTATAATTTGTAAGTGCAGATGTTATTTCAATTAGACAAAAGTTCCTTTTGGGGTTTTGATTTTCAAACTAATTCTAATGACAGAAAGAAATAAGCAGAATAATAAAATGACTTTAACAATTATGAGAAGTTATGCTAGGAAAGGTGTATGAATTGCTCAGCAAGAACCCTAAATTATCCTCAAAGAGATATTCCTCCAGACCTTAATTTTACTGACCCTCAAATATTTTTCTTAAATTCCTTAACCGAAAAACCTTTTATATTCCCCCTGACCCTAATTCCTTAGCAGTCAAGAGAGAAAATCAAGCAATAGTTCTGACAAGGTCTTTTAGTCACCAAGGGGTATCCCTATTCCTAGGTAATATCTACCGTAATGTATTATGCAAAAACAATAGATTGGTTTTTCAGGCCAAATCCCTAACCGTAAATCGTTCCCAATTTGTACGATCGAAAAAAGTATTAATTTATTTGCATAACAAAAGATTAAGGTAAGAAAGCATAAACTCATCAAATGATTCAACAACAGTTCATTACATCACAAGTCAGGGACACCCCCTAGCATTGGGGGGTTTAGCTACTCATAATATTCAAAGAAAACAAAATACAAAATAAAGACATTACAAGAATTGGTGATAAAAGTTGATCTTCAATTTCTTCCGATCATGAAAATCTCCTCTTTTTCCAATCCTCCAGAGCTCTATTCTTTCTTCTGTAATTCTTCCGTACCATCAAAAGTCCCCCTTTCCTTTCTCAAAAAAATACTTAAATACTCTCAGGCTCAAAACATTAATGGGGAAATGTCCAAAATACCCTCAAAGATCTAAAAGGCAGAAATTCCAAGAAAATTAGAAGAAAACACGCTTCAGCCAACACGGGTCGTGTCAGGCGACACGGGTGGCCGTGTTGGCTCCCTGGCACTTTGATAAAAAAAAAAAAAGCTCCAGACCTGCAGACACGGGTCGTGTCAGCTGACACGGGCACCCGTGTCTGCCCCCTGCCATATCTCCAAAATCTCCTCTCCTTGGTACTCTCCTGACACGGGCCGTGTCATGCGACACGGGTGGCCGTGTCAGGCCACTATCCTCCTACTTCCAACTCTTCAGAATCTTGCGGTTTTTCTTGTTTTTTCATTCCGATTCCTCCTGAATGTTTATACGAACCTGAAAACACTAAAGAACACGACCAAGGCATAAAATGCAGTAAAAGAGATGTAAAACAAATAAACAATGACAAAAATATTAACTACAATAAATAGTGAAATAACGTATGAAAACGACCGATCAGCTATCCGTGGGATCCTTCCAAAAAAATGTGAGAGTAACTATAACGAGACTGTGTTTATTCTTCAATGCCATATGTAATGAAGTTCTTGATTTCAAAAAATTGGATGAATTAGAAGATGAGGCTGACATAATCTTGTGTCAATTGGAGATGTATTTTCCGCCATTATTTTTTGACATTATAGTTCACTTACTTGTGAAATCAGAATTTTTGGTCCAGTTTATTTAAGATGGATGTATCCAATAGAGCGATATATGAAGATCTTTAAAGGATATACGAAGAATCATCACCGACCGGAAGCTTCGATTGTTGAAAGGTACATCACAGAAGAAGCTGTTGAGTTTTGTACAAACTATTTGTCGGATGCAAATTCTACAGGAATTCCAAAGTCTCGTCATGCTGACACAGACAGAAGAGGTATTCAAGGTCTAAATGTTAGGTCAATGGCTTGGGATGTAGTTATTCAATCACATTTCTATATATTGAATAATATAGATGAGGTTCAACCTTTCATAGATACTCACAAAAGACTTATGAAGAAAAAATATCCCCGAATGAATGACAAATTGTTGTTGATAGAGTATAACAATAGATTCATGGATTGGTTTAATAAAAGTGTATCTAATGATCCTAGTGCATCCGAGATACTTATATGGTTGTCGTACGGGCCAAAATTTTGTGTCATTACCTGGAGTACATACGACATTGGTCATTATACCTTTTATACAAAATCAAAAGATGATCGTAGTACAATGCAAAGTAGTGGGGTTATGGTTGAAGCCGAATCGATGTATTTCTCTAGTTCGAAAGATAAGAATCCGATATTGGCAACTACCGCGTTTTATGGTGTCATTGATGAGATTTGGGAGATTGATTATGTTATTTTCAAAGTGGCTTTATTTAAATGCAAGTGGGTTCCCAATAATAGTAATGGTGTAGACATTGATGACTTAGGATTCACCCAGGTCGACCTTGGTAAGGCATCTTTTAATATAGAACCATTCATCATGGCTTCTCAAGCAAAACAAGTTTTCTATGTTTCCGATCCATCGGACAAATCGGGGAAATGGTCAATCGTTCTCTAAGGAAAATACATTCCTCTTAGTGATGAAAGTCTTGATATTCCGTCCACACCTTCTTACACAACACAAGTTCCTACCTCATATGATGAAGTTGATGGAGATGTCGTGCATGTTATACGACTCGATCATAAAGAAGGCATATGGGAAAATTAACAAGTACGTAATTTATTATTTATTCATAATATATTAATTGTATGTTATAGTTTAGAAGTATTTTTACTAACAAGTATAATTATTTGAAATCATAGGTACACCAGGCCAGGAGACAAGACACCAAGAGACAAGATACCAATACACCAAGTTACAATTATGTGAAGTTATGTAATGTGTGTAAACTGTAATATGGTATATGTGATATTTTATTTATGTAGGTTGTTTGTTCTGATAAACTGCAATCTGGTATATGTGATATTATGAATATGATACGATTAATATTATTATGAAAACTGTATCACAAAATGTGAATTGTATTTTTCTGCTGTGCTGAGATATGGAGAACAATAATACAGGTAAAAAAATGGGATTAATTATAAAAGCAGGATGGTAGTTGTTAATTTTGCAGAAACTTTAACGACGATTATATTTCCTAACTGTTATAATATCTGGCGCGCTGTCCAGCAAAAAATAAATATCAAAACTGTGCTGCTGGGAATCGAACCGAGGACAATTATATTTATTACAACGGTGTAATGTAAAACCGTTGTGATAGTTAGCGTGCTTTCCTCTTTATTACAACGCATACAAGGCCGTCGTTGTAAGTAACATATATACAACAACATTCTACAAAACAACGCCCTCGCCCGCGTCATTATATGTCATTCCCAACCGTTGTTAAATGGGTTTTTCGTAGTAGTGATTTTAAGGTACATAAATGGGTCTCTGAATAGAGTCTTAATTTATGGTGGAGCCTTGGGTGAAGATAGTAAAGCAGCAATCGAAGGATATGTCGACTCTGATTATGTAGGTTGTATGGATTCCAGAAAATCTATTTCTGGATATGTGTTCACTATGTTTGGGACAACAATCAGTTGGAAAGAAAAACTTCAGAAGGTTGTTGCCTTATCAACCACTGAAGCAGAATATATCGCCCTAACTGAAGCTGTAAAGGAAGCATTGTAGCTTGAAGGTTTTGCAAAGGAGCTGAAACTTCAAGGTCCAGTTATCACTATTAAATGTGATAGTCAAAGTGCAATACACCTGTCGAAGAATTCAACCTATCATGAGCGAACCAAGCACATTGATGTGAGGTTGCATTTCGTCGGAGGGGTAATCGAGCGTGGAGAAGTCCTAGTGCTGAAGGTTTCGACAGATTATAATGCTACTGATATGATCACCAAGATGTTGCCTAGTTGCAAGTTTTTCCACTATATGCAGTTGATAAAGCTGCATGAAGAAAGCTAGTTTATTTCTTGAGGATATAGAGTTAGATCCAAGGTGGAGATTTGTGAGATATTGGATCGAACTCTAGTTTTAGCATGTCGTCGAAGTCCGCTCACATGATGTTGCCGAAGACCTACATGTTGTAGTCGAAGTGTGTTATAGTGTGTAGCTGTCAGATTGGGCCTTGTGTTAAGGATCCAATTGTTTAATTAGCTTGTAATGGGCAATTCTTAAAATGCCCATTAGTTTAGTATGGTAGGTTTATTATAAATAGCATACTAGTGTCTCTTCCTAAGGTGTAACAAAGCCTTATTAGGTTGAGAGAGGTTAATTGTTGGTATTCACTTGTAATCTTTGAACCCTATTGAGAAAGTAAATAGTAAAACAGATTTAACCAATTCTCTATTCTTCTTCCTCTTTTCTCTTCCTTTGTGAACCTTAATAGGTTTTCGTTTGTTTGTTCAAGTTTTTTCCTTCTTTTCTACCCTTGCGGATTTCTTGGTGTTCAAGAAACCAAATATACTTTGTTATTCAGGTATCGTTTTTCACAAAAGATGGTCAAATACATTATCTCTATTTGCACTGAATGATTGATACATGTCTTAAGGCATTTTGTATGTTTGAGCATCATCACTCATTTCAAGATTGACATCAAATTCATTACCTTCATCTTTAGAATCTCTATCATCACTAGATGTTGAATCTTCTGGCATTTCTACATGAAACTCCCATTTCTCATAATTTGGTTCAAATCCCCACCTTAGTAAATGTTGTTTTGCATCTGCTTTATTCTTAAAGAAAACATTATTTCACTTATGACGCGGGCATCTAATTGTTGTTTTAGGTTTGGGTCTAGAAAATGCAAATTCAAGAAAGTAAGTTAATCCTTTTACATATTCCGGCAAACCCACATCTTCTAATTTCATCCATCTCTTGTCGTGTTTAGTCATTGTACACATTTTTGCCAGTTGGAAAAAAATGAAAACAAACACTGTATCATAAAAAAACAAGATAAATAAACAGTTATTATAATCATAGTATTAGTGATTAGATATTTTCACCTAAAAATAAAAATTATTATAGGATTATTTTATTACTTATATTATTTATATATATATATATATATATATATATATATATATATATATATATATATATATATATATATATATATATATATATATATATATCAGTTTCTATAAAAATAATAAATTTGAATTTGAATTATTAAATGTATAATAATATATTTCAGTTTCCATAAAAATAAATTTGAATTTGAATTATTAAATCTATAATAATATATATCCGTTTCCATAAAAATAAATCAGAATTTGAATTATTAAATGTATAATAATTTTACCTAATGCAAAACATAATTTATATCAAAATTATTAGACAAAAAATTATGCATATGAATACAAAAGTAAAAATTCAAACTTATCTTTTTTTTTTATAATAAGCAAAATATATTTCAAGGATACAAAGGTGTATCCTAACCCATATACAAAATGACCCGACTAAATCAGCTTACATTAAATCACAAGGTGATTTAAACCTTTCGTAATAATTACATGTAAAACCTTTCTTTAGTTATTTACCAATCCAAACCCACGAAAGGTAGATAATCTTGACCACGACATCCTCGTCCCAAGCCGCATCTAAAAACATAATTTTGTTCCTAGATGACCATAACACCCAACAAGTTATTAACCACATTCCCACCGCGTTCTTAATGTCCACTCCTTGTAAGTGTAGGGCACCATGAGCAAGAATGTTATCATTTGGGGACAGCCTCAAATCCAACCAAACAGCAATACGCTGCCACACCTTCAAGGTTTTGTTGCATAGAAAAAACAGATGAGCAGAATTTTCATCCTCAACAAAGCAAAACAGGCATACCTTGTCATGAGGATTTGAGATTATGCCGCGAGCTACTAAATTGTCCCTTGTTGGCAACCTGTTATGCAAGAGCCGCCACCCTAAAAGAATAGTTTTCAGTTGAGAGTTGGCAGACCATATCAATTTGAATGCTGCTGCACTTTCTCCCGTCAAATTGGTAACATGTGAAATGTGACCAAGGTAATTATACCTAGATTTGATAGAATATGCCAGAGATTGGTCATGTGGTCACAGAAATAAATCCTTTCCTGTTCTGCAAGGTGTGAATTTGTCCAACAGTATATAAAGTCTACCAAGGGCTTGCTGTAACGAAAAAGACACGCTGTTTCCTGTTGTTTGAACAATCCAATTCCACTGGTCCCCGTCCCACGCACCATTTTTGACCACTCTACTGATTGGTCTGAGAGCAGCGTCTCTAACTTCTGGAAATAACACATAGATTTTTGTATTTCCACATCACAACAACGTCCAAAACGATATTAACTCTCCGTTGCCCACCTTAGATGATGTGATATCGTAAAACGAAACTGGACCAAAGCATCGAGAAATTGAAAATAAATCACGCCACCAAAGTGACGAAGGTGCCTTATACTTTGGCATATCTCCTTGTATCAAATCAGAACCGTACTGACCGTATCGACCTTTAAGAATGCCATGCCATAAATACTCAGCTGGACTGCTAACCTTCCAAAGCCATTTAGCTAACAGGGCTTCATTAAAACGTTTCAAATCCAAAATGCCAAGGCCCCCATCTTCCTTAGGTTTACATACCAATTCCCAATTAATCCAAGCTATGCCTTTTTTAACAGAGAAACCATTCCAAAGAAATCTTCTTCGTATCATTGTTAGAATCCGAAAAACCTTGCAAGGCATCTTATAAAATGACATATAATGAATAGGTAGATTAGAGAGTACCAATTTAATTAAGGTAGATCTACCTCCCATAGATATAAATCTACCCTTCCAAGACGTTAATCTCGCTTGTACCTTATCAATGACCGGTTTCCAAATGATACCAGTCTATGATTACCACCAATTTGGATTCTGAGAAATTTGAAAGGACACACCTGAATTTTGCAAGCCAGAAACCTCTCTGCCGCCTTCATAAATGACTCATCGACACCAAAACCAAATTAACTACTCTTGCTAAAATTTATTTCATGCTCAGACAGCAATTGAAACCCTTTTAGAATTACCTTCATCGCCCATAAATTGTTCCAAGATCCATCACCTACAATAACCGTATCATCGGCGTATTGGAATAAGTTGAAGGAAGTATCTTGTTCCATCTTGAAACCTTGATATAACTGACCTTCAGCAGCCCGTTTCATCAAAACCGCCAATCCTTCCGCCGCAATAGCAAATAGATAGGGTGATAGAGGATCACCTTGTCTAAGTCCTCTTGTTACTTCGAAAGCACGCGATGGGTTGCCATTAACAAGCACATACATATAATTCTTGAAAACACTACCCTCCACCCAATTCATCCATTTTTCCCCAAAGCCCATGATCTCCATCACCTTACGGATGTACGGCCATTCAACGCAATCGTAGGCCTTGGCGAAATCTACTTTAAGTATCCTGACCTTTTGTTTACTTCTTTTTGCGTAATCTACTATTTCATTCAAAACAAGCACCCCATCAATCAAGTTCCTACCTTTGATGAATGCCGTCTGTGATGAGGAAATGATGTTGTCCATTATCAGTTTCAACCTATTTGCCATTAGCTTAGCAACCACCTTATATACACATCCTATTAAACTTATCGGCCTGTAATCGTCAAGCTTGCTAGGAGTCTCGCTTTTGGGAATGAGAACAAGAAAACTGGAGAATAAAAATTTGGGAAGTTTACCAACCTCAAAAAACTCCAGGATACAATTCGTGAAGTCCAAGCCCATGATCTCCCAGCACTTTTGAAAGAATTCCATGTTGAACCCGTCCATACCCGGACTTTTATCTCCTTTACATTGAAATACCGCGTTCTTTATTTCTGATGCATCAAATAGTGCTTCAATGGATTCTCTGTCAAACTCTGACAGAACCTTGAAATGATCTCTTCCAATATATGGAAAAGGTCGGGGTACCAATTTGAATCTCTTCTCAAAATGACTTGCCACCTCCTCTTTTACACCAGCTACATCATCTATAACCTGATTATTTACAACCACCGAAGGAATAGTATTCAAGATTTTTTGATGGTTAATGACAACATGATAAAATATTGTGTTTTGGTCTCCCGCCTCAATCCATTTGGTACAAGATTTTTGTTGTAATAAACTTTCCTTGATCCTCAAATGCTTCCATAAGTCGTCTTCTGCAACAGTCTTCTTGAACAAGTCTTGGGAGCATACAACACCGTATGTTTCAGCGAGCAGGTCTTCAACCTCATTAATAACTCCAGTGTTTTTGTCTATTTTTGTGTCAATCCAGCCAAAAATGGTTTTGTTCCACCTCCTCAGTTTCGATCGCAATATCTGAAGTTTCTTGGAAAAGATGTACATATGATTGCCTTAATTGGATAGGAAGCCCACACTTGTTTAACAAACTTAAAGAACTCTGGATGTTGAAACCAACAATTAAAGTTCCTAAATGGCTTAGGACACCAATTTATATTTCTAATCGAAATCTATACCGGTCGATGATCCGAGATGTCGCGTAATCCAACTTTCTGGCAAGCCACATTCCAATCAATTAGAAGACCATTAGATAATAGAAAGCGATCAAGTCTACTACAAGCTTTACCAGACGAGCTACACCAAGTGTACTTGTTGTCCGACATAGGCAGATCCACGCAACCTGTCAACTGAACAAAATCTCTGAATTCTGCTAACAACTTTTTATTGTGGTTCCCACTTCCCACTTTCTCCCTTACACTTTTTACTGCGTTAAAATCTCCTCCTATAACCCACTCTCCTTCTTCCAAGATTGATTTTAGAATCAATATCTTACTCCAAAGATCTCTTTTATCCGCATTGTTGCAAGATGAGCATATGTTTAAGAAATAACATACTTTGTTTTTCCATATTGCCTTCATACCCATAAAGCCTTGTCCTCTATAACTACAAATATGTTGAAATAAATCTTTTCTCCATATGGTTAATATCCCTCCCGATAACCTCTCCGAGTTTAAAGATGACCATTGCCAATTTGAGTTTCCCCAAATATTGTGTACAATCTCATCAGGCATATGAGTACACTTTGTTTCTTGAATAAAAGCTAAATCCGCCCCACCACCTGTTAACGTATTGCGAATTTTTCTGATCTTGCTCTTATTGCCGCACCCTCTGGTATTGTATGTGATAAAGTTCATAAGGGAACCGTAGCTACCGCCTTCTTGCCTTTGATGAGCTTCCTGTCTTCAGCTTCCAAGTTGCGAATAATGTATTCAAACGCCTTATCATCTTCTTCTGCTTCAACCCCCAACCTTTTGATAGAGTCCCAAACTCTATTCAGTAAATCTGCTAATTTCTTCTTAATTCTGGAATTACATTTTATAACCTCAACACCGTCGATAGATCCGCTGCTATCGTCCTTAGAAGGCTCTGAAAATCTTGAAATAGATTCATTCGAAACAGCACCAACCCTGTCACGGCCATGGATATCTGGGCCCGCAAATTTGGAAGGTTTATCTGTTTGGAGAAGGGTTGAGTAGTAAGAGGGTGCAAAAGGGATTTTTAGGTTTTGGTATATTTCCTCTAGTAATTTCTTATTTCTGTTAGGTTTGTTACACAGAGGCGAAAAACTCTTAGGCCCAAAGTCCTTTCCAAGGTTCAGCTCACTCACAACTCGTGCAGCCGGTCTTTTCACTATCCCACTTGTATCTTCCTTAGTTTTAGAAATATTCTGATTATGATTCTCTAAGTCATGGAGTGGCTGGCCTACACCCTTTTCCAACTGTACGTTATCAGAAGCAACAGGAATTGTTGCCTGCTCAATGTTCTGCAGACCTATGCAAAAGCTATCTCCCAAATCCAGCTTTTCTTTTCCTAAATGGCCCCGGTGTGCATCTAAAATGTCCACGTTTGACCCTTGGTTTTTTATTCCTGTTATTTTGTCTGATATGTCTCCATCACCTTTTTGTACTTTATCCTTGGCTCTGCTACCAACATTACCAATGAGACGTTCAAAAACCATATCATCATTACAGTTTGCTTTTTGTAATATCTTCTGGACAGTATCTTCTGGTTCGCTGTTACCCAAAACCGACTCTTCCACCATACTCTAAGATTCAGACGATTCCACCTCCGAGCTTCCATCCATGGATCTGGCATTGGAATAACAGGATTTTCCTGTGCAAAAACCAATAGCCTCTTCCACTATTTTGATACGATAGATGTCTTTATTGACCTCGATGTTGCAAACTTCATTTAAATTCATCGCAAACTTTGTTCTGATAAGTATGCGAGCAACGTCAAACTTCTCGTGTCTTTGCGTTTCATCACCCGCTTTCACGAATGAGCCAATTCTGTTTGCCAGAAATTCAAAGAACCTGTTTCCCCAGACATGGCACGGTAAGCCATAGATGTTCACCTAAGTTAACCTCTCATTATCAACATCCGATGGAGACCAATGATGAATATCCAAAAACCATTTTGAGATCCATTCTTCGTCTTCGACCACCATCTTCGTATATCCCCAGAACATTCTTCATCCAATAACACCAGATTGGCACCCAAAGGAGTTGCTTTGATTTTGAAGTATCCTTCAACAGATAAGACTTATCTAATTTTATTAAGTGTAGAAATATCATACCTAATAAGCGTAAGTGCTATGGAATTATTGCCTCATACTCTTGAATTATTGAGTTAAAAGAACTATCAAATTAGTCAAAATAAATTTGAAACAAATATGATTTCTTGGCACAAATCAAAGCTAATTTTATTTAGCATAAAAAATAATAACACGAGAATGCATATTTATAAATAAATTGACGGTTTAGTTGTATTGGATTTTTTACCCACAAGTCTGTATTTGGTTGAGTTTTTAATGCTGATTCACAATTGAAATGGATTGAATAAACTTTATAGTTCCTATTTGAGAGGCGTGAATTGATGCATAGACAGTTAGGTTTTAATGCTGGTTCACTATTAATAAGTATTATTTTGATTGAAACTGATTTATTATTATTTAGCATAATAATATGTATTGAATAAAACTTTAGATAGTTGATTTCATGGAATAATATCTTAGAAAAAGAGTGACGCTCATAAAAATAAAAAAATGAATGATAATGAAATTATAATCTCTCTCCTCAAAATGCCATGTCCACGTAATGTGGTCTTTGAATTAGTGTTTTTTTGAATTTATTTATATATTATATATTATTGTTCTGAATAGTAAGTTATCACAGTATTTTATGGCAACACTCTCACAAGACCACCCGTAAAAATTGTGGTTGTATCATTATATTTCCCATCAGCTTTTGAATTGTTTGAATAAAGTCACATCAAAAACTCTATATTCTTGTAGTGATATGATAGGGTGTGCATTGACCTGACACGCTACGTTTTTTCGAAAATCTTTTTTCCACTGCGCACCGCACCACACCAAAATTCAAATGATCGTATCATGTGTATAGGATGACTTTCAAAATCAAGTCATTTTGTTCGAGTTTACATGAAACTAAGTTGCCCCATACCACCTACAGGAGTGGACGACACATTCAACCGAAAAAGCTGAGACGTGGCCAGATAATTTCATGGAAAGGATGCAAGAATTCGAGATATTGAACAACATTGAAAAAGAATCGAATGCACAAAAGTCCAAGGGGTACCACCTATAGATTTAGCCGACGAAACTTGTTTCGATTCGTTTTGATTTCTTGTTTAACTGAACAAATAATTGTATATATTTTCATCTCACTATAAATAAAGTGTTACATATTCACTTTTTATTCATATTTGGTTGGTATTCAGTCTTAATGTTAGTGTCTGTTATATGGTTCTGTTTTGGAAATGTTTCAGGGAAAGTTCCAGAGATACATCTCTGGAAGTTATTTTATTTGCTTTATTTTGAATTGGTTCAAGGAAAGTTCCGGAGATACATCTGTAGAACAAGATAATGGGGTGCTCTTCCGAAGATATATATCAGGAATCAATTTGATAGTCAATGAGTGGTCCATATTGAACTAGGCCTTCTATAAGTTTAGGTGGTCTTGTGTTATATTTCACACAAACTCAAAATATCTCAAATGTCATAAATAAACATCCGTTGGTATGTCGCAAGTGTCTTCTACTCCAACAGATCTACACCCGGGAGGATGTTCAAGCTCACCAATCTCACCTCCCTCGAAAATATCTTAGACAAAATCGTCTATCCCCTACTTATGGAGACAAACGAATGGTTGTGAAGCTCGAGTACCGTTCACTTTCAAATGACAACGAAGGGAACATTGTGTTCAGCAAATTTGAGCTCAAGACTCGAGCGGATGTTAAGGCTATGTGGGATACATATTTCGGTTTCGAAGAGAAAGTTCCACTCGAGTTGGAAGCGACGCTACAAAGATCGGTCGAAGATATCCTGAAGATGTGCAAGCATCCACCGAGATATTAAAATGTAATATTTAATTTTCTGTTGAAATCATGATTGTAATGATCATTTTATGTTATGAATATCAATTGCATTTTTGAAAGTCTAGTTACTGAATGTGTTCCTGGTTTCTTGCGGAAATGTAACTACGGACTTTTTCCGAAGATGCATCTCCGGAACAAATTACACCCAACGTATAGGGCGCCTCCCTGAATTGCCTTTGTTGAGTGAGCAAAAGATGCGTCCGAAAATATATCTTCTGAAACTAGGGCCATTAAAGAAATTTCGCACGGTGCGGTAGAAACTTATAGGGTGCAAAAAGAAATTCTCACATTAAAAATGATCAAAAAAGAATTTGACATTCAATTTTAAAATTTAAAATAATAAATATTAATATTAACTTTTAAAAAAAATTCATTCTTGATTTTTTTATAAAAAATTTATAACAAATTTTGAATCATTTATTAGACAACTTTTATATTGTAATGTGTTTGATGGTCGATGCACTAGACAACTTTTTGTCTATTTTGTTTGATATATTTATGTACCAAATAATATAATTTTTACTATGATATATTTATTGATATATAAAATATTGATATTCATGAATCAAAATTGTAAATAATGTGAAGGGGAAGAAAAATGATGAAGATAAAAAAATTCACTCTACTTTATTTGATATATCTATGCATAAGATAAAAATAATATAATTTTATTATAATATTATTTATTAATAGATAAAATATTAATATTATATTTATAAATTAAAATATTAAATAGAGAGATTAAAAATTGTATTTTGATATTTTTTGATAATTTGTGTTTGAGACAAAAAGTTATCATATGGTTTAAGGATGGACAAAAATTCATATTTTTGTCCTGTCCCTCGTAATATATTTTGTCATGTCTTATGATAAATTTTTGCATAAAAAAAAGTATAAAAAAAATTGTCCCGTCCGATTACTCGTTTTTTAACTAATCAAATGCACCTTTAATGTTTAATTTTAAGCTCAAACTTTTTTCATTATATTCATTATTTAAATTCAACAAGTAAATTATAAAATCACGTCTCCAACCATTTTGAGTTGCTTGATTCATTGCGAGTCCTACTTAATAAACTTAATGAGGGTCATTGGCTTGGCGCTGTCTACGGGTCTCTCACTCTCACGTAAGCAATAAAAAATTTTGCATTTTTATTTTTTTATTTTTTTCAATTTCAATGATTATTTTAAAAGGATGAAAAAAAAAACACTATTTTGCGGGAATTTTGAACCACCACTAAATGGTTGAAAAAAAACTGAAATGTTACGGCGATTTTAAACCCTTCACTAAATAATTGAAACTGAAAAAAATACAAAAAGTAGACAGAGATATTGCCTTCGTCTGTTTAGTTAAGGAGGAGTAAAATTGAAAGAAAAATAAAATAAGACATAAACTACTTAAGTCAGTTGGTTGAAAAAGGCATAACTACTTAGGTTAGTTTGTTAAAATAAGGTATAAGTTGGTGAGAAAATGACATTACCAAACAATTTTTTTTAAACACATGAACTTATAAGATACAAGCTACAAACTTAAAATATGACATTATCAAACACATAAAATAATTAATATTAATATCATATTTTTTTATCTCACATGCACCAAATATATAATAAATTATGTGTGTACGTCACAATCAAATGTGTACAAAAATATTACGAGTATATAGCAAGAGTATTTTAAATAAAAATCCACATTTTAATTCATAATTTTTTTTAAAGTATGATTTGATCAAAGTGAACTATACTCCCTGTCATTTTTTGACTTTTTATATTTATCAAAAAAGTTAATCAATATAGTTATTTTTTAAATAACAATTTTTCTTTTATATATAATATTCTTAATTATGTATTACATTCATTTAATATTTTCTCTCTCTGCAATGATTATTTAGGGGTATTTTAGACAAAAGTGCAATTAATACTATCTTAAATTTTATAAGTGACGTTTAAAAAGAAACAAAATTATTCTAAAAATGACACTTAAAAATAAACAGAAAGAGTAATAGATAGACTTTTGGCCTTCCGGTTAGAAAAACAAAAGAAATAAAGCACGTTAATTAAATTACAATGTTCAATAAAAACACAGTACACCCTCCGGTCACTATTATAAATAATAAAAACCTTTTTAGATTCATTGAATAAAAAATATATCTGAACATTATTATATATCAGATATATCAATTATTTAATGAATTAAAAAAAAAAATTTTGCTTATGATAGTAACTAGAGGGTGTACTATATTAGTCTCCTCCTCAGACTCTTGACTCTTTTATTTTGTAAGTTGTGCCTTCCTCGGGAGCCAGGTCGCTCGCTCCCACCGGTAAATAGTTCAGCATCTTTAGCTCCTGCTGTCTACGTTACTCAACACCCTATATATACTGTAAGTAGTTTAGCATCGCTGCCAGTACGTATATTCGTATGTATGATGGGTACGTTTCTTGTGTATAGTATTTTCGTTGATGTTGATTGTTGATTTTAACTTTTCATTTTCCCTTATTTATCCAATTTCTCATCACAGGTAATCATCTATTTCTTGAAGATCTTTTCAACTGGGAGGTATTTGAGAAATTCACATGGAAGATTCAGAACTTCTGTAGCTTGCGCGGTAACTGGGAACATCAATCTGAAGTTATAATCCTCAGAGGCTATTGATGGTATTTAAAGTTACTGAATATACACTATCTGACACTTTCTACATTTTTATTTGATGTGATATGGTTTTGGTTTAGGAGGATTTATCTGTATCCAAAAAGAGACAACCATTTATCAATTTATTTGGAGGCTATTAAAACTAGAAAAAGGTCTAAGCGATGGAGTAGAATTGTGAATTTTAACTTGTTTGTATTAAATCAAATCAACACCAACATGACAATCACTAAAGGTATTTTTTCCCTCCATGTATATTACTAATTATATACTATGTTCTTCTTCTGATAAAACTAAATTGACTTTTGATCCATGAATTTGTCAGAATCTGTGAGGAAGTTCAGTAGACATGACACTGAATGGGGTTCCACTCATTTCATGCCTTTGGTTGAGCATTATGATCCTGAAAAAGGGTTTATTGTGAAAGATACATGTATTGTTGGTGTAGAAATTTTATACTGCAAGACAGAACATGAGAAAGGAATAAATAAACCTGGTAGCTTGACAGTTGTGCTGTGAGCTGTTTTAAAAATCTGTTTTTTGGAAAATTCTGCAAGCGTAATCGATTAACGCTTTTGTTGTTAATCGATTACGGCTGTTAATTTTCCAAAAATAACAGAATTTAACAGCATGACACTTTAGTTGGTTTTGTTATTAATTGTACTATTCTCTTATATGTATATATACATTGTTGTAATCCCAATTCAAAGTTAATGTCATTTTTTTGATTTATCAATATTACTCTCTACCCTAATTCTCTCTCTCTCTCAATTCATCTTCTTCCCCAAGTTTTTTTTCACCATTGTTACTACCTTCAAAATTCTGGTTTTATGTTTTATGTTGTTCTAACATTTGGCATCAAGAGCTCTGGTTATTGATCCTAATCTGTTGCAACAACAATGGCTACCGTTTCCAATGACCGAATTCCCACCAATCTCTCAATTCTTGATTCGAAGAACTACGACAAGTGGGCGAAACAAATGAAGGTTCTGTTTGGTTATCAAGAGGTTCTTGAGATCGTCATCAATGGAGTTACACCGTTAGGGGCAGATGCTACCGATGCTCGTAGGGCTACACACAAGGAAGAAAAGAAGAAGGATTACAAAGCTCTATTCTTCATTCATTTGTGTGTTGATAACGACAATTTCGAGAAGGTTGGTGATTGTGAATCCGCGAAGCAAGCATGGGAAATCTTGGAGAAAGCGTATGCCGGTGCCGTCAAAGCGAAGGTGGTAAGGTTACAAACTTACAAACATCAATTCGAGTTAACGCAAATGGAGGACAAAGAAACGATCAACGATTACATCACGCGCATTACCCGGTTAGTCAACCAAATCAAGTCATGTGGCGAAACGATCCTTGAGCAAAATGTTGTATCGAAAGTGTTGCGTTCGTTAACATCACATTTCGATAACATTGTTGTGGCTATTGAGGAGTCAAAGGATCTAACAACTTTGAGCAAAGATGAGTTGCAAAGTTCGTTAGAGGCGCATGAACAAATGATGGATGAGAGAAGTGTCGACAAAGCCAAAGCGGAGATCGCTTTGCAAGCGCGTTTACATGAGAAGAACAAGAGATCGAAAGGGAAGTGGACTTCTAAAAGTAAGAAGAATCTTGGTGGAAAAGATCCATAAAATTCAAAGGGTGAAGGAAGCTCCAAAGAGGGTAATCAAAGCGCCCACAAACCGTTTGACAAAAGTTCCGTGAAGTGTTATAATTGTCAAAAGCTTGGGCATTTTGCGAAAGAATATCGCTCAAAACGCAAAGAAAAGGATGCGGATGAGGCTAAGGTTGCTAGGGAAGAGGTAGATGATGAAGATACCCTTCTTGTGATGATTACGGAGGAGAATTATGGCATTGTTGATGTTTTGGGCAGCAGCTACTGTGGTGATGGTCTGCGGGACAGCAGCCGACTGTTTCGGAAAGTGGTGGAAAAATGTGTTCGGATCGAAATGCATTACTTACCATGGGTGATGGAGTTCAAAGTAAAGATGAGTGGTACTTGGATTCCGGTTGTTCAACACATATGACGGGTCGAAAGGATTGGTTTGTGCAAATCAATCAAGCGGCAAAGAGTAAAGTCAAGTTTGCCGACGACACCACTTTAAGAGCCGAAGGGGTAGGAGATGTTTTGATCGGAAGAGAGAATGGTGGACATTCTAGGATCAAAGATGTCTTGTACATACCGGGAATTAAGTGTAATCTTTTAAGCATTGGCCAATTACTTGAAAGAGGTTACTTAATTCGGTTGGAGAACAAGATGTTACGCGTTTTAGATTCAAATGGTGTGTTGATTCTAAAAGCGCCGATGGCTGCCAATAGAACTTTTAAGGTTGAGTTAAAGGTTATGGAGCATCGTTGGTTAGCTACCGCGGCAAGTAGAGATGAGTGGTTATGGCATTACCGTCTTGGTCACCTTAATTTTAGGGATCTCAAAATGTTGCAACAAAGTGAAATGGTAACTGGGCTGCCACATATTAGTGTTCCGACAGAATTGTGCGAGGAATGTGTGACGAGTAAGCAACACAAAAATATGTTTAGCAAGGATGCGGGTCGAAGAACCAAAGACTTACTTGAGGTGGTGTATTCCGATGTTTGTGGACCGATGCAAGTAGAGACTTATGGCGGTAATCGATATTTTGTTACGTTTATTGACGACTTTAGTAGGAAGCTTTGGACATATCTTATCAAGAGGAAGGATGAGGTATTTGGAGTGTTCAAGAGTTTCAAATCCATGGTGGAGCGTCAAAGCGGTCGGAAGCTCAAAATTCTCAAAACGGATGGTGGAGGTGAATATACCTCTAGTGCGTTTGGGAAGTTTTGTGATCTTGAGGGTATTGTGCGTGAGGTGGTGCCTCCATATACGCCTCAACAAAACGGAGCTGCCGAGAGGAAAAATCGTACAATAATGAACATGGTGCTTAGTATGCTTTGTGGGAAGAAGTTGCCTAAGGAATTGTGGGGTGAGGCCGTGTCTACAGCCACCTACTTGTTGAATAGGTGTCCTACTAAGAAGCTGGAGAAGATTACACCAGAAGAGGTTTGGAGTGGTTTCAAACCAAGTGTGAATCATTTGCGCGTTTTTGGATCGATTGCATATCGTCATGTACCGAATCAACTTAGAAAGAAGTTGGATGATAAAGTTGAGAAATTGATATTTGTTGGATATCACTCTACTGGAGGTTACAAGCTATTTGATGAGAGGAATCAGAAAATCGTGATAACCCGGGATGTGCAGTTTGATGAAATAAAAACTGCTGAAACAGCAGGTGTAATCGATTACTCGATTGTTGCTAATCGGTTACACCCTGCTGAACAGCAGCAGTTTGTTGATTTGTTTGATCCGGAGAATTCCGATGCCGCTGTACCTGCACCTACTGAAGCGGAAAATGATGTTGTGAATAATGGTAGACCAGTGAGGCAAAGAGCCTTGCCTCATAGACTCCGAGATTGTGAGAGGTTCCAAGATAATGAAGTGAATAATGATGGTGATTTTGTTCATTTCGCACTTATGGCCGAATCTGAACCGGTAAATGAGGAGGAAGCCTTAAGTGATCCTAAATGGATATGTGCAATGAAAGAGGAGCTGGAATCTATTGAAAAAAATGGTACTTGGGAGTTGGTCGATTTACCACATGGAAAGAAACCGATTGGTGTGCGATGGGTCTATAAAGTCAAAGCAAATCCTAAAGGTGAAGTAATCAAGTACAAAGCTCGATTAGTTGCCAAAGGGTTCTTGCAACGTGAGGGGATAGACTACGAGGAGGTATTCGCACCGGTGGCTAGATTGGAGACTATTCGTTTGGTTGTTGGAATTGCGCATAGCAACAATTGGGTGATTTACCAAATGGATGTGAAATCTGCGTTTTTGAATGGTCCTCTTGATGAGGAGGTTTATGTGGGGCAGCCACCCAGTTTCGTGATTAAAAATCAAGAGAAGAAGTACTACAAGCTACACAAGGCATTGTATGGTTTGAAACAAGCTCCGAGAGCTTGGAACAAACGTATAGACGGCTTTCTTATTGACATCGGTTTCAAACGGTGTGTATCCGAACATGGTGTTTATGTGAGATCGGATACTATTGATGGTGTTATTATACTTTGCTTGTATGTTGATGATCTCTTGATTACGGGCAACAATGACAAGAGTATTTCAAGGTTCAAAGTGGAGCTCATGAGTGAGTTTGAGATGACGGACCTTGGTGTCATGAGATACTTTCTTGGCATAGAGTTTCACAAGTCAAAAGTGGGGTTGCTTATGCATCAAAGAAGGTATGCTCTAGATATCTTGAAAAGGTGTGAAATGGAACATTGTAATGCTTCGAATACACCTTGTGAGGCTAGAGTTCAGCTGTCCAAAAGTGATGATGAGGATGATGTGGATCCAACACTTTACCGGAGTTTGATTGGATCGTTACGGTATTTGTGCAATACTCGACCGGATTTGGCTTTTAGTGTCGGTATTGCGAGTAGATTCATGGAGAGGCCTAAGGTGTCTCACTTGGCGACGGTCAAGAGAATCCTTAGATATGTGAAAGGTACTCTTGGTTGTGGTATTTTGTTTCCCACATCGGATATGGGTCGCAAATGTACTTTACTTGGCTACACCGATTCTAATTGGTGCGAAGATAAAGATGATCGGAAATCTAAGGCGGGTTACATCTTTATGTTCTGTAGTACACCAATCTCATGGTGTTCAAAGAAGGAACCGGTTGTAGCACTCTCTTCTTGTGAGGCCGAGTACATTGCGGCATCATTGAGTGCTTGCCAAGCTATGTGGTTAGTGAATCTTATGAAGGAATTGGGATGTGGTGATGATGATGCCACCACACTGTTTGTGGATAATGTTTCCGCGATAAATCTTGCGAAGAATCCGATTGCACACGGAAGAAGCAAGCATATTGAGATGCGGTTTCATTACTTGAGAGAATTGGTCGGTGATGGAAAGCTTAGATTGAGCTATTGCCGAAGCGAGGACCAAGTTGCGGATTTGTTGACCAAGGGTGTGACAAATGAGGTGTTCAAGAGACTGTTGAAGAGCGTGAGCATGATGAACTTGGAGCAACTAAAGTGAGGTGGTGTGTTGTGAGCTGTTTTAAAAATCTGTTTTTTTGAAAATTCTGCAAGCGTAATCGATTAACGCTTTTGTTGTTAATCGATTACAGCTGTTAGTTTTCCAAAAATAACAGAATTTAACAGCATGGCACTTTAGTTGGTTTTGTTATTAGTTGTACTATTCTCTCATGTGTATATATACATTGTTGTAATCCCAATTCAAAGTTAATGCCATTTTTTTTATTCATCAATATTACTCTCTACCCTAATTCTCTCTCTCTCTCTCAATTCATCTTCTTCCCCAAGTTTCTTTTCACCATTGTTACTATCTTCAAAATTCTGGTTTTATGTTTTATGTTGTTCTAACAAGTTGGAAGCCTAATTGGGAAATCGGAAATCAAAGTTCCAAGACCAGAGGCAGGAATCCAAGACCCAGATCTTGAAACTAAACGTAATGGTGCTGGACAAATAGAAGAAATATGTTCTCAATCTCATTGTCCATCACTCATTGAACGCGTGTTGAAGAGAAGTCGCGAGTTTATTGAATTGGTGTTTGTAGGATTTGTGTTCTATATTTTGGCAAGCCAACTCTTTAAATTTATAGTGCATGGCTGATAGTTCTTAATAGGCTTGTTTGTTAACATAATTTTTAATGAAATTATAGCTTTTTGTTAGAAATTTCAGTTTTGAAAAGAAAAACAATTCAAATAGTATTTGAGTTGTACATTCAAATCGTATTTGAGTTGTATCTTAGGGAAAAAATTTAGGTAGAAATAAACCTAACACTTGGTTTTAGAAACAACCAATCATGTTTTTTTAATTAATTAAAAAATAAAAATATTATATTCTCTCTCCTATATAATCACAATCACTCCATGAATCCAATTTAAAAATAAATTAAATTTTAAATAAATTTAATATGAGAAAAAAAAAGCACTGACAGTGTAAAATATATTTATACTGTCAACCAATTACGGACGTGTATCCCGCCAAGTCACACGTTTAATTTTAAAATACTGATATGGCATGACAGAATGTTATAATTCTATTGGATGATGGTGTAAAACTAGTTTACACTGACAGTGCATTACCTTTAATCTCATTTAATCTTTTCTCTCTTTCTTATTGGTTGTTTGTAACACTAAGAATTTAAGTTTGTTCCTACGCAAGTTTTTCTCCGTATCTTATTACTTTATCATTTTTTCTTCTATTTTTCCTACAATAATTCTTTTATAAAATAAATAAATATTAATTATGAAACATTTTATGATTTATTTTATAAATCAATTAATTTCATAATGGCATGTTCACTATAAAATATTATGTTTTTCTTCGATTATATTTCACAAGATTAATTTTTTTAGTTATATATTAAAAATTTGAAAGGTGGTGTTGTTTGGGCGAGCTCTGTAAATTTTTTGTTTTTCTAGTACAATTAGAAAAAGAAAAAAAAAATTATTTAGAAAATAGAACTCACTAGCATCAACTAACAAGAGATTGATCAACGGTGGAATTGGTCCTCTTGGATTAGTCGGTCGCAATGCCGGGTAACGAGATTTCAAAAAAAAAAAAACAAGAGATTTATGATTCTATAGGAGGCTCCGCAAAATATTGATACAGTGCATCATTGTCAGCTCTATGTTTCACTAGATAATCAGCACAAATATTCCATTCTCTAAGAGTAAGAAATACTTGAACTCGACATTCCCTAGTGAAAAACTCCTTAATGTTGTGGAGAATCACGACATAGTGATGTCAAACATTAACTAACTCTAAAATAAGTTTGATAGCAGAGTTTGAGTTAAAATAATACATCAAGGCCCTCACAATATGTTAATCCTAATCAGCATCAGCATTTTGAATCAATCCACAATAACCCGAGTCGTTGGGATTACCGAGACTACTACCATCAACATTTAAAATCATATTACTAACTTTGTGTGCATTCCATGTGATCGTTCTCGTTAAATGAGACAAATTATACCTGAGAAAACATTTAGCTAACAGATTAGCATAATTCATTGTGACGAGTTTCAAAGTATAGGAAGATACCACTTCGTTAGCAAGAAACAATTTGTTCATAGCGCACAACAACTACCAGTAAGCAACCAAAAAGGTAGAGCCACAATCAATGCCATGTCTAATCCAATCATATAACCCTTGGAAGATTAATGGGTCCAAGAAGCCAATAGATTTCCAAAAGCAAGTAGCAAAGTCACACTCTCTGAGGCAGTGTAAAGTCGTCTCAACGTCCTGATTGCATCTTAGACAGAGATTAGTCTGGAGCATACCACGATGACACAACATCGATCTCGTAGGAAGAGACTTATGTAAAGTCGTCCAAAGGAAGAAGTCACTACTACAAAACGCGTAAACAATAACGCCATGGTCACCACGCTTATTCCCTACACCGTTGTGACATCTCTAAACTAAGGTGCCATCATAATATTATTGTTTTTTGAATAAAAATTATTTGTATATAACAACGGTTAAGGAGCCAACCATTGTGATAACTTCAAGCTTTCATGGGTTGGAACCTCAAGGCCCTCACATATGTTAATCCTTTAATGTTAAGTGGCACCTTTTCTTTTTTAATTGTTTTTAAATAAAAAACTTAAAAGTTTATGACGACGGTTGAAGTGTTCCACCGTTGTTAAGTTGCGCCTTTTCATTTTTAATTATTTTTAAATAAAAAACTTAAAATTTTATGACGACGGTTGAAGAGCCCACCGTTGTTAAGTCGCGTCTTTTTATTTTTAATTATTTTTAAATAAAAACTTTAAAGTTTATGACTACGGTTGATGATTACAACGGTTGTGATATATTTTATTTTTTTATGTAAAATTTTTAATTGTAAATACTCTGGCATTTTTTTATGAAATTTCACCATGAAAGTATAATATCACTACGGTTGCATGTATTGGCCATTGTGGTAGCTTGATAATATTATACACTCCTAGTTAGCTTGTCTCATCAGTATTCTTTTTTCCATTGCAAATAGAAACTAGACGAAACAATACACGATTTCAACCCAAACCCTAACGTTCAATACTGTGAAACATTACACGATTTCATCCAAAACACCATCGTTCACCCTTCACTGTGTATTTGTCATTGTCGTCATCATCGTCAACCAAGTTGACAAGACCATCACGATCAACCAAGTTGTTACCGTCTAGAAGGAAAACAACAACAACATCGTCGTCACCACAAGGAAGGAAGACAACACCATCACCAACACCAACATCATTTACTTAGTCATCACGTTTAGGGTACGTAAAATATTTGTCCCCATGCATCTACAGTAAACTTCATTTGTCATTGTTGTGGTTGTTGTTGTTTTATTTTGTGGTTGATGTTTATGTTCTTGTTGTTCATTTTGTTGTTGTTGTTTTTGAACTTAGATGTCGACCTTGTCGAGTTCTTCATCAGAAACCAGCGAAGAAACTCAAACAAATGAGAGGTTAGCCAATGAAACTCAAACAAGTGAAAGTCAAAAGAAAAGATCACAAAGAGGTGTCATAATGATGCCTCAATTCACATTAGTCAGGAACTCATCAGGTGAAAAAATTCATATCCAGTTTGATTCTTTGTACAGAGTAGTGGATTGTCAACACTACTCTAATTTTAAGAGTTATCTTCCGTTCCTTGCACGTAGCAAGGTCAGTATATTGATTGATGATTGGAAACAAGTTGATGATAACGTCAAAGAAAGCATATGGAGTGACGTTAAGGTATTACATACTATAATTTTCATATATCGCCGATAATAATATCTATAATTTCTAATACATAATTATATATTGATTTAAATGTAGTTGAATTTTGAGTTTACCGATGACTCAAATTTGAAAAAAATGGATATCATATGCCGGTACTCATTGGACGGGATTTAAGGCACAACTCACGACTGACTACATTAGGAGGCCTAAGAGCGGCCTTACTCATCCATGGATTCGATATAGTTTTTTATCGAAGAAATAATGGAAAAAGTTTGCAAAGATACGTCGTTATGAGGAATTCAAGGTTAGTATTATTCTCATGTAACCGATAATGTTATGCTAATGAGTTATAGATATTAATTATATATTTTTTTACTATGTTCATAACAGGTTAAAAGTGAAGTCGGAATACTCAATAAGGTCAAGAACATGTACCCCCATAGATTGTCTAGTGGGGGTTATAGGAAACTTGAGAAACAAATCATGATTGAAAGACAATCAGAAACAGGAGATGATCGCATCCCATCTCCACCTTCAAGACATGAGAAATGGAAGAGGGCTCGATTAAGATCAGAAGGAGAGTACACCTCTGAAGCGTCAAGAGTAGTTGTCGAAAAAATTGTAAGTATGATTTGTTTTGCTTATGTTATTTTTTATTTAAATGCGTTGGTAACAATATATGTAATTTTCTCATGTTGTGTAGGATAAGTTGGTTGAGGCAACCCGTGAAGGCACATTTGTTCCGCAAGCACGACATGACATATTAGTAGAAGTTATCGGAAAAAGTGAGCATGGTGGGCGTGTCCGTACTGTTGGAGAAGGTGTCGGCTTGAGGTCATTCTTTGGGTCTCAAAGAAAAAGTACCGAAATCCTAGAAATTATTGCACAAAGCCAAAAGATTGAAATTTTTGAGAAGCAATTAGAAGAACAACGAAGAATGTTTGAAGAGGAGAAGGAAAAAAGGGAGAAAGATATGGAAACGTTTCAAGAGTTATATTCGGTATGTACTTTACTTGAGATGTTATTGTTTTATCGGAAATGTATGATATATATTGTGCTTATTTTGTTTTATGTTTTAATTGAATATTATGATGTAGAGGTTAAGTGAAAACCTTGAACAACGGACAAATAAAGATCACCGTAATGTTGATGGTGATGATGATGATCGAACTCCTAGTAGAAGTGTTGTTCGTCATGCTTCTACAAAAGGAAGTAATTGTTCAGCCCATCCTCCTATGCGGATAACCGCAATGATATAATGGACCCTAATCCAAATGAAATCACAATGCTATACTTGAAAGTTGCGGTGATAAATGAAGCGCAACTTCTCCCGCTAGAACATTGTCCTCTTTTGGATTTATTCTATTATAATCCTGATGATGTAAGGGATTTTCTTGGTGGGTATAAGTGGCTGGACATCAGGATATTGCAAGTTTGGTGCACGTAAGTATATAGTTGAATATACATGTCATTATAGAACATTATCATTTATAGAACATCACCACTAATTTATTTATTTTCTTTAACCATTTAGGTACATTCATCGTCTTTGTATAGAGTTGAATAAATTGAGTACTTACATAATCTTGGATCCACTTTTTATTCATTGGGCTTTTAATGAACCAAAAGATATCCGAAAATACTTGAAAACACGGTTAAATGAGGGAGGAAAAGAATGTAACTTAGCACCATTCCTCTGTTCGTAAGTATTTTTGGAATTGATGTTTATGTATTCTATATTTAGTTTTGTTTTAGCAAATATCATTAACCTATATATGCTCGTGTTTATTCAGTGGTCATTGGCAATTGATCATCATATCGTTTAGGACGAATACGATAACTTTTCTGTGTTCCTTGCATGATCCACTGGAAAACAAAATGAAAGATATGATTAATTCGTAAGTATATGCTTAATTCATTTTCTTTGAAATTGTAATTAGTTTATCATGTAATATGTTTAATTCAAATTCAATGTACAATGTTGTGGAGCAAGTGAATATGATGAACAATGTTAGAAGAAAGCCCAGATGGATTTGTCCTAAAGTAAGTGACACGATTATGTTTCTTTCATTTACATTCAAGTGTGGTTGTATTCATGTCATTTTTGCTTAAATTTGTAGACAAGGAAACAACCCGGGAATTACAAGTGTGGTTATTATGTCATGAAACACATGTTAAACATTGTCCTTGCCGGCATTGTTGATTCATGGGATAAGATATACATGTCATAAAATGTTTACATATATTAATATATAAGTTGAAGATTGAATTATTATCATACATGTTATTGCCTCTTTTTTATGTAGATGTTTAACGACGAAACCTCATTCCCCGTTGAGGATTTCGTAGATCTTCGGAAACGTTGGACATATATCCACAATGTTCTTAAGGGTCCTGCTGATTGATGATGTGAATAACACTTTTCTGTAGAGATGATGTGAATACCACTTTTCTATATTGATGACATGAATATAATGTTTGGTGTAAATATGGTTATAATAGTTACAATACTTACGGAATGTATACCTTATCTGTTAGCTGTATTTTATGGTTATAATAGCTGTTTAAATATGGTAATAATAGTTACAATACTTACAAATGAACAATGTTAGCTGTATTTTATGCTCTGTTATTGTTAAAAGGTTACAGGTTCAAAAATAGGATGAATTTGAATTGCTGAGAAATGCATATTTAAAACATAGGGAGTATTGTATGCTCTTTATGCATGTATACCTTATATGTTATAGTTAAAATGGTTACAGGTTCAAAAATGGGATGAATTTGAATTGCTGATAAATGCATATTTAAAACATAGGATGTTTTGACAGCAGTTATAAAACCTAGCCGTGGTTGTATATTTGTGTCTGTAGAATATATAACGATGGTTATATAATATAACCGTCATAATATCTCGTGCGCTGCACAGAAAAAAATAAATACCAAAACGGCACAGCTGGGAATCGAACTTAGGACCATTATATTTATCACAACGGTTTGTTTGAATAATCGTTGTGATAGGGCGCGTTGTTTCCAGGTTATTACAACGATTAGTGGGTCGTGATTATAAGTATCAATTTACAACGACACTCTACATAACAATGCTTGCGCCAACGTCATTATATGTCTTTCCCAACCGTTGTTAATTGGTATTTACGTAGTAGTGAGTTCATCTTCTCAGGAGCAGGAATATGCCACACCCACTTCCAAGAGTTATTGTCGGTTGTATTATTAACAAATTCAAGCCTATTTAGCTAGTTATAGTCATCCCTAGCAGTATAGATACCATCTAAATTGCCTTTCCAGGTTAACTGATCAGACACCACAGAGTTCAAACAAATGAAGAGCGCTTTTAAGAGGTCACAAACACCCAGAGGAATATTAGTATATAATGAATTGAAGTTCCAATTCTCATCCAAGTAAACATACCATTCACTTGCATTTCTAGATCGTGGATATGCATATAGAGAACCTGCTCCACTAATTTTCCTACCCCATACCAATGGTAAACCAGAAATAGGAGCTCCCAAACTCCTATCTAAATTCTAAGCCATCTTTAAGAGCATAGAGAATTTCATAATTGTATTCCAAGTAACTGATCAAAGTTTCTTTTTCCTATTAAGGAACATTTCTTCACCAATGTACTTATACTTCAAAACTTGGACCCATGGGGAATCACAATTCCGATGGACACCCCAAACCAACTTACCCATCATAGAAGTATTGGCCTCTGTTGCTTTCTGGATCGCAAGACCACCCAAATTTTTGGGCTTAGTGATTATATTCCAACCAATGAGATGCACACCGGAGTTTGAATCACCTTTCCAAAAAAATTCTCGCCATCTTATCAATAAAATCACAAGTTGACTAAGGTAGTCAAGCCACTTGCATATAATAATTTGGATAGAGTTTAGGACAGACCTAACCAGAGTAAAACGATCTGCCTTGTTTAATAATGTATGCTGCCAAGATGCTAACCTCTGACTAATTTTATCCTCTCAAAACTCAAAGTTCTTGCGTTGAAGATGACCATGCAACATAGCGAAACCCAATTATTTATCTAGAGTAAGAGTTTTCTTGATACATGTGTTGGAGACAATTGAATCCAATTTTCTCCACTTGGTGGTAGCTAAGAAGAACACCTTTGATTTAGAAACATTCACTTTAAGGCTAGAAAACATGGCAAAATGATCACTACTACGGAAAACCCCTCTCACAATGGTTGGAAAGGGGATACCACCACGCCTGATCAACCGTTGTGAGGCAATGGGTGGTTGTCTGTATGGTGTTTTCTATCACGGGCATATAACTATTATGATAAACTAGGTAGCACGCTACCTATCACAACGATTATATTAAATAACTATTGTGATATATATAGATCATAGGTTCGAAACCCAGCAACAACAATTTAATTAATGTGTGAATAAATTTAACATTTTACTACAAGTATATATTCCAACCTTGGTGATATATATATATATATATATATATATATATATATGTATGAGTTTATTATAAAATATGTGGATTGCTTGCTTTTCCTTACCCCTCAATAAACATATACAACCATTCAATTGATTTAGAGGATGATAATCTGAAAAATTAAATTATTCTTGAAAAACAGCTTAGACGCTCCATTGTTTTTTTTTTTTGAATTGTATGCATATTCTAATTCATCTATTTCTCTTTAACATATAGAAATTTGCTCAATAACCCAAGTTCTTCAAAGCAAAGTTCATTCTCTTATAGTTTATTTTATAAAGCATCAATTTGTTGACTAATTTCGAGTCATCATCATCAGTATTTTAATCGATGATGATGATTATTATGATGACAATGATGAAGATGATTCAAAATTTCTCAAGAAATTTGATGTTTTGTAATATAAAATAGAAGAAAATGAACTGTTGCTTTGAAGAACTTAGGGCATTGAACCAAATTCTATATGTTAAAGAACCAGAGATGAATTACAAAATGCATGCAATTAGAAAAACATTGATTCATCTAAGTTGGTTTTCAAATATAACCTGATTTTCAAATTATCTTTTCTAATTCGATTTAAATGAATGCATGTTTAGTGAGGGGTTAGTGAAACAACAAATCTACATACAATATAATAAACTGAACTAGATTAAAAAACGAGACAAACATTTTGAACAACAACAACATATCAACTCATAAAATGTTTCAAAAATGTACCTTTTATTGAAAAGATTTGTGGAAAATGAATACAAAGAAACGATGTACTTGTCTCAGAATGGAATCCATAATGATAGGAGGATAAAGTTGAAGTGAAAGCGGAAAACTTGTGCCCATGATCTGGACCTTTCACACAAGTATTTCGCTTTCGCATTAGCTTCGTCCTCCTTGTATTTTTTTCTTTATTGCAACACAAACAATTTGTGAACCACACCTACAAGTCAAAATGTATATTGTAATGTTAACCTAATTTGGAAACATAAACTAGAATGATATTGTAATCCTACAAACAACATGATGGCCTGATTTAGAAACATAAACTAGCATGACATTAACAACATGTTAACATAAACAGAAACCCAAGTAATTTCTAATACACTAGAGTCTCTATTGAACAGAGATTTTTAGATTTTTAAGAACTAGTGTTATAAATGGAACATATATGGTAACTAAGATCCATTTTAATATTAGAGATTCAAGTAGAGATAATCTAAAAAACATGAAAATCAAGCCAAATGAAAACCTTAAACCCTAAGCTTTCTACCAAACGAAAAGATGAATATCATGCCAAATGAAAGCGAATGAAAACAAAGAAAAATGGAAGAACCTATACACAAAAAAATGGAAGAAAGCGTATGAATAACATGGAACAAAGCTTATGAAGAAGAAGAATGATAAAGCGTGTGAACTTTAGTACCTTTTAGTATTAAGAAGCTTATGAGGATGAGTTTGTTGCATGTGGAAAAGAGAGATGTTAAGGTTTTGTTTTGAGAATGACGGCTATTATGTGCGAAAGCTTGATAACTTTGCTTGTAAAACTTATCACCACAACTGTTAACAAAACTCGTAATAAAATGTAAGTACTATTAACAATGGTTTCATGTAACAACTGTGGTAATAGATATTTTAATATTAATATATTTCCATAAAATATAAAATAATAAAATGTCTTTAACAAAAGTTGTTATAAAGAACCGTGATGAAATGTCTTTTATAATTCTTGTAATAATTCCATATCCCCGTAAATACTCTAATTCTTGTCAATTGGGACAAATAAAGTAATCACGAACTCAAATGAGCTTAATTTTTACTCAGTGAGGTTGACCTTTATTAATATGTTAAAGAATGAACATTTTGGTAACATTAATAATTTGTCAATTGCTCTCTAGAAAATAAAACTATTATTTAAGATATTTCTTTCCTTTTTCCTTTTCTTACCAACCACTCATTTCTATTGTTAGTAAGAGAAATAGAAAGGGAATAAGAATAGATGAAAGGAGAAAACTTGGAAGAAGAAAAATCTATTTTGATTGCATTTTGATTTTTCTCAATTCCAAAATTTGGGGTTAGATTGGATAATTGGACGTTAATACCCAGTCTGAATCCGCTTTTGAAATAACCCGCTTCTTATTTTATTATACTTTATTATTTTGTTTTAATAATTTAGTATATTAAATACGTGATCATATTTTATTAATTTTATTTGTATATATTATTTTGAAATATATCTATTATTTTATTTTATTATTTGTAATGTAATTTGATTGTAGAAAAAAAAATATTTTTATTAAAAAATTAGATTTCTATAAATGGATGGTGGTGGGGCAGAGATATCTGAATGCATGGTAATTTAATTGCAATAATCTAAAGTTACCGATTTAGTTGCTTCTTACGGTACTTATATTGATCTTATTATTATTTGTCACAGATAGAGGCTTTACTGTATGTGTCCTTATTCATTGAGGGATTTATGTTGACAAACTAATTTTTCCTACCAGTCATGTGTCATGAGCATCCTGAGTCCAAGTACCATTTTTCCTAGAATCTTCTTCATCTCTTGTTGTGACCATCAACAACATCTATTTTTCTTCATGTTTCACCAGCTTTGCATCAGTTTCTTGATTCTTCTACTTTTCAGGACAATCAATAGAATAATGACCATACTTCTGACAATTGTAACACTGAATGTGACTTTTGTCAGTTTTCGACCACAACCTCTTCCACTACCTGCTGCACCACCTCTTTGGTTGCTTTGGTATGAGGACTTTCTCTGATTCGACCAGCCTTCTTCTTACTGATTTCGACTAGTCGAATTGTTGTAGCCTCCTCTGGCTTTGTTGTCATTTCAACTTCCTTTGCCTTTCTTTTCTTTCGATGATTGTGCCTGCAAAGACATATCACTCTGATTGTGCCTGCAAAGACATATCACTCTTCGACTTACCTGCAGCTCTTTCAGCCATCCTTTGTTAATGAGATTCAAGCATCCCTTGAAGCTCTTCCTTTGTCAACATTGACAAGTCTTTTGACTCTTATATGGATACTACCACGTGGTTAAACTTTGGAGCCAACACTACGCCAAAATTGATATTTTGTATCGCCTAATTTAATAGCGCTTTTAAAGAAAGTGATATTAAAAAGGAAACAAACACATATATAATAGCACTTTATGGTCGGACGATATTATAGGATGCAGACAATGTTATTTTGATAGCACTTTATTAAAAAACGCTATTATTAAATTTCACTAAAATAACGCTTTTTTTAAAACGCTACTAATATTCTTAATTAAGATAACACTTTTTTGAAAACGTTATTAATTTACTATTCTATGCTCCATTAAGATACCATTTTTTTGAAAACACTATTAATTTACTATTCTAAGTTAAATTGCATTGCATTTTCTTAGTTGGCCCTTGCTCTGGTTTTCACTGTAGTGCACCTTATGTCATTCCCCAGTTAGTGTGTGTGTCTGGATCTAAATAAAAATGTAGGTCTGAACTGCTGTGTTTCAATTGCCCTCACTTTAGGTAACTTGCTTGCTGGTTAAATCTTTTGTAATACATTTCCTTTCTTCAGTAATACACCATTTTCCGAGTTCCTTATTTTCTGATCTCTGACATGTTTGCTTCAAAATTACTGATTAGCATGTGATTTTATCCGTAAAAAGTGAAAAAAAACTCCTGCATGATTTAATGAAAGCACAATTTTGGGGTAGTCATTAACTGTGTGACAAGCTATCTACACATGAGCATGGATCAGTCATTGACTCGTTTATTTTTGTTCTAAAGGGAAATTGATTTTTCTAATGAGAAAGTGCGTACTCTTGCTGGAAATGGGACCAAGGGTTCTGACTATGTTGGAGGAGGAAGAATCAGATCTAGTTAGTCGGGTAAGAAAGCTTCTGTTTCGCCGAATGTTGATTGGGATCAAAGATGGAAGATTCTTCTTGGGTAACTTCTATTGCATTGACATGCAAGGGAATATTATTCTTCAGGAAACCATGGAGTATCGTAGCACTCGAGTTCGTCACCTTCTCCTATGGAACAGAGGATCATTAGTCTTATTCTCATTCCTTCTTCTTGTCGTACGTCCTATCATGTGGATTTATCTGTGGATCAATAATTGTCACTTCTATCACTTAATGAAAAATGAATATTTTGGGGTTTCACCGTCAATGGAATTCAAGATTTTAGTCTGCCGTGTCACGATATAGGATTGTGGCAGTTGCTTAGTTTTTCAGTCATTATAGATAAAAGTGTGTTTCTGACATTACATAAGTGTTCTGGTGAATTTGTGTGGAGGTAAAAATAAAACCATGTTTCTGACATTACAAGCAAAATCGACGGGAAGGACTATTTATTTGTTTCTAAGGAAAATGGTGGAGAAAGACGAGCTTCTCGAGTATGCTTTGGTTTACGGTGATTACAAGAGGGTTCCTAAGCAACAGATAAGGGAGTTTATGGCGAGAGGGAATGATGTTTAGTTGAGAGTTGATATTCAAGGTGTGCAGACGTTGAGGAAGGTTTTGGGGAAATCGGCTGTGCTTGTGTTTTTGATGGCGGAGAGTGAGGCTGCTTTGGTGGAGAGATTGGTGGATCAGAATACGGAGACGAAGGAGTCTTTGCTTGTTAGGATTAGTAAGGCTAAGGAGGAGATGAAGCATGTGAGGAATTTTGATTATGTTGTGGTGAATGCTAAGGATAAGCTTGAGAATGATGTGAAGTTGTTGGAGTCTATTATTGACGATTAGAAAGCTAAGGTCTGTCAAAGGACTCTTCATTTATAGATTCATTGATCATAGATAGAAATTAGTTAGTGTTGATGAAGCATTTGTGTTGATTCTTACTATGTAGTTCTAATTACAATGTTTTAATATTATTTGTTAATTTTGTTTGTAGATTTGGTAGGATATACCTTATAGGATTTAATTCATTTAGTTGGGTCCTAATTGTTGTAATTCATCATGATTTAGTTAAGAAGGGGGAGAATTATATGGTTATGAATTGGTTCTGTCTTTTCTTGGTGGGTTTAGAAGGAGGGTTTGTGAACAATTAAATAAAGACCTTGTCTATAGCTTCTGTTATCCATTTCTATTAGTTATGCAGGAATTATTGTTGTTATATGAACTTTAAGTTTAATTTATTTGATTATGAAGGAATAGTTGCATGAGTAATTAACATGGAAATTATAATTATGGGAAACTATTGTGAGGTTAAAGATTCAAGTTGTCATGATGTCAGCAACATTTACAAAGAATGATTTTGTGTATAGAAAAAAAAATGTAATACAACCTATATATATATATAGGGAACGTATCATATGAGAATGCTATTTTTATGTGAGAACATGAGAATGAATCTGAACCATTAGAATTTAAAATAAATGGTGGAGATTATGTGTCCGTTTTTTTTTCTCTCTCCTCCATCATTTATTATAATAATGGATGAGAGAGAAAAACAAAAACCACACATAATCTCCACCATTTATTTTAAAATCTAATGATTCAGATTCATTCTCATGTTCCTACATAAAAATTGCATTCTCATATGATATGAACCCTATATATATATATATATATATATATATATATATATATATATAGATCACAAGAATGATTTTGTGTACAAAAAAAAAGTATTACAATAGCGTTTTGTAGAGAGAGTGCTATTAATGAAACATCCTATACTAGCATTTTTATGGAAAAACGCTATTAAACATGTTCCTTATAATAGCGCTTTGTTTGAAAGTGCTATCAAAAGTTAAATCTAAATACATATTAGCAAACACAAAATGTCTACTTCAGTAGCGCTTTTGGAAAAATGCTATTAAATACTAGTTCTATAATAGCGCTTTTGGGAAAACGCTATTAAATACCGGTACTATAATAGCGCTTTTAAAGTGCTATTAAACGAAAATACTTATAATAGCAGCATGGTTAATAGCGCTTTTAAGCGCTATAAAAAAACGCTATTAAATAGCTTTTCTGTTGTAGTGCAATGACCTCAAGTTCTTTGCAACAAGTGATCTTGATGACAACACTTCTTCACATACTTTAATTTGATTCACCAGTTTTGTAGTCCTAGTTGAAAAAACCTGTTATGCTTTCATTGTCTTCCATCTAAAACAATTCATAGGTTCTTTTGTGAGTTTGTAACCTCACTTCTTTCACCTTTTCTGCGCCTCCAAACGATTTCTCCATAATTTCCCATGCTTCTTTCGCTAATTCTACATCATTAACCTTTTCAAAATTATCTGGATCAACCCATTGATGAATTGTAAAGAGAGCTATTCTTTGTTTGTGGCCTTTTCTTGATCCGACGCATTTTCTGCAAGTTGTGTTACTCCTTCCTTCACAAGATCCCAATGATCTTGAAAACATAAGACAACCTTCATTTGCTTGCACCAATTCTCATAATTATTGTTCTTGAGAATCGAAAGACTCGCCGGAAAATGCTCGTTTGGATGATTTATTGCCATCATGATTTTCTTCCCACGAATTGTTTAGCCAGTGTTCTAGATACCAGATGTTGGAAATCCACCACAACCTATGGAGAATTTCTATCAATCTTAATGAACAAGATTATTATCGATACACAATAACAATGAAAAGAAAAAAATATATAAGAAAGAGAATTGGGGTTTGACAAAATATAGAAGAAGATGGTGATTTCTGCAGAGTAACTCTCTGCCCACAAACTGTGAGAAACTTATTCACTTTGCAACTGCAAAATTCCGTGAATTCAAGTTGTTACAAGAATAGGGGTTACTCCCTCTATTTATAGTTTTAGGTTACCTTACACCCCAAAGCAAAGTCCAAAACAAAAAAGTGCAAAATTTCTATTTTAGTCTAAATCGAAATCATGTGTCAAACAATCTGCTTCGGCATTTAACGCTACTCGACACACAATACACGTTTCATCACAAGGAATTATTATCTCAACATTATCTTTTCCAAAAGAAATCTTTATACAAGTAGTATCTCAAAAACACCTTATTAAATCCATTTTATATCATTTTAATTCTCCCAAAAATTGACAGAAATATACTCCATCTACCAATGTGTGTTATATATAGTCTTTTACACTTGAATGCATACGTAAAACTATCTACAAATCACATTTTAATTTTTCACTTGAATAGTTTTGTTTAGAACCCTGTATATATGTGCACCAAAAGGAGTGCTTACAATCTTAATTTTTTCATACAAAATCTCTGCATATAAGAAAGGCTCTGTTTACATGAACCAAAATAGTGGACAACTTTTTTTTTCTTGGCTAATTCACTTTTTACTATGAATCAGGGTAATAAAAAAATGTTGGTTAGAAAGTAAAGATATTTTTTAATATTCCATATCCTTTATTCTTTGCCAGTTAAGACAAAATAAGTTCCTAAATGCTTCATTCCTTGTTAGGTGGTAAAGATTGAGTAATTAGTGAATTCAGATGAGACTAATTAGTGAAGTAAGATGGAATAATTAGTAAGACTCTCACACTAATTAAGAAATCATAAGAAATGAAAGAGAGAGAATAATGACTTTACCAATTTAACCTTATCAACTATTGGTGTATTCAAATTAGCATTAATGTTAAGTGAGAAAATAATAAATTAAGAGTATTTATTAGAGAGTACAATTGGAAGATTAAAAATAAAAATGCATTGGTATTCTAAAGTGACAAGTATTTTGAGACAAATAATTTTTTTAAATGTGACAATTTTTTAGGACAGAGAGAGTACTAATTAGTAAGAGCGGAAATTATAGTAATTTGATAAAGAGTGGCACTTTAGAGGTTTGAAGGAATTAGTAAGGGTAGAATAGTCGATTGTCCACTAAATGACAAACAACCTTACTACATATAGTTTCATTTCTCATTTTCTTCATTCATTTTTTCATCATTAGTAAGAATACAGAGAAAGAAGAGAAATAAGAAAGAAGATTGAAAAAAGAGAAGAGAAGACGAAGAAACTCATAGAGGGAGCCTCATCACCATCATCATCACCAACTTTATCCCAATTTTATCACCTTCTTTTTGACTAAGGCGGGTTCCTACCTAATTATGCGTGGAGAAAAATCCATGAAATTGGGAACTAGGATTTTTATGAAACTTGCTATATGTGTGAATTGGATGTTGAAACATGTTCTACTAGTTATTTTGCATGATTCATGATGTTAATCCATGATAATTCGGTTTATGGTTTTGTGATTTGTGAATATGTTTGTGAAATTGATGTTATGTTGTTGTTGTTGCTTGATGTTATGTCATGTTGATGATATGATATTGTGTTGTTGTGTTTGAAGTTGCATTGGATTGTTAGAGATGTTAATAAATGCAGAAACTATGTTGTAGTAGTTGTTTCTTTGATGAATAACTTCTTGTTGTGTTTTTGTTGATAATTCATAAAGTTGATGTTATGTTGATATTATGTTATTGTTATATAAACATGTGATGGAACCATGTTGTTGTTGCTATTGTGATTGCATGATGCATGAATGATGAGGAAGCATGGTTGCATATATGTTCTTGCATGATGTTAATTTCATGGTTTGAAATGCTTGAGTATGTTATAACATCATAAAAACAACTTAAATACAATACAAAAATTAAAATACACAAATAATAACAACAACATACAACATAAATATTTAAAATTATACATATACCTCCATCACATCGCAAGTATATCTCTCTCGCTCCTTCTGCAACATCCTCTCTTGCTCCTCCCACTCCTCGTGCAACATCCTCTCTCGCTCCTCCAGCACCTCCTGCAACATCCTCTCTCACTCTTACTGCAAAATCATTTCCCGCGCCTCAAGATTCATCCTCTCACGTTTCTCCTGATTCCACTTCTTAATAGCCTCAAGATTCAACTTGTCTCACTCATGTCCTAATAACTCCCTTATATTTTAAGTAACTATGTATTCAATTTCTCTCTTGCTAATTGGTTGCGATGGTCCAAAGAATAACTTTATGCCGACACCTCTTCCAAGACCACACACACGCCTAACATGCTCCTCGATTCTAATCGATTCTACCAAGATGTCACAACAATCTTGCGGAACAAAGATACCAACTTTAGCTTAATTAACGAGTACATCCTACAACACTTATAATCTTTGATCTTTACCAAATTGAATTAACTAAAATAAATAATATTGAAAAAAGTATCTCCTTACAATCTTTTCAGACAATTCGTGTGTAGCCTCTATTGTGAACTCGTTATTTGGTCTTTGACGTGCCCTCTTCTATTTCTCTTGGCACGATGGTGGAAATGGAGAGCGATCAAGGCTACTAGAAGAATCTCTTAGCTATAATTCCCTTTGTTTTCTTTTTTCCTTAATCATTTTTTGTTCAAGTTTATCACATCCTCCATGAGATAATCTATATGGATAGATATTTCTAGCTCTATTCTCCTTTTCTTTTTGCCTCTTAGCCAAGAATTCATGAGTGTTGCGAGACTTTACAAAATCCTACCAAAACGTCTTATCAATAAATGAATACTTTACATATGGAGGCTCTGTGTCTTGAAGCCCCTCGAACTCTCACCAACATATGCAAGCCATTTCTTTTCCAATGTATTATCCTCTAGAACAATAAATGGTCATATTTACTTGTAAAAAATCATAAAATTCATGATAAATATCGTAATACCGGTCCATAAGCTATCTTTCAAATCACTATCAGCCTCGTGGAATTATCTATTAAAATATCCACTTTTCTTCTACCTTGTAATGGCATGTAACCCTTAAAATCATCAGCATTTTGTCCATAAGCCTTACCGGTTCTCAGATCAAAACTAACCGAGGAGCAAACACCATTTTTGTGGGCTTTTAAACCATAGTACACATCATGGCACCTCTATTTTACATTTTGTATTTACAGAGGTTGCAGCAGATTTTGTATGAGAGGTACTTTTCGAATCACCCATGTTTGTGTAAATTAAGAAAACAACAACATATATATAACAGAGACACCGAGGTTGTATTTCTAAAATTATATATATAAACTACAAACATAAATGTTACCAAATGAACCTAAACCAATATATTCCTTGTGATTCACATCAAGGTATTCGAAATATATTGAAAAGAATTCGTTGTTAATACCAATTGCATATGATATATGTTGTGAATCATTAGCCTTAAACACAAATAAAAAAAACAGAGGTAAAAAAAAGAATTTTGAAACAACCACTACTACAAAACGCGCAAACAACAACGCCAGGTTTACAACAGATTTATATACACCATTGTAATATATTAAAATTTTCGTGCCCAATGAGTAGCTGGATTTATAAACAGTAATTTAATGACGGTTGTCTATAAAAACCATAGTAATAAATGATGTGTAGCAAGCTTCGATTCTCAACAACTTTAGTCCATTTTTTCCAACTACATTTTTTTTCCATTTTTTAGATTACATTAAGCGTGTGTCACTTAAGTCCTTTATTTAAAAAATAAAATGTAAATGATTTTACAACAGTGAATTTAAACAACCGTTGTTATAAGCTTGTGTCACTTAAGTCTATTATTTAAAAAATAAATTATAAATGATTTTACAACGGTGAAGAAAATCAACCGTTGTTAGAGGACTTACATTTCCACTAAGGTTGTGTTACCCAACCGAGATTAAAGTGTCTACTGATAAATTAAAACAAAACTTATTCAGTATTTCTTTCATAAGACGCCATAGGCGAACAAGCGAGCCAGGGATGACAGCGGTGGCGTAATCCTTACTTTCTTCGTATCCATTCATTTGGAGTTCAAATCTTCACCTTTCTCAGTATGGTACTCTTCAACATCTTCATTCCTTTTATCTTGGTTTATGTTGTATATGCTTAAATATTCACCCTCTTCCTTTATTTGATTCCTCAGCTTTGAAGTAGGGTACTCTTCAACATCTTCATTCCTTACATGCATAAGATTCTCAGCTTCGAAGTACGGTATTCTTCAACATCTTCATTCTTTTTTTCTTTGTTTATATTGTATATGATCAAGTTAGTATGAGAGTACATGTTTCATATGCTTTAGGTTATGATTGTCTGCTGGGTTGTACTTTGGTATAATTTACCAATTTGGCTATGATATGACATTTGTTGGTTATCATAGATAGAATTTTCATTTCTCTTATGGAAGTTACAGGTATATAGATCAGGGTTCTGCAAAGTTGTGCAAGAAATCTAGTAGCCATGATGCTCATGTTGTATTTGCTATATGGTGATGTTGTATCTGTGAAAATTCCAATTGGTAAAGGATGTTGCTTTGTTCAAGTTGGTGTTAGGTAACACTTGTTGTATTGCCAATATCATCAGTAGTGTGTCATTTATGCCTCGCTTTCCATATACGCTATGTTTTAATGCCTTTAGTTGTTTCTGTAACAGAAAGAATGCTGAGGAAGTTATTCAGGGATTGAATGGAACAAAGACATCAAAGCAGATCATGCGTCTTTTTTGGGTAGCAGTCCGGGAAATAAGCATTCAGTTCTATTTTCTTCTACTTCAAACTTAATTTATTCGTAATTTGGTCCAGTTTGATGTTTGTGTACTAAAACTTCTAATCTAAATTTTGTCATCGTAACCATGTGCATGCATCATCAATGAATGTTTTTATATCATCATTATTTAATGTTTTGTGACAGGTTATTTTAGTAATGTTTTATACATAACAAAAATTTATAGGAAATGCCTATAATAGTTTACAACGACATCATGGTGTGGCATCTTAGGGCCCATTATTCCTTAAACACACATTACCACTTCTTATGTAAATGGCATTTGGGCCCGTTATTAGTTTATTTAATATTTTGATTTCCAATGCCCCATCTTAAGTAAGAATATAATAAAAAATGAATGAGTAACTTGACCATCACTAGTCAATAACCAGTAATGGTTTTTGAATTAAAGAAACAATAGTGACTTTCAACTAAAACTATTAAATTTTCAATGTAGAGAGAAGATGAAGAATCAGAGAAATCATTATAAATATGTTATTTCTCTTCTTACCATCACATAAGCAGCATCATTGAAGAGGAATAATCAAAATAAGTTCGAACAATGCAGTCCAGGTCCAACAAACTGTAGATGTTCAACAACCTGTCCAGGTTAAAGATGCTGTAGAGGTCCAAGAAGTTGTCCAGGTCGTAGAGGCTGTAAAGGTCCAACGAGTTGTCCATCCTGAACAAGCTGTACAGACCCAACAGGCGGTCGCCTTGCAAGGAATACGAACCAGGAGGAGAATAAAAAGATCAATAAGAAATAGAAGGAGGACAACTATGGTCAATTCAGATGATGATGACGTAGCACCGTATAGTTAGAGTAACTTTATGTCCGCTAGGGCATTTAGATTTGATAATTAAAACTTAAAAGTGTCTTTGTTGTCTTCAATATTCAGGAGTTTTAGATGTATTAAAAATGAAACTTGCACTTTTGAAACATTTTGTTGTCTTCGATATGGCACACACTTCTTATTAAAAGTACTTGAATGAAAACTTTATCACAAATGAGATTATATATAAAAGCAGGATGATATTTGTTATTTCTGCAAAATATATAACAACGGTTATACATCATAACCGTTATAATATCTCGTTCGCTGTCTAGAAAAAAATAAATATCAAAACCGCGCAGTTGGGAATCGAACCTAGGACCATTAAGTTTATCACAACGGTCCTTTGGAAAAACATTTGTGATAGGGCTCGTGCTTTCCAGTTTATTACAATGGTTTATGGGCCGTCATAGTAAGTATCATATATACAACAACACTCTACATAACAACGCCTGCGCCCGCGTGATTATATATCTTTTCCAACCGTTGTTAAATGGGTTTTCCATAGTAGTGAACAACCAAACTAAATGTTTCACATTTATCTTTTGTGTTTAACTAGAACATAGAAACAACAACCATAAACACTACTACAAATACTAACTAGAAACATACACTTAAGTAATAAGTTACATACATTTCAGTGGCATTACCATTTCTATTAACATTTCTAAAACTAACATTTTAGTGTGTAAAACATTTCTAACAACATTTCCATTAACATTTCTAAAACTTAAGTCATTTCTATGAAAATTTTAGTTAGACGATGAAGTTAAGTACCTCAAACTTGATGACGAAGTTTCAAGGAGTTTTGAAAAGAGATGATGTTGGAAGAGTTGACGCTGAAAATAGGTGATGTTCGAGTTGATGTTGGAAGAGTTTTGATCAAAATCACCTAGGTTTTTTTGAAGAGAATGAAAATGAAGTTAGAGTGTTTGTCGATAGATAAGTGAAAAGTTAGAGTCAATTTCTCTAAAGTATTTATTCAATACACGTCGGTTTTTAGTCAAATCCTAAGGAATATATAAATTAAAAATAAATAAATAAATAAATAGATAAGCCCCGTAGTGCTATACTCGTGGAATTCATTTAAAATAACTATAACGTCGGTTTTTAGACAAAACCAAGTTAATAAATTAATTAATAATTAAAAATAATATAAAATAAATAATAAAAAAAGACATTTGAAAATGTTGATTCAAAAGATATTACCATAATCCAATTAAAAATAAAACATAAAATATAAAATGAGTAACTGGGATTTAAAGCGAGCTCATTCATAGTTATATTCCAAAACCGAGGGTACATGTTGTATATATTTTTAAAATAAAAATGAATGATGGCATTGCCATGATATATGCCTCGATTATTGGTGAATCAAGGTGAAAAGTTTGTCATAAAAAATATTATTTGTAGTAGTGAGGCGACCTAAGTTTTGGATTTTCATTGGAAGATCCTTGTCGCCATCAAGATGGAATCTAAATGCTAGACTTCCTTGGGGAGATTCTTGTCACTCTCAAGGGGAAATATAAATATTGGACTTACATGGGAAGATCCCTGCAGAACAAAGAACAATACTTAAACTTAAAGTCTCCCTTAAGGGACTCAATTTAATGTCTCTCCTGAGGGATTTAACTTGAAATCTTGCATGAGGGACTCTTGTTATGTCTCTTTTGAGGGAATCAACTTAAAGTATCACCTGAGGGGCTCGACTTAAAGTCTTGCATAAGGGACTCGACTTGAAGTTTCGCATGAGAGACTCAACTTAAAGTTTTTTCCGAGGGACTCAACTTAGAGTACCACCTAAGAAACTCCATATGGTACTTCACAGAGGGGTAGAAGACTAGACCACTTCGCCTTGAAGGCGATGTATTGGTATATTTGCAAAGAGTGCAAAAGAGGCGACACAATACTCACCATGAGCAAGTGGTAATGTCCATCACCCAAAGCAGGGGACCTAGCTGGCCTTTGTTTCCAATTTTTGTCCACACATCATAACGAGTGCCCGTCATCTGAAACAGTCGCCCTTTGACGTGATTGCTTGCCCACCTGTGAAAACGTGGGGAGTGACGTGTCCATACTTAATAACAGCATGAAAAGCAATTAATGATGAATGACATGTTCTCTAGAAGAATGGGGGAATAACCACCCACTTTCGGTCACACTTTTGAGATATAGGAGTGATGTTGCTTGTAGCATAAGATCCAGGTTCAAAAGATTCTTATAAGTACATTAACCCTAAGATTGATAAGACATTCAAGTCTCTCTAAATACACCATAGGCAGTATTTCTCACCTTCATTGCGGGAGTTAGCTATAACACCACAACAAACTTAAAATCTTTGATAGCCCATAACGATAAAGAGTTGTCATGTATTATACTTTTTATATTGTTGTCGAGGGATCAATTCATATATCTTTGAGCAATTTATTAATTTGTCAAACGATTATTGAGAAGAAACACGTTCCTCAATCCTAGAGTCCAACTACTCCAAACAGTGCTTAATACAATGTAGGATACTATTGAGGTATAGAGCTTTATAATGCATAAAATCTTCATGGCCAACAAAATGTTTGACTAAAAACTATCCTGCTACCCTACTTGGTAAGGGTGTTCATGTTCATGAATTGAATCACATTTATCTTTTGATTAAATTTTAAAAACCATTTTAATAAAAAAAATCAATTAACTTTTAAACCAGTTACAAATTAGTAATCCTTTATCAATCAGTTTTATGTTATGAACTAATTTAAAATAATTTTATTTTTAAGTTTCATTTTGAAAAATCAAACAATTAAAAGAAGAAAGAAAATGTACGGTAGTGTTTTTACAGTGTCAACCAATGAGGGACATGTATCCCGCCAAATCATACTTTAATATTTAAAATACTTATATGACATGGGTGAATGATATAATTATATTGGATGATTGTGTAAAACTATTTTACACAATTGACTACCTTTAATCTCAACAATTAATTCTACATTAAAAGTTTAAAGTGAAGTTTGTTTTAAAATAGTGGAAAATTTTATATAATTAACCATGTTTTTAAATTTTAATACAAAACTAACAAACTTTTCACATAATTCCCAATATAACCCATGTTTCAAACAAAAAAAACTTGATTAAAGAGGAGGCACCAATTTAATTGGCACCTCCTATATTTTTATTAATTTTTTCCAGCTACCTATAAATTTTCTTACGATTTGATGTTACCTGCGGATTTACCTGCAGACCAAAAAAAATTTAAAATCCGCAAGTCTATCCGCAGGAAAACCCACAGGAAGTTGAAAAAATTTAAAAAAATATAGGAGGCTTCAATTGAATTGAAGTCTTCTCTTTAATCCATTTTTTGTTTGAAACATGGTTATATTGGAAACTATTTGAATTGGAAAAATGACTTTATTTAGAGTTGTAGTTTAAGAATTTATTCATCTGAATTCAACTGGTTTTGATAATTACTGTAATTTCAAGCATAATCCACAGGTATATGTGAACGTATCTATAAGATACTAGCTGTAGACTGATCGTTTTAATGTTCATCTTTTAAATCTTTCTTTTGCTACCGTTTTATATAATTGAGGTTAGAAAAATAGTTGTACGGTTTATTATAAAAACGGACCAATGCTTAAAAGTTGTTACATAATATTAGTATATATTTGAAACTATGTGAATATTTATTTACTACAAAATAAATTTCATAGCTGATAAGTGAGAATAAAAAAAATGTAATGTGAATCCGGACGACGGGTTTCTTACTAGTTTTCTAAAACAGTTAATGTAATTTTTTTAAACAGACACTTGTGATAAACCGAATAGTTTTTATTTTGGAAAATATTTATTTCGTTTTATATATTTGAGGTTAGAAAAATAGTTGTACGGTTTATTATAAATACGGATCAATGCTTAAAAGTTGTTACATAATATTAGTAAATATTTGAAACTATGTGAATATTTATGGACTACAAAATAAATTTCATAGTTGATAAGGGAGAATAAAAACATGTAATGTGAATCCAGACGTCAGGTTTCTTACTAGTTTTCTAAAACAGTATGTAATTTTTTTAAACTGACACTTGTGATAAACCGAATAGTTTTTGTTTTGGAAAATATTTATTTCGTTTTATATAATTGAGGTTAGAAAAATAGTTGTACGGTTTATTATAAATACGGATCAATGCTTAAAAGTTGTTACATAATATTAGTAGATATTTGAAACTATGTGAATATTTATGGACTACAAAATAAATTTCATAGCTGATAAGTGAGAATAAAAAACAGTTAATCTGGACGACGGGTTTCTTACTTGTAATGTGAATCCGGACGACGGGTTTCTTACTAGTTTACTAAAACAGTTAATGTAATTTTTTTAAACTGACACATGTGATAAACCGAATAGTTTTTGTTTTGGAAAATATTTATGTCTATAAATCATTTATTATGTGAGAGAGACAGAGTAAATTAAACTCTCAGGGTTTAATTGACATACACTGATAGTGTAAAATAGTTTTATACTGTCATCCAATAAAAAATCAACTATTTTCCATGTCATTAATTTTTTTTAAAAAATATCAGTGTGATGTGAAGGGATGCATGATTGTCATTGGTTGATAGTGTAAACATAATTTACACTGTTAGTGTATAACCCATTTTCTCTATAATAAATACTCATAGGCACAACTTTTTTTTTCTTTTTTCAATAAGCAAGGATTTCATTGATAGCGAGAACAATGGATTCTCGAACCCACCACAAAAAAGCGAGGCAAACCTCGAAACAAAAAGAAAATTACAATTCAATTAAGCCTTAAGCTAAATAGTTCAAAGGGAACTTACTAAACTCGTAAAAGCTATAATTGGAATGGGTAATTTTTCCAATGAAGGATCATCTCCACACCAACGCCTTTATATTCCATACCGTATCCAACACATTCCAAAATTCATTCCGGAAAATAATAGCATTCCGCAAATTCCACAAATACCAAGTTGTTGCCAACCAAACAATTCCTTCTTTAATTTTCTTCGCCATATTTCGCTTAAAGAAAGCGTTCCACTTTAAGAAACTTTCTTTAACATTTCTAGCTCTGTAATCCTCAAAACCAATATAATCCGCCAATTCCTTCCACACCAATAAAGGAACACAACAATCCAAAAAAATGTGATCTAGAGATTCCTCCTCCGAAGAGCAAAAAACGCAATCCAAATCACTATCCGGAAACACACAACCTCTAAAAAGAAGAGCATCATTAGTGGGAAGTCTATTTAAAATGCATCTCCACCCGAAATCCTTAATTTTATAAGGAACCACCGCTTTCCAAACCAAAGAAAAAGCCTCATCGAATTCACTACACGGACCGTAAGGAATGCGGAAAACATTAATAAGTTTGAAAAAACTACTCACCGAATAACCCTCCAAAGGACGCAACACCCATTAAACCGCTCCTACACCATGAGAAACCGGCCGAATAGACTCAAGCGAAGTGCGCAACAACAGCAGCTCTGTGACAGCCCCGTCACCGACCGGTCCGGCCACCCCGAAATCACCCCAAATCCACCTCTCCCCGTGCCATCCACCCATGCAAGCGACGGAAACATCTTTAAGATAAGACAAGCTAAAAAGAGTAGGAAATTTGTCCTTTAAACAACACTCTCCTATCCACCAAGAGAGCCAAAAAGAGATTAAAAAACCATTGCCAATAGAAAATTTACAATTAGAGATAAAACAATTTTTCGGTAAGCCTTTTTCCAAACTACATAATTCCTTCCACCAAAAAGAAGCACTATTCTCCTTATTGGTAAAAAAATCTGGTATCCACCATCTTCAAATTAATATCTATGTATCTAGCCTTTAAAACATTATACCATAAAGCATTTGATTCCGTTAAAATCCTCCATCTCCATTTATTGATAAGAGCCAAATTAAAGTCATCCACCCTTCTCAAACCAAGCCCTCCTTTATCGATCGGAAGACAAACCTCCTTCCAACTAACCCAATGAATTTTTCTCTTATCCTCCTTACTCCCCCAAAGGAAATTACTTTGGATTCTAGTAATCTCTTTGACAACTTTCACCGGTGCTTTATAAAACGAGAGCATAAAGATGGAAACACTAGAAAGCACCGGTTTTAATAAAGTAAGCCTTCCCCCGAAACTAAGGAATCTATTATTCCAACAAGAAAGCCTCCGTTTCAACTTCCCCACCAAATCCATCCACATATCAAACCTATTGAACTCGAAACCAATTAGAATTCCAAGGAAGACAAATTTATTTTCCTCCGTCCTACAAGAAAGGAAAAGGGAAGCAACCTCCAAAAACCAAGAACCAATATTCACACCAATAAGTTTGCTCTTATGAAAATTAATTCCCAAACCAGAAACTAATTCAAATCCTCTTAAAACTGATTAATAGCCCAAAGGTGTTTCCAACTACCATCCCCAAACAATAAAGTATCGTCCGCAAATTGGAGATTATCAACAAAACACTTGCCTTTTACATTAAAGCCCGCAAACTCACCAATCGTCGCCGATCTACTAACCAAAACCTTCAAACCTTCCGCAACTAACACATAAAGAAAAGGAGAAAGAGGGTCACCTTGTCTCAAACCTCTCTCTACCATAAATTCCTTCGTAGGACTCCCGTTAACTAAAACCGACATCATACTAGTAAAGATTAAAGCTTCCATCCACTTCAACCAAACCTCCCCAAAGCTCTTATGAAGCATAAATCTAAGGAAGTTCCAACTAACCTTGTCATACGCTTTTTCGAAGTCAACCTTGAAAAGTAAGCAATCTCTTCCCTCTTTCTTAGTAAAATCAATAACCTCATTAGCCACCAAAACACCATCGAGCAATTGCTGTCCCGGAACGAAAGCGCTTTGATAATTTGAAATAACCGAATTTAACACCATCTTTAATCTAGCCGCCAAAAGCTTAGATAAAAATTTGTAAACACAACCAACAAGACATATAGGTCTATAATCATCCAAACACAAAATACCAACATAAAATACCAAGAGGAAATAAAGGATTTAGAGAACAAAGCTCCGAAATGAAAGCTTTGAAAACATCCTATAAAACCATCCTTCATAAAATACCAACACCTTTTAATAAAGAGAAAAGAGTAACCATCGGGACCCGGGCTTTTGGAACCATCGCAACTCCACACCGCCCCTTTAATCTCTTCCTCCGAAAAAGGAGCTTCAAGAAAATCTCTCTCCAAGAGACTAATACCTCTAAAAGAGAAGTCTTCCAACTCCGGTCTAACAAAATCCGGCTCAACAAATTTCGAAGCAAAATGTCTCCTTACTTCCTCCTTAACCTCCTCCACCTTATCAACAATGATGTTTTCCGTCCTAATAGAGCTGATGAAATTACGCCTCTTCCTCTATTTCATAACTCTATGGAAATAGCGACTATTTGAATCCCCATCATTTAACCACTTCAATCTAGCCTTTTGAATAAGCATGTTCTCCTTAATCTTTAAATTCACCCAAAACTTGCTACTAGCCCTCTTTTTCTTCCTCATTAACTACTCCACTCCATCTCCCCCAAGTCAACGTCCATGTCATTCCCTTCATTCAAACCCTTTACTCCCTCTTCCACTTCCAAATCATACCTACCAAAAATATTAGAATTCCACCACTTAAGGCTCTCTTTTAACAAACGAAGTTTCTCCTTAAGCACAAAATCTCTCCTCCCAACGACATTTAACTTTTTCCACTCAACTTCCACAAAAGGTATGAAAGAGGGAAAAGAAAACCATTCATTATTGACTTTAAAAGGTTTTGGTCCCCAATCTTCTTTATCAACAATAAGCCAAATCGGACAATGGTCCGAGATATCTCTCTCTCCCCAATCAATTGGCCCATGGCCCCCCAATCATCAATAACTCCATTAGTAACCAAGAAATGATCAATCCTACTTTTGGCCTTGCCATCACCGCCATACCAACTATATTTTTTCCCCTTGCAAGGTAAATCCACCAAATTGCCCTCCGATATAAACAGCTCAAACTCCCTCCATTCCGTACCCGAATTAAAAGTCGTCCTCCCACTCCTCTTAATTTTATTTAAAAAAAAAATGTGCTTTATCTTATATTACCCACAACACTATCCGGAAAGTCTTTTACTAGTATGAAATGCATTAATTAACTTAATGTTTATCTAAAACAAAATAATAAATGAAATGCATTAATTAACTTAATGTTTTGTAAGTTGTTCCATCTTCGGGATATAATCTTGCTGCCATTTATGTATAGACATATGTGCTAGGCTGCCACTACTTACATTTGAGCTCAAATTTCTGTGTTGGTATTCTTGTATAGACTGGGAGTTTTATTTGTATTTTGTTCTTATTTTATTAGTACTTTAATATAGATATTTTTGTTGATTTAAATTATGCATTTCTACAACTGTTTTGTGTTAAGAAGTAGCCCAATAGGATTAAGAAACAGCCCAAGTGGCTTGAGGATTGCATTCAATATTAAGTGGGTGTATTAGTATTTTCACTCATTAAGTATTTTATTTCTGTTGGGCCAGGCCCATTATCATAGATGAAACCCTACTATATATTTTGTAACCTTGGTGCTGCAGCAGCTATGAGGAATTAATGTTCATTGTTATTTTATTTGTGTCTTCCCTTTTAGCTTAGATTTGGTAGTTATTGTTCAAGGATTTAACATTGGTGCTTTCATATCTTACTCATGGCTCCTCCTAAACCCCTAAATCCCTCTTCTAGAGAGATCATTGATGAAGCTGTTCATGCTTCTCAACTCCTCATCGAATATGCATTACAGCAGAATCAAACCGTTATGAACGAAAAACTCACCAAAGCCACTGCTGATTTGGATCACAAAATCGATCAGCTTCATTCAATGCTGTCCCATGAAAAAGCTCTTGAAACGGAACACTTTGAATCCCTCAAAGCACTACTCACTAATAAAAAAGAACAGCAACAACAGCAGCGTGTTTCTATATCCAACCAAGCTGGATCTTCAGGTATTACCCATGTCCCTCATTCTTTACCCTTGCCAAATTCCTATGTTACCACTATTTTGAGTAATGCAAACACAGCCCATGGTTCCCCTATCTTCACCCATACAACCCCAAAACCCACACACTCAGCCACACTATCACAAACCCCACCACAATATATACATTCGACATCCTTTTCCCATACTTCTTCCCAACCTATCCCCACTGTTCCCATTCAGAACACAACAGCCAACACATACACTAAAATCCCTAGATTTTACTCATCCCTCAACTTTATGGACCCCCCTTTCCTCCACAACCCACCTTCCTTTTCAAACACTCATATTCCCAATTTCAACCAATTTCTCTTTCCCCATTCACAACAGATACCAACCTTACCATCCTTTCGAACACCTAAGTTGGAACTCCCGATGTTTGATGGCTCAAACCCCTTGGATTGGTTATTCCAAGCCGATCAGTTTTTCAATTTCTACCAACTACCACCAGAAAACCGATTAGCCATGATGTCCTTTTACATGAAAGGAGAAGCTCTATGTTGGTTCAAATGGTTACACCAAAGTCAACTCCTTACGGATTGGCCTTCTTTCACTAAGGCATTAGAATTGCGATTTGGTCCATCTACTTATGCTAATCACCAAGCTGAACTTTTCAAACTAAAACATGGGTCTGTGGTTGATTATCAAGAAAAATTTGAAAAATTGGGTACCCAAGTAATCGGATTACCACCGGATGTTATACTCAATTGTTTCATTTGGGGCCTGTCACATGATATCCAAAATGAAATCGCTATTCACAAACCGGTTTCAATCTCCCAAGCCACCGACCTTGCTAAACTAATTGAATCAAAACTTAAAGATGCCAAACCCAAATTCTCCAAACCATTTTCCAGCCAATACCCACGACCAAACAATCCAGCCCACACTACCAATCCCAATACACCTAACCCACAACCACATTCTGGCCCTAAACTTCCACCCACCAATTCCACTAAACTACCCATCCGACGCCTCTCTAACAGCCAACTCCAAGAGCGTCACGCTCAACGATTATGTTTCAATTGTGACGAGAAATTTATACCGAGTCATAAATGTGCAGCAAGTCGTTTCCTATTATTATTGGCTGATGATGATACCCTTTCAGACCCCCCATTTGACACTGTTCAACAAGAAGTTGAGGATACCTACTTTCAACTCTCCCCTCAAGCATTAACAGGACAGTTCTGCCCCCAAACACTAAAATTCCAAGGCCTAATTGCTGGACTTCCGGTGATGGTTCTCGTTGATACCAGAAGCACCCATAACATTTTGCAACCGAGAATTGTACAACACCTTCAGCTACCAATCTCACCCACCCCCCAATTTTCTGTGATGGTTGGAAATGGCCCACACTTACAATGTGAGGGTATTTGCAACAATGTCCAACTTACCCTCCAAACTAAACCCTTCTCCATTCCCCTTTATTTATTACCTATTGAGGGTGCAGATGTAGTGCTTGGAATGGCGTGGTTACGTACGCTTGGACAGATCCATGCGGATTTCTTAATTCCTTCAATCACTTTCAACCACAAAGATACCCCAATTACACTTAAGGGTGATCCGAAAACTCTACCACCCCTTACTACCTTTCACCAACTCCGCCAACTCATTCATACTGATTCCATTGCCTCATTTCATCTCATGACTTTCCAGCCAAAAGATCAGCAGGACCAAAGCCCACCATATCTTTCCAAAACCAAAGACAATCCTCCTTCACTTAACCCTGACATCACTCAGCTCGTCCAAAAATACCCCACTATTTTTTAGGGTACACCTTGCCTCCCTCCGTCCCACCCTTATGATCATCGGATCCCTCTTACCCCAGCCACCGCGCCCATAAACGTCAAACCTTACCGATACCCACATTCCCAAAAAGAAGCCATGACAACTCTCATACAAGATATGTTAAAGGAAGGCATCATTGTGCCTAGTCAAAGCCCCTTTTCCTCACCGGTTCTCTTAGTAAAAAAAAGGATGACAGTTGGTGTTTTTGTGTCGATTATCGCGCATTCAACGCAGTTACCATTAAGGACCGTTTCCCTATCCCAACCATTGACGAACTATTGGATGAATTGGGTGCTGCAAAATTTTTTACCAAGTTAGATCTTCGATCCGGTTACCACCAAATCCGAGTTTCATTGGCATTAAGAGGATTGGCCTATCCCAAGCAATGTTGGATTGGCCTGTTCCACGTTCTCTCACGGCATTAAGAGGATTTATTGGCCTCACCGGTTTTTATAGACGCTTTGTGCGCCACTACGCCTTTCTCACCGCTCTTTTCACCGATTTACTTCGTTCCACTATTTTTTCATGCAGTATAGAGGCAGCTATGGCCTTTACAAAGCTAAAACAAATCATGACCGACATGCCGGTCCTGGCCTTGCCAGATTTTACAAAAACTTTTGTGGTTGAAACGGATGCGTCTGGTGTTGCTATTGGTGTTGTTCTCTCTCAAGATGGCAATCCCATCGCCTTCTTCAACAAAAATATGTGTCCTCGCCTCCAAGCCTCCTCAGTTTATGTTCGCGAAATGTATGCTGTGACAGAAGCAGTAAAGAAGTGGCGTGAGTATTTCATATGACAGAAATTTCATATTCACACAGATCAGAAAAGCCTTAGAAACTTATTATTGCAAAGGATTCAAACACCCGAGCAACAAAAATGGGCTTTCAAACTGCAAGGGTTCAATTTTGAAATATTTTACAAACCTGGTCGCACAAACTTGGTTGCTGATGATCTTAGTCGCAAATTTTCCCCTGAGCGGTCACTTCTAATGGCTGTCTCTTCACCCATCTCATATCTTGTCACCCATTTGCGCCACTTCTATGCAACTGATTTACAAGGTACAACATTGGTGAAAAACACAGAGTCAGAAGCAGAAAATGATTAGAGATTTACCAATGGCATACTCTATTACAAAGATAAGATCTTTATACCTGATTGTGATAATTTACGTCATTCGCTAATCCATGAGTTCCACAACACGCCAACCTCTGGTCACTCAGGCGTCAAACCCACCACTGCTCGCTTAGGTGCCTCTTTTGCTTGGTCTGGCTTACACAATGCTGTAAAAACCTACATCAAGCATTGGTCATTCTGTCAACACAATAAGTACCTGACACAAAAGAAAAAAAGGTCTGTTACAGCCGTTACCTACACCAAAACAAGTATGGGAGGACATTACAATGGATTTTATAACACACTTACCTAACTCTTATGGTCATACGATTGTGTGAGTCATCTGTGACCGGCTAACAAAATACGTCCATTTCCTTGCTCTCCCGTCCAGATTCTCGGTGGAAATATGTCGTCTCCACGGAGTTCCGAAATCCATCATATCTGACCGAGACCCCTTGTTCCTTAGCACCTTCTAGCGTGAACTGTTCAAACTGCAAGGAACAACACTTCGATTTAGTACATTATACCACCCAGAGACAGATGGGCAAACAGAGGTAGTAAACAGAAGTCTAGAAACATACCTCAGATGCTTTGCTAGCGACCAACCAAAAAAGTGGTTTAAGTTCTTGCACTTGGCTGAACTTTGGTACAACACTACCTTCCACTCAACAATCAAGATGACCCCGTTCTTCGCTTTATACGGTCGACCACCACCGTCCATCCCTGACTATCTCCCTGGATCCTCTTCAGTTGATACCTTAGACTCCTCCTTGCAACAAAGACAAACCGTTATTAATCAACTGAAAGCCAACTTACTCAAAAGTAAAACTCAAATGAAAGCTCAAGCTGATAAAAAGAGAAGAGTTTTTACCTTTCAAGTGGGAGATCTCGTCCTCCTCCGACTTCAGCCGTACCGACAGCAAACCATGACAAGTAGAAGCTCTCAGAAACTCTCAAAACGGTTTTATGGTCCTTTTTCGGTTGTCAAACGCATTGGGGAGGTAGCTTATACTCTGGATCTTCCTTCTTCTTCGAAAATACACCCGGTGGTGCATGTTTCGATGTTGTGTCCTTATTTTGGTGAAAAGAAACTGCACACCTCAAACCTTCCTTTAGATCTTTCAAGTATTTTTTTAAAAGGAGGTTTGGTTATTGACACTATTAAGAAACAAGGTGAGTCTTTACTGGAGGAAAGCAAGGAAGGTGAAGATGAAAGTGAAACAAGTTTTTTATCTGAAGTTCAGAAGGGAACTCCTAAACTGTGGAACGAGATAAAATAAAGAAAAACAAAAGTTGGAAGTACCCTCACTTGTTGTGAATGAAAGTCTTAGGGGTGCGTTGGTTTTGCTAAAAAATGAAGGACTAGACAGGACAACTTTTTTTGTACCATGTTTGATACAGAAACTTATCATAGGGACAGGACAAAATATATAGCAAGGGACAGGACAGGACAAAAACATGATTTTTTGTCCCTCACTATACCATGGGACAACTTTTTGTCCCAAACACAAATCGTTAAAAAATATCAAAATACAATTTTTAATATCTCTCTATTTAATATTTTAATTTATAAATATAATATTAATATTTTATTTATTAATAAAAAATATCATATTAAAATTATTTTATTTTTGTCTAATGCATAAACATATCAAATAAAGTAGAGTAAATTTTTTATTTCTCTTCATCCTTTTTCTTCTCCTTCTCATTATACTATTTTGATTCATGAATATTATCAATAAAAATATTATAATAAAAATTATATTATTTAATGTATAGATATAACAAATAAAATAGACAAAAAGTTGTCCAGTGCATCAACCATCAAACAAAATACAAAATAAAAAAATTATCTTATATTATTCTGTACTGTCTAGTACTGTTCTGTCCAGTACTTTTTATTTTGCAAATCAAACGCACACTTAAGGAAAGTAAGTATGATGTTTCCCCCTTGCGTGTTATAACTTCCAACACGTCTTCCAATGTTTTGCCTGCCAAGTGTCCCAATCCAACGGTCAAGATTCACCCAGTATCCACCACCTGCTCCCCACTATCTTCCAATGCTTTTTATGAACTCTCCCACCTAGATTCCTTCGGGAGAGAGATAAGCTACCTTTGAATTTGGATACCTTTCTCTCTATCTCTCTCTAAATCAACCTATCTCTCTCTAAAAATAATATATTCTAATGATTCAATTATCAATTATTTGCACCAAAGTCACAAAGGTACTGATAAAGTAAAGGTAGCAAATCCAAACCCCTTTAACGTCTCTTACTTTAAAATAATGTTTTTGTTTTCGTGTTCTAGCAGAATTTTGAGACATGGAGCATGACCAGTCTTGTGTTGAGAAATATGAGAAACTTACCTGGAAGGTTAAAAATTTCTCCCGCTTGAAAACCAAGAAAGTTTACTCTGAGCCTTTTGTCTTAGGCGGCTATCCATGGTATGGACGATATTTGAATGAATGAATTCCCACATGTTAGAATTTACTTATGCTTTAACACTATTTATATTGTTGTGTTTTTGTCTGTTATTGTTTTCCATAGGAGGATTCTTCTGTTTCCAAAGGGGAACAATAAAGAGAATTACTTATCAATTTATTTGAAGGCTCTGAAAACTGCGAATATGTCAGAGGGATGGAACAGAGATGTAAATTTTAAGTTACTTCTATTCAATCAACTGGATCCCAACATCACATTCACAAAAGGTTTTTTTTTTATTTTTAATTTATTTACAAACGACTAATACTGACCCTTTTTGAATGATTTATAATATGTTTTTGTATATTTTAATTTATTATAGTAAACAATTAGTATAAGTAATAAGGAGTTTAACATTGACTAAATTTTTGTTTGAGTTTTATTTATATTAATAATGATGGCTTGCTTTCATTCTTTTTTTTTTCTTCCAGAAACTAGCCATAAATTCAATGCAGGTGAGGAGGACTTTGGATATACAACTTTCATGACACTTGCTGAGCTTCATGATCCTAAAAAAGGGTTTGTTGTGAATGATGCTTGTATTATTGGTGCTGAAGTTTTTGTTTCTGAATCAACGCATGAGAAACCAGTAAAAGGTGGATCTCTAAAATTTGGAAGTCAAACTGGTAACATTGAAGTCCAAAGTCCAGAGCCAGAAATCAAAAATCACGAAACTCTTTCAACAGTTTCTAATTTAGTTTCCAATGAAACTTCTAAAAAAACTGATGCAGATTTGGGGTATGCTGCAATGGGGAAAGTTCTTTATTTTCTTAACACTAGAAAAGTGAAAGACATGAACGAACAGGCATGTAAGGAACTTCAAGTTTCATGGGATGAACTTAAGAAATTTCAATTTGATATTACTTGGCTAGAGCCACAAGTTCAATCTGCTTTAAGAATTAGAAGTTATGTGGAGAAATCTCTGGAGGTTGAAAAATTGAAAGGGAATGTTGCGGATCTAGAGCTGGAAACAGAGAGGCTAAAGGTAAAATTGGCTGCTGCGGAGGAAAATCTTGACAAAGAAAGGGAATTGTTGAAAGCTGAAGGTATCAAAGAAAGAGATTTGGATTCTGAATTGGGTTCTGGGAGTTGGAAGGCTTAGTTTTATAGTTAAACATGGAATGTTTTTAATGAATGCTTATTAGTGTCATTAGACGTATTATAATTTATAAGTAGGTGATTTTGTACCCGATATTTCCTTCACTAAATTTTGATTTTGAAGTTTCACAATATATTTCTCATATCATGTGTTGGAGTTGTTTATCAATTGCATTTACAAAATGAACTTTTGTGGTAATAGTTTTAATGTGTGTTGATGGAAATATATTAAGCTCAAAGTGTATCTCTATTAAGCCCATTATAAATTAGTAGGTACAATTGGAAAATGAAAATGAGTGTTATTATTTTTGCTAAAATTCAAAACAAAAAAGTTTATTATTCAAGCTTCAATTTTTATCAAGACAAAGCAAACATGAGAAGAAGCATAATAATCAAAACCGCAATTGAGACATACACCTATAAGATATCTCAAATAAATATTGTTAAAATTAGCACAAATTTTTAGGATATTCTTGAATATAATAATGTATATGAAAATGATAGAAGAACATAAAACTATGATGTGTATGAAAATAGTAGAAATTTAGAACTATAATGGGTATGGAAATGCTAGAAGAATCTAGAACAATCATGATATTAATCTATCATAAAACATCTAAAAAGAACTAAAATAATTTAGAAACATTCACCACTATTGAAAGGTTGGTGACTTGAGCCTATAAATAGGTATTTGTTACTTTGTAATTGATCATCCAAGAAATCAATGTCATAGCCTTTTTTCTAAAATTTTTCTAAAACTATCTTATATCAACTATCAATTATTCAACTACCAACAATGGCATCAGAACTACGTTTGATCATACATTGGGCGTAGTTATATTACCTATTTACCATTCCAAAATCCTTCTACTTTAAAAAATTTCCCTTGTATTATTAACTCACTCCAGTATTTTTTCTAAGCTATGGATATCACTACTCAATCATCATCTATTTCTGTCACTATTTTCAATGGAGACATTTTTTAATCTCAAGATTTAATGAAACTCAAGAAAAAGAGTTGAAGAAAATAAACAGAAAAATTCAAAGGCATTTTCACCCTGCAACAAGTGGTGACTGATGCAATTTTTCCAAGAATTATGGGAGTTAAGACTATCAAAGAAGCGTGGAACACGTAGCAGGAGGAATTTCAAGGAAGCGACAAGGTACGTGTCGTTAAACTTCAATCATTACAACAAAAAACGTCTTTTACCACAGTTGAAAAAGAGGTCTTACCTCAGTTTCACCGGTGAGGTAACGAAAGGTGTCATGAAAAGCGTACACTTTAACTCGAAGTTTTAAAAAATCCAACGGGTATGTGTAAAGGTCATGGGTATGATTCCCATGGAGACCTTTTTGAAATTCTAAAATGGCGAAAACACATGCCCGCTCGATTTTGACATTTCACCGCGGATATACTACATTTTCACCTCGTTTATTTCACCAAACCCTATACTGAACATATAACTCTCAAAATTGATTAGGAAAATAATTATATGAACAATATGTTGTAATTGAAGAACAACTTACATTAATTAGTGATTTTGAAGCATCCTGCAACTCATCATTCATCTCACGCTCATTTATAGTTAAAATCTCTTCAATGTTTCGAGTTGTTTATTCAACACTTCCTTTTCTACCAATTCATTCTTGAAAGCATAAAATTTGAAGTTTTGAAAAATGAACAAATATGGAAGAAAGTTGAACGAAAACTAGAACTATTTGAGAGATATTAACGATAAAACTACATGAGATAAATGATGAGTTGCCGAATGCTAGAAAATCATTAATCAGTGTAAGATAAGTTTGAGATACAATATAATTTTTCATATGGATTTAATATCATTCACTAACTCAAACACAATAACAACAACTAAAATAGAACATATAGATTTAATAACAACATCAAGAACAAAAACGTCAGTAAACAACCTCTAGGGTTTAGGGTCTCAACAACAAGTACAACATCAACAGAAACAACATCTATAACAACAACAAAAACAAAGAGAAAATCTCTAGGGTTTCGAGTCTCAACAACACAACAACAACAACAACAATAACAATATGACAACAATATGAGTAGTTAAGTCTGATGTACTAGATCTATGAAGAAGAAGTAAAAGAAAATGATTTGGATCTGTGAAGAAGAAACGAGAGCACTAAACATATAAATTCTTCGTATTGAAGATGATATGTGTTTATGTCTCTCGTTGTTTAGGGCTCTTTAGTTAAGGGCTCTTCGTTAGGGTTTTGTTTGTGTTGTTTAGACAAGTGAAATTGAATGCTACAAGCTAAGAGAAACATATTCACCTTGGTTATAAATAAAACCGAGGTGAAAAGTGTCTTATTTTTAAATTAAAAATAAAATATTCAAGAAGGTGCCACTTTTATTTAGATAAAAACATAAAATGAAGTTGTTGGGATTCGAAGCATGTACACTGAAAAAGTTTACACGTCATTTTTCAAATTAACTGACAGGATATATTGTATATATTCTTAAAATAACGGGGCGTGCCCAAGAATTATACCTCGACGTTTCGATACATGAGGTGAAATCGTTGTGATGAAATGTATTATTGGTAGTAATGAATCTCTAAGAAGAGATTTTAAACTATTGATGATGAAGGATTTTACGACAGTTAAAAACTAATATTCTAAAGTTAAAGAAATAATTAATCAAATGAGAGCTTTTAGAAGTTCGGGCACATAGAGAAAAATTGTCGTAACAAAAAAAGGCATCAAGCTAATATCGCAGACGATCAGGATCAAGAACAATGTATGTTCTATGCCACTCAAGACTCAATCAAAGAAAAAAGGAAGCTAATACTTGGATAGTGGATGCAACAATCACATGGCCAAAAATGAGACTATTTTCAAAAGCATTGACGAGTCTATCAAAGTCAAAGTTTGGCTGGGAAATGACAGTGTGGTTGAATAAAAAAGGCAAAGGCACTGTCATGGTGGGGACAAATAAAAGGTTGTGACTCATCCGTGACGTCATACTAGTTCCTAACCTAAAAGAAAATCTTCTAAGCATTGGCCAAATGATGGAGAGAGACTACACACTTAACTTTGAAGAAGGTGTATGCAAAATCTTAGACAACACAAGTAAAAAGACCTAGATAGCCCATGTCAAGATGGATAAGAGCAATAGAAGCTTCCTGCTAAATTTGAAATATGCAACTAATGTTTCCATGAAGGTATAAGTTGATGATTCGTGGCTCTGGCATCAAAGATTTGGCCACTTCAACATACATGCCTTGAATTCTTTACATGAGAAGAACATGATAAGAAATCTTCCAAGAATAAAAGGTATCAATGAAGTGTGCAAAGGGTTTCTCCTTGATAAGCAACATTGGTTCCGTTCTCAATAGACGAAGCATGGAGAGAAAAATACCTGTTTGATCTAATACATACTGACTTATGTGGATCGATGAAGGCACCATCACATGAGAACAACATGTACTTCATACTCTTCATTGATGATTTATCTAGAATGAAATAGGTCTATTTCCTAAAAGAAAATCATAAGTCTTTGAAGTATTTAAAAAGATCAAGGTCCTTGCTGAAAAATCAAAGTGGATAATAGATAAAAGTACTAAGAATTGATTGCAGCAAAGAGTATACCTCCCACGAGTTTGATAGATTTTGCAAGGATGAAGGCATAGAGCGATAACTTACAATCGCATATTCTCCTAAAAAAAATGGTGTGTCAGAGAGAAATAACCACACAAATATGGAGATGACTAAATTAATGCTCAAGGAGAAAGGAATGCGTAACACATTCTGGGCTGAAGCAGTCTACAGTGTTGTTTAAAAACTCAATAGATGTCTAACTAAGGAAGTACAAAATCAGACTCCAATTGAAGCTTAGAACGAGAACAAGCCATCAACAAAGCACCTAAGAATCTTTGGATTTGTAGTGTTATATTTGGTAAAGTTCTGAACTAGGGCACCGTCGCCTAACAATTAGGCTGCCCTTGTAGAATTCAAGGGAGCCGCTCAAGAGGTCCACCCAATGGGGAAGTTAAGCAAGAAAAATTCCTCATTGACTACAAAAATATAGGAGGTCAATAACCTCGTTAATAAGTGGAGAACGGTTAAGACTACGTCCAGAGGGCCGAAAACCACATCCCTCGGGAATCCCTATAAATACCATATCCGTCAAAGGGACAAATTATCAAATCATATGCACTTACTACTACTCAGAGAGAACTATGCTCTTAGTAGCCCTAACAACGCCAATCTAATCGCCCGCTTGGAACCCAACAGCGCCGACTGTAACACCCTACTTCCCGACTCAATAATTAAATAGCTAAAACATGTATAACACGCGCATCTTCCATGTAGGATGATACTTACAAACAATCAAACCATACATGAACCACATAATTTAAAAATTAAATCATTTGATAAGCAGTGGAATTATGAAATAGTTGGCATAAAAATCCTTAACAACAATAATTTTGAAAAAGTGGTCCAATATACATTTAGATGAAAAGATACGCAACATAATAAAACAAATAAATGAATAGCTTGTCCCCACGTGTTACATATTAGAGAAACTCCAACTAAGACTTAATCGACAAAAAACTAAAGAGGCACAACACAGGTCAAGGTAGATTCACACAATTACAGACTATACAGATATCAAATATGCATCATAATATCATGTATTCACATTTCACCCAGATCACAATCATATTAATACAATTCCATACAAGAGCATTTAACAACACTTAAACATCCCATTTGTACAAACTTTTATGTAATGCGATGGAACATCGACCCAACTCATTCATGCAATACCGACACAACATTTGCTTTTCATATGAACCAGGTTTCAATCAACTGCAAACCTCGAGTCCCCACTTTGAGCTCCAAGCCCCCACTCTGAGCCTGGGATAAGTCACTAGTCCCTTCTATGAACTAGCGAACATGCCTCTTTCACAACAAAGACAACATATGATGCATGACATTTAATAATGCAATATAACGCCATTATGATTGTACATAATCACATGACAACAAAACATTGTATACAACCCCACTCTGACTATACAAAATCACACAACAACAAAACAATGTATACAACCCCACTCTGACTGTAAACAAATATGTGTTCACTGCATCACTAGTAGTTCTTATTCCAAATAATGCATCTCGACAACTCATCAACAAGTATGCAAAATAATTCACACAACATCATACTTACATTTTCACCATATATATTCACAATTACAGATAACACTCATTTATGTATAATATCAACTAAAAACAATCAATTAATTATATGTGTGAATTCACCAACTAATATTCGTCAAAATACATCAAATAACAGCCAAACATTGACCATGCGGCATAATTGTCCCAAAATTCCAACACAATAGGCCAGAACACACCTATTAACACGATGACGAGTAACCTGTCACCAGGGTGACGCTTGTCAACACCCCTATCCCCCAACTGTTACCCCTGTTACGAACAAAAAGGCATATTCTTGCTTGGAGACCATGACGATCTCCCCTTCAGACACTTGACGCCCGTCAACGTTCACAACATATGATGACCAAGGTGTCATATATGTGACGCCCGTCAGCCTGTGAAGAGAAGAAAAAATGCATTTTTCCATTGCAGAACCTTAAAAAAACTCATCGAAATCAATTCCAAACAATTCCAAACAGTCCAAAATTATTACATATATAATTAACACATATTATCATGTTATTTCCTATTAATCTAACATGTTATTTTATCAATTAAACACAAAAATTTAGAATTTCATTCATGCTTTAAAACCCTCAATTTAATATCAAACATCATGTTTATGAATATGTAGCATATACAACAATCACCACAATTACAGAGCACGAATTTACAATCGAATAATGGTATAAAACAGAATTGCATTCATATAATTCATCAACTAAACAATCAAAAAAGAAGGGAGAAAACCCTATTGGAGGTTAAGAGAAACCTCTATACCCTTTCATGAATTAAGCACCCTTAGATGAATAATCCCCCCTCTTACCTTGAAAATCCAACAAAGCAATCCAATAACCTTTTATAGAGTTTCCTATCCCAAGCCTTAGCTCTAAGCTTTTTCTCTATTCTACCCTTTTTCACGTACTGTCAAAATTGTTCTAAAAACCCTATTTTCTCTACTTTTCTAATTATATAATATTCTAATTAACTTCTCATAATTATAAATTTGGCCTAACTCCTCATATTCTACAACTTTCTATTAATTAATTAATTAATTAAATCCCACTAAAATTAATTAATTAAACACGATTCCCCGAAGTTATCACTCATCGCCCAAACCACCCAAAATCATACAAAATAATTATTTAAATAATTTAACCACTCAAATGAAATAAATAAATAGTTAAATAAGTAAATAACTAACTACAAGAATAATTATGTCAGGGTGTCGCACCGACCACCAACAGGGTCTCTCACCTCACGTGAGTCTGTTCCTCAAACAGTCTCAAAACCTTCATCATCTTCATCAATCTAAGATGGGTTATAGGTAGTTGTAGCCTTTGGGGGGAATTTTAAATAAAAGGAGATTATGGCTTTGTGTATGTTTGGCTTTAATCATGAAATTTGTGTTAATACATGATGTTTTAGTTGCCTTCCATGTTTACTTGTGATAACGTATGATGTTGATGTTGTTTGTGCAACACGATATCACATGATATTGTTGTTTCATGTTTTTTTCCTTCTGTACGTTTCCTTGCTGGATGAGTTTTGCAGGTCTCGCTAGGCGAGTGAATGGTTCGCCAGGTGAGCAAACCAGGAGCCTGCAGCAGAAAAGGTGCTGCTATTCTTGCTAGACCTTGCTAGGTCTAGCTAAGCGAGACAACTGATCTTGAGGAAATGTGGTATTCTTACTTGTCTCGCCTGAAATTCACTAGGATTTCGCTTAGAGGCGTTGTTGGGTCTCGTTAATCAAGGAAGGGAAAATCTAGAGGCTTGATCAATTATGCCGCGCCTTACTCGGAGATCACCCTGAGTTCACTAACGGAGGGTTCTAATGTTTTGAAGAATACTTTGTTTATCTCATGAACAACACTGGTTAATCTGCAATATAAATAAAATATATATTGATAATACAATAATTTATTGAGAATTTAAAATAAATAAACAAAGTTCAACAATTACCTTAAAGTCTTTCTACTTCGCAGTTACCTTGAAGAATTTCAGTAAAATCTTTGAAAAATTACTGCTTATGGGGTATATTATCAATCTCTATGGCTTTGATAATTGTACCAACAAAAAAAACAAATTTCTCAAAGTGATCAAAGAGATTCCACTGAAAATCATTGTCATAGACATTACAATTATTAATGAAGCAAGTCATATTTTTCTTTATCCTTTCTTTTCACTTTGGTGTGTGATTGTGGACGTACCAAAACTTGAATTCTATCACTCCAAATCAAATAGAAAATATGGTTTGCATTATAATTAAATTTGTAAAAAACGTTAAGTATTGAAAGAAATTTAATGATTGTAGTATACTGAACCATTAATCCATTATAACCATCTCAAGGTGCTTTATACCCTTATTGTTGACAACACTATCCATACATCTAGAACACGAACAACAAAACATTATGTTTCTTTTGAGTCACTAATATCATTAACGAAATCAAATTTCCTATACATGTTTCCTGTGATTGACTACAATTCATATTAGCTAAACAAAAGTATTGACCCTAATAAGAAAAAATGGAAAGTTTCCAAAATCGGAGATTATATCATCCTTATACAAAATTTACATAAATGGAAGTAACATGTCTATGATTACAATTAGGGGCATGAAAACCCATTTAATTACCCTTAATAAGGATTATTATGTAAATTTCGTGGTAATCGAGTGTCTTACTTTGATAAAAAATATTTACCTTTCTTCTCTTATCTTTTTTTTAATAAGAAAATATATTCAAAGGATACAAGGGGGTATCCTAACCCACATACAAAAAAATAGCATCGACCAACCTATAAGACAACCCTACATAAAATCGTAAGGTGACTTATACCATTCGTAATAATTACAAGTAACAGGTTTCTTTAATTTTTTACCAATCCACCACCAAGACTGCAAAATAATCTTATGCACCACCACATCTCCATCCCAAACCTCATCATTAAACATGATATTGTTCTTAGTAGTCCATAAACACCAACACGAAACTAGCCAAAAACCAATTGTGTTGCTAGTATTGACACCTCTAGAAAGACAAGCCTCCAACCAGCTGTTAGGTGCAGATTTTACCTAAAAATGAACTATCTTTCTTGGCACTTTTTCTACTCAATTCTCATGTTTTCATTAGTTTTACTCATGATTGTTGTTGTTCTTCTAACATTGAGAATATACCTTTGGTGCTTGTAATATGTGTGTTGTTGTGCAGAAAAAGGCACTAAATGATCAAAGTTGTAAGACACAAGAAATGATCCAAGTTGCCAAAGAAATGAGGAATACATCACTACGTTCGCTTTGCGAAGTAGCTAGCGAAGGTTCGCTTTGCGAAGTATGGCGAAGTCCCAGCGAATGCTCCCAGAATTATGGCAGAGGAAAAAGGCACTAAAGTTCACTTTGCGAACTTGAAGGCGAGTGTTCGCTTTGCGAATAATCCTTCGCATTGCGAACTCATGAAGAAATTCTGTGGCGGTTTAACTATTCAGAGGCACATCAGGTGCCATTTTTCACCATTCGCTTTGCGAACTTGTAAATCCTGAATGTATTATAAATAGATTTTTCACACTTTTGAGAATTCTATCTAGAAAATAACATATAGAAACTTGAGATAACTTGTAAGAAAAAGATCAGAACTTGATATCTCTTCATTTCAAGGGAGAAAAGGTAGGATCTTCAATCTCTTGTTGGGAAATGATGAAATCTTTTGATACCTTATGTATTTCATCTAATGTATGTTTGTGAATTAGTTTTGATTCTCTATTGATTGATTGTCTTTGATTGTTTATTTGTGGTCTTGACAAAACCTTTACAAATCCTTGATCTTAGATTTTCATCTATCAATGAACAAACTTTTGACATGGTTTTGTGAGTTAATATTCATTGTATCTTTTGTTATATTGTGTTGATTAAGTAGCATGGCTAACATGAGTAGGATCGATATGGTATTGCGATAATGCGTGATAATAGTGATGAAGAATGATATTCACATTCATTTGGCCAATTAGTTGAATACATGTAAAAAGGATTAAACATATGTACGTATTCTGATCATTGCTTTGTGTATGAACTACCCATTAGTTTGATATGGATGTTATAGTAATATCTGTTAGGTCTAGATGCCAGAGTTGGATATAGGCTTAACATTCATGTAGGTTTTAAATGTGTTGTATTGATTGGTAATGTGCGAGAGCAATTATTGATCGGTATAAAAACACTCACACATACGAGGACCGAGAGGATATGTATGTCGTGAGTGATACATGATGATATTAGACGAGCAAGTGATTTATGTATAAAATGATTAGAAGAATGCATGTGTTATCAATTGATGAGATCCAATTCCAACAAGGCTCCGTTTATAATTCAGTCTTTATTTTATATTTTCAGTCTTTACATGTTCTGCATTTAATTTTGGTTCCTCTTTTAAGCCAAAACTTTTGAACCATGAGCTTAGAAATGTAGATACCGTCGAACGACATTCTTTCCCTCGCACTGATCCCTGTGAATACGACAAAACTGGGAACTTAATCAATGTTTGCTTGCTGCTATACCGCATCAACACCAGCCTCTAAGGTGGTCATAAATACTATTAGTAGGATTAATTTTGACCCCCAACCAAACGCATAAGTTATCCCACACAGTCCTACTTTTATGACATATGAATAACAGATGCAAAGAATTTTCATCAACTAAAAAACACAGAGGGCAAACCTTGTCATGTGGATTTGTAATAATACCCCTAGCATATAGATTATCGCGAGACAAAAGTCTATTATGTAATAGACGCCAACTAAAAAGTATGGTTTTCAAGGGTGAAGATGCTAACCACAGCAGTTTGAAAACTGCCACAGGACAGTTCGAAACAGCAGGCGCCAACATGTTGTTACGCATATAAACATAGCCCGAATGTGTAGTGTATTCCTTAGAAGAATTGAGAGGCCAAATCATCAAGTCTTTCTCATCTTTATTTAACGAAATCTCATTCAATATCTCCATCATTCTGTCGTAAGCCTGCCGGATTAAACGATGAAACTCGCTGTTCGCAAATTGGATATTCCAACACCACTGATCACCGGACCAAAAACCATTGTCTGCAACTCTGCTATTTCTGTGAAGCGCGAAACCACATAGGTCCTGAAATAGAGAGGCTAAACTATCTCTGCCAACCCATGGAGATAACCAAAATATAGTGGAATCTCCATTCCCAACTGTTGAAGAAATTAATCCAAAAAAGGAATCTGAGCAGAATAGACGGGAAATAGAGCGTAAATCTCGCCACCAAAGCGAAGCCGGAACCTTATACTTAGGGAATTTGCCTTGAAGCAGATCATGGTTAAATTGATCACCATACCGTCCAACAATTATGCCATTCCATAAGCTGTCAGCTGGCTGGATACATTTCCACAGCCATTTAGCTAGAAGAGCAATGTTAAACCATCGTAAATCTAAGATACCGAGGCCACCCTCCTCCTTAGATTTGCACACCAAGCTCCAATTAATCCAAGCCATACCTTTTTTGATAGTAGAACCAGACCAAAGGAATCTACGTTGTAGAGTTGTGAGGATCCGAATGACTTTGCTAGGCATCTTGTAGAAGGACATATAATGGATAAGTAAATTGGCCAGAACAGATTTGATGAGAGTAGTCCATTTCATTAACACCGCCAATCCTTCCGCCGCAATAGCAAAAAGATAAGGTGATAGAGGATCACCTTGTCTTAAACCTCTAGTAACTTTGAAATCACGAGTTGGACTTCCGTTGACAAGAACAGACATATAATTGTTGAACACACTGCCCTCTAACCAATTCAACCATTTTTCACCAAATCCCATAATATTCATCACGTTACAAATGTACTGCCATTCAACACAGTCATAGGCTTTTGCAAAATCTACTTTAAGGACCAACCCCTTGTTATTGCTTCGTTTAGCAAAATCTACTATCTCGTTTAAAACAAGAACTCCATCTAACAAATTCCTTCCCGGAATAAAAGTCGTTTGAGAGGACGAAATAACACTATCTATCACAAGTTTAAGTCTACCAGCCAGAAGTTTAGTTATAACTTTATACACACATCCAATAAGACTTATCGGTCTATACTCATCAAGATTATCCGGATGATCACACTTTGGAATTAGTACAAGAAAGGAAGAGGATAATACCTTCGGAAGTTTGCCTAACTCAAAAATTATCTATAAAACATTACATATTAGTATTTAAAAACACTTTCGTTAACCGAATTGATCATGTCGGTCATTTTTTTAAAACATTAAGTTCTCCAGACATGGCTTGACAACAATGCTTAAGGTACAAATCTGACTCAACAATTGTATTAAAACATTTATAGACTATTTAAGCTAGAGGGATTTTGTTTTCGGAATTTTAAAATCTCTACAAATAGTTAATAATGTGTAAAAATATATAACAATTCTTCTGATGTGGAACATATTTCATGGCTTAATAATAGTTCAACAACGTTGGTTAAAGAATCTCAACATTAATAATTTGAGATAGAATAACTTGGAGATTACAAAATAATTAAGTTTTTCCACTAAAAATACAACAAATTCACATTCAATGCTTCCATTATGTGAGCAATCAAAAAACTAAATCTATCCGAAAATTCTTCATGTCCATTAAAGTAGCACCAATCTTCATGGTAAATGCTTCTTATTGTTCTTAGTAATTTCCTATAAGAAAACTCAAATCACTTGGTTAAATTATAACATCCAATTCATAAAAAACATAACAAAAACACAAACTACTAAATGCAGAAATTTTCTAAAAGGAAAATTCATTTCACATAGAACATTTTACAAATACCTTATATTCAACTAAGTAAATCCACACCATCATTGGAAAAAATGATTCATCAATTGTTGAAGTCATGAAAATCCCTCACGCGGTTCCTATCATACCAAACATATAAACCCAACAAAAAACTCATAACAAACAACACAACACCAGTTCCTGTTAACTCGAACACAAGACCCTGTTGACTCTTTGAACCATAACTAATTTGTAAATAAACAATTAAAATAAAAGTACAAGTAACAACACCATTACTTTCATGTCCAAACTCATTCACATAAAAAAAATATTAAACACAGATTATTGGAAATAGGTGAAGATTCGTACGACTTTTCACAACGTTGATTAGAGTGATGGCCAAAACTGCTCTAACGGTTATCAATCCATATAAAGGAGGTAATATGAGAGAGATTGCGAGAGAAAGCAAGTAGCAGGGTGGTTGGAAGGAGGTCCGTTAGAGAAGAGCATCGTTTGGTTCTAAGCACAGGTCAGTCTGGGATTCACGAAGAGGAAAAGGCCCGTTGGAGGGAAAACCAGTTTCTTTTTTTTTCTTCACAGAGTTTCCAAACTCTTATGGCACAAAGGAAATGTATGAGACATTTCAAGATTATGGATTGGTTGTGGAAGTGGTCAGGAAGGTCGTGGATGTGAGATTACCTGCGGTGAAATTAGATAACATCCTTATACAAGGGAAGAAGATTTATGCTAATATTTCTAGATTCCAACATGGGAGGAATGTAGATCAACGGCCTAAGAAGAGTTACAGTAATAAGGTGGAACACCGAAAGGGAGGGAGGTATCAACAGTCTGAGCACCATGCCTGGAATGCAAAGGTGGTTCGAAGGAATCTGGTGTCTAAATATGAGGAGAAAAAATGGGGAAAGGTTTTGGGTTGGGGTTCTAAGGAGATGAAGCCAAAGTTCGCTCATCTCCAGTTCAATGTTGAGAAAAATGATCTCAAAAGATTGGAAAAATCTTTTGTTTCCATTCTGAAGGATATTTTCTTATCAAAGTTACTCCACTGGGGAAAATCTTTGTTTGTTGGAGTAAAGCGAGGAGGGTGAGACCGTTGCCGGGATAAATGAGGCTAAAGATTAGATCGGGCAATGGTTTTCTAAAATTTATTCGTGGTCGCCTAAGGATGTCGATAATGAAAGACTTACCTAGTTGCGATGATATGGCCTTCCTTTCCATGCATGGTGTCCAAATATTTTTGAATTTATATCAAGCGTAGTAAGCGTGTATGTTTGTTCTGATGAAGAGACTAAGGAGCATGCGAAGATGGATATAGCTAGATTTTTATTTCATACTAAATACCCATTGGTTCTGAATGAAACTATGAATATGGAGGTTAATGATAATGTTTACATAATCAAGATGGTTGAAGACAAGCATGGGCCTAAAATAATAGTGGTGCCAGATGAAGCATTAAAAGATATTGATCAAGACGGCAGTAGCTCAGAGGAAGACGACGGCGCGTGGGATGGAGTTGAAGATAGAGAAGAAGGAGAAGTCAGGGAGGATTGTACCGATGATAGCTTATTGTTGCATCATGGGAAACAGATTTCACAAAACTTGGAAAATGGTGTTCCTGCAGTAAACGTGTTTAGGGGTGGGTAGGGAGGTGGCGAATTTGTCTTGTAACGATGAGATTGGCGAAAAGGAAAACTTTGGAAAATAGGACACAGAAAAATTATCAAATAAGAAGCCTTATGGAAGGTCAATACTAATTACTAAGGGAGTGAAAGAGAAAAGCTATGGACCAGTGCGACAAATGGATCAAAGTCGGGAGAAGAAGAGATAGAATGGTGGACCGCATTAAGACCGATAGGAATGCTTCAACCTTTAAAGGAATTGTAATGTGTTAGGTAGACAATTTGCCGGAGGATATTAAGGGGAAAGAAATGGAAAGATCATTTGCAAGATGGGGAAAGGTAGTTGACGTTTACTTGGCAAGAAGAAGAAACAGATGGGGAATTTTTTTTGGATTTGTAAGATATGAAGGGGTAGAAGATCAAGAATGGCTTGAAAATCAATTAACGAATATATGGTTTAGAACGTTTAAAACAAGGGTGAATATTTCTAGATTCGAAAGAAAAAAGCAGCATGGAGATAGGAACATGAAGGTAAAACATGAGAAACACAACTATAGTAAACAGGAGGCGAAGAGGGGTAGAGATGATGACTTTAAACCCAGAAATGGCATGAATGAAGGCATCAGAAGGGAGGGGAGATCTTATGCAGATGCAATTAGATATAATGGGAGAAGTGATTATAGAACTGCAGCTACCAATAGAAGTCGTATTGGTGAGAAGGATGGAATAAGGGAATGGGCCGGTATATCAATTAATGTGAGTGAAGAAGAAATGCAATGGGCAAAAGAAGGATACGTCGGGTGCGTTCGTGAAGTAGAAGATATACAAAATCTTCAACAATGTAAGTTGGAAGAAGGCATTAGCACTGTAAAAGTTATTCCAATTGGAGGAGAGAAAGTATTCTTAAAAGTAGATGAAGAGGAGGACTTTAAAGTATTGCTAAAGGAGGCAAAGCAATGTTTTGACAGGTGGTTTAGTGTATTAAGAGAATGGAAACTAGGGATGTAAGTGCAGCAAGATACATTTGGTGTCGTATCTATGGAGTTCCGATTCATGCTTGGAGAAAGAAGACGTTCTCAACTCTATCATACTCATTGAGATGACTTATTAAACTTGATGTCGCTACCGAGAATTTGCAGAGATTGGACGTGGCCCGGGTGTTGATAAGAACACCGATTTTTGAATTCATTAACAGAACAAAAAAAGTCCAAATCAATAAGGAATTTTTTAACATTCACATAAGAGAAGAGATGTGCGATCACTTCAATTCCCAGACTGACGTTGTCGCCCGGGATAATACAGAGGGGATGGAAGATAGTGAAACAGATGATTCAGATGATAGCTGCATACCTCCAACTGTTGCATCCATGGATAATGATGAAACCAGGGAGAGGCTGGAGGAAAACTTTTGGCTGTTACGAGAAGAGGAGAAAAGTTGTCATGAAGGGAGGGTGGAGCTCGAGGAAGTCAGCCATGGTAGCATAGAAGAGAAGAATAGAATAGGAAATGATGAAACCTTGGGGATTGTGGAGGTTTTTAATTCAAAAATTAATAAGGAAGTTTTGATAGAAGCGCAAGCAAGAGATATGGAAGAAGTAGAGGCAGAAAATAGGGAAGTAATAATACCAAAAGGTTGCAATGTTGTTAGTGAGAGACAGTCAAACTTAACAACTATTAATAAAGAGGGAGAAAAAGGTGGGGATGGAGTTAATAACCAGGAAGTAGATTCGGAAATTACAAAAGGAGGGCACAGTAAGTCAGCAAGTGGGACCATAGGAGAAGTATTAAATATTTTAAATTCTAGAAAGCCAGTGCAGCGAAATGTTTTAGACAAGGAGGGACCCTCAAAATAAACCGGCCCAATAAGTACCATGGGCCTGAACGTGGACGCAGGAAATAGTAGCAGGGGTTTAGCGGTACATATAAAAAATAAGCCACAATCTCAAGCAAAATTGGAGACTTTCAAATCACAGCATAACAAAATAGGCGTCGAGGAGTATGAGAAACAAGCAGAGAAGAACACTATGGGTGTGAAAAACGTTGAGAGTTCGCAGCAATTACACAAGGTAGATTGAGGAGAAGACGGAAACAATACAACAGAGGGTACATATCAAGAGGTGGAAAAAACAGATCAATTATCGAATAGGAATGCTCTGACCTCTAAAGAAAGAAGAAGAAGAAGATCAGAAATTCTTAAGTCAAAGAAGAAAGAAAGAAGGAGAAGGAAAACAACAACTTCAAAATGTACCTGCAATCAGAGAAATAGTTCAATTAATCAGGTGAGTTCCAATACAGAATTAAACTTTATCAGTGAAAGGGAAAGGAATAGTTGGATTATGTTGCATAACAATGCGGTAGAAGTAGCCAAAGACGTATGGGATCTAGGTAAAGAAATAGGGTTGATTCATAAGGGAGAGGAGGGAGAAATTGTGCATGAATTAGCAGTAGGAGAGAAAGGAGGGGGCCAACCGATTTAATGGTGGTGAGTCCGGACATGTGCGGTGTTAGAAGTTAGTTCATCATGAAGATTATTAGTTACAATATCAGAGGATTAGGAGGCTTGGCTAAGAAAAAGGAAGTGTTAAGTTTCTTAAAAAGTCATAAACCAACTTTTTTGTGCATCCAAGAATCAAAGTTGGAGGAGGTAAATAGATCAGTGTGCGGATCGCTGTGGGGAGAGAATAATTTTGATTTTGCCTCTAAACCATCGGTGGGGAGATCGGGTGGAATCATAACTATTTGGGACAGTAGCAAAGTATCCATTCAGAATATTACAATTCTGGACCATGTAGTATGGGTGGAAGGTATTTGGGGTGAAGAGAGGAGAAAAATAAATGTCGTCAATGTGTATGCGCCGTGTAATGGTAGAGGAAAACGAGAACTTTGGGTTGTTCTAAAAGCTAGAATATAGGATAAGAATGGAGAATGTATTTGCGTTCTAGGAGATTTTAATGCGGTTAGAGATGTAGAAGAGAGACGTGGTACAACAGGTAGTAGTAGGAATGATGAAATAGAAGGGTTTGATAAGTTTATCTCGGATTCGGATCTCATCGATCTACCTCTTCATGGTAGAAAATTTACATGGTCTAGATCGGGAGGCAGCCATGAGCCGCATTGACAAATTCTTGATATCAGAATAATGGAGTAGAAGTTGGCCCAATTGCTCTCAATGGGCCTTAAATAAGGGGCTGTCAGACCATTGTCCTTTATTATTATGTGATATGGTGCAAGATTGGGGACCGAGGCAGTTTCGAATGCTTGATTGTTGGAAGCAATTGGAAGGGTACCATGATTTCGTCAAAGACCAATGGCGTAGTTTGAAGGTGGATGGATGGGGCATGTTTGTGCTGAAGGAAAAATTCAAGTTGTTGAAACAACGGTTAAAAGAATGGCATAAAATACATACACAAAATTTGGAAGGGAAGGTCAAAGCGGCAAAAGAAGAGTTTAATAAACTGGATGCAAAAAGCGAATCGTAGAATTTAACTGCATCAGAGGATATCCGAAAAAGAGAAGCCACAACTACGAAAAACCCATTTAACAACGGTTGGAAATGACATATAATAATGGGGGCGAAGGCGTTGTTATGTAGAGTGTTGTTGTATATGAGGTACGTACAATGACGATCCTGAGGTCGTTGTTGTATTCCAGTATACGCGCACCATTTCACAACGGTTAGTTTACTCAACCGTTGTGATATAACTAAAGGTGATCTGGTTCGATTCTCAGCTACAACATTTTTTATTTATATTATTCTGGTCAGCGTTTGACATACAACTACAGATAGGTTTATAACCGCTGCCAAAAACAGCCTGTTTTAAATATAAAAATTATCTGCTTATCAAATTCTTCCTATATTTTATCCTGTCAAAACAGCTCCTGTTTACATGCAAACACAATATGTGCATCAAACACAATTCTTCCTATATTTTATCCTTATAAATGAATCAGAGAATTTACATCAAAAGAAATTTACATCAAAAGTTAAATGAATCAGAGATTTAAACTGCTAACATTGTTTAAATCAAAAGCCAATATTATTGATTTCATTATGTGCATCAAAAGCCAAAACTATTGTTCACATTATGTGCATCAAAAGCCAAAAATATGTGCATAAAAAAATGTTGCTGATATATCAAACAACAGGAGCACCCTTAAGCGCATTGTGGATATACGCCCAACGTTTACGAAGATCCACAAAGTCCTCAACGGGGAATGGGGTTTCGTCGTTAAACATCTACATAAGAGCAAAAAATTGAAGATCATGCATGATAATAATTCAATAGTCAACTTATATATTAATATATGTAAACATTTTATGGCATATATACCGTATCCCATGAATCAACAGTGCCGGCAAGGACAATGTTTAACATGTGTTTCATAATAAAATACCCACACTCGTAACTCCTGCGTTGTTTCCTCGTCTACAAATTACATGAATATAAAAACATGAATACAACCACACATGCATGAATGTAAATGAAATAAACAGGTAATCGGGCCACTTACTTTAGGAGCAAGGTATGTGGACGTTTTTCTAATATTATTCATTATATTAACTTGCTCCACAATACTGCACATTGAAAATTGAATTAAACATATTACATGATAAACTAATTACAATTAATGCCAAAGAAAATGATATTATTAAACAAAGACACTTACATTAATACAAGATCTTTCATTGGTTTGTGGAGTGGATCGTGCAAGGAACACAGTAATGTCACCGTATTTGTCCTAAACGATATTATGATCAATTGCTAATGACCACTTAATGAACACGAGAATATATATATATATATATATATATATATATATATATATATATATTATTAGTTGTTACTAAAACAAAACTAAATATAGAATATAAAAATAAATTACAACAATACTAACCCATAGAGGAATGGTGCAAGGTAACATTGTTTTCCTCCGTCATTTAGCCGGCTTTTCAAGTACTTTTCTCTGATATTTTTATCATTATACGCCTAAGAAATAAAACTTGGATCCAAGATTCCATAGGTACGTACTTGATTTATTCAATTCTATACAAACACGGTGAATGTACCTAAATGGTCAAAGAAAATGAATAAATTAAGGGAGAAAATTCAAAAAATTATAATGTTCTATAATGACATGTATATTCGACTATATACTTACGTGCACCAAACCTGCAAAATAGCTATGTCAAGCCACTTAAATCCTGCGAGAAAATCCCTCACATCTTCAGGAGTGTAATACACTAAATCCAATTTCGGGCAATGTTCTAGCGGGAGAGCTTGCGCAAGGTCTGTTGTTGAAATGGACAAGTATAAACTTGTTATTTCATTTGGACTAGGGTCCAATATCCCATTGCGGTTATCTACAGGGGGAGGGGGGTTGTACAATTACTTCCTTTTGTAGAAGCGTGATTTACGACACTTCTACTTGGAGTTTGATCATCACCAACGCAACGATGATCTTCATTAGTTCGTTGTTTGAGGCTTTCACTTAATCTCTACATCATAATATTCAATTAGAACATAAAACAAAAATAAGGACAATATATTCAATTAGAACATACAATATATATCATACAAAAATAAGCGCGATTTACGACATATACCGAATACAACTCTTGTAACTTTTCCACTTCTTTCTCCCTTTTTTCCCTCTCCTCTTCAAACAGCCTCCTTTGCTCTGCCAAATTGCTTCTCAACATTCTCAATCTTTTGTTGTTGAGCAAGAAATTCAGCGGTTTCGGTGCTTCTTCTTTGAGATCCAAAGTATGACCTCAAGCCGACACCATCTCCAACACCACGGACACGACCTCCATGCTCAGCTGTTCCGATAGCTTCGACTAATATGTCATGTCGTGCTTCTGGAACAAATGTACCTTCACGGGCCGCCACAATCAAATTATCCTACACAACATGAGCAACTTACATAAGCAAACACATTTAAATAACAACTCATGAGCAACTTACATAAGCAAACGCATTTAAACAAAACATATACTTATAATTTTCTCAGCAACTACTCTTGAAGCCTCAGAGGTGTACTCTTCATTAGGTCTTAATCGAGCCCTCTTCCATTTCTCATGTCTTGAAGGTGGAGATGGAATGTCACCATCTCCTCCTTCTTGTTGTTTTTCCTGCATGATCCTCTTCTCAAGTTTTCTGTAACCCCCACGAGACAATCTATGGGGGGTACATGTTTTTCTCCTTGTTCTGAATTCCTACTTCGCTTTTAGCCTGTTATTAACATAGTGAAAAATGTGTATGATTAGTATCTATAACTCATTAACATAACATTATAGGTTACATAAGACTAGTACTAACCTTGAATTCCTCAGAACAGCGTTTCTTCGCAAACTTGTGCCACACCTTCTTCGATAAAAAACTATACTGAATCCATGGAGGTTGAAGACCACTCTTAGGCTTCGTAATGTAGTCAGCCATGAGCCGTGACTTAAATCCCCTCCAACGAACACCGACATAAGTTATCCACTTTCTTTTCAATTTTGAGTCATCGGTAAACTCAAAATTCAACTACATTAAATCAATATATAAGTATGACTTAGAAACTATAGGTAGTGATATCAAATATATGAAAATTATAGTATGAAATACCTTAACGTCTGTCCATATGCTGTCTTTGACATTAACATCCACTTCTCTCCAATCATCAATCAGTATATCGACTTTGCTACGTGCAAGGAACGCAACATAACTCCTAAAAGTAGCGTAATGTGGACAATCCACTAATCTGTAGTGCGAATCAAACTCGATCGGAAGTTTTTCACCAGATGAGTTGCGGACTGATGTGAATTGGGGCATCATTGTGACACCTCTTTGTGATCTTTTCGATTGAGTATCAATCGTTGGAGTTGTATTCGCAGAACACTCAATCGTTTGAGCATCTTCGCTGCTTCCTGATGTAGAACTCGACAAGGTCGACATCTATGTTCAAAAACAACAACAACAACATGAACAACAATGGCAAATGAGTTTACTGTAGATGCATGGGGAAAATATTTTACGTACCTTAAACGTGACGACTAAGTAAACGATGTTGGTGTTGGTGTTGTTGTTGTCTTCCTTCCTTACGACAACGATGGTGTTGTTGTTATCTTCCTTCTCGACGGTGACGATGATGACGGCGGTGTTGGTAGGTGCGTAATCTTCTATTTTCTTCACGATCGTGACGATGATGACGAAAATGACAACAACACGGTGAAGAATGGATACTGATGATGCAAACTTTGGTTGAAATCGTGTATTGTTTCACAGTATTGAACGTTAGGGTTTAGGGTTGAAATCGTGTAACGTTTCGTCTGGTTTCTATTTTCAATGGAAAAAGGATACTGAAGAGACAATGAAACTAGCTAGCTTGGAGAATATTGAAAAGCTACTGCGACGGTCAACATTCTAAACTGTTATGATATATTATTTTCATAATGAAATTTCATATTAAAGCACCAGAGTTATATTTAGAATTAAAAATAAAAAAAAAACATACAAAATATATCACAACGGTGTAAATAAACAACCGTAGTCATAACTTTTAATTTTTTTTAATTAAAAGTAAATAAAAAAGAAAAGGCGTGCTTTAACATAAAAGGAATAATATATATGATGGCACTGAGGTTCGAACACATGAAAGCTTGATAGTATCACCATGGTTGATTTATCAATCGTTGTTATACACTGATAATCACCACGGTTGGTTTATCAACCGTTGTTATATACAGATAATTTTTATTCAATAAACAAATAAAATACAACCGCACCTTAGTTTAGATATGTCACAACGGTGTAGGGATGAACCGTTGTGAGCCTGGCGTCGTTGTTTATGCGTTTTGTAGTAGTGAGCGTTGGTAGATTTGCACAAATTGTCGAGTCTCAATTGTAGTATCAAATGTCAAAAGGCGCGCATCAGATGGTTGGAAGAAGGTGATGCAAATTCAAAGTATTTTCATGGCTGCATTAACAGGAGAAAAAAAGAAAACGAAATCAAGGCTATAGAAGTGGAGGGAAGAATGGAAACAGAAGTGGAGGGTATTAAAAAGGAAATTTATGATCATTTCAAAAACAACTTTGAGTATAAAGGAAATAGGGTGCATCCTGATAATATGGAGTTCCTGCAACTAGAGGAAGCAGATAAGGTCGGTTTGATTCTGGAATTCACAGAGGAGGAGGTAAAGATTGCGATTTGGGAATGTGAAAGTACTAAAAGCCCTGGTCCGGATGGAGTGAATTTTGGCTTCATTAAGTAATTTTGGGATTCGATCAAAGGCGATTTTTTGAGGATGATGGAAGAGTTCCATGTAAACGGGAAAATGGTTAGAGGTGCGAACAGCTCATTCATTGTGCTTATCCCAAAGAGAAAAATCCTCCCAAGGTATCCGAATACAGGCCAATTTCGCTAGTTGGTTGTATATACAAGGTTATCTCTAAGGATTTGGCAAATAGGTTGAAAAAGGTAATCTACAAAGTCATCTCGGAAACACAATCGGCTTTTATTGCGGGTAGACAAATTTTGGATGGGATTCTAGTGGCAAATGAGATCGTCGATGAGGCTAGGAGAAGGAAGAAAGAGGTGATAATGTTCAAAGTAGATTTTGAAAGAGCATATGATTGCGTCGATTGGAACTTTCTATTAGGATTGATGGGTAAGATGGGCTTCCCATTGAAATAGTGTAATTGGATTCATGAATGTTTAAGTTCCGCGACAATCTCGGTATTGGTAAATGGAAGCCCAACAGACGAGTTCAAGATGGGTCGTGGTCTTAGACAAGGAGATCTGTTATCTCCATTTCTTTTCGTAATCGTGGCAGAAGCTTCAATGTGATGTTATCAAAGACGGTAGAGGTGGATAAATTTCAAGGATATAAATTTGATGGCGGAAGTAAGGTGTTTTCCCACCTTCAATACGCGGACGATACCATGATTATCGGTGAGAAATCTTGGAATAATATTCAAACAATTAAGGGTTTGATCAAGTTGTTTGAGGTGATGTCCGGTTTGAAAGTTAATTTGCTCAAGAGTAAGTTAGTAGGGATCAATGTATCTAAAGGCTGGCTGGAGGCAGCAGCGAATATTCTAAAGTGTAGTACGAGTTCTGTTCCAATCTCGTATTTAGGGCTGCCTATAGGTGCTAATTCTAGGCGACTGGAAACTTGGGATGAGGTGATAAGAGTTGTGAATTCGAGGCTGTCTAATTGGAAGAATAAGCACTTATCCATTGGAGGTCGAGTAGTTATTCTTAAATCGGTCCTATTTACGATTCTGGTATACTATCTCTCTTTCTTCAAGGCTCCGAAAGGTATTATATCTAAATTAGAATCTATATTTAAACAATTTTTATAGGGGGGAGGTGAGTTAGGGAGGAAAATAAATTGGGTTAAGTGGGATCGGGTTTGTTCACCAATTGAGGCTGGGGGGTTGGGCATTAGAAGGATAGGGGCTTTCAATTCAGCTCTATTGGGAAAATGGAGATGGAGAATAATAACATAAAAAATAGGCATTTGGTATTCGGCTTTAGTAAATAGATATGGTTCGAATGTGGAGAGATTTTACTTGGTGGCAAGAAGTAGCCCAGGTTAGTGGAAGGAAGTGTGCAAGTTGAATTGTGGCAGGTTGGAAGAGACCTGTGAATATTCAGTGAGAGATGTGTATAAGAGCCTTGTGGCCGAATGAACAATGAGGTCGGGGCAGCCGTGGTCGAAGTTTTGGAACAAAGCAATTCCATCCAAAGTGTCGTGTTTAGTATGGAGATTAGTTCAAAACAGGTTGGCTTCCTTGGAAAATTTAGGTAGGAGAGGTATAGTATCGCAGGATCAGGTCAGGTGCTCGGGCGGGTGCGGGAGTGAGGAATCAGTAGCTCACATCTTCTTCGAGAGCCAGTGTTTTGCAGGTGTATGGAGCTCCATTTGCAAGTGGTTAGGAGTGTTAACAGTTCTACACAATGAATGATGGCAACATATGACTCAGTTTGAAAATCTGTTTGGAGACGGGAAATAAGTGACTATGAAGATTCAGGTGCTGTGGTGTGCTTGTGTTTGGTGTATATGAAAAGTGAGGAATTTTAAAACTTTTCGCAACAAAGAAATTCAGGTGCAAAAGGTGTTAGAAGAGGTAATTATTCTGTCATGGAGATGGCTAAAACTAAAAGCAAAAAGCATTCCGGATGATTTCACAGCGTGGTGGCTAAATCCCAAGCCTGCTTGGGTATTGCTTGATCAAGTGACAAGTTCGGTGGTTTCAAATGGGATCATGCTGTCGCAGCTGGACTGGGGTGTGATTACTTCTGTTCAGGTTGTTAGTGGACTCAGGTTTTTGTCAGGGGTGGATTTTCAGATCGGGTCATCGGGTTACTCGGTTTGCATTTTGGTTGGCTTCTGCTCAGACCAATATCAGCTCAGCACTGCAGCAACTTTTTTGTGGGGCAATTTATACTATTATTGTGAAGCTGCTTCTACCATTAGTTAATTGCAGGAGAATCAGTTTGAGTTCGTTGGAGGCATTGGCATCGATTGGTATTCTGGCCTGATTTGGTGGTTGTTTTGTTTTTAGCTGAAGGAAGAGTGAGTAATCAGTCTGGCGGATATGGCATCTCTAGGTGTTTAATACTTAGGATCTGTTGGAGCTCGATATAGCACTTTTTTCTTTCTGTTGGAACTGATTTATATTGTTACTAGTTGGCTCTAGCTAGATTGTAACTTGGTTGTCTTTGTCTATGTTGGAGGCCGGAGAGGTCTTAGTCTTCTGTGAGATTTGGGTCGAACTCATGCTGTGTCGAAGGAGAAGCTTTCATGTATTTCGACAGGAGGCAAGCATGCAGTCGAAGCTCGTTCATATGCTAATGTCTTAGAGTTACATACTGTAGTTGAAGTCTGTTCTAGTATGTATGTATTATCGAAATGTTATTCTGTCGAATTGGGCCTTGTGTTAAGGATCCAATTGTTTAGGTTTCTTGGGCTGCAAGTTACCTAGTTAGTCTATAAATAGGCTAGTACACTCAGGTTGTTGAGTGTGGCAAATTGTGATATTCACTTGTAATCATTTGTGACTTTAATGAGAAAGTGAATAGTAAACAGAATTTATATTTGCCCAATCCTTGTTGTTTCTTCTTCTTCTTGTTTTCTTTTCCGTTAAACCCTAACCCTTGTTTTGGTTCTTGATCATCAAGAAACCGTTTATACTTTGCTTAAAGATATCTTTTTTCACAACAAATTGGTGCGGTGAGCATGGAGAAGACGTCTTCAACAAAGTATGAGATTGAAAAGTTCACCGGAGTGAACGATTTCGGTCTGTGGCGCTTGAAGATGAAAGCCTTACTGGTGCAGTAGGGATGTTTGGAAGTGTTGAAGGGAATGGCAGCCATGGATGCTGCGTTAACGGAAAGAGAAAAGACGGCAATGATCGAGAAAGCACACAGCGCAATATTGTTGAGCCTTGGTGATAAGGTTCTCCGGCAGGTATCAAAAGAGACGACGGCGTCGGGATTATGGGTAAAGCTTAAAAGCTTGTACATGACCAAATCGTTGGTAAATCGTTTGTACCTGAAGCAAGCTTTGTATTCATTCAAGATGAGTGAAGACAAAGCCTTGGCTGAGCAGTTGGATATGTTCAACAAAATGATTCTTGATCTTGAAAATATTAATGTGAAGATCGATGACGAAGATCAAGCATTGTTGTTGTTATGTGCTTTTCCCAGACCGCATGCTCACTTCAAAGAAACCCTCTTGTATGGAAGAGAGTCCCTGACCTTTGAAGAAGTTCAAGCAGCCTTGTATTCGAAGGACCTGAACGAAAGAAAGGAGCAGAAACCTTCATCAGTTGGCGAAGGGTTATCCGTGAAAGGAAGATCGTCGAAGAAAGATGGTAGGTTTGACAAGAAGAAAGGAAAGATTCAACAGAAGTCTTATGGTGGTGATATGTATGGTATCAAATGTTATCATTGTAAGAAGGAGGGTCACACAAGAAAGGTGTGCCCTGAGCGCCTGAATAATCATGGAGGTAAGGACAATCGGAATGCAGCTATAGTGCAAGATGGTTATGAATCATCTGATGTCCTTGTGGTGTCGAGCAGCAACTCTTGCGAAGAGTGGATTATGGATTCTGGATGTACTTGGCATATGAATCCAAACAAGAATGTGTTTGAAGAATTATGTGATCAAGATGGAGGATCAGTGCTTCTAGGGAATAATAAAGCTTATAAGATTGCAGGTATTGGATCTGTTAGATTCAAGCTCCATGATGAGTCAATATGATTATTGACTGGGGTTAGGTTTGTACCTGACCTTAAGAGGAATTTAATTTCTCTTGGTGAATTCGACAAGAAAGGATATGTATTCAAAGGAGAGCAAGGTATCCTGAAAGTCATGAAGGGGTCGAAGGAAGTCTTGAGAGGCGTGAAGAAACAAGGCTTGTATACCCTTGAGGCTGAGGTTGTAAGTGGTTCGACAAATGTTGTATCCACGAGACCTGTGTCAAAGACAGAGTTATGGCACATGAGATTGGGCCATGTCAGCGAAAGAGGCCTGGTCGAATTGGGGATGCAGAACCTACTAGGTGGTGACAAAGTCGAAAAGCTGGAGTTTTGTGAATCTTGTGTATTTGGTAAATCCTGTAGGGTGAAGTTCAACAAAGGCAAACAAAGAACACATGGATCCCTTGATTACATTTATGCTGATCTTTGGGGGCCTGCAAGGAATCCTTCACACTCAGGTGCAAGGTATTTTCTATCCATCGTTGATGACTATTCCAGAAAGCTATGGGTATTCATTCAGAAGACGAAGGATGAAACTTTTGATAATTTCAAAGGTTGGAAGGTTCTGGTCAAAACTCAAACTGACAGAAAGGTTAAGAGGTTGAGAACTGACAATGGCCTTGAATTCTGCAACGAAGCGTTCGACAGTTACTGTGTTGAGTCTGGGATTGCAAGGCATAAGACTGTAGCAGACACTCCTCAACAAAATGGCTTAGCTGAGAGATTCAATTGAACGATCCTTGAAAGGGTTAGATGCATGTTGGTTAGTGCTAGATTGAAGAAGGTGTTTTTGGCAGAGGCTGTTTCGACAACAGCTTATCTGATAAATAGATGTCCCTCGACTGCGATGGGGATGAAGACACCTGAAGAAGTTTGGTCGGGTCATCCACCAGATCTTGACAAACTGAGAGTATTTGGCTGTTTAGCCTATGCTCACATTAGGCAAGACAAGGTCGAACCTAGAGCTCTGAGATGCATGTTCCTTGGATATCCTGGGGGAGTCAAGGGTTACAGGTTGTGGTGCCTAGAACCAGGTCACAGAAGATGTATCACAAGTCGTGATGTAGTTTTCAATGAGGTCGAAATGGCTTTCAAGAAAATTGGTGATGCTGGTCGAAGTGCAGAAATCTCTGAAGAGGAGCTGGAACAGGTAGAGATGCCTGTTGAGGTGGAGCATAATGATGCTGAAGTGCATAGCCCTGATGAAGTCGAAGAGCAAGATGCTGAAGAGGCTGAGGAAACTGTCGATGACTACCTACTGGCAAGAGATAGGTCGAGAAGAGTCATCAAGCCACCTCAAAGACTTGGTTATGCAGATCTTATAGCTTTTGCCTTAATCTCTGCAAGTGAGTTAATTGACGAAGAACCTAGAGATTACAAGGAAGCTATAAGGAGTTGAAACAAGACTGAATGGCGAAAATCCATGGATGACGAGATGAAATCTCTTCATGATAATAACACTTGGGAGCTGATTGAGAAACCTGCAGGAGCAAGGTTAGTCAGTTGTAAGCGGATTTTCAAGGTCAAGGAAGGAATCGAAGGAGTGATGTCGAAGCACTTTAAGGCGAGGCTGGTTGCTAGGGGGTTCACTCAGAAAGAAGGAGTCAACTTCAATGATGTGTTGCCTTATCAACCACTTAAGCTGAATATATTTCCCTCACTAAAGCTGTGAAAGAAGCATTGTGGCTTGAAGGTTTTGGAAAATAGCTGAAACTTCAAGGTCGAAGTATCACTGTTAAATGTGATAGTCAAAGTGCAATACACCTGTCGAAGAATTCAGCCTATCATGAGCGAACTAAGCACATTGATGTGAGGCTGCATTTCGTCAGAGAGATAATCGAGCGTGGTGAAGTCCAGGTGCTGAAGGTTTCGACTGAAAATAATGTTACTGATATGATCACCAAGACGTTGCCAAGTTGCAAGTTCTTCCATTGTATGCAGTTGATAAAGCTGCATGATGAAAGCTAGTTGATTCTCTTGTTGCTGAGTTAGATCCAAGGTGGAGATTTGTGAGATTTGGGTCGAACTCATGCTGTGTCGAAGGAGAAGCTTTCATGTATTTCAACATGAGGCAAGCATGTAGTCGAAGCTCGTTCACATGCTGATGCCTTAGTGTTACATACTGTAGTCGAAGTCTGTTCTAGTATGTATGTATTGTCGAAATGTTATTCTGTCGAATTAGACTTTGTGTTAAGGATCCAATTGTTTAGGTTTCTTGGGCTGCAAGTTACCTAGTTAGTCTATAAATAGGCTAGTACACTCAGGTTGTTGAGTGTGGAAAATTGTGATCACTACGCCAAACAAGAGAAAAGGGGGCGCTTTTTTTGGCCTATGACAGCGCTTAAAAGCGCTGTCTAAGCCAGCGCTGTCGTAGGTAAAGACAGCTCTTTTTTATTTATGAAAAAGCGCTATCTAAAAGGGGACTTTAGACAGCGCTTTTAAAAGCGCTGTCTAAAGTATACGTTAAAAATTTAAATTTTTTTTTTATAAACTTTAGAAAGCGCTTTTTCATTCAAAAGCGCTCTCTAAAGGTGCTTTTAGACAGCGCTTTTTCATTAAAAGCGCTCTCTAAAGCTGGACTTTAGACAGCGCTTTTGAAAGCGCTGTATAATGTATAACCTTAGACAGCGCTTTTTTATTAAAAGCGCCCTCTTTTGTCTACGTAAAATTTTGAAGATTTTTTTTAAAAATCCCATTTTAACCATTTTTTTTATGCAGAAACCTGTATAATTCACATTTCCATAAACCTTAATAATTCACATTTCAATAAACCAGTATGGATATGCATTTCCATCAACAAATTCTATTTCAAAACTAGAATTTACATTAATGCCGAATTCGCACAAATTCTATAAACTAGAATTTGTACATTTCAATAAATTAGAATTTACATGCAGAATTCGCACAAACTAGTATGGATATACATTTCTATTGTATGGTTTCAAACCTGTATAGAATTTACATTTCAATAAACTAGAATTTACATTCACCAAACTATACAATCAAGAAAGAATTCTTCTTGCAATAAAAAATTTGCACAATTCCTCCTTAGTATCTTGCAATTGTTTCCTCGTGTAATAAGGACACGCCATATCATTGAAATACTACATAACAAAACAAAATACACATTATTTAGTTAAAAGTAATAAATTATATATATGACATATCCAATAAATATTAAAATAAATCCTAAGTTATAAAACCATGCATACCGTGATAGAAATCACCAATTGTCCCATTTGAAGGAATCTCCACTTTGATCCATGTAATATTGGTTGCTCTAGCCCGTGCTACTCGTGTGTTTCTTCCTGGTTACTAGACATTTGACCTATAAGAAAGAAAAAAACAGAAATTAAATGACAAATATAAAAATCCATAATCCTAATCTACTGAATGATATAAGCTATATTGAATGATATAAGCTATAATTTTACAACTAGTACCTTTTTCACTAACGTCTCTTTCTTTTCTTGTTTGGAGTATGTTCTACCCGTCTCTTAACAACACGGACGGTTGGATTGATCCAAATACCCTCATTATGATCATTTCTAGTATATGATTCATTCGCTATAATATTTTCATCTTGATCATTTCTAGTAAATGATTCAATATCAACATCAATATCACCTTGATCTCCAACGTTTTCATCAATTACTTTGTTAGATAAAAGCACTATAGACCATTTTGTACTTGTCGGATCAGTGACATAGAACACTTGTTTAGCTTGAGAGGCTAGAATAAAAGGCTCATCTTTGTACCCCACCCTATTAAGATCCACTTGCAAAAATCCTGACTTATCCATTCGTACGCCATTATTATTTTCAACCCACTTGCAACGAAATATAGGAATCTGAAACTTCTCATAATCAAACACCCAAATGCGCTCGATAACCCCAAAATATGACAGATTTGCAAATTTGGGGTTTAAGTCTTTCACACTTGAAATGTGCATTGCTTCAGCTACCAAGGTGACACCACTATTTTGCATAGTACTTTTATCATCTTGTTCTTTGGTATAAAATGTGTATCCATTAATTGCGTATGCGCTATAAGAAAACACGACCATACTTGGACCATATGCTAAACATCTCAACCTTTCTGTTATTGAATCACGGTCTGAATAATACTTTGAATAAATATGATCCTTAAACCAAGGTATGAAACTTCGATTGTGCTCTCGTACTATCCAATTCTCATTTCTATTCGGATTTAAACCTCGGAGAACATCCTTGTGCATTTCAACATATGGCTCAACCTCATTCTCATTGTGCAGAACATACAAATGCACTTGATCCCGTCCGACCCTTGATACTGTCACAACTTCATTTCCAATTAACTGTTTTCCTTCTTTTTTTTCGACAATATGAGATTTGGGGAGTCCAATTGATTGTACATTGGACAGATATTCAGTACAAAACTCTACCGCTTCTTCAACAATGTATCGTTCGGCAATACAACCCTCTGGTCGACTTCGGTTTTTCACATACCCTTTTAATATTTTCATATAACGTTCAGCAGGGTACATCCATCTCATATAAGCCGGTCCACACAATTGTGTCTCTTTCACTAGATGAACAACTAGATGAACCATTATGTCAAAAAACGAGGGAGGAAAATACATTTCAAGATCACACAAAGTAATAACAAGTTCTTTTTGCAATGTTGGTAAGATCGCAGGATCGATCACCTTACTGCAAATTGACTTGAAGAAAAAACACAATTTAGTTATTGCGCTTCTTACTTTTTCTGGTAGAATAGAACGTATACCTATTGGTAGAAAATGTTCCATTATAACATGACAGTCATGCGTCTTTAAACTCTTTAACTTGAGGTCTTTCATAGACACAAGTCTTCTAATATCTGAAGAGTATCATTCTGGAACTTTAACTTCACTTAGAAACTTTTGCTGGAGACAACTTTTTCTTATATCGAGAGACACCACATTTAGGACACTCATTTAACGATGCATACTCATTTCGAAACAATACACAATCGTTTGGACATGCATGTATCTTATCATAGCTCATGCCAATAGAGCACAACATCTTTTTGGCCTCATATGTTCGATTGGGAAGAACATTATCCTCTGGAAGCATATCTTTCATAAGGGCCAATAATTCTGTGAAACTTTTATCCGACCATCCATTGCCCGCCTTTAAGTTGTACAACTTTAATACCGCAGACAATCTTGTAAATTTGGTGCAACCATTATACAACGGTTTCTCTGCATCACTTACCAACCTCTCAAACATTTTGGGACAATCCTTAAGATCTTCTTCAAGTGCTTCTGCAATCTCTTCGACTCGATCAGAATCGTATGTATCTGTGCCATTGTCGTATGAAGCGTAGGCCGTATTATCCCCCGATTCAACATTCCCGTTAATTTTCTCGCCATGCAAAGTCCAACATGTATAACTTCTATCAATTCCACTCCTCAATCAATGCGATGCCAACTGAACCGCGTCAACCCGACTCCCAAAACAGCAACCTAAGCAAGGACATATCATTCGACTAGGGTCTTTGGCGTGCGCAACAGCAAACTTAACGAATTCCGATACCCCATTGTCGTACTCTTTCGACAATCGACTTGAAGACATCCATTTCTTATCCATAGTTATACTAATTAAACTAAACAAAAACAAAAAGAAAAAATGTTATACCTGTAGGGAAACGATCCGACTTTCACACTTTGAACACAAGTAACCCCTATACACGTATCATAAAATGAAATATCATTAATTGACCAATTATGAGTCATAACTTGATAAGTGGCAACATGTAATCATAAACAAGCAACAATTAGAGGTAAACACCTACATAAGTATAAAGTAGACAATAAACTTATAACAAAAAGTCACAAGTTCTAGAAAATAAAAGAAATGAACTTGGAAAAAAAGGATAGACCAAACACAACACAACTAGCGAAATACAATTTCAATCAATACTAGGTTGTTTATACTAATCAACTTTGTCAAATATACAATAAAAAATATTTAATAGTCATGAAATAACCTTCACAATTTCACAATGAGCTTATTATAAAAAAAAAAAATACTTTTTCGTAAAAATATACATGAAAAATAAAAGAAAAAAGATTCTGCAACAATAAAAGAGGAAGCTTTTATCCTCATCGTGAAAACTTTTTCGTTTTCGTTTTCAGAGAAATGAATAGTAACAACGAAATGAATAATAAAAGAGAAATGAAAAATAAAAGAGTACCTTATTCGTTTTCGTTTTCAGAACGATTTGAGAAATGAATAATAAAAGAGAAATGAATGATAAGAAAATAAGAACAACAACAACAACGTTTTCACGAACGGCAATGGCAATGGCAATGGCAAGAACGACGGCGAGGGTTTAGAGAAACGGTCGAGAGAGAGAGAGAGAAAATGAATAAAAGTGTCTCTGAAAATGTTTAGAATTGTTTTATATTTTAATTAGTAAAGGACTTTAGAGGGCGCTTTTCCTTATAAAGCGCTTTCTAAAGTGAAAATAATTAGAGGCCTATAAGAGCGCTTTCTAAAAGCGCTTTCTCTGAAAATGTTTAGAATTGTTTTATATTTTAATTAATAAAGGACTTTAGATGGCGCTTTTCCTTATAAAGCGCTTTCTAAAGTGAAAATAATTAGAGGCCTATAAGAGCGCTTTCTAAAAGCGCTTTCTAAGGTGGCCTTTAGAGAGCGCTTTTTAGAAGCGCTTTCTAAGGTGGCCTTTAGAGAGCGCTTTTCAGAAGCGCTCTCTAAAGTGACACCTATAACAACGCTTTTTGGAAAGCGCTTTCTAAGGTTTACCTGAAAATGTCAAAAAATATAAAAATGAGTCTGGGGCGAGCGGGATTCGAACCCCAGACTTAAAGCATGGCAAACAAACACACAAACCTCCTTGACAAGCGGTACTACGCCCTCATCCATTTTTTATACTCACTCCATAAATATATAAAATAAGGTGTCAACATATATATTTAAATATATTATTTGAATAATTTTAAATATAATTTAAAATAAATTAATATATAATTTAATATAATTTAAATATATTAAATATAATTTGATATATTAATATAATTTAAACTATATTTTAAATTATATATTAATATAATTTATATATATTAAATATAATTTAAATAAGTTGAAATGTTTGTGTTTAAAACATATATATTTAAATATATTATTTGAATAATTTAAAATATAATTTAAAATAAATTAAAATATAATTTAATATAATTTAAATATATTAAATATAATTTGATATATTAATATAATTTAAAGTATATTTTAAATTATATATTAATATAATTTATATATATTAAATATAATTTAAATAAGTTAAAATATTTGTATTTAAAACATATATATTTAAATATATTATTTGAATAATTTAAAATATAATTTAAAATAAATTAAAATATAATTTAATATAATTTAAATAAAATTAAATATAATTTGATATATTAATATAATTTAAAGTATATTTTAAATTATATATTAATATAATATATATATATTAAATATAATTTAAATAAGTTAAAATGTTTGTATTTAAAACATATATATTTAAATATATTATTTGAATAATTTAAAATATAATTTAAAATAAATTAAAATATAATTTAATATAATTTAAATATATTAAATATAATTTGATATATTAATATAATTTAAAGTATATTTTAAATTAATATATTTTAAATTTTATATTAATATAATTTATATATATTAAATATAATTTAAATAAGTTAAAATATATAATTTAAATATATTAAATATAATTTAATATATTAATATAATTTAAAATTCCTTTCTCTACCTAAAGGGCGTGGGTTCGACTCCCCCTTTTGCTATTTTTTTGTGATTCTTGATGTTTTTAGTAAATGACTTTAGAGGGCGCTTTTTCTTAGAAAGCGCTTTCTAAAGTGAAAAGAAATTGAGCCCTATTAGAGCGCTTTCTGAAAGCGCTTTCTAAGGTGGCCTTTATACAGCGCTTTTCAAAAGCGCTCTCTAAAGTGATACCTATAGCAGCGCTTTTTGAAAAGCGCTGTCTAAGGTGGCACTCTTTTACATTTTTTTACAGCGCTTTTTGAAAAGCGCTTTCTAAAGCCTTTCTTTTAAGGCGCTTTTTTTTAGCGAAATTTTTTTATTTTTTTTAGCAGCGCTTTTGCATAAAAGCGCTGTCTTTTTGCTGCTGTCTAATCATATTTTTGGCGTAGTGGATATTCACTTGTAATTATTTGTGACTTTAATGAGAAAGTGAATAGTAAATAGAATTTATATTTGCCCAATCCTTGTTGTTTCTTCTTCTTCTTGTTTTCTTTTCCGTTAAACCCTAACCCTTGTTTTGGTTCTTGATCATCAAGAAACCGTTTTATACTTTGCTTAAAGATATCATTTTTCACAACATCTTCATTGGTTTTTCTGTGGCTGCTCATCAAAGTCTTTGGTGTGTTGCTAGGCTTGTGGTGGTTCTTTTGTCTATGCTAGTATGATTATTATGTGCAGTGCCTGTCTTTGGTTTCAGTCAGGTTGAGTTGGATTGGCTTAGCAAATAGTGTTGCTGTCTTCCTGGAGTTGGCGTCAAGTTTATACAGTCTCGTCGGTTTCGATCAATGTCATCTTATTGAGTGAATTGGTTTTCGCCCTTCCGAAATTGATTCTGTCAAGGTAGCAGCATGTGTTTTTTTTGGGAGATGCCTTTCCTCTTGGTAGAGTTTTTTTGGCTGGCAGGGGATGGTTCCGTGACATCGATGTTTTTTGGCCATGCGACGAGTTCTGTTTCACTGGAGTTTGGGTGTTCCTGGTTTTGTTTGAACAAGTGGTTTACTAGAGCTTGGTGTCTTGTGTTTACATTATGAGCTGGTTTTATTGGCGGGGTTTGGTATCGTATTAGTTTGAGTGGTTATCATGTCAGCATTCCAGACAAGCATGTTGGTCTATTTATCATTCAGTGTTTCCGACTGGCTTCGTGTGCTTCTGTCTCTGGTGCGCTCGATGCGGCCTTTGGTGGTTTTTTGAGAGTTGAGTGTCATTAGCCGGTGGCAGTAGGTTTTTGGATTGTATAGGGGGTTGTCTTGGTTAGTGAGTTACTAAACAGTAGTAGTCTGTTTGTATCTGGTGCTCTATTTTATCTATTTTGGGCTTTAAGCAGTTGTTCAGTTTTGCCATGCTTAGAAGGCTAGGCATTCATTGGAAACTAGCTCCTGGATGTTATCTCCTTAGCTGTCTTACTGTAGTAGTTTTGGAGCTAGATTCTGGTTTGAGGTACATCATTTTGGTCTTGTAACATCTGCTGTATTTGGTTAACTTGAGCACTTCTTGTGCTAGTTTTCATTTTAATGCATTTGGCCTTTTTCAAAAAAAAAAAAATTACTGAGGGAGTGAGGTTATTTTAGAAAGGACAGGTGGATGGTGACATGAGGAAAGGTGAACGGTTGATGTGGCCTTGTTGTGTGAAAATAGAGAATTGGTGTTGCAACGTGTTAATCCTTTGGCAGTGGGCCCTGGAGTGGTCACTTCAGACCCAATCTCTTGTTCTCCTATTTGACTAAGAGGCCCAAATCCCAATATCGTGTTTTAAAAGTCTCTAGGTGAAATTTATGATAATCTAAAAATCCTTTTTCTCCCTTCCTATTATTCTGCCCTAATTCACTCGGTCAATAATCCTAGAGTTATTTCTTCCTAAAAATTGTTACCAATTATCATTCAAACATGATAATGTCGATGTGGAGGATAATTCTTCAAGATACTATGGTGGTTCGATCTTCTGTTGTGATTCTATTAACGATTTAGTGTCATACCTCTATTTAGTCTTACCTGATTTGCATGTGCATATTCTATTTTCAAATCATTTTCATCGTCATCATCGTCATTAATTAATTTATTTTTGGAAAAAAAGTCAAGTAAAACATTGATTATGTTGACTTTTGTTGCAAAAGTAGCATGCTTTGTTTGAAAATTCATCTGTACTATACATTTCATCAGCATTGTTTATCAAAGTCAAAATTTGATTTCTTGTTTTTCTTGTAACTTAGTTACATTTTAGATTTTAGTGTTATTTTCTTTTACTTTCAAAAAGGAGAGTAATCTAAAAAAGGGAATTAATTTAAGTCAGTTATTTTTCTATTTGTGTTTCATTTTTGTTTCACGAGCATTTTTATTTTCATAATTTTTTTTCCTTTATCTCTTTAATAAACGTTTCATTATCATTTAAATAATCTTTTATTATTATATTATCTTGTTAATAACTATTTATTAATCATCATATCATTTTTTTGTTAATGATATTTACTTCTTTTCCATTTTATTAATTTGTTAAATGATAAACTTGTAGGCGGAAAAATTTATCGATCGATTATATGAAATTAGAACATCAATACTTATTGGTTGAAGTCATGATTCGGAATTCCAAAAAGATGAATGATTGGATATTCCTCTGTATCTCACACTATCGTTCACAACTCTCAATAGGACAAACTGTGGAGCCGTCGGTTGTGTTTCTGATTCTTATTGTGATTACAGAGGGGACCTTAGTCATATAATATATATAACCTTAGTTCCTACCCATTATGGGCTCAAGGTTAAAACCCACACTTTTACCCACACTAATCAGGTTTCAGACACTCAACCTTTAATTAAAAGAGATCACTTAACCAATAAAAGGGCTTATATATTCACCCCATTAGAATCACGATTAACCCGTTTTATACAAATTAAACAACAATTGATTGTAGCCCATAAAAAGTTAGATAAATCTAACATTCTCCCACTTGGGCAAAATCATTTGTGTGATTTTATTTTAAAATGCATTATGAAAACGACTCTCGGGTTAATGACTAATTCCTTAAAATCCGGCCGCATTTTAAGGAAATGCATGATTCTAGGTGCAGTGTCTGAATATGACTTCATCCAACAAATGTCAAGTAGTATTGAATCACGACGATTATTATATCCTTCATTGAGATAAAACCTTATGTGGTTATAAATACTATAGACTCCATCAACTAGTCATCAATGTGAAGTGTGGCAAGAAGATAGCATCCCAATGTGATCCAACCACCAACTGCTATTTTCTTTGTCATACCTCACACTACTACAAAATGCGCAAACAACAACGCGCAAGTCACCATGGTTCTTCTAAAAACCGTGGTGATATCTCTAAACTTAGGCGCTAACTTTATATTATATTTTTTAATTAAAAATTTATAGGGTATAATAACGGTTGTAAGTATAACTGATATGATATAATCAATCTTTCATGAGTTCGAACCTCAGCTGTGGCAAAAATATATTTCATTTAAGTTAAGGCGCTCATTTCTTTTTTATTTCTTTAAAATAAGGGATATCACTACGGTTATTATGGGTAACCGTCGTGATATAGTTTGATATTATTTTAAAATATAAAATATACTTACGATTATAGTTTTAAACCGTAACGAAAAGTGATATTTTTTAATATATAAACGAAACTATCTGTTGCCCAGTTCATAACTGTCGTTTCTCTCTAAAGGAAACCCTAACAGAACCGTCTCCTCTTATGAATCTTAACCAATACTGTTACAAGTGAATGGAGAAAAGAAGCTTAACTACGTCAAAGAAAGGAAAAGACAACGCTTTTTTTGGCCTTTAACAACGCTTAAAAGCGCTGCCTAAGGTGGCGCTGCCGTAGGTAAAGACAGTGTTTTTTTTTATGAGAAAGCGCTGCTAAAGGCCTACTTTAGGCAGCACTTTACCTTTAAAAGCGCTTTCTAAAGTAGGCCTTTAGCAGCGCTTTTAACTGAAAAAACGCTTTATAAAGTGGGCCTTTAGCAGCGCTTTTTCTATCCTTTTATGCTTTCTATTGGCATCTTTAGGCAGCGCTTTCTCAGAAAAAAACGCTTTCTATTGTCCCCTTTAGACAGCGCTTTTGAAAGCGCTGTCTAATTTATTTTTTATTTTCACCTTTAGGCAGCGCTTTCTCAGAAAAAGCGCTTTCTATTTTTCCCCTTTAGACAACGCTTTTGAAAGCGCTTTCTTTTTTATTTTTTATTTTCACTATAGGCAGCGCTTTTTCTTAAAAGCGCTTTCTTTTCTTCATGTTTTTTTAATGATTTTTTTTAAAAATCACATTTTCCTTCTTTTTTATGCAGAAACCTGTATATTTTCCTTCACATTTTAAGCCATTTCCATTAACCATTTCTAATCCTTATAAATCACATAAACCATTCTAATCCATGATTCACATTTTAGGCCATTTCCATTAACCATTTCCATAATTAAACCATTCAAATCCATAAACCATTCACATAATAATTAAACCATTCTAATCCATAAACCATTCACATAAACCATTTCCATAATTAAACCATTCTAATCCATAAACCATTAACATAAACCATTCACATAATTAAACTATTCTAATCCATAAACCATTCACATAAACCATTCACATAATTAAACCATTCTAATCTTATAACTTCTAAAGATCTCCTAATATACAACAACTTCCAAAACTATACAATTACACTCCATAACTACACACCAACTTCCATACCTTATATGATTCTTTTCTCAATAAGGTATTCACACAATTCCTCCTTGATTTCTTCCAATTTATCTTTCGTGTAATGAGCACACGTGTATTCATCAAAGTACTACATAACAAAACACAATATGCATGATTTAGTTTAAAATAATAAATTATATGAAATATCCGATAAGTATTAAAATAAATCCTAAGTTATAAATCCATACCATGATAGGAATCTCTAATCGATCCAAATGAAGGATTTCTCTCATAAACCTCAAAACGAAATAACCGTAGTCTATACCATTACGCTGACGAGGACACTACACATAGAAAAACAAATAAGAATTAATATATAGTTGTCTTGTGTTATCAAGTAGCATCACTATTATAAGCAACATTGTGAAAATTAATATACCTCCACTTTGATCCATGTAATGTTGTTTGCTTTAGACCGTGATACTCGAGCTTCTCTTTGTGCTCGGTATACTAGTATTGTTCTATAAAAGAAAAACATAAGTTTAGAACAATCTCACAGAAATAATTAAATATACAAATACACACAAATATTTAGAAGAATCTCACTTACGTTTCAACCAAATCCTTCATATTCTGATATGTTGTCCAATCATGATCTAATGAATTTAGATAATACACCACTTCTCTTATAGGATTAATAGCAACCAACAACCAGTGTCCACTGTAAAATATAACAAAAGTTTAATTGGATAATTTCTACGCAAAAGATACAAAGATCAGAATGAAATTAGAATGAAAATCTTACCCGTTTTCAGTATTATACGGTAAAAGATACAAACTTTCTGTACTGCTGGCCATAAATCTCTCGAGTAAGTGACCTCTTACTGAATTTGGATCAATAGCAATTGCCGGTGCATTGACACGGGCGCAAGACAAGAAATAGAATATGTTTGACAATTGATTCCCGCACATCAATTTGTCATACATGCACCTTAAATAAAAACATAATAAACATTAGACTATTTTCATTAAAATGTGTAAATAAATTGTTCAACTAATTAAATAATAGATTGATCGGAGTACCAGATGTAGGAATACATAACACCGATGCCTAATTCAAGATGCCGAAAAATCTGTTCCATGTCCTCTTTTACAATTGTTTCGGAATGAGGAAAACCAAAAACACCTTCGTCCATGTCTATTTGATGAATAGCACCATCCATCAAATCTATTGTTGCCACAAGTGTTTCAAGACACATCCGAAAGCGAGGTGTAAGAGCTCTTTTTGCCTGCCCGGTCTTTGTAGAAGCTCTTTTCTTGCTGGCTTGTTGTGAAACTTGAGCAAGAACCTAAAAATCATATAAGTTAGGTAAAGTAGAAAATCATGAAGCTTTTGAATTCGGATCATAGAATAACACTTTCAATGTACCTCTTTTTGTGATGCAACAGACTCGTTGTGCGGCAAAATCCCTTTATCCTTAGATGCGGGTTTTGTAGGAGTCTAACATTATCATGTAAAAAAATGTACGTAATGGTTCATAATGATTTTCATAATGGTTCATAATTGACATTTGAATACTAAAAGATTCATAATGGTTTTCAACATACCTCATCATCTATGAAAATGAGGTCTAATGGCCATGCAACAAACGATCCTATTGCATCCCGCAACAATGTTGTCTCTGAAACAACGTCAGGTATCGGTAGCAACGCATCCAGCTCTAATGCAATATCAACCGATACTTTCAGATATCCATCAGGTAGCGGTTTATGGTGAAGTAAATCTCCCAAAGTGTTATGCACTTTTCCCTTGCCAACTATGCGATAAGTCGGTGACGATAAATACAGCTGACAAGATGAAATGCCCTAAACCAATAATAAATATGTTACTGTTAATGTGTATATATGTCAATTAAAATGAATGGGCTAATTTTATTTCATAATAACATACATAATTACCTCAGGAATTTTCTTTTGACAATTGATACTAGCTTTGTCACTAGTATCTTTCAACTCTGAACCATGCTTTTCCGCCTCACATCTCTCTTTATCCTTTTGCAATTCACGGACTTGCGCTTTTAATTCCTCCAACGATTGCATCACTTCTTGATTGCTAGGATTTTTTCTCTTTGGATGCTTATACAAGGAAGATGGAGTCACACCAAATCCTTTACCCCTCACCCGACCGGAATACTCAGGAACATTTAATACTCGACTAAGTATGCTCCTGCAATCCTCCTCACCCGTGGTTAAGGATTTAGATAGAGTCTCCTGAAATTCATTGACATATCAAAAATTATTAGTGGGGATTAAAAATTAATTATATTTTAATAAAATTTTGATTAACTTAAAGACATAATGTTATACTTACACATTCGGTATAAACATGTTGAACATCTTCCCTAACAACTCCATCCTTGCCCACACGAGCTTCCTTCCACAAAACATGTTCCGGAAGTGATGTTTCTACACTTTTCGTCTCTTCTAACTACACATTGAGATAAATAATAAGATCATCAATTATAGCACAATAAGACAATTAATAAAATCATAGCATTTATATATACTTACCATTTTTTGCTGTAAGCGTGCATATCCCAAACACCCTTTTCTGTATGGATACGCGGGTTTTTATGCTCTTTTACGATTAATGGCACTCAATTCCTGGATAAACAAGTTTAAGTCATATCAGAATAAACTAATGCAACAAGTATATAATACAATTAATAGACATGACAAATTAACATTACATTGAATTTTTTGGTTTTTCGTTTGGCAACAAAAGTGCCCCATTCTTCAGGTGTAATCAAGTCCGCATACAACTGTGAAAGTTCTGCTTCAACAATTTTTTTTTCTCATCCCTAAGATATTTGTTTGATAACATAGTTCGAAACCCTCTGTGTCTTTTTCCGGCCAATTGAAGATAATACTTTTTTTGGCTTTCATCAATATTAAAAGACCTCTACAAAAAAACATACACATAGAGTGTGTTAGTATAAGTAAATTAAAGACTTAATCGTCAACAAAAATCTAATAACATCAATCATATTTGGTAAGTACCTGTATCTCAGTCCATATTTTATCTTTACTAGCTTGCAACAATTGATTCCTCCAATTATCACTGGTGATTGGAATGTGCTGACGGACAAGGGAACCTATGTAACTAGTCAACATTGAACCGTTTGACTCAATTAGTTAGTTTTCATCACTCCAATGTACATCAAATTTGATCCCTTTATCTCTTGCACGGATGATTGACTTCATAATAGTTATTCCTCGTTTAATTTCACTTTCTACATTCTGAGCTTCATTTGTATCATGTGTCTCGTGTGAGTCTTCCTGGTTACTAGCCATTTGACCTGTAAGAAAGAAAAAACAAAAATTAAATGACAAATATAAAAATCCATAATCCATAATCCATTGAATATATATAACATGACAACTATTTAATATTATTGAATGACATAAGCTATAATTTTATAACTAGTACCTTTTTCACTAACGTCTCTTTCTTTTCTTGGTTGGAATATGTTCTACCCGTCTCTTAACAACACGGATGATTGGATTGATCCAAATACCCTCATTATGATCATTTCTAGTATATGATTCATTCGCTATAATATTTTCATCTTGATCATTTCTAGTAAATGATTCAATATCAACATCAATATCACCTTGATCTCCAATGTTTTCATCAATTACTTTGTTAGATAAAAGCACTATTGACCATTTTGTACTTGTCGGATCAGTGACATAGAACACTTGTTTAGCTTGAGAGGCTAGAATAAAAGGCTCATCTTTGTACCCCACCCTATTAAGATCCACTTGCAAAAATCCTGACTTATCCATTCGTATGCCATTATTATTTTCAACCCACTTGCAACGAAATATAGGAATCTGAAAATTCTCATAATCAAACACCCAAATGCGCTCGATAACCCCAAAATATGACAGATTTGCAAATTTGGGGTTTAAGTCCTTCACACTTGAAATGTGCATTGCTTCAGCTACCACGGTGACACCACTATTTTGCATAGTACTTTTATCATCTTGTTCTTTGGTATAAAATGCGTATCCATTAATTGCGTATGCGCTATAAGAAAACACAACCAAACTTGGACCATATGCTAAACATCTCAACCTTTCTGTTATTGAAGCGGGATCTGAATAATACTTTGAATAAATATGATCCTTAAACCAATGTATGCAACTTCGATTGTGCTATCGTACTATCCAATTCTCATTTCTATTCGGATTTAACCCTCGGAGAACATCCTTGTGCATTTCAACATACAGCTCAACCTCATTCTCATTGTGCAGAACATACAAATGCACTTGATCCCCTTCGACCCTTGATACTGTCACAACTTCATTTCTAATTAACTTTTTTCCTTCTTTTTTTTTCGACAATATGAGATTTGGGGAGTCCAATTGATTGTACATTGGACAGATATTCAGTACAAAACTCAATCGCTTCTTCAACAATGTATTGTTCGGCAATACAACCCTCTGGTCGACTTCGGTTTTTCACATACCCTTTTAATATTTTCATATAACGTTCAGCAGGGTACATCCATCTCATATAAGCCGGTCCACACAATTGTGTTTCTTTCACCAGATGAACAACTATATGAACCATTATGTCAAAAAACGAGGGAGGAAAATACATTTCAAGATCACACAAAGTAATAACTATTTCTTTTTGCAATGTTGGTAAGATCGTAGGATCGATCACCTTACTGCAAATTGACTTTAAAAAAAAACACAATTTAGTTATTGCGCTTCTTATTTTTTCTGGAAGAATAAAACGTATACCTATTGGTAGAAAATGTTCCATTATAACATGGCAGTCATGCATCTTTAAACTCTTTAACTTGAGGTCTTTCATAGACACAAGTCTTCTAATATCTGAAGAGTATCCTTCTGGAACTTTAACTTCACTTATAAACTTACATAATACTTTTTTCTCCTTTCTAGATAGAGTATACGCAGTAGGTGGTAGATATGTTCGTTTTCCTTTCTTCAAGGTTCCTAATTCAGTTCTTATCCCCATCGCTATCAAGTCCTTTCTTGCTTTAAGGTCGTCCTTAGACTTTCCTTGTATATTGAGTAACGTACCAATAACACTGTCAAATACGTTTTTTTCAATATGCATAACATCGAGAAAATGTCTTACATACAACGACTTCCAATATGGCAGTTAAAAAAAATTGACCTCTTCTTCCACCCTCTCTTGACAAGTGTATGTGCAAAAGGCTTGCCAAACTGAGTACTCACATCTTTCACCTTTTCAAAAATTTGATCACCTGTCAATATAGGTGGAGCTCTACCTTGTTATGGCTCTCCATTGAATGCTTTTCTCCAATCACGGTAGTGATGATTAGAATTTAAGAATCTACGATGACCGAGAAAGACATTCTTCTGACCAAACTCCAATCGTGTCGAATCTGTTTTATCTTCACAAATAGGACACGCACATTGACCTTTTATGCTGTACCCTGATAGATTTCCGTAAGCTGGAAAATCATTAATTGTGCCAAACAACATCGCCCTCAAGTTGAAACTTTCTTTCCTATACCCATCATAAACCTCCACACCGTTCTCCCACAAAAACTTTAAATCTTCGATTAAGGGTGCCAAGTATACGTCTATGTCATTCCCTGGTTGTCTAGGCCCAGAAATTAACATAGATAACATCATGTACTTATGCTTCATACATAGCCATGGAGGTAGGTTATAAATCATAATGATCACAGGCCAAGTGCTATGTGAGATACTTTGAAGACCGTGTGGGTTCATTCCATCAGTAGATAATGCCAAGCGAAGGGTTCTTGCTTCTTTTACAAATTCAGGATAATCATCATCAATTTTCATCCACTGTGGTGAATCTGCCGGATGTCGAAACTTTTCATCAATAATTCTTTCATCTACATGCCAAGTCAAGTGTCTTGAATCGGTCTCACTACGAAACATGCGTCTAAATCTCGGAATTATAGGAAAATACCATAAGACTTTTGTTGGAGACAACTTTTTCTTATATCGAGAGACACCGCATTTAGGACACTCATTTAACGATGCATACTCATTTCGAAACAAAACGCAATCGTTTGGACATGCATGTATCTTATCATAACTCATGCCAATAGAGCACAACATCTTTTTGGCCTCATATGTTCGATTGGGAAGAACATTATCCTCTGGAAGCATATCTTTCATAAGGGCCAATAACTCTGTGAAACTTTTATCTGACCATCCATTGCCCGCCTTTAAGTTGTACAACTTTAATACCGCAGACAATCTTGTGAATTTAGTGCAACCATTATACAACGGTTTCTCTGCATCGCTTACCAACCTCTCAAACATTTTGGGACAATCCTTAAGATCTTCTTTAAGAGCTTCTGCAATCTCTTCGACTCGATCATAATCATATGTATCTGTGCCATTGTCGTTTGAAGCATAGGTCGTATTATCCCTCGGTTCAACATTCTCGTTAATTTTCTCACCATGCAAATTCCAACATGTATAACTTCTATCAATTCCACGCCTCTTTGAATGCGATGCCAACTGAACCGCATCAACCCGACTCCCTAAACAGCAACCCAAACAAGGACATATCCTTCGACTGTGGTCTTCGGCATGCGCAACAACAAACTTAATGAATTCTGATACCCCATTCTCGTACTCTTTCGACAATCAACTTGAAGACATCCATTTCTTATCCATAGTTATACTAATTAAGCTAAACAAAAACAAAATAAAAAATATTTACCTGTAGGGAAACAATCCGACTTTCACACTTTGATCACAAGTAACCCCTATATATAGCAAATTCAATAAATTAGTTCTCAATCATTGCAAGCAATGCTCATCCATCATAGCAGTTCATTCAAAGCAGTTCATTCAAATGGTTTTACTAATTAAGCTAAACAAAAACGTTAATTATTCACGCAACTATAGCAAAAGAACAACTAATTACTTGTAGAGAAGTAATCAAGTTCTGGACCCACACAATGTAAGATTCCTCCAATGATCAGACTTTCACTCAGCACCTGTAAAACAATCATACTATCAATATCAATCCAACTTTTCACTTTTCAATGTCTCTTCAACAAGATATATCCTATGCCAAATTCTAATAGTAATTTATTCAAAAATTCTACATAATATATATTGACTCAATCCTATGCCTCAAAATTCTTCAATCTAAGTTGTGTTGTATTTTATATTTTCAACAAATATCTCATTCCAATAATGTTTTCTAGAACCAACATGTGTGTTACAGCATATGAACCCTCAAGAACCTATGCATATTTCTATTATTTCCTATACATACACAAATAAGAAAAGTATTATTACAATTACCACGTTGACACCACTTCCATCTCCATATGCTAACAATGAAACCTATGAAATTGAGCTATTTTATGATGATTGATGATGACGCATGTTAATTAATCTTAGAAATTGAGCTAACTGTTGCTTTTAACATGACTACACAATTATATACAATTTAACAAATAATGCAAAAGACAATTGATATTTTTACATAAAGATGCCATTAACTAATTTTGTTCTATGACTCATTACATCATTAAATAAATTATCAATTTCCTCGCCTATATCATCAAAGAGCTTTTGTAACTCACAACTCTCTGCAAATCTTTGGCTGCATTATGTCTTACTTTATCAGCAGCAACAAGGTGAGCAACAACATAATTAGTAACAACAAAAAAACAAAGTAAACAAGTTCATTTATAACTACAACAACCCTAAACAACACAGAGTCAATACAACATGATTCAATACAACATGAGCAACATTCAAGAACCAACATTTCTTTGTTCAAGAAATCTCAAGAACCAACATTCAAGAACCAACATTCAAGAACCTAAAATATGATGACAGTAACTCTCAAGAACCAACATTCAAGAAAATAGGCTAAACTTAAACTCTAACATCTCAAGAAAACCTAAAACGGTCGGAGAAGAATGCGTACCTGCACGATAGCGGTCGAAGAAGAATACAAAATGGCTCTTCTTCGTTTTCGTTTTTTGCTTCTTCTTCTTCTTCGAACGAAAATGAGTAGCAGACAGTCGATAATGGAAAAACTGCAGAGTGAACGGAAAAAATAAGAGATAACGGTCGGAGAAAGGAAGAAGGAGAAAGGAATAACAGTCGCGAGAGTGAAAATGATTAGAAAAATTGATTAGGGCGCTTCTTAAAATGTGGTGTTTTTTAATTTTTAATTAATAAATGACCTAAGACAGTTCTTTTGAAAAGCGCTTTCTTAAGTGCTATAATTAGCAGCGCTTTTTCCTTATAAGGGCTTTCAAATGTGGGGCCAATTTAAGGCCTTTAGCAGCGCTTTTTCAAAAGCGCTTTCTAAGGTTAACATTTAACAGCGCTTTTAGAAAGCGCTTTCTAAGGTTATACCTTTAGTAACGCTTTTAGAAAGCGCTTTCTAAGGTTATACCTTTAGCAGCGCTTTTATAAAAGCGCTTTCTCAGGTGGTGTCTATGTAAGGCCTTTAGCAGCGCTTTTAGAAAACGCTTTCTAAAGGTAGCCTTTAGCAGCGCTTTTATTTAGCGAATTTTTTCCAAAACTTATAGCAGCGCTTTGTAATAAAAGCAATGTATTTTTTGTGCTACCAAAAGCGAATTTTGGCGTAGTGTTAAAGGATATCTGACGGGAGCAATGTCCGACGCAAACTCCTACGGCGGCGAAGATGGTATGTTCTCCTGCTCTCTTCTTTCTACTCTTCTTCTGGATGTTGTTGATGTTTAGAATTTAGGATTATTGTTTTAGGGTTTGGTTTTAGGATGCTGTAGTAAACATTATGTTATTGATGTTTTAGGGTTAAGTTTGATTTTTGTTGGGTTTCCTTGTAGATACATGGTGATGATGGTGGTAACAAGCGTATACTATGGTGAAGTTTCATGTGGTTTTTGTAGCCTTGAAGAAAAAAATAAGAAGTATGAAGTTATTGTATAAGCTTCATCCACCTTATATTTCTTCTTCATTGCTTCACAAACTAGATGAACTTGATATATCGTAATTTGTTGCAGTTCCACGATTATTTTCAATAAGAGGTGTGTTATTAACTCAATGTATCTTGATTTGTTACAGTCCCACTTGGGGTTTTGTTGCTTAAATAATGTATGTTTTTTTATTGTGTTGCATGGATTTGTTGTATGTTGTTGTTGTTGACAAATGTTCTCAAAACAAGAAGAAAACATTGCTAAGTCACAAGATATAAGCTTCTTGTGAGTTAGCAATGTTTTGTTCTTTAAATTCTTATACAAGTTGACAAGTTTAGTTTATTATATACTATGTATATTGTTTGTTTCACGTACCTTTAATGAAAATGCAATCATTTATATTGACATAGAAACTTATATTTTGAAAATTAAGATCTATTTGAAAACCAACCTATATCAATCAATGTTTTTCAAATCGCATTCGTCTCATTCAGCACATTATATGTTCCTTAACACATAATATATGGTTCAATGGTCTGTTTGCTTGAATTCATCGATATAATTAACAATCCCGTTGATAAGGGACGTTGATGAGGTAAAATATAATAAAAGATATCGATGCATTAAAGGAATCAAACCATTGAACCGTATATGTGTTAAAGAACATAAAATGTGCAGAATGAGACGGATTCAATTCGGAAAAAATTGGTGTGTTTAAGTTGGATTTCAAGAATAGTTTAATTTTCAATTTATATATTTCTTTAAATAGGTGTATGGTAAACCAAGCAATATACGTTGGTATATAATAAACTATGGGTACTTTCCACGACGATTGTCTACATTAACTGTGATCTAATGTAATTTATTTGCTGTTGCTGGGTTTCGAACCCAGTACCTTATGTATCACAACGGTTGTTAAGCATAACCGTTGTGATATACCGCGCGCTTTCCAGAATATAACAACGGTCCAAGGGCCGTGATTATAAGTAGCGTATTTACCACAAAACTCTACATAATAACGCCTTGATTTGCGTTATTATATGTATTTTTTAACCGTTGTTAAAGGTGTTTTCCATAGTAGTGTCAGCTCCAATATGGCATCGATCACCGGTATAGTGATCACGAAGACACCGAGCTCAAAATTATAACCATGCCTCAAACTCCAAACTAGTGTCGACCATAGGCACGGTGGTCCCAATGACACTAAGTCCCAATTTTAACAATTTACATATAAATAAACAATGAAAAATAATAATACCAATATTCATTGTAATATCAATTATTCAAAATAGAAAATACTTGACAATCCGATACTTAAAGTGTCCAAAATAAAATACAACATGATAAGAAAATGGCATAAAGAACAAACTCCCACTAACCAAGTACATCAAAAGAACTCACAATGCCCATGCTCTCAACATGGTTTTTGAACACAATGGGCCTAAGTCCCTTAAATAGGGGATCAACTAGCATGAAATCAGTACTAATGTACTCAACAACGATATCATTTTTCTTTACAAGATATCTGACTGTCAAATACTTCAATTCCAAATGCTTAGAACCGCTAGAAGTTTTATTATTCTTAAAGTAGAATACAGCTACACTGTTATCACAATGAGGCTTTAGTGGCTTTGCAATGGAATCAACAATTTGAAGTCCAGTCACTAAATTTCTCAACCAAACAGCTTGAGTGGCAGCAGCATAACAAGCAACAAACTATGTCTGCATAGTAGAAAAGGCGACAAGAGTTTGCTTTTTACTCTTCCATGATATCGCACCTCCAGCCAACAAAAAAATGTAACCAGAAGTAGATTTCCTATCATCAACACACCCAGCAAGATCAGAGTCAGTATACCCAACTATTTCCAAGTTGTCAACTTTCCTAAGATTAAGCATATACTCTTTAGTTCTCTACAAATATCACATCAATTTCTTAGCAACAATCCAATGATCATTCCCAGGATTAGACTGGTATCGTCCCAAGACACCAACTATGAAAGCAATGTCAGGCCTAGTGCATACTTGAGCATGCATCAGGTTGCCCAATGACCTGTCGAAGGGTTTTCCGGTCATCTCTGCCCGCTCAATCTCATTTTTAGGACATTGATCTTTACTGAATTTGTCTCTTTTAGTAATTGGAACATCTCTTGGCTTACTGTTATGCATATTAAACCTCTCTAGAACTCTATTAATATAAGCCCTCTGCGACAAGCCAAGTACACCACATGATCTATCTCTGTGTATTTCAATTCCCAACACAAAAAATGATTCACCAAAATCTTTCATGTCAAAGAACTTGGTTAGCATAAGTTTGGTCTCATGAAGTAGACCTAGATCACTACTGGAAAGCAAAATATCATCAACATATAACACAAGAAAGATGAATTTTCTCCCACTGACCTTAAGATAGATGCATTGATCGACTTTATTTTCTTCAAAATCCAATGAAGTCACCACCTCATCAAATTTCAAGTACCATAGTCTGGAAGCATGTTTCAAACCATAAATAGATTTTCTGAATTTACAAACCAAATGCTCATTACCACTTGACACAAAACCCTTAGGTTGCTGCATGTACACCTCCTCATTAAGATCACCATTCATAAAAGCAGTCTTAATATCCATCTGGTGCAACTTTAAGTCAAAATGTGCTACAAGAGCCATAACGATTCTAAAAGAATCTTTAGTGGAAACAGGAGAAAAAGTTTCATTAAAATCAATCCCCTCCTTTTGCATGAAGCCCTTAGACACAAGTCTTGCTTTAAACCTCTCAATTTTAGCATTTGAGTCCTTCTTTGTTTTGAATATCCACTTGCAGCCAATCGCCTTACAGTTTCTTGGTAACTCTAGTAGTTCCCAAACATCATTATTTACCATGGATTTCATTTCATTGTGCATTGCACTTGTCCACTTGCTAGATTAAGGACAAGTAATAGCTTATACATAATTTTTAGGATCAATAACACTACCAACATCATAACCATCCTCACTAAGATAAACTACAAAATCATCAGAGATAGCAGGTCACTTTTGTCTTACTGACCTCCTAACATGAATTTGCTCAACTGGATCATCAGGTTGTGCAACCTCAGCTACAATAAAAAGATCTACTACATTCTCAACAAGTGGTTCAACCACATCTTCAACTGGATGTTCAGCCACATTCTCATTTGGAGAAAAACCTCCATGAACAGTGGATGATCTAGAATTATCAAAATTAGGCAGTGACAAAGTAAAAACATCAGGCATAACATAACTAACATTATCTGGTGCAATGACAGGCTCAACAACATCAAGCTCAAGGAATTTTACATGCATGGACTCCACAATTTTATTACCTCTACCAGGACAGAAGAATATGTATCCTTTACCTCGATTTGGATACCCAATGAAAAAACAACGACTTGTTTTTGGGTCAAGCTTTGTCTCAAAGGGATTATATATTTTAACCTTTGCAGGGAAACCCTAGACACGAAGATGGTTCAAACTGGGTTTTCTACCTGTCCAAAGCTCAAAAGGTGTTTTTGGAACTGATTTACTAGGAACTTTGTTAAGTATATAGAGGGTTGTTTTCAAAACGTCACTTCATAAAAATTCTGGTAAATTACACCTCCACATCATGTTTCTCATCATATCCTTAAGGGTGCGGTTTCGCCTTTCGGCTACACCATTTTGTTCAGGAGTACCAGACATGGTGTATTGTGGAACAATTCCACAATCTTGCAAGTATTTTGCAAAAGGCCCCATATGTTGCCTAGTAGAATCATATCAACCATAATACTCTCCACCATAGTCAGAACGTACCACCTTTATCACTTTTCCTAGTTGCTTTTCAACCTCAGTTTTAAAGATTTTAAAATTTTCAAGTGCTTCGGATTTTTCCTTAATCAAGTAGACATAGCCATATAGGGAAAAATCATCAATGAAAGTGATGAAATATTTATTACCACAAATAGTGGGAGAAAGGGGGCCGCTAATGTCTGTATTAATAATTTCCAAAAGGTCTTAACTTCTAGTTGAACCTTTTTTATTGGTCTTAGTAAATTTTCCTCTAGTTTTATTCCTCTTAGCAATAGAGCTCTCAACATTCAAGGATGAGGAAATATTATCGCAATCCAAAGATAACTTATATAAACAATCCAAAAAGATATCGTTACCAACAACTTGAGAATTCAACATCAAATTTATTTTTCCATCATAAAAATTAAACCGAAATCCAAGTCTATCCAAACAAGATACTGAAATTAAATTCCTCCTAAAAGAAGGTACGTAAAATGTATCTTTCAAAACAAGTTTAAAACCAATTCCTATAATTAAGCTGACATCTCCCACTAGCTCCACAACGACTTTAAGATTATTTCCTACTCTGAGCTTGCTTTCCCTCAAGTTTGGTCTCCGTTGGTTTCTGAACCCATGTAAGGACACAACAATATGGGTTGTAAAACCACTATCAAGCCACCATGAATTAATGGGAACATCAACTTAGTTAGACTCAAAACAGACAAAAGCTAAATGATTACCTCCAGATTTGTTCTTGTTGTCTAACCAAGTTTTAAAAGCATGACAATCAGTTTTCTTATGCCCCTTTTCCTTACACCAAAAGCACCAAAAGAATTTCTTAAAAGCAACAGGCTTAAGACTTCCTATATTATGGTGTTGATCATTACCTGATTTCCTAAATTCAGCATATCTGTGAGAAGCACTATGAGTGTTTTTCTTATTTTTCCAAGAACTCTCATCAGAATAGGGTTTAACATGAAAAGTTAGGAAGTCTAAATCACTTATTTCCTTCTTGAGTTTCTCTTCTTCAGCTACACACTTGGCAATAACAGTAAGACGTTCTTTAGCATTCTCTTTCTCAGGCAGTCCACTTATCAAAAATTCAGAAATGGCCCTCTTGATAGCACACATGCTAAGTCGATCACTCCTCTCCCACTTAGCCAATTTTTCTTTCTCCTCAGGTGTACTCTGATAATTGATCACGGGTTTGGTTTCATGTAGTGCCATGTCAAGATCATCAATCCCTAATGAAAACTCTAAATCTTTCTTCCATTTATTAAAATTAGACCCATTCAGGATCTCAATAGAAGCAGAACAATTGTTCATAGAGAAGGTCATTGTTGAGACAAAATAGGAATGCATAAGAACAAATAATAAAGGCAAGATATAGCTTTAATGAACATAAGCTATCAAGAAGAGGCAAGCAAGGCAAGATGCTGATGTGGCATACCACATGGCTAAAGTCAATAATGTTTATGAACCCAAAAAAAACCATTGCTAATTAGCTAATCTGCAGCAAATACATTGCAAGAATTTTAATTCTAAAAAATGCAGTCTGTTGATAGAGGGAAAGCTTCTTAGAACATGGTTGGCAGAGTGCATTTTGAACTTGATTTGACGCATGATGGGTGGCATATCACTGTTAGTATTGTCATTATTGTTACTGCTAATTTTGTGTCAGAGTTGAAAGCATGATGAGTGTCATACCACTATATATTTCCCTTGTAACCCTTTTTCACAAAATCCAGCACTGGTATTTTGCTGCCAGTCTCCCCGTGCAATGATTGTCTGGTTGTTAGGGGATTGCAATACTCAAGTATCTTGCTTGGTGTTTTACTTCAGAGGGATTAGAAATTAAGTTTCATATTCTTATTACGATACCAAAGGTATATCATTAAGTTACTTTTGCGTTTTTTTTACATTGCAAATACATTGCTCTAGCACCGTCTTACATGGAATATAGTTTATTTTTCTTCCTTCAGATGCAAAACAGGTGTAGTTATGCTCAACATTAAACAAGAAATTCTAAGTTATCATTATTATTTATTTATTTTGGTAATAGCAAACCTACATAAAGCAGATTCACTGTGCTTGACGGATGAAGTCTTATGACACGTGCAAGCAAGTTCCACCTGAAAATATAACATTAATCTATGTCAAAAGCAAGGTACTGAAGCATAATTTCCAAAAGCTGAATAAATGTTTTGCGACAAAAAAATCCAAATCTGAATCAAGAAATAGATAAAAGGGTTAATTATACGATCCCCCTGCCATTAGGGCGAGATTTGGTTTTGCCCCCTTCAAGTTTTTTTTTTTGAACGCCCCCTTATAAAACAAATAATAGCGTTTTACCACACCCTTTGTCTATGTGTCATTGACCAATCCATGTGACAATATACATTCTTGTTTACCCCCCCCCCCCCCCCCCCCCCCGCGCGTGAAATTAGGGTTCAGTGTTGGAAAGCTGATTGGGAGAAGACGAAGCCATGGCTGGGAAATGTGAAGTTACCGGCGATTCGTCTCAGGTAAGTTATAATGTATTGCTTCGTCACTTGAATCTAAAAGTAATGGTAATCTTTTTCTTTACATTAAGTATGTAATTTCAGAAGAACATTGAAGTGTTTAACACCGTTTTTCGCCATGGAGGAGAGTTCGTAATGCTAAGTGATGGAGAGACGATTTACAGGGGTGGTGATTCTACTTTGATTTCTGGGGAACACATAGATAAGTGGATTATGGCTCACATTGAAAACATAGTAAATGGGTGGGGTTACTTAGTAGGGTCGTACATGCTGTGGACCAAAATCACAGAAATAGATCCTAATCATTTCCAGATTAAGAATGATGAGGATGCTTATGATTTCGCTGCTTATGCTTGTGCGAATCAAGTTGATGGGGAAATGTTTGTGGAACACGATGCAACTGGAAGTAGAAGCAATCCTAGTTGTGTGAATGAAACGGCTGAGTCAGATGTTAGTGACGAAGAGTTTGTTGAAGGGTTAAACGATAGTGAGGATGAAAGGACGACTGCTCATGTAGATGGATTTGAGGGCATTGATGTAACTATACCACTAAGTCATGGTCCAATTATAGCAGGGTTGTTACCTTGTCCAAGGGAGAAAAATATGGATGATGAGGAGTATGCTAGTGAAGAGCTATTGAGCTCTGATCCTGATAACTCAGAAGATGAAAAAGGCCTAAGTTTGAGAAGTTTAAGAAAGAGCAACTTAATAGAAATTTTAAATTTAAGTGGGGTATGGAGTTCAATTCCCTAGATGACTTTAGGGAGGTTATTCGTGAGTGGACAGTTTTAAATGGGAGGGAAATAACATTTGTGAAAAGTGAGGGGTATAGGGTGAGGGTTAAATGTAAGGCTAAGTGTGGTTTTTTAATGCTTTGTTCTAAGGTGGGCCATAAGCACACATATGCCATTAAGACTATAAAGGACACCCACACATGTGCTAGGGTGTTGGATAATAGATCTGCAAATTCAAGGTGGGTGGCTAAGGCCACTACGCCAAAGAAAGGAAAAGACAACGCTTTTTTTGGCCTTTAACAGCGCTTAAAAGCGCTGCCTAAGGTGGCGCTGCCGTAGGTAAAGACATCGTTTTTTTTTTATGAGAAAGCGCTACTAAAGGCCTACTTTAGGCAGCGCTTTACCTTTAAAAGCGCTTTCTAAAGTAGGCCTTTAGCAGTGCTTTTAACTGAAAAAGCGCTTTCTAAAGTGGCCCTTTAGCAGCGTTTTTTCTATCCTTTTATGCTTTCTATTGGCATCTTTAGGCAGCGCTTTCTCAGGAAAAGCGCTTTCTGTTTCCCCCCTTTAGACAGCGCTTTTGAAAGCACTGTCTAATTTTTTTTTATTTTCACTATAGGCAACGCTTTTTCTTAAAAGCGCTGTCTTTTCTTCACGTTTTTTTTAATTATTTTTTAAAAAAAATCAAATTTTCCTTCTTTTTTATGCAGAAACTTGTATATATTTTCCTTCACATTTTAGGCCATTTCCAATCTTTCACATTTTAGGTCATTTCTAATCTTTATAAATCACATAAACCATTCTAATCCATGATTCACATTTTAGGCAATTTCCATTAACCATTTCCATAATTAAACCATTCAAATCCATAAACCATTCACATAATTAAACATAAACCATTAACATAAACCATTCACATAATTAAACTATTCTAATCCATAAACCATTCACATAATTAAACCATTCTAATCCTTTAACTTCTAAAGATCTCCTAATATACAACAACTTCCAAAACTATACAATTACACTCCATAACTACACACCAACTTCCATACCTTATATGATTCTTTTCTCAATAAGGTATTCACACAATTCCTCCTTGATTTGTTCCAATTTATCTTTTGTGTAATGATCACACGTGTATTCATCAAAGTACTACATAACAAAACACAATATGCATGATTTAGTTTAAAATAATAAATTATATGAAATATCCGATAAGTATTAAAATAAATCCTAAGTTATAAATCCATACTGTGATGGGAATCTCTAATCGATCCAAATCAAGGATTTCTCTCATAAACCTCAAAACGAAATAACCGCAGTCTATACCGTTACGCTGACGAGGACACTACACATAGAAAAACAAATAAGAATTAATATATAGTTGTCTTGTGTTATCAAGTAGCATCACTATTATAAGCAACATTGTGAAAATTAATATACCTCCACTTTGATCCATGTAATGTTGTTTGCTTTAGACCGTGATACTTGAGCTTCTCTTTGTGCTCGGTATACTAGTATTGTTCTATAAAAGAAAAACGTAAATTTAGAACAATCTCACAGAAATAATTAAATATACAAATACACACGAAAATTTAGAACAATCTCACTTACGTATCAACCAAATCCTTCATATTCTGATATGTTGTCCAATCATGATCTAATGAATTCAGATAATACACCACTTCTCTTGTAGGATTAATAGCAACCAACATCCAGTGTCCACTGTAAAATATAACAAAAGTTTAAATGGATAATTTCTACGCAAAAGATACAAAGATTAGAATGAAATTAGAATGAAAATCTTACCCGTTTCCAGTATTATATGGTAAAAGATACAAACTTTCTGTACTGCTGGCCATAAATCTCTGGAGTAAGTGATCTCTTACTGAATTTGGATCAGTAGCAATTGTCGGTGCATTGACACGGGCGCAAGACAAGAAATAGAATCTATTTGACAATTGATTCCCGCGCATCAATTTCTCATACAAGCACCTTAAATAAAAACATAATAAACATTAGACTATTTTCATTGAAATGTGTAAATAAATTGTTCAACTAATTAAATAATAGATTGATCGGAGTACCAGATGTATGCATGCATAACACCGATGCCTAATTCAAGATGCCGAAAAATCTGTTCCATATCCTCTTTTGCAATTATTTCAGAATGAGGAAAACCAAAAACACCTTCGTCCATGTCTATTTGACGAATATCACCATCCATCAAATTTGATGTTGCCACAAGTGTTTCAAGACACATCCGAAAGCGAGGTGTAAGAGCTCTTATTGCCTGCCCGGTCTTTGTAGGAGCTCTTTTCTTGCTGGCTTGTTGTGAAACTTGAGCAGGAACCTAAAAATCATATAAGTTAGGTAAAGTAGAAAATCATGAAGCTTTTGAATTCGGATCATAGAATAACACTTTCAATGTACCTCTTTTTGTGGTGCAAAAGACTCGTTGTGCGGCAAAATCCATTTATCCTTAGATGCGGGTTTTGTAGGAGTCTAACATTACCATGTAAAAACATTCAGAATGCTTTTCATAATGGTTCAGAATTGACTTCTGATTACTAAAACATTCATAATGGTTTTCAACATACCTCATCATCTATGAAAATGAGGCCTGCCGGCGATGCAACAAGCGGATCCTATTGCATCTCACAACAATGTTTCTCTGAGACATCGTCAGGTATCGGTAGCAACGCATCAAGCTCTAATGCAATATCAACTGATACTTTTAGATATCCATCAGGGAGCGGTTTATGGTGAAGTAAATCTCCCAAAGAGTTATGCACTTTTCCCTTGCCAACTATGCGATAAGTCGGTAACGATAAAAATAGCTGACAAGATGAAACTCCCTAAAGCAATAATAAATATGTAACTGTTAATGTGTATATATGTCAATTAAAATAAACGTGCTAATTTAATTAAAATAAATATATGTCAATTAAAATAAACGTGCTAATTACCTCAGGAATTTTCTTTTGACAATTAATACTAGCTTTGTCACTAGTATCTTTCAACTCTGAACCGCGCTTTTCCGCCTCATATCTCTCTTTATCCTTTTGCAATTCACGGACTTGCGCTTTTAATTCCTCCAACGATTGCATCACTTCTTGATTGCTAGGATTTTTTCTCTTTGGTTGCTTATACAAGGAAGATGGAGTCACACCAAATCCTTTACCCCTCACCCAACCGGAATACTCAGGAACATTTAGTACTCGACTAAGTATGCTCCTGCAATCCTCCTCACCTGTGGTTACGGATTTAGATAGAGTCTCCTGAAATTCATTGACATATTGAAAATTATTAGTGGGGATTAAAAATTAATTATATTTTAATAAAATTTCAATTAACTTAAAGACATTATGTTATACTTACACATTCGTCATAAACATGCTGAACATCTTCCCTAGCAACTCCATCCTTTCCCACACGAGCTTCCTTCCACAAAACATGGTCCGGAAGTGATGTTTCTTCACTTTTCGTCTCTTCTAACTACACATTGAGATAAATAATAAGATCATCAATTATAACACAATAAGACAATTAATAAAATCATAGCATTTATATATACTTACCAATTTTTGCTGTAAGCGTGCATATCCCAAACGCCTTTTTCTGTATGGATACGTGGGTTTTGATGCTCTTTGGTGATTAATGGCACTCAATTCCTAGATAAACAAGTTTAAGTCATATCAGAACAAACTAATGCAACAAGTATATAATACAATTAATAGACATGACAAATTAACATTACATTGAATTTTTCAGATTTTCGTTTGGCTACAAAAGTGCTCCATTCTTCAGGTGCAATCAAGTCCGCATACAACTGTGGAAGTTCTGCTTCAACAAATTTTTTTTCCGCATCCCTAAGATATTTGTTTGATAACATAGTTCGAAAGCCTCTGTGTCTTTTTCTGGCCAATTGAAGACAATACTTTTTTCGGCTTTCATCAATATTAAAAGACCTCTACAAAAAAACATACACATAGAGTGTGTTAGTATAAGTAAATTAAAGACTTAATCGTCAACAAAAATCTAATAACATCAATCATATTTGGTAAGTACCTGTATCTCAGTCCATATTTTATCTTTACCGGCTTGCAACAATGGATTCCTCCAATTATCACTGGTGATTGGAATGTGCTGACAGACAAGGAAACCTATGTAACTAGTCAACATTTAACCATTTGGCTCAATTAGTTGGTTTTCATCACTCCAATGTACATCAAATTTGATCCCTTTATCTCTTGCACGGATGATTGACTTCATAATAGTTATTTCTCGTTTAATTTCACTTTCTACATTCTGAGCTTCATTTGTATCATGTGTCTCGTGTGAGTCTTCCTGGTTACTAGCCATTTGACCCGTAAGAAAGAAAAAAACAAAAATTAAATGACAAATATAAAAATCCATAATCCATAATCCATTGAATATATATAACATGACAACTATTTAATATTATTGAATGATATAAGCTATAATTTTATAACCAGTACATTTTTCACTAACGTCTCTTTCTTTTCTTGGTTGGAATATGTTCTACCCGTCTCTTAACAACACGGACGATTGAATTGATCCAAATACCCTCATTATGATCATTTCTAGTATATGATTCATTCGCTATAATATATTCATCTTGATCATTTCTAGTAAATGATTCAATATCAACATCAATATCACCCTGATCTCCATTGTTTTCATCAATTACTTTGTTAGATAAAAGCACTATAGACCATTTTGTACTTGTCGGATCAGTGACATAGAACACTTATTTAGCTTGAGAGGCTAGAATAAAAGGCTCATCTTTGTACCCCACCCTATTAAGATCCACTTGCAAAAATCTCGACTTATCCATTCATATGCCATTATTATTTTCAACCCACTTGCAACGAAATATAGGAATCTGAAACTTCTCATAATCACACATCCAAATGCGCTCGATAACCCCAAAATATGACAGATTTGCAAATTTGGGGTTTAAGTCCTTCACACTTGAAATGTGCATTACTTCAGCTACCACGGTGACACCACTATTTTGCATAGTACTTTTATCATCTTGTTCTTTGGTATAAAATGTGTATCCATTAATTGCGTATGCGCTATAAGAAAACACAACCAAACTTGGAGCATATGCTAAACATCTCAACCTTTCTGTTATTGAAGCGGGATCTGAATAATACGTTGAATAAATATGATCCTTAAACCAATGTATGAAACTTCGATTGTGCTCTCGTATTATCCAGTTCTCATTTCTATTCGGATTTAAACCTCAGAGAACATCCTTGTGCATTTCAACATACGACTCAACCTCATTCTCATTGTGCAGAACATACAAATGCACTTGATCCCGTTCGACCCTTGATACTGTCACAACTTCATTTCCAATTAACTTTTTTCCTTCTTTTTTTCGACAATATGAGATTTGGGGAGTCCAATTGATTGTACATTGGACAAATATTCAGTACAAAACTCAATCGCTTCTTCAACAATGTATCGTTCGGCAATACAACCCTCTGGTCGACTTCGGTTTTTCACATACCCTTTTAATATTTTCATATAACGTTCAGCAGGGTACATTCATCTCATATAAGCCGATCCACACAATTGTGTCTCTTTCACGATATGAACAACTAGATGAACCATTATGTCAAAAAACGAGGGAGGAAAATACATTTCAAGATCACACAAAGTAATAACTATTTCTTTTTGCAATGTTGGTAAGATCGCAGGATCGATCACCTTACTTCAAATTGACTTGAAGAAAAAACACAATTTAGTTATTGCGCTTCTAACTTTTTCTGGAAGAATAGAACGTATACCTATTGGTAGAAAATGTTCCATTATAACATGGCAGACATGCGTCTTTAAACTTTTTAACTTGAGGTCTTTCATAGACACAAGTCTTCTAATATCTGAAGAGTATCCTTCTGGAACTTTAACTTCACTTATAAACTTACACAATACTTTTTTCTCCTTTCTAGATAGAGTATACGCAGTAGGTGGTAGATATGTTCGTTTTTCTTTCTTCAAGGGTCCTAATTCAGTTCTTATCCCCATCGCTATCAAGTCCTTTCTTGCTTTAAGGCCATCCTTATACTTTCCTTGTATATTGAGTAACGTACCAATAACACTGTCAAATACGTTTTTTTTCAATATGCATAACATCAAGAAAATGTCTTACATACAACGACTTCCAATATGGCAATTAAAAAAAAATTGACCTCTTCTTCCACCCTCTCTTGACAAGGGTATGTGCAAAAGGCTTGCCAAACTGAGTACTCAAATATTTCACCTTTTCAAAAATTTGATCACCTGTCAATATAGGTGGAGCTCTACCTTGTTCTGGCTCTCCATTGAATGCTTTTCTCCACCAACGGTAGTGATGATTAGAATTTAAGAATCTACGATGACCGAGAAAGACATTCTTCTGACCAAACTCCAATCATGTCAAATTTGTTTTATCTTCACAAATAGGACACACACATTGACCTTTTATGCTATACCCTGATAGATTTCCGTATGCTGGAAAATCATTAATTGTGCCAAACAACATCGCCCTCAAGTTGAAACTTTCTTTCCTATACCCGTCATAAACCTCCAAACCGTTCTCCCACAAAAACTTTAAATCTTCGATTAAGGGTGCCAAGTATACGTCTATGTCATTCCCTGGTTGTTTAGGCCCAGAAATTAACATAGATAACATCATGTACTTACGCTTCATACATAGCCATGGAGGTAGGTTATAAATCATAATGATCACAGACCAAGTGCTATGTGAGATACTTTGAAGATCGTGTGGGTTCATTCCATCAGTAGACAAGGCCAAGCGAAGGTTTCTTGCTTCTTTTCCAAATTCTGGATAATCATCATCAATTTTCATTTACTGTGGTGAATCTTCCGGATGTCGAAACTTTCCATCAATAATTCCTTCATCTACATGCCAAGTCAAGTGTCTTGAATTGGTCTCACTACGAAACATTCGTCTAAATCTCGGAATTATAGGAAAATACCATAAGACTTTTACTGGAGACAACTTTTTCTTATATCGAGAGACACCGCATTTAGGACACTCATTTAACGATGCATACTCGTTTCGAAACAAAACGCAATCGTTTGAACATGCATGTATCTTATCATAGCTCATGCCAATAGAGCACAACATCTTTTTGGCCTCATATGTTCGATTGGGAAGAACATTATCCTCTAGAAGCATATCTTTCATAAGGGCCAATAACTCTGTGAAACTTTTATCCGACCATCCATTGCCCGCCTTTAAGTTGTACAACTTTAATACCGCAGACAATCTTGTGAATTTAGTACAACCATTATACAACGGTTTCTCTGCATCGCTAACCAACCTCTCAAACATTTTGGGACAATCCTTAAGATCTTCTTCAAGAGCTTCTGCAATCTCTTCGACTCGATCATAATCGTATGTATCTGTGCCATTGTCAATTGAAGAATAGGTCATAGTATCCTCCGGTTCAACATTCCCGTTAATTTTCTCACCATGCAAATTCCAACATGTATAACTTCTATCAATTCCACGCCTCTTTAAATGCGATGCCAACTGAAACGCGTCAACCCGACTCCCAAAACAGCAACCCAAGCATGGACATATCATTCGACTGGGGTCATCGGCGTGCGTAACAGCAAACTTAACGAATTCCGATACCCCATTCTCGTACTCTTTCGACAATCGACTTGAAGACATCCATTTCTTATCCATAGTTATACTAATTAAGCTAAACAAAAACAAAATAAAAAATATTTACCTATAGGGAAACGATCCGACTTTCACACTTTGATCACAAGTAACCCCTATATATAGCAAATTCAATAAGTTAGTTCTCAATCATTGCAAGCAATGCTCATCCATCATAGCAGTTCATTCAAAGCAGTTCATTCAAATGGTTTTACTAATTAAGCTAAACAAAACCGTTAATTATTCACACAACTATAGCAAAAGAACAACTAATTACTTGTAGAGAAGTAATCAAGTTCTGGACCCACACAATGTAAGATTCCTCCAATGATCAGACTTTTACTCTGCACCTGTAAAATAATCATACTATCAATATCAATCCAACTTTTCACTTTTCAATGTCTCTTCAACAAGATATATTGTAACTTAAAAAACCAGACACATATATTATGCCAAGGATTAGTCCTTTATTCCAACAAGTAATCAAACACATATATTCTGCCAAGAATGAAGTATTTAGAGTAATTCTTTACAACTTCTTCCAACAAAAACCAAGAAAGCTGATATAACAATAAAAAGTATGTCAAGAATTTAAAAATATATAGACGGGTTAAAAAATGACAAAATAAATTCAGTTCTACTATCGTAAAATAGATGCAACACAATAGCATAAAAATATATTCAGTCATACAAACTAAAGAGAAAAAACTTAAATATAAACTTAAAGCTAAACTAAATATAAACTTTCATCTTCTTCATTCTTTGTATCTAATTTTGTGACACCAAAATTAGGCAAAAGACAGTCATAGATAACAAATGGCAAATGGCAAATGGCAGTCATATAAACTTTCATCTTCTTTATTCTTGAATCGAATATAAACTAAATATAAACTTTCATCTTCTTCATTCTTGAATCGAAATAGATAACAAATGGCAAACCAGAAAAAGACAGTCATAGAAAATGGTAAACCAAACGCATGCACACAATATATTTACACTAAAATAGCCATTGACAATACCTTGACACAAAATGTATCAACAACAACGTAAAAGACAACAACATTGTATCAACAACAACGTACCTCTTCTTACTTCACGCGCGAGAGAGAGAGAGAGAGAGAGAGAGAGAGAGAGAGAGAGAGAGAGAGAGAGAGAGAGATGAGGGAGCAGTCACGAGAACAGACGCAAACAGAACAACGACGGTGGGAGAACGAACAGAACAACGGCGGTGGGAGAACGAACAGAACAACGGTGGTCGGAGAACAGAAGGCTGGTGGGAGAACGATGGTGGTCGGAGAAATCGCGAGAGAGAAAGGAGGTAGAAGTCTTGAGTGAAAATGAACAGGGTTCTGAAAATTTAGTGTTATTTTATTTTTTAATAATAATTGACCTAAGACAGCGCTTTTTCCTAATAAAGTGCTTTCTTTTAATTGGCCTATAGCAGCGCTTATTAAAAGCGCTTTCTAAGGTTATCTTTTAATTGGCCTATAGCAGCGCTTTTTAAAAGCGCTTTCTAAGGCTATCATTTAGCAGCGCTTTTTAAAAGCGCTTTCTAAGGTTATACCTTTAGCAGGGCTTTTTAAAAAGCACTTTCTAAGGTGGGGACTATTTATGGCCTTTAGCAGCGCTTTTAGAAAGCGCTTTCTAAAGGTATCCTTTACCAGCGCTTTTTTTTAGCGATTTTTTTTATTCCTTATAGCAGCGCTTTGTGATAAAAGTGCTGTCTTTTTAGTGCTGCCTAAGGCTATTTTTGGCGTAGTGGGTTGTGGTAAAGAAAATGCAAACTTCTGATAAGGTAAGGATCTGTGATATTATTCAAGATATGAGGCAAAACTATTTAGTAGGTATAACTGTGGCAAGGGCATGGAAAGCTAAGCTGATTGCAAGAAAAATCATAGAAGGAGATGCAGACAAGCAATATGCAAATCTGTGGAGATATGCGGCTGAGTTGCATAGGGTAAATGCTAGAAATACAGTGAAGATCAACATTGACAGACCATTACCTTCCATTCAACCAAGATTTGGTTCTTTTTACTTCTGTTTTGATGGATGTAAATAAGGGTTCATCAATAGTTGTAGACCTTTCATTGGGGTTGATGGGTGTCATTTGAAGACTAAATATGGAGGACAGCTGTTAATAGTTGTGGGTAGGGACCCCAATGACCAGTACTTTCCACTGGCCTTTGGTGTTGTGGAAACAGAAACCAAGGAGTCATGGAGGTGGTTTATAAAGCTTTTAATGGAAGATGTTGGAAAAGAGAATAGATATGTATTTATTTCAGATCAGCAGAAGGTAATCCATTTGAAAGTTCACTAAATTTCTATTATTTTTGATGTCCTACTATTTACTAATTCTTATCATTGTTTTAGGGTTTGGTTGCAGTACTTGAAGAAATGGATGCTAGAATTGAGCATAGGCTATGCTTGAGACATTTGTATGCAAATTTTAAGAAGAAATTTGGTGGTGGAGCACTCATAAGAGATCTAATGATGGGAGCAGCCAAGGCAACATACCATCAAGCATGGATGCAGAAGATGAATGAATTGAAGGCAGTAGATCTAAAGGCATGCTATTGCGGCATTAGGATTTAGGCAGTAGAACCCAGAAATGTTTGTTCATGAATGTTACACTAGGGATAAGTATGCCATTTACTATGGATTTGCTGTTAGCCCTATAAAAGGACAAGACATGTGGCCTGAGGTTGAAAGTGAAGAGCTTCTACCTCCTAACTACAAAAAGGGCCCTGGTAGATCAAGAAAATTAAGAATAAGGGAGACTGGTGAGGAAGGTGCTAGAAGGAGGCTGCCTGATGTATCTTATAGATGCACTAAGTGTGACAAGATTGGACATAATGTAAAGTCATGCAAGAGCAAACATAATGTAAAGTCATGCAAGAGCAAAAGGCAAGATCCAAATGCCTTGAAAAGAAAGGTATGTGACTAGTATACTATGTGTATATTGATGTATTGATAATTGTTCATTGGTTGTTAATGTAACTAGTATGTTATGTGCAGAAAGGGATGAGATCAGGTATAAATGCCACAACTGGTGCAAATGCCACAACTGGTGCAAATGTCACAAATGATGTAAGTGATGCAACTCAAGCTATTGTGAATGTAAGTGATCCATCTGCTGCAACACAAAGTGAGGCTTCATTGTTTGGGGACATCACTGATGATATAATTTCAAGTCTACCCGACATAAATTCAAGTGTGCAAACAACAACAAGTATCAGATTAACATGTACCAAAAACAAAGGCAGGGGTAAGGTCAAACAAGAATTCAAACCATTGAGAAAGAGATCAAGCGAGAGAATTAAGGAAAATTGGTTTAAAAAACCGAAACCTTACACAGGTCCTGGTTCTGACCCAAACCAACCTCTGTGCTTGACTGAAGAAGAAGAAGGTAATGCCTCACAAGCTACAAGGAAGGCTCCAAATAATACTCCAAAAAAGGCTCCAAAGACTACTCCAAAAAAGAGTTCAAAGAGTACTCCTAAGAAGGCTCCAAAGAAAAAAATCAATTTATGATCTATAACGTTTTCTGATATGCAGAACTTTTGTAATGTTTATGACATCATAATCTCTTGTAATGTTTGAATTATGCACACTTTTGGTGTTAGTTTCTTTTGTAATGTTTGAATTATGCACACTTTTGGTGCTAGCTTCTTTTGTAATGTTTGAATTATGCACACTTTTGGTGCTACTTTATATTGTAATGTTTGGCAGTATAGTCTTAATGTTTGTCCGCAACTTTTGTAATGCAAATGTTACCAACTTAAACATAATTCTTGTTTTACAGCAACATACAGAAACTTTTGTAATGTTTGACAGCAACTTTCCAGAATATATACAACTTTTACAAAACTTGTTAAACATAATTCTTATTACACAACTTACACAACTTACACCAGAATATATAGAAGCTTTTAAACATAATTCTTATCAAACAACTTACACAACTTGTTTTACAGAAACATAATTCTTTCCATTGATATATAGAAGTTTACAACTATTGAACCAACTTAAAATTACATAAAGTTATACAATAGAGCAATAATCAAACAAAACATAACAATTGCTATCTTGAGCTTTATATTAATCCTTCTTTGAGCTTCAAGCTTCATCTTCGACTTCTCCAATTTCTTTGTTACTGTTTCAAACTTCACTTCTAGTATCTCACACTTCTTACAAAATGGTTGAATAACACTATTCCCTTTGGTAGAGTCTCCAATTTCATCATCCCATAAGAATAATTCACAGCTATTCCCAGTCTACAAAATATGATTTACACAACTGTTAACATTAATAAAAATCAAAACTTGACTTCAAATTTTTCCAATTAATACACAAACATATTTACCCCAGCATTGCGACATTTCCAGAACTTTCTATTGCGGTTTTTACTTGTGTTGGAGACCCATATCTTCATTGCTCTATCATAACCACATCTGGGTAAACCTCGAAATGATACTGAAATATCGCTGCTGCTTCCAAAAGACATGCTCATGCTTCCAATTGATAGGACAAACGAAGAACGAACGAAGAATGACACAAAAACGGAAGAAGCGAAGGCAAGGAACGAACGATTTATGAAGAACAACACAAAAATGGAAGAAGGGAAGGGGATGAACGACGAATCGAAGAAGGGAAGGGGGAGAAAAACCTAGCTTTGAGGGATTGATTACACAGTCACATGGATTGGTCAATGACACATAGACAAAGGGTGTGGTAAAAGGGTGTGGTAAAACTCTTTTTTTGGTTTTATAAGGGGGCGTTCAAAAATAAAAAACTTGAGGGGGGCAAAACCAAATCTCGCCCTAATGGCAGGGGGGATCATATAATTAACCCTAGATAAAATTACCTCAGGATCAAACATACTGCTCAAATATAATTGTGACTGTGATATCATATGAATAAAGGATGAATTACACTATACAGATGATAGAACATGGCTAAGGTAGAAATGTCAACTGCAAGTAGGTGGAGCTTTGATGGATAAAATATAAATTGGTAGAATGAATCATAGGTGAGAGTAACCAAACCCAATTTCATGTATATATATCATATAAGAAAGTAATGTGACAGCTGCTAGGAAAGCTCCGACAATTCTATTGCAAATTGAAAGGCAGCTTTACTTGGGATGTCACTCATAAAACGTCTCTTTGTAAATTTAATGGAGGAGAGCGATCCTTGGTGGAGGAAGTGGTTTTGGGTTTTCAGGACTTGGAGGGAGACTGATGTCGATAGTGACAGAGTGGTTTGGATTCGGGTTTATGGGATCCCTTGCCAAGCATGGCATTTGGAGTTTTTTGAGAAGATCGCAAATTCAATGGGGGAATACATTTGTATTGACGAGATTACTAAGAATGGTAAGAATCAAGAGGTGGCTAGGATCAAGCTGAAGATTCCGTGCGTTTCATTCATAAGGGACTCTTTGACTGTTTTAATTGATTTGGTGAAGTTCACTCTTGTGTTGCGCGAGGACTTTCTTGTTCCTTCGAGGATGGTTCCCTTTGTTTCTTCGTCGTCCTCATCTTTTTCGGGCTTGGAGGAAGATAACTTTGGTGTCTTTAATGGGAGTTCTGATGAAGAAGTGAGGAGCAGGTGGGTAGAGTCGGATTAGGAGGGCGAATCTCCGGTTCTGAACGTCATTGAATCGGTTGTCAATGTTGAGGAGTTTCGTGAGATCCAGGGTAATTTTCTTGGTCCGGAGGATAATTCATTAGGCAAAGCTCCACTAGGTGATAGGGGGGTGTTGTTGTTGGGGAAAAGGTAGCAGAAAGTGGTGCTATCGTAGTCTCTTTCGACGGCGTAATTGCAGCTATTAAAGGTGACTTTTGTCTTCCTAAGGATATTAGGGAGAACTTAGGGGAAAGTGAGCGTCATGTCGTATCTGATAACTCTTTCGTGGCTTTCTCATTGGAAAAAGGAATGGTGGGGCCAGTGAGTGGTTTGGTGGATAATTATTTTAATAGTGGGAATTTTGACGTTGACAAAAGAAAGGGGAGTAGGAGGAAAAAGCTTTTGAAAAGTCTTAAACTCAAGCATATATATGAGAATGGTGGGCCCTCAATTGGAAAGAGAAAAAGTATTAAAAAAACTAAGGCTACTAAACAGAAGGGGATAAGAAAATACGCAGGTGTTGGGGGGAGTCTCATTCGCCGTTCCAAGAGGCAGAAACAGTGGGGCGGTGGTTTTCACGGAGAGGATTCGGCCTTTTCGAGCATAGAGAGGTGCAACCAAAGGATGTTAGATAACCTTGACTCAAACATTGGAGGAAGATTATGGAGAGCTATGTCTAATTTAGGAGTTTCGAAGGGTGATCCTTGTAAGGATTATCATAAAATTTTGGGTGAATTGGAGTGTGGCGATAAATAGATATTGGTATAAGGGAAGGCGAAATTGATTTTGTCTTAATGATAGTGGGATCATTGAAAATAAGAGGGGGTGGTAGTAGTATCAAAAGAAGAAGAGTTTCTCAAATTATTTCTAAAGGTAATGCGGATGTCTTTTTAATTCAAGAGACTAAATTGCAACTTATGTCGGAAGGAGTAGCGAAAAGTTTTTAGGGGAGGGAAGTTGTTGATTTTTCTTTTGCTAATTCGGAAGGGTTGTCCGGAGGTTTGATCATTCTTTGGAAGGTATGGGTGTTGGAGGTTTTGTGTAGCTTTAGAGGGATGGTGAATGGTTGTTAGGTGGTGATTATTTTGTGAATATTTATTCTCCTTGCTCGATCGGTTCAAAAAGAATTCTTTGGAAGAAGTTGTTGGATCTTATGAGGAGTCACACAGATGGTGAATGGTTGTTAGGTGGTGATTTCAACGCGGTGAAAAACTCTCATGAACGTAGAGGGAGAACCGCTTTCGGTTCGGGTTCGGAAAGTAGAGAGTTTGAGAATTTCATTTTTGAGAGCAAGTTGGTCGATCTCCCTTGTAAGGGGAAGACATATTCTTGGTATGGAGGAGATGGTAAGGCTAAAAGTAGAATCGATCGATTCTTAGTGGCGGATAGCATTATTGAGGAGTGGAATTTAGTTGGCCAATTGATTGGTTCGAGAGATATATCGGATCATTGTCCAGTTTGGTTGATGTCGGATTTTTCGGATTGGGGACCGAAACCTTTTAGAGTCAACAATGAGTGGTTCTCTAATAAAGATTTTGTTCCTTTTGTTGAGAAGGAGTGGAGTAAGATAGCGGTGGAGGGAAGGAGATATTTTGTCCTTAAAGAAAAATTAGGTATTTTAAAGGAGAGGTTAAAGTGGTGGAATCGAAACATTTTCGGGAAAATTGATTTAGAAGTGGAGGAGGATGTTAGAGAGTTGAATGAAGGAGATGACGAGGATGGAGTGGAGGGGGCTCTTGCGGAGGAGGAGTTAAAGCGGAAAAAGAAGTCAGCTAGTAGTAAGTTTTGGTTGCATCTAAAGATTAAGGAGAATATGCTTATCCAAAAGTCGAGATTAAAGTGGTTGAATGATGGGGATTCCAATAGTAAATTTTTTCATAGGGTCTTGAAAGAGAGAAGAAGAAATAGTTTTATTGGGCCGTTAGAGGAAGATGACGGTTTGGTTGAAAAAGTGGAGGAGGTCAAGGAGTTTGTTCGGAGTCATTTTGCTTCTAAATTTGTTGAACCGGATAAGGTGAGGCCTACTTTGGAAGGTCTTTCTTTTAATAGTATTAGTGAGGAGGATAGAACTTTTCTCGAAGCGCCGTTCACGGAGGAGGAGATTAAGGATGCGGTGTGGAGTTGCGGAGGGGATAAGAGCCCGGGACCGGATGGTTATTCCTTTGTATTTATTAAGAATTGTTGGAATTTTATGAAAGAGGATTTCTATAGTTGCTTTAATAGTTTCCATTCGGGTGCCATGATGTCAAAAGCTTTTGTTTCTTCCTTTTTTACTTTGGTTCCAAAGTCTCCTAATCCTTTGAACTTGGACGGTTATAGGCCTATTTGTTTGGTGGGGAGTGTCTATAAGGCGTTATCCAAGCTTTTGGCGGCTAGACTAAAGGTGGTGTTAAACTCGGTTATCTCTAATTGTCAAAGTGCTTTTGTCCCGGGAAGGCAATTATTAGACGGTGTGTTGGTGGCTAACGAATTGGTGGATTTTGCTAAAAAGGAAGGAAGAGGGTGCTTGTTATTCAAAGTTGATTTTGAAAAGGCCTATGATAAGGTAAGTTGGAATTTCCTTAAATTTATGTTAAGAAAGATGGGTTTTGGGGAGGTTTGGATGAGATGGATGGAGGCTTTAATTTTTTCAAGTAAGATGTCGGTGTTAGTCAATGGTAGCCATACGAAAGAATTCGTGGTTGAAAGAGGATTGCGTCAAGGGGATCCTCTCTCTCCTTTTTTGTCCGCCATTGCGGCGGAGGGTTTGAGGGGTTTAATGAGAGTTGTTTTGTTGATATCCTTCAATTTGCGGATTATACTTTATTGGTTGGTGATGGGAGTTGGAATCACATTTGAGCTATCAAGTCGGTCTTGAGGGGCTTCGAGTTGGTGTCCGGTTTAGGCATTAATTTTCATAAGAGTAAAATTATTGGTATTAATATTAGTCCTCGTTTTTTGGAGGTGGCTTCTTCGTTCCTTTCTTGTAGTAGGGAGGATAGCAATTTCGTTTTTCTTGGTATTCCGATTGGTTGGGAGTCTAGTCGAGTTGCTTTGTGGTCGGACTTGATTTCGAAATTGAGAAGGAGGCTTTTTGGGTGGAAAAATAGGCTTCTTAGTTTGGGTGGGAGGTTAACTTTGCTAAAGTCGGTTCTTTCTAGTCTTTCGATTTTTACCCTATCTTTTTATAAAGCTCCGGCGAAAGTTATTCAAAAAATCACGAGAATTCAAAGTTGTTTCCTTTGGGGAGGTTCGGAGGAGAAGAGGAAAATTCATTGGATTAGTTGGAAGGATGTGTGTCTTCCTTGCGATAAAGGAGGTCTCGGTCTTAGAAGGGTGGATGATCTCAATGTGGCCCTTTTAAATAAGTGGAGGTGGAGAATTCTTGAAGAATCAGAAGCTCTTTGGTATAAAGTTCTTAAGGCTCGCTATGGCGACATTAATTTGATGGTGGTCGGATCCAGTATTTCTAAGCATAAGGGTGCGAAAGAGTCTTTTTGGTGGAAATACCTCCTTAGGTTGGATAATGGTTTTCCGGATAATTCTTTTGTTTCTAATTGTTGTTTTTCTATCGGCAATGGTTTCACTACATCTTTTTGGTTTTCTAAGTGGATCGGTGACATGTGCCTTAAAGATAAATTTCCTTCTCTTTTTCTTGAGTCTAACTTAAAAGAGGTGGGAGTTGCTTGTATGGGTTATTGGCTTTTTGACAGGTGGAAATTAGGCGATTTGGGTCTGGGGGCTGCTAAACCTAGTTCTGGTGGTTCGGTGGGAGCTAGACACAGTGGTTCTGGTGGTGGTTTGCTGCGTCTTCCAGCACAGCAGCTGGTCGACGCCTTGCCGGACGCGGGTAACTCGGCTGCGAGCCTATTGCAGCAGCCGCGACCTGGTTCTTCTGCGGCCAATTCTCGGCAGCAGCTGTTCTCTCTTATTGAGCAGGCTGGTCAGAGTTTGGTCGGCAAAGACTCCATTACGTGGACTCCTATCCCGAGCGATGGATATTCGGCTAGAAGTTTTTATGATCTTCTCTGCCGGTCTAGGATTCCTATCGGGCCTAGAAATATTCATGACGAAGCTTTCTCTTTGTTATGGAAGACGGTGGTGCCTTCGAAAATCAAGGCCTTCGGGTGGAGGTGCTTCATTGATAAACTTCCCACAAAAGATTCTCTCTTACTTCGTGGTTGTTCTTTTCCGGGTGGTGGGATGGATTATGTTTTGTGTACTAATGATAGGGAGACGGTGTCGCATATTTTTTCGAGTTGTAGCGTGGCGGCCTTGGTTTGGAAGGAAATGGCGGATTGGATTGGTTTTGAGGATTTTTTCTCTTCTAATCTTAACCATAGTTTTCTTAAGTGGTCTTTCTTTTGTAAGAAGAATTGGGTGAGGAAAGGGAGAGAATGTTGCATTTGGTTGGCTACGATGTGGTATTTGTGGATGTTGGGAAAACGGTATTATTTTTAGAAATGCTAATTGGACCGTCTTGGACGTGGTTTGGGAGATCAAAGCTTTAGTTTGGAGATGGTCTTACATCGGGAAAATTACTCGGACCAAATACGGCTTTTATGAATTTAGCAAGTTTCCCTTGTTTTATTTATCGTAAGGGTATTTGGATTGTAATTTTCTTTTTTGTCGAGCGTTGCCTCGGTTTTTCTGTAAACGAGTTCGATAACCCTTTGTTCTCGCGTTTATAAAATTTCTTACTTCTTGAAAAAAAAAACCCTTCAACGATATTGCATTTAGCGGTCATATTTGCATGGACTTAACATTGCTTTTGGGTTCATAACGTATGCTACCTTTATTATAGATTGTTATATGGTTAATCAAAATAAGATACAAATTATTGCTACTTTTTTAAATTTTATATCTCAATATTTATTTATATACCGCTTTTGCTTTTAAAGATACGTCAAATTTTAACATGATACAAAAAGTTAGTAAGTAAAAAGGGCATCAAGATGTTTATGTATAGTAATCACAATCTTATGGAGAAAAAAAAACATATTTTCATATCATTCTTCTAAAGACAAAATTCCAAATTCATAGAAATCAATTTAAGATTAACTATAGATTTAATGTCTTCAACTGCCGTATCCTAGTTCAAAATCCAAATCTCTCTCTTCTAACCCTTTTTCTTTCAATAAGTCTCTTTCTACGTCAAGATTTAGCTCAAGAGCAGCCAACTTTGCATTTAGCCTCTCCTTTTCTAACTCTAGAATTACCATATCCTCCTTCACCTTTGTCATTAGTAGAACATTCCGCACGTAATTTTTCATTGCTAAGGCAGATTGAACATGAGGCTCTAGCCAACTAAGATCAAATCTATATTTTTCAAGTGCCTCCCATAAAACTTGAAGATCCTTACAAGCTTGTTCATTCATATCTTTTACCTTTCTAGTCTTAAGAAAATAAAGAACTCTACCCAATGCTGCGAATGCAAAATCGTTGTTCAAATGGCTCTCAATAAGCGAGGGATGATCAGAACATAGTTTCTCTATCTTTCTTGCATTACTGCAATCCATAAGTTCTTCAATTGAAGGTGCAAAAAATAATTCTAAATCAGTATGTTTGGTTGATTCCACAATTGGGCCTTGAATTTCTTCCAAATGACTTGTTTGAGTTCCAAATGATGGGGAAGTTGTTAGGTTAGATGTTGGATGTAATGGTTTCTCATGTGTTGTGTTGGAAACCAAAACTTCTACACCAATAATACAAGCATTGTCCACAATAAATCCGTTGTTAGGGTCATGAAGCTTATCTAATTTCATAAAAGAATCAAAACCGTGATAACCATCACTTGCATCGAACTCATACTTAGTTTCTGGCAAGTTCATAGAACAATAGTCAATTTAATTGTGTGAAAAGAATAATGAAATCAACAACTCTAGGGCTAAGTAAGTACTGAAATATTGGACAGATTTAAATATGCAAAAGTGCAAAACATATTTTCAAACATGTATTAGCACTTTGCATGAAAGGGAAGAAATTAAGAATCACCTCCTGTGATTGTCAGGTTCATATCTATTTGATTGAGTACAAGCAACTTAAATTTGACATCTCTGCTCCATCCCTCAGGCATATTGGCAGTTTGCATAGCCTCCAAATGAATTGATAAGTAGTTGCCATAACAGATACAATTAGGATACAGAATAATCCTCCTATACAAAATAAAAAAAAAATGTATATTCCTATATTCTATTCAATAAATTCTAACAAGTCAGAATTCATTCGCTAAAATATCTTACCATGGATAACCGCTTAGAACAAAAGGCTCGGAGTAAACCTAATCTGTCTTCAAGTGAGAGAAGTTTTCAACCAGTTAGAGACATAATCCCTTATGTCTTGGATCTGTCATGACAGTATCAAACTATAATTAACAGCCATGAATAGCCTAGCATTATTAGTTTCCTTATTAGTGGTGAGACATTATAGCTAGCATGATTCTTGGATCTTGATCTCTAAAATTCCCTTGTATATAATATGTTTCTGTACTGCAGTAATACAATACACAGAATATAAGTTTCTAACTTGGCATCAGAGCATCATTGCCCTGAAGGCCCTCGATCCATATTTTTTTTCATGGCATCCGCTGCAAATTCAAACAACAAGAATGACCTTCCATCAACTGTTTCTGTCAAGTTGGACAGAGATAATTATCCCCTATGGCGATCGTTAGTATTGCCTATAATTAGAGGTTGCAAACTAGATGGATACATGTTAGGGACAAAGTTGTGTCCTTCTGAGTTCATCACAAATGCAGATGCTAATGCAGTAACAATCAAGCAACTGAATCCTGCCTATGAAGACTGGCAGGCATGCGATCAACAACTCCTTGGTTGGTTGAAGAACTCTATGACTCAAGATCTTGCAACACAACTTCTACACTGTGAAAACTGGAAGGAACTTTGGGAAGAAGCCCAAAGCCTAGCCGTGCACACACAAGGTCTCGAGTCATCTACTTAAAGTCAGAATTTCATAGTTTAAGGAAAGGAGAAACCAAAATGCAAGACTATCTCATCAAGATGAAAAACCTCTCTGACAAACTGAAACTTGCAGGTAATCCAATCTCTAACTCAGATCTTATTATCCAAACCTTAAATGGTCTGGACTCAGAGTATAATCCTGTAGTTGTTAAACTTTCTGACCAAACTACTTTGAGCTGGATTGATCTGCAATCCCATTTGCTAAGTTTTGAAAGCAGAATTGAGCAGCTAAATAATCTCAACAATTTAAGCATCCATTCCTCAGCAAACTTGGCCCACAAAACTGATCACCACGGAAATTGGAGAGGTAACAAGTTTGGCTCCAATGGCAATTGGAGAGGCTCCAACTTTAGAGGTTGGCGAGGTGGAAGAGGACGTGGCTGAAACTCAAAACCAACATGTCAGGTCTGCTCTAAAATTGGCCATACAGCAGTACAGTGCTTCTACAGGTTTGACAAAGCCTATCAAGGATCAAACCAACCAACAGATGGTGACAAACATGGACCACACAATGCATTCCAGGCATCACAAAACTCTGTACAAGATTATGACTGGTATTTTGACAGTGGTGCAAGTAACCATGTGACACACCATACTGACAAACTTCAAGATCTGACTGAGCATCAAGGTAAAAATTCCTTAGTTGTTGGAAATGGTGAGAAATTAAAAATTGTGGCCACAGGTTCCTCCAAACTTAAATCACTCAATTTACATGATGTGTTATATGTACCTAACATTACCAAAAATCTTTTGAGTGTGTCTAAATTAGCTGCTGACAATAACATTTTTGTTGAGTTTGATGCCAATTATTGCTTTGTGAAGGACAAGCTGACAGGGAAGGCAATACTAAGAGGGACACTTAAGGAGGGCTTATATCAACTCTCTGGGATTGAAAAAGATTCACATGCTCATATATCTGTCATAGAGAGCTGGCATAGAAGACTTGGTCACCCAAACAATAAAGTCCTAGATAGAGTCTTAAAAAGGTGTAATGTGAAACTATCACCTAGTGATCACTTTAGTTTTTGTGAGGCCTGTCAATATGGAAAAATGCATTTGTTACCATTTAAATCTTCCTCTTCCCATGCTCAGGAAACCCTTGAGTTGGTTCACACTGATGTATGGGGCCCTGCACCAATAACATCACCATCTGGGTTCAAATATTATGTTCACTTTGTTGATGACTTTAGTAGATTTACATGGATTTATCCTTTGAAACAAAAATCTGATACTGCACAAGTTTTCATTCAGTTTAAAAACTTAGTTGAAAATCAATTCAATAAAAGGATCAAAACAATTCAATGTGATGGTGGGGGTGAATATAAACCAGTACAAAAACTTGCCATAGAAACAGGCATACAATTTAGAATGTCATGTCCCTATACCTCGCAACAAAATGGCAGAGTTGAGCGAAAGCATAGGCACATTACTGAATTTGGACTAACCTTACTTGCTCAAGCTCAAATGCCTTTACATTATTGGTGGGAAGCCTTCTCTACTGCAGTATATCTTATAAACAGGTTACCCTCAGTAGTCACTCAAAATGAGAGTCCTTACTCTCTCATATACCACAAGAAACCAGATTACACACTATTGAAGCCTTTTGGTTGTGCTTGTTATCCTTGCCTCAAACCATACAATCAACACAAGTTACAGTTTCACACAACCAGATGTGTATTTCTTGGCTATAGCAACTCACACAAAGGCTACAAATGCATCAATTCCCATGAAAGAATCTTCACCTCAAGACATGTCATCTTTAATGAAGATCATTTTCCATTCCATGATGGATTTCTCAATACAAGAAGTCCTTTAAAAACACTAACTGAAAACTCTGTTTCATTTCCTTTACATCCTGCAGGTAATTCTCAAAATAGTGATCCTACACCAATAATTGCAGAAGTGACTCAAACTGACACCAATCCTGAAAATGCAGAAGAAACAACTCAAATTGAAGATGTTCAAGACAATCACATTGAGTCAGATCATGGCAATAATAGTTCACCACTAAACAACTCAGTTCATGAGGCCATGGATCACTTTGAAGCACCAGACATCACTCAACAAAACATCGCAGAAGCAGGCCCTAGCACTGACTCAGACACACGTATGCGTACCAGAAGCCAATCAGGCATTCACAAAACAAAATTACCATACATTGGACTGACCCAAACATGTATTGATGACGTGGAACCTACCAATGCCAAAGAAGCCCTCACAAGACCCCAATGGAAAGAAGCAATGCAGAATGAATTTCAAGCTCTAATGTCCAACAATACTTGGACACTAGTGCCTAATCAAAACCAGGAAAATATCATTGATTGCAAATGGGTGTTCAAGACCAAGTACAAAGCAAATGGATCTATAGAAAGAAGGAAAGCACGTCTAGTTGCCAAAGGTTTCCAACAAACACCAGGACTAGACTATGAAGAGACATTTAGTCTCGTGGTCAAAGCAAGCACTGTCAGGATCATCCTCTTAATTGCAGTTCATTCCAATTGGAAAATCAAGCAATTAGACATCAACAATGCCTTCCTCAATGGTTCTCTCAAAGAAACCGTATTCATGCACCAACCAATGGGATTTGTAGATTCAACTAAACCAAATCACATATGCAAATTGTCGAAGGCAATCTATGGATTAAAGCAGGCACCACGAGCTTGGTTTGATAGTCTAAAAAATGCACTGCTTAACTGGGGATTTCAAAATACAAAAAGTGATTCCTCTCTTTTCATACTCAAAGGTAAAGATCATATTATCTTTCTCCTCATCTATGTTGATGACATCATAATTACAGGTAACAACACCATGTTTCTTAATGCATTTATCAAACAACTCAATGTTGTTTTCTCATTGAAAACCCTGGGTGAACTACATTACTTCCTGGGAATAGAGGCCCATAGAGATGCAAGTGGCATGTACCTCAAGCAATCCAAATACATAGGTGACTTGTTGAAGAAATTCAAGATGGAACATGCTTTATCTTGTCCAACCCCTATGGTTACAGGGAAGCAATTCACAGTTGAGGGGGACAAGTTACAAGATCCAACTGTGTTTAGGCAAGCCATAGGAGGATTGCAATACTTGACACACACAAGACCAGACATAGCATTCTCCATCAACAAACTCAGCCAATACATGAGTTCACCTACCATTGATCACTGGCAAGGCATAAAAAGGATTTTGAGGTATCTCAAAGGCACCATCAATTATTGCTTACATATCAAGCAATCAACTGATCTGGACATAACAGGGTTTTCAGATGCTGATTGGGCCACTAGTATTGACGACAGAAAATCAATGGCAGGCCAATGCGTTTTCCTTGGTGAAACTCTTGTTTCTTGGTCCTCAAGAAAACAAAAGGTAGTCTCAAGATCAAGTACAGAATCTGAATATAGAGCACTGGCTGATTTGGCTTCTGAAGTAGCATGGACTCGATCACTACTTGCTGAACTCAAGCTTCCATTGCCAAGGAAACCAATACTATGGTGTGACAACTTAAGTGCTAAGGCATTAGCATCCAATCTAGTCATGCATGCTCGTTCAAAACATATTGAAATTGATGTCCACTATGTCAGAGATCAAGTGCTACAAAATGAGATTGTTATTGCCTATGTTCCTACAGCTGGTCAGATTGCTGACTGTCTCACTAAGTCCCTAAGTCATACACGATTCAATCAACTTAGAAACAAACTTGGGGTGATCCTCTCACCACCAGTTTGAAGGGGGGAGTTAGAGACATAATCCCTTATGTCTTGGATCTGTCATGACAGTATCAAACTATAATTAACAGTCATGAATAGCCTAGTATTATTAGTTTCCTTATTAGCGGTGAGACATTATAGCTAGCATGATTCTTGGATCTTGGTCTCTAAAATTCCCTTGTATATAATATGTTTCTGTACTGCAGTAATACAATATACACAGAATATAAGTTTCTAACTCAACCTTCCATATAAATTTCTCAAACTTCTCATCACTAGATTGATGATGCTCCATATCTCTTAAGATCAGTAGTACCACTGTATCAGTATGTATATATAATATCGATAACTATTGTGTTGAGTAAGGTAAGATTACATTAAATTAATTATTACTATTACCGATATAATAACTATCGAGGAAGGTACAACTTACTAATTATAGGGACTGTGAGAGGGACAATACCGACACTGTATTTATACTGTTCATTTTAACTTAATTCTTTTAACTTTTTACATGGAAGTACATGACTCTCTTCAAAGTCCAAACTGAAAACTTTATCATTCCCTTATGTTTTCTGTATTATGAAGAATTTTGCACCCCTACATATATTTACCGAATAACTGTGAGAAAAGAGTTCCGGTACATTTTTTCTATACCCGATAATGTTATGTTATGTTTTCCGATTTGTATTTCATTTTTTCGGAGAACTTGTTGGTATGTTCTCCGATTCGTAATATGTACTATTAGATAATGTTATTCGCATAATTCCGTTTTGTCAATTGGAATACTTAATGGTAAGTCACCTGGCAGTTTTTTTTTAATATTTTATAATTTTTTTATGTTACCGTTATGAAAATTCTTTATAGATATGCGATAAAAATTAAGTATATGTAGATATCATTGATGCATTCTTAACTACAAATAGATTTGATACACGAGAGAATAAGTGATAAGGTGATTTAAGGAGGTTGAAATTAGAAATAAAGTAACGATTATCATCACTCGTTCGAATACCGAAACAAGCAAGAGTAGGGATGTAAATGGATATCCATGGAGACGGATACTATGATATATGTATCCACCCTGTTAGATAACTATGATATCCATATCCGTCCCATATCCATGCGGATAGAGCTGTCAAAATGGACTACCCGGCCCTAAACGGGTCGGCCCTGATGAGCTCAGGCTTTTTAGGGCTGTGCCAAAAAAACCCATTTCTAATATGGTGGATTGGTAAAAAAAACCCATTTTTAATAGGCAAAAATAAATTCCAAGGATACAAAGGGGTATCCTAACCCAAACAAAAGACCACAACCAACCTCAAAATAAAGCACCCCTACATAAAATTACAGGGTGCTTAAACCCAATCATAATAATTACAAGTAAAAGCTCTTTTAAGTTTCTTACCAATCCACCACCAAGAAAGAAGAACTATCTTATGAGCCATTAACTCTCCATCATAAACCTCATCCTTAATAGGGATGCTCATGGACGGTTAATTTTCATAACCAATCCATAACCATAAATAATCCATATGTCATAACCGGTTATTAAAATCAATTGTCATAACCGATTTTCATTTTTGTAAAATGGTTATAAACCAGTTATTACCCGGTTATATCCATAACCAAATTTATAATTAGTTTTGATTTAATTTTATTTTAAAATTTTTTTTTGCAATAATTTATTTTAAGAAAAAATATTTATGTTCAAAAATAAAAATAAAAATTTTTAAAATTTTTGGAAAAATATATTTTTTTTGTTTTAAAAAAATAATAATATTTTTTTTTATTTTTTGAAAAAAAAAATTATTTTCTGAAAAAAAAAAATTTTTAATTTTCAAAGTTTTTTTTTAATACAAAAATTGACTAATTTGGTTTTTATTTTGGATATGGGTGTCCAAATTATGGTTATGGTTAAAACCATATTAAAAATATATCCAAAATATGGATTTGGTTAAAACCATACTAATAATTAACCGATTTTTAATAACCGGATTTGGATATGGATATGGATTATTTAAATAACCGGTTTATTTGAGCACACGTAATCCTTAAACATGATATTATTCCTACATGTCCATAAACTCCAACAAATTACTAGCCAAAGACCAATCACATTGTTAATGCCAACGCCACGAAAATGCAGTGATGCAATCCAATCTTTAAAATGGCCAAGGAGGTTATCACTAAGAGGCACCCTCATCCCCAACCAACTAAACATATTATCACACAAAGGGGCATTCCCCTCGTCACCTGGTGGATTTGTCCCTGCTGGAGTGGTTCTCGGTCTACCACGGTTGTTTCTGCGCCTGTCAGCCATGTTCCTGAATGTCATACAGATAAGATTAAGTTGATCAGGCTCAATACCATAAATATAACACTCAAGACCAATGGCGACACACCGCATATGAAACAGAAAGAAAATACTTATACTATTTCATGGCTAGGTCGAGGATACGACCTGCTCTGATACCAACTGTAACACCCATATATAATATAATACATCAAAGCATCCATATCATACATGAATTCACGTTTTTGGTACTGAAATACAATAAGTCCCTAGTTAACACATTAAACATATACATGCCCAAAATACCTAATACAAAAAAACTATGGCATCATATATACAAGATGTTCCAACACTAAGAACTAGATCAACTAATGATCTCAAAAATCTTCACAGCGGAAGCCTTGTCACACAAAAGCTATGATCCGTAAGGAAAAGTCAAACAACTTTGTCCTTACCCTTCGTCGAACCTGTAGTACCTGTGATGTAAACAACAACATGGGGTGAGATACATCAATCTCAGTGAGTTCCCTATCTTATACGTCCTCTCGGCTTTACGAGGTTCTAACAAGCCTAACTCAAGTCAAAAGGGAAACGGATGACTTTGAGTACTCTGATCGGTCGTTTTCATACGTTATTTCGCTATTTGTTTTAATTACCATTTTGTTATTGTTTATTTGTTTTACTCCTCTTTTACCGCATTTTATGTCGTGGTTGTGTTCTTTAGTGTTTTCAGGTTCACATAAACATTCATGAAGAATCGGAGCGAAACATCGAGAAAAATCGCAAAATTTGGAATGAAATTGGAATGAGGACAGTGGGCTGACACGTGTGCCCGTGTCGCCTGACACGGCCCGTGTCAGAAGGCCTGGAGCAACACGCATTTAAAATTGAAGTTTTGAGAAGAAGGCAGAATGCTGACACGGAGGGTCGCGTCAGCTGACACGGGGGGTCGTGTCAACTGACACAGCCCGTGTCAGCTTGCCTGGAAAGAGAACGTGAAAAAATGAATTGGTGGTCAAGAGGCAGAATGCCAACACGGGTACCCGTGTCAGCTGACACGGCCCGTGTTGGCCTGGGCGAGAAAAATATTGACTTTTATTTTTAAAGTTGTTTTTGGGAGTCAAAGGGGCAGATGGGGAATTTCCTTGGACATTAGAAACTTGTGGCTATTTGAGGGTGATTTTAGGAAGAAAAAGATTACTTTTTACGGGGGACATTACGAAGAAAGTGGCGATTTTATGCGATCAAGGGTTTTTGGAGAACGGAGATCATTCAACCGCGGAAGCCATTAAAGATCAAAGTGATCCAAATACTATTGTAATGGCTGTTTCTTATCTTTTTCTTTTGATTGTTTTTAGTTTGAACATGAGAGGCTAAACCCCCCAATGCTAGGGGGTGTCCCTGAATTGTGATGTATGAACCTATTTTGATTTAGTCAATGAGATTTTGTTTTCTTGCTTTAATCTTTTATTATGCAAATTATAAAATATTTGTTGCAATCGTTAAATTAGGAACGATTTACGATTAGGGATTTGGTCTGAAAAACCCAATCTATCATTTTGCATAATAACACTATGGTAGATATTGCCTAGGAATGGGGATACCCTGTAGTGACTTTTATAAACCTTGTCAGGACTATTGCTTGATGTTCTTTCTTGACTGCTAATGAATTAGGGTCAAGAGAGAATATCAAAGGTTTTTCGATTAAGGAATTTACGAAAAATATTATTAAGGTTTTGTAAAATTAAGGTTTGAAGCATTTCTCGTTGAGTATAATTTAAGGTTCTTACTAAGCAATTTATACACCCTTTCCTAGCATGTTTAATCATATTCGTAAAAAGCACTTTTTCTAGTTCTGTTTATTTTACCTTATTATTATAATTCTCTCAAACAAACAAACCCCAAAGAAAACTTTTGTCTAATTGAATTAGCATCTGCACTTACATTGACGCGCAGTCCTCGAGAGATCGATTCTGGGGATAACCCCAACTATTACTACATCGTTAAAATAGTACACTATCTATTTTTCTGATCATACTCACATACACTATATGGATCCATGTTCTTGAGTCTTATCAACTCACAAACTATCACTAATCGATAACCTTACCAAGGCATCCCCTCTTCCCGTCCGCTTCTACGTCTAGAAGACGACCCGAGTCATGGATCCTTGTAGTTACTTGGCATACGAATTATCACCTTAATTCGTCACTTCTCATGGCTGTCATACCCTAAATTTTGACCACTAAGATTCCCATCATTGTGAAAATCATCATCACAATATGGATGTACCTTTGTGCCTCATCAATCTCCTCAAGGAATTGTTGAGCATTCACTACAATCAAACTAGGGTTTTAAGCCCTCTCAGAGCCTTTAGACAAATGATCAATCAAGGAATGACATGATCTTCAACTTGTCTAAACCTCTCAAACATTCACAAAGGATCAAGAGGGCTCCCACATCAAGAATTAAGCACAAGAGTGCAACATTTCAAGTGGATCAAGCCTCAAGTTCATCTAATACAAAGTCAACTGACGCAAAAAGTCAAAGTTTGACTTTTTGGTCAACTTTGAGCTTCACGAGCCATTACTCAAGAAAATATGATGGATGATTTAATTTGATCAAATTTAAATCAAGAAATCATGCAAAATTGCAAAATTGATCAAATTGAAAGAAACTTAGAAATTTTTTCTAAGTTAAAATCATGTTCAAGTGCACAACTTTTCAAGGTTGTAACTATTGATCCAAGCATCCATTGATTTTGAGTAAGAGCTACTTTTAAAGAGGGTATTTGATACTTCAACATTGTAGAAGGAATCAACTCAAAATATCATAAGGATTGAAAGATATAAGTGATCAAAGTTGGGAATTCTTAATGTCCAATGTTCTGACATTGCATAGGACATCATTAATATTTTTTCAGCAAGAATGCCCCAACTTCAAGGATGTTTTTCTCCATGATCCAAGTTGAACCAGGTCTGGAGTCAAACATGAAAGTTGAAGTACGTTGTCTCAGCTTTCCAGAAAGTTATAGAACATCCTTGTAGCATACTCGAGCAGGGAGATATGATTTTTGCAAGAAGCATTGATAATGCAGAATTTTCATGACAGCTTTTAGGACAGATTTGACTACACAAGTTCAAGACCATTTTTGATGACTTTGCAAGCTGAACCAAGACCAAAGTCAAACATCAAAGTTAAAGTATGTCATTAGGGCTTTCCAAAATGTATTATAACGTCCATTAATTCAACTTGAGCAAGGAGTTATGAACCTCACAACAGGCCTTGCTCGAGCTGATTTTTTAGGACAGGTTTTGTGCACTTTTCTTGTGCCACCCAATTTTCAAGCTTTGTCACCATGCAAGACAAGCATCAAATATGCAATTCACTTCAATTCAAAATATCATAGTGGATTAAAATATACAAGTGATTAAAGTTTGGAATTATTAATGATCAAAGTTGTCAAATGTTTCAACATTTCATGGGACATCATTAATATTTTTCCAGCAAGAATGTCCCAACTTCAAGGATGTTTTTCTCCATGATCCAAGTTGATTCAAGCCAAACCTTGAACATCAAAGTTGAAGTACGTTGTCTCAGCTTTCCAGAAAAGGTGTAGAACATCCTTGTAGCATACTCGAGCAGGGAGATATGATTTTCGCAAAAAGCATTGATAAAGCAGAATTTTCATGACAGCTTTTAGGACAGATTTGACTACACAAGTTCAAGACCATTTTTGATGACTTTGCAAGCTGAACCAAGATCAAAGTCCAACATCAAAGTTGAAGTACGTCATCTAAGCTTTCCAGAAAGTCCTAGAACGTCCATATAGCATACTCGAGCAGGGAGTTATGAATTTTACAAAACGGCTTGCTGCAGCTGAATTTTTCATGGGACAGATTTGCACATTTCTTGTGCCACACGAATTTCCAAGCCTTGTCATCACTTTGGACACCTCTGAGGATCAAATCTAAAGGGGACAATCACTGAGCTAAGCCTCCAAAGTCCTTGGAACAAGAAGTAGCATGTTATTCCTAAAAATCCCTAAAAGAGGGACAAGACTCCAATTTTGGATTGGAGCATTTAATAGATGCTTAGAGGTGGCATGGACTGACACATTTGCAACTGAATTCAGTCAACATTCCTCCAACAAGTAGGGAACCAAAGCTCTGTGCTCTAACCTCTAGTCAATGGCTAGAGGAGACTTGGATTTTCATTGGCCAACATAGAACAAACCTCTGCTGCAGCCACCATTCACTGTTGCTGCGAAAACAAACTTGCTCTACTATAAATAGAGCTCATTTGTGTTCAGTTTGAGTACACCAAAGCCATCAAACAGATGCTTTCCTCAAAATCTCTTCTTTCACCTTAAATTTGCCTTCCAAAGCAAGTAATTCTGAGTTTTTGAGTTAGAGAGCAATTCCACTCAAACTAATCACACACACACCTCATATATATCATATGTAAGCTGTGCAAACTATCACAAGTAACCTGTAATCACAAAATCACAAAGTCACTTCTCAAAACCTCAAAATGGCACTTTTTTGCATTTTTCAAGCCATGTCTTGATTCAGTCACTTTCCAAACCAGATAAAACCTCAAACACACTCTAAATATCATCCTTGAACTGTCCCAAATGGTTCCCAATATCTGGAACACCATTTGAGAGAGTTGCTATTTTGGTCACTTTTAACCCCTTTTGCAAGAAAGGGACAGTTTGTGTTTTTGCAGGTACCAGTTGATTCCAATCATCCTAAAAGCTTCTAAGGGATCATTTGAGTGTGTCTAAAGCATCAAATCATTGGAACAAGAGGCTTGGCAGATTGCACAAAAACTCCATAAAGCTCAAAAAGAGGTAAGCATCACAACTTGGAATCCTTGAAATCATGCATTGCTTTGAAGTCCACTGATCATACACATCTCATACATGTTGTATATGTTGTGTTTGGGCTAATTCACCATGTAATCCATGCCTGTATCAAAGTGTAGCACAGAAAATGCAATTATAGGTCCTTTTCAAAACCACTATCGGGTTTTGAGGAGGGAGTGTGTTCTGAAAAACTACCACCACCATTGGATTCCTTGTGAAATTCTGGGCCAGATGCATATAAATTTTGTCTCAAACCATTGAGATTTGAGAAAGTTATGGGTGTTGGAAGTTTGATAAAAAAAAGATGTTCAAAACTCATGAGTGATGTTGTGACATCACATTTCTCTTTTTCTTAGTTTATCTTCAAAACTTAACTAATTCTTTTACATAGCAAAAATTATCATTTTCAAAATCTGTTTTACACACTTTTTATTCATACTCCATAATATTTTAATGGGTTAATACCTATTTTCCCCCCTGCCATATAGGCGGTTTTTGAAAAACCCCCCTGCGAAAAAAAAAGTTGCAAAAATTTCCCTAACATTTGAAGATTCTCTCAATTTTAACCTTCATCACATTCAGTCACTAAAAATGCCAAAATGGCAGGGGTCAAAATAAAAATGCTGCCAAAATGGCAGGGGTCAAAATGAAAACGCTGCCAAAATGGCAGGGGTCAAAATAAAAATGCTTCCAAAATGGCAGGGGTCAAAATGGTAGGTTTTTGGTGACTGAATGTGATGAAGGTCAAAATTGAGAGAATCTTCAAATGTTAGGGAAATTTTTGCAACTTTTTTTTTCGCAGGGGGGTTTTTCAAAAAGCGCCTATATGGCAAGGGGCAAAATGGGTATTAACCCTATTTTAATCCACCAAAAAATCACAAAAAATATTATTATTTGATATATTTTTAATATATTCAAAAATATTGTTTTAAATTGTTTTAAATGCTTTTAAAATGATTTATTTTTCTTGATTTTTAAAACCAAAATGATTTTAAATATTCATGTGGATAAAATACTTTTTCATAAACCTTAATCACTGTTTATAACATGATTAATGATTTTATTTGATATTTTTTATCATTTTTTTACTTGATTTTTCTTTGAAAAATGCTCTTTAAAAAATGAAATTAGGGTTTTTGATTATTTCAACCCTCATCAAACTTTTTCAAACACTTTTGGGCCTCTATTAGAGTGTAAGACCCAATCTCCTTTTAACCAAAACAATTTTGGGCCTCACTTATTGTATAAGTCCCTCTGCGTTAAAAGAAAACATCGGCGCGATCGCCATTTTCAAACGAAAATCAACTGGGCTTCTCTTTGAGCTGTAAGTCCCATTTCTTTTCATTTTTTAACACTTGGGCCTCTAATAGAGTCTAAGACCCAACCCTTTTTTAACAAAACATTTTTGGGCCTCAGCTATTGTATAAGTCCCGATACGTTAAAAATCTCGGCGCGATCGCCATTTTCAAACTGAAAATATTTTGGGTCTCTCCCTGAGTTGTAAGCCCCATCTTTTGTACAAAAATACACTTTGGGCCTCTAATAGAGTGTAAGACCCAACCCCTCTTTTTTATATTTTCTCATTTTATTTTATAATGATTTGGAAAATTAATAACTCCTTCAATTTTGATCCTTCAATTTTGATTATTTTTTATTGGTTCTTTTTCTGAAAAATCACAAAAATATTAAAATATTTTATTCTACAAAAAAATCAAATTTATATTATTTATTTAATATAGTTGGTATTTTTGTGAATAAATTCATTTTTTATTATTTTTAAGCATTTTAAAAGTGAATATTCATCTTGAAAATAAAGACCTTGGGCCTCCCCTCGTGTTGTAAGCCCCATTTCTTTTCTTTAAACTCTTTGGGCCTCTATTAGAGTGTAAGACCCAACCCCTTGTGTACAGAAAACTTTTTGGGCCTCATTCGTTGTATAAGTCCCTCTGTACATTTTCAAATAAACGACGCGATCGTCGCCAGTTTAAAATTAACCAACTGGGCCTACCCTCGAGTAGTAAGACCCATTTCCTTTCTTAAAAACTCTTTGGGCCTCTTGAGAGAGTGTAAGACCCATCCCTTTGTACAGAAAACCTTTTGGGGCCTCAGTCACTTGTATAAGTCCCTCTGTACAAATTCAACAGTGCGCTCACTGATAAAACCCTGGGTCTCTCCTTGAGCTGTAAGCCCCAAATCTTTCTTTTTCAAAGCACTTTCTCCTTTGATTTTGAATATACTATTGTTTTCAATCTTTCTTTGTTGAACAACTAACCAAACAGCATGGAAGCTCTACAACCGAGTAAGTGGTTATTGCTTTCATTTACCGCTTTCATATACATATAACTGTATTGTGGGGCTGTTTCGCTGTAAGTCTTCTTTCATAAACTCATATCAACTGTGTAATAATAGTATAGATATTTAGAGTTTTCCCGGCAACTACGTCTAGAACTAGGTGACGCCGTTTCGTTTATTCATAGAAATAGACAACTAGATCCCCAATAGGATCACCAGATACAGTCTTCTCTTCGGCTGTCCTCATTAGGAATTGTCAAGAAACTCTACTCCCAGAGATGAATGTATTCTCCGTGAATGGCATCTTTGAGTTTCTTCCAAATTCTCGAACTTTCCTGACTTGATCTATTCCTTGTGAATAGTTTGCCTTGAATTTCTCGGGGTTTGGGGACCCACGGGCTTCTTAAAAGCATCGGCCTCCTCTTGGGCATCGTACAAGGACCCACAGGCTTCCTAAAAGCAACCCCGCCTCCTCTTGGGCTTAGTACAAGGACCCGTCGGCTTCTTAGAAGTATTCACAGCCTCCTCTTAGGCTTCGTATAATGATCTCTTCCTCCGGGAATGATAGCCTCCTCTTGGGCTTCGTACAAGGACCGATCGGCTTCTTAAAAGTTTCCAGCCTCCTCTTGGGCTTCGTACAAATTGTCCCGACGACCTCCTAGAGGTATAGGAACAGAACTTAATCATCTGCATAGAACAGTCCTTTCAAAGAGTCTACTACTGTTTCTCAAAGCATAGTACAAAAGATGAAACTCTAGACTTGGACAGTCTAATCTCCTTGAGTCTTAAAGACATTCTCAAGTGACCCCTTCGTTAAATAGGAAGGAAACCCGTAGACTCGGATAGTCTCAATACCCTTTGGATTTCCCGTTTCCTCAAAGAGAAGGAAATATCCCGGATCCTCAAATCAAATCCCTGAGTACAGTGTTGCTCATATAAGAACTGATTTTCTCTTTCAAAATCAGTATACTGGACCTGTTACTTAACTGAAACAGTAACCATAGCCTCCTCTTGGGCTTTGTACAATGATTCTACCTAGCGGAGTCAAACAACGTTTAGCCTCTCTCTCGGGCTTTGTACGAGACACATAAGAGACTCTCTCGTTGAGTCAATCACCCTTTCGCCTCTATCTCGGGCTTTATACTAGATACAAAAAGGTTCTTATTGAGCCAAACAAATAATAGCCTCTATCTCGGGCTTCGTACGAGATACAAAAAACTCTCTTGTTGAGTCAAATAGCCTTCATCTCGGGCTTTATACGAGATACCAAAAGACTCCATCGTCGGGTCAAAACCTTTTAGCCTCTCTCTCAGGCTTTGTACGAGACACATATTAGCCTCCTCTTAGGCTTTGTGTAAGAAAACCACTGGTTGATCCAATTAACCTTTTAGCATCAAAACTGTGCCTCGTTCACAGTACACAAACATCAACAACTCATTTCCCCTTTATCTAATCGCTGTAAGCGGCAAGCCTCTGGATCATCTACATCCACGCCACTGTCCCTCTTTTAGCATGAGAAATTCCTAAGGAAAGATAACATTGCTCTACACTGAGTTAAAGTCTTCTCCTTTAGGTTAAAATCCCCTATAAAGGAAATTATGGCATTACTAGGATCCGCGTATCCCGGTTAAAGTAATCCTCCTTTATAAACCAGTCACCCAATAGTTGTGATAGACAAACCCTTCTTTAGAGATGACAAATTCTCTCTAAAGTCGAGGTCCTTCAGCTTCACGTCTTGGGCTTTGAACAAGACACAAATAGACTTTTCAGTTTCACGTCTTGGGCTTTGAGCAAGACACAAATAGATCACCTTTCGCTTCACGTCTTGGGCTTTGAACAAGACACCAAAAACACCAATTTCCTCCCATAGAATAGGAGGAACTACGAACGCTCTGATTTCCCTGTTTCGGTAAACGGGAATACGTAGGCATAAGATCGAAAGAAAAGATCTTAGCGAGCACAATCAACAAAAAACCCAAATCCCATATCTCCATCAATCAAAAGCAGTAATTCAAAAGCATCAGTCCTAACATCCTAATCCTTGTTCCCCGCCAGAAACCTTCTGTCAAGGTAAAAAGAAAGAAAACAGTATTGGCAAAAATACAAATAACCAGTACAAGGGCCCCCCCACATTGATAGCATTCGTAACCTAACAGACCGATGTTTAAACTCAGTATGCAAAGCCGGGTTAATTGGAGACATCTATTTCCCTTCCTTATTCAGCTCACAATAGGATAAAAAATGAATCGACCTGTAGTTTAAGCTCAACCGCAGAGAGCGACCAGCGCTTAAGAACCGCGTCCAAAATCGCTCGCTACAATGGCCTCTCATGCCATCACAAGTCTCTACCCATAGGTTCCATCGTACTATAACATTGGGAATCAAACCTGCCAAGTAGTAATGCCTGCACTTCAGAGGAGTTCGAGACTCATGAATGCCTCTCAAGGGCGATGGTTACGATTACGTGATCATATACACCAATGAGATTGTATTAAACAATCACCCGACCATATTAGCCTTAAGACCTATTTGTCTTTCTACACTAAACACAATTAAACAGGATCCATACCAGTGTAACTCTTTCTATACCATTCAGTAATAGACGCATGCCTCGGTCTCTCTTGTACGAGCGTCGTCGCTATGTTGTTCAACACTTTCCTAGCCATTACTAGGTTCTAATATTGTTGTATGGTAATGATCCTCACTCTACCTATTTCACTTCCTTTTTAACATGCATATTCACTCACAGTCATGTTTAAACAATAGTAGGACAACAAGGTATATCACAATTACACAATAGAATTTCATATGATAATTTAAAACATAATTATACCACCTTGGAGTTTCCTCCGATTATTTAATCAGCTTTAAAATCTATATTTTTCACTTCCATTGTAAAGAATATTTCCTTAGCTTCAGATCGATATAAAGAACGTTAAAATCGGACACCCGAGTCAAAAGATATGAATTTAGAAATGTTCCTTTTATCCCAGGTTGCGCTAAGCGCCCCCCTGACCGCGCTGAGCGCGCTCCTCACTGCCTGGAAGGGGTGCGAATTTTCCATACCGCGCTAAGCGGGCATAACCGCGCTAAGCGCGCTCTGTGTTATGCAGAAAAATACCCCTTTTGACAGCAGAAAAACCAATCCTCCAATTCATTCTCCACTCCAAATCCAACAACCAATAGAGGTATATGTTCATGTTCCTATCATGATTTATCCATCCAACTTCATAAAACATGATTTTCAACATCGATGCATAATTTCTACACAAAACCTAATGTTTTCATACCAATCCAAACCAATCTAAAACTTCATAACAATATCAATAGATGATTTTACACATGTTATAATCATGCTACACAATTTATAACACATTTCAACCGTTAGATTCTTTGATTTTCCAAAGCATCCATTTTTTCTCAAAACCTAACATAACTCAAAACCTCAAGAAATTCTACTCTAAAGTTTCTACCTAGATCCCACCTTGGTTAGAGGTTGAAGATGAAGAAGATGAGATGATTTGATGAAGAGTTGATGATGATTCTTGCTCTTGAAATGTTGGATTTTATCTTCTTTTCTTTCTCCCCTTTTCTTTCCTTTCTTCTTCCTTCTTTCTTCTTTTTTCTCTCTATGTTACTATCTTTCTCTTTTATGTTTGGCAAGTGGGAGGAAAGAAAACATATAGTAAGTATTATTAGTAAATAATACTACTAAACGTTCAAAAAGTATCTAAAGCTCCAATAATTAATTACCTCAGAGCCAGATAATATTAATTGGATTTACTCTGAGCTCAACAGTTACTCTAATTATTTTTGTAAATAATTTCTCAGAGTAAACTGGGACTCAGTTGATCACAACTAATATTATCCAGAGCAATTTAAAATACGGGGTATTACATCCTCCCCCCTTAAATAGAATTCGTCCTCGAATTTAAAATATTACCTAAACAGATTAGGGTAGGCATCTCGCATCTCCAATTCAAGTTCCCAAGTAGCATCACCCGGATGCGTCACATCCCATTGCACCTTAACAAGAGGAATATTCTTGTTCCTCAATACCTTCGTTTCTCTTCCCACAATGCGACTCAGTTGAGGCTCAAAAGTTAAGTCTGCTTCTATTTCAACAGAGTCTGGTAGAACTGGCTGAAGAGGATCAGGAACAAACTTCCGTAGCTGAGACGCATGAAAAACATCGTGCATTTCTGACAGAGAGGGCGGTAAGGCCAACCTGTAAGCTACTTCACCAATCCTATCAAGAACTTGATACGGTCCCACGTATCTCAGACTTAACTTGCTTGACTTAAACAGTCCTTTCAATCTCAATCTTGGAGTAACTTTCAGAAATACATGGTCACCTTCCTCAAATTCTAAAGGTATCCTACGATTGTCCACATAACTCTTTTGGCGATCTTGCGCTTGTTTAACCTTCTCGCGGATCATTCGAATCTTTTTCGTAGTCTCTTGGATAATTTCGGGTCCCAAAATTCTATCTTCACCAACTTCCGCCCAACACAAGGGTGTTCTACATTTTCTTCCATACAACGCTTCATAAGGAGCCATACCGATGCTCGCATGGTAACTATTGTTGTACGAAAACTCAATCAACGGTAAAAGTTCCTTCCAATTTCCTCTACTTTCTAGCACACAAGCTCTCAACATGTCCTCCATCGTTTTTATTGTTCGCTCAGTCTGACCGTCTGTCTGAGGATGATTCGACGTGCTCAAACGCAACCTCGTACCCATAGCTTGTTGAAAAATCCTCCAAAACCTTGAAGTAAACTTTGGATCTTAGTCGGACACAATATTAGAGGGAATACCATGCAATCTCACAATTTCAGAAATGAACAACCTGGCAAGATGACTTGCTTTAAAAGTAGTCTTCACGGCTAAGAAATGCGCATATTTCGTTAGTCGATCCACAATCACCCAAATCGAATCATATCCACCTTGCGTACGGGGTAAACCTACTGCAAAGTCCATAGAAATACTATCCCACTTCCAAACTGGAATTTCTAAAGGTTGCAACAGGCCTCCCAGTCTTTGATGTTCAATCTTTACCTATTGGCACACTGCACATTCCGACACATACACTGCAATATCCTTTTTCATTCCGGGCCACCAATAATCTCTCTTCAAGTCTTGATACATCTTCGAGGAACCATGATGTATCGTAAAAGTACCTTTATGAGCTTCATCCAAAATCTTTCTTTTTAACACCGCATCATCCGGAATACAAATCCTTTGGTTAAACATAACTATTCTGTCGGTAGCTTGAACAAAACCCGATTGTACTAACACTTCTTGTAACTTCTCATCCAACAATTGTCCTTGTTGAATCTCAACTCTTAGAGTAGAATTGACATTCAAATTCCCCATAATTACACCATTTGGAGTCCACACAAATTGAAGATTAAGATCCCTAAACTTTTCTAACAGAGCATACTCCAATATCATCAATTCTGCATTATGAACTACTTTCCGACTTAATGCATCTACCACCTTGTTTGCTTTTCCTGGATGATACTTAAATTCTAAGTCATAATCCTTTAAGTACTCCATCCACCTTCTTTGTCGCATATTTAACTCCTTCTGGTCAAATAAATACTTCAAACTTTTATGGTCACTGAACATTTCAAAACGTACACCATACAAATAATGACGCCACACCTTCAGTGCAAAAACAACCGCTGCTAGTTCCAAATCATGAGTTGGATAATTCTTTTTATGACCTTTCAATTGTCGAGAAGCATAAGCTACAACTTGACCACCTTGCATCAGAACACTTCCTAATCCCATCTTAGAAGCATTGCAAAATACTTCGTAAGAGTTATTAGGGTCAGGAATAATTAACACTGGAGCAGTCGTCAAACTTTCCTTCAATTTCATAAAGCTTTGTTCACAACCCGAATCCCACTCATAAGCAAAATCTTTTCGAGTAAGTTTTGTCATTGGTAAGGCCAATTGAGAAAAAACCCTTGATGAACCTTCTATAGTACCCTGCCAATCCCAAGAAACTTCTAACTTCTGAAGCATTCCTCGGTCTCTCCCAATTAATCACTGCTTCTACCTTCGACGGATCCACTGACACGCCACCTTGAGATATAATATGTCCAAGGAAATTAACTTCCGACATCCAAAATTCACACTTGCTTAACTTTGCAAAAAGTTGCTTCTCTTGCAACACCGATAAGAAAATTCTCAGATGTTCTCCGTGCTCTTGTGGGGTACGGGAATAAATAAGAATGTCGTCAATAAAGATTACAACGAATTTGTCCAAGTAAGCTTGAAATATACGGTTCATATAATCCATAAAAATAGCTGGATCATTAGTCACACCGAAAGGCATCACCAAGAATTTGTAATGGACGTAACGGGTTCTAAATGCAGTCTTAGGCACATCGGAACTCTTCACTCGGATCTGATGATAAACCGACCGTAAATCAATCTTTGAGAACACACAGGCTCCCTTCAATTGATCTAAAAGGTCGTCTATCCTGGGTAATGGATACTTGTTCTTAATGGTGACTTTGTTTAACTTACGGTAGTCGATGCACAAACGCATCCCACCATCTTTCTTCTTTACCAATAAAACTGGAGCTCCCCATGGTGAAACACTAGTTCTAACAAAATGCTTAGCCATTAAGTCTTCCAATTGGTCCTTTAATTCTCTTAATTCAAGTGGTGCCATCCGATACGGAGAAACGGATATAGGAGCCGTTCCCGGTACTAGGTCAATAGAGAATTCAACCTCTCTCTCCGGAGGAAGAGAAGTAACATCCTCAGGAAAAACTTCAGGAAACTCGCAAACAACAGGAATGCTCAAAACCTGATGATCGCTACTCTCCTCCTTAGTGAGAACTAAAAGAACAAATTTCTCCTTCTCAAACAAGAAATTTATCATTCCCACCGTACCTTCTAAAATAGTTGTTAACACATCCTTCGGGGTAGCCTCGACAGATGGAATGATGATTAGCTTCTCTTCACACCCAATGAACACCGAATTAGCAGAAAGCCAATCCATCCCCAAAACAACATCAACTTTCTTAAGCGGTAAACAGATAAGGTCAATCTGAAAAACTCTATCATTCATGGTCAAAACACAATTTTCACACATTAGAGGTGTTTCCACTATCTCATCCATGGCAGTCGTAACCACCATGGGTGGCGACAACGGAACAACTTGCAACCCAAGTCGCTTCACACATTGCATCGATACAAAATAGTGGGTGGCTCCAAAATCAAATAATACAAAGCAAGGGTTCCCGTTAACGAAACACGTACCAGCAATCAAAGAATTGTCACCCTTTGCTTTCCTCGCATCCATTGTGTAAACTCGCCCAGTATTCTTTTCTTGCATTTGGTTTCTATTTTGAGGACAATCCCTCGCCAAATGACCCCTTCTATGACAACGATGACACTTCACTCCTTCGAAATGACATCTACCTCCATGTCTCTTTCCACAAAAATGGCACACAGGAGGTGCACTAGTCCTGGAATTCTGAACCTGCTTTCCCTTAAAAGTTTGTTGTCTCGGTCTAACTTGTTGATTCGATCTTCCACGGTCACCTTGATTCAACCTACTCAAATCTCCTTCCGCTTGCACCTTCTTCAAGCTGTGTTCTGCCACATAACACCGCCTTAATAATTCCGCATAGCTAGTGAATTCCCTCTGAGACACGCTATGTGAAATTTCAGCCCTCAAACCAAACAGAAATTGATCGATCTTCCATCTCTCATCAGGAGCATACATGGCTTGCCTAGAATAAGCAGCCATAATCTCGAACTTTTCTGTATAAGAAGCCACAGTCAAGTTGCCTTGTCTCAATTGTTGAAACTCGAATTCCTTCTGAGACCTTAAGGAACTTGGAAAATATTTCTCCATAAAATTTACCTTAAACTGCTCCCATACCTTCGGTACCTCTTGAATTGTCATTAAGGCTGAAGCACTCTCTTACCACCTCATGGCAGAACCCTTTAACAAGTGAGAAGCGAAAACCACTTTATTTTCCTCACTACACTGAACTATCAAGAAAATCCGCTCCATACCGGATATCCATTCATGAGCCTTTACTGGATCTAACCCTCCCTGAAACTCCGGAGGATTCATACGAATGAAATCCCTAAAGGTTCCCCCTACAGCTTCAGGAACAACCACTTGAGGATGCAGGCCACCAGCCATTTGCTGTACCATTTGTTGCACAAACTGATTTTGTTATTGCAGCATCTGTTGTATGAATTGATACAAAGGGGCATTCCCCTCGTCACCTGGTGGATTTGTCCCTGCTGGAGTGGTTCTTGGTCTACCACGGTTGTTTCTACGCCTGTCAGCCATGTTCCTGAATGTCATACAGATAGGATTAAGTTGATCAGGCTCAATACCATAAATATAACACTCACGACCAATGGCGACAAGCCACATATGAAACGAAAAGAAAATACTTATACTATTTCATGGCTAGGTCGAGGATACGACCTGCTCTGATACCAACTGTAACACCCATATATAATATAATACATCAAAGCATCCATATCATACATGAATTCACGTTTTTGGTACTAAAATACAATAAGTCCCTAGTTAACACATTATACATATACATGCCCAAAATACCTAATACAAAAAACTATGGCATCATATATACAAGATGTTCCAACACTAAGAACTAGATTAACTAATGATCTCAAAAATCTTCACAACGGAAGCCTTGCCACACAAAAGCTACGATCCGTAAGGAAAAGTCAAATAACTTTGTCCTTACCCTTCGCCGAACCTATAGTACATGTGATGTAAACAACAACATGGGGTGAGATACATCAATCTTAGTGAGTTCCCTATCTTATACGTCCTCTCGGCTTTACGAGGTTCTAACAAGCCTAACTCAAGTCAAAAGGGAAGGAGATGACTTTGAGTACTCACACACACTATATGGATCCATGTTCTTGAGTCTTATCAACTCACAAACTATCACTAATCGATAACCTTACCAAGGCATCCCCTTTTCCCGTCCACTTCTACATCTAGAAGACGACCCGAGTCATGGATCCTTGTAGATACTTGGCATACGAATGGATTCAGAATTAAGGGACGCATTATCACCTTAATTCGTCACTTCTCATGGCCTCTCATGCCATCACAAGTCTCTACCCATAGGTTCCATCGTACTATAACATTGGGAATCAAACCTGCCAAGTAGTAATGCCTGCACTTCAGAGGAGATCGAGACTCATGAATGCCTCTCAAGGGCGATGGTTACGATTATTGTGATCATATACACCAATGAGATTGTATTAAACAATCACCCGACCATATTAGCCTTAAGACCTCTTTGTCTTTCTACACTGAACATAATTAAACAGGATCCATACCAGTGTAACTCTTTCTATACCATTCGGTAATAGACGCACGCCTCGACCTCTCTTGCACGAGCGTCGTAGCTATGTTGTTCAACACTTTCCTAGCCATTACTAGGTTCTAATATTGTTGTATGGTAATGATCCTCACTCTACCTATTTCACTTCCTTTTTAACATGCATATTCACTCACAATCATGTTTAAACAATAGTAGGATAACAAGGTATATCACAATTACACAATAGAATTTCATATGATAATTTAAAACATAATTATACCACCTTGGAGTTCCTTCGATTATTTAATCGGCTGTAAAATCCATATTTTTCACTTCCATTGTAAAGAATATTTCCTTAGCTTCAGATCGATATAAAGAACGTTAAAATCGGACACCCGAGTCAAAAGATATGAATTTAGAAATGTTCCTTTTATCCCAGGTCGCGCTAAGCGCCCCCCTGACCGCGCTGAGCGCGCTCCTCACTGCCTGGAAGGGGTGCGAATTTTCCATACCGCGCTAAGCGCGCTCTGCGTTATGCAGAAAAATACCCCTTTTGACAGCAGAAAAACCAATCCCCCAATTCATTCTCCACTCCAAACCCAACAACCAATAGAGGTATATTTTCATGTTCCTATCATGATTTACCCATCAAACTTCATAAAACATGATTTTCAACATCAATGCATAATTTCTAAACAAAACCTAATATTTTCATACCAATCCAAACCAATCTAAAACTTCATAACAATATCAATAGATGATTATACACATGTTATAATCATGCTACACAATTTATAACACATTTAAACCGTTAGATTCTTTGATTTTCCAAAGCATCCATTTTTTCTCAAAACCTAACATAACTCAAAACCTCAAGAAATTCTACTCTAAAGTTTCTAACTAGAACCCACCTTGGCTAGAGGTTGAAGATGAAGAAGATGAGATGATTTGATGAAGAGTTGATGATGATTCTTGCTCTTGAAATGTTGGATTTTCTCTTCTTTTCTTTCTCCCCTTTTCTTTCCTTTCTTCTTCCTTCTTTCTTCTTTTTTCTCTCTATGTTACTACCTTTCTCTTTTATGTTTGGCAAGTGGGAGGAAAGAAGACATATAGTAAGTATTATTAGTAAATAATACTACTAAACGTTCAAAAAGTCTCTAAAGCTCCAATAATTAATTACCTCAGAGTCAGATAATATTAATTGGATTTACTATGAGCTCAACATTTACTCTAATTATTTTTGTAAATAATTTCTTAGAGTAAATTGGGACTCAGTTGATCACAACTAATATTATCCAGAGCAATTTAAAATACAGGGTATTACAGTTTATGTTTTTCTTATTTATTAATCATATTGTAGTGTTAAGTTTTTTCTGTTTAAGTTATGTAATCCATTGTCTGATGTTAGTTGGCGTTCACACTGCAGTTTAAGGAAGATCAATACTATTAGCTAATAAAATGTTATGATGAAGATGTCTGAATAATATACAATTCATACAAATAAAACAAAATGTATCTAAATAGCCCCCCCACGGGCTATGTGTGCAGCCCGAGCTAATCCAGTATATACCTCACCATCTGGTTTTACCAAACCCATGAGATTATCCATAATAATTGCAATCATCTGGAGGCGCCGCAGGTCATCAGCGTGATCTGTTGGAGGAGACGACGGTAGCACGTCATCAACAAGTACCCAAACATCATAAGGCCCGGCAGCATCAGCTGGAGATGGGGTGATTCGAGGGTGCGATACAATAAGGTACCACTTTAAATAAACATCCTTACACTACGAGGGGTGTTGAACAGTGATGGCTCAATCTCTAATGGCACGACGAGGGTTGATAAAGTTACTATAAAACCACTAGTCAATCCATGAAGCCGGTATATCTGGAACCGGTCGTGGAATACTCTGAACATAGTCATACTGTCTCAGACACCTCTAAGGCAAGTGTCTAGCAGCCATGGTCTCCCACCGCATATAACCTAAATATAACGATGACTCATCGAACTCGCGGTGGACTCTATGACCAATGTATGGTGTCCATATGACATCATCTACAATAAGAGAATTGAGCCTCTTCCTGTCCTCAACAACACAACCAGAATATGCCTATCTCGCCTTCCACCTCTTCGCCCGTGGGGCCCCCACCTTGCAATGTTGCACCCTCCTGTCACAAATGGTAGGGAAATGCTCGTATATCCAGCACTGAGATGAAAACACATAAACAAGAAATAATAATTTGGAAATGATATTCGTCAAAAATAAATACGAATAAAAAATTGCTATATCCAGTACCTCATCCATAGCCTACTCTGCTGATATAACTGGTCGGCGTCGTGTAGAACGAGGTGCCCGAAAATGACCCCGCTCAGCCAACCGCTTCCGGTGTGAACCGGTGGGGACCACTCGTCCTGCACGTAGCTGGGAAGACTCGACATCAGCACCCCTGTCAGCGCTACTCTGGTCTACTTCTTGATCAACAGCTATCCCTGCAATAGTATCGTCTCTACCTCTGGATTTCACTACAAAAGAAGAAAAAATAAATATTAAAAAAAATGGCAACTACATGAAATTTTGAAATTTCTGGTATAAAACTATATTTTTATGACTACCGGATATTTTGAAATTTCCGATTTAAAACTAGGTTTTTCTGACTACCAGAAATTTTTAAATTTTCACTACAAAACTAGTTTTTAGTAACTACCGGAAATTTCAAAATTTCCGGTACAAAAATGGTTTCTGTACTGGAAATTCTAAAATTTTTGGTATAAAATACCGGTAATTATGAAATAACCGGTAGAAAATACCGAAAATTTCAAAATTTCCGGTAAAAAGTACCGTAAATTTTGGAATTTCCGTGGGAAACTTACTGATTTCTAAATTTCCGGTAGTTGCTTCGAAATTTCAAAGATTGCACCTGAGTTTTCAAATTTCTTCCCCAGTACTGTAGATTTTGAAAATTTGAGAAAATATTTTTTAGGGTCAGTATTGTCTTTTCATACAGATTAGGGGGTGTGAGGTATAACTGGGGATGGCAGGTTAATTTCTCGAGATGAGGTGTGGAGTAATAGTGGGCCTAGTGCTTTTTCAATTCCGCATTACGTCGAGAAGCTTTTCTAAACAAAGGACGGTGTATTTAAGCATTATATAGTGGGTTTGGTTAAATGTTTGGGCAAGGCAGATTCTAAACCTTCTTTAGAATTTTTTTAAGTACACCCCTCCTAAGCATTTCGGTACCCCATTAGAATGTAGCTCATTTTTGCTGATTTTAAGCAAGTTTTTGAGTTTTCCTAATTGTTTGGTCAGCATGTCTGATTCTTTAGAAGAGACTTCAAAAGGGGTTGTTAATTGTACTCGCCTTTTTTCAGTTCTTGGAAGTAGTTTAACACCTCTACCTCAGTGCCTAGGAATGATCTCTAGTTCTTGCATTTTAGAGGTGTGAGTTCTTGAGCATGTGGATCTTGATAGAACATCACAACCCTCAATGGATATTCATGATTTGGATCTTGTTGTTTAAGTTTCTCCTAGTGTAGTTCAGGTAACAGACTCAAACTTAGATTCTATTCCGGATTAGGTGGCACCAGTTCCATCTCCTCCTCCTCCTCTAGAAACAAGTATTACTAAACCTTGTACCTCTATTGATTTTTGTTTGCAAGATAGTTTTCATACACCTTTACTAGAAGTACGTTTGAGTTCTCAAGGTTTCTCTCTCTCTCTCTCTCTCTCTCTCTCTATATATATATATATATATATATATATATATATACACCTTCAAGGTGCTTCTTCTCCACTGTCTCCTATTTTTGTGACTTCGGGTCCATCATTTGTAGGGGTTTCTAAAGATTTTGAGAGTAGAGTGTGTATACCGTGAAAATTAGTAAACAACCGATGGTCTTCTAAAAATTGGTTTACTTGCAGGATCAACCAGTGAATCATAAGGACATAGCTATTGTTTAATTTCTTTCAGTAAAATTGAAGAACACTTCGACAGTATTCATGTTTATAAAAGTTTGTGTTAAATTTTTAGAATAGATAATCTTTATAGAAATTGATGAAGAAAGTGCAATGAAGAAAAATTCAAAGTAAAAGTGCAGTAAAATAAATAATTGATAAATGAAAATAACTTTCTATTGAAATGAAATAATTTGGTGTTTCAAACGTACATTCTGAATGATAATTCTTTTCTCACTTTTTTTAATAGGCAAAAATAAATTCCAAGGATACAAAGGGGTATCCTAACCCAAACAAAAAACCACAACCAACCTCAAAATAAAGCACCCCTACATAAAATTACAGGGTGCTTAAACCCAATCATAATAAGTACAAGTAAAAGCTCTTTTAAGTTTCTTACCAATCCACCACCAAGAAAGAAGAACTATCTTATGAGCCATTAACTCGCCATCCTAAACCTCATCCTTAATAGGGATGCTCATGGACGATTAATTTTTATAACCAATCCATAACCATAAATAATCCATATGTCATAATCGGTTATTAAAACCAATTGTCATAACCGGTTTTCATTTTTGTAAAATGGTTATAAACCAGTTATTACCCGGTTATACCCATAACCAAATTTATAATTAGTTTTGATTTAATTTTATTTTGAATTTTTTTTTTTGCAATAATTTATTTTAAGAAAAAATATTTATGTTCAAAAATAAATAAAAAAATTTAAAATTTTTGGAAAAATAATTTTTTTATTTTAAAAAAATAATAATATTTTTTTATTTTTTGAAAAAAAAATTATTTTCTTAAAAAAAAATATTTTTTTTTTTAATTTTCAAAGTTTTTTTTTTTAATACAAAAATTGACTAATTTGGTTTTTATTTTGGATATGGGTGTCCAAATTATGGTTATGGTTAAAACCATATTAAAAATATATCCAAAATATGGATTTGGTTAAAATCATACTAATAATTAACCGGTTTTTAATAACCGGATTTGGATATGGATATGGATTATTTAAATAACCAGTTTATTTGAGCACCCCTAATCCTTAAACATGATATTATTCCTACATGTCCATAAACTCCAACAAATTACTAGCCAAAGACCAATCGCATTGTTAATGCCAACGCCACGAAAATGCAGTGATGCAATCCAATCTTTAAAATGGCCAAGAAGGTTATCACTAAGAGGCACCCTCATCCCCAACCAACTAAACATACTATCCCACACCTTAATACTTTTACAACATAGAAATAACAAATGAACAATATTTTCCTCCTCTATAAAACAAGACGGACACACCTTATCACGCGGATTTGAAATAACTACACGGACACTAAGATTATCTCGAGTCGGAAGCCTATTATGGAATAATCTCCAACCAAAAAATATAGTTTTCAAATGAGAAGTTGCCAACCATAAAAGCTTGAAAGCCGCCCTATAATCTACCAACATCTCAGCAGTTGTATTATTCTGGAGTAAACAGTTGTATCCAGAATTAACAGAATACATTTGAGAGGTGATATGCGGCCAAATCAACACATCTCGATCCTCTTTGCATATATCCACATCGCCCAATAATTCGTAAAGCTGCGTAACATCTTATTTCCATGAAAACAAAATGATGTCATCGAAACACTTAATGTTCCAAAACCGCTGATCACCCTCCCACTGTCCATTGTCTACCACTCTGCTCACTGGCATGTTTGCCGCAGCCGACACCTCTGGAAATAAAGACGCAAGATTGATGGTCCCGCACCAAATAGATAACCAAAATAAAGTAGTTTCACCATTGCCTATCTTTGAAATCATTAAACCAGGAAAAAACTCAGACCCGAAGTAATGGGAAATCTTGAACAAGTCCCGCTACCAAAGAGATGGGGGGACCTTATACTTCAGATAATCCCCACGAACCAGATCATAAACGTAGTGACAATACCGCCCTTCAAGGATACCATTCCACAAACTGTCGCTGGGATTAAGAAATTTCCAAATCCATTTAGCTAACAATGCTAAGTTGAAAGTCCAAATATCCATAATACCAAGCCCACCTTCTTCCTTCGGTTTACAAACCACACTCCATTTAATCCATGTCATACCTCTTTTGCTAGTAGATCCATTCCAAAGAAACCTCATTTGAATTGTCGTAAGAATCTGTATCACCTTGCTAGATAGTTAGTAGAAAGACATGAAATGAATAGGAAGGTTGGAAAATACCGACTTAATAAGGGTTGTTCTACCGCCCATAGACATGAATATCCCCATCCAAGAAGCCAATATCGAATGAACCTTATCAATAACCGGTTTCCAAAAGGACACTAACCTATGATTTCCACCAATATGAATGCCATGAAATTTGAAAGGACAAGCATATATTTTGCAAGCCAAGAAACTCTCAGCCGCCTTAAAAAATGACTCCTCCACACCAAAACCAAATAGGGAGCTCTTAGTAAAATTAATCTCCAATCCGGAAATAAGTCGAAAACCTTTAAGGATAACTTTAATCGCCCACACATTACTCCACGAACCTTCTCCTACAATCACCGTGTCGTCCACATATTGTAGTAAGTTAAAAGATACGTCTTGGCCAATCTTGAAACCCTTGAAAACCTGCCCCTGTATAGCTCTCTTCATTAAAACTGCTAAGCCTTCAGCCACAATAGCAAAAAGAAAAGGTGATAGAGGATCACCTTGTCTAAGCCCTCTAGACACTTCGAAATCCCGAGTAGGACTCCCATTAACAAGAACGGACATGTAATTATTCATTACACTACCCTCCATCCATATCATCCACCTCTCACCAAAACCCATGATATCCATAACCTTACGGAGATACGACTACTCGACACAATCATAAGCCTTGGTAAAATCCACTTTAAGAATCATCCCATTGCTCTTACTTCTATTTGCAAAATCCACAATCTCATCCAACACAAGAACACCTTCTAGCAAATTTCTTCCCGCAATAAATGTCGTTTGGGATGGAAAAATGATACTGCCCACCACTATTTTTAGTCTACTAGCCAATAACTTAGCCACAACTTTATACACACTACCGATCAAACAAATCGGTCTATATTCATCAAGATGTTTAGGAGTGCCGCATTTAGGAATTAGAACAAGAAACGATAAAGATAAAATTTTTGGAAGGCAACCATCCTCAAAAAATTCTTGAATGCAATTAGTAAAGTCCAAACCCACCACCTCCCAACATTGCTTGAAAAAATCCATGTTAAAACCGTCAGGACCCGGGCTCTTATCTCTCGCGCAATGGAAAACCGCACTCTTAAATTCCTCAGCCTCAAAAGGGACCTCAATTACCATGCTGTCCGAAGCAGACAAGACCTTAAACTAGCCGCTCCCAATGGATGGCATAGGTCGATGTATCGAACTGAATCTATTTTCAAAATGACTCGTAACGACCTCCTTCACCCCAGCTACATCCTCCACGATCTGATTATTCACATACACCTAAGAAATGGTGTTCAGAATATTCCAATGTTTGATGGCATCATGATAAAATTTCATATTGTGGTCACCCTCAATAATCCACTTTGTTCGAGATTTCTGCAATAGGATACTTTCTTTAATTCTGAGATGTTTCCAAAGATCATCTTCAACACGATTCCTTTTAGACTGATCTTGAGAACTACAAGCACCACCTTTATTCGTAAAAGAATCTTCAATATCATTAATAATGCCAATATTTTCAACAATTTTAGTGTCTATCCATCCAAAAACATTTTTATTCCACCATCGAAGTTTCGAACATAAATATTACAGCTTCTTAGATAAGGTGTAAGAAGGTTTACCATGAACCAAACAGGAATCCCACACCTCCTTCACAAACGAAAGAAAACCCGGGTGATCGAACCAGCAATTAAGAACCTTAAACGGTTTAGGACCCCAATTGATGTTCCTCACCGAAATCCACATCGGGCGATGATCGGAGATATCCCTCAATCCCACTTTCTGACACACCATGTTCCAATCATTCAGAAGACCGGGTGAGACCAAAAACCGATCAAGCCTACTACAAGACTTACCCGCTGTACTGAAGCAAGTATAATTGTTGCCCGAAACTGGCAAATCTACACAACCAGACAATTGGATGAAGTCACCAAATTCAACCATAATCTTCTTACAGTGAGTACCTCTACCGATCTTCACCCCAACACATTTTACAACATTAAAATCGCCTCCAATAACCCACCTCCACCTCCAGCTTTGATTTTAAAAGAAGAATGTTACTCCACGGTTCTCTCTTATCTGCGTTAATGCAGGACGAATATATATTGAAGAAATAACAAATTTTCCCTTTCCTAATGACCTTCATACCTAAATATCCTTGACCTTTATAACTGCATACTGGAACAAATAAATCTTTCCTCCAAATAGTGAGAATGCCTCCTGATAGTCCGACCGAATTTGAAGCAGACCAATGACAATCGTTATTACCCCAGATACTATGCACAATCTCATCAGACATCTGAACGCGTTTTGATTATTTCAAAAAACATAAATCAACACCACCACCTATTAACATTGTCCGGATTTTCCTTTTCTTTATATTGCTTCCACACCTTCTAATATTGTAAGTAAAAAAATTCATGATTTACCTGTAGCTGCCCCCTTCTTACCTTTTTTACCAATCCTATCTTCGTCTTCCAAATTACGGATAATGGATTCGAAAGCTTCATCGTCCTCATCTGCCTCCACACCCAATCTTTTAATAGATTCCCAAACCTTAACAGGAAGATTTGTAAGTTTCTTTTTAATCCTGGAATTGCTTTTGATAACTTCCACATCACCTATAGATCCACTTCTACCACCATTAGAACTATCCGTGAACCTTGAAATGGAATCATCATCCTCAACATCCCCTTTGCCTAAAACATTCTTTGAAGAGAAAGCGGCTGCAACTGGGGTACCCTGATTAATGTTATCCGCATGAAGCAATGTTGAATAATAAGAAGTTGCAAAAGGTATTTTGAATATTTTGATATATTTCCTCCATTAATTTTTTTCCTCTTAGGTCTGCTAAATTGTAATGGGCCAGAAGCAATGGGCCCATCAACTCTCACAAGATCCGAACCAGACATATCTACCCTCATGTCATAACCGTCCACACAACCACTACCACCAACCTGGTTTTGGTGCTCATATTATTTAATCACAAAGTATCTTTAAAAACCTGTTCCACCAACTCTTTTCTCACTTGACTTTGATACTTTGAGTGATATTTTTAGTATTGTACAACAATTGAACACACAGAAATCCTAACACTAAGACTCTTATTTATAACATGTCGAAAATAACTGTCTTCAACAGACATTCCTCCAAAAATTAACACGTTTTGCTCTGCATGTCTTCATTTCGCCACAACTCTCCACGCGTCTTTTCTGAGAAACGGATAAGGACAAAAGACAGATATTATCCGTATTTTGAAATTCAAAACTTTTGTCGAAGGAGAGCTTCATAAACCCTCCGCCGAAGTTGCTTTCCATACTTAGAAAATATTTCTAAGTATTTTCCAGCATGTCCTTCTTATGAAGACCAATTCGACCAGAACTCTTGCACAAGCTCCTGTCGAATCCAACAAAACTCAAGGAACACTTGATTTTCACTTAGTGTTTTTAAACAAAAGCCCGACATCAAAATTTCTATTCAACAAATTGCCCCCCCTCCCCCCCCCCCCAAATGTCATTTTTGATTGAATGGAGAAAAGGGCATTTTTTGAAGTTCACATTCGACGCCATAAATACTTTGTCTGCTATGACGTCATCATCATCATGACAAATTTTTCCAAACTTCTCCTCAAACCCATGCGTGAATCTTTTCAATCATCACACATCTAGTTCCTAGAAGATCGTGGGTCTGATTAACTGCTACCGTCTCATCACGCATCCTCCATATGACACGGGTCCCATGATTTCTTTCACCATTAATGTGCACAGTAAACCGTTTCCACTTCATTCATCTTTAAATAGCGAAGATCACTATTTTTTCAAACTTTTCACTCTCTGAACTTCTTTGAATGCACTTTCTCAAATCTTCATCTCTTGCAAACCCCTTTTTCTTCAAATCTACTTCTTCAATGGCATCTTCAACCAAGACCACCAAAGATTCAGGAAAGATCACAATGGAGTCCAAGAAATATGCAGAGCTTGCTCATGTTCACAAACTTCTGGGTCCTACAACAATAGGTAACCAACAATACGTTCCTGAGCCACCTCTTGAAGAGGAAAAACGCAGAATCTACCAATCCCAGGTACTTACTCCCTTCTCTATTACTAGCTAAACCCATGCCATGTTAGGCCCTCTTCCCAACCTTTCTGCTGATCCTGCTAAGATTAAGGAATTTTCCTCACTTACCATCGTTATAAGCCTATAGCCAATGGTCAAAAACCTAGGACTAGTGGGGAAATTAAAGCTGATGAAAAATTAAGAGTTGATGGTCAAGGTTCTCCTTCGACTGAAGCTTCTAGAGACCCAATTAACTTACAGTATATGAACAATAGCTTTAGGGTATCGTCACACCCTAATTTTTGACTCTAAGATTCTGCATTTTTTCGCTTTGCATCGTCTGCATAGTATATCACGCATTTCATCTTGCATAATACCCAATTTTATCAACCAGAATAAACTTGTTGGAATTACAGCCGATTCGGTCAAAATAAAGTCAACTTTGCGAAAAATCAGTGGATAGAGATTTTTAAAATCGAGTCTGCAAACGTCAGTCATATTAATCTACGTTTCGCGTAGTCTAACCTGACGTGCTCATTTAAATTTTTCGACCACTTTTCGGTCGCATTTTTGAATAGTTTAAGCTGTTTTAGCGGATAGAATTTATTTCAGAATTTGAACAAACACTATATTTTTCCAATACGTACATTTTGCGCTGATCATTTTGGTGTGTTCGTTTTATTTTTTCTGAGTCTGTCGATACCGGGCTAATTTTCCTTGTTTTACTATTTTATTTCTAATTGAAATTAATAACCATTTTAATTAATTAATTTTGTTTTAAGTTTGTTTAAAATATTTATTTTATTTCCAATTTGTTTATATATTTTTCTTTTATTATTATTCATTATTTATTTTCCTTTTTTCATGTAATATAAGTTTTTGTCCTCTTTTCCTTTATGGAAAACTTAGTAACCAAGTTTATAAAAAGTTTTTTTATTCTGTTACTCTATTTGTGAATGTTGGTACGAATTGAAACAAAACCATGTGCTTTTCATACACCCACTCAGCTCCCACCAAGCCATGCGTGTACCTTTTTTTTTTCTTTTTTAATTTAATAATGATAAAACAATACACACATACTGTACTATTCTTCATCTGAAAAATCTCCACAGCACAGTAATGTAAAAAGGCCACCCTTATCCCTTCAATTCCATACGTCCAAAACGCTCCTTCATCACACACAACTTCCACACTTTCATTTTCATAAAAAGCCATCACCCACCTTAACTATTCAAAACTTCTTCCTACCATCATAAAACTCCCTCTATCTTCATTAAGCTAAGGACATAAAAACTAAACCTTCCTGCAAAAGAGGAGCCACGAACCAATAGCACCATAAACCGGCGGCTATACAACAACATTTCCTTTTCATCTTGCTTTACCTTCATCTTCTCCCACCATGTGAACAAGATTCCACCGCCTTCCATTTCGACAACAACAACAACTACAACGTCACCTTGCCCTTTCACCAGCGTGAAACTCAACCACAAAACAACCATAAACATATCTCCTCATCTCTCACTCTCATCTCACACCATAACACACATATAGACTTGCTGCATACACAAACCGCACGGGTACCTCACTCTCTCCATACTTCACCACTTTCCGCCGTAAACTCCAACGACCGCTACAGTGCCACAACTTAAACACGAGCTTCAGCAACATCATAACTTAAACCGCAAGCTCGGAGAAAAGACACAGTTACTTAGACCTTCCCTCCATCTGCTTGTTGCAACAGTAAAATCCTTTCATCCACAACCACCGCAGAACCTCAAAACGCAGAAGAAGACGCTAGGGTTGGTTTCCTCCGTCGGTGGTGCTCAGATTAAGACGCGGTGATTGCGTTGGAGACTGATACCCGCACGAGAAGCAGGGAGGAAATAAGGGTACACGTTTTTTGTCTGGGCTATCATTTTCCTTTTTGTGCCTTGCTTATTTTTTTTCTTTTTCTTTTTTCTATTATATTTGGGCTTTCAAAGGCCCATTAGGATGTGAAGCCTCCTTTTTATTATTTTATTTTATTTTATTTTATTTTATTGTTTAAATTCATTTAACTTTTTTTACCAAAAGAACAAAAAAATAGTTATTCGTTTTATTCATATTTTCATATAAAGAGTTTTTATTTTAGAAATTCTATTTTATCATGTAGATCTTCACCTTTTAGAAATTCTATTTTATCATGTACAATTACTTCCTTTTGTAGAAACGCGATTTACAACACTTCTACTTGAAGTTTGATCATCACCATCAACGTAACGTTGATCTTCATTTGTTCGTTGTTCGAGGTTTTCACTTAATCTCTACATCATAACATTCAATTAGAACATAAAACAAAAATAAGCACAATATATATCATATATTTTCGATAAAACACTAACATCTCAATTAAAGCACATACCGAATATAACTCTTGTAATTTTTCCACGCCTTGCTCCCTTTTTTCCCTCTCCTCTTCAAACATCCTCCTTTGTTCTTCCAATTGCTTCTCAACATTCTCAATCTTTTGTCGTTGAGCATGAAATTCAGTGGTTTCGGTGCTTCTTCTACGAGATCCAAAGTATGACCTCAAGTCGACACCTTCTCCAACACCACGGAAACGACCTCCTTGCTCAGCTGTTCCGATAGCTTTCACTAATATGTTATGTCGTGCTTCCGGAACAAATGTGCCTTCACGGGCCGCCACAACCAAATTATCCTACACAACATGAGCAACTTACATAAGCAAATGCATTTAAATAACATATGCAAAACAAAACATATACATACAATTTTCTCAACAACTACTCTTGAAGCCTCAGAGGTGTACTCTCCATTAGGTCTTAATCGAACCCTCTTCCATTTCTCATGTCTTGACGGTGGAGATGGGATGTCATCATCTCCTCCTTCTTGTTGTTTTTCCTGCATGATTCTCTTCTCAAGTTTCCTATAACCCCCACGAGACAATCTATGGGGTACATGTTTTTCGCCTTGTTTTGAATTCCTACTTGGCTTTTAGCCTGTTATTAACATAGTGAAAAATGTGTATGATTAGTATCTATAACTCATTAGCATAACATTATAGGTTACGTAAGACTAGTACTAACCTTGAATTCCTCAGAACGGCGTTTCTTCGCAAACTTGTGCCACACCTTCTTCGATAAAAAACTATACCGAATCCATGGACGTTGAAGACCACTCTTAGGCTTCGTAATGTAGTCAGTCGTGAGTTGTGACTTAAATCCCCTCCAACGAACACGAGCATAAGTTATCCACTTTTTTTTTTCAATTTTGAGTCATCGGTAAACTCAAAATTCAACTACATTAAATCAATATATAAGTATGAATTAGAAACTATAGGTAGTCATATCAAATATATGAAAATTATAGTATGTAATACCTTAACGTCTGTCCATACGCTGTCCTTGACATTAACATCCACTTCTCTCCAATCATTTATCAGTATACTCACTTTGCTACGTGCAAGGAACGCAACATAACTCTTAACAGTAGAGTAATGTGGACAATCCACTAATCTGTAGAGCGAATCAAACTCGATCGGAATTTTTACACCTGATGAGTTGCGGACTGATGTGAATTGGGGCATCATTGTGACACCTCTTTGTGATCTTTTCGATTAAGTATCAATCGTTTGAGTTGTATTCGCAGAACACTCAATCGTTTGAGTATCTTCGCTGCTTCCTGATGTAGAACTCGACAAGGTCGACATCTATGTTCAAAAACAACAACAACAACATGAACAACAAGAACATAAACAACAATGTCAAATGAGTTTACTGTAGATGCATGGGAAAAATATTTTACGTACCCTAAACGTGATGACTAAGTAAACGATGTTGGTGTTGGTGTTGCCTTCCTTCCTTACGACAACGACGATGTTGTTGTTATCTTCCTTCTCGACGGTGACGATGATGACAACGGTGTTGGTTGGTGCGTAATCTTCCTTCTGTAACGATCGTGACGATGATGACGAAAATGACAACAACACAGTGAAGAAAGGATACTGATGATGCAAGCTTTGGTTGAAATCGTGTATTGTTTCAAAAAGATACTAAAGAGACAATGAAACTAGCTAGCTTGGAGTATATTTAAAAGCTACTACGACGGTCAACACCTTAAACCGTAATGATATATTTCGTATTAATGCGCCAGAGTTATATTTAGAATTAAAAATTAAAAAAACATACAAAATATATCACAACCGTGTAAACAAACAACTGTAGTCATAACTTTTAATTTTTTTATTTAAAAGTAAATAAAAAAGAAAAGGCGCGCCTTAACATAAAAGGAATAATATATATGATGACACTGAGGTTCGAACACATGAAAGCTTGATGGTATCACCACGGTTGGATTATCAACCGTCGTTATATAAAGATAATTTTTATTCAAAAATCAAATAAAATACAACCGCGCCTTAGTTTAGATATGTCACAACGATGTAGGGATGAACCGTTGTGACCATGGCGTCGTTGTTTATGCGTTTTGTAGTAGTGTACCCTCATCATGCATGTATCATGTGGGACACCCCCCCCCCCCCCCCCCCCCCCAATCCCACATCCTTCACACATACTCATATCATCCATGCATCTTGGGGGACCCTGCACCTCACCTTCCATACACGTACCCTCACCATCCATGCATCTTGGAGACCTCGTACCTCACCTACCACGCACATACCTTCACCACCATGAATCCCTGGGGACCTCGCACCTCACCTACCACACACATACTTGCATGTGAGGAGGATAATGAGGGACATGATGAGGACAATCATGAGGTGCAGGATTTTGTTGCACGTTCGAGTGAGTATCAAATGATTGATGAGAGATATTATTGTTATTGTTTTCTAGTTAATGATTTTTATAGTTAAAAATTGCATGATAACTTTGTTGTTGAAAAATATACAAATAATTATATTTAAGTTATATAATTTGTATAATATAAAAATTTGTGAATATTTACTAATTCATTTTTTAATAATAGTAAAGTATCAATTTATAACTATAGATTTATTAAATATTACTAAAATCTTGTTAATTTAGACCAACCAAAAATACGGTAGGTGTAAGTTAATATATTCTACTATAATTTATTCAAATACTTTTTTTTTTAAATAAAAACTATTAAAATTTAATATGTATTAGTATAATTTACTAATTTAATTAAATATTTTACTGTAAATTTTTAGGTGTTTATGAGTTTTAATTTGGTACGAATATTTACCCCTCCCCAAAAGATGAACGGAGAATGGGTAGATATTTTTCCAAACTAGTATTTAGGCTCTCCGTAATATTTTAAGCAAATATCCTTTACAGTGTAAATTTTTATTTTTTTGTTTTCACCACTATTTTACAGTCCACTAGACTGACTAATAAACTGTTTTACATCTAGAATGGACTACCTTTAATCCCAACAATTAATTCTACATTAAAAATTCAAAGTGAAAATTGTTTTAAAATAGTTACTGTAACTTTTTTAAACTGACACTCTTGATAAAAATGTGTGTGATCCGACAACTGCAGGAGATATGAACATGATATCCTTAGTAGAATGGAACATGATAGTCCAAACTTGAAATATACGTGGAAAATGTTTAGATGACGATGTGATATTCTTCAATATTGGAAATTAAATAATTTTAGATTTCCTTAACTTGTTATAATGGCTTTTGACATTTTCATCATTCCAATTACAACAGTGGCTTTTGAATATATTTTTTTAGCATTGGAGGTCGTATTTTGCATAAGTATAGATTGCTTACTTCCTGAAGATACTTTAGAATATACTTAGGCCACAATATTGTTTACTTTATAGTTTATTTTGTTATATATTTTGCATAAGTATAAGAATATACTTAGGCCACAATATTGTCTACTTTATAGTTTATTTTGTTATATATTTTGAATTGTTAGGTGATTAATTATTTGGTTATGTATGTGTGAATGTATTCTATTGTTTCTAAAGTTACACTATGTGACAATTGTTGGATTCACCAAGTGGTCATGAGACTTAGCCAAAAAATTGTCTACTTTATAATTTATTTTTATATATATTTTGAACGGTTAGATGAATAATTATTTTGTTATGTATGATTGTATTTTAATGTTTCTAAATTTTAAAATTAAAATTATAATATTGAAATATATAGGCGGGCCTGATCCATCGGGCTGCACATCCCATAAAGAATTGGGCCGGGCTCAATTTTGATAGCCCATGAAGTAATCGGGCCAGTCTACTCCAACCCATTTATAAGTGAGTTGGGTCGGCCCATTTGACAGCTCTAGTTAACATATTCTACTATAATTTATTCAAATACATTTTTTTTAATAAAAACTATTAAAATTTAATATGTATTAGTATAATTTATTGTAAATTTTTAGGTGTTTATGAGTTTTAATTTGGTACGAATATTTACCCCTCCCCAAAAGATGAACGGAGAATGGGTAGATATTTTTCCAAACTAGTATTTAGGCTCTCCTTAATATTTTAAGCAAATATCCCTTACAGTGTAAATTTTAATTTTAATTTTTATTTTTCTTTTCACCACTATTTTACAGTCCACTAGATTGACTAAGAGTCTGTTTGGTAACACCAGAAAAAGAGCTTTTAGCTTTTAACTTTTAGTTTTTCAGCTCATTTTTATTAAAAAGCTCTGTTTGGTAACTGCATTTAGCTTTTAGCTTTTTAACTAGCTTTTAGTTTTTTTTTTCAAAAGCTATTTAAAGTAGCTTTTGAGCTTGTAGCTTTTAGCTTATGACTTTTTATTCCAATTATATCCTTATTATTTTATATATATATATATATATATATATATATATATATACTCTATTAAAAAATTAATTTTAAAAGATTGAATTTAGAGAGATTTTGAAAAATGTTATAGAAAATTTTTACTAATTTTTTTATTTTATTAAACATTTTTTTTATTTAATAAATATAAATTATATAATTAATTTAGAAATACTGTTGATAATTCTCAAGTTAGTGAAACATTGGAGGAAAATCAATGAAATTTAAAATATTAGACAATAAACTTGTTTTTGTTATTATTTTAGATTAATATAAATAAATTCAAAATTACAATGTTATTATTTCACATATTTTATTAAATTTCATTATAAAATTAGAAAGAAAAAAAAACTATATTTTACGAAAGAATGAGTTAACCAGATTGAGAATCGTAGTTATTAGGATTAATTTTACTTTTATGTCTTCATAAATGACTTTATAAAATACCTGTACTTCATGTATGATTTGTTGGTTCTTTTATTCATTGAATTTCGTTGTCAATATATTCATACAAATTAGCAAAGCTCATAAAATTTATATACAAATTTATATATTTTGATGATATATTCAGTTTTTCATATATATTAACATTGTTTTGTATTTTGTTATTAATACATTTATTTTTATAATAAAAATTAATTTAATAGCTACCAGCCATCAGCTATAAAAATTAATTTACCAAACACTCAAATTAACTTATCAGCTATCAGCCATCAGCTATAAACTATCAGCTATCAGCTATCAACTACCAGCTAACAACTATCAGCTAGTTTTACCATACAGAACCTAATAAACGGTTTTACATCTAGAATGGACTACCTTTAATCCCAACAATTAATTCTACATTAAAAATTCAAAGTGAAAATTATTTTAAAATAGTTACTGTAACTTTTTTAAACTGACACTCTTGATAAAAAGAGTAGTCTTTTTTTTTTTTAGGAAAATATTTATATCTATAAATTATAAATCATTTATTATGTGAGAGAGACTGAGTAAATGAAACACTCTTTTTAATAAATACTCCATAGGCATAGCTACGTAAAAAATGTGCTTTATTTGTGTGCAATTTTAATATAGAAAAATTACATAAGAAAGTTTTAGAGAGAGATGCTCTCCCCTCTCTCTAGAAAGTTTTCCCCCAACCCTCTAGGGTTTGGTGGTTGCTCCCCACCCTCATGGTGGTTGTCATCTTCCACCTTCATGGTTGTTAACCTCTCCTCTATGGAGAGTATGACTCCCTCTCATTGGCTTACCTCTTTCATCGACTGTTCTTTATCACTACCACAAATCACCGCCAAACCCTTCCTTCTACTGAAGCCGGCGCCACCGGAGCCACCACCACCGGCTGTTTTCACCACTTCAAATTTATCAATCGTCCGTCCATCTCCAAAGCTCCTTTTACTGACGTGGCCGTCTTTGGAACCACCACCGACCGCTCCCACGCCGTCGAAAGGGTCCACCGCTCGCCCGGATCCAAAACCACCATGGTTTATTTACGGTTTACAATTTCTTCATCCCATCCATTTATCTAACTTTAGTTTAGTGTTTTGTGTTTTGTGTTTTGTGTTGTTGTTGGTGCCTTTTGAGATTAAAGTATGCACTCTTGGGGTTTGTAAATATGCCTCGACAGTGTTTTGGATTTTGGAGCATCTTATGGTGTGTCCATTGGCATCTCATTGTTGATGTTTTGTTTAAGTTGTGTGTGTTGTGTTTTTGTTTAGTCTATTGTAAGTGTGCCCTCAAGGTGTTTGATGTTTTGCTCCAAAGAGGGTTGGAAGAAGATAATGGTTTTTTGAGTAAAAATCTAAGTGTGGTTCCTAATCAAATTCTCTCCTTCTTTCAACAAAGGCTTCTTTCAGAGATGAGTTTAATCAATTTAGAGAACCGGTATAATCGAATTGAGCGTGATAAGGCCAAAGATATGATCCTTAATTGGATAGATTTTAAGATTGTGGTTCCCAAACTCATTTATCTTTTATGGAAGATTGTTGATTGGTTGCTTGGATTAAGAGATTGGATTGGGAATACTTCATTGGATTCTAATCTCTCAAAGTTTATTGTTGTCCAACTCTTAGTAAGCTTAGCTATTTGTGTTGTTTTTAGTTTGAGGATGGGAAATGCCCTCACTCAATGTTTGTCAACTTGCTTGCACTCTCTTTATTTTTATTATTGAATGAAAATGTTTACTATCAAAAAAAAAAAAAAGTGCTTTATTTTACATTTACACACAACACTATCCAGAAAGCCTTTTAGTATGACATACAAGTAATTAGAGGGACTTTTAGGCTTCTCCTCAGCCAAAATAAAAAAGTAAATGAAATGCATTAATTAACTTAACATAATGTTTTCTACTGTTTTGTAAGTTGTGCCATCTTCGGGATATAATCTTGCTGCTACTACTTACATTTGATCTTATTGTTATGAGTGACGGCTACGGAGCTCAAATTTCTGTGTTGGTATTTTTGTATAGACTGAGAATTTTATTTATGTGTTCTGTTCTTATTTGATCAGTACTTTACTTTAGATATTCTTATTGATTTTAATTATGCTTTTCTACAACTGTTTGTTTCTCAAATGCTTTTTATGAACTCTCCAACCTAGATTTCTTCTCTTCCTTTAAAATAATGTCTTTGTTTTTGTGTTCTAGCAGAGTTTTGAGATATGGAGCATGACCAGTCTTGTGTTGTGAAATATGAGAAATTTACATGGAAGCTTGAAAACTTCTCTCGCTTGAAAGCCAATAAAATTTACTCTGAGCCTTTTGTCATAGGTGGCTATCCATGGTATGGACGATATTTGAATGAATGAATTCCCACATATTTCAGAATTTACTTATTCTTTAACACTATTTATATTGTTGTGTTTTTGTCTGTTATGGTTTTTCTATAGGAGGATTCTTCTGTTTCCAATGGGGAAGAACAATAAAGAGAATTACTTATCAATTTATTTGGAGGCTGTGAAAACTGCGAATATGTCTGAGGGATGGAACAGAGATGTCAAATATAAGTTACTTCTATTCGATCAACTGGATCCCAACATCACATTCACACAAGGTTTTTTTTTTTTTAATTTACTAACGACTAATACTGACCCTTTTTGAATGATTTTCAATATGTTTTGGATTTGTTTAATACTATAATAATAATCATATATGGCTTTTAACTTATCATAGTAAACAATTACTAGTATAAGTAATAAGGACTAAGGAATTTAACATTGACCAAAATTTTGTTTGAGTTTTTTTTATATTAATAATGATGGCTTGCTTTCATTCTTCTTTTTTCCACACAATAACTAAATTGACTCTTGATATACAAATTTTCCAGAAACTAGCCATAAATTCAATGTACGTGAGAATGACTGGGGATTCACAAATTTCATGACGTTAACTGAGCTCCATGATTCTGAGAAGGGGTATATTGTTAAGGATGCTTGTATTATTGGTGCTGAAGTTTTTGTTTCTAAGTCAACACATGAGAAACCGGTAAACATAGGTGGATCTTTAAAATTTGGAACTCAAACTGGTAACACTGAAGTCCAAAGTTCAGAGCCAGAAATCACAAATCACGAAACTCTTTCCGCTGTTTCTAAATTACTAGTTTGCAATGAAACTTCTAAACAAGATGATGCAAAGAGGGTATCTGCTGCTGTGGGCAATATAATTTATTTTCTTAAGACTAGAAAAGTGAAAGATATGAATGAAGAAGCTTGTAAGGAACTTCAAGTTTTATGGGATGAACTTAAGAAATTTCAATTTGATATTACTTGGCTAGAGCCACAAGTTCATTCTGCTTTAAGAATTAGAACTTATGTGGAGAAATCTCTGGAGGTTGAAGAATTGAAAGGTAATGTTGCGGATCTAGAGCTGGAAACTGAGAGGCTAAAGGCCAAATTGGCTGCTGCGGAGGTAAATCTTGACATAGAAAGGGACTTGTTGAAAGCTGAAGGTATCGAACAAAGAGATTTGGATTCTGAATTGGGTTCTGGGAGTTGGAAGCCATAGTTTTTAATGAATGTATAGGGTCATTAGACGTATTATAATTTATAACTAAGTGATTTTGTTTCAGAGTATTTCCTTCACTAAATTTTGGTATTCAAGTTTCACAATATATTCCTTATATCATGAAAAAATGAAACATAAACTATCTGTATTAACAGATTTTACAATGACATCAAATGAATATAAAACGAATTGCATTTATAAATTGAACTTTTGTGGTAATAGTTTCTATCGTGTGTTGATGAAAATATATTAAGCTGAAATTATATCTCCATTAAGCCAATTATAAATTAGTAGGTTGTACAATTGGAAAAAGAAAATGAGTGTTATTAGACATTGTTTTTTTGGTAACATGACTAAGCCAGTTTCACAATATTCCTCCATTACCACCCAAAGGTTTCGAAAATTTGGCTTTAGCATCTTTAATTTTTGATTCTATGAGCTTAGCAAGCCCAATTGCTTGGGAAATAGAACTTGACTTACGAATGGCTATTTCGTTTTGAATTTCTGCTAGGGATGGCAATTTGGCCCATCCCCAGTGGGTACCCACAAAATTACCCACAACGGGTAGGGTAAAAACTCGCAAAAATGGGTACGGGTACGGGCTCGGGTAATTACCCACTTAAATAAGCGGGGATGAGTGCGGGTATGGGCACCTTAGTACACAGCCCGCCCCATACCCACACAATATATATTTATATATTTTAATTTATATTATTATATAAAAATAAATGTTTATAAAATTTATAAAAAAAAAATCAATTTTAAACTACTACATATTTAATATAAGTGATCATTTATTTCACAATTCAACAATACAAAATTTTAAAAACTTTTTAATATTTTTTAAAACTTAAAATATTATGATATTTTATACTTGATAAATTATTTTATTAGATATGCGGGTAACGGGTACGGGTACGGACACTTATATACCCATAGGGGACGGGGACGGGTGCCAACTATGATACCCAAGCGGGTATGGGCTCGGGTACGGGATTTTTTTTCAACTGCGGGTATGGGGACGGGTACTATAGTACCCTACCCATACCCTGCCCATTGCCATCCCTAATTTCTGCTGACATCCCTGAAATGAAACAATTCAAAATCGCATCGGGTGGCAAACCAACAACCTGATTTCTAAGTTTTTCAAATACCCCTTGTATTCTTATTTATAAATTGCCTTTACAAAAAAAAAAAAAAAAAATAAAACAAATAATTTGATTTCAAAAAAAAAAAACCCTTCCGTACCCCTAAACTTGAGATTACAATGTTTGATGGTTCAAATCCATTATATTGGTTATTTCAAGCTGAACAATTTTTTTCAGTTTTTACAACTTGCCACATGAAAATCGATTATCCTTAATTTCCTTTTATATGAAAGATGAAGCTCTTGGCTGGTTTAAATGAATGCATCAGAATTTATTCTTGACTGATTGGGTTTCGTTCACAAAAACATTAGAATTACGTTTTGGTTCTTCCTCTTATGAAAATCATCAAGCTGCTTTATTTAAATTGAAACAAGAAGGGTCTGTTGTGGAATATCAAGCTAAGTTTGAAAAACTTAGAAATCAGGTTGTTGGTTTGCCACCCGATGCAATTTTGAATTGTTTCATTTCAGGGATGTTAGCAGAAATTCAAAACGAAATAGCCATTCATAAGTCAAGTTCTATTTCCCAAGTAATTGGGCTTGCTAAGCTCATAGAATCAAAAATTAAAGATGCTAAAGCCAAAATTTCGAAACCTTTCTCTAACCCTTCTCAAAAAACCAGCCCCCCAAATTCGCAACCTACCAAACCCTCCATTTTCACTAATCAATAAGGATCCCTACCTTCCAAACCTCAAACCCTTCCATCAACTTCAAAACTACCCGTCCATCGCCTTTCCCAAACCCAACTTCAAGAAAGACGAGCTCAAGGTCTTTGTTTTAATTGTGACGAAAAATTCATTCCAGGTCACAAATGTTCTACTAATCGATTTCTTATTTTATTGGCTGAGGATGAAATTTTGGAAGACCCTAATTTGGTTCAAGAGAGCCTTGGTCTAGAAAATGAGGAACCAACCAATGAGGACACTTATTTCCAACTGTCCACGCAAGCTCTAACAGGTCAATTCTCTCCACAAACTCTTAAGTTCAAAGGACAAATTTGTGGCTTATCAGGTATGGTTCTTGTGGATACCGGCAGCACCCACAATATTCTCCAGCCGCGTATTGCCCAACATCTTAATCTCAAAACAAACACTATTCCTCAATTTTCTGTTATGATGGGAAATGGTTCCCATTTACAGTGTGAGGGTATCTGCCCAAGCGTTCAAATTGTTTTGCAAAACAAGTCATTTCATCTCCCTTTCTACCTAATGCCTATAGAAGGTGCAAATGTAGTTCTGGGCATGGCTTGGCTACGCATTTTGAGCCTCATCCAAGCCGATTTTTCTATTCCATCCATCACTTTTACACATTAAAACCACTCAATAACTCTAAAGGGTGACCACACATCTCACCCGACTCACACCACCTTCCACCAATTACGTCACCTGGTTCACACTGACTCTATCGCCTCTTTCCACCTAATGAATTTACACCAAATGGACACACTTCAAAATCCTAATACCTCCTCTACTACCAATTCTGATTCCTTACCTCCAAACTTGGACCCAAACCTTCTTACCTTGATTCAACAATACCCAAACATTTTTCAACCCAACTTAGGCCTCCCACCTAAACGTCCCCATGACCATCACATACCCCTAGAACCCAACACTCGACCATTAAATGTCAAACCCTACCGTTACCCCCCATTCCCAAAAGGCAGCCATGGCCTCCATTATACAAGATATTTTACTGCAAGGAATTATCATACCCAGTCACAGCCTCTTCTCATCACCTGTATTACTTGTCAAGAAAAGGATGGAACTTAACGTTTTTGCGTCGATTAACGCGCTCTCAACGCTGTGACTATTAGAGACCGTTTTCCAATCCCTATAATTGATGAACTCCTAGATGAATTGGGTTCTGCCAAATTTTTCACAAAGTTAGACTTACGCTCAGGTTACCACCAGATCCGAGTTGCATCGGAGGACACACATAAAATAGTTTTTCGGAGTTTCGATGGGCATTACGAATTTCTAGTTATGCCTTTCGGACTCACTAACGCTCCTTCAACTTTTCAGTCGGCCATGAATGATTTGTTGCGGCCATATTTATGAAAATTTGTTTTAGTTTTCTTTGATGACATTATGATCTATAGTGTGAATTTCAATGACCATTTAATTCATTTGCAGGTTATTTTCGAGTTGTTAAAGTCCCACTCTTTCTTTGCAAATTATCGAAATGCGTTTTTGCAGTGAATCATGTTCATTACCTTGGTCATGTGATTTTAGTGGGTGGTGTTGCACCCGATCCGGACAAAGTTATGGCAATTTTAGATTGGCCTCAACCGCGTTCACTCACAGCGCTCCGTGGAATTTTAGGTCTTACTGGTTTTTATCGCCGTTTCGTGCGCAACTATGCTACTCTCGCTGCTCCTCTCACTGATTTGTTACGTTCCACTAGTTTTGCGTGGAGTACAGAGGCGGCCACAACCTTTACAAAATTACAACAACAAGTGACCGACATGCCGGTACTAGCTTTGCCTGACTTTACAAAAAAATTTATTGTTGAGACGGACATTTCGGGAATTGCGGTTGGTACAGTGTTGTCCCAAGAAGGTCATCCAATTGCTTTCTTCAGTAAAAAGTTGTGCCCCTGAATGCAATCTGCTTCTGTGTATGTGCGTGAGATGTTTGCTGTTACAGAGGCAGTAAAGAAATGTCGTCAATATTTGATTGGCCAACAGTTTCACATTTACACAGATCAAAAGAGTTTACGTAACTTGTTACTCCAAAAAATACAAATGCCCAAACAACATAAATGGGCATCAAAGCTGTAAGGGTTTAATTTTGAGATATTTTACAAACCTGGGAAATCCAATCTAGTTGCTGATGCTTTTAGCAGGAAATTTCACTCGGACAACACCTTGTTACTAGCCTTATCTTCACCCATCCCAGAGCTCTTGTCAAAACTTAGAGCGTTTTATGCAACAGACACTGCAGGACAAACTTTAGTTCAGAACAGTTTACAAAACAATAATGCTCATAATTTGTACAAGTTCTCCAAAGGTTTACTATTTTACAAGGACAAATAGTTCATACCTAACCTACAAGGGCTTCGCAACAATGTCCTTCATGAGTTTCACCGCACCCCATCTGCCGGTCATTCGGGTGTTAAGGCTACCCTCTCCCGCATCTCTGCTTCTTTTTCTTGGTCAGGCTTACACGGCGAAGTTAAAAATATTATCAAGCAATGTTCAACCAGTCAACACAACAAATATCAGACCCAGAAAAAAAAAAGGGTTGTTACAACCCTTGCCTATCCCAAATCAAGTATGGGAGGAGTTGACCATGGACTTCATTACACACTTACCTAGCTCTTTTGGCCACACAGTTATCTGGGTAGTTTGTGACCGCCTCACTAAGTTCGCACACTTCATTGCCTTACCCACCAAATTTATAGCCAAAGCCCTTGCCTCATGTTTCTCGGTGGAAATCTCTCGCCTTCATGGGATTCCCAAGTCTATTGTTTCAGATAGAGATCCTTTGTTTTTCAGCAATTTCTAGAAACACTTTTTTCAAAATACAGGGCACAACATTAAAATACAGCACAACCTACCACCCAGAGACTGACGGACAAACAGAAGTTATAAACAGATCAGTTGAGACATATTTTCGATGCTTTGTGAGCAATCATCCACACCAATGGTTCCAGTTTCTACATCTTATTAAGTTTTGGTACAACACATCATTTCACACAACAATATTAATGACGCCTTTCAAAGCTCTCTATGGTAGAGACCCTCATAACATCCCCGCGTTTGTAGCTGATCCAAGTGTTGATGACTCTTTGAATAACTTTCTCCAACAAAGAGAGCAGATCCTCACACAGTTAAAAACAAACTTAAGAAAAAGTAGGATACAAATGGAAAAGCAAGCAAACCGAAAGCGAATAGATTTTACTTTCAAAAAAGGTGATTTGGCCCTTTTGAAACTTCATCCATATAGACAAAAGACGGTCACGACATGTATATCTCAGAAGTTGGCAAACCGTTTCTATGGTCCCTTCCGTATCATCAAAAGCGTCGGCGAAGTCGCTTATCAGTTGGATCTACCATCATCTTCCAAAGTCCATCTCGTTGTGCCTGTATCGATTTTGAGACCCTATTTTGAAAACCAGGCAACTTCGAACCTCCAACCTCTTCCGCCGGACTGGACAACATGTTTCCAGGATATTTTGTTTTGCTCTACTCAAGGTTTTACATCGCAGGGACAAAATGAAAGCAGTTTTTGTGGAAAAAAGCCTGAAGAAGTGTTTTTGAATGATAAAGAAAAAAATAAGTTGTCTCAAGATTTTCAGAGAAAGACGGTTGTCTTCAAGACAGATGAACTTGAAAAGAATGAGAGAGATGTTTCAAAAAATTCAGAAGAAATTTTCAAGACTAAAGTGTTACGTTTTCCCAAGGCCTCTATTAATAAACCTCTTGTACTTCCCATCCCAATACCACTTCAGGCACACCAACGAGTAGATACAGCCAGTGGGACCCACACAGTTTCTTCACTTCCCCAAAAACCTCTCCCTTCACATGTTATTCTAGTTCCAAGAAAGCCATCTAATGCTACCCACTTTTCAGAACACTCTATCCAAGATTACACTTCCCCACCTAACCCCACCCGACCCCTCTCTGCATGCGCGCCACCTAAGCACTTTCCAGCTGTTTCTCCACTAAATACAGCTACCCATCTTTCAAATTTCCCTTTTCCCATACTTTCTCGGTCCACACCCATGCTTTCCCCTATCAATTCCGCGACCAACCCTCAACAAGCCATGTGTCCAAATTCTTCTCCCATTTTCCCACCCCATTCTCCAATACTAAACGGACCAAGCCCACCAATACCCGGTCCAAAATCCTCTTCACAGGCTGTTACCAAGTCCATGAACCTTGAGGACAAGGTTCTCATTGACCCATTGAGTATTGTTAAGAAGAGGCCCATCAGAGAAAAAAAAAACATCAGTTTTACTTAAAGATTTTTATTATTAATTTGTGGAGGTGTTATTAGCAATACTTTTTAGATCTTTATTTCCTTGTTATTAGTTGTATTGGGCCTATGACCCAAGTCTTTACTTAACCCTAGCTATAAATTCTGAATGTAACATTGAAGATATAATTTAATGAATATTCAGAAAAGTTTATGTTTTATGTTTAATCTTCTTTTGCCATTTTAGATCTAGATGTTTATTGAGTGTAGTCTAACACTCATTTTCCTCATATTTGACTACTACACTCTATCCTTATCACTTTAACAACATCATTGTTGCACCCTCATTTTCATCTTTTCCATGAGAAATTCTTTCACCTTATTCCACAAATACTTATGCCCAACCCATCATATTCAACATCTTATGGCTACAACATTTGTCACCAACAACAACCAACAATTTCCTCTTCACATCTACAATCATCCAATAATTTGACAGCATCTAACCCACCTTTTTTCACTCACATCAACAACCAACACCAAATTCAATATTCTTCCTCACAATCTGTTGAAACACTTCACACATTCAAGGTTCTTCAAGAATCTATAGCTGACTATTATGAAACTTCAAAAAAATTGACAAATAATTTAAACGAGAAGATCCAAGCATTCCGCCATTCTCTTAAAGCATCACCTCAAGAATTTTCTCAAAAAATTTCCGATGCACAAAAAAAAGGTAGAGAAAATTATGAAAAAATCATTGTTAACACTGAACCAAAAAAACAAGTTGTTGAGGATGAAGCTGTGATCACAAAGACTTAATACAATTTAAATACACTAAAATATGAATTAGATTACAAATAGAATACCATTACTTCAAATCTTTTTCTTGATTGATACAACAACTTTCTTCCCTCCTGACTTTGTTTATATATTGTTTATCTCTTAAACAACACAAATCACATATACATAGAGATAAATAATGTTAATATAATAAACTAATAATGTAAAATAAACAAATTAACTAGAGTAATGACCTTCAAATTTTTCTATTTTGTAGTTTTCTTAAAGAATTTTGTTGGAACTATGTTCCAAGAAAGATGAATGTTTAAGAGAAAGAAGAAGAAGAAGGAGAGAGAGAGAAGAAAAGGAATTAGGGTTGGAAAAACTCTCTAAACTTTATTGTGTTAAATGCTGTATAATTACAAATTACAAAGCCCTTTATATAGGCTATCAAAGCCCAGGCCCAAACAAACATTTCGACTAACTCCTTAACAGCTATATTCGACTCTGTCAAATACAGCTGACTACACAACACTACAACTAATTCGACATCGACAAAAAACCTATAAAGACTCGGACTTCGACTTTGATAGAGATCTTGAATTACTTTTAACACACCACCTAATTCATGTTCTCGAGACTTCTCATCCCAATGCTCTTCTTTAACTCGTCGAATCTGACTTTCTTCAAAGGTTTGGTAAGTATGTCGGCTAGTTGAAATTCATTCTTGCAATATTCAAGATCAAGCTTCCCTCTGTTCACTTGATCCCAGAGAAAATGATACTTTCTTTCTATGTGCTTACTTCGACCATGACACATAGGATGATTGGCAAGATCAATAGCTGACTTGTTGTCTACAAACAACTACATCTTCCCAGGTTCCTTGATCTTGAGTTCTTCGAGCAACATATCTATCCATGCTGCCTGACATGTTGCATACGATGCAACTACGTACTCAGCTTCACATGATGACAAAGCCACAATGCTTTGTTTTCTCGAACTCCAAGAGATTGGAGCTCCTTGTATCATGAAAATGTAGCCTGTAGTACTCTTCTTCTCATCTTGGTCTCCACTGAAATCTGAATCAGTGTAACCATATACCTCCGCATCTTTCGACTTTGACCTATTTCGATATGGCATCAGCACACCATGATCAATCGTACCCTTACTGTATCTCAGTACTCTCTTTACTGCAATGAGATAACATTCTTGGGGTTTCTCCATGAATCGACTTAACAATCCGACACTCGGACAAATGTGCGGCCTTGTATTGCAAAGATACCTCAAGGATACAATAATTTGTTTGTACAGTGTCGAACTTACAAACTCATCATCAGTTACCTTCTTCAACTTTGCTCCTGTTTCCAATGGAGTTGTTGCAGCTTTACAGTCAGTCATCTTGAACCTCTTCAAGATGTCTTGAGCATACTTCTTCTGGTGCAGGAACACACCTTCAGTTGTGTCTTTGAATTATACCCCTAAGAAATATGAAAAATTCCCTAGGTCGGATATTTCGAACTCTTGCATTAGCTTCGACTTAACTTTTCTTATCTCAGCTTCATTTGCACCTGTAATTAGAAAATCATCGACGTACAGGCATAAAATGATTCGACTATCATTGTCGACATCATTTACATAAACTCCATGCTCAGACACACACTTTGTGAAACCTACTTCGATTAGGAAACTATCTATTCTTTTGTTCCAAGCCCTCGGGGCTTGCTTCAATCCATAGAGAGCCTTCCTCAATCTGTACACCTTCGACTCATGCCCTTTGATCTCAAATCCTGGTGGTTGACTGACATAAACTTCTTCCTCCAAAAGTCCATTCAAAAATGCCGATTTTACATCCAACTGATGTATCTTCCATCCTCTATATGCTGTTGTCGAAACAACAATCCTGATTGTTTCCACCCTAGCCACTAGCGCATAGACTTCGTCGAAATCAATACCAGGTTTCTGCAGGAAACCTCTTGCTACTAGTCTTGCCTTATGCTTGGTAATTTCACCATTTGGCCTTCGTTTCAGCTTGTAAACCCATTTCACATCAATAGGCTTCTTGCTGGCTTTTTCGACAAGTTCCCAGGTATTGTTCTTCTCGATTGCCCTGAGTTCTTCCTTCATGGCTTCATACCAATTCGAATCATTCATGGCTTCATCCAAGTTAATTGGTTCTGCTTCAGCCATCATCATTACTTCTTCTATTAAGTCACCATCTGCATCAATTGCATTATCTGGAAATCTCTCATATCCAGGTAACCTTGTCGACTCAGCTCTTGTTCTAGTTGATCTTCTGACATTCTGCTCAGGAGGTTCTTCATTTCGAATTGTCGTGGCCTCAGTTTGTCGGTCTTCTTCAAATACCGTCAGAACTGTCTCTTCTATCTGTCGACCAGTTTCCTGTCGAACTGACCCATGACTCCACTCCCAATTTTGATTTTCATCTACCAGAACTTCTCGAATGATATCAAATTTATCATCTTCTGGTGAATATAGTCGATATGCACCAGTTGAATGATAACCTATGAGCACCATGGTTTGACTTCGATCATCTAGTTTTGTTCTCAATTGCTCAGGAACATGCCTAAAACATATTGATCCAAAAACTCTAAGATGACTTACATTTGGCTTCTCACCTGTCCATGCTTCATAAGGATTATTCTTGACTAGCTTCTTCGTTGGACATCTGTTCAGAATGTATACTGCTGTCGAAGCTGCTTCAGCCCAAAATCTCTTTGGCACCTCTTTAGCCTTCAACATACTTCTCGTTATATTCAGTATACTTCTATTCTTCCTCTCAGCTATTCCATTATGTTGAGGTGTATAGGGTGCAATAACCTCATGCTCTATACCTTCCTCTTCACAAAATCTAGTAAACTCTCGAGAGATGTATTCACCACCACCATCAGTTCTCAGTTTCTTTAGCTTGCAGCCACTTTACTTTTCGACAAGCAACTTAAACTTCTTGAAATTTATGAATACTTCACTCTTACTTTCGATCATATAAATCCACATATATCTGGTGAATTCATCGATGAAAGTTAAGAAGTAACGCTTGCCACCATTCGACCTAACTTCAAAAGGTCCACATACGTCAGAATGAACAAGCTCCAACTTTCCTTTTGACTTAATTGGCAGATCATGCTTGAATGCTTTTCTAGCCTGCTTTGCTTTGCAGCATTCTTCACACACATGATTTGGTTCCTTCACCTGAGGTAAACCATAAACCATCTTCTTCTGATTGAGCATACCCAAACTCCTGAAGTTTAGATGCCCATATCTATGATGACATAGCCAATTCTTTTCCTCTTCTGTAGTTGACGAAGACATTGATGATCAATCATGTTAATATGAACTTTAAAGGTCTTGTTATCAGCCAATGGTGCTTTCAGTACCAACCTACCATCAGCATGATACACCTTCATTTGGTTCTTCTCCAGCTTTATATTATGTCCTTTGGCAAGTAATTAACCTATACTTATCAAGTTACTTTTCATAGAAGGCACATACAACACATCAGTAATGCTGGATTTTCTACCATCTCTTCTCATTACATATATGTTTCCTCTTCCACCTGATGTGATATGTCTACCATCTGCAAACTTTATCACCTTCTTAATTGATTCATCAAGCTTGGTGAACCAGTTCTTGTTCCCAGTCATGTGGTTGCTGCAACCTGAATCAAGATACCACAAATCTGTTTCATCAGCGTTTGACTGAGTATCTGCCATTAGTAGCACATCATCAGAATCACTATCTTCTGCTTGTGCATACTGCGCTTTGTCACTTCCTTTTGCTCGTGCTTCCTTCTTTTTTCGACAGTCTCGAGCATAGTAACCAAAACCTTGACAATTGTAACACTGCACGTCTTTCATGTCAACTTTCTTCCCAGAATACTTGTTGCCCATGCCTTTCTTTATTGAATCATCATGATTCTTTGAACTCTTACTTGACTTCTCATCATTAGAAAGATTCCTTCCCTGCTTCACCTTCCCAGACTTCTTGGTTAATTTCACTTATAGTGCTTGGTCCGATACCTTTTCTCTTTCTGAATCTCTTTGCTTCAATCTCATCTCATGAGCCTCCAAAGAAACCTGTAGCTCTTCAACCTTCATCTCAGCAAGATTCTTGGACTCTTCAATGGACACTACAATGTAATCAAAATTTACAGTCAGAGATCTTAGTACCTTCTCAATTTTCTGCAAATCTGTGATTGTTTCTCCACAAGACTTCATCTGGTTTGACAGCATCACCAATCTTGAAAAGAACTCCGAAACTGATTCATCTTCCTTCATTTGAATCATTTCGTATTGCTTTCTCAAGGTTTGCAGCTTCACCCTCTTCAGTTTCTCATCACCTCCATACAAGTTCTTTAACTTGTCCCACGCTCCTTTTGCAGATTCTTCTTCAATAATTTTCTCAAACACATTCGGATCCACACACTGGTGAATCAAGAATAACGCTTTACCATCTTTCTTCCGTTGATCCTTGTACACATCTTTCTGTTCATCAGTCGCATTCTCCCCCAATTCAGTTACACCATCATTCATGATTTCAACCACATCTTGAAATCTGAAAATAACCCTCATCTGCGCAACCCACCGTTGGTAGTTTTTCCCTTTGAAAACCGGTAGATTCGCTGGGAATTGTGTGGACGTTGTTGTTCCGTTTGCCATTAGATTCTCTCTGAATCGCAACCGTGCTCTGTTATACCAATTGTTGGAACTATGTTCCAAGAAAGATGAATGTTTAAGAGAAAGAAGAAGAAGAAGGAGAGAGAGAAGAAAAGGAATTAGGGTTTGCAAAACTCTCTAAACTTTATTGTGTTAAATGTTGTATAATTACAAATTACAAAGCCCTTTATATAGGCTATCAAAGCCCAGACCCAAACAAACATTTCGATTAACTCCTTAACAGCTATATTCGACTCTGTCGAATACAGCTGACTACACAACACTACAACTAATTCGACATCGACAAAAAACCTATAAAGACTCTGACTCCGACTTCGACAGAGATCTTGAATTACTTCTAACAAATTTCAGCAAAATCTAAAAAAAAAAAGTACTATTTATGGGGTATATTCTCGATCTCCATTACTTTGAGCGTAGTACCATCAAGAAACTGAAATTTATTCATGTGATCACAAAGTATCCACTGAAAATCGTTATCATAAACAACAACATTATTAATAATGCAAGTCATATTTTCCTTAATTCTTTTTTTCCACTTGGGTGTTTGATCTTGCCGTATCAAAACTTAAATCATATCACCCTAAATTGTATGGAAATAATTATAATATTATAATCATATACGTAAAAAGCTAAATAAGTATTAACAATATTCATGTATTGGTTATAAAATACATTTGAATCTATTATAAGCATCTCAAGGTGCTCAATACCCTTGTTATTCACAACATTCCATACATTAAGAACACGAACAACATGCCACCATGTTTCTTTTGAGTAATATATATCCCTTACAAAGTTAAATTTTTGAGACATTTTCCATGCAAAAAAATCATTAACGCTAAATTTAGCAGTTAACGAAAAAATGGAGGTTTTGATAGAGAACGATAACCGTTAATTTGAAAAACTGGAAAAAAAATCATCAATTGAAAGTTGCAACTTGATAACAGGATCGATTGTTAGATGTATAAAAAACAACATACCTTTTGATTCAAAACTTGATAATGATTGCAGAAATTAGGGGGAAAGTCTAGTTTTAACGAATGCTATGAATGGAAGATGCATGAGTTTGTTATATGAATGAGTAGATAACAAGAGCAATGAATGGAAGAGGGTATACGAATGGGTTATGGAAAGAACAAAACTTAATTGAATGGAAGGATCAACTATTGAGATTTTTGAAAATTTTGGAATATAGAGAGACAAAGAATAATGTAATTGATGTATTGAAGAGAGAAAAGTAGTAGTTAGGAAATTAAGAGAAATAAAAGTAGCTTAAAAATTACTAAATAGATTAGGAGTCAAAAATTACCATTAGGGACACAAAATAAGCTCTTAAAATAGAACTAATTAGGGTTAAGAAGTAAAAATGGTGGTATTCAAATTTCTTATATTAAAAGTAGATTTTACCAATTCTAATTTTTTAATTGGACAAGGAAGGCAAAGGAAGAGAAGAATATCAGAATGTTCGTTGTGTGAACAACCAGTAAGGAGTGGCAGCAAATGTTCGCTGGGCGAACTCATGGCGAACTCCCAGCGAAGACTCTCAATTGATAGTCAGTAAGGAAATGACACTAAGTTCGCTGGACGAACTGGTAGCGAATGTTCGCTGTGGCGAGGTCTCAGTGAAGGACCAACGAACCATCCCAAACTAGAGTCAGTAGCTAAAGGACCATAAGTTTGTTGTGCGAACTTGTAGCGAGGTAGTTCGCAGTGTGAATAATTTCTCGCACATCGAACTTCAGATATTCCTCAGGGGCGGTTTAATTGTTCAGAGGCATATCAGGTGCCTAAAAGTGAGTTTACTGGGCAAAGAAATGGTTCGCAGTGCGAACATGACAGATCCCAAAAGTACTATATAAGTACCTTTCACAATTTTTAGGGATATTAACCCATTTTTACACACCAAAACTTTATTTCTTAGCATTTCTTCACCAAAAGGTGATATTTTGCAAATAGAAGCGGGATTCGCATCCGAGTTCGATTCTTCGACGTGAATGCTCTTTCATCTTCTTCCAAAACTTATAAAGCAAGCTACCATGGTTATCGGTAACTAATTTCTTTTGTATCAAAGGTAGCGGTAGTCTACCATTAGCTTGTATGTATTTCTTTTAATTGGCCTTGTATGTGAACAAGTGATGATTAATATATGATGAATATTTTTGTTTTTAATGATCCATTCTTGTTTTGTAAAACTCTAGACATAGATTTTGTGAAACTTGACCTAAAATATTCATCCATCGGTTTATAGATTAGAGAGATCGGTCTATGGTCGATAGGTGCTTTGTGTTGAACTTATAGCTTACTATATTGGTTGTTATATGGAGAAATCGTGTAGCGATGAATACGGTATTTCTCACGACGTCGCTCTAGAGATAGACGGTGTTTAGAGAAAGCGCGGCGATATTAATCGGATCCGACTTCACATGCAAGATTGAAAGAATACGTATAAGTTAGGGTAGATGAAAACTAATTTTGATATACTTTGTTAGTCAAACTCTTTAGAATTTATAAGCTTTGCTACTAAAAACGTGACAATTTTATGAACAAAACTTTGAAAGCAATTTTTCTTGAAACGATAAACTCTTGAAAGGCAAACATCAAAATATCTGCAATCCCTGTGGAGACGATAACACAAACCCCCTTTAACTACGATTAGAACACAAACATAAGGAGCTATTAAGGTGGAATCAGTAGTGTATAAAAAGTCTCGCAATAATTATTCAAGCAAAACAAAGACACAAAAATCAAGGAGGTAAATAATTTAAACGTTTCGAGAACCTCGTAGACATACAATAAAACCATCCAATAGCTTGTGAAAAAGAACCACCATCAACAGAACAACATCCTCCAAGAGAAACTAAAGACCACACCCCTCAAGAAAATCAGATCACACTCTCGAACTACAATTGACTCAAACACATAATAGGGTTCATATCCCAATTAAAAAGATAACATAAAAACATCAAAAAACCTACATAAAAAATATGTTTTAAAGTCAAGAGAGATGCTCTTATCTTTCATGTCCTCCAAGCCTATCGACAAACTTGAAAAGATGAAGTCATTTAGTGATTTGTAGATAATCCACATCACCAAATGTCAAATTATGGTAAGCTCGCATCTAACCCTAGCCAAACCCCCTAAGGAAGAAAAAACACTACTACGAAAAAGCCATACAACCACAGTTGGAAAAGAGATACCACAACGTCTGACCATCCGTTGTGAGGTAAGGGGTGATTGTATGCCTGGTGCTTTCTACCACGGTCGCGAGACCGTGATAGTAAAGCAGGACGCACGCTACCTACCACAAGGGTTAATAGTTTCAACGGTTGTGGTATATACATTTATGAAAAAAATATTTAATCACGGTTAAAATAAATAACCTTTGTGGAAAGTACCATGGTTTATTTTAAAATATGTAGATTGCTTGTTTTTCAATAAACCTCACAACAACATACAACCATTCAAATCGATGAAGAAGTATATAATCTGAAAATTAAACTTTTCTTGAAAACCAACTTACATAAACCACTGTTTTCCAAATTGCATGCGTCTCATCATTCATTTCCCGTTGTTTAACATATAAAATATGGTTCAATGGTCTAAGTCCTTCATGACATCGATTCCTTCTATTCTAGTTTAATTTGAATAATATCAATTAAACTATAAGAGACGATATGGATGTAATGAAGGAATCAGGTCATTGAACCACATTCTAAATGTTATACAACGTGAGATGAATGGTGAGACGGATGCAATTCGGAAAACATTAATTGATATAAGTTGGTTTTCAAATACAACTTAATTTTCAAATTATAAATTTCTATGTCAATTTAAATGAAATTTATTTTGAGTGAAGGGTTAGTGAAATAAACAATCTACATAGCATATAATAAACTCAACTTCATACAACAACATAAAACAACACAATATAGTATGTAATGTTTTAAGAATTTAAAGAACAAAACTTTGCTAAGTCACAAGAAGCTTCTTTCTTGTGACTTAGCAATATTTTGTTCTTGTTCTTAAAACATTAATCAATAACAACACCAACAACAACATACATACAATAACATTTATCAACAACACAACAACATACAACAAAATAAGGTTCAAGAACAACAATAGCAACATACAACAACAACATACAACAGCATACAACAACACAAGATATTATGTAATGTTTGAAGAATGCACCTTTTTTAAAACTAATCGTGGATCTGGAACAAATTATGATTTTCATCTAGTTTATGAAGCTATGAAGAAGAAGTACAACGCGAATGAAGTTAACACAATAGCTTCATACTTCTTGTATTTTTCTTCATAGCTACACAAACCATATGTATCATAGCCAAAGTATACGCTTTGTTAAGGTGGTGAAGACGAATATGAAAAAATGAGATCATTCACCAAATAAAAAAATGAGAACCCATTTTAATATGAAATATAAACGAAATTGAAGCATAAGTTTAATGAACAAACCTGAAATATGATTAAAGAGTATCATAGCGAATGATGAAGACGAATCTGAAGGTTTAAGAAAGTTTAAAGAGTGACATCGATGTTATGATTATGTTATGAGAGAGAAAAGTGAGATATGTTAGGGTTTTCATTTGAGAGAAACGACTGTTATGTACTGAACGATAGATACTTTCGCTTATATAGTTAAAAATATCACTTTTCATCACGGTTAGAAAGAAAAATCGTGATATAATTTTAAACTTTTACAACGGTTCTATAGTAAAACCTTGGTTAAATAACTTTCAATTTTTTATTTATTAATGAACGCAAAGGTGAGAGAGTTATTAATTATTGTTATTGTTATTCTTCATTACTGTTGCGATTGTTGTTGTTATTTTTGTTGGTTTGTACTATTTTTTTGCAAAACAATAATAATGTATAAATGAAAGAGTATATAAAAAAATAATAAATAATTTCATTAAGAGTGCCAAAAGGGGAGAGTACATAAATAATTTCATTACATAATTTTGTCAATGTCGAAACAATATCCTCTAGCAACAAAGGAATCTTCATAATCTATGACTCTATCCTCACTACCCTCGTCATTATCATAGTAACAAATCATCCTCAACACATTTTTCTTCTTCTTCTTCGGCTTCTTCTTCTTCGTCTTCTTCTTTTTCTTGGCCATCCTAACCCTCAGTGTATCCCTGACAGCAGTCGATCGAGATGGTTGGACCTCCGCAGTTGACTCCTGATCATGGTGTTGTACTGTGGTGACGTCAGTTGAGTATTTCTGTTAGCATTCTCAGATGGAAAACTCATGTTGCTATATGAAGTTAAGAAGAATAGTTTTAAAGAGGTGAAAATTCATTATTTGAAACTGTGTCTTTATAGAAGAGGTTGAAGATGAAACATTTGATGATTGAATGCGTGCAATGATTACTTCCAATGGTTGATATTCTTGAATGACATTGTGATCGTCTTGAAAAATGAAGAAAATTTTCAATCATCATTATAGTTGGGAAGAACGTTTCTCTCTTTCGGGAAGAGCAAAGGTTGCACCTATAATATTATAACAGTTGCATATTAAATTCATGATTAAATAATCCTCAATTTTTTATTTATTTATGAACTTAAATGACACACGCTTTTTGTAATAGGAAAAATGGAAAAAATGTAGTTGTTAGGATACGAACTTCGAACAATTCCCTTTATCACCACGGTTGTGTCTATCAACCATGATTAAATAACTTTCAAAAAAATAAATAAGCATTAGTCGCATCCAGTTTCAGATATTACAACGGTGGAAGGCATGACCGTAGTAATATTATGTTATCGAATGTGTATTTTGTAATAGTGAAACCTCTCAAATTAGAAACTCTCTTTGGTCCTTGCTGAGAGTTTTGAGCGGATTCCCGACGAGGTTCTGGCCAACATGTCATACCCCAAATTTTGACCACCAAGATTCCCATCATTGTGAAAACCATCATCACAATATGGATGACCTTTCATACTCATTAGTCTCCCCAAAGATGGGTGAGCATTCACTACAGTCAAGAATTAGGGTTTCAAGCCCTCTCAGAGCCTTTAGACAAAGGATAAATCAAGAAAGGACATGATCTTCAACTTGTCTAAACCTCTCAAACATCCACAAAGGATCAAGAGGACTCCCATATCAAGAATCAAGCACAAGGTTGCAGCATTCCAAGTGGATCAAGCCTCAAGATCGCCAGTGTCACCAAATTAGGGTTTTGGTGGACTAGGGCCTCCAGATGGAGATTTTCCTCTAGGCATGAGCCCATGCTTCAAAGGACAACCTAAGGTACTCCAAGGGACATCATGAACCCAATCATCAAGTCAATTTAGTCTCAGGGGATACATTCGTCAAAAATCAGGAATTAGGGTTTCTTGACCTAATTCACCCCTAAATTGACTTTTGGGATAAAACATGAGCCAAGACCTCAAGACATGATTTGAGGATCTCCAACACACTACATTGATCCATTTGCAACAATGGATTGATCCAAGAAACTTGATCAACAAGCTTCAATTTCATCTGAACCACAGTTAGGGTTTCGCGGGAAAAGTTAACTGTATCTTTGACTTTTGACCCAGGCATGCTCCCAAACCTTGGGACATGATTCAATACACCCTATAACACCCATGGAACATGTCCATTAAATTTTATTTAGGTCAAGGACTTGATTTCATGGAGGATCGCACAGTTTGGAATTCATCTGACAAAAAGTCAACTGTGCACAAAAGTCAACTTTGACTTTTTGAGATTTTTCACAATTATGGTTCTTTGACCCTAAAATGATGTTAATGTGTGATTTGAATCATCATTCATCAAGAAAAATCAAGAAAAGTGGGATAACTTGTAAAAGGGGTAACCATAAATAACTTAGAAATTTTCTAAGTTATGGAACAAAGTGGCTAGGGTACCAACTTTGGAGGATTATATCTCCTAAACCACAAGGTCATTTTCCCCCATTCAAAGCTAGATTTGTAGCTCTCATGGCCCTCTACAAAAGCTTCAACTACACCTCATTCCAATTCATCATGGATTTTGAGTTATGGTTGGATCAAAATGGCTGAAAACATGAAATGTCACTTTTTCTAACACTTAGTGAAATTTTCACTAAGTCAGAATCTGTTTCACTTTTTCCAAAAAGTAAGGGCATTTTTCACTTGGATCCCAAAAGTATCAAAACAAACTATGATCACACATATGTTGTATCATATGAGGGCTTTCCAAAATGACCAAGAACTTCACCAAACTCAATTTGGGCATTTTGCTCGATTTGCTCAAATTTTGCAAAGGGCAAGCAACTCTATCCATCTGAACACCTCAAGGGGAGACCAAGGAGGGACAAACACTGATCCATCAGCCTCCCAAATCCTTGGAACCAAAAGTAGCATGCCAAACCTAGAAATGCCTAAAAGAGGGACAAGACTCCAATTTTGTTTTGGGGCATTTAATGGATACACCAAGGTGGCATGAACTGAGCATTTTTCAACTGAATTCAGTCAAGGATGATCCAACAACTAGGGAACCACAGCTTTGTGCTCTAACCTCTAGTCAATGGCTAGAGGAGACTTGGATTCTCATTGATCAACATTGGCCAAACCTCTGCTGCAGTTGCCATTCACTATTGATCCCAAAACAAACTTGCTATACTATAAATAGAGCTCATTTGTGCTCAGTTTGATTACACCAAAGCCATCAAACAGATGCTTTCCTCAAAATCTCTTTCTCTAGGCAAAAATACCTTCTTTAGCAAGGTAACTCTGAGTTTTTGAGTTAGAGAGCATTTCCATCACAACTCATGATCCAAACACATCCAATATGTCATATCTAAGTTGTCCAAACTCTCACAAGTGACCTGTAATACCAAAATCTCAAAGTCACCTCTCAAAACCTCAATAATAGGACTTTTGTGCATTTTTCAAGCCATGTCTTGATCCAACCACTTTCCAAACCAGATAAAACCTCAAACACACTCCAAATATCATCCTTGAACTGTCCCAAATGGTTCCCCACATCTAGAACACCATTTGAGAGAGTTGCTATTTTGGCCACTTTTGCCCCTTTTGCAAGAAAGAGCTCAAACTTGCTCCAGGCAAAAACAAGGCAAGCCTTGTATATTTGTGGTTGTGTTCCAATACACGGATGTATCACCACTCCAGTGGTAGAAGGCGCGCACTGCACACAAGAGGTCTGGGGTTCGAATCCCCCTCGCCCCAGATCCTCTTTTTACCACTTTTTCCTATTTTTTGTTATTTTTTCATATTATTTTTAATGATTTGAAAAATTAATAACTCACTCAATTTTAATTATTTTTGATTGGTTCTTTTTGCAAAAAATCACAAAAATGTTAAAATATTTTATTACACAAAAAAATCAGGTTTGTATGAATTATTTAATATAGTTAATATTTTTGTGAATAAATTCATTTTTATTATTTTTTAAACATTTTAAAATGAATATTCACCTTGAAAAATCAAAATCAAATGAGATTTAATTCATCTTGTGATTAAGACATCATTTTTCCAACCTTAACCAAAAATCATGAGTTGTTTATTAGAACTTATTTGGTGTTTTTATCATTTTAATTAATTTTCTTTGAACAATTACTTTAAAAAAATGATGAAATTAGGGTTTTGTTGATTTTCACCCTAACAAACTTTTTTCGAAACTATTTGGGCCTCTTGAGAGAGTGTAAGTCCCACCCCTCTATGAATAAACCTTTCTTGGGCCTCAGTGTATTGTATAAATCCTGATACCGTCAAAAAGTTCGGTGCGATCGTCACCTTTTTAACAAAAACCCATGGGCTTCTCGTCGAGCTATAAGACCTATCTTCATTCATTTTAAAACTCTTTGGGCCTCTAATAGAGTGTAAGACCCATCCCTTTGTACATAAAACCTTTCTTGGGCCTCAGTCACTTGTATAAGTCCCTGTACAAATTCAAAACAACAATGCAATCACTGTTAAAATTTGGGCCTCTCTTTGAGTTGTAAGCCCCAATTTCTTTTCAAAGTACTTTCTCCTTTGATTTTGAAATATACTGTTGTTTTCAAACTTTCTTTGTTGAACAACTAACAAAATAACATGGAAGCTCTACAACCGAGTAAGTGTTTATCCGCTTTCATTTAACCGCTTTCATATATATAACTGTATTGTGGGGCTGTTTCACTGTAAGTATTCCTTCACATCCTTTTATATGCTTGTCATGTATCCACTGTGTAATACTAGTATAGTTATTTAGAGTTTTCCTGGTAACTACGTCTAGCACTAGGTAAAGCCTCGTTGGTCACTCTTAAATACAAACAAAACTAGATTCCCATAGGATTCCAGATACAGTCTCCCTCCTCTTGGGGTTAAACAATATGGAACAAAGAGAAAGGCAGTATTCTCGGTGAACCTTTTCTCAGACTGTAACCCTAGAAATTGTCAAAGGAATTCTACTCCCAAGAGTTGATCTATTCTCAGTGAATGACATCTCTTGAATTCCTCAAACCCGAAACTCTCACTAAATGATCTATTCTCCGTGAATAGCATTTCTTGAACTTTCCTGGCTTGGGACCCACGGGCTTCTTAAAAGCATCCCTGTCTCCTCTTGGGCGTTGTACAAGGACCCTTTGGCTTCTTAGAAGTTTTCACAGCCTCCTCTTAGACTTCGTATAATGATTCTTCCTCAGCGAAGATAGCCTACTCTTGGGCTTCATACAAATTGTCCCTTCGGCTTCTTAAAAGTTTTTCCCGCCTTCTCTTGGGATTTGTACAAATTGTCCCGACGACCTCCTAAAGGTATAGGAACATAAATTAGTCATCTTAATAGAGCAGTCTTTCAAAGGAATCTAGATCTTTCTCCCGAAAACGTACCTCTTGGACATAATACAGAAGATAAAACTCTAGACTTGGACACTCTAATCCCCTTGAGTCTCGAAGACATTCTCAAGTTCCCTTCTAAACATAGGAAGAAACCCAGCCTCTCTCAGGAGAGCGCTCTACTTGGACCTGCCTAGGGATTTCAATAATCCTCAGCAGCAAGATAGCCTTCTCTTGGGCTTTGTAAAATGATTCTCCTCAAACGGAGCTAACCTTTTCAGGCTCTCTTGTTGAGTCTACCTCCCCTTTAGCCTCCGTCTTGGGCTTTGTACAAGACACACTCTCTTGTTGAGTATAAAAGATTCTCTTGTTGAGTCACCCTTTAGTCTCCGTCTTGGGGTTTGTACAAGACACACTCTCTTGTTGAGTATAAAAGATTCTCTTGTTGAGTCACCCTTTAGCCTCCGTCTTGGGCTTTGTACAAGACACACTCTCTTGTTGAGTATAAAAGATTCTCTTGTTGAGTCACCCTTTAGCCTCCGTCTTGGGCTTTGTACAAGACACATATAAAAACACTCTCTTGTTGAGTATAAAAGACTCTCTTGTTGAGTCAAACCCTTTTAGCCTCTAATCTCGGGCTTCATACGAGACAGAAAATCACTCTCTTGTTGAGTATAAAAGACTCTCTTGTTGAGTCAAATCCTTTTAGCCTCCATCTCGGGCTTCGTACGAGACACTAAAACACTCTTTTGTTGAGTGAACCCTTTTAGCTTCAATCTTGGGCTTTGTACAAGACAGAAATAACATTTTCCCCCGGAAGAGTCAAACTTTCAGCCTCCTCTTAGGCTTTGTATAAGGAAATTCCCAGTTGAGTCAATCAACCTTTTAGCATCAAAACATGCCTTGCTCACAGCATACAAACATCAACGGCTCCTCTTAGAGATGACAAATTCCCTCTCAGTCAGGACCCCTTTAGCTTCATATCTTGGACTTTGAACAAGATACAAACCACCCTTTTAGCTTCAATCTTAGGCTTTGAACAAGACACCAAAACACCTTTTTCCTCCCTTAGAATAGGAGGAACTACGATCGCTCTGATTTCCCCGTGTCATTAAACGGGAATACGTAGGCATAAGATTGCAGAATCTTAGCGAGCACACTAGTCAAATACTCCAAATCCGGTACCCCCATACATCAATCAATCTGTTGCAGTATCCTAACCAAAAGTCCCCTAAACGATTCCGAAACTTGCGTTCTTAAAACAAATAACCCAGAGAGAGACCCCCCTTTTGATAGCATCTGTAAACCAATAGTTTTGACTGTTTAAACTCAGTTTGCAAGCAGGGTTAATTGGAGACATCTATTTCCCTTCCTTAATCAGCTCAATAGGATAAAAAATGAATCGAACTGTAGCACCAAAGCGATAATGATTCTAAACCACAAAAACCGCGCTACAAAAAAAATGGCGACCACAGTGGGAGCCAAAGTAAGATCTAGTTATCGTCGTCCCCATTTTCCACAGAAATATGGCGACCACAGTGGGAGGCATTTGGTCTTGCTTCTCTCAGGGTGAACCTTTGAGTTCACAAGACTTCACTGGGGACCAGTATTATTGCTAGGATCTGTCATCACTAGGATCTTAGGTCGAAAACTTTAGAGATTGGAAGGTGCCACAGAATGGCGACTCTGCCAGGGAGCCATTTTCTGTTAGGATCATAGGATTTATAGCTCTTAAAAGGTCTAGGATGTTAGGACAAATATATATACTGCTTTTCCTAATTGGTATATATGTTTATTTTTCTACTAATGGGAATGCGTGTGATGCCGCATGTGGAAAGATTGAGTATACACCTAAGATAGGTGATGGCAATACGTGTAATCTTACGGGGAGTGAATCCCAGCTAAGAGCCCCCGGTCGACCATCAAACTCAGTGGAGACTCCCTTTGCAGATGCATTGCCTATACGACTTTGGTTGTTGAAATTAGTGTGGTCGATTGGTTTATCTGAGAAGCTGAGGTTTTAGTAGACTTAAACCATTTTGTAGTGCGGAAGCTATCAGAAATAGATGTCACGCGATACTACCCTCATTTGAGATTACTCTAAGATACTACAACTCGCTGGCGATCCGCTCGTTGTAGTTATCCCAAGAGGGGTCAATGATTTTGAGGACAGGTACAAAAAATCACCAGTATAAACCTTTGGGGATGGGTAGAGCCTTGACTTCGTGACACCGACCCTTTTACCCCATGTTTTTTCTATGTTTTTGTGTGCTGCATTCATAAAAAAAACATTAAACAAAGAAAATCTTCTCTTCTAGTCTCTCTTTTTCATAAACTAAGACCATGATTACAAATGTCAGAGAGAGAAAGATTGCGCTAATGGATTTCGGTAGAAGGAAGACTCACAAGTATATCTTCAAGGTTCCAAAACTAGAAGATTTGAGAGGGTTGGCAAGGATGATCACCAACCCTGAGGCGTTCAGAGCGAAATACGGAGGTCTACTGTCTCTGCTAAGGGTACATGTAATTGAAGGAATACTAGCTACGCTCATTCAGTTCTACGATCCGGTCTATCACTATTTCACATTCCCGGATTATCAGCTAGCACCAACACTGGAGGAGTATTCTCACCAGACTGATTTACCCATTACTAATCAAGCTCCCTTTTCTGGACTGGAAGAAATTCCAAAGGATCAAACCATTGTAAGAGCAATTTATTTGGACGAGTAAGAAGTCAGGACTCACATGACCACTAAGGGTGGAATCCCAGGTTTACCAGCCAGGTTCCTAGTAAAGAAGGCTCTATACTTCGCTAGTATAGGGAATGTGGCTGCTTTCGAGAGTATCTTTGCTATGCTCACCTACGGGTTATTTCTGTTTCCCAACATTGATAACTTCGTTGATATCAATGCCATTAAGGTTTTTCTCATTGGAAACCCTATACCAACCTTGCTCGCAGATGCTTATCATTCTCTACACTTAAGGAATTTGTACAGCGGAGGAATGATCACATGCTGTGTACCCCTGCTATATAAATGGTTCACTTCCTATTTTCCCAAGTCTGCTGCATTTTGGGATCATAAGAGTGCTTTACGTTGGTCGCAGAGAATCATGTCTCTTACCAACTACGACATCGACTGGTACAATCGCATCTATGATGGGATAAGGATCATTGACCGTTGTGGAAACTTCCCTAATGTACCCCTCATAGGAACTAAAGGGGGAATCAATTATTATCCAGTTTTAGTCCGTCGTCAATTTGGGTACCCGATGAGACATGTCCCGCGATGTTCATCTGGAAGGTATTTTCTTCAGGGAAGGAGAAAATGACAGGGCACTAAAGACAGAAATAGTTCACGCTTGGAAGCATGTTCATAAGAAAGGACGAGAGTCTCTAGGAAAATCAGGTTGTGTCTCGGTGGAACCTTATCTCCACTGGGTAAAAACTAGAGCTCTCAAGCTAAAGATGCCTTACCCTCGTCATGGGATTCTTCCGCCAAAGGAATCTGTCATGTACTTTATGTCTGATACGGAAAAACTGCAGGTTACTCTCAACAAAGTTCAACAGGAGAGAAGGTCTTGGAAGAACAAGTACCGCATTCTCAATGTGGAGTGTAACAAGATGCAACAATTGTTAAAGGAAAAGGATGCCCTGATCGAGATTTTAGAGCAACAATCTGTAGATAATCAAGATGACCAAAGGAATTTTCTCGCTCCTTTCACTTGGCAAAGGAATGACAACCCGACAACGGCCCAAGAGCCCCGGTCAAAGAAAAGAAAAATACCAGAAGCAACACCTGAGCTCCCCTCAGAGAGGACTCAAGATCCATTAGCCTAGACTTTTCTTTTACAGCACTTTGTAAAATACTGTATTCCCATTTCCGCAATCTTTTGAATTCAATAAAACGGGGTCTTCCCCACTGTATGATATTTGCAATCCAATTGTCGACTTTTACTTTGATTAAACAAAAAAAAAATACATAAATATCATTGCATATCATTAATCATTCTCACATAAGCGCATTATTCTTCCCTACGAATCTCACGTTTGTGTCTCGATTCTAGAGTCAAACTGTCTCATTCGTACAATACTCGGGCCAGTCAACAAAAGAAGATGAATGATCTGGAGGAAGAAAATAGAGAGTTGAGAGAAGAAATCGACACTCTGAAAGAGGATATGAGAAAGCTTCACAGTGACATACAAGCTCTGGCAGAAGCTCAGACGCAACAACAAAGGACTGTGATCTCAGAAATCACATCAACACCCATAGTGGAGAAGTATGATCCTAGGTATAACATGCCAAAAGATCGTCCCTGGGGCATGCCACTCAACTATATCCCAGAAGGATATATTCCGCCGATCACTGAAGGTCCGGAGACTACAACAGGAGCCGCTGGGCTTGAAGGTTACAAACTTCGGGAAAGCGAAGATGCCAGGGGCATGACAATAACTCCTGAAGGTTACAAACTTCGGGAAGCGCCAAGATTCACTGTCGTAGTAACGGTACCACCCCCCGTGGTGCACACTGTCCCGGAAGGACAGATTCCATAGATACCTTCTGGTAGAAAGGAAAGTATGTTTGACAGAATGGATGAGTTCCAAGAACAGTTCTTGGAAATGCAGAAGGAACTGCAAGCCCTTCGCAGTCAGGATTTATTTGGAAAAGATGCTGCAGACCTTTGTTTGGTCCCCAATGTGAAAGTTCCGCACAAATTCCAAGTACCCGATTTTGAAAAGTACAAGGGTAACTCTTGCCCTCAAAGCCATTTGGTGATGTATGCTCGGCGAATGTCAACTTAGACAAAGAACCAAGAGCTACTGATCCACTATTTCCAGGATAGTTTAACCGGTATCGCACTCAAATGGTACATGGGATTAAACCGCACTAAGTTCGCCACTTTTAGAGATCTTGGCGCTGCCTTCGTGCAATAGTACAAATATAACCTGGACATGGCACCAGACAGAGATCAACTCAGAGCCATGTCGCATAAAGACAAGGAAACCTTTAAGGAATACGCTCAGAGATGGCGCGAGATGGCCGCTCAAATTTGTCTACCTCTTCAGGAAAAAGAGATGACAAAGATCTTCTTAAAGACCTTGAGCTCATTTTACTACGACAGAATGGTCGCCAGTACGCCCAGTGACTTCACCGAAATGGTCGGTATGGGGGTTCGTCTCGAGGAAGCCGTTCGAGAGGGACGTCTGGGTAAAGATGCCGAATCATCAAGTAGTACAAAACGATACGGTAGTGCTCTCCCTAAGAAAAAAGAGCAGGATATTGGCAATATCTCTCTCGGAAAGCAAAGGCGACGATACCAACCAGTAGCAGCTATACTCCTGCTATCAACCCTGCACCTGTTCCTGTGTATCAACCTCAGGTTGCTCAAAGCCAACCAAATCAACATCAATTTCAGCAAAGGACATAACAGCCTCTTCAGCAGGCTCGTCCTCCATACAACAACAACCGTACAACACGACCACCAGGGTTCGACCCTATACCAATGTTGTACACATAGCTATTTCCATTACTGCTGGTCAAGGGGCATGTCCAAACCAAGGCTCCTCTCGCAATACCGGAAAATCTGCCTTTCTGGTTCAAAACGGATCAGACTTGTCCTTACCATCAAGGAGGACCAGGGCATAACATAGAGAACTGTCTCAGTTTCAAATCCGATGTACAAAAGCTTGTCAGGGGCGGGGTCTTATCCTTCAAGGACACAAATCCTAATGTTCTCACAAACCCGCTGCCTCAACATGAGAAAGCTACAGTCAATTTGATAGAGGGAGAGTCTAACAACATCTATCAAATTCATGATGTACTCTTATTAAGGGCCAACTTGGTTAAGATGCATTGTAGACAGAGTTGATACGACCATGTGCCACCTCATAATTATCACCAGTGTGATATCTGCTCTAAAGACAATCAAGGATGTTCTGTGGTGCAATCAGCTCTACAAGAACAGTTGGATCTCGGATGGATCCAAGAGCACCGAGTTCGTGGAGTCAACTTGACTTACACGAATTCCAACATCATTCAGAATCACAACATTCTGGCAATGAAGGTCAACCTGGTGGCAATGCACTCAAGGCAAAGCCTATATCATAATCTGCCGCGGCACGATTATAATTCCTGTCTAACTTGCTCGGTAAACAATCAGGGATGCTCTTTCATACAAGAGGCCCTCCAACATCAGATGGATCTTGGATGGATCCAGGACTATCATGATAAAAATCCTTATCAGATCAACATGATTCAAATTTTCGATATTCGTTTGATGAATACCAGCTTGGTGGAGTTACACGCCAAGAAAGTCCAGCTTGGTTTTCTCACTTCTCATAATTATCTGAGCTGTAAAGTATGCCGTGAGAGTGACCAAGGATGTGCTCTCGTTCAAAGAACTTTACAACACTTGCTAAACCATTGGTGGCTTCCGATCTATCTAGACGAAGATACGCAACAAATCAGTGTGACAAATGGGAACCCTACTAGACGTCAAAGTCAGGATGTTCGATCTATGGAGACAGATCTAGTAAGGTTACACTGCATCCAAAGTGGACATGGCCAGGTGCCACCGCACAACTATGAACGCTGTAGAGTCTGCTCGGAGAATAACCAAGGATGCTACCTCGTGCGGGCAGCTCTTCAAAGTTGGTTGGATCACAAAGAGATTCAACCATGTCCAAGTTCTGGGTCAATCAACTGGACGCCGGACTACTTCGCTGATCAAATCAAGGACGTTGTCATAATCTCTGATCATCTGAGGAACAAAGGTGTTTGTGCCATCATCCCTCTACTTGATGACTCAAAAGTTCCTAACCTGGAACCGATTGAAATTACTTAAAATGGTCAGAAAAATCAGAAGGCTCCCGTAGTTATCTATCTGTTGGGACCATTACCATATGAATAAACTAAGGTTATCCCTTACAGGTACGGTGCGACAACAATTGAAAATGGAAAGGAAACTCCATTACCCTCCGTCGTGAATATTGCAGACATCAGTCGAGTAACACAGAGTGGTCGGATCTTTAACTGAGGAGTTGGAGAACCTACCAAAGAAAAGGAACCTCAAACCGAAGTTCCTAATCAACCAGTCGGTCAATCCGGTGATCCCGACCTTTCAAAACACGATGATGAGATGCTGAAGCTCATCCAAAGGAGTGAATACAACATTGTTGATCAGCTGTTGCAAACTCCTTCAAAAATCTCGGTACTATCTCTTTTACTCAGTTTAGAAGCTCACAGGGAGGCTCTACAGAAAGTCTTAGAGCAAGCCTTTGTGGAACATGATGTAACAATCAGACCAGTTCGATAGCATCGTCTCTAACATCACTTCCTGCAACAACTTGGGATTTAGTGATGAGGAACTACCGGAAGAGGGCCGGCGTCACAACATGGCACTCAATATCACAGTTAACTGCCAGGACGATGCATTAGCCAGCGTGTTGGTAGACACCGGATCGGCTCTCAATGTTATGCCATAGTCTACTTTAATGCGACTATCATTTAAAGGATCTCCGATGAGGACCAGTGATGTCACCATCAAAGCATTCGACGGATCCCGAAAAACTGTTATCGAAGAAGTCGACCTTCCCATAACTATCGGTCCTCACACTTTTCAAGTCACTTTCCAGGTCATGGACATCCGAGCAACATACAGCTGTTTGTTCACTTCGACACTTCACCAGAAGCTGAAGTTCGTCAAGAACGACCAACTCGTCACGGTCTGTGGAGAGCAAGCCTTGCTCGTGAGTAACTTATCGTCATCCACTGTTGTAGAACCAGAAGGGGTAATTGGAACCCAGTTCCAAGTGCTTTCGCTACACAACGACAATCAACCCAAAAGAGGAACATCGATTTCCTCATACAAAGATGCTCTCAAAGCAGTCGAAAGTACCAATACAACAGGATGGGGACAGCTTGTCATCCCTACTGACAATAAGAAAAAGAAAGGCCTTGGGTTTTCCTCGACCTGTGCTCGGACTGCTGCTAACGATGAAGGTCTTCACCCATTCAGGATTTCTTTCACAGTGGAGGTTTCCTTCACCCAGTGTCTCAAGAAGTACATACCATCAACGACGGTGATTCCTCAAATACAGAGGAAGAATGGAAATCCTATCTCAACAAGGACGGATATATGTCGTAGGACGAAACACAGACTCCCTTCTGCTTTCCTGCACAGAGCCCGAGATTTATACCAAGGTCAGACGTCAAAATGATATACGGAGATTGTGATCCAAAAGGATGCTGTGCTCCACCCAATTCATTAGAGGAAGACACTCCGATGAAATACAACTTTGACCACGACTATTATGGCCCGATGGATGGCCTGCCTATATGGCAGCCGTACCCAGGAGACTCGGGGCAAGAGAATCAGCCGAACAATGAAAATCAGTTAAGTATCCTCGAAAAGAATACCTACGCCCCCACCATGTCATGGGATCAACACTCAAGGTATTCTGAAAACGCCCAGCACGACGATGAATTTGTAAAGTTCACAGGACTAGAATTTATCAACTATGCTTTTCCCGAGGTCAACATCATTGAAAGGGATGACTCCTCCAGTTCCAAAGAAGTGTGGGACACCTTGGGACAACCGAGTGGTAAATACGACTTCATGGTCAAATACACCACTATCAAAAGCTCTCGTATCAGGATCGAAGACATCCAGCCAACTGGATAGGGAGATATACCTGAGAGTATGAATACTATGCAAAATACAACTGATGAATCCTCCTACGACAACTCTGCCTGGGAGACAGATTCCAACGATCCTGCTCCACCAGAAATCAGCGTCATTTCTGAGGACAAACCAGGAAAGAAGGTACCAGACTTTGTGATTCACCGAGGATTTTGCCGCCAATGGGTTGCAGTCAACATTCCGAAAGTTGTTCATAATTGTCACTCCTGGGATTTTCATCCAAGTACAAACGCGAAAGTGGCGCTAAAGAAAGAAAGAAGAGTAGCCAGCCAGGCATTTTTATCTCAAAGAAAGGGAAAGGTAATGTTGCACAAACCCGGGAGAAAGGAAAGAACGAGGTCTCGCGAACCAAAGAGAAAGGGTAAGGGAGTCAGTTACGTGAAGGGAAGGTTATCGCACCCCTTCACGTCCATCGTACTCGATGGGATCCACGCTTGTTGTCTTGATCAAAGGGTGTAAGGAACTGGGTATCAACTGCTAACTGGAGGACTGGAAATGACATGTAGAAAAGAAAAGGGAGAGGAGAAAGAAGTGACTCGATAGGACATTATCGTTGTCCTAGGCCTACATATTCCCTCAGTGCAATGGGAAAGTCAAAGTCAACGTAGTTCGACGGACTACGGGGAAGGGTTGCTCGTCGAGATATCGCATCTCGTGTATATCTATCTTCAATCAGACGAGAAAGAAGAATCAGAGAAAACGTAGTTCGGCTCAACAAGGGTTACTTTGTTTGTGTTTTTTAACGGAAACGTCAGAGTGCGCATTTCAGCAGTTAGGTGTTGCGGCTAGCTGTAGGGAGACTTAGGCGTTACCTGTTTGCGGTAGAACGGACATGACGAGTCCTTAAGGAATATAATGAAGGAGATGAGAAGAGAATTTGTTTGTTTTTGTATTTTAGAAAGAAGTGTTTTGATCATTTTTGTGTTAGTAACACGTATTGCATTCAAGTCTATTGCATAAGATCGAATGCATCGCATGGTCGTCCTAACAGGACGTATGCTAAACATTCTAGAAAGGCGGAGAGAAACTCCCCTCCTTCCATTTCCCATGTTCTAGTCTCACATGTAATATGCGTTAATCCTTTATTAAATGTTTTTGCTTTTGTTTTGAGATGAGAAGAAGAAGTACTCAAAGGTTAAGAAACGTAAAAGTCTAAAGGGAGACTAATGATCCTAAGAGTTATCATGCTTGGAGATCCTAAGAGTTAGTGTGGTTTTAAGAACTCTAATCCTAAAGAAAAGAGGGATAGCATTACCTAATCCTTATCCTACCTCACTTTAATCAAAGATTAAAGATGAGCTAGGATCCCTAAGGGTGTGGATAAGTCGTACACACAAAGCATTATATCATGCTATTCACAAGCACCCAAGTGAAATTGAAAGAGATAAAAGAGAAGGGATGTGAGTATGGATAAGCATCCACATACTCAAGACTTACCATAGCCCCTACACAAAATGGTTAGTACCAAAACAATTCAAATATGAAAGCATGAGTGAAAAATGTAAGCAAATAAATCCTAGTGTTCTAAAGGAAACTCTAGGAAACTTCTAAAGAGCTAAACCTAAAAAGAATGAATCACCAAAGGTTGGTACTGACCTAGGGCAGTAGCAAAGCCTACTCACATCCACCAATGGTTACAAAGGCTTATAAAGTCAATCTATGCCTAAACAATCTACCCAACATCAAAGGAATGCAATGATATACACTAGAGATGCACCATGAACATTTAAGAGATGTAAACATACAATGATGCAATATGAAACACCACAACCAGTAGAAAACCACTTCCTAAATGTCATTAAGTATCCATGAATTATCATCCATAATATGAGAATAAAACTCAAGAAGAAGAAGTAGGAAGAAGTAGAACAATGTCACCCAATAATGCACAATGTTGTTTACTTACAAGACAAGTCACACATGAGAGTGAAATGCAATTATGAATGCAAATGATCATGGATCAGTAGCATACATGTTATAATATGACATGAGAATGCACACATGAACAAGTTTGGTTCATACACAAGTCACATTAGATATTAAGAAGAAAAGAACACAAGTTGAAGTTCATACAAAATGAAATATGCTTCAAATGTTTATGTGATTGTAATGCATATGATATGACATTATGAGTCAATAAAAATAGATGAAATGGTTTATATACAGTAGAGAGACATATAAGAATGAATGTTAATGGCATACCAATATGAGATACACACAAACTATATTGAAGAAGAACAAATGATAGATGCACAATTAAGTATGAATGCAAGATGATCCTTAATTTCAAAACATGTCAAAATGAAATGTGGAAGACCTATAATTTGACATAAATGACCTATAATATTCAAGTAAACATGTGTCAAAAGATAACATTAATCATCTCAAGAGATCATAGGCAATATGACACACAACCCTAGCATATGCATACAATGAAGCACATAAATGCACATGTAATCAATCAATTCATAAAGCAAAGTAAAAGATGTGAGAAAATTACACAAATCCAATTATAAGATATCCAACTAGTGTGAAATCAATACCCAAAAAATCATGCCAAAATTCCATGGAAATCACACTTAAAAGGCACTCACAAGTCCAACAAGGTCACACAATGCTAGTGCTCAAAGATGCTTATGGATGCACATGATAAAATAATCTTAAAATGCCATGAAAAATCAAAAAAGATCCCTAAAGTGTCACACAAGTGTGGTCCAATTATTAAGAGAAAATTCAACTAGGAACTAAGTTCAATAAAATGGGGAAGAGGCATGTATTGTAATGGAGACCAATTAAAAAGAAATTAAAAGGAAAATAAGAAAAAATGAACAAAATCAATTAAAATTAGAATTAAAAAATATGAAAAATTATTTAAATGAGTCTTGTTGCTTGGTGAATTTTTATAGAATTTCATCATGAGTTTTAAGATTTTTAATAAAAGGAAATGAAAACTATGTCAAAAATAAAAATAAAATGTGAAAGGAATTAAAGCAGGGGTGTAGAAAAGTAAAAAAGAAGTTCAAAACACGCCTGGGCCCAAAGGGAGGTGTGTGAAAAGCAATTTAAAACCCAGTCCATTTAAAGCAAGTGGAGCATGAAAAATAAGGTGGAATTCAGTCAAAAGGTTGACTCATCAGAGCCACACGATCAAATCAGAATCCTATCATCATAGAAATAATTCAATCCAATGGATCAGAATGCATACACATGGCAAGGTATAGTGGAACACGCATACAAGATTACACAATTCAAAAATTACCAGCCAAAGCAAGCACGTGCCTCACCATACTCTCATTAATGCGCTGGCATCACTTGGAACGGTTGATCAAAATCAATCAAACGACTGTGTTTTAAAGTTGCAAAACCCTAGATGAAACCCTCACCGGCCGGAGAAGGACCTCCGGTCATCTTCTCCGGCCACCTCCGGCGAAGAGAATCGAATGCAAGAAGTTTTGCCCTAAAAATGAATCTATGCTTTTAATAAGCCTATCAACTAGCCGGATAACCAATAGCTTTTAGTAAGCTTCAAATCAATCAGAAACAAATGTAAATCGCATGAAAAACTCAAGAGTAAGTTTGAAGAATAAGAACCTGTAACTGAAGAAAGCTTAGGTTGCAAGAAAACCAGAGATGATGCTTGAGTTCTTGAGCTTCACAGAGAGCCAAATAAAGGCTTGGAACCTTGTGAATTGCTTTGAAAACTTCAAACAGAGAATCTGAACTTTGATGATGCACTTGAATCACACTATGCTTCAATACTCCATTGTTGCTTGATGTTAAAGATTGAAGAAAATGTGATGAAAACTGTGGGAGAAGCTTCGAGCAAGAGAGAATTCAGAGAAAATTTGAGAGTGAAATGCTTGTGAAATGTGTGAGAATGAAGTCCTCTCAATTCTGTTGGAGATTGCTTTCTTATATGGCTGGTTAAGATGTTAACTACTAGAGTTAACAGTTGGAAATGTGGTTAAATGAGTTGGGTTAACTGAGTTTTGAGTTAACTAACTAAGTTAGGTAGTTATTGGCACGGGTTGGGAAGTTTGGGTTAAAGTGTGGAGTGATCATGTTACTTATGGTGAGGATCATGAAATGAGAGGTTGTGATGTTGTTCTGATGTTGCAGCAAGACTTGTTGGACAAGCTTTTTATATTCCTTTTTGGTGTATGGAGCAGCATGTATGGCATAATGTGTAAGATGGTGTGTGTTCAAATGGGAAAAGAGTGAATGGTGTGTGCGTGTGGACTGACTGAACTAAAGCAATACAAATACTTCCTATGTTTGGGTCATCAACATGCAATGAAAATTGTGAGATTCAATGGAGGAATTCTCCATATACAATGCATGAAATGATGCACTTTTGGACACAATGAAGAGAGGATACGAGATAGAACATTGTTGATATTTGAATCAATATGAAAGAAGACCTCTAACACACTTGAAAATGATAATGAAATCAAGTAATGGTAACTGAATACATGGGCGTGTCAAGTTGCATGACATGCATGGCCATGTGCCTATGGAGTAATCAGTTTGAAACCCTGACTTGAAGCATTCATAACTCTTCATATGTTGATCAAATGAGAAATCTCCAAACATGAAAGTTGTAGAGGAGATCCAGAGGAACAAGTTTGATGTTCAAAATTTTTCCATTTAAAGCTTCCCTCATTGAGATAATTGGCTTGGAAGTTAGAAACAACATGCACACAAGGTGTTTGATGAATTGCAGGCACGCTGGCTCGCCCATGACTTGCCTTGCCTTGGCAAATTGCCTTGAAAATCATCAACTTTGATTGATCATAACTCTCTCAATTTTAATCCAATGGGGATGTTCTTTATATGGATTTGAAGCTTGGAATGTGATCTTTAATTGGCTCAACTAGGACCTGAAGTTTGAAGGTTTTATCTTGAAGAAAGAATGCCTTGAAGTAGAGTGCAAAATGGTCCAAACTTGCCATTTTTAGAAACCCTATATTTCTAAAAATGGCAACTTTGTACAATTCTTGATTTTTGATGATTCCTCCATCATTTCTTGATCAAATCTTGTCCAATGAACATATGTGACTTGAATTTCATGAATTTGACCTTAAAAAAGTCAGGAGTTGATTTTTCCTTTGCACAATTGACTTTTTCCCCAATTTCTTGATTCTCAAGCAACTGATCAATTGAACCTCTTCTGAAATGAGCCAATGGGCAATCTTCCATTCTTAGATACTTGATATCATGTAGAAAACATTGAAATAAAGTTTGAACCAAAATTTCATCTGGAGACTGCTTGAATCATAAACCCTAATTTTGACTGTTTTGCTAGGAGATGATGAACTATCCAACTTCTTGGTGAATTCTCTTCTTCGAATGACTTGTGGGATCAATTGAGATGACATTAGATGTAAGAAACCCTTGAGGCTTGCTTGAAGACCCTTGGCTCTTGTTATCTTGCTTTGAATAGTCAATGCTCTGAAATCAAATGATCACATGCCCTTTGCAACTTGTATGAAATATGAGATGAAATGAGATATAAATGCAATGCAATGAAACATAAGCTAGGTAACAACAAGAGGGCAAATTTTGGGGTGTTACAACTGCCCCTATTCAATCATCTGTTAACCTGAGAAGGATGAAAGCAATGACTATTCATAATATCAAGGTGAATTGTGATTGAATACCAAAACAACCAGAAAATTTGCACGCTGAATGAAGAAGAAAATGGATGTAAACCCTTCTGGAAGTATCAGCAAATAACTGCATAGATTGATACGACGTGTATCGAAATAGGGCTACAGACGATTATCAAGGACCATACGGACGAGTATGGAAAGAAAACACGGACGAGTGTTGAAAGGTCAATACAGACAAGTATTGAAATAAGAAGTTCAAGCACGGACGGGTCATGAAAGGACATGGACGGGTGTCAAAGGTCAATACAGACGAGTATTGCAGTAAGAGTTCAAACACGGACGAGTGCTGAAAGGACACGGACGGGTGTTAAAGGTTAATACGGACGAGTATTGAGGTAAGAGTTCAAACACGGACGAGTGCTGAAAGGACACGGACGGGTGTCAAAGGTCAACGAAGCGGACGAGCATCAGACAATCATCAGAGGTACACGACGAGTGACCAAGTCGACGATACGGACGAGTATCGGAGGATGATTAAGAAAAGGAACACACATAACTGTTCGGGTCAACGATATGGACGAGCATCGGACAATCATCAAAGGTACACGACGAGTGACCAAATCGACGATACGGACGAGTATCGGACGATGATTAATAAGATACGAACGAGTATCTCAAAAGTCAATACGGACGAGTATTGGCTAAAAAGTTCAGACACGGACGGGTGCTGAAAGGACACGGACGAGTGTCAAAGGTCAATACGGACGAGTATTGAAATAAGAGTTCAAACATGGACGAGTGTTGAAAGGACACGGACGGGTGTCAAAGGTCAATACGGACGAGTATTGAGGTAAGAGTTCAAACACGGACGAGTACTGAAAGGACACGGACGGGTGTCAAAGGTCAACGATGCGGACGAGCATCAGACAATCATCAGAGGTACATGATGAGTGACCAAGTCGACGATACGGACGAGTATCAGACGATGATTAAGAAAAGGAACACACACAAGTGTTCGGGTCAACGATACGGACGAGCATCGAACAATCATCAAAGGTACAAGACGAGTGACCAAGTCGACGATACGGACGAGTATTGGACGATGATTAATAAGATACAGACGAGTATCTCAAAAGTCAATAAGGACGAGTATTGGCTAAAAAGTTCTGACACGGACGGGTGCTGAAAGGACACGAACGAGTGTCAAAGGTCAATACGGACGAGTATTGAAATAAGAGTTCAAACACGAACGAGTGTTGAAAGGACACAGACGGGTGTCAAAGGTCAACGATGTGGACGAGCATCGGACAATCATCAGAGGCACACGACGAGTGACCAAGTCGACGATACGGACGAGTATCGGACAATTATTAATAAGGGAACACACAAGTGTTCAGGTCAACGATACGGACGAGCATCGGACAATCATCAGAGGAACACGACAAGTGACCAAGTCGACGATACGGACGAGTATCAGACGATGATTAATAAGATATGGACGAGTATCTCAAAGGTCAATACGGACGAGTATTGAAAATAAAGTTCAAACATGGACGAGTGCTGAAAAGATACGGACGGGTGTCAAAAGTCAATACGGACGGGTATTGAAACAAAAGTTCAAACACGGACGAGTGTTGAAAGGACACAGACGGGTGTCAAAGGTTAACGATGCGGACGAGCATCAGACAATCTTCAAAGGTACACGACGAGTGACCAAGTCGACGATACGGACGAGTATCGGACGATGATTAATAAGGGAACATACACAAGTGTTCGAGTCAACGATACGGACGAGCATCAGACAATCATCAGAGGTACACGACGAGTGACCAAGTCGACGATACGGACGAGTATCAAACGATGATTAATAAGATACGAACGAGTATCTCAAAGGTCAATACGGACGAGTATTGAAACAAAAGTTCAAACACGGACGAGTGCTGAAAGAACACGGACGAGTGTCAAAAGTCAATACGGACGGGTATTGAAACAAAAGTTCAAATACGGACGAGTGCTGAAAGGACACGGACGAGTGTCAAAGGTCAATACGGACGAGTATTGAAATAAGATTGTACGATCAAGTGTTGTAGTAAGCTTTGCTGGGGTTGCATGACAATGTTTTGTCTGTGAATCACTCTGGCTTACAGGTAAATGGTTGAACCTGGCTTATGTTTCGTACGCGTATGTTTGAGTTTTGCCGTAATGCTCCATATCAATGGAATGCTACGCTTTAGAAAAATGCCATGCAAACTATATGCAAATGCAAAAGAGACTCCGGACGAGGAATCCAACTCCACGGGGAAAAGATCATGGTTCGATCCTTCAATTGCTCTGTAGGGATTAAGCCTTCTGCCGGGAATAACCCATGCCACAAATTGCCAAAAATAAATTGGCTAGCAGATGCGCTGAGGTGTGATGATCCTGTTGAAGAAGTTTCCACTTGAATGACTCTGCCCTAGAGAGATTATTCTGCTCGTGGAACTTCGCCGGGGATGAGAACTTTCTGAATGACGTTCTGCTGAGGAAAAGAGTCATTAAAACTCTGCTTAGGGTCTATCAAACCCAAGATCCTTTGCGGGGATAATCAGCCTTCTGACTCGGCTGGGGAATACTCCGATTCTGACACTACTGAGGAATCAGCAACTGTTAACGACACAGAAAAGCTTGTAGCTGTTGGAAGTACTGAATGGGAGAATCGACTTAATAAGATACAATGATACCCAGTGGAAATTAACTTGTCTATATCGAATCGTTGTGAGCGACTGCCGGCCGAATGATGGACTCAATCAGTAACAGTTGTGACAAAAGGGTGACATGTGAACCCTTTCCTGAACATGATTGCCCCGATACTTTGCATAGGGATAAATGATTACTTGTTTGGAAGAAACGATCCATGCTCTCGTGTTTTTGCAACTGCTTCAATCTTATTTTTGAGCCTGATACGAGGCTGCTACCTGCAAGAAAACGATATGCACATATGCCCCATGCTGAGAAAATCCGACTCTAAACCACCACTTGTTGGGGAGAGCACCCAACAATGCTTGGCGCTGAATATGACTTCTCGTTAGGCTTCTGAATGTAAACCTGCAACAAAGGAAATGCACACATATGTCCCGGAGACTGCGTGGTTTGAATCCACCGTCCAGAGTTAATCAACATTCAAAGCAATTTTAAATGTTTTCCCTGCACATGTTATTATAAAGCCTCAATGTTTTCAACAATGCAATGTTTTTTATCAAAAATTTGGACATTTTTTTGCAAACAAAACAATAGAATGAAAACAAATACGAAGCTTTTTGACTGAATAACCAACTTTATTGATTGAAATGCCCAGAATAGGCAAGTACATCAAGAAGCAATCCCTGGAAAGAGGTGATCGCTGAAAATTAAGAAAAGAAACTATCCTAATGGCAACGTGAAAACGGCGTTTCACTGAGTTTCAATTCTGCTATGACCAGTATGTCTTCAAGACTTTCCGATTATCTTCACTTTCTGAGGATGATTGGACTGATTCCTATCCTTTGGAGATTGCCAATTTGAGTGAAATGATGAGGTAGTACAGATGACTCAGATCGCAGTCTTCGCTTAATCCCTCTTTTGCGTGGACCGCTCTTTTCGGGTTTTCAATCCATCGGGATACCCTTTCTTGCCTGAGTTGTCCTTGCGGATTTTCAACTCACCGGGTGTACAATTTTTTTATTTATCCCTAATTTTTGCCTGAACCTATTTATTCTATTTTTATGGTTCGCCGGGATGCCCTTTTTTGGCTGGACTTTTTTTCTTTTTTCGTCCAACGGGTCTATTTATGCGAAGTATTTTTTGACTGCGTCTGAGTTGACAGGGGATGGAAAATCTTCACCATCCATGGTTGTAAGCATTAAGGCTCCGCTAGAGAAAACCTTTTTAACCACATATGGACCTTCATAATTCGGTGTCCATTTTCCCCTGTGATCTGTGTTTGGAGGATGGGTTTTTTTAAGTACCAATTCACCAACTTGATACTCCCGAGGTCGCACTTTCTAATCAAATGCCCGCTTCATCCTCCTCTGATACAATTGACCATGGCAAATAGCTGCTAATCTCTTTTCCTCGACTAAGCTCAGCTTATTGAATCAGGTGTGAACCCATTCTGCCTCATCCAGTTTGACATCCATCATAACCCTTAGCGAGGGAATCTCAACTTCAACTAGTAGGACTGCCTCCATACCATACACAAGTGAGAGCGGTGTTGCCCCAGTAGATGTCCTTACTGATGTTCGGTACCCATGTAAGGCAAACGGTAACATCTCATGCCAATCTTTATAGGTCACAACCATCTTTTGCACAATCTTCTTGATGTTCTTGTTGGCCGCTTCAACAGCGCCATTCATCTTTGGACGGTACGGCGAAGAATTATGATGCTTAATTTTGAAGTCCCGACATAATTCTTCCATCATTTTGTTGTTGAGATTAGAACCATTATCAGTAATGATTCTTTCGGGCACTCCATAGCAACAGATGATATCTCTTTTCAGAAATCTGGCTACCACCTGCTTGGTGACATTAGCATAAGACGCTGCTTCCACCCATTTGGTAAAGTAATCAATAGCGACCAAGATGAAGCGATGGCCGTTGGAAGCAGTTGGTTCAATATTTCCAATCATATCAATGCCCCACATTGCAAAGGGCCAAGGAGAAGTCATGACATTCAACGGATTCGGAGGTACATGCACTTTATCCGCATAAATCCGACATTTGTGGAATTTGCGGGCCTATGAACAACAGTCTGCATCCATAGTCATCCAGTAGTACCCCGATCTCAATAATTTCTTTGCCATTGCATGTCCTCCGGCATGGGTACCGAAAGAGCCTTCGTGCACTTCTTGCATCAACATGTTTGCTTCGTGTCTATCCACGCATCTGAGCAAAACCATGTCAAAGTTTTGTTTGTACAGCATATCCTCATTTAAGAAGAAACTACCAGCTAACCTCCTCAGAGTCTTTTTATCATTGTTGGATGCTCCAGCCGGATACTCTTGACTCTTCTAGAAGCATTTGATATCATGAAACCACGGCTTGCCATCCGACACTGCATCAACAGCAAACACATGTGCAGGTCTGTCAAGACGAGACACCTCAATTTTGGGCACATGGTCCCACCAATTCACTTGAATCAGGGAAGATAATGTTGCCAAAGCGTCAGCCATCTGTTTTCCATCTCGAGGTATATGGTACAATTTCACTGTTGTAAAGAAAGTCAACAACCTCCTCGCATAGTCTCTGTAAGGAATCAAGTTTGGTTGATGGGTATGCCAATCTCCATTGATCTGATTGATCACTAGAGCAGAGTCCCCAAATATTTCAAGAGTCTTGATCCTTAAATCAATGGCTTCTTCAATGCCCATAATGTAAGCTTCATATTCTGCTTCATTGTTGGTGACATCAAAAGTTAATCTGGCAGTGAAAGGTATATAAGACCCTTTCGGTGTGATAAGAACTGCCCCAACTCCGCATCCATTCATGTTGACGGCCCCATCAAACATCAAAATCCATTTGTCATCAGGATCCGGTCCTTCGTCAAATGACGGTTCTTCACAATCTTTGGCCTTAAGAAACATGATGTCCTCATCAGGAAAATCAAACCTCATCGGCTGGTAGTCATCAATTGGTTACTGCGCAAGATAATCTGACAAAATACTTCCCTTGATGGCTTTCTGAGAAGTATATTAGATATCATATTCAGTCAGCACCATCTGCCAACGTGCAACCCGTCCGGTTAATGCTGGTTTTTCAAATATGTACTTGACAGGATCCATCTTTGAAATTAACAAGGTTGTATGAGTGAGCATATATTGCCTCAATCGCTTAGCAGCCCATGCAAGTGCACAACATGTCCTCTCAAGCATTGAGTATCGTGATTCGTAATCATTGAATTTTTTGCTCAAGTAGTAGATGGCATGCTCTTTCTTACCCGTCTCGTCATGTTGACCAAGAACACAACCCATGGATCCTTCAAGCACAGTCAAATACATGATCAATGGTCTCCCTGGAACTGGAGGCATGAGAATTGGAGGTTCCCGCAAATATTCTTTTATTTTCTCGAAAGCCTTTTGGCAATCGTCATTCCACCTGACCGCCTGTTCTTTTCTTAACTGCTTAAATATTGGTTCACAAGTGCTGTGAGGTGAGATATGAACCGTGCAATGTAGTTCAATCTACCCAGGAAACCACGTACTTCTTGTTCTGTTCTTGGTACAGGCATTTCTTGTATCGCTTTTATTTTAGCAGGATCAACCTCAATTCCTTTTTCACTTACGATGAAACCTAGCAATTTACCGGACCGCACTCCGAAAGTGCACTTGTTCGGATTCAGCCTTAGTCAAAACTTTCTCAACCTCTCAAATAGTTTCTGCAGATTAAACAGATGCTCTTCTTCTGTTCGAGACTTGGCAATCATATCATCTACATAACACTCGATCTCTTTATGAATCATGTCATGGAATAGTGTTACCATAGCTCGCTGATACGTTGCCCCAGCGTTCTTCAACCCAAAAGGCATCACCTTGTAACAGAAGGTACCCCACGGGGTTATGAACGTTGTCTTTTCCATGTCTTCTGGCGCCATCTTGATTTGATTATACCCGGAGAAGCCATCCATGAAGGAGAATACCGAGAACTGAGTGGTGTTGTCAACCAGTACATCAATGTGAGGTAAAGGAAAGTCATCTTTCGGACTTGCTCTATTTAGATCCCGGTAATCAACGCACATTCTGACCTTACCATCTTTCTTCGGCACAAGAACAATATTTGCAACCCATGGTGGGTAATTGGTGACGGCCAGAAATCCCACATCTAACTGTTTTTGTACCTCCTCCTTGATTTTGAGAGCCATTTCTGGTTTAGTTCTCCGAAGCTTCTGTTTGACAGGAGGACAACCCTCTTTCAACGGTAACATGTGCACAACAATGTCTGTATCTAACCCCGACATATCTTGATATGACCAAGCGAAGATGTCAACATACTCCCGCAGCATACTGATCAGCTCTTTCTTTACCTCGACCTGCAGACTGGCTCCAATCTTAATCTATTTCTTGGCGTCCTCGGAACCAATGTTGATAACCTCAATGGTCTCTTGGTGAGGTTGAATGACCCTCTCCTCCTGCTTCAACAATCTAGCCAATTCTTCGGGAAGTTCACAGTCTTCTTCACCCCCCTCTTCGGCTTGATAGATTGGATTATCAAAGTCATACTAGGCCATAGCAGAATCGTTATCAATGAAATCCGGGTGATTAAGTCTGCATGATTAAGGGTCATGCTTTATTTTAGAATGAGACTTTTTGAAAAAGAAACAAAAATAAAACATTGCCATTTTATTATTTTTCTGCAAAAATGAAAATGAAAGGCAAGGAACACAAAATTTGCATGTAAAACGTCCTTTATTAATGATAAAAAACTTTGCAAATGCAATTATGAGGCCCTACAAATGGATCTACACGCCTTGGGCAGAGCGCGAGATTTTAACATGCAACAGAGAAAAACAAAGAAAATTACTCAGTTTGAAGAGTAACTTAAACAATTTCTTCAACAGACCAATTGCAAAGCTCTTGACCCGGTACACACGGGCGTACCCAATTGTCGAGATCACAATCACTGTCGACGCCATCTTCACTTGCAGCACACATCTAATTTGGATTAATGGTTCCCCCGCTATAGAAAGTAATCGGCCCCTTGCGCTCCGTTGCAGCAGCTTAATACGGATTATAGCCTATACCGAACTTATCTTCCTTTGCAGAGACTTCAATTAATTTGCCCCAGCCTTGGGCATTACCTGCTTTGACTACTTCCACTGCCTGTTTGTAAGAAGCAATAGAAGTACCCACCTGTTCTTCGCTCTGAGAAGATAATGCCTGTTGCACCCTAATTTTTGACCCTAAGATCCTCGATTCGTTTTTTGCATAACATCTTAGGCCAATCATTCGTGTATAACTAACCAGTTTATCTAGCTTCATCCGTTTGTTTCTTTTTTAGGACAAGTGTTGCTGCAGAAGGTTTGAGGTCTTGAAGGTTGTGCTATGTGTGTTTGTGGAGGTTCCCTGGTCCTTGCAAGATGTGTGTGAATTCCTGTGAGATTGTGCATTTTCCCTTTTCGGTCCCTAATCCACTACCCAAGCCTTTTTCCCTCGAGATTCCTCGGTTTTCCCCCCACACAAGTTTATGTCCTTATACACTTTGATGTGAAGGATGATCCCGGAAGGTTAGTCATGGGTTGCGTGATGGCACCTCCCCCCTGTAAGCTCCTCAAGATTAAGAGATGTTGTCTGCTCTATTGATGGTACCAATTCTAAAATAATTCATCCAGAAGGTTCATGGCATGCTAGAATCAAAGTGATTAAACAAATAATAGATGGTTTTATGCTTCAAAGTAATACGAGGCCATGGTTAAAGTTCAATCCTCAACTCATTCTCGATTATTTTCCAGGATTTGAATTATGTGTGGTTTTAAGAGATACGTGTGGTTTCAAAGTGTTACAAGATGGCCCAAGTAGTTTAAGATGATCATAAAGTCATTCACAATTTAAAGGTATGCATCGTTCTTCATCCAAGGCTTTTTTAAGATTCAAGTGTGCCTTGTCCATCATCAAGTGGCCAAGGATCATTAAAGCCCAATGTGTTACAAGGGAGCTTAAAGTCCAAGATTTATAAATCCAAATATTAAGGTTCACAAGTTCATATGCTACAAAATTCCATTTTAAGATACTTAGTGTAAAGTATTCACTTTGAGCTCGCGTCTCATTCTTATAAAATTTTCAAGGAGTACAAAACCAATTCTAAGGTGCCAGCAGTACAGAGCAATTTTCGTTCAAAGATTCAAAGCTGCATGACAAAACTAAATTCTAAGGAGTCCACAAGCCATTTCAGGCATTTGAGAATAAAGGACCATCATAAAGTTATGAATGCAAGGACATGAGGATTGATTCAAACTTTCACAGCATTACATCATAAGTGTTTTCCTATACTCCTATTATACCTCAATTACAAGAAACTTGGAATCTGAAGCATCCTTTACATCAACAGTAGTAACAGAAAAAGAAAAAATACAACTCAGATAAATTACATGTTAGCACAGCCAATTCACGAGTCGAGCTTCGTAGCCTCAAGAAAATACCCTATGCCTAAGTTCATCTAAGGCTATTGACTACGTTACGATACATAAAGCTCTTTTGGAGAGGACCTGTTCTCTGCTGTTGGAAGGATAACGGAATCGCTCAGCATAGACGGTACCATCATAGCTTGCTCGAAATTGCCAAACTTAAGAGTCCTGCTGTGAGACAGCGTCTTACTCTACAGTTATTGCGTGAAACACTTGTTGGTTCTTTGAATGAGCTCATTAGAAGGCCTGTGAAGTTCTCACTGATATCGGGTACTGATGAAAGGCACCATAGGAAGACGAAGGAGGTATTCAATTGTGTTTTCATTCTCCACCTGCAAAACAACAAAGAAATAAGTACGCTAAATTTGTCAAATGTTCCTCGTCAAGACAACCTCGAGAAAATATCGTAAACCGGAAACAATATTCTAATAACCTTGGTCCACTGGGATACTTGGTGAGTTCAACGGTAAAATACGGAGCAAGATAGAATAGAGACTTCATAAGCAATAATCACTCCGACGGGTACCATTGCGACATAAGTTTTTGAGAAGCCATGAAGGGTGTTTTGAACCCATGAACCCCTTGCATTTCCAAACGATACAGAATGTGAAAGAAAGTATGAGGCATGCCAAAACATTTACAACAGCATCAAGTATGTCAAAAGATACGCACTTACCGGGATAGGTAAAACAACTCGCATTTGCATCAAGCCAGACCTGTATTCACAACAAAATGGTTCTTATGGTGATGGAAGAAAGGGTTAGAAATTGATGGAAGAAGGTTCTTTAAAATCAAGCTGGTCAGACACAGAAATTTACCAAATTGTCTGAAGCATTATCAAATTAGACTGTTACGATAGCAAGCCTCAAAATTGGTTGTTCTGCTCCACGTGTAACACTGGTTTCGAGTTTTTTTTGATTGAAGTTGAAGGCTGCAGTAAGGCATAGAGGAGAGTTATGAGGAATTGAACAAAGCTAAATGCCGCGTTTTGCTCTCAGTTGCTTCGGATTTCAAACGTAGAATTAGGTTCGAGGTTCTTACCATGTTACCTGTTTGAAGGTTTTGTCGTGGATGATGCGACCCACCACTGCTGCTAATGCTACGCCCTCCATTCTACAAGTTGATTCACCAATTTCTTCATAATTGTATAAAGACTATCCACAAACTTCATGGAGAAAATTCAGAAGAATATAAATCCAAGCATGTGTGTTATATTGATGATTTGTACGTGCAGCTCAAGGAATTGACAAGGTCCCTTCACTACAACTAGAGTGCTTGACAACTCCATTGCCAAATTGTCCCTGTTGGAGTACAGTATGTTACGTTAGGCTCCATCACTTATAGCAGCTTCTTCAATTTCCCTCGCAAAAATTACGCTGTTCCCTTCGGCAAAACCATAGAATCTAACACTGTAGCATTTGCGTGCTTGTGTAGAAGATCTACATTGCTTTATTGTAACAGCCCTAATTCTAATTTGCCTGCAATTAAGGAGAAATACAATCAGCACAAGTACAAGTATGTGGCCAAGAAGATTTACTACCACCAGCTTCGAAGCTGACCTTATTAATTTGCTTTGTTGGCGGCATTAATTCGGATGCTGACATTAATTCTGCAGCAGTCACACCTACAAAATGGTAAATAAAATTTGTAAATCACCAGACATAATTCAAAATGTTTCCAAAACAGAGTTGCATCATGTTTAAGGAAAAAGGGAAGGTCATCAATCAGAGAATTGAGAATTCATTAAGTTTCCAAAACATAATCAAGATAGAAATCAACAACATTCCATTTTGAATCAATGTTTTAATAGTAAAGTCTATAAAAGAGAGAAGAGAACGATACAAAGGGAGATAAAAAAAATCCACACACCAAATACATACACACATACTGCAGAAAATTCGCAACCACAAGTTCAAATCCACCACGCATCCACGACCAAATTTGAAGCAATACACAACCATTCGTCAAAACCCAGAAAATCCAACCAAACACAGTTTCTATCATCAATATCCAAAACCATATACAACCAAAAATCCACGAACCCTCATACTACTAACTTATCAAAACCCAACAACTCACATCAATTCATACATACACGATCTAAACACCACAAACTCAAACCAATCATAAACCAATCATCAAACCGCCACCAAACCTTTCGTCAGAATCACATAAATACATACAACACGCAAGGCCAGAGGATTAAACCAAACACACACACGGCGGACAAAAAGACAACAACGCAAACAGAGAAGAAAAGACTTATCTGTGATCGAGGATCGTGAGTCTCAATCGCACCTCCATCGTCAACCTTCACCGGCCGTTCCCTTGGTTTCCTTTTTTGCTTTATTCATATAATCGTTGTAAATTGTAAGATCATGACTAATGATAGTGGATTGGGGTTTAGGGTTTCTGCGGGATCTGGGTTTTTGTTTTCGCCGTTTAGAAGCTAGGTCTTGAGAGAGCGAGAGATACGAGAGAGGTGAGGAGAAAGGTGGACGGAGAAGGTGGGAGGTTTTGAATTTCATGGCGGAGTTTAGGGTTGCGGGCGTTGGCGATTTTGTTGAATTAGGTTTTTTCCAAACCCTTTTGGCCAGAGAGAGCGAACGGAGAGATTGAGAGAATAGAGACGGAGCATTCGAGAGAGGGAAAGGATTTAGGAGATTTTCTTTTTGTTCTATTGTTCTGATCCTATGCGTTTTCACCCACGCCGTCCCATACACCCTTCGTTCTTAGTTTTCCCTAAAAATAGAAAAAACCTTTTTTATAATATTAAAACTAAATGCTTTTTTTAAGATTAAAAATAAAACTTTTTTTAATATTCCTTTTAAAAAAAACATCACTTTTTTTATAATAAAACTTTTTTATCAGAATATTAAAATTGATCGTGTTAGTAAGATAAAACCTTTTTTCCTTTAAAGCTAATAATAACTTTTTAATGTAACAACACTAAGGCTCTGTTTGGTAAAAATAGCGGTTGGCTGATAAGTTAGCTGATAGCTGGTGACTGATAGCTTATAGCTTATAGCTGATGGCTGATGACTTATAACTGATAAGCTAATTGAAGTGTTTGGTAAAATTAGCGGTTTAATTAGGTGATAAAATAAAATGACATAAAAGATATTTAATAATTATTATTTTATTTTAAATTATAATAATTATAAAGGATAGTAGTGGATTTTAGTTAAAATAATAAGGGTAAAAATGGAAGAAAAAAGGATAAGCTATAAGCTATAAGCTAAAACGCTATTTAAAATAGCGTCTGGAAAATAAGCTATAAGCTAATAAAATAAGCTATAAGCTCGTGATGAAAAGACCGTTACCAAACAGGTCTTTTATTGTCATATGAGCTTATAAGCTATAAGACATAAGCTATAAGCTCAAAAAACTTCTTCCCAAACTGAGTCTAAATAATAATAATAATAATAATAAAACTTTTTTATTAGATATAATTTTTTCTTTTAATGATAATTAATAATAACTTTTAACATAACTTTAAAATTAAGTAATATTAAAACTTTTATTTAAAAAAAAAAAAGAATATTAAAAGTAAAGCATTTTCTAAATTAATTTGAAAACTCTTTAACAACCTTTTCTAATTAACATTTTTTTTAAACTAAAATAAAACTTTAAAATTAATTAACCCTCAACCTTTTTTAGAAAATAATCTATAACACAATTCTAAAAAAATGATCCTCAAAATAATAACAAAAACTTTAAAAATAACTAAAACTCCTTGTATTAATAAGAAATCTCTAACCTTTTAAATAATCTTCAACCTAATACCTTTATAAATAAACCTTTTTTTCAAACTCTTTTCCTAATAATCAAAGCCTGTCAACCATCCCTTGCGCTCGAGTGTGCATCGCTTGTATGTTTACTTATCTGATCTTATTTTCTTGCTTGATGTATGCTTATTTGATATACTGTTTAAACCTTTTCAAAAATTGAAAAATTCTCGATCCAACGTCGAGCCAATTTTCTACCCATATAAGTCGATTGCCTTAGGGCATCGCATTCGACCTATTGATCACTGGACACAAGTCTAGGATCACTTTGCTAGCACACTCGCCTAAATAATATAATTAACCGCATAAAATATCCAAGGGAAAATCCCATGCATGATAACCACGTTATTGTGCATGGTGCATTTCATTTGCATCATAATCGATACCCTTAAGATAAGTCAATTAGACAACTTAGGATAGACTTCCTAGGTTAGTCCCCCTTCAATTTTGATTTTACAATCAAACTTTAGCCCACCTAATTCTCCACACAAGAGAATTAGATGTTAATCATCTCAAGGAAGGGACATACAATCCCATACCCCACAAAATACAAACATTTTCAAAAAAACTGTGGTGGTCTTTCTTAAGATGATGACTCATCTTCCTCTCCTAAACCTTTAAACATTTAGTACCCTTAATAATAAGGAACTACAAGTGCTCTGATTCCCTCCTGACAGGATATGTAGGCACAAGATGCGATATCTTGTCGAGCACACCTAGGAATAAATAATAAATCACCTACCCTTAAACCTTAGCAAAACAAATAACAGATAAAAATAAAATCAAGAGGTTCCTGTAGAGTACTACAGATATCTAGGATGCTAACACCTTCCCTAGATATAACCAACCCCCGAACTTAGAATTTTAGTGCATTTGCATTGCATTGTGGGAATTCGGTCTTTCTCCTTTCCCTTGGATAAAATCAAAGACGGTGGTGACATTAAAAATACGATCATAGTTAACAAATAACTATGGTATCCAATTTTCACCGCGACAGAAATGGCGACTTCACTGGGGATGAACATAAGAGGGTTCCCCCTAACTTGATCTTTTTTTGTTATCTGTTATATTTATTTGTTTTGCTGTTTTGAGGGATTCTTGAGTGGTGAGGAGTCCTAGACCCGGACATGAGTATAATTATAGGAGATGATATGGTCAAGGGTACTTTGACGGAGTCGATTCCTGAAAAGTTGAATTGAGAAAATCATCGCTCAGTTTAGGTTCTTTTGAAATTAATATTGTTTGAACGAGTTCATTCGTGAAAACGGTATTAACTTCGACCAAGAACCCTTAAGACTGAGGACCGTAGCACCTTTAACCCCACTTGTCCTTTTAGGATGTAGTGCAGTGACTATGCGGGAGTCTATTTCCAAATAGTTGTCACGCGATACTACACTCAGACGAGATTCTCTTGAGAATATTATTGACTAACCGAGTAATTTGGGAAGTCGATAATAATCGAAAGATGGGTCGTAGACTCTGGGAACTTCTAGAACCCGTTCGGCAGGTACATTTGAAACCATACTACCTTATGGGATGGGTAGACCTTAACTCCACTCATGCTCCTTTGAACCTAGGATCCTTGTGTGTGTTTGTTTGCTTATGTGTGCTTTGTGCTTTGTCTGTGTGTTTGCATCCTCGCATTGCATTAACATCATATCATAAAGATTCATGGAGCTTAGTCTTATTTGTAAACATCATAATAATATCATGGACTCTTAAAAATAAAAAAAAAACGTTGAAGTACACTTACATGAGTCATAACCTGGACGATCTAAGGAGACTGAAGACTTTGTTGACATACATAGAAAGGTTCAGGACCTTATATGGGGAAGCCCTTAGTGATAAGGAAATACTCTACTCTACTCCAGTCCATCACTGTTGGTGACAATTCTTGAAGAATACCCTCAGCTAATGGAGTTACTTATTCAAGACAAGAATCCATGTACTATCTTCGGCAAATGTTCGAGCTAATATGACTACAAAAGGAGAAATTTTGGAAAGAAGTTACTCTAGTCCTTTATTGGAAGAAGAAGTCAAAGAAGACCGTTGGAAGAGTCTCCTTAGATCCATCATTATTAGCTTTTATTTAGCTTTACGTTATGACTGTTGCAAGGCGTACGTATGCGTTTTAATTTTTGCATTAAATCAATCATTTAGTATTCCGATACTAATGACCGTAATTGTTTTTTTTATGATTACTAAAAATGATTCTTTTGATAGTCCTTGATGATTATAAATAGTTGAGTTCCATGAAACTTGCTGCATTTGCATTGCATCTTTAGCATTGCATCCTTTTTGCATACGTCTTTTCTCTACCTCAGCTTATTCGATCTCTTATCTTCGTGTCGCTCAGCTGATCTTCTGGCATTCACATCGAGCTTGAAGTAGTTACTGGGGATAATGGATAGAACACAAAATATGGATCCCATGTCAAGCTTCAGAGTGATTACTAATCCGATGTTTGGTTTTTCTTCTGACAACGACGCTCTACAAGTGGATGTTCCTACTCGATCTCATCCTGTGCAAGATAACCTGGATGGTCAAGTTAACGAAAGAGATTCCCGCTTTCTTAGGTATATGCCAAATTCTCAGAACATCCGTCCTGTGACAACTGTGAATGATCCTAGATTGGGAGAAATTGAAAAAGGATTTCGTGACCTCCAAGAGCAATTGAAGATGTTGAAAGGACCTAACACATCTGGTCTTAAGGCTCCTGACTTGTGTCTAGTTCCAGGCGTGGTTATTCCACCGAAGTTTAAAATGCCCGTCTTTGAAGTATACAGGGGTGTTAGTTGTCCAAGGTACCATTTGACAATATTTTGTCGAAAGATGACTACTTATGTCGACAATGACAAGCTGATGATGCATTGCTTTCAAGAAAGTTTATCTGGGGCATCCTTAATGTGGTATATGAAGCTAGAAAGGAACCATATTCGGTCTTAGGAAGACTTAGCTAACGCTTTTGTGAAGCAATACAATTACAATTTGGACATGGCTTCAGACAGTGATAAACTGATGACCATGAGTCAGAAAAACAACGAATCCTTCAGGGAATATGCACAGAGGTGGAAAGAATTGGCAGCCCAAGTTCAACCACCACTTTAAGAGAATGAGACGGCTAAGATGTTTCTAAAAACACTATCAGACTCTTATTATGCCAGGATGATAGGCGTTGTGCCATTAGAGTTCTCCAGAATTATGGAAGTCGGAGTGAACATCGAGAACGCATTCAAAAGTGGGAAAATTAAAGACGTCTCAAATAGACAAGCTGATGAAAAGGAATTTATTGGTGATTCTCGAAGGGAAAGAAGTGTTGAAGTTAATGCAATTTTGGATTCTCCTCAGACTTTGCAAGCTCCAGTTCCGGTGCCTCATCATGAACGTCGGTTTGCAACGCCTGTTCAGTGCCAGCAATCACTACCTCAGGGACGTCCGCCCAAACGACAAAGGTTGACTCATCAGGATCAACGTCGGAATCGACAAGTTCAGAGCATGAATCATCAGAATCAACGTCAGGATCAGCAGAGACCTTTGAGTAGTCCAGAAGAAAAGACTCATTGGTTCGACCTAATCCCAATGACTTACAGTCAATTGTGGTCTTACTTTGCCCGAAACTCAATAATGGCACCCAGGAAGACTAGAGCCATGAAATCTCGCCCTCCTTGGTTTAATCCAGATACCAGTTGTGCATTTCATGACGGAGTGTTGGGGCATTCGATTGAAGACTGTAAAGTTTTCCAAGAAAAAGTCCAAGAGATGATCGACGATGAAGTGCTGACCTTCAAGAGAGGAATCCCAGTTATGAATGGAACACCTTTGCGCTGATGGGCGTGAAGACTCGAGAAGTTCTTTCCAAGCCAGTGGAATCAAGAATAGAGCTCACTCCCCGGATCATCATATTGTTTATTTATTTGCATTAATTGTTATTTCTTTGATTATAAGCATGTTTTGCGAATAAGAACTTGTTTGTTTTGAACGATTAATGTAATGAATATGTTTGTCTTGAAGAAATCCATCCGTTTCACTCATTTTAAAAGGATTTTTTCTGTTTTATAATGCCAATACTACCCCAATCTCTTGCCTTGGCAGGGAATTGAAAGGAGGATGATGAAATATCAAACGCAGGATCTTTAGTTGTATGCTTTTGAAATAAAACTCTGCTAGTGATATAAGGCATTGTTTCGAAATCCTAAACACCGGAGATATAAGGAGATAAACCCTTGTTAACCCTTTTGAGCCTTTGAAGTAGGAGTTTTCTTCTTCCAAATCAAAAAACCCTCATTCTTAACCTGGGGCAGGGTAATTTCAAAAAATGGAGTAAAATATCACGAAGATTGGGTGGGCACAAACACACTTTGAGCCTTATATCCTTTGTTTCTTAAACCGTGAACCAAGCCATATTACAACCCTCAAAAGACCTTATTGAAGCAGAGTTTATTTCAAAAGCATACTCATTGAGATATCGTTTCCTGACTCCCACGAGCTATGCTCAAATTCGTGTTGGCATTATAAAATCGGTAATTCAACCACCAAAACTATTTTAAATAAAACTTCAAGACAAACATACGTTGCATTGTCTGTTTCAGAATTAACATTTTCTACTTGCTAACATTGCTTGACATCGTAGAAATTAACGTACGTGTGGCATTGATGAGCTGAAATTTAGTACTATTTCAAGGAGATGATAGTATCCAGGGGCACGTCATCTAAAGACTTTTCTAAGCAGGGGCAAGTTGCCTCCCAACTATTTCTTTCACTGTCTGACCCCAAGGGGCAAGTTGTTTCCCAGCTATTTCTTTCATTGACTCACCCCAAGGGGCAAGTTTGAAGACTCAGAATACCGTCAATCTGGGGCAGTTACGTCGAGATTTGGTAAATCTCTCAAAGAATTTGAAGAATCATTTACAGAATACAGTCAATCCGGACCAGTTACGTCGAGATTTGACAATCTGTCCAAGAGTTTGAAAACATTGGGACAGTTGGACGCCAAGTTTTCTGTAAAATCCTCTTGGGATGACTTCTTCTTATAAACCAAGTGGCCTAGGGCATTTGAGGATCGAAGATTTTTTTTATCCATTCACAACAACTGTCGTTCAAAATGGCGATTACCATGCGGTTCATCAATACAGACTTACATCAGTCTCAAAACAGTCTCCGTAATACATGTCTCAAAGAGCGTCTATCCCAGGTAATGTGGCAACTCCCCAGTGAGTTTCACTTCAGGTGGTCGCGACTATTCCCCGGTAAATCTCTACTTCAAGAAGTTATGGCACATTTGACGCAAGATTTCTCCAGTCGGCGACCTAAGAATCCTCGGTGAACTTCTTCGGTTTCGACCTTCCTCAGCGAAGCGAGTGTTTATTTTGCTCCTCATTAGACTATATCAATCTTCTCCAGTGAAGACGGATGTTTATTTCATCCCCTCGAGATTTCATCTGAATGATCAAAATTTCCCCAAGGAAGTGAATGTTCATTTTGTCCAGCTACAACTCTTATTCAGATTACTTCAGTTCTCAACGGATATTTATTTTATCCCCATGAAGTATTTTCAATCACGAGATGATTTGTTCCCAGTGAATCTTCTTATCCCCAACAAAATCACAAGGTCCATCTTGATAATCCCAAGTGAAGTCATGATGTTCATCCCTAAGTGGAATGCTATTTTCCCCAGAGAAGTTTGAAGCTCTGAAGCAGGACATGTTTCCACATATGGCTTTCCGTTCATCCCCAGTGATGCTTCTTATATTGTGAAGATTGGTCGAGTATTCGTATCGAGATGCTTGTTTTCATCTCCAGTTTCCTTCTCGTCGTTGTTTTGTCAGCATGAGCATAAGCATAGCATGGCATCCTTTCATGTAGATCCATGGCATTTGGCATCTTTTGCGTTTTGCATTTTGTGTTGTTTGTTTTGTTCTTTCACTTTGGCCGCGTTTATCCCCAAGTGATCGGGTTTTATCTGTTCCCTCAAAGTAGAGTCTTCAGCCCTAGGTAGAAAGAGCACACCCTTTCTAATTCCCCACTGAGTTCGACCCTCGTGGAAGATGGTTACTTTAGTTTTCTTTTCCACCTTTTGGATAAAGATAAACCCCAGTTAAGTTCATTCCTCACTGGATAGGTTCTTGTTCGACCGTTTCTTTCCAGTTATTTCCTGGATTGAACTTTGGTCCCTGACAATCACAATTTTGGATATCTCTAGGCTGTTGAACCTAGATCAAGCGTGCATTTATTTTGCGCCTTATCTCCCCAAGAAGAATTTACTCAAAGATCTCTATGGAAGACAAAAGTTATTCCTCCAGCACTATTATGGGATTTAAACCCAGACAACGAGTGGTAGCTCTTTATTTGAGCACAGTTTTCTATCTGGATGACAAATGGCAGTCTCCCCAGGACAGTTTATCTATCCCCGGTGAAGTTGTCAAGATTATCAGCTTATTCTCTAGAGAAAGTTATTGAAGACCTTCCAGTATTCTCTTTATTTGAGAATCATATTACAAGAATCTTACTAGCTTCAACGTTGTTTTCAGCTATAGTGATTTTACTTCTCAGTGACATTCTCCCCAATGAGCCCACGATTTAATTTGCTTCCGTCAAATGGCACCTCTTCGAGAAGTTTGATGAAGACTCAGATGATCTTTCTCTTTTATTTGATAAGACATATTCTACAAGCCAGCCGACCTGCATCTCTTTTGAGGATCCCCGGTGAAGCTTCCAGATCTCCAACAAATTATGGATTCCAGCTGAAGTCATCAGATCGCCAGTGAAATCCCAAACCCCTGTGAAGTTACTTTCCAACAAGTCTTCACCTTTCCGGGAGGAGTTCAAGACTTTTACCCGAGGCAGACAACCTCGTAGCAGCTAATTTCAAGATGTACGCGAGGCAGACAACCTCGTAGCAGTTTATTTCAAGATGCATGCGAGGCAGACAACCTCGTAGTATTCAATTTCAGACTTTGTTCGAGATAGACAATCTCGCAACACTTATTTCAAGACTTTGTTCAAGGCAGACAACCTCATAGCATTTATTTCAAGACTTTGGTTCGAGGCAGACAACCTCGTAGCATTCGATTTCAAGATTTTGGTTCGAGGCAGACAACCTCGTAGCAGTTTATTTCAAGACTCGTGTTCAAGGCAGACAACCTCGCAACAATGACTTATTTTCTACCCTTTCAAGTGGAATACTTGATAGAAGACCTCGGCAGTAGGTATTTTCCTGGTTATTCTCGGCAGTAGATTTCCAGAAGACCTCGGCAGTAGGTATTCTCCTGGTTATTCTCGGCAGTAGATTTCCAGAAGACCTCGACAGTAGGTATCTCATTTTATATTTCCCTGGTTATTCTCGGCAGTAGATTTCCAGAAGACCTCGGCAGAAGGTATTTCATTTGTATTTCCCTGGTTATTCTCGGCAGTAGATTTCCAGAAGACCTCGGCAGAAGGTATTTCCTTTTTATTTCCCTGGTTATTCTCGGCAGTAGATTTCCAGAAGACCTCGGCAGTAGGTATTTCATATTAAATTTTCTGGTTATTCTCGGCAGTAGATCTCCAGCAAACTTCGACATACAGTCGTTTCTTCCAAGGATCTCGGCAGTAGATTCCCTGGTTTATTTTAAACTTTGACAAACAGTCATTTCTTTCCAGGATTTCGGCAGTAAATTCCCTGGTTAATTCTAAAATTTGACAAACAGTCATTTCCTCAATATTTTGACAGTGGACACATTTTCAATAAAACATTGGTAGAAGGTATTCTCAGAAGAGGTTCTAAATCGCAACAATAGACTCCTCCAGTTGATATCTCTTGAAGATTCCTCCGGTTGACCACAATAGCAGGTTCCTCAAGTAGATTTTGTTAGAAGATTTCATCGCAAGTTCACCACCCTACGCTTAAGATACCTTGTGATTGTCAGTTGGTAGTCTCTGTTCCCCAGTGGAGTTAGATCTTTCCCCGTGGAGTCTTGTCTCGCTGAGTCGTCCTCGTCGGGTCTTTCTCTGTTTGTGTTTAGCATCGGTTATCCTCTGTGACAGTATTCCTCACAGGTTTCTCTGCCTTGCATAGCATATCATCTTCATACCATATCATGTGCATCTGGCGGCATCTTAGGGCCAAAAATTTTGCGCATGTTTGTATTTAAGTCCCTCCTATCTCGTCGAGACGAAGATTTCAATCTCCATATCTCCGAATAGGAGAAACTTAAATAGGGGCATCTGTTGCACCCTAATTTTTGACCCTAAGATCCTCGCTTCGTTTTTTGCATAACATCTTAGGCCAATCATTCGTGCATAACTAACCAGTTTATCTAGCTTCGTCCGTTTGTTTCTTTTTTAGGACAAGTGTTGCTGCAGAAGGTTTGAGGTCTTGAAGGTTGTGCTATGTGTGTTTGTGGAGGTTCCCTGGTCCTTGCAAGATGTGTGTGAATTCCTGTGAGATTGCGCCCTTTCCCTTTCCGGTCCCTAATCCACTACCCAAGCCTTTTTCCCTCGAGATTCCTCGGTTCTCCCCCCACACAAGTTTATGTCGTCATACACTTTGATGTGAAGGATGATCCCCGAAGGTTAGTCATGGGTTGCGTGATGGCAGCTCCCCCCTGTAAGCTCCTCAAGATTAAGAGATGTTGTCTGCTCTACTGATGGTACCAATTCTAAAATAATTCATCCAGAAGGTTCATGGCATGCTAGAATCAAAGTGATTAAACAAATAATAGATGGTTTTATGCTTCAAAGTAATGCGAGGCCATGGTTAAAGTTCAATCCTCAACTCATTCTCGATTATTTTCCAGGATTTGAATTATGTGTGGTTTTAAGAGATACGTGTGGTTTCAAAGTGTTACAAGATGGCCCAAGCAGTTTAAGATGATCATAAAGTCATTCACAATTTAAAGGTATGCATCGTTCTTCATCCAAGGCTTTTTTAAGATTCAAGTGTGCCTTGTCCATCATCAAGTGGCCAAGGATCATTAAAGCCCAATGTGTTACAAGGGAGCTTAAAGTCCAAGATTTATAAATCCAAAGATTAAGGTTCACAAGTTCATATGCTACAAAATTCCATTTTAAGATACTTAGTGTAAAGTATTCACTTTGAGCTCGCGTCTCATTCTTATAAAATTTTCAAGGAGTACAAAACCAATTCTAAGGTGCCAGCAGTACAGAGCAATTTTCGTTCAAAGATTCAAAGCTGCATGACAAAACTAAATTCTAAGGAGTCCACAAGCCATTTCAGGCATTTGAGAATAAAGGACCATCATAAGGTTATGAATGCAAGGACATGATGATTGATTCAAACTTTCACTGCATTACATCATAAGTGTTTTCCTATACTCCTATTATACCTCAATTACAAGAAACTTGGAATCTGAAGCATCCTTTACATCAACAGTAGTAACAGAAAAAGAAAAAATACAACTCAGATAAATTACATGTTAGCACAGCCAATTCACGAGTCGAGCTTCGTAGCCTCAAGAAAATACCCTATGCCTAAGTTCATCTAAGGCTATTGACTACGTTACGGTACAAAAAGCTCTTTTGGAGAGGACCTGTTCTCTGCTGTTGGAAGGATAACGGGATCGCTCAGCATAGACGGTACCATCATAGCTTGCTCGAAATTGCCAAACTTAAGAGTCCTGCTGTGAGACAGCGTCTTACTCTACAGTTATTGCGTGAAACACTTGTTGGTTCTTTGAATGAGCTCATTAGAAGGCCTGTGAAGTTCTCACTGATATCGAGTACTGATGAAAGGCACCATAGGAAGACGAAGGAGGTATTCAATTGTGTTTTCATTCTCCACCTGCAAAACAACAAAGAAATAAGTACGCTAAGTTTGTCAAATGTTCCTCGTCAAGACAACCTCGAGAAAATATCGTAAACCGGAAACAATTTTCTAATAACCTTGGTCCACTGGGATACTTGGTGAGTTCAACGGTAAAATACGGAGCAAGATAGAATAGAGACTTCATAAGCAATAATCACTCCGACGGGTACCATTGCGACATAAGTTTTTGAGAAGCCAAGAAGGGTGTTTTGAACCCATGAACCCCTTGGATTTCCAAACGATACAGAATGTGAAAGAAAGTATGAGGCAAGCCAAAACATTTACAACAGCATCAAGTATGTCAAAAGATACGCACTTACCGGGATAGGAAACACAGCTCGCATTTGGATCAAGCCAGGCCTGTATTCACAACAAAATGGTTCTTATGGTGATGGAAGAAAGGGTTAGAAATTGATGGAAGAAGGTTCTTTAAAATCAAGCTGGTCAGACACAGAAATTTACCAAATTGTCTGAAGCATTATCAAATTAGACTGTTACGATAGCAAGCCTCGAATTTGGTTGTTCTTCTCCACGTGTAACACTGGTTTTGAGTTTTTTTTTATTGAAGTTGAAGGCTGCAGTAAGGCATAGAGGAGAGTTATGAGGAATTGAACAAAGCTAAATGCCGCGTTTTGCTCTCAGTTGCTTCGGATTTCAAACGTAGAATTAGGTTCGAGGTTCTTACCATGTTACCTGTTTAAAGGTTTTGTCGTGGATGATGCGACCCGCCACTGCTGCTAATGCTACGCCCTCCATTCTACAAGTTGATTCACCAATTTCTTCATAATTGTATAAAGACTATCCACAAACTTCATGGAGAAAATTCAGAAGAATATAAATCCAAGCATGTGTGTTATATTGATGATTTGTACGTGCAACTCAAGGAATTGACAAGGTCCCTTCACTACAACTAGAGTGCTTGACAACTCCATTGCCAAATTGTCCCTGTTGGAGACAGTATGTTACGTTAGGCTCCATCACTTATAGCAGTTTCTTCAATTTCCCTCGCAAAAATTACGCTGTTCCCTTCGGCAAAACCATAGAATCTAACACTGCAGCATTTGCGTGCTTGTGTAGAAGATCTACATTGCTTTATTGTAACAGCCCTAATTCTAATTTTCCTGCAATTAAGGAGAAATACAATCAACACAAGTACAAGTATGTGGCCAAGAAGATTTACTACCACCAGCTTCGAAGCTGACCTTATTAATTTGCTTTGTTGGCGGCATTAATTCGGATGCCGACATTAATTCTGCAGCAGTCACACCTACAAAATGGTAAATAAAATTTGTAAATCACCAGACATAATTCAAAATGTTTCCAAAACAGAGTTGCAGCATGTTTAAGGAAAAAGGGAAGGTCATCAATCAGAGAATTGAGAATTCATTAAGTTTCCAAAACATAATCAAGATAGAAATCAACAGCATTCCATTTTGAATCAATGTTTTAATAGCAAAGTCTATAAAAGAGAGAAGAGAACGATACAAAGGGAGATAAAAAAAAATCCACACACCAAATACATACACACATACTGCAGAAAATTCGCAACCACAAGTTCAAATCCACCACGCATCCACGACCAAATTTGAAGCAATACACAACCATTCGTAAAAACCCAGAAAATCCAACCAAACACAGTTTCTATCATCAATATCCAAAACCATATACAACCAGAAATCCACGAACCCTCATACTACTAACTTATCAAAACCCAACAACTCACATCAATTCATACATACACGATCTAAACACCACAAACTCAAACCAATCATAAACCAATCATAAACCAATCATCAAACCGCCACCAAACCTTTCGTCAGAATCACATAAATACATACAACACGCAAGGCCAGAGGATTGAAGCAAACACACACATGGCGGACAAAAAGACAACAACGCAAACAGAGAAGAAAAGACTTATCTGTGATCGAGGATCGTGAGTCTCAATCGCGCCTCCATCGTCAACCTTCACCGGCCGTTCCCTTGGTTTCCTTTTTTGCTTTATTAATATAATCGTTGTAAATTGTAAGATCATGACTAATGATAGTGGATTGGGGTTTAGGGTTTCTGCGGGATCTGGGTTTTTGTTTTCGCCGTTTAGAAGCTAGGTCTTGAGAGAGCGAGAGATACGAGAGAGGTGAGGAGAAAGGTGGACGGAGAAGGTGGGAGGTTTTGAATTTCATGGTGGAGTTTAGGGTTGCGGGCGTTGGCGATTTTGTTGAATTAGGTTTTTTCCAAACCCTTTTGGCCAGAGAGAGCGAACGGAGAGATTGAGAGAATAGAGACAGAGCATTCGAGAGAGGGAAAGGATTTAGGAGATTTTCTTTTTGTTCTATTGTTCTGATCCTATGCGTTTTCACCCACGCCGTCCCATACACCCTTCGTTCTTAGTTTTCCCTAAAAATAGAAAAACCTTTTTTATAATATTAAAACTAAATGCTTTTTTTAAGATTAAAAATAAAACTTTTTTTAATATTCCTTTTAAAAAAAACATCACTTTTTTTATAATAAAACTTTTTTATCAGAATATTAAAATTGATCGTGTTAGTAAGATAAAACCTTTTTTCCTTTAAAGCTAATAATAACTTTTTAATGTAACAACACTAAGGCTCTGTTTGGTAAAAATAGCGGTTGGCTGATAAGTTAGCTGATAGCTTATAGCTTATGACTGATAGCTGGTGACTGATAGCTGATAGCTTATAGCTTATAGCTGATGGCTGATGACTTATAACTGATAAGCTAATTGAAGTGTTTGGTAAAATTAGCGGTTTAATTAGGTGATAAAATAAAATGACATAAAAAATATTTAATAATAATTATTTTATTTTAAATTATAATAAATTATAAAGGATAGTAGTGGATTTTAGTTAAAATAATAAGGGTAAAAATGGAAGAAAAAAGGATAAGCTATAAGCTATAAGCTAAAACGCTATTTAAAATAGCGTCTGGAAAATAAGCTATAAGCTAATAAAATAAGCTATAAGCTCGTGATGAAAAGACCGTTACCAAACAGGTCTTTTATTGTCATATGAGCTTATAAGCTATAAGACATGAGCTATAAGCTCAAAAAACTTCTTCCCAAACTGAGCCTAAATAATAATAATAATAATAATAATAAAACTTTTTTATTAGATATAATTTTTTCTTTTAATGATAATTAATAATAACTTTTAACATAACTTTAAAATTAAGTAATATTAAAACTTTTATTTAAAAAAAAAAGAATATTAAAAGTAAAACATTTCTAAATTAATTTGAAAACTCTTTAACAACCTTTTCTAATTAATATTTTTTTTTAAACTAAAATAAAACTTTAAAATTAATTAACCCTCAACCTTTTCTAGAAAATAATCTATAACACAATTCTAAAAAAATGATCCTCAAAATAATAACAAAAACTTTAAAAATAACTAAAACTCCTTGTATTAATAAGAAATCTCTAACCTTTTAAATAATCTTCAACCTAATACCTTTATAAATAAACCTTTTTTTCAAACTCTTTTCCTAATAATCAAAGCCTGTTAACCATCCCTTGCGCTCGAGTGTGCATCGCTTGTATGTTTACTTATCTGATCTTATTTTCTTGCTTGATGTATGCTTATTTGATATACTGTTTAAACCTTTTCAAAAATTGAAAAATTCTCGATCCAACGTCGAGCCAATTTTCTACCCATATAAGTCGATTGCCTTAGGGCATCGCATTCGACCTATTGATCACTGGACACAAGTCTAGCATCACTTTGCTAGCACACTCGCCTAAATAATATAATTAACCGCATAAAATATCCAAGGGAAAATCCCATGCATGATAACCACGTTATTGTGCATGGTGCATTTCATTTGCATCATAATCGATACCCTTAAGATAAGTCAATTAGACAACTTAGGATAGACTTCCTAGGTTAGTCCCCCTTCAATTTTGATTTTACAATCAAACTTTAGCCCACCTAATTCTCCACACAAGAGAATTAGATGTTAATCATCTCAAGGAAGGGACATACAATCCCATACCCCACAAAATACAAACATTTTCAAAAAAACTGTGGTGGTCTTTCTTAAGATGATGACTCATCTTCCTCTCCTAAACCTTTAAACATTTAGTACCCTTAATAATAAGGAACTACAAGTGCTCTGATTCCCTCCTGACAGGATATGTAGGCACAAGATGCGATATCTTGTTGAGCACACCTAGGAATAAATAATAAATCACCTACCCTTAAACCTTAGCAAAACAAATAACAGATAAAAATAAAATCAAGAGGTTCCTGTAGAGTACTACAGATATCTAGGATGCTAACACCTTCCCTAGATATAACCAACCTCCGAACTTAGAATCTTAGTGCATTTGCATTGCATTGTGGGAATTCGGTCTTTCTCCCTTCCCTTGGATAAAATCAAAGACGGTGGTGACATTAAAAATGCGATCCTAGTTAACAAATAACTATGGTATCCAATTTTCACCGCGACAATGCCTTTGAAGATGAATCACCAATATTGACTGCCTCAAATGCTTGACACAACATCTCATGGATCTCTCCATCCATTTCCACGTACTTAAAGGTAGACAGCTGACTGACAAAGATGTCTTCTTCTCCACATATAGTCACCACTTGACCGTCAACCACATATTTCAACTTTTGGTGCAACATAGATGTCACTGCCCCAGTGGCATGAATCCACGGTCTGCCTAACAAGCAACTATATGCGGGTTGAATGTCTATCACGTAGAACACACATTTAAACACTTGAGGACCGATCTTTACTGGGAGCTCTACCTCTCCGAATACAGAACGTTTCGAACCATCGAAAGCCCTCACTACCAAATCACTTGGTCTTAGAATAATTCCGTCAGCGTCTAACTTCATTAAGGCCTTCTTTGGTAACACGTTCAGGGAAGACCCCGTGTCTACCAATACATGAGATAATACTGCCCCTTTACACTCCAGGGTGATGTGTAATGCCCTGTTATGATTGCGACCCTCAGTATTCAAATCATAATCTGTAAAACCTAGCCCATGGCTAGCATTGACATTAGAAACAATAGATTCCAATTGATTCACAGTAATCTCTTGAGGTACATAGGCCATATTCAAGATCTTCAAAAGTGCCTCTCGATGAGCTGCAGAACACATAAGCAACGACAAGATAGAAATCTTTGATGGCGTTTGGTTCAACTGATCAACCACTTTATAATCACTCTTTTTGATAAGTCTCATGAACTCCTTGACTTCTTTCTCAAAAGTACCTTTCTGCACAGATTCAGGAACAACAACCTCTTCTGTAGCCACCTGTTTACCCTTGGCTTTGGCTGCTGCCTCAGCTTCAGCATTAGTTCTCAAAGTCTGTGGAGCAAACAAGCGTCCACTTTTGGTGAAGCCACCAAGACCTCCAACATTATCAATACTGGAACTACCCCTAGCTGGAGTTTCCACTTCTTGTTTTTCTCCTTGGTAGTAAACATCTGCACCGTAGTGCCATGGGATAGCCCGCTCACTAGTATAAGGAACTGGTCCTGGTACCGTAATAGTAACAGGACTCACTACATTAGGCCCAATGGTAGCAGCAGGCGCTAGCACTTAATTTCAGCTGGCGTAAAATAAATGGTAACAGTTGACACATCATCGTCCTTTTGGTCCCCCTGATCGAACTGTAGACAACCCTCATCAATCAGATTTTGAATGTCGGCCTTCAGTTTATCACAACCATTGCTCTGATTCTCACAATCGACACAACCTTCTTCACAGCCAGGGAACACTTGCCCCTTCAACAACCGAGCCTTCACAAAACTCAAAGGAGTCCTCACCCTGTTTATATCAGTTACCAAACTCAAAACTTTCCCATCTTCAATGGCACTGACCTTTGGCACATTATGATCTGGCATGGGATTCTGAAGCACATTCGGTGGAGTTGAGAAATTAATTGCCTTGGCATCAATCAAATCCTGTACCTTATGCTGAAATGTCCGACACTTTTCAATAGTATGACCTGGAGCCCCAGAATGAAATTCACAGCGGGAATTAGCATCATAACCCTTTGGTAATACAGCAGTAGCAGAGCCCATCGTACGAAGCTCCACCAGATTAAGCTTCAACAATTGAGGTAACAAAGCTGCATAAGTCAAAGGCAGAGGGTCCATATGCCTGTCAGTTTGTCTCTGCTGATATGATTTCCGTGGATGTTGATTATTCTGTGGCTGAACATTCTGTTGTTGTGGCTGTGATTGAACTTGTGGACTAGGAATGGTAACAGCAGCAACCTGGTTATAGGAATCCTAGTAGCCTCTACCTCTTCCTCTATTCTTATAAACAACACTGGTCTCCCCAGCTCTCTTTCTGGTAGTTCCAGCAAATGGCTTCCTCACTCCTGAAGAACTAGCACCACTGACATCTTGTATTTTTTCGAGCTTCAACAAACTTTCAATCCTTTCCCCAGCGATTACGATGTCCGCAAACCCAGTTGAAGGACAGGTAGCCAACCTATCAAGATAAGTTCCCTGAAGAGTACCCATAAACATGTTGGCCATCTCTCGGTCCTGCAGTGGAGGTTGAACCATGGCAGCCAACTGGCGCCATCTTTGAGCATATTCCTTAAAACTCTCCTTCGCATTCTACGCCATACTGTGCAGCTGAGTACGGTTTGGAGCCATATCCATGTTGTATTGATACTTCTTGACGAAAGCATGAGCTAACTCCTTCCAGTTCCTTACAGAAGTCCTGCTCAACTTCATATACCATTCTTGAGATGCTCCAGTAAGGCTGTCTTGAAAATAATACATCCACAATTTTTCATCGTCAGTATGAGCGACTATCCTCCCCACATAGGATTGAAGATGAGTTTTAGGACAAGTAATGCCATTGTACTTGTCAAATGTTGGTGGCTTGAACTTATGTGGGATTCTTACTCCAGGTACCAACCCCAAGTCAGAAACATCAAAACCAAGAGTGTTTTGAGATTCAATGGACCTGATTTTTCAGCGAGCTCGTCGAATCTGCGAGTGTTCTCATCTTCAGTATCTAACAGAGTGAACTGCTCATCTTGGTTGTCTTCCACAACATGACGAACCCCAGTGTTTCTAGGAGGGTCACCGCCTGCATTAACGCCAGTCTGATTACCAAGCTCATCAATAATTCTATGACCTCTATTATTACTGTTGCCATTCTGCACCTCTACTTCTGGCCGCTCGACCATTGCCCTGAGTCTTTCCTGATTTTGGGCCATGCCAGTCATTAATGTCATGAACTGGTCTATCCTGTTCCTCAGCTCAGCCAATTCAGTCTGCATCTGATCCATGACCTTAGCTTGGTTTCTGCGAGTTGCGTACCGGTGGATGTGGATATCAGCTATAGTGCCTGAAACCAAATAAAGGTTAGAGGACCTGCAACGAGTACCTGTCATGCAAAAATGATATGCAATTCAATGCAATGCAAATGCCATGTTTATCATTTCCAAGGTGCCTTACACCCTGATTCCAATCTTAACCACACAAATCTGAAGATCGGAAATCGTGATATGAAGAGACGTGCCGTGATTATGTGCTTGTGTACAGATAACTGCCAAAGGAATATTTCAGAATAAACTGCTCATTTCAATTAAAAAGAAACCAGACATACGCACGGCGCTCAACAATGAGTTCAAACATCATACATCAAAATAGTGGATTCATCAACAATCCTGATGATATCCATCAACAAAAACTACATTAAGAGAATGAGAGAAAAAACTGTCAATCTGACAACTCCAAATCCTTCAACTTTTCGCTGGAATACTTGACTTCCTCGAAGAGTATGCGAGTACGCTGGTGATTTGGTCTTTTGAGTAACTCCTTAATCAGAACATTTCTTTTTGCGAGAGCTTCAGTCAGCGAATCCATATGCATCAGGAGAGCTTCATCATCACATACCCCTTTATGCCTTTTCACGCCGGCTTGCATTTTGAGTTTCCCCATATCTATCATAGCCTCTTCAAGCTCCTTCTTGGAAGTCTTCAGCTCCTCTCTGGCGCTTTCCAATTGCTCTTGACTTTTGCCAAGGTTCTCCCGATACTTCCTCCGTTGTTCATGTGCCTTTTTAAGCTCGTCATCCTTGATCTTTAGCTGTTCCTACAACTCTGTGTTTTCGATTCTAACCTCATCCCAGGCTTGCTGAAACTTGGCTAGCGTGTCTTTAGTCTGGGCTAAGGCCTGTTTGGTCTTCTTATGAGCTTGAGTTGAAGCATCGGCACCCTTACTGATTTTCTGGAAATGTTGAGCTCTTTCGGCAAAATCCCTTTCTCTTGCTGCTAAGACTTTTTCGGCGTCTTGGGCTTTCTGTTCCAATCTTTTGTTGGTATGCAACGCTTCTTGAAGACGGCTGCTTAGCTCAGAGTTCTCTCCTCGAAGCTTTTTCACCGAGGCTTGCAATTTGTCGAATTCTTCCATAGTGGCAGTATTTCCTTCTTTCCCATTCTCAGGATACAACAGGGGTGCCCTATCAAAAGGCAAATGAAAATCTTCAACTCTCTTCTTTACCCACTCTTCATATGCTGGATAAGCCCGATTGTTGGGTTTGCCTAGAGCAACTTTTCCTTTCTTTAGCATACTGGCCCAGCTCTCAGAGACTTTTTGTGCTGTTTCCAAACCATCTGATGCATGGAAATACAGTGACTCTTCCACATCCCTCTTAATGGGTGGACCCGTCAGAATGTACCCAAATTGCCTAATGGCTAAAGAAGGATCGTAGTTGATTCCCCCCTTTCTTCCTATCAGTGGAACATTAGGGAACTCACCACAACTATGGATAATGTTCTTGCCGATTAGCCCATGATCTATCCATATGATGTCTTTGGCAACTAGTCCCATTAAGCGCTGACTCTATTCTAGAGAACCTTTAGAAGCCACGAAAGCCCCTGATTGCGGTAAGCGATTTGCGAACCACTTATAGAGCAAAGGTGCACAGCAACGAACTACCCCTCCTTTTTTCTTTTCGTTTCTATTGTATAAGGCGTAATGAAGATCTCCCAACAGTGTCGGTACTGGATTTTTCATCATGAATATCCTAATGGCGTTCGTATCAACAAAATCAGGCTCGTTGGGGAACAATACAATACCATATACACAAAGGGCTAGCAATGCATTAAAAATAACCCATTTATCGTCTTTCGCTGCCTCCTGAGCTTTCTTTATCAGATACCCCAGCTTACAACCATGAAGCTTTCCTTTGTTAGAGATATTTGCTTCTAACTCTGACTTGCTCAAATCCAGATCACCCTTAGACCCAAAGAAAGGAGGCTCCTCCTTGATAGCAATCCCTAGCATGTTGGAATACTCCTCTAAAGTAGGTACCAACAAATAATCTGGAAATACAAAACACCTCAGAGGAGGATCGTAGAACCGCATCTAAGTATGAAGACCCCTGTATTCGTAATCACTGACATTGCAAACAAAAGATAAAATCCAACCATACTTTTCTTTGAAAGCTTCCAACACCTCAGGGCTCGCCATTCCTTTCAGGACAATAATAGGGCCTAGAGTAGGCGTGAGGAATTTGTAACTGATGATATTCTTCTTCTCTTTAGTATTCATCCTAGTGAGAACCTGATGACTGGAATCGAGGGTAAAATATGCACCTGGAAATGAGTAAACATGTATGTTAGGATATGTAAATGCAATGTAAAAGGCATGGTATCAAGGTGCCAGGTGTCTGTGCTGGACTGTGAACGGTGTCAGTGTAGCTCTGAGAACAATATAGAACCATAGATAGGAACCATTTGAATACAATAGGATGAATTCTCCTTTTGTGTAATGACAACAGAAAATCGGGTATGTAGGAGGTTATGGTTACCTGCAAACCTGTAAATAACCCGCCCCTCTCACATGTGTGTGCTAGGATCCTCAATATCCCGGGCTCAGGTCGAGAAATGATGATACGTTCACCATTTTTGGTTTGGCATCATCATCAATTGAGGAGGCCTCAACTGATTCTCCAAAACGAAAGGTCCTCAGCTTCTGGCACTGAGGTCGAGAAGCAATAGTACATTCATCCCTCGGGGTACAGTAGTATCGCCAATCGAGGAGTGCCTCCACTGATTCTCTTTCAAAAAGGATATCCTATAGCAAGTTCCCAGCATTGGGTCCTCGGATCGAGAATGTGTAATGGGTTTGCCATTTCTGGTCTGCCATTATCACCTCTCGGGAGGAGTGCCGTTACTGAGTTCTGGAGAATGGTCACCAGAGTCGACAGTCCCTCAAGATAATATCCACTGGCCTGTATAAACATACAGTAGCAGATAGCTCCTGATAGAACCTCGTCTGGTTTTGGGTCTCATGAACAACAATACGTGGTCACCACCACGCAATCGTCATGACTATCCACTCTAAAACCTATGTGTATGCTCAAGCCTGGGTAGTGGGCTTATCTCTCAGAACACCCTGCCCACCAAACAGAAAACAACAGCACAACACAATCCAGTATATAATGACATGCAATGCAATAAATGCGATAAATACAGTAAAGTACAGTAAAGCGGTAATACGATAAATAGCAATACAGTAAAACAATAAATACAGCAAAATACAACATCCAAGTAAACACCCAATGAAAGAAAACAAACAAGCGCTAGGATTGACTCGCCTAGGAAACCAGAGATTCTGGTCTCAAGTCCCCAGCAGAGTCGCCAACTGTCGCTCCCAGGATTTTCATCCAAGTACAAACGCGAAAGTGGCGCTGAAGAAAGAAAGAAGAGTCGCCAGCCAGGCATTTTTATCCCAAAGAAAGGAAAAGGTAATGCTGCACAAACCTGGGAGAAAGGAAAGAACGAGGTCTCGCGAACCAAAGAGAAAGGGTAAGGGAGTCGGTTACGTGAAGGGAAGGTTATCGCACCCCTTCACGTCCATCGTACTCGATGGGATCCATGCTTGTTGTCTTGATCAAAGGGTGTAAGGAACTGGATATCAACTGCTAACTGGAGGACTGGAAATGACATGCAGAAAAGAAAAGGGAGAGGAGAAAGTAGTACTCGATAGGACATTATCGTTGTCCTAGGCCTACGTATTCCCTCAGTGCAATGGGAAAGTCAGAGTCAACGTAGTTCGACGGACTACGGGGAAGGGTTGCTCGTCGAGATATCGCATCTCGTGCCTACGTATCTTCAATCAGATGAGAAATAAGAATCCGAGCAAATGTATTTCGGCTCAACAAGGGTTGCTTTGTTTGTGTTTTTTAATGGAGACGTCAGAGTGCGCATTCCAGCAGTTAGGTGTTGCGGCTCGCTGTAGGGAGACTTAGGCGTTACCTATTTGCGGTAGAAAGGACATGAAGAGTTCTTAAGGAATAGAATGAAGGAGATGAGAAGAGAATTTTTTTGTTTTTGTATTTTAGAAAGAAGTGTTTTGATCATTTTTATGTTAGTCACACGTATTGCATTCAAGTCTATTGCATAAGATCGAATGCATCGCATGGTCGTCCTAACAGGACGTATACTAAACATTCTAGAAAGGCGGAGAGAAACTCCCCTCCTTCCATTTCCCATGTTCTAGGCTCACATGCAATATGCGTTAATCCTTTATTAAATGTTTTTGCTTTTGTCTTGAGATGAGAAGAAGAAGGACTCAAAGGTTAAGAAAGGTAAAAGTCTAAAGGGAGACTAATGATTCTAAGAGTTATCATGCTTGGAGATCCTAAGAGTTATTGTGGTTTGAAGAACTCTAATCCTAAATAAAAGAGGGATAGAATTACCTAATGCTTATCCTACCTCACTTTAATCAAAGATTAAAGATGAGCTAGGATCCCTAAGGGTGTGGATAAGCCGTACACACAAAGCATTATATCATGCTATTCACAAGCACACAAGTGAAATTGAAAGAGATAAAAGAGAAGGGATGTGAGTATGGATAAGCATCCACATACTCAAGACTTACCATAGCCCCTACACAAAATGGTTAGTACCAAAACAATTCAAATATGAAAGCATGAGTGAAAAATGTAAGCAAATAAATCCTAGTGTTCTAAAGGAAACTCTAGGAAACTTCTAAAGAGCTAAACCTAAAAAGAATGAATCACTAAAGGTTGTTACTGACATAGGGCAGTAGAAAAGCCTACTCACATCCACCAATGGTTACAAAGGCTTATAAAGTCAATCTATGCCTAAACAATCTATCAAACATCAAAGGAATGCAATGATATACACTAGAGATGCACCATGAACATTTAAGAGATGTAAACATACAATGATGCAATATGAAACACCACAACCAGTAGGAAACCACTTCCTAAATGTCATTAAGTATCCATGAATTATCATCCATAATATGAGAATAAAACTCAAGAAGAAGAAATAGGAAGAAGTAGAACAATGTCACCCAATAATGCACAATGTTGTTTACTTACAAGACAAGTCACACATGAGAGTGAAATGCAATTATGAATGCAAATGAACATGGATCAGTAGAATACATGTTATAAGATGACATGAGAATGCACAAATGAACAAGTTTGGTTCATACACAAGTCACATTAGATATTAAGAAGAAAAGAACACAAGTTGAAGTTCATACAAAATGAAACATGCTTCAAATGTTTATGTGATTGTAATGCATATGATATGACATTATGAGTCAATAAAAATAGATGAAATGGTTTATATACAGTAGAGAGACATATAAGAATGAATGTGAATGGAATACCAATATGAGATACACACAAACTATATTGAAGAAGAACAAATGATAGATGCATAATTAAGTATGAATGCAAGATGATCCTCAATTGAAAAACATGTCAACATGAAATGTGGAAGACCTATAATTTGAAATACATGACCTATAATATTCAAGTAAACATGTGTCAAAAGATAACATCAATCATCTCAAGAGATCATAGGCAATATGACACACAACCCTAGCATATGCATACAATGAAGTACATAAATGCACATGTAATCAATCAATTCATAAAGCAAAGTAAAAGATGTGAGAAAATTACACAAATCCAATTATATGATATCCAACCAGTGTGCAATCAATACCCAAAAAATCATGCCAAAATTCCATGGAAATCACACTTAAAAGGCACTCACGAGTCAAACAAGGTCACACAATGCTAGTGCTCAAAGATGCTTATGGATGCACATGATAAAATAATATTAAAATGCCCTGAAAAATCAACAAAGATACCTAAAGTGTCATACAAGTGTGGTCCAATTATTATGAGAAAATTCAACTAGGAACTAAGTCCAATAAAATGGGGAAGAGGCATGTATTGTAATGGAGACCAATTAAAAAGAAATTAAAAGGAAAATAAGAAAAAATGAACAAAATCAATTAAAATCAGAATTAAAAAATATGAAAATTTATTTAAATGAGTCTTGATGCTTGGTGAATTTTTATAGAATTTTATCATGCGTTTTAGGATTTTTAATAAAAGGAAATGAAAACTATGTCAAAAATAAAAATAAAACGTGAAAGGAATTAAAGCAGGGGTGTAGAAAAGTAAAAAAGAAGTTCAAAACACGTCTGGGCCCAAAGGGAGGTGTGTGAAAAGCAATTTAAAACCCAGTCCATTTAAAGCGCGTGGAGCATGACAAATAAGGTGGAATTCAGTCAAAAGGTTGACTCATCAGAGCCACACGATCAAATCAGAATCCTATCATCATAGAAATAATTCAATCCAATGGATCAGAATGCATACACATGGCAAGCACGTGCCTCGCCACACTCTCATTAATGCGCTGGCATCACTTGGAACATTGTATCAAAATCAATCGAACGACTGTGTTTTAAAGTTGCAAAACCCTAGCTGAAACCCTCACCGGCCGGAGAAGGACCTTCGGTCATCTTCTCCGGTCACCTCTGGCGACTGCAAGTGTCACATGCTTCCAGAAATTCAAAAATCATGCATAAATCAAAAGCTAAGCTCACGTACAACAAGGATCTGGCCTTAAAATTCACAAATCACATTCATACAAAGAGAATCGAATGCAAGAAGTTTTTCCCTAAAAATGAATCTATGCTTTTAATAAGCCTATCAACTAGCCGGATAACCAATAGCTTCTAGTAAGCTTTAAATCAATCAGAAACAAATGTAAATCGCATGAAAAACTCAAGAGTAAGTTTGAAGAATAAGAACCTGTAACTGAAGAAAGCTTAGGTTGCAAGAAAACCAGAGATGATGCTTGAGTTCTTGAGCTTCACAGAGAGCCAAATAAAGGCTTGGAACCTTGTGAATTGCTTTGAAAACTTCAAACAGAGAATCTAAACTTTGATGATGCACTTGAATCACACTATGCTTCAATACTCCATTGTTGCTTGATGTTAAAGATTGAAGAAAATGTGATGAAAACTGTGGGAGAAGCTTCGTGCAAGAGAGAATTCAGAGAAACTTTGAGAGTGAAATGCTTGTGAAATGCGTGAGAATGAAGTCCTCTCAATTCTAATGGAGATTGCTTTCTTATATGGCTGGTTAAGATGTTAACTACAAGAGTTAACAGTTGGAAATGTGGTTAAATGAGTTGAGGTAACTGAGTTTTGAGTTAACTAACTGAGTTAGGTAGTTATTGGCACGGGTTGGGAAGTTTGGGTTAAAGTATGGAGTGATCATGTTACTTATGGTGAGGATCATGAAATGAGAGGTTGTGATGTTGTTCTGATCTTGCAGCAAGACTTGTTGGACAAGATTTTTATTTTCCTCTTTGGTGTATGGAGCAGCATGTATGGCATAATGTGTAAGATGGTGTGTGTTCAAATAAGGAAAAGAGTGAATGGTGTGTGCGTGTGGACTGACTGAACCAAAGAAATACAAATACTTCCTATGTTTGGGTCATCAACATGCAATGAAAATTGTGAGATTCAATGGAGTAATTCTTCATATACAATGCATGAAATGATGCACTTTTGGACGCAATGAAGAGAGGATACGAGATAGAACATTGTTGATGTTTGAATCAATATGAAAGAAGACCTCTAACACACTTGAAAATGATAATGAAATCAAGTAATGGTGACTGAATACATGGGCGTGTCAAGTTGAATGGCATGCATGGCCATGAGCCTATGGAGTAATCAGTTTGAAACCCTGACTTGAAGCATTCATAACTCTTTATATGTTGATCAAATGAAAAATCTCCAAACATGAAAGTTGTAGAGGAGATCCAGAGGAATAAGTTTAATGTTCAACATTTTTCCATTTGAAGCTTCATTCATTGAGATAATTGGCTTGGAAGTTGTACACAACATGCACACAAGGTGTTTGATGAATTGCAGGCACGCTGGCTCGCCCATGACTTGCCTTGCCTTGGCACATTGCCTTGAAAATCATCAACTTTGATTGATCATAACTCTCTCAATTTTGATCCAATGGGGATGTTCTTTATATGGATTTGAAGCTTGGAATATGATCTTTAATTGGCTCAACTAGGGCCTGAAGTTTGAAGCTTTTATCTTGAAGAAAGGATGCCTTGAAGTAGAGTGCAAAATGGTCCAAACTTGCCATTTTTAGAAACCCTAAATTTCTAAAAATGGCAACTTTGTACAATTCTTGATTTTTGATGATTACTCCATCATTTCTTGATCAAATCTTGTCCAATGAACATATGTGACTTGAATTTCATGAATTTGACCTTAAAAAAGTTAGGAGTTGACTTTTCCTTTGCACAGTTGACTTTTCCCCTAATTTCTTGATTCTCAAGCAACTGATCAATTGAACCTCTTCTGAAATGAGCCAATGGGCAATCTTCCATTTTTAGATACTTGATATCGTGTAGAAAACATTGAACTCAAGTTTGAACCAAAATTTCATCTGGAGACTGCTTAAATCATAAACCCTAATTTAGACTATTTTGCTAGGAGATGATGAACTGTCCAACTTCTTGGTGAATTCTCTTCTTCCAATGACCTGTGGGATCAATTGAGATGACATAAGATGTAAGAGACCCTTGAGGCTTGCTTGAAGACCCTTTGCTCTTGTTCTCTTGCTTTGAATAGTCAATGCTCTGAAATCAACTGATCACATGCCCTTTGCAACTTGTATGAAATATGAGATGAAATGAGATATAAATGCAATGCAATGAAACATAAGCTAGGTAACAAGAAGAGGGAAAATTTTGGGGTGTTACAATAAGTCTAAGTAATTGCCGTCTTTACTTTAACCTTTCACCCTGCCCAAGTGAAACAGATGTTTTGACAGGGCTCACTTTCTGTAAATGTCCCTCTTCGCTTTGCCCAAAGCGACTGAGTTTTGTTTTATAGGGCTGTAATTTCAAGAACCGACTGATCATAAATAAAACAACATCGTTCTATAATTTCCGCATCTGTTGCTGTTTTCTCTTTTTTACTTTTCTAGAAAATGGTAATCCTAAAAAAAACTCTAATAATAAAAACAAGCATTTTTCAGAAAATACACTTCACACACTCTTGCATTCTCTCTACCTCTTCTAAACACAAATCATCACGTCTTGCAGACTGCTTGTTTTAAACCTTGTTGAAACACGCAATCAAATGCCTTCTCCCACTTTGAGTTCCCGGTATTTGAGGTTGAAGAAGAAGAAGACGTAGAAATTCTAAAAGAGATTTCCCGATTACTCAGACAAGAGGAAAGGTCCATCGAACCTCACAAAGAGCCGTTCGAAACGGTTAACTTGGGTTCAGAAGAAGAGATAAAAGAAGTAAAGATTGGGGTACTGCTCAGCCCAACTGTCAAAGAAGATTTGATAAAGCTTCTCAAAGAATTGCCTAATGTATTCGCCTGGTCCTATCAGGATATGCCAGGGTTGGATACCAGTATCGTGGAGCATCATCTACCGCTAAGATCAGAATGTCCACCAGTAAAACAAAGGTTACAAAGGACTCACCTGGACATGGCCATCAAAATCAAGGAAGAGGTACAGAAACAGATCGACACAGGTTTCCTCGCCACATCAGAATATCCTCAATGGCTAGCCAACATAGTGCTAGTTCTGAAAAAGGACGGAAAAGTCAGAATGTGTGTAGACTACAGAGATCTAAACAAGGCCAGTCCGAAGGATGACTTTCCTTTGCCACACATTGACATGCTGGTCGACAGTACAACAAAGTTCAAAGTATTCTCTTTTATGGACGGATTCTCGGGCTATAATCAGATAAAAATGGCGCCGAAAGATATGGAGAAAACTTCATTTATCACCCATGGGGCACCTTTTGTTACAAGGTGATGCCGTTCGGTTTGAAGAACGCCGGGGCAACCTATCAAAGGGCCATGACAACTCTGTTTCATGACATGATGCACAAGGAAATCGAGGTATATGTCGATGATATGATCGCCAAACCAAAAACAGAGAATGAGCACGTTGAGCATCTGTCAAAATTATTCGAGCGTTTGAGAAAGTACAAACTTCGCTTGAATCCCAACAAGTGCACCTTTAGAGTTCGTTCAGGGAAACTGCTAGGGTTCATCGTCAGCCAGAAAGGAATTGAGGTTGATCCTGACAAAGTCAAGCCCATTCAAGAAATGCCTTCTCTAAGGACTGAAAAGAAAGTCAAGGGATTCCTAGGACGTCTGGACTATATTTCCAGATTTATATTCCTCATGACCGCGACATGCGCGCCGATCTTCAAATTACTCAAAAAGAATTAGGACTGCATTTCGACAGAAGACTGCCAAACCGCCTTCGACAGTATCAAGAAATACCTGTTGAACCCACCGATTCTATCACCTCCAGTGGAAGGAAAACCACTAATCATCTATTTAACAGTCTTGGAAGACTCAATGGGTTGTATACTTGGCCAACAAGACGAAACAAAAAGGAAAGAGTTTGCTATTTACTATTTGAGCAAGAAATTCACCGAGTGTGAAACTCGGTACACGATGCTTGAGAAAACTTGTTGTGCTCTGGATTGGGCAGCCAAACGTCTTCGCCAGTACATGTTTTACCACACTACTTGGTTAATCTCAGAAATGGATCTGATCAAGTACGTCTTTGAAAAGCCTGCTCTCACGGGAAGGATAGCCCGTTGGCAGATGTTGCTATTAGAATATGACATAGAGTACCACGCGCAGAAAGCCGTTAAAGGAAGTGTTTTAGTCGTTCATTTGGCTCATCAATCGATTGACGATCAAGAATCAGTCGGATTTGACTTCCCAGACGAAGATGTCATGTATTTGAAAATGAAAGATTGCGATGAACCGCTACCCAGTGAAGGGCCAGAACCAGGTTCCCAATGGGGACTAATCTTTTATGGAGCTGTCAATCATTATGGAAACGAAATTGGGGAAATTATCATAACACCTCAGGGTACCCACATTCCTTTCACTGCCAGACTGACATTCAAATGTACAAACAACGAGGCCGAATACGAAGCTTGTATCATGGGTCTCGAAGAAGCGATCGACTTGAGGATCAAGAATTTGGATGTATATGGAGACTCAGCCCTGGTTATCAATCAGATCAAAGGAGATTAGAACACATACCAATCATGATTGATTCCTTACAAAGACTACGCAAGAAGATTGTTACCCTTCTTCAACAGAATCGAGTTTCATCATATCCCTCGTGAAGAGAACCACATGGCTGATGCATTAGCCACTCTCTCTTCCATGATTAGTGTAAGTCAATGGAATGACATACCTAAGATCGACATAATCGCTTTGAACGGCCCGCTTACATCTTCACGATCGAAGCAATCATAGATGACAAACCTTGGTATCATGATATCAAATGCTTCCTTCAGAAACAAGAATACCCACCCGGGGCATCTAGAAAAGATAGAAAAACCCTCAGAAGACTGGCTGACAACTTCTTCCTGAGCAGTGATGCACTTTACAAGAGAAACTTTGACATGGTCTTGCTCCGATGCGTAGATAGACCAGAAGCAAACATGCTGATAAAAGAAATTCATGAAGGATCCTTTGGCACTCATGCCAATGGACAGAATATGGCGAGAAAAATCCCGAGGGCAGGGTACTACTGGTTGACCATGGAATCCGATTGCTACAAGTACACGAGGAAGTGTCACAAGTGTTAGATATACTCAGACAAAATCCATGTACCGCCAACACATCTCAAAGTTCTTTCTTCCCCATGGCCTTTTTCTATATGGGGAATCGACATGATTGGCATGATCGAACCTAAGGCTTCAAACGGACATCGGTTCATCTTAGTCGCCATTGACTACTTCACCAAGTGGGTCGAAGCAGCATCGTACGCCAATGTAACCCGACAAGTCGTGGTCTGCTTTATCAAAAATAATCTCATCTGCCGTTATGGTGTTCCAAGCCAGATCATTACTGATAATGGATCCAACTAGAACAACAAGATGATGAAAGAGTTGTGCGCTGAGTTCAAAATCGAACACCATAACTCATCTCCCTACCGACCCAAGATGAACGGAGTGGTATCGTTCAAAAGATGGTTGTAACCTACAAAGACTGGCATGAAATGCTACCCTTTGCTCTTCACAGTTATCGCACATCTGTCCGCACTTCAACAGGGGCAACCCCTTTCTCTCTAGTGTATGGCATGGAAGCAGTGCTCCCCATAGAAGTAGAGATCCCATCAATTCGGGTATTGATGGAAGCTAAGCTAACAGAAGCCGAATGGTGTTAAAGTCGACATGATGAACTGAATCTGATCGAAGAAAAATGAATGACGACACTATGCCATGGTCAGTTGTATCAGCAAAGAATGAAGAAGGTGTTCGACAAAAAGGTCCGACCTCGCGTCTTCAGAAAAGGAGACCTTGTGCTCAAGAAGATACAATTATTTCTCACTGATTCCCGGGGAAAATGGACTCCGAATTATGATGGCCCCTATGTGGTCAAGAAAGCTTTATCAGGCGGCACCTTAAGACTCGCAATCATGGACGGAGAGGAATTTGCCTACCCCACGAATGTTGACGTAGTCAAGAAATACTTCGCCTAAATTAAAAAAAAAATGTCTCGGTGGATTGAAAACCCGAAAGGGCGGTCCATGCAAAAATTAGAGACATAATAAAAAAAATCATCCCGGTGGATTGGAAACCTCAAAGTACAATCCAAGCAAAAGTTAGGGATTAATGGCAAGTAACTACGTCTGATCAGTTCAACTCAGCAGTAATTCCATCCATCAGGAAAACTCCAGTCAAGGTCATCTTCGACGGAAGCTCAGGATGCACAGAATTCAAAGTTGGTAGAAGGATAACGGTCGTTATGTTTCAATATAGCCTTTTTCACTTAAATTACCATTTTCTAACTTTGTAAATACTCTAGGGAATCACGCGCTTGGCTGATTTCCATCCTATCAATAAAATTTGAGCCCTTGTGATTTTGTTTGCAATTCTTATTTGTTTTAGCTTTACAGAACAACATTTTAACATGATTAGCGATTCTTTAAATAAAACAAAAATGAATTTACTTGTTAACTTTTTCTGCTTTTAATATAAAGATGGAAATTTCTTTTGACTGTTGAACATCGAAAGAACATCGGTCGCTTCTCCAGAAGTAATCGAACCTCCAAGTGCGAAATCAAAGTACTCCTTCTAAGCCAGTACGCTCGAGCAAAGGATCAGCAGTGTCAGATGCGAATGTTCCGTCTGACACCCCCGGCAGAGTTCTTACCTCCTAAGCCCGACCAACGTTGTTCCCCACAGGAACTACCTCTTCTAAGCAAGGCATAATTGCTATCTTGAACAAATGATACTTCTTCCTCCCCTGCAGTGGCCGAGTATCCAGTCGTGTTCATCATTAGTTTATATGTCGTGTCAGTTTTGTCAACATAAACATACATACATTATACATTATTGATTTACATTCACATTCATATTGCATCACTATCACTCTAGTCAGTCTTATCCCCTAGTGATAAAAGTCCTCTTGTCAATCGAGTTGTTAGTTCTTTCTTCGTCAGGAAGAAAATCAGCTAAACAACCTCTCCCCCCAGTTTATTTTGGGATTGGAGATGGTCCTTGACCACTTTGATAACTTGAACCTTTGAAAGGCAAGAAAACTTTCAACAAGCGTCACTCTTCACCATTGAAGATGATGTCTTCGCTTTCCCGGATTAAGGAAAATCCCCAAAGAAAGCCTCGCAACTAAAGACTCCGAGCAACACATTGGTTCTTCTCTCCAGAAAGTCAATGTTAATGAAGTTATCAGCACCTCAAAATTGGGGTACATCGTATGGCATTTCTCTGAGAAGACCTCGAGAAAAGTATGACGTAATATCCCCGAGCATAAACAGTCTCTCAAGAGACTCGTTTTCCCCAGTAGAGTCAACAAATGGCATCTCCAACAAAGAAGTTTGTACACCTCTACAGCTCAGACGAATGGGTTCCCCAGTAAGCCTGACATCAAACCTTTTTCCCATCAAATGGCATCTCTCCAGGAAAATTCAGCGAGAAGTTTGAGGAAAACCGCTACAAATAGCCTCCCTTGTCAAGAAAGTTTATTGACAAAAGAAACTGAGACCAGTTCCTTGGTAAAAAACCAAGATCGAGGGGAAGTTTGCATCAGAAACTGAGACCAGTTCCTTGGTAGGAAACCAGGATCGTGGGGATGTTTATTTCAGAAACTGAGACCAGTTCCTTGGTAGGAAACCAGGATTGTGGGGAAGTTTATTTCAGAAACTGAGACCAGTTCCTTGGTAGGAAACCAGGATCATGGGGAAGTTTATTTCAGAAACTGAGACCAGTTCCTTGGTAGGCAACCAGGATCGTGGGGAAGTTTATTTCAGAAATTGAGACCAGTTCCTTGGCTGAAGACCAGGATCGACTGGAAATTTCTACCTTTTCTAAGCGCCATTGCTTAGCGAAAGAAGATGAATGAGTAAACTACCGTTTATAACAAACCATCAAAATTTTGGGTATTCCGATATTTAATCCTCTTGCACCCCGAATGTCCGAATACCTTCGCCATTTAAACCTTCGGGTCCAAGAAGATTAAATAGGGGCATCTGTCATACCCCAAATTTTGACCACCAAGATTCCCATCATTGTGAAAACCATCATCACAATATGGATGACCTTTCATACTCATTAGTCTCCCCAAAGATGGGTGAACATTCACTACAGTCAAGAATTAGGGTTTCAAGCCCTCTCAGAGCCTTTAGACAAAGGATCAATCAAGAAAGTACATGATCTTCAACTTTTCTAAACCTCTCAAACATCCACAAATGATCAAGAGGACTCCCACATCAAGAATCAAGCATAAGGTTGCAACATACCAAGTGGATCATGCCTCAAGATCGCCAGTGTCACCAAATTAGGATTTTGGTGGACCAGGGCCTCCAGATGGAGATTTTCCTCTGGGCATGAGCCAATGCTTCAATGCACAACCTAAGGTGCTCCAACGGACATCATGAACCCAATCATCAAGTCAATTTAGCCTCAGGGGATGCATTCGTCAAAAATCAGGAATTAGGGTTTCTTGACCTAATTCACCCCTAAGTTGACTTTTGGGATAAAACATGAGCCAAGACCTCAAGACATGATTTGAGGATCTCCAACACACTACATTGATCCATTTGCAACAATGGATTGTGAAATTCTGGTACCAGATATGTGATGTTACGTGTGATGTCACAACAACACACTCTGCAATGGACAATATAAAACAACAGAAGAGTACACAAAGAATTGTTCACCCAGTTCAGTTAAACAACTTACTCTGGGGGCTACCAAGCCAGGAAGGAATTTCACTTTTAGTAGAATTAATTTACAGACTCAACAACCCAGTTGACATCTCCTAAACTTAATCTCTACCTAATGAACTTTCTACCTAAGAGACCACTTAGGTATGAGAACACTACTCACTTCCTAAAACACCTCAAAGATCACACTTTAAGAAACACCTTGATCCTGCTTACAAGCTTTGATCAAGTAACAACACTCTCTTGCTTCACAACTCTAAGAGATTACACCTTACAACTCACCAATTCAACCTAGAATGGTTTACAAAATACTCGTACAAAGACAATGATTGACACTCAGTCTATGCTCTCTATCTTCTGTACTTTTCCTTCAGGATTGATGCGCTTTATATAGCTATTTGATTTGGTCTTGGACCTGCTACAATATCTGACTTGATTTGTTATTTGAAACTGAATCTTCAAAACAGATTTTATCTCCAAATCTTTTTAAATCTTCAGCCTTTAAACACTCCTACAAATCTGCATCAAATCTGTTTGTAACAGAAAATATCTTCTCCAAGATATTCGCATCCAATAACTCTAACAGCTCTCCCAAATTCCAGCTAATATGTTTAACCCTAAAAACATCTCAAACCTGATGTTTTAATAAACTGCATATCTGATGTCATGACATCGCATGTGACATCAGACTTCAAAACTTCAACAACTTAAACACTTAACATTATCCAATGTTAAGACTCAATGTTAAGACATCACACATGTGACATCAACATTGACAAACTTTGTTTTACCAAAATTCTAGTCAATCCAAGAACTAACAATCTCCCTCTTTGGCTAATTTTGGCTAAAACAATCTCTGCAACATCAGAGACTTCAGCAGCGGATAAAAATTGAAAAATGTTAAAAAACTCCTAGCAGCACTCCTTCAAAACAGCTCCTACTTCAAAATGCTGCACATACTCCATCAGCTCAGCAAAGGGTCAGGCTCTCCCTCAAAACCAGAACCAGCATACAGCTGCACAAACACTCTCCCCCTCAACTTCTGCACCACATCAGAAACAGGATTCACAACCACACCTTGGCTTGGCTAACTCTCCCCCTTTTTAGCCATAATTGGACAAACACCTACTAACTACCAGTTAGTCCTAAGCTAGCTCTCATTGTCAGTCTAAAGTCAGCATTTAAGACAAGACAAATCATAGAACAAAAACATAAAAAGTGCTTAAAACATAATATTCAGGTTAAAAACCAAACACATTAAGTGCAAAACAACAAAAGCAAAAAAAACTACTGTCTAGCAGAAAAACCAAAAGAAACTTAATCTTCATCAGAGCTAGGCCAATCTTCATCATCCTCATCATCTTCCTCATAATTGACACCTTCAGCATTGACATGAATATCATCATTATCATCCTGTTCCAAGGAGTGGACCAGCTTCTCAATTTCCTTCTTTCTAGTCATGCTGGTACTGATCACAATATCCAGATCCTTGCAAGTAGCCTTCAATTCTGCAAGCAAATCAGCTTTGGTACTTTTCTTCTTGACACCAGCATCTGATGTTGAGACAATGTCTGGAACATGACTCCCAACAAACAATTTTGGATGCAGAGATAATGTAGACTCCCTCTTGCAGGTTGTGTCTAACTTTGTCAATATGCCAGGATGTTGTTTCAGAATTACTCCACAAATGAGAGATGGAAATGCTATAGGCATTTTGATAGCATTAGTGGTGGCATGTTTCACAGCCTGTTCAAAAATATATGATCCATAGTCAAATTTCTTCTTAGTGCCAACATCATAAATGAACCTTCCTAATCCCACAACTGTTGTGGTTTTATGATTAGTAGGCACCCAATTTGCAGCTCCAATTCTGTGCAAGATAGCATACTTAACACTAAGTTTGCTAGTTGTCAATTTTCCTTTCAAGGGCCACACCTTTACTTGACCAGCAGTTATCTCCTTGCAAACATCATTATCAGTAACTTCTAACTCTGTAATCTCTTCTTCTTTTCTTCCTAGGTAATTGTTGATAACCTCAGGAGAGAACTCAATACATTTGCCTCTAACAAACACTTTCATGAAATCCACACTTCTTTTGTCAGAAATATTCACAGGAATGTTAACCATAAATTCCTTAACCAGACTGTCATAACACTTGGAGAACCCACAAACAGTCTTCATCAATCCAGCAACCTTTATCACCTCTATGACTTCTTTAATTTCCATAGCCTCTTTGCCAATCTCTCTTTCAAGAGCAAGTCTTCTTTGACAAACAAATTTCCATATGGAAGCACTGCTTGCATAATGGAATGAAATGTTGTCAACAGGAACATCAGGTATCTTGTCAGCAATTCTCTTCAAGATTGACTTTCTCACAGGAGTGATGTCTTGAACATCATCCTCAACATCATACTCTGATTCAGATTCTTCCAACAGCTTCCTCTTTCTGGGATTCACAACAACTTTACTCCATGTTTTTGTTGGACCAACAACAGAAGTCTTTTTCTTCTTTCCTTCAGCTGACTTCTTAGGAGAAGATTCCACATTCTTTCCTTTTCTAGTTTTAAGTCTTTTGGCAAGACTAGGTACGGCATTTCCAATCACTTCATCATCAGACAGGTCAACAACATTTACCACATCTTCATTCTTCTTTCCACCAGGGCTAGTTTCAACATCCCTATCAGGCGATGTTCTGACATTTGTTTCAACATCAGCTTCTTCATGACACCTTCTTCTTCAACACCTACTTCAACATCTTCAATGATAGACATAGCCAGTCTATGAAGATTTGTATCAGCACTTTGCATGTCCTCCTTTTCAGCAGGCATTTGTCTAAGGGGAATAGAAATGCCTTTTACAGATAAACCCTTATCCAAAATTTTGGTGGCAATCTGATTAAGACTGCGATCAACATCAAACCTCTCTTCAACAGCTTGAGGGGTGGAAGACCCAGATGCATATTTATCTTTAAAAAGAATGCTAGTGACTAACCTCCTAGTTTCACTATCATCAATTTTAGGTGTAGGCCTTTTGAGTTGAAGTTTGGAAGGTCTTGACTTACCAGATTAAGGAACCATCATGGAGATGGGTGCTACATTCAAAGCTTCTTCAGCAGAACCCGCGTTCGTCAAAACCCTAGCTTTTTCAAGAGAAGAACTTTTTGAAGCAGACTTCTTTGAAGGGGATGATACTTGTTTTGACATTGTTCCAGTGAAGCAACTGAGGATCAGGGAAGGATTGCTACTTCTGTTGATGGAGAAGGAGATGAACCGTCTAGGGGTATGGTGTTTGATGAAGCGTGTGATAGCTACAAAGGTAATGATAGCCTAAAGTATGGAGCCTGATTTTGTGGATCACTTAAAAGCCAATCAATGAGTTTCTCCCTCCAAATTAACTTTCCTTTTAAATTTTTAAAAGAATTCACACCATAAGTTATTAACCCTAATTGACCTTTCAACATGCTCAGACTTTCACACTTAATGTTATAGTCTGATGTCATAACATCAACCTTAACATCATTAGATGAGCTGACCTCTTGAGGTACCCATTGATAACAATTATCTCTGGATCTGACTCCCTTCATAACAACCTCATTCTTCTCATTAGTCACCAAACACTCATCTTTAGTGTAGCTGACTTTGTATCCTTCATCACAAAGCTGACTTATGCTAATCAAATTAGCACTCAAACCTTTGACAAGAAGCACATTGTCAAGATCAGGTCCATCATGACACTTTAATTTTCCAACTCCTTTTACCTCCCATTTCTCTCCATTACCAAAAGTAACATCATTTGAGGAGCAAGAATTGATCTCCACCAAATGATTTTTGGACCCAGTCATATGCTTTGAACATCCACTGTTAAAGTACCATCCATCCTTAGCAGAATGTCTATCTGATGTATGAGCCAATAGACATGTAACCTCAGCTTTAGGAACCCATTGTTTAACAACCTTAGTCCTGTTCTCCTTCTGTCTAGGTTGAGGGACAGATTTGGGATATCCATGCAGTTTAAAGCAAGAAAACTGCATATGACCAAATATTCCACAATAGAAGCACCTTACTCTCTCTTCTTTGAAGTTGTTAAACTTCCTGCCACCTTGATGATGAAACTGCTGTGGCTGCCATCCATAGTACTTGTGCTGTCTTCTTCCATAGTTTGCCTGTCTTCTATAGTGAGGATTCTGTCTCTTAGGCTGTCTTCTATGATGATGTGGCTTCCTTCTACCATAACAATGAGGCACTGCATTATTAGGTCCAAAGCCATACATATTCCCTTGATGTTGAGACATCTGATGGAACATGTTAAACCTAGAAGCCTGCATGCTTCTATGGTATTGAGGAGGCATATACTGCCTAGCTCCAGAAGTATAAACCTTCTTTTGATGAGGACCATGAGCGTACCTTTTCCCAACATTTTGAGGTTGTTGGTGAGCAACCTGCTTGGGTTTAGGATTATGTCTCTTTTTGTTATGTTGAGACATTCGTTGAGACATATCCTTTTTGGTTCCTGAAGTACTAGCCTCAGCAGAAACCTTCTCCGCAACAAATCCTAAGCCAGATTTGTCTCCTGCTACCTTTTCTTCCTGAAGGATCTTATCAAGAGTATCAGATCTACTGTTCAACATTCTAACAAATTTTGTCATTTGATCAAGTTGAGATTTAACCAACAAGACTTCATTTTCAAGATCAGCTTTAACAGTCTCAAGCTGAACAATTTGTTTCTTTTGTTTCTCACTTTCTTGACAAACCTCTGCACTCCTCAGACATAACTCTTGATAGGAGGCTGCTAACTCCTCAAAAGTCAGTTCCTCATCACTTGATTCTCCATCAGACACACATGTCCCTGTCAATGCTCTGACATGCTTGGCTGACTCTTCTTCACTTTCACTGTCAGTATCAGACCAGGAAACAGTTATGCCCTTCTTCTGCTTCTTAAGGAATGTAGGACATTCTTTCTTGACATGCCCATAACCTTCACACTCAAAGCATTGGATCCCTTTGTCTTGACCAGTTTTCTCTTCATCCTTTTCTTTTGACTTGCTGATGTCAGAGGAGATGTTCTTAACATTAGGTTTGTAGTTTCTATTCATTCTCTTGAACACCTTGTTGAACTGTCTTCCCAGCATAGCAATAGCCTGAGATAGCTCCTCCTGAGATTCAACACCATTCCATTTCTTCACTTCTTGAGTATTAGATACCAAGGCTATACTTTTGGTCTTCTTTTCAGGTTCCTCTTCATTCAACCCTAACTCAAAAGTTTGAAGAGATCCAATTAGCTCATCAACTCTCATTTTGCTGATGTCTTGAGCTTCTTCAATTGCAGTCACCTTCATCTTATATCTCTTGGGAAGGGACCTAAGGATTTTCCTCACCAGCTTTTCTTCAGTCATCTTTTCTCCAAGAGCACTAGAGGCATTAGACAGCTCAAGAATACTCATGTGAAAATCATGAATAGTTTCATCTTCCTTCATCTTTAGACTTTCAAACTTTGATGTCAGAAGTTGAAGTCTTGACATCTTAACCTTTGAGGTTCCTTCATGAGTAGTCTTTAAGATGTCCCAAGCTTCCTTAGCAACTTCACAGGTGTTGATCAACCTGAAGATGTTCTTATCAACTCCATTGAAAATAGCATTTAGAGCTTTAGAATTACCAAGGGCAAGCTCATCTTCTTCCTTGGTCCATTCTTCTTCAAGTTTCAGTTTTGAGCTGCCTTCTTTTTCTTTCCCAGCATCATCTTTCTCAACAACAATAGGTGCTTTCCATTCTTTTATGATAGCCTTCCAAGCCCTGCTGTCCAAGGATTTCAAAAAGGTAATCATCCTTGGCTTCCAATAATCATAATTAGAGCCATCCAGAATAGGGGGTCTATTCACAAATCCACCAACTTTCTTGTCCATCTTACCAGAAAGTATCAGCCCTAGATCTCACCCAGATGTAGAGCAGGATGCCTGCTCTGATACCAATTGAAATTCTGGTACCAGATATGTGATGTTACATGTGATGTCACAACAACACACTCTGCAATGGACAATATAAAACAACAGAAGAGTACACAAAGAATTGTTCACCCAGTTCAGTTAAACAACTTACTCTGGGGGATACCAAGCCAGGAAGGAATTTCACTTTTAGTAGAATTAATTTACAGACTCAACAACCTCGTTGACATCTCCTAAACTTAATCTCTACCTAATGAACTTTTTACCTAAGAGACCACTTAGGTATGAGAACACTACTCACTTCCTAAAACACCTCAAAGATCACACTTTGAGAAACACCTTGATCCTGCTTACAAGCTTTGATCAAGTAACAACACTCTCTTGCTTCACAACTCTAAGAGAGTACACCTTACAACTCACCAATTCAACCTTGAATGGTTTACAAAATACTCGTACAAAGACAATGATTGACACTCAGTCTATGCTCTCTATCTTCTGTACTTTTCCTTCAGGATTGATGCGCTTTATATAGCTATTTGATTTGGTCTTGGACCTGCTACAATATCTAACCTGATTTGTTATTTAAAACTGAATCTTTAAAACAAATTTTATCTCCAAATCTTTTTAAATCTTCAGCCTTTAAACACTCCTACAAATCTGCATCAAATCTGTTTGCAACAGAAAATATCTTCTCCAAGATATTCGCATCCAATAACTCTAACAGCTCTCCCAAATTCCAGCTAATACGCTTAACCCTAAAAACATCTCAAACCTGATGTTTTAATAAACTGCATATCTGATGTCATGACATCGCATGTGACATCAGACTTCAAAACTTCAACAACTTAAACACTTAACATTATCCAATGTTAAGACTCAATGTTAAGACATCACACATGTGACATCAACATTGACAAACTTTGTTTTACCAAAATTCTAGCCAATCCAAGAACTAACAGATTGATCCAAGAAACTTGATCAACAAGCTTCAATTTCATCTGAACCACAGTTAGGGTTTCGCGGGAAAAGTCAACTGTATCTTTGACTTTTGACCCAAGCATGCTCCGAAACATTGGGACATGATTCAATACACCCTATAACACCCATGGAACATGTCCATCAAGTTTGATTTAGGTCAAGGACTTGAATTCATGGAGGATCGCACAGTTTGGAATTCATCTGACAAAAAGTCAACTATGCACAAAAGTCAACTTTGACTTTTTGAGATTTTTCACAATTATGGTTCTTTGACCCTAAAATGATGTTAATGTGTGATTTGAATCATCATTCATCAAGAAAAATCATGAAAAGTGGGATAGCTTGTAAAAGGAGTAACCATAAATAACTTAGAAATTTTCTATGTTATGGAACAAAGTGGCTAGGGTACCAACTTTGGAGGATCATATCTCCTAAACCACAAGGTAATTTTCCCCCATTCGAAGCTGGATTTGTAGCTCTCATGGCCCTCTACAAAAGCTTCAACTACACCTCATTCCAATTCATCATGGATTTTTAGTTATGGTTGGATCAAAATAGCTGAAAACATGAAATGTCACTTTTTCTAACACTTAGTGAAATTTTCACTAAGTCAGAATCTGTTTCACTTTTTCCAAAAAGTAAGGGCATTTTTCACTTGGATCCCAAAAGTATCAAAACAAACTATGATCACACATATGTTGTATCATATGAGGGCTTTCCAAAATGACTAAGAACTTCACCAAACTCAATTTGAGCAAGAAGTTATGACAGTGGCAATATGCCTTGCTGCAACTGTCATAACAAGGCAGATTTGGGCATTTGGCTCGATTTGCTCAAATTTTGCAAAGGGCAAGCAACTCTATCCATCTGAACACCTCAGGGGAGACCAAGGAGGGACAAACACTGATCCTTCAGCCTCCCAAGTCCTTGGAACCAAAAGTAGCATGCCAAACCTAGAAATGCCTAAAAGAGGGACAAGACTCCAATTTTGTTTTGGGGAATTTAATGGTACACCAAGGTGGCATGGACTGAGCATTTTCCAACTGAATTCAGTCAAGGATGATCCAACAACTAGGGAACCACAGCTCTGTGCTCTAACCTCTAGTCAATGGCTAGAGGAGACTTGGATTCTCATTGATCAACATTGGCCAAACCTTTGCTGCAGTTGCCATTCACTATTGATCCCAAAACAAACTTGATCTACTATGAATATAGCTCATTTGTGCTCAGTTTGAGTACACCAAAGCCATCAAACAGATGCTTTCCTCAAAATCTCTTTCTCTAGGCAAAAATACCTTCTTTAGCAGGGTAACTCTGAGTTTTTGAGTAGAGAGCATTTCCATCACAACTCATGATACAAACACATCCAATATGTCATATCTAAGCTGTCTAAACTCTCACAAGTGACCTGTAATACCAAAATCTCAAAGTCACTTCTCAAAACCTCAAAAATAGGACTTTTGTGCATTTTTCAAGCCATGTCTTGATCCAACCACTTTCCAAACCAGATAAAACCTCAAACACACTCCAAATATCATCCTTGAACTGTCCTAAATGGTTCCCCACATCTGGAACACCATTTGAGAGAGTTGCTATTTTGGCCACTTTTGCCCCTTTTGCAAGAAAGAGCTCAAACTTGCTCCAGAGGTTTCCAGCTGATTCCAACCATCCTAAAAGCTTCTAAGGGATCATTTAAGGGTGTCCAAAGCATCAAATTATTTCTGGAACAAAGCACTTGGCAGATAGCCCAAAAAGCTCCAAAAGAGGTAAGCATCACAACTTGAACTCTTTGAAATATACATTGCTTTGAAGTCCACTAATCATACACATCTCGTACATGTTATATGTGTTGTGTTTGCACCAATTTATCATGTAATTCATGCCTGCAACAAGAGATAGCACAGAAAATGCAAATCATGGCCTATTTCAAAACCACTATCGGGTTTTTCAATAGGAGCATGATCTGAAAAAACTACCACTACCATTAGATTCCTTATGAAATTCTAGGCAAGATGCATATAAATTTTGTCCCAATCCATGGAGAAATGAGAAAGTTATGGCCTTCACGTTTCTGACCAAAATCTTGCCTTGCCTTGCCTTGGGCCATGCCAAAAACAAGGCAATCCTTGTATATTTGTGGTTGTGTTCCAATACACGGATGTATCACCACCCCAGTGGTAGGAGGTGCGCACTGCACACAAGAGGTCTGGGGTTCGAATCCCCCTCGCCCCAGATCCTCTTTTTACCACTTTTTCCTATTTTTTGTTATTTTTTCATATTATTTTTAATGATTTGAAAAATTAATAACCCACTCAATTTTAATTATTTTTTATTGGTTCTTTTTGCAAAAAATCACAAAAATGTTAAAATATTTTATTCCACAAAAAAAATTAGATTTGTTTGAATTATTTAATATAGTTAATATTTTTGTGAATAAATTCATTTTTATTATTTTTTAAACATTTTAAAATGAATATTCACCTTGAAAAATCAAAACCAAATGAGCTTTAATTCATCTTGTGATTAAGACATCATTTTTCCAACCTTAACCTAAAATCATAAGTTGTTTATTAGAACTTGTTTGGTGTTTTATCATTTTAATTAATTTTCTTCGAACAATTAAAAAATGATGAAATTAGGGTTTTGTTGATTTTCACCCTAACAAACTTTTTTCAAAACTATTTGGGCCTCTTGAGAGAGTGTAAGTCCCACCCCTATGTGAATAAACCTTTCTTAGGCCTCAGTGTATTGTATAAGTCCCGATACCGTCAAAAAGTTCGGCGCGATCGTCACCTTTTTAACAAAAACCCATGGGCTTCTCCTCGAGCTATAAGACCCATCTTTATTCATTTTAAAACTCTTTGGGCCTCTAATAGAGTGTAAGACCCATCCCTTTGTACAGAAAACCTTTCTTGGGCCTCAGTCACTTGTATAAGTCCCTGTACAAATTCAAAACAACAATGCAATCACTATTAAAATATGGGCCTCTCTTTGAGTTGTAAGCCCCAATTTCTTTTCAAAGTACTTTCTCCTTTGATTTTAAAATATACTGTTGTTTTCAAACTTTCTTTGTTGAACAACTAACAAAATAGCATGGAAGCTCTACAACCGAGTAAGTGTTTATCCGCTTTCATTTAACCGCTTTCATATATATAACTGTATTGTGGGGCTGTTTCACTGTAAATCTTCCTTCACATCCTTTTATATGCTTGTCACATATCCACTGTGTAATACTAGTATAGTTATTTAGAGTTTCCCCAGCAACTACGTCTAGCACTAGGTAAAGCCTCGTTGGTCACTCTTAAATACAAACAAAACTAGATCCCCATAGGATTCCAGATACAGTCTTCCCTCCTCTTGGGGTTAAACAATATGGAACAAAGAGAAAGGCAGTATTCTCGGTGAACCTTTTCTCAGACTGTAACCCTAGAAATTGTCAAAGGAATTCTACTCCCCAGAGTTGATATATTCTCAGTGAATGGCATCTCTTGAATTCCTTAAACCCGGAACTCTCACTAAATGATCTATTCTCTGTGAATAGCATTTCTTGAACTTTCCCGGCTTGGGACCCAAGGGCTTCTTAAAAGCATCCCCGCCTCCTCTTGGGCATTGTACAAAGACCCTTCGGCTTCTTAGAAGTTTCCACAACCTCCTCTTAGGCTTCGTATAATGATTCTTCCTCAGCGAAGATAGCCTCCTCTTGGGCTTCCTACAAATTGTCCCTTCGGCTTCTTAAAAGTTTTTCCCGCCTTCTCTTGGGCTTTGTACAAATTGTCCCGATGACCTCCTAAAGGTATAGGAACATAAATTAGTCATCTTAATAGAGCAATCTTTCAAAGGAGTCTAGATCTTTCTCCTGAAAACGTACCTCTTGGACATAATACAGAAGATAAAACTCTAGACTTGGACAGCTAATCCCCTTGAGTCTCGAAGACATTCTCAAGTTCCCTTCTAAACATAGGAAGAAACCCAGCCTCTCTCAAGAGAGTGCTCTACTTGGACCTGCCTAGGGATTTCAATAATCCTCAGCAGCAAGATAGTCTTCTCTTGGGCTTTGTACAATGATTCTCCTCAAACGTAGCTAACCTTTTCAGGCTCTCTTGTTGAGTCTACCTCCCATTTAGCCTCCGTCTTGGGCTTTGTACAAGACACACTCTCTTGTTGAGTATAAAAGATTCCCTTGTTGAGTCACCCTTTAGCCTCCGTCTTGGGATTTGTACAAGACACACTCTCTTGTTGAGTATAAAAGATTCTCTTGTTGAGTCACCCTTTAGCCTCCGTCTTGGGTATTGTACAAGACACACTCTCTTGTTGAGTATAAAAGATTCTCTTATTGAGTCACCCTTTAGCCTTCGTCTTGGGCTTTGTACAAGACACATATAAAAACACTCTCTTGTTGAGTATAAAAGACTCTCTTGTTGAGTCAAACCCTTTTAGCCTCTAATCTCGGGCTTCGTACGAGACAGAAAATCACTCTCTTGTTGAGTATAAAAGACTCTCTTGTTGAGTCAAATCCTGTTAGCCTCCATCTCGGGCTTCGTATGAGACACAAAAACACTCTTTTGTTGAGTGAACCCTTTTAGCTTCAATCTTGGGCTTTGTACAAGACAGAAAGAACATTTTTCCCCGGAAGAGTCAAACTTTCAGCCTCCTCTTAGGCTTTGTATAAGGAAATCCCCGGTTGAGTCAATCAACCTTTTAGCATCAAAACATGCCTTGCTCACAGCATACAAACATCAACGACTCCTCTTTAGAGATGACAAATTCCCTCTCAGTCAGGACCCCTTTAGCTTCATATCTTGGGCTTTGAACAAGATACAAACCACCCTTTTAGCTTCAATCTTGGGCTTGAACAAGACACCAAAACACCTTTTTCCTCCCTTAGAATAGGAGGAACTACGATCGCTCTGATTTCCCTGTGTCATTAAACAGGAATACGTAGGCATAAGATTGCAGAATCTTAGCGAGCACACTAGTCAAATACTCCAAATTCGGTACCCCCATACATCACTCAATCAGGTGCAGTATCCTAACCAAAAGTCCCCTAAACGATTTCGACACTTGCGTTCTTAAAACAAATAACCCATAGAGAGACCCCCCTTTTGATAACATCTGTAAACCAACAGTTTTGACTGTTTAAACTCAGTTTGCAAGCAGGGTTAATTGGAGACATCTATTCCCATTCCTTAATCAGCTCAATAGGATAAAAAATGAATCGAACTGTAGCACCAAAGCGATAGTGATTCAAAACCACAAAAACCGCGCTACACAACAGATTGGCCTATCAAGAATAAATCTGGAAGAATCTCAGGATCAAAGAGAGTTTGCTGCTCCAAAAGTCTATACTGTCTTAAAATGTGGAGGGTGATAGGAATTCTAGGATGTTCTATGCATCGTTAAAGCACCGAGTTAGATAGAATACTATCACAACCATTCGTGTTGGTGAAGATCTGCTGGATAATCCTGGAGGGATTAAGATAGCTGCTTTGGAGTTTTTTAAAGATAAGTTTAAGCGCCCTAATTCTGTAAGGCTGAATCTGGTGTTACAGGACTGCGTTAAGCTTAGTATCGAGGAAAGGTATGGTCTTGATGAGGAGTTTACAACTGAGGATATCGGGGGGGGGGGGGGGGGGGTTATTTTCAATAATGTTGGTAACAAGGCTCCCGACACAGATGGTTTTACCCTTCGCTTCCTTAAACTCTGTTGGGATACTATTGGTGGTGAGTTTTCCGATTGTGTTCTGGAGTTCTTTAGGACATGTTTCTTACCTAAAGTCTTCGTTTCATCTTTTATTACTTTGGTGCCAAAGGTGGACAATCCTCTTTGTGTCGAGGATCTTAGGCCTATTAGTCTGGTGGGTTGTATTTCGAAAGACATTACGAAGCTTATGGCTAAGAGGTTGAGGTGTGTGATTAATAAGCTTGTCTCTTTTTCTCAATCAACTTTCATCCTGGGTAGGCACCTTCATGACGGTGTGTTGGTTGCTAATGAAATTCTGGATATGGCGAAGAGAAAGAAAAGAAAATGTATGTTATTTAAAGTTGACTTCGCCCATGCCTACGATTGTGTCGAGTGGGATTTCCTCGATAATGTTCTCGTTGCTATGGGCTTTGGGCCTAAATGGCTTTGTTGGATGAAAGGTGTGGTGAATATTAATCATTTGTCGGTTTTGATGAATGGTAGTCCAACGGCGGATTTCAAGGCGTCTAGAGGTTTGAAGCAAGGTGACACGTTATCGCCGCTTCTGTTTGCTTTGGTTGTAAAAGGGTTGGCTATTTTGATTAAGAGAGCTTTTAATTTAGGTTTACTATCCAGTTTCAAGTTCAATGAGTTCGAGACTTGCTTCAGTTTGCGGACGAAACTCTCCTCATTTCTGATGGTGCTAACTCTAACTTGTGGACGATTAAAGAGATCTTGAGGGGTTTTGAGATGGTGTCTGGCCTAAAAATAAATTTTGCGAAAAGCTGTTTGTACGGTGTTGGGTTGGATCAAGAGTATATTCAGGTTGCTCGCATATTTCTCTTTTGTAAAACTGGTGTTGTTCCATTTAATTTCTTAGGAATACATGTTGGTGGAAATCCTAGGACAATTGATTTCTGGAAACCGGTTATATCCTATTTGAAGAACAAATTGTCGTATTGGGTCGGGAGGAGTTTATCGATAGGAGGGAGAGTTCTTTTGCTGAATTCGGTTCTCGTTAACTTGCCTATTCACCTTATGTCTTTCTTCAAAATGCCTAGAAAAGTTGTTAAGATCATAGTAGTAATTCAAAGAAGATTTTTGTGGTCAGGCTCTTATTCGAAGGCTTCTATTGCATGGGTTAGCTGGAAAAGAATTTGTTTGCCGAAGGATAGAGGAGGGTTAGGTATTAAACATGTGAAATTGTTCAATAAGGCCCTGTTAGCTAAGTGGTTATGGAAATTCATCCAAACGGGGTCTGATATTTGACGTCCTCGTTTGTTGTCCCAGTATGGTAGGTTGTCTATTTTGGTTTTTTCAGCTGATGGTCATGTTTCTCTGTTATTTCGTTAATTTTGTGGTAGGCATTTATTTTGCTAAAACTATTCTAGCAGCAAGATGTTGTAACAAGATGTTCTAATTTGCTGCATTCAACATGTCGAATGAAGATGTCCCATACTGGCTCATAGGACATCGCGTCTGAATTCAGTTTAAAAGAAGATTCTGTTGCTGTTAATTGTTACTGAATATTCTATGAATATTTGGTTATCCTATGTGGCATCCAAAGTATTTTTGGATTGCGTTTTTGTGTTGGTTTTTGGATTTTCAGCGCTTTCTAATTATGGAGACATATTAGGAAACTTTAGATTGAAGACCTATTTTGTTGGAGTTTATTTTGCAGATTTGTGAGCAGTCTCTTTGCTGCGTTTTTGAAGCCCAATCCAGTCCAGATTTAATGTTATATATTGACTGGTGTAAACCTAGTTTAGGTGTGGAACTTACGTGTGTTTTTGTTAGGGTTTTCGAGTGTATTTTGTGAGCCTAACTGGTATCATTCTGATAACAGTATAAGGAATGGTTTTTGTGTTGTAAGTTCTGTCAGTTACTCATAAGCTTTTAAGCATTGAGTTTCTTGTGTGTCAATTCTCATAAGCTTTGAAGTATTGAGAATTGTGTGTTTTGAAAGTGTGACTTTCGTCTTGTTACTTGTGTTGAAAGGAACCAATCACGGGTTGTGGTTGTAGAGGGATTTGAGGAGGGCCTCATACCTAGGTGAGTCTTAGGTAGAAGTCATAGGAAGGGTAGTGATTAAGTGAGCTGATTATAATATGGTTTGGTTATTGTATGATCTGTGAATTGATACTATCGTATATTGGTTTCGTCCCTGGCTTGGTAGCCCCCAGAGTAGGATTGTTGATCCGAACTGGGTAAACATATCACTGTGTTCTTTACTTTCTGCACTATTATTATTATTGTTATCTTGTTCATTGTGTTGGATATCAGTGTCTCAACATCTGTGTAGGACATCTGATATCTATGTCAGAATTTCAATTGGTATCAGAGCTTGCACCCTTGTTTGGTTCTGGGTGAGATTCAGGGAAGGTACTTTCTGGTACAATGGACAAGGATGAAGGATTTTTGAACAAACCACCTCTGCTTGATGGTTCCAACTATGACTATTGGAAACCGAGGATGATAGCATTCATCACATCCATGGATGATCAAGCATGGAAAGCTGTTATAAAAGGACGGGAACCCCCAAAGGTTAAAGATGGAAAAGGTACCCCTACTGATGTGGTGAATGAAGAGGAAGACTGGGATGATGCAGACTACAAAGGGTCCGTGGGAAATTCCAAAGCCATGAATGCATTGTTTAATGGTGTCAATAAGAATATCTTCAGGTTGATTGAACATTGCACCATTGCAAAAGAGGCGTGGGAAGTCTTGAAGGTTGCTCATGAAGGGACTTCAAAGGTGAAGATGTCAAAACTTCAGCTTCTCACTAGCAAGTTTGAGGGTTTGAAGATGAAGGAGGATGATAGCATTCATGATTTTCACATGAACATTATTGAGATAGCTAATGCCTCAAGTGCCCTAGGTGAAAAGATGTCTGACAGCAAACTGGTCAGAAAAATCCTCAAATCTCTACCTAAGAGATTTGACATGAAAGTGACTGCTATAGAGGAAGTTCAGGATATAGACAAGATGAAAGTGGATGAACTTGTGGGATCTCTTCAAACATTTGAATTAGGGATCAGTGAAAAGTCTGAAAAGAAGAAGAGCATAGCTTTTGTGTCAAATGCGGGTGACTCAGAAGATGAAGGTGACATGGTCAGAGATGAAGGGGTGTCTAAAGATCTAGTATTGCTTGGAAAACAATTTAACAAAGTGTTGAAAAGGATTGACTGGAAGTCGAGAGCAAATGCTCAGAACAAGTCACTCGACATCAGTAAAAACCAGGATGGAGGCAGAAGGTCCAGAACTGAAGAAAACTCCAATCAAGGGAAGAGAGTTCAGTGTTTTGAATGTGAGGGATTTGGGCACATAAAGACTGAGTGTCCCACGTATCTCAAAAGGCAGAAGAAGGGCTTATCTGTGTCTTGGTCAGAAGGAGAGTCTGAGAGTGATCTTGAAGAAGAATCAGCAAAATTGGTGACAGCCTTGACCGGGATATGTAAGGCTGATGGAGAAACTACTTGTGAGTCTGACTCTGAGAAAGAATCTTATATTGGAGAACTCACTAAGGAAGAAGTCTTCACCGAGTTCTCAGAGTTGTGTATCAAGAATGAAGAAAGGTGCCAGATAATATTAGAACAGAAGCTTCTGATAGCTCGACTAGTAGCTGAGAAGGAAGAACATCTATCAATCATTGCTGATTTGAAAGAGGAGGTTGTATGGCAAAAGTCAAAACTTGACAATATGACCAAATCTATAAGAATGCTGAACAATGGTACCATGCAGCTGGATGAGATTCTTCAGACTGGGAAAGATGCTGGAAATGTGCAAGGCCTTGGTTTTAACAATCAAGCAGAGAACTACAAGAAGCCTGTATTAAAGTTTGTTCCTCAGGAAATAAAGCAAGAAGAGGGGATGTCAAATCACATGTTTTGACATCAGATGAAGCATCAGAAAAGAGTAAGTAGTTCAAAGTATAAACCATGGAGATGTCATTACTGTGGAAAGATTGGTCACTTAAAGTCCTTTTGCTACAAGTTGCACGGCTATCCCAAAACTGCTCATCAACAAAATAAAGGACAGAGTTGGGCTAAAGTGGAGAGAAGATGGACTCCTAGAAATATGATGGCGGTCTCATAGCACATACCTCTCTTAGAGCATCAGCAAGGGAAGATTGGTACTTTGACAGTGGTTGTTCAAGACACATGACTGGTGTGAAGAAATTCTTGTCAGATATCAAGCCTCACTCCACCAATTATGTCACTTTTGGGGATGGATCAAAAGGTGAAATAAAAGGTGTTGGAAAGCTGGACTACACAGGACAACCAAATCTGGATCGTGTTCTATTTGTCAAAGGGCTGACCGCAAATTTGATAAGTATAAGCCAACTGTGTGATGTAGGACTCAAAGTAAATTTCACAAAATCTGAATGTCTAGTAACCAATGAGAAAGATGAAGTTGTTATGAAGGGAACCAGGTCTAAGGACAACTGCTATCTGTGGAATCCTCAAGAATTGGAAAGTTTGCCTACCTGTTTGATGTCAAAGGAAGATGAAACCAAAATGTGGCATCAGAAATTGGGTCACTTACACTTGAAAGGGATGAAGAAAGTTATGTCAAGTGAAGCTGTTAGAAGTATTCCCAAGCTGAAGATTGGTGAGGATATAATATATGGTGAATGTCAAGTTGGGAAGCAAACAAGGGTGTCACACAAGAGGCTTCAACATCTTACCACAACTTCTAGAGTTCTGGAACTGCTTCACATGGACTTAATGGGACCTATGCAGGTTGAAAGTCTTGGTGGGAAGAAGTATGCCTATGTTGTCGTTGATGATTACTCCAGATTCACCTGGATAAGCTTTATCAGAGAAAAGTCTGAAGTATTTGCAGCCTTCAAAGAGTTGTGTCAATGGATTCAACGGGAAAAGGATTGTGGTGTTGTTCGAATCAGAAGTGACCATGGTAAAGAATTCGAAAATAGCAGGTTTGAAGAGTTTTGCTTATTTGAAGGAATCACTCATGAATTCTCATCACCGATCACTCCTCAGCAGAATGGTCTGGTGGAACGCAAGAATAGGACTATACAAGAGTGTGCAAGGGTCATGATTCATGCCAAAAAGCTTCCATATCATTTTTGGGCTGAAGCCATGAATACCGCTTGCTATATACACAATAGGGTGACTATCAGATCAGGTACTTCTGTCACACTTTATGAGCTATGGAAAGGTAGAAAGCCAAATGTGAAGTATTTCCATGTGTTTGGGAGTAAGTGCTATATCTTGGCGGATCGTGAGCAGAGGCGAAAGATGGATCCTAAGAGCGAGGAAGGGATATTTTTGGGATACTCTACAAACAGTAAAGCATATAGGGTATTTAATTCCAGAACTAAGGTGATGATGGAATCCATAAATGTGGTGGTTGATGACTCTGGGAAAGACGAAGATGTCCCAGATGATGTTGGAGCATGCCTTCCCATGAACAATGAAATCTCACAAGACATTGAGTCTGTAGAAAATAATGCTCATGAAACCGACACTAGACCTGAGAATGAAGAGGTAGAGGATGCTAACAGGGGACCCTCTATAAGGATTCAGAAGGATCACCCTAAGGAATTGATTATTGGAAATCTGAATGAAGGTGTAAGAACCAGAACGAGGGAGGCTGTGTCAAATGCATGCTTTGTTTCAAAGATTGAACCAAAGAATGTCAAAGAAGCATTGACAGATGAGTTCTGGATAAGTGCTATGTTAGATGAGCTTTGTCAATTCAAGAGGAATGAAGTCTGGGAACTGGTACCCACGACCAGCAGGAACAAATGTGATTGGAACAAAATGGGTTTATAAGAATAAGTCTGATGAACAAGGAGTTGTTACCAGGAACAAAGCCAGATTAGTTGCTCAAGGATACACACAGATTGAAGGGGTAGACTTTGATGAAACATTTGCTCCTGTGGCTCGATTGGAATCCATCAGATTGCTGCTAGGAGTGGCATGTTTGTTGAAATTCAGATTGTTTCAAATGGATGTCAAGAGTGCCTTTCTGAATGGCTATCTTAATAAGGAAGTCTATGTTGAGCAGCCTAAAGGGTTTGTGGATCCAAATATTCCTGGTCATGTTTTCAAGCTAAAGAAAGCTTTGTATGGGTTGAAACAAGCTCCACGAGCTTGGTATGAAAGGCTGACTGAGTTCTTAGTCAACCATGGATACAGGAAGGGTGATATTGATAAAACACTTTTTGTCAAGGAGAAGGATGGGAAACTAATAATTGCTCAGATTTATGTAGATGATATTGTGTTTGGTGGGATGTCGGATGAAATGGTCCAACATTTTGTCAACCAAATGCAGTCTGAATTTGAGATGAGCTTGGTAGGTGAATTGACTTACTTCCTTGGATTACAAGTCAAGCAGATGGAAGATTCCATTTTTATTTGTCAGAGCAAATATGCGAGGAATATTGTGAAGAAGTTTGGACTGGATAATGCCAAGCATAAGAGAACTCCTGCTCCTACTCACTTAAAGTTATCCAAAGATGAAAAGGGAGTGAATGTTGAACAAAGTTTATACAGAAGCATGATTGGCAGTCTGCTGTATCTTACAGCAAGTAGGCCAGACATAACATTTGTTGTTGGTGTGTGTGCAAGATACCAAGCAGAACCCAAGGTCAGTCACATCAATCAAGTTAAGAGAATTCTTAAGTATGTGAGTGGTACATGTGATTATGGGTTGTTGTACTCCCATGACTCAAGTTCCATTTTAGTAGGATACTGTGATGCTGATTGGGCTGGAAGTGCTGATGATAGGAAGAGTACCTCTGGAGGATGTTTCTTTTTGGGAAATAATCTTATTTCATGGTTTAGTAAGAAGCAAAATTCTGTTTCTCTTTCTACTGCTGAAGCTGAGTACATAGCAGCTGGAAGTAGTTGTGCTCAATTGGTGTGGATGAAGCAAATGCTATCTAAGTATAATGCCACACAAGATGTCATGACATTATTTTGTGACAACCTGAGTGCTATTAATATTTCTAAAAATCCTATTCAACATAGCAGGACTAAGCACATTGATATCAGACATCACTTCATCAGAGAACTTGTGGAGGACAAAGTCATAACTCTTGAGCATGTGAGCACAAAAAATCAGCTTGCAGACATATTTACCAAGGCTCTGGATGCAGTTCAGTTTGAAAACCTGAGGAGCAGACTTGGGGTTTGCGTTCATGACGAACTATAGCAATTAATGTTCCTTCTGGCTACCAGATTGGAAAGATTAAAGGAGGTTCTGGTAATGCAGTGTGTGGATGAGGTTATAAAGAGGAAAATGCTAAAGTTTGTACATGACACTTGGTCATGTGATGTGGTGTGCATCTACTCTCTGATGCTATTTATTCTGGTCTATGACTTGACCATTTCTCAAATTTTAATAACTGTTCTACTTGCCTTTGTCATATTTCTGGCTAAAAAGGGGGAGTAGTGTGCTTGTGTGTGTTGTGCTTGTGCTGGTGCTGCAGCTGAGGGGGAGAATGTGGAATGTTTGTGTTGCTGCAGTTGAGGGGGAGTTTTCTGTTGCTGCAGTTGAAAGGGTGTATTTTTTGTTGCTTTGCTGGATTTTTTGTGTGTGTTGGTATTTCGCTGCTGTCTCTGATATGGATTTTTTGCTTGTGCTTCTTTGCAAGATTTATTTGGTGTGTAGTTTTAGCCAAAATAAGCCAAAGGGGGAGATTGTTATTTCGTTGATTTTGTGGTTGGCATTTATTTCGCTAAAACTATTCTAGCAGCAAGATGTTGTAACAAGATGTTCTAATTTGCTGCATTCAACATGTCGAATGAAGATGTCCCATACTGGCTCATAGGACATCGCGTCTGAATTCAGTTTAAAAGAAGATTCTGTTGCTGTTAATTGTTACTGAATATTCTGTGAATATTTGGTTATCCTATATGGCATCCAAAGTATTTTTGGATTGCGTTTTTGTGTTGGTTTTTGGATTTTCAGCGCTTTCTAATTATGGAGATATATTAGGAAACTTTAGATTGAAGACCTATTTTGTTAGAGTTTATTTTGCAGATTTGTGAGCAGTCTCTTTGCTGGGTTTTTGAAGCCCAATCCAGTCCAGATTTAATGCTATATATTGATTGGTGTAAACCTAGTTTAGGTGTGGAACTTATGTGTGTTTTTGTTAGGGTTTTCGAGTGTATTTTGTGAGCCTAACTGGTATCATTCTGATAACAGTATAAGGATTGGTTTTTGTGTTGTAAGTTCTGTCAGTTACTCATAAGCTTTTAAGCATTGAGTTTCTTGTGTGTCAATTCTCATAAGCTTTGAAGTATTGAGAATTGTGTGTTTTGAAAGTGTGACTTTCGTTTTGTTACTTGTGTTGAAAGGAACCAATCACGGGTTGTGGTTGTAGAGGGATTTGAGGAGGGCCTCATACCTAGGTGAGTCTTAGGTAGAAGTCATAGGAAGGGTAGTGATTAAGTGAGCATATTATAACAGAATTTGGTTATTGTATGATCTGTGAATTGATACTATCGTATATTGGTTTCGTCCCTGGCTTGGTAGCCCCCAGAGTAGGATTATTGATCCGAACTGGGTAAACATATCACTGTGTTCTTTACTTTCTGCACTATTATTATTATTGTTATCTTGTTCATTGTGTTGGATATCAGTGTCTCAACATCTGTGTAGGACATCTGATATCTGTGTCGGAATTTCATTCTCCATCCAAAGTCTCTATAAGGATGAGGAACATTCTTGCTGCATGTGTTTTTTCTGAGACTGTTTTCTTCAGCAAATCCATTTCTATCATTGTGGGCGAAGGTTTGATGGTCCCCTTCTGGACCGTGAACTGGTTTGGCCATGTTCCTTTGTGCAATCGTTTTTGTAATCTATTCGAAGCTTCTTCAACAAAGGACTGAATGATTGCTGACATGGGGGATTGGGTTGATGGAGTTTGGTGCGGATTGTTTATGTACCATAAATACACTATGTATGATAACAGCGATCAAGACTTGCATATTTTGGTGCGTTTGCTGCAGCCTGTGAGTCCTTTGGTTGGGACTGCTGATACTTGGAGATGGTTGCTAGATGATAGCAGCAACTATTCTATTAGAGCTATGTATAATACAGTGTCGGGGTCAATGGAAGGGCATAATCTTGCTGTTCAGGAGCAGACTATCCTTGACATCTTGTGGAATACGAAGCTGCCGCTAAAAATCCAAATTTTTACGTTGAGGATGGTGATTAACAGACTGTCTACTCGGATATATCTATCAGATAAAGGTATCATAGTCTCCAACCATGATAAGGTGTGCATTTTATGTTTCTTGAATGATGAGGATACCTCACACGTGTTCTTTTCTCGTCCTAAAGCTCGTTTAGTTTGGACTAAAGTGTTTAATTGGGTTGGTTTGTCCACGTTTGATGGGAGTAATTGTTGCGAGCACGTTTTGAAGTGGTTTTTGAAGATGAAAGAAAGGTGTAAGGACCAATTCATATGCTCAATTTGGTTCATTGCTTGTTGGGTCCTATGAAATACTAGGAATAATATCTTATTTAACGACGAAGTTTGTAATATTGAGACTATTTTTCATCGTGTTGTTTTGTTATCTTGGTGTTGGTTAGCGATTAAGAAATCTCGTAAGATTTATAGTCTATAAGAGTGGACTAAATTCCCGTTGGATTTCTAGTAGTTGTCCGGTGAGTCTCCTTCTTTTGTAGTTGTTCGAGCCGGAGAATCCCTTTTTCTCCCTTATTGAATTCCATTGCTTATAAAAAAAAACGCCACTGCCATTTACCTAGAATAACTAGGTTAACTAAGGAGAGGACGTGAACTCCAAAACCACCACTTATTTTTGGTTTACAAACATCCACTCTAATTTATTTTTCAATTTTCTTTCGTGAACAAACATAAAGATTCGACAGATGAAATTTCTATTTTCTCAATTTTAATTAATAAAATCTATTATATATTTTGAAGTTTTGTTGGTCCATTTTTTAAAAATAATTATTTGACCGATCAAATAGCCAATTTTGGGTGGGAAACGGCGGAATTCTGATTTGATCGATTCAACCAATTGTTTATGGCCGGTGTTTAAAACATTGCTCTCAATTTTTTTACATGTCCTTTTAAAAAATTTTACACATAAAAAGACAATAAAAAAATTTGTTACTATTAATACTATTATTACTCTTTTTTTTATAATACCTTTAACTATTTGATATTCCATTTCATCAATTTATTAAAATAAATAGTAATACAAAAAAAAGAAAGCAAACGTGAGAGTGAGAGAGAGAGAGAGACGACGGCAACGAGGAGCAGAGGAAGAGCTTATATTTCTTCTCATTTAGTGAATGACCAGCAAAAAAAGAGCACATAGGAACCTCAGTTGATCTCAACTTTAGTTGATCTCAACTGACACCCAATTAAATATTTAAGAAAATATGGATTATTATAGATAGTATTATCCTGGGACTATAGGGTTTTACGATCTCTTTCTGGGATCATCGAGTTTTTCCTCCATCCTAGTTCGACCTAGTGTAGATTCCGTGTTATCTTCGGCTTAAATTCCTAGCTTTCGAGTTTAGGGGCCTTGGTAATACGTTAGTGTACTTCTGGGTTGGAATGGATTGGGAGAGGGTCGGCAGGAAGGTGAGAAGGGGAAGAAGTGGAGGGTTCTCAGTTTGGAAGGAGAACAAAGGCAAGGGAGCGGCGAAAGGGGAACCAACGTCCTCCTTCTTTGTTACTGAGTTCCCTGAATCGATGAATGCTAAAGATCTGTTTGAAGAGTTTATGGTCCATTGAGTAATATCAGAAGTTTTCATCTCAGTGAGAAGAGACAAGCGAGGAAAAAGATTCGGCTTTGCAAAGTTCTGGAAAGTCCATGATCCTCGTATCCTGGCGATTAATCTTGATAGTATCATCTTGGGAGGCAAAAATATCTTTGTTAATATCCCCAGATTCAATTCAAAGAGTAATCAGCCTTATCCAGTCAGAGAAATTCAGAAGAAGAACTCTTGTCATCCTGGCCAAGGTAGAAGATTCGAGATTCCTTACAAGGCTGAGAGAACTTATGCTAATGTAGTAGGGATGGTTGATATTAAGGACAAGGGGAGGGATTCAGGCGGTGGCAACTGTATTTCTCTAGAGGAGGATAGAACCTGTGTGGAGAAGTTTAAAAGGTTGAGAGTGGGAGTAGTGATGGAGGACGGAAACGCCTACAATATTCAGAGGAATCTAAATGAAGAGGGCTTTTTCAACATTAAGGCCTCTAAAAAATGTGATGTGGAATTTGTGTTTGCTGGATTGAGAAGATTTATTTATTTCCTTCAAACTAGAAAAGTAAAGGACATGAACGAACAGGCATGTAAGGAACTTTGAGTTTTATGGGATAAAATTGAAAAATTTAAATTTGATCTTACTTGGTTAAAGCCTCATGTTCAATATGCTTTGGGAATGGAGAGATTTGTGGAGAAAGCTATGGAAGTTGAGAAATTGAATGATAAGTTGGTGGTTTTAGAACTTGAAACAATGAGGCTAAAGGAAATGCTGATTTGTTCTGAGATAAGTTTTGATGTTGAGAGACAGATGTTGAAAGGAAAAAAGGGTCAAAGAAATAGGTTTAACTTATGATTTGGGATGTGGTACTTGGAAAGGATAAATCTTTTCTACATAGATTGATTTCAATGTCTTTAATCTTTATCTTTAAATTATGAGTATTGCTAGTTTTCAGTGTTTATCTTTTAAAAGATATGATTAAAAAGTTATTAGTCATCAATTTTGTAAATTGTTTGGACACATTACTAGTACTCCTATTTCTCATAATAAATAAATAATTTATTTATGTTATGCATTTTTCTTAAAAAATAATTAGATATATTAATTTTAAGGATAATCCTAATATGTGCTCTACATACACATGTTAAGAGTTAAATAAAGAAACTTTTTTTTTTAAATTGTGCATTGTTTTAGTTAAATGTTGATAATTAGTTTTTTTTATTAATTTTTCAAACATAAATTTTCTATTTTTAGGTTTGTTTTTTTTTTTTTTATAATCAAGACCTTCAATAGAAAGGAGTACTACGGTTACTCCAACCCAACACAAAACAATGCAAGTTAAACTACGATAGAAAATTACACGGGTAATTATACCACTCGTAATAATTACACCGAATTACCCTATTACTACCGTGACCAAGTCACCACCAAGAACAACAAACTATTCTATGAGACATGACTTTCGGGTCGCCTACTTTGTCGCTAAAAATGATTCGGTTTCGGGACGTCCAAATGCACCAACACGATGTACCTCAAATCAGACACGCGAATTTACTTGAGCAATTTTCTCTCGCACTAATATACCACTTCAATAAGAATTCACAACAGTTATCTTCAATAACGTTCAAAAACCCCATCCAATTCAAATTGTGCATTAAAAGAGGGTAATCATAACTTCTCACCCTCAGTTATCTCTCTCTCTCTCTCTCTCTCTCTCTCTCTCTCAATTCTCATCTTTCACTCTTCACATCCTAACTTTCTCCACCATTGTTCACCAAACTTGTGGTTTCTTGTTCCAACATTTGGCATGAAGAGTTTGGTTCTGATCCACAAACACCTAGTTGTCATACCCCAAATTTTGACCACAAAGATTTCCCATCATTGTGCAAATCATTGCCACAATATGGATGTGCCATCCTGCCTCATCAGTCTCCCCGAAGATGGGTGAGCATTCACCACAACCAAGAATTAGGGTTTTGAGCCCTCTCAGAGAACTTAGACAAAGGATCAATCAAGGAATGACATGATCTTCAACTTGTCTAACCTCCCAAACACTATAAAAGATCAAGAGGTCTCCCACATCAAGAATCAAGCACAAAGTTGCAACATTCCAAGTGGATCAAGCCTCAAGATCGCCAGTGTCACCAAATTAGGGTTTTGGTCGACTGAGGCCTCCAGATGAAATTTTTTATCTGGGAATGAGCCAATGCCTCAAAGCACAACCCAAGGTACTCCAAGGGACCTCATGGACCCAATCATCAAGTCAATTTAGCTTTAGAGGAAGCATTCATCAAAAATAAAGATTAGGGTTTCTTGACCTAATTCACCCCTAAGTTGACTTTTGGGACAAAACATGAGCCAAGACCTCAAGAAATGATTTGAGGGCCTCCAATACACCACATTGATCCATTTGCAACAATACATTGGCCCAGGAAGCTTGATTCACAAGTTTCAATTTCATCTGGACCACAATTAGGGTTTTGAGGAAAAAGTCAACTGTACCTTTGACTTTTGACCAAGACATGTTCCCAAACCTTGGGACATGATTCAATATACCCTTTAACACCTATGGAATCCATCCATTAGGTTTAATTTAGGTCAAGGACTTGATTTCACAAAGGATCACACAGTTTGGATTTCATCCGATAAAAAGTCAATTGTGCACAAAATCAAGTTTGACTTTTTGGAATTTTTCATAAATATGATTCCCCTAAGTCCAAAACAATGTTAATGTGTGACATTGATCATCATCCATCAAGAAAAATCAAGAAAAGTGAGGATTCTTGCAAAAGGGGCAACCTTGAGAAACCAAAATTTTTCTAAGTTATGGAATAAAAGTGGTTTTGGTACCAACTTCCAAGGACCATAACTTGAGATCCAAGCAACCATTTTGGGTGATCCAAAGCTGGATTTGTAGGTCTTGCTACACTCTACAAAAGCTTCAACTACCTCAGACTCGAATTCTTTATGGATTTTGAGTTATGGATTGATCAAAATCACAAAAACATGAAAATGACACTTTTTTAGTGAAAATCTGCCTAAGTTACCAGCCTTGAACATCAATGTTCATGAGGTTTTTTCAGTTGGATCCAAATAGTTTCAAAACAAACGATGATCACACATGTTTTGTATCATATGAGGGCTTTCTAAAAAGCACTAGAGCCTCCCATAATTCAACCTGAGCAGGGAGATATGAATCCCTCAAAACCACCATTTCCAACTGTTCCAAGCAAGGCAGATTTTGTGCATTTGCTCGATTTGGCAAATTTGAACAACTCCAAGCCTTGTCATCCATTTGGACACATCTGAGGATAAAACAAAAGGAGAATGATCTGATCCCCAAGCCTCTAAAGTCCAAGAATCTACATTAGCCATAACAAACCCAAAAAGGCTAAAGAGGTGCCAAGACTCCAATTTTGTTTCAATGCATTTAATGGATACACCAAGGTGGCATGGACTGACACATTCCTAACTGAATGAGTCAAGGATCAGCACTGAATCAAAGGACCATAGGCCTGTGCCCTAACCTCAAGTCAATGGCTAGAGGAGACTTGAGATTCCAGTTGATCACAATTGGCCGCAGGCCTGTTGTAGTTGCCACACACTATTGCAGCTAAAACAAACTTGTTACACTATAAATAGAGCTCATTTGTGCTCAATTTGAGTACACCAAAGCACTACAACACTTGCTTTCCTCAAAATCTCTTTCTTTAGGCAAAAATGTCGTCTTTTGCAAGGTATCTCTGAGTTTTTGAGTTAGAGAGCAATTCCACCACAGCTCATGAACCTAACACCTCTAATATGTTGTATCTAAGCTGTTCAAACACTCACTTGTGACCTGAAACCAAAATCACAAAGTCCACTTCCGAAACCTCAAAATTGGACTTTTATGCATTTTTCAAGCCATGCCTTGATCCAGTCACTTCCAAAACCAAACAAAGCCTCAAACACACTCCAAATATCATCCTTAAACTGTCCCAAATGGTTCCCCTCATCTGGAACACCATTTAAGAGAGTTGCCATATTGGTCACTTTTTCCCCTTTTGCAAGAAAGTGCCAAAACTTGTTCCTGGGGATTCCATCTGGTTCTAGTAATCCTAAAAGCTTCTAAGGGATCAATTGAGAGTGTCCAAAGCATCAAATTACTTCTGGCACAAGGGACTTGGCAGATAGCACAAAAAGCTCCAAGAGGTAAGTGCATGACAACTTGAACTCTTTGAATTATGCATTCCTTTGATGTCCATTGATCATAAACATCTCATACATGTTGTATATGTTGTGTTTGAACCAATTTACCATGTAATTCTTTCCTGTACCATGAGATAGCATAGAACATGCAAAAATAGGCCTATTTTGAAACCACTATCGGATTTTGAGAAGGAAACATTTCCTGAAAATTCCAAGCATGAAATTCTAGGTCAGATGCACCTAAATTTTGGCCCAATCCATGGAGAAATGAGAAAGTTAGAGGCTTCACATAAATTGCCCAAAAGCTTGCCTTGCATTGCCTTACCCAGGCCTATAAACAAGGCATGCCTTATGAATTAATGGGGTGGTTTTGATACACGGATGTATCACCTCCCTAGTGGTAGCGCGCATGTGTGTTTGTTGCCAAGGTCATGGGTTCAAACCCCACCCATACCATTTTGCCATTTTTCTATGTTTTTGCTATTTTTTTTCCATATTTTCATGTTTTATTAATTAATTCAAAAATTAATTTCTCTCTCAATTTTAATTATTTTTTGTTGGTTCTTTTTTTAAAAATTCCCAAAAATGTTAAAATATTTTATTCCATGAAAATTTCACCAAAATTTTATTTATTTCATATATTTGATATTTTTTTAAAGAATTATATTTATATTTGTTTTTAAACATTAAAAATATTTCTTTCTCTTGGTTTTACAAAATTCAAATGATTTTTAAATCATCCCATGAATGAAACATGATTTTCCAAATATAAATCCAATATCACAACTTCTTTTTCACATGTTTGATTATTTTAATTGAATTTTTATTCAATTAAAATACATTTTAAAACCAAAAATTAGGGTTTTGATCACTATCACCCTAACAAATCTTTTTTCAAACAACTTTGGGCCTCTAGTAGAGTGTAAGACCCATTCCCTTGGTACATAAATAATTTTGGGCCTCAGTCATTGTATAAGTCCCGATACGATTTTAAAATCTCGGTGCGGTCGTTGCCTTTTAAACAAAAATCATTTGGGCCTCTCCTTGAGTTGTAAGCCCCATCACTTGTATATTTAATAAACTTTGGGCCTCTAATATGGTGTAAGATCCATTCCTTGTAAATAAAAACCTTTTTGGGCCTCTAATATGGTGTAAGACCCATTCCTTGTAAATAAAAACCTTTTTGGACCTCATTCATTGTATAAGACCCACTGTATTTTCAAAATCTCGGCGCGATCATCGCTTTTTCAAAACATTTTCATCTGGGCCTATTCTTGTATTGTAAGTCCCATTTCTTCTCTTTTTCAAACCTTTAGGCCTCTCCCTGAGTTGTAAGACCCATCCCTCTGTACATAAAACCTTTTTTGGGCCTCAGTCATTGTATAAACCCCAGTACAGTTTACAAAACAACAATACGATTGCTGTTTCTCATCTGGGCCTCTCCTTGAGTATAAGCCCCAACAATCCTTTCAAAAACAACTTCCCCTTTGATTTAGGTTCAAACTCATAGTTGTTATCAAAACTTTCTTTAATTTCTTGAACAACTAACCATACAACTGTTACAAAGGAAGCTTGCTCGCCTGTAAGTTTTTATCTGCTTTCTTTACGTGCTTTCATATATATATATATATATATATATATATATATATATATATATATAACTGTATTGCTGGAAGCTTGCTCACCTGTAAGTCCTTCTTTCATATCCTTTTAAATACTTGTCATATATCAACTGTATATATACTTGTATATCTGTTTAGGGTTTTCCCCGACAACTGGTCTAGAACTAGGTAAAGCCAGTTGGTTACTATTAAATACAGCCAAAACTTGATCCCCATAGGATTTCCAGATACAATCTTGACTTCTCTCGCGCTTAAACAATATGGAACAAAGAGAAAGGCATTATTCCCGGTGAAAATTTTCTCAGACTGTCACTATTAGAAATTGTCAAAGAAGTTCATTTACCCCAGAGAGGATTAATTCCCGGTGAAACCTCTCTTGAATTTATTCAAACCCTAGAACTGTTCACTAAAGAAAAGATTATTCTCGATGAAACTTTTCTTGAACTCTTCTTAAGTTTGGACCCACAGGCTTCTTAAAAGCCACCCCGCCTCCTCTTGGACTTTGTACAAGGACCCTCCGGCTTCTTAGAAGTTCTCATGCCTTCTCTTGGGCTTAATACAAGGACCCTGAAGACCTCTTAAAGGTATAAGACAGAACTTAGTCATCCTTTGCTAGAGCAGTCTTTCTAGAGTCAAAACCTCAGACTAATTTAGGGTTGATTCTCATCCCTTAAAATACCTGCCTCCTCTTGGGCATCATACAAAGATAAAACTCTTTCATACCAGTAGACTTGGACAGTCTAATCTCCTCTTGGATCTCAAAGACATTCTCAAGTTCCTTACCAACACAGGAAAAAACCATGGTCATTTGATCAATCCCCAGTAGATTTAAAACCCATGGGTCCTAAAACCCAGTCTTTTATCCTAAATTCCCCCAGGCAGGGTCAGTTTATCATCAGTATAACACTATCCCAAATCAGAACCTCAAGGCATCTGATACCTCAACTCTTATGTAAACCCTCAGCAATAGTTGATCCCCCGACTTGGACCTGCCTCTGGATCTCAACAATCCTCAGCAGAAGACATCCTCCTCTTAGGATTTGTATAAAGATTTCTTTCTTTGTTCTTTCCCAGTAAAGATAGCCTCCTCTTAGGCGTTGTATAATGATCATTCCTTTCCTCAGCACAATTAGCCTCCTCTTGGGCTTTGTACAAAGATTTTCCCCAGCCGAGCTGACCTTTTCAGACTCTCTTGTTGAGTCAATCACCTTTCAACACTCTCTTGTTGAGTCAATCTTTTTCAGTTTCCTCTTAGGCTTGGTATAATGATTTCCCCTAGCAGAAGTTAGCCTCCTCTTAGGCTGTGTATAATGATTTTTCCAGCTTGGTCAGCCTCAATCTTGGGCTTTGTACAAGACACCATATAAATTTCCTAAGCAGAGTCAATTCTCATTTCAGCCTCAATCTTGGGCTTTGTACAAGACAGATAATACTCTCCAGCAGATTCAAACTCATTTCAGCCTCAATCTTGGGCTTTATACAAGACACCTAAAATATCCTCAGCCGAGTCAGTACAGTCTTCTTTTTAACCTCAATCTTGGGATTTGTACAAGGCAGATAAATATTTCATCCCCACCGAGTCAGTCTTCTTTTCAGCCTCAATCTTGGGCTTTGTACAAGACACATACAAACCATCCCCGGCGGAGTCGAAATCCCTTTTAGCCTCAATCTTGGGCTTTGTACAAAACATATAGAATATTTTCCCCGGAAAAGTCAAACTTTTAGCCTCCTCTTAGGCTTTGTATAATGATATCCCCCAAAGATTCAGTCTCTTTTAGCCTTAATCTTGGGCTTTGTACAAGACATATATAAACATTCTCTTGTTGAGTCAGTCTTTTCTAGCCTCCTATTAGGCTTTGTATAAGGACTTCCCCAGTGGAGTTTATCAATCTCTTAGCTTCAACCTTGGACTTTGATCAAGGCACACAAAAATCAACATCCCCTTAGAGGAAATCAAAATCTCTCTGTAAGAAGACCTTTCTCTGTATAATTATACATCAAAACAAACAAATCAAACAAGCCCTAATCCCAGATAACTACTGTAAGTGGCACACTTGTTGAATCAAATATCCAAGCTGTCGTCCATCTCTTATCCTGGTAAAACCATTTCTTTCATCTAACTGCTGTAAGTGGCAAGCCTCTGGATTATTTACATCCACGCCACTGTCCCTCTCTTAGCATGAGAAATTCCTAAGGAAAAATGGCATTGCTCTACCTTGAGTTAAAGTTTCCTCCTCCAGGACAAATCCCCTATAAAGGAAATCATGGCATTGTTGGATTCACATATCCCAGTTAAAATAATCCTCCTTTTATAAACAGTCATCCAACAGTTGTGATAAACAGACGAGATGTCTCCTCTTTAGAGATGACAAGTTCTCTCTCAGTCAAACCTTTTAGCTTCAATTTTGGGCTTTGAACAAGACACACATACTCAACCTTTTTGCTTCAATCTTGGGCTTTGAACAAGACACCAAAACATCTTTTTCCTCCGATAGAATAGGAGGAACTACGATAACTCTGATTTCCCTATTTCTTTAAACGGGAATACGTAGGCATAAGATTGCAAAATCTTAGCGAGCATACCAATCAAAAACTTTAGGTCCAGTACCTTCACACCAATCAAAACTGAGGTCCAATACCTCACCAAAATCATCAAAAACTCTCTCTCTCTCTAAAAAATTCCCAAACTTTCCAAACCCATCAACAGATAAACACCATCAAGTACAAAGCAGAACCTAAAACTAACAACCCGTGGATAACCACATATAGGATGGGTAATTGACAACTCCCCATTGTATAACCTAACCCTGAACTCCCCGAATCTCTTTAAGCGTTTATTCAGTTAAACATTCGCGTGCAAGGTTAGTTTTAGATAGCTTCCCTTTCCCTTCTAGCTTCACGGGATAAATAAGAAATCAGAAAGTAGCACCTCACTCCTACCATTGCAGTGAGGAGAAACCCATTTGCGAGAAGGTGGTCGCGTCACCGACAAAAATCGCACGCTACACTAGTGAGCAACACGTGTTAGAATAAGATTTTTTCATGACATATATTCCTTGAGTTTTGATGATAACAAAGTATTTAAAGAATAATGGTTATATTTGACGTGTCTTTCTTGTATACAGGTTATAATACTTGTAAATATTTAGATACAGAATCTGATATACAAAGGCACACTTGAGAGAAGCTTAATTGCTAGCTTCTGGTGCTGCAGAATCTGAAGAACACTTGCTAAGTGATGTCTGGCGTAGACTCTGAAGCTGAAGGCCTCAGCATCAGAAGACGCAACATAATTGTCTCTACACTTGGTGAATTTAAATTGACTTCTAGTATCGTTCAGAGTTGGTGATAAAGCTGAAGTTGTCCGTAGTGCATAAAGCAAGCTGCATTGTCAAATAGGTTTGTCAGCTTGAGTCTGAATTCACAAGACTCAAGAAAGATTGACATGTTTTACGGATATCTACTCTTAACAGCTCTATAGTACAGGATCTTTTTGAAGAATCAATGGTTAAACATGTTACCCAATGGATAAAGATCTTTTGTTGTATATATCTTTAACGACTCTTGTACTATGGAGTAAAGCAAAGACATTGATCAAGTTATCTCATCCAACGGCTACTCTACTGTAATTGCTATATAAGTAGCTGAAGGTTCAAACTGAATCTTTAACAAGGATTAACCAGAAGAATGAATAACAAGATCAACAATTATCAAATCTATCGTGTATGCTGATTTTCTGTTGTAGGTTGCAATTGTAAAAGCCTTAAGATTTCTTACACATTGAATATATTAGAAATCTTAAGAGCTTTAGGTATTTGTTATGGTGATTTTCCATACCTCTGATATTAGTATCAAGTACACCTTGTTCTCTATTTTACTGAACTTGTTTAACAGTTTAGATTAAGTCTCTCGCCAAGATGCTCGAGCCATGTAAGTCTTTTGTTATGTGCTTGAGCAATGAAAGTCTTAATCAAATGGATTGAGCAAAAGTCTTGTATCATTGGGATACAAGCAAGGAAGTCTCTCGCCAAGATGCTTGAGCCATGTGAGTCTCATGCTATGTGCTTAAGCAATGAAAGTCTTAATCAAGTAGATTGATTGGGAATGGTAGCTCGATTCATGAAATTTGGAGCGTAAGTCTTGAACCTGAGGGGTTTAAGAAGGGAGGCTCGTTTCATGGAACTTGGAGCAGAAGTTTTGGGCCAGTATGGCTTGAGCAGGTTGGCTCGGTTCATAAAATTTGCAGCGTAATTCTTGAACCTGAGGGGTTCAAGCTGGGAGGCTTATTTCATGGATCTTGGAGCAGAAGTCTTGAGTCTGTTAGACTTGAGCAAGAAGTCTTTGACCTAGGGTCTGAGCAGTGTAAAAGACTTATGCAGAATGCATAAGCGATTGTAATCATGATTTGGTTATAGTGAAAATCTCTTGTGAAGCAAGGGGAGTGGACTACTCTTAGTTGGGAGGAACCACTATAAATCTTTGTGTCTTCTGTTATTATTTACTTGCTTATGTTAACATTCACTGCTATGTATAATCAGAATTTGAACACCTGTTCAGATTCTAAACTCTGATTAGACGCAGAATTAAGAAAACGGAAAACACAATTCAACTCCCCCTTCTTGTGTACTTTTCACACCTTTAATTGGTATCAGAGCATGGTATGTGCTTAACACTTAACAGTGGCCCAGATAATGATCCAATAAGAAAAGCATGTCTGTTAAAGACTTTCCTTCAAGAAGGAATCAAGTGTCACATGAAAAATATCATACTATTTTTCTTAACATATTCAAAGGGTGATTCCACTGAATTTAAATGATGGAAAAGCAAAATATATTTTTAACTCATTAGTCTTGATAAAAGGCTTTGTTGAAGGTCTATAGAATATCCTTGAGAAAGGTATTACTATAAAAGTTGATGGTGTAGAGATGATCAATGTTTGAAAATCTCTATCACTGACTCAGAAGAAGCTTATTGAATATCTTCAGAGGTAGTTGCATTCTGCTAGGTGCTCTATCTCACTTCTGAGTATGTCAACGTCATTGATATGTCTGATGCCCGGCTATCCTTGAATCCTTATGCTTAGATTTCTGGGATTCAGTTTTGAAGCTTGTCCAGTTACACTGCATCTAATCTCTCCAAGCAAATTCTGAGAAGATTGTTCTGGATTCAAACCTGAGGTCATAGTTATTCAAGACGTTATATAACTTGAATTTACTGTACTCTATCTGTTTGTCGTACAATCTTCAAAGAAAAGAAATGGAATTAGATGTTGAAAAGCTATCTATCAGATTATCTTTTGTAAAGTTTGGGTAAGGATACTTCTTATGTAATGTCTGATGATGAGGATTTAACCTTTCTAATCAGAAGACTTCTTTAACTGGCTGAGTGAAATGAGACATCTGATGATAGAAGAGTAACTTTAAAAGTTTCTGAAATAGTAGTATTCCAACTGATTTCCCAAATCTGAAAGTAAGGAGAAACACTACCAGAACCTAATGTCAGAGGTCTTTACTGCATATTCATTTAAAGCTGACATTTGTGCAGGATTCAAATGAAAGAGTAATCTGGCTCTGCCAGTCATTACTTATTGTGAAGAAGCTTCTGAGTCCTAAAATAAAAATCAAGTATTGAAGAGAAAGAGATTATGCTAAATCTATCATGCTTCAATATTTGATAATAAGGAGTCTGTTTTTTAAGGTGATATCTTAAAAGACTTCATTGCTCCTCGAATGAGGGTCGTCATGGAATTTGTATTTAAGGTCAAGTCTATGAGAAACCTTGAATTCTTCTTCGTGTTCTGCAAGCAATTACATGATGGTGCTTTAATTTGTTTTATGTCATTCTCTAATAGATAAAATCATATGTTTCTTTGTTTATCAAAGATTTCAAAGTCTTAATCCAAGACAATGAAATCAATGATTTTGCTAAGAACAAGATCTTATTCATATCATGATTTATCCTAGACTGATACTCTGGAATGAATCATGGTATTGCTATCAGAATGTGGCATAAGGCAAAAGAAAGCATGTCTGGACATTCATATATGGTCTCATAGGAATATGAGTATCATCATTCAAATGTATTTGTTGTAGTTATCAAATAAAGGAGCAGAGGCATCTTCCATGGCATTTATCAAAGGTTGTTTACAGCATTTGATGGAAGAAAAGCCTACATCCCAGACTCAAGTACTAGAGGTACTGAGTTTGGTGGGAGGAGTGGAGTTAATGGTTTAACAGCCATTGAATCAGAATCCACTTAAAGCGGTTTTCAGGCTCTATGGTCAAGTCTGAATACTGATACGAGTCTAATCGAGAAAACAACAAAAAAAAGGTTTATTTTATTTTCTAGCTTATCTCTTGATTCAATGAGATATTTGTGTATATATAAATACAAAGTCTCTGCTATATTTCTAGAGAAGTTCTTTTATTGAAAGAATCTTTAGAAATCTTTAAGAAGAAACTATGTTGTATTTATCTACACTGAATATTTCATTAGCTAGATGACTGTCATATTTATGGAAACAGTTTCTTCCGTTTTTTTGATGGTACTGCTACTATCATGTTGGTTTTGAATAGAATCTTGGAGACTGATGATTGGCAAAAGACATCTCTCTCTAAGTCTAGATCTACTAGACTCTGATGGATGATAGCTTCTGAAAAATTGTAGACTCTAAGATTCAGAAGAAGATTATTTACTTCTGATAAAGTAGTTTAAGTAAAAGGTTTTTCAAAAACTCTTATATTACTTAAATTTCATAAGTTTAAAAATCATCTAGTAGATTCAGGAGATCTGCTGGATAAGAACCTATGGGTAATGATGCTTTCTTTTTATATATTTGCTGTCTCTATCCCTTATCTTGTGAAACATCATTTTGTGTCCTTTTTTTGACAAGATTCTTATTCCTTTAGAATCTTGTTCAATTCCTTTTGTTTTTGTTTTCTCTTTGGTTGTGTTTTGATCAAGCCAAACTTGAGATGAGTTTCCTAGTCAATTCTTCTTTGAATTAACTGGTTGTCATCAATGAAAAGTATGTGAATTTTGATGAGTTGCTTAAGTTATGTTTTAACTTCTGGAAGACTGTGTCTGAACAAAGTTGGAATAAATACTTTGAGATGCTTTGTGGTTTCAATTATCCAAGTCATGTCAAAGAGTTTTGGATTAATGCCTTCATTGTTGAGGTGAATTCTGAGTGTGATATTCTTTCTAAGGTACCTGGTGTTTCTATAATAGTAACCTCTAAAGCGATTGCTAATGTGATCAATTGTGAGGAAATTGGAGAAATCCCATGAACTCTTGTTTGGGAACGCTGTCTTTCAACTTGGCGTATCTTTGGAGATCCATTTAATACATCATTGGTCTCAAATCTTCGCCCTGATGCAATTGTTTGGAATTAGATTCTAAATTCAAACTTTCTGACTAAGGATAAGGATTTAGATCTCGTGGACCCTATTGAAAAGGATATGCTACTACTTCTCAATTCAGACTTGCAGATTGATCTTCCTCAAGTTATGTTTGGCTATTTGAAGAGGACTATTTCTTCCTTTCACTAGGGAAAGATTTTCTTCATTCCTTATGAACGAGTTCTTTCAGATCTACTTGCTCAGTAGGGAGTTATCACAAGTTCAGAGGCTGATTCGTCTTAAATCTGGAGAGACAAGTTTGAAGTTATCTATGAAAGGTTCTGATGTTAGATTTCTGCATAGTTATGTCTCTTAATTGTTAGAACCTTTTTATTAAGCAATCTTATTATTAATTCTTGTTTGTTCATGTTGTTGTGCAGTTTAACTGTTTTTTTATATATTTATAGTTGTTCTAAAGGATTTAAGAAATGGGATTAAGAACTCAAAACGTGCAACAATTATCATTAATAAACCGGAAGATATTAAAATTATTTAGACTTTTTAGTCTGTTGGATTTGCCCTAAGGTATTCCCTAGGATCATCTGACATGTCCATATTATCTAAATAATCTTTCCATTATTCTTTAGCAAACTCCAAAACCTTCTTTCTAAGATGGTTTCTGCGTTTGGACTCAGAAGTTCTTCTTCTTCTGGGTGTCTTCACAAAGGATACTAAAGAGGTGTTTGCTTATGAAGTCATATGCTTGCTAGTAGATCCTTCAGCTGTTGCATTGATTTTGGTTGCTTGAGTTGTTGCATTTAGTATGGCTACCTTTCAGAAATCTCTCTTTGGAACACATATTTGTTTTTGTTTATACATCTTGGGGTTCTGAAAATTAAGTGATTATGAGAGTGAGTCTGCTATGAGGTTTTATAGACTTGTTACATTCATTGTCTTGAGTATCTGTTATTTTAATATTGATTAAGTCAAATAAATGTTTTAATGATGACTCTTGGAAATGTTATCTTACAGTCTGACCTATTAAGATTCCTTCAAATAAATGTTTTATATGTCCTTCCTGCCAATGATTCAAACCCACAACAGTACCAAATCATCAGAAAATAAAATAGCACCCTAAAACACACACATCATTATACAAATAAAAATGTACCCTAAAACATACACCATTATGCTGTCATTCAGATAATCATAAACACCAAAACAAAATAGAAATCGAGAATCGCAAAACCAAAACACATACTTCTGAAGCTTGTTAAGGATCAACTCCAATATCTTCCTATCCGGCAACGGAACCCCATGCGGATTATTGACCGGAGTTCCTACCAACAAAAGATTAAACACACATAGTAAAGTTTCAGAAACACAAAAAGGATAATGCAGAAACAGAACTTTCAACACCCTTTCAGTACATATCACTTTTCCTTTTTAAATCTTTTAAAATTGAAACAGAAAAATTTGCACCCTTAATCAGTAAAATGATACAAACCTTAAAAAAGTACTCAAACCTTAAATTAAGATCCGTCTAGTAACATACTACAACCTCAGATGGAAAGCAAGAAATAAGATGATAAACATTGCTTCCTTAATCACGATGGGATGCTTCATAGGTGCTGCTGCTATTCTCAGCTTCATCGATCATTTGCACAACAACTGAATTGACAGCTTCCTAGAATAAAAAACAATAATAATCTATGAATTCAGAAAATCACCAATTTTTTTGTTAACCTTAAGTGCAAATAACTTAATAATAACCCATAAGCATAAATCAAACTATCAAAACACAATGTTTAATAAAAAACTCTTGATCAATTCAACATCAGTTGCAAACCATCCTATTTTAATTACAGTTGTTTATACTGCCCAGCACATAGGCCAAGGTTTAACACTAAACCCTAACTAAATACACAAAATCATAATTCATAACTCAAAGCAACTTAACACTATCTAGCTTCTCTGACATGAGCAGAATCAATTATTTTGTTCCCGTGATTGTAACGAAACTGTGTTTAAAAAGTTAGGTAAATAATCAAACTGTTAAACAAATTGATTCGTAAAATTAAAGGCTTTTTATGAACACTTTTGATTCCAGACACAACAATAGAAGTATAAGAGACGAACTTACATGGATGCTCTTTGAAACTCTTATGAAGATGGAGTTCCGGAAGAGAGGTAGCACGGTGCTCCGGCGAGAGATTACAATTGAAAGTGCAGCTATCAGATTCAGAGAGGCTAGGGTACTGTAAACTCGGGACTTTGGTTCAAAAGCGAAATGCCTTTGATTCAGAGAGGCGCTAGCCGCTAGGGTTTAGAGAAGCAGAATGAGAGAGCAAGAAAAGAAGAGGAGGAAATTAACGAAGAGAGAGAAGCATTTTAGTTTTTGAAAATATGGCTTTTGGTTTATTTAGTTTGTTTGGAATGAAGAGAATTTTAGGGAAGATAAATAGGTGGTACATTCAAAGTGTATCTTTTCAATGTAGTGAAAGTAGAGGCTAACTATAGGTATTCTTTTTTCTAATTTTCTAAATCAAAATAGTTGCAAAAATGGGATGCATGACACCTCAGCAAAATTAAATGCAGAAGGGCTAATATTCAAGCACAATTGTATTAAGTCTTAATTACCCTTTTAATCAAATTTAAGGAGGAGTTTAACAGAAGGGTATAATTGTTAATTAAGAAAGTAAGTTTTTAATAGTTAGATTATAGATGTAGTTAGTGGAAGACCATGACCTTACCACTTCTTTTTTTCCAATTTCAGATTTTAAGCTTGAAAAAATCCAAATAATGACACATCAGCAGCATTTATTGCCAAATCTCTAGTATTACAGCAAGAAAAAATCCAAATAATGACACATCAGCAGCATTTATAAAAATGATTGTATCAATAAATTTTTAGTTTTTATCATTCATTTTTTATGATTACCATTTATCATTAAATTTTCATGACTACCATTTAACATTTTTGTATCTTGTTTACAATTATAAAGTTAATTTGAAAATATTCTGATAAGTTTTAGTTATTTTATAAGTTTAAAAAAATTACAAAATCTCAATTGATTTTGTTTTGTTTTATTAACCTTTTTATAAAAATCCAAATAATTTCAAAATATATTTTATTTCAAATAACGATCTAAATAATTACAAATAATTTTTACTCTTATATTTTTAGAATGATAAACTAAATATGTTCATAAATAAATGTTGCATATTAATAATTAATATTGAATTTATTATTTTAATGTCTAGTTAATTTGATTAAAGTAAAATAAATATTCTAACTAATTAAAATAAATATTATATAGAAAAAAAACTTATTCTTGTTTATAAAAAATGATTGTAACTTATTCTTCTTTATAAAAAAATAATTGTGTTGATGATACAAACATTTTCCCGTTTATAAGTTTCTTGTAGCCGTGTGTCCATTGTATTGATGATGTCTAGTTAATTTGATTAAAATAAAATAAATATTCTAACTAATTAAAATAAATATTCTATAGAAAAAAAATACTTAGAAGACAATTTTTTGAATTTTTTTTAATATAACATAGTATTTTTCTCCTGAGTCAAAAAATAATTATAACTTATTTCCGTTTATAAAAAATGATTGTAACTTATTCCTGTTTATAAAAAATAATTGTATCTACATGTAAACTTTTTCCTGTTTATAAGTTTCTTGTACCCGTGTCTCCATTTATAAATTTAATAACAACAACCACGTAAATTTTGAATACTAAAAGTAAAATCATATTTAAAAAATTAAATTTTTGAACATTAAAGGTAAATTAGGTTTAATATTAAATATTATTTACTTTTATTTATTAGATTTGAAATAAAAATAAGTCATATTAAATTCGAAAGAGTTAAGAATTTTCTTTTTTATTATATCATGTCATAATATTATATATGGTATGATTTTTCCCATTCATGATACTTTTTAAATAAACCCATAAAAATCAATTTTAATTATTATTTCTACATCAATAAATTTTATATGACATATAATTTCAATTGACATTTTTAATGATCATTTTTATATATTTGTACCAATATATAAATAATAAGTAGTCATATGAAATATAATTTTATATGACATTTATAACATATATTTTTATATGAAATATAATAATTTAACATTTATTTTTTACATACAACTTAATACATATTTATTAATTTCTTATAAAAATAAGTCGTGAATATAAAAAACAATTTAAAAATATGTTCAACTTTACTACTTTAATTAAAAAATTTTAAATTAAAAATATTACTCTAATTACGATAGTAATTCTAAGTATTAAGTAAAATTTTAGGTTTTTTTTTTTCAAATAAAGAAGTGACATTTCAAATATTATCATTTTTTAATTAAATAAGTCAAATTTTATTCTAATAATTCCACTCATACCCCTTATTATTTTTTCTAAAATATTTTCTATAAAATAACTATTTTCAAACAAAAATTTATGAAAAGAATAATTATCATTATTCTTTTCAATTTTCATGCATACATTAATTTATGTTTCATTACTCCATAGTCTTTTCCTATGAAGTAACTTACTTTTTGATAAAAATAATTAATGAAATATAATTAAATGCAATCAATTGCATATCAATAATAAATAATAGAATTGAATCAAATATTTCTTTTTTGAATAATTAACTTCTTTGAATTCTTTGAAGTTTACGCTTATTATACCATCTTTAGCAACAATATTCGATTTCTTAACTAATTAGGTAATAAAAATAATTTTTTGAATAACTAATCAATAAAAATATTTAGAAACTTTTCTTAAGATTTGATTTGGGATTTATTTTTTGTCCAAAATTAATTGGTTACCAGGACCAATTATTTTTCACGTAACAGATCAATTTTTTACACAATTTGAACCCTGATTCTTTTAGTAGCCAAAACCTTTTCACCGTCCTTTTTCATGTTTTTTTTAGCTTTTCAACCTAGTACCACTACCACACCATCTTCTACGTTTAACCAATTCCTTTAACCAATTTCATTAATCATAAAATCAAATCAAACCATAACATCCCTTTTCATAATAAGCAAGCCATGACAATTAACATAATTATCACAACCATTAACATTACTAACCAATGAATTGAACTCAACTCACTCAATTAACATTAACAGACTTTTAACACAATACAATTCAGAAATTATTGGAACTTAACAGATTCTAACCACAGTTAACTAATACAAAGGGTTTCTAATTGTAATAATAAATTTAGTACAGTATTACTATGTAGTATTATATTTCCTATACTAAACTTAAGAAAAAAATTGAGGCCTATGCCACTGTCTAGTTGACCTTCCCCAATGTACATATTTGATATATTAATGTAGTTATTTTGATTACACTAAAGGGGCAAATAGGTCAAAACATAACCATTTAATTTAATTTTATTCCATTATATCATTTTGTATCACATCCTCATTTGTTGCAGCAAAAATGTCAACACATACACCAACTTGAATAACAACATCAACCTGTGAAACACATTAATTCTTCAATACCAGAATATGGGAAATAGAAATAATAATAACAATAAGAGTTAAATACCATATCTTTACAAAAAAAAGAGTGTCTGTTCTGGGAGTAAAGCACAATATGCATCCTCCCTTTGCTGGAATATTTCTCACCCTAGGACCAGAAAAGAATGCAAAGATTCTAGCTGCAGTATTTAATAGAAAACAATGGACCACTGAAATTTTAAAGTAATATTAAACATTACAGAGGCATGTTACAAAAATCATAAAAGGTACGATTTGTGAATATCATAGAAACCTAATGCAAAAGTGTTTCCATCTAAAAGTGAGGTGCAGATCTTCAAGCTAAATGTATATTTTCCAACTTCAAATCTCTATGACATATTTGCTGCAAAAGAAGAGCAAAAGCTTAGATTCTTCGCACTTTGTATATTTCCAACTTCAAATCTCTATGAATACAACTTAGACCTCTTATAACATTGTTCGCCCGGTTTATTTTTATCTCTATTCAGCCAAAAAGAACACAATTACTTAAAAGCAGTTGTTAGTTTGAAACAACAGAGACATAATCATAATATTTTGCATATAAAAACATACCCCTTCACATAGCCAGAATCATAATCTTTTGGGATTGACACCCATGTAGCCCTCCCAAAAGAAGCAAAATGTTGCTCCACCTTAGCTCTAATCTGTGTGTATATATAAAAAAATGATGTCAAGATTAAACACTCAAAATGCACATAATCATAATAAGCTTGACAAAATAGGAGAATAAAATTACCTCATCCTCCCCAAGAGATTTATCAAAACCTCTGTCAAATACAGTTTAGGACCGACCTCTACCACTGTTCGAAACACAATAGGTTACTGCCATTATTAAGTAACATGATTTAAAAATACAAAATATCACCAAAAAAATATGCACATGCTACAAAATTGACATAGGTCATAACCAAAAAATTCCTAAGATTCACTAACCTCTTTCTTAGCAACAGTCAATTCCTTCTTGTTTCTATTAGAAGCCTTGAAAGTTTTCTGCAGCGTTAAGAAAACAACTCATCTATTAAACTACTTCTGAAAAAAACACCAAGATCAATTTGAACAATCTATGCAGTAGTCAGATCAATTAAAATTGTCATTACAAATGATTACCGTAGAAAACAATAGAACTTTTAATGGGGACAAACACACTTTCTTTTGAATATAACGTGCTAAGTCTTCCTGTAAAAGAAACACCGTGAAACCAAATTGAATGGGACCCAATGCAGCGATGAGAACAAAATGAGACCTTAAATCAAATTGATTTATCGTAATGTTACATAAATTATATTTGTAAAAACCATATATATCTTAATCAACAGAAACTGAAAGCAACACATTAAATCAAAATCCATTTCCAAATATATATACCATTTGATTTTCGATTATGTAAAAAGGATGAGATTGATAGATGAAGAACAAAAAATCTTACCTTTTCTCCATTGCAATTTGAAATCCTGACACACACAAAAAAACGCATCAGAACTAAACCCTAAAAAACTCATCAGGACTAAATCCTAAAATAAATCCATTTGCCCAAAAATTAGGGTTTTCAAAATTAAACCTTAATTTACCTTGGTGCCTCTATCAAGATCATTGAAAACACACAAATAAAGTATTCAATAGAGATAATCCATTGAGCATTTTGCATTGAAATTGAAGAAGGTGAAAATCCCAACAACAATGGAATAGCGAAACCTGCAGTGGAGGAGGTAAGGAATGGGAGGCGGCGGTGAATGGAGAAGAAAGAAGAAATGAAGAATAGGATTGGGAGAGTGAAGACAATGATATGGGATAGCCATTACTTAATACTATCATTGCATAGGAAACCTATAATGCATTGGTAATGAATAATTTCCACTTTCAAAGTGTTTATTCAATACCCAATGTACTCATTGGAAAAACATGTCTGTACATCTTTCTTTTGTTTTCCATTTTTTTTAAGTGTGTAAAATACCATGACTCTACAGCTTCAAAGACTTTCTTTGCAACTTTTATTTTTTAAATTTTTAATTGAAAAACAAAACCAAAAAAATAATAGCATGCCACATCAGCAGCATTTAATGTCAAATGACTAATATTGCAGCAACAGTGTATAAAGTCGTTATTACCCTTTTTGTTTAGTGTAATTAAGGATTTTAGCAGAAGGGTAATATAGATAATCAGCGAGGTAAATTCTTAATAGATAGTTATTAGATTGCTCTGGGTTGCCACCAGATATATTGATCTTGATTATTCGGGTATGGAGCTCTAGCTTATTAGAAATAGAAATAATTTATATTTTAATTAATATTCACAAACTTGGTGACCAAGTTTGTTAGAGGGTATTTTAGTATTTTATTGTTGCTTTTGTAGCCCTAGTTTTAGCTTATAAATAGACTAGTGGTAGTGAGTATTTTTAGTAATCCTTTTGTAATCCTTGTAGCCGTCATTCTCTATAATATACTCTTCTCCTTTTCACCATTATTTCACCTTGTACACCAACAATTGGTATCTAGAGCTCCGGTTCGGATCAACGGGAAAACACGGGAAACACGAGTGAAACGTGAGGATTTCTTGTGTGATTGAATTTTGGTTCTTGATTTGTGTTGAATCTTGAACAAAATTCTGATCAGAATCATAAATTTGTGATTCTGTGGGTTGGGAAACACTGTGCGAGGTAAGTTCTGAGTGTACTGTACAAGGTTGAAGATGATGAACGGCGATGGCGGCATGAACACCAAGCTTCCAGTATTTGATGGCAAAAACTGGAATCGTTGAATGATTCAAATGCGTGTACTGTTCGGTGCTCAAGATGTTCTAGATCTTGTCACCGAAGGTTATGTTCCGGTAGCAGCAGATGCGACGGAGGAGCAGAAGAACGCGCAGAAGGATACAAGGAAGAAAGATTAGAAAGCATTGTTCTACATCCATCAGTGTGTGGATGCGAATGTGTTTGAGAAGATTGCAGATTCAACGACGGCAAAGGCGGCGTGGGACACACTGGTCAGATGTTACGGTGGTGACGCATCAGTGAAGAAGGTGAAGCTTTAGTATCTCCGTAAGCAGTACGAGAATCTCAACATGAAGAACAATGAGAAAGTTTCTGAGTACATCTCCAGAGTGATTCTGATCACTAATGAGATGAAGGCATGTGGAGAAACTCTTTCTGAACAAGTAATCATTGAGAAGGTATTGAGATCCCTTACTCCTCAATTTGATTACATTGTGGTAGCAATAGAACATTCTAAAGATCTGAGCACCATGAGAATTGAAGAGCTGCAAAGCAGTCTAGAAGCGCAAGAGTTGCGTCTGACTGAGAGAACTTCTGAAAGGGAAGTAGAGCAGCAGGCTCTGAAAGCAGTTTCTGATAAGAAGCATCAGAAGCAGAGAAGATCTGATGGTGGTCAGAAGTCAGAAACTTCAACTTCTGATAGGCAAAAGAATGCTCAGAAGGAAAAAGAGAAGTATGACAAGAAGAAGATCCAATGTTACTGTTGCAAGAAGTTTGGTCACTTTGCTAGAGATTGTTGGTCAAACAAAGAAAGGAAGTCAGAAGAAGCAAACATAGCCAGAAGTTCTGATGATGAATCTGTGCTATTGATGGCTTCTAAATCTGATGATACGAATTTGACAGACTGGTGGTATATGGACACTGGCTGCTCAAATCATCTTACTGGAAATAAGAAATGGCTGGTTGATTTTGACTCTGAAAAGAGGATAAAGATCAGATGTGCTGATGACAAATATCTTAATGCTGAAGGTATGGGAAATGTCAGAGTTGTTCTGAATAATGGGAAAACAACATTGATTCAGAATGTGTGGTATGTACCTGGCATCAAAAGCAATCTGATGAGCGTGGGACAATTAATTGAGAAAGGTTTTTCAGTTACCATGAAGGACAATCTTCTGAAGCTGTATGACTGTAATCAGAAGTTGATTATGGAGTCAGAACAGGGAAGGAATAGAACATTCAAGGTGAATGTCAGAACTTCTGACTCTGAATGTCTTAGTGCAACAAGTGTTGTGAAAGAAAGTGAGCTGTGGCACAGAAGATTTGGTCATCTGAATTTCAGAAGCTTAGAACATCTGAATTCGAAGAAGCTGGTACATGGAATTCCTACAATTAAGAAGCCTGAGAAGTCATGCAAAGTGTGCATGGAAGGAAAGCAACCAAGATTGCCATTTGCGTCAGAAGTTGCTCCAAGAGCAAAACATGCCTTGGGAGTAGTACATTTTGATGTGTGTGGTCCATTTCCAATAGAATCGTTCGGAGGGAATAAATACTTCGTGTCATTTGTTGATGAATTCACGAGAATGATATGGGTATCCCTTATTAAGTTCAAACACGAGGTGTTTGCTGAATTCAAGAAGTTCCGAATGAAGGTTCAGAATCAGAGTGGTCAGACTCTGAAGATTCTCAGAACCGATGGTGGGGGTGAGTATAACTCCAAAGAGTTTCAGAAGTTCTGTGAGGAGAATGGAATTGAGCATGAGGTTACTGCTCCTTACACTCCTCAACACAATGGTCTCGCTGAAAGAAGAAATCGTACTTTGCTTGATATGGTGAGAAGCATGCTGAAGGAGAAGAAGCTCCCTCAGAACTTCTGGGGAGAAGCTGTGGCCACCGCAGCATATGTGCTTAATAGATGTCCAACGAAGAAGCTGAAGGAAATAGTTCCTATTCAGAAGTGGACTGGAGAAAAGCAAAGTGTTAGTCATCTGAAGGTGTTTGGTTCTGTTTGTTACAAACATGTTCCAGAAGCTAGAAGACAGAAGTTGGATGATAGACGCAAAGTAATGTTACTGGCGGGGTACCACAGTACGGGTGCGTACAAGCTTTATTGTCCAGAAACTAATAAAATTGAGTTCAGCAGAGACGTTATTGTGAAGGAATCAGAAGTTTGGAATTGGGATAAGTCTCAATCTGATTCTGATGTGAGAACTTCTGAAGAAAGGTCAGAAATAAGAATTTCTGAAACTGATGGTGATTCTGACTCTGAAGGAGACTCAGAAAATGAAGGTGATTCTGATGATCCAGATTCTGATGATGATCAAGATTCTGGTGGTGATTCAGACTCTGGGAATATGCCAGATTCTGAAGGTGGTCAAGGTTCTGGAGGAAGTCAACCTTCTGAAGCAAGAGCTTCTGAAGGAGAAACTTCTGAGGACAGAACTTCTGAGGTTCAAGCATCCGGAGAAAGTTCTGAACGAGGTCAGAGGCCACAGAGAATCAGAAACATTCCAAGAAGATTTGAAGAGTTTGACATGTTGCAAGACACTGAAGTAGATTCTGAAGGAGAAATTATTCAGTGTGCCATGTTAGTAGACTCTGAACCTGTGAGGACAGAAGAGGCTCTCAAGCAGAAGTTCTGGCTAAAGGCCATGAAAGAAGAACTTGAGGCCATAGAGAAAAACAAGACTTGGAAGCTGACAGAACTTCCAAAGGACAAGAAAACCATCAGCGTCAGATGGGTTTTCAAGCAGAAGCTAAACCCAGATGGATCAATTGGCAAATACAAAGCGAGGTTGGTAGCAAGAGGATTTCTGTATAAACCTGGGCTGGATTATTCTGAAGTGTTTGCACCTGTAGCGAGACATGAAACAATCAGATTGGTGATTGCAATAGCTGCTAACAGGAATTGGCCTCTGATGCATTTAGATGTGAAATCTGCATTTCTGAACGGTCCATTAGAAGAAGAAGTTTATGTGTCACAACCTCCTGGATTTGTGAAAAAGAATCAGGAAGGGATGGTGTACAGATTACATAAAGCTTTGTATGGATTGAAGCAAGCGCCCAGAGCTTGGAATCAGAAGATTGATTCATTTTTCAAGAAGCAGGGTTTTCAGAAATGTGAGATGGAATACGGTGTTTATGTTCAGCATATTTCTGAAGGAAATATGATTCTGGTGTGTTTGTATGTTGATGACATACTGCTGACCGGAAGTTCTGAACAAGAATTAGCTACGTTCAAGAAGGTGCTGATGAATGAGTTTGAAATGACTGATCTCGAAAAAATGACATACTTTCTAGGGATGGAGTTCAGATATTCTGAGAAAGGTATCATTTTGCATCAGCTGAAGTATGAACGAGAACTTCTGAAGAGATTTAAGCTGCAGGATTGTAAGGCTGCTATCACACCTACAGATACAAATCAGAAACTAGATTCTGATTCTGATGGTGAGGATGTGGATGCTACAACCTTCAAACAGTTGGTTGGTTCTCTGAGGTATTTGTGTAATACCAGACCTGATATTTGCTATGCAGTTGGAATGGTTAGTAGATTCATGAGTAAACCCAAGTGGTCCCATTATCAAGCTGCTGTCAGGATTCTGAGGTATATCAAGGAAACTCTGAAGTATGGAGTGTTGTTCCCTTCTGGAAGAAAGAGTGAATCAGAACTTCTGAGTTATTCAGATTCTGATTGGTGTGGAGACAGAGTTGATAGAAGAAGTACTTCTGGATACTTGTTTAAGTTTCTAGGTCCTATTTCTTGGAGTTATAAGAAGCAACCTGTTGTTGCGTTGTCAACCTGTGAAGCTGAATATATTGCAGGTGCTGCTACTGCATGTCAAGCTGTGTGGATTCTGAACTTGCTGGAGGATCTGAAGATCAAAGTTGACAAACCTCTGAAGCTGATGATTGATAACAAGTCTGCAATCAATCTTGCCAGAAACCCAGTGTTGCATGGGAGAAGCAAGCATATTGATACAAAGTATCACTACCTGAGAAGTCAAGTTCAGAATGGAGTGTTAGAAGTTCTGCACTGTAGCACCCAGAAGCAGTTGACAGATGTTCTGACGAAGGCTATCAAGACTGATCAATTCCTTCGCTTAAGGGATGAAATTGAAGTTGTTAGTTTTGAGGAAATATAAATTAAGGGATGATATTAGAAATAGAAATAATTTATATTTTAATTAATATTCACAAACTTGGTGACCAAGTTTGTTAGAGGGTATTTTAGTATTTTATTGTTGCTTTTGTAGCCCTAGTTTTAGCTTATAAATAGATTAGTGGTAGTGAGTATTTTTAGTAATCCTTTTGTAATCCTTGTAGCCGTCATTCTCTATAATATACTCTTCTCCTTTTCACCATTATTTCACCTTGTACACCAACATAGCTATTGTGTGTCCTTATTGTCGTGTAAATGTTGAGCTTTATATTTATTGTATTTTTTCTTACTTGATATGGTATTTTAGTACGTATTTTTATGTTGAATTTAAAGATATTGTTTCTATGTTTGTGTTCTAGCAGATAGTTTGGAATTATGGAATATGAGCAGTCAAGTGTTGAGAAGTTCGAGAAATTTACATGGAAAGTTGAAATTTTCGGTGGCAGGAATGGCTGGTACTCCAGAATATTTTACTCGGGGCCTTTTGTCCTATTTGGCTATCCATGGTATGATATATTTGAATATGTGAATGTATTCACAAATAGAATTTATTGGTTTGGATGCTAAAAACTCTTTAAGACGGTTTACAATTATATATTTAGATCTGATTTGGTTTTGTTTAAGGAAGTTCTCTCTGTTTCCGGGCGGAGAGTTAGAAGGAGACTGCTTATCAATTTATTTGGTAGCTGTGGAAACGACCAATATGTCAGAGGGATGGAGCAGAGATGTCAAATTTAAATTGCTTCTATTCAACCAGCTTGATACCAACCTGACAATCTTAAAAGGTAATTTCACAATAATTTTGAAATTTTGTTTCGAGATTAACATTGACCGAAATTTTGTTTCATAGAGGTGTTGTGTTGTTCATTCTCTTAACACAATTAAACTGACTTTTGATACATGAATTTGCCAGAATCTACCCATAAGTTTAAAGACGGTATTGCATTATCGGGTTTTGGATCTTTCATGACTTTAGGAGAGCTTTATGATCCTAGCAAAGGGGTGAAGGATACATGTATAGTTGGTGCAGAAGTTTATGTTTGTAATTCAACACATGAGAAACGTGTAAATCAGCTAGGTAACTTATCCGCTTCTTTAAAGCCAAAGCTAGAAGAAGGCAATAAGGTAGGCGATGTTATGGATTTCAAGGGTTTAGGACAAATAGAAGAAGATTTTATTCCATTACTAGAAGAAGTGTGTTCTCTGCACCCTTCACTTATAGTGTCTCAGCAGAAAAGAAGTGGCAGGTATAGAGAATGGGCATTCAATGCTTTGGGGAGAGTTCTTTATTTCCTGAAGACTAAAAAAGTGAGAGATATGAATGACATAGCCGGTAAGAATCTTCAAGTTTTCTGGGAAGAACTTCAGCACTTCAGTTTTGATTTGACATGGCTAGAGCCTCAAGTTAATTCAGCCTTGGGCATGAAAAGTTATTTGAAGAAATTGGAGGAGGCAGAAAAGCTAAAGAGTGATGTCGTAGCCCTAGAGTTGGAACTTGAGACGCATAAGTGTACTGTAGTTGCTCTAGAGTTGGAAATGCTTAGGGTTAATTCAAAGATAAATACCCTAGCGTTAAATCTTGATGCTGCAAGATACTTATTGATAGGAGAAGAACTCGAAGAGATAGATTTGGAAGCTGAACAAGGATTTGTGAAACCATAATCATTTGTGGAGTTATGCACTCACTTGTATGGAATATGGATGGGTTTTGATGACTAGAATGATTATTTTAAAAAGTTGTATGAAAATACTAGTATATCTTTTGAGTTTCACCTAATTAACATGTTTTTTTTTCAAAAGCAATGGAATTAATAGGAGTACGAGGAGTACTCAACCCTACAACAGTACAACCAAAGGATACTACTTAACACACTAAAGAGAAGAATGGTATCAGTCATAAAAAGTACAAGGGTTCACCAATAAAGAATGTGAACCTAACCATCTCCACACTAGCATTTTAATGGAATACACTACATCTTCGACACAAGAGAGTGAATTCCTAAAAATGAAGTTATTCCTTCTGAACCAAATACACCAAACCGTAGAGGCTCATATTATAAAACCAATATCATTCCCGGCCACCTTTCTACAACTCCTACTGAATTGCAAAAACAATTTACTGTAGCCAGTTCTACTACTCAATCATGCTTCTTTTTAATGGAAGGTTTTGCTTATAAAAAAAAACATGTAGCAATTTGGCCTTTCATTATTTTCAAAAAATATTGGCTTATTTAGGTTAATTTTCATGGATAAAAAGGAACTCTCAATTGCATGTCCTATGGATGAAGAAAACTTGTGTTGTAAGAGTACAAATTAAGGAAAAAAAGAAATATTTACATTGAAAGAAACAACATTTAAATTTTTTAAAAATCAATACACAATTTCCGGGGTAAAGTTTATAAATCCGTAGTTTCTTAATGAATTAATAGTTCTTTTGCCCATAGTCATAATGGTGATATTTATAAAAAAAAAATATTGTGGAAAAATATGTTTGGATTCAATCATTGATTTACAGAGATTTTTTTTTTATTTTGAATATACACTCTTTCAGAAGGGTATATTGCATATATTTACCTGGTTCCAGTTTTTCAAAGAGTCTCTTAAACACAAAACTTTCATATTTCAAAAGAAATTCCTTGATATATAACTTTCACATTTCATAATCCAAACAAGTTTCTAAACTTTCAAATATGAAACTTACCGCATACATTTTTATTGTATTTTTGAAAGTTTGAACACTATAATATTTGAGCATTTGTATATATTGTGAATTGCTTATTTGATAGAGAATATCAATTCTAATAATCGATATATTGTTATCCAACTTCAAACTCTTTTATTAAATTCAGATTAGTGTGAATATCTTGCTGTCCAGGATTGTTGGAAGCAAGAGAGTAAAAAAGAGAGGATTTGTTAGTGCCTGGATTTGCTGGAATTTTGGTAAAACAAAGTATGTTCAATGTTGATGTCAAGGTGCTGATGTTGCAACATTGAAGTCTTAACACTGGGCTGTGTTAAGTAAGTAATTGCTGAAGTTGGATGTCTGATGTCACATGGCGATGTTGTAACATCAGATCTGCATAATTAACAACAGCAGGCTGTGATGTTGTTAGGGTTGCGTATTAGCTGGAATTGTGGAGAGCAAGCTGTCTCATTGGATGCGAATATCTTGGGATAGATATTTGCTGCTGCATAGGAGATCTGGTGCAGATTTGTAGGAGATTTAAAAGGTTGAAGATTTAAAAAGATTTTAGGAGAAAATCTGTCTTAAATATTCAGTTTTAAATAACAAATCTGGGAGATATTGTAGCAAGTCCAAGACCAATTCAAGGAGCTATATAAAGCGCACAAGACCAAAGGAAAAAGGTACAGAAATACAGAGAGAAGATCAAGAGCATATGCTGAGTGTCTTGAGTATTTTGTACGAGTTGTGTAACCAGAATTCTAGGGTGAAATGCTGTGCCGTATTCTGTCCTCTCTAGAAGCTGTGAAGCAATAGAGAGTGGTTGCTTGATCGAAGCTGTGAAGTAAGATAAAGGTTACTCAAAGTGGTCTCTTTGAGTGTTTGTAAGGGATTGAGTGGTGTTCTCATACCTAAGTGGTTTCTTAGGTAGGAAGTCATTAGTAGAGTATAAGTTTAGGAGATTGTCAACGGGTTGTTGAGTGTGTAAATTATATCTACAAGTAGTGAATTCCATCCCTGGCTTGGTAGCCCCCAGAGTAGGTTGGTTGTAACCGAACTGGGTCAACAATTCTTGGTGTTATTTTACTGTTATTACTGTCCATTGTGCAGAGTGTGTTGTTGTGACATCACACGTCTGATACCAGAATTTCAGGATTGTTGTCTTGTTTCACTTTGTAAAAATCATAAGGGGATTGTACTTATTGATTGAGTTTATGAACTTTTGTATATTGGCTAGGATATGCTTGTACAAAGTTCTAAACAGATAGCGAAATCTTTTACTGCGTAAGGGGACTGGATGTACTCTTGAATGGTGAAGGGAACCAGGATACATCGTCGTGTTCTTTACATTTATGCACTTTACAGCTTTCTAAATCATCACCAAACCAGAAAGTTAAAAGCATAATTTCAATAAACTGAAATTCGATCAAAGTACCTAATTCATCCCCTCTTAGGTGCAATCACTATGTACAATTGGTATCATAGTAGGTTAAAGTAATCTGCTATTGTGATCCATCATAGCTTCCGCAAACACGGTGTTAAGAGATGGTGGCATCAATAACAAGCCTTCATTGTTTTATGGTGAATACTTTAATTTTTGGAAAATTCGCATGAAGGCTCATCTAGAAGCACAAGGAGAATATATATGAGATGTCGTACAAAATGGTCTGTTTGTTCCTACTAGTGTTGTTGATGGTGTTGGGACAACAAAGATAAAAAGTTCATTGAATAAAGATTATAAGAATAAGGTACCATACGATAAAAAAACATATTTAGCATGGGATGACAATGAAATAAGTTCATCTTTAGATGAAGATCATGCATACAAGGCATTAATGGCATCACACCATTCAAGTGATAAAAAAACATGAGAAAATTGGGTATACTTAGATGTAACTAATTATTTTGTTGGTACTTGAAGGTCTTATGCTAGCATTCTCAAATTCAGATTGATCCTTCAAGACACAAGATCATATGATATGGTAATTTCTAAAAGTTTCATTGATTGAAAATATGTTTTAAAGAAGCTTCAACATTGATATCAACTTTTAAATCAAATCTTTGTAAAGGAGATAAGTGTCTAATTTTGGGCTATTAATTTTTCAATATATATATATATATATGTGGAACTCAACTTACTTTAAAATAGGGAGAGATTCAAAAAGAGGAAGAAATAGTAGGTATTGTATTTGTTCTTGTTCATAATATTTTCAAGGGACAAAGTTTTGAATTGCAATAGTAAGGGGGGATATACAAAATAGGGAGAGATTCTAGTTGCTGCTCAACATTTCAAAAAGTCACATATTGAAGCAACCCGCTTCTGAACAAGTAAAATTTCAAAAGATATTTGTCATCATAAAAAGGACGAAGAATGTGAAGAAGAGTTATTCTTGTCCTTGTTTATAATTTTGATGAAGACAAACACATCAACGGAAAGAAGTCAAAGCTTGAAGACTGGAGTAATCAAGTTGAAATGATCATAAGTTTTGGAAAGTCAATGGAAGAATCAAGATGATTAAGTGTTCTTTACAATTCAAGTATATATATATATATATATATATATATATATATATATATATATATATATATCTTAATTGCTCAGAATTATCAAAATCATTTCATCTTGTTCATGCATTCATTTTAACATCATGTGGGACTTGTTTGAAACTTAATTTTTCATTATTTTTCACTTTCATTGCAGGTGTAACTGGTTACATAAACGCAAAAATGATTTTTCAGAAGATTGTTTCAAACATTCTATTTATGGTCAATTATGGCATTTGAAACGGCCGTAAAAGCACTCTAAAACTGCCACAATTTTCACCAATTACATATAACTAAAAATACCTATTTTTGAAAAAGTATCAGGTGTAATCATTTACTCCATTTTTGGTAACTGGTTACACATTCGAAAATTTCAAAACTTACATACCTTTTCATGAAAAATTTGATTCCAACGTTTTGCAACTTTCATACATCAAACATGACAATGTTTCATGAATATAAACTCTTTCAGAAGGGTATATTGCATGTATATATTCATGTGGTTTCAGGAGTCTCTTAGACACAAAACTTTCATATTTCAAAAGAGATTCTTTGATATACAACTTTCACATCTCATAATCCAAACAAGTTTCTAAACTTTCAAATATGAAACTTACTATATACATTTTCATTGCATTTTTAAAAGTTTCAACACTATAATGTTGGAGCACTTGTATTACATATTGTGAATTACTTATTTGATAGAGAAAATAAATTCTAGTAATTGATACATTGTTATCCAACTTCAGACTCTTTTATTTAATTCAGATTAGTGTGCATACCTTGTTGTCCAAAATTGTTGGAAGCAAAATAGTGAAAAAGCGGATTGTTCTCTTGATTTACTTTGTAAAGACCATACCTGGATTGTCCTTATTGATTGAGTTTAGGAACTTGTGTATAGTGGCTAGGATAGGCTTGTATAAAGTTCTAAAAAGATAGTGAAATCTCTTACTGCGTAAGGGGACTGGATGAACTCTCGGATTGTGAGGGGAATCAGGATACATCGTTGTGTTGTTTACATTTTCGTACTTTACCGCTTTCTAAATCATCACCAAACCAGAAAGTTAAAAGCATAATTTCAATAAACCGAAAATCAATCTAAGTAACTAATTCACCCACCTCTTAGGTACAAGCACAATACTTACAGTGTTCATTGATTTAGGAAAATTCGAACGAAACCGGAATCTAAACTAAACCATAGTGTTTGGGTCAAACAATTCTTTAATTCGGTGGAAGAAGACGATGATGTGTTGTCTAGAAACGAAAATCAAGATGTCAGAAAGGTGGAAAGTGGTGTGTCTAGTAGTCATTATGAAAAACTTAGGGAACAGGTGCAGCAGTCTAAGAATCTTGGGAAGGAAAAGGCAGATGGTGAGAAGAAATACGAGGTTTGTCATCATGAGAGTTCAAAAGTGTTGGAAAGTGAAAAGGTGTCAGTTGTAGTTTTGGATCGTGCACAGGTTGTAGGTGGGTCCCTTTGAGCAGAGTAATCATATTGTGGAAAGGGAACTAGTTGAGGCTAACAAGAATAACCAACTAGTGGAGTCTGGTTGTGGACTATTTCCCGACCTATTTTTTTTTAATAACCAAATATATTTATAAGGATACTAGGGGTATCCTAACCCGCTTACAAAAATTGCACCAGCAAAAACCACCGCAACTACAAAAATTTGCACGGTGCGTTGTACCACTCGTAATAATTACAGGTAAAAGATATGCTAAATATTTTCCCTATCCACCACCAAGAAACAAGGATAATCTTGTGAACTATCTCGTCCAAATTCCAAATTCCATTGTTAAACATTATATTATTTCTGCAATTCCACAACGCCCACCCCACCACCAACCACAACCCTATAACGTTTTTAACGTTGATACCCCGAGAAATACAACCCTGCAACCATCTTCTAAAATGAGAAGAAATATCATCACTGTGAAAAGAAATCACTCCCAACCAATTGGAAATTTTGACCCACACCGACCTACTTTTATGACAACTGAATAGGACATGAGAGGCATTCTCGCCTGATATGAAGCAAAACGGGCAGACTAGATCATGAGTGTTGGAAATAATACCTCTGTATGCGAGATTATCCCGAGATGGTAATCTATTAGGTAGAATACGCCAGCCGAACAACATTAGTTTTGGTGGAGCGGTGGCAACCCAAAGTAATTTGAAAATCGGCACTTCACCGGATGGAAACGTAGTTGACAACCCTGCATTTTTCAAAATATGGTAGCCGGAGTTAGTCGTGTATGTCGAAGACTGATGAAACGGCCACACCAGGTTATCTTCCACTTCCCTATTCAACGAAAACTCAGCCAGATGTTGCAGCAAAGAAGAAAGTTCTTATTACTGATCCTCTTGGTGACCTTCTACATCGGCTGTAATATCCCAATCCCATTTATCATCAGTCCAGGCGCCATTTTCCGCGATGAGGGAATACCTATTGTGTGCAACATGATAAACGTTTGGGAATTGATCTGCTAAACATTCATTACCCAACTAGCAGGAATGCCAGAAAGAAAGACTCCTACCATTACCTACTTTACCAGCAATCATACCAAAAAACGACCTGTGTCCGAAAGAATGCGCAATGGTGTGTAAATCTCTCCACCACAAAGAGGTATGAACTCTGTAATTGTGAAGTTCTCTAACATATAGATGCTGGACGAACTGGGTATTGTATCTTGCCACCAAAACATTGTGCCACAAGCGGTCTTTTTTATTAGCACACTTCCATAACCATTTAGTGAGGAGAGCCGTGTTAAAATAGCGCAAGTCGAATATCCCTAGTCCCCCTTCTTCTTTAGCTTTACAAACAGTACTCCATCTAATCCAAGACATGCCCTTCTTAATAGTTGAACCTGACCATAGGAACCGTCTTTGAAGAGTTGTAAGGATTTGAATAACTTTACAGGGCATTTTGTAGAAGGACATGTAATGGATTGGTAGGTTGACCATGACCGATTTGATAAGCGTTGTCATACCACCCATGGACATAAGCCTTCCTTTCCATGTTGAAAGCCTCGCTTGGAACCTCTCGATGACCAGTTTCCAGAAGGAAACATGTCTGTGGTTACCTCCAATTGAAATTCTGAGAAATTTGAACGGAGTATCTTGTGTTCTGCAGCCCAGAAATCTCTCTGCAGCCAACAACCAATTATGGTCCAAGCCAAGACCAAGCAGACAACTTTTGTTATAGTTTATATCAAGCCCAGACAGAACCTGAAATCCTTTAAGTAAGACTTTAATTGCTCACAAATTCTCCCATGTACCGTCACCAATAATAATTGTGTCGTCGGCGTATTGTAGGAGATTGAGAGAGATGTTATCACTCAGCCGGAAACCAGTAAAAAAATTAGAACTAGCAGCTCTTTTTAATAGCAACGTAAGTCCTTCAGCCACAATTGTAAATAGATATGGTGACAGGGGATCACCTTGTCTTAATCCCCTCATAACTTTAAATTCGCGAGAAGGACTCCCATTGATGAGAACTGACATATAGTTGTTGAAAACGCTACCCTCGATCCACTTCATCCATTTATCTCCAAAACCCATCAACTTCATAATGTTCCGTAGGTAGTTTCATTCAACGCAATCGTACGCTTTAGTGAAATCCACCTTTAGAATTAAACCTTTATTCTTACTCCTTTTTGCAAAGTCCACCACTTCATTTAAGGCTAGCACCCCGTCTAGTAAATTCCTGCCCGGTAGAAATGCTGTTTAGGAAGATGATATGATTGTATGTAACACCTGCTTAAGCCTGCCTGCCATCAGTTTGGCAACAACTTTATAAACACATCCAATGAGGGTTATAGGCCTATAATCATCAAGGTTTTCAGGTTGCTCGCGTTTAGGTATGAGCACGAGGAAGGAGGAAGTTAGGATCTTGGGGAGTTTTCCAACCTTAAAGAACTCCTGAACACAATTAGTAAGCTCCAACCCTACAATATCCCAGCAAACTTGGAAAAACTTCATATTAAAGCTGTCTGGGCCTGGGCATCTGTCTCCATTACATTGGAACACCGCTGACTTGATCTCCTCAGTACTAAATTCTGTCTCGATGGCGCACCTATCTATCTCCGAAAGGCGTTGCACATGAACCTTACCTATAGACGGTAAAATCATATTCACAGATTGGAAGTGAGATTCAAAATGATTTGCCACAGCGGTTTTCACCCCCTCAACATCTTCAACCGTTTGATCACCTACTGTCACCGTTGAGATGAGATTTGATATGTTGCATTGTTTGACGATTGCGTGAAAGAATTTGGTGTTCCTGTCACCCTCGGTAATCCATTTTGAATGAGATTTTTATTGGAGTAGGCTTTCCTTAATCCTTATTTGTTTCCATATTTCATCTTCTGCTGTTCTGCGATTGAGGAAATCTTGAGATCCACCCATACAGTCCAACTCAGCTAAATCATCTTCTATGCTATTCAAATTATCCGTATTCTCCACAATTTTTGTATCCACCCACCCAAACGTGTCTCTGTTCCATACCCGTAATTTTGAAGCAGCATTTGGAGTTTCTTAGATAGAATGAATGAGTGACTGCCATAAATCTGTTCAGAATCCCACGTCTCTTTGACAAAGTTGATAAAGCCCGGATGTTTAAACCAACAATTAAGGAATCTGAAAGGTTTTGGGCCCCGGTTGGTATTTTTAACTGATATCCACACCGGCCTATGGTCGAAAATGTCTCTCAATCCCAATTTCTGACTAGCCATATTCCACTCCATTAGCAAGCCATATGATACTAAGAAGCGATATAATCTGCTGCAAGCCTTCCCTGTTGAGCCAAACCAAGTGAACTTGCCCCCCGATAGAGGCAGATCAATGCAACCTGATAACTGAATGAAATCTGCAAATTCTACCATCATCTTCCTGTTGTATGCTCCCTGCCCAATCCTTTCTCTTGTATTTTTTACTGCATTAAAATCGCCCCCAATAATCCATTCTCCCGTTTCCAACTTTGATTTAAGCTGCAAAATGTTGCTCCAAAGATTTCTTTTCTGAATATGGTTACAGGGTGAGTAAATATTGAAAAAATAACAAACTTTCCCTTTCCAAATGACTTTTAGACCGAGGTAACCTTCTCCTTTATAGCTGCACACTGGTTGGAACAAATCTGATCTCCAAATAGTGAGAATTCCGCCAGATAGGCCTACTGCGTTAGATGCTGACCAAGAACACTTATCATCACCCCACAAGCTTCTAACCAAATTATCATTCATCAGATTACACTTTGTTTCTTGTAGAAAAACAAGATCAGCTCTGTCATACCCCAAATTTTGACCACTAAGATTCCCATCATTGTGCAAATCATCATCACAATATGGATGTACCTTTATGCCTCATCAATCTCCTCAAAGATGGGTGAGCATTCACTACAATCAAAATTAGGGTTTCAAGCCCTCTCAGAGCTCTTAGACAAATGATCAATCAAGAATTGACATGATCTTCAACTTGTCTAACCTCTTAAACATAGACAAAGGAGCAAAAGGACTCCCACTTCAAGGATTAAGCACAAGGATGCTCCCTTCTAGGTGGATCAAGCCTCAAGATCGCCAGTGTCACCAAATTAGGATTTTGGTAGACCAGGGCCTCCAGATGGAAAATTTCATCTGGGAATGAGCCAATGATTCAAAACATAACCTAATATGCTCCATGGAACCTCATGGACCCAACCATCAAGTCAATTTTTCCTCAGGGGATGCATTCATCAAAAATCAGGAATTAGGGTTTCTTGACCTAATTCACCCCTAAGTTGACTTTTGGGATAAAACATGAACCAAGACCTCAAGAGAGGATTTGAGGGTCTCCAATATACCACATTGATCCACTTGCAACAATGGATTGATCCAAGAAGCTTGGGCAACAAGTTTCAATTTCATCTGGACCACAATTAGGGTTTCGCGAGAAAAGTCAACTGTAACTTTGACTGTTGACCAGGACATGCTCCCAAGCCCTAAGACATGATTCAATACACTCTATAACACCAATGGAACAGGTCCATCAAGTTTGATTTAGGTCAAGGACATGGTTTCCTAAAGAATTGCACAGTTTGGAATTCATCTGACAAAAGTCAACTGTGCACAAAAGTCAACTTTGACTTTTTGAGATTTTTCACTAAAATGGATTTTTAACCCTAAAATGATGTTTATGTATGATTTGAATCATCATTCATCAAGAAAAATCAAAGAAAGTGGGATAACTTGTAAAAGGGGTAACCATAAAAACTTAGAAAATTTTCTAAGTTATGAAATAAAGTGGCAAGGCTACCAACTTTGGAGGATCATAACTCCTAAACCACAAAGCCATTTTTCCCCATCCAAAGCTTGATTTGTAGATCTTATTTCCCTCTACAAAAGCCTCCTACTGATCTATGTCCAAATTCCTCATGGATTTTGAGTTATGGAGTGAACAAAATCAAGAAAAGTCACTTTGTTCCAACACTTAGTGAAAATTTCACTAAGTCAGAATCTGCCTTTACTTTTTTCCAAATGTAGGGGGATTTTTCACTTGGATCCAAAAAGTATCAAAACCAAATATGATCAAACAGTTGTTGTATCATATAAGGGCTTTCCAAAATGGCCAAGAACATCACCAAATTCAACTTGGGCCATGAGATATGGTAGTGGCAAGATGCCTTGCTGAAATCTGCCAAGGCAAGGCAGATTTTTGCACTTTTGGTCGATTTGCCAAAATCAGCCAATTCCAAGCCTTGTCATCATCTTGGACACATCTAAGGATTGAATCTAAAGGGGACAATCACTGAGACAAGCCTCCAAAGTCCATGGAACAAGAAATAGCATGCCAAACCTGGAATTGCCTAAAATAGGGACAAGACTCCAATTTTGGATTGGAGCATTCAATGGAAGCACCAAGGTGGCTTGGACTGAGCTATTAGCAACTGAATTCAGTCAAGACTTATCCAAGACCAAGGGAACCAGCAGCCTGTGCCCTAACCTCTAGTCAATGGCTAGAGGAGACTTGGATTTTCATTTGCCAACATTGGCCAAACCTACTCAGCAGTTGCCATTCACTATTCCTTGCAAAACAAACTTGCTCTACTATAAATAGAGCTCAATTGTCATCAGTTTGAGTACACCAAATCCATCAAACAGATGCTTTCCTCAAAATCTCTTTCTCTTGGCAAAAATGCCTTCTTTAGCAAGGTAACTTTGAGTTTTTGAGTTAGAGAGCAATTCCACTCAAACCAATCACACACACACCTCACATACATCACATGTGAGGTGATCAAACACTTAAACAACTTCTGGAACACTGATTTCTCAGAATCACCAGTCAATTGCTCAAGGTTTTAACCAAGTTGCAGTTGAGATGCCATGAAGTGATCCAGCCAATTTCAATCAGGTCCAAGCATTCAAACACACTCCATAGGGTGTAGGGAAGCTGTTCAGATCATCACAACTCATCTGTAACACCTCCAACTCAGAAATCACTTTGAACTTGCTGTCACGACCTAGAGGTAAGCCTAAACTTTGTCATCTCTCAATCTATGCATATTTCCTCGCACAATACTTTTGCCAAATGTCCATAATCATGCATGGAATGTTTCCCCTCAATTAATTGCTTTGTTTGAATCGTGTATCAAAATTCTCAGCCTTCATGCAAATTTTAGGGTTCTTGAGGTTTTGTCTTGATTTTTCATTCCATGTTTAAAATAAATGAAATTAAATGCCATAGACATGATCGTGAGGTTGAGACGAGCAGATTGATATGTGGATTGCATGATATAACTAAGTATTCAGTGAGATTGGAGAGAAAATGCAAATCTGGGCAAAACCCAGAACACGCGCGTGTTCTTGGGTGTTCTTTGCGCCCTTTTTGAAAATTCAAATATTTGAATTTTGTGATTTTATTTAATTGATTCAAAAATTAATTTCTCTCTGAGTTTTAATGATTTTGAGTTGATTCTTTTTTTAATAATTCACAAAAATGTTAAAATATTTTATTTTCCCAAAAAATCCCAAAAATATTATTTATTTTATATAATTGATATTTTTGCAAAGAATTAATATTTTAATTGTTTTTGACATTTTGAATATTTTTTCCATCTTGATTTTGCAAATTTTAATGATTCCTAATCATTTTGTAGGGCAAAACTTGATTTATGAAGCATGAATCCAAGATCACAATTTGTTTTCCATATGTTAAACAATTTTTGATCATTTTAATTGAATTTTTATTCAATTAAAATACAATTTGAAAACAAATTAGGGTTTTGATTAATTCAACCCTCATAAATCATTTTCAAACACTCTTGGGCCTCTTGAGAGAGTGTAAGACCCAAACCCCCTTGTACAAAAAACTTTGTGGGCCTCACTTATTGTATAAGTCCCTCTGTACAAGTAAACGGCGCGACCGTCGTCCGTTTAAAACATCTGGGCCTCTCCTCGAGCTATAAGACCCATTCAAAACTTTTGGACCTCTAATAGAGTGTAAGACCCAATCCCCTTTTAACCAAAACAATTTTGGGCCTCACTTATTGTATAAGTCCCTATGCGTTAAAAGAAAATCTCGGCACGATCGCCATTTCAAACAAAAAGTCATATGGGTCTACCCTCGTGTTATAAGCCCTCATTCTCTTTCTTTTAAAACTCCTTGGGCCTCTTGAGAGAGTGTAAGACCCATCCCTTTGTACAGAAAACCTTTCTTGGGCCTCAGTCACTTGTATAAGTCCCTCTGTACAAATTTCAACAGTGCAATCACTGATAAAACCCTGGGCCTCTCTTTGAGCTGTAAGCCCCAAATCTTTCTTTTTCAAAGCACTTTCTCCTTTGATTTTGAATATACTGTTGTTTTCAATCTTTCTTTTTTGAACAACTAACCAAACAGCATGGAAGCTCTACAACCGAGTAAGTATTTACCTGCTTTCATTTACCGCTTTCATATGTACATAACTGTATTGTGGGGCTGCTCACTGTAAGTCTCCTTTCATAAACTCATATCAACTATGTATTAATAGTATAGATATTTAGAGTTTCCCCGGTAACTACGTCTAGAACTAAGTAAAGCCATTTCGATTACTCGTAGAAATAGACAAGCTAGATCCCCAATAGGAGCACCAGATACAGTCTTCTCTTCGGTTGTCCTCCTTAGGAATTGTCAAGAGACTCTACCTCCCCAGAGATGAATGTATTCTCCGTGAATAGCATCTCTTGAGTTTCTTCCAAATTCTCGAACTTTCCTGGCTTGATCTATTCGTTGTGAATAGCCTGTCTTGAATTTCTCGGGGTTTGGGGACCCGACAGCTTCTTAGAAGTATTCACAGCCTCCTCTTAGGCTTCGTATAATGATCTCTTACTTCGGGAATGATAGCCTCCTCTTGGGCTTCGTACAAGGACCTCTCGGCTTCTTAAAAGTTTCCAGCCTCCTCTTGGGCTTCGTACAAATTGTCCCGACGACCTCCTAGAGGTATAGGAACATATATTAGTCATCTTCATAGAAAAGTCTTTCAAAGAGTCTAGATACTACTACTGTTTCTCAAAGCATAGTACAAAAGATGAAACTCTAGACTTGGACAGTCTAATTTCCTTGAGTCTCAAAAACATTCTCAAGTCTCTTCCAAAAACTAGGAAATAAAACTCGTAGACTTGGACAGTCTCAATACCCTTTGGATTTCCCATTTCCTTAAAGAACAGGAAATAATCCCGATCTTCTGATCAGATCCCCGAGTGCAAACATTACTCATATATGAACTGATTTTCTCTTTAAAATTAGCATATCGGATTTGTCACTCAACTGAAACAGTTACAATAGCCTCCATCTCGGGCTTTGTACGAGATACAAAAAGGTTCTTATTGAGCCAAACAAATTTTAGCCTATGTCTCGAGCTTTATACGAGACACCAAAACACTCTCTTGTTGAGTATAAAATACTCTCTTGTTAAGTCGATCCCCTTTAGCCTCCATCTCGGGCTTCGTACGAGATACAAAAGACTCCCTTGTTGAGTCAAACCTTTGTAGCCTCCATCTCGGGCTTTATACGAGATACAAAAAGACTCCCTCGTTGAGTCAAACCCTTTTATCCTCTCTCTCGGGCTTCATATGAGACACATAAAAACCCTCTGTTTGGGCCAATAGCCTCCTCTTAGGCTTGGTATAAGGAAACCCCGGTTGATCCAATCAACCTTTGAGCATCAAAGCTGTGCCTCGTTCACAGTATACAAACATCAACAACTCCTTTCCCTTCATCTAACAGCTGTAAGCGCCAAGCCTCTGGATTATTTACATCCATGCCACTGTCCCTCTTTTAGCATGGGGAATTCCTAAGGAAAGATGGCATTGCTCTACACTTAGTTAAAGTCTTCTCCTTCAGGTTAAAAATCCCCTATAAAGGAAATTATGGCATTGTTGGATTCACATATCCCAGTTAAAGTAATCACCCTTTATAACCAGTCACCCAACAGTCGTGACAAACAAACCCCTCTTTAGGGATGACAAATTCTCTCTAAAGTCGAGACCTTCAGCTTCATATCTCGGGCTTTGAATAAGATACAAATAGACCCTTCAGCTTCACAGCTTGGGCTTCGAACAAGATACAAATCACTTTTAGCTTCACGTCTTGGGCTTTGAACAAGACACCAAAACAGCATTTCCTCCCAGGAACTACGATCTCTCTGATTTCCCTGTTTCGGTAAACGGGAATACGTAGGCATAAGATTGAAAGAAAAATCTTAGTGAGCATACTACTCAAAAACTAAAAATCCCATACCTTCACAAATCAATCGAAAAGCATCAGTCCTAACATCCTCACCAATAGCATAATCCCGTCATACTGTGTTCTGAGTAAAATAGGAAGAGAGAGGCCCCGCCCCCACATCGCATATGTAACCTAACAGACCGCTATTCAACCTCAGTATGCAAGCAGGGTTAATTGGAGACATCTATTTCCCTTCCTTCATCAGCTTCAATAGGATAAAAAATGAATCGGCCTGTAGTCCCCCCAAAAGAGCGACAGTGCTTAAGAACCACGTCCAAAATCGCTCGCTATAGAAAAATGGCGCCCACCGTGGGGCCCTGCAGGGCATTTTGTCCCTCTTGTTTCTCTCTGGTTGAAAAACCATTTCACAGAAATGACAACTCGGCTGGGGAGTCATTGTCTGTATAGGATCATAAGGCTAGAGGTCTAGGATGATTAGGACAAATATATATATACTGCTTTTCCTAATTGATATATGTGTTTATTTTTCTGCTAATGGGAATGCGTGTGATGCTGCATGTGGAAAGATTGAGTATACACCTAGGAAAACCCCTTTAGTGGCGCAGAGGCTATCGAAAATAGTTGTCATGCGATGCAACCCTCTTCTGAGGACTCTTCAAAAAACACCACCTATCACGGTTCCCGGCCCGCTGGTGTTTTCTTGACAAGAGTTGATGATGATGAGAGACAGGTACAAAAATCACTAGTAAACCTTGGGGATGGGTAGAGCCTTGACTTCATGACAACGACCCTTTGACCCCATGTTTTTTCTATGTTTTTGTGTACTGCATTCATGCATTCATTTAAAAAAACATTTAAACAAAGAAAATCTTCTCTTCTAGTCTCTCTTTTGCAAACTAAACTAAGACTGTGATTGCAAATGTCAGAAAAAAAGATTGCGCTCATGGATTTCGGTAGAAGGAGAACTCATAAGTATACCTTCAGGATTCCAAAGCTAGAGGATTTGAGAGGTTTGGCGAGAATGATCACAAACCAAGAGGCTTTCAGAGCCAAGTACGGAGGTCTGCTACCTCTATTAAGGGTCCATGTGATTGAGGGAATCATGGAGATGCTCATTCAGTTTTACGACCCAATCTATCACTGATTCACATTCCCGGATTACCAGCTCGCACCAAAGCTAGAAGAGTATTCTCATCTGACCGATTTACACATCACTGATCGAGCTCCATTTTCTGGACTGGAAGAAATTCCAAAGGATCAAACCATTGCAAGAGCAATTCATTTGGATGAGTCTGAGGTCAGGACTCACTTGACTACTAAGGGTGGCATACAAGGTTTGCCAACCCAATTCTTGACAAAGAAGGCTCTGTACTTTGCTAGTATAGGGAACGGGACTGCTTTTGAAAGCATTTTTGTCTTACTCACCTACGGGTTATTTCTGTTGCCCAACATTAATAACTTCGTCGATATCAATGCCATTAAGGTTTTTCTCATTGGAAACCCTGTGCCAACTTTACTCGCTGACGCGTATCATTCTGTACACTTAGGAAATTTGTATAGCGGAGGGGAGATCACATGCTGTGTACCTCTGCTATACAAATGCTTTATCTCGCACTTACCTAAGTCTGCTGCTTTTTGGGATCACAAGAGTGCCTTACGTTGGTCGCAGAAAATCATGTCCCTCACCAACTCTGACATAGATTGGTGTAATAGGATTTATGATGGAATCAGGATCATTGATCGTTGTGGAAACTTCCCCAACGTACCCCTTATAAGAACTAAGGGAGGAATCAATTACCATCCAGTTCTCGTTCGTCGTCAATTTGGAAACCCGATGAGGCACGTCCCCCGGAACGCTCATCTGGAAGGTCTTTTCTTCAAGGAAGGAGAGAATGACAGAGCACTAAAGACTGAAATAGTGCATGCTTGGAAACATGTCCATAAGAAAGGATGGGAGTCTCTAGGAAAACCGAACTGTGTCTCAGTGGAGCCTTATCTCCACTGGGTACAAACTAGAGCTCTCAAGCTAAAGATGCCTTATCCTCGTCATGGAGTTCTTCCGCCGAGGGAATCTGTCATGTACCTCATGACTGAAATGGAAAAACTCCAGGTTATTCTCAACAAAGTTCAACGGGAGAGGAGGTCTTGGAAGAACAAGTATCGGACTCTCAATGTGGAGTGTATCAAAATACAGCAATTATTGAAAGATAAGGATGCTCTGATTGAAATTTTGGAGCAGCATGCTGTAGAGAATCAAGATGACCAAAGGAATTTGCTCACTCCTTTCACCTGGCAAAGGAATGACAACCCGACAATGGCTCAAGAGCCCCGGTCCAAGAAAAGGAAAGTACCAGAATCAACACCCGCGTTCTCCTCAGAGAGGACTCTGGGCCCATTAGCTTAGGTTTCTGTTTCCGCACCTTGTAATCTACTGTATTTCCATTTCCGCAATCTTTTGAATTCAATAAAATGGGGTTTCCCCACTGTTTGATATTTGCAATCTAATTGTCGAAGTTTATTTTGAACAAACAAAAATAATTAATATAATCATTGCATTCATCATTCCCACGTCACGTATTCTTCTTACCTACGAATCTCACGTTTGTGTCTCGATTCTAGAGTCAAACTGTCTCATTCGTACAATACTCGGGCCAATCGTCAGAAAAACATGGATGATCTTGAGAAAGAGAACAAAAAGTTGAAAGAAGAGATCGACGCTCTGAGAGAAGATATGAGAAAGCTTCGTAACGACATACAAGCCATGGCAGAAGCTCAGCTACAAAGAACTGTGATCTCAGAGATCACCTTAGCGCCCATAGTGGAGAAGTTTGATCCTAGGTATCAAATGCCGAAAGATCGTCCATGGGGCATGCCTGTTAACTATAATCCCGGAAGGATATGTTCCGCCGATCACTGAGGATCAGGGAACCACAGCAGAAGCCGTTGGGCCTGAAGGTTACAAACTTTGGGAAAGCGAAGATGCCAGAGGCATATTGAGGACCCCTGAAGTTTACAAACTTTGGGAGGCGCCAAGATTCACCGCCGTAGTAACGGTACCACCCCCTGTGGTGCACACTGTCCCGGAAGGACAGATTCCACAGATACCTTATGGTAAAAAGGAAACTATGTTCGATAGAATGGACGAATTCCAGGAACAGTTCTTGGAAATGCAGAGGGAACTGTAAGCCATTCGCGGTCAGGATTTATTTGGAAAGGACGCCGCAGACCTCTGCTTGGTCCCCAATGTGAAAGTCCCGCACAAGTTCCAAGTGCCCGACTTTGAAAAATACAAGGGTAACTCTTGCCCTCATAGTCACTTGGTGATGTACGCTCGACAAATATCAGCTCAGACAGAGAATCAGGACCTACTGATTCACTACTTTCAGGACAGTTTAACCGGTGCTGCCTTAAAATGGTACATGGGTCTAAACCGTGCTACGATTAGCACATTCCGAGATTTAGGCACCGCCTTTGTCCAACAGTACAAATACAATTTGGACATGGCACCGGACAGAGATCAACTCAGATCGATGTCACAAAAGGACAAGGAAACCTTTAAGGAGTACGCTCAGAGATGGCGTGAAATAGTCGGCCAAATTTGTCCACCTCTTGAGGAAAAAGAGATGACAAAGATCTTCTTAAAGACCTTGAGCTCATTTTACTATGATAGAATGGTTGCCAGTGCGCCCAGTGATTTTATCGAAATGGTCGGTATGGGAGTTCGTCTTGAGGAAGCTGTCCGAGAAGGACGTTTAGTAAAAGACGTTGGACCATCAAGCAGTACAAAACGATACGGTAGTGCTCACCCTAAGAAAAAAGAGCAAGATATTGGGAATATCTCTCTCGGAAAGCAAAGGCGACGTTATCAACCGGTAGCAGCCGTAACTCCTGCTATCAACCCTGCGCCTATTCCTACGTATCAGCCTCAAGTTGCGCAAAGCCAACCTAATCAGTAAAGGACACAACCGCCTCTTCAGCAGGCTCGTCCTCAATACAACAACAACCGTACAACACGGCCACCTGGATTTGATCCATACCCGTATCGTACGCAGAACTATTTCCGTTACTACTAGCCAAGGGGCATATCCAGACTAAGTCTCTTCTTACAGTACCAGAAAATCCGCCTTTTTGGTTTAAGGTGGATCAGACATGCCCTTATCATCAAGGAGGACCGGGGCATAACATAGAGAATTGCCTCAATTTCAAATCTGACGTGCAAAAGCTTGTTAGGAGCGAGCTCTTATCTTTCAAAGATACGAATCCCAATGTTCTCACGAACCCGCTGCCTCAACATGAGAAAGCTGCAGTCAACCTGATAGAAGGAGAGTCTAACAATGTCTATCAAATTCATGATGTACTCTTGTTGAGGACCAATTTGGTCAAGATGCATTGTAGACAGAGTGGATATGGCCATGTTCCACCTCTTAATTATCATCAATGTGATGTCTGCTCTAAAAGCAATCGAGGATGTTCTGTGGTGCAATCACCTCTACAGGAACAAATGGATCTCGGATAGATCCGAGAGCACAGAGTTCGTGGAGTTAACATGGTCTATACGAATTCCAACGTCATTCAAAACCACGACATCCGTGCGATGAATGTCAACTTGGTGGCGATGCACTCAAGGCAAAGCCGGTATCATAATCTGCTACGACATGATTACAGTTCTTGTCTGACTTGCTCGGTAAACAAACAAGGATGCTCTTTCATACAGGAGGCCCTCCAGCGTCAGATGGATCTTGGATGGATCCAGGACTACCATGATAGGAATCCCTATCAGATCAACATGGTTCAGATCTTCGATATTCGCTTAATGAATACCAACCTGGTAGAGTTGCATGCTAAGCAAGTTAGGCTCGGGTTCCTGATCTCACATGATTACCAAAGCTGTAAAGCGGGTTGCGAAAATGATCAAGGTTGTACCCTTGTCCAGGAGGCACTTCAGCACTTGTTAAATCACTGGTGGATGCCAATCTATATGGATGAAGATACTCAACAAATTAGTATCAATAACAGGAATCCTACTCGGCGTCAGAGTCAAGATGTCCGATCTGTGGAAGCTAACCTAGTGAGGTTACATTGTATTCAAAGCGGGCGTGGCCAGGTGCCACCACACAACTATGAAGGTTGTGGAGTCTGTTCGGAAAATAACCAAGGATGCTACCTTGTGAGAGCAGCTCTTCAGGGTCAGGTGGATTGTGGAGAGATTCGCCCATATCCAGGTTCCGGACCCATCAATTGGGCGCCGAACTACCTTGCCGATCAAATTGAGGACGTTGTCGTAATCTCTGATCATCAGAGAACTAGGAATGGTTTCTCCATCATTCCTCTACTTGACGAATCAAAAGTTCCCAACCGGGAACGGATCGAGATTATGTACGATGGTCAGAAAAATTAGAAGGTTCCCATAGTCATCTATCTGCCGGGACCACTACCGTATGAATCAACTAAGGCTATCCCTTACAAATACGGTGCAACAATAATTGAAAATTGAAAGGAAATTCCATTACCCTCCATTGTAAATATTGCAGACATCAGTCGTGTAACACGGAGTGGTAGAATCTTCAACAGAGGAGTGGGAGAGTCTAACAAAGAAAAGGAACTTCCGACGGAACTTCCCGATCCACCAGTCGGTCAATCTGATATTCCCGACCTTTCAAAAAACAATGATGTGATGCTGAAGCTCATCCAAAGGAGTGAATACAACATTGTTGATCAACTATTACAGACTCCTTCAAAGATCTCGGTATTATCACTGTTACTAAGTTCAGAAGCGCACAGAGAGGCTCTGCAGAAAGTCTTGGGGCAAGCCTTCGTAGAACAGGATGTAACGATCAGATAGTTCGATAGTATTCTCTCTAACATCACTTCCTGCAACAATTTGGGATTTTGTGATGAGGAATTACCTGAAGAGGGTTGCCGTCATCACATGGCGCTCAATATCACAGTCAACTGCCAGGACGATGCTTTAGCCAGCGTACTGGTAGACACAGGGTCAGCCCTGAATGTTATGCCGAAGTCCACTTTGACGCAATTATCATTCAAAGGCCCTTCGATGAGAATCAGCGAGGTCGTCGTCAAAGCTTTTGACGGATCCAGAAAAACGGTTATCGGCGAAGTCGACCTTCCCATAACTATCGGTCCTCATACTTTCCAAGTCACTTTCCAGGTCATGAACATCCGGGCAACGTACAGTTGTTTATTAGGAAGACCTTGGATACATTGGGCTGGAGCGGTCACCTCGACCCTCCACCAAAAGCTAAAGTTCGTCCAGAACGGTCAACGCATCACGGTCTGTGGGGAACAGGCTTTGCTCGTAAGTAATTTATCGTCAACCATTTATGTGGAACCAGAAGGGATAATCGGAACCCAGTTCCAAACGCTTTCGTTACACAGTGGCAATCAATCAGAAGGAGGAACTTCCATTTCCTCATACAAAGATGCTATTAAAGTGGTCGAAGGTGTCAATACAATAGGATGGGGACAGCTTGTCATTCCTACTGACAATAAAACAAAGAAGGGTCTTGGTTTTTCTGCAACCTGTACCCAGACAGCTGCCAGCAATGAAAGTCTTCGTCCCATTCAGAACTTCTTCAACAGTGGAGGGTTCCTTCAACCAGTGACTCCGGAAGTGCATACCATCGATAAAGATGATTCCTCCGACACGGAGGAAGAATGGAAGTCATATCTTAACAAGGACAGTTACATGTCTCAGGAAGAGGTGCATACGCCATTTTGCTATCCTGCACAAAGTCCGAGATATATACCCAGGTCAGATGTCGAAATGATCTACGGAGATTGTGATCTGGAAGGATGTCGTGCTCCGCCAAATTCATTAGAGAAAGACACTCCGATGAAGGACAATTTTGACTACACCTACCATGGCCCGATGGATGGTCTGCCAATGTGGCAGCCTTATGCAGGAGACTTGGGACAAGAAAGTCAGTCGAACAATGAAAATCAGCTGAGTCTCATCGAACAAAATACCTGTGTCCCCACCATGTCATGGGATCAACAACCAGGTTATCCTGAAACTACTCAACATGACGATGAATTCGCAATGTTTGCCGGACTAGAATTCATCAACTACGCTTTTCCTGAGGTCAACGTCATCGAGAGAGATGACTCCTCCAGTTCCAAAGAAGTGTGGGATACCTTGGGACAACCAAGTGGAAAGTTTGACTTTATGGTCAAATACACCGCTCCCGAAAGCTCTCGTATCAGGCTCGAAGACATCCAGCCGACTGGATGGGGAGATACAGCTGAGAGTACAAATACTCTGCAAAATGCAACAGAGGAATCCTCCTACGACAACTCTGCTTGGGAGACAGATTCCAATGATCTCGCTCCACCAGAAATCAGCGTCATTTCTGAAGACAAATCAAGGAAGGTGCCAGACTTTGTGATTCACCGAGGAGTTTGCCGCCGATGGGTTATTGTCGATGTTCCGAAGATTGTTCATAAGTAAAGTAATTGCCATCTTTAACCTTTCACCCTGCCCAGGTGAAACGGATGTTTTGATAGGGCTCACTTTCTGTAAATTTTCCCTCTTCACTTTGCCCAAAGCGACAGAGTTTTATTTTATAGGGCTGTAGTTTCAAGAATCGACTTGTTCATTAATAAAATAATGTCGTTTTGTAATTTCGGCATTAATTGTTGTTTTCTCTTTTCGCTTTTTCAGAAAATGGTAATCCTAAAAAACAACTCAATAATAAAAACAAGCAGTAACAAAAAAATACACTGCACACACTCTTGCATTTTCTCTATCTCTTCTAAACACGAATAATCACATCATGCAGATTGCTTGTTTTAAACCCAGTTGAAACATATGATCCGATGCCTTCTCCCGACTTTGAATTCCCGATATTTGGGGCTGAAGAAGAAGTTGACAATGAAATTCCAGAAGAGATCTCCCGACTACTCGGACAAGAGGAAAGGTCCATTGAACCTCACAAAGAGCCGTTGGAAACGGTAAACTTGGGTTCAGAAAAAGAGAGAAAAGAAATCAGGATTGGGGCACTGCTCAGTCCGACTGCTAAAGAGAGTTTAACAAAGCTTCTCAAAGAGTTTCCCGATGTATTCGCTTGGTCCTATCAGGATATGCCAGGGTTGGATACCAGCATCGTGGAACATCACTTACCGTTGAAATTGGAATGTCTGTCAGTAAAAAAAAGGTTGAGACGGACTCACCCGGACATGGCCATCAAAATCAAAGAGGAGGTACAAAAACATATCGACGCGGGTTTCCTCGCTACGTCAGAATATCCTCAATGGTTAGCCAAAATCGTACCCGTTCCCAAAAAGGACGGAAAGGTCAGAATGTGTGTCGACTACAGGGATCTAAACAAGGCTAGTCCAAAGGATGACTTTCCTTTGCCACACATTGACATGCTGGTAGACAGTACAACAAAGTTCAAAGTTTACTCCTTCATGGATGGATTCTCGGGCTATAATCATATCAAAATGGCGCTGAAAGACATGGAGAAAACTTCATTCATTACCCCATGGGGTACCTTTTGTTACAAGGTAATGTCGTTCGGTTTGAAGAACGCCGGGGCAACCTATCAAAGGGCCATGACTACTTTGTTTCATGACATGATACACAAGGAAATCGAGGTATATGTCGATGATATGATTGCAAAATCTAAGACAGAAGAGGAGCATGTGACCCACCTATCAAAACTGTTCGAGTGGTTGAGAAAGTATAAACTCCGCTTGAATCCTAACAAGTGCACCTTCGGTGTCCGCTCAGGGAAACTCTTAGGGTTCATCGTCATCCAGAAAGGAATTGAGGTTGATCCTGACAAGGTCAAGGCCATTCAAGAGATGCCTTCTCCGAAAACTGAAAAACAAGTCAGAGGATTCCTGGAACGTTTGAACTACATCTCCAGATTCATATTCCTTATGACCGCGACGTGCGTGCCGATTTTCAAATTACTTAAAAAGAACCAGGACTGTGTTTGGTCAGAAGACTGCCAAACCGTCTTCGACAGTATTAAGGAATACCTGTTGAACCCACCGATTCTATCACCTCCAATGGAAGGAAGACCACTGATCATTTACCTTACAATCCTAGAGGACTCGATGGGATGTGTACTTGGCCAACAAGACGAAACCAAAAGAAAAGAGTTTGCCATCTACTATCTGAGCAAGAAATTCACCGACTGCGAGACTCGGTACACGATGCTCGAGAAAACTTGTTGTGCTTTGGCTTGGGCAACCAAACGTCTTCGCCAATACATGATTCATCACACTACTTGGTTGTTCTCCAAAATGGATCCAATCAAGTATGTCTTTGAAAAGCCTCCTCTCACGGGAAGGATTGCCCGTTGACAGATGTTGCTATCAGAATATGACATAGAGTACCACGCTCAAAAAGCCGTTAAAGGAAATATTTTAGCCGGTCATTTGGCTCAACAATCGATTGACAATCAAGAATCAATCGGGTTTGACTTCCCAGACGAAGATGTCATGTATCTTAAAATGAAAGATTGCGATGAACCGCTACCCAGTGAAGGGCCAGAACCGGGTTCCCAATGGGGACTTATCTTTGACGGAGTAGTTAATCATTATGGAAACGGAATTGGGGCAATCATTGTTACCCCTCAGGGTACCCACATTCCTTTCACTGCCAGACTTACGTTCAAATGCACGAACAACGAGGCCAAATACGAAGCTTGTATCATGGGTCTCGAGGAAGCGATCGACTTAAGGATAAAAAACTTGGACGTATATGGCGACTCAGCTTTGGTTGTCCATCAGATAAAAGGAGATTGGAACACATACCAATCGGGATTGATTCCTTACAAAGACTATGCAAGAAGGTTGCTACCCTTCTTCAACAGAGTCGAGTTTCATCATATCCCTCGTGAGGAGAATCACATGGCTGATGCATTAGCCACTCTCTCTTCCATGATTAGTGTAGGTGAATGGAATAACATACCTAAGATCGACATAATGCGCCTTGAACGGCCCGCTTACATCTTCACGATTGAAGTAGTCATAGACGATAAACCTTAGTATCACGATATCAAATGCTTCCTTCAGAAACAAGAGTGCCCACCTGGGGCACTAAGGAAGGACAGAAAAACCCTCAGAAGACTCGCTGGAAACTTCTTCCTGAGCGGTGATACTCTCTATAAGCGGAACTTCGACATGGTCTTGCTCTGATGCGTCGACAGACCCGAAGCAGACATACTGATAAAAGAAATTCACGAAGGATCCTTTGGCACTCATGCCAATGGACACACGATGACGAGAAAAATTATGAGAGCAGGGTACTACTGGTTGACCATGGAATCCGACTGCTACAAGTACATGAGAAGGTGTCACAAGTGTCAGATATACTCCGACAAAATCCATGTACCGCCATCACATCTCAAAGTTCTTTCTTCCCCATGGCCTTTTTCCATATGCGGAATCGACATGATTGGCATAATTGAACCTAAGGCTTTGAACGGACATCGATTCATCCTGGTAGGCATTGATTACTTCACCAAGTGGGTCGAAGCAGCGTCATACGCCAATGTAACCCGACAAGTGGTGGTCCGATTTCTCAAAAACAATATCATCTGCCGTTATGGTGTTCCTAGCCAGATCATTACAGATAATGGATCTAATTTGAACAACAAGATGATGAAAGAGTTGTGCGCTGAGTTCAAGATTGAACACCATAACTAATCTCCCTATCGACCCAAGATGAACGGAGCGGTAGAAGCGGCTAACAAGAACATTAAAAAGATTGTTCAGAAGATGGTTGTAACCTACAAAGACTGGCACGAGATGCTGCCTTTTGCTCTTCACGGTTATCGAACATCTGTCCGCACTTCAACAGGGGTAACCCCTTTCTCTCTAGTATATGGCATGGAAGCAGTGCTCCCCATAGAAGTAGAGATCCCGTCAATCCGGGTATTGATGGAAGCTAAGCTAACAGAAGCTGAATGGTGTCAGATTCGACACCACGAACTTAATCTGATCGAAGAAAAGTGAATCACGACACTATGCCATGGTCAGTTGTATCAATAGAGAATGAAGAAGGCCTTCGACAAAAAGGTCTGACCTCGCGTCTTCAGAAAAGGAAACCTCGTGCTCAAGAAGATACAATCATTTCTCACTGATTCGTGAGGCAATTGGACTCCGAATTATGACGGCCCCTATGTGGTCACGAAAGCTTTCTCAGGCGGCGCCTTGAGACTTGCAACCATGGACGGAGAGGAATTTTCCTACCCCACAAATGTTGATGTAGTCAAGAAATACTTCGCCTAAACAAAACAACAAACAACATCTCGGTGGATTGAAAACCCGAAAGGGCGGTCCAGGTAAAAATTAGAGACATCATCCCGGTGGATTGGAAACATCACAGTACAATCCAGGCAAAAATTAGGGATAATGGCAAGTAACTACGCTCAGCAAAGAGGAAAATCCCTTAGCAGCAATTACATCATCCGTCAGGAAAACTCCAGTCAAGGTCATCTTCGACAGAAGCTCAGAATGCCCTGAATTCAAAGTTGGTAGAAGGATAGTGGTCATTATGTTTCAACGTAGCCCTTTTCCCGTAAATTACCATTTTCTAACTTTGTATATATTCTTTGGAATCACGCGCTTGGCTGATCTCCATCCTATCAATAAAATTTGAGCCCTTGTGCTTTTGTTTGCAATTCTTATTTGTTTTAGCTTTAAAGAATGACATTTTAATATGATTAACGATTCTTGAAATAAAACAAAAATGAATTTACTTGTTAAACTTTTTCTGCTTTTAAAATAAAGATGGCAATTCTTTTGACTGTTGAACATCGAAAGGACATTGATTGCGTCTCCAAAGGGGTTCGAGCCTCAAAGTGCAGAATCAAAGTACTCCTTCTACACCAGTACGCCTGAACGGAGGATCAACTGTGTCGGATGCGACTATTCCATCCGACATCCTCGGCCGAGTTCGTATCTCCTAAGCCCGACCAACATAGTTCCCTGCAGGGACTATCTCTCCTAAGCAAGGTGGAATTGCTACTTTTGAACCAACGGTACTTCTTCGCCCTACGATGGCCGAGTATCCAGTCGTGTTCATCCATTATTCTGTATGTCGCGTCAGTTTTGTCAGCATAAACATACATACATCATGCATTATTGATTTATATTCATATTGCATCACTATCACTTTAGTCGGTCTTATCCCTTAGTGATAACAGTCCTCTCAATCGAGTTGTCAGTTCTTTCCTCGCCAGGAAATGTTGCGTCTGAACAATCTCTCCTCCAGTTTATTTCTGGATTGAAGTTGGGTCCTCGACCACTTTGATAACTTGAACCTCTGAAGGACCAGAGAAACTTTCAACAGATATCACTCTTCGCCATTGAAGATGATATCCTTGCTTTCCCGGATTAAGGAAAATCCCCTGAGAAAGCCTCTTAAGCAGAGATTCGGCAGTACGACAGTTTTTCTCCAAAAAACCACTGATAAAAATGTCATCAGCACCTCAAAATTGGATCACATCATATGGCATTTCTCTGGGAAGATCCCGAGAAAAGTGTGATGTAAGACCCCAAGCGGAAGCAGTCTCTCGAGAAACTCGCTTTCTCCAGTAGAAACAAATGGCGTCTCCAACAGAGAAGTTGTACACCTCTACAACTCAGACGACTAGGTTCCCCAGCAAGTCTGACATCAAAAATTTTCTATCAAATGGCATCTCCCCAGGAAAATTTGGCGAGAAGTTTGAGGAAAACCGTTACGAATAGCGTCCCTTGTCAATAAAGTTCATTGACAAAAGAAACTAAGACCAGTTCCTTGGTAGGAAACCAGGATCGAGGGCAAGTTTATTTCAGAAACTGAGACCAGTTCCTTGGTAGGAAACCAGGATCGAGAGGAAGTTTATTTCAGTAACTAAGACCAGTTCCTTGGTAGGAAGCCGGGATCGAGGGGAAGTTTAAACCAGAAACTAAGACCAGTTCCTTGGTAGGAAACCAGGATCGAGGGGAAGTTTACAAAAGAAACTAAGACCAGTTCCTTGGTAGGAAACCTGGATCGAGGGGCAGTTTTACCTTTTCTAAGCATCATTTCTTAGCAAAAAAAGATGAATGCGCAAGCTTCCATTCATAAACCACCATCAAAATTTCGGATATTCCGATATTTAATCCTCTTGCACCCTGAATGCCCGAATACCTTCGCCATTCACACCTTCAGGTCCAAGAAGATTAAATAGGGGCATCTGTCATACCCCAAATTTTGACCACTAAGATTCCCATCATTGTGCAAATCATCATCACAATATGGATGTACCTTTATGCCTCATCAATCTCCTCAAAGATGGGTGAGCATTCACTACAATCAAAATTAGGGTTTCAAGCCCTCTCAGAGCTCTTAGACAAATGATCAATCAAGAATTGATATGATCTTCAACTTGTCTAACCTCTTAAACATAGACAAAGGATCAAAAGGACTCCCACTTCAAGGATTAAGCACAAGGATGCTCCCTTATAGGTGGATCAAGCCTCAAGATCGCTAGTGTCACCAAATTAAGGTTTTGGTCGACCAGGGCCTCTAGATGGAAACTTTCATCTGGGCATGAGCCAATGATTCAAAACATAACCTAATATGCTCCATGGAACCTCATGGACCCAACCATCAAGTCAATTTTGCCTCAGGGGATGCATTCATCAAAAATCAGGAATTAGGGTTTCTTGACCTAATTCACCCCTAAGTTGACTTTTGGGATAAAACATGAACCAAGACCTCAAGAGAGGATTTGAGGGTCTCCAATATACCACATTGATCCACTTGCAATAACGGATTGATCCAAGAAGCTTGGGCAACAAGTTTCAATTTCATCTGGACCACAATTAGGGTTTCGCGAGAAAAGTCAACTGTAACTTTGACTATTGACCAGGACATGCTCCCAAGCCCTAAGAAATGATTCAATACACTCTATAACACCCATGGAACAGGTCCATCAAGTTTGATTTAGGTCAAGGACATGGTTTCCTAAAGAATTGCACAGTTTGGAATTCATCTGACAAAAGTCAACTGTGCACGAAAGTCAACTTTGACTTTTTGAGATTTTTCACTAAAATGGATTTTTAACCCTAAAATGATGTTTATGTATGATTTGAATCATCATTCATCAAGAAAAATCAAAGAAAGTGGGATAACTTGTAAAAGGGGTAACCATAAAAACTTAGAAAATTTTCTAAGTTATGAAATAAAGTGGCAAGGCTACCAACTTTGGAGGATCATAACTCCTAAACCACAAAGCCATTTTTCCCCATCCAAAGCTTGATTTGTAGATCTCATTGCCCTCTACAAAATCAAGAAAAGTCACTTTGTTCCAACACTTAGTGAAAATTTCACTAAGTCAGAATCTGCCTTTACTTTTTTCCAAATGTAGGGGGATTTTTCACTTGGATCCAAAAAGTATCAAAACCAAATATGATCAAACAGTTGTTGTATCATATAAGGGCTTTCCAAAATGGCCAAGAACATCACCAAATTCAACTTGGGCCATGAGATATGGTAGTGGCAAGATGCCTTGCTGAAATCTGCCAAGGCAAGGCAGATTTTTGCACTTTTGGTCGATTTGCCAAAATCAGCCAATTCCAAGCCTTGTCATCATCTTGGACACATCTGAGGATTGAATCTAAAGGGGACAATCACTGAGCCAAGCCTCCAAAGTCCTTGGAACAAGAAATAACATGCCAAACCTAGAATTGCCTAAAATAGGGACAAGACTCCAATTTTGGATTGGAGCATTCAATGAAAGCTCCAAGGTGGCATGGACTGAGCTATTAGCAACTGAATTCAGTCAAGACTTATCCAAGACCAAGGGAACCAGCAGCCTGTGCCCTAACCTCTAGTCAATGGCTAGAGGAGACTTGGATTTTCATTTGCCAACATTGGCCAAACCTACTCAGTAGTTGCCATTCACTATTCCTTGCAAAACAAACTTACTCTACTATAAATAGAGCTCAATTATGATCAGTTTGAGTACACCAAAGCCATCAAATAGATGCTTTCCTCAAAATCTCTTTCGCTTGGCAAAAATGCCTTCTTTAGCAAGGTAACTTTGAGTTTTTGAGTTAGAGAGCAATTCCACTCAAACCAATCACACACACACCTCACATACATCACATGTGAGGTGATCAAACACTTAAACAACATCTGGAACACTGATTTCTCAGAATCACCAGTCAATTGCTCAAGGTTTTAACCAAGTTGCAGTTGAGATTCCATGAAGTGATCCAGCTAATTTCAATCAGGTCCAAGCATTCAAACACACTCCATAGGGTATAGGGAAGCTATTCAGATCATCACAACTCATCTGTAACACCTCCAACTCAGAAATCACTTTGAACTTGCTGTCACGACCTTGAGGTAAGCCTAAACTTGGTCATCTCTCAATCTATGCATATTTCCTCGCACAATACTTTTGCCAAATGTTCATAATCATGCATGGAATGTTTCCCCTCAATTAATTGCTTTGTTTGAATCGTGTATCAAAATTCTCAGCCTTCATGCAAATTTTAGGGTTCTTGAGGTTTTGTCTTGATTTTTCATTTCATGTTTAAAATAAATGAAATTAAATGCCATAGACATGATCGTGAGGTTGAGACGAGCAGATTGATATGTGGATTGCATGATATAACCAAGTATTCAGTGAGATTGGAGAGAAAATGCAAATCTGGGCAAAACCCACAACACGCGCGTGTTCTTGGGTGTTCTTTGCGCCCATTTTGAAAATTCAAATATTTGAATTTTGTGATTTTATTTAATTGATTCAAAAATTAATTTCTCTCTGAGTTTTAATGATTTTGAGTTAATTCTTTTTTTAATAATTCACAAAAATGTTAAAATATTTTATTTTCCCAAAAAATAAAAAATAAAAAATATTTATTTTATATAATTGATATTTTTGCAAAGAATTAATATTTTAATTGTTTTTGACATTTTGAATATTTTTTCCATCTTGATTTTGCAAATTTTAATGATTCCTAATCATTTTGTAGGGCAAAACTTGATTTATGAAGCATTAATCCAAGATCACAATTTGTTTTCCATATGTTAAACAATTTTTGATCATTTTAATTGAATTTTTATTCAATTAAAATACAATTTGAAAACAAATTAGGGTTTTGATTAATTCAACCCTCATAAATCATTTTCAAACACTCTTGGGCCTCATGAGAGAGTGTAAGACCCAAACCCCCATGTACAAAAAACTTTGTGGACCTCACTTATTGTATAAGTCCCTCTGTACAAGTAAACGGCGCGACCGTCGTCCGTTTAAAACATCTGGGCCTCTCCTCGAGCTATAAGACCCATTCAAAACTTTTGGGCCTCTAATAGAGTGTAAGACCCAATCCCCTTTTAACCAAAACAATTTTGGGCCTCACTTATTGTATAAGTCCCTATGCGTTAAAAGAAAATCTCGACGCGATCGTCATTTCAAACAAAAAGTCATCTGGGCCTACCCTCGTGTTATAAGCCCCCATTCTTTTTCTTTTAAAACTCCTTGGGCCTCTTGAGAGAGTGTAAGACCCATCCCTTTGTACAGAAAACCTTTCTTGGGCCTCAGTCACTTGTATAAGTCCCTCTGTACAAATTTCAACAGTGCAATCACTGATAAAACCCTGGGCCTCTCTTTGAGCTGTAAGCCCCAAATCTTTCTTTTTCAAAGCACTTTCTCCTTTGATTTTGAATATACTATTGTTTTCAATCTTTCTTTGTTGAACAACTAACTAAACAGCATGGAAGCTCTACAACCGAGTAAGTGTTTACCCGCTTTCATTTACCGCTTTCATATGTATATAACTGTATTATGGGGCTGCTCACTGTAAGTCTCCTTTCATAAACTCATATCAACTGTGTAATAATAGTATAGATATTTAGAGTTTCCCCGGCAACTACGTCTAGAACTAAGTAAAGCCATTTAGATTACTCGTAGAAATAGACAAGCTAGATCCCCAATAGGAGCACCAGATACAGTCTTCTCTTTGGCTTTCCTCCTTAGGAATTGTCAAGAGACTCTACCTCCCCAGAGATGAATGTATTCTCCGTGAATAACATCTCTTAAGTTTCTTCCAAATTCTCTAACTTTCCTGGCTTGATCTATTCCTTGTGAATAACCTGTCTTGAATTTCTCGGGGTTTGGGGACCCGACGACTTCTTATAAGTATTCACAACCTCCTCTTAGGCTTCGTATAATGATCTCTTCCTTCGGGAATGATAGCCTCCTCTTGGGCTTCGTACAAGGACCTCTCGGCTTCTTAAAAGTTTCCAGCCTCCTCTTGGGCTTCGTACAAATTGTCTCGACGACCTCCTAGAGGTATAGGAACAGATATTACTCATCTTTATAGAATACTCTCTATCTCGGGCTTTATATGAGACACCAAAACACTCTCTTGTTGAGTATAAAATACTCTCTTGTTGAGTCGATCCTCTTTAGCCTCCATCTCGGGCTTCGTACGAGATACAAAAGACTCCCTTGTTAAGTCAAACCTTTGTAGCCTCCATCTCGGGCTTTATACGAGATACAAAAAGACTCCCTCGTTGAGTCAAACCCTTTTAGCATCTCTCTCGGGCTTCGTACGAGACACATAAAAACCCTCTGTTTGGGCCAATAGCCCCCTCTTAGGCTTGGTATAAGGAAACCCCGGTTGATCCAATCAACCTTTGAGCATCAAAGTTGTGCCTCGTTCACAGTATATAAACATCAACAACTCATTTCCCTTCATCTAACTGCTATAAGCGGCAAGCCTCTGGATTATTTACATCCATGCCACTGTCCCTCTTTTAGCATGAGGAATTCTTAAGGAAAGATGGCATTGCTCTACACTGAGTTAAAGTCTTCTCCTTCAGGTTAAAAATCCCCTATAAATGAAATTATGGCATTGCTGGATTCACATATCCCAGTTAAAGTAATCATCCTTTATAACCAGTCACCCAACAGTCGTGACAAACAAACCCCTCTTTAGGGATGACAAATTCTCTCTAAAGTCGAGATCTTCAGCTTCATATCTTGGGCTTTGAACAAGATACAAATAGACCCTTCAGTTTCACATCTTGGGCTTCGAACATGATACAAATCACTTTTAGCTTCACGTCTTGGGCTTCGAACAAGACACCAAAACACCATTTCCTCCCATAGAATAGGAGGAACTACGATCGCTCTAATTTCCCTGTTTCGGTAAACGGGAATATGTAGGCATAAGATTGAAAGAAAAATCTTAGCGAGCACACTACTCAAAAACTAAAAATCCCATACCTTCTCAAATCAATCGAAAAGCATCAGTCCTAACATCCTAACCAATAGCATAATCCCGTCATACCGTGTTCTGAGTAAAATAGGCAGAGAGAAACCCCGCCCCCACATCGCATATGTAACCTAACAGACCGCTGTCCAACCTCAGTATGCAAGCAGGGTTTATTGGAGACATCTATTTCCCTTCCTTCATCAGCTTCAATAGGATAAAAAATGAATCGACCTGTAGTCCCCCCAAAAGAGCGACAGTGCTTAAGAACCACGTCCAAAATCGCTCGCTACAAGCTCCTCCAGTTGTTAAGGTGTTACGAATTTCCTAATCTTAGCCTTGTTACTACTCCCTCTAATATTATATGTGACAAAATTCATGGGGGAATTGTAGCTACCACCTTCTTCCCTTTATTTGCTTTCAATTCATCAGCTTCCATAGATCTAATAATCGATTCGAATACTTCGTCGTCTTCATCCGCTTCTATCCCCAATCTTTTAACAGACCCCCAAATACGACTAGGTAAATCTGCCAGTTTTTTCCTTATCCTGGAATTACTCTTGATAACCTCTTTATCACCAATGGAGCCAGAACTTACTCCACGAGTATCCTCGGAGGAGTTTGAAATATCCTCCATACTATCTTCCCCTGTCCTATTACGTTCCTCCTGCCTCGAGATCCCTTTATGAGAAGGCGTGTTAGGCAACTTATCAGCCTTCAGTGGCGTTGTATAGAAAGAAGGAACGAAAGGAATTTTAATGTTTTGACAAATTTCTTCTAATGACTTCTTTTTTCTCACTTGTCTACTGCTCTGTCCAACTTCTAATTGATGTGGCTCTATCACCTTGTGTTGCTTCAAGCTCCGTGACCCAACATTGTTTACGCCAATATTATCTTTTAGCACCATGTCAGGATTATTGTGTAACATTATGTCAACCGCTTTTAAGGGGCTCTTGTGTCCTGCCTCACGTGTCAATAATTATTCGCAACTGAGTCTTTTGCAGTCTCCAAGACTCTACTTACTGACCTACTACCTCTATCATCCTCCTTGTTGCACAAATTTTGATTACTAGTTAAGGCTACGTCGGGACCTACCAACGAGTTATTCTCAAAGAAACCTAGCTTTTCAAGCGACATGTCACCCTCAAGTTATTTGAAGGAGTAGTGAGAGAGCTTGAAGGAAGAGACAGAAGGTGCCTTGAAGCAATGATGGAGAAATAATTAGTGGTTCCATGAATATTATGTCATTAAATATCAGAGGGTGTGGATCTTCCATCAAAAAGACAAGAATCCGAAAGATGATAGCTGAAGGTAAAGTGGATTTCTGCTTTATTCAAGAAACTAAAATTCAGCACCTGGAAGAGCATATGGTGAGGAATATTTGGGGAAGTGAAAATTGTGGATGGTCATCCTCTATTTCCATAGGGATGCAAGGAGGGATACTATTTGTTTGGAATTCTAGTAATATTCGTGTAGAAAGCAGTTTTAGAGGAACTGGCTTTCTAGGTGTTGTGTGCACATAGAAGGGTTCATTATGCTATTTGTCACTACTCTAAAAATAGTCGACCGGTGGCGAAAGAGGAAGAAACAGGAGAGTCGCCATCGAACTTTATTTATCCCATGAGGGGAAGGGAAAACATCGAGAAAAACCCAAAGAAGGAAGGATAAGATGGTCTCGCAACCAAGTTATGGGTTCAGAAGCCGGTTATGCGGAGGGAAGGTATTAGCACCCTCCACATCCATCGTACTCGATGGGAACCATTCGCTTGTCTATGTGTAAGGATGTTTGCTAAGGACATTGCTTTCTAAGTGTGTTCTAAAGAGGGAGAGAGAAGGGGTAAAGAACAAAGAATGTGAAAGAAAATAAAGGAAAAGGTGGGGAGAAGAAAAGGGGACTCGATAGGACTTCGCGGTCCTATGCCTACGTATTCCCTTGTGCAATGGGAAAGTCAGAGTCAACGTAGTTCGGAGGACTACGGGTGAAGAAAATGGAAGGGGGTGGAAAACGGAAGATGGATAGAAGGTGGCTCGCCAAGATCATCACAATCTTGTGCCTACGTATCTTACATTCGGACTAGAATGAAGAATCAGAGCAATCGTAGTTCGACCTACGATTTGTTGGTGTTTTTTATGGACGATGCTAACGTGCGGGTTCTAGCAGTTAGGTGTTTTGCGGCTCGCTCGTGGAGTCTTATGCGTTACCTGTTTGGGATAGAACGGACGTAACATGTCCTTTTTAAAAAGGTTGATTTTCGCCATCAAGGCAAGATGTCACATTTGATTTGTTGAAAGTTGATTTTAAGGGCGAAATATGTCCTCGGATAGGAACCCCTTCGGGTAGTACCCAATTCTTTATCTCAAAAGATTTATTGTGAAAGATGTGTGGCGAATATAGTCACGTCTTCGTATTGAAAGACGAGTATCAAGACCAAACACTCTAAAGTCAGCACCCTAATACTCGAAGAGGAAGAGGTATTCACCTAATCCCCTCTCTTTAGTTCAATATAAAGAGAACTTTATTCTCTTATTTAAAGAAGTGTTTTGATTTTAGATGGTAAGTGATTTACGACAGTGAACCCTAAAGGTAATGTCAAACACTCGGGATAGGAGAAGGCCTTCGCCTAACCACTCCACGACCATCTAAGCTTATTAAGAAAAGGTTTGAAAATGCACTTGGTACAAGACCAAGGTTTTTAGACACAAGGAGATGAAATAAAGAGAGAAAAAGGTTTTTGAAAGAATGGGTGGTGAATATAGTCACGTCTTCGTATTGAAAGACGAGTATCGAGACCACACACTCTAAAGTGAGCATCCTAATACTCGAAGAGGAAGAGGTCTTCACCTAATCCTCTCTCTTTAGTTCAATACAAAGAGAAAATTTGAAAATGAGCACTTGGTACTAGACCAAGGTTTTTGACTTAAGAAGAGAAGAAGATGATGACAGGGTGAAATAGACACCGAAATGAAATCGAAATAAAAAGAAAATGGCCTCATATTGATCAAGATTTTGAATCGATTGAAAGAAGTCAATTAATCATGATTTTTGTTATATCATTAGCCAAAAGCGAAACCGAAAATAAAATCAAAAGTTCAAATAGAAAGGACCAAAACCCTAAGCTACGAAATCAAGTCAAGTCACAAATTAGTAGTTAGATCGAATAAATAAAATCTAAAACTATCGAAAATAAATCTTAAATAGTTATTCTAAATATGAGCTAGAGTTCACATAAACTAAATAAGAAAAACATTTAACAAAATAATTACAAAAACTATTTATAAAAAATTATTTATAAAACAATAGAAGAAAAACATTTAACCAAAAATAATTAACAAAATAATTAACCAAAATATAATAATTAAAAACAGATTTGAAAAAAATAAATAAATATATTTTTCTAAAAATATCACATGAAGAACAATGGGCCAGGGGATGTGTCTAGTAAACAGCGGGGCCCAAGAATGAAGGTTTAAACCCAACAACAGAAGTTGGGGCGCTGGATTCATGGCCAGCCGGGTCGGTTTATGCTTGAAGACAAAAAGGATGAGAAACCCTACTGAGTCAAAACATACGGCCGCTCAAAGAAAAGAGAGTCTTCCATCTTATCCTACGTGAAAACGCCTGAAACAAACCGCACAATCTTTCTATTTCTCTACTCCGCTCGAATTATTTCGTTCGTCCCTCTCTAACAACCGTCTTTCACTCTCATTCGTATTTCTCTCTCTGTTCGCGGCGGCTTATGGGTTTATGGAGATGTTGAGTGATTTGAGTTGGCTGAAGAAAGCTGTTGTTGGCCTGTTGTTGTTGTCGCAAGAAGATGATGGATGAATAGAAAGTGTTTCACAATTTGGAGTTTGCTTCTTCGGCGTCGGAGAGAAGCAACGACGGCGAGGGAGAGGGTGACAACCGCGAAGAATTAACGATTCCGCGAGTTCGGAATCAGAAGGACAAAGAGAGAAGTGTGTGTAGGTCATGTACTTGTGAAGAAGATCAGGGTGGTTGTGACAGGATGAAGCTATTGGAGAAAGGTGTGAATATAACAATAGATCTGAAGGGATTGAGGATATGGCGTTGGGATTGGGGTTGGTGTCTTGGAGGCGCTTGAGGTGGTTGACGGTGGCGCGTATGGTGTGAAGTTGACGGGGGAGGAACAACGAGTGTTTCGCGGCGAACGGTAGCAAGTGAAGAGAGAGATCCAGAGGTGTTTCTCGGTGCAGCTTTAAATCTGTAAGCTTTTCCAAAGTTATTTCGTGACTGTGTTTTGATTTGATGTGAGGCGGTTTGCAATGGTGTGGTTTTTGGTTGGTGAAGGAGAAGTTTTTCTTTTTTTTTCTTCTTATTCTTTGCCCTGTTATTTTTCTTTTCAATCTCCCCCCCTTGCTATTATGTTTTTCCTCTTTAAAACCAATTGAAACTCATCAAATTTGTCTTATTCGTTGATGAATGGTCACTCTCAAGTGCAGAAGGCTGGCAGTATTTGGCTTGTTGCTTTTGTTTCCAAGTCGCAGGTTTGTTGGTTGGTACATTTTTTGTAGGTCTGCGTTGTGTTTTGTGATGTTATTTTCGTATGGCTTTGGTGTTGTGTGTACAGGGATGCAGGCTGTTGTGTATTGTCAAGTTGTTTTCATGCTGCAGAATTGTTACAGGATGGTAGAAAAGTCAAGTTGTTGTTCAAGGTATCAGGCCTTTTATCTTGTCGTATTGGATTTGTTTTGGAGTCTTGTGGTGGTACGGTTTTTCTTGCGCAGGTTTTGGATGAGGGATTTTGTGTATCACTGTGATGTCTTTGTCTTGTTGATGCAGGTTATTGTTGGTTAGTTTTGGTGTGTCTTGACCATGGCAGCAGTACGGTTCGCGTGGCATGGATGGATGAAGTTTTGTAAATTGAATTTATGTTGGACAAAATGTTTTTGGAATGAAATAACGAGAATATATTATTTTTTTGTGATGATTTTTTTCTTGTAATAGATGTGGACTTGAAAAAAATGGTAATGGGCTTTTTTGTGGAAAATTGGGAATGCCATGGGCCTCATTTATTTTTTATGAACAAGCATTTGCTCTTTTGTGTAGAATGTTTTTGTATAATGAATGGACTTGAAACTTGCTATAGTAATGAAAAATGAGAATGAAAAGAAAATGAAATGGATTAAAAGATGAATGAAATGGATTAAGGAAGTGGTTTATGGATGGATATAGATCATTGATGAATGACAAAGTGGATAAAAAATATTGAAAATGGATAAATCGAATCTAGGAAATGGAAGTGAATAATGGGTAAGGAATGAGTTTTGCAATATGCCTCCACAAAATTTACAACCTTGACAACTAAACTTGAACACCACTCATTAAATCAAAGAAGATCCGCCTTGAATCAAACTGATTATTCATAACAAATGAATCCACCTGATCCTGGAAACTTGAGTATTGATAAGTCAAAATCTTCATTTTGAACCAACTAATTGAGAACATGCTTTTAAAATCAGAAGATTATGAAATGAACCATGAATCTCGATACACAGCACCAAACCTTGATTGGAAATCAAATCTGATCCTTGGTAATCTTCAACCATGAAGCACTTGACTTACACACAACCTGATAACTTGTTCCACACACAGATAACCTACATTGGATCTTCAGACACAACCACTGGAATGAAACACACCCTGGCCTTGATCTTGAAACAAAACTCGTCCGACCAAGATTAGGTCAAGACCGTTGAACCTCTATCAGTGCTGCATACGTGCACCTGCCCTGACAAGCCTGATGAATCTTGATGAGGAGTTAGAACTCAACCCTTGCTTCAGACTTGAATGGAAGAACCTCAAAACAAATAAGAAGCCTTGATTCAAAGGACCTCCTGATCCCATGTCGTATGATATGAGTTAATGGGATGCATAGATGATAAAAATGATATGATATGCAAGGCTAGGGTTAGGGTGAAAATGAGGGTGTGACAGATGCCCCTATTTAATCTTCTTGGACTTGAAGGTGAGAGTGGCGAAAGCTTTCTTATAGTCAAGGTACAAGGGGATTAAATATTAGAATACCCGGAGTTTTCAGCCGGAAAAGTAGGTGGAATGAAAGTGATGAATTGGTGGGATGGCTTGAAAAAGGCATTTGTCATTAGGAAAAAGGCAATTGGTTATGAGGGATATGATGATATGCTTGAGATGCAATGCAGAATGAACATGAGTGCTTTGACAGCCTTGAAAGGGGAGGCATCCCTGTAGTATTCTGGTGACATATAATAAGTTGAGATATTCCTTCTACAAAAGGTAGAGAGGACTCAAGAAATAAAAGATGAGATATTCCTTCTACGAAAGGTAAAGAGGACTCAAGAATAAAGGATAGAAATTGGTTCTCCTCTTGCAAAAGGCAAAGAGGACCCCTGAACGAAAGGTTAGGAGAAAAATAAATTCCTGCTACAACACGTAGAGGAGACTCCCTTGGGAGAAGACGATCGTACTATTTTCTGCAGAAGCAGAAACGACTCCAGAACACAAGGTTTGGAGAATAATTCCTCCTACAAAAGGTATAGAGGACTCCAGAACAAAAGGCTTGGAGATAAATTCCTTCTACAAAAGGTAGAGAGGACCCCAGAACAAAAGGTTAGGAGACAATTCCTTTCTACGAAAGGTAGAAAATACCCCAGAACAAAAGGCTTGGAGAAATAACATAACTCCCTCGGGAGAAGACGATCGTACTTACTTCTGCGAATAACAGAAATGACTCCGGAACAAAAGGTTTGGAGACAGATTCCTTTCTACAAAAGGTAGGAAGGAGACCTACAAAAGGTAAGCTGGGAAGAAATTGTACAAAAGGCACGGGAAGGCTCTTACTAAAGGTAAGTTGGACACATTGCAAAAGGCAAGGAAGAGATACATCGTGAAAAATGACACGAAAGCCTCACAAAAGGTTAGCTGGGGGCAATAACCATCTTCATACAAAAGGCAGAGGCAACTTGCTTTGGGTATCAGAATATCATAGACCTCACATGCACAACGGTGGAGGTGACATTCTCTGAGTTGCGACCATTCAGTTATTGGCCACATAGGCATCAAGCGTCCAAATTGATCGAAGATACCTAATACAAAGTTTTGTCGCGTGCGTAAGGCGGTGAAATCCCTTACGAAAGGTAAGGAGACACAGAATGGGTTGGAAGTAGCAATCGATGGGGGAGACAAAGTCCACAAGAATGCCCCTATCCTCTACAAGAACTGGCTAAATAAGCATGCAAACGATGCAAAAATGTATGCAAAATGCTGGGGATATGAGAGCTGAAGTGACGGTCGTGCCAAGCAAGGTTGGGCTTGCTGGGGAAAAGGAGATAGGTAAGGTGAAGGATACCAACCGAAGATGGCTTTTAAATGAGTTACCAGACGAGAACTGGTTTTTAAGGGGTAGACTACCAGACGAGAACTGGTGGCAAAAGGTTAATCTGTCAGACGAGAACTGACTTTATGGTTGGCCAGACGAGAACTGGCATAGAAGTTGTTTACCAGACGAGAACTGGTGTTTTGTTTTGGGTTTCCAGACAGGAACTGGTTTTATGGTTTGCCAGACGAGAACTGGACTTTAAAGTTATGCAAGCAAGGTGGATTTTGTATCTGGTTAAGGGTGCCGAGTATGTTCGGGCTTATGGTGGGAGGTGCCATGTATGATTGGGCTTTGGGTTGGATGGGGAATGAGCTTAACTTCCCGACACTCGAAACCTGGCGATAATATGATCGGAAAGTAGATGTGGAGACTCTAGATGCTCCAAGTTTGGTCCTTTGCAGAAGTTGTACTTGCTCCTAAGAGAATCTCACTTCTAACTGAGATGCCATGATGGATTTGCAACCGAAAATATGAGCATAGCGACTTGACTTATGCATGTTAGTTGCGCCTCTACTCTGCCCCATGGCTCTTTGACACTTGTTGCAAACTCCATTTGCTAGAGTCCAACAGGGTCTGCTTGACTAACCTTGAAAGTGTAGAGGGATACTGCCACTTGGCAATTTATCTGCCCCAGTCTGTAGGGTTTTTGAATGAATCCTCCTCGAATGGAAGCTTTGGGGATGACTATACCATGACATGGTTTGAGATAACTTGCCCCAGATTCACAAGGTTATGAGAAGGTCTTGGTTCGAGTCAGCGCCAACAAATTATCAAGTTTCTCTCTTATTGCACTTTGTTGGAATCTTTTTGATGTCAAGTACTTTCTTGCAGTTAAAATTGTTCATTTAAAAATGGTAATTTTAATGCAACGATCATGCAGGTTTTGAAAGAAATCACTTATCGGAATGATGTGATAGTGCGACGAATGGACCATTAGTCCAAACGCAGTGTTGATTTACTGGTGTACGAAAGATATAGCAAAAATAATGACACTAGTGCTAAAAGTTAGCAAATATTAGGGGAGTTAGTTTACGCAACCTTGCTGTAGTATGCTTTCAGAATAAACCCCGCCTCAGTTAGGTCTTTCGGGGGTTGTAATGTGGTCTGGTTCACGGTTATTGAAACAAGGGATATAAGGCTCAAATTTGATTTGTACCCACCCCTTCTTCGTGATATCTCCAGTCCTACATTCAGTTAAATTGACACACACATCTAGAGTTTGACGGTGTAAGAGTGAAGATGATGATTCAAGATTTTCTTGAAATGACAGTCACCTTATTTTGTTTTCGTGGATGTCAGCGACCTTTGGTGGCCACTGAATCGGGTTTTACTTTTGTTGAGGATTTGAGGGCCTCTTTTGCTTTATTTATTTTTTGATCCCTAACTTTTGCATGGACCGACTTCACTTTTCGAGTCCATCGGGATTGCCCTAATTTTGCCTAAGTTTCCTCTTTGGGGTGGCGGACTTAGCGGGCTATCTTCTTTTTTTTGAAGGGTCGTGACTGCCAAGCCTTTGGTCTTTGAAGAATAACCGCCATAATAAAAGGTTTCATCTTGACATTCGAATATGTAATCAGGATAACTGAACACTACCCATGCCCCAGGTTAAGCGTAAAGGTTTAGAAATCCGAAGGAAACTCCTACTTCCAGGCTCGAAGGGGTTGACTAGGGACTAACTCCTTATCTCTCCAGTGTTTAGGGGATTTGAAACAATGCTTGTACATCATCAGCGGGATTTTATCCGAAAGCATACAGTTTGCAATTATGGGTATTTCGTTTTCATCATCCTCCCTCAAATCTTTACTAAGACAACAACTGATAAAGGGAGTGAAATGTGGAAAAAAAAAATTTTTTTGTGATTTTTTAATAAATGAGAAAGGATTAGTGAATACGAATGGACTTGTTCAAAAAAACACGTTCATTACATTAACAAAACCATTAGTAAGCAACAATGTTTAAAAACAAGTAGCACTTAACAGAGAAGAAACTACAAATGCAAATAAATGACAAGATCTAAAAATTGCCAATCCTGGGGATGTCTTCTGTCTGGCCCACTGGCTTGGGGAGATGACCCATGTAGTCTTTGAACTCAAACAGATGAGAGGTTGACGTGCATAACTAGGCTTCCTTCAGGAAAGGATATGTAACCTTTGTCAATCAGTTGGTGCACTTTGGCTTGGTAGGCTTTGCAATCTTCAGTCGAATGCCCCATTGATCCAGCATGATATCCACATTGCTCATCGGGATCGTACCCAGGAGGGTATGGCTCTGGCAACGGCTTGAGAGACTTGGGAACCACCAGCGAGTTTTGAATCAGATGCGGAAAGAGTTTACTGTATGACATAGGGACTGTATGAAGAGGAGCATTCCTTCTTTCTAGATTGTTGCGAGGCCTATGCTGACTCTGGCGCTAATTCTGATATCCTCGGCCATGGGCTCGTTGATTTACCTGAGGAGCAATCCACAGTTTCTGGGACGAAGCTATAGGCATTACTAGTTGCCCATAAGGATAGCATGGCGCTGGAAATGATGACTGCTGAGAAGATGAAGGACCAAAAGGTTTTGCTGTTACACCATGAGAACACTCAACATTTGCTATAACAGCATTGGTTTCATCCTCTTCCTCTTGGGAGTTAATGAGGGATTCAGTCTCATCAGCTTGGTTATTCGAGACGTCCTGGATTAGTCCACTCTTGAGGTAGCTCTCAATGCGTTCCCCTACCATTACAAGGTCAGAGAAGCTTGATGGCGTACTGCCAATCATTCTTTCAAGATAAGATCCATGCAGACTGTTTATGAACATGTCAATTAATTCCCGGTCCAAGAGTGGTGGTTGCACCCTAGCTGCTAATTCTCTCTATCGCTGTGCGTATTCCTTGAAGGATTCATCTCCATTCTGAGATAGGCTTTGCAACTGCATGCGACTAGGAGCCACGTCTAGATTGTACTGATATCGCTTTAGAAAAGCGCTGGATAAGTCCTTCCATGATTGGATATGGCTTCTTTCTAAATCCATGAACCAACTTAAAGATGCCCCACTCAAACTATCTTGAAAACAGTGAATCATCAGCTTATCATCATGGGTATATATGGTCATTTTTCGGCAGAACATCACCAAATGACGGTTCGGGCAACTAAGGCCTGTGTACTTCTCGAAGTTGGGTTCCTTGAATTTCTGAGGGATTACCAAATCTCGCACTAGGCACATATCAGCAGCATCGAGCCCAGGCGTATCATGCGCTTTCATAGCTTGGAGTTTTTCCTCAATGTCACGAAGTATTTCCTTCATAGGATCAGTCAATGGCTTCCTCTGGGGTCGAGTAGGAACATCTAATCGTGGAGGATCATCATCAGGCAGAAGACCATACAATGGATTAGTTGTCACAGTAAATCCTGGTGGGGGATCAACATTCAGACGGTTGCTCTCTGACATGGCTACCTCAGCTTCCAAGTTGCTTCATCTAACTGGCCTTTCAAGTCGTCTATGTTCTACATGCTTCAAATGCTTCACATCTACCACAGGTTCAATGCGAGTGTCGAGAAATCAACTGCGGGTTATGGACAAAGGACTGAATGAGCTTCTCGGTTTTTAGTTGGAGAATGATATGCAAAATGATGCAAAGATGCTTATGCAAATGCAATGCAACAAGGCATGGGATCAAAGATCAGAGGTTCACGCCACAGGTATCAAGATCACAGATTCTGCAGGACAACACAACAAGATATCCCTCACCTCGGGTAGTTAATCTATTGGTTTATAACAGGGCATTCCACGGGCTTTCAAACAAGGTCCCATGCACTAACCCTCAAAATTTTTCCATCATAACGACGATTCGTAAGACGGTAATCCCTTCAAAGGATGAGCACAGAGTTATGCCTTAGTTACCTTTAGAATAAGGTTCTAAAAGTCCTCAGAATCACGGACTCCCAGGTCGGAAACAAAGACATCATTACGACTAATCGTAAAACATAATCTGAGCGGTGGAAGTCAAACCAACTCGACGAGTCCTAAGTCTCGGAAATCAGTAAGCAACCACCTCCTAGCTTAGTGTATACTCGAAAATCTCGGGTAGAAAGCCTTTCTCCTCACAAACAATCCCCAATAAACCCAACAAATAAGAGAAACACAAGAATAAATAAGCAATAATAAAGCAAACAAAAATACACATATGACAAACAAACTAGGCTTGGCTTGCTAGGGTGAACCATGTCCCCAACAGAGTCGCCAGCTATCGCTACTCGAAAAATAGTCGACCGGAGGCGATAGAGGAAGAAACAGGAGAGTCGCCATCGAACTTTATTTATCCCATGAGGGGAAGGGAAAACATCGAGAAAAACCCAAAGAAGGAAGGATAAGATGGTCTCGCAACCAAGTTATGGGTTCAGAAGCCGGTTATGCGGAGGGAAGGTATTATCACCCTCCACATCCATCATACTCAATGGGAACCATTCGCTTGTCTATGTGTAAGGATGTTTGCTAAGGACATTGCTTTCTAAGTGTGTTCTAAAGAGGGAGAGAGAAGGGGTAAAGAACAAAGAATGTGAAAGAAAATAAAGGAAAAGGTGGGGAGAAGAAAAGGGGACTCGATAGGACTTCGCGGTCCTATGCCTACGTATTCCCTTGTGCAATGGGAAAGTCAGAGTCAACGTAGTTCGGAGGACTATGGGTGAAGAAAATGGAAAGGGGGTGGAAAACGGAAGATGGATAGAAGGTGGCTCGCCAAGATCATCACAATCTTGTGCCTACGTATCTTACATTCGGACTAGAATGAAGAATTAGAGCAATCGTAGTTCGACCTACGATTTGTTGGTGTTTTTTATGGACGATGCTAACGTGCGGGTTCTAGCAGTTAGGTGTTTTGCGGCTCGCTCGTGGAGTCTTATGCGTTACCTGTTTGCGGTAGAACGGACGTAACATGTCCTTTTTGAAAAGGTTGATTTTCGCCATCAAGGCAAGATGTCACATTTGATTTGTTGAAAGTTGATTTTAAGGGCGAAATATGTCCTCGGATAGGAACCTCTTTGGGTAGTACCCAATTCTTTATCTCAAAAGATTTATTGTGAAAGATGTGTGGCGAATATAGTCACGTCTTCGTATTGAAAGACGAGTATCAAGACCACACACTCTAAAGTGAGCACCCTAATACTCGAAGAGGAAGAGGTCTTCACCTAATCCCCTCTCTTTAGTTCAATATAAAGAGAACTTTATTCTCTTATTTAAAGAAGTGTTTTGATTTTAGATGGTAAGTGATTTACGACAGTGAACCCTAAAGGTAATGTCAAACACTCGGGATAGGAGAAGGCCTTCGCCTAACCACTCCACGACCATCTAAGCTTATTAAGAAAAGGTTTGAAAATGCACTTGGTACAAGACCAAGGTTTTTAGACACAAGGAGATGAAATAAAGAGAGAAAAAGGTTTTTGAAAGAATGGGTGGTGAATATAGTCACGTCTTCGTATTGAAAGACGAGTATCGAGACCACACACTCTAAAGTGGGCATCCTAATACTCGAAGAGGAAGAGGTCTTCACCTAATCCTCTCTCTTTAGTTCAATACAAAGAGAAAATTTGAAAATGAGCACTTGGTACTAGACCAAGGTTTTTGACTTAAGAAGAGAAGAAGATGATGAGAGGGTGAAATAGACACCGAAATGAAATCTAAATAAAAAGAAAATGGCCTCATATTGATCAAGATTTTGAATCGATTGAAAGAAGTCAACTAATCATGATTTTTGTTATATCATTGGCCAAAAGCGAAACCGAAAATAAAATCAAAAGTTCAAATAGAAAGGACCAAAACCCTAAGCTACGAAATCAAGTCAAGTCACAAATTAGTAGTTAGATCGACTAAATAAAATCTAAAACTATCGAAAATAAATATTAAATAGTTATTCTAAATATGAGCTAGAGTTCACATAAACTAAATAAGAAAAACATTTAACAAAATAATTACAAAAACTATTTATAAAAAATTATTTATAAAACAATAGAAGAAAAACATTTAACCAAAAATAATTAACAAAATAATTAACCAAAATATAATAATTAAAAACAGATTTGAAAAAAATAAATAAATATATTTTTCTAAAAATATCACATGAAGAACAATGGGCCAGGGGATGTGTCTAGTAAACAGGGGGGCCCAAGAATGAAGGATTAAACCCAACAACAGAAGTTGGGGCGCTGGATTCATGGCCAGCCGGGTCGGTTCTGACCCGGTTCGGTTTATGCTTGAAGACAAAAAGGATGAGAAACCCTACTGAGTCAAAACGTACGGCCGCTCAAAGAAAAGAGAGTCTTCCATCTTATCCTACGTGAAAACGCCTGAAACAAACCGCACAATCTTTCTATTTCTCTACTCCGCTCGAATTCTTTCGTTCGTCCCTCTCTAACAACCATCTTTCACTCTCATTCGTATTTCTCTCTCTATTCGCGGCGGCTTATGGGTTTATGGAGATGTTGAGTGATTTGAGTTGGCTGAAGGAAGCTGTTGTTGGCCTGTTGTTGTTGTCGCAAGAAGATGATGGAGGAATAGAAAGTGTTTCACAATTTGGAGTTTGCTTCTTCGGCGTCGGAGAGAAGCAACGACGGCGAGGGAGAGGGTGACAACCGCGAAGAATTAACGATTCCGCGAGTTCGGATCGGAAGGACAAAGAGAGAAGTGTGTGTAGGTCATGTACTTGTGAAGAAGATCAGGGTGGTTGTGACAGGATGAAGCTATTGGAGAGAGGTGTGAATATAGCAATAGATCTGAAGGGATTGAGGATATGGCGTTGGGATTGGGGTTGGTGTCTTGGAGGCGCGTGAGGTGGTTGATGGTGGCGTGTATGGTGTGAAGTTGACGGGGGAGGAACAACGAGTATTTTGCGGCAAACGGTAGAAACTGAAGAGAGAGATCCAGAGGTGTTTCTTGGTGCAGCTTTTAATCTGTAAGCTTTTCCAAAGTTATTTCGTGACTGTGTTTTGATTTGATGTGAGGCGGTTTGCAATGGTGTGGTTTTTGGTTGGTGAAGGAGAAGTTTTTCTTTTTTTTTCTTCTTATTCTTTGCCCTGTTATTTTTCTTTTCAATCGCCCCCCCTTGCTGTTATGTTTTTCCTCTTTAAAACCAATTGAAACTCATCAAATTTGTCTTATTCGTTGATGAATGGTCACTCTCAAGTGCAGAAGGCTGGCAGTATTTGGCTTGTTGCTTTTGTTTCCAAGTCGCAGGTTTGTTGGTTGGTACATTTTTTGTAGGTCTGCGTTGTGTTTTGTGATGCATAGATGATAAAAATGATATGATATGCAAGGCTAGGGTTAGGGTGAAAATGAGGGTGTGACACTATTTGGTGAATATTTACTCACCCTGTAGATTGGTGGAGAAGAGAAGATTGTGGAGCGATTTGATTATGGTGAAGACTAGTTTTCCACAAGGAGAATGGTTACTAGGTGGTGATTTCCCGACCTGTTGATGCGGGCCTGGGGGTGCAAAGCCCATTGAGATCAATGTCTTTTGAAGATCCGATTGAATGTTATCCGTCTGGGTCGGTCAGAATGGATTTGGGGTCTAGAGAAAATAAAACAAAACCTCTAAAGGATATATATGAAAACCTCAAAATTCCCTTTGCCCCATCTTATTTCTCAGCGCTAATCAATGTAAGTAGCAAGAAGGTTGGTGACCAGGTAGCAGGGGTTAAGGGTAATTCAAAAGTAAATATTGAAGCAGTAAGTGGTGAAAATAGCTCAAGCTTTACTGGTGGGTCAATACTCTGCTGTGAATCTCTAAGTGATGGAGAAATTTTGAAAGGTAATTCACGAGTTAAGAAGTCTATGAAGGATGTGTCGTCTAGAGTGTGGTAAATGATAAAGGAAATGGGTGTTGAAGGAGATGAAGATGATGATTTATTTGAAGGAGTAGTGAGAGAGCTTGAAGGAAGAGACAAAAGGTGCCTTGAAGAAATGATGGAGAAACAATTAGTGGTTCCATGAATATTATGTCATTAAATATCAGAGGGTGTGGATCTTCCATCAAAAAGACAAGAATCCGAAAGATGATAGCTGAAGGTAAAATGGATTTCTGCTTTATTCAAGAAACTAAAATTCAGCACATGGAATAGCATATGGTGAGGAATATTTGGGGAAGTGAAAATTGTGGATGGTCATCCTCTAATTCCATAGGTATGTAAGGAGGGATACTATTTGTTTGGAATTCTAGTAATATTCGTGTAGAAAGCAGTTTTAGAGGAACTGGCTTTCTAGATGTTGTGTGTACATAGAAGGATTCATTATGCTATTTGGTGAATATTTACTCACCCTGTAGATTGGCGGAGAAGAGAAGTGTCATACCCCAAATTTTGACCACTAAGATTTCCCATCATTGTGCAAATCATCAGCACAATATGGATGGACCATCATACCTCATTAGTCTCCCCAAAGGTGGGTGAGCATTCACTACAAACAGGATTTAGGGTTTCAAGCCCTCGCAGAGCTCTTAGACAAAGGATCAATCAAGGAATGACATGATATTCAACTTGTCTAGCCTCTCAAATATCCACAATGGATCAAGAGGACTCCCACTTCAAGGATTAAGCACAAGGCTGCTCCCTTCTAGGTGGATCAAGCCTCAGGATCGCCAGTGTCACCAAATTAGGGTTTGGTCGACTAGGGCCTCCAGATGGAAATTTTCCTCTGGGCATGAGCCAATGCTTCAAATAATAACCTAAAATGCTCCATGGAACATCATAAACCCCATCATAAAGTCAATTTAGCCTCAGGGGATGCATACATCAAAAATCAGGAATTAGGGTTTCTTGACCTAATTCACCCCTAAGTTGACTTTTGGGACAAATCATGAGCCAAGACCTCAAGACATGATTTGAGGGTCTCCAACATACCACGTTGATCCATTTGCAACAATGGATTGACCCAAGAAGCTTGAGCAACAAGTTTCAATTTCATCTGAACCACAGTTAGGGTTTCGCGAGAAAAGTCAACTGTAGCTTTGACTTTTGACCAGGTCATGCTCCCAAGCCGTGGGTGTCATACCCCAAATTTGTCCTACTTGTGTATAACTTTCATTTGTACATCCATCCACTAGCCATTATTCAGAAAATCCAAAAATAAGTTGTTTCTGCTTACCTAAGTCAGGTTCATTTGAGGCTACCATGGTATTGATGTATGCAGTGATGTTTCAATTTATCTGGTTTGACCTAATCTTGGTCAAGTAAGATTTTGTCTCAAGATCAATGACCCAAGTAATAAGGTTGATTCGTTTCAGGGCATGATCATTTGTTTTGGAGGTCTTATGACAAATTTTGTTAATATCACGTGGTCTTGTTTGAACTTGTTTAATCCAGGCTTGAATTGATTCAAAAATGGGTGGATGATTTTGGGCGTATGCAAGTAAAGTTTCAAGGAAACTCATGGCATAACTAATTCATGAACAAAACACGTGCTCATCCAAGTCATGTGGAAGATCAAATTTTCAAGTGGCGATAGAATTAAGTCCTCAAGTCGTGTCAAAATTATGTTTAGTTGGTTGTTTTTTTTTTAAGCATGAGCCATGCCTTTTAAATTATAGTTCAAGTGGATTCAAGGTAATTTTGGCCATGTCAAGTTATATGTGGATAATTTTCAAAACGTGTTTGAACTCGTTTTAAAGGCCATGAGTTGGAGTAATGCTACTTGTTTGATACTATTTTAAGCCAAGATGGCTTCAGGACACATTTAAAGTTTTAAAAGCCATAAATGCCATGGAGCAAAGGTCGTGATATACACAAATACAACAACAGGAGCAGACCCTTAATTCAAGAGTACAATTCCAAATACATGTTACAACACCAAGAATTGTTTGTACAAGTTTAAAACCTAAGATGAACAAAATACACTCAGGAGCTAAAATCGTTCATCCTTGTTCTAAAATGTCACATACTGCATAAAAGCAAAAGGAGAATGAGAAACAAGAATGTTGAAACCAAGGCAAAGTTGCCATTTTTTCTTGAAGTGTATGCTCAACCATGACAATGTCGTCTGTAGTACGCAAACAAGACGCCCTTTAAATGTATCCTACAAAGCAGAAGGCATTAGGATCAACACGTCATTTGCTAAAGGACTTGGTACCAAATGCAAGGAATACACATGAAAAAAGGATGAAGTTGGTTAGCATGAGCAAATTAATGGCTGCATATAAAAAGAAATGAGTTACACAAACATATACCAGCTGCAGAAGGCAAAACAGGACTTGACAGTGATTTTAACACAATTCAAAGGTGCAAACAATGGTGCTACATTATTCTCCTTACTCCTTGACAGTATTTGCCACGCCTTGATTGCACCTTAAATAAGACAACATCCTGAAGATGCTCCATCTGCGAGGCAATTGAGAGCTACCACACCACTCTGTACCAGGTGAAAGCAAGTAAGTTAAGTAAAACGAGAGTTTTTGAGTCATAATCCATGAAATCCAAATGAACAATCCACAGTACAAGAAAAACCTACTGAGACTTCAGCTAGGACCTCAAAACCAGATACAGCATTGGCATTACAAGTCATGATGGCAGAAATGATAATTGTGAGGAAAGAATAGAAGGTTGCACTTCTGAGATGAAAAGCAGTACATGATCCTACAACTATCAAGATTTGAAACTTGCCGCGGTTGCCTTATTGTTGTTAATGGATTTGTTCTCACTCAATACCTGACCAAGTGACGGATAGGAAATTCTCAGCATGAGGCAAAGCAGGTGGCAACAATCCCCTGTTACAAGCAGAACGAAGCAAGAGTCAGCAACATGACTTATTTTTTTGAGTCAAAAGACCTACACGTTAGCATGGTAAAAGAGTAGTGAAAACCACATCAGCACAGTGAAAACTTTCAAATTTTTGTAGTAAAAACTCATGAAAAGATCACGTTCTAGAAGGAATTCTAGCTCACTACAGACAGACAAATAGAATGAGTCACCATCAGCCTTGGTCCCACAAAATCTCACTACGAGGATCCTCTCTAACGGAATTGCAAATTCCTAGCTCATACTCACACGAATTAGAGGATATTCCTCTGAGAATTCCTTGAATCACACGTACCAACCAAGCCCCAAATCCCCTATAAATAGAACATTAATCATCAGCAAATGAGACGGAGAAGAACCCTAACGAGACTCTGCCAAAATCAATCCCTAACGCCTCCTAAAAGCTCTTTATACAAGCCTCCTCAGAATTCACATCAGAACTCTGAATGAGGTGAGCTTAACCACACTCACGCATCAACACATTCTCAGCAGACCCAGCAATAAAACAAAAGCAAGAGGAAGCAAGAAGAAGAAGCTAATATTGAACGTAAGAGACTCATACCGTGAAGCAGCTCGAGCCAGATCGTCTCACTTGTTGGTAGTCATTTCCGCCAGTGCTCTTTTGATACGCGATTTATTTCCTCTAGTTTTGTTGTGTTTTCCTTTCTTGAATCAGAATGTAAAATGTAACAGTGAAAACTTATTGAAAATGGGGTTTGAAGGGCTTGATTGGGGATAAGGGTTTTTGCTTGATTGTTGTCTCTGTGCGTGATTCTTTTGCTGATTGTGTTTGTCTGCTCGTGATTCTTTCTTGAGGTTAAAATTTTGATAGATCTCATGTTTGTTTTTCTGAAAATCTGTGAGTTGTTGAGGAGGGTTTGTTCGTGAAACAGAAGGAGGAAGTGATAGGTTTACCACTTTACTGAAAAGTTGAAATCTCAAAGATGAATAGTAAATAGGTACTCGGTGCATCATCCTTTTATTTTATTATTAATCCTGCCATGATGATGCGATTTGAATGGCATTGAAGTCTTGATTTGGTCAAATTAAAGTGGTAAATTTACTGTGTGATAGTTATTCATGACTTTTCAGTATTTTACTTTACCTTTATTACTATAGCATAGAGTATTCACTTTTATCGATAATTAAAACGTGGCAGCTTTCTTGATTATTGCGTGCCACCTTTGGATAGTATACTACTCTGAAAATATGAATTGCACTTGAGAGAGAAGGTGAGACATTAATGAGGGAGAATAGAGTTGCTGATTTGTTCTCTTATCGATAGTTTTTTTCATAGAGTACGATCTTATTGTTTTCTGCCTGCCACGCGTATATTGGGAGAATAGAGGCCACAGTTCCTTTTCTCCTCATAAATTTAAGATTTCAATTGGATTAAGAGGCCTCCGGCCTAATTCGGTTGATGAGTAGTTTTTTTGTTCTCATGGGCCCTTGTGACTTATTTAGAGATGTCACTCTATTTCTATTCTTGCACCTCACTCCATTTTATTGATAACTCCTCTAGTTCTATGACTATTATTATGACATGATAAGTTTTCTTTTTTTAGAATTAATTTTCTGTTATTATCATCTCATTGATTTCTTTATAATTTTATCGTTAGAATAACTATGATTCAAATGATTGATGGTAATTTTATCTTGGCATAATCTAATACCAAATGCTTCACAATACGAATTCGTTCCCATTTTAATATTTTCCAACACTTAGGTGACTAATCAATTATTTTCATAATTAATTACGAAAGTAGTGGGTTCTTGAGGTCTAGCACTTCTTGGATTCTTGAACAATCGCTCTTGGGGCGCACGCCTTGGGTTGTGATTGTTCCGTCTTTCGTTTCTAAAAAACAATTAATTCACGCTAAGATTATTGAAACTCCTAAACACTTAATTTTCGATTAAAATACTAAAACACTTAACAAATCGTTTTCTTAATTAAATCGCGAAAGAATTGAGCTCTTGAGGTCTAGCACTTCTTGGGTTCTTGAGTGACCGCTATTGGGGCGCACGCCTTAGGTGGTGATCACTCAACCTTTCGCTCCTAAAACACTCGCTAAACTATTTGGACAAAAGAATGCCATTGGAATCTAGCATTTCACGTGGTACTTTTTTTCGTTCATCAAACAATATTTCATAAAACGACCGGATGAAAAAGGCGTCGTTAGGATCTAGCATCCTAGTAATGCCCTGATTAATTGGTTGCGAGGCCGACGTCTCGTTTATCGAATAATCGTCATTCTCCCTAAAACGCTTAACAAATCAAACCTCCTCGTTTTTGTACAAATAAAACTCTTTGCATACCTTAATTCGATTCAAACACGCAACCAAACATTTTCTCTATCAAACTTCGAAAGAAGGAGATTCTTGGAATCTAGCATTCCTTGGATCTTCGAATGAATGACTCTTGAGGCACGCCCTTGGGTTGTTATTCATTCACTCTTTCGTCTTAAAATACTTAACCATTATCGAACATTTTCGCAATCAACTCACTAAAGAACCGAGTTCTTGGAGTCTAGCATTCCTTGGATTCTGGAGTGACTGCCCTCGAGGCGCGCCCCTTGGGTTGTATGTCATTCAATCTTTCGTCTCCTAAAATTCAAACCCTAACCTTTGTTTCGTGGGCGTACCACGAACTACGACTGCTCTGATTCTTTATTCTCGTCAGAGTGAAGATACGTAGGCACAAGATTGCGATGATCTTGGCGAGCACACTTCCATTCATCTTCTGTTTCCCCCTACCACACTACCATCTTTTTCCGTCAAACCCCGTAGTCGAACTACGATTGCTCTGATTTCCCATTCTCGTCCGGATGAGCATACGTAGGCCCGAGGTCGCGATGATCTTGCCGAGCACCCTATCCTAAAACCACCCCATCCCCTTAGTAATCGAGACCTTTTACCTTACCTTTTCACATATATCATTGAGAAGAAAACAAACAAGCTTAGATAACATTCCTCACATTTCGAACTAAGAGGTTCCCGTTAAGTACAACGGACGTGAGGGGGTGCGCGTACCTTCCTCTCACGTAACCGACTCCCGAACCCGGAATGTGGTTGCGACGACCATGTTCTTATCCCTCCCTTAAAGGTTTTCTCGATATTTTCCTTTCCCTCTTTTGGGATAAATAAAGTTCGGTGGCGACTCTGTCGAACTGTTTTCCGCGCCTTTCGTGCGAGGGTCGTGTCTTCGATGATTTTTCGAGGTGCGACAGTGGGACATGATTAAATATACCCTATAACACCCATGGAACATGTCCATCAATTTTGATTTAGGTCAAGGACATGATTTCCTAAAGGATCGCACAGTTTGGAATTCATCTGATAAAAAGTCAACTGTGCACAAAAGTCAAACTTTGACTTTTTGAGATTTTTCATAAAAATGGTTTTTTAACCCTAAAATGATGTTAATGTGTGATTGGAATCATCATTCATCAAGAAAAATCAAAGAAAGTGGGATAACTTGTAAAAGGGGTAACCATAAAAACTTAGAAATTTTTCTAAGTTATGGAATAAAGTGGCAAGGGTACCAACTTTGGAGGATCATAACTCCTAAACCACAAAGCCATTTTTCCCCATCCAAAGATGGATTTGTAGCCCTCTACAAAAGTGTCAACTACACTTCATCCCAATTCATCATGGATTTTGAGTTATGGTTGGATCAAAATGGCTAAAAACCTAAAATTGACATTTTTCAGCACTTAGCCAAAAATCTGCCTTGTAATTTTCGCACAATGTCCCAACTTCAAGGCTGTTTTTCTCCATGGTCCAAGTTGAACCAGGTCTAGTGTCAAACATCAAAGTTGAAGTACGTCATCTAAGCTTTCCGAAATGTCCTAGAACGTCCATGTAGCATACTCGAGCAGGGAGTTATGGATCTTACAAAAAGGCTTGCTGCAGCTGAATTTTTCAGGGCAGATTTGCACATTTTTTGTGCCACACGAATTTTCAAGCCTTGTCATCATTTTGGACACATCTAAGGATCAAATCCAAGTGGGATGATCTGATCCATGAACCTCCCAAGTCCAAGGAACCAAAAAAAGCATGCCAAAACCTAGAAATCCCTAAAAGAGGGACAAAACTCCAATTTTGGTTTGGAGCATTTAATGGATGCTTAGAGGTGGCATGAACTGAGCTTCCTCCAACTGAATTCATTCAAGATTCCTTCAACAACTAGGGAACCAGCAGCCTGTGCTCTAACCTCTAGTCAATGGCTAGAGGAGACTTGGATTTTCATTGGCCAACATTGGCCAAACCTCTGCTGCAGCCACCATTCACTGTGGATCCCAAAACAAACTTGCTCTACTATAAATAGAGCTCATTTGTGCTCAGTTTGAGTACACCAAAGCCATCAAACAGATGATTTCCTCAAATTCTCTCTTTTACTCCAAAATGCCTTCTTTAGTAAGGAAATTCTGAGTTTTTGAGTTAGAGAGCATTTCCATCACAGCTCATGATCCTAACACCTCATAAACATCATATGTAGGTGATCCAAACTCTCACAAGTGACCTGTAATCACAACATCACAAAGTCACCTCTCAAAACCTCAAAATGGCACTTTTTTGCATTTTTCAAGCCATGTCTTGATTCAGTCACTTTCCAAACCAGATAAAACCTCAAACACACTCTAAATATCATCCTTGAACTGTCCCAAATGGTGACACACATCTGGAACACCATTTGAGAGAGTTGGCATTTTGGCCACTTTTGACCATTTTGCGAGAAAGTGCTCCAACTTGCTCCAGAGGTTTCCAGCCGATTCCAACCATCCTAAAAGCTTCTAAGAGGTCATTTGAGGTTGTCCAAAGCATCAAATCATTTCTGGAACAAAGCACTTGGTAGGTTGTGTCGCTCCCAGGATTTTCATCCAGGTACAAACGCGAGAGTGGCGCGGAAAAACAGAGTCGCCACCCGTGTAAATTTATCCCAAGAGAGGGAAAGGGAACACCGCATAAACCTGAGGAGGAGGGAAAGGAATGGTTATCGCAACCATAACCTGGGTTCGGGAGTCGGTTACGCAAGGGGAAGGTGCTAGCACCCCACGCGTCCATCGTACTCGATGGGATCCACGCTTGTTGTCTATTCTAAGGGTGAGTTATCCTATCATCAAGGGCTGTACTGACACGAGGAAGGGGAAAACAAAGACAGACTCGGTAGGACGTCAACGTCCTAGGCCTACGTACCCCCTTTGTGCAATGGGGAATTCAGAGTCAACGTAGTTCGGACCAAGTTCTTTTTGTGTTTTTTTTATGAGCGACGTTAAGTTCGCGTCCGGCAGTTAGGGTCGATGCCTGTTTGCGACTCAGATGGAAGGTAACGTGCCCTTTTTGAAAATAGCCTTTAGGTTGACGATCCCGAAGGACAAAAGGTTTGAAGTTGGTTTGTATTTTTAGGACAGAAGTGACTTAAGTTAGTTCATAAGTTGCATTGCACCAAAGTCTAGGGCACAGGGGCGAATACTTAACGCATCGTCCCAAGACAGGACACTCGCTAAGCACTCTAGAAATATGAGAGGAAGCCCCTCATTTCTCATTCCCCACGCTTAAGGCTCGTGCGCAATACACTTTATACTTATTAAGTGTTTTCAAGAAGTTTGAGATGAGAAGAGAGAAGACACAAGGGATACTCTAAAGGGGAACTAAGAGTCCTAATGTTATCATGCATGGGTGACCTACGGTTAGTGAAGTTTGACGACAACCTAAACCTAGAGGAAAAAAAGATGAGGGAGGGAAAGAGTAAGGTGGACATGGATAACTATCCACACCCTTAAAGAACTTACCTTAGTCCCTGCATAAAAGGTTAGTACGAAACGGACATAAATAATATCAAGGCAAATGAAAATCAAACAATGGCATACAATAGTGATAACAATCCCAACATGAATTAAGAAGTCAAATAAACAACCCCAAAGCAATGGCACAAGTGCCTTTTCAAATAGATAACCAGACAAGGTCAAGGATGTGCATACAAGAAAAATCTCACACAAAGAGCAATTGAACAAATAGTAAGACAACTTCTAAAATCACCAAATTAAATATCAAAGTTGCTCAACCAGAGACAAACAAAATACCAAAAACTCCTGCAAAAATTCAAGATGTTAGTCATTCAAACAATCATACAAAGTTCAGATGAGGAATATGACTTAATATGCAAAAAATGAGGACCAAAATGCAATATGAAATAATTTTAAAAATGAAAGAAAAATATTTTAATGCACTTCAGAATGTTGTTGAATGAATGCAAAAGGAATGGATTGAAAATGTTTTATGGACGCAGAGAAATAAAATAAACAATTTTAAGTATGCATGATATGAGTAATTCAAAAGAAAATAGACTAAATAATTAATTTAGATGATAAAAAATAAAATAAAAATAAAAAATAAAATTTGGAAAATTTTATAAAATGATAAAAAGTATGCATGAATTTTCTGGGATTTTTTAATGTAAAAAAATTATTTTTTAAAAAATGAAAATGAGATATAATAATTAAAATAAAAAAAAAATGAAAAAAAAATGCAAGGGGTGCGTTTAGTAAGAAAAATGCATTGGAATGATAATGGGCTGGAAAAGAGGGGGTGTCGATAATAAGGCCCAACGTAAATCCAATCGGAAAAAAAATAAAACAAAAAAAAATAATCCACGTATGGACCTCAGTCAACCCAGTTGACTGACTGCTTACCGTTAGATTGATCAGACGTTTGTCATTGAGTCAACATAATAAAAAAATATTCATGATTAGTGGCCTAGATCTACACGCACACCATAGTAATGGTGCACGCCCCTGCATGCAATTGGTCAGAAAAAAATAAAAGAAACACGTGCATACCATGCACCTCATTAATGCGCTGTCCAAGCTACAGCCGTCTGATCACATCCATGGATCACATTAAGTCAATATTTCCAAAGGTAAACGTGATGAGGGACCATGATGCAAGGCGTACAATAACAACTGTGGGGTGAATAACATGCAATCACTAAATAAAACTCAGAAGAAAAAAATAAAAAAATAAAACACATGGCGAGCTTTGGACCGTGCGATCAACAAAATGGACGGCTGAGGAGTCGTCTTCTCCATTGAAACCCTAGGCCGGCCGGAAACGCACCAGTCGCCGGAGCCCTAGCTCCGGCCGCCACCCACAACCACCTGCAACTTAAAACTCGCCCAGAATTTTCATGCGAATACTCCATTTTGATCAGAAAAATGTGAGAATTTCAGATATGTCATCAAAAATTGCAAACAAACAACACATAATGAGATTCAAACGAAAGAAAGTTTGGTATCAAAACTTAAAACTCACGATACAAGCAAACCACACGTCCAAATTTAAAAGTAAACATATCAGGATGATCAGTGGGCATCACACAACATTATGCATATAAAAAAGAAGGGTTTTGTGATCACGAAAAAAATGACAAACCTGAGATGGCACAGCCCTTATCCTTGCTCTTAGGTTCAAGTGGTGGTTGGTTTGTGTTCTAGGGATCCCAAGGATAAAGTTTGTGGAAGAATTTTGTGATGAGACCTTGTGAATTGTGAGATGCGACTAATCCAAGTTTTTTAGGGTTTGAGCTTTGTTCTCCTTGAAAGTCACGTGTATTCTGACCTAACCAGTGCATGGATGAGTTTAAATACTCTAGGGTTTCTCACTGATAATGGTTTGGGCTTGGGCAATTCTTTGTTTAGTGAGTTTTGGACAAATTTGGAATTTTGCATTATGTGAGATACACCTCCTCCCATGCATAGATATCCAAGTATTTCATGATGGATCACTTGTTGATAAATTGCTAATCACACCTCAATTGAAATTGGGCCTTGAAACCATTTGATTCATGAGTTTTTAATGACTTGGCAATTTTGAATAATGGAGAATAAGTGATAAATATACCATGGATTCACTTGATTCAAAAGCCTAAAATGACCCTTATGGATTGTCCTTTGATGTTGAAAAGTGCCTTGAAGCAATGGAATTAATTATAGGTCCATATGTCCCAAAATGCAAAAGTTGTGAAAATGAAACCCTAAAAACCACTTTGCCTTTTTTTGATCATAACCTGAGTTTCACAAATGATATGGAGACCCACTAGTACTTGTTGGAAAGAGGAGAAAAAGATATTCAACTTTCATGTTGGAGAAAAATTCATTTGAAGCTTCTTTGATGATGAAAAGTCAAGTTGAATGCAATGCAGGAACTTGCCCAAAAAAGGAAACTTTCAAATTATAGGTCATTTCCATATTTAGTAACTTTTGCACCAACTTCCTGATTCTTGATAAATGGCATGAAGCTTGACTCTTGAAGACCATATGAGGATGTGAGACCTTGAAAACCTTGGAGAGAACCTCAAAATTCTACAGTTGACTTCCCCTCTCACTGTTGACTTTTACCCAATTCACCTGATTTCCAATCCATTGGCCAATTGAATCTCTCCTGAATCAAACTGATGGACAACCTCCCATCCCTAGATACTTAGGGACCCAAGGAATACCATGGAATCAAGCCTTGCCCAAAAAATCATAAATAAACTGACTTTATAGCAAACCCTAGTTTTGGTACCCTCAGTCTAGGAGGAAATAACACAGTCCCCAAATCCAAATTCCGCTGAATATGATGTGTATCCTCTCCAACAAAGATAAGATATGTCATTTGGTGATGAGAAAAGCCCAAGGAGCTTTCCCATTGGAGCAATAAACCCAAGAATTTCAAAACCCTAATTTATGCACTGGTTAGGAGAGAGTGATCCACTTGAGCTCTCTTGGACAATACCAGGACTCTTGATTGACCCTCTGAAGAACTGCCTTAGGCACCTTGACCCCATGCTAATAACCAAATGATATGCACATATGATAATGCAAAAATGCAATGAAACATAAGCCAGTTAGTACTAAAGTAAGGAGGGCAAATTTTGGGGTGCAACAGCTGCCCCTATTCAATCAACTTGGTCCTGAGGGTATGATAGCGATAGCTTTCAGACAATCAGGATGCACGGAGATTGAATACCAAAGAACCCAGAAATTTGCAATCCTCCACTGGAGAATTAGCCATGAATGTTGTACTGTCACACTACAGACGAGTGTCAGGTATGCTGGGTATAAGGTGAAACAGACTCTCCCAAGTTACGTCATATCTGCTGATAAAGAGAACTGACAAAAGAATCTCGAAATATGCCATCCCTGCTGATAAAGGGAACTGACGAAAAGAATCTTCAAAAGATTGCTATCTCTGTTGATAAAGAGAACTAGCAAAACAAACTGCCATCCCTGCTGATGAAGGGAACTAACAAAGGAAAATCTTCAAAAGATTGCTATCTCTGTTGATAAAGAGAAACTAGCAAAATAAATGTCATCCCTGCTGATAAAGGGAAACTGACGAAAGAAAATCTTCAAAAGATTGTTATCTCTGCTGATAAAGAGAAACTAGCAAAATAAATGCCATCCCTGTTGATAAAGGGAAACTGACGAAAGAAAATCTTCAAAAGACTGCTATCTCTGCTGATAAAGAGAAACTAGCAAAATAAATGCCATCCCTGCTGATAAAGGGAAACTGACGAAAGAAAATCTTCAAAAGATTGCTATCTCTGCTGATAAAGAGAAACTAGCAAAATAAATGCCATCCCTGCTGATAAAGGGAAACTGGCGAAAGAAAATCTCCAAAAGATTGCTATCTCTGCTGATAAAGAGAAACTAGAAAAATAAATGCCATCCCTGCTGATAAAGGGAAACTGACAAAAGAAAATCTTCAAAAGATTGCTATCTCTGCTGATAAAGAGAAACTAGCAAAATAAATGCCATCCCTGCTGATAAAGGGAAACTGACGAAAGAAAATCTTCAAAAGACTGCTATCTCTGCTGATAAAGAGAAATTAGCAAAATAAATGCCATCCCTGCTGATAAAGGGAAACTGACAAAAGAAAATCTTCAAAAGATTGCTATCTCTGCTGATAAAGAGAAACTAGCAAAATAAATGCCATCCCTGCTGATAAAGGGAAACTGACAAAAGAAAATCTTCAAAAGATTGCTATCTCTGCTGATAAAGAGAAATTAGCAAAATAAATGCCATCCCTGCTGATAAAGGGAAACTTACGAAAGAAAATCTTCAAAAGATTGCTATCTCTGCTGATAAAGAGAAACTAGCAAAATAAATGCCATCCCTGTAGATAAAGGGAAACTGGCGAAGAAAAATCTTCAAAGGATTGCTATCTCTGCTGATAAAGAGAAACTAGTAAAATAAATGCCATCCCTGCTGATAAAGGGAAACTGACGAAGGAAAATCTTCAAAAGATTGCTATCTCTACTGATAAAGAGAAACTAGCAAAATAAATGCCATCCCTGCTGATAAAGGGAAACTGACGAAAGAAAATCTTCAAAAGATTGCTATCTCTGCTGATAAAGAGAAACTAGCAAAATAAATGTCATCCCTGCTGATAAAGGGAAACTGACGAAAGAAAATCTTCAAAAGATTGCTATCTCTGCTGATAAAGAGAAACTAGCAAAATAAATGCCATCCCTGCAGATAAAGGGAAACTGACGAAAGAAAATCTTCAAAAGATTGCTATCTCTGCTGATAAAGAGAAACTAGCAAAATAAATGCCATCCCTGCTGATAAAGGGAAACTGACGAAGGAAAATCTTCAAAAGATTGCTATCTCTGCTGATAAAGAGAAACTAGCAAAATAAATGCCATCCCTGCTGATAAAGGGAAACTGACGAAAGAAAATCTTCAAAAGATTGTTATCTCTACTGATAAAGAGAAACTAGCAAAATAAATGTCATCCCTGCTGATGAAGGAAAGTCTTCAAAAGATTGCTATCTCTACTGATAAAGAGAAACTAGCAAAATAAAAGCCATCCCTGCTGATAAAGGGAAACTGACGAAGGAAAATCTTCAAAAGATTGCTATCTCTGCTGATAAAGAGAAACTAGCAAAATAAATGCCATCCCTGCTGATATAGGGAAACTGACGAAAGAAAATCTTCAAAAGATTGCTATCTCTCCTGATAAAGAGAAACTAGCAAAATAAATGCCATCCCTGCTGATAAAGGGAAATTGGCCAGAAAAATATGTCTAGCAAGAACTGACTACCAGACGGGAACGGGATTTCACAAAAGAGAAAGGCCAAACAAAGGCAAACTCCCAACCATCTCAAAATCTACTGGTAAGATGACTCCGCTGGGGAAGGAGAATAAGAGACTCTGCCGGGGAGCACAAGTATGAGGAACACATCCCTCCAAAATCTCCTGAGTTGTGCCATCTCTGGTGAGAAAGAGAACTGGCAAAGAATGTATCAAACCTGGCTTATGCTTCGAATGCAAATGTTTGAATTGTGGCGTAATGCTCCACACGAAGTGGAAATGCTACGCGTTTGAGGATGCAATGCGAATGCTTATGATATGCAAAAAGGGTCCCTCCAGCAAAATAAATGCTGGAGAGAAGAGGCCAATTCAGCTGGGGATGACAAAAATAAATTGTCCTCTGAATCCAAGAACTCTGCTAAGAAGGATCACACTGACCGACTCTTTGGATCAACAACTTCTGCTGGGGATGAAGTCCCAAAGGAACATCCACACTACCGGGGATTACACCTGTCTTTTACTGAAGGTAACATCCAAAACCTGAGATTTCTCCTCTGCTGGGGGAGTTGAGAATGAGTGCCAATAACAGAACCGGAAGTCTGTTACTGAGGATTGCCAATAACCAATGGGCTTAGAACTTGCTGGGGGGATGCCAGCCCATAATCATCCTGCTTGGGGAAAACAGTCCATAATACCATCCTGCTTGGGGATACTGCTGAACTTAGCCTGCTGGTGGGAAGAGTGACTTTACTCCCACCTTGTTGGGATTAGAATATGATATCGTCGGTGAAAGCACGCTTCCTGACTGGATGGGGAAGTGAAAAACCTGATTCCGTGGGGAGATAACGTCTTGATTCAGAGAAAGTATTTCCCAAGTCTCCTGCTGGGGAAGGTCTGCTCTGCTGAGGAAAGTGCGATCTCAATGCTGGGGAAAGCAAACTGCTGGGGGGTACAATCCTGTTGCCCTGCAACCTGACTTGTCTTTATGGTCATAAGCGGTTCTTTGAACTTTTCACTTGCCCCAGACCACCAGGTCTAATGGAAGAAGTCATCTCAAGAGGATTTTATAGAAGATCGGGCGTTCGCACTGCCCCAAAGTCTTCAAACTCTTAGAGAGACTTATCATATCTCGACATAACTGCCCCAGTCTTCATAATCCATGAAGTACCCTACCTCGAAAGGGTTTGTAATGACTCGAAAGTACTCTGTCCCAGTATCCTGAACTTTGCAGAGGTGTTTTCAATTAACCATTTTCAGGAGTGGACAATCTCACGCTCTAGAGGTGGCCTGCCCCAATATGAGCTTTGAAGTGACTTTTCCCCTGATCTTAGAATGAATGCCCCAGAGTAACTGAATTTCGGAGAGATTTCTTGACGTGACTGCCCCAGATTGGCTACATCTTAACACGACTTACTGGGGAGAGCCCCTTCTACACTAAGTCCCTTGGCAGCACGCCCTTTGATATGATTGTCCTTCAGAATTTCCAAGCATCCCAACTTGGCAGGATCAAGCTTCTTGACTGACTTTCACTGTGTAAGCTGCATTGATGCTTAGGCACATATATGCAAATAGAAAATGTTTATTATGAGAATGACAATTCTAATGCAACACTCATGTTAACCTTGAAGTTTTTATTGAAAATGCGTCGCCAAGCCTTGTGAACGAATCACTTGCTGGGATGCGACCTTGATTTTTGAATGGCAAAACAATGCGCACATGCAATACCAACAAATCTTATCAGCACAACTTATAGGAGTCAGGAACGCTATCCTGTTGAAGTACGCTTTTGGAATAAACCCTATTTCAATTAGGACTTTAAAGGGTTGTAACGTGGTCTGGTTCACGGTTTCAGAAAAAGGATTTATGGCTCAAAATTTATCGGTGCCCACCCACTCTTCGTGATGTTCTCCAGTCCTATGTTCAGTTAATCTGACATAAACGCTCATCTCTCAAGAGGTTTAGGATCTTTTAAGGAACCCGTGCAGCTGATGGTTTGACACCTAGGGAGGTTTTGGAGTAACAGTCACCCCTTTTTGTCTTTTGTGTCCGGTGCCATACGAATTTGTTCTAGTAATCCTTTTAGCTTTTCGCTTTCCATTCTTTTGCTATTTTGATCCCTAATTTTTTCCTGGACTGACCCTTTTGAGTTTTTCGATTTTGAAGTCCAGCGGGATGCCCTAACTTTTGCCTAAGTCAAGTTTCGACTTAGCTGGCTTTCTCTTTTTTTTTTTATTCCCCTTTTGAACAAAGCGTGTGACACTGGTTGACTTATTTGCTTGAAAGGGTTGTGACTGCCTCACTCCTTAGTTGTTGACGGATAACCATCGTGGTTTCACATCTTTTGACCTCTTGACGGTGGGATAGAAAGTAATGGTTCCTCGGATGCACGCTCTCCTTGAAATTTGAACGCTCGGTCAAACTAACTGACGCCTACCCTGCCCCTGGGTTAAGTATGAGGGTTTTTCGTACGAAAGAAGCTCCTACTCCAAGGCTCAAAGGGGTTAACGAAGGTTTATCTCCTTATCTCTCCAGTGTTTAGGGGTTTGAAACAATGCATGTACATCCTCAACAGGGTTCTATCCTTGAACATACAACCAGAGATTTTGCGTTTTCGTCTCATCATCCTCCCTCAAGAGTTCTAGCCAAGAAAATTGGCATTGCAGTGCGTATAAACATTTAAGAGTGAACACGAATGGATTACTTCAAGGAAAACATACTTATTGCATTAATATCATCATTAAAAAAACAAACAAGTCTTACATGCATACGATGCTTTAACAAGAAACGAAAAACTACAAATGAAAATGCAGTAAAGAAGCTGAAGATTGCCATTGCTGAGGAAGCTTAATTCTGCCTGGACGTACTCGCAGACTGAGTGTTCATTTGAGAAAGGAGGCTTCCATTGATGTACATATCATCTTCAGTGAATACAATGATCTCTGAGTCTACCAGGTCTTGCACCTTGTGCTGGAATGCATTACATTCATCAATTGTATGCCCAAACGTTCCCGAGTGGAACTCGCACCTAGCAGTCATGTCATAATCCGGAGGAATAGGGTATGGTACCGGCGCGGTACCCCTCGTTTGAATCAGAGAGTTCTTGAGCAGACGAGCAAACAGCTGACTATAAGGGATGGGAATAGGATCAAATATCCTCTTGGGCCCTTTTGGTCTCGGTTGCCCCTGTTGCTGATAATTCTGCTATCGGTGCTTATTCGGGCGCCTTACCTGCGCTTGCACTTTCCTTTCCACATTTGGCTGAGGCACAAACAAAGGTTGCTGACGTAGAGCTTCTGCAGCGAAAGGTTGTGGAGAAAGTCCATGACCTGAGGTGGATCCTACAAATAGGGGAGGAGTCTCCACTTATTTTGCAACCATTGGGGTAACATCACCTTGTATATTCATGCCGCCCGACTTGAACTCAATTGCCCCTGCCTCAATCAAATCCTGGACTCGGTGTTGAAAGGCCCTACATTCCTCCACAGTATGCCCTGGTGCCCCAGAATGGAAATCACAATGGGCTCTTGCATCATAGCCTGGTGGGGGATTACCGGTGAGAGGAGCCAAAGTCCTTTTCTGTACCAGTTGCCACTGAAGGAGATGTTGCAACAGTTGAGAATATGGCATAGGGAGCGGATGAAAAACTCTTTCAGACTTCTTCTGTCCCTGTGTACACTTTTTTCCCTTGGGTTTCTCTTGGGAGCCAAGACCTAGCTGCTGTTGGGAAAGTTCTGGAACTTCCGCTTGTGGAAGAGATTCATGAGGTAATCCACGATTTAAATCAGATTCCAAAGATATGGGAGGAGTAAGGACCTCTGTTGTGGAAGCGGGCACAGGACTGTTTTCCTTCTTTAACACTGTTTTCAAAATCTCCATGATCAAACCCATCTGAGTCTTCATCTGATTGATCTCCTCCCTCAGCATCTTCTGCTCCTGGAGCATGTCTTCCCCAAATTGCCTCATCTGAACCTTCAGTTCACTTAACCCAGCTTGAACTCGCTCCATGATCAACTCTTGAATGGCCTGAGGAGTTAAATCTACAATTCTGAGATCGGAACAAGATAAGAATACCGGAGATAAACACCTGTTATGCAAAATGATCATGCAAAATGATTATGAATATGCAAATGTAAATGAACATGTTTGAATATTCGCAGGGCGATCCACCCCTTGATTCCAGTTTACCAACGAGATAGAACGGAACTTCGGCTCATATATTAAGAAAACCAGAGGAAAACCAAACAATCACGAATCCAAGATAACAAATCTGAACACAAAAATCATAGAGGTCCCAACCAACAAGCCTGGTGGTGATCCAAATACAATAAAAGATAATAGAAAACTACGGCATGTCATCAAAGTCCACAAGTGTCAATCCCCTCATCCACTATGCTTTCTGCTCCAGTCTTGAACTTCCTTGAACAGCTTTCTGGTGTCGGGATGCTTCGGCCTCTGAATTAACTCTTGAATGAGGATGTCTCTCCTATGCATAATCCCTTCCAAGTATCGGCAATGCAACTCCCAAGCGTCTTCTCCAGAAACACCATCCATGCTAGGACCCTCACTTCTAGGTCACTTCACTTCAGCTTGGATCTTAAGTTCCTCTATGGAGGCTATAGCTTCATTGAGTCGACCCTCAACTGCTTGTCTCTTGAATACTCTTTACAGGATCTCAGCGTCTTTCTTCTTGAGCTTTAACCCATCAATCTTAGCTAGATAACCCTCTTCCTTTTGCTTATTTTCAGCCATTGCAGTTTCTCGGTGAGCATTGAACCTGTGAATTTTTAACAAAGCCTTGTCCAACTCTTCCTTCTTGGACTCGAGAACCTTACTGATACCGTCTAGAGCTTGTTTCATACTTTGTCTGGATGTGACCATGTCAGCTAGCTCTTTTTCTGCCTTAGCAAGAAACTCTGTCTTCAACTTGGCGGTATGAACAGCTTCACCCCGCTCATGTTTCAACTGATAAATCTCTCTTTTTAGCTCACTGTTCTCTTCTCGCAGCTTTTCCTTTTCAGCCCACAACTTGTTAAACTTATCTATCTCAACTGTGGTATGAGGCTCAATCAGCAAGGGGTAAGATGGTGGTTCTACCGGGAAGGGGAGAAGTTCCTCTTCTGCTCTCTTCTTAATCCACTCTTTATAGGAAGGGAAAGCCCGGTTGTTACATTTCCTGAATGAAGTTTTTCCCTTCTTGGTCACCTGCTTCCAAGCATTCACGATCTTCCTTATCATCTCTTGATCCTCAGTACCATTGAAGAATAAGGACTCTCTGACATCTCGCTCTTCAGGTGGACCTTTCAAAGGATAACCAAACTGCCTGATAACAAGGGAAGGATTATAGTTAATTCCACCTCTTCTCCCTATCAAGGGTACATTAGGGAATTCTCCGCACTTGCAAATAATCTCCATTCCTAGCAAATCACGGTTAAACCAGACAATGTTGTCAGCAGTCAAGCCCATTAACCTCTTTGACCACTTCAGAGAATCTTTCGTATCAATAAAGGCGCCAGTTTCGGGGAGATGGCTCAGAACCCAAGTAGATAAGAGTGGTGGACAACAACTCACGGTTTTTCCCCGCCTATTTTCATTCTTGTAGTGAACTGAATAATACACATCACCTAGCAAGGTAGGTATAGGATTCTTCGAAATAAAGATTCTGACAGCATGCATATCTACCAGATCAGGAACATTGGGAAACAAAATAATCCCATAGATGCACACAGCCAGAATAGCTTGGAAAGCAGTCCAATTCTTCTCTTTAACATGTATTCAAGCTTGATCAAACAAGAACTTCAATAAGAAACCCTTAGCTCCTTGTTTCTCCTCAATATTACTGCTCAGAACGGATTCACTAATATGAAGAGCAACATCCATTTCTTTTATCTCGGGGTGTTCTTCGGAAAAGAATACTATGTCATGCCTGATGGGGATTCCCAAAATAAATGAGAACTCCTCCAACGTTGGGGCCAAGATGTAATCTGGGAAAGTGAAGCAACGCAAAGACGGATCGTAAAACTGAAGAAGTGTATGAATGGCATCCTTCTCATACTTGGAGATATTATAAACAAACTTCAGAAGTCTCCCATACCCTCCACTGAACTCTGTACGAACTTCGGGACTAGCCATATTAATCAACTTGTGAATCAATGTCAAGGTCGGCTCTGGGAACGAATAGGCAACAGTCTTCTTTCTCTGGACATCCATGTCAAGGCAACCTCAGAAAACCGGAATCAAGAGTAAGATGCAAGCCCTGAGAAATGTCAAACATGTCAGAATGCAAGAAAATGATATGCTCATGCAAACATGGGGTCAAGGCAACACTGTTGGATGTGTTGTACTGTTAACTGAACGAGAACCACAATCCAGAAAACCAGAATTCCGAACCACTGAGATAACCAGGAACCCAAATAATCGGACATTGATGAGAAATCCAGAAAACCGGGTAGGTTGAAAGTTTCGGTTACCTGCAAACCTGCAAACACCCATCCCCTTCTCACGTGTGGGTACTAGGATGTTCAGTATCCCGGGCTTTCAGGTCGAGAAACGATGATACGTTCACCATTTCTGGTTTGGCATCATCATCAATCGAGGAGGCCTTAACTGATTCTCCAAAACGGAAGGTCCTCAACTTTGGCACTGAGGTCGAGAAACAATAGTACATTCATCCCTTGGGGTCCAGTACTATCGTCAATCGAGGAGTGCCTCCACTGATTCTCTTCAAAAGATAGGGGCCATCCTATGCGAGTTCCAAAGTGGGCCCTCGGGTGCGAATGGGTTTGCCACAGGATGTGGTCTGCCACTGTCACCACTAAAGAGGGATGTTTCCACTAAGTTCCTCGATGATCGGTCACCAGAGTCGACAGCTCTCTAGATCAACACCCCAACATGCGCAAGACACACACGTTAGAATGCGTCCCAAGATAGCCTCGTCTGGTTGTGAATTTCGTGAACACACAAACGTATCAAGCGGGCACGTAGGTCCCACTACTTTCCACTCTAGTCCTAGGGTGTACTCAAGCCTGGGTATTGGGCTTATCTCTCAGAACCACCCAACCTGCAAAACAAACACAGCCAGCACAACACAGCAGTATGACAGTAATAAAAATGAAATGCAATGCAGAAAAAGCTGTAAAAATAAAATACAACAAATAAAGCAAAACAAACACAAAGACATCCAGAGAGAACAAAGACAAGCAAGCACTAGGACTGACTCGCTTAGGGATGGACCAGCATAGGTCAACCAGATTCCCCAGCAGAGTCGCCAGCTGTCGCTCCCAGGATTTTCATCCAGGTACAAACGCGAGAGTGGCGCGGAAAAATAGAGTCGACAGCCGTGTAAATTTATCCCAAGAGAGGGAAAGGGAACACCGCATAAACCTGAGGAGGAGGGAAAGGAATGGTCATCGCAACCATAACCTGGGTTCGGGAGTCGGTTACGCAAGGGGAAGGTGCTAACACCCCACGCGTCCATCGTACTCGATGGGATCCACGCTTGTTGTCTATTCTAAGGGTGAGTTATCCTATCATCTAGGGCTGTACTGACACGAGGAAGGGGAAAACAAAGACAGACTCGGTAGGATGTCAACGTCCTAGGCCTACGTACCCCCTTTGTGCAATGGGGAATTCAGAGTCAACGTAGTTCGGACCAAGTTCTTTTTGTGTTTTTTTTTATGAGCGACGTTAAGTTCGCGTCCGGCAGTTAGGGTCGATGCCTGTTTACGACTCAGATGGAAGGTAACGTGCCCTTTTTGAAAATAGCCTTTAGGTTGACGATCCCGAAGGACAAAAGGTTTGAAGTTGGTTTGTATTTTTAGGACAGAAGTGACTTAAGTTAGTTCATAAGTTGCATTGCACCAAAGTCTAGGGCACAGGGGCGAATACTTAACGCATCGTCCCAAGACAGGACACTCGCTAAGCACTCTAGAAAGATGAGAGGAAGCCCCTCATTTCTCATTCCCCACGCTTAAGGCTCGTGCGCAATACACTTTATACTTATTAAGTGTTTTCAAGAAGTTTGAGATGAGAAGAGAGAAGACACAAGGGATACTCTAAAGGGGAACTAAGAGTCCTAATGTTATCATGCATGGGTGACCTACGGTTAGTGAGGTTTGACGACAACCTAAACCTAGAGGAAAAAAAGATGAGGGAGGGAAAGAGTAAGGTGGACATGGATAACTATCCACACCCTTAAAGAACTTACCTTAGTCCCTGCATAAAAGGTTAGTACGAAACTGACATAAATAATATCAAGGCAAATGAAAATCAAACAATGGCATACAATAGTGATAACAATCCCAACATGAATTAAGAAGTCAAATAAACAACCCCAAAGCAATGGCACAAGTGCCTTTTCAAACAGATAACCAGACAAGGTCAAGGATGTGCATACAAGAAAAATCTCACACAAAGAGCAATTGAACAAATAGTAAGACAACTTCTAAAATCACCACATTAAATATCAAAGTTACTCAACCAGAGACAAACAAAATACCAAAAACTCCTGCAAAAATTCAAGATGTTAGTCATTCAAACAATCATATAAAGTTCAGATGAGGAATATGACTTAATATGCAAAAAAGGAGGACCAAAATGCAATATGAAATAATTTTAAAAATGAAAGAAAAATATTTTAATGCACTTCAGAATGTTGGTGAATGAATGCAAAAGGAATGGGTTGAAAATGCTTTATGGACGCAGAGAAATAAAATAAACAATTTTAAGTATGCATGATATGAGTAATTCAAAAGAAAATAGACTAAATAATTAATTTAGATGATAAAAAATAAAATAAAAATAAAAAATAAAATTTGGAAAATTTTATAAAATGATAAAAAGTATGCATGAATTTTTTGGGATTTTTTAATGTAAAAAAACTATTTTTAAAAAAATGAAAATGAGATATAATAATTAAAATAAAAATAAAATGAAATAAAAATGCAAGGGGGTGCGTTTAGTAAGAAAAATGCATTGGAATGATAATGGGCTGGAAAAGAGGGGGTGTCAATAATAAGGCCCAACGTAAATCCAATCGGAAAAAAAAATAAAACAAAAAAAAATAGTCCACGTATGGACCTTAGTCAACCCAGTTGACTGACTGCTTACCGTTAGATTGATCAGACGTTTGTCATTGAGTCAACATAATAAAAAAATATTCATGATTAGTGGCCTAGATCTACACGCACACCATAGTAATGGTGCACGCCCCTGCATGCAATTGGTCAGAAAAAAATAAAAGAAACACGTGCATACCATGCACCTCATTAATGCGCTGTCCAAGCTACAGCCGTCTGATCACATCCATGGATCACATTAAGTCAATATTTCCAAAGGTAAACGTGATGAGGGACCATGATGCAAGGCGTACAATAACAACTGTGGGGTGAATAACATGCAATCACTAAATAAAACTCAGAAGAAAAAAATAAAAAAATAAAACACATGGCGAGCTTTGGACCGTGTGATCAACAAAATGGACGGCTGAGGAGTCGTCTTCTCCATTGAAACCCTAGGCCGGCCGGAAACGCACCAGTCGCCGGAGCCCTAGCTCCGGCCGCCACCCACAACCACCTGCAACTTAAAACTCGCCCAGAATTTTCATGCGAATACTCCATTTTGATCAGAAAAATGTGAGAATTTTAGATATGTCATCAAAAATTGCAAACAAACAACACATAATGAGATTCAAACGAAAGAAAGTTTGGTATCAAAACTTAAAACTCACGATACAAGCAAACCACACGTCCAAATTTAAAAGTAAACATATCAGGATGATCAGTGGGCATCACACAACATTATGCATATAAAAAAGAAGGGTTTTGTGATCACGAAAAAAATGACAAACCTGAGATGGCACAGCCCTTATCCTTGCTCTTAGGTTCAAGTGGTGGTTGGTTTGTGTTCTAGGGATCCCAAGGATAAAGTTTGTGGAAGAATTTTGTGATGAGACCTTGTGAATTGTGAGATGCGACTAATCCAAGTTTTTTAGGGTTTGAGCTTTGTTCTCCTTGAAAGTCACGTGTATTCTGACCTAACCAGTGCATGGATGAGTTTAAATACTCTAGGGTTTCTCACTGATAATGGTTTGGGCTTGGGCAATTCTTTGTTTAGTGAGTTTTGGACAAATTTGGAATTTTGCATTATGTGAGATACACCTCTTCCCATGCATAGATATCCAAGTATTTCATGATGGATCACTTGTTGATAAATTGCTAATCACACCTCAATTGAAATTGGGCCTTGAAACCATTTGATTCATGAGTTTTTAATGACTTGGCAATTTTGAATAATGGAGAATAAGTGATAAATATACCATGGATTCACTTGATTCAAAAGCCTAAAATGACCCTTATGGATTGTCCTTTGATGTTGAAAAGTGCCTTGAAGCAATGGAATTAATTATAGGTCCATATGTCCCAAAATGCAAAAGTTGTGAAAATGAAACCCTAAAAACCACTTTGCCTTTTTTTGATCATAACCTGAGTTTCACAAATGATATGGAGACCCATTAGTACTTGTTGGAAAGAGGAGAAAAACATATTCAACTTTCATGTTGGAGAAAAATTCATTTGAAGCTTATTTGATGATGAAAAGTCAAGTTGAATGCAGTGCGGGAACTTGCCCAAAAAAGGAAACTTTCAAATTATAGGTCATTTCCATATTTAGTAACTTTTGCACCAACTTCCTGATTCTTGATAAATGGCATGAAGCTTGACTCTTGAAGACCATATGAGGATGTGAGACCTTGAAAACCTTGGAGAGAACCTCAAAATTCTACAGTTGACTTCCCCTCTCACTGTTGACTTTTAACCAATTCACCTGATTTCCAATCCATTGGCCAATTGAATCTCTCCTGAATCAAAATGATGGACAACCTCCCATCCCTAGATACTTAGGGAGCCAAGGAATACCATGGAATCAAGTCTTGCCCAAAAAATCAGAAATAAACTGACTTTATAGCAAACCCTAGTTTTGGTACCCTCAGTCTAGGAGGAAATAACACAGTCCCCAAATCCAAATTCCTCTGAATATGATGTGTATCCTCTCCAACAAAGATAAGATATGTCATTTGGTGATGAGAAAAACCCAAGGAGCTTACCCATTAGAGCAATAAACCCAAGAATTTCAAAACCCTAATTTATGCACTGGTTAGGAGAGAGTGATCCACTTGAGCTCTCTTGGACAATACCAGGACTCTTGCTTGACCCTCTGAAGAACTGCCTCAGGCACCTTGACCCAATGCTAAAAACCAAATGATATACACATATGATAATGCAAAAATGCAATGAAACATAAGCCAGTTAGTACTAAAGTAAGGAGGGCAAATTTTTGGGTGCAACAGGTTGCCCAAAATCTCCAAAAAAGAGGTAAAATTCACAACTTGAATTCTTTGAATCATGCTTTCCTTTGTTGTCCACATACATGCATCATATTGAACAATTCTTGAGGCAAAAATGTAGTCCATAATGTGTATGTTGTGATCCTCCCACTGTTTGCATTTTAACATGTTTATGTGTGGAATTTTAGTTGTTTTAAAATCATGTCCAGTTCTGGTTTTTTTTATTGATGTGTTCTGTACATTAAGTTTTAGTGTTCATGAGTAACACCATTGGATTCCTTGCGAAAAATCGGTCAAGATAGGTTTTTACGAATTTCAATTCGGATAAAAATCGAGAGAGTTACGCGTGTTGGAAATTCGACGCGGAACGATGTTTTCAAAACAGTGCAGTTCTGGTTTTTTTATTTCTGCGTTTTGTGTGTTGATTTTCCATGTGCGTGAGTAATACCATTAGATTCCTTGCGAAAAATCGGTCAAGATAGGTTTTTACGGATTTCAATTCGGATAAGAATCGAGAGAGTTACACGTGTTGGAAATTCGACGCGGAACGACATTTTCAATTAGTAGCAGTTCTGGTTTTTTAATTGCTGCGTTTTGTACGTTGAGTTTCAGCATGCATGTGCGATACCATTGGATTCCTCGCGAAAAATCGGTCAAGATAGGCTCTTCCGGATCTTAATTCGGTTAAAAATCGAGATAGTTACGCGTGTTGGCAATTCGGCGCGGAACGATATTTCAAATTAATAGCAGTTCTGGTTTTTCGATTTGCGTGTTTTGTATGTCGAGTTTCAGTGTGTATGTGTGGTACCATCGGATTCCTTGCGAAAAATCGGTCAAGATAGGTACTTTCGGATTTTGATTCCGATAAAAATTGAGAGAGTTATGAGTGTTTGAAATTTGATAAAAAACGTGTTGAAAATTAAAGTTTCGGTACTAGTTTTTACCCCATAAGAGATGTCGGAGATGATATTGTGACATCTTTCCTCTTTTTCTTATTTTTATTTTCAAAACTCAACCAATTTTTTTACATAGCAAAAAATCATCATTTTCCAATTCATACCCCATAATATTTTAATCCACAAAAAATCACAAAAAAAGTATTATTTTTAATATATTTAAAAATAGTGTTTTAAATTGTTTTAAATGCTTTTAAAATGATTTCTTTTTTCTTGATTTTTAAAACCAAAATGATTTTAAATATTTATGTGGATAAAATATTTTTTTCATAAACTTTAATCATTATTTAATGATTTTATTTGATATTTTTATCATTTTTTACTTATTTTTCCTTGGAAAAATGTCTTAAAAAATGAAATTGGGGTTTTCTTTGATTTTCACCCTAACAAATCTTTTTCAAACACTTTGGGCCTCTATTAGAGTGTAATACCCAATCCCCTTTTAACCAAAACAATTTTGGGTCTCACTTATTGTATAAGTCCCTCTGCGTTAAAAGAAAATCTCGGCGCGATCGTCATTTTCAAACGAAAATCAACTGGGCTTCTCTTTGAGCTGTAAGTCCCATTTCTTTTCATTTTTAAACACTTGGGCCTCTATTAGAGTGTAAGACCCAACCCTTTTTTAACGAAACAATTTTGGGCCTCAGTTATTGTTTAAGTCCTGATACGTTAAAAATTTCGGCGCCATCGCCATTTTCAAACTGAAAATATTTTGGGCCTCTCCCTGAGTTGTAAGCCCCATCTTTTGTACAAAAATACACTTTGGGCCTCTAATAGAGTGTACGACCCAACCCCTCTTTTTCATATTTTCTCATTTTTCATATTATTTTTTAATGATTTGGAAAATTAATAACTCCCTCAATTTTGATTATTTTTTATTGGTTCTTTTTCTGAAAAATCACAAAAATAGTAAAATATTTTATTCTACAAAAAAATCAAATTTATATTATTTATTTAATATAGTTGGTATTTTTGTGAATAAATTCATTTTTAATTTTTTTAAACATTTTAAAAGTGAACATTCATCTTGAAAATCAAAACTAAATAAGTTTTAAATCATCTTGTGATTAAAACCTCATTTTTCAAACCTTAACCAAAAATCACAAGTGGTTTACTTAATCTTATTTGATTTTTTTTGTCATTTTTTATTAATTTTCTTTGAAAAATTACTTTTAAAAAGTGAAAATTGGGGTTTCTTTGATTTTTAATCATACTCAAATGTTTCAAGACTCTTTGGGCCTCTAATAGAGTGTAAGACCCAATCCCTTTGTAAATACCAAAATTTTGGGCCTCAGTCACTTGTATAAGTCCCACGGTGTTTCCAAAACCCCGGCGCGATCGTCGCCCTTTTCAAAATTAACCATTGGGCCTACCCTCGAGTAGTAAGACCCATTTCTTTTCTTAAAACTCACTTGGGCCTCTTGAGAGAGTGTAAGACCCATCCCTTTGTACAGAAAACCTTTTTGGGCCTCAGTCACTTGTATAAGTCCCTTTGTACAAATTCAACAGTGCGTTCACTGATAAAACCCTGGGCCTCTCCTTGAGCTGTAAGCCCCAAATCTTTCTTTTTCAAAACACTTTCTCCTTTGATTTTGAATATACTGTTGTTTTCAATCTTTCTTTGTTGAACAACTAACCAAACAGCATGGAAGCTCTACAACCGAGTAAGTGGTTATTGCTTTCATTTACCGCTTTCATATACATATAACTGTATTGCGGTGCTGTTTCGCTGTAAGTCTTCTTTCATAAACTCATATCAACTGTGTAATAATAGTATAGATATTTAGAGTTTCCCCGGCAACTACGTCTAGCATAAAGCCGTCTCGATCACTCTTAGAAATAGTCAAAACTAGATCCCCATAGGATTACCAGACACAGTCTTCCCTCCTCTTGGGGTTAAACAATATGGAGACATGAAAGGCAACATTCTCAGTGAACCCTTTCATAGACTGTCACTTGTAGAAGTTGTCAAGAAACTCTATTCCCCAGAGATGATCTCTTCTCCGTGAATTTCATCTCTTAAGTTTCTTCCAAATTCTCGGACTTTCCTGACTTTGATCTATTCTCGGTGAATAGCATTGCCTTGAATTTCTCGGGGTTTGGGGACCCACAGGCTTCTTAAAAGCACTTGTCAAGAGACTCTACTCCCCAGAGATAATCTTTTCTTCGTGAATGGCATCTCTTGAGTTTCTTCCAAATTCTCAAACTTTCCTGACTTGATCTATTCCTTGTGAATAGCTTGCCTTGAATTTCTCGGGGTTTGGGGACCCATCGGCTTCTTAAAAGCAATCGGCCTCCTCTTGGGCATCGTACAAGGACCCACAGGCTTCCTAAAAGCAACCCCGCCTCCTCTTGGGCTTAGTACAAGGACCCTAAGGCTTCTTAGAAGTATTCACAGCCTCCTCTTAGGCTTCGTATAATGATCTCTTCCTCCGGGAATGATAGCCTCCTCTTGGGCTTCGTACAAGGACCGATTGGCTTCTTAAAAGTTTCTAGCCTCCTCTTGGGCTTCGTACAAATTGTCCCGACGACCTCCATAAGGTATAGGAACAGAACTTAGTCATTTGCATAGAACAGTCTTTTCCAGAGTCTACTATTGTTTCTCAAAGCATAGTACAAAAGATGACACTCTAGACTTGGACAGTCTAATCTCCTTGAGTCTCAAAGACATTCTCAAGCACCCTTCAAGAATAGGAAGAAACCCGTAGACTCGGACAGTCTCAATACCCTTCGGATTTCCCGCTTCCTTAAAGAACAGGAATAACCCGGATCCTTGACTCAAATCCTTGAGTACAGTGTTGCTCATATAAGAACTGATTTTCTCTTTCAAAATCAGTATACTGGACCTGTCACTTAAACAGTTACCATAGCCTCTCTCTTGGGCTTTGTACAATGATCCTCTCCAGCGGAGTCAAACAACGTTTAGCCTCTCTCTCGGGCTTTGTACGAGACACATAAGAGACTCCCTTGTTGAGTTAATAACCCCTTTCGCCTCCATCTCGGGCTTTGTACGAGATACAAAAAGGTTCTTATTTAGCCAAACAAACTTTAGCCTCCATCTCGGGCTTCATACGAGATACAAAAAACTCTCTTGTTGAGTCAATTAGCCTCCATCTCGGGCTTTATACGAGATACCAAAGGACTTCATCGTCAAGTCAAAACTTTTTAGCCTCTCTCTCGGGCTTTGTACGAGACACATATTAGCCTCCTCTTAGGCTTTGTATAAGAAAACCACTGGTTGATCCAATCAACCTTTTAGCATCAAAGCTGTGCCTCGTTCATAGTACACAAACATCAACAACTCCTTCCCCTTCATCTAATCGCTGTAAGCGGCAAGCCTCTGGATCATCTACATCCATGCCACTGTCCCTCTTTTAGCATGAGAAATTCCTAAGGAAAGATGGCATTACTCTACACTGAGTTAAAGTCTTCTCCTTCAGGTTGAAATCCCCTATAAAGGAAATTATGGCATTGTCGGATTCACAAATCCCGGTTAAAGTAATTCTCCTTTATAAACAGTCGTAACAGACAAACCCCTCTTTAGAGATGACAAATTCTCTCTAAGGTCAACACTTTTAGCTTCATGTCTTGGGCTTCGAACAAGATACAAATAGACTTTTCAGCTTCATATCTTGGGCTTTGAACAAGATACAAATCACCTTTAACTTCACATCTTGGGCTTTGAACAAGACACCAAAAACCAATTTCCTCCCATAGAATAGGAGGAACTACGAACGCTCTGATTTCCCTGTTTCGGTAAACGGGAATACGTAGGCATAAGATCTATAGAAAAGATCTTAGCGAGCACACTAAACAAAAAACCCAAATCCCATATCTCCATCAATCAAAAGCAGTAATTCAAAAAGCATCAGTCCTAACATCCTAATCCTTGTTCCCCGCCAGAAACCTTCTGCCAAGGTAAAAAGAAAGAAAACAGTATTGGCGAAAATACAAATAACCAGTACAAAGGCCCCCCACATTGATAGCATTGGTAACCTAACAGACCGTTGTTTAAACTCAGTATGCAAAGCAGGGTTAATTGGAGACATCTATTTCCCTTCCTTATTCAGCTCACAATAGGATAAAAAATGAATCGACCTGTAGTTTAAGCTCAACCGCAGAGAGCGACCAGCGCTTAAGAACCGCGTCCAAAATCGCTCGCTACAGAAAAATGGCGCCCACCGTGGGGCGCGTCTTTCTTTTTCCTTCTTCCTTTTCATCTCTTGTGTGAATACCACAGTTGGGGCTTCCGCCGGGGAACCCATTTTCTGTCAGGAACTTAGGATCCTTAGCTTTAAAGGTCTAGGATGTTTAGGACAAATATATATACTGCTTTTCCTAATTGTTATACGTGTTTATTTTTCTGCTAATGGGAATGCGGGTGATGCCGTATGTGGAAAGATTGAGTATACACTTAAGATAAGTGATGGCGAAGAGGTCGACCATCAACCTCAGTGGAGGCTGACTAATGTAACCATTCTCTCACCTAGATAATGGGTCGGTTGTGATGCCTGAGAAGCTGAGGAGCCAAACCCTTTCGTAGTGCGGAAACTATCGGGAATAGTTGTTACGCGATACTACCCTCATTTGAGGCTGGTGATCTATTCTCGGTGAATGGCACTTACTCTAAGATTGCTCTACAACTCACTGGCGATCCGCTTGTTGTTTTGCTTTCCTGGGAGGAGCTGATGATAATGAGTACAGGTACAAAAATCACCCTAGTATAAACCTTTGGGGATGAGTAGAGCCTTGACTTCATGACAACGACCCTTTGACCCCATGTTTTTTTTATGTTTTTGTGTGCTGCATTCATGCATTCATTTAATAAAACATTAAAACATTCAAAAAACTTCTCTTCTAGTCTCTCTGTTTTTCAAATTAAACTAAGACTGTGATTGCAAATATCAGAGAAGAGGACTACGCTAATGGATTTCGGTAGAAGGAGAACTCATACGTACACCTTCAAGGTTCCAAAGCTAGAGGATTTGAGAAGGTTAGCAAGGATGATCACTAACCCTGAGGCTTTCAGAGCCAAGCACGGAGGTCTGTTACCACTGTTAAGAGTCCATGTGATTGAGGGAATCATGGATGTGCTCATTCAGTTTTACGATCCGGTTTATCACTGTTTCACATTCCCGGATTACCAACTAGCACCAACGCTGGAGGAGTATTCTCATCTGATTGATTTACATATCACTGATCGAGCTCCATTTTCTGGACTGGAAGAAATTCCAAAGAATCAGACCATTGCAAGAGCAATTCATTTGGACGAGTCTGAGGTTAGGACTCACCTAACTACCAAGGGTGGCATCCAAGGTTTGCCAGGCCAGTTCTTGACAAAGAAGGCCCTGTATTTTGCCAGTATAGGAAACGTGACTGCTTTTGAAAGCGTCTTTGTCTTGCTCACCTACGGATTATTTTTGTTTCCCAACATCAATAACTTCGTCGATATCAACTCCATTAAGGTTTTTCTCATTGGAAACCCTGTGCCGACTTTGCTCGCAGATGCGTATCATTCTGTACACTTGGGAAATTTATACAGCGGAGGGGAGATCACGTGCTGTGTACCTCTGCTTTATAAATGGTTTATCTCTCACTTGCCCAAGTCTGCTGCTTTTTGGGATTGTAAGAGTGCCTTACGTTGGTCGCAGAAGATCATGTCCCTTACCAACTCTAATGTAGATTGGTGTAATAGGATCTATGATGGAATCAGAATCATTGATCGTTGTGGAGACTTCCCCAACGTACCCCTTATAGGAACTAAAGGAGGAATCAACTACCATCCGGTATTGGTTCGTCGTCAATTTGGATACCCGATGAGGCATGTCCCACTTAATGTTCATCTGGAAGGTCTTTTCTTCAAGGAAGGAGAAAACGACAGAGCACTAAAGATGGAAATAGTGCACGCTTGGAAACAGGTTCATAAGAAAGGACGAGAGTCTCTGGGAAAACCGGATTGTGTCTCGGTGGAGCCTTATCTCCACTGGGTACAAACCAGAGCTCTCAAGCTAAAAATGCCTTATCCTTGTTACGGAATTCTTCCGCCGAGAGAATCTGTCATGTACTTCATGACGGAAACTGAAAAGCTTCAGGTTACTCTCAACAAAGTTCAAAAGGAGAGGAGGTCTTGGAAGAACAAGTACCGCACCCTCGACATAGAGTGTATCAAAATACAACAATTACTGAGAGAGAAAGATGCTCTGATTGAAATTTTGGAGCAACATGCTGTAGAGAATCAAGATGACCAAAGGAATTTGCTCACTCCTTTCACCTGGCAAAGGAATGACAACCCGACAACGGCCCAAGAGCCCCGGTCAAAGAAAAGGAAAGCACCAGAATCAACACCCGATTTCTCTTCAGAGAGGACTCGGGACCCATTAGTTTAGGTTTCTGTTTCTGCACCTTGTAATCTACTGTATTTCGTTTCCGCAATCCTTTGAATTTCAATAAAAAGGGGTTTCCCCACTGTTTGATATTTGCAATCTAATTGTCGAAGTTTATTTTGATTAAACCAAAAAACAATTAATATAATCATTGCATTCATCATTCTCACATCGCGTATTCTTCTTATCTACGAATCTCACATTTGTGTCTCGGTTCTAGAGTCAAACTGTCTCATTCGTATAATACTCGGGCCAATCGTCAGAAAAAGATGGATGATCTTGAGGAAGAAAACAGAGAGTTGAAAGAAGAGATCGACGCTCTGAGAGAGGATATGAGAAAGCTTCGTAACGACATGCAAGCCATGGCAGAAGCTCAGCTACAACGAACTGTGATCTCATAGATCACCTCAACGCCCATAGTAGAAAAGTATGATCCTAGGTATCAAATGCCGAAAGATCGTCCTTGGGGCATGCCTGTTAACTATCTCCCGGAAGGATATGTTCCGCCGATCACTGAAGATCAGGGAATCACAACAGAAGCCGTTGGGCCTGAAGGTTACAAACTTTGGGAAAGCGAAGATGCCAGGGGCATACTAAAGACTCCTGAAGGTTACAAACTTCGGGAAACGCCAAGATTTACTGCCGTAGTCACGGTACCACCCCCTGTGGTGCACACTGTCCCGGAAGGACAGATTCCACAGACAGCTTCTGGTAAGAAGGAAACTATGTTTGACAGAATGGAGGAATTCCAGGAGCAGTTCTTGGAAATGCAGAAGGAACTGCAAGCCATTCGCGGTCAGGATCTATTTGGAAAGGACGCCGCAGATCTCTGCTTGGTCCCAAATGTGAAAGTCCCGCACAAATTTCAAGTGCCCGACTTTGAAAAATACAAGGGTAACTCTTGCCCTCAAAGCCATCCGGTGATGTACGCTCGGCGAATGTCAGCTCAGACAGAGAATCAAGATCTACTGATTCACTACTTTCAGGATAGTTTAACCGGTGCCGCATTAAGATGGTACATGGGGTTAAACCGTGCTACGATCAGCACTTTCAGAGATCTTGGCACTGCCTTCGTCCAACAATACAAATACAATTTGGACATGGCACCCGACAGAGATCAACTCAGATCAATGTCACAAAAGGACAAGGAAACCTTTAAGGAGTATGCTCAAAGGTGGCGTAAAATTGCCGCTCAAATTTGTCCACCTCTTGAGGAAAAAGAGATGACAAAGATCTTCTTAAAGACCTTAAGCTCATTTTACTTTGACCGAATGGTTGCCAGTGCACCCAGTGATTTCACCGAGATGGTCGGCATGGGCGTACGTCTCGAGGAAGCCGTCCGAGAAGGACGTTTGGTAAAAGACACTGGATCGACGAGCGGTACTAAAAAATACGGTAGTGCTCTCCCTAAGAAAAAAGAGCAAGATATTGGGAATATCTCTCTCAGAAAGCAAAGGCGTCGATATCAACCAGTAGCGGTTGTGACTCCTGCTATCAGCCCTGCGCCTATTCCTACATATCAACCTCAGGTTGCGTAGAGCCAACCTGATCAGCAAAGGACACAACAACCTCTTCAGCAGGCTCGTCCTCCATATAACAGCAACCGTACAACACGGCCACCAGGATTTGATCCTATACCCATGTTGTACGCAGAATTATTTCCGTTACTACTGGCCAAGGGGCACATTCAGACTAAGTCCTCTCTTACAGTACCGGAAAATCTGCCTTTTTGGTTTAAGGTGGATCAGACATGCCCTTACCACCAAGGAGGATCAGGGCATAACATTGAGACTTGTCTCAATTTCAAGTCCAACGTGCAAAAGCTTGTTAAGAGCGGGCTCTTACCTTTCAAAGATACGAATCCCAATGTTCTCACGAACCCGCTGCGTCAACGCGAGAAGACTGCAGTCAATCTGATTGAGAAAGAGACTAACAATGTCTATCAAATTCATGATGTACTCTTGTTGAAGACCAATATGGTCAAGATGCATTGTAGACAGAGTGGATATGGCCATGTGCCACCTCATAATTATCACCAGTGTGATATCTGCTCTAAGAGTAACCAAGGATGTTCTGTAGTGCAAGCAGCTCTACAGGAACAGATGGATCTCGGATGGATCCAAGAGCACCGAGTTCGTGGAGTTAACATGGTCTATACGAATTCTAACGTCATTCAAAACCACGACATCCGTGCGATGAATGCCAACTTGGTGGCAATGCACTCAAGGCAAAGCCAGTATCATAATCTGCCGCGACATGATTACAGTTCTTGTCTGACTTGCTCGGTAAACAAACAGGGATGCTCTTTCATACAAGAGGCCCTTCAGCGTCAGATGGATCTTGGATGGATCCAAGACTACCATGATAGGAACCCTTATCAGATCAACATGGTTCAGATCTTTGATATTTGCGTGATGAATACCAACCTGGTAGAGTTACATGCTGAGCAGGTCCGACTCGGATTCTTAATATCACATGACTATCAAAGCTGTAAAGCGGGTTGCGAAAACGATCAGGGTTGTACCCTTGTCCAGGAGGCACTTCAGCACTTGTTAAATCATTGGTGGATGCCAATCTACATGGATGAAGATACTCAGCAAATTAGTATCAGTAACAGGAATCCTACTCGGCATCAAAGTCAGGATGTCCGATCAGGGGAAGGTAACCTAGTGAGGTTACATTGTATTCAAAGTGGGCGTGGCCAGGTGCCACCACACAATTATGGCCGTTGTAGCATCTGTTCGGAAAGTAACCAAGGGTGTTACCTTGTGAGAACAACTCTTCAGGGTCAGGTGGATCGTGGAGAGATTCGCCCATATCCGGGTTCTGGACCCATCAACTGGGCGCCGGACTACCTTGCCGATCAAGTTGAGGATGTTTTCACGATCTCTGGTCATCACAGGACCAGGGATGTTTTTGCCATTATCCCTCTACTTGACGAATCTAAAGTTCCCAACCGGGAACGGATCGAGATTACTTACGATGGTCAAAAAAATCAGAAGGTTCCCATAGGCATCTATATACCGGGACCACTACCGTATGAATCAACTAAGGCTATCCCTTACAAATACGGTGCAACAACCATTAAAAATGGAAAGGAAATTCCATTACCCTCCGTCGTGAATATTGCAGACATCAGTCGAGTAACACGGAGAGGTAGAATCTTCAACCAAGGGGTTGGGGAACTTAACAAAGAAAAGGAACTTCAGACGGAAGCTCCCGATCCACCAGTCGGTCAATCCAGTCATCCCGACCTTTCGAAAAACAATGATGAGATGCTGAAGCTCATCCAAAGGAGTGAATACAACATTGTTGATCAACTGTTACAAACTCCTTCAAAGATCTCAGTATTATCACTGTTACTCAGTTCAGAAGCCCACAGGGAGGCTCTACAGAAAGTCTTGGAGCAAGCCTTTATGGAACAGGATGTAACAATCAGACAGTTCGATAGCATAATCTCTAACATCACTTCCTGCAACAATTTGGGATTTAGTGATGAGGAATTACCCGAAGAGGTTCGTCATCATAACATGGCGCTCAACATTACAGTTAACTGCCAGGACGATGCTTTAGCCAGCGTACTGGTAGACACAGGGTCAGCCCTGAATGTTATGCCGAAGTCCACTTTGATGCAATTATCATTCAAGGGACCTCCGATGAGAATCAGCGAGGTTGTCGTCAAAGCATTCGACGGATCCAGAAAAACAGTTATCGGCGAAGTTGATATTCCCATAACTATTGGTCCTCACACTTTCCAAGTCACTTTCAAGGTCATGGACATCCGGGCAACATACAGTTGTTTATTAGGAAGACCTTGGATACATCAGGCTGGAGCGGTTACTTCAACCCTCCACCAAAAGCTAAAGTTCGTCAAGAACGATCAACTTGTCATAGTCTATGGAGAACAGGCCTTGCTCGTAAGCAACTTGTCATCATCTACTGGTATAGAACCCGAGGAGGTTATTGGAACGTAGTTCCAAGCACTGTCGGTGAGCAAAGACAATCAGTTCAAAGGAGGAACCTCGATTTCCTCATACAAAGATGCTATCAAAGCGGTCGAGAGTACCGATACAAATGGATGGGGATAGCTTGTCATTCCTATTGACAATAAAACAAAGAAGGGTCTTGGTTTTTCTGCAACCTGTACCCAGACAGCTGCCAACGATGAAAGTCTTCATCCCCTTCAAAACTTCTTCCACAGTGGAGGTTTCCTTTACCCAGTGTCTCAGACAATTCATGCTATCAATGAGGAAGATCCCTCTGACACAGATGAAGAATGGAAGTCCTACCTTAACAAGGACTGTTATATGTCTCAGGAAGAGGTGCCTACGCCTTTTTGCTTTCCTACACAAAGTCCGAGATTTATACCAGGATCAGACGTCGAAATGATATACGGGGATTGTGATCCGGAAGGATGTCGTGCTCCGCCAAATTCATTAGAGGAAGACACTCCGATGAAAGACAATTTTGACTACACCTACTATGGCCCAATGGATGGCCTGCCAATGTGGCAGCCTTACCCAGGAAACTTGGGGCAAGAAAGTCAGCCGAGTGATGAAACTCAGCTGAGCATCACTGAACAGAATACCTGTGTCCCCACCATGTCATGGGATCAACACTCAGGTCATTCAGAAACTACTCAACATGACGATGAATTTGCAATGTTTGTAGGGCTTGAATTCATCAACTATACTTTTCCCGAGGTCAACGTCATCGAGAGGGATGACTCCTCCAGTTCGAAAGAATTGTGGGACACCTTGGGACAACCAAGGGGAAAATATGACTATATGGTCAAGTACACCGCTCCCGAAAGCTCTCGTATCAGGCTCGAAGATATCCAGCCAACTGGATGGGGAGATACAGCTGAGAGCACAACTACAATGCAAAATGCAACAGAGGAATTCTCCTACGACAACTCTGCTTGGGAGACAGATTCCAATGATCCTACTCCACCAGAAATCAGCATCATTTCTGAAGACAAATCAAGGAAGGTGCCAGACTTTGTGATTCACCGAGGAGTTCGCCGCCAATGGGTTGTCGTCGAGGTTCCGAAGGTCGTCCGTCAGTCAAAGTAATTGACATCTTTAACCTTTCACCTTGCCCAGGTGAAACAGATGTTTTGATAGGGCTCGCTTTCTGTAAATTTTCCCTCTTCGCTTCGTCCAAAGTGACAGAGTTTTGTTTTATAGGGCTGTAGTTTCAAGATTCGACTTGTTCATTAATAAAATAACGTCGTTCTGTAATTTCCGCATTAATTGTTGTTTTCTCTTTTTTCTTTTTCAGAAAATGGTAATCCTAAAAAACATGTAAAAATAAAAACAAGCAGTAAAACAAATACACTGCACACACTTGCATTTTCCTCTATCTCTTCTAAACACGAATCATCACGTCATGCAAATTGCTTGTTTTAAACCCCGTTGAAACATACGATCCGATGCCTTCTCCCAACTTTGAGTTCCCGATATTCGAGGCTGAAGAAGAAGTTGACAACGAATTCCAGAAGAGATCTCCCGACTACTCAAACAAGAGGAAAGGTCCATTGAACCTCACAAAGAGCCGTTGGAAACGGTAAACTTGGGTTCAGAAAAAGAGAGAAAAGAAATCAGGATTGGGGCACTGCTCAGTCCAACTGCCAGAGAGGGTTTGATAAAGCTTCTCAGAAAATTTCCCGATGTATTCGCTTGGTCCTATCAGGATATGCCAGGGTTGGATACCAGCATCGTGGAACATCACTTACCATTAAGATTGGAATGTTCACCCATAAAGCAAAGGTTAAGACGCACTCACCTGGACATGGCCATCAAAATCAAAGAGGAGGTACAGAAACAGATCGACGCAGGTTTCCTCACTACATCTGAATATCCTCAATGGTTAGCCAACATCGTACCCGTCCCCAAAAAGGACGGAAAGGTCAGAATGTGTGTCGACTACAGAGATCTGAATAAGGCAAGTCCAAAGGATGACTTTCCTTTACCACACATTGACATGCTGGTAGACAATACAGCAAAGTTCAAAGTTTTCTCCTTCATGGATGGATTCTCGGGCTATAACCAGATCAAAATGGCGCCGAAAGACATGGAGAAAACTTCGTTCATCACCCCATGGGGGACCTTTTGTTACAAGGTAATGTCGTTCGGTTTGAAGAACGCCGAGGTAACCTATCAAAGGGCCATGACTACTCTGTTTCATGACATGATACATAAGGAAATCGAGGTATATGTCGATGATATGATTGTAAAATCAAAAACAGAGAATGAGCACGTTGAACATCTGTCAAAATTGTTCGAACGTTTAAGAAAGTTCAAGCTCCGCTTGAATCCCAACAAATGCACGTTCGGTGTCCGTTCAGGGAAACTACTAGGGTTCATCGTCAGCCAGAAAGGAATTGAGGTTGATCCTGACAAGGTCAAGGCCATTCAAGAAATGCCTTCTCCGAAAACTGAGAAACAAGTCAGAGGATTCCTGGGACGTTTGAACTACATCTCCAGATTCATATTCCTTATGACCGCTACATGTGCGCCGATCTTCAAATTACTGAAAAAGAACCAGGATTGCGTTTGGTCAGAAGATTGCCAAACCGCCTTCAACAGTATCAAGGAATATCTGTTGAATCCTCCGATTCTATCACCTCCAGTGGAAGGAAGACCACTAATCATTTACGTCACAGTCCTAGAGGACTCAATGGGATGTGTACTTGGCCAACAAGACGAAACCAAAAAGAAAGAGTCTGCCATCTACTATTTGAGCAAGAAATTCACCGACTGTGAAACTCGGTACACGATGCTCGAGAAAACTTGTTGTGCTTTGGCTTGGGCAGCCAAACGTCTTCGCCAGTACGTGATTCGTCATACTACTTGGTTGGTCTCCGAAATGGATCCAACCAAGTACGTATTTGAAAAACCTGCTCTCACGGGAAGAATTGCCCGTTGGCAGATGTTATTATCAGAATATGACATAGAGTACCACGCTCAGAAAGCCGTTAAAGGAAATATTTTAGTCGATCATTTGGCTCATCAACCGATTGACGATCAAGAATCAGTCGGGTTTGACTTCCCAGACGAAGATGTCATGTATCTAAAAATGAAAGACTGTGATGAACCGCTACCCAGTGAAGGGCCAGAACCAGGTTCCCAATGGGGACTTATCTTTGACGGAGCAGTTAATCATTATGGAAATAGAATTGGGGCAATCATTGTTACCCCTCAGGGTACCCACATTCCTTTCACTGCCAGACTTACGTTCAAATGTATAAACAACGAGGCCGAATACGAAGCTTATATCATGGGTCTCGAAGGAGCAATTGATTTAAGGATAAAAAACTTGGACATATACGGCGACTCAGCCTTGGTTATCAATCAGATAAAAGGAGATTGGAACACAAACCAATCAGGATTGATTCCTTACAGGGACTACGCAAGAAGGTTGTTACCCTTCTTCAACAGAGTTAAGTTTCATCACATCCCTCGTGATGAGAATCACATGGCTGATGCATTAGCCACTATCTCTTCCATGATTAGTGTAGGTCAGAGGAATGACATACCTAAGATCGACATCATGCGCCTTGAACGGCCCGCTTACATCTTCACGATTGAAGCAGTCATAGACGATAAACCTTGGTATCACGATATCAAATGCTTCCTTCAGAAACAAGAGTACCCATCTGGGGCACTCAGAAAAGACAGAAAAATCCTCAGAAGATTGGCTGGAAACTTCTTCCTGAGCGGTGACACTCTCTATAAGAGAAATTTTGACATGGTCTTGCTCCGATGCGTCGACAGACCAGAAGCAGACATGCTTATGAAAGAAATTCACGAAGGGTCCTTTGGCACTCATGCCAATGGACACGCAATGGCGAGAGAAATTCTAAGAGCAGGGTATTACTGGTTGACCATGGAATCCGACTGCTACAAGTACATGAGGAGGTGTCACAAGTGTCAGATATACTCCGACAAAATTCATGTACCGCCATCACATCTCAAAGTTCTTTCTTCCCCATGGCCATTCTCCATATGGGGAATCGACATGATTGGCATGATTGAGCCCAAGGTTTCAAACGGACATCGGTTCATCCTAGTAGCCATTGATTACTTCACCAAGTGGGTCGAAGCAGCGTCATTCGCCAATGTAACCTGACAAGTGGTGGTTCGATTTATCAAAAACAATATCATCTGTCGTTATGGTGTTCTGAGCCAGATCATTACTGATAATGGATCTAACTTGAACAACAAGATGATGAAAGAGTTGTGCTCAGAGTTCAAGATCGAACATCATAACTCATCTCCCTACCGACCAAAGATGAACGGAGCGGTAGAAGCGGCTAACAAGAACATCAAGAGGATTGTTCAGAAGATGGTTGTAACCTACAAAGATTGGCACGAGATGCTACCCTTTGTCTTCACGGTTATCGTACATTTGTCCGCACTTCGACAGGGGCAACCCCTTTCTCTCTAGTATATGGCATGGAGGCAGTGCTCCCCATGGAAGTAGAGATCCTATCAATCAGGGTATTGATGGAAGCTAAGCTCACCGAAGCTGAATGGTGTCAAAGCCGACACGACGAATTGAATCTGATCGAAGAAAAGCGAATCACGGCACTATGCCACGGTCAGTTGTATCAACAGAGGATGAAGAAGGCGTTCGACAAAAAGGTCCGACCTCGTATCTTCAGGAAAGGAGACCTCGTGCTCAAGAAGATACAATCATTTCTCACTGATTCGCGAGGCAAGTGGACTCCGAATTATGATGGCCCCTATGTGGTCACGAAAGCTTTCTCAGGCGGTGCCTTGAGACTTGCAACCATGGACGGAGAGGAATTTGCCTACCCCACAAATGTTGATGTAGTCAAGAAATACTTCACCTAAACTAAAAAAAAAAAAAAACGTCTCGGTGGATTGAAAACCCGAAAGGGCGGTTCAGGCAAAAGTTAGAGACATATAAAAAATCATCCCGATGGATTGGAAATCTCATAGTAAAATCCAGGCAAAAATTAGGGATAATGGCAAGTAACTATGTTCAACAGAGGCAAGTCCCTCAGCAGCAGCAGCAGTTACATCGTCCATCAGGAAAACTCCAGTCAAGGTCATCTTCGACAGAAGCTCAGGATGCCCCGAATTCGAAGTTGGTAGAAAGATAGTGGTCGTTATGTTTCAACGTAGCCCTTTTCCCTGTAAATTACCATTTTCTAACTTTGTATATACTCTTTGGAATCACGTGTTTGGCTGATCTCCATCTTATTAATAAAATTTGAGCCCTTGTGCTTTTGTTTGTAATTCTTACTTGTTTTCGCTTTACAGAATGACATTTTAACATGATTATCGATTCTTGAAATGAAACAAAAATGAATTTACTTGTTAAAACTTTTTCTGCTTTTTAATAAAGATGGCAATTTCTTTTGACTGTTGAACATCGAAAGAGCATCGATTGCGTCTCCAAAGGCGTTTGAACTTCAAAGTGTAGGATCAAAGTACTCCTTCTACGCCATTACGCCTGAATAAAGGATCAACAATGTCAGAGACCATGTTTCGTCTGACATCCTCGGCCGAGTTCTCATCTCCTAAGCCCGACCAGCGTCGCCCCCAACAGGGACCATTTCTCCTAAGCAAGGCAGAATTGCTATCTTGAACCAGCGATATTTCTTCCACGCCCCGCGATGGCCGAGTATCCAGTCATGTTCATCTTTTAGTTTGTATGTCGCGTCAGTTTTGTCAGCATAAACATACGTACATCATGCATTATTGATTTGCATTCACATTTCATATTGCATCACTATCACCCCAGTCGATCTTGTCCCCTAGTGGTAGAAGTCCTCTCAATCGAGTTGTCAGTTCCTGCCTCGTCATGAAATACTGTGTCTGAACAATCTCTCTCCTCCAGTTTACTTCTGGAATGAAGTTGGTCCTTGACCACTTTGATAACTTGAACCTCTGAAAAGCCAGAGAAAACTTTCAACAAATGTCGCTCTTCGCCATCGAAGACGATATCCTTGCTTTCCCGGATTAAGGAAAATCCACAGAGAAAGCCTCTTAATCAAGAGATTCGGCGGTACGACAGTTTTTCTCCAAAAAAACCACTGATGAAAAGGTCATCAGCACCTCAAAATTGGATCCCATCATATGGTATTTCTCCGGAAAGATCCCGAGAAAAGTATGATGTAAGCCCCCAAACGAAAACAGTCTCTCAAGAGACTCGCTTTCCCCAGTAGAATCGACAATTGGCGTCTCCAAAACAGAGAAGTTTGTGTACCTCTACAATTCAGACGAATGGGTTCCCCAGCAAGTTTGACATCAAAACTTTTTCCACTCAAATGGCATCTCCCCAGGAAAATTCGGCGAGAAGTTTGAAGGAAAACCGCTACTAACAGCGTTCCTTGTCAAGAAAGTTTATTGACAAAAGAAACTGAGACCAATTCCTTGGTAGGAAACCAGGATCGAGGGGAAGTTTATTTCAGCAACTAAGACCAGGTCCTTGGTAGGAAACCAGGATCGAGGGGAAGTTTATTTTAGCAACTAAGACCAGGTCCTTGATAGGAAATCAGGATCGAGGGGAAGTTTATATCAGAAACCGAGACCAGATCCTTGGTAGGAAACCAGGATCGAGGGGAAGTTTACAAAAGAAACTAAGACCAGTTCCTTGGTAGGAAACCAGGATCGAGGGGAAGTTTATTTCAAAAGAAAACTGAGACCAGCTCCTTGGCTGAAGACCAGGATCGAGGGGAAGTTTACCTTTTCTAAGCATCTTCGCTTAGCTAAAGAAGATGAATGCATAAGCTACCATTCATAACCACCATCAAAATTTCGGGTATTCCGATATTTAATCCTCTTGCACCCCGAATGCCCGAATACCTTCGTCATTCACACCTTCGGGTCCAAGAAGATTAAATAGGGGCATCTGTCATACCCCAAATTTTAACCACTAAGATTTCCCATCATTATGCAAATCATCAGCACAATATGGATGGACCATCATACCTCATTAGTCTCCCCAAAGGTGGGTGGGCATTCACTACAAACAGGATTTAGGGTTTCAAGCCCTCGCAGAGCTCTTAGACAAAGGATCAATCAAGGAATGACATGATCTTCAACTTGTCTAGCCTCTCAAAAATCCACAATGGATCAAGAGGACTCCCACTTCAAGGATTAAGCACAAGGCTGCTCCCTTCAAGGTGGATCAAGCCTCAGGATCGCCAGTGTCACCAAATTAGGGTTTGGTCGACTAGGGCCTCCAGATGGAAATTTTCCTCTGGGCATGACCCAATGCTTCAAAGCATAACCTAAAATGCTCCATGGAACATCATAAACCCCATCATCAAGTCAATTTAGCCTCAGGGGATGCATACATTAAAAATCAGGAATTAGGGTTTCTTGACCTAATTCACCCCTAAGTTGACTTTTGGGACAAATCATGAGCCAAGACCTCAAGACATGATTTGAGGGTCTCCAACATACCACGTTGATCCATTTGCAACAATGGATTGACCCAAGAAGCTTGAGCAACAAGTTTCAATTTCATCTGAACCACAGTTAGGGTTTCGCGAGAAAAGTCAACTTTAGCTTTGACTTTTGACCAGGACATGCTCCCAAGCCGTGGGACACGATTAAATATACCCTATAACACCCATGGAACATGTCCATCAATTTTGATTTAGGTCAAGGACATGATTTCCTAAAGGATCGCACAGTTTGGAATTCATCTGATAAAAAGTCAACTGTGCACAAAAGTCAAACTTTGACTTTTTGAGATTTTTCATAAAAATGGTTTTTTAACCCTAAAGTGATGTTAATGTGTGATTGGAATCATCATTCATCAAGAAAAATCAAAGAAAGTGGGATAACTTGTAAAAGGGGTAACTATAAAAACTTAGAAATTTTTCTAAGTTATGGAATAAAGTGGCAAGGGTACCAACTTTGGAGGATCATAACTCCTAAACCACAAAGCCATTTTTCCCCATCCAAAGATGGATTTGTAGCCCTCATGGCCCTCTACAAAAGTGTCAACTACACTTCATCCCAATTCATCATGGATTTTGAGTTATGGTTGGATCAAAATGGCTAAAAACCTAAAATTGACATTTTTCAGCACTTAGCAAAAAATTTGCCTTGTAATTTCAGCACAATGTCCCAACTTCAAGTCTGTTTTTCTCCATGATCCAAGTTGAACCAGGTCTAGTGTCAAACATCAAAGTTGAAGTACGTCATCTAAGCTTTCCGGAAAGTCCTAGAACGTCTATGTAGCATACTTGAGCAGGGAGTTATGGATCTTACAAAAAGGCTTGCTGCAGCTGAATTTTTCAGGGCAGATTTACACATTTTTTGTGCCACACGAATTTTCAAGCCTTGTCATCATTTTGGACACATCTAAGGATCAAATCCAAGTGGGATGATCTGATCCATGAACCTCCCAAGTCCAAGGAACCAAAAAAAGCATGCCAAAACCTAGAAATCCCTAAAAAAGGGACAAAACTCCAATTTTGGTTTGGAGCATTTAATGGATGCTTAGAGGTGGCATGAACTGAGCTTCCTCCAACTAAATTCAGTCAAGATTCCTCCAACAACTAGGGAACCAGCAGCCTGTACTCTAACCTCTAGTCAATGGCTAGAGGAGACTTGGATTTTCATTGGCCAACATTGGCCAAACCTCTGCTGCAACCACCATTCACTGTGGATCCCAAAACAAACTTGCTCTACTATAAATAGAGCTCATTTGTGCTCAGTTTGAGTACACCAAAGCCATCAAACAGATGCTTTCCTCAAATTCTCTCTTTTACTCCAAAATGCCTTCTTTAGTAAGGAAATTCTGAGTTTTTGAGTTAGAGAGCATTTCCATCACAGCTCATGATCCTAACACCTCATAAACATCATATGTAGGTGATCCAAACTCTCACAAGTGACCTGTAATCACAACATCACAAAGTCACCTCTCAAAACCTCAAAATGGCACTTTTTTGCATTTTTCAAGCCATGTCTTGATTCAGTCACTTTCCAAACCAGATAAAACCTCAAACACACTCTAAATATCATCCTTGAACTGTCCCAAATGGTGCCACACATCTGGAACACCATTTGAGAGAGTTGGCATTTTGGCCACTTTTGACCATTTTGCGAGAAAGTGCTCAAACTTGCTCCAGAGGTTTCCAGTCGATTACAACCATCCTAAAAGCTTCTAAGAGGTCATTTGAGGTTGTCCAAAGCATCAAATCATTTCTGGAACAAAGCACTTGGTAGGTTGCCCAAAATCTCCAAAAAAGAGGTAAAATTCACAACTTGAATTCTTTGAATCATGCTTTCCTTTGTTGTCCACATACATGCGTCATATTGAACAATTATTGAGGCAAGAATGTAGTCCTTAATGTGTATGTTGTGATCCTCCCACTGTTTGCATTTTAACATGTTTATGTGTGGAATTTTGGTTGTTTTAAAATCATGTCCAGTTCTGGTTTTTTTATTGATGTGTTCTGTACATTAAGTTTTAGTGTGCATGAGTAACACCATTAGATTCCTTGCGAAAAATCGGTCAAGATAGGTTTTTACGGATTTCAATTCCGATGAAAATTGAGAGAGTTACGCGCGTTGGAAATTTGACGCGAAACGACGTCGAATTAACGATAGCAGTTCTGGTTTTTTAATTGCTGCATTTTGTGTGTTGATTCTCCATGTGCGTGAGTAATACCATTGGATTCCTTGCGAAAAATTGGTCAAGATAGGTTTCTACGGATTTCAATTCGGATAAAAATCGAGAGAGTTACGCGTGTTGGAAATTCGACGCAGAACGATGTTTACAAAACAGTGCGGTTCTGGTTTTATTTCTGCGTTTTGGGCCTCTCCCTGAGTTGTAAGCCTCATCTTTTGTTCAAAAATACACTTTGGGCCTCTAATAGAGTGTAAGACCCGACCCCTCTTTTTCATATTTTCTCATTTTTCATATTATTTTTTAATGATTTGGAAAATTAATAACTCCCTCAATTTTGATTATTTTTTATTGGTTCTTTTTCTGAAAAATCACAAAAATAGTAAAATATTTTATTCTACAAAAAAATCAAATTTATATTATTTATTTAATATAGTTGGCATTTTTGTGAATAAATTCATTTTTAATTGTTTTTAAACATTTTAAAAGTGAGCATTCATCTTGAAAATCAAAACTAAATAAGTTTTAAATCATCTTGTGATTAAAACCTCATTTTTCAAACCTTAACCAAAAATCACAAGTGGTTTACTTAAACTTATTTGATTTGTTTGTCATTTTTTATTAATTTTCTTTGAAAAATTACTTTTAGAAAGTGAAAATTGGGGTTTCTTTGATTTTTAATCATACTCAAATGTTTCAAGACTCTTTGGGCCTCTAATAGAGTGTAAGACCCAATCCCTTTGTAAATACCAAAATTTTGGGCCTCAGTCACTTGTATAAGTCCCACGGTGTTTCCAAAACCCCGGCGCGATCGTCGCCCTTTTCAAAATTAACCATTGGGCCTACCCTCGAGTAGTAAGACCCATTTCTTTTCTTAAAACTCACTTGGGCCTCTTGAGAGAGTGTAAGACCCATCCCTTTGTACAGAAAACCTTTTTGGGCCTCAGTCACTTGTATAAGTCCCTCTGTACAAATTTAACAATGCGCTCACTGATAAAACCCTGGGCCTCTCCTTGAGCTGTAAGCCCCAAATCTTTCTTTTTCAAAGCACTTTCTCCTTTGATTTTGAATATACTGTTGTTTTCAATCTTTCTTTGTTGAACAACTAACCAAACAGCATGGAAGCTCTACAACTGAGTAAGTGGTTATTGCTTTCATTTACCGCTTTCATATACATATAACTGTATTGTGGGGTTGTTTCGCTGTAAATCTTCTTTCATAAACTCATATCAACTGTGTAATAATAGTATAGATATTTAGAGTTTCCCCGGTAACTACGTCTAGCATAAAGCCGTCTCGATCACTCTTAGAAATAGTCAAAACTAGATCCTCATAGGATTACCAGACACAGTCTTCCCTCCTCTTGGGGTTAAACAATATGGAGACATGAAAGGCAGCATTCTCAGTGAACCCTTTCATAGACTGTCACTTGTAGAAGTTGTCAAGAAACTCTATTCCCCAGAGATGATCTCTTCTCCATGATTTGCATCTCTTGAGTTTCTTCCAAATTCTCGGACTTTCGTGACTTTGATCTATTCTCGGTGAATAGCATTGCCTTGAATTTCTCGGGGTTTGGGGACCCACAGGCTTCTTAAAAGCACTTGTCAAGAGACTCTACTCCCCAGAGATGATCTTTTCTCCATGAATGGCATCTCTTGAGTTTCTTCCAAATTCTCGAACTTTACTGACTTGATCTATTCCTTGTAAATAGCTTGCCTTGAATTTCTCGGGGTTTGGGGACCCATCGGCTTCTTAAAAGCAATCGGCCTCCTCTTGGGCATCGTACAAGGACCCACAGGCTTCCTAAAAGCAACCCCGCCTCCTCTTGAGCTTAGTACAAGGACCCTACGGCTTCTTAGAAGTATTCACAGCCTCCTCTTAGACTTCATATAATGATCTCTTCCTCCGGGAATGATAGCCTCCTCTTGGGCTTTGTACAAGGACCGATTGGCTTCTTAAAAGTTTCCAGCCTCCTCTTGGGCTTCGTACAAATTGTCCCGACAACCTCCTAAAGGTATAGGAACAGAACTTAGTCATCTGCATAAAACAGTCTTTTCCAGAGTCTACTACTGTTTCTCAAAGCATAGTACAAAAGATGACACTCTAGACTTGGACAGTCTAATCTCCTTGAGTCTCAAAGACATTCTCAAGCACCCTTCAAGAAACGGAAGAAACCCGTAGACTCGGACAGTCTCAATACCCTTCGGATTTCCCGCTTCCTTAAAGAACAGGAATAACCCGGATCCTTGACTCAAATCCTTGAGTACAGTGTTGCTCATATAAGAACTGATTTTCTGTTTCAAAATCAGTATACTGGACCTGTCACTTAAACAGTTACCATAGCCTCTCTCTTGGGCTTTGTACAATGATTCTCCCCAGCGGAGTCAAACAACGTTTAGCCTCTCTCTCGGGCTATGTACGAGACACATAAGAGACTCCCTTGTTGAGTTAATAACCCCTTTCGCCTCCATCTCGGGCTTTGTACGAGATACAAAAAGGTTCTTATTTAGCCAAACAAACTTTAGCCTCCATCTCGGGCTTCATACGAGATACAAAAAACTCTCTTGTTGAGTCAATTAGCCTCCATCTCGGGCTTTATACAAGATACCAAAGGACTTCATCGTCAAGTCAAAACTTTTTAGCCTCTCTCTCGGGCTTTGTACGAGACACATATTAGCCTCCTCTTAGGCTTTGTATAAGAAAACCACTGGTTGATCCAATATACCTTTTAGCATCAAAGCTGTGCCTCGTTCACAGTACACAAACATCAACAACTCCTTCCCCTTCATCTAATCGCTGTAAGCGGCAAGCCTCTGGATCATCTACATCCATGCCACTGTCCCTCTTTTAGCATGAGAAATTCCTAAGGAAAGATGGCATTACTCTACACTGAGTTAAAGTCTTCTCCTTCAGGTTGAAATCCCCTATAAAGGAAATTATGGCATTGCCGGATTCACAAATCCCGATTAAAGTAATTCTCCTTTATAAACAGTCGTAACAGACAAACCCCTCTTTAGAGATGACAAATTCTCTCTAAGGTCAACACTTTTAGCTTCATGTCTTGGGCTTCGAACAAGATACAAATAGACTTTTCAACTTCACATCTTGGGCTTTGAACAAGATACAAATCACCTTTCGCTTCACGTCTTGGGCTTTGAACAAGACACCAAAAACCAATTTCCTCCCATAGAATAGGAGGAACTACGAACGCTCTGATTTCCCTGTTTCGGTAAATGGGAATACATAGGCATAAGATCGAAAGAAAAGATCTTAGCGAGCACACTATACAAAAAACCCAAATCCCATATCTCCATCAATCAAAAGCAGTAATTCAAAAAGCATCAGTCCTAACATCCTAATCCTTGTTCCCCGCCAGAAACCTTCTGCCAAGGTAAAAAGAAAGAAAACAGTATTGGCGAAAATACAAATAACCAGTACAAAGGCCCCCCCCCCACATTGATAGCATTCGTAACCTAACAGACCGCTGTTTAAACTCAGTATGCAAAGCAGGGTTAATTGGAGACATCTATTTCCCTTCCTTATTCAGCTCACAATAGGATAAAAAATGAATCGACCTGTAGTTTAAGCTCAACCGCAGAGAGCGACCAGTGCTTAAGAACCGCGTCCAAAATCGCTCGCTACAAGAAGATTGTGGAGCGATTTGATTATGGTGAAGACTAGTTTTCCACAAGGAGAATGGTTACTAGGTGGTGATTTCAATGCAGTAAGGGTGAAAGAAGAAAGGAGGGGGCAATAGGGTTATTTGTGATGTGGAAAGGAACGATTTCTCAGCTTTTATTGATGCAATGGATCTCATTGATCCTTCTGCTGTTGGAAACAAATTTACATGGTGCAGTTCAGGAGGAGGCTGTCGTAGTAGGGTGGACAGGTTTCTCTTAACTGAGGGTTTGATCCATTAGTGGAAGATTGTGGCTCAACATGTAGGGTTGTGAGACATATCAGACCATAGACCTATATGTCTGAAATTCAATCATAAAAATTGGGGTACAATGCCATTTAAAATTTTCTCATGTTGGTATGATCATCCGGATTTCCTCAACTTTGTAAAAGAGAATTGGAATTCTGACAAGGGGTTAGGAAGCAAAGGTAATCAACTAGTTCATAAACTGAGATATCTTAGGCAGAAAATCAGGTGGTGGAACACGAATGTGTTTGGCTGGGTGGACTTTAATATAGATGCTGGTGTGAAGACCTTAAATGAAATTGAATACAATTGGTCGGATCATGAGGAAGTGTTGTAGGAAGATCAGATGTTGTTAAGAAAAGAAGCAATGCCAGACATTTGGAATAACTTGAGAATCAAGGAGAGTATGATTTGGCAAAAGTCAAGATCTAGATGGATCAAGGAGGGAGATGCCTACTCAATATTTTTCCATGCTGTTATCAAGACAAGACTAATGAGTAATCACATTTGTTTAATTAAGGTAGGGGCAGAGTATGTAGAAGAGGTGAAGGATGTTAAAGGTGCAATTAAAGATGTGTTTGCAACAAGGTTTAAGAAGGACAGAAGTAGAAGGCCAACAATGAATCTTGGAGATATTCCTAAGCTATCAAATGAGGATAAAGATTGGCTGCAGGAAGAATTTACCAATGAGGAAAATTTTGAAGCTGTCTCTTGTGGTGATGGACACAAAATCCCTGGTCCTGACGGCTTTAATTTGGATTTCTTCAAAAGATGTTGGAGCATAGTAGGGCCTGAAGTGAGGGATTGTATTCAAGAGTTTTATGCAATATCATAATTACCTAAAGCACTTTTGTCATCTTTTATTGCTCTTATCCCCAAAGTTGTGAATCCACAAACTATTGATGCATTTCGCCCAATTAGCCTTGTAGGAAGCATTTACAAGATTATATCTAAGTTATTGGCAGCAAAGTTGAGTAAGGTGTTTGGGAAACTAATTTCTAAGTGTCAAACGGCTTTCATACCAGGGAGACAACTTCTAGATGGAGTGTTAGTAACAAATGAGGTAGTTGATCTTGCAAAGAGGAAAAATCATCCATGCTTAATGTTCAAGGTAGACTTTGCACAGGAGTATGACTGTGTGGAATGGGACTTCTTGTTGGATATGCTGGTAGCAATGGATTTTGGATCTAAGTGGGTGGAGTGGATTCATGGAGGGGTGCTTAGGATTTTTTTCTCAGTACTTGTTAATGGAGGTACCACATCAGAATTCCAAGGCACAAGAGGGTTAAGGCAAGGTGATCCATTGTCACCCTATCTTTTTACAATTGTGGCTGAAGGATTGGCATGTCTTGTGAGGAGGGCAACTATTGCTGGATTGTTTACTGGATTCTCAACTGCTAATCAGGTGGAGGTGAGCATCATTCAGTTTACAGACGACACCATGTGGTTTTGTGAGGCTGACTGGGAAATTTTGTGGGGGATTAAGGCTATATTGAGGGCCATTGAAATGACATCAGGGCTACACATTAATTTCTTAAAGAGTCGTATTTTTGGTGTAGGGGTTAATAACAATTTTTTGTTGGCAGCATCTCAGTTTCTGGCATGTAAATGTGGTCGTATACCGTTCCTTTTCCTGGGCCTGCAGGTGGGAGGTAATCATAGAAGATATGGATTTTGGAAACTAGTGTTGGAATGTTTCAAGGCTAGATTATCATTGTGTCAAGGCAAACTACTATCAATTGGTGGTCGAGTAACACTAATAAACTATGTTCTTACAAGCATGTCAATTCACCACCTTTCATTTTTTAAGGCTCCAGTCAGAGTGTTAAAGGAGTTGAAGACAATTCAGAGACGATTTCTATGGGCAGGTTGTGCTAAGAAACAATCAATGAATTAGATTAGCTGGAGAAAATTTTGCAAGACCAAGGAAATTGGAGGTTTGGGGGTTAAAGATCTAGCTATATTCAATGAAGCTCTCATTAGCAAATGGATATGGAGAATTATTCATGAGGAAGAGGCTATTTGGAAACCATTATTACATCATAAATATTGATGTTGTGATGAGATTTTTCTGTTACTGCAGGTACCATCCCAGGTCAAATATCAATCCCTATGGTGGAGAGATTTGGTAAAGCTAGGGCACTCAATCAAGGTTAATTCCTTCCTAAACCAAATCAAATGCAAATTGGGAAATGGAACTCACATATCATTTTGGCATTCGAGGTGGCTTACCGCTGTACCTTTGAGTATCACTTATCCAAAATTATATCGACTTACAACCTTGAAGAAGGGATCAGTTGCTGAGCATGGTGAGTGGAATGATGAAGAATGAGATTAGATGTTAGGGGTTGAGGATCTGATTGTGGGGGAGACTGCCATACAAGAACTTAAAGATTTGCAGCAGCTGTTATATGAACATAAGCCTACAACAAGTTTGCAGGATAGTTTTTTGTGGACAGCATCATCCAACAAATGTTTTTCTGTCAAATCTTGCTATTCACAGGTCCTTAAAAATAACAGTGTTGATGAGATAGACATTATTTCCAAGGCATCTCTAGATATCTTGTGGCATTCTTTGATCCCGCAGAAAGAAGAGTTGTCCGCGTGGCGACTAATTTTGAATAGATTGCCGACAAGATCAAATCTTGCTGCCAGGGAGGTAATATCCAATCCCCACGATACTGTTTGCGTTTTTTGTTTTATGGAAGTTGAATCTTTAGATCATGTATTCTTCAATTGCTCAAAAACTCGTCTGGTGTGGGATCATGTCATTGATTGGGTTAGGGCGGATAGCATGGCACAACTTAATTGTAATGAACATTTATTGGAATGGTTTGTCAAGTTGAAAGGATGATCATCGAAAAAATCGACAAATGTAATTTGGTTTTGCATGTGTTGGAATATATGGTGGATACGAAATCAAATAATATTCAACGACCGAGTTTTTGGTGTGGGTGATGTTGTTGACAGAATCAAATATTATTCGTGGATGTGGGTTGCTAATTTCATCACTAAACAGTTTACTTGTACTTATTATGATTGGATGAAGCATCCAACTGATTTTTTGTAAAGGATGGAGTAAGTGTCTAGGTGGTTTCAGGTTAGTACACGATGTGAGAAATTGTGATTTTGTATAGGTGATTAACATTGTAATACTTTTCTTCATTGTGGTTAATGAAAACTTTATGATAATAAAAAAAAAATTGTTCTTCAAAATGTTTTTAGAGTTTTGAATGTTTTTCTAGAAAATTTTATACTGCTTTATTATATTAGATAAGTTAAAAAGACGTGATGTAGAAATCTCAAATTCATTGTTGTGATTTTTTCATACTAGTGTAACTCTCAATTTCACTTTTATGAAAATTTCATAGTGTTCAAAGAAGGGATATTTTCATCATAGGTCGAAATCAATACATATTCATATTATATGTCAAATGACAAATTTAAGCATTTTTTGAAATCAATCCATGCTTAGCTATAGACTTATCGCCTCCAACTCCCAGAACCTAATTCTGAATCCAAATCTCTTTCTTTCATACCTTTTGCTTTCAACAACTCCCGTTCTACGTCAAGAATTGCCTGAACAACAGCCAAATTTTCCTGCAGCATCTCCGTTTTCAGCTCTTGAACTGCAACGTTCTCCTTCAACTTTTCAACCTCTAAAGCTTTCTCCACATAATTTTTAATTCCTAAAGCATATTGGACTTGTGGCTCTAGCCAAGTAAGATCAATTTTAAATTTCTTAAGTTCATCCCATAAAACTTGAAGTTCCTTACAAGCTTGTTCGTTCATATCTTTCACTTTTCTAGTCTTGATGAAATGGATAACTTTCCCCAATGCAGCGTACGCCAACTCTGCATCAGCTAGTTCAGAAGGTTAAAATGAAAGTGGTGAACTTGTTTCAAGAAGGTTGAAATGAAAGTGATTGTTTCTTTTAGGGGTGTCTTTCTGTGTTGGTGAGTGGGTGCCCAACAGTGGATATCAATATCTAGAAGGGTCTTAAGCAAGGAGACTCCTTGGCCCCTTTTCCTCTTCCTTTTGGTTGTTGAGGGCCTTAGTACTTCTTTGAAAAGAGCAGGTTTGATTGGTAAGTTTGAAGGGTTTAAGGTAGGGAATGATGGGTTACAAGTGTCCCATATCCAATATGTTGATGATACGAATTTATAGGGGTCCCGTCTGTTGATAATATTTTAAAAATTAAGGCTTTTCTTAGAAGTTTTGAGACTGCCTCGGGTCTTAAAGTGAATTTTGCCAAAAAATTTCTTTATGGTGTTAACGTGGGTATGTCTTTTTTGGTTAGGTTTTAGGAGTTTTTTCAGTGTAAGGTTGTTACCCTTCATTTTAAGAATGTAGGGCTTCTAGTGGGCACGAACCCGAGAAAGAAAATGACTTGGGGTCCTCTAGTACATCTTATCTCAAAAAGATTAGCTTTTTGTTGGAATATATTTGTGAGTCTTGGGGGGGGGGTACTGAACTCTGTGATGAACTCTATATTCTAGAGTTCTTTCTGTCTTTTATGAAGATGTCAGTTGTAGTCTGGCAGAAGTTAGGTGGTTTTCAGAGGCAGTTACGAAAGTTTGTGATAAGGTTGTCTGGGTGAAGTGGGAGGGTGTGTCTAAGGCCAAAAGAGCTAGAGGTTTAGGAGTCAAGGGTCTTAGACTTGATAACCTATCTATGTTAAGTAAATGTTTGTGGAGGATTTTATGAACATGCCATCATTGTATATAGATATTCACTCACCAAGGTACAATTCACATGGTTTTGGTTTGTCGTTGGTTATTAGAGTTAAGGGCCTTTTGAGGGTGTCTCAGTGGTTGAGATGAGTGTCGCTTCTTGGGTCTCCTCTGTATGTTAAGTCTGATTGGTTTTTTGTTTCTTGTGTCAAAAGGCTCGGGGACAGCCAACTGACCAGGTTTTAACACTATTTCTAGGTTGGATCAACAACATTGTGTGTTTCTTTTAAGCGCTTATTTCTCGTCTCCGAGCAAATGAACTAGGTGGTGAGTTCTTCTAGAGTCTGGGAGAGGGTGTTTGGGTTTGGAGGTTTTCTTAGAGACGTCCTCTCCGGGTTTTCTTGGACGCATTACCCGATAGGTTGCTGCTTAGTGAAAGATGCCTATAACTTCCTTGCCCCTCGGGCCGGTCTCCCACATAGTAGGTCTGAGGCGGTGCTTAAGGGTTGTTAGGGATTTGGAAGAGTTGGGCGTAATCTAAAGTGGTAGTGTTCTTTTGTAAGCTTGTCTATGATAGGTTACCGACTATGAAAAATCTTCTTAAGCGTCAAATCGTGTCGAGTGGTGCTAGTGTGGGGTGTGTTGTGTGTATCGCGCTGGTGGAGTTGGCTGGCCATTTTTTTGTGAGGTGTGAGGTTGCTTTTTCCATTTGGTATTGATGTGTTTAGTTGGGTGCGCGGGTAGGGTCTTTGTCAAGGTCGCTCGTGGGGGTGTTTCAATAGTTTTTGGATTTGGGGGAAGGGAAGTTGGCGTTTGTAAGTCTGGTTTCAACCTGGCATTATGTGGTTTGGGTTGTTTGGAATATAAGGAATAAAGTTACTTTTAGGAAGGTTCATTTGACAGTTAATCGCGGGATGTCTTCAATTACTAGTTTAGCGTGGAACTAGGTTCAAGCACATGCTACGGGTTTTCTCGTTTCTCTACTTGACTAGAAGCGGGACTCGCTCAAGTGGTTGGGTATTTAAGAGTGTGTTGGGTAGCCAACTGTACTTCTTTTATTTTTTTAGGTGTTCGGGTTCTCCTTCCTCCAACTTTCTCCCTCCGAAGGTCCTTTGAACTTGTGGTTGATGACTAGATCGAATTGATGAGTGATTGGTTTGTTCCTGGTGGTGGTTGTGTTTGCTGATTGGTTTTTTGGTTTGTAATTTCTCCTTGATATTTGGTTGCAGGGTTGTCCTCAGTGTTGTTTTCTTGTTGGCTTAGGTTGTCTATGTTTAGGGTGGATTTTGGATTTAGTGCACTGTTGTGCTCTATTATTTGTTTTTTAAACCCTGTTATCTTTTTTATTTTTTGGGTTAAATATACAACACCTCTTGCAATGTAGGCGAATTTTGCTTTATCCCCCTGTAATATATATATATATTGGATTTCCACTATAATATTTTTTTTTTGTTTTGGCCCCGTAAGTATGGAATTTGAACACTAAATTTAGGGTAAAACCAAAAAAAAATGTTATAGAGAGTAATTTTGACGCTTAAGGGAATAAAAGACATAAACTTTTAACAATTTAAGGTGAGATTCAAATTTTTTTTTACAAGAGAATAACTGAAACTTGTCAAAATTACATGGAGTATTATATATTTAACCCCTTATTTTTTTAATATATAATTTCAACTATACTATCAAAAAAAATTTTACAGTACAAAGAATGTTCCAACTTATCTTATTCGTTGTGTCGGTAATACTACATATTACTATCGTATATTTATCTCATCATTTTGAAAAAAATATACTATTATATTTATTTAATAAAAAGTTACTCAAATCCGTACAGCCATTGGTTTTTTTCTATCCTAAATTATATTAACTTACAGTAGGTGTTTCTTTTCATCATTTACCCGTTGTTCGCGCTACATACTAAACAAATATCATATTTTCAATATTTGAAGTACTCTCTCAGGTCATTATTATAAGCAAAAAAAACACCTTAAATCTTGGTCACTATTATAAGCAAAAGTCATTAAATTTTAGACTAATTAATACTTGTATTACTATTATACCATTAATTTAATTCAAAAACATTTAATGTTAAAAGTTGATTCATCAAATAAACTAAGGATATTATCGTAAATTTTACTTTGATTGTACATGAAATCAAGACAATTAATTACACATAACTAACTTTCTTAATACGTGTGAAAGTAGTTATTTTGGCTTATAATTATGACCGGAGGGACTATAACTCAATCTTCTTAGGTATTTAACAAAATGAATGTCGCATTTATTGTGATTTCTTTCATATTTTTTTTATAAGCAAAATGATATTGAATTACTTGAGAGAGATCCAACAATATAGAGTATAACCATTAAATTATTTCAAATTGCCTACCAATCATTCCCAAATTAAATGTTTAACTTGAATAAAACATTTCCCTACCATCTTTAGAACCTTCTTCAAATAAAATCCTATTCCTACTAGACCAAATATACCAACAAGCAGACATCCAAATCATAAACTCACTCTTCTAGGAATCTTGCATATTAGAGCCAAACCAAAGTTAACAAAATAATGCCTTAAAGATTCAGACAGTTCTCTCAGGTTTCAACCACAAGATAGAAATTGATGTGTACAAATTAGACCACTTAAAGTGTTTGGTATATACTATTTAAACTTATGATACACCACAAATAAAAATTAAACCACACCACACATCGCGCAATAGTTTTTTAAAGTACAAATATACTATCTCCTTTAAATCTGTAAACATTATTTATATTAGTACAGCATTTCTTATTTTCTCATCAAGATTAATTTCTATTGATACATCCACACAAGAATCAAAAGAATCAACCTCATGAATGTATACTATTTTATTATATTATATAAGTTTAAAAGACATGATGTAGAAATCTCAATTTTACTGTTGTGACTTTTTCACGCTAGGTGCAAATCTCAAATTTACTGTTATGATAATTTCAGACTATGTCCAAAGAAAGGATGCTTTCATACTATGTTGAAATCCACATTACCAACTCATGATTTAAGAAATATAGTTGTGAAACATCCAAACAAAAAACTATCAAAGGAAAATACATATTCATATTATACGTCAAATGACAAATTTAAGCATTCTTTGAAATCAACCCATGCTTAGCTATAAATCTATGGCCTCCAACTCCCAGAACCCAATTCTGAATCCAAATCTCTTTCTTTGATGCCTTTTGCATTCAACAACTCTCTTTCTACGTCAAGACTTACCTTAGCAGCAGCCAAATTTGCCTTTAGCGTCTCCGTTTTCAGCTCTTGAACTGCAACATTCTCCTTCAACTTTTCAACCTCTAAAGCTTTCTCCACATAACTTTTCATTCCTAAAGCAGGTTGAACTTGTGGCTCTAGCCAAGTAAGATCAATTTTAAATTTCTTAAGTTCATCCCATAAAATTTGAAGTTCCTTACAAGCTTGTTCGTTCATATCTTTCACTTTTCTAGTTTTAAGGAAATGAATAACTTTCCCCAGTGCAACATATACCAACTCTGCATCAGCTTGTTCAGAAGGTTCAAATGAAAGTGGTGATCGTGTTTCAGTTTTTGTTGCTTCTGGCTCTGGACTTGGGATTTCCACTTTCATATGGCTAGTTTGAGATCCTAATATTATGCATGCAGCTTGATTCACTTGATTCTCATTTGTTGACTTACGAACAAAAACCTCAGCACCAACAATACAAGTATCCTTCACAATAAACCCCTTCTCAGCATCATGGAGGTCAGTTAACTTCATGAATGATTTAAATCCCCAGTCATTGCTCTGACATGCATTGAAACCATGCTTACTTTCTGGTAAATCCATGTATGAACACTCAGTTTTAATTATTAAAAAAGGCAAATTCTATGGTGAAGTCACAGAAATGACTTCTTTGGTAAAGTCATTAATTTGACCAATCAGAAACAAACCCTAATTTGCCCTAATTTAATGAGTGCCACGTAGGATTATATTGTACATACAACTTACTATGTAATCTAATATTATTAATATTGCAATTAAGTCCTTATCATATTAAAAATGACAAAATTATTATTGTAGTTGTTAAATTGAAAATCAAATAAAAGTGGCAAAATTATATAAACTTCATATTTCTATTTTTCATCTTTCCATTTTCTCTTCTTCTGCGAATTTCAACTCTCAATTCATGCTCAGCAACATGCCGCCATTGTTTAGGGTTTAGTTCACAAGGGCCTCATACTCATTCTGCCATTGTGTGCTTGTGCTCAGTTCGTGCTCGGCTCATACCACCCATAATCTGCAAATCGCGTTCCGCCATTGTTCACAAGGGTTTGACTGTGTTCTTCGTGACAACAGAATTGCTAAGGTAAAAGCGCCATTCACTGTTATATTTAATTGATATTAGTTACTAAGATTTAATGATATCGAATTGGTGTATTACATTTGATTTCAATTTGGGAATTAGGGTTTATGTCTGATTTTGTTTTCTGTATATGTGTTTCAAATTTAATGATTTCGATTTTCAATTTTCTGAGTTACATTTGATTTTAATTATGGAATTAGGTATTGTGATTGATGTTGAGTTTTGATGTGTTAAAAGTTGTTTTAATTCAGGTTCACGATGGAAAACTCAGATGAGTCATTTGAGGTTGATTCCAATGAAGTTCATTGCACTGATGCTGATATTTCTGATGTTGAATTAAATGATGATGAGGGTGACAGTTATCAAAGCTCAGATGATGACGCCGACGATGCTGATAATGCCGTTGAAGTTGATGCGGCAGAATTAGATGAAAGGGTAAGAATTAATTCCATGACTTCTGATGATATTCGTGCTATGGAATTCGATTCTGTTAATGACGCTTATGATTTTTATTTTAAGTATGGTAAATGCAAAGGTTTTGCCATTAGGAAAAGTGATATTAGGAGTAGAGGGCCTGAAGGTAGTAAAATAATAGTAATGAGGCAGTTTGTATGCAACAAGCATGGTTTAAGAGAGGATAAACACTTTCGTAGGTTAGATAGGAAAAGAGAGGAGAGACGTACGACCCGTACTAATTGCTTAGCTAGGCTTCGTGTGCACTACAAAGTCAAAAAGGGTATATATGTAGTGTCATTTTTCGAAGAGATTCATAACCATGAATTAACCCTATATAGGTTTATGCACTTACACCCCGGTTATCGTCAAATTTCTGAAGCAGATAGAGCTCAGATTGATGGTCTTCAGTCACATGGAGTTAGAACTTGTCATATAATGGGGTACATGGTTGCTCAGAAGGGTGGATACGCTGAAGTTGGATTTACAAAGAAAGATTTGTACAATTATTTTGATAAAAAAATGCGTGATACTATTAAAGATGGTGACGTTGCCGCATCTTTAAATTATCTAAATGTAAAGTCATCTACTGATCCCATGCTATATGCAAAATATGCCGTCAATGGTGATGGACGACTGATGTCTCTTTTTTGGGCTGATGGGAGCAGTAGATCCGACTATTTTTGTTTTGGCGATGTGGTTGCGTTTGACACAACTTACAAGAAGAACAAATACAACTACCCACTGGTTATATTTTCAGGGTGTAACCACCACTCTCAGACAGTCATTTTTGGTGCTGCGTTGGTATCGGATGAAACAACGGATACCTATAAGTGGTTGTTGAGTTGTTTTTTAGAGTGCATGGATGAGAAATGCCCACAAGCAGTGGTAACAGATGGAGATGGTGCTATGCGGGAGGCTATAAAACAGATATTTCCCGATGCAACCCATCGTTTATGTGCTTGGCATTTGAATAAGAATGCAGGTGAAAATGTAAAGAACTCAGAATTTTTGGAAGGCTTTAAAAAAGCAATGTACTCAAATTTTTCAAAGGATGAATTTGAAGAATTTTGGTCAGAGCTAATTAAAGAAAATGAACTTGAAGGAAATCCATGGGTAACCAAGACCTATGAGAACAAGTCACTGTGGGCAACTGCGTATTTACGTGACAAGTTTTTTGGACGTATAAGAACAACATCTCAATGTGAAGCGGTTAATGCAATAATCAAGAGTTACGTAAGGAAGAAAGGCTGCATTTTTTAATTTATGCACAATTTTGATGAGGCTCTTAGACACTATAGAAACAATGAACTGGTAGCCGATTTTAAATCGAAATTTTCAGAACCGGTGTTGACAATGCACTTGCGTTTGATTGAGAGCGAAGCCGCTAAAATTTATACAGCCGAGATTTTCAAAGAAGTTAAAGATGAAATTATGAAGGCTGGTGCGTTGATCGTTAAGAGCTATGTAAGACGCGGTGATGTTAAGATGTACGTATTGACAAAATATTGTCAGGAAAACTATGAAAGACGAGTGATTTATGAAGGTACAACATTTCAATGTTCTTGTAAGTTATTTGATTCTCGTGGGCTTCCATGTTCTCATATTTTTTATGTCATGAAGGAAGAACATGTTGAAAAAATACCTAGTAGTATGGTTTTGTCGCGCTGGACAAAGGATGCCAAACTTGAATATTTGAACATGGTTGATAATGGTACAGTTGAAGAAAATTCGATTGAGGTTGCTCGTTTTGGTGCATATTGTTCTCTTTTTACTGCTTTCTGCAAAGAAGCTTCAAAAAAGAGTGGTGTTTACGGGGAAATAATGGAGGATATCATGAAGTTACACAAAAAATATTGCAGTAATGACGATCAAATTGGGACACAAAGGTCAGCTGTAGGTGATCCAATAACGGTGAAGAGTAAAGGTGCTCCGAAGAAAAGAAAGAATGACACAAAAGCTGTCAGGCACTGTTCAAAATGCAATAGTACAACTCATAATGCAAGGAATTGTTCGGTAAGTTTGATAACTTGTGATCTGATTGTTAGAGTCAATGTCTTGTTTTTTTTAAACATAACAGTTGTTATTGTTTAATTTGCAGAGTACAGAAAACGCGCCAGCTGAGCGAAATGTTGAGTTGGAGTTGGTGTCGATAGCTGATTCTTTAAGCCAAATTTCAAAGGTATTATATGTTTTTATAATTATATTGTGTAATTATCTGTATTCAAATAATAATTTATATTTATCAACAGAAGAAGAAAATAAAAAGCAGCTGCAATGGTGATAGAAGTGTGCAAAAGAAATTATCAGCAAATGTGGATGTTGCAAGCAATGTATGAAATGAGTGATGGGGAAAATTCAAGTTCGTGCTTCAGTCTCTACTACAACTAGTGATGAAATCTGCTGGTCATGATTGAGTATACCCATCTATGTAATTTGAGTCAAAAAAATGATGTTTTTAGGTAGTGTTTATGAAATCGGCCGGGCCTATGCTGGAATGTGATAATGTTCTCAACGTACAATGTTGTTTGTGGCTGAAATGAACCTGTGAATCTCCAAGTGTTTTGATATTATAAGTATGTGAATTTGTATGTGTAATTCCAGCATCTTATTTGAAACTGATGTGGATTAGTATGACATTGTGTGATGACCATTTTCCTCTGAAATTTAAGCACCCTCACTGTACTGATATAACTTGTTGTAGTTTTGCAATATTGCAATGAACTAAAATGATCTTTGTTCATAATTATATTGTGGTATATCTCTTTTGGCCAACACATATTAAAACTCTACTAACAAAGATATGGCCAACACATATTCAATTTCTTGTATTAGTTATTAGACAAATGAAAACAATCCAAAATAAAAACAGCAAGGTGTTGAACATCGTAAAATAACTTGTTGGATATTTGCAAAGTTGCAATGTCTTGAAAAATGATCTTTGCTCATGATTTGTATTGCTTGTGTTTTCTTTGAAACTGAATGCCTAATATAAGTGTTTGGAACTGAATGCACGATGGCCTAATTTCAAGACGTTTTATCAGTTGAATCCTTCATGGTTATATTGTGGTATCTGTTGAATCCATTTTGTGGTTAATGGTGTATCAGTTGAACAAATTATATGGTGTAGCACAAAGTAATGGTGTATCTTCTTTGGCCAACACATATTAAAACGCTGCTAACAAAAATATGATCTGCCATTGGTGTATCAGTGGTGCATAAGTTCAATTTTTGATAAAGCTGAGATGAATACAACATTTGGACAATGATACAATAAACATCAAGATCTAAAACAGAGATGAACAACCTAATTTTGACAACATAATCAATTTCTTGTGTTAGGCATTCAACAAATGACAATAATACAAGAAAAAAAACAAGGTCTAAAACATCTTAAAATAACAAATGATTATAATCCAAGAAAAAAACAGCAAGGACTTGAACATCTTGGATGTCTTTCTTTCATTTTGTAGTTTCAACTTCATCTTCTCTCCTTTCTTGCATTGAAGTTCTGTAACTATGGCAGTCAAGTCCTTCAAAATCTCTGCGCAGTTGCAACCACAACATTTCTTCGCACTGTGTGTATGGTCATCGTTCGAATCCAACAACAAATTTCTTGTTTCATGTCCTATTTTACGAAAATATGCAGGTTGACCATCAATATCATCATCCCATATGAACAGCTTACAACTTGAAATTGCCTGTGTGTATGAATCAAACGAAACATTACGAAACATAAAATGAGAAATTGGGGAAACATAAGAAATTGATTTAAAATTCATCATCCCACAAGAAATAAGAAATCGTAACAAATAAGAATTCATAACAAATAAAAATGAAATCCAACTCACCCCCCAATTTGCACATTTCCAATACCTCCTTTTAGGGTTATCATTTGAATTGGAGATGAAAAACCTCATTGGTTTATTGCAACCACATTCTGGTATTTGAAACGGCAGAGAGTTGGAAACAGAATCCGAAGACATGATTGAATGGAGGTAGTAAATGATAGTCAGAGGCTTGTGTAGGCGTGCAAAAAGTGCATTGGAATATGGTAAGAGTTTTTGGGGGGGAGGCGTGCAAAAAGTGCATTGACATGGGTGAGAGAGAAAGAACACGAAGTGGCATAGAACATGCAGCTTGTGGAAGGATTTGGATTCAATTCGGTGCAGCATATGCGTTGACGTAGTATAGTTAACAGCCGTTCGATGTAAATCAATGGTTAATATATATAAGTGACAGATTAATCACAGCCCTCCGCAATAAATAAGCGGTCGTGATTTAAAGTAGTGGAAAACATTATCAAATTATACTGTAGCAGATTCTGATTATTAATTTAAGACTATTTCATTTAACAATAAAATTCAAAATCTATAATTTTTTATAAAATTAAAAAATTTTAATTATTTCTAAAAATTCAAAAACTATATTTTTCTAAACTATAATTCAAAAACTATAATTTTTTATAAAATTAAAAAATTTTAATTTTTTCTAAAATTCAAAAACTATATTTTTCTAAACTAAAATTCGAATACTATATTTTTTTATAAAATTAAAAAAATTAAATTTTTTCTAAAATTCAAAAACTTTATTTTTCTAAACTAAAATTCGAATACTATATTTTTTTATAAAATTAAAAAACTATATTTTTCTAAACTAAAATTCGAATACTATATTTTTTATAAAATTAAAAAATTTTAATTTTTTCTAAAATTCAAAAACTTTATTTTTCTAAACTAAAATTCGAATACTATATATTTTTATAAAATTAAAAAATTTTAATTATGTGTCAAATGATAGTTGACCCTCAACTATGTGTCAAATGATAGTTGATACTCAACTATGTGTCAAATGACAGTAAGACACTCAACTATGTGTCAAATGATAGTTGATACTCAACTATGTGTCAAATGATAGTTGACCCTCAACTATGTGTCAAATGATAGTTGATACTCAACTATGTGTCAAATGACAGTAAGACCCTCAACTATGTGTCAAATGATAGTTGATACTCAACTATGTGTCAAATGACAGTAAGACCCTCAACTATGTGTCAAATGATAGTTGTTACTCAACTATGTGTCAAATGATAGTTGACTCTCAACTATGTGTCAAATGACAGTTGACCCTCAACTATGTGTCAAATGATAGTTGATACTCAACTATGTGTCAAATGATAGTTGACCCTCAACTATGTGTCAAATGATAGTTGATACTCAACTATGTGTCAAATGATAGTTGACCCTCAACTATGTGTCAAATGACAGTAAGACACTCAACTATGTGTCAAATGATAGTTGATACTCAACTATTTGTCAAATGATAGTTGACCCTCAACTATGTGTCAAATGATAGTTGATACTCAACTATGTGTCAAATGACAGTAAGACCCTCAACTATGTGTCAAATGATAGTTGATACTCAACTATGTGTCAAATGACAGTTGATACTCAACTATGTGTCAAATGACAGTAAGACCCTCAACTATGTGTCAAATGATAGTTGACCCTCAACTATGTGTCAAATGATAGTTGATACTCAACTATGTGTCAAATGATAGTTGACCCTCAACTATGTGTCAAATGACAGTAAGACACTCAACTATGTGTCAAATGATAGTTGATACTCAACTATGTGTTAAATGATAGTTGACCCTCAACTATGTGTCAAATGATAGTTGATACTCAACTATGTGTCAAATGACAGTAAGACCCTCAACTATGTGTCAAATGATAGTTGATACTCAACTATGTGTCAAATGATAGTTGACCCTCAACTATGTGTCAAATGACAGTAAGACACTCAACTATGTGTCAAATGATAGTTGATACTCAACTATGTGTCAAATGACAGTTGATACTCAACTATGTGTCAAATGACAGTAAGACCCTCAACTATGTGTCAAATGATAGTTGACCCTCAACTATGTGTCAAATGATAGTTGATACTCAACTATGTGTCAAATGATAGTTGACCCTAAACTATGTGTCAAATGACAGTAAGACACTCAACTATGTGTCAAATGATAGCTGATACTCAACTATGTGTCAAATGATAGTTGACCCTCAACTATGTGTCAAATGATAGTTGATACTCAACTATGTGTCAAATGACAGTAAGACCCTCAACTATGTGTCAAATGATAGTTGATACTCAACTATGTGTCAAATGACAGTAAGACCCTCAACTATGTGTCAAATGATAGTTGACCCTCAACTATGTGTCAAATGATAGTTGATACTCAACTATGTGTCAAATGATAGTTGACCCTCAACTATGTGTCAAATGACAGTAAGACACTCAACTATGTCTCAAATGATAGTTGATACTCAACTATGTGTCAAATGATAGTTGACCCTCAACTATGTGTCAAATGATAGTTGATACTCAACTATGTGTCAAATGACAGTAAGACCCTCAACTATGTGTCAAATGATAGTTGATACTCAACTATGTGTCAAATGACACTAAGACCCTCAACTATGTGTCAAATGATAGTTGTTACTCAACTATAATTCAAAATGATAGTTGATACTCGACTATGTGTCAAATGATAGTTGACCCTCAACTATGTGTCAAATGACAGTTGACCCTCAACTATGTGTCAAATGATAGTTGATACTCAACTATGTGTCAAATGACAGTAAGACCCTCAACTATATGTCAAATGATAGTTGATACTCAACTATGTGTCAAATGATAGTTGATACTCAACTATGTGTCAAATGACAGTAAGACCCTCAACTATGTGTCAAATGATAGTTGACCCTCAACTATGTGTCAAATGATAGTTGATACTCAACTATGTGTCAAATGATAGTTGACCCTCAACTATGTGTCAAATGACAGTAAGACACTCAACTATGTGTCAAATGATAGTTGATACTCAACTATGTGTTAAATGATAGTTGACCCTCAACTATGTGTCAAATGATAGTTGATACTCAACTATGTGTCAAATGACAGTAAGACCCTCAACTATGTGTCAAATGATAGTTGATACTCAACTATGTGTCAAATGATAGTTGACCCTCAACTATGTGTCAAATGACAGTAAGACACTCAACTATGTGTCAAATGATAGTTGATACTCAACTATGTGTCAAATGACAGTTGATACTCAACTATGTGTCAAATGACAGTAAGACCCTCAACTATGTGTCAAATGATAGTTGACCCTCAACTATGTGTCAAATGATAGTTGATACTCAACTATGTGTCAAATGATAGTTGACCCTAAACTATGTGTCAAATGACAGTAAGACACTCAACTATGTGTCAAATGATAGTTGATACTCCACTATGTGTCAAATGATAGTTGACCCTCAACTATGTGTCAAATGATAGTTGATACTCAACTATGTGTCAAATGACAGTAAGACCCTCAACTATGTGTCAAATGATAGTTGATACTCAACTATGTGTCAAATGACAGTAAGACCCTCAACTATGTGTCAAATGATAGTTGACCCTCAACTATGTGTCAAATGATAGTTGATACTCAACTATGTGTCAAATGATAGTTGACCCTCAACTATGTGTCAAATGACAGTAAGACACTCAACTATGTCTCAAATGATAGTTGATACTCAACTATGTGTCAAATGATAGTTGACCCTCAACTATGTGTCAAATGATAGTTGATACTCAACTACGTGTCAAATGACAGTAAGACCCTCAACTATGTGTCAAATGATAGTTGATACTCAACTATGTTTCAAATGACACTAAGACCCTCAACTATGTGTCAAATGATAGTTGTTACTCAACTATAATTCAAAATGATAGTTGATACTCGACTATGTGTCAAATGATAGTTGACCCTCAACTATGTGTCAAATGACAGTTGACCCTCAACTATGTGTCAAATGATAGTTGATACTCAACTATGTGTCAAATGACAGTAAGACCCTCAACTATATGTCAAATGATAGTTGATACTCAACTATGTGTCAAATGATAGTTGATACTCAACTATGTGTCAAATGACAGTAAGACCCTCAACTATGTGTCAAATGATAGTTGACCCTCAACTATGTGTCAAATGATAGTTGATACTCAACTATGTGTCAAATGATAGTTGACCCTCAACTATGTGTCATATGACAGTAACACACTCAACTATGTGTCAAATGATAGTTGATACTCAACTATGTGTCAAATGATAGTTGACCCTCAACTATGTGTCAAATGATAGTTGATACTCAACTATGTGTCAAATGACAGTAAGACCCTCAACTATGTGTCAAATGATAGTTGTTACTCAACTATAATTCAAAATGATAGTTGATACTCAACTATGTGTCAAATGATAGTTGATACTCAACTATGTGTTAAATGATAGTTGACCCTCAACTATGTGTCAAATGATAGTTGATACTCAACTATGTGTCAAATGACAGTAAGACCGTCAACTATGTGTCAAATGATAGTTGATACTCAACTATGTGTCAAATGATAGTTGACCCTCAACTATGTGTCAAATGACAGTAAGACACTCAACTATGTGTCAAATGATAGTTGATACTCAACTATGTGTCAAATGACAGTTGATACTCAACTATGTGTCAAATGACAGTAAGACCCTCAACTATGTGTCAAATGATAGTTGACCCTCAACTATGTGTCAAATGATAGTTGATACTCAACTATGTGTCAAATGATAGTTGACCCTCAACTATGTGTCAAATGACAGTAAGACACTCAACTATGTGTCAAATGATAGTTGATACTCAACTATGTGTCAAATGATAGTTGACCCTCAACTATGTGTCAAATGATAGTTGATACTCAACTATGTGACAAATGACAGTAAGACCCTCAACTATGTGTCAAATGATAGTTGATACTCAACTATGTGTCAAATGACAGTAAGACCCTCAACTATGTGTCAAATGATAGTTGACCCTCAACTATGTGTCAAATGATAGTTGATACTCAACTATGTGTCAAATGATAGTTGACCCTCAACTATGTGTCAAATGACAGTAAGACACTCAACTATGTGTCAAATGATAGTTGATACTCAACTATGTGTCAAATGATAGTTGACCCTCAACTATGTGTCAAATGATAGTTGATACTCAACTATGTGTCAAATGACCGTAAGACCCTCAACTATGTGTCAAATGATAGTTGATACTCAACTATGTGTCAAATGACACTAAGACCCTCAACTATGTGTCAAATGATAGTTGTTACTCAACTATAATTCAAAATGATAGTTGATACTCAACTATGTGTCAAATGATAGTTGACCCTCAACTATGTGTCAAATGACAGTTGACCCTCAACTATGTGTCAAATGATAGTTGATACTCAACTATGTGTCAAATGACAGTAAGACCCTCAACTATATGTCAAATGATAGTTGATACTCAACTATGTGTCAAATGATAGTTGATACTCAACTATGTGTCAAATGACAGTAAGACCCTCAACTATGTGTCAAATGATAGTTGACCCTTAACTATGTGTCAAATGATAGTTGATACTCAACTATGTGTCAAATGATAGTTGACCCTCAACTATGTGTCAAATGACAGTAAGACACTCAACTATGTGTCAAATGATAGTTGATACTCAACTATGTGTCAAATGATAGTTGACCCTCAACTATGTGTCAAATGATAGTTGATACTCAACTATGTGTCAAATGACAGTAAGACCCTCAACTATGTGTCAAATGATAGTTGTTACTCAACTATAATTCAAAATGATAGTTGATACTCAACTATGTGTCAAATGATAGTTGACTCTCAACTATGTGTCAAATGATAGTTGACCCTCAACTATGTGTCAAATGATAGTTGATACTCAACTATGTGTCAAATGATAGTTGACCCTCAACTATGTGTCAAATGATAGTTGATACTCAACTATGTGTCAAATGATAGTTGACCCTCAACTATGTGTTAAATGACAGTAAGACACTCAACTATGTGTCAAATGATAGTTGATACTCAACTATTTGTCAAATGATAGTTGACCCTCAACTATGTGTCAAATGATAGTTGACCCTCAACTATGTGTCAAATGATAGTTGATACTCAACTATGTGTCAAATGATAGTTGACCCTCAACTATGTGTCAAATGACAGTAAGACACTCAACTATGTGTCAAATGATAGTTGATACTCAACTATGTGTTAAATGATAGTTGACCCTCAACTATGTGTCAAATGATAGTTGATACTCAACTATGTGTCAAATGACAGTAAGACCCTCAACTATGTGTCAAATGATAGTTGATACTCAACTATGTGTCAAATGATAGTTGACCCTCAACTATGTGTCAAATGACAGTAAGACACTCAACTATGTGTCAAATGATAGTTGATACTCAACTATGTGTCAAATGATAGTTGACCCTCAACTATGTGTCAAATGATAGTTGATACTCAACTATGTGTCAAATGACAGTAAGACCCTCAACTATGTGTCAAATGATAGTTGTTACTCAACTATGTGTCAAATGATAGTTGACTCTCAACTATGTGTCAAATGATAGTTGACCCTCAACTATGTGTCAAATGATAGTTGATACTCAACTATGTGTCAAATGATAGTTGACCCTCAACTATGTGTCAAATGATAGTTGATACTCAACTATGTGTCAAATGATAGTTGACCCTCAACTATGTGTCAAATGACAGTAAGACACTCAACTATGTGTCAAATGATAGTTGATACTCAACTATTTGTCAAATGATAGTTGACCCTCAACTATGTGTCAAATGATAGTTGATACTCAACTATGTGTCAAATGACAGTAAGACCCTCAACTATGTGTCAAATGATAGTTGATACTCAACTATGTGTCAAATGACAGTTGATACTCAACTATGTGTCAAATGACAGTAAGACCCTCAACTATGTGTCAAATGATAGTTGACCCTCAACTATGTGTCAAATGATAGTTGATACTCAACTATGTGTCAAATGATAGTTGACCCTCAACTATGTGTCAAATGACAGTAAGACACTCAACTATGTGTCAAATGATAGTTGATACTCAACTATGTGTTAAATGATAGTTGACCCTCAACTATGTGTCAAATGATAGTTGATACTCAACTATGTGTCAAATGACAGTAAGACCCTCAACTATGTGTCAAATGATAGTTGATACTCAACTATGTGTCAAATGATAGTTGACCCTCAACTATGTGTCAAATGACAGTAAGACACTCAACTATGTGTCAAATGATAGTTGATACTCAACTATGTGTCAAATGACAGTTGATACTCAACTATGTGTCAAATGACAGTAAGACCCTCAACTATGTGTCAAATGATAGTTGACCCTCAACTATGTGTCAAATGATAGTTGATACTCAACTATGTGTCAAATGATAGTTGACCCTAAACTATGTCTCAAATGACAGTAAGACACTCAACTATGTGTCAAATGATAGTTGATACTCAACTATGTGTCAAATGATAGTTGACCCTCAACTATGTGTCAAATGATAGTTGATACTCAACTATGTGTCAAATGACAGTAAGACCCTCAACTATGTGTCAAATGATAGTTGATACTCAACTATGTGTCAAATGACAGTAAGACCCTCAACTATGTGTCAAATGATAGTTGACCCTTAACTATGTGTCAAATGATAGTTGATACTCAACTATGTGTCAAATGATAGTTGACCCTCAACTATGTGTCAAATGACAGTAAGACACTCAACTATGTCTCAAATGATAGTTGATACTCAACTATGTGTCAAATGATAGTTGACCCTCAACTATGTGTCAAATGATAGTTGATACTCAACTATGTGTCAAATGACAGTAAGACCCTCAACTATGTGTCAAATGATAGTTGATACTCAACTATGTGTCAAATGACACTAAGACCCTCAACTATGTGTCAAATGATAGTTGTTACTCAACTATAATTCAAAATGATAGTTGATACTCGACTATGTGTCAAATGATAGTTGACCCTCAACTATGTGTCAAATGACAGTTGACCCTTAACTATGTGTCAAATGATAGTTGATACTCAACTATGTGTCAAATGACAGTAAGACCCTCAACTATATGTCAAATGATAGTTGATACTCAACTATGTGTCAAATGATAGTTGATACTCAACTATGTGTCAAATGACAGTAAGACCCTCAACTATGTGTCAAATGATAGTTGACCCTCAACTATGTGTCAAATGATAGTTGATACTCAACTATGTGTCAAATGATAGTTGACCCTCAACTATGTGTCAAATGACAGTAAGACACTCAACTATGTGTCAAATGATAGTTGATACTCAACTATGTGTTAAATGATAGTTGACCCTCAACTATGTGTCAAATGATAGTTGATACTCAACTATGTGTCAAATGACAGTAAGACCCTCAACTATGTGTCAAATGATAGTTGATACTCAACTATGTGTCAAATGATAGTTGACCCTCAACTATGTGTCAAATGACAGTAAGACACTCAACTATGTGTCAAATGATAGTTGATACTCAACTATGTGTCAAATGACAGTTGATACTCAACTATGTGTCAAATGACAGTAAGACCCTCAACTATGTGTCAAATGATAGTTGACCCTCAACTATGTGTCAAATGATAGTTGATACTCAACTATGTGTCAAATGATAGTTGACCCTAAACTATGTGTCAAATGACAGTAAGACACTCAACTATGTGTCAAATGATAGTTGATACTCAACTATGTGTCAAATGATAGTTGACCCTCAACTATGTGTCAAATGATAGTTGATACTCAACTATGTGTCAAATGACAGTAAGACCCTCAACTATGTGTCAAATGATAGTTGATACTCAACTATGTGTCAAATGACAGTAAGACCCTCAACTATGTGTCAAATGATAGTTGACCCTCAACTATGTGTCAAATGATAGTTGATACTCAACTATGTGTCAAATGATAGTTGACCCTCAACTATGTGTCAAATGACAGTAAGACACTCAACTATGTCTCAAATGATAGTTGATACTCAACTATGTGTCAAATGATAGTTGACCCTCAACTATGTGTCAAATGATAGTTGATACTCAACTATGTGTCAAATGACAGTAAGACCCTCAACTATGTGTCAAATGATAGTTGATACTCAACTATGTTTCAAATGACACTAAGACCCTCAACTATGTGTCAAATGATAGTTGTTACTCAACTATAATTCAAAATGATAGTTGATACTCGACTATGTGTCAAATGATAGTTGACCCTCAACTATGTGTCAAATGACAGTTGACCCTCAACTATGTGTCAAATGATAGTTGATACTCAACTATGTGTCAAATGACAGTAAGACCCTCAACTATATGTCAAATGATAGTTGATACTCAACTATGTGTCAAATGATAGTTGATACTCAACTATGTGTCAAATGACAAAAAGACCCTCAACTATGTGTCAAATGATAGTTGACCCTCAACTATGTGTCAAATGATAGTTGATACTCAACTATGTGTCAAATGATAGTTGACCCTCAACTATGTGTCATATGACAGTAACACACTCAACTATGTGTCAAATGATAGTTGATACTCAACTATGTGTCAAATGATAGTTGACCCTCAACTATGTGTCAAATGATAGTTGATACTCAACTATGTGTCAAATGACAGTAAGACCCTCAACTATGTGTCAAATGATAGTTGTTACTCAACTATAATTCAAAATGATAGTTGATACTCAACTATGTGTCAAATGATAGTTGATACTCAACTATGTGTTAAATGATAGTTGACCCTCAACTATGTGTCAAATGATAGTTGATACTCAACTATGTGTCAAATGACAGTAAGACCGTCAACTATGTGTCAAATGATAGTTGATACTCAACTATGTGTCAAATGATAGTTGACCCTCAACTATGTGTCAAATGACAGTAAGACACTCAACTATGTGTCAAATGATAGTTGATACTCAACTATGTGTCAAATGACAGTTGATACTCAACTATGTGTCAAATGACAGTAAGACCCTCAACTATGTGTCAAATGATAGTTGACCCTCAACTATGTGTCAAATGATAGTTGATACTCAACTATGTGTCAAATGATAGTTGACCCTCAACTATGTGTCAAATGACAGTAAGACACTCAACTATGTGTCAAATGATAGTTGATACTCAACTATGTGTCAAATGATAGTTGACCCTCAACTATGTGTCAAATGATAGTTGATACTCAACTATGTGTCAAATGACAGTAAGACCCTCAACTATGTGTCAAATGATAGTTGATACTCAACTATGTGTCAAATGACAGTAAGACCCTCAACTATGTGTCAAATGATAGTTGACCCTCAACTATGTGTCAAATGATAGTTGATACTCAACTATGTGTCAAATGATAGTTGACCCTCAACTATGTGTCAAATGACAGTAAGACACTCAACTATGTGTCAAATGATAGTTGATACTCAACTATGTGTCAAATGATAGTTGACCCTCAACTATGTGTCAAATGATAGTTGATACTCAACTATGTGTCAAATGACCGTAAGACCCTCAACTATGTGTCAAATGATAGTTGATACTCAACTATGTGTCAAATGACACTAAGACCCTCAACTATGTGTCAAATGATAGTTGTTACTCAACTATAATTCAAAATGATAGTTGATACTCAACTATGTGTCAAATGATAGTTGACCCTCAACTATGTGTCAAATGACAGTTGACCCTCAACTATGTGTCAAATGATAGTTGATACTCAACTATGTGTCAAATGACAGTAAGACCCTCAACTATATGTCAAATGATAGTTGATACTCAACTATGTGTCAAATGATAGTTGATACTCAACTATGTGTCAAATGACAGTAAGACCCTCAACTATGTGTCAAATGATAGTTGACCCTTAACTATGTGTCAAATGATAGTTGATACTCAACTATGTGTCAAATGATAGTTGACCCTCAACTATGTGTCAAATGACAGTAAGACACTCAACTATGTGTCAAATGATAGTTGATACTCAACTATGTGTCAAATGATAGTTGACCCTCAACTATGTGTCAAATGATAGTTGATACTCAACTATGTGTCAAATGACAGTAAGACCCTCAACTATGTGTCAAATGATAGTTGTTACTCAACTATAATTCAAAATGATAGTTGATACTCAACTATGTGTCAAATGATAGTTGACTCTCAACTATGTGTCAAATGATAGTTGACCCTCAACTATGTGTCAAATGATAGTTGATACTCAACTATGTGTCAAATGATAGTTGACCCTCAACTATGTGTCAAATGATAGTTGATACTCAACTATGTGTCAAATGATAGTTGACCCTCAACTATGTGTCAAATGACAGTAAGACACTCAACTATGTGTCAAATGATAGTTGATACTCAACTATTTGTCAAATGATAGTTGACCCTCAACTATGTGTCAAATGATAGTTGACCCTCAACTATGTGTCAAATGATAGTTGATACTCAACTATGTGTCAAATGATAGTTGACCCTCAACTATGTGTCAAATGACAGTAAGACACTCAACTATGTGTCAAATGATAGTTGATACTCAACTATGTGTTAAATGATAGTTGACCCTCAACTATGTGTCAAATGATAGTTGATACTCAACTATGTGTCAAATGACAGTAAGACCCTCAACTATGTGTCAAATGATAGTTGATACTCAACTATGTGTCAAATGATAGTTGACCCTCAACTATGTGTCAAATGACAGTAAGACACTCAACTATGTGTCAAATGATAGTTGATACTCAACTATGTGTCAAATGATAGTTGACCCTCAACTATGTGTCAAATGATAGTTGATACTCAACTATGTGTCAAATGACAGTAAGACCCTCAACTATGTGTCAAATGATAGTTGTTACTCAACTATGTGTCAAATGATAGTTGACTCTCAACTATGTGTCAAATGACAGTTGACCCTCAACTATGTGTCAAATGATAGTTGATACTCAACTATGTGTCAAATGATAGTTGACCCTCAACTATGTGTCAAATGATAGTTGATACTCAACTATGTGTCAAATGATAGTTGACCCTCAACTATGTGTCAAATGACAGTAAGACACTCAACTATGTGTCAAATGATAGTTGATACTCAACTATTTGTCAAATGATAGTTGACCCTCAACTATGTGTCAAATGATAGTTGATACTCAACTATGTGTCAAATGACAGTAAGACCCTCAACTATGTGTCAAATGATAGTTGATACTCAACTATGTGTCAAATGACAGTTGATACTCAACTATGTGTCAAATGACAGTAAGACCCTCAACTATGTGTCAAATGATAGTTGACCCTCAACTATGTGTCAAATGATAGTTGATACTCAACTATGTGTCAAATGATAGTTGACCCTCAACTATGTGTCAAATGACAGTAAGACACTCAACTATGTGTCAAATGATAGTTGATACTCAACTATGTGTTAAATGATAGTTGACCCTCAACTATGTGTCAAATGATAGTTGATACTCAACTATGTGTCAAATGACAGTAAGACCCTCAACTATGTGTCAAATGATAGTTGATACTCAACTATGTGTCAAATGATAGTTGACCCTCAACTATGTGTCAAATGACAGTAAGACACTCAACTATGTGTCAAATGATAGTTGATACTCAACTATGTGTCAAATGACAGTTGATACTCAACTATGTGTCAAATGACAGTAAGACCCTCAACTATGTGTCAAATGATAGTTGACCCTCAACTATGTGTCAAATGATAGTTGATACTCAACTATGTGTCAAATGATAGTTGACCCTAAACTATGTGTCAAATGACAGTAAGACACTCAACTATGTGTCAAATGATAGTTGATACTCAACTATGTGTCAAATGATAGTTGACCCTCAACTATGTGTCAAATGATAGTTGATACTCAACTATGTGTCAAATGACAGTAAGACCCTCAACTATGTGTCAAATGATAGTTGATACTCAACTATGTGTCAAATGACAGTAAGACCCTCAACTATGTGTCAAATGATAGTTGACCCTCAACTATGTGTCAAATGATAGTTGATACTCAACTATGTGTCAAATGATAGTTGACCCTCAACTATATGTCAAATGACAGTAAGACACTCAACTATGTCTCAAATGATAGTTGATACTCAACTATGTGTCAAATGATAGTTGACCCTCAACTATGTGTCAAATGATAGTTGATACTCAACTATGTGTCAAATGACAGTAAGACCCTCAACTATGTGTCAAATGATAGTTGATACTCAACTATGTGTCAAATGACACTAAGACCCTCAACTATGTGTCAAATGATAGTTGTTACTCAACTATAATTCAAAATGATAGTTGATACTCGACTATGTGTCAAATGATAGTTGACCCTCAACTATGTGTCAAATGACAGTTGACCCTCAACTATGTGTCAAATGATAGTTGATACTCAACTATGTGTCAAATGACAGTAAGACCCTCAACTATATGTCAAATGATAGTTGATACTCAACTATGTGTCAAATGATAGTTGATACTCAACTATGTGTCAAATGACAGTAAGACCCTCAACTATGTGTCAAATGATAGTTGACCCTCAACTATGTGTCAAATGATAGTTGATACTCAACTATGTGTCAAATGATAGTTGACCCTCAACTATGTGTCATATGACAGTAAGACACTCAACTATGTGTCAAATGATAGTTGATACTCAACTATGTGTCAAATGATAGTTGACCCTCAACTATGTGTCAAATGATAGTTGATACTCAACTATGTGTCAAATGACAGTAAGACCCTCAACTATGTGTCAAATGATAGTTGTTACTCAACTATGTGTCAAATGACAATTGATACTCAACTATGTGTTAAATGACAGTTGACTCTCAACTATGTGTCAAATGATAGTTGACTCTCAACTATGTGTCAAATGACAGTTGACCCTCAACTATGTGTCAAATGATAGTTGATACTCAACTATGTGTCAAATGATAGTTGACCCTCAACTATGTGTCAAATGATAGTTGATACTCAACTATGTGTCAAATGATAGTTGACCCTCAACTATGTGTCAAATGACAGTAAGACACTCAACTATGTGTCAAATGATAGTTGATACTCAACTATTTGTCAAATGATAGTTGACCCTCAACTATGTGTCAAATGATAGTTGACCCTCAACTATGTGTCAAATGATAATTGATACTCAACTATGTGTCAAATGATAGTTGACCCTCAACTATGTGTCAAATGACAGTAAGACACTCAACTATGTGTCAAATGATAGTTGATACTCAACTATGTGTTAAATGATAGTTGACCCTCAACTATGTGTTAAATGATAGTTGATACTCTACTATGTGTCAAATGACAGTAAGACACTCAACTATGTGTCAAATGATAGTTGATACTCAACTATGTGTCAAATGATAGTTGACCCTCAACTATGTGTCAAATGACAGTAAGACACTCAACTATGTGTCAAATGATAGTTGATACTCAACTATGTGTCAAATGATAGTTGACCCTCAACTATGTGTCAAATGATAGTTGATACTCAACTATGTGTCAAATGACAGTAAGACCCTCAACTATGTGTTAAAAGATAGTTGATACTCAACTATGTGTCAAATGACAATTGATACTCAACTATGTGTTAAATGACAGTAAGACCCTCAACTATGTGTCAAATGACAGTTGACCCTCAACTATGTGTCAAATGATAGTTGATACTCAACTATGTGTCAAATGATAGTTGACCCTCAACTATGTGTCAAATGACATTAAGACACTCAACTATGTGTCAAATGATGTTGATACTCAACTATGTGTCAAATGATAGTTGACCCTCAACTATGTGTCAAATGATAGTTGATACTCAACTATATGTCAAATGACAGTTGTTACTCAACTATGTGTCAAATGACAGTAAGACCCTCAACTATGTGTCAAATGATAGTTGACCCTCAACTATGTGTCAAATGATAGTTGATACTCAACTATGTGTCAAATGATAGTTGACCCTCAACTATGTGTCAAATGACAGTAAGACACTCAACTATGTGTCAAATGATAGTTGATACTCAACTATGTGTTAAATGATAGTAGACCCTCAACTATGTGTCAAATGATAGTTGATACTCAACTATGTGTCAAATGACAGTAAGACCCTCAACTATGTGTCAAATGATAGTTGATACTCAACTATGTGTCAAATGATAGTTGACCCTCAACTATGTGTCAAATGACAGTAAGACACTCAACTATGTGTCAAATGATAGTTGATACTCAACTATGTGTCAAATGATAGTTGACCCTCAACTATGTGTCAAATGATAGTTGATACTCAACTATGTGTCAAATGACAGTAAGACCCTCAACTATGTGTCAAAAGATAGTTGATACTCAACTATGTGTCAAATGACAGTTGATACTCAACTATGTGTTAAATGACAATAAGACCCTCAACTATGTGTCAAATGACAGTTGACCCTCAACTATGTGTCAAATGATAGTTGATACTCAACTATGTGTCAAATGATAGTTGACCCTCAACTATGTGTCAAATGACATTAAGACACTCAACTATGTGTCAAATGATAGTTGATACTCAACTATGTGTCAAATGATAGTTGACCCTCAACTATGTGTCAAATGATAGTTGATACTCAACTATATGTCAAATGACAGTTGATACTCAATTATGTGTCAAATGACAGTAAGACCCTCAACTATGTGTCAAATGATAGTTGACCCTCAACTATGTGTCAAATGATAGTTGATACTCAACTATGTGTCAAATGATAGTTGACCCTCAACTATGTGTCAAATGACAGTAAGACACTCAACTATGTGTCAAATGATAGTTGATAGTCAACTATGTGTCAAATGATAGTTGACCCTCAACTATGTGTCAAATGATAGTTGATACTCAACTATGTGTCAAATGACAGTAAGACCCTCAACTATGTGTCAAATGATAGTTGATACTCAACTATGTGTCAAATGACACTAAGACCCTCAACTATGTGTCAAATGATAGTTGTTACTCAACTATAATTCAAAATGATAGTTGATACTCAACTATGTGTCAAATGATAGTTGACCCTCAACTATGTGTCAAATGACAGTTGACCCTCAACTATGTGTCAAATGATAGTTGATACTCAACTATGTGTCAAATGACAGTAAGACCCTCAACTATATGTCAAATGATAGTTGATACTCAACTATGTGTCAAATGATAGTTGATACTCAACTATGTGTCAAATGACAGTAAGACCCTCAACTATGTGTCAAATGATAGTTGACCCTTAACTATGTGTCAAATGATAGTTGATACTCAACTATGTGTCAAATGATAGTTGACCCTCAACTATGTGTCAAATGACAGTAAGACACTCAACTATGTGTCAAATGATAGTTGATACTCAACTATGTGTCAAATGATAGTTGACCCTCAACTATGTGTCAAATGATAGTTGATACTCAACTATGTGTCAAATGACAGTAAGACCCTCAACTATGTGTCAAATGATAGTTGTTACTCAACTATAATTCAAAATGATAGTTGATACTCAACTATGTGTCAAATGATAGTTGACTCTCAACTATGTGTCAAATGACAGTTGACCCTCAACTATGTGTCAAATGATAGTTGATACTCAATTATGTGTCAAATGATAGTTGACCCTCAACTATGTGTCAAATGATAGTTGATACTCAACTATGTGTCAAATGATAGTTGACCCTCAACTATGTGTCAAATGACAGTAAGACACTCAACTATGTGTCAAATGATAGTTGATACTCAACTATGTGTTAAATGATAGTTGACCCTCAACTATGTGTTAAATGATAGTTGATACTCTACTATGTGTCAAATGACAGTAAGACCCTTAACTATGTGTCAAATGATAGTTGATACTCAACTATGTGTCAAATGATAGTTGACCCTCAACTATGTGTCAAATGACAGTAAGACACTCAACTATGTGTCAAATGATAGTTGATACTCAACTATGTGTCAAATGATAGTTGACCCTCAACTATGTGTCAAATGACAGTTGACCCTCAACTATGTGTCAAATGATAGTTGATACTCAACTATGTGTCAAATGATAGTTGACCCTCAACTATGTGTCAAATGATAGTTGATACTCAACTATGTGTCAAATGATAGTTGACCCTCAACTATGTGTCAAATGACAGTAAGACACTCAACCATGTGTCAAATGATAGTTGATACTCAACTATTTGTCAAATGATAGTTGACCCTCAACTATGTGTCAAATGATAGTTGACCCTCAACTATGTGTCAAATGATAATTGACCCTCAACTATGTGTCAAATGACAGTAAGACACTCAACTATGTGTCAAATAATAGTTGATACTCAACTATGTGTTAAATGATAGTTGACCCTCAACTATGTGTTAAATGATAGTTGATACTCTACTATGTGTCAAATGACAGTAAGACCCTTAACTATGTGTCAAATGATAGTTGATACTCAACTATGTGTCAAATGATAGTTGACCCTCAACTATGTGTCAAATGACAGTAAGACACTCAACTATGTGTCAAATGATAGTTGATACTCAACTATGTGTCAAATGATAGTTGACCCTCAACTATGTGTCAAATGATAGTTGATACTCAACTATGTGTCAAATGACAGTAAGACCCTCAACTATGTGTCAAAAGATAGTTGATACTCAACTATGTGTCAAATGACAATTGATACTCAACTATGTGTTAAATGACAGTAAGACCCTCAACTATGTGTCAAATGACAGTTGACCCTCAACTATGTGTCAAATGATAGTTGATACTCAACTATGTGTCAAATGATAGTTGACCCTCAACTATGTGTCAAATGACATTAAGACACTCAACTATGTGTCAAATGATGTTGATACTCAACTATGTGTCAAATGATAGTTGACCCTCAACTATGTGTCAAATGATAGTTGATACTCAACTATATGTCAAATGACAGTTGATACTCAACTATGTGTCAAATGACAGTAAGACCCTCAACTATGTGTCAAATGATAGTTGACCCTCAACTATGTGTCAAATGATAGTTGATACTCAACTATGTGTCAAATGATAGTTGACCCTCAACTATGTGTCAAATGACAGTAAGACACTCAACTATGTGTCAAATGATAGTTGATACTCAACTATGTGTTAAATGATAGTTGACCCTCAACTATGTGTCAAATGATAGTTGATACTCAACTATGTGTCAAATGACAGTAAGACCCTCAACAATGTGTCAAATGATAGTTGATACTCAACTATGTGTCAAATGATAGTTGACCCTCAACTATGTGTCAAATGACAGTAAGACACTCAACTATGTGTCAAATGATAGTTGATACTCAACTATGTGTCAAATGATAGTTGACCCTCAACTATGTGTCAAATGATAGTTGATACTCAACTATGTGTCAAATGACAGTAAGACCCTCAACTATGTGTCAAAAGATAGTTGATACTCAACTATGTGTCAAATGACAGTTGATACTCAACTATGTGTTAAATGACAGTAAGACCCTCAACTATGTGTCAAATGACAGTTGACCCTCAACTATGTGTCAAATGATAGTTGATACTCAACTATGTGTCAAATGATAGTTGACCCTCAACTATGTGTCAAATGACATTAAGACACTCAACTATGTGTCAAATGATAGTTGATACTCAACTATGTGTCAAATGATAGTTGACCCTCAACTATGTGTCAAATGACAGTAAGACACTCAACTATGTGTCAAATGATAGTTGATACTCAACTATGTGTTAAATGATAGTTGACCCTCAACTATGTGTTAAATGATAGTTGATACTCTACTATGTGTCAAATGACAGTAAGACCCTTAACTATGTGTCAAATGATAGTTGATACTCAACTATGTGTCAAATGATAGTTGACCCTCAACTATGTGTCAAATGACAGTAAGACACTCAACTATGTGTCAAATGATAGTTGATACTCAACTATGTGTCAAATGATAGTTGACCCTCAACTATGTGTCAAATGACAGTTGACCCTCAACTATGTGTCAAATGATAGTTGATACTCAACTATGTGTCAAATGATAGTTGACCCTCAACTATGTGTCAAATGATAGTTGATACTCAACTATGTGTCAAATGATAGTTGACCCTCAACTATGTGTCAAATGACAGTAAGACACTCAACTATGTGTCAAATGATAGTTGATACTCAACTATTTGTCAAATGATAGTTGACCCTCAACTATGTGTCAAATGATAGTTGACCCTCAACTATGTGTCAAATGATAGTTGATACTCAACTATGTGTCAAATGATAGTTGACCCTCAACTATGTGTCAAATGACAGTAAGACACTCAACTATGTGTCAAATGATAGTTGATACTCAACTATGTGTTAAATGATAGTTTACCCTCAACTATGTGTTAAATGATAGTTGATACTCTACTATGTGTCAAATGACAGTAAGACCCTTAACTATGTGTCAAATGATAGTTGATACTCAACTATGTGTCAAATGATAGTTGACCCTCAACTATGTGTCAAATGACAGTAAGACACTCAACTATGTGTCAAATGATAGTTGATACTCAACTATGTGTCAAATGATAGTTGACCCTCAACTATGTGTCAAATGATAGTTGATACTCAACTATGTGTCAAATGACAGTAAGACCCTCAACTATGTGTCAAAAGATAGTTGATACTCAACTATGTGTCAAATGACAATTGATACTCAACTATGTGTTAAATGACAGTAAGACCCTCAACTATGTGTCAAATGACAGTTGACCCTCAACTATGTGTCAAATGATAGTTGATACTCAACTATGTGTCAAATGATAGTTGACCCTCAACTATGTGTCAAATGACATTAAGACACTCAACTATGTGTCAAATGATGTTGATACTCAACTATGTGTCAAATGATAGTTGACCCTCAACTATGTGTCAAATGATAGTTGATACTCAACTATATGTCAAATGACAGTTGATACTCAACTATGTGTCAAATGACAGTAAGACCCTCAACTATGTGTCAAATGATAGTTGACCCTCAACTATGTGTCAAATGATAGTTGATACTCAACTATGTGTCAAATGATAGTTGACCCTCAACTATGTGTCAAATGACAGTAAGACACTCAACTATGTGTCAAATGATAGTTGATACTCAACTATGTGTTAAATGATAGTTGACCCTCAACTATGTGTCAAATGATAGTTGATACTCAACTATGTGTCAAATGACAGTAAGACCCTCAACTATGTGTCAAATGATAGTTGATACTCAACTATGTGTCAAATGATAGTTGACCCTCAACTATGTGTCAAATGACAGTAAGACACTCAACTATGTGTCAAATGATAGTTGATACTCAACTATGTGTCAAATGATAGTTGACCCTCAACTATGTGTCAAATGATAGTTGATACTCAACTATGTGTCAAATGACAGTAAGACCCTCAACTATGTGTCAAAAGATAGTTGATACTCAACAATGTGTCAAATGACAGTTGATACTCAACTATGTGTTAAATGACAGTAAGACCCTCAACTATGTGTCAAATGACAGTTGACCCTCAACTATGTGTCAAATGATAGTTGATACTCAACTATGTGTCAAATGATAGTTGACCCTCAACTATGTGTCAAATGACATTAAGACACTCAACTATGTGTCAAATGATAGTTGATACTCAACTATGTGTCAAATGATAGTTGACCCTCAACTATGTGTCAAATGATAGTTGATACTCAACTATATGTCAAATGACAGTTGATACTCAATTATGTGTCAAATGACCGTAAGACCCTCAACTATGTGTCAAATGATAGTTGACCCTTAACTATGTGTCAAATGATAGTTGATACTCAACTATGTGTCAAATGATAGTTGACCCTCAACTATGTGTCAAATGACAGTAAGACACTCAACTATGTGTCAAATGATAGTTGATACTCAACTATGTGTCAAATGATAGTTGACCCTCAACTATGTGTCAAATGATAGTTGATACTCAACTATGTGTCAAATGACAGTAAGACCCTCAACTATGTGTCAAATGATAGTTGATACTCAACTATGTGTCAAATGACACTAAGACCCTCAACTATGTGTCAAATGATAGTTGTTACTCAACTATAATTCAAAATGATAGTTGATACTCAACTATGTGTCAAATGATAGTTGACCCTCAACTATGTGTCAAATGACAGTTGACCCTCAACTATGTGTCAAATGATAGTTGATACTCAACTATGTGTCAAATGACAGTAAGACCCTCAACTATATGTCAAATGATAGTTGATACTCAACTATGTGTCAAATGATAGTTGATACTCAACTATGTGTCAAATGACAGTAAGACCCTCAACTATGTGTCAAATGATAGTTGACCCTTAACTATGTGTCAAATGATAGTTGATACTCAACTATGTGTCAAATGATAGTTGACCCTCAACTATGTGTCAAATGACAGTAAGACACTCAACTATGTGTCAAATGATAGTTGATACTCAACTATGTGTCAAATGATAGTTGACCCTCAACTATGTGTCAAATGATAGTTGATACTCAACTATGTGTCAAATGACAGTAAGACCCTCAACTATGTGTCAAATGATAGTTGTTACTCAACTATAATTCAAAATGATAGTTGATACTCAACTATGTGTCAAATGATAGTTGACTCTCAACTATGTGTCAAATGACAGTTGACCCTCAACTATGTGTCAAATGATAGTTGATACTCAATTATGTGTCAAATGATAGTTGACCCTCAACTATGTGTCAAATGATAGTTGATACTCAACTATGTGTCAAATGATAGTTGACCCTCAACTATGTGTCAAATGACAGTAAGACACTCAACTATGTGTCAAATGATAGTTGATACTCAACTATTTGTCAAATGATAGTTGACCCTCAACTATGTGTCAAATGATAGTTGACCCTCAACTATGTGTCAAATGATAGTTGATACTCAACTATGTGTCAAATGATAGTTAACCCTCAACTATGTGTCAAATGACAGTAAGACACTCAACTATGTGTCAAATGATAGTTGATACTCAACTATGTGTTAAATGATAGTTGACCCTCAACTATGTGTCAAATGATAGTTGATACTCTACTATGTGTCAAATGACAGTAAGACCCTTAACTATGTGTCAAATGATAGTTGATACTCAACTATGTGTCAAATGATAGTTGACCCTCAACTATGTGTCAAATGACAGTAAGACACTCAACTATGTGTCAAATGATAGTTGATACTCAACTATGTGTCAAATGATAGTTGACCCTCAACTATGTGTCAAATGATAGTTGATACTCAACTATGTGTCAAATGACAGTAAGACCCTCAACTATGTGTCAAAAGATAGTTGATACTCAACTATGTGTCAAATGACAATTGATACTCAACTATGTGTTAAATGACAGTAAGACCCTCAACTATGTGTCAAATGACAGTTGACCCTCAACTATGTGTCAAATGATAGTTGATACTCAACTATGTGTCAAATGATAGTTGACCCTCAACTATGTGTCAAATGACATTAAGACACTCAACTATGTGTCAAATGATAGTTGATACTCAACTATGTGTCAAATGATAGTTGACCCTCAACTATGTGTCAAATGATAGTTGATACTCAACTATATGTCAAATGACAGTTGATACTCAACTATGTGTCAAATGACAGTAAGACCCTCAACTATGTGTCAAATGATAGTTGACCCTCAACTATGTGTCAAATGATAGTTGATACTCAACTATGTGTCAAATGATAGTTGACCCTCAACTATGTGTCAAATGACAGTAAGACACTCAACTATGTGTCAAATGATAGTTGATACTCAACTATGTGTCAAATGATAGTTGACCCTCAACTATGTGTCAAATGATAGTTGATACTCAACTATGTGTCAAATGACAGTAAGACCCTCAACTATGTGTCAAATGATAGTTGAAACTCAACTATGTGTCAAATGACACTAAGACCCTCAACTATGTGTCAAATGATAGTTGTTACTCAACTATAATTCAAAATGATAGTTGATACTGAACTATGTGTCAAATGATAGTTGACCCTCAACTATGTGTCAAATGACAGTAAGACACTCAACTATGTGTCAAATGATAGTTGATACTCAACTATGTGTCAAATGACAGTTGACCCTCAACTATGTGTCAAATGATAGTTGATACTCAACTATGTGTCAAATGACAGTAAGACCCTCAACTATGTGTCAAATGATAGTTGATACTCAACTATGTGTCAAATGATAGTTGATACTCAACTATGTGTCAAATGACAGTAAGACCCTCAACTATGTGTCAAATGATAGTTGACCCTCAACTATGTGTCAAATGATAGTTGATACTCAACTATGTGTCAAATGATAGTTGACCCTCAACTATGTGTCAAATGACAGTAAGACACTCAACTATGTGTCAAATGATAGTTGATACTCAACTATGTGTCAAATGATAGTTGACCCTCAACTATGTGTCAAATGATAGTTGATACTCAACTATGTGTCAAATGACAGTAAGACCCTCAACTATGTGTCAAATGATAGTTGATACTCAACTATGTGTCAAATGATAGTTGACCCTCAACTATGTGTCAAATGATAGTTGATACTCAACTATGTGTCAAATGACTGTTGACCCTCAACTATGTGTCAAATGATAGTTGATACTCAACTATGTGTCAAATGATAGTTGATACTCAACCATAATTCAAAATGATAGTTGATACTCAACTATGTGTCAAATGATAGTTGACCCTCAACTATGTGTCAAATGACAGTTCAACTATGTGTCAAATGATAGTTGATACTCAAGTATGTGTCAAATGACAGTAAGACCCTCAACTATGTGTCAAATGATAGTTGATACTCAACTATAATTCAAAATGATAGTTGATACTCAACTATGTGTCAAATGATAGTTGACCCTCAACTATGTGTCAAATGATAGTTGATACTCAACTATGTGTCAAATGATAGTTGATACTCAACTATGTGTCAAATGACAGTAAGACCCTCAACTATTTGTCAAATGATAGTTGTTACTCAACTATAATTCAAAATGATAGTTGATACTCAACTATGTGTCAAATGATAGTTGACCCTCAACTATGTGTCAAATGATAGTTGATACTCAACTTTGTGTCAAATGATAGTTGATACTCAACTATGTGTCAAATGACAGTAAGACCCTCAAATATGTGTCAAATGATAGTTGACCCTCAACTATGTGTTAAATGACAGTAAGACCCTCAACTATGTGTCAAATGACAGTTGACCCTCAACTATGTGTCAAATGATAGTTGATACTCAACTATGTGTCAAATGATAGTTGACCCTCAACTATGTGTCAAATGACATTAAGACACTCAACTATGTGTCAAATGATAGTTGATACTCAACTATGTGTCAAATGATAGTTGACCCTCAACTATGTGTCAAATGATAGTTGATACTCAACTATATGTCAAATGACAGTTGATACTCAACTATGTGTCAAATGACAGTAAGACCCTCAACTATGTGTCAAATGATAGTTGACCCTCAACTATGTGTCAAATGATAGTTGATACTCAACTATGTGTCAAATGATAGTTGACCCTCAACTATGTGTCAAATGACAGTAAGACACTCAACTATGTGTCAAATGATAGTTGATACTCAACTATGTGTCAAATGATAGTTGACCCTCAACTATGTGTCAAATGATAGTTGATACTCAACTATGTGTCAAATGACAGTAAGACCCTCAACTATGTGTCAAATGATAGTTGAAACTCAACTATGTGTCAAATGACACTAAGACCCTCAACTATGTGTCAAATGATAGTTGTTACTCAACTATAATTCAAAATGATAGTTGATACTGAACTATGTGTCAAATGATAGTTGACCCTCAACTATGTGTCAAATGACAGTAAGACACTCAACTATGTGTCAAATGATAGTTGATACTCAACTATGTGTCAAATGACAGTTGACCCTCAACTATGTGTCAAATGATAGTTGATACTCAACTATGTGTCAAATGACAGTAAGACCCTCAACTATGTGTCAAATGATAGTTGATACTCAACTATGTGTCAAATGATAGTTGATACTCAACTATGTGTCAAATGACAGTAAGACCCTCAACTATGTGTCAAATGATAGTTGACCCTCAACTTTGTGTCAAATGATAGTTGATACTCAACTATGTGTCAAATGATAGTTGACCCTCAACTATGTGTCAAATGACAGTAAGACACTCAACTATGTGTCAAATGATAGTTGATACTCAACTATGTGTCAAATGATAGTTGACCCTCAACTATGTGTCAAATGATAGTTGATACTCAACTATGTGTCAAATGACAGTAAGACCCTCAACTATGTGTCAAATGATAGTTGATACTCAACTATGTGTCAAATGATAGTTGACCCTCAACTATGTGTCAAATGATAGTTGATACTCAACTATGTGTCAAATGACTGTTGAGCCTCAACTATGTGTCAAATGATAGTTGATACTCAACTATGTGTCAAATGATAGTTGATACTCAACCATAATTCAAAATGATAGTTGATACTCAACTATGTGTCAAATGATAGTTGACCCTCAACTATGTGTCAAATGACAGTTCAACTATGTGTCAAATGATAGTTGATACTCAACTATGTGTCAAATGACAGTAAGACCCTCAACTATGTGTCAAATGATAGTTGATACTCAACTATAATTCAAAATGATAGTTGATACTCAACTATGTGTCAAATGATAGTTGACCCTCAACTATGTGTCAAATGATAGTTGATACTCAACTATGTGTCAAATGATAGTTGATACTCAACTATGTGTCAAATGACAGTAAGACCCTCAACTATTTGTCAAATGATAGTTGTTACTCAACTATAATTCAAAATGATAGTTGATACTCAACTATGTGTCAAATGATAGTTGACCCTCAACTATGTGTCAAATGATAGTTGATACTCAACTTTGTGTCAAATGATAGTTGATACTCAACTATGTGTCAAATGACAGTAAGACCCTCAAATATGTGTCAAATGATAGTTGACCCTCAACTATGTGTCAAATGATAGTTGATACTCAACTATGTGTCAAATGACAGTAAGACCCTCAATTATGTGTCAAATGATTGTTGATACTCAACTATGTGTCAAATGATAGTTGACCCTCAACTATGTGTCAAATGATAGTTGATACTCAACTATGTGTCAAATGATAGTTGATACTCAACTATGTGTCAAATGACAGTTGACCCTCATGATAGTTGATACTAAATTATGTGTCAAATGATACTCAATTATGTGTCAAATGATAGTAAGACCCTCAACTATTTTATAATTTTTTATCAAATTCAAAAATTTTAATTATTTCTAAAATTTAAAAATTTTAAATTTTTCTAAAATTTAAAAACTTTATTTTTCTAAACCATATCCCTAAACCCTAACCCTAACCATATCCCTAACCCTAACCCTAACCCTAACATAATAGTTGTGCAATTAAATATTATTATTTTTGAGAAAAGGCAAATGGGCCGTGAAAGACAACAATCCATATGTCCATGCCATATAATGAGTGCAACCGATGAAAACGCACTATTCCCACATCAAAGCGTTTCGTTCCTCCTTCCAGTTCCCAAAAAGGTCCGTCATCTCGCGATCGTGAAAGCTTAAAAGAGAAATCAACAGCAATGGCCGGCCACCGTCGAACAACTAATGCTTCCGGGTACGATGGTTTTACAGTTTAGATAGATTTTTTGGTGGTTAATGGAAAAAAAGTATAAGTCTGTGTAGTCGTTTGGTAGTATCTGAATAGAAGTGTCATATTATTTCCATGCATGCAATGAAATTATTTAATAGATCCTGTGTTGTTTACATTTTAGTCTGGATGGCAAATGACTTGTCTTCTTCAGAAAAATCACTAAATGATTAATGTGAAAATTGTCATTATATGTTTGTAGTTCTGATGTCGTAGCTGAAGAAATTCCTGATAACGCTTGGGAAAAGGAAGTTTGGTTTGGATTTATTTCAAGCAAGAATGTTTTGGTAAGGGTTTTTATGTCCATATTTGCATATGTTTTAAAGTAGAAATTTAATGATTAACCGTTTGTTGTTGTGTGTAGCACTTTCCTAGAACTGTAACAAGGACTCAGCTAGGTTTGAACCAAAAATCGATTCAGCTTGTTGATGATGATACTGGGAAGACTTACCAAGCCAAGATACACTGTGCAAAGAGAGATGGAAAGGTTAATAAAATGGAGAAGTTTATAGGTCATGGATGGTACGAATATGCTAAGCAAAAAAGGCTTAGAAGAAAGGATAGACTTCGGTTTTGGGTAACCTATCCAGGCGATCGACTTTATGTGAAGCTGCTGGAGCGTACAGTACTGGTTGGTAATGATTAGGGTTGTGACTAATGGTTAGGAGTAATGGTTAAGGTTTTTATGTAGTGTATGGTTAGGAGTAATGGTTAAGGTTTTTATGTAGTGTATGTGAAACTTTGTTTGTCCAGAAACTGGTTAAGGTCTTATGTAAGGTTTTCATGTGAAACTTTGTGATGTTAAATGTGCTTCAAGGATTTGATAAGGTTTCTGTGTAAGGTGTTTACATACTATGAAAACTGTTTGCTATATTTGAAGGTGGTCCCCATTTCTTTTGCTTGGTTATTCTTTTTCTGATATTGGATGTGTGTATGTTTATGATTGTCACATTAAATTGAAAATGAATATGTTATAGATGTGAATGAAATGTGATTTGCAATGTAGATTGGATGAGTTTGGATGTGATTGAATGTGAAATATGACACAATATTCGTTTTGATTTGCATTGTGGCATGTCTTGGACCTTGATGAATTATCACTGTGGCATGTATTTCAAAACAATTAGAATGAATATTGTTTATAAATTCATCACTTCACCAATCAACTAAAACAATTCAAATGTAACACTAATGTAAATCAATTCAATTGTTTATAATGAATATTGCTTATAAATTCATCACTTCACCAATCAACTAAAACAATTCAAATGTAACACAAATGTAAATCAATTCAAATGTATATAATGAATATTGTTTATAAATTCATTACTTCACCAATCAAATAAATGTAACATAAATTCATGCGAATATTGTTTATAAATATTGTTCAAATGTAACACAAATGTAAATCAATTCAAAAGGCAATATCATTAACTAGCAAGCACAAGAAGTGCAAGAAACAAAGAGTATGGCCACAATACAGTACAAAACAGAAAACGTCAACCCTTGAAACAAGCAAGGGGAATTGTGAACCACTCATACAACGACACACTATTACCAAATATACCAAACAACAGCACACTTTATAACCATAGCAACTTTATTGACCATCTTCCCCTTAACAGCAACAACAGGACCCAGAAACCATTGTATCAGTTAACATTAACTTACTTTTAACTAAACAAAATAAAACTAAACATAAAAAAAAGCTTCCACCAGCAACATCATCTCTGGATTCGACGGTTCAAACGGGTCACGGTCATACTTCTAACTGGGGGATATTTGATGCTAAATCCCAACACATCTCCTCTTTCCAGCCGCATGTCCTTTGCAAGTTCATACCACCCGTGGCATATGAACTTCTCCACACAGTCCTCCTTCACATTTGTATGAAGATCACAAAGATAAGTATCACCAGTCGCGGAATCAACAAGCTCTATGCTACTATTTCCTATTAAATCACAGTTCTTTAACACAGTCTGAGGTAATTGCTGCACATTTCAAAAGCAACCGTCAATTAAATTAAACGAACATCCTTACTATAATAACACAGGAATGTATCAATGTGTTAGGTTGGATCAATGAAACAATAGCTAACTTACCAAAACATTTTTCTGCATAATCTTTGGATCATTGACTTTTATCTTCCAAAGGCACCATGTTTGCCTTGCTGCACCATCACCAATGTTTGGATATTCAACAGCTACTTCTTCCACATTACTGCACACAAATTACACACAAAGCATGTTAAGCAAACACACTTTTCAAAATTTTCTACTTTAACTCTAACCATTACAGATCAGCCTTTGAAGTCTTACCTTGAAATAAAATCTGTTCGTTTCAACCTCTTTGTGCTGTTCCTTTCAAACTCCACAAAGTTATCATCCATTAATTTTCCTCTCACATCTCTCAGATATACCACCTCCTCAAGTGATATGGAAAAACGGATATTAAAACTACATACCAACAAAGAATAATCCATTAAAATTTAACATGCAGACTTTTTATTGATAGAATTTTACCTTCTCATGCGAATTGAAGTGAAGTTCTTCTCCAATTCCATGGTAAAAAAATGGGTCGCAAATGAGTTTGTGTTAATAGTTGATTCTCTGATTTTTATTCTTCCATTAGGGTTTAGGGTAAATATAATTTTAATCTACCGACCACTCTGATTTTTGATCTTCCAAAACCTTTCTAATAATACGAATTTTAATTTTATAGTAAATATTAATTCCTCCATCGTGCTTTATTGTTCCATTTTTTAATAACACTAATTTTATTTTTTGACCAATAGTGGCTTTTAACACAAGTGACTATTCTCATTCCCATTTATTATGCACAAACATTTGCAGTTTTTAAGTGCATTGAAGACACAACATCTGACATGACTATTGGCATTCTAACCGTTGTGTTTTAATCATATCCATACATTAACACTCCATCTGCTAAAACATTTAAACTAAGCACTTACTCTTCCACACCTCACAACTTCATAAACAATCAAAATGAAGCAAACATCTCCAGCAATGGGAAACAGACGCACAAAACGCAGCAAAACTGAAACGAATTCAACATTTAAGATGAGCAAAAAGACTTCAAACATTTCAACTCATTCAAACCAAGTTAGGAACAGTTACTCTGAGACTCGCATGAAGCACCTACAAACTGAAATTATCGAGATATCATCCAGGTAATAAATCATTGTTTCCTACTTTCTACTTTAGCAGTCAATCATTTTCTTCCCTTTATACTTCACATATTATGGTTTGAAAATCCATGAGAACATTGGCAAGTGTGTGTTTCTGGACCCTGGGCCATATTATGTGTATGTGTGTGTGTGAGATTCTATCATAAATTCAAGGTCTTACATGTGTTTGATTGATAATTTTTCGAATTTGAGAATCAAGTTTTCAATATCATATATGTTAGTTATAACACATTGTGGAACTTTAGTTTGTATTCTACTTCGATACTATTACTAAACTGATTATTAAAATGATTTGAATAGCCATCATACTACTACATTAGGCAGTGACAACTACGAATCACATGGTTATGAATCCTCAGCGTCTACACCTATCGTGGATCACAAGCGTACCACTAAAAATTTTGCGGCAACTGAAAGGAAAGCCACAAAGTATAAAAGTAAGGCGACTATGGGCACAACCTCGGCTCCCCCGAAAAACAACAGAGAGGAAAGGGGTAAGAGAAATATAAATGACGGGAAATTACAAAAGATTCGGAAGACGCTTTTCAGTCAAGATGAGGAACCCTGCGATAATGACTTTTACATCAACTGTCATTTAGGTGAATTTGTTGGATATGAAGGTGTTCATGCTCCTACTACAATTCCTGACGTAAGTATTGATTATTTATTTTCAATAAATCCTAATACTACACGATATTATATAATTTCTTGTTAAAACATTCTTTGTTTCATGTGTATTTAATGACAGTGGATGTCAATCACATTTAGACCACCTCAAACCACGTATCTAAATGACATTTGTTCTTACACAGCCGCATACATCTTTATGGGCGACGAAGAAGAACTTAACGGGTATTTATTTTTAATACACATGCTAAAACCTAATAGTAAGTTTAGTTATCACAGTTATTTTGATGATTATATTTATTTTCTCTGTAGTGATGAGGTTTTGGTCAAAACAACTACAAGTGTATATGGAGATAGGAAAGCTCTGAGGACGCTGATGCCAGAATGCCCTATGGACCAGGAGGTTATTGTTAATATGATTATGAGTATAATTTATCCAATTAATGTATAATTTTGTTAACATCATTTTCATTTCACTATACAGATTATCAATCTTGTCGTTTCAAGACAAAACTGGTTCATAAATAATATGGGAAAATCTAAGTCCTCTTGGTATCTGCCTACAGAGTTTGCGGTGAGTACTACTACTAATAGTACCCTCAAATATACATTCCTTTAGTATTAATTATTGACTTAAGATACACTTATTCTAATTGCAGCAATATGCCCTGAGCGGACATCATACTGCTGAATATGTGAGGAATATATACCAACCTTCCATAATGAGACCAAAAGAATTGGTTTCCAAGGTGAGTTGTGTGTCACTTCGTTGCCAAAACAATAGGCACATAAAAAAATTTCATCCTACTACTAAATATTAAGTTTTTGCAGATTTTTATTCCCATGAATGACATTGGAGTGCACTGGTTTCTAATTGTTGTTGATTTTTTGGACAACAAATTGGTTTGGTTGGACTCATGGGATTATCCTGAAAGACATTATATCAAACACCGTGCAATTAAAAAATTGGTATGCATGTGTGTGCGAATTGGTTTTTATACTGTCCAATCAATTGTTTAGCTTTGTTTAACTTTGGTTTGTACTATGTGGCAGGCCATATTTCTTGAGGAAATTCTGATGCATGAATCCTTTTATGATACCAAATCACCTAATCTTGTAATAACAACATTCAGCATATGTCAACCGACGTGCATTCAACAACGACCCGGATCGTAAGTACTCATACATTACTGTTTTTTATTCAATTGATAGTATTACCTATTATGTGTCACTAATGCACTTACGGACTGAACGCAGAAATGATTGTGGAGTTTGGGTCTGCAAATGGATGATTGAGTGTTGCCTACAATGGTTGTATTTAGATGATATCACTGTAAGTTGAATTCATGTGAAAATGATTAATTTAATCATTTCTCTTGTAATTATATTTCTAATTGTCCTAAATGTTTTTAATTATATATAGGTTTCGACATCGACAAGAATAAAACTAGCATTATTTTTGGTACATTCAGCAAATAATGTGTTGCTAGATGAAGTGGTGTCAAGGTCAAAAGCTTATTGGAATTATCATGAAAAGCGTCATAAGGCATCGCTGAAATGTGATTGAAGTTTTATGTTTTATGTTTGTATGATTGTGAAAACCATTTAACAGCTGAAGTTTTAAAACATTGTTTCATTTACATTGTTAGTAGGCTTATTTGTAGTTGCAGTGGCTGTTTCAGCTTATGTAATAGATGTTTACTATGTGATTTTGAATTTGGGAATTTTAAGACATCAAATACAGTTGCATTGTTTCAACTTATCACAGTTCAAGTTTTAAAACATTGTTGCTTTGTTTACTATGTGTTTTGACCTTTTTGACAAATTCAAAACAAAATACTACTAGTACTAGTATATGACAAATACACACCAAATCACAAAAATGATGATTTTTCACATCTGGATTTCACATACCTCTTTTATCTGGCCATGCACAATTCAATTGAACTAACGTCTGACTTGAGCGGTTCCAAGTTGACTTCACCTCTATTCAACACGATGCATACTCATATATGCTGATGCAAAATGCAACAAAACCACATTGTATCATCAAATCCAAATCAATAGCTCACCGTGAGGATCAAATATTCCATTCGGACTTTTTACAAAATAATACTAAATATACACGCTCAGAATACGACATCGGATTTTAAACACAATTTTTGACTAATCACTTACCACACTTTTAGACTACTTATAAATGAATCAATTTTCCTGCAGCCATCGGGTGATCTCTGAAGACTGTACCACCTCCAAAATACTTCTTGAAGTTAGCATAAAAATGCATTAGACAAAATCTGTTTTCAATATCAGTATACTCTTCCTCAAATACTTGCATTATTCCCTAAACACAAAATAACATACATCATTAGTAGACTATAATGACAAGCAACTACAATAACCACCAATGGACCATTACACATACCTTTTGCTGATCAATTATGAAGCCGAACCTACTCTCAACACCAATGTCATCAAGAAGTAACTTGACAAACCAGCTCTAAGAGTCCTTGGTGAAGCTTATCTATAACCACAATCTTCTACTTCTCAAACGTAACTAACAACATTGAAAATCGAAGTCATTACATTTGAAACCCATATACAGAAAACAAAATCAGGCATAAACCCTAATTCCCAAATTAAAATACCCATATATAGAAAACAAATTCAAGCATGAACCCTAATTCCCAAATTGAAATCAAATTTAACACCTCCAATTATAATTTATTCGAAATCAGTAAATCATAATAACTAATTTCAAATAAATATAACAAACAATTTCGTTTCACCTTATCAACCGTGTCTTCAATACGAATGTCGCCCTCGAATGAAAATTGTGGTGTTATATCCGATGAGCAATTGAATCGGAAAACGCCATAGAATCAGAATCTGAGGTTGCTATCTGGAGTGTGAGCTTGCTATTAGAGAGAGTCATGTTGGGAGAACCTGTGAGGTGGTGTTTGCAGTGGTGCGATAATGGTGGTTTGAAGGTGGAAAAATGATGAACGAAGAAGAACAAGAAGACCAAATTAATTGATACTCTGTTTTTTTTATTTGCAAATTATATAATTTAAATTTAAATAAATGTTATATTTTAAATTGTATATCATTATTATTAATTTAATGAAGGACTGATATGCAATAAATAAAAGTTTTAAATAAAAAGAGGTTCACTATAAATGTGCTGTACTATAATGCAGATGTGGCGTTGATTAAATTAGGGCTTATTAGGGCTTGTTTCTTATTGGTCAGATTAATGACTTCATCAAAGAAGTCATTTTAGTGACTTCACCCAAGAAGCTCCCATTAAAAAATGGTTAAGTATTAGCAGTTTGTAAAGAAAATAAATACCTTTGGTGATGGACATCTTTGCATCCACTTGATTGAACACATGCAACTTGAGTTTGACATCTCTTTGCCATCCCTCAGACATATTAGCAGTTTTCACAACCTCTAAATATAGAGATAAGTAGTTGTCTACTCCGTTTCCCTTTGGAAACATAAGAATCCTCCTATGTAAACACCAAACCGGATAAAAACACAAACAGTTACTTTAAGTTATTACTCAACATATCCAATAAGTAAATACTAGCACGTAGGTACCCATTACCATGGATAGCCGCCTAAGACAAAAGGCTTAGACCGAACCTCATTGGATTTCAAGCGAGAGAAGTTTTCAACCTTCCATGTGAATTTCTTAAACATCTCAACGCTAGATTGTTCATCCTCCATATCTCCAAATTCTGTCAGATAACAAGAAAAAAACGGGTGAAAAATGCATGTACTAGTAAAGTACAGTACTTACTAGTATCAATTAACCGTCACACCTAAGAATATGATCAAACGTAAGTGATGGTCCTTTGGAGGGTGCAGAAGAAAAGGCAAAAGCTGCAGAGTTTTTTCAAACAAATTCTAATATATCTTTGGTTAGTGAAACAGAAAGAAATCGTTGTTCTCAAAGGAAAGTGTAAGGAATAAGGCAGAAAGAGAATCAGGGTTTCCGTGTTTCCATCCTAGGCGGGTCCCACGATATCATGGAAAAAGCTGTTGGATCACTCTCCAACTTTCAAGGAGCGTGGAGTAGTTTTTTTGGTGGGCCTTTAGTCCATGGTGTTGCTTTGCGAATTTTTTTTTAATATAATTTATTTTTTTTAAAAAAATATTAAATAAACCAATTTTTTAAAAAAATTCTAAAATGGCATGGTTTGGATAAGGTGTATAAGGGAGGCGCCATTTGGGATGGCGCCTCATTTAGAGGCCAGAAGCCATTCCAAATGGCGCCTCAGGCCAAATTAACTTTGAAAAAAATCAACTGAGATGCGCCATCCCAGATAGCGCCTCAGTGCATTCTATTTTTTTTTTTTAATTTAAAACGTGGACTATTAATTTTATTTGATGTTTTTTTATTTTATTTTTTAATTTTAAATTGTTTACTGTTTTTTTTTTAATTTTAAAACGTATACTATTCATTCACATGTCTCTAGACTGATGAATTTGCAGGCCTATAATCTGCATCTACTATTCATTCACATGCTTATAGACTGATGAATGTGTAGTCCTATACACTGCATATACTGTTCATTTGCATGCCTCTGCTCCATTATTTTTGTTTCAGACCACTGTTGACATGACTACACATGGCAGACTGTAAAGGCTAAGAAAGCATGCATGCCTACACATGGCAGACTGCAAAGGTTAAGAAGCATGCATGCCTACACATGTGACTCCCCCACACCATTATAAAAACCCATTCACATTTACAATTTTCATCTCATCCCAAACTACTCTCACCTCTTATTCTCTTATTTTCTGAAACCTTTGCATCCCAAACCTTTGCATCTCACAACCAGTTATGAAAATGGCTTTACTCACGATGGGAAGCAACCACCGAGGAACGCCGGAAAACATTGAAGACTTCGTAAGTTTTCTTGTAGTATTTTGTTTTACAATATTAAACCTTGATGTCTTTTATTCTGTTAGTAATTTTGCTTGTTTTTTTTGTTCAGGAGGTTTCAAGGTTCCGTTGTCGTTGGCACGCATACTTCTCTCACGACCCTATCACTGAACCATATCTAACAGGATGTGGATTTGGAGATGTCATAAAAATCCCATCATACCATGTAGACCCAAAGTTCATTCTGGCCTTGCTAGAAAGATGGAGGCCGGAGACCCACACCTTTCACCTTCCTTTTGGTGAATGCACGGTCACTCTACAAGACGTGTATATGTTACTGGGCCTCCGCATAGATGGCATGGCCTTCAACGGCCCCGTAAATATAAATAGCCAATTTTGCTTCGACTTGTTGGGCACCCCCTTGAGATTGAAGAAGCTGAGCCTTCACCTACGGTAGGTGTAGGGGGCAAGGTATTAACTTAAAACGCCTTAGGGAATACCATGACTCCATCGTATTAGACGAGGATTCCCTTCCCTTACACATAATACAAAAAACTAGATGTTATTTGTTGCTATTGTTCGGTCGTTTTTTGTTTCCAGAGAGCACTGGAAACACTGTAAATATTATGTATCTCCCGTTGTTGTCTAACATTAACAGTGTGCACGAATATAGTTGGGGTTCAGCTGTCCTGGCACATCTGTATAGTGCATTCTGCAAAAATGCCAAAAAAAATGCTTGTACATTTTATGGTTGCGCCTATCCCCTTCAGGCGTGGGGTTGGTCGAGAATGCCAACACTAGCTCCAATAAACCGGAACCCATTTACATTTCCATACGCATTAAGGTAAGACTATACACATCCATGCGCCTATACTGTTATTTTCAGGTGTAACTAATTCATTTTCTAACTACATTTTTAGGTGGGCAGTTCCGAAAATGAGCTACGATAGAAACCCCCGGAACACCATAACAGTCTACCGCAACCTGCTAGACCACATTGGCCCTGACGACGTATATTTCCCTACAACTTTTGTAACATTTCATCCATAGATATTTCTAACATTTTGTATACTTACTCATTAAACTATTTTTTCTTGTAGTTTGTCTGGAGGCCTTACGACGATCTCGACCACCGGCCCAACGCAAATGATGCTGCTGTGTGGACTTCGAAAACACCAATAATTCGGTTCACAACGGTTGAGATGCACCAAAGCGACCGAGTGAAACTATAATTCGGTATGCATCAGGACATTCCGGTGGATCCTACCAACTTGGGAAAGTGGCACCTGCGCAGAGTCGACACGCAGTGGAAGAATGGTGTGTGGACCAACTTCAGCACCAACAATACAAGTATCCTTCACAATAAACCCCTTCTCAGCATCATGGAGGTCAGTTAACTTCATGAATGATTTAAATCCCCAGTCATTGCTCTGACATGCATTGAAACCATGCTTACTTTCTGGTAAATCCATGTATGAACACTCAGTTTTAATTATTAAAAAATGGTTAAGTATTAGCAGTTTGTAAAGAAAATAAATACCTTTGGTGATGGACATCTTTGCATCCACTTGATTGAACACATGCAACTTGAGTTTGACATCTCTTCGCCATCCCTCAGACATATTAGCAGTTTTCACAACCTCTAAATATAGAGATAAGTAGTTGTCTACTCCGTTTCCCTTTGGAAACATAAGAATCCTCCTATGTAAACACCAAACCGGATAAAAACACAAACAATTACTTTAAGTTATTAATCAACATATCCAATAAGTAAATACTAGCACGTAGGTACCCATTACCATGGATAGCCGCCTAAGACAAAAGGCTTAGACCGAACCTCATTGGATTTCAAGCGAGAGAAGTTTTCAACCTTCCATGTGAATTTCTTAAACATCTCAACGCTAGATTGTTCATCCTCCATATCTCCAAATTCTGTCAGATAACAAGAAAAAAACGGGTGAAAAATGCATGTACTAGTAAAGTACAGTACTTACTAGTATCAATTAACCGCCACACCTAAGAATATGATCAAACGTAAGTGATGGTCCTTTGGAGGGTGCAGAAGAAAAGGCAAAAGCTGCAGAGTTTTTTCAAACAAATTCTAATATATCTTTGGTTAGTGAAACAGAAAGAAATCGTTGTTCTCAAAGGAAAGTGTAAGGAATAGGGCAGAAAGAGAATCAGGGTTTCCGTGTTTCCATCCTAGGCGGGTCCCACGATATCATGGAAAAAGCTGTTGGATCACTCTCCAACTTTCAAGGAGCGTGGAGTAGTTTTTTTGGTGGGCCTTTAGTCCATGGTGTTGCTTTGCGAATTTTTTTTTAATATAATTTTTTTTTTAAATATTAAATAAACCAATTTTTTAAAAAAATTCTAAAATGGCATGGTTTGGATAGGGTGTATAAGGGAGGCGCCATTTGAGATGGCGCCTCAGTTAGAGGCCAGAAGCCATTCCAAATGGCGCCTCAGGCCAAATTAACTTTGAAAAAAATCAACTGAGATGCGCCATCCCAGATAGCGCCTCAGTGCATTCTATTTTTTTTTAAATTTAAAACGTGGACTATTAATTTTATTTTATGTTTTTTTATTTTATTTTTTAATTTTAAATTGTTTACTGTTTTTTTATTAATTTTAAAACGTATACTATTCATTCACATGTCTCTAGATTGATAAATTTGCAGGCCTATAATCTGCATCTACTATTCATTCACATGCTTATAGACTGATGAATGTGTAGTCCTATACACTGCATATACTGTTCATTCGCATGCCTCTGCTCCATTATTTTTGTTTCAGGCCACTGTTGACATGACTACACATGCATGCCTACACATGGCAGACTGTAAAGGCTAAGAAAGCATGCATGCCTACACATGGCAGACTGCAAAGGTTAAGAAGCATGCATGCCTACACATGTGACTCCCCCACACCATTATAAAAACCCATTCACATTTACAATTTTCATCTCATCCCAAACTACTCTCACCTCTTATTCTCTTATTTTCTGAAACCTTTGCATCCCAAACCTTTGCATCTCACAACCAGTTATGAAAATGGCTTTACTCACGATGGGAAGCAACCACCGAGGAACGCCGGAAAACATTGAAGACTTCGTAAGTTTTCTTGTAGTATTTTGTTTTACAATATTAAACCTTGATGTCTTTTATTCTGTTAGTAATTTTGCTTGTTTTTTTTGTTCAGGAGGTTTCAAGGTTCCGTTGTCGTTGGCACGCATACTTCTCTCACGACCCTATCACTGAACCATATCTAACAGGATGTGGATTTGGAGATGTCATAAAAATCCCATCATACCATGTAGACCCAAAGTTCATTCTGGCCTTGCTAGAAAGATGGAGGCCGGAGACCCACACCTTTCACCTTCCTTTTGGTGAATGCACGGTCACTCTACAAGACGTGTATATGTTACTGGGCCTCCGCATAGATGGCATGGCCTTCAACGGCCCCGTAAATATAAATAGCCAATTTTGCTTCGACTTGTTGGGCACCCCCTTGAGATTGAAGAAGCTGAGCCTTCACCTACGGTAGGTGTAGGGGGCAAGGTATTAACTTAAAACGCCTTAGGGAATACCATGACTCCATCGTATTAGACGAGGATTCCCTTCCCTTACACATAATACAAAAAACTAGATGTTATTTGTTGTTATTGTTCGGTCGTTTTTTGTTTCCAGAGAGCACTGGAAACACTGTAAATATTATGTATCTCCCGTTGTTGTCTAACATTAACAGTGTGCACGAATATAGTTGGGGTTCAGCTGTCCTGGCACATCTGTATAGTGCATTCTGCAAAAATGCCAAAAAAAATGCGTGTACATTTTATGGTTGCGCCTATCCCCTTCAGGTGTGGGGTTGGTCGAGAATGCCAACACTAGCTCCAATAAACCGGAACCCATTTACATTTCCATACGCATTAAGGTAAGACTATACACATCCATGCACCTATACTGTTATTTTCAGGTGTTACTAATTCATTTTCTAACTACATTTTTAGGTGGGCAGTTCCGAAAATGAGCTACGATAGAAACCCCCGGAACACCATAACAGTCTACCGCAACCTGCTAGACCACATTGGCCCTGACGACGTATATTTCCCTACAACTTTTGTAACATTTCATCCATAGATATTTCTAACATTTTGTAACATTTTGTAACTATTTTTTCTTGTAGTTTGTCTGGAGGCCTTACGACGATCTCGACCACCGGCCCAACGCAAATGATGCTACTGTGTGGACTTCAAAAACACCAATAATTCGGTTCACAACGGTTGAGATGCACCAAAGCGACCGAGTGAAACTATAATTCGGTATGCATCAGGACATTCCGGTGGATCCTACCAACTTGGGAAAGTAGCACCTGCGCAGAGTCGACACGCAGTGGAAGAATGGTGTGTGGACCAACTTCAGCACCAACAATACAAGTATCCTTCACAATAAACCCCTTCTCAGCATCATGGAGGTCAGTTAACTTCATGAATGATTTAAATCCCCAGTTATTGCTCTGACATGCATTGAAATCATGCTTACATTCTGGCAAATCCATGTATGAACACTCAGTTTAAATTATTAAAAAATGGTCAAGTATTAGCAGTTTGTAAAGAAAATAAATACCTTTGGTGATGGACATCTTTGCATCCACTTGATTGAACACATGCAACTTGAGTTTGACATCTCTTCGCCATCCCTCAGACATATTAGCAGTTTCCACAACCTCTAAATATAGAGATAAGTAGTTGTCTACTCCGTTTCCCTTTGGAAACATAAGAATCCTCCTATTCAAACACCAAACCGGATAAAAACACAAACAGTTACTGTAAGTTATTACTCAACATATCCAATAAGTAAATACTAGCACATAGGTACTCATTACCATGGATAGCCGCCTAAGACAAAAGGCTTAGACCAGACCTCATTAGATTTCAAGCGAGAGAAGTTTTCAACCTTCCATGTGAATTTCTTAAACATCTCAACGCTAGATTGTTCATCCTCCATATCTCCAAATTCTGTCAGATAACAAGAAAAAAACGGGTGAAAAATGCATGTACTAGTACAGTACAGTACTTACTAGTATCAATTAACCGTCACACCTAAGAATATGATCAAACGTAAGTGATGGTCCTTTGGAGGGTGCAGAAGAAAAGGCAAAAGCTGCAGAGTTTTTTCAAACAAATTCTAATATATCTTTGGTTAGTGAAACTGAAAGAAATCGTTGTTCTCAAAGGAAAGTGTAAGGAATAGGGCAGAAAGAGAATCAGGGTTTCCGTGTTTCCATCCTAGGCGGGTCCCACGATATCATGGAAAAAACTGTTGGATCACTCTCCAACTTTCAAGGAGCGTGTTGTGTAGTTTTTTTGGTGGGCCTTTAGTCCATGGTGTTGCTTTGCTTCTCACCCTTAATTGTATGCACCCCTTCCCGTTCATTTGTTGTTTTATCATATTATTTTATTCTTGTTATTTGATTAATCAAATTATTTAATAAATAAAATTAATATTTTTCGAATAAAAATCTTTGATCAGTATCAAACATTTTCAAAATCAAATGCAATACCTTTTCACTATCAAAATCAAACCATTTTTTCAAAACAATATGAAAAAATTGAATCATGTTAAATAATCGAATCATGTTTATTCTTTGGTGGACGAAAAATGATTAGTTAGACGTAATTATCTATCCTAGTCTTGAGTATTTGGATGATGACATTACTTAGCCTCCCGTGCGAATATTTGTCTTCCGTTAATGAAACATGACTTAATACGCCTCACAATTTTCATAAATAACTTGGATGAAAAAGATTAGTTGGACGTAATTATCCTTCCTAGTCCCGAGAATTTTGATGATGGTTGTATTTAACATACCGTTCGAGTACTCGTCATCCACTAAAAAACAACTCAATCAATCAAACTTATCTTTTGTCGCCCTTGCGCGACGTCAAAACATTTTCACAAACGAATAATGTTTTATCCATTCTACCGTGATACAAATAAACGCTTAAGCTACCCCACGCGAGTATACAAGCAAAGTCTAATTGTTAGGATGCGACCTAAACATTCGTTTACTAAAATCAACCAACAAATATGTGGTTTTCTACCAAGAACTACATAGCTTTGAGTTCTCCATCACACATGGGGATACGTAGGAGCGAGATCCAACGTCTCGTCAAGCACTATAACAAAAAACCCAAAAAAAAAACACCTTTGTCTTTCCAAGAACTACGTAGCTTTAAATTCTTCATCGCACTTGAGAATACGTAGGAGCAAGACTCGCAATCTTGTCAAGCACCCTAATAAAAACTTAATTTTTTGCCCTTTTCTTTTTCTTTCAAACTTTTAATAACTAGAAGAAAACAAATAATGAAAGCTAACACTCTATTCCCAAAACTAAATAAATGGTTCCCGTTGAATACATTGAATGTGAGGGGTACTAATACATTCTCCTCGCATAACCGACTCCCGAACTCGATTTGTTTGCGTTTCCCATTTTTATTTTATTTTATGGTTTTATCGATATTCTCCCTTTCCTTTTGGAATAAATAAACTTCGATGGCGACTCTATTATTATTTAGAGCGTGCAAACGCCTATGATATTTTTTGTGTCGTGAGACCCACCACTAAGGCATCACACATAATTCATCTCATACCAATGGAAAAAATAACCTTCCACTAAGGCACCACGCAGAAATGCATATGCCATACCAATGAGAAAAATAACATGTCGCTAAGGCACCATATAAAAATGCATATGCTATGTCAAGATGATGATGTGTTATATAACACAAATAATAACACATCATTATGCACATGACTATAGTTATAAATTTTAATGTATAATCACACCACTCACACAAATAAGGAGTCGTGTCTTGGTATTATACCGTTGGATTATATCTTGGATTTACATTCCAAAGAGTCCGTTAATAATTCCATGGGCTCGAAGACTGAGTCGTTTTCTGATAATTCTTGTGGGCCTATTTGTGAGGGATTGGGCCTGACAAGTATTGAGTCCGATCCTATTTCAGTTCCTTCTTTTGGGCCGTGAATCTTAAATACTAAGCCCAAAATGAGAAAAAAGAAGTTGTTGAATGATATTTACGATAACATTAAAATTACTTACACCCCATCATATTTCTCTGCTCTTATCCAATCTCTTAACAACTTGAATTTTCCTGTACAAGTGGTGAAGCCTGATGCAGATAAAATTTCATCGAAGAGTGTTTGCCCTTGTTTGGTCAATTCCATGAATTCTTTGATCAGTGGAGAGTTGTTAAATGATTCTGATTTTGTTCAAGGAAATTCTAGGGTTGTGAGAGCTATGGAAGGAGTTCCTGGTAAAGTTTACCATTCGATTAAGGAATTGGGGATTCAAGGTGACGAAGAGGATGAAGTATACGAGGGAATTATAAGAAGTATGGAAGAGAGAGACAGGAAAGATTTTCAAGAAAAGTTGGTGGTAGCTAATAGTTTACCATGAATTTTATCTCATACAACATTAGGGGAGGTGGTAGTTCCATCAAGAGAAGACGTATTTGGAAGTCAATTGCCGAAGGGAAAGCTGACATGTGCTTCTTTCAAGAAACAAAAGTTGCTTGTATGAATGAGAATACGGTGAAGAGTTTATGGGGTAAAGAGTTGTGTGGGTGGTCGGCGGTGGATGCGGTTGGGTGTGCGGGAGGTGTTTTCACTATTTGGAAAGATAACGCTATTAGACCTGTTTCTAGTTTCAAAGGCCTGGGATTCTTCGGTGTCAACGCTTGGTGGAAGGATTTGAATTGCTATTTTGTTAATGTCTATGCATCTTGTGACCTAGCTGGTAAACATAAACTTTGGTCTGATTTATTGGATCTGAAAGCTAGATTTCCTGTTGGAGAATGGGTGATAGTTGGAGATTTTAACGCTATTAAGCTGCCAGAAGAAAGAAGTGGGAAAAGAAGGATTAATTGGTCTGAGTTGGATGATTTTTCAATGTTCATTGAAGCTATGGAATTGATCGATTTGCCGGTAATTGGGAACAACTTCACTTGGTTCAAAGTCAATAGCTCTTGCAAAATTAGATTGGATAGATTCCTTATTACGGACGGGTTGATTGAAAAGTGGAGTTTGGGCGCTCAACATGTTGGAATTAGAGATGTCTCTGACCATAGGGTTATTTGGGTTAGAGCGAATTCTAGGAATTGGGGTGCGAAACCCTTTAAGTTCTTCTCGTGTTGGATGGAGCACCCTAGTTTCTTTGATTTAATACGTTCTAAGTGGGAGGCTGCCAAATTTTCCGGCTATGCAGCATTCATTCTTAGTGAAAAGCTCAAATTCCTTAAAGGCAGACTTAGATGGTGGAATAGGGCTATATTCGGTTGGGTGAAGCTGGCTATTGATGAGAAAGTTGCTGCCATTGAAAAATTGGATGAGGAGTCAGATTTGAAGGGTGGTTTAGATGTCTTGAAATTAGCTGAGGATTATGGCCTTGCCCAAGAAGAACTTTGGAATAAGTTATTCTTGCAAGAGAGCATCTTGAAGTAAAAATCTAGAGTGGATTGGGTTAGGAATGAAGATATTAATTCTAGGTTCTTTAACTCACTCATGAAAGTTCGAAGACGGCGAAATGCCATTTCTATGGTGAATTCTGAGGATGGTTTATTAGAAGAGGTGGGAGAGGTTAAGAATTTTATCAGGGAATTTTTCCATAATAGGTTTTCTAAGGTGGAGATGGCTCGTCCTAAGTTGAAGGCTTTGGAGTTACCCAAGCTGCGTGTTTGTGATAGAGTTGATCTAGAGAAATACTTTACTGCAGATGAAATTCGAGAGGTGGTTTTCAGCTGCGATGGGTCAAAAAGCCCGGGATCGGATGGGTTTAATCTTGATTTTGTCAAACGTGGCTGGGACATCATTGGTCCTGAAGTGGTGAACTGTGTTATTGAGTTTCATACCACGACTAAGCTTCCAAAGACAATGTCTTTTTCTTTTATTACTCTGATCCCTAAAGTGGAGAACCCGCAGGTGCTTAAAGATTATCGGCCTATTTGTCTGATAGGCTGCATCTACAAAATTATTTCGAAGCTGCTGGCTGCTCGTCTTAGTAAGGTTATTGGTAAACTTGTTTCCCACACGCAGTCTGCGTTTATTCTGGGAAGGAATATTCTGGGCAGTGTTCTTGTACTTAATGAAATCCTGGATTATGCCAGGCGGTAGAAAAAAAGTTGTTTGTTTCTTAAGCTGGACTTCGAACAAGCGTATGATTGCGTTGAATGGGATTACCTTATTGATTTACTCAAAGAAATAGGTTTTGGCTCCAAATGGATTAGGTGGTTAAAAGGGAGTGTTTTTTGCAGCCATTTATCTATTCTGGTGAATGGAGGTACTACGTCATATTTTACGGCTACTAAGGGTTTGCGTCAAGGGGATCCGTTATCCCCGTTTCTCTTCTCTTTGGTTGTTGATGGATTAGCTCTGCTGGTTAGAAGAAGCCATAATTTGGGAAAGCTGACGGGAATTTCTTTGAACAACAATTCTTGTTATAACATTCTTCAATTCGCGGACGATACGATGTTGATGTGTGAGGCGACTTGGCAGAATCTTTGGGGGCTGAAGACTATTATTCATGGCTTCGAATTAGTTTCGGGGCTCATGATTAATGCTTGGAAGAGTAGTTTAATTGGTATGGGTGTTAATTCGGATTTCTTGATGGCTTCATCTCAATTTCTAGCTTGCAAGGTAAGTTCTACACCTCTCAAGTTTTTAGGTATTACAATGGGGGGTAACCACAGACTATGCTCTTTTTAGAAGCCTTTAGTGAATGTCTTCAAATCTAAGTTGTCTGATTGGAAAGGGAGGTTATTGTCGATTGGGAGGAGGGTAACTCTTTTAAATTCGGTTCTAACCAATCTTCCCATTCATTGGTTTTCTTTCTTCCTGGCTTCGGAGGCGATTATCAATGAAATTATTTCAATCCAAAGAAAATTCTTATGGGCTGGATCGGCGGAGAAATCGCCTGTGGCTTGGGTGAGTTGGAGCTCGGTGTGTCGTGCTAAAGAAAACGGTGGTTTTGGGATTCGTGATATTCATATTTTCAACAAGGCGTTGATTGTCAAGTGGCTTTGGCGTTTGGTGACGGAAAAGGAAGTAATTTGGGAAGGTATTATAAGGCACAAATATGGTGATGTCAAAAACATTTTACTGGATAGGGGGTTTTGGCTGGGAGTAAGTTATACTCTCTATGGTGGCATGACTTACTTAGTTTACGGGATGATAATTCTCCAAGGAACTTTCTTAGTGGTTTATCTTTTCGGCTTGGTCGGGGTTAGACGATTTTATTCTGGAAGCACCCGTGGATTGGTACGCAGCCCCTCATGTTTCTTTATCCTCGTTTGTATGATGCTGCGGATGAGAAGATTTTGACAGTGGCGCAGGCTGGTTATTGGGTGGGATCTGTTTGGATTTGGAATTTGGAGGGCTTATACCATGACAGGTCTGATCTGCTAATACAGGAGTGGGATGATCTGAAAAGGTTGTTGGAGCATGTGCAACCCAACTCGGACAGTGATGATACCATCTCTTGGTCGTGGAGTAGTTTTAAGCCTTTTTCTGTCGAATCCTGCTATACTAGATTCCTGAACATCGAATCCGAAACAGTTTGGAATCAGGACTCTATGCTGGCTTTAGATTTGTTATGGAAAACGTCTATTCCTTTGAAAGTGAAAGTTTTTGGTTGTCGTTTGGTGATTGATAGATTACCGACTAGAGCAAATTTACTACATCGTAACATTATCTCTAATCTTCACGATTGTGTCTGTGTGTTTTGTTTTCAAGTGTTGGAGGACGTTAACCATATTTTCTGCTGTTGCGAGAAAACTAATTTGGTGTGGAAACGAATTTTTCATTGGTTAGGCTTGAAGTGGTTTACTACCGGTGAGTGTAACACTTTCTTGTTGGAATGGTTTGTTCGGGCTTGGCGAGTTTGCTCTATTAATTCCGTGTGTTTCCTGTGGTTTTCTACTTGTTGGGCTTTATGGCATGTTAGAAATAGTATCATATTTCACAACGAGATTTTCAATTCGGAAATTATTTTCGACAGGATTGTTAACTTGTCTTGGTGGTGGTTGGCTTTGGGGGATAAAGATAAGAATAATGTAAGATGTAGTTATTATGAGTGGGTTTATCATCCTTGGGATTTCTTGGTACTGCTTGTTTGGACTGGTTTTTGTTTTTGGATTGGAGTACCCCTAGTACTCCCATCTAATATCATTTTGCTTATAAAAAAAAAAAGTAACATACATGTTTCAAATAATAGGAAAAACATATTATAAATACTATTTAAATCATCAAATACGTCAAAAAAAAATCATAAACATTCAATTACATCAGTAATCTATTATTCAATATAACAATATTCCACATAATAACACATCATATATTATTTCATATAAAATATTTCTCCATTCTTTCATATTTATAATAACAGTCACACAAATTAACATATTAAAACATGTATTCTTATAATACCTTAAATGAAATGATATATATATATATATATACTTTAACAAAATCAAGGCGACAACAAAAATCCAAAAATAGTATTCATATGTATATGATATAACATTTGATCAACCATTTAAAAATAGATATTACATAAATATCTCTATACAAACATTAAAATTGTTCTAAAATAAATCACAAAATTATATAAATAAATTAATAATAAATAAATATAATAAAGTTATACGTTATTCTATAATAAAATATTATATAAACACTTATTTTTTAGGGTTAAATAGTGTTTATCCCCCTGCCATATAGGCGTGTTTTGGTTTACCCCCTTAAGTTTTTTTTTGTGATTCCCCCCTTATAAAATCAAGATTCTGTTTGCAGAACCCCTATCCCTTGTTTGGCTGACTGGGCATGAAGAATCTGCACACGTGACATTTAGTGCCTGCTGACTGGACTTATTTTTAATTTTTTTATTTAATTTAATTTATAATTTTCATATTAATTTATAATTTATTTATTTAATTTATACGTTTTAATTTATATTTATAATTTATTTAATTATTTAATTTATAATTTATAATTTATACATTTTATTTATTAAATTTATTTATTTAATTTATAGTTTATTTATTTATTTAATTTTTTCTTTAATTAATTTTCATATTAATTTTATTTATTTAAAGTATCAAAATATTATAATTGGGCCTTCTCAAAAATTCACAAGCCTATTATCAACTTAACAAATTTTACATTTGTGCTATTGGGTTTAAGTTATATAAACCCCTAAAATATTTGTTTCCCAACCAATGTGGGACTTCTTCACTGGCAAAACAAAACAACAGCAAAAGAACTCTACCCAGCCAAAGAACTCTATTCTGGAACTAATGTCTCTTCTTGACAACGTACACTACAGTAGCCTTCAACCAATTTCTCACAAAATACAAGCTTCACATCCATCCTTCCAAAACGCATCAGCCATCTTGATTTCAACTAAAACCTGCAAAAACAACAGCAACCACTTCTTTTGAGAATTAGAGAGGATTTCATCAGCATTTAAACGGCTCATGATGAAAAGAAAAACCTTAGGCGCATGATATGATCAGGCCTGACTACCTTTTCGTATGATTTGGATTTTTGGAAAAACATGGCCATTGGTTTTAATATCTATTAATCACACATTAACTTTCCAACACAAGTCTCCAATCTAAATTAATATGGCCATGCCTTTATCAAAATGGCAAATAATGCTAAAAAAACAAACACATGGATAACAATAAATGAAAACGCAGCCGCTGCACCTATTATCTATCAATTTTAATATGCAGAAAACTTGGGTGTCAATTATTTCTGCAGATCCACTTTTGAAACTCTTAGACACAAGCAGCAGTTTGAATCAATAGAAGCAACAATTATTTGCGCATGAATTATAAGACATACTAAGACATAAACCAAACTCATCCCAGAAGATATCTCTTTTCACAGAAAATTATCCAAATCAAACGAAGGTAACTTCAAATTGTTGTTGCAATCTGTTTACTCTTGATTTGATTTCTGATCATGTGCATATCAATCACAAGCAAATAGATCTCAACAAAATCACTTAGTAATGCTCTACTAAAACATCACATCAATTAGTTTGCATTATTGATACTTGTAATGGCATATTGGTTCCAGTATATTTCCATTTCTTATGTAATGTCTGTAAGTATGGAGTGCCTTTGGTTCCAGTATATATCTAATTGTTTCATGTTTTCTACTTATAATGTTATGATGCTGCAAGTTAGAACTAGTTTGTGGTATTTTTTTTAATGCAATTAGAGCTGGAAAAGAAAATGAACTTGGCTTCCTTGTATGAAATGCCGTGAGTTAGGTTCGTTTATTCTTGTGTTAATGAATGGTTTTGTTGTCGTGGATTTGAACAAATTGAGTTATCAGATGGTGGTGTGGTGGTTGTTGCTGCGACTGAGTTGTTGTTCTTTAGGGGCTGGGAAAAGAAGAATAGTTTTAGTGCTGGTTGTGAATTTTGTTGTCATGGTGTTGTGCAAGTGAAGGTGCTAGTTCCATCATCATAAGCATAGCTATAAGGATGTTGTTCACAAGTCCCACATCGGTTGATGTTGGAATACATTGAGGCTTTATATTATAACTTGTGCATAAAATTTGCAATTAAATAGATACTTGGACCAAGAAAGCTAGGCCCAAAAGTTATTTACAATAAATATGGCCCAGTTAAAATTATTTTTAAAATAACAATATATAGTAAATGATAGATTAATATAAATAAATAGAATATTATAATATTTAAAATTATATACGAAAAAATTTAAAAATAAATAAATAGAGGGACCAAAAGTGCATTTAAGCCTACAAAATATTATACGAAAAAAAAATTAATAGAAGTAAAAAATTTTCAAAATAAATAAATAATAAAAAAATTAAATAAACGTAAATTAAAAAAATTAAAAATAAGCCCAGTCAACACACCCTGAAGTGCCACGTGTACAGATTCTCCATGTCCAGTCAGCCAAATAAGGGATAGGGGGTTCTGCAAACAGAATCTTGATTTTCCTTTTTTTTATTAGCAAGATAAATCGACCTCCATATATTATTATACTTTTTATAAAAAAAAGTTTAATTTTTTTAAAGCATCAAAATAGAACACAAATATTCTACCCACTCTAAATCCATTATCTAATTTTGGGTTGTATGGGGAAGAGCCCTTTCTAAATCCATTATCTAATTTCAAATTAACATACTACGATCACACACAAAATTAATCAAATTATTCATATTATATTATATAAATAAAAAATAAAATAGATTGACACAATAGAAAATTGTGAGTTTTACACTTTTAACCTCAACATATAGGTTATTGCTAAATAAATATTTATTCAATTATTATTCTACTAATAACATAATGCACATTGTCTGAATTAAATGGCATAAAAAATTAAAAACTAATTAATTATTAATTACAAAGACAAAATAATAATCAAACAAATAATTAAGTTTTTCATTTATGATTTTTACGTTAAATTGACTAACAAATAAATATATTAATTAATTTCTTATTAATTAATTAAAATTTTAATATATAATTCCATAAAAAGTAAATAAATAGCCAAATAAATAATAAAAGTAATCGAGAAAGGAATTTAATCTATTATCTATCTATTTCAATTCAATTGCATTAACTCTCAAAATTGTCATTTCATCACAAATTATTTACACTAACAAAAAGACATTTTAGTAATTAATTAATGTTTACTTTTTTCAATTGCATCTCCTATTACATCATGACAAGTGAAATTCATTTATCAACTTCTACCAATTAAATCACAATTAAATATTACATACATTCATTCTCACTCTTCATTCAAATATCAAATCTCTCCCACATTTCTTTTTTCCGCACTTTCTCACTTTCATTTTAATTTTTTTCTCTATTTATTTATTATCATTAAAAATACTAATAATCTATTTTTTAATTTTAATAAAATTAAAAATTTATTTATCTCACGGGTCACTATCAACACAACATTTATTTTATTTTAATCAACCATTATCTTAATTTGAGAGACAAAATTAAATATTAATTTTTTTCTTTCTCCATCTCATGATTCTTTTTTATTCTTTTTATATAATTATTTAATACAATTTAATTTATATGATTATTGTTCATTTTACAATTAAGTATATCATTTTAAATTTTGCATTTATATCTAAATACATTTTATATCGCATCAAATTTTTTTTTTGTCTTTCTTCATCTCACGAATCTTTTTTCTTTTTGCAGGATTATTTAATACAATTAAGAATGTATTATATTTCAATTTACTATTAAATAACTCAATTCAAATTTACATTTTTATATAAATACATTTTATATTGTATCAAATAAGTTTTCTATTTGATGGACAATACATATTTTATTTTAATCAATAATTACCTTAATTTGAAAGATAAAATCCAAGTTACCAAATATTAAATATTCTTTTTTTCATCTCATAAGTCCTTTTTTTCTCTTTGTATTTTAATACAATTGTAATTATATAATCATTGTTCATTTTAAAATTAATAGCTAATTTTAAATTTAGATACATATATAAATACATTATATAACATACCAAATTTATATATACATTTTAATATATTTGAAACTATATCAAATAATTTTACCCGTGCGGGAGCACGGTTATCATACTAGTTTATATTAAAATGTAATACCCCGATTTTCACCAAAACTTGCTTATTGCATTTAGAAGAAATTTGAATAAGACATTTTGATTAGTGAATAATTGAGTAAGATTAAGTTACTAATCTCATAAGTGGCATGCTTAGTAAGATAATTAATTAAGAAGGACATGTTGGCTAATTTTCCTAAGATCCGATGGCAATATGGTCTTTTCTCATAACATGTTTTATTCAAGTGTAGAATTTCCTCTCATTTTTCACATTCTACCACCTTGCTAGATCAGAGTGTAAAAAGGGGAATATGTTAGAAGTAATTCAAGTTCTCTGTCGAAGTCGAAATCAGAGTCTTTATAGGTTTTTGTTGATGTCGAATTAGTTGTAGTGTTGTGTAGTCAGCTGTATTCGACAGAGTCGAATATAGCTGTTAAGGAGTTAGTCGAAATGTTTGTTTGGGTCTGGGCTTTGATAGCCTATATAAAGGGCTTTGTAATTTGTAATTACATACAGCACACACAGTATTTAATAAAATAAAGTGTAGAAAGTTTTGAAAACCCTAATCTCCTTTTCTTCTCTCTCTCCTCCTTCTTCTTCTTTCTCTTAAACATCCATCTTTCTTGGAACATAGTTCCAACAGAATAGAGAGGAAAGGTGGAACCGTAAAAGGAAGAAAGAAAAGGAGGTGCGGACTCAAAGGTTCACCATCAACATGCATGTGCAAAGCTTTACCCATTTTTGGAGAGAGAACAAAGATTCAATTGGAAATGTAGTTTGTTTTGTTGACGTTAAAACTTATCACAATCAAAGTGATTGCGATTATATCAACAACAACACCTTTAAAAGATAGTAGAAAACAATTTCCAATCGAATTGATCAAACAACAAAGAAATTGATAAATAGCGTAATTAACAATAAAAGAAATAAAGAGATGAAGAGAGAGATACCAAGATTTATTTAGGCAAACCTCAAAAACCCAATTGTTTTATGTTGATTCTTCCACCTCTAACCCTTGATCAAAGCTTGATCAAGTGACCAACAATGTGGCTACAATCCTCCGATTATCTCGAGCACGCAACTTGTTTAAACCCAAAATTTCCCAACACAATTCACTGTCTCGTGCTAATCCCTTGCAAGGAAACCACATTGTCCGAAGGCTTTCACTCGGTCGAATCTATGTTGACGTGATCTTGTCCAAAACCTTCAAATTAACCCGATCTTTGAAGAAAACCTCACCTTGGTTTTCTTATTTGAAACACACAAAGCCCCCAACCCAATATTCATGGTTACACCAAACCTAATTGGACGTTAGCAACTCTAATCTAGATGGTCACCCAATCAAAAAATTATTGTGTGCAGTTTAATTATGTGTATGCATAGAAGAAGGTATGAAGATGATGGGAAACCTTATAATCTGATTTCGTTTAGGTTTTATTCTCTTGGAAACCTTGCCTAGAAGAAGATGCATGTATGAATATATATAGGTATATGAAGAAAATGGGCAAAGGGATGCAAGAAAAATAAGATGCAAAAATAATTTTTCAAGTTTTAACATGCATAGGTCGGACAATGAAGGTCATAGGTCGGCCTATGAAGGTGTTCAGGTCGGCCTGTGAGGCGACCTGAAATGCACCCTGTGGACAGAATCTACAGGCTTCATTCTTGGAGCGTTGGAGCCGGCTTGAAGCATGGATGTGTCGGCCTATACTAAAACTGAAGCTTCCATAGGTCGGCCTGATCACGTATATGTCGACCTATACTGTTGTTTTGACACACAAACTTGATTTTTTATGTGTAAGACTTGCCTAAAACCTATTAAAATTGTTCAAAGACTCTTTTTATGCATCCTAAGACTAAGGGCGAAAATGAACACCTAAATTTAGGTTGACATAGTCCAATATACATGAGCACTATAATAAACTACTTTATTTATTCCTTGTTTGACATCATTCAAAACCCGATTGAATTTGTAGTTGTAAATACTCAGCACTCACATACTCCCCCTTTTTGATGATGGCAATGTATATGATGTAGTCGTAGCCTGTTGCGTTTCTCTTGATACACTAAACAACTCCCCCTGACTTTATTCCTTATTCTTGATAGCCCTTTGATAGCTCCCCCTAAATGTATGCATATAACTTGCATAATCCTCATCATTATCTCATCTTTTCCCCCTTTGACAACATCAAAAAGAAAGAAAATAATCAATTCGTTAGAAGCATCATGCAGATGCTCATTACGCAAATATGAAATACCACACACAGGCAATTGCAAAGAAATGAGATACACTCACATACAACAAATATGTAAATGGCATAAGCACAATAATTAACAACATCAATATCCAAATATGTAAATGGCATAAGCACATACAACTCATTAGTCTGCATCTTGCATTATAGCATCGCCATCTGGAGCACCATGTAGATTCTCATTAGGATTCTTATCTTCCATTAGATTTTCTTCAGCTTCATCAACAGCCACGTTTGGATTATCGAATTTGAAAATCTTCCTACCATTCTTATGGAGATAGTATGCTTGACGCTCGATATCCCAGAAATAGCTCATGTTGGTGAGAATACGTTGTGAGAACTCATGAGATGAATTTGGTGATTTATAGGCGATATTTTCCACACCAATCTTGAAATGCTTTAAAATTTTTGCGATCATGGAAGGATAGCATAAGCAGGTACCTTTGTTGCAGGAACAAACAGAAAACATATGATCAACAAAGTAGTGCGACCAGCTAATTTTGACATTGTGCAGCAAGATATACCCAAGATTAATTTCCGCAAAATCAACTCTTGAAAATCCACCATTTTTCAAACATAATACATGAGAGAAAATCCACAATAATATTCGAGGTAGTATCTTTAATTGACCTGTGGTAATTGGTTCATAATAGTTTGCAACTCGAAGAACCTTAAGCATTTCTGATGAGTCCAAGCCTTTGAGGTTGGCATCAATTTTGGTAAAACTAACTTGACAGCAAGATGTTGGACAAGATGTCCTAACATGAAGAATTTACTGAAGATCAAGATGCTGGAAAAGATGTCCTATCATGATGATTCAACATCTTTGTCTTTTACTTTTCAGTTTTAAGTTTGCTATTTCTATTTCCAGGTTTCAGATTATTCTGAGACTATTTGTTTTTTTCCTAGGTGGTGTCCAAGATTGAGGAATCAGTGATTCTGAGTATAATTTGAAGATGTTGTTTCTAAGTGTGGAGACACTTTAGGAAACTTAGGATTGAAGAAACTATTTTAGAGGAGAATTAGTTGCAGATTCTGTGGAACAAAATTACTGCGTTTTGAAGCCCAAATCCAGACATGTTTGTGGTTATAAATAGGATGGATTTAACCTAGGAAATGCGTGGAAAAATACATTGGTGCCTAGTGAGTTTAGGGTTTGTATTTGTGAGCCTCTCTTGTGTCGTGTTGATACTAGAGTTGGACCGTTTACTTTGAATTGTAATTTCTATCACTACTGTGATTGAAAGGGAATTAAGAAGGGTCTCATACTTAGGAAGTGTCTTAGGTAGAAATTAAGCACGGATAGTGATTAAGTGATAAGTTGTAAACCGGAGGTGTTAAGCTTAGAATTAATACTATCTAGTGGATTTCATTCCTGGCTTGGTAGCCCCTAGACGTAGGTGTTGTTGTTCACCGAACTGGGTTAACAATCATTGTGTGTTTGTCTATTTTCTGCATTTTGCTCCTTACTGTTCTTGTGTTTGAAGCAGAGATCAAGTGTCTCGACATCTTTCAGGACATCTGAGATGTGCTACCAAAATTTCAATTGGTATCAGAGGAGGCATCCTGCTAGGCATCTGGGTGATCCAATTATGAATATTGGAAAGTGTGCATCGTGGCCTTCTTCAAGTCTATGGGTGGTAAAGCTTGGAAGTCTGTGGTCAAAGGGTGGGATCCACTAAAGGCTAAAGATAAGGATGTGAATATTACTGATCTGTTAAAGCCTGAGGAAGACTGGGATGATGAAGATGACAAGCTTGCTCAAGGTAACTCCAAGGCTTTGAATGCCTTATTCAATGGTGTTGACAAGAACATCTTCGGGTTGATAAAAAATTATACTGTTGCCAAGGATGCTTGGGAGATTTTAAATACTGCGCATGAAGGAACCTCTATAGTGAAATCTTCAAGACTTCAACTTCTCACCACCAAGTTTGAGAACTTGAGGATGAAGGAGGATGAAAGTATTCAAGACTTTCATATGAACATTGTGGATATTGCCAATACCTCAAGTGATCTTGGAGAAAAGATTCCAAAAGCCAAGTTGGGTAAAAAAATTCTAAGATCTCTTCCAAGGAATTTGATATGAAGGTGACAGCCATTGGAGAAGCCCAGGATATAAATACCATGAAGGTGGAAGAGCTCATGGGATCTCTTCAGACTTTCGAACTAGCCATCAGTGAGAAATCTGAGAAGAAGAAAAGTATAGACTTGGTGTCTAATCAAGATGAGTGTGAACCTAACTCCAATGAGGAACTGTCCAAAGCTGTGGGGCTTCTTGAAAAATAGTATAACCAACTGTTAAAAAAAACTAAACGAGAAGTCAAGATCTAATGTTAAGACTCAGTCGCCCGACATCAACAGAAGGAAGATTTTTGGAAGAAAAACCAATAGTGATAAGAAATCCAACAAGAGTAAGGGAATCAATCCAGTGTTATGAGTGCGAATGATTTGGACACACAAAAGCTGAGTGTCCTACCTTTCTCAAGAAGGAGAGGAAAGGCTTGTCTACATCTTGGTCTGAAGATGACTGATCAAGCGAAGGAGAAACTATAAAACATATATCTGCACTTACTAGAGTATATGATTCTGACAAGGAATCATATGTTGAAGATCTCACTTCTGATGAACTGGCTGCCTCTTATAAGGAGCTGTGCATCAGAAGTGCAGAAGTTTGTCAATTAGGGCAAGATCAGCAGGATCTTATTGCTCAACTCTGTGACGAAAGATTAAAGCATTTGGCCATCATTTATGATCTAGAGGATCAAGCTGTGTTGCTCAAGTCTAAACTTGACAATATGACTAAGTATATAAGAATGCTCAATAGTAGTTCAGATGTACTGGATGAAATTCTTTATTCAGGTAGAAATGCTGGAAATGTTAAAGGACCTGGTTACAATGATCAAGTTGCAAATAAAGAAAAAAGGCCTGGTGTGAACTCTGTCCAACAGAAAAGAAAGTTGGATCGAACGATGTCAAGTAAGATGTCCCAACATCGACAAAGACCTCAGAAGAACTCCTCAGGAAGAAAGAATCAAGAAAGGAAATGTCATCACTGTGGTAAGTATGGTCACATAAAGCCTTACTGCTACAAGTTGCATGGTTATCCCAAATCAGCGACTTGGCCCAGAAGGAGAAAGGATGATGCTAAAGCAAAGAAGAAGTGGATTCCTAAGAATGAAATTGTTGCTCTCATAACTCATGCCTCTCTAAGAGCCTCTACCAGAGAAGACTGGTATTTTGATAGTGGTTGTTCTAGACACATGACTGGTATCAAGAAGTTTTTAATTGATATTAAACCGTATTCCACTAGCTATGTCACCTTTGGAGATGGGTCAAAAGGTGAAATAAAAGGTGTTGGGAAGCTAGATTATATTGGGCAGGCTAGCTTGGATAAGGTGCTGTTTGTCAAAGGACTGGCGACTAATCTGATAAGTATTAGCCAATTGTGTGACCAGGGTCTCAAGGTTAACTTCTCTAAATCTGGGTGTATGGTAACAAATAATAAAGAGGAAGTTATCATGAAGGGTACCAGATCCAAGGATAATTGTTACATGTGGACTCCTCTTGAAACAAAGTGTCCTTCCACCTGCTTGATGTCAAAAAAAGATGAGGTAAAGATGTGGCATCGGAAACTTGGCCACTTACACTTGAAGGGAATAAAAAAAGTCTCGTCTAAGGAGGTTGTCGGAGGTATTCCTAATCTAAAAACGATGAAGGAATAGTAAAAAATTGAAAGTAATGTGTGTTGTTTCCTTTTTTTTAATTTTTAACTATTCACCAATTTTTTGTGTGTTAAAATATTCAAACAAATGACTATATTCCAAACACATATTTTAAGATCTTATTTTGTGAAACAAAACATTGCAATATGTTTAGAAATAAATTCCTCAATTTTGTCAACCAAAAAAATCAATATAACAATGTTTTCTTTTACCATTCAACGTTGGCATGAGGTGGAAATAAAAACAACAAAAATACGCTACATGTAATAACAAAATCGTTATGATAACACAGCAACAGGGCAAGTGGAGACACATAAGTTAAAACTGAGGCCGGTTTGGTATAAAACCATTGTAGCTTGTCACTTATTAAATTTTTTGTGACAACTGCCTATAAATGTCGCGGTCAACATTGCAAATATGAAATAAGACCAATTTTTACTCGATGGACACAACACATGTGTCACAAAATGGATAATGTCCTGAAGTGATTAACCAAATCATATGGAGTGGATAGAAAATGAGGAATGAACTCTATAATATTCTATTCCACTTTATCTATTATTTACAAATTCAAATAATAAAATCCCATTATTTATCACTGCAGTCTATCTCATTTTATCAATTCAACCATACCCATAGTCTCTCTTCAGAAATGTCTCTTAAAAAACTATAATTCAAAGCTAATGAAAAACACATTCAATATGAAGTAAAAGAACCAACATCAATAATACCTCTTACAATAAAATGATGTTTTCGCTAGCATAAATTTGACTCATTTGAAACTTTTAACCAAAAAAATTACGAAAGAAAATAAGATACGGCAGGTAAATCATGTGGAAATACACACTTTTAAATGCTTCTAAAGATAAAAGATAAAATATTGAAGACATCAAAATCAACATATTTAATAACAGGTTTATAGCCTTTAACTTCAACATCCCAATTTAGAATAGGAATCTATCTATTAGATGCCTTTCGCTTTTAACATGACCCTTTTTCTTCATCAAGATTTACCAGTCAACTTTCTCTTGAGCTTTTCTGTTTCAAGCAGAATAGCTGCTTCATTCTCCTTCCACTTCTCTAAGCGCAAAGCCTTCTCCACATAATTAATAATTTCTAAAGCGGATTGAACATGAGGCTCTAACCAATTCAGATCAAATCTATATTTCTGAAATTCCTCCCATGAAACTTTAATATCATCAGTTGGGACCTCCTCATTGATACGACTTGCTAAGTGAGCAACCTGATTGACTTGATTCTCAAATGTTGACTCACGAACAAAAAGTTCAACCCCAACAATACATACATACTTCACAACAAACCCCAATTCAGGATCATAAAGCTCATCTAATGGAATGAAAGAAGGGTAACCCCATGAAGTGTGACTTTCACTGAACTCGTTCTTATATTCTGGAATATTCATGCATCAATAGTCAATTTAGTTGTCTAAAAGAAGAACAGAAGCATTATATATATTTAGATTTGATTTAATTTATTTAAATTTATCAACAAAGGGGAAGAAAAAGTGCATTACCTCCTTGTGTGATTGTCCGGTTAGGATTGAGCTGATTGAATACAGTCAACTTAAATTTCACATCTCTATTCCAATTCTCAGATATGTTGTCAAATTTCATTTGCACAGCCTCCAAAAAAATTGCTAAGGAGTCCCCTCGTGGATACATAATAATCCTCCTAAACAAAAATAAAATCAGATGGAAACACAAAATAGTATTTAAAAATGTTAATGAAGGGCATTCTCTTCACTTCCAATAATAAATTATAATTGTAATATATGAGAATCCATTTCTTCAAAAACCATACCAAGGATAACCACCAAGGACGAAATTAGTCTCAGAGTAAATCCTCTCAGCATTCTTCAATTGAGTGAAGTTTGTAATCTTCCACGTGAATTTCTCAAATATCTTGACATTCGATTCTTATTGTTTCATTTCTACAACAACACACAAATGAAGAAAGAAATTCAAATTAAAATTTATTTATGTAGTAAAGCAATATCAATTGTAAGGACAATACACAAAGAAAGTTCATAATTTACACAAGAAATAAAGTTACAAAAAAGCTTGTACCCCTCAAACATAAGAATAAGTTCAATATTCGTAATTGCAGCCATTCACACAGGCACAGCTACTTAAATAAATGTATTATGTGTTTGCAGACGTAAGAAGCAGCTGAAGGGGTAAGGTTACACAACAGTTATTGGCAAGAGTGACTTTACAACTTACAAAAAAGAGTATGAGAGGGTCATCGGTAATGCATCACCATTTTAATTTAATTAATGCATTTAATATTTTTTTTAGATGTGCATAAAACAAAAAATTCTTTTTTTTTTTTAATTACTACGTATTATTTTTAATGAAAGTCCAAATGTTTTTATAATGAAATTAGATACAATATAAAAAAGACGGTTTAAAATAAAAATTTAATTTAAATAACTTTTTTTATATTTTTGATGTTTTATTAAGGTTTTAATGCAGAAATCTAATTGACAAAGACACTCTCTAAAGGGATGTACGTGACTCAGTTTGAGTTGGGTTTAGGTTTAGGCAAACCTAATACCCATCCAATTCTTATATGATATTCTGATTTGGGTGATGTAAAACATCATCGTTACATTAATTGATTGTTGGAGCAAATCCACTTATTTTTTAATTGAGTTGGGTTGGGTAGTGGTTGTTCAAATAATTTTTTTATTAATATTAAATAATTAAATAGAGTCATCGTATTTTTTTTATAAAAATTAATCAACATTTTTATCTTTTTAAAAAAGCTAAGAGATTAAAGGTAGTGTACTATCAGTATAAACTAATTATACATTATCATCCAATAGAATTATAACATTTTGTCATGTCATATCACTATTTTAAAATTGAACATTTGACTTGACGGAATACACATACTTGATTGGTTGACAGTGTAAAAATATTTTACTTGGTCAGTATATTTTTTTTCTCAAAAATTAAAACACTTATTTTTACTATCTTTTAGCATCATAAAATATTAAATGATAACATCAAGTGATAAAAATTATCGACATAAAATAGTAGCAACAAACTAAAATTGCATGACATAAAATTGTATTAGCATCAAAATAACTAAATAATTAAACATTCAAAATTAGTTAAAGTTATAGCTCACCAAATAGCAGTAAATATTAAGAGAATAAAATTGCAACTAAATAAAATTTATCAAAATCATTAAAATTGTAAGAATAAATATATGATAGGCAATGCTAACTTCTGCCCCTAGGGCACAAGTTAAGTAATCCACTTGTAAGGGTTGGAAAATCCCTGTTTCTCCCATTAATACAAATAACTTATCAAAAAAAAAATCTACTTGTACAAATTTTGTATTGGAAAAAACAATTAAACAATTAATTTTATATTTTTTTTTACGATTAATGCATAATTTTCAAGATAACATTTCTTTATTTACTACTTCCATTCCTTTTTAAATATTATTTTTTACTTTTTACACATACTAAGAAAGTTAATCATCTAATATCTAACTATTTAAAATGAACTTTCTTAATTAACCATAATACCCTTCCACTATATTCCTAATTAAATTAGATTATAAGGGTAATTAGGACTTAAACCAATATTCCTTGATTATTAGCCATTTCACGTTCATCCGCGCCTTCGAGTTGACGTGTGAGTTCCTGAAGATAGGAGCCACGCTGCCTTTGTTCTTCACCATCTTCCATCTTCGGCGGCAGGTTATGTGGAAAAGATACGGCTGAGTGTCGTTGAAGCAGCCCCGTAAGTTGTTCAAGCCCTTCTCGGAGTCAATCCGGACATTTAAAGAAAGGTTCTATATCATAGAGCCTGTGTCGGAGAAGGCCCAGGACAGCACGTATGTCTGGGCGGTGTCCCTTGACGAGAATGGTAATGACATGCGCGACGAGAACGGGAAGTTGATCGGGGACAGAGAGTTCAAGTTTTCTTTTCACTAGAGTGCTGGCCACTTTTCTAAGGAGCCAAACGAATACGTTGCTCAGCCGCACATGCTGGACGGGCAGGATTTGGCCGGCTACGATAAGCTAGTGAACTATGTTAACTCTTTCCAGCTTGCTGAATGCTGGACGAAGAAGGGGTCCCCGATTTTTGAGGAGGATGGTAGCCAGCGGGTGGAGTATCGTTTCATCAACACAAAGGCGCTTTTGGAGTGCAAGACTCCTGCGGATGCTTATAAGTTGCTCGGTAGTCTTAGCTATTTGACTTGTCCGATATATTTTTCCTTCGGCGTCTAATATATTTGCTGTGTTTTTGCAGGTGAGGTGCCTTCCGCTCATGAACGAATGGTAAAGAATGTTATCGCGAGGAACAAGCCCGGGGTGGCTGCTCCAAAGACTCGATTTGCCCAGCGTGTTCCTCCTCCTCAACCTGCTGTGGGGAGCTCTTCGCCTACTCCTGCCCAGGGGCCCCCCTTGCCTCTGGCCTCAAGGTTCAAGCAGTCCAGGGCTAATGACACAGTAGACCTCAGCTGGGCATCATAGAAAGGGAAGTTCAAGCTTCTTCCTTGTATTCTTGATAGAAAATTCTTCCAGGGGACGTCCCTGGTTGTACCGCGGGCAGAGTCTCTCCAACTGGAGGGCATGGACCGCCCGACAAAAGGGCGTTGGTGGCGCAGGATGCCTCTGCGCTGGTCAGAGTTCAGGAAATGGCGGCGATCTATGCCGAGGGGGATTCTTCGATTGAGTCCGAACTCAAAGCTGCTCGGGCTACCATAGCATCTCTGGAAGAGACGGCGAGGAAGGCCAAGGAAGAAGCCAAGAGTGCTGGTGATGCCCAGAAGAAGGCAAACGAGGAGGCTTCCAGGTTGAGGGAGGAGAATGCCTTGCTGGCGGCAGAGAAAAAGGCAGCCGAGGAGCTGATCGAGCAGCTAAGGTCAGCAAGTGCTCTGGCCGAGGATGAACCTGAAGACGTAAGGGCGGTGAGGACGAGGGCCGAGCTTGTTGCTCGTATGTTGAAGGCTGAGGACGATGTCATTGCCATCGGAGAAGAGTCGTTCAAGAATGTCGTGGCCCAACTACAGCTGGTCAATCCTGGGGTTCAGATCTCCACAGAGGTTACTAACTATTTGGCTCATGTCGAAGATGGCAAGATAGTCAGTCCGGACTACTTCCTTGTTGGCGACGAGCATGCCCAAATTCTGAACGAGGGGACCCAGGGGACCGAGCCTAACACCGAGCAACCTGAGCGGATGGGGGAGTGATTGGGTTTTAATCTTGTTGGAATTTATCCGGCCTGCGTGCCGTGTTTTTTGATGTATCTTATTTTCTTTTGGGGGCACGCCCCCTTGTTTTGTATCATGCACAGCTTGTGGCCCCTGTGGTCACTTTTAACTTAATTATGCATGTGTCTGGTCATCATGGCCGGCTTTGTATGTTTGTGCATGCTTTTATCGCTTATTTTTTCTAAGTGTTGTACTGTTGCTCGATGAGACTTTTACCCCGTACGGGAATCGTTTAGTTTATCTTAAGATTTGGGGAGTTGCTCGACATAGACGTGTTCGACAGTGAGGGGTACCGGTCGAACGGCCAGGGAATATTCGAGCGAGAAAGCAAAGCTCAGGTCGCGTTTGAGGCCTGAGTTCGCGGCGTGAACCTCCCATCGCGAGCTGGGTGTTCTGCCTATCGTGGTACTTTGGCGACGGCGGTGCTCGATTGAGGGACCGCTGTCGGGCAGGGACCTGGCTCGTTCTTGATCAGGGTTCTGCCTCAATTGACATGCGACGCTTGTACCTAGGCGTGCATCGTGGTCGGTAGGTGACGTTCGTCGTTTTGATGAGGCAAACCAATGGATAAGGTTTTAGCTATAGTATTGCTTTAGCTTTTCGGCGTTCCATGGTCGAGCAAGTTCTTCCCCGTTGAGATGTTCTAGGTAGTAGGCCCCATTCTCCGATTTTTCCCGGACACGATAGGGTCCTTCCCAGTTAGCGGCTAGTTTGCCCTCGCGAGAGTCTTTATGGTTTCTTCTCAGGACGAGGCTGCCCACTTCGAACTCTCGTCGTATGACTTTGGCGTTGTGTCGCATGGCAATTTTTTGTTTTAGGGAAGCTTCGCGGAGGTCTGCCCCTGACCGTACTTCCTCGACGAGGTCGAGCTCTTCTCTTAGCGCCTCGTCGTTCATTTCCTCGTCCAAGGGTGATTCGGTCCGCCTGGAGGGTATATGTATTTCTATGGGGATGACGGCTTCGGTCCCATATGCCAGGCGAAAAGGAGTTTCCCCGGTTGAAGAGTGTGGAGTTGTGCGGTATGCCCACAGGACGCTGTGGAGTTCTTCGACCCAAGCTTTCTTCGTTTTGTCTAGCCTTCGCTTGAGGCCTCGAAGGATGAATCGGTTTGCCGCTTCGGCTTGCCCGTTGGGCGACGAAATCTTGGAACTTCCTGTCCGTGAACTGCGTCCCATTGTCCATGACTATTGCCTGGGGGATGCCAAAACGTGCCAGGATGTTTCGTTTGTAGAAACGCAGTATATTAAGGGTTGTTATCTTGGCTAGAGCCTCTGCCTCTATCCATTTTGTGAAGTAATCAACGCCTACAATTAAATATTTGTTCTGGTTTGATCCCACTTCGAATGGTCCCAGGATATCCAGGCCCCACCAGGCGAATGGCTATGGGGAGGACATGGCCTTGAGCTCGTTAGGTGGAGCTAGGTGCATGTCCCCGTGTCGTTGGCATTTATCGCACTTCTTCACGTGCTCTTTAGCATCTTGCTGCATGGTCAACCAGTAGTACCCTGCCCGAAGGGCTTTCCGGGCTAGGGACCTTCCACCGAGATGTTGGGCGTTGATTCCTTCGAGAATTTTGCGCAGGATGTGGGTGACCATCTCTTCCTCAACACACTTGAGTAGTGGGATGGAGAACCCTCGCCTGTAGAGTTTATCTTCGACTAGGACATAAGAGCAGGCCCTGCGCCTGACTATGCTGGCCTCTCTAGGGTCAGACGGAAGTTCGTTCTTAGCGAGGTAGTTGTAAACAGGGGTCATCCAGCAGTTGCTGTCGCCGATCATCTGTACGTCGAGGGTCGGGGAAGTTTTCTCGATACTGGGTCGAGGAAGTACCTCCTGTATGACAGACTTGTTTCCGCCTTTCTTCTTCGTGCTCGCCAATTTAAACAAAACGTCTGCCCTGACGTTGTGTTCGCGGGGAACATGCTTCACCTCTACCGCAGTGAACTTCGTCATCTTCTCCTTGGCTAGAGCTAAGTATTCGGATAGGTTGTCGTTCTTGGCCTGACATTCTCCTCGAACTTGGAGAGCCACGAGTTATGAATCCGTCCATATGACGACCTCCTCTGCTTTGAGATCTTCGGCCAGACATAATCCAACGAGGAAGGCTTCGTACTCAGCTTGGTTATTAGAGGTGAGGAAGGATAAGGTGAGCGATATCTCTACGATGATTCCCTCGTCGTTTTCTAATATGATGCATGCCCCGCTTCCTGTCGAGCTGGAAGCCCCGTCTATGAAAATGGTCCACTTGCGGGCCCCGCAGACGGGGGAGTCCGCGAATGCCATTTCGGCGACGAAGTCGGCCAAAGCTTGGGCTTTGAGGGATTCTCTACTTTCATACTGAATTTCAAATTCAGACAGCTCTAGCGACCATTTGAGCATTCTGCCGGCCATGTCTGGCCGTCCAAGCAGCTGCTTTACTGGTTGATCTGTCCAGACCACGATCGTGTGGGCCAGGAAGTAGTGTCTCAGTCTTCTAGCGGCGTTGATGAGGGCCAATGCCACCTTCTCGATCTACTAATACCTCAGTTCTGGTCCCTGCAGTGCTTTGCTGGTGAAGTATTTGGGCTTTTGCCCGTTAGGTGTTTCGCGGATAAGAGCGGCGCTCACTGCCTCAGTCGCTACGGCGAGATACAAATATAGAGTCTCGCCGTTGTCTGGGCGAGAGAGGACTGGTGGCTCTGAGAGTGCCTGTTTCAGATGGAGGAGAGCCTAGTCGCATTCCTCCGTCCATTCAAACGCTGCCTCCTTGCGGAGGAGTTTGAAGAAGGGTAGGGCGTGTTGGGCAGATTTGGCCACGAAGCGGGATACAAATGCGAGCATCCCATTGAGGGACTGGATGGATTTCTTCGATTTAGGCGTTGGAAACTCGGAGAATGCCCTGTGTTTGTTGGGGTTGGCCTCGATTCCTCGTTCTGTTAGGTAGAAACCGAGGAATTTGCCTGCCCGGACATCGAACGTGCACTTCTCCGGGTTGAAATGCATCTGGTATTTCCTGGCCTGTTCGAAGACCTTTTTCAAATGGGTTGTATGATCGGTTTCCTCGTGGGAGTTTACGATCATGTCGTCCATATAGACTTCGAGCATGTCGCCTATTTCTCCCCGAAAGACCTTGTTCATCATCCTCTGATAGGTCGCACCAGCGTTTTTCAGGCCGAAGGGCATTACGTTGTAGTAATAGTTGCCCGATTTGGTCATGAAGGCAGTGTATTTTTTATCGCACATTGACATTGGTATTTGATTATAGCCCGAGTAGGCGTCCATGAATGATAGTAGTTTAAAACCGGTAAAGTTATCAACAAGTTTATCAATATTGGGGAAGGGGTAGGCATCCTTCGGGCATGCCTTGTTAAGATCAGTATAGTCAATACACATTCGCCATTTGCCATTGGCTTCCGAGAAAATTTTTGCCTCGAGGAGGTCTTTTACAGCTTTTTCTGCAGCCTCCGCTTTCTCTGGAGATTGCTTTCTCCTATGTTGTGTTACTGCTTTGACGGCTGGGTCAATCGTGAGTTGATGGCAGGCGACAGATGGGTCCAAGTCTGGCATCTCTGCAGCGCTCCAGGCGAACAAGTCAGCGTTCCCACAGAGGCAGGGTTTGAGTTATTTCCTTGCGATGTCGGGGAGATCCGCTCCAATCTTCACTCCTCGTTGAGGGTCGTCGCCGAACAGGACGAGCTCGAAGTCGCCATCCGGGATGGGGTGCATCGTATGGGAGCTGCTGATGGTCGAGGCAGATGAGCTGCTCGAGGCTGCTTGGTCCTCCTTCTGGTTCTCTTCGGGGAAGCGGTTGTCGAGGTCGATGGAGTCGACTTGAGGCAGTGGCTTGGCTTCCTCTGGGCTGCTGGGCAAGGCTGGCTTGTTGGATGCCTTTGGCTTGGACGCCATGGCGTTGAGTCCCTTCGTGGCTTCTTCGAAGCATCGTCGTGCGACTTCAATGTCGCCGTGCAGGGTGGCGACCATTCCCTTTGAAGTGTAGTACTTCATTTTGAGATGGACGGTTGAAGGTACAGCTACCAACTCGTCCAAGGTTGGTCTCCCGAAGATGCACTGGTACAGAGACGGGCAGTGAATTACCAAAAACTGCACTTTAATGGATCTGGCTGTCTCCGTGGATCCAAAGGTTACGATCAGTTTGACGTATCCCCAGGGTTTTGTCACCGACCCATTGAATCCTTGCAAGTCGGAACCCACATAGGGAGTGAGATGTGACTCGTCCAGCTGGAGCATTGAAAATAGTTGGGAGTACATAATATCGACCGAGCTGCCTTGGTCGACGAAAATCCTACGAATGTCAAAGTTCGCCATCTGAGCTCTGACGAGCAGGGGAATGCTCGAGTTTGGAGATCCTCCAAGGAGCTCTTCTCGGTAGAAGGAGATGGGGATAAAGCCCTTCTGGACTCGGTCGAGTGTGGTCACCTTGCTGGAGCTCGTGCTAATCAGGTGCTTGAACTTCCTTTTCACGGAGCCCCATGACGTTATTGAAGCCTCCTCCCGAAATGACCATAGCGGAGGGGAACGTCTCCCACGGGTTGTGGGCCACAAAGTAAGCGAGAGAGCTGAGCTCAACTGGGACGTAGAAATATTCTGGTCGCGATATGGACATGGCGACTTAGAGGTTGGCCTCTTCTGAGGAAGGGACCTCTTCCTCTACCTTCTTCTACTCCTGGGCGTCTTGCCGGGGAGCATCTTTCTTTTTTGCGAACTATTTCAGGTGGCCATCCTTGATCAGTATTTCGATAGCATCCTTCAAATGGATGCAGTCTTCGGTGGTGTGGTTGTGACTCTTATGGAAACGACAGTACTTTTATTTGTTGGCGTTGGGCTTGACCGGCATTTGTTTGGGGAAGCGGACCCCTGCCTGTTTGAATTTCGAATTTGCGCATTCGGACAGTATCTTTTCCCTGGAGACAGTCAAGGGGGTGTAGTCGTGAAATCGGCCGAAAGGTCCCTTGATATCCCTGGAGTCCCGAAGACAGTCTTCGCGCTTCCGTTCTCTTCGACGAGATGTCGAGGGCTCTTCGCCTTCGGAGGCCCGGGCGTTCTCCTGGTTGCGGGAGGCTCGGAGGAAGTTGGCCACTTCATCTTCCTCGTACTGAATGTACGACTGTGCCATGAGGAGGAAGGCGTCAAGGTTCCTCGAAGGTGCGAGGCCGACAACTTTAGAAAACTCTGAGTGCGGACGGAGTACCTGTTTGAGCAGAAATTTTTTCATGTCATCTGTGGTGGGGACTTGCAATGCTTCTTTGTTAAACCTCTCGATGTATGCCCGGAGAGGTTCATCCTTCCCTTGGATTATGGCCCCAAGGGAGGCTTCACTCTTGGGATGGCTGCTTCCACGAAGTGAAGGACTCTTTGGGTAGCTGTTTATACCAAGTCATTGCTCCTTTTCGGAGCGTGGTCAGGAACAGACGACACTTGATGGCGCCCCGGACGCCACGGTAATCCCACAGCACATCGATGTTTTCGATGTGCTCATTGGGGTCAGCTGTTCCGTCGTACGTGCCCGATGCTGGGGACTTCTCCAAGCCTTTAAGGAGGCGTGTTGCCAAGATTTCTTGGGACAATTGGCCGTGAGGCTCATCGTCGCTGCTGGAACTAGTTTGCAAAGGGGACCGGACGACTCGCTCGTGATGGCGACTTCTTCGGGGTGAAGGTGTACGGGCCTGGCATTTTGACCTGACCGGGGGTGATTGTTTGTCTCTCCGGGTTCTTTTGTGATCGGGAGAGTGTTGGTTTCACGGGGAAACATGATCGCGTTTCCGGACAGCATGAGATTCTGGTTCTTGGCGCAGCCTACGGTCGACTTCTCGCCAGGGTTGCAGGCTCTTGGATCGTCGATGGTTTTTCCTCGGAGAGGGATCTTTGACGAGCAGATTCCTCCAATGCCCCAATCTTTTCGTTTTGCTGAAGGATCAGGAGGTTGGTCTTGTTGATCGCTTCAAGAAAGGGCACCACGACCGGGTCGGCTTTGGGTGGAGCTAGAACGGGCTGGATGGCCAGCAAGGACTGACCGTTGTCACGGTCAGCAGGAGTAGGAGAAGGAGAGGCGGTAGCCCCGTCTCTCAGGGGACGAGCGTCTCCTCCAAGGAGGGATGAGGAACCGTCAACATCAGTCTTGTTGACGGGAAGGACAGAAAGATGGAGAGCACCTTTGACGTGATCTTAAGAGGCCATGATGGTAATCTTGGACGAAAGTGTTTTGGTCTTAGTATCTGAGGTGGATGTTAAAACGGGGAGAATAGTTTCCCACAGACGGCGCCACTGATCGTGAAGGCTTTATCAGATCCTGTGATGGGCCACCAAAAACGTCCGTGATGCTGGGTGTGAGATGAGGAGGAATGGGTGTACCTACAAGGCACTCTGACGCTCAAGTAAGAAAAGGTCAGAGAAAAGGGCAAGTACAAAGTATGAGTTCTTAGGATGATTATTGGATACCCGACCCTCTCAAGTGAGAGAGTTTATATAGTGCCCCCAGCACGTGGCCAACGGTCCTACTTTCGGGGCGAAATAACTGTTTTCCCGAAGAATAGGTAACTGCCCAAAACTAGGCGTTATGTCGGGAAGGGTGCCCAAAACTAGCCGTTATGTCGGGCAAAGGCGTAGTTTCGGGCACATGCCCATAGCTGTCCTGGGATTGACGAAGTCGTGCGAGACGGGCAGCAGTAACGGGGATGAGCGATGTAACCCTTGCCCGGTTGGAGGGCAGAAAGGTAAACATTGCCCTTCGTGGTTTGGGCTTAGACAATTGGGCCGTTCTGGGAGCAGAAGGGAATTGGGCCATGCCTAGTCATTGGTCCAGTCCAGAACAAAAGAAATATACAATATTGATCACATACAACAAAATCATAAGATCTCACATTGAGAGCTTTTCTATTTCCTCCTAGACATTACCTCCAACCTTTACAAAAAATCGGTTGGGTGCTTCAACCACTTATAATAGGTACAAAAAAATGGATTAGTACAAGAGTTAGTAGTCCATAACCATGCAAAGTATTTGCTTCTGTCAACAACCTCCTCCAGACCAAAAGGTCGGCCATTATAACATATTTGATTTTGCATCCACCATATATTCCAACATATGCAGAACCATATTATATTTGCCATATTTTTCGTTGTTCTTCCTTTCATATTGACAAACCATTTCAATAAATGCTCGTTACAATTGATTCGTACCAACCTATCCGTCCTAACCCAATCACAAGTGTGATCCCACACCTGACCAGTTATTGCACAGTTGAAGAAAATATGGTCTACAAATTCTACTTCCAAAGAACAAAACATACACACAGTATCATTGGGATGGGATATTACCTCCCTAGCAGCAAGATTTGCTTTTGTTGGCAATCCATTCAAAATCAGTCGTCACGCAAACAGTTTTACTTTCAGTGGGATCGATGAATGCCACACTATATCTAGGGATGTCTTAGAAATAATATATATCTGATCGACACTATTGACTGTAATTGCTTATGAATATAACGATTTAACAGAAAAACTATTATCATCAGATGCTGCCCATAATAATGTATCATATACATCTACTGTTGGCTTGATATCATTTAACAGCAACTATAACTTAGTAAGTTGTTGTAATACAATCTCCCCCACATTCTGAACCTCAACTCCTACAACCAGATCCAATCAACATCACTCCATACATTATGCACAACCACATAACCGTTTTTCCTTGTTGCACACTGATACAAGTATGGAAACATGCTGACCATGGGTGTTGCTGTAAGCCACCTCGAATGCCAGAACAAAATATGGTTTCCATTACCAACTTTACAATTAACTTGATTTAAGAAGGAATCAGCCTTTGTTGAATTCCCCAACTTTACCAAATCTCTCCACCATAGAGATTGATGTTTTGTTTGAGATGATACCTGCATCAACAGAAATATTTCATCACAGTTTCCATATTTATGGGTTAATAATGGTTTCCTTAATGCCTCATTTTCATGGATTATTCTCCAAATCCTTTTGCACACAAAAGCTTCATTGAACAAGGTTATATCTTTGACCCCTAGTCCACCCAATTCCTCGGGCTTGCATATCTTTCTCCAACTAATCCAGTTCACAGATTTCTTATCATTACATCCTTCCCACAAAAACCTTCTCTGAATTATCTTTATCTCCTTTAGCACACTAATTGGAGCCTTAAAGAAAGACGGGTGGTGGATTGGCATGTGTAACACCCCAAAATTTGCCCTACCGTTTTCTGGCTTATGTTTCTTTCTCATTTTTGCATCATTAGGTCATAGCTTTGCATTAATCATCTGCATTGGTTCTTAAGACGTGGGATCATGGTTCTCCTAGGGTTTCTCATTTTTAGAGGATTCATCAAAGGCGTTGGGTCAGAGGTTCATTGGTGCGTATCAGGGTTATCAAGCAGTGGTTTGTGTGAGGTGTGGGTTCAGAAAGTAAGGATTCACTTGATCAAAGATTTAGAAGATGTTTGATTTAGACGATTTGTTTCAATGGCCAGATTGTTCAGTGGTAGCTGTGACCATTTTGTCAGAGGCTTGTGGAAAGTTGGTGATTGGTTTTGAATTTAGTTGGTTATCCATTTTCTATCCATATCCAAACTCATTGTTTTTAATCCATCAACCATTTTCTTTTTTATCCACTTAACTTTTCTTTTATTCATAAACCTTTTCTACTTTCTAAATCCATTTTATCATATCCACATTTCCAAATATCCATTCACATGTCCAAAACCACTCTTTTTAGTTCATATCCATTTCATTTTAATACCCATTATTCATTTCCATTATCCAATTGTTAATATCCATTTTCATTTAAATTCCAAATATCCATATCCGTTCATTTTTCTTTAACCCATTTTTAATTTCTTTCTTTTAATATCCAACCCATTCATCTATTTTTAATCCAATTTAACCCATAACCATTTCGATACCATTTCCATTAATTCCAAATTACATTTATAATCTACATTTCTATCCATATCTAATAAATAAGCTACTTTAAAATTCTAACCCATTCTATCCAAAACCATAATCCATCTTCAATTTGAAAGTCCATGTTACAAGTGTGTCTCAACTTATAAAGGGTAGAAGACGTAATTGGTGATGTTGTTGGAAACTAGTTTTCTCAATAAAACTGGCGTGCAACACCATTTAATCTTCATTGATTGGTTGAAAAAATAAGAAGCTAGTTGAAACAATGGGGCCTACTACTGAACCTCATACTCGGGGCCTTCAGGATGGTATGTTCTTGTGGAAGTTCTTCATATTCACCGCCCATAGCGCAGGAAAAATAATACATATCACAAAATGTACATGGCAGTTTAATTTTCAGAAGAAAAGTGATAGCAAGAAATTCATTCACAAAAGAGAAGCACATGACATGGAAAGTTAGATAAAAGAAGAAATTTCACAACAGGTGGAAAATGATACATAACAGTCCATCACACGTACACAAATTAAAAAGAAAAATCATTTCCAAACACGTACAAAACTCGTGAGCCATGATACAAATCACGCTCAACAAAATTCAAAATGGCCAAACGAGTGACAACCGCGTGACATTTCTTTCACAGCCAACACACAAATTTCTAACAGAATTTCACCTCAAAAACCGATTCTACCCCTGAGTCATGCTATAAAAGAAAAGCAGCTGCAGCATTTGAGGGATTCGAGCCTCTTCATTTTCTTCACCCTGATCTCACTCTTCGATTTCACAAACTAGCCAAGAGAATTGCTGCAGAACCACCAGTTTTGCAAATTTCTGCAAATCCTGCAGGAATCACACCATAACACTTCATCACCATTTCAAATTTCCATCAAATCTCCATCACCAATCTCTAAAAAACCTTCATCACCTTCAATTCACAAAACCTGCAACAAATCCACAGTGCAACTCCAAGTAACATGATTCAACATTTGTTACCACAACATTTCAAATTCACAGAAGGAGTAGAAGAGAGGGAATGGCGGAATCGGAACGTAACGAGAAAATGCGGTAAATCAAAGTTTAAGCGCACACACCTGAGGAAGCTTTAAGGCGAAGAGAAACCGCGAGTTGCTGAATAAAGAAGAGAGGAATTCAGAGCTTTCGGACTTTCCAGCTTTGGCAACGCCGTCGAAGACCCAGCGGAGGAACTCCGTTAGGTAAAGTTCTCGATGCTCTGAACTTAGTAGCTGCTTGTAATTTTGTTTAAACCGTTAAATTTGCATTGCTTCTGTGCTCTTTATTTAATCTCGATCATTCCCGTCTCTGTTGTTGGCATTGAATTTTGTCCGTCTGAGCTTTGTTTGAGGGTTTCTTTGGTGGTCGATCCCGTTGCGTAGCCAAGGTTTTGGACGATTTGATACCGGATTTGGAGAGAGGAAGAGAAGGTGAGGGGTTTGGGTTGGAGCTCTGGTGTGTTGAGATAGCTCCGACGGGGACGACGGTGACCTCCGTCGCGGGGTCGTCTTCTCCGGCATGTTGATGGCCTCTGACGAACGGATTTGAATGACGAAGAAACAAGGCAGAGGGAGCTGCCGGCGGCGCATTTGGAGAAGAGAGTGAGAGGCGTTGGTTTTTTGCTGAAGGACTTTTAGGTTATATCAAAACCTATTTGTTTCAAGTTTGAACCGTGTTTTTTTTTCTTAAGCCTAATTATTTTCTGTGCTACACCCCTAATCCATTCGTACACCTCCCTGACCTTGCTCCAATCCCATTCGCCTGAAGATCCTCTACACTCCCAGAAGTAATTTTCGCACCTCCCCTCCTTGGTTTGTGAATGAGATTTTTGGGCCTCAGATTGTTAAAGCCCACACGCTGGCCTTCTAATCACACCAACCTGAGCTGCCTCTGCACCCCTTTGTTTTAATTGTTTTATTTTGGTTTTTAGTTAGTAAATTTAGGATAATTAGAGTTTATTAGTTTTTTAGAAATTAATTTGTTTTAATTAGTTTGTTTAGAAATTAATTTTAGAATTAATTTTCTTTAGAATTAGTTTTTTAGTTAGAATTAACTTGATTTAGTTTTAGGTCTAATTCTTTAGAATTAGTTACTAATCTTGATTAACTCTTAATCTTAGGATATTGTTGACTAATTTTTAATCTTGCTTTTAATTAGCATTTTAATTCTAATTTTGACTTAGATTAATTTCTGATTAAATACTTGACTTTCCTCTTGCTTGACTTTCTTTTGTGATTGCGATGCTTTGTGTTTACTTGTTGATTACTCTGTATTCACATGCTCCCTTAAGGCTCCTAGTCCGACTTAATTTCTGATTAAGCTCGGAGTAGGATAGACATTAGGCTCTCAATCCAAGCATGCTAACATTAGGTAGAATTCCCTCCTAATCCTGACCTTAGGGCCATTTTGCATGATCTTGAAAGCATGTTTAATGATGTGATTTGGACATTTATGATATGATGTGCTTGCTGCCATTGTTTGTATCTCATTCTTATCCTTCTCTTTCTTTTTCTTCTCTTTCACTCTTTTCATCCCTTGAGTCTCAAGACTTGTTTAAGTCTTGGATTCTCTCCCGTTAGAGCTACCTAGTCCAACTTAATTTTTGATTAAGCTTGGAGTAGGATTAGCATTAGGTTTTAGGTAGTCGTCTCTCCTAAACCTCACTAACCATAGGACATCCATGCATGATAACATTAGGACTCTTAGTTCCCCTTTAGAGTTTCCTTTGTGTCGTCTCTCTTCTCATCTCGAAACTTCTTCAAAACACTTAATAAAAGTTAACGTGTATTGAGCTTGAGCCTTCTATGTGGGAAGTGGGGAACGAGGGGCTTCCTATCATTCTTCTAGGATACTTAGTGTACGTCCTGTTGGGGATGATGCGCGAAGTATTCGTTCCTACGAAGACTTTGGTGCAATGCAAGTTATGAACTAACTTAAAACACTTCTGTCTAAAAAACTCAAACAAACACTAACGTCTTTCCTTCGGGAATTCTTTTCTCATCTCACTCACTCTCGGCGTACGAACGTGCTTCTACTCGTTCTCTTGCAAGACGGTAACGCACTCGATTCAGCGAGCCTGCAACACCTGAGCTAGAACGTAAGCGTTCCCTAAAAAACACAATCCACCCTTAGAGAGGGGAACTACGTCGCTCTGATTCTCGCGTGCGAGCGAGATACGTAGGCAGGAGATCGTGCGAGATCTCTCCGAGCACAACCTTTCTTTATCACCTCTTTGTCTCCTTCCGACCTCGTTTGGTCGAACTACGTCTGCTCTGATTCCTCTTTCTCATCCGATTGAGGATACGTAGGCACGAGATGCGATATCTCGACGAGCAACCTCCCCCCCGCAGTTCCCGTCCGAACTACGTTGACTCTGACTTTCCCATTGCACGAGGGAATACGTAGGCCTAGGACAACGATACCGTCCTATCGAGTCACTTCCTTTTCTTTTCTTCTTCGTTTCTCCGTTCTTTCTGTTCTCGTTTCTTCTCCGGTCCAGTAGCAGTGGAGTTCCAGACGACGACACCCTTTGATGCAGACAGCAAGCGTGGATCCCATCGAGTACGATGGACGTGTTGGGTGCTAACACCTTCCCTTCGCGTAACCGACTCCCGTACCCGTTCTCTTGGTCGCGTGACCATGCTCTTTCCCTTCTTTCAGGTTTACGCAGTGTTTCCTTTCCCTCTCTTGGGATAAATACACTTTGCTGGCGACTCTGTGTTCTTTTGCGCCACTCTCGCGTTTGTACCGTTGGATGCGAATCTTTCGGGAGCGACATCATGCTAGTAAGGACATAATTTATCAATGTTACACGACCTCTAATTGACAAAAAATTGCCTTGCCACGATGTTAATCTGGCCTTGAGACAATCCAATACAGGTTTCCAAAAACCTAGTCTTCTATGGATGCCTCCCACCTGCAATCCAAAAAAACGAAATGGCAAGAGGCCATATTTGCAAGCTATAGATTGTGTTGCTGCCTGCAAGAAACTGTTATCCACACCAACAATAATATTTTCAACTCTAACATTATTTGATGCAAACCAAAAGCATGATATTATACAGAAATAAACATAATCTTATGTTTTGATTCTAAACAGTAAACTAATCTCTCATCAAATCCAACTTAATTACAACTTCCTTGCAAAAGTTTATGTTTGGTGCAGAAGTTTATGTTTATAAGTCAACACATGAGAAACCAGTAAATCAATCAACTACCATATCAACAGCTTCCTTAAGATCAAAGCTAGAGGAAGGTGAGCTTATGGATTTCAAGGGTTTAGGACAAATAGAAAAAAATTGTTCCATTACTAGAGCAAGCATGTTTTATGCATCATTCACTTATTGTATGTCAGCAAAAAAGAAGTCGTAAGTTTAGGGAATGGGCATTCAGTGCTTTAGGCAGAGTACTTTGTTTCCTTAAGACAAAAAAGGTGAAAGAGATGAATGACAGTGCTTGCAAGAATCTTCAAATTTTTACTGGGAGGAACTTGAGCACTTTGGTTTCAATTTGACATGGCTTGAGCCTCATGTTCAATCAGCTTTAAGTATCAAAAGTTAAATTTAAGGAAGTAGAAAAGCTAAAGGATAATGTGGTAGCTCTAGAGTTGGAAATGCAAATTCTTAAGGCAAAGATGGCTACTGCAAGAGACTTGTTGGAAGCACCAGACTTGGAACATATGATAGATTTGGATGTTGAACTAGGATTTATAAAACCATAAACCTATAGCTGAATATTCACGTTGAAACAGAATATGGATGCTTTTTTATGTCTTTCTCCTAGTTAACATGTCATTCCTTATTTTATTTGTTAGTTTTTTGTTCACAAGTCATATAACATGACAAATTAAGAGGGATCATGTATTGGAAAAATCACAAACAGCACGGTGTTATGTTTGCAACAGAAACTGATGTTTGCCTAGTCTATGTTAAATAACTTGACTAAGTTACCTTATTTTGTGAGGAAATTCACAACGCAACATGATAATCCAATAAAACAATCTCCTTCAAAATTAAATGCAACTTAGAGACAATAAAAAAACACACCAAATAACACAACACAATTTTAGTGTGGAAAAACATTTGTTAATAGGAGTAAAAAAATCACGAGGCTCGTAAGCCACTTCAATCTTCACTATAATCAAACAATGAGTACAATCAAGGGTCTCTCTAAAAACTAGTTAGTGGCATACATTAACATACGCTATGTAACAACCCGTATAATATATATCTAGAATAATATCATACAAGTGTTAATTTTTTGTACTGACACAACATAAGAGCCTAATGACATCATTATATACACATGTCCAAACTAATAAACATCTATGGCACCTGTTATACAATAGTGCCTAAAATAAATTCTAAGATCTATGAGCAATATCTTCATTTCTATAGAGAATTTAAATTTTCTTAATGGCAGATAGTTGGTGGACGGTGTGGTTTCTTTAAATGAGTTCTTAGATTTTGTGAGGAGGTCGAAAAGGGAGTTCTTTGTGTTCAAAGTTGACTTTGAGAAGGCTTTAATTTGACTGGGTTAACTGGTCCTTTTCAGATTAGTTGCTAATGAGATTTGGTTTTAATGTTAGGTTGCGAGATTGGATTAATGCTTGTTTCTTTTAGGGGTGTCTTTTTGTGTTGGTGAGTGATTGCCCAACAGAGGATATCAATATCTAGAAGGGTCTTAAGCAAGGAGACTCCTTGGCCCATTTCCTTTTCCTATTGGTTGTTGAGGGTCTTAGTACTTCTTTGAAAATAGCGGATTTGATTGGTAAGTTTGAAAGGGTTAAGGTAGAGAATGATGGGTTACAAGTGTCCTACATCCATTATGTTGATGATATGAAATTATAGGGGTCTCGTCTGTTGATAATCTTTTAAAAATTAAGGCTTTTCTTAGAAGTTTTGAGCTTTTAAAGTGAATTTTGCCAAAAAATTTCTTTATGGTGTTAACGTGGGCATGTCTTTTTTGGTTAAGTTTGAGGAGTTTTTTCAATGTAAGGTCGGTACCCTTCCTTTTATGTATTTAGGGCTTCTAGTGGGCGTGAACCTGAGAAAGAAAATGACTTGGGGTCCTCTAGTACATATCATCTCAAAAAGATTAGCTTCTTGTAGGAATATATTTGTGAGTCTTTGGGGGGGGGGGGGGGTTACTGAACTCTGTAATGAACTCTATATTCCAGAGTTCTTTCTGTCTTTTATGAAGATGTGAGTTGTAGTCTGGCAAAAGTTAGGTAGTTTTCAGAGGCAGTTACGAAAGGTTGTGATAGGTTGTCTAGGTGAAGTGGGAGGATGTCTGTTAGACCAAAAGAGCTGGAGGTTTAGGAGTTAAGGGTCTTAGGCTTGTTAACCTATCTATGTTAAGTAAATGTTGGTGGAGGATTTTTATGAACACACCATCATTGTATTTAGATATTCACTTAGCAAAGTACAAGTCACATGGTTTTGGTTTGTCGTTGGTTATTAGGGTTAAAAGCCTTTCGAGGGTGTCTTAGTGGTGGAGAGAAGTGTCGCTTCTTGGGTCTCCTCTATATGTTGAGTCTGATTAGTTTTTTGTTTCTTATGTCAAGAGGCTCAGGGATGGCCAACTGATCAGGTTTAACATGATTTCTAGGTTGGATCAACATCATTGTATGTTTCTTTTGAGCACTTATTTCTCATCTCCGAGCAAAAGAACTAGGTGGTGAGTTATTTTAGAGTCTCGGAGAGGGTGTTTGGGTTTGGAGGTTTTCTTGGAGGTCTCCTCTTCGGGTTTTCTTGGAGGTTTTCTTGGACACATTTCCCGGTAGGTTGTTGCTCGGTGAAAATTGCCTATGATTTCCTTGCCCCTCAGGCCGGTCTGCCACATAGTAGGTTTGGGGCGGTGCTTAAGGGTTGTTAGAGATTTGGAGGAGTTGGGCGCATTCTAAAGTGGTAGTGTTCTTCTGTAAGCTTGTCTAGGATATGTTATCGACTATGAAAAATCTTCTTAAGCGTCAAATCGTGTCGAGTGGTGCTAGTATGGGGTGTGGTGTGTGTACTAGGAAGGTGGAGTTAGTTGGCCATCTTTTTGTGAGGTGTGGGATTGCTTTTTCCATTTGGTATTGAGGTGTTTAGTTGGGTTTGCAGGTAGGGTCTTTGTCGAGGTCGCCCGTAGGGGTGTTTCAATAGTTTTTGGATTTGGGGGAGGGGAAGTTGGCGTTTGCAAGTCTGGTCTCAATTTGGAATTATGTGGTTTGGGTTGTTTGGAATATGAGGAATAAAGTTACTTTTAGGAAGGTTACCTTGGCAGTTAATCACGAGATATCTTCAATTACTAGTTTAGCGTGGAACTAGGTTCAAGCACATGCTTCAGCTTTTCTTGTTTCTCTACTAGACTGGGAGCAGGACCTACTCAAGTGGCTGGGTATTTAAGAGTGTGTTGGGTAGTTAACTGTACTACTTTTGTTTGTTTAGGTGTTCAGGTTCTTCTTCTTCCAACTTGCTCCATCCGAAGGTCTCTTGAACTTGTGGTTGATGACTAGATCGAATCGATGAGTGATTGGATTGTTTCTGGCGGTGGTTGTGTTTACTGATTGGTTTTTTTGGTTTGTAATTTCTCCTTGATTTTTGGTTGCGGGGTTGTCCTCAATGTTGTTTTCTTGTTGGCTTAGGTTGTCTATGTTTAGGGTGGATTTTGGATTTAGTGCACTATTGGGCTCTTTTATTTGATTTTTAAACTCTATTATCTTTTTTATTTTTTGGGTTAAATATACACCTTTCTTTGTAATATAGGCGAATTTCGCTTTATACCCCTATAATATATATTTTTTGGCTCTTTTATTTTTTGCCCCTCAGGCCGGTCTGCCACATAGTAGGTTTGGGGCGGTGCTTAAGGGTTGTTAGGGATTTGGAGGAGTTGGGCGCATTCTAAAGTGGTAGTGTTCTTCTGTAAGCTTGTCTAGGATATGTTATCGACTATGAAAAATCTTCTTAAGCGTCAAATCGTGTCAAGTGGTGCTAGTGTGGGGTGTGGTGTGTGTACTAGGCAGGTGAGGTTAGTTGGCCATCTTTTTGTGAGGTGTGAGATTGCTTTTTCCATTTGGTATTGAGGTGTTTAGTTGGGTTTGCAGGTAGGGTCTTTGTCGAGGTCGCCCGTAGGGGTGTTTCAATAGTTTTTGGATTTGGGGGAAGGAAAGTTGGTGTTTGCAAGTCTGGTCTCAATTTGGAATTATGTGGTTTGGGTTGTTTGGAATATGAGGAATAAATTAGTTACTTTTAGGAAGGTTACTTTGGCAGTTAACCACGGGATTTCTTCAATTACTAGTTTAGCGTGGAACTAGGTTCAAGCACATGCTTCAGCTTTTCTTGTTTCTCTACTAGACTGGGAGCAAGACCTACACAAGTGGCTGGGTATTTAAGAGTGTGTGGGGTAGTCAACTGTACTACTTTTGTTTATTTAGGTGTTCAGGTTCTTCTTCTTCCAACTTGCTCCATCCGAAGGTCTCCTGAACTTGTGGTTGATGACTAGATCGAATCGATGAGTGATTGGATTGTTTCTGGCGGTGGTTGTGTTTACTGATTGGTTTTTTTGGTTTGTAATTTCTCCTTGATTTTTGGTTGCGGGGTTGTCATCAATGTTGTTTTCTTGTTGGCTTAGGTTGTCTATGTTTAGGGTGGATTTTGGATTTAGTGCACTATTGGGCTCTTTTATTTGATTTTTAAACTCTATTATCTTTTTTTATTTTTTTGGGTTAAATATACACCTTTCTTTGTAATATAGGCGAATTTCGCTTTATACCCCTATAATATATATATATATATATATATATATATATATATATATATATATATATATATATATATATATATATATATATATATATATATATATATATATATATATATATGCGTAAGTGTGCAATTTTAACACTAAATCTAGGGGTAAAATAAAAAAAATATATATTATAGGGAGTAACTTTGACCACTTGGGGAACAAATTTTTTAACAAGAAAATAATAGAAACTTGTCTAAATTGCAGAAAGTGTAATATATTTAACCCTTATTTTTTTAATATAGAGTTTCGACTATGCTATTAAAAAAAATTTTACACTACAAAGAATGTTCCAACTTATCTTATTCGTTGTGTCGGTTAGGGGTGGGAATAGGTCATGCCGGCCTATAGGGGCCTATAGCCTAGCCTACTTAAGGTCAGTCCAGCCCAGACTTTTTTAATAAAAAGGTCAGACTTAGGCTTTTTTAAAAGCCTATTTAATTAAATAGGTCAGGCTTAGGCTATTAAAAAAGCCTATGAAGCCTTATAGGCCGACCTATATTTTCATATATATATTAAAAATATGTTAAATAGATTGTCATGTATATGCATATATATTAGAAAAAAGGATACTTATATATGCATATATATTAGAACAAATGCTAAATAGGTCGACCTATATATGTATATATAGGTCAACCTATAAAGCTTCTTAAATAATATGGAATAATTGAGAACCATAATGAGATTAAGGCTTGTAAATAGGCTTTCAGGTCAGACCAGACTTTTAAAAAGGCAGGTCAGACAAAAAAAGAGAGCCTATAATAGGCCATAGGTCATACTCAAGCCTTTTAAATTTATCGTAAGTCAGACCCAAACCTTATAAAGCCTAGCCTAGCTTAGTCTATTTTCACCCCTAGTGTCGGTTATACTACATATTGCTATCGCATATTTATCTCATCGTTTCTTATTTTGAATCTAGCTAGATACTCATTTTGAAAAAAAATATACTATTATATTTATTTATTAAAAAGTTACTCAAATCCGGACAACCATTGGTTTTTTCCATCCTAAATTGATTATATTAACTTAGAGTAGGTCTTTCTTTTCATCATTTACCCAACACATTGATGTCAATGAACAACTTGGAGGTCGCGCTACATACTAGACAAACATCATATTTTCAATATTTTAAGTATAACTCAATCTTCTTAGGTATTTAACAAAATGAATGTCGCATTTATTGTGATTTCTTTCATATTTTTTTTATGGGTAATGCTAACTTGTGCCCTTGGGGCACAAGTTAAGAAACCTACTTATAGAAATGTTGTATTGAAAACAACAATTAAACAATTAATTTTTCACTTAAATAAAAATCAATACACAAGTGCCAAGATAATTTTCTTTATTTAGTTCTTAACTTGTACCTCTAGGGCACAAGTTAACATTACCCTTTTTTTATAAGCAAAATGATATTGAATTACTTGAGAGAGATCCAACAATATAGAGTATAACCATTAAATTCTTTCAAATTGCCTACCAATCATTCCCAAATTAAATGTTTAACTTGAATAAACATTTTCCTACCATCTTTAGAACCTTCTTCAAATAAAATCCTATTCCTACTAGACCAAATATACCAACAAGCAGACATCCAAATCATAAACTCACTCTTCTAGGAATCTTGCCTATTAGAGCCAAACCAAAGGTAACAAAATAATGCCCTAAAGATTCAGACAATTCTCTCAGGTTTCAACCACAAGATAGAAATTTATGTGTACAAATTAGAACACTTAAACTGTTTGGTATATACTATTTAAACTTATGATACACCACAAATAAAAATTAAACCACACCACACATCGCGCAACTCATGATTTTTTTATAATTTATCGCAATAGTTTTTTAAAGTACAAATATACTATCTCCTTTAAATCTGTAAACATTATTTATATTAGTACAGCATTTCTCATTTTCTCATCAAGATTAATTTCTATTGATACATCCACACAAGAATCAAAAGAATCAACCTCATGAATGTATACTATTTTATTATATTATATAAGTTTAAAAGACATGATGTAGAAATCTCAATTTTACTGTTGTGACTTTTTCACACTAGGTGTAAATCTCAAATTTACTGTTAAGATAATTTCATACTATTTCCAAAGAAATGATGTTTTCATACTATGTTGAAATCTACATTACCAACTACCAAGTCATGATTTAAGAAATATAGTTGTGAAACATCCAAACAAAAAACTATCAAAGGAAATCAGTTATATATGATTCCAGTCGAAAAACACATATTCATATTATACGTCAAATGACATATTTAAGCATTCTTTGAAATCAACCCATGCTTAGCTATAAATCTATGGCCTCCAACTCCCAGAACCCAATTCTGAATCCAAATCTCTTTCTTTGATGCCTTTTGCATTCAACAGTTCTCGTTCTACGTCAAGACTTACCTTAGCAGCAGCCAAATTTGCCTTTAGCATCTCCGTTTTCAGCTCTTGAACTGCAACATTCTCCTTCAACTTTTCAACCTCTAAAGCATTCTCCACATAACTTTTAATTCCTAAAGCAGATTGGACTTGTGGCTCTAGCCAAGTAAGATCAATTTTAAATTTCTTAAGTTCATCCCATAAAATTTGAAGTTCCTTACAAGCTTGTTCGTTCATATCTTTCACTTTTCTAGTTTTAAGGAAATGAATAACTTTCCCCAGTGCAACATATACCAACTCTGCATCAGCTTGTTCAGAAGGTTCAAATGAAAGTGGTGATCGTGTTTCAGGATTTGTTGCTTCTGGCTCTGGACTTGGGATTTCCACTTTCATATGGCTTGTTTGAGATCCTAATATTAAGCATGCAGCTTGATTCACTTGATTCTCATTTGATGACTTGCGAACAAAAACCTCAGCACCAACAATACAAGTATCCTTCACAATATACCCCTTCTCAGCATCATGGAGGTCAGTTAACTTCATGAATGATTTAAATCCCCAGTCATTGCTCTGACATGCATTGAAACCATGCTTACTTTCTGGTAAATCCATGTACGAACACTCAGTTTAAATTATTAAAAAATGGTCACGTATTAGCAGTTTATAAAGAAATTAAATACCTTTTGTGATCGTCATCTTTGCATCCACTTGATTGAACACATGCAACTTGAGTTTGACATCTCTTCGCCATCCCTCAGACATATTAGCAGTTTTCACAACCTCCAAAAATAGAGATAAGTAGTTGTCTACTCCGTTTCCCTTTGGAAACATAAGAATCCTCCTATGTAAACACCAAACCGGATAAAAACACAAACAGTTAGTTACTCTACGTTATTACTCAACATATCCAATAAGTAAATACTAGCACGTTGGTAATCAATACCATGGATAGCCGCCTAAGATAAAAGGCTTAGACCGAACCGAACCTCATTTGATTTCAAGCGAGAGAAGTTTTCAACCTTCCATGTGAATTTCTTAAACTTGTCAACGCTAGATTGTTCATGCTCCATATCTCCAAACTCTGCCAGAACACAAGAAAAGAGCCAATAATTTTTGTTTTATTCAGGAAAAGAAAGCATTTGAAAAACATCAGGTGAAAAATGCATGTAGTAAATCAATTAAGAACAGGCTACAAAAATAAAGTAAATGTGTGTAATCTATAAGAGAGTACCAACGCAGAAGATTGAGCTCCGTACCCGTCACACCTAAGAATATGATCAAATCTAAGTAATGGTTGACTAGAAAAGATCCTTATATAGTAGTAAAAGAGAGAGAGAGTTTTTGTGTTGAGTAGCGTAAACATCACCAACATTATCTCCCAAGATGACACAATCATAAATGTATTAATAATTAAAGTATAATACTTTAACAAAAAATGTGTAATTAAAATGTAGGAATAATATTCATTTTCAAGGTAAGGTGACTTATAAGGTGACTTTCAAGGTAATAATTAAGTTTTTTAATTAGTGTGAAAAGTTCAAAACGTCTTATAATTTGGGACAGAGAGAATATTAATTTTTGCTAAAATAACATTCAATTAATAACGAAATGGGTACTCAGTTCCTACGGCGGTAGTAAAAGACATAACCCATAGGGATAGTTCTATTATTCTAATGTTGAATACTTCTTCCATTTAAACAAAAAAGAATGGTAAAATTATTTTTAAAAAAAAAGTAACACTTTTCTTAAACTAATTTTAATTCTTACGAATTTATTTTCTAAAATCATAAATATAGAATGTTTTAGAAACTATATGCTATATAGCATTAATTAAATTAATAAAAAAATAAAAAAAAAACATTATTTTAACCAACCACATAAATCGCAGGATTACATTTAGGACAACCTAGCTATCGAGGAAGGCGCAACTTACCAAAAACACAAAGGTGTAAGAGGGGTAGCTACACTATTTAATTGGCCATTTTAACTTAATTAATACACTTCATTTACTTTTTCTTTTTCAACTTAGAAGTCTAAAAGTCTCTTCAAGTGTACACCCTCCGTCCTATATTATAAACAAAAGTTATTTTTTAGATACATTAAACAATTAATGTATCTGACCTATATATAGACCAGATACATTAATTATTCAATGTATCTAAAAAGTAATTTTTATTTATAATATGAGACAGAGTAGTATATCTTTAATTTGAGAGACTTTTGGATTTTAAATTAGAAAAAACAAAAGAAAAACGAAAGGAAAAACTTGGCATAATTAGTCACGAAGTCCTTTAATTAAATATAATATATCACTTTACTCCTTTATTTAAAAAATGTTACATGTTAGTCTCTTAAAACTGTTATGTTAATCAAGTTGGTTACTTCTGTAACCAACTTAGAAAATTCATAAGTTCTATGAAACACCATTGTTAGGGTTCTAGTTGTCTTTACCTATATCTTCGGCTTAAACTCCTTACTTTAGGGTAAGGGGCCTTGGTATAGGGATGGCCTAGTAATCCTGATCTTGGTTCGTGGGAGAGTAAGTTTGGTTTACTATTTTTGAGTTAGACTGCATGATGGACTGGAAAGTGGTAAATAGGAGTAAGAAGCAGAAAGGTAGGTATGTTCAGGGATCAGTTTGGAAGGAAAACAGAGGAAAAGGAGCTGCGGATGGGGGTGAACTAACCTCTCTCTTCTTTACTGAGTTTCCAGAGAACATGAATGTAAAGGAGATGTTCGAAGTTTTTAAGGTGTATGGTTTGATCTCAGAAGTTTTTATCCCAGCTAGAGTGGACAAAAGAGGAAAGAGATTCGGTTTCACGAAGTTCAGGAAGGTGCATGATAGTCGTATTATGGCAATAAAACTGGATAGTATGGAGATTCAAGGCAAGAAGATTTTTGTCAATATCCCTAGGTTCGATCGAGATGAGAAGTTGGATAGGCATGTGAAGCATTCTGGGGATCTTGGACATGGAAGTAAACCTATAGCCCATCGTTACAGCTATTCGGGGAAGAAATATGGGAGGAATGTGGATTCTAAATCCTTCGCTCAAGTTGTAGGTGGGGGAAATGTGATCTCAGGTAAAAGAGTGTTTAGAGGTGCCAGAAGATTTAAAGATAGCAAGAAAACTCTTTTGGCAGACAACCCCAGCTTCGCTCATCTTTATTTCAACATTGCTAAGGAAAATATGATCAGATTCGAAAATGCTTTCATTGGGGTGGTTCTAGAAGAGGGTCACTCTCATCTGATACAAGATGCCCTCGATGAGGAGGGCTTCTTTAGCATTAAAGCTTCGCCTATTGGGCCTAATATTTGTTTACTTGAGGAAAGTTTGGAGGGTGAGATTGTATCCTTGATTGAGGAAGATAAAGCTTGGGTAGACAGATGGTTCTGTGAAATTAAGCCGTGGAAAGCTGGTATTACTGACTATGAGAGGTATGCGTAGGTGAAGTGCTACGGTTTACCATGCCATGCATGGAATAAACAAGTATTCAGGGAGATTGTTAGTAAGGTTGGTATGTTTATCAAGTGCGACGAAGGAACAGAAAATTTACGCTCGTTCGAAGTATAGCTCGTATCCTCATCAAAACCAAGCTTGCGATTGACGTTAATGAGATTATTAATGTGGGCATTAATGAAGATCTTTTTAAAATCATTTTGGTTGAAGATTATTTTGTTCCAGTTTCTAATCATCATGTTAACCAGTTTGAAGATAGTATTTCTTCTGGTGAACTAATATCCTCAACAGACGGTGATGAGTATGAAGACGAAGACAACGCGTGGAAGACCAAAGGTGTTGAAATAGTAGCTGAGTCTACTGTGTCTGCGAAGGTAGGAGGTGCAGGATTTAAGGATACCAGAGGCATTTTGAATGGCTCAGGAGATGAGTGTTGTACCCCAAATTTTACCCTCATTTTTTTGCTAGTTGATGTTTTTCTCTATATTTTAATTTAGTATTTATTTTCAATGTTTTATTTGTTTTTATTTTAACCTGATTTCAATATGGCTCTTTTTTTATTTTTATTTATATTTCATTGTCCTATTTTTGTATTATTAATTTAAATTAATATCAATTTAGTTCAATTTTAAGAAATTTGATTTCATTAATTAGATTAATTATTAATTTAGTTTTAACTAATTTAAATTAGGTCTTTAATTAGTTTTATTTTTTTATTGTTATTAGTCCTATTAATTTAAAAAAGAGAGAAATGTTATTCATTTCCATTTACTTTTTCCATTGCCATTTTTGCTACCGGCCCATCAACCAGAATGCAAGTCATTCTCACCTTGTTCCAACACCGTACCAAAACCATACGCTCCTTTTTTCATGCTGAACCATGCTTCATGACAATGACTTTACCAACATCTCTTGGCAAATGTAACGGCTCTTTTTTTTTCAAATCTCACCAAGCCATAGCGGTAGCATTTGAAGCTTATGTTCAAGCATAAATAGAGAACCCGAGCAACCTGAGAGAGGGGGGGAACCGTTCAGAAATTTCTGGCTTTCTTTTTCAACAACACAAAACTACCACCACCTCTCAACGTTGCCCTCCATGTCAACAAAAACAAATCACTTCCATTGAACTGCACAATAACACCGTCACCATTCCATTCTCTTTCTTTTTAGAGTGGTCATTAAAACACCACTTTATACATACACACCCTTTGCCAACTTCTACAGAGATCACTTTAACAAAAAAACTCGTCATCTCTCACGTCCTTAAACCACCGTGCGAAACGCAACCTTGGCCACTCACTTCTTAGGTTTGGTTTCTTCATCCTCCGAGTAGCTTAAGGGTAACAATAGTCAGTCTCTTTGAATTACAACTCATCGGTAGCAGCAGGAGAAACGAGTCGGTAATATCTTCGAACTCTTTTGCATCACCATGTGTTATTATGGGTTACCGTGTTTTATGATTGTAGTCCTTGGTACGTAACTTGTATGTTGTTGCTTGCGTTAATGTTTAATAATGACATTAGCTCTCACTTTTTCAAAATGTTCTGCATGTGTTCCCTTGAGTGCGAACGAACCTTTATTGGATAATGCATTGATAGCTTGGTAGTATGAAAGGTAACATTGCCATCCCATGTGAACGTGTTGTTATTATGCTTTGTGCAGAAACAGCCCATGTTAATGCATAGTTGTCATTGTTGGCTGGTTTCATCCCATCATGTATATGTGCATGTCACTGCGGCTTAGGTCTAAGCATGCAACACTATTGTTGTTTGTTCTTCGTGATAGTGTTGAATAGGTTATGAGCATTTGTTATGTGTGGTGTTGTGTTTGGTGTTATCTGCTTGTTATGATATACATATCTGAACTAGTGCGAATATGATGTATGTGTGTGCGGTGTTGTTAACCTGCGTTGTGTTGTGTATACATTGTACATACATAGCTAATATATGATCTACAAAGTTGTATTGTATGCTGTGATATTGTTATTTGAGCATATTGCGTGCCGTGTTATTAATTTTGCATGTATTGTTGTGTATGCGTATGGTTGCGATATGGCATTTGATGAATTATAAATCATTTTATGTTGCGTTCGTGCTATGATTTAAATGCAGTGTGTTATTCATACTGCAGCAGTTTGAATGCAGTTGTGTATGTTATGCATTTGTCATTTGAAAAATGCTTGTATGATGTGTGTTGTTTTGTTTATGCACCATTGTATGTGCTATAGTAGTTGTTGTGCAGTGGTGTTGTGATTATAGTGTGGTTTGTCTGCAAAGTGTGCCTGTATTTAGTATGGTGGTTTGTACAGCGTATGTGCAATATAATTTGTGTTAATGAGTGATGGCATTGTGAACATATGTCAGTTTTGAACCTCATTGAACTGCCCTGGTTTTTGCCCTCGTGTGAATTGTGAGTTGAACTTCAATAGAAACTAATAGCATGGTTGGAATCCTTGATCTTTGATGATCAGTCTAGACCTTTAGTTTGTGAAAAATGATGGAGAATTAAGGGAGACGAGACTGGGAGAAAGAGGGGTGTGCCATGACATTTTCAAGATGGTGGCGGTGAATTTCTTCACGTTGCATGGAGGGAGAAGAGACATGGCTGCGTGTGGTTGGCTGGGGCTTGATTTTGTCACGTAGCGGTTTAAGTGTTGTTGACTAATTGATACATGATATGGGCGTAACGTTGTCATGTGTTGGTTTTTTTCCATTCATTCACAAATATATATTATACTGGGGGGCGTATACAATGGATGTATCGCCACTCTAGTGGTTCAAGCCTTGCCTTTGTAAGCGAAAGGACGGGGGTTCGATCCCCTCGCCCAATCTTTTTTTTTTCGTTTCCTACATTTCGCTTGCCTTAAATATATACTTGCGTTTGCATTACATGATTAATTGCACACACTGGCACGGTTGGTTGTGGTTTTAGACTGTGAGCGGATTGTCTTGAGTTCAAGCCCCACGGTGAGCGCCATTTATTTTTTATTATTATTACTTGTTGATTTCTTGTTTTCCTAGGTTAATGCCTCATCTTTAAATTAGCATAACTCATTCACTTTTAATCCTTTTTCTGCCCTTTTTTTTGCTATGGTTTTTTAATTAAACCTACTTTCTAAATTTAAAAAGAAATTGTATAAAAAAATTTTTTTAAGACCTTTATGCATGTTTGGTTTATAAATGTTTATTAGATCTTTATTGCACTTTTTGATGAATCTTGCCATGTTATTTTTATTCATCATGATTGATCTTTGGCTCGTGTATGATTCCACTTTGCACTAACATCTTGACTTTATTTCACATCGTTATCTTATCCATATCTTCTTGCATCATCTTATTTGAATTATTAACGTGTTAACTTCTAAGATTTTTTTTACAACTGTTCTTATCCATATTCCAAAGGAAGGTTAAACATGTTGACTCCTAAAGTCATGACCTCCCACCTTAACTTAAGTAACCTCTTAGGAGAAACCTTATTTCTTGGCCTCATCAGAGCCATAGAAATTATAACTAGCCTTAGGAGAGAGTTCTTAAACTCTTAGTGATATTCATCCTAATGAATTTATCACTTACCCTACTAACTAAAACAAAACATAGGTCCATTACAACTAGATTTAGAGAGTTCTTAAACTCTACAATGAGCTTGTACTCATTTCCCTTCTGAATATTGACCATAGTCAGTAGTTCAGTAGAAGTAGAACTGAGCATACTTTGATTCTATTCCCGAGGATACGTAGGCGTAAGGTGCGATGCCTTATCGAGTATACTTAGATACTAACCCCTAGGGTTTCAGCCTTTAGCAAACATAAGATAACATTAAAATAAGAGGTTCCTGTAGAGTACTACGGACGTTTAGGGTGCTAATACCTTCCCTAGGCATAACCAACCCCCGAACCTTAGATCTCTTCCCTTTAGGTTTTTCTAACGATCTTGAACCTTTCCTTTGGATAAATCAAAGTCGGTTGTAAAAGAAAATGATGCAAATTAATTAATAATTTGTTATCCGATTTTCACCGCTACAGAAATGGCGACTTCACTGGGTCTTGAGTCTCCTCCGTCCTTTTTCTGTAACCCAGCTAACTTTCCTAGAGCCAGCATTGGACTTGAAGAAGCTTTTGAGGGATCATGAATTCAGAGGAGCAGAGCCAGATTGTGACCAGAGCGGATTTTGACTTGTTAAGAAGCCAGTTGGATCAGATTATGGCAGCCTTGGCAAAAAGTGATGCCAATATTCAAGGTATGTTTGTGAACAATGTTGCCCAAGCTCAACCTGTGAAGATTCCTGTTGAGAACCGGTTTATACAAGAACATGCAATTGTCCGAGATGGACATTCTTCTTCTATTGATGCTATGGAATATCACAGTTTTGCATTCTCCGGGTCAGATTCCGAAGAAGTGGTCCCTGTGAGGAAAACCCAGGATCCACAAGACATTGAGCTAATGGAAAAATGCCGTGCCTTGGAAAAGAAGCTTGATGCCATTGCAGGTCGTGACACTGTTGATCTGAACTCTTTGGACATGTGTTTGGTACCCGACCTTGTGATACCTCCTAAGTTCAAGACACCAAAGTTTGAGAAGTATAAAGGGGATAGCTGTCCAAAGCAGCATTTGGTGATGTTTTGCAGAAGAATGACTTCACATGTCCTCAATGACAAATTCATGATCCATTCTTTCCAAAACAGTCTAAGTGGAGCATCACTGCATTGGTATATGCAGCTAGAGAGTAGTCATGTCCAATCATGGTCAGACCTAGCCGGTGCCTTTGTGAATCAATACAACTACAATCTTGATTTGGCTCCCAGCCGCCTACATTTGCTAGACTTATCTCAAGAAGAAAATGAGTCCTTCAGAAAGTATGCTCAGAGGTGGAGAGAAGTAGTTTCTCGTGTTCAACCACCACTTTTGGACAAGGAATTGGTTGACTGGTTCGTGGATACTTTGCAAGGTATATACCGAGAAAAGTTGTTTAGCACTGTGACGTCAAACTTTTCTGAATTGGTGAAAACTGGAGAACGCATTGAGAGTGGTCTCCAGAAAGGAAAGATCCGAGGCATCTCGAATATCCCAGCCGGTGAGAATAAATCATTTGTCAGTTCTCAAGAAGAATGGGAGAATGAAAGTAATTCCATATGGGAACCCCAAATACCTCAGCGCTTCTACAACTCAAGTGTTTAGTGTCAGCAACCTTTTGGGTCTTTACATCAGACACCAATCTCTCCACGTGGGCAATCTTCTTCTCCAAATCGAAGACCTCCTCTACATCAATGGTCCTACCGCCGTCAGCCACGTCAGGATGCACGACAAAGGCTAAGAAAGCCAAGAAGGAATCTCACTCCATTTCCAATACCATACAGTCAGTTCTTACCAGATTTAATCAAAAGTGGATTGATAGTGCCAGAGGAGATAGACCCAACGTCTTTTCCAGACTCGTCGGGCTTTGACACCGATGTCCATTGTGACTACCATGCTGGGGCACAGAGGCATTCAAGTGAAGATTGTAGAGTACTCAGAGAAAAGTTTCAGACCCTGCTTGACTCCAATATGTTCTCGTTCACGCCTCGAGGCATTCAAATCAACAATCTTTCACCTAATCAAGCGGATTTATCAGGCTCTGAAGAGGAAGAAATTGTCGAGAGTAGATGTGAAGATAATTCTCATACTGATTTAGACAATCAGTTTTGAAGATGACTATCTCAGTTTGGCAAGACAAGAAGGAAAGCCCAGTTCCCTGAGACTGGCAAACTTTAGACTGTTTTAGCATTTTGTTGTATTTTCTTTGCATGATTGAAATTGTATTTGCTTATAAGCTATTGTCTTTTCAAATTGGCAAGATTAATGAAATGTTTGTGCACATTTTGATTAAGTCCATTCGCTTCACTCGTTTTATTTTCATGAAAACAAAAAAATATATCTTCATCTTATTTCTTTTCCCTTTTTCAAACTTTTGTTAAAGCAAAGATTAGGGAGGATGATGAAAACCTCATGTTCATAATTGATATGGTATGCTTCCACATTAACCTCGTCGAGGATGTAAGGCATTGTTTCAATCCCTTGTTAACCCCTTTCGAGCCTAGAAGTAGGAGTTTTCTTTCCTTACACAAAAAAACCTTAAATCTCAACCTTGGGGCAGGGTAGTTCTCAGTTTAACTCGGTTATGCATTCAAACACGAGCGCTTCATATAAAACGCCAGTTAGTTTTTAAATCAAGTGACTTCCTATTTTTGGAAATTTGAACGTATATCTTGAGTTAACTGAGCGTAGGATTTGAGCCTTTATCCTTTGTTTCATAAACCATGAACCATACTACATTACAATCCCTAAAAGACCTAATTGAGGTAGGGTTGTTTTGAAAAGCATACTACAGCAAGGTTGAGCAACCTGACTCCTAATAATCTTTGTTACTCGCGTGTGTTGGTCACTTCCTTAGTGACTAGACCCACCATTGTTTTTTACTATTTAATCATTTCACTGTGCGCTTTTTATCAAGGCTTTGTTTTTAAACTTTGCATTAAATTTTGCCAATTTTAATGAACAACACTTGTTTGTAATACCATTCGATATCAAGGAATCCCAACAAATGCGGTCAGTCAAGGAATTAAACTCGATAAAGGAAATTTGACTCAGTCAGGGGCAACCAAGTGTGAGTTTTGCCAATCTATTATCCTAAGAGTCGACAAATCAGAGGCAGAATTCTGAAAATTCAAGATATTGGGGCAAATATTCTTGAGATCATCTTATGACTAGTTTTGTCTTCAGTAACCCATCTGCAGGGGAAAATCCGTTCCCCAGTAATTTCTACTACAGTTTGAGTATCTCGAGTATAACTGAACAGAAACAGCTACGTCAAGATTCAAAAGTTGGAAGATATTGTATCAGCTGGTATTTCATTTCTTCCGTAAAATTCTTTTGATTATTCAAGTTGGAGGATATTGAAGCATCTGGTATTTCATTTCTTCCGTAAAATTCTTTTGATTATTCAAGTTGGAGGATATTGAAGCATCTGGTATTTCAAGTTTTCCGTAAAATTCTTTTGATTATTCAAGTTGGAAGATATTGAAGCATCTGGTATTTCATTTCTTCTGTCAAATTCTTTTGATTATTCAAGTTGGAGGATATTGAAGCATCTGGTATTTCAAGTCTTCCGTAAAATTCTTTTGATTATTCAAGTTGGAAGATATTGAAGCATCTGGTATTTCATTTCTTCCGTCAAATTCTTTTGATTATTCAAGTTGGAAGATATTGAAGCATCTGGTATTTCAATCCTTCCGTAAAATTCTTTTGATTATTCAAGTTGGAAGATATTGAATCAGCTGGTATTTCATTTCTTCCGTAAAATTCTTTTGAATATTCAAGTTGGAGGATATTGAAGCATCTGGTATTTCAATCCTTCTGTAAAATTCTTTTGATTATTCATTCCCTAATTTGGGGCAGTTATGTTGAGATCTCTCCAAGAGTTTGAATATATTGAAACACCCTGTATGCCAATTCTTCTATAAAATCCTCTTCTTATCGTGTAAACCATATAGCCCGAGGCAGATAAGATTCGAAGATGATCATCATACAAGTCAGAATGCAGGATTACTTTGTTCTTGTGATATCCTTTGATAGCTCCCCTATAAGTTGTTACTTCAGCTAATCTTGACAAATTCTCCATGGATCCTCTACCAACAAAAAGAGCAAGCTCATGGTGGCAGTCGCATAATGTTATACCTCAAATGGAATACTCTTTTCAGCAGTGGAGTTGTTGACTTTTCTTCTTCACCCCCAGTATTGGTCCAATCTGATGAGTTTGGCTGGGTGTCCTTTGTCGTTGTTTATTTCATCTTTAGTCTCGTCTTGCTTCCTTTTGTCTGTTTTGTCAGCATAAGCATGAGCATGGCATAAGCACTCATATGTGTAGCATCTTAGCATTTCTGCTTCCTTTTCTGGTGTTTTCTTGTTTTGGTTCACTTTGGTGTTTGTCTCCCTAAGTGACTGGGTGTGTCTATTCTCTCCAATAGAAAGTCAGCCCTAGGCATAAAGTGCCCATCTTTTCTGAATTCCCCACGGAGTATGATTCTCGTGGATGATGGTTGGTTCAGTTATCTTTTCCACATTTGGATTAGATAAATCCCCATTTGAGTTCATTCCTCAATTGGAGTCTTGTTTGACCGTTTCTTTCTAGCTTGTTCCTAGATTGAACTTTGGTCCCTGGCAGGGGTGGTTTCCGAACCCATTTTCGAAAGTGCATTTATTTTGCACCGTGTCTCGCAGGAAGTTTCTTTTACGAATCCCCATTGAAGACAAAGTGATTCCTCCTGCAGTGTTGTAACATCAACATCTCTTTGAAATTTATACCCAACGATAAGTGGCAATCTCTCTTGCGAGAAGTTTATCCGTCCTTGGTTTTATTCATACTTCTACAATTACAAATGATGTTACCTTCAATCTTTCCCTTTCCATCAATCTGTTTGATGAGGTGTTCCGAGTTCAGGTTCCGTACCCTCGGATTTATGTTATTTCCCTTTCCATCAATCTGTTTGATGAGTTGTTCCAAGTTCAGGTTCAGTACCCTCGGATTTGTGTTATTTCCCTTTCCATCAATCTGTTTGATGAGGTGTTCCAAGTTCAGGTTCCGTACCCTCGAATTTGTGTTATTTCCCTTTCCATCAATCTGTTTGATGAGGTGTTCCAAGTTCAGGTTCCGTACCCTCGGATTTGTGTTATTTCCCTTTCCATCAATCTGTTTGATGAGGTGTTCCGAGTTCAGGTTCCGTACCCTCGGATTTGTGTTATTTCCTTGCCGTCAATCTGTTTGATGAGGTGTTCCGAGTTCAGGTTTCGTACCTTCAGATGTGTTATTTTTCATGGCCATCAAGCTTCTAGATGATGTGATCCCTATTTTTATTCCTTACCGTCTATCCTTTGACGATGTGAACCTTTACTTCCCCAATGGAGTAAAAACATTCCCGGTATGTCCAAAATCTTTGTCTAAGCTAGGCTTATGTTCGGTCACCACTTTTGAGTTCCAGATTTTTGACTCCTTGTGCTTTGTTTTGCTTGTGGTCTTTTGTTTGTGCCTTCCTTTACTTCCCCAGTGAAGTAAAGACATTCCCGATTTTCCTTGTGTCGTGCTTGTTCGGTCTTAACCTTTGCGTGCCAGATTTGAATCTTTAAACCTTTTGTTGTTCCCCAAGAAAGTTAACATTAAAGATTTTGTAAAACTGTTCTCGTTTGAATCGTGTCAAACTTGAACTTGGACTTTGTTTGAATCGTGTCAAGCATTGTCTTGTGTTTTAAAACTTGTTCTTGTTTGAATCATGTCGGACATTGAACTTGGACTTTGTTTGAATCGTGTCAAGCATTGTCTGCTCGTTTTAAAACTTGTTCTTGTTTGAATCGTGTCAGACATTGAACCCTTACCTTGGATTTTGAAAACTTGCTTTAAGCTAAGCTTCTTGGAACAATTTGTTTTTTTAAGACTCCTATCTGGTGCGCAGAGTTTGTCTCTGTCTTTCTGGCTTTTCTTGAAGATCCCATCTTGAACTCTTCAGTATAAGAATCCCCAGGAAGTCTTCGCTTGGTTGTCTGTCCTTTTTTAGGCTGATCCCTAGGGATCAGGTTTTTCTTTCTGGTTTCATGCCTAGGAAGAATGTGAGTTTGTTTTGTCCCCAGTAGTCTATCTCCCCGGATCTTTCCCCAGAGAAGATTATTTGTGGCTTTTTCCCCAGTGTTTCTTTGGAGTCTCCCGGGTGGGTCTCTTTTGTTGGTTATCTTTTATCCCTAGTGAGGTGTTTCTCATGGATACTAATCTTCCTCCTTCCCCAGTGAAGATCATCTTGTGTTTGCTTCCTATCTGTCCTTTGGCGCCCTGTTGTGTCTGCATCTTTGCATCTTTTTTGGCATCATGTCTGTTTCGTTGCATGTTTGCGCATCTGAGGGCAAAATTTTCTGTTATCTGTATTTAAATATCTCTCACCTTTGATTCCATGAGGATCTTCATCTCTCATGTCATCAGGTGAAGATATTTAAATAGGGGCAACTGTTGTACCCCAAATTTTACCCTCATTTTTTTTACTAGTTGATGTTTTTCTCTATATTTTAATTTAGTATTTATTTTCAATGTTTTATTTGTTTTTATTTTAACCTAATTTCAATATGGCTCTTTTTTTATTTTATTTATATTTCATTGTCCTATTTTTTTATTATTAATTTAAATTAATCTCAATTTAGTTCAATTCTAAGAAATTTGATTTCATTAATTAGATTAATTATTAATTTAGTTTTAACTAATTTAAATTAGGTCTTTAATTAGTTTTATTTTTTTATTGTTATTAGTCCTATTAATTTAAAAAAGAGAGAAATGTTATTCATTTCCATTTACTTTTTCCATTGCCATTTTTGCTACCGGCCCATCATGAAAACATGTTTGGCCCATCAGCCAGAATGCAAGTCATTCTAACCTTGTTCCAACACCGTACCAAAACCGTACGGTCCTCTTTTCATGCTGAACCATACTTCATGACAATGACTTTACCAACATCTCTTGGCAAATGTAATGGCTCTTTTTTTTCAAATTTCACCAAGCCATAACGGTAGCATTTGAAGCTTATGTTCAAGCATAAATAGAGAACCCGGGCAACCTGAGAGAGGGGGGGGGGACCGTTCAGAAATTTCTGGATTTCTTTTTCAACAAGACAAAATTACCACCACCTCTCAACGCTGCCCTCCATGTCAACAAAAACAAATCACTTCCATTGAACTGCACAATAACACCGTCACCATTCCATTCTCTTTCTTTTTAGAGTGGTCATTGAAACACCACTTTATACATACACACCCTTTGCCAACTTCTACAGAGATCACTTTAACAAAAAAACTCGTCATCTCTCACGTCCTTCAACCACAGTGCAAAACACAACCTTGTCCACTCAATTCTAAGGTTTGGTTTCTTCATCCTCCGAGTAGCTTAAGGGTAACAATAGTCGGTCTCTTTGCATTACAACTCACCGGTAGCAGCAGGAGAAATGAGTCGGTAATATCTTCGAACTCTTTTGCATCACCATGTGTTATTATGTGTTACCGTGTGTTATGATTGTAGTCATTGGTACGTAACTTGTATGTTGTTGCTTGCGTTAATGTTTGATAATGACATTAGCTCTCACTTTTTCAAAATGTTTTGCATGTGTTCCCTTGAGTGTGAACGAACCTTTATTGGATAATGCATTGATAGCTTGGTAGTATGAAAGGTAACATTGCCATCCCATGTGAACGTGTTGTTATTATGCTTTGTGCAGAAACAGCCCATGTTAATGCATAGTTGTCATTGTTGGCTGGTTTCATCCCATCGTCTATATGTGCATGTCACTGCGGCTTAGGTCTAAGCATACAACGCTATTGTTGTTTGTTCTTCGTGATAGTGTTGAATAGGTTGTGAGCACTTGTTATGTGTGGTGTTGTGTTTGGTGTTATCTGCTTGTTATGTTATACATATCTGAACTAGTGCGAATATGTTGTATGTGTGTGCGGTGTTGTTAACCTGCGTTGTGTTGTGTATACATTGTACATACATAGCTAATATATGATCTACAAGGTTGTATTGTATGCTGTGATATTGTTATTTGAGCATATTGCGTGTTGTGTTATTAATTTTGCATGTATTGTTGTGTATGTGTATGGTTGCGATATGGCATTTGATGAATTATAAATCATTTTAGGTTGCGTTCGTGCTATGATTTAAATGCAGTGTGTTATTCATACTGCAGCAGTTTGAATGCAGCTGTGTATGTTATGCATTTGTCATTTGAAAAATGCTTGTATGATGTGTGTTGTTTTGTTCATGCACCATTGTGTGTGCTATAGTAGTTGTTGTGCAGTGCTGTTGTGATTATAGTGTGGTTTGTCTGCAAAGTGTGCCTGTATTTAGTATGGTGGTTTGTACAGCATATGTGAAATATAATTTGTGTTAATGAGTGATGGCATTGTGAACATATGTCAGTTTTGAACCTCATTGAACCGCCCTGGTTTTTGCCCTCGTGTGAATTGTGAGTTGAACTTCAATAGAAACTAATAGCATGGTTGGAATCCTTGATCTTTGCTGATCAGTCTAGACCTTTAGTTTGTGAAAAATGATGGAGAATTGAGGGAGAACGAGACTGGGAGAAAGAGGGGTGTGCCATGACATTTTCACGATGGTGGCGGTGAATTTCTTCACGTTGCATGGAGGGAGAAGAGACATGGCTGTGTGTGGTTAGCTGGGGCTTGATTTTGTCACGTAGCGGTTTAAGTGTTGTTGACCAATTGATACATGATATGGGCGTAACGTTGTCATGTGTTGGTTTTTTTCCATTCATTCACAAATATATATTATACTGGGGGGCGTATACAATGGATGTATCGCCACTCCAGTGGTTCAAGCCTTGCCTTTGTAAGCGAAAGGAAGGGGGTTCAATCCCCTCGCCCAATCTTTTTTTTTTCGTTTCCTACATTTCGGTTGCCTTAAATATATACTTGCGTTTGCATTACATGATTAATTGCACACACTGGCACGGTTGGTTGTGGTTTTAGACTGTGAGCGGATTGTCTTGAGTTCAAGCCCCACGGTGGGCGCCATTTCTTTTTTATTATTATTACTTGTTGATTTCTTGTTTTCCTAGGTTAATGCCTCATCTTTAAATTAGCATAACTCATTCACTTTTAATCCTTTTTCTGCCCTTCTTTTTGCCATGGTTTTCTAATTAAACCTACTTTCTAAATTTAAAAAGAAATTGTTAAAAATATTATTTTTAAGACCTGTATGCATGTTTGGTTTATAAATGTTTATTAGATCTTTATTGCACTTTTTGATGAATCTTGCCATGTTATTTTTATTCATCATGATTGATCTTTGGCTCGTGTATGATTCCACTTTGCACTAACATCTTGACTTTATTTCACATCATTATCTTATCCATATCTTCTTGCATCATCTTATTTGAATTATTAACGTGTTAACTTCTAAGATTTTTTTTTACAATTGTTCTTATCCATATTCTAAAGGAAGGTTAAACATGTTGACTCCTAAAGTCATGACCTCCCACCTTAACTTAAGAAACCTCTTAGGAGAAACCTTATTTCTTGGCCTCATCAGAGCCATAGAAATTATAACTAGCCTTAGGAGAGAGTTCTTAAACTCTTAGTGATATTCATCCTAATGAATTTATCACTTCCCCTACTAACTAAAACAAAACATAGGTCCATTACAACTAGATTTAGAGAGTTCTTAAACTCTACAATGAGCTTGTACTCATTTCACTTCTGAATATTGACCATAGTTAATAGTTCAGTAGAAGTAGAACTGTGCATACTCTGATTCTATTCCCGAGGATACGTAGGCGTAAGGTGCGATGCCTTATCGAGTATACTTAGATACTAACCCCTAGGGTTTCAACCTTTAGCATAGAACCTTTAGCAAACATAAGATAACATTAAAACAAGAGGTTCCCGTAGAGTACTACGGACGTTTAGGGTGCTAATACCTTCCCTAGGCGTAACCAACCCCCGAACCTTAGATCTCTTCCCTTTAGGTTTTTCTAACGATCTTGAACCTTTCCTTTGGATAAATCAAAGTCGGTTGTAAAAGAAAATGATGCAAATTAATTAATAATTTGTTATCCGATTTTCACCGCAACAATGAGGAAGCAGACTTTATATGTCATTCTTGTGATAGTATGGGGGTTGAGGAGTAAACCCTAGGTGGGGGTCTCGAGAAAAGGTCTATTAAAGTCAGAAAGTTATCTAGGTACATTAAGCTAAAACCTCTAGAAGAGTTAAAAGATACTGATTCATTAATGTTGAATGACAATATCACTAATGTTGAAACTGCTGTAGGACAGGTATCACAGTGTTCAAAGGATCAAATTAAGGATGATTAAATTATTGTAGGACAAGTGTCACAGTGTTCAGATGAACAAATTGAGGATGAGTTGTCATTTGGTCGTACTAGGATGAGGGGTTCTGAGGTTAAGAAAGGAATGGGCCTTGAGAGTTCTAATTTGGACCCAATTTCTTTTTCTCAAGCTGGGCTGATACCTAATCAACCATCGTTTAGGCCCAATAAGAAAAAATCGTTGACTGAGGTTTACGAACAAGTCAAAATCCCCTTTGAACCTTCCTATTTTTCCTCTTTACTTCAAGAGTTTGTTAGAGGAGAAGGTATTCTTCACAAATCTCATAAAGGTTCTAATCGAGATACAAGTAGAAATGTAAGAGATGGAGATTCACCTACTCAGTCGGGTGAGTCCCTCAAGGTTGGCGAATCCATTACTGAATCAGACACTGGAAAGGGTATTGCTAGATGTAAGAAGATTCTGGAGGATGTCCCCTCAAGAATTTGGCAAACAATGAAGAAATTAGGATTAGAGGGAGAAGAGGACGACGGGGTTTTTGAAGGCATCATAAGAAAATTGGAAATTAGAGATAAAGAAGTCAGAGACAGAAAGAAGGTTGTTGAGAATAATTATCCATGAATTTAATGTCCTTTAATGTTAGAGGGTGTTGTTTGCTGAAACGAAGGAGGATCAATCAAATTTTATCAAAGGGACATGCAGATATTTGTCTGCTGCAGGAAACTAAAGCTCAGACAATGGAGGATCACATTGTTAAGAGTATGTGGGGTAATCAAGAAGTTGATTGGTCTGCGACGATTTTTGTTGGTTTATCAGGAGGGATGGCTATAAATTGGAAAAAATGATTGTTTTTTGTGGTCTCCAGTTTCAGAGGTAATGGTTACTTAGGGATTAATTTAATTTGGAAAGATGTTGATATATGCATAATTAATGTGTATTCTCCTTGTGGGATAAATGAGAAGAGAAAACTCTGGGCTGACCTGTTATCGATTAAAGCTGGTAAATCTCACGGAGGTTGGATCATAGGTGGCGATTTTAATTCAATCAGAGCAGGGGAGGAAAGGATTGGGAGGGGTCGAGTTAACTTTGGTGAATTGGAAGAGTTTAACTACTTCATTGAAGGAATGAGATTGAAAGATCTCCCTTTAGTGGGTAATAGATTTACCTGGATTAAGTCAAACGGTAACAGTAGGAGTAGAATTGAAGAATTCTAATGAACGAATTTATTATTAGCAAGCTAGATCTGAATTTCCAATTGGTAGGGAATAGAGATATTTCGGACCATCGGTCGGTGTGGATTAAGTCCAATAAGGTGAATTGGGGCCCCAAACGTTTTAGGTTTTTCAATTCTTGGATAGATCATAAAGAGTTTCTTGGTTTTGTGAAGTCCTGTTGGAGGTCCGTTGAGGTTTCGGGTAGTCATATTCTGTTTCAAAAACTTAAAACGTTGAAGGAGGGATTAAAGTGGTGGAACGTGAATGTTTTTGGGTGGATCGATCTTAGGGTGAAAGAAGAAGTTGATATTCTTAATGTGTTGGAGGATGATTTGGAGAGGGATGACGGGGGTACGATTGAGGCAAATTTGGCGGGTAGATTGGAGGCTCAAGCTGAGGTGTGGAAGAATATGTGTATCAAAGAAAGTTTTATTCATCAAAAATCCAGAGCGAAGTGGAAAGCTGAAGGAGATCTTAATACTAAGTATTTTCACGCTTCGCTAAGGGCTTGGAATAGATCTAATGCCATTTACACTTTCAAAGCAGGGGACACTTTAATTGACAATTCGAAGGATATTAAGGAGTCTGCTTTGTCTTTCTTTAGGAAGAAATTCAAAGGTTCACCGTGTGTTAGACTTAGACTTGGAGGTGGGGATTTTTAAAAACTGTCTGCAGAGGAAAAACATAGATTGAAGGTTGACTTTACAGAGGCTGAAATTAAGGCAGCCATCTTCAACTGTGATGGGAACAAGTCTCCTGGAGTGGACGATTTTAATTTTAATTTTCTGAAACATTGCTGGGATATTATCGGTAACGACTTTAGTAATTGTGTACTTGAATTCTGTTTCTTCGTTCTTAGCTTTGATTCCTAAGGTCGCTAGTCCGCAAAAGTTTGAGGAGTTTAGGCCAATCAGTTTAATAGGGTGCGTGTTAAAAGTTATTTCTAGAATTTTGGCTACGAGATTGAGCAATGTTATAGATAAGTTGGTGTCCCCATTTCAAACGACATTCATTTCGGGACGTCAACTTATAGATGGTGTCGTTGTTGCTAACAAAACTATTGATTGGGCTAGGAGAAACAAGAGGAAGTGCTTGTTATTCAAGGTTGACTTCCCTTAAGCCTATGATTGCGTGGAATGGAGTTTCTTGGAGACAATTAATGCTTGTAGATATGTGGTTTGGATTGAGATGGATTAAGTGGGTGCGGGGTACGGTCTTTAACAATTATATGTCTGTTCTGATAAATGGCAGTCCTTCTAAGGATTTCAAAGCTTCTAGAGGTTAAAAACAGGAGGATCCTCTTTCCCCTTTCCTTTTCGCTATCGTTGCTGAAGGTTTGGCTAAGCTTGTTAGCAGGGCGGTTGGTCTGAATATTCTTTCTGATTTTAAACTGGATGTTAATACGTCGGTAAGTTTATTGCAGTTTGCTGACAACACGCTTTTATTTTGTGAAGGATCATATTCTAACGTGTGGGCCTTGAAAACTATATTTAGGGGATTTAAAATCACTTCCGGGTTGAAAATTAATTATGCAAAAAGCTGTCTGTTTGGAATCGGCGTGGATCAAGGTTTTCTGAATGCTGCAGAGTCTTTCTTATATTGCAGGTCGAGTACTCTTCTCTTTAAATTCCTGGGTATCAAGGTTAGGGGTAACCATGGAAGTTGTGCTTGTTGGAATCCTGTTGTTTCGCGTTTCAAAACTAAGCTCTCTTCGTGGATTGGGAGGCATCTCTCGATGGGTGGTCGTGTTACTTTGATCAACTCAGTCCTTACTAATCTGCCTATTCACTTAATGTCCTTCTATAAGATGCTGACTTATATTGTTAAGAAGATCATTGTTATTCAACGAACTTTCCTTTGGTCGGGCTCGACGGAGAAGAGAGGTATTTCTTGGATTAAGTGGAATATTGTCTGCAAATCTAAGTTTGCTGGTGGTCTTGGAATCAAGCATATAGGAAAATTCAACACTGCTTTGTTAGGTAAATGGTTGTGGAAGTTTCTTCAGCAGGGGAAGGAAATCTGGAGGCCTTTAATGTACAGTAGATACGGAAACATGTCGGGCTTAATTTTGGATAATTTTACGGAAGTTCACAAGGCTAGCCTTTCTTTATGGATGCGCGACATCTTGCTTTGCGCCAATCCTGGTCCTGAGATAAAATTCTCAAACCTGACTGTTTGTTCCTTAGGTGATGGGAATTCTGTGAGATTTTGGACCATGTGCTGGCTTGGTGAACATGAGATGTGCCTGCGATTTCCTAATTTGTTTCAGGTTGCTTCTTGTAAAATCGCACTCGTTTCAGGGTTGGGTTATTGGAGTGATGCATCGTGGACTTGGGATATTAAGGATAGTATGTTTGAGCAGTACACTAACCTGTACCGGGACCTATCTGAGTTGGGGTTGCTTCTTGACAGTGATGCTGTGATTTCAGGAGTAGCAGATATGTGGAATTGGAAACTGGATTTTGATCGTGGCTTTTTTGTTAAGGTGTTTTATAATTCCTTTTCTGAGGCGAATGACGTGTCGCGGTTGGATGACTCAACTCTGGTGGTTCTAGATTTAATGTGGAATTCTTTTATCCCGCTGAAGTTAAAAGTGTTTGCTTGGCGGCTAATGCTTAATCGGCTTCCTACTCGTGATAATCTTCTTAAACGTGGCGTTATTAACAATGTCCATGAAACTGTTTGCGTTTTCTGTTTTAATGATCTTGAGATAATCGATCACATCTTCCGTCATTGTCCCAAAATTGCTTCTCTTGGGCGTATGATTTATTGGTGGGTGAATATTGATAGGATTCATGGTGTTAACATTATTGATCTGTCTCTGAATTGGTTTGATAGGCTTAATGGCAAATGCGATAACAAGTTTAGGGTGTCAATTTGGATTATCATTTGTTGGAACGTTTGGATGGTGCGAAATCAAATTTTGTTCAAAGACGAGGTGGGGGATGCTGAGTCTATTTTCCATCACATTGTCGGATCTTCGTGGAATTGGTTGGCTCTTGGAAGGAACGAGAATATGTCTTGCTCATTATACGAATGGAACAAATTTCCGTTACATTGTTTGTAATTGTTAGTGTTTTCTTTTCTCTATAATCTTCATTTTGTTAGTTGGTGTTTTTTGGTCTGTACTGGATTGGGTTGGAGATTTCCTTAATCTCCTTTAATGAATCCTTGCTTATAAAAAAAAAAAAAAATTGGTTCTTCTGTTAAATTTTGTAACAAAAAGTTAAATTGTGCATATATAGCATGACATCATGGCAAAAATCAATATGGTGAATCAACAATTTTAACAAGGGATTAAATTGATCTTATACATAAATAAACATAAACTTATGTTTTGATTCTAAACAATAAACTAATCTCTCATCAAATCTAACTTTATTATTTGATCCTAAAAAGCGCATATGTCAATCTTCATCAAATATGGATGAACCGTGTTCCTTGATTTTTGCAATAAATTGGCTATTTCAACACTCATTCTTTTAGTAATGGTCTCAATTGCATCCCAATAATTGCAAAATTGATTACCCAACATTAAACTACAGATTTTACATCACAGTAATTCATAGACTAATTACATGAACACAAAAATTACCTCTTGCATGATAATAACCTCTTCCCTATAGTAGCAGTGCAAAAAACTCTAAAACAGAAACACACGGTAGCAGTAGTATTTTTATAATGAAATTCATATAGCATAATTGAAATAAAAATAAAATTACACGCACTGGTAATCCATTCTGATAATTATTGGAACATGAGATTTTCTCACATAAGTAAAATAGTTAATTAGAGATATTAATTTTGTTTTACTTTCTGATTTCTATAATAAAACAAATGTACTAATAATTAGAATAGATGATTGCACATTTTTTATTTAATCATATTTGGGATGTTTTTAGTTACTTTTGTTGTTTTAATGGACGAGCAATATGATGAAATTGATAAACTGAATTTCGACATATTTGAGAAGCAAATCCATCCATTACATTATGGCAAAGTGAATGTGTGGAAAAGAAATTGTCTAAACGTGCTAAATATAAAACTAGACAAAATGAGACCAAATATTTCTACTAATCCAAGAAAAATGAATGTAAATCAAAATATTGAACAAGCAGGCAAAGCGTTGGGTATATATCTTTTCCCATACTGGGTCAAACAAACAAAGATCTCAGTACAAATTAAGTTTTCTAAACTTATCACGTTACCGTGTAAAAGCGGAGAACCTACTGTTGAATAAAACTTCTGAATCTCTTATAAAATTACCTCTTTCAATTATCTCACTATAATAATACTATCAGCTTTGTATAAAATTAATAATCCTTCGCATAACTACAATTCATTGCAAATTTCAGATTACCAACCTTGTACCTATCTCTAATCTTTAACAAATTTAACATATAAATAATATTACTGTAAAATTTGTAATAATTGTAATTTACCTCTTTCTCATTATACATGAGAATTTGAACAAGTACCATAGGGAATAAACCCTTTTCTCCAGATTCAAGATCAAAAACACCACCCCCTTTCAGAACAAGTCTAATTTTCTTAAACCAGATCCAAAAACAACATAAACAAAAAAACAACCTATTTATACTTTTCACAATAGGGTTTTCCTTTTCCCAACCACCATCACCACCACCACCCTTTGTGTCGGTTTCGGCGTCTATTCTTTCAGAAGATCACCCTCGACAGTAAAAGAAGCATCATTGACTTGTGAGAAATAGAGAAAAAATAAAAACAGAGAAAGAAGAATATCTAAGAAGAAGAATGTGGGTTTTGGGAAGAGAGGAAATAAAGAGATGAATGTGTAGGTAATAAAGAAGGCAATAAAACCAAAAAAAAATTCAGGTCATACCTGCCACATAGGTAGTTAACGTCTTTTTACTGAAAATTTAATGGAAGGGGTTAATTAGGCTAATGGAACAGTTTTAATGGACTATAATGTAACGTTTTTTAATTGAAGGACCAAAGAGAAACAAGAAACTATGTTAAAGGACCAAAAGATGAATTAAGCCAAAAAAAAAAAAAACATTATTTGGTATCTATCATTTAGTGTTTATTTTAGCATTTTTATTAATTTTTTTTTCTTTTCAAAAACTATTTGGAGTAGCTTTTGAATTTGTAGCTTTTACCTTGTCACTTTTTCACACCCCTACCACAGTGTATCAGATAACTATGACTAAGGTATTTTTCTACGTGATTTCCCTTCATTAGATAACTTTCAATAAAGTATTAAGTTCGAATTCTGCTGAGTGCTAAATATTCTTGTGTTGGGTCATGTCCATACAAAACTTTGGTATGCCTTTAAACGAGGCCCCGCAAGTGGACAGTGGAACTATTCTCATTGGATTAGTCGGTAGCATGGTCGAATATCAAGATTTAAAAAAAAAAATATATTGTAGTAATGTTATATGTTCACCGAATAATTTTGGATAAAAGTTATTTGGTATTATAACCTTCACCGGATAACTTACCTATAGGTTATCCGATACGCATATTGGTGCTTGAAAAGAACAAGAAGGTTGTAGAAAATTGAACACCTACAAAGCATGGTGATGATAATTTGGCCATATATGGTGTGACAAATGGAAATGAAACATATGTTGTTAGTCTAAAACAAGAGACATGTGCTTGTAGGAAATGAGATTTAACTGGAATCCCATGTTGTCATGCCATAAGTTGCATATGGCAAAACAAGAAACAAACAAAAGAATATGCCTCAGAATATTATAGATTTATGTCAAAAAATGTATATTGATTATTGTGATTCTTTGTGCAATAAGACTACTTTCAAGAAGACATAGTCACACATAATCTTCCCTACCAATGGGCCACAATTGTGGCCTCTTGATGACCAAGTAGCAGTCAACCCACCAGCGATGAGAAGGGAAAACGATCTCCCCAAAAAGATGCAAAACAAAGTCAACGATGAGCCTAGAAATCCACATGTTCTTCCTAGAAAACTACCAATTGTTGCGTGCCATAAGTGTGAAGCAATGACTCACAATAAGAGAAGTTGTAAGGAAAAGAGGGTTGCTGACAGGACTTTCCCGAAAGGTAGAAATACCAAGAAAGCAAAGGGTGGAAATGCATCCAAAGTTGGAAATAACAAGAATGAAAAGGGTGGAAATAATGAGAAGGCAAAGGGTGGAAATAACAAGAAGAAGAAGAAGAAGAAGAAGAAGAAGAAGAATAGTACATAGACAAATGCATCATTATGAAATTAGTTATTTTGCTGTAATGGTTAGTTTGATGTAATTTCCTATAATAACCTATTATGACAATGGTTATTTTGATGTTATGACAATGATTATTTTGATATTATGTCAATGTTTATTTTGTATGTGCATATTGGCCTGTCAAGTTTATATATTGCATATTGGCTTGTCAAATGTATATACCGCATATTGGGTTGTATGTGCATATTGCTTGCAGAGTTGTCAAATGTTGTCACATATATATGTTGTCAAAGTTTGTATATGCATATTGGCATGTATGTGCATATAGTCCTGCAGAGTTGTTAAATGGCTTGTATGTTGCATATTGCACAATTAAACAGGTGTACACCAATAAAACAGGGTGTCACAAATGACTTGCATATTGCACAAAAATGGCCTGCATTTTATATATTAAATAGGTTGTCACAAATGGCTTGCATATTACCTACTAAATAGGTTGCCACAAACAGCTTGCATATTACCTATTAAATAGGTTGTCACAAATGTGAAGAAGAGTTATTCTTGTCCTTGGTTATAGCTTTAATGAAGACAAACACATCAACAAAAAGAAGAGTCAAAGTTTGAAGACTAGAGCAATCAAGTTCAAATTATCAAAAAAGCTTTGGAAAATTAATGGAAGAATCAAGATGGTTGAATATGCATTACAATTGAAGTATATATATCTTAATTACACATAAAAATCATATTCATCTTAAGCCTTTCATGCATCTTTTAAAAAGATTTTTAAATCAACTATTCTGTTTTTTTGGTAAATTATGGCATTTCAAACCGCCATAATAGCACTTTAAAAACGCCATAATTTGCACAATTTTTCTCAAAATGTAAAAATATTTAATTTTTGAAAATGTATCAGGTGTTATCGGTTACACCATATAGGGTAACCGATTGCCACTGAACCAACGATACTTTTTCATGAAAATTTTGATGCAAACGAATTTTTGAAAGCCTTTTTGAACCATGACATCTTTTCATGTATTTGTACACTTTTAGAAAGGTGTTAAGGCACTATATAAACTATACTTTTCAGAATTCAAACTTCTCTATTTCATAGCAATTCAAAACTTATATTCTCTCATTTTCAAAATAAAGTGTTCTTGACAGAACTTTTTATTGAAACTTTTGCACATCAATTTCAATACATTTTCAAATAGTTTCAACTACATAAAATCATTGAGCACTTGTACTACATATTGAGAATTGCCTACTTGATAGAGAATATCAATTCTAGGAATTGATATACATTGTTATAAAATTTCAAACACTTGTAAAAATTCAGATTGTTGTGATTTCCTTGCTGTCCAGGATTATTGGAAGCAAGAAAGTGAATAAGGGATGATTGTTCTCTTGTTGCACTTTGTAAAGATCATAAGGGGATTGTCCTTATTGATTATGTTGCTTATGTTAGAATATTTTAGGATAGGTCTTGGTGGAAGACTTGTACAAAGATCTGACATAGTGAAAAAACTCTCACAGGGAGTGAGGGGACTGGAGTACTCTCAGATTGTGAGGGGAACCAGGATATATCATTGTGTCCTTTACTTTCTGCATTTATTTTTCCAGCATATTTACTTTCATATTGTTTATGAAATATGACTAAAATAATGTTAATGCTTCAAATTGAGAAAAATCCAATAAATATAATTCACCCCCTCTTAGAGATCGCACATAGACTTATAATTTGTATCATAGCAGGTTCAAGTAATCTGCTCTTGTGATCCAGAATGGCTTTCGCAAACTCAGTGTTCAGAGATGGTGGAAGCAATAACAATCCTCCATTGTTTTATGGTGAATACTTTGATTTTGGGAAAATTCGTATGAAGGCACATCTAGAAGCACAAGGAGAAGAAATTTGGGATGTTGTACAAAATGGTCTATTTATTCCTACTAGTGTTGTTGATGGCATTGAGACAAAAAAAGATTAAAAATGCATGGAATGAAGATGATAAGAAGAAGGTACTCTACGACAAGAAAGCAATCAACATACTTCAAAGTGCACTTAGCATTGATGAATTCTTTCGTATTTCTCAATGCACAATGACGAAGGAAATATGGGATACGTTAGTAGTAACTCATGAACGAAACGCTGAAGTAAAAAGATCAAGATTGAATACATTATGTCTAAAGTATGAATTATTTAGAATGCAGCCCAGAGAATCAATCCTTGCTCTACAAAAGAGATTTGTTCACTTAACTAATCACCTGATTGCTCTCGATAAGACTTTTACTAACGATGAAGTAAATCTTAAAGTTTTTAGGTCTTTAACTAAGGAATGGCAACCAAAGGTGACAACGATATCAGAAAAAAAGAGTCTTTCTACCATGACATCCGCTTCCTTGTTCGGAAAACTTCAAGAACATGAAATAGAACTTGAAAGATTAGAGAAACATGAAATACAAGTAAAAGATTCAAAAGATGTTGTATTAAAGACAAGAGTCAAATTTCATGATAGCAATCAAGATGAGGAATCCACTGATGACGATGATGATCTTATTAAAAAGTTTGAAAAGTTCTTGAGAAAAGAAAGGAAAAAGGAGATCATTCACAAAGAAGCACCAACAAGGAGAGTTATATGTTTTGAATGTTGAAAAAGGGGATATGTCAAGAGAGAATGTCCTACACTTGAAAAGAAAGAAAAATTCAAAAACAAGAATCACAAAAAGGAAAATAAAGCATATGTAGCATAGGATGACAATGAAATAAGTTCATCTTCAGATGAAGATCGTGCATGCAAGGCATTGATGGTCTCACATCATTCAAGTGATGAAAAACATGAGGTACTTTAAGGTCATATGCTAGCATTGTCAAATCAAGATTGATCCTTTAAGACACAAGACAATATAATATGGTAGTTCTAAAAGTTTCATTGATTAAAAAGATGTTTTGAAGAAGCATCAATATTGATATCAACTTTGACATCAAATTCTTATGAAGGAGATAAGTGTCTAATTTTTTGCTATTAATTTTCAATTATAAATATACCCTTCCTATGTTATCACCTTGTTTTGTACTTTATTCCACCTTGTCTTCTTTTTGATAATGTCAAAAGGGGAAGAAATAGTAGGTATTGTATTTGTTCTTGTTCATAATTCTTTCAGGGGAGAAAGCCTTGAATTGCAAAAGCAAGGGGGAGATATAAAAGATAGGGGGAGATTCTAGTTGCTACTCAACATTTCAGAAAGTCACATATTGAAGCAACCCATTGATGAACAAGTAAAATTTCAATACCTATTATTTCTTCCCCTTTTGACATCATCAAAAAGAAGACAAAGTAGAATAAAGTACAAAACAAGGTGATAAAAAAGGAAAGGTATGCTTATAATTGAAAATTAATAGCAAAAAATTAGACATTTATCCCCTTCATAAGAATTTGATGTCAAAGTTAATATCAATATTGATGCTTCTTCAAAACATCTTTTTAATCAATGAAACTTTTAGAACTACCATATTATATGGTCTTGTGTCTTGAAGGATCAATCTTGATTTCAACTTTAACATCAAATTTTTATGAAGCAGATAAAAGTCTAATTTTTTGCTATTAATTTTCAATTATAAATATACCCTTCCTATGTTATCACCTTGTTTTGTACTTTATTCTACTTTGTCTTTTTTTGATGATGTCAAAAGGGGGAGAAATAGCAGGTAGTGTATTTGTTCTTGTTCATAATTATTTGAGGGGAGAAAGTCTTGAAATGCAAAAGCAAGGGGGAGATATAAAAGATAGGGGGAGATTCTAGTTGCTACTCAACATTTCAGAAAGTCACATATTGTAGCAACTCATTGATGAACAACTAGAATTTCAAAGGATGTTTTGGCATCATCAAAAAGGAGGAGAATGTGAATAAGAGTTCTTCTTGTCCTTGGTTATAGTTTTGATGAAGAAAAACACATAAAAAAAAAAAGAAGAGTCAAAGTTTTAAGACTAGAGCAATCAAGTTCAAATTATCAAAAAGTTTTGGAAAATTAATGGAAGAATCAAGATGGTTGAATATGCATTACAATTGAAGTATATATATCCTAATTACACATAAAAATCATGCATATTCATCTTAAACCTTTCATGCATCTTTTAAAAAGATTTTTAAATCAACTATTCTGTTTTTAGTAAATTATGGCATTTCAAACAGCCATAATAGCACTTTAAAACCGCCATAATTTGCACAATTTTCTCAAAATGTAAAAATATTTAATTTTTGAAAATGTATCAGGTGTCATCGGTTACACCATATAGGGTAACCAATTGCCACTGAACCAACGGCAATTTTTCATGAAAATTTTGTTGCAAACGAATTTTTGAAAGCCTTTTTGAACCTTGGCATCTTTTCATGTATTTGTACACTTTTATAAAGTTGTTAAGGCACTATATAAAGCATACTTTTCAGAATTCAAACTTCTCTATTTCATAGCAATTCAAAACTTATATTCTCTCATGTTTAAAATCAAGTGTTCTTGACATAACTTTTTGTTGAAACTTTTGTACATCAATTTCATTACATTTTCAAATAGTTTCAACTATACAAAATCATTGAGCACTTGTACTACATATTGTGAATTGCCTACTTGATAGTGAATATTAGTTCTTGGAATTGATATACATTGTTATACAACTTTAAACACTTGTAAAAATTCAAATTGTTTTGATTTCCTTGTTATCCAGGAATGTTGGAAGCAAGAGAATGAATAAGGGAGATTGTTCTCTTGTTGCACTTTGTAAAGATCATACGGGAATTGTCCTTATTGATTGTGTTGCTTATGTTAGAAGATTGTAGGATAGCGTAACGTCGGTTTTTTGGTGACGTGACCACCTACTGCTGTTTGGTGCTACTTTCTGATTTATGTATTTATCCTATGAAGCTTAAAAAGAATGGGAAGATATCTTAAACAAACCCTGCGCGCAAGTGTTTTTTTTTTTAAATTCTAAGAGATCGGGGATCGTAGGTTGGTTATACAAAGGGAAGCTATTAACACCCAGAGTATCTATAGTAATCTATAGGAACCTTCGTTTGCATATATTTCTATTATTTGAAGTCCTTTCTTGTGTTTATCTGCTATTGATTGGGAAAGTTTCTCCTTTGGGAGAGTAAAGATAATGTTTTTGTTGTTTTCGGGTTTTCTATTATTTTTGGGAAGGTACCTGGACCTAGAATTTTTTATTTGCGTGCTCGCTAAGATTTCGCAATCTTATGTCTACGTATTCCCGTAAAGAGAATTGATATACATTGTTATACAACTTTAAACACTTGTAAAAATTCAAATTGTTTTGATTTCCTTGTTATCCAGGAATGTTGGAAGCAAGAGAATGAATAAGGGAGATTGTTCTCTTGTTGCACTTTGTAAAGATCATACGGGAATTGTCCTTATTGATTGTGTTGCTTATGTTAGAAGATTGTAGGATAGCGTAACGTCGTTTTTTTGGTGACGTGACCACCTACTGCTGTTTGGTGCTACTTTCTGATTTCTGTATTTATCCTATGAAGCTTAAAAAGAAGGGGAAGATATCTTAAACAAACCCTGCGCGCAAGTGTTTTTTTTTTAAATTCTAAGAGATCGGGGATCGTAGGTTGGTTATACAAAGGGAAGCTATTAACACCCAGAGTATCTATAGTAATCTATAGGAACCTTCGTTTGCATATATTTCTATTATTTGAAGTCCTTTCTTGTGTTTATCTGCTATTGATTGGGAAAGTTTCTCCTTTGGGAGAGTAAAGATAATGTTTTTGTTGTTTTCGGGTTTTCTATTATTTTTGGGAAGGTACCTGGACCTAGAATTTTTTATTTGCGTGCTCGCTAAGATTTCGCAATCTTATGTCTACGTATTCCCGTAAAGAGATTTGGGAAATCAGAGCAATCGTAGTTCCTCCTATTTCTATGGGAGGAAAAGTTTTGGTATCTTGTTTAAAGCCCAAGATTGAAGCTATCAGAGTATTTGTGTCTTATTTAAAGCCCAAGATTGAAGCTAAAGGAGACTGAGAGAGAGAATTTGTCATCTCTAAAGGAAGATATCTCCCCTATTCATCACAGATGTTGAGTGATTATTTATAAGGGAAATTACTTTAACTGGGATATGGGATACAACAATGCCATAATTTCCTTTATAAGAGAGATGTTATGAAGGAAGAAGCTTTAACTCAGTGTAGAGCGATCCACTTTTTCTTTTATGAATCTTTCACGCTAAGAGAGGGACATTGGTTGGGATGTATAGAATCCAGAGGCTTGCCACTTATAACTGTTAGATGAAAGAGGAATTTTAACCATGATAAAGGAGGGACTCCAGCTTGGATTTTGAATTAACAAGTGTGCCACTTACGGCCATTATCTGGAAAATGATTTTGATTGTTTGTTTTGATATGTGATGTATAGAAGAGGTGTCTCCCTACAGAGAGGACTCATGGTCTCATCTGAGGGGATGTTTGTTGTATGCCTTGTTCAAAGCCCAAGGTTGAAGCTGAAAGAAAATTACTCGTCTGGGGAGTGTTATGTTTGTCTTGTACAAAGCCCAAGATTTAGGCTATCTGGAAAAATCATTATATAAAGCCTAAGAGGAGGTTGACTCTTGCTGAGGATTATTGAAATCCAGGAGAAGGTCTAAATTGTATTGGGGAATCCAAAGGGAAACTAACTCTTGCTGGTGATATGAGCATAATTGATCTACCAGATGCTAAGAGGCTTTTATTCTTTTGAGGATTTATTGATGATAAATTGACCCTGGCTAGGATTTTTAAGGTGAAAGTTAAGCCTTGTCGGGGGTCAGAGGGGTTTAAAGGTAAGTTTGAAAACCTTATAAGTTTTAACTCTTCTGGAGGCTGGTGTATTGGTAAAATGATCAGGATTTACCCTATGCTTTTAGGAAGCCTAAGGGTCCTTGTATGAAGCCCAAGAGGAGACTATGAGGGTGAGACTTTCCAAGTCTACTTGTATGAAGCCCGAGAGGAGGCTGAGACTATCCAAGTCTCATTAAGAAGAGATAGACTCTGGTTGGAAATATATCTTTGTATGATGCCCAAGAGGAGGTTGTTGGTTCAAGGGACGAAGATTAACTCTTGAATGATTGGGTATTCTGGAGTCTTGACTTTCCTGAGGATTGAACTAGTAGAGATGACTAAATTCTATCCTATGCTTTTAGGAAGCCTTTTGGGTCCTTGTACTAAGCCCAAGGGGAGGCTGGGGGAACTTTTTAAAAGCCTGGTGGTCCTTGTACTAAGCCCAAGAGGAGGCTAGGATGCTTCTAGGAAGCCTGTGGGTCCAAGCCTAAGAAAAATTCAAGAAAGGTTTCACCGAGAATAATCCTTTCTTTGCTGAACAGTTCCAAGGTTTGAAGAAATTCAAAAGAGGTTTCACCGAGAATTAATCCTCTCTGGGGAAATGAATTTCTTTTATATGTTTCTAAGTTTTGACAGTCTTAAGAAAAGTTTCACCGGGAATAATGCCTTTCTTATTTCCATATTGAATAAAGCCCAAGAGGAGGCAGATTGTATTGAGGGAAGTTTCTATGAGGGAACTAGTTATTGAACTAAGTTGGAAGTATCCTACTGTTTGACCTAAGGATGACCTAACTGTTGGGGAAACTCTAGACAGATATACACAAGTATATAAATAAATGAATCAACAGGTATATAAATAAGTATGAATTGAATTGAAAAGATGTTGGGTCTTACACTCTGAAAAGGAGCCCAAGTGTATTGTGATTGATTGTATTGATGATGACTGTATGATTAGGGTTTTGATAAATTGAAGAAAGTTTTGGGAAAACTTTGAATTTGAATTTCAAGAAACCCTAATTTTATTTAAAATTCATTTTTTAAATAAAATTAAATAAAAATTATATAAAATATCAAATATATTTAATAAACATGTTGTGAACTTTGAAAAATGTATAAAAATAGATGTTTTAATTCACAAGAGGATTTGAAAATCAATTGGTTTTGAAAAATCAAGAGAAAGAATTCATTTAAAAATGTTTAAAATAATTTCTTTGAAAAATTAAAAAATATATCAAATATAAATTTTTATTTTCATTTTTTTGTGGAATAAGTATTAAAATGTATAAATTATTTATGTTTAAAAAATAATTTGAAAAAGATTAAAAATGAGAGAGATATAAATTTTTGAAATTAATTAAGAAATAATCAAAATAATTAAAAATTCAAATTTTTGAAAAAGGGCGCGAAGAACATCATCTTCTTCCTCATGCCACCCTCCATTTTAGATTTGCAAAATCTCCCTTATCTCACTGAATACGCAATGAAATTGACTTCCCTAAACATGAAAGTTGCTCGTTTTTTAACAAGGATTTCAATTATACCAATTAATTGCATTTCTTTTAAGTGTAGAGTGAGAAATCATGTGAAGAACACATGAACCCCAATTTTTGCAAGAACACTATGAAATTCCATACACAATAGATACAAAGCAATTAATTGAGGAGAAACACTCTACATAAGTGCAGAAACATGTTGGTAACTTGAAAATACATTTATGATGCATGGATCATAGAGTTCAGATTTGAGGAAGCTTACCTTGCAAGTGAGAATCGAATTATGCAATGTAGGTGTTACAGATACAAGATGATGATCTGGACAGCTTCCTTGACCCCCAAGGATGGGGCTCGACCCTATCTGCAGCTTTGAGGAAACTTTGAGCAAAAGGATAGTGACTTGGTGATTCTGATGTTACAGAATTATTTTGAGGTTATGGATCACTTCTATGATGCTTATGTGAAGTGTTTGGATGCTTGGTTTGAGTGGAATTGGACTGGTTTGAGAATTCCAAGTTTTCATTCTTTGAGAACTTTGAATTTTGCAAGAAGAAGGATTTTGTGAGAAAACAAGCATTATGTTTGTTTTGGTGTGTCTTGAAACATCAGAAATGTCTTCTATTTATAGGAGAATGGATTTGTCTTGGCTGAATAATGATATCTTGAAGATTGGCTTTGATTCAATGGTTTTGGCAAGATGTATCATTACCCCTAATGCAAGGTACACCAATGCTTCCAAATAGCTCAGCTACCAATTGACCAATTCCACATTCCTCAATCATTTTTATTGTTGTTTATGTGAGCATCTTGACTGAGGAGTGTCCTTTTGTTGAATGTGCACTATTGCACATAAATGCCTTTGAATTCAAGGCATAATGTGACAAAAGCCATTACTCCAAGTTGAAATATTTCTTGACCCTTTGACTCAAATTTGCAGGTTTGCTATGATTTCTTTAGTTATGAATTAAATGTGAGTGGCATTGATCATTACACTTGACAAAAAAACCGTGCATGGCAAGTAAGTGATCAAACTGATTTTGCAAAACAGCTTGCAGCAAGGCATATTGATCACTCCATATCTCTTTGCTCAAATGCACTTTGATGATGTTCTTGTATTCTTTGGAAAACTTGCACATCATACTTCAACTTTGATGTTTACCTTTGATCTTGGATCATTATGGATCATGGAGAAAAATGACCCCCAAAGTTGGTAAAAATGCAAACATATTCTGTCTCAAAATTTCACTAAGTGTCAAAGTGAAAATCCCATGAAACCCTAACTTTATGGCTTTATAACTCAAAATTCATGCATCTTTTGACTATGGATCAGGAGGACATTTTTGTAATATGTAATGAGAGCTTTCATTTGAGCTTTGGATGGAAGAAAATGGCTGCTTGGATTATAAGTTATGGTCTTGCAAAGTTGGGTAAAAATCATCTTTTTTCCATAACTTAGTGAAATTTTAAGTTTCTTAAGATTACCCCATTTGCAAGTAACCTCACTTTTCTTGATTTTTCTTGATTGATGATGATCCAAACCATAAGTTAACATTTTTTTTGACTTGAAGAACCCATATTTGTCAAAAAATCTCAAAAGTCAAACTTGGTTTTGGGCACAGTTGACTTTTTATCAGATGAATTTCAAACTCTGTAATCCTTTATGAAATCAAGTCCTTGGGCTAAATCAAACCTAATTGATGGATTCCATAGGTGTTTTAGAGTTTCTTGAATCATTTCCCAAGGTTTGAGATCATGTCTTGGTCAAAAGTTAAAGGTATGATTGACTTTTTCCCAGAAACCCTAGTTTGTGGTCCAGATGAATTTGAATCTTTATATTGCTCATGAATCAAGTTCTTTGTGTCAATTTAAACTTGTGAGAGGATCAATATAAGATATTTGAGGTCTTAAAAACATTTCTTGAGGTCTTGGCTCATGCCTTGTTTCAAAAGTCAACTTAGGGGTGAATTAGGTCAAGAAAACCCTAATTCCTGATTTTTTATGAATGCATCCCCTGAGGCTATTTTGAACTCATGATTGGATACATGAGGTCCATTTGAGCTTCTTGAATCATTTTTTGGAGTATTGACTCATTCCCAGATGAAAATTTCCCTCTGGAGGCCTTCGTCGACCAAAACCCTAATTTGGTGACACTGGTGATCTTGAGGCTTGATCAAATTGAAATGTTGCATTCTTATGCTTGATTCTTGATGTGGGAGACCTTTTGATCCTTCATGGATGTTTGAGGTGTTTGAAAAGTTGAAGATCATGTCAATTCTTGATTGATCCTTTGCCTGAGTGCTCTAAGAGGGCTCGAAACCCTAATTCTTGATTGAGGTGAATGCTCAACAATCTTTGAGAGGATTGATGAGGTATGAAGGTACATCCATATTGTGGTGATGATTTACACAATGATGTGGAACCTTATGGTTAAAATTTAGGGTATGACAGATAGGTCTTGGTGGAAGACTTGTACAAAGATCTGACATAGTGAAAAATCTCTCTCATGGAGTGAGGGGACTGGAGTACTCTCGGAGTGTGAAGGGAACCAGGATATATCATTGTGTCCTTTACTTTCTGCATTTATTTTTCAGCATATTTACTTTCATATTGTTTTTGAAATATAACAAAACCAGTGCTAATGCTTCAAATTGAGAAAAATCCAATAAATCGAATTCACCCCCTCTTAAAGACCGAACATATATTGCATATTGCACAAAAATGGCTTTCCTATTGTCTATTAAAAAGGTTGTCATAAAGGACTTGCATATTGCCATTACACAAGCTTACTGTCATGATAATAGCTAATGATAATAGTTGAAACAAATTTGGAACAGTATAAAACCAATAGCCAATGATAATAGTTGATACAAATTTGGAACAAAACTTTCTCATTCCTAATTTCTGGTTACACGGTTTACAGCAGGGTTGCTTCAAATCTAGGAATGTAAATATATATCCATGGAAACGGATACTATGATATTCGTATCCGCCTCATTGGATAAATATGATATATGTATCGGCCCAATATTCATGCATGTATCTGTTAAGAGTGTAATCCACGGGTTTTAAGGTATCCGCGGATATTTACAAATATCCATGGATAATTTTTTTTTTTTATAAAAATTATTTTTTGAAAAAAAATATATTTTTAGCTTCTTTTAAAGACACAAAATGTTATTATCACATAACATTCGTACAATTTGCTCTTAATTTAACAATAAAATTTCATCACATTAATTTTCTTCTTATTCCCAAAGACTTAACTAGATCCAAACGTAACATCCATACATTTCATTTTTTAACCAAACAAATAAAAGATATTGTGATTGTGAATTATGATGGAAGAGCGGATGACTGAGGAATAGGAAGGGAGACACTGGTTCGACAGAGGAATGACGACATTAGTTGGTTGGACTGTGAAATTGTTGAAGTGAGTTATGGCGTATTAAAGAGTTTAAATATGAAATTGCTAATAGAATTTGAATGAAATGTGAAAGGTTTTTTTCAAAGAAAAATTCAAAAAAAAAAAAAGAAAGGAATATAAGATGACTAGTTTTTTTTTTCAAAAGATGAAAATATAAGTTATAATAAACTAATGATATTTAGATTATTTTTATAATTTATTAACGGATAAGGATATTCGTGGACACATGTGTCATTAAACCTGTATCCATATCCATTAACAAACATGTATTTAAATATCCATTTATTTTATCCGTGGTTATCCATTAAGCTGCCCACCTTATATCCCTGACGAATTTTATCCGCGGATATCCGTGGGTATGTATTTTTTTGTCATCCCTATTCAAAACCTTATCAATTAAACAGCAACATCACAACATGGTTGGTTCAAAAACTAAAGCACGTTGATAGTTACTAATTCATTACACTTGTAGCAACTAGTCCTATTAACAACACAATGATCATCCCAATTGTAAACTTCAACTACATTTTCAGAAACTTGATCTTCATCGTCTCTTTGTGTTTGCATTCATTGTCTTTAATCTTCTCTAGACCAAATCTTTCATTCAATGAACAAATAAACTCTTTTACTTTTGGAGTCACCTCCTCTTCATATCAAACAAAATGATTGCATATTTTGTGTCCCTGAAGCTACAAAGAATGTAGATGAAATAGAGTTTTAATGACTTTCGAATCAAACAGACATAAATTTGAATGAGATGAGTTATAGAGCTTTAATATTGTATACATTCCACATCCATCGAAACGACGTCATCAATGGTGGATCAATGACGTCATCAATTGTATACATTCACACATTTGCTGCAATTGTTTCCTTGAGAATATCTGGATATGGTTGTAAATTGAGAACAATAAGATGTAAACGATGGGGATCTGAGAATTTTTTAAGAATGAAATCGTGATGATTTAGGGGATGAGAATGAGCTGAGTGACGAAGGAGGTGATGGAAAATGACGAAGGAAAGGGAGTGAAATTGGTGATTTAGGGTTTCTTGAGCAATTTAAGATTTTAATTCGCTTTTATGAATATATTTTATTATTGAACTTATTAAAAACTATTTCAGAATTAAAATAATTAAGTTTTTAAGTTTTTAATTTTAATTAATGACGTGATGTCAACTATTGTGTGCCATATAAGCTTTTTCAATTTCCAGATAAATCAAAGTGTGAAGGGACAAAAAAAATCCAAAAGTGCATTTAAGACTTTTTTTTTAAAAGTGATTTTTGCTATGTTTCACATATATGGAGCTCCCTTTATAGATATGCAATAAAAAATCATGCATGGATGGATACTACATAAGCATTCTCAACTGCAGAAAAATGTGATACACAAGAAGAAACGATAAGGTATATTAAGGAGGTTGGAATCAGACATAAAGTGGATGTTATCATTACTCGTTTAGATAATATATCAGGAAAAAAAGGAAGAAGTAAAAAATTAATATTATTTTATAATAAAGGTGGAAACACAACAAGAAATTTAATATTTACCTACAGAAGTTTTTAGTGACAACCATATCCGTTGTAGGTATATGAGGCTTATAGCCATGTAAAATCTATTAACATTGTAATTGTGGGTATAAGTCTCTGCTTCAAATGTGTGAAAATTAGAAATGTTAGAAGCGTTCATTGAGGAATAGAGGAAGATGGGTAGAAATGTGAGATCATTTAACTTTGGTTAATCTCCCCATGTGGAACATTACATAAATTTTCCCAATGTATATGTGTCACAAGTTACTGAATTATATTGAATGAGTGTTTTGATAATATAAATTGTTGGCTGAGAATATGGAGGATGAACGGTCTAAAGGGGAGGGGTGACTAGATCTCCCAAGTTAAAAATTGTTTTAAAAGGTTTTTTTATTAAAGTTTCAAAAATAGAATTTATTTTGCGTAGCAGAAACAAATTTAGCATAAAAAAGATTATGCTTATCAATTGAGAGATTCACAAATGTACTTAAATAATATATAATATATCAAGATGGACTAATTCATTATACCAAATGAACAACCTAATTGTATTGCAAACTCATCCAATTCCATAAGAAGTGTTATCAAATGATTTTCAATCACACATGAGATTCTACAATCAAAGTCTTCAGGTTTAATCGACACTAAGATAATTACCAATAATAGAAAAACCTACAACTTATACAATAAATTACTACCAACAGAAAATCCTATCAGCATGCAATTATAGAAAGCAATAGAAACAACTTAATCATGTCATCAACTATAAAATTAAATGAATGAATGAATGATTTATATATATATATATATATGGTTTAGGGGGAGAGAGAGAGAGAGTCACTATAACAAATAACGGTTTTCATGTTGAAGCTTTCACCTCGAACAATAGAAAACTAAGGTATAAAGACAAGGCGCACTAGTTTTTATTATTTAAAAAAAATATAAAAATATAAATTCCCTCCGTTTTTAAAATAACCGAGGTTAAAAAATAACTCAGTACAAGCTTTGTTTCCTACCTATCGCAGTTTATGATTTTATTTGTTTGTAAGTGTAAACAAAATGTTCTAACCCTTCGGATTTCTATTTAACCGAGGTATAAAATAATAAGATTTTACTATAAAAGCACTCGTTAATCAAATTTTACCCTAATCCTTACTAATATGAAGCCGCCCCAAACATCATTCTTTGGGATGGATTGCAAGGTAGAAAAAATCATCAATGTTTTTCAATCTTGAACAAAACATTTTTCTGCCCTTGCAATCTATCTCACATAATGGTGTTGATGTTGTTGTTGTATTTATGTAATAACATTCATATGTTGTCAATCAAAGAAAACATTGAGAAATATATTGCTTTCCTCAGTTGACAGCATTAGGAAATTTATTACTAAACACACACATCCATTTCTCTTTCATGTTTTTTTTTTTCATGTGAAATATTTTTCCATGAAAGCATTTGCTCAATATAATATGGGATGGATTGCAAGTACAGAAAAAAAAAATCTCTCTTGGTAGGAACAGATAACTTCTCAAAAATCTGAAAAACAATGTAAATATAAAAAAAACAAATCCCTTGTTTGGAATAGATAACTCCTCTAGGTTGTTCTCCAAGAATCCATTGTCTAACTCTTGATTTGGTTAAGTAACTTATTTTAATATTCTTTGTAAACAATGTAAATATTTAAAAAAAAAAAGATTTTTCACCTCAGTTTTGATTAATAACCGAGGTAACATATTAGTGTATTTATTTTATTTAGCTAACCTTTTTTTTTGTTTTATATCATAAATAAATGAATGCAAGTCATAGATAATATATTGCATTTGATCTATGAAACGAGGACCCCCAACATTTTCTCTTCTCCAAGATATCCAACATATTTTCATCACCGACAGCGATGACGATGAAGAACAACATGTTTACTTTAATATTATGTGTAAACAATGCAATATTCTGTGTAAACAATGTAGTTTGTTAACAAATTAATTTATTAATATTCTGTGTAAACAATGTAATTAGTTTTATTTAAAAAAACAAACTATCTAACTCCTGGATTTTTAAATAAACCGAGAGGTATGAGGCGTTGTTTTTGTAAATAATAAAAATGCAGATGTTGGGGTTCGAACTCATGACCATATAAGTTTACCCCTCGGTTTTTCATTAACCGAGGTGTTAAGTGGCAACTTTTCATGTCACCATTCGTTACGTCGGCTTGGTAGCCGAGGTTACATCTCTTTCGTGTGTGACGTTATAAGCATTATTTATAGTAGTACATGCACGACTACGGAAAACATATACAACAACGGTTGGAAAAGGGAAAACGTCACGCGTGACCTGCCGCTGTTATGTAGGGTGTGGTTGAAGGTGTGAAAAATGCAAGAAAGGGGGTTTGAATTGGTTTTTCAAAATAAATCGTTTCTTTAAAAATAACTTTCTCTTTAAATATTTACCCCTTTTCTAAAGAAAAACAACTTGGTTAAACAAAGAGATATAAACATGTTATGTTTATACTAGTTCAATTGAGAACCTCTCAAGTTAATCTAGTCCACCCGCCAAGGTGATTTCGCCTCTCTCGACGAGGTCTTAATTCACTATTCAACAAAATAGTACACTGCACGAGCTAACACAGCTGGTGACTAACAACAACCTCTAGAACTCACACGTTCTAGACTTCTCAAGTAATCCAACCACACAGGTCTTACTTAAGGCACAACCTCTAAGACACACGTCCTAGACTTCTTAAGAGATCTAATCACTAAGACTCTCTTAAGGAATACAACTTTAAGTTCAAATACAATGGTGTTTACAGAGAATTGCTTCTTATCAAGCTGATAATGTAAACAAGTTTTTAGACCAAGAATGACTTAAGAAAGAACAAAGTTAGAAAGTATTGTAGCAGTTCACGTGTGTGTCTTTATTCAAGTCTTTGAGCTTCCTTTTATAGCCGAGTGAAAAGAGCCGTTGAGATGGAATCATGATAGCTAAGTAGGCTTACGGCTAGAAGCGTGGGGACAGGTACAAAGCCTTCTGCATGTTGCGTGTCCTGTCTGTGTCATTTTGTCTTGTTTGTATTTCGCACAGTCTTTAAGAATTTTAACGTTGTAATGTGGTACAGCTGTACAGTGTGGCAAGTTTTCTTGGCTTCTCAACTTTAGAGGCTTTTTGTGAGCATGAGTAAGAAGGGAAAACATTGCTCGGTTCTTGAGATTATCAAGTCTTCGAATCATCAGCTATGCGCTTCCAGAATCTTCAGAACTTGTCTACAGAACCTTGTTCTCTTAATCCACTTCCTTCATATCTTCAGAGGCTTCTGATAATATTTTATTGAAGCATGAGAGTCGACTTTGGTTAGGTCTTCAAAACCTTGATCAGAGAGCGTGAGGCTTCAGCATCTAGACTTCGTTCCATCAGAACTCTCATCTTCAGATCTTCAGAACTCATACTTTTTTCCTTTCGAAATAAAGTCTTTTGTGTTATCTTCATTCAGCTCTTTTAAGTACATAGACGAAATGTCTTTCTTTAAGCATTGCGTTGATTCTCAGGAGCATAACCTGTTTGCTAGGTTCTCACAAGTAACAACATTAGTTGTACAAAATTGCTCATGCCAATACCCATTTGTTATCATCAAAACTTAGAGATAATATTGCAGAATCAAATCTTGTTCTCACAATCTCCCCCTTTTTGATGATGACAAAACTATGTATTTGATAACGCAATTTTGATATATAAATATATAACACAGAGAACCTGGAAAAGGTTTTTAGAATAGCTTATCCTTTTTATGAAGTGCTTCCCCTGAGTATTGGATTTGATTAAGGTTCGTGCTCAGGCTCCCCCTGACTTCATTAACCTTTTGAGTCTTTCTTCATCATTAGAGTTCTGAGTTATCTGCACAGAGGAAAAATACAGAAAAACAATCTAATAGAGAGGATAGATTTATCTGTTAGCATGTAAGCAGCATTGTTTTTCAGAGAATGACTATAAGATCAAAATTATCACATTCATATACTTTCTCCCCCTTTTTGTCATGAATCAAAAAGATAAACATAGGGTAGTCCAAGGGTGAAAAACATAGAATTAAAACTTAAAAGAAAAACAGAGGTTTATTTGCTGTTAGAGGACATCTTGTCCCAAATCTTCTTCATCATGATCTGAAGATTTTCATTGACAGTATTTTGCTTGTCAAACCTTTCTCTGAAGTTCTTATGTTCAATTCTGATTTCATCAATGGCATCTCCCAGACGCTTGATAACAGGATCAGAAGTGGAAGCAATCATAGCACTTTCTTTAGCTCGTTCAGCTTCAGCAGCTTCTTGTGCCTTTCTCGCAGCTTGCTTTTCTGCTTCTTTAGCAGCCTTTTCTTTAGTTTCTTTCTGCTTGGCAGCCAAGAACTTGAGTACTTTGACTCTTGCTTTATCTTCTGCTCTCTCCTTAGCCTTTGCTAGTTCAGTAGTTATGGTTATATTTGATAAACTTACAATTCTTGTAAGTTCCATGTCCAACCATTTTTTAAAACTTTGACAGGCACTCTCAAGTTCCATGAGCTTTGTGCTTGTACAAAGTTCCGCTCTTAGCTAGCAAACATCTCAAGTGCTTTGTCATGAAACTGACTTGTACATTCTTCAAAGGATGTTGGAGGTGGAGCATTGTAGATAACCAGAGCGAGGTTGGATTTATCAGACTTGATTTTAGGTGGTGGTTGCTGAGATAGGTCAATCTCAGTAGCAGCAGGTTTAGGTGGTTGTTGTTGATCGGTAGGAGAGAATACTTCAAGTGTTTCCAGATTGTTATAGATTTTAGGAGAAGGAAAATCAGAAGGCTAGATTAAGGATTCAGTATTGATTTTCTGATGAAAAGCATAGGCCATTGGTGAGACAAGTATGTCTTGTTTTATGATAGGTAAGGTTGTTGATGAAGAAGGAATTTGTGGGGTTTCTGAATGAGACATTGATGGTTGTAGGTTAGATGGTTTGAAACAGACTGATGGATCATGATTGGATTTTGATGTAGTAGATAAACCTGTATTCTCGAGGATTTTTATCTTTTACTCCTCTTCCTTTTCTGAGGCTTAGAGATGATGGTAGCATGCTTTCTTTTCTTTTTAGGAGGCTCAATAAGAGTTGGTTCAGAATTCAATTGATCAGTCTGCTTAGTTTGCTCTGTTTACTCCCATTCTTCTTCTTCATACTTGATTTCACAGACGTCATACCCTCGTGCTTTTACTCCATCTAAGTATACAGCTAATTCTTCAAGTTGGTAACTTTTGTGATAGATAGGATAACCCGGCACAGTGACCCTTCGTTTACTTAAATCGTCAGAGATGGTGAAAGGATTCACCTTTACTTTATTGATTATTCTCATTTTTTTAAGAGTTGTGGCATTTACTGGTTCTCTAAGAGTTGTGGTCAGATCTTCTGTGTATTTGACTTCTGTAACCAGAGTGTCTATTATACCACTTTCACAGAAAATGTTTGAGAGCATTCTTCCAAAAGGGATGTATCTAGGTATATCATTTATGTATCCACCGGTGGTCTTGGTTTTTGTTACCATGTCTCTCAGATAGTAAAATAGGATAGAAGGTAGGCACATTCTTTCTTTGGTGATCAGATAGTAAAGCATGTATTTCTGGTTGGCATTGAAAAAATCTGCAACATATGATAAAGGCTTAAGATTGATGCAACCAAGAATGATCTTGTGCCAGATTTTTAAGTATGCATGCAAATCTTCTCTCTTGTACTCCTTTTTGCTCAGTTGATAGTTAGCGTAGATGGTTGGGTTGATCTTCTTTTCCATAAATGAAGATTTACTGTTCATCCCATAGACTCTCTTGTTCTTCATAAACTCCGGGTTGTAAAGATCGGCAATGGATTTTTCGGTGATGACGATCTTTCTTCCCAGGACATAGAAGACACCATGGATCTTGTCACAAACAGCTTGTCTCCAAAAATCTTTTACAAGCGCTTCAAAAGCTGGTCTTTTGAGCCTATCAAAGAAATTGGTCCATCCTTGAGCTTCTACTTCTTTGATCAGATTAAATCCATTTTTGGCAAGATTCTGGAAATCTACATGTAGTTCCTTGAGTACAGTTAGATTCACAAGATTACAGGTGTCAGAAGCTTCTCTTTGGGTAATGTGTTCTTCGTTTATTTGAGAAGAATGAGATGAAGATGAAGCGACCATTTGGTTTGTTAGAGATATTATTGAGGATGGCTCGGTTAAGGGAGTTGACAATCTCCTTGATAATGCTTCAAATTCTTGTGAGAACTTGACGGCTTCTTCTTGCATTGGGTTCATCATTTTGAAAAGATGAGCGATTTAGAGGAAGAGTAGAGATATAGGGTTTTTTAGGGTTTTGGTGAGGAGTGAGAGTGATAGAATGTTTTGAAGAGTTGAAGAACACGAAGGGAGAAGAATGAACGTCTTTGGATTGTTCCCAAGAAGAATTAGAGGTGATTTAGGTTACGCGTGTTAACTATTCTCTAATGGAGTTAAAAGTTCTGGTATTTATGAGATTGTGAAGTATTTGAGTGGATAGACACGTAAGGGAATAGGTGAATAAATGTGATAAAATTGAGTCAATCTCGAGAAAAATGTTGTTCGTTCAATTTGAATAATTAAAATGACTTATTTTTATTTAAATCACATGCAAAAATAATTTTCCGAATATATGACATGTCACATATTTATTAGAACTTGAGACGCGTTAAAAAAAAGGTTCTGATGATTTGAAAATACTTTTCTTCTGACTAAACACATGAGGTTCTGAAAAGGTTTTTATTCTGAATAGTACTCCATATTTAGATGTTTTAAAATGATTAGAAATCTATCTTCAGCTAAGGGTTTTGTAAAAATGTCAGCCCACTGATGGTCTGTATCAATGAATTTTAAGCATAGAGTTCCCTTCTGAACATAGTCCCTAATAAAATGATGTTTTATTTCAATGTGTTTAGCCCTAGAATGCAAAATTGGATTTTTACTTAAGCAAATAGTAGCAGTATTATCACAGAAGATAGGAATGTTACTCTCATATATCTGATAGTCTTCCAGCTGATTTTTCATCCATAGCATTTGAGTGCTACATAGGGAAGCAGATATGTATTCTGCTTTAGCTGTTGAGAGAGCAATTGTAGATTGTCTCTTGCTTGACCATGAGATTAGGTTGCTTCCTAAGAACTGACAGTTCCCCGATGTACTCTTTCTTTCTAATCTGTCTCCGGCATAATCTGCATCGCAGTAACCAGAAAGAGTATACTCTGATGTTTTCTTATACATCAGGCCAAGGTTAGTTGTTCCTTTCAGATACCTTAGAATTCTCTTGACATCGATTAGATGTGATTCTTTTGGATCTGGTTGGAATCTAGCACATAGATGTACACTGAATAATATATCAGGTCTAGAAGCAGTTAGATATAAGAGAGAACCTATCATACCACGATAGAGTTTTTGACAAACCTTAACTCCTGTTTCTTCTTTTCCCATGACACAAGTTGGATGCATTGGTGTTTTAGCAATGTTGCAATCTGTCATATTGAACTTCTTCAGAAGTTCTTTTGTGTACTTGGTTTGATGGATATAATTGGCCTCTGATCTTTGATCAATCTGAATTCCAAGGAAGATCTTTAGTTCTCCCATAAGGCTCATTTCAAGTTCAACCTGCATTAACTTTGAAAATTCTTCACATAGAGAAGAGTTAGCATAACCAAAAATAATGTCATCAACATAGATTTGAACAATAAGAATGTTATTCTTATATGTTTTGCAGAAAATAGTTGTGTCAACCTTTCCTCTGGTGAAATTTTTTTCTAATAAAAATTTGCTCAATCTATCGTACCAAGCTCTGGGAGCTTGCTTTAAACCATAGAGTGATTTTTTTAAGTTTAAAAACAAAGTCTGATTTTTTTGAATTTTCAAAACCAAGAGGTTGTTTGACATAAACTTCTTCTGATATATAATCATTTAAGAATGCACTCTTAACATCCATTTGATATAGAGTGATGTTATGATTTACTGAAAAGGATATTAGTAAACGTATTGCTTCAAGTCTAGCAACTGGAGCAAATGTTTCGTTGTAGTCAATTCCTTCTTGTTGACTATATCCTTGAGCAACAAGTCGTGCTTTGTTTCTGACAACTTCTCCCATTTCATTTAGCTTGTTCCTAAATACCCACTTAGTTCCTATTACATGAACATTCTTAGGTTTAGGAACTAGATCCCAAACATCATTTTTGGAGAACTGGTTAAGTTCTTCTTCCATAGCCAGAACCCAGTCTTTGTCCATGAGGGCTTCTTCAATTGTAGTTGGTTCTATCAATGATACTAGTCCTACAAGTGTTTCTTTTGATAGTCTAAAGGTTGATCTGGTTCTGATAGGAGCATCTTTGTTACCCAGAATTAGTTCCTCATGATGGGATGTGGACAGTCTTCTTCTTCGTTGAGATAGGGTATTTGGAGTTACTTTAGTGGTTTCTGGTGTAGGATTTTGCTGTTCTTTAACTTCATCTGTCCTTTCCTTAGGTTCAGAGAATCTGATTTCCAAATCTGCAAGTTTCTCAACTCGCTCTGACTTTTCTGAGTCAGGCTTGTCATTGAATCTAACATGAATAGATTCCTCCACAATTCTTGATTCTGTGTTGTAGACTCTGTAGCCTTTCGAGCATTCAGAGTATCCCAACAACAGACATTTATGTGCTTTGGAATCAAACTTGCTAAGATTCTCTTTAGTGTTAAGCATAAAACAGACACATCCAAATGGATGAAAATAAGAAATGTTGGGTATTTTATTCTTCCATAATTCATATGGAGTTTTATTTAAGATAGGTCTTATAGAGATTCTATTTTGAATAAAACATACTGTGTTAATTGCTTCTGCCCAGAAGTGCTTAGCTATGTCAGTTTCTTAGATCATGGTGCGAGCCATTTCTTGTAAAGTTCGACTCTTTCTTTCTACAACTCTATTTTGTTATGGAGTTCTAGGGCAAGAAAAATCGTGAGATATTCCATGTGAATCAAAAAGTTCTTCAAAGTTTTTATTTTCAAATTCTCCACCATGATCACTTCTGACTCTGACTATTTTACAATTTTTCTCATTTTGTACTTGAGTGCAGAAGGAAGCAAACACAGAATGTGATTCATCCTTGTGTTTTAAGAATTTTACCCATGTCCATCTGCTGTAGTCATCAACAATGACTAGTCCATATTTCTTACCATTGAGAGAGGCCGTTTTTACAGGGCCAAACAGATCGATGTGAAGAAGTTCCAACGGTCTAGAGGTGGAAACAACATTTTTAGCTTTGAAAGAGGTTTTTGAAAACTTTCCTTTCTGACATGCTTCACAAAGAGCGTCTGATGAATATTTCAGATTTGGCAAGCCTCTAACAAGACCAAGCTTGTTAAGCTGAGAGATTCTTCTCAAACTGACATGGCCAAGACGTCTGTGCCAGACCCATTGCTCTTTGTTTACAGAAAGAAGACATTTTACATTTTAATGTTTTAAATCAGATAATTTAATTTTGTAAGTGATATGTAGCTGATTGTAAATGAATTTTAGATTAATTTTCTGTATTTTTAAGCTTTTCTCTAAGTGCCTTAATGCGAAACTGCTTATTTTTAAGTGATTTTTGAATTAATGTTTTATTTTGATCTATTTGATGTTTTTGTTTGTTTTGCAGCATTTTTTGTAAAAAGGACGTGGCAAAAATCGGAAGAAAACACGATGAAATGAGCTACGTCGCGTGTCTGCAACAAACAGTGAATTCGCCTGGCGAATGGGTGGCGGAAGGAGAAATTCGCCAGGCGAATGTCTGGCGAGTCAGCTGGCGAATTTGTCTTCAAATTGTGTGCTCTCTGGAAGTGTTTCGCCGCAGCATTCGCCAGGCGACTTGGTGGCGAAAGTAATTCGCCTGGCGAGTTTGGAATTCGCCTAGCGAATTTAAGTTTTTTTCTCAGGTTCTTTGCACTGTTCTGGCACGTGGGCTGTACTTAAAGGTTTCGCCAGGCGAATTTTGTAGCTCGCCTGGCGAATTTGTCTGGGCAGAAAGTGCTATTTAGTGTGTGGTTAGATATTTTTGGATTACCTTTTGATTTATCACTCTTTTTGTAACCAAAAACTTGTGTGAAGAAGAAAGAACTCCATTGTTACTTATTTTTCCAAGTTCCAAGCTTTTATGCTTCAATCCTTGAATCTTTGAAGATTGAAGTTCCACAAGCTTTGCAACTTAACTTGTCATCCAAGCTACCATGAGAAGTGGTAGCTAAACACTCTTGTGCTGAGGTTAGAGGTAGTTGATCCTAATTTTATGTATTGCTTTTGATCTATTGTATATGAACAAAGTCTTTGATCAATATAGATGATGTTGTTTTCTCTTAATGAACCATGTGTGATTTGTTTTACTCTAGACATAGATTCTACCAATCATGACCTAACAATTTTATCTCTTAAAAACCAAACTCTAGACATAGATTTGGGATTTTCTATTCGCATTGTGTTGATCTTAATGATTGTTGTTTAGATTGTTAGCGTGAGACATCATCTAACGGTCTAAACAACGATATTCACGACTTCGCTTTAGACATAAACTTAGTCGGGAGGATACGCGGTTATATTGGTTGGAAACCGAGTTCATACGCTTGATTAATCGTTTATACGTGAAAAGGATTGGCGAAACCTAACCTTAACATGCTTTTATCAAAACTTTTACAAAATATTTGTCACCATAATCTTTGCTACAATTGAATGTTAACAACACTTGAGAAACTTTTGAAACCATTGAACTTAGAATATCACAACTATTGAACGGCACGCATCAAATATCAAACAATCCCTGAGGATACGATTAAAAACAACCCCGACTATTACTCTACTAACAGTAAGTGTTGTTTTTTCTCTTTCCGTTGAATAGGACAGATCCATCCTTCTGACTTACAGCTTTACAAGATGTTTGATTAAAAATGAGATCATAGCAACTGTCGCTAAGTTGACTTATTGACAACAGATTATGCATTAGACCTTCTACTAATAAAACATTCTTAATGGAAGGAAGCTTACCATTTCCAACAGTTTCGGAGCCAATGATTCTTCCTTTCTGATTTCCTCCGAAACCGACGACGCCTCCAGGCTTAAGTTTCAGATCTTGGAACATAAGCCTTTCTCCCGTCATGTGTCGCGAGCACCCACTGTCCAGGTACCATGACTGGTGTTTCAATGGAGCTATTAAGGATATCTGCAACATAAATTATCTTGTTTTGAGGTACCCATTTTGTGGGTCCTTTCACATTAGTTTTTCTAAAGGTTCTGATCCCTTTAGATTTCCTTACGTTAGCAAAACGGTGTGGAGTTTGTGCATAGTGTTCATGTTTAGGATATTTCTTTAGTGTGTCTGTTTGTGTAATCCTAGTGTTTGAACCTCTCGGTTCTGAATGCTTAAGGCTAGTACCAGAGGGAATAAACTGTTTGGACAGAGGTATTATTTTGATGTTTTTGGTTTCATCATATGGTTGAGATGGTCCTGAATATCCTAGACCTCTACTTCCATTTCTACTGACTCCATAGACTAGTGAAGCCATTTTGCTTCTATCTACGCTTTTGGCAAGAAAGATTTTAAATGCGTTATCATATTTGTCTTCTTCACTACTGTTAGTTGAGTTTGAAATAATTTCTTCTTCTAACTTAGATAATTTACATTTCAGGACAGTGTTTGAGTTTTCTAAGACAAATATTTTCTCATTTTGTTCAGAAATGGTTTTCTTGTTTTTAGTAAGATCTTCTGAAGAAACTATAAAACTCTTTTTCAAGATTTTGAATTTGCTTTGAAGGTTTTGATATCTTTTTATAAGTCCAGTTAATCCTAATTCAAGTTCAGAACGTGATAAGGACGAAAGTACCTCTCTTTCATCGTCGGAGTCTGATGGTTCTTCCTCTGACGAGTCACTTCTGGTTTCTTCCATGAATGCCATGTTGACCCGACCTTCATCAGCATCATCTTCAGATTCTGAATCATCCCAGGTTGCCATGAGACCCTTTTTGGCTTTCCTAGGTCTTTCTTCTTTTTTGGCCTTTGGACAATCATTTTTAAGATATCCATGTTCTTTGCATTCAAAGCACGTAACATCTTTTCCATAGTTTCTTCTTTGACCGGATGTAGATTCGGATCTTCTCCTTGGTCCTTGGAACTTGTTCCTTCTGTATTTCCAGAGTTGACTTATCTTTCTTGATATGAGTGATATATCATCTTCTTCTGAATCTTCTTCAGATTCTTCCATCTCTTCTTCTGCCTGATACGCCTTCTTCTTTTCTGGCTTTGCCTTTAGTGCAATGGATTTTTTTTCCTTCTGAGGTTCATCTCCTTGAAGTTCTATTTCATGACTTCTTAAAGAACTGATAAGTTCTTCAAGACTGATACTATTCAAGTCCTTTGCAAGTTTCAAGGCAGTCACCATTGGTCTCCATTTGGCCGGAAGACTTCTGATGATTTTCTTGACATGATCAGCAGTAGAATAGCCTTTGTCCAGAACTCTGAGTCCGGCAACAAGCATTTGAAACCTTGAGAACATGGTTTCAAAAGACTCATCATCTTCCATTTTGAAGACTTCGTATTTTTGGATTAGCGCAAGAGCCTCCGTCTCCTTGACTTGAGCATTTCCTTCGTGAGTCATATGAAGAGAGTCAAAGATGGACTTTGCAGTTTCTTTGTTTGTGATTTTCTCATACTCGGTATAAGAAATTGCGTTCAACAGAATGGTTCTTGCTTTGTGATGATTTTTGTAAGTTTTCTTCTGAGCATCTGTAAACTCCCTTCTTTCAATCTTTTTACCTACATAATCTACAGGATGACTATAGCCATCAAGTACTAGATCCCATAGATCTAGATCAAATGATAAGAAATAACTTTCAATTATATCTTTCCAATAATCAAACTTTTTGCCATCAAAGATAGGAGGTTTTGCAGTGTAAGATTCTCTTTCAATAACATTTGTTTCAGAAGTTGTTGGTGGTGGTGTAGTCATTGTTTTTCACACTTGGATCGATGCTGAACACTGTTAAGTGCTTGATAAAACTTCAATCTTTTTATCACCTCGGAATCGGAGCTTTGATGTCAATTGAAGGCGTGAAAAATGCAAGAAAGGGGGTTTGAATTGGTTTTTCAAAATAAATCGTTTCTTTAAAAATAACTTTCTCTTTAAAACTTTACCCCTTTTCTAAAGAAAAACAACTTGGTTAAACAAAGAGATATAAACACGTTATGTTTATACTAGTTCACTTGAGAACCTCTCAAGTTAATCTAGTCCACCCGCCAAGGTGATTTCGCCTCTCTCAACGAGGTCTTAATCCACTATTCAACAAAATAGTACACTGCACGAGCTAACACAGTTGGCGACTAACAACAATCTCTATAACTCACACGTTCTAGACTTCTCAAGTAATCCAACCACACAGGTATTACTTAAGGCACAAACTCTAAGACACACGTCCTAGACTTCTCAAGAGATCTAATCACTAAGACTCTCTTAAGGAATACAACTTTAAGTTCAAATACAATGGTGTTTACAGAGAATTGCTTCTTATCAAGCTGATAATGTAAACAAGTTTTTAGACCAAGAATGACTTAAGAAAGAACAGAGTTAGAAAGTATTGTAGCAGTTCGCATGTGTGTCTTTCTTCAAGTCTTTGAGCTTCCTTTTAAAGCCGAGTGAAAAGAGCCGTTGAGATGGAATCATGATAGCTAAGTAGGCTTACGGCTAGAAGCGTGAGGACAGGTACAAAATCTTCTGCATGCTGCGCGTCCTGTCTATGTCAGATTGTCTTGTTTGTATTTTGCACAGTCTTCAAGAATTTTAACGTTGTAATGTGGTACAGCTGTACAGTGTGGCAAGTTTTCTTGGCTTCTCAACTTCAGAGGCTTTTTGTGAACATTAGTAAGAAGAGAAAACATTGCTCGGTTCTTGAGATTATCAAGTCTTCAAATCATCAGCTCTGGGCTTCCATAATCTTCAGAACTCGTCTACAGAACCTTGTTATCTTAATCCACTTCCTTCATATCTTTAAAGGCTTCTGATAATATTTGATTGGAGCATGAGAGTCAACTTTGGGTAGGTCTTCAGAACCTTGATCAGAGAGCGTGAGGCTTCAGCATCTAGACTTCGTTCCATCAGAACTCTCGTCTTCAGATCATTAGAACTCATACTTTTTCCTTTCGAAATAAAGTCTTTTGTGTTATCTTCATTCAGCTCTTTTAAGTACATAGACGAAATGTCTTTCTTCAAGCATTGCTCTGATTCTCAGGAGCATAACCTGTTTGCTAGGTTCTCATAAGTAACAACATTAGTTGTGCAAAATTGTTCATGCCAATACCCATTTGTTATCATCAAAACTTAGAGATAATATTGCAGAATCAAATCTTGTTCTCGCAGTGGTTGTATATGCACAACTTACAATCACGGTCTTACTACCGTTGTAGAAAACCTAAATGCGTGCTATATATGATCACAATTTCTTTAACTAACCGTGGTGGTATATACCTTTAGAAAAATAACATTTTATAACGGTTATTATAAATAATCGTTGTTGAAAGTACCCATGGTTTATTATATAATATGTAGATTGCTTGTTTTTCAATAAACCTCACAACAACATACATCCATTCATATTGATGAAGAATTATATAATCTGAAAATTAAACTATTCTTGAAAACCAACTTACACAAACCACTGTTTTCCAAATTGCATGTGTCTCATCATTCATTTCCCGCTCTTTAAAATATAGAATATGGTTCAATGGTCTAAGTCCTTCATCATATCAATTCCTTTTATTCTAGTTTAATTTGAATAATATTAATAAATTATTGTTATTCAAATTAAACTATAAGAGAAGATATGGATGTGTTGAAGGAATCAGGTCATTGAAACCACATCCTATATGTTAAAGAGCGGGAGATGAATGATGAGACGAATGCAATTCAGAAAATATTAATTGATATAAGTTGGTTTTTAAATACAACTTAATTTTCAGATTATAAGTTTCTATGTCAATTTAAATGAAATGTATTTTCAGTGAAGGGTTAGTGAAACAAACAATCTACATAGCATATAATAAACTCAACTTCATACAGCATCATACAACAATACAAGATATTACGTAATATTTTGAGAATTTTATAAAGAACAAAACATTTCTAAGTCACAAGAAGCTTCTTTCTTGTGACTTAGCAATGTTTTTTTCTTTAAATTCTTAAAACGTTAATTAACAACAACAACATACAACAAAATTTATCAACAACACAACAACATACAACAAAATAAGGTTCAAGGACAACAATAGCAATATACAACAACAACAACATACAACAACATAAGATATTATGTAATGTTTAAAGAACGCACCTTTTTTAACTAATCGTGGATCTGGAATAAATTATGATTTTCATCTAGTTTATGAAGCTATGAAGAAGAAGTACAAGGCTAATGAAGTTAACACTATAACTTCATACTTCTTGTATTTTTCTTCATAGCTACATAAACCATATGTATCATAGCCAAAGTATACGCTTTGTTAAGGTGGTGAAGACGAATCTGAAAAAATGAGAACATTCACCAAATAAAAAAAATGTGAACCCATTTTTAACAAGAAATGTAAACGAAATCGAAGCATAAGTTTAATGAACGAACCTAAAATATGATTAAAGAGTATCATAACAATTGGTGAAGACGAATCTGAAGGTTTAAGAAAGTTTAAAGAGTGACATGGATGTTAGGGTTATGTTATGAGAGAGAAGAGTGAAATATGTTAGGATTTTCATTTGAGAGAAACGATTGTTATGTACTGAAGGATAGACACTTTCGCTTATATAGTAAAAAACATCACATTTCATCACAGTTAGAAAGAAAAATTGTGATATAATACATAACTTTTATAACGGTTCTTTAGTAAAATCGTTGTTAAATCTCTCACAATTTATTTATTTATTTATGAACTCAATTGTTAGAGAGGTATTAATTATTGTTATTGTTATTTTTCATAACTGTTGCGATTGTTGTTTTTATTTTTGTTGGCTTGTACATTTTTTTTGTAAAACAATAATATATAGTGATATAAATGAAAGAGTATATATAACAATAATAAGTATTTTCATTAAGAGGGCCAAGAGGGCAGAGTACATTAATTATTTCATTACATATTGTCAATGTCGGAACAATAACCCCTAGCAGCAAAGGAATCTTCATAATCTATGACTCTCTCCTTACTACCCTCGTCAGAATCATAGCAACAAATCTTCCTGAGCACCTTTTTCTTCTTCTTCTTCTTCATCTTCTTCTTTACTTCTTCTTGGTCTTCCTAACCCTAAGTGTATCCCTGACCGCAGTCGATCCAGATGGCTGGACCTCCTCAGTTGACTGTTGATCATGGTGTTATACTATGGTGACTTCAGTTGAGATATTTCTGTTAGCATTTTCAGATGGAGAACTCATGTTGCTATATGTAGTTAAGAAGAATAGTTTTGAAGAAGTGGAAATTCATTCTATGAAACTGTGCCTTTATAGAAGAGGTTGAACATGAAAGATCTAATCATTTAATGCTTGAAATGATTACTTCCAATGGTTTATATTCTTGAATGACATTGTGACCGTCTTGAAAACTGAAGAAATATTTCAATCATCATTATAGTTGGGAAGAGTGTTTCTCTCTTTCGGGGAGTACAAAAGTTGTACAGATAATATTACAACGGTTAATTATTAAATTCAGGATTCAAACCATGTACCACTCACGCTATCACCACAATTGTGTCTATCAACCATGATAAAATGACTTTCAAAAAAATAAGGCGCATCCAACAATGAATTTAGACTATTGAATACTAGAGTATGTGTCTGCAAGGACGGTAGCACCAAACAAATATATATATATATATATATATATATATATATATATATATATATATATATATATAAATTAAGGTTTTATCAGGAAAAGTCAATTGTGCCTTTGAATTTGATCAAAGCATGATTCCAAGCCTTGGGACATGATCCAAGACACTCAAATACATCCTTGGATTCCATCCATAAGGTTTGAAAGGTTCAAGAATGCAAGATAATTGAAGATCACACATTTGAATTCATCAGATACATAAGCTTTTATCAGCAAAGTCAACCCTTTGACTTTTGGGATTTTTGGTCAAAATTGAAGTCCTCAAGTTAAATTTCATGAAAACATGTTTGATCAATGAGTTTGAGCATGAAAAATCAAGAATTGGAAGGTTTCTTACAAAAAGGGCAAAGTGGAAGAATTGAAAATATTCTAAGTGTGGAGAAAAAACCCTAATTTTGTGCCAACTTTGAAGACTCATAACTTGCAATCTAGACCACCAATTTTTGTGTTCCAAAGATCAAATTGAAAACCTCACAATATACTACAACTTTGTCAATTTGGGTCAATCTCCAAAAAAGTGCATAGATTTTGAGTTATGGAGCCATCAAGTTTGTAAAAATCTTTCAACACTTAGAAATTTTTCAAGGCAGATTTTTACCAAACTTGGGAGCCAGTTTTCACTATGATCCTTTGAGAATCAAGAAATTCATCAAACATTAAAGTTGTATATCATGTTTGGGGCTTTTCAAAAAGTACAATAACTCATCCATAGCATTTTTGAGCTAGGATTTTCGAAGAGAAGAAGTTGGCCTCAAAACCTGATTTTTCAAGTCATGTTCTTGCAAACCATGAGTGCAAATCCTAGCCAAAGTCATGAAATCTGGTTTTGCAGCCTATGTAACTTGTAAATCTTCCTCTAATCAGAGAATTACACAAGTTTTGTGTGCATTACACATTGATTTGAAGCATTATCCAAGTGATCAAACCATTTTTGGAATGTTTTGCCAAAAAAATCACATTGCCTTTGTTGCGGTGAGAATCGGATACCAAGCTATTAATTAACTTGAATCACACATCTTTGAAATTCACCACCGAGCTTTGATTTATCCAAAGAAAGGGGTAAATGTCGAAGAAAACCCTAAATGCGCTATGTAAAGACACAACTATGACATCTAAGGTTCGGGGGTTGGTTATACCTAGGGAAGGTGTTAGCATCCTAGATATCTGTAGAACTCTACAGGAACCTCTTGTTTGTATTTGTGTTATGTTATGTTTGCTTGCTAAGAGAACTGTGCTAAAGGTAAAGATCTAAGGGTATATACACTAAGTATGCTCGCCAAGACGTTGCATCTCGTGCCTACGTATCCTAATAAGGATGGAATCAGAGCATTTGTAGTTCACCTCAATGAGGGTGAGGAACCATTGACTATGGTCAAAGTTCCAAGGGGAATGAGTATGACACTCACATAGAGTTAAAGAACTTTCTAAGTCTAAGTTGTAAGGAAAATCTAAGAGGTTGACTTTGAACAAAGTCAAAAGGGGAGTGAATACTCATGATGATGAGAATCACATAGAGTTGAAGAACTCTATCCTAATTCTAAGTTAAAGAAGTGAATGGCTCTAATAAGGCCAAAGAGGAAAGGAACATCATTATGATGATGCTCACATAGAGTTGAAGAACTCTAGGTGGATCCTAAGTTGTCAGGTAAGTGGCTCTAACACTACAAGAAAATTGGCAGATTGCGACGGTTATTTTTGAAGGTTACGACGGTTAAAACCGCCGTAATTTACAAGTCACGACGGTTTCTACACTGTCGCAGAATCGTGCGTCGCGAGGCCGTATCGCGTCGGTTGTGAAAACCATCATACCAACTGTCGTTATCTCTCATGACGGGCAGCGAACTGTCATAATTTGCATATTGCGACGGTTCTAACCGTCGTAAATTTCCATTTGATTTTTGTTTTTATTGTTGATTACGACGGTTCCAATTGTCGCAAGTTTCTGTTCCACTGTTATATCTGCAGGTAAATCCATAGGAAATTTATTTTCCACAGGTAAATCCGCAGGTAATTTATTTTTAAATTAAAAAAAAATTCTTTTCCAAAGGTAAATCCGCAGGTAATTTATTTTTAAAATTAAAAAAAAAATTGTTTGTAGAAATATGAATAGAATGGGAAAGAAAATCATATATATTCTTCATTCAACTATACATATATATCATATTACATTTATACAAGCATCATGTCACTTTATATGTTAGAAGCTTATCATATTACAATTGTTTGTTTTCATTTTGTATAGTTTTTTCAAATATTTATTTAAGAAATAATGAAAACAATAGATCACACTATCTTTAAAACATAATATAGTGTGAAAAGGTGAGATAAAAACAGAAACATTTCCAAACATCTCAACTTTGAAAACTTTGCTGATTTCAGATAGTTCAAAGCTAGAAATATTGATTTATCTAAGATTGAACAAAACAACCTGTGGAGGATTTTCTCGGGGTATGACGAAAAGCACCCTCGTGGGATGAAGATCAGCAAGTGGAGGCTCCCCCTTTGCCATCTCAATTGCAGTGATCCCTAGAGACCAGATATCTTCCTGCGTAAACAGAATTACAAAGATGATACTAAGGGTCAAAAATAAGTTTAGCGAACAGTGACAGAAAATAAAAATGAAGCAAAAAACCAAATAATAACATAACAAATTACTAATATTTGAATACTATATTACAACCTTCTCACTATATCCATCTGTGTTCTGAATAAAAATGAGTAACTATGGATGACCAAATTGAGGATTTACTTGTTAATTTAAGATGGTCCTCCCATTGCAATTAAATTACATGTAACAAAATTATGGACAGGTAGACAGTGCAGAAAAACTGGGCGGATCTGATCCAACAGTTCCACGGATCCATTGGTTCCAAAATACACTGGTAGACAGTGCCATAATATTAAAGAACTTTTAATCAAGTGATTGTTGGGTTCAAACTCCATTTAAGACCTCCCTAATAGGTGCATTGATTTTTCATCACTTTTAGATTATCATTTCCCTCAATCATAGACAACCAAAACATCTTTGAACAATTTCATTCCTCAATCCTAGACAACCAAAACATCTTTGAACAAGCTAGCATTTCCCAAAAAGAATAGTTAAAATGTTGAAAACCAGACAGAGACATGTGAGATACACTGATCCTAAACAGTAACGAATTTCAAGGCAATATAAAGATGAACTTCCATAACATCAATCACTTTATTTCATTTATTTGTCGCTTTAGATAACCACAAAGTATTAATTACTTTTCTCCAATTTGATCCTAGTCTCTTGGGTGTTTCCACTAAGCAGAAGAGAGAACATTATGAGAGTTAGAGGATAATTTAGTCAGATGCAGTTATCTGCGTGTAAATTTAAGGGATATTTAGTGACATTTCTAATCCTTGTGTGAGAACATCAAACAAAGTAGTATGTTTATTATACTTACTTATGCTGACTCGAATTTAAAATTCTTTATCATCAAGGTCCTTACTTAAATATGCAAGGTCCTTACTTAAGTCCTTGTGCAACAAGGGCATACCTGGCTCTTCTATATTTTTTTACCTAGGTCTTAAAGACTCAAACTAGTGACAATTATTTAGTCCAGAAAATCTAGAGGGCACAATGTTACCTGGTTTCTTCTCTTTGCTGCTGCGTCTCTCCCTTTGGTATCGTGACTAGGATTAATGTAGTCAAGAAGATCTGACACACTGACAAATTCCACAGAAATATAGAAAATCATTACAAAAGGGGTATGTGAATGTATCATACAAATATCACATATATACAACATACACAAACAGATCAGTTCTATTGAAATTATGTATATCATAGTCCTCTATGAACAACGCATAAAATAGGAGTTATGTCTACTTCAGGCACATATGAGCCCAATGCAGATTAAGTTTTGTTTTGTTGAAGTGTCTATGTCTGCATTGTGTCCAATGTATTAGAATTGACGCAAAGTCCTTTTCAAATGTCAAGTGTATTCATGATTGCACACATCATACAAGAAATAATTTCACCATTATTCAACAAAATTGAGATGCTTCCATTAGCCATAAGAACACTAGGAGAACTGTATTAACGACAATCATTGACAAAAAGCCTTAAAGAACGTAACAAACATTCATCTAAGTTTACATTAAAAGTAAAAAAGTTACTCCATCAAGTAACGCCAAGGGGAGTATGCATTACATACATGAGTAATTCCTGAATCCTGATGCATAAATTAATCAATTAAGTATCAAATCAAATTCTGAGGTTATTTTACTATACCTTAGATGGCCTTTGCTAGCTATTGATGCATCAGGTTTTCTCGTACCATTTCGAGCAGCTTCTTGCTGTTCAAAAGCCTTGGATTCAAAATACTCAAGCCAAGCTGCAGCATCCTATAGAATTCATTAAGAAACTAAAGATTAATATATTATGCAAAACAAATATAATAGTTTGTATATTGTTTTAATGAGAAATAGGAATGATACCTTTAGCAACATATGATGTCATGCAAATATTCATAATGATGATAATGCAGACTATTCAATCATTGTTCTGTGATACCACTTAAGACTTCAATCTACTAGCTATAATATTGTTGATTACTACTTCAATATTCAAACACTTTATGACATCATTTAAGACTTCAGTGTACTGACGATATAACAGTTAACCACTAAGTTGTGTTCTATTATTTTTACACTACCATATCTTCTAAACCAACTAGTGTTTGTAGCTTATAGAACTTGCTTAAATTTGACAATATACTTATGTTCGCAAGTCATCAGGGCCAAGATTTGTCCGCAAAATTTGCATAGTTGTTTGCTCGTGCTGCACACTCAATGGATATGCTTCCATCAACGAGAGTGCTATTGCTATTGCATGATAACTTGCAGCTGTCTGCAACAAATCAGCATTCAAAAAGATGCAAACATTATCCACAAATGAGAAGCTTTATTACATAAGTAATACAACACTATTGGTTAAAATTATTATTTTGACTTCTTTAAGGACTGGTATAAACATATGTTCATGTCATTTCTCATCAAATGCGACTCTTAGCATAACCATTCAATGTAGAATTTAAGTAAAAAGGAGGATTGCTTGGGAATAGAAACTTCAAACTATGGCAATAACAGGAAATAAATGAATAAAATAAACCTGAATATGATCTGCACCAAGTAATTTCTGGTTGCACTTTAATGCTTTGTGAAGATATCTGAGAGCAACATGTACATTTCCTAGACCTTCCTCCATCATAGCCACATTAATATAGGTTATGGCAGTAGTTAGATGAGACGGGCCACATGTCAGATGCAAAAGGTATAAAGCATGCTTCACATATCTGATTGCAGAGACAAGCAGTAAAACAATAAATCAGAAGAAAAATTAAAAATAACAATTAATATTATTACAAAACTTTGAACCCAATCTCTTACTCTACTTGTGAAGATTAATACAAATATAGTTCAGTTAAGGTAGGACACAAGAAGTAAGGATATTCAATCTTCCTCTTTATTTGTAAACATGTTTTCACTCTATAAATTAGGGTCATACTAAATAGTGCCCTTAGCACACTTGTTGAGAATTAAAAAAAGGAAATAAATGGTAAGTTTAATGTAGATAAAGTCAATTTCTAAAGTTTCAAGGTTTTGAATGCACCATTCCCTGTATAAAATTTCCTTTCTGGACTTCTTAGCAGGGCACTTGCTAGCATTTCCTATAAATTATTCTTCCTCGAGTTAAAACATTACAAGTATATATCAACTCCAGACCAAACCAAACTTTAAAAACCCACTTAAATCTATATACCGTAATACTGTACAACAATTAACATACTTAAGAGCCAGCTCAGTGTGCTGAAGTCTGTAATAGAACACAGTAAGATCCCCATAGCTCTACATGGTATCTGGATGATCCAAACCTAACTCTCTCTCATTGATATCCAAAGCTTTTTGTTGATAAATCGTAGCCTGTAATAAAGTAAGGAACTTAATGAACTGAAATCAAATATGGGACTCAATAAACATAAAAAAGTAAATTAAATATTTTGGTATAGATGCACATTTTTATAGACAAATTGTTACTATAGCATATTAGTTAGAGGGAGGGGGATTTGTTAGTCGCAACCTCGTAGGGATCGAGCCCTGGACATCCTATATAATAATACTTCTTCTGTTTCCCAACACATACAGCTAGACAACTTCTTCCGAGATTGGTATCGAAGCATAAAAACTATAACTCAAATGTATCTAAGGTTTGATGAAATAATGTCTACCAAAGCCAAAATATAAAATAGATAAAAAAAAACTGATTTAAGTCTCTGGTATGACATAAAACTACATCAAGGAAGTTGTATGCTCCCACTGTCATCCGATGGTAGGGACTACAAACTGCTACAAGCTTCGCAAGAGCCTGTTACCATAAATTAAAGCACATAGCGTATGACAATTTCAGTAGGATGGATATTGAATATTGAAAAACTTTTCAATAATTTGAAGATTTGCAATGAAAGGGTTCTGGCTACAGATACCTTTGTCCCATAGTAGACGCATACCTGGATTTCAGGATCAGCAACAACATACTGGCTTCAAGAGTCTATCGCCAAATGCAGGAGAAACAGCAAGAACACCTCCAACTCTCCATGTTCCTGTAAAAATTATGCTTATCAATAGCGATAAACAAGAAACAAATATTTTAAGTAAATGAAAATATTTAATTGTGTCATCTTACCAGCCCACATAACAAAGCCTCCTGCGTCTTCAATCCTTTGCTTCTCATCAGTTTGGTCTGGCTTATGATCTCGAGAAACAGCAAATGCTACAAGAAAGCACAATTCGAAGGAAAATATTGAGTAATCATTCTACATAGGAAGGTTAGAAGCAATTATATTGCACTAATTATTGTATGATAAAATGATAGCAGGCCATAAACAGAAATAGGTCTGCATCTAACTGATTTTTTTATACCTATTGATAGTTAGGATATTTTTTTATATAGAAGAAACCACATGAAAATGATTAGGAAAGACCTTGGTTGGCTCGGAATATTAGGATAAGGTCAGGGTCTACCCAAAAAACTCCAAAGAGTGGTTCGTTTTGTGTATTATCTCCAACCTATGGATTACTTTTAGGTGAAGGAAATCAGCTAAATAATATATGAAGCTAGTACACTTACCATTACCACCCCTGCGTATAACAGCCCTGGAGTCTCCAACATTTACAACAAGCAAACGATCACCAACAAGAATGGCAGTAGATGTAGTAGATCTGGCATCTTTGTGATGATTATTTTTTGATTTCAGATATTCCGAATCGGTGTGATTATATGCATCAGCTGTAGAAAAATATGAATTATTATATAGATTTAGCAAATCACAAAACAAAAGGATCATGCTGCAATAAGCAATAAGAGATAACATACATATGGCTGATTTGGTGTCAGAAATAAATTTTGGGTGATTGATCAAATTACTAAACAGGTTTTTCTTAACATATTCTGCAGCACGAATACCACCATGACCTGAAAGAGTAATAAACAAGAAACTTGCAGTTAGTTCTTCAATGTAAAATCCAGAAAAGAAACAGATTAAAAAAAATTTGTGATATAAAAATCCATAGCATGATTTCCTAACAGAAACTAGAGAAATGTGCAACTATACCATCAAAAACTCCGAAAAGGCCAACAATTTCACCATCTACACCATCAATTCTTGGCTCATAAAAATCCTCCATTGAAGATCTCTTTCCGGGCGAGCAAGCATACCCATAGCTGAATTTTCCGTTGTGACTAAACATACACATCATAACAAATTGTGTCACAATACAGTCCATTTTTCACATAGAATAACAACAACCTATGTAACACCGACACCTGTCGAAAAATTCTAGTATCAATACTCCTAATGTTTCATTGGAATTTGGAATTACCTGCAACATTCAAGGAAATTCATCTTATACAAAAATCTCATTGAATTGTCTATCATATGATTTCTTAACCATTTGATTCACATTACCTTTCTCCAGCTATTACCAAGAAATTCATTCACAGCTATAGCATTTTGTACTCACACGATTCACCTCTCCATCAATAAAAATACTTTGAGTAATCTCCACCTGCAAAAAAAAACATGAATAATTATTTAGGAATTCCATCGAACAGTTGGTACCCATCGAACCAGTAGTTTGGAAATAAAAGAGACAAAACCTAAATCCCAAAATCAAAACAAACAAAATCGATAAATGATTCTATGGGCATTAAAACAAATAAACCCTAAATCCCCAATCGAAGCAAATTTCTTTTTATGAGATTAGATCGAATAAGAACGTTTTGCAATGTTAAGAAAATGGAATATGGTTTCGAATTGGATGAAAAAATGACAAGAGTTTACGATTCTAAAAGAAAACAAAGGCGTTGTAGAAATTAGAAGCGGTAGAATCATACCCACGCGAATTGAAAGATTAGTAAAGAAGAACACGACAGATGGAGGAGAACGGTCACAGAATTTCAGTGACGTCGGATTTTTACCCGTCGAGGAATATGAATATGAAGTTTCATTTGTACTTTTTCACCAAAACGTTTTTATGTAATTATCAATTAATATTTATTTTTTAAATTAACATTTTTTTTCTTGGATTAATAAAATAGTTTATGTTGTTTAATAAAAAAAAATTAAACAACTTTATTGCTATAACTAAAATTTTTAATTATTAATTGTAATATTTTTATGTTTATTTAAATATACATATTATAAATTAATAAGAAAATCAACTATTTAAAAATTAGATTATATTATTTTTAAAATAAGAAACAATTTGATTTTTGTTTTATAAGAAATATATAATATTAAGTGAAATATATATTTATAATGTATTAAAATTTTTGGGTCAAATACTAAAATATAAAAAATTAGTAATTATTTAAAATTCAAAATAAAATAGAAGACAAATGTTATTTTGTATGGTTATATACATTTAATTACTTTTTGACGGGATAAATTTAACTAATTAGTAGCTTAAAAACCAATCAAATGATTGCGACAGTTGTCAAAACTGTCGTCTGAACTGTCGCAAAAATTCATAAAATGGCATATTGCGACGGTTGTACTCCAACTGTCGCAATGTAAGTGTCGCAAAATGACTATTTTCTTGTAGTGTAATTAGGCCAAGGAGGGAAGTAAACAACTATGCTGATAGTGCTTAAGAGGGGCAAACTTAACTAGGTCAAGGGAGAAGTGGCTCTAATGAGGCCAAGGGTTTGATCCTAATGAGGTCAATGGAAAGGGATGGCTCTAATGAGGCCAAGGGGGAAGATGGCTCTAATGAGGCTAAGAGGTAAATGAGCTATCTATGACATTAGAGTCAATAGAGAGACTTTCCTTTGGAAGGAGGGGAACAAAGAGGGTTAAGGAGGAGAGCTAACAAGCTAGCCTCACTAAAGGGGACTAACTTAATAAAGTTAATAATGATATTCACATAGCACAAATATAGGGATATAACACATGAATAAGGATGGTGAATATGATGACATTCAAGGCAATTATCTTAAAAAGTATACAAGTATTAGGCAAGCACACAAGAATCATTCATCAATGAACAAGGTACACACCTAAAGGGGGCATGATACAAGTCTAGACATCTTTAAACAAGTAGGTGATGACCTACAAAGGGGAAAGTCTTTGACCTAATCTTTATGGGGACGTATCACTTATGTTATCCTAAACTTCACTTTTAAACACAAATGTACATGATATAACCTAAGTGGATGGTTTGTATCTACATGATGTCATATAGATATGAGGGGAAGTCCTAGTTGAAGGTGAAGACTTATCTAAGACTTCTTGGGGATGACAAAAGGTTCACACATTCTAAAGTAAACATATACACTTACAAGTGCACCTAAAAACAAAACTCACAACTATACACAAGTCTAAGTCATGGGGGATTGATTTTAGTATGTTAAAACAAACCTACACAAGTCCTAAAAGATAATGGAGATCAAAGGTTATAACCCTAAACAAACAAAACCAATCTAAATAACCTAAAAGACACCTATGTTTCACATATGAACAAAACCCTAAAAATAAATATTTTTTGGATATTTTTAAGTGTCAACATAAAATAGGAAGCAAGACTAAAAGGATGCAAAAAGAATGGATTTTAAAAGTATAAAAATTGAGTGAGTTATGAATTTAAGAAGTTTGTCAAGGAAACCTAAAAAACTAAGTGTTAAAAAGAAAGGGAAATGTCTTAGCTTGGTGTTGAACCCACACACCCAACCTCACAACCTAAAAGGTTTACCAACTCTACCAGTGCGGGCGTTATGACAAGGAATGGCTTATGAATAATATATATGAAACCTAACTCTTTTCAGAAAAATAAAACAAAAGACTGGGGCGAGGGGGATTCAAACCCCAGTCTTTCAGCATGGCAGACAAACACACAAACCTCCATTGACCAGCGGTGCTACGCCCTCATCCGGTAATAAAACCAACATCAATAATATATATTTTACACTCACATAAAAATGGCCACCTCAGCGCCATGTCATGTCAACTCAGCTTGTACCCAGGTTTTTAACACAACAAAACTCATTCATTTCTCAACCATTTTTCAAACTATAAAAACCAAAGTTGAAGTATTTCTTGCAAGGAATCCAGAGGTCACATTATTTTGCCCTAACACTAAACATATGCCTCACAAAACTAACCCTAACAGTGCAACATCACCAAACAAAACTTTCTCAAAACTCACATATTTACACCAAATAAAGCAAGTAAAGCTTTAAACATGTTGTACACAAAGCATACTACATTTTGCTATAAGCACGAGACAATGAGATGCGAAGAATCTGAGCTTAGAGTTTCCAAGAAACTTACCTCTTGGAGCAGGTCCAAGGCCTCTTCAAATGGTGTTGCAGAGATGAAATGAGCTTCCCTTTAGGCTTGTTGATACTAGGAATAACGACTGGAATGTTTGAAAAGGTTGGAAACAACTTCAAACTTCAAACTCGTGTCCTCTTGCAAATAGAAGTTGGAGAATGATAGATGTTAGGTGGGGTGTTACAGAACTTGTTTGAGGTTTTAAAAAAGTTCTATAGGGTGTTTATGGAAGGATTATGGAGTTTGTTTATGAGTTGCACGAGGGAAATGGAACTGGATAGTAGTTTTGCAAGTTTTGGGAGCTCTTGCAAAAACTATGTGAAGGGAGAATAGGAAGGTTTTCAGAGTGAGTTCTTGTGTGTTTTGAGGCTTAATGAAGCCCTATATTTATAGGCAAAGGGTGCAGGTTTGAAGCTAACCAGATGGTTGAGTTCCCAACCTTTTGGCTCAGTTGCATTTCAACTTGGATTTTCAAATAATTTGTCATTCCCAAGCCAAGTACCATGCTCCTCTAGGGTGGTTGGAGATGTGCAGAACTTTTAGCCTCTCAGTACAGACCTTTTGAGTGTGGAAGAGCCATTACACATCTCAAGACAAGTTGACATTGCCAAAAGTGGCTTTATGTAAATGGCAATGTTCACTTTGTGCCAAAGATGGAATGATTCATGAGGTAAAGCTTCTACCACTTGGATAACACTCCCAAATTCGTGATAACTTCTGATTAAGTGAAGATTTGCAAGTAATCTTAACTGAAATGCAAAGATTTGCTGCATTGGAATGGTTTTGCTTCAAGTACAACAAGTGGAAAACATAAAAACTCAAGTTTCATGGCCTAACTTCATGGATTCGAAACTCACAGCTCACACATCTGATTAGGGTGTTCTAGTACTTTTTGGAAATCCCAGAGTATGCTCTACAATGTTCATGTTGACTCCAAGTTCTGAATCCAAAGGGATCGTGATGAAAAAAGGGCTTGAAGTTGGCTGCAAACTAGGGCAAAAAGAGTGAAATTTCACTAAGTCTTAAATTGTCTTGAACTTCCAAGCCTTATAACTTAAAAACCAAGCTTTTTTTGGAGAAGGACCCTCTAATAAATTTTAAAGTTCATGATGAGAGATTCAATTTGAGCTTTGGACCACAAAAATTGGATGTGTGGTTTGAAAGTTATGACTCTTCAAAGTTCACACAAGGACTAAATTCTTCCATACTTAGAAAATTTCAAGAACCAAACTTTGCTCTTTTTGCAAGAAACCTCTCAAATCTTGATTTCTCATGCTCTAACCGAAAAATTAAACATGTCTTGATGGAATATAACTTGAATACTTCATCTTGGACCAAAAATATCAAAAGTCAAAGGTTTGACTTTTCAGTCAAAACCCTAATTTCTCCATGAATTCAACTGTGTGATCCTTTGTGATCTTGTTTCCTCAAAGTTTTCAAACACGATCGATGGCCTCTAAAGATGAATATGAACATATGGAATCATGTCCCAAGACTTGAGATCATGCCTTGACCAAAAGTCAAAGGCATGGTTGACTTTTCCTGATGGGAGCCAAACACACTTGATTTCTTGATGAATAAGGCCTCTTGAATGTATGTAACCTCAATTGGTTGATGAACCAATCAAAACATTGACTGATCACACCAAGATTCCTTTGTAATTCCTCAAGTCAAAAGCCTAATTCCACAACTTCTTGATTTCATGGTTTCTCTTTGATTTCTCTTGATCCAATCACATGAGATCATGGAACATGATTGGAAAACCTCATGATTAGCCCTCAAGGCCAAAGACTGAGATTTTGGAGCTTCAGTTGACTTTCTTGACCAGATGACTTCACACACCTTTCTCAACCACCTAGTGAACACTAGGGATGGATGCATTGAGCCAAGAAGTGTCTTAGGAGTCCTTGAAACATATGAGAGCTTGGCTTATTGATCTTGACCTCTTTATTGTGCAAACCCTAACTTTTCAAATAGAAGAACAAACTAGCAAAATATGATGGTTAGTTAACAATGCATAGATGATTGATTTCTAATGCAAGTGCAAGAATGTCATGACATCTAAGGGGTAAAATTTGGGGTATAACAGCCTTTCTCATAAAGCACCTTTAATCAATAAGTCAACTTGTCTTGAGCTTCTAAATTGTTTTTGCTGCACCAAAACTTTTCTTTGCACAGAAGAAAAGTGTCTGAGCTTTCTAACAACTCTAGAAAGCATGGTACCTCACATTGGAACTCCAAAAATCCATGGAACCACCACTTGAATTTCAACCAAACCATGAACCAAACAAGTTGGAATTCTGCAGAGCTTTGAATCTCAATATTTCCCTATAAATATAGGATCATTCCAAACCTCTAAGACACAACAAAAACTCAGCAAAACATCCCTCAAAACCTCCAAAACTAGCAACTTGCTCATTCTTCCTTTTGTGCCAAGTAAACTCCAACTTGCCCAAACTCAACCAGTCTTCATTCCACACCGCAAAATACCAATCCAACACTTCAAACACATCACAAACCATACCTTGAAGGTGTCCAAACCTTCATCTTCTTCAGAAACCATCAAAATCAGAAAGTCAACCTTCAAAACCTCATTTTGTTGACTTTTTGCATTTTCCAAGTCAAAACCATATCCAAACCATTTTAAATCATTCCAACACTTCCAACACACCCTATAAATCATCCTTAAACTGTTCCAAACTTGGTTTTTCAACTGTAACTTCATTTATTTGAAGTTTCATTTTGGTCATTTTCCATATTTTGCAAGAAGGGAAGCATATTTTGTTCCAAGATTTTCCAATTGGTTCCAAGCATTTAGAAAGGTCATTAGAGGTCCATTGAAGGTGTTCCAACCATCAAACAAGTTTTGTAACATCTTTGGATAGTTTTTTCTTTTTTCTCCAAGAGGTAAGTTTACTTGAAACTTGAACTTGTTAAACCATGCTATGCTTTGATGTATACTGATTAGGAACATTATGTCATATGTGTTGATTTTGGACAATTATTTGATGTTATTCATGACTGTGTGAGACTGTGCTATTTAAGTTTCAAAAATGATCCATTTTAGATGTTGCTATCGTGTTTTAAAATGGAAGCACTTTTAGCCAAAACTAGTTGCATAATTGAACTCCTTGTGAAAAATTAGACAAGACTGGTCTTTACATTTTTAAATTTCATTAAGTATTGAGTAAATTATGGATGCTCTTGCAAAATCAAAATGATGGAGTTCTTGAACCAGGCCAGCCATGATGCCTTCGGTTAGGATTCAGGTCAAGTATAGGTATTTCTTTTAATTTTTGGGGGTGATACAATGGATGTATCACCACCCCAGTGGTTAAACCTACGCGCGTATTGTATCTATGACCTGAAGAACTGGGGTTCGAATCCCCCTCGCCCCAGTTCTTTTTATTTTTTGGATTTTCAAGTAGGTTTCATATATATTATTGTGCTTCCATCAGTTTTCACAACGCGCGCAGTAGCTGGGTTGGCTATTGTTTTTAGTTGTAAGCAGCATGGCCTGGCTTCAACACCCATGGGGACCATCTACCTTTATTTTTTATACCTATTTTCTTCATTTTCTTCATAACTTCAAACTATCATAACTTCTTCATTTTAATTGATTTTTGACCCATTCTTTTTGCAAAATCCTCATGATAATGTCTAGTTTATGTTTATGAAAAGAAAAATCCAAAAGTGATTATTTTTATTGCAGTTATGCATGTTCAAAGTGTGTGACATTTTTAGGGTTTTCTTAAGGTTTTTTTTATTCTTTTGATTGATCCTTTGCATTTCCTTGCTCACAATGACTTGTATGAACCTTATACATCTTGTATGAACCTTAAATGATGTTGTAAATTTGTATATCCTTGTTCTTACTTGTTTTTAACACATTTTCAAGTGTATGCTTACATGTTAATGTATGTTTAAACTTTGTTCATACCATGAGTTTTTGCTTGGTTATTTTTCCTTGAACATGTGACTTCTTTCCATGTTTTCATGACCTTGATGTGTACAAATACCTTTGTGTTGATCATACCATGTTTAGTTGTTCTTAAAACACTTATTTTTGTCTTAAACATACCTTTGTATATATGTTTGCTTGTATGAACCTTTGTGATGTTTCCAATTTGTTCAAGACCATGTTTGAACCCTAATATCCATGTTGGATTGTTACCTACTTGCTTTAACATGTTCAACATGAATCCATGCTTAAATAACCAAGAAATGTCTTAACTTGTTCATATGATGTTCACACTTTAACTTGTCATCAATAAGTATGCTCACATGTCATCCATCATATGTTTGCATTTTCATCCATATGTTATTGTCATGAACATGTCTCTTTATTCAACCTTTTACTTATCTTAAATTGTATTCATGATTAAGTGATGTTTTAACTTATCTATGTTTACCTTGAATATTGATTGTGGTCATGTTAAGTAATGTCTTGACTTATACATGCTTTACTTCATCTTTGAACTTCATCCATTTTTAAGTATTGTTATAACTTTTACATGCTAACTTGAACTTTGTTTCCATCCATGTTTAAGTGTTGTTATAACTTATACATGTCATACTTGAACCTTGAATCTTACCATGCTTAAGTATAGTAATAACTTATCTATGTTTGAATTATATTCATGATTAAGTGGTGTTAGTAAACCTTAATGCATGCTTGCCCTAATTATGTACTTAAACTTGTCATCCATGATTTAGTCTTGTTAGAACTATATCTCATGTATGTTTAGAATGTTGTAACATCTTTGCTTGTATGAACTTGCCTTAGTTGTCACCATGTTGTTTTGAAACTTCTTTAAACTTTGAATATGTTTGGTTCACTAGTGCAGAAATAGTAATTTACACCCGTTTTTTTTAATTTAACACCCGTTATTAGAGGGTGTGAATTCAACGGATGAGAAATGTCTGACGAGTTTATACCCGTTTTAAAACGGGTGTAAATAGATGTTATATTACACACTTTTTTGTTGAAAACGGGTGTAAATATATTTCATATTACACCATGTTTTATAGATAACGGGTGTAAATGTTTACATAAATACATTTATAGATGATATATTACACCATTTTTTGTTTAAAACGGATGTATATATATAACATATTACACCCGTTTTATAGAAAACGGGTGTAAATTTTTAAATAGTTACATTTAAATCAAATAAATTTACATAATTTGATAAAAATCGGATGTAAAATGAGCAATATTTACTATAGACGTAAGAAATTTTACACCCAATTTCCTTTAAATAGGGTCAAAATATGATATATTACACCCGATTTTACTATGGATGTTGACAAATTTACACCCTATTTTTTAAAAATTGAATATGCTTGTTTAGTTTCATACTACAAGAAAATTGATAAATTGTGACTAATTTTGGCATGTTACAGCAGTTTGAACCACCTCAAATTGCAAGTCTCGACAGTTTCAAATCTGCGGGTAGTTTCATCATTAATATACCTTGACTTTATAACTTTTGATCATAACTTTCTTGTGATTTTGCGAAGTTAGAAAACTAAGTAAACTTCTAGTGCAACTGTGGTTTTTAACGTGAAGTAAAAGCCTAACCAAATATATACTAACTTTATAAGATTTAGCGTTCACCTATTTAATGATACAACCAATTTGATGTGTAAGCTGTGACTAGAGACACATGTCCGAGACACGTACAAGTTTTTCTAATTTTTAGAAAATGATACATGAAATAACACATCATGTACCACACCACATATTTTTGTTTGCAGAGAATAATAAGAAAGTCTTGAATAAAACAAAACAAGAATTCCAATCCCGCTTTCGCCTCATTGACTACACATTCAAACTTCCAATTACAACAACTTCTTAGCCAGAAGGTATGCATTATATCGTCATTTTCATTAAAGCATAATCTATATTTGAATCGCAACATGCAGGTAACGGTTTCGCCGGTGGAGTCCTTGATCTCGGCGGGCTACAAGTGTCTCTAGTATCAACTTTTAGCAAAGTTTGGGTCGTCTATGATGGCGGCCAGGACGATCTATGAGCTTCAGTGTATGATCCAAAAGTTATACCTGAAGGATTTTCTATGTTAGGTAGCTACAGCCAACCTCACAACAAACCTCTTATCGGATGTTTTCTTGTCACAAAGGATGTTTCTTCAAGTACCACAAATAGCACTTTAAAGCCACCAATTGATTACGTTCTTCTATTCGACACCTCAACCCTCTCGTCTAATCAAGATTCTACTTTGTGTATTTGGCTACCATTATCACCTGATGGATATAAAGCATTAGGCCATGTTGTCACCACAACACTAGAAAAACCTCCCCTCAACAAAGTCATATGTGTCAGATCAGACCTCACAGAACAATGTGATTACCCACAGATTTTAAAACTGCGGGTAAAGCTATTATACCTTGACTTTATATCCTTTGATATTTCACCATAAGCGAGTATATTTTGTAGAATATCCAAGAGACCATCAATACCAGGATGAACAAGAGCATCTTTGACCTGCAAGTACAACAAAGAAAGAAGAAAAAAAAGGTGATACGAAGAAAGAATAATACAAATTGTCAAAGAGCAGTTAGCTTACAATTATATCCAATAAGATAATATGACAAAGCAACAAGTCTAGAAAAATGCTAATCTTATTAAGAGTTTATAGCAGATAGAATTAGTCACACACATATAAATGTAGCAGAGACAATAGACACATCACCAAATATGGTATATACTATTGTATAAATCAAGTCTCATTTTTACTGAAATCTAAGACCAACAAAGACAATAATGCATATACATACTTTGAAAGGAACCTCGCACATACTATCACAGGCAGAGCCTAAAACAATTGTTGCATTACTTAATATTATAGGCCATACAATTTAGAGTTTATGGTTTCAAGAACCATGATTGGGAAAGAGTAAACAATGTGATCTCTAAAAAATTGTATTTGTTGCAGTCAAGGATTCACAAGTATATTGGAAAAAAATAGCCAAATGTAAATAACTATTTCGCTTATGAGCAAAGAATAACTTACTTACCACAAACGGAAAAAGCCCAAAAATTCCAGATCCACGTTGTCTAGCAGCAATGCTAGTGGGACCACCTAGAGAAGGGATCCATAAGACACCTTGTGTTAACAACCCCTTCAAATTAAAAGTTTTCAATAATTAGGGAAATTATGTATTTGAAATTTTGTCTATCAAAATATCAAATTACAATAGTTTATTCCATTAATGACCTCATTTGCCGCATTAGATAAAACTTGGTATAGCCCAATCCAAGTTGGAATAGTAGCCAAAGTTGGTAAACAACCTATACAAAATGATGAAATCATCTTCTATAAACACATCCCAGTTATGATTATGCATGTGTTTTAAACCATAATAATCATATTATTAAACATGGATTATGTGAAGAAGGACTACCATGCTTTGAAAAACATGATAAATAACTTACAGTGAAAAAAAATACAACTTTCTAACTTTCCAATTTAATTACTACATTTCAAAATTATATAAATTATATTAAACATGTTGGTATCTCAGATTTGGTGCAATTCAGAATATATATCTTATATACTAAGAAAATATATCTTACGTTCTCTAATAGCAAATCAAAGCATAACTCAAGTAATCACAACAGTGCAAGAAGCTACTACCCATCTCTAGCAAGTGGAACCTAAAAGTCCTTGAGAAATCCATAAATGGGAACTCTATCTCACTTCTGACATAAGGAAGTCTATTAAATACATTCATCACATTCGTCACACTACTTTAATAGTAAATTATGGTCTATTAAATGCTAATAGGCATACAAAATTAATATTTGACCAAACAAAAGTAATATTTAATTAAAAGAAATGTAGGAATTAGCTAGTTAGCTAGTAGAGAATGCAAAAATGCAGTGGAAAAGCATGTAGTCCCACCCTGTGAATAATCATGCAAGAAATTAATTTCAAAACCTACTTACATCAGAACATAATTGATGCATGAAGTTCATTTTCTCAAATATCCCAAGTTTTAATTGACTATTCGGCTTCACACATCTAATATAGTGGAGCTTTGTTAGATTGAGAACTTCCATCAAATGTTATAATTGTAGCTGCACAAATAAGTACAACAATACCTACCTTTTAATTGTGGTAAGGCTTATCAGATAGCATGTTTTATTCTGACAAGGTAAAGAACCATATTTTAGATAGCTTATAATGAAAACCAATTGAAGAAAACTTAGCAGATTTGGTTGTCTCCTCAGAGAGTGGGGAAAATTGCCTGATACAAATGAACATTTAGAAGTACTTAACATGTCTTGATGTTCAGAAACAACAGAGTCTTTTTTTTTTTGTCAATGAAGTTCTCAAATTGATACTTAACCTGAAAAAAGGGCACAAATAACGTATTTAAGCAAGAAAAAAAATAGTGAAAATAGAGACTTTGTGTGTCATCTCCTCCTTTGGTTTGGTTTTGGCAATATTTGTATGTCTTCTTGGTCCTCATGCTCTTCAGCCATTTGCATTTGCTCATCAACCTAATCTAAAAGCATGCAACCATAGACATAGGCACATGTACTCTTTTCTCTAGCTAATCTATGTGAGTATGTGTGTAGAAAATATATACATGTTATCCAATAAATAACGTACCATCTGTTCCAGAAAATATTTATGAGTCTTAACTTCTGTCCCTATCTTTTCAGCATCCTGCAGCATAAATGTACAACATTAGGAAGAAAAAAGAAAGAATCTCTGCACCTAATATAGTTTCATCAAACTAATTCTAATGCGAAAAAATACTTAGCAAGTAACCAGCACATAATTGAACAACAAGTCAAGCAGCTAAAATTCTATAAACTCAGCTGGCAGCAGCAGGCATGCAAGCATCAGTTATCAAATATCATATGATTCGTATCATTCAAAGAATGGTCGAAAAGCGATCAACCAATCCAATTATCAAGTGTATAGTGTCTAAACTTCACATGCATAAACACATACAAGATGAATTTAACTATGTGGTTCTGTTAATTTCCCCTCTTTTCCAACATAGTGAAACCTAAAAATCATAATTTCAAAAAAGAACAATTTTTATATTGTGTATAAGCAGGTACATAAATAGAAAGAAAAAGTAGGTAAAATTGGGGAATATAGATAGATAGATACATTACATTTCTCAATCTTCTAACTTGACCACGAAGACCGGTGATCTCGTCGTCGAATTCCATGACAAGATCAATACGCAACTGAATTTCATCGGAGAGAGCAACGACGGTTTTGGTGGTGAGTCCATCTCTGCAATTTAAACATGTTAATATCAAGAAATTGAGGGAAACGAAGAAAGAAAGAGAGAGAGGGGGAATGGTGTTACCTTGATCGATAAGGATCGACATCGCCGTAAAAGGATCCACCTCTGAAGGAATTCGACGACATTAAAATTGAAGAAATACCTTGAATCGAAGAAATAGAGAGAGAAAGAGAAACCAAATTCTTGATCTTGATTACAATTTCGATTATGCATAAACGAATTGCGTTTGTTTTGTTTTTTATATAAAATCGGAAGCTACGAGAATGAAAAATAAAATTGGTGATTTCTTTTTGTAAAGAAAGCGGTAGTGTTTCAAGTTTGTTACAAGATATACATTATTGCTTTTGAACTATACATACACGCGCGATGCGGTTTTATCAAATTATCAATTATAATTATTATAATTTAATCTAATAGTTTAGAATATATTATTATAAATATTTACTTTCAAAAAATTTAATTAAAAAATGATAAAAATATGAAAATGTGATCGTTATAATTATCTATTAAATTTATATATATATGCTCCCATAAGAAAGTTATCAAGTAATCAAGCTTATTTTTTAAAGAGATGTGAACCATAATGTTCTACCTAAATGATTAAACTCTAATTAATGTTTTACCTAAAAATTTAAATCCTAATTGAAAAAAGATTAACCAATAAGTCTGATTTCTTCACCATACATGTCGTCATTGAGTGTGAGATGATGAGAGATGAGAAAGATTGTGTTTTGATCAATGGAAATATGGATTTCTCAAATGTGCAATGAGAAGAAGGAGATGGAGCTCTGGGGTTTTAGAGAGAATGGGGTTTCAGAGAAATGAGTTTTGATCGATGCAAATAGAATGTGTTCATTTGTTATGTGTTTTTTTATTATTTTATTTACACAATATTAACTTAATAAATTTACACCCATTAATTCACTTACTTACCCAATTAACACTTAATAAAATATATTGTGGTTTGTTAATGTGTTTAAGATTAATATTCAGAGTTATAAAAATAAACAATTTTTTTCGGCGATTTTAAATTTACACCTGTTTTACATTTAACGGAAGTAATAGAGATTTGATTATAATAATATTTTTAATTTACACTTTTTTTTTTAAATAGAATGTCTATTGTCACGTGCTAATATTTAAAATAACATTTTATTTACAAATTTACCACCATATTTCTTATTTACACCCATTTTCCGTATAACAGGTGTAAATTTTAAAATTATATTCGTCACTTTGCACTAGTGGTTGTTACCTTTGATGACTTTGTCAAGTCTTTGCTTTAGATGTTGTCACATCTATTCTTATGCTTTGGTTGTAACCATATGCTTTATCTTTATCAATTGACATCATGTTTGAATGTTACTTTGAATACTTGCAATTGATATCATGCTTGAATATCATACATGTTCATCTCATCCATCTATTCATACTCTTTAACTTTGTCAAGTTACTCCCCCAAGTGATGTTAGCTTGTTAGCTTCCATCCTTAATTGCCTCTTGTTTCCTAAATCCAAGGGAAAGAATACAACCATTGACTTGATGTCATAAGTAGCTTAGCAATACCCAATTTCCCTTGACCTTGTTAGAGTCATTAAGTCTTTCAACTTAGATTTAGGATAAAACTTACAACTCCTTTTACTTTGTTAAGTCAAGTAAGTGTTAAGGCTATAACACTTACCTCCCCCTTTGAACCTTGATCATAATCAAGTGTTCATTCATCCCTAGTGATGTGAACTACAAATGCTCTGATTCCATCCTTATAAGGATATGTAGGTCCAAGACCGCAAAGTTTTGGCGAGCATACTTAGTGGCAAAACCCTTAGGTTCCTATCTCCACCCACAAAACCCAAACACAAAACAATAGCAAACAATAACACAAATATATTCAAGAGGTTTCTATAGAGTACTATAGATGCTTAGGATGTTAACACCTTCCCCAGGTATAACCAACCTCCGATCTTTTCCCTTTCCCTTGGATAAAACAAAGTTCGGTGGTGAATTTTAAAAAGATTTGTGATTCAAGTTAATCAATAGCTTGGTATTCAATTCTCACCGCAACTATATATATATATATATATATATATATATATATATATATATATATATATATATATATATATATATATATATTCATTTTGCCCCCTGTCATATAGGCTCTTTTCGAAAAACCCCCTATAAAAAAAACTTGCAAAAAATACCCTAACATTTGAATTGAACCCATCCTCTTTCTTTCATAGATTCCCCTCCTTACCACTAAGTCAATTCACTTCTTTTGTTATTACATGCTTTTAAAATGCATATATTATATGTTTAGCATTTTTTTCTATTAATATAAATTAAATTATTTTAACATTAGAATTTCATATTTAGTTTAATAGTTTCTAATAATACTAATAGTTTAATATTGCTATTCAATTTAATTTTTATTTACTAATACGTTAGAATTTATTTATTCAATTTAGTTTAATACTAATAGTTTCTATTAATAGTTTAATAGTTTTTAATAATACTAATAATACTAAAAAACTATTAAACTATTAATAGAAACTATTAGTATTAAACTAAATTGAATAAATAAATTCTAACGTATTAGTAAATAAAAACTAAATAAAAACTAAATTGAATAGCAATATTAAACTATTAGTATTATTAGAAACTATTAAACTAAATACTAAATTTTAATGTTAAAATAATTTAGTTTATATTAATAGAAAAAAATACTAAACATATAATATATACTTTTTAAAAGCATTACTGGTAAGGAGGGGAACCTATGAAAGAAAATGGATGGGTTCAATTCTCACCTCCAACAAATTTTAAACATGTGACATATTTTTTAAAATAAACCAAAATTAAATAAAAACGAAATGGCAAGGTGGCATTAAAATAATTCAAAAATAAAATTAAAAAGCCACTTGGCCTTCCACATCACTAAAAAAAAATCTGATACGTCAGCATTTTTGTTGACCAGACGTGATGAAGGTTAAAATTGAGAGAATCTTCAAATGTTAGAGTATTTTTTGCAAGTTTTTTTTACAGGGGATTTTTCGAAAAGCGCCTATATGGCAGGGGAAAATGGCTATTAACTATATATATATATATATGGGAATGCTACAACACACCCATTCATTTTTATGAAGGTGTGTTTTAGCAACATGCACCTTAAGGTGTATTTAATGAATTTTTAGTTATTAATTGCTAACAAACTCCTTCTAAAAAATTAATAGGTGTATTATAGTTAATGCCTAAAGGAGATGCTAACTTACACCCACTTATTTTTTTAGAATGAGTGTTTTAGTAACATTCACCTTAGAGTGCATTTAACCATTTTTTAGTTAAAACTTGCTAAAACATATTTTCATAAAAATAAGTGGGTGTGTTGTAGCATTCCCTATATATATATATATACATATATATATATATACTCTTTCTTCCTTATCAATCTTGAATTTTCTGCATTCGTTAAGTAATTTTTGCATCATGACATTCTATGTATGTCATCTATATTAGATCATGTTTATAGCAGTTTATTGTATAAGTTAGTGTTGCATCAAACATATAGAATTGTCTTTAAATTCAATCATGATTAAGGAACTTCTATGTTGAGTATTTCAATTGCTTCGATCAAGCAGCTTAGCATGTCCTGTTTGATTATGTCTTTGAAATGATCATTCATCTAGTGATATCGTTGTATGTAATATCTTGGTTAGAAATCATATTAATGTGTTTCTAAACTTTCATCTTATTTTATTTTTACTTTATTTTATTTCAAAAAGTTTAATAAAATAAACTGATTTAAGATTATGAATCGAATTTAACATTTGATTCCACCAAAATGCAAAAGAGTTGACGTAAAATAAGTACTAAACTATCCTACCAAGATTCAACTAATTATATATTTTTTAAATTAATATTATGTACCATAATCATAGTACATTAAACGTTGTTAAAAATAATTTTAAGAAATTATTATATCTATTTTTAATTATTTTAATATAAATAGAAAGTGTGGGAGTATCCAATTTCCTTATGTAACGCTCCGGAGTGGATTTTCTGGTCAAATGACCCTCTAGTAAAATATAGTCCATCCAATAAAAAATTAAAATTAGGAAAAATATGAAGTGGTTGATAGAGATTTAAGGGTGGAGATGTCACTGCTCCTTCTCCAGTTAAATCTACACTACATTGTAGTTGATTTTTTCAAATCGAATCAACCCATTAAAAAATCGCAAATTAAACCAAACCAAATTAAAACCGCAAAAACCGCATTTAGTTCGGATGTGTTTGGGGCACTTATTCACAAAACTGCGTGGTTTGGTTTAGTTTGCAATTTGTATTTTGCAAACCGGACTAAAGCAAATCAAACCACATGATGTTACAATTCAAACTTCACTTATCTTACAACCAACCCCAAACTCAAACAAATTATGCCATAACCTTATGAATATTATCTTACGCACACTTAGGGTTTTAGTTTAAACCTTCTTAAATCTCCTCTAGTAGTATTTCACGCTCTTCTCATCTTTTTTGTCATGCACATCTCACCTCTTCTACTCTAATATCTCTTATGTTATGTTCTTTATTTTTCATCTTCTCATTTTTATTCTATAGTTTTCTCTTCCAATTACGTTTTTATCTCACATTTCTTTTCTAATCTCGCATCTCCTCCGTTTTTTCTTCTTCTATAATATCTCCTCTCCTTTGTTTTTTCTTTTTTATTATAATATTTTTTATATTTTTTTATGCTACTATATTATATTTTTTATTCCACTTTTGTCTAATCTTATTTTTGTATATTGAATTAGAAGGTTTTGTATAAATATGTTGAGTTTTGTTGTTATTTGGTAATGTATGAATGACTAAACACAAAGTTATGTTGTTCTCTATAGATGTATGTATGACTCAATAAACACAAAGTTATAAGTTTTGTTAGTTTGGTTTGGTTTGGTTTGGTTTTTAAAATTCAATCGACCAAACCGAACCGCGTGCTTTTTTCTTTTACAATTCGGATGATTTTTAGCATCAAAACCGCTCAAACTGCACCGTGAACATTCATATTTCTAAGTTGACCTAGGTCATCACTCTCACCGGTAATAGAATTGTAATATTTTTGCTGCTTAATCCTTACAAAAATCATCTCTATTTCTTATATATTGATACTATGTTCTCTTCATCAAATCTTTTGTGTGCATAAGCGTAACTAATAGCATCCACTCATCCAATTGGATGTATAATTAAACCCTACTCAATCTAATATTTTATTTTATATTTTTTAATTATTTAAACCATCCAACTATAAATTTTAAATATTCATACTATTCATTTAAATTTTTAAAATGAATCCCACCGGTTTTATACAATATATTCCAAATTTATATTTTACTACCTGAGTAGTATTTTTTTATTATATTTTTTATGAGATAAAGAAATATACACTCATGTTAGAGAAGTGTATTAGATGGTTAACAGTTCAGGTAACATCCAGTTAGTAACTGGTGTTAGGAGTTAGTTGTTAGTTTCTATTAACTCCTCTATATTTAAACTAGCTCCTTATACAGTGTAATGTTAACTCAGTTCACTATTGCATTATCTTCTTCATTTTCATGTTTTCTCTTGTTTGCACACGGTGATTGGCACAGAAGAATGAACTGTATTGTTTTCATGTTTTCTTTAATATGGTATCATTCGCGGAATCGATCCTCAATGCTTCCTCAATTGTTCATCTCTGATCCACCATAATCAATTTTGTGCATATTTTAGGTTCAACAATGGAGGATCCTGAAAATTAAGAATCGGCGAACAAGGTGTAGTCTCAAGAAATCTCCATTGTGTTTACGACAACGAAAGCTGCGAACTCCTTTAGACCGAAGCTTTCCATCAAATTGCAAGAGAACAATTATATGTTATGGAATCAACAGGTAGAAGGTGTGATTCTGAAACAGAAGCTGCACAAACTGGTTGTCTATCCTCAGATCCTTTTGAAGAACAAATCGACTCAAGATCACATCGAAGGTAAGATTTCTAAAAAGTACAAAGCTTAGGTCGTGCAAGGCCAAGCTGTTTTCATCTGGCTATTATTCATAATTTATGAATCTGTTCTTCCTAGGGTTCTTGTGTGCAAGTAGATGTTTGAAGTTTGGGACAAGATTCGTCAATTCTTCAACGTTCAAATGAAAGATAGGGTTCCTCAACTTCATGTAGAGCTAAAATCTACTAAGAAAGGGAACGGGTTAATCACTGAATTTGTTCTATGAATCAAAGCCATTGCGAACTCTCTACTAGCAATTGGTGACTCTATTACGGAGTAAGATCAAGTAGATTCGATTCTTGATGGTTTACCAGAAGAATACAATCCTTTTGTTATGCAAATGTATGGATGCCCTACACCTTCCACGTTGTGTGATGTTCAAGTTATTTTGTATGTGCAAGAAGCACAACTTGACAAATTTCGTCAAGAATTGGCCACCTCAAACGTTGCTGCCAATGTTGCTCACACCAGTCAAGAAGAGAATAGCTCCAGAGGGGTATAATCTGGCTATGGTGGTCGAGGAAGATCCAGTCACAGGCACAATCGTGGCAATGGTAGACACACAATTGCAAATAGGCCTACTTGTCAACTACATGGGAAGTACGGGTACACAGTCACCACATGCTGGCACAGGTTTGATGAAAATTTCATGCCTCCTTCCACACCAAGTGATCAGATAAATGTTGCAAAGAACTCAACCTCAACTCGTGATTCAACTCAAGAAGCTGCACATGACTCTCAGATCATGGAAATGATGGCTACCACAAGTCGACCAAATACTTATACACAAGAATACTCTTTGCCTTCAGAGTTGGAGTCTCAAGCTTGGTTTGCCGATTCAGGTGCTTCTCACCACTTAACTCCCTATGCTTCTCTATTACAAACCAAAAGCAAGTATGTAGGGTCTAACAAGGTGTATGTAAGAAATGGTCAAGCCCTTATTATTCACTTTGTAGGTTCCACACAATTTTACTCTAAGGTCAATCCCAATTATAAGTTAATGTTTACCAATATCATACATGTGCCCTCCATCACTAGGAACTTGTTATCTGTTTCAAAATTCTTGAGTGATAACAATGTGGTTTTTTTATTCTTTCCTAACAAATGCTATATTAAATCTCAGGCTTCTAAACAAGTCATTATCGAAGAAGTTTTAGATGCTAGTGGTCTCTATTGCTTTCCTCAGCTGTCTCTGGAACTCACAAGCTCTCAGCCTGTGCATCACAACTTTAGTTCCACTACTGGTATTCAAAGTTATGTCTCACATTCTAATTCAGTTTCTTCAAATAATTGTAACACTAGTGTTCTTTGGCGCAATAGGATAGACCTTGCCAACTTTACTTCTATTGCTCATGTACTCAAATTGTGTAATATACCTTCATCTAATAAATATGGTAGTCTTTTTTGCAACTCTTGTAGTCTTGGTAAAGCACATAGGTTACATGCACCTTTAACGGATACAGTATATCACAAACCTTTTGATATAATTTACACTGACTTGTGGGTTTCATCCCCCAATCCCTTTAGTTCAGGCTATAAATATTACATAGCCTTTGTAGATGGCCACTCTGGGTATACATGGTTATACTTTCTAAAAAACAAATCTGAAGCCTTGCAAGCTTTTAAACTCTTCCATACATTTGTTTAAACTCAATTTCAAGTTACTATCTAGTCTATCTAAACTGACTTTGGTGGAGAGTTTAGACCTTTTACTAAATTCCTCACTGAACTAGGGATTAATCATAGACTTACTTGTCCTCATACCTCTCATCAGAATGGATCTGTTGAGAGAAAGCATAGACACATAGTTGAGATGAGTCTTACCTTTTTAGCTCATACATCATTACCTTTAACATACTGGGAGCATAGCTTTTCTACAACTGTTCATGTCATTAATAGGCTTCCTACTGCATCCCTATCAAATGTTACTTCACCTTTTCATGCTCTCTATGGCAAGCAGCCTGACTATACCTCTTTTTGGGTGCTCTTGTTTTCCACTGCTCAGACCATATAATAAACACAAGTTTCAGCTGAAAAGTTAAGAGTGTGTTTATTTAGGAGTATCCTCTCAACATAAAGGTTTTAAGTGTCTAAGTAGTGAGGGCAAAATATATGTCTCTAAGAATGTTACTTTTAATGAAAACTCCTTTCCTTTTCCCAAATTGATTGTTGAAGAGTCTAGTCCTAGCGATTCTCCTAATGAAAGGATCATCTCTGGTCCCATTAATGCTCTCTTTATGCCTATAGTTGCTTCTCATGTGCATATTCCTCACAAAAATTCTATCTCATTTCCTGTCAATAATAGCCTAGGGTCTAATCACAATGCAACACCTAATTCAACTAGTTACTCTATTTTACCTAACAAAACTGTTAGCCATGAATCTGGTCACAAGAAAAGTCACTCTATTGGTCCAGTCCTGAGCCCTAATTAGTTTATTCCTGCATCTAGGTCTGCTCACTCTCCTATTGCACCTTCTGTTGTAGCCCAGACAACTAACAGACCTAGTAGTACCAGACACAATGTCCTCAAATCTCCTCAGGGTAATGACCATGTTGAGGTAGTTACATATAATAACACTCTCGTAGGTAATATTTCTAACTTTGACTATGGAGCCACCAATTATCCTAAGGATCTTAATCAACTTGAGGAGATATCTGGTTTAACACATAATCCTGAGGAAAATGTGTATGACCTAGGGGTATGCATGGTTGGTTATTTTTAAAAACCAAACCATAACCATTTTTAAACCAATTAAATGGTTTGGATTCATAACCATAACCGCATTTCAATTAAAACTGGTTATAAAATCGGTTATAAATTTGGTTATGGTTATATAACCGGTTTTAAATCGGTTATTAATTTCTTTTTAAATTTTATTTTTTTAATTATTTTTTTTCCAAAAAAAATATTTTTTCAAAAAGAAATTTTTTTTTTTCAAAAAAATAAAATAATGTTGGGGATTAAATCTGACGCTTGAAAACAAGTTGATATTTTTTGAGTGGCTAGTGGTAGGATCGAATGTGTTTTATGTTTTTGGGTTATTTCTTCGCATTCGTAAAATAATATTGTTAATGGAAGAAAATTTTCTAGCTCTATCATGCATATCATTTGATATTAATATTTTTTTTTGACAAGATGGAATATAGAAATATTAATTTTGGTTGCTAAACGTGGGTTCGGAAATTTTGATTGCTACAGATGGCACATATATCAAAGTTTTTATTAAAAATTTATTAATGTATAGTACATTACAAGAAAAACTGAATTTAGCTAGGGGTTTATCCCTTCACTATGCCAAAAAACCTATCACAAAACATCATTTTACGAGGGGGAATAACCCCTAGCAAATCAGGTCATCGCAAATTAATGGCTAGGGGATAAGCCCCTCGCAAAATACTATGAAAAAAATTTAGCCTGCTCCACTGCTGGCATAGACACAAACTAGTTGCACAGTGGGACTCAGACGTGTCAGAATATTTGCGAGGGGATAAACCCCTAGCTAAAAAAGTTGTGTATTGCATTTAGTGAGGGGTAATCCCCTAGCTATGTGTGTCAGAAATTAGCGAGGGGATAAACCCCTAGCTAAAGTAGCTGTGTATTGCATTTAGTGAGGGGTTTTACCCCTAGTTATTTGTGTCAGAATTTAGTGAGGGGATAAGCCCCTAGCTAATTGTCATTCGTTTTAAATTTGTGAGGGGTTAACCCCTAGCTATTATTATCATATTATTTTTAAAATATATAATTATATTATTTTAATTATATTATTATAACTAGAATAATATAATTATATAATAATTTTTTATATTAAAATTTATTATTATATAATTATAATTAGAATAATATAATTATATAACAAATAAATATATATTTTAAGATAATTATATAATAAATAAATACATATTTTAATATAATTATATAATAAATAAATATATATTTTTAAATTTTGTAAAATATAATAATTTATGAAAAGTGCAATAAAATTAAATATTCACATACGTTACCAAAAGAAAAAGAGTTCATGACAATAAGTAAGAAATTATAAAAATACATATTAAAAGTTTCATATTTCAACAGAGTTAATCATCTTCATCCTCTTCCTCATCGTCCTCATCTCCTCTAGCACCTTGGTTCATATGCGCGGCCATAAATTGTTCAAATTTTAATGTGCGCTCATTTGCAATCTGCATTGGTTCCTCATACTCCGCTGTTTTCCTCCTCAATTCTTCCTCCATCTCTGCTTGTCTTCTCCTCATTTCCTCCATCTCTGCTTGTCTAGCTGCTACCTCACGTGCTGCCTCGGTCTGCGCCAAATTTCTCACAGTTTCAAGCATATCAGCTGTTAATATAGGTGGACAAGATGATCCTTCTCCATCATTAAGTCTCATTCTAAAAGTCCTTTCACGCCGCTTAATTGTTTTGGCATACCCTCCAGCACCATACACCCTCCCATTTTTCTTCTTTCCGCGAGCAGTGTCATACCAAGTCCGAAAACCTAGAAAAGGATCAACAGGATATCCCTGTGGCGGTGGAGGTAACTCTGGATGCTCAGATAAAGAAAGTGCAAGTTTTCTGTCATACTCCTCCTATAAAAAATAAATAAAGTAAGATTGTTATGATAATTTAAATATGATATAGGTACATAAAAAATAGAAATAAAATGACTAATTTTTAGCAAAACGTTTATCGACAAACTCCCTTTTTTTCTTAATTTGAGTCTCTAGATGGATCTCATTAAGCATCAGAGTTCTACCCAGCTCATCACACTAATAAAATAAAACATAAGTGAAAAAATAGTTAGTTTTAATCTAAATTTTCAATGAAAATTTAAGTAAAAACATAAATAAATTTACCAGCCTGTGTACAATTTCAGCAACACTAATACTGCCTGCTGTGTAGTTGCAGCCACCAGCTTCAGATGCCCTTTTTTTTTTTTGCTTTTTCAGAAACTTGCTTAAAGTTTTCTGAATTCCAATGGTCAATAAGCTGCTTAAATACATCATCACATATCCAACAGGGACGTGTTCTTTTAGTTTCCCATTTAATTCGAACACGCTTAAGTGTGTCGGATAATCGGGCAGCACATTTTGTATCAAAATTTTCTCTTACTTGTTGGTGCTCTGTAAAATGGCAAACACATTTCTCCTACATTTTTTTATGAATTAAAAAATAAATAAATAATGTATAATCATGAAATAAACTAAACCAATCTTCCTTCTCTGTTTCGAGAAGTGCTCCATACGTCGGCCAAAACTTTTTATATTTTTCTTTAATGACTTCTGTTATACACGATACAACCTGGTGTGATGGTATAAGGCTAAACAAAAAAGTCTTGAGTTAGTATTTACATTAGAAAATAACTCAAATTTAAATTTTAAAAAAATAATATGTAAAACATACCTTCCTCCATCGCATCGAATGACATATCTGCCCTTGTATTTCCTAATTGTTTGGGGCTTTGCATTTCTCAGAATACGTGTCCTCCTTCGCTCCTCATGAGTACTGTCATGAGCACTAGTATTTCCATGATCATAAGAACTGGAACCTCTATGACCATGAGCACTAGTATCATCCTCATCATCCTGCTCATCATGCGTAGAATGCACGGGTGATGAACGAGGCATGCTAGATCCACCAGCCTCCATATATGGCATAGAATGCTGAACAGGTAATGAATGTGGCATGCTAGATCCACCAGCCTCTGTATATGGCATAGAATACTGCATGGAAGGCATCGAAAAACTAGGCTCGCTCGATTGCATGGAAGGCATCGGAAAGCTAGGCACGCTCAACTGCATGGGATGCATAATAGGTGCATATTCAGGAGGACTAATGAAGGCCGACGAAGATATCGATGGGAGTGAAGAAAAATCAGGTGTGGATAATAATCCGGTAAAAGATCCACCAGACATGGGTGAAGTCTGCATAGGCAGTGGAGTACGATGCACAGGCTGCGGAGTGGGGTGCACCTGACTCGAAAGTGGCATAGGAATGAACATAGAAGAATCAGAAACCTTTTCTACGATGAACCTTGTGTGGCGAGCCTTACCCTTACCCTTTTCCTCTCTTCGGGGTGGCATTTTCTAAAGTATTTCATAAAAACATAAAAGTAAATTAATTCAAGCAATTACACAATAGTATTATAACAATACATATTACACAGTAGTATTATTACACAATAGTATAATTACACAATACTTATTATTTAACTTATTCATCATCATAATCATCACTGTCTTCATTAGATATGATATTGTTGTCTTCAGAGTCTCCTACCTCTTCTTGCTCTTCTTCCACATGATTTGCTGACAACAAAATGGTTGCGTCAACTTGTTGACCCACAACTACAGTATCACCCAAACTTGTAATCTCCTCAATTTCAATTACCCCATTCACTGGTGAAATCTCATCATCTTGGTATGCAACATCATCTTCCATTGCACCGTCAGATTCAATATAACCCATTGAATTGGACTTGATTACAACACACCATCCTCGTTTACTTGGTTGAATTGAAGGATAAGGAACGTAGTAAGCTTGCCTAACATTATGTGCCATTATGAAAGGGTCATACTCTTTGTACTTTCTATCCATTCGAAACTCAACAGTGTTATATTTTTTTATCTATTTTAGTTCCTCTAAAAGATGGATCATACTAGTCACAATAAAATAGGACAACTTTATTTTCCGAGTCCATATGATTATATACCAACTCATAAATATGTGTGATAACACCATAGAACTCGTCCTCACCACCCTCTGTAACTCCTTTTACAACTACACCACTGTTTATTGTTTTCTTTCCTTCTGTCCATGTTTGAGTGTGAAATTTATATCCGTTTACAAAGTATGTGTGCCATTCGTTTGCACGCTGATGAGGGCCTTCAGATAAACTTCTCAAATGAATTATTTCAGGACTTGGTGCAACAATGCAATGTAATTGTTGCTTGAACCATACAGGAAAATAGGCATGTGTGTATCCAGTCGATGGTTGTTCACCCGTGTTTTGAAAATAATAGGTATTAAATGCCCTATTTCTAAGAAGGAAAAATCTATGCTAAAGAAGTGTTGGATGCAGAATAGGGCAAGCAAGCAAAAATATTTATTTTCGGAAAGAATTCCCTCCGGGATTTATGTCGTGTCCACAGAGATCGGTTCGAGGGAAAGAATGCTGTTCGACAATCTCTCGCGTTAATGAGTTTGGATTAAATGGTTTCAAACAAGAAAATAGAAAAGTAAATATTAAAACATAAAAAGTATACATTCTTTGAAGAGAAGAAACCTATCAAGCATGAATATACACTACTCAGAACAAACGTAAACCTATCGATCGGTCGCATTCAACATACAATACTCATCAAAATCATCACGTATCGCTCACAACAAAGGTTATGTCTAACGCACAGTTGAGAGAGCAACCGTATTACTCTCGTCGACGCTCTCGCGCACGACGCCTCGAAACACGGAAGACATTAAGTTCCGACACCATAAAGATTATTATCTAAATCTATCTCTAGAGTCTAGACAATAGATATCCATCCTTAATCAAGATTCATGATGTTTATCTCTAACACAACACAAATCCAAACATAAATGCAAAAAGATCAAGGAAAACATCGATAATGATTTGTAAAGCATATATATTATACAACCATGATCAATACATGTACATAGGTTTAGAGTAACAATACAAACATAACCCACAAAATAGAGAAATACATAGAGAAGAAATGGAGAAAAACCAAACATCTCAAAAGTTGTCGGCTCCGATTGATGAAGGATTCGACTCCGGATCATCCTAATTCATGCTCCAATGTGTTTTCTAGCCTAATTCTACTCAAAAAATGCTATTGGATGGATTTGGAACTAAAAATATCAAACCCATAACTAAAAAATGATGAAAAATGGCTTAAATGGGCAATTCTGCATTTCCAGGTTCGCCTAGCGAGTCCCCGTTCGCTAGGCGAACGTAAACCGCCTTTCTGTTGAGTTTTTTCACGATTCTGGAACTTTTCGTTCGCCCCGGTTCGCCTAGCGAACAAGCTAGCGAGTGTTCGCTACGGGGGCTCGCCTAGCGAGCATGACAGAAAACCAGAACTTGTTTTCCTCATAACTCTTGAACCGTAACTCCGATTGACGCACGGTTTGAAGCGTTGGAAAGCTTATTCAATGCTCTTTATGAATATGGAAATATCCCATTGCTGGAACACCTACAAAAATAAATGAAAATCGATTAAACTCAATGATATTTACACGATAACGCACTATACACCGAAAACGTAAAGTAAACGTATTTACGAACAAAGCGGGGTTTATTCGCACGATATTTACCACAAAGCATTGATAAGTGCAACAAAACATATATACAAAAATAGGTACAATTTGCACTTATCAAGGAGATGACAAGTATACTTATAAAAAAAATACAAACTTAATTTAACATACTTACTCAAGATATGGTTTAACTTCAACGCAGTTAATCAACACATGAACATGAGCAGATTGCATTTCTTTTTCAGACAACCAATGCACACTCATCTTTCCAGAAGGACGGCCAAAAACCGATAAGGTGAATTGACTTCTTTCACTAAAGTTAACTTCATTCCTTATGATTCTCGAAGTCAACATCATATGATTGAAATAATGAGAGCAAAAATGTGATGTTTCTCGATGCAAATAATGCGCACATATTGATCCCTCAACTCTTGCCTTATTTTTCACTGATCGCTTTGAATCACCCATGAATCATTCAAATGGATACATCCATCTATATTGAACAGGTCCACCAAGGTAAGCTTTGTAAGCAAGATGCACAGGGAGATGCTCCATAGAATCAAAGAAACCCGGCGGAAATATTTGCTCTAACTTGCAGAGAATGATGGGAATATTTTGGTCCAACTTAATGATGTCATCTACTAGTAAAGTTGACGCACAAATGTCTTTAAAAAATTGACTAATCTCAGTTAGTGGATTAAGAACATGCTTGGGAAGTGAACTGAATACAATTGGAAGCAACCGTTCCATGAATACATGACAATCATGAATTTTCATTCCATGCAGCTTTCCAGTTTTTGCATCAGCACATCTTGCTAAGTTAGAAGAATAACCATCGGGCATCCTCAACTCATTTAACCATCGACAGACTGCTTTTGCTTCTTGTGGAGTAAGAGTGTAACAAGCCTTGGGTTTTAACAATTTTCCATTTGGTTGAGGTTTTAACTCTAACTCTTTTCGATTACACAAAAGTTCCAAATCCTTTCTAGCCTTCTCATTATCTTTTGTCTTGCCTTGGATATCCATCACTGTGTTAAATACATTATCAAAAAAATTCTTCCCAATATGCATAACATCCAAATTATGTCGCAACAAATTATCCTTCCAATATGGGAGGTCCCAAAAAATACTTCTTTTTTGTCCAATTGTGAGTGTCCCTATATCCTGGAATTCTGCATGCTTTACCATTATCTGTGAATTTTGGTAGGTCACAAACACTATTCCATACTTCGGTCGATGACAGACGAGGGGGAGAAAGATCTGTTACTTTTATTCCTTTTCTAAAAGCATTCTTATTTTTTCTAAAAACATGGTTCATAGGTAAGAATCTACGGTGACAGTCAAACCATGAACTTTTACCACCCATTTGAAAAGTAAACGCTTTTGTGTGTCCCATGCAATGCGAGCATCCCATTTTGCCATGGTACCCCAACCAGGCAACATGCCATATGCAGGAAAGTCATTAATTTTCCACACCAAAGCAACTCGCATATTAAAATTTCGTCTGCGAGACACATCGTAAGTCCATTCTCCAATCCACAACCTCTTCAAATCATCAATTAAAGGTTGCAAATAAACATCTATTCCTGCTTTTGGACTCGACGGTCCTGGAATGAGGCATGTCAAAAACATGTAAGGTTTCGTCATGCACATCTCAGGAGGCATATTGTACGGAGGAACAATAATCGGCCAACAAGAATAGGCAATTGCTGAAGATTGGATATAAGGAGTAAACCCATCTGAGCATAATCCGAGCCGGACATTTCTGGGTTCTGCTGCAAAATCTGTATGTACTCTATCAAAGTGTTTCCATGCCTCGCCATCATATGGATGTCGCATCATGCCTGAACTATTGGAATTTGTATGATGCCATGTCATTTGGCTTGCACTATGAGTTGATGCAAACATTCTTTGCAATCTGGGAATTATTGGCAGATAGAACATGGACTTTACTGTAACTCGTTTTTTTTTCCGATCAATGCCTCTACTGCGAACTAAATACCTCAGACTCTGACAAAACTTACATTTCTCCAATCCCCCATCATTTGTACCAAACTCGTTATCATAAAATAACATACAACCTCCAATGCAACAATCAATCTTTTTCACTTTTAGTCCCAACTTCGACACCATTCTCTTCGCATCATAATAACTTGTAGGCATGTTTTCTTTCACAGGAGTCACATCCAACATCATTTTTGCAAAGAATTCCAAACACTGATCAGGAACATTCCAATTTGACTTCGCAGCCAAGAGTCTCACACACATGGATAACATAGAGTCAGAAGATCCCTCAAACAGTGGTATATTTATTTCTTTCAACAGTTGATAAAACTTTTGCGCTTCCTCGTTTGGGAGCTCATCTGCATCAAAATCTTGAGGTTCATCATAAGTAACATTCACCCCTAATACATCACCAACCATATCGTCTATGAGATTAAATTGTTCTTGGTCTTGCAAATGTGGTTGACTGCTTGATGCCTCTCTACCGATCTCAACTCCAACATGTGTTTGACTGCTTGAAGCCTCTGTATTCATCTCTGGCACTACTTCTCCATTAGAATACCACACCCAATAATTTGGCCTAAAACCATATTTCTCCAAGTGACGTTTCACTTCATTTGGGTCACTAATTATATTTCTGCAACCACACTTTAAACATGGGCATCTTACCCCTCCTTCACTTCGACAACATTCTTGAGCAAACACATATGTAAGAAACGCATCAACTCCTCTTTAAAATATGGTTTAAGCCCACGTCTTCCTGGATACGTTCTATCATACATCCAACTACGATAGAACTGATAATATTCCATACTGCACACGTGTAATGTTGTTCATGTTTAAATTTAAATTTAAGAAAATGGGAATTTATCTATCGACAAACATATGACTATATTCATCTAACTAATATATCATATAATGTTTAATACATTATTAATGTTTTCAAAATAGAATAACTTACAAATTATATACTTTTATGATAAATTCATATTTTCAATAAATATATTACCAAAATATATTACATACTTTCTAAATAAAAAAAATGTATATGAATATATATAATCTATTCTTTTATAAAAATATGTAATATGTTTCTTAAACTAATTCTACAAATTTACATACTTTATAACATATTTTAACTTACAAATTATAGACTTATATGTTTCTACAAATATGATATTATATGTTTCTAAAAATTTACATCATTTAAATTATATATTTCTTATAAATATATTACTAAATTATATTAATATTTTAAAAAATATATACTTTATAAATAAAAATGTATACTTTCTAAATAAAAAGTGTATATATTACAAATTATATACTTTATATAAAAAGTGCATATATTACTTAAATATATTACAAATTATAGATTTTTATGATTTAACTCATAATTTTTAAATAAAAGTGTATATTAATATATAATCTATTCTTTTACAAAAATAATATATATTTTGTTTTTTAAACAATATTTTTTTATACAATATTATTTTCAATAATATGTTTAATATATAATCTATTTTTAAACGATATTTATTATACAATACTATTTTTAATAATATGTTTAATATATAATATCCATTTTCAAAATCTAATTTTTAGACATTATTTAGTATATTTTTAAACATTATTCTTATAAATATATTACTAAATTATATTAATATTTGATAAAATATATACTTTATAAATAAAAATATATACTTTCTAAATAAAAAGTTGTATATATTACAAATTATATACTTTATATAAAAACTACATATATTACTTAAAGATATTACAAATTATAGATTTTTATGATTTAACTCATACTTTTTAAATAAAAGTGTATATTAATATATAATCTATTCTTTTACAAAATAATATATATTCTGTTTTTTAAACAATATTTTTTTATACAATACTATTTTCAATAATATGTTTAATATATAATCTATTTTTAAACGATATTTATTATACAATACTATTTTTAATAATATGTTTAATATATAATATCCATTTTCAAAATCTAACTTTGAAACATTATTTAGTATATTTTTAAACATTATTTAATATATAACTGTTTTTTAAAATCTGTTTTATAAATATTTTAATAAATCAGTTTTATAAATATTTTAATAAATCTGTTTTATAATTTTTATTACAAATCTGTTTTCAAATTTTATTTTTAATATCTGTTTTATAAAATATACTAAATATAATATAATCTATTTTATAATATAATCTGTTTTATAATTTTTTTAATAATATAAAAAACGTTATATTTTAACACATTTTTTTTACAAATATTTTAAAATCCGTTTGTTTTTTACTTAAAATCTGTTTTTAATAATATAAACAATATTATAGAGAACGTAATCTGACCCTCTCAAGTGAGAGGGTATTTATAGAGAGCCCCCAGCGCGGGGCCAACGGTTACCTGCACTGGGCTGGAGTGTAAGGCCCGATCCAGGTAACTGTCAGGGCTTACGTGGTGTAGGGAAGACCAGCACGTGGTCTTCGCCCTAGGGTAACGGTCCCGAGATCTCCGGAAGGTGGGCAGACCAATTCCTTCGGGGGTGGGAGGTTACTAGGTGACATGTCCTCGCGGGGAGGAGTACGTGGAGGCCGAGGAGAGAGGTGCTCTCCTCGGCTCTGAGCTTCTGGTCGATAGTGGTGTCTGCTACGTGGCCGACGAGAGGAAGACACGAGCGTGCTCGGTGCTGACAGGGTCGTGCCCGACACTGGCTATTGGAGGGGCCATATTGGGCCGTCTCAGTATTGGGTTGGGCCTGCCCGACGGTTGGGCAAGCGCCGGCCCAGTCCGGAACAAATATTATATTAAAATCTGTTGTTATATTATGTTTTTAGTAATATAAACAATATTTTTAAACATTTTTTACTATCTATTTTAAAACAACATTATTTACAAAACGTTTTTTACAATTTTTTTAATAAATATTTTAAAACTATTTTAATATAAATCTGAAAAATATAAGAAATAAAAATAAAATTTTTAAAAATATATTACTAAAAATAAATACAGAAATTTCAAAATAATAAATAATATATATTTTATAATACCAGCAACACACCAAAATCAACATATTGATATCAATTACACCTAAAATATTTAGAAAAAACAAATAAATGTGTACCTTAGAAGCTCCCTTAGACTTCTAACTCCTTCTAGATGAAAGTTGAATGCTTTAGATCAATTGTATACATGCAATATAACAAACAAATAAAAAAATTAATTGATAAAATACATGAAACAAAATTAATTAATAAATACATGAAACAGTTAAAGAAAATATATGAAATGGGAAGAAAAATATTTACCTGATTAAAAGAAAAAATAGTTGAAAATTAAAACTGAAATGGAAAGAAAGAAAATGGTGGAAGAGAAAGTTGAAGAAGATGAACTGGTGAAATAAAACGTTGAGAGTATATATCAAGTGTATCAGTCTGTGGAATGGGTGAAAAGCATTTATTAATGGTACATTTTGTGAGGGGCTACCCCTAGCTGTAACACCCCCAATCTATACCCCCAATTAATTAAAACAGTAAAAGAAAATTCAAAATTTCGTCAGAGTATATTTAAATTATCATGGCATAGACCGAGGGGTCACATCAAATTGAAAACAATACATACAACACCTGCTCATAAAGATATGCAACAGTGGGGTAGCAATCAAACAGAGGAACTCAGTTCCTTACAGCCACATTTCATAATTTAGAATAAAAGCGGAAAATCTAAAACTGAATAACATACATATATATCACATGAAAAGTTTGTCATACATCAAGTTATACATGCACAAGCCAAAAGTTTATATATACAGAATACACAATAATCACTAACGGCCTCCCTAACTACCCGGTGTCACATATCAGAGCCGGCCGACAAAAGAATGAAGACGCAAAGCTTCACAAAAATACCTCCAGCAACTCTAATCTGTGATGCCTCATAGAGCATTATAAAGCAGCAGAAGGGTGAGAAAAACAACCATAATATAATTACATACAATTATATATATACAACACAAAAATACACATATATACGATTCTCACCACAACTCACGCCATAATTCAAACACAAGGCGATGCAAGGTATAAATCATATTCCCATCACCAACACATAACCATATATCACTTTTATCCACAATTCCACACATAAAACAACCATAATGATTTATGCAATGCAAGAGACCGACACAACGACTCTATGCATATGCACATGCGGTACCGACTTCCATTATTTCTCATCACTAGTTCACTCAGGAACTCTGCTGGAATCATCGCTCGTTATATCACTATAACTCCTCGTCGGGCATACGATGTTCCCCGTCGCTCACACCTCTTTGTATAAGGCACACGACGTTTATGGATCGCTCACACCTCTTTGTATAAGGCACACGACCCGATCGCTCACACCCCACATGGGCACACGATCGTCTATAATCATCGCTCACACCTCTTTGTATAAGGCACACGACGTTATAGCAAATTCCCTCTGGAATCCAAACCGTCACTCAGGACGTCTCAACAATGCATATCATGATGCTTGGCATACAATGACCCATGACATTTAATATGCACACACATACATGCATTCATCTACATCGACAAAATCACACTTTGCACTTATGCCCAAAACAATGTATTTAATTTCCATACGGCCACAAATCATCACAACACCATCTAAACACATACATTTACATCATACAACAACACCTTGCACGATACACATCAATTACGTACAAGTATAACGACAAAATTGACAACCGGAACTATTCCCGATTTTCTGACATAATTAAATCGGCTAACAAATTCACAATTATCATAATTAGGAAGTACAACTCAATAGCTACACAACGATACCAAGAATGTAAAAATCAGATAAACGGGACTCAAGTTACGAAAGAAACGAAAAACGATATTTTGAAAAGTCCCATTTTGCAATTGTCCTGTCCATACGCGTATTGCCATGAGCCATACGCGTATGAGCAGAGACTCATTTTTCCCAAAGTTCACGTGTAAAAGTCCGTACGCGTAATGCCCAAGCCCGTACGCGTATTGACCTAAAATGCTACGCGTATCATATGCAAATGGGCAGATGGCCGAGTGAAATACCCTCTCATACGCGTATTGGCCCATGACTCGCCCTCCATACGCGTATTGCCAAGGTCCATACGCGTATGAACACGCCCCATACGCGTATGACCTGGAAATCTCAGAAAAATTCTTCTGCATAATTTTTCATACGGGTTCTATCCAAAAACACCCCCAAATCTTACCTACACACCAGAAAATTGTGAATACAATGTCCAATAACAAGTATCTATCATGTACCAACAATTATGAACACTTAACACATGATTTTTAACACATTTAATCGATTTCTAAACCGTTTTACCAAAAAATGGGTTTTACTAAATATTTTCATTTCAATCCAACAAACATCACAAATACACATACATAATCATACACAATCATACAATAATTGAGTTTCGCAGCCTTACCCGATTAAATCGATTCTAGAAGTTGATTTTTCTTGATTTCTTAAGCTTTTCTCACTTTTCTCTTCTTCTTCTCTTTTCTATCCTTTTTCTTTCTTCTCCCTTTCTTTCTTTCTATTTTTCTCTCTTCTATTTTCTTTTTTTTTTTTTTCTTACTTAATCAAAAATATCCTAAAATGACCAAAATACCCCCACACTCAAATATCTCGCAAACGATCCAAAAACCCGATAAAATATCACAACATTGAAAAATAACATATTTTCAAATAAAAGTCGAAAATAAAATAAAATAATAATAAAATAATCAAACGACTCGATTAAATAAAACGCACACAAAACTGGGTCGTTACAACTCTCACCCACTTAGAAATTTTCGTCCTCGAAAATATTACCTGAGATGAACAACTCTGGATACGACTCCCGCATCCGACTCTCCAACTCCCAAGTCAAATTGCCCTCAGCAACGCCTCTCCACGCCACTTTCACAAGTGCAATATCCTTGCCCCTCAACCTCTTCACCTCGCGATCCAAAACCCTAACTAGTACTGCCTCAACCGTAAGGTTCTCCCTTACCTCAACCTCATCCATCGGAATCACATGCGACGGATCCGGGACATACTTCCGAAGCTGTGAAACATGAAACACATCGTGCAAATTTGACAGATTCGGCAGCAACGCCACCCTATAAGCCATAGCACCCACTCTCGCGGATATCTGGTAAGAACCAATAAACCGAGAAGTAAGTTTCTTCGATTTCAATGCACGACCCACACCTGTTACCGGCGTAACCCTCATAAATACATGATCGCCCTCTTGAAACTCAAGATCCTTCCGTCTCCTATCATGATAACTTTTTTGTCTACTCTGAGAAGCTTTCATTTTCTCACGAATAAACTTCACTTTCTCCATCGTCTGTTGCACCAATTCTGGCCCAACCACCGTTCGCTCACCAGATTCGTGCCAACACAAAGGTGTCCGAAACCTTCGTCCATACAATGCTTCAAACGGTGCCATTCCGATACTAGAATGGAAACTGTTATTATACGTGAATTCAACCAAAGCAAGATAACTATCCCACGCACCACCTTGTTCCAAAACACAAGCTCTCAACAAACCCTCCAAAGACTGAATCGTCCTCTCCGTCTGACCATCCGTTTGTGGATGATAAGCCGAACTCAATCTCAATTTAGAACCCAAAGCCTTCTGTAAACTTTCCCAAAATCTCGATGTAAATCTAGGATCTCGATCAGAAACAATACTCAATGGAACTCCATGCAACTTCACAATCACACTGATGTAAATCTCAGCTAACCGCTCCAAAGTAAAACTGATGTCAATCGGAATAAAATGAGCCGATTTAGTCAGCCTATCCACAATCACCCAAATAGCATTATGCCCTCGTTGAGTATTCGGCAACCCTGTCACAAAATCCATCGAAATACTATCCCATTTCCACTCAGGAATATCCAACGGTTGCAACAAACCACTAGGCCTCAGATGTTCCACCTTCGATTTCTGACAAATCAAACATGCATAAACAAACTGAGCCACATCTCTTTTCAATCCAGACCACAAAAAAATCTTCTTCAAATCCTGATACATCTTATTCGCTCTCGGATGTATACTTAAATTACTCCGGTGTCCTTCCTCCAAAATCATCTTTTTCAACTCCGCATCGTCTGGAATACAAATCCTACCTCGAAATCTCAAAATGCCATTAATATCCACTTGAAAATCACTATTCGCATCCTTTCCTCCAACCAACATCAAATCCACAAGTTTCACATCCAGCTTTTGTTTCTCACAAACAGTCGTCAGAAAATCGTTAGTAATCGTTAGCATACCAAGCCTAACGCTATCCGACGTCACTTCACAAACCAAACTCAAATCTCTAAACGATTCCAAAAGTTCCCACTCCTTAACCATTAAAGCGGACATATGTAACGATTTCCGGCTCAATGCATCGGCTACCACATTAGCTTTACCAGGATGGTAATTCAAGCCAAAGTCGTAGTCCTTCAAGAATTCCAACCACCTACGTTGCCTCATATTTAGCTTTTTCTGATCAAACAAATATTTCAAACTTTTATGATCACTAAAGACTTCAAACCTTGCACCGTAGAGATAATGCCTCCAAATCTTCAATACAAACACCACAACCACTAACTCAAGATCATGAGTAGGATAATTTTTCTCATGAACTCTTAACTGCCTTGAAGCATAAACCACGACCTTACCTTCCTGCATCAGAACACCACCTAGACCAATCAAAGAAGCATCACAATAAACCACAAATGGTTCATTAGGATTCGGCAAAATCAAAATCGGAGCTGTCGTCAATCTTTTCTTCAGCTCATTAAAACTTTCCTCGCACCGAATATCCCAAATGAACGCTTGCCCTTTACAAGTCAACTGGGTCAAAGGAAGTGCTAGCTTCGAAAAACCTTCAATAAACCTGCGATAATAACCAGCCAACCCCAAAAAGCTTCGAATTTCCGTAACGGATCTCGGAGCCTCCCATTGTAGAAATGCTTCTACTTTTGATGGATCCACTGCAATACCATTACCTGAAATTACGTGTCCAAGAAAACTTACTTCCGACAACCAGAATTCACACTTGGACAATTTGGCAAAAAGCTTCCTCTCCTTCAAAACCTGCAAAACAATACGCAAATGTTCTACATGCTCTTCCCGAGACTTAGAATAAATCAAAATGTCATCAATAAACACAACGACAAATCGATCCAGATGCTCGTGAAAAATACGATTCATGTATTCCATGAACACACCTGGCGCATTAGAAACCCCGAACGGCATCACAGAGTATTCATAATGACCGTATCGTGTCCTAAAAGCCGTTTTCTGTATATCTTCCTCCTTCACCCTTATTGATGATAACCTGACCTCAAATCAATCTTACTGAACACACACGCACCAACTAACTGATCCATCAGATCATCGATTCTTGGAAGAGGATACTTATTCTTAATCGTCACCTTATTCAACTGGCGATAATCAATACATAATCGCATACTCCCATCCTTCTTTTTCACCAATAACACTGGAGCACCCCAAGGAGAAACACTTGGTCTCACGAACCTCTTTTCCAACAACTCATTCAACTGTTTCTTTAACTCCACCAACTCAGATGCCGACATACGATAAGGTGCCATCGAAACAGGTCTAGTACCAGGAACTAGATCTATAGAAAACTCCACCTCTCTCACTGGCGGCAAGTCTATAATATCCTCAGGAAACACTTCTGGAAACTCACACACAACAGGAAACACATCAAGTGAAACTTGACTGTCCACAGTTAAAGATGCAAACAAACCAAACAACTGAGCTTCCTCCGCCAAAAGTTTCTTCAACTCCTTGGTAGATAAGAAACTCGAGTCTTCGTCTTCCTCAAGAGAAGGAAACCTTACCAGCCTATGATAACAATCAATGTGAACTCGATTGAATTGCAACCAATTCATTCCCAGAACCACATCTAGTCCCTCCAACGGCAAACACACTAAATCCATCCCAAAGTCTTGACCATAAATGGTCAAAGGACATCTTAGACAAACCAAAGACGTAGTTACTGACCCCATTGTTGGAGTATCAATAACCATTTCACCACCCATCAAAGACAACACAAGATTCAAACGCTTCGCGCACTCAGACGAAATAAACGAATGAGTCGCTCCAGTATCAATAATAGCAATCAAAGGAGTACTATTAATAAAACAAGTACCTCGAATAAGACGATCTGCACTCGAAGTCTGAGTCCCCGATAATGCAAACACCTTCCCACTAGCTGGAGCTTGCTTTGGTTTCGGACACTTTGTACTAACATGTCCCAGCTCACCACAATTAAAGCACTTCACCACGTTTTTCTTACAACCAGCTGCAATGTGTCCTATACCTCCACAGTTAAAACACATCCTAAAATCTTTCCTGCACTCAAACTGACGATGTCCCACTTCACCACACCTGTAACATCTCATAGGACCAGACATTCCTCCTCCACTTGACCTTTTCTCAAAATTCCCTCTTTGTTTACCCTTATCAGCTGGTGTCACATACGGACCACCACGAAACTGTTGTTTCCCTTTCCTCTCGCTCACACTCTTGTAGTGAGTAGAACGAGCCTTACTGTCTTCTTCATAAATTCTACAACAATCTACCAAATCAGAAAACCTCTGAATCCTCCGATAACCAATTGCCTGTTTTATCTCAGGATGCAAGCCATTCTCAAACTTTACACACTTAGAGAATTCCGCAGTCGCTTCAGCATAATGAGGATAAAACTGCACAAGTTCCACAAACTTAGCAGTATAATCAACTACAGACATACTACCTTGTTTTAGTTCCAGAAACTCAATCTCCTTCTTCCCTCTTACATCTTCAGGAAAGTACCTCCTCAGAAACTCCGTACTAAACACAGCCCAAGTAATTTCCTCCTCCGCAGCTTCCAACACACGACGAGTACTAACCCACCAGTCATCAGCTTCTTCCAATAACATGTGAGTACCCAGTCTCACCTTCTGGTCCTCCTCACAGTCCATCACTCGAAAAATCCTTTCAATCTCTTTCAGCCAAGTCTGTGCACCATCCGGATCATATCTTCCTTTGAAGACAGGCGGTTTGTTCTTCCGGAACTCATCATTACCAGCAGCATGAGGTGCACCCTGCACAGCACGAGCCATAGCTTGCATAGCCGCAGCCAAAGCAGCATCGTTCCTTCCAGCCATATTCTGTTCATTTCCAATAACAGAAACTATGGTTAAACAAACAACTCATTCAACCACAACGACCAACAGGGACTGACACAACTGACATGGACTGACACAAACTGGCTCTGATACCACTTTATGTAACACCCCCAAACTATACCCCCAATTAATTAAAGCAGTAAAAGAAAATTCAAAATTTCGTCAGAGTATATTTAAATTATCATGGCATAGACCGAGGGGTCACATCAAATTGAAAACAATACATACAACACCTGCTCATAAAGATATGCAACAGTGGGGTAGCAATCAAACAGAGGAACTCAGTTCCTTACACCCATATTTCAGAATTTAGAATAAAAGCGGAAAATCTAAAACTGAATAACATACATATATATCACATGAAAAGTTTGTCATACATCAAGTTGTACATGCACAAGCCAAAAATTTATATATACAGAATACACAATAATCACTAACGGCCTCCCTAACTACCCGGTGTCACATATCAGAGCCGACCGACAAAAGAATGAAGACGCAAAGCTTCACAAAAATACCTCCAGCAACTCTAATCTGCGATGCCTCATAGAGCATTATAAAACAGCAGAAGGGTGAGAAAAATAACCATAATATAATTACAATCAATTATATATATACAACACAAAAATACACATATATACGATTCTCACCACAACTCACGCCATAATTCAAACACAAGGTGATGCAAGGTATAAATCATATTCCCATCACCAACACATATCCATATATCACTTTTATCCACAATTCCACACATAAAACAACCATAATGATTTATGCAATGCAAGAGACCGACACAACGACTCTATGCATATGCACATGCGGTACCGACTTCCATTGTTTCTCATCACTAGTTCACTCAGGAACTCTGCTGGAATCATCGCTCGTTATATCACTATAACTCCCCGTCGGGCATACGATGTTCCCCGTCGCTCACACCCCTTTGTATAAGGCACACGACGTTTATGGATCGCTCACACCTCTTTGTATAAGGCACACGACCCGATCGCTCACACCCCACATGGGCACACGATCGTCTATAATCATCTCTCACACCTCTTTGTATAAGGCACACGACGTTATAGCGAATTCCCTCTGGAATCCAAACCGTCACTCAGGACGTCTCAACAATGCATATCATGATGCTTGGCATACAATGACCCATGACATTTAATATGCACACACATACATGCATTCATCTACATCGACAAAATCACACTTTGCATTTATGCCCAAAACAATGCATTTAATTTCCATACGGCCACAAATCATCACAACACCATCTAAACACATACATTTACATCATACAACAGCACCTTGCACGATACACATCAATTACGTACAAGTATAACAACAAAATCAACAACTGACACTATTCCCAATTTTTCGACATAATTAAATCGGCTAACAAATTCACAATCATCATAATTAGGAAGTACAGCTCAATAGCTACACAACGATACCAAGAATGTAAAAATCAGATAAACGGAACTCAAGTTACGAAAAAACGAAAAACGGTATTTTGAAAAGTCCCATTTTGCAATTGTCCTGTCCATACGCGTATTGCCATGAGCCATACGCGTATGAGCAGAGACTCATTTTTCCCAAAGTTCACGTGTAAAAGTCCGTACGCGTAATGCCCAAGCCCGTACGCGTATTGACCTAAAATGCTACGCGTATCATACGCAAATGGGCAGATGGCCGAGTGAAATACCCTCTCATACGCGTATTGGCCCATAACTCGCCCTCCATACGCGTATTGCCAAGGTCCATACGCGTATGAACACGCCCCATACGCGTATGACCTGGAAATCTCAGAAAAATTCTTCTGCATAATTTTTCATACGGGTTCTATCCAAAAACACCCCAAATCTTACCTACACACCAGAAAATTGCCAATACAATGTCCAATAACAAGTATCTATCATGTACCAACAATTATGAACACTTAACACATGATTTTCAACACATTTAATCGATTTCTAAACCGTTTTACCAAAAAATGGGTTTTACTAAATATTTTCATTTCAATCCAACAAACATCACAAATACACATACATAATCATACACAATCATACAATAATTGAGTTTCGCACCCTTACCCGATTAAATCGATTCTAGAAGTTGATTTTTCTTGATTTCCTAAGCTTTTCTCACTTTTCTCTTCTTCTTCTCTTTTCTCTCCTTTTTCTTTCTTCTCCCTTTCTTTCTTTCTATTTTTCTCTCTTCTATTTTCTATTTTTTTTCTTACTTAATCAAAAATATCCTAAAATGACCAAAATACCCCCACACTCAAATATCTCGCAAACGATCCCAAAACCCGATAAAATATCACAACATTGAAAAATAACATATTTTCAAATAAAAGTCGAAAATAAAATAAAATAATAATAAAATAATCAAACGACTCGATTAAATAAAACGCACACAAAACTGGGTCTTTACACTAGCCACCTCAACGGTACAATTTTGCGAGGAGGGACCCCTAGCAAAATATTGAAGTGTCAGAAGTAACATTGCATGTCTGGCACGTGGAAGAATTTTGCGAGGAGCTCCCCCACGCAACCATTTGTATCAGATTTGCGAGGGGCTCCCCCTAGACATGAATGGCATGTTTCAGTCACTTTCCCCAGGCATGTAGCAGTAGAATAATGCTTTATCAAAGTGATTTAACTATAGAATCTAGTTGGTGAGGGGATACCCCTCGCAAAATGCCAAATAAAGTTTAGTGAGGGGTTGACCCCTCGCAAATTGTTCAACATACAACCTTGTTTTGCGCTGACCCCTAGTAAAAACTATTTTCAAAATTCAAATTTCTCCCCCTCTTTTGCGAGGGGATACCCCTAGCAATTGTTTTTATTTTTTTTGTTTCTATTTTCTGCTTTGCGACGGGTTTAACCCCAAGCAAACTACTTTTTTTAGTGAGGGGTTATCCCCTAGCTAATCTAATGTTTTCTTGTAGTGGTAAGAGATAAAATTATGACATCATTATTATTGAAAATAATAAAAATTATAAAAAATTATTATTATTATTTAAAAAATTATGGAAGATTTAATATGTACGATTGTTATAATTGGTGATAGGTGAGTTTATAAGAGAAGAAAACCATTTTCAACACTAAAAAAATAAATAAATAAATAAATAAATAAATAATATATATATATATATATATATATATATATATATATATATATATATATATATATATATATATATAATTCTTTCTTTTACAACTTTTTTTAACATGTTTATTTTTTCAAAAAATTTAATTTTTTTCCAAAAAATATATATTTTTATCACAAAAAATTTAATTTTTTTTCACAAAAATTATTTTTTTTTCCACAAAAAAATTAATTTTTTTCCACAAAAATTAATTTTTTTTTAAAAGATTTCATTATTTTTCTTAAAAATTATTTTATTTTTTCACAAAAATTAATTATTTTTTCCAAAAAATTAACTTTTTTTCCCGAAAAAATTAATTTAAAAAAAAATTCCTAAAAAAATTAATTTTTTATTCGAAAATATATAATTGAATTAAATAGGCTAAAATACAGTTTTGGTCCCCCTGTTTGTCAAAATTCACGGTTTTGGTCCTCCTATTTTTTTTTTTAACAGTTTTGGTCCCCCACCCCTCACTGTTCATGTACGGACCAGGTACTGTTCATCATTTTTTTGGGCCAAAATTGGGGTGGAGGACCAAAACTGTTAAAAAAAATAATAGGGGGACCAAAACCGTGAATTTTGACAAACAGGGGGACTAAAACTGTATTTTAGCCAATTAAATATTTGGATTTTGGATGATAATCATATTATAACCAGATCAAAAAATAAAATATGGTTGGATAACCCACCATTAATAATTTAACTGGTTAATAATCATTTAATTATATCCAGATATTTTTAAGGGTGTTCGCGGGTCGGTTTGGTTTGGTTTCGTGTGAATCTGATACCAAACCGATAAAAAATATATGGATTGGTTTGGATTGGATTTTCACTTCTTTTCCATAAAACCCAAACCGAACCGAACCGAGAAATAACGGGTTGGTTTGAGTTTGATTGATTGGATACATTAGAAATAAATATGTGAAAATATTTTTAAAATTTTTTAATTTACATCAACTAATTTTCTATAATAATATAGTTTTTTTTTATGATTTTTTTGTATTTTCGTATGAAATGTGAATGTCACAAACAAATATGTTTTCTTTTTCTTCCTTCTTAAAATTGAAGATTTTATACTATTTTCTATTATAATGATATAAATTATATGAATTAATATGGTTGGTTCGGGTAGACGGATTTGCGGGTAGAATTTTGAAAATCTGTTGCCCGAACCAATAGACATCGGGTTTCATTGATTTGGTTCGGTTAATGCCCGAACTAAAAAAATGTCCGACCCAAATACCACGGTTTGGTTTGGATTCCGGTTTGGTTCAGATTTGGCCGAACCATTGAACACCCCTAAATATTTTAAATGGATTCAGATTTAATTATAGATTTGGATCTTATAACCAGATATTTTGCAAACCCTTCGTGTAACTAGCAGACAACCTTTTGTTCTGATAAAATATCCTTGTCCTCTTGCATCCCCATATCACACTCATCTCAATCCCCTTCTATTCCTTCAAGTAAACCAACTGAGCATCTCCTTGATAATGCTCATCCCATGCTCACCAGAGCCAAGACTGGATTTTAAGATCCTCAAAATGGGTATATAGTGAAGGATATATGTATTGTTGGTGCACAAGTTTTTTTTTTTAAGCCAACGCACGAGAATCGATTAAGTCAAGCAGTTAGCTTAACCGAGCATGCCAGGGTGGAAGTCCCAAGGCCAAGGCCAGAAGTTTAATGCTCAAATCTAGAGTTGTTCTTATCACCATCAAGGGGAAAACTTACTGACTCAGTTGTTCTCACCGTCAATTGTTGAGCTCAACAAAAGAGAAGTCGCGAGTTTACGGATTTGGCGTTTGCCACATTAGGAAAAGTTATTTACTTCCTTAAGACCAGAAAAGTGAGAGACATGAATGAACAAGCTCGTAGAATCTTCAAGTTTTATGGGATGAAATTGAGAAATACATATTTGATGTTACTTGGCTAAGCCCCATGTTCAATCAGCTTTAGGAATGAAAAGTTATGTAGAGAAAGCTCTGGAGGTTAACAAATTGAAGGACAACGCAGCGTTGCTAGAGCTGGAAACAACGAGGCTAAAGGCAAAGTTGGTTGCTGCCGAGGTGAATCTTGACATACAGTCTTGACATTCAGAAAGACTCATTGAAAGCAAAAGGCTTTAATAAGATAAATTTGGGTTCTGAATTGGAATGTGTTAGTTGGAGACAACAGACTTGAATTTAAATATGGAATGATCTAGTGGTGGAGACTGAGTCTTGAGAGTATGCTCCTATCAAAGTCTCAGATTCGAATCCTGCTGGGTCCCCTGCTAGTGGACGGTGGGATTGGTCCCCTTGGATTAGTCTGTCTTGCCGGATACCAAAAAAAAAAAAATGGAATGACCGAGATTTAGAAATGTTACGAGAAGTTTCATTTCATATATCATTAGTCCAAGCTTCGATAGTAAATCATAGGTATTCCATATTCATAGTGCAGGTTCTTTTATTCTTGAGCTGGCCTATGAATGTTGTGAAATTGTTAAACTGTTTTCTTGATTAAAATTGTTCTATGCATAGCATATTGAATCTATATGGCTACTTTTATGAAATTGTGATAGGTTAGGATGCTGGTGTGTCAGTATTTTCTTGGAATTGTTTCACTGTTTTCAAATTTCAAATTAAGTTATTCTTTGTTATTACTATTAAGTGCTCCTAGTCCTTGGGGTATTTGAACTTTGGAAAGTGGGGATCTAGTTATGTTGAACTTCTTAAAAGACCAATTGTGATCTGTTTCCGCCTTAGATATTAAGAGAAGACTATGTTTGACCTGTAAACAGAATCCATTTTTAAAAATAGTTGTGGATTGGAGGTCCTGGTTTTTAAAAGAAGCTTATGGACGGAGCTTGTAAAAACTGAATGTGACATGGGAGCCTCAATATCAATAATGGTGACTATAATATTTGAATCATTTTTAAGAAAAAATTATAAAAGTTAGCTTAATACTTATAGACAAAAAAATGCTGTTTATTTATGAGATGGCTTTTCTTGAAGTTGAAGAGGATATACTTTCACAAAAATGTTATTTAGTACATCAACATTTGTTCAGTAGCTTGAAGATACAGTAATATTTAGTAAATTGAAGAGATACAGGAACTTCTTTTTTTAAGTTGTGCCTTGTAATGTAATCTTACCGCTTCTGATGCTTCTTACGTTAATGCATAAAAGCTGTCTAATTTTTTTTATTTATATTGATCTTGTTATTATGTGTGACGGGTCACGGGAATACACTGTGTCTTTAATTATAGTGTAAATGATGAACTAAATTTTTGTATTAAGTTCTTAATTGATACCAAGTGTTTTTGTTAATTTTAATTTTGTAGAAATGGAGCATCAACAAACAATGGTTGGAATATTTGAGAAATTCACATGGAAGATTGAAAACTTTTCAAGCTTGAACACCAAGGAGCTTTACTCCAACCCTTTCCTGCTTGAAGGGTATCCTTGGTATTTTAATCTATCCATTCCAACCACTTAGATTACTTGATTTTATTATTTGCATATTTTGATCTGATCTGGTTTTGGTTTAGGAGGATTCTTGTGTTTCCAAAAGGGAACGATGTAGACAACCAGTTATCAATATATTTGGAGGCTATGCATACAGCCAATATGTCTAAAGGATGGAGCAGAGATGTCAAATTCAAGTTGTTTGTTTTCAATCAGTTTGATACCAACATCACAGTCACACGAGGTACTATTCCCTATTTCTTATATTTACTTGCATTCCTAAAGTTTAATATGAACATTTAGTTCGTATATGATGTTAATATAAACAGATTTTATACGGTTAAATGCATTCATAACCGTATTGACTATTGATACATCAATTTTTCAGAAACTAGCCATGAGATCAATGCAAGTCAGAAGAACTGGGGCTTCCATTCTTTCATGAGTTTATCTCAGCTTCATGATCCTATCAAAGGGTTTCTTGTGAACGATGTTTGTATTGTTGGTGCCGAGGTTTCAGTTCTTAAGGTAACACATGAGAATCAAATGAATCAAGAAGATAATTCAACCGTTTCCACTAAACACACTAATGTAGAGTTATTCTCACCATTAATTGAAGAAATTGTAGATTTCAGTACCATAGGAAAACTTGAGGAAATATATGCTCATAATACTTCATTTATTGAGTCCGAGCCAAAGAAAAGTCGCAAGTTGACTGATTTGGCGTTTGCTGCATTAGGGAGAGTTTTCTATTTCCTTAAGAGTAGAAAAGTGAGAGACATGAATGAAGAAGCTTGTAAGGATCTTCAAGCGTTATGGGATGAAGTTGAGAAATATAGATTTGATCTTACTTGTATAGAGCCACAAGTTCAATATGCTTTAGGGATGAAAAGTTTTGTGGAGAAAGCTTTGGAGGTTGAAAAGTGTAAGAAGAGTGTGGTTGCAATTATGTTGGAAGCAGAGAGGCTAAAAGGAAAATTGGGTGCTGCTGAGGTAAATCTTAACCAAGAAAGATACTTGTTGAAATCAAAAGGCTTTAAAGAAGTTGATTTGGATTCTCCATTAGGACGTGGGATTTGGAGACCATAGATCTATAGCTAAATAAGGGCAGGTTTCGATATATTTTCATAATGAATGCATGATACAACAAATAAAAAGCAATATCAATACAAATCTAAAACTTGATATGCTACTTTTAACTAACGGTTGCAGTTTCATTACGACTTTTGTGATTTTCACCAGAATATGTGCTGAGCCACTGATTACGGAGTATGACACTTTTCGTTACCGTTTTGACGCAGTTGTTTTTATGATAACGGTGCTGTTTTTTAATACCTTGGGCATCCTAAATTGTAAAATTTGAAAGATAATTGTATGATATTAAAATTTAATGTTAACTACGGCATAGGATTTATTTATTTTGTAGTGTATTTATAAAATGCATAAATTGTAAAAGAGAAAAAAAAATAATAATTAAAGAAATAGAGATAAATAGATACATTCTATATCTAGATGTTAAAATAAAACAATTGATAAATTTTAAATTAATCTATAAATAATAAAATTTAGGGTTAAATATACAAAATTCTCATGTAATTGTAGCGAGTTTTGTTTTTAACCCCTGCAAAAGATTTTTTTTAATCCCCCATTATGTTATTTAGATTCCGTCAATAACCCCCCAGATACCACATGTCCTCACAGATTTCCCATTTTTTTTCTATTTATGTCTACGTGGACATTACTACGGAAAACCCATTTAGCAACGGTTGAGAAATGTATGTAATCACGCGTGCACAGACGTTGTTATGTAGAGTGTCGTTATATATATGATACTTACAATCACGGACCATTAACTGTTTTATTAAACTGGAAAGAGCGCTACCAATCACAACGGTTTATACAAACAACCGTTGTGATAAAGTAATTGTCCTAGGTTCGATTTCCAGCTGCGCTGTTTTGATATATTTTTTTTCAGGACAGCGCGCGAGATATTATAACGGTTGTGTAATATAACCGTTGTTAAAGCATAAGATATTATTACGGTTATGATATATAACCATTGTTACATATTCTGTAGAATTAAGAAAAATATTACTGATTTTATAATTAATCCCTTTTTTAACCTATATTATTGTTCACCATATCACAACAGAAAATACAACTAACATTTGTGATAAAGTAATCATAATAATGTTAATTGTATCATATTCATAATATCACATAATTGTATCATATTCAATTGTAACAAATATCTTACAATTTATCAGAATAAACAACCTACAGTTTACACATTACATAACATCACATAATTGTATCATATTCAATTGTAACAAATATCTTACAATTTATCAGAACAAACAACCTACAGTTTACACATTACATAACATCACATAGTTGTATCATATTCAATATGAACAAATATCTTACAATTTATCAGAACAAACAACCTACAGTTTACACATTACATAACATCACATAATTGTAACTTGGTGTTTTGGTTTCTTGTCTCTTGGTGTCTTGACTCTAAAGACCTATGATTTCAAATAATTATACTTGTTAGTAATAATATTTAGAAACTATAACATACAATTAATATATTATGAATAAAGACTAAATTACGTACTTGTTAATCTTCCCATATGCATTCTTCATGATTGATTCGAATAGCGTGCACGGCATCTCCATCAACTTCATCATATGAGCTAGGGACTTGTGTTGTGTAAGAAGGTGTGGCCGGAATATCAAGACTAATTCCATCACTAAGAGGAATGTGTTTTCCTTGGAGAATGATTAATCATTTCCCCGATATGACTGATGGGTCGGTAACATAGACAATTTGTTTTGCTTGAGAAGCCATGATGAATGGTTTGGTCATAAAAGATGTCTTGCCAAGGTCGACCCGTGTGAATCCTAAGTCATCAATGTGTACACACTTACTATTACTGGGAACCCATTTGCATTTAAATAAAGCCACTTTAAAAATAACATAATCAATCTTCCAAATCTCATCAATGACACCATAAAACGCGGTAGTTGCCAATACAGGATTCTTATCTTTCGAACTAGAGAAATACATCGATCTGGCTTCAACCATAACCCCAATATTTTGCATTGTACTACGATCGTCTTTTGATTTGGTATAAAAGGTATAATGACCAATGTCGTATGAAGTCCAAGTAATGACACAAAATTTTGGCTCGTACGACAACCATTTAAGTATCTCATATGCACTACGATCATTAGATACACTTTTATTAAACCATTCTATGCATTTCTTGTTATGCTCTATCAACAATAACTTGTCACTCATTCGGGGATATTTTTTCCTCAAAAGTCCTTTGTGAGTATCTATGAAAGGTTGAACTTCATCTATATTATTCAATATATAGATATGTGCTTAAATAACTACATCCTGAGCCAATGACTTAACATTTAGACCTTGAATACCTCTTCCGTCTATGTCAGCATGACGAGAAATTGGAATTCCTATAGAATATGTGTCCGACAAATAGTTTGTACAAAACTCAACAGCTTCTTCTGTGATGTATCTTTCAATAATCGAAGCTTCCGGTCGGTGATGATTCTTCGTATATCCTTTAAAGATCTTCATATATCGCTCTATTGGATACATCCACCTTAAATAAACTAGACCACAAATTCTGATTTCTATGACTAGATGAACAAGTAAGTGAACCATAATATCAAAAAATAATGGAGGAAAATACATCTCCAATTGACACAAGATTATGACAGCCTCATCTTCTAATTCATCTAATTTTTTGAAGTCAAGAACTTATTACATATGACATTAAAGAATAAGCACAATCTCGTTATAGTTACTCTCACATTTTTTGGTAGGATCCCACGGATAGCCACTGGTAGAAGTTGTTGCATTAATACATGACAATCATGAGATTTTAAACCAATTAACTTGAGATCTTTCATTGATACAAGTTTCTTGATGTTTGATGAGTAACCTTGCGGAACTTTAATACATTTCAAACACTCGTAGAAAATTTTCTTTTCCTTTTTAGAAAGAGTGTGACATGCTGGAGGCGGATAAGTTCTTTTTCCTTTCTCTATTGGAGCCAACTATTTTCTTATACCCATCTTCTCCATATCAAGACGGGAAGTCTTACTATCTTTAGTATTGTCTGGAATGTTTAGAAGTGTGCCAATTAAACTATCAGAAACATTTTTTCCACGTGCATCACATCAAGACAATGTCTAACATCAAGACTTGACCAATACAGAAGATCAAAGAAGATGGACCTCTTTTTCCAAATATTTTTTGCAACTGCCCCTTTTTCTTTTTTTCTCTTACCAAAGACAACATTAATGTGTTCCCGCCGTTGATAAACTTCTTCCCTGGTTAAAGGTTCAGGTGCCTCATCAAACTCTTGCTCTCCATTAAAAGCCTTCCGCAATCTACGATAAGGATGATCGGGTTTTAGAAATTTTCGATGCCCTAGGTAAACAGTCTTTTCCAAACTCAAGTTGGTGATAACAAGTATCGTCTTCACATATAGGACACGCTCTATGTCCTTTGACACTATATCCAGCCAAGTTACCGTAAGCAAGAAAGTCGTTGATTGTGCAAAATAACATTGCACGCATCTTAAACTTTTCCCCAGAATATGCATCATCAACATCAACGCCTTCATCCCACTAGAGTCGTAAATCATCAATTAATGGACTTAGATAAACATCTATGTCATTACCAGGTTGCCGTGGTCCATAAATCATCATACTTAACAGTATATACTTGCGCTTCTATTAGCTCCTAATTTCGACGCTACATGATTTCAAACAATTTGGCTTTAAGGGAAGGTATTCTTTAAGATAATAAGCTAAAGAAAAAAAAAAGAAGGCTTCGACTAGAAGGTCTTCGACCATGTTTGCTGAAAACCTGAGTCGAATAGAAGGATTTCAAGACTTTAAATATTTCTACGTTCAAAGAGTTAATTCGACAGGATAAAACTGATATGGATAATGCGCTGCAGTTACAACTAGATAGTGGAGGGAAGTTTTACTATTTGAATTTGAAAAAAGGACAGGTGGCGAAGATCCAGAAGTTGAAGACATGCAAAGTGCCAAGTGGCGAAATCTAGGAGTAAAACCGTCAAATGGTGGTTACTTTAGAGTATTATAAATAGGTTAGTCCTAGAGTTAGAATAGGTGTGAAAAAATCATATTTGTACAAGTAACTCTATATTCACTCAAAGTATCCAGTGTGTCGAGAAACAAGTGAAGTGAGAATGTACGTGATTGTAATCACCATCATCCTTTATTGCAATGCAATTTACTTTGAAGTTTCTGTTTTAGATTCTTTAGTTTGAAATCTTTTTTTACAAACTTTTACCTTTCAAGTCAATTACATTACCAAGTCTTTACTTTGAAGTTTACATTTAAAAAGCCTTTACTTTCAAGCATTTATCTTTCTGCATTTTTTAGATCTTTAGGCGTTCTTTTCCAGCATTTAATTCCAGTTTTTATCAAACCTTTTACATTCAGCCTTTTCTCTCTTTTGATGTATTGTTCGACTTAGTTGTTTCTTTGATCTTTATCATTGTCCTTTACACTTCAAACACCTTTTTATTTATGAGCATTGTCGAAAGGCATACCTTACCAAATCGTGAAATATTCTAAATACACATACAACATATGTCCTAGGATCAATCTGATCGATCCTGTAAGTTACTAGAACTTTATTGTTTTAGAAGATCAGCGGTTGTTTACCAATTTTCTAGGTAAACAAATTGGCACACCCAGTGGGACAATGCTAAACGTGGATTTGGAAGTTTGTAACTTTTAAATAACCGCCAAAAGGAAGTTTTATAACTGCCTTCTTAAGTATTTTTGTTTCATTGGTCGAGATTGTGGCGAACTATCGTATGCACTTGAGAAGTGGAAAAGTAGCCAATTCAAATGAATATAGACCAAAGAGAAGAAACGTGAGGAGAATGGAATCTGGCCAAGGAAATTTGAATCCCAGTTCTGTTGGGACTAATACTCAGCCAAGCAGTTCAAGTGTTCAGAACAGCCCTATCAATCCTCAAGAGTTACCAAGAAGTACTGTGGCGCCAACTCCAGTTCCTTCGACAGGAGGGTCAACAGTGTCAACCATGGTGACAGAGCCAGCGTCTTCGACAGCGGGACCAGGGGCGACATACGTGAGGCCTTACACTCAGCCAGTTTTGGAGTACATTGGCCCATCAGTGACAAATCCTCAGACTCCTCCAAGAGGAGGTTCGACGTACAGGCAGTTTCCTCCCCCAGGATTTTCACAGTCTTTGCCTAGGAACCCAATCTATGGCATGCCAACAGCAATGATGCAGAATCTGTGTACTGTACCCCCAGTATATTCAGAAAATGTGATATCTTCCCCTTTGCAGGAGTCAGGTTTTGGAATTAACATGGGTCGAAACAGCCAGTCCGTAGGTTTGGGATATTCTGCTCAAGGGCCCAACTTAACAAATGAGTCTGCAGCATATTTGAGGCAACAGATGGATGAGAGCAACATGCAAATGGTACATACTTTGTCTCAAACGATGGGAGAAAATTTCCAGCCATTGATCCAGAATACTACTCAAACCAATCAAATGATGACAACCCAGATGGCACGAATAGCAGAGTTCATGGGAATGCCAGCTCCTGTTCAACACCAAAATTAAGGAGTCGAGATGAGGGAGAATGCTCAGCAAGTGAACCCAGTGAATCCAGGGTTGGTCGAACCACCTAGGGAGGAGCCTCCTAGAAATCAAATACCAATACTTAAAGAGGAGGAACCAAGGGTGGTGCTAGTGAACAGAAATCAAGACGCTGATCGTGTGGTGAATCAGGTTCGACGCAACAATGTAGCAGCAGAGAACAATTTGGCAGCCTTGGTCAAAAGAATAATGGCTCGAAATGTCCTGAATATGGGTTTTTCTAGGCCAAACTTTACTTCGCCTATAGTAGACTATATACTTTAAGCTGAACTGCCTCCCAGGACAAAAGTACCAAAGTTTACTAAGTTCTCAGGAGATACTACAGAATCTACCGTCGAACATGTGGCGCGCTACCTGATCGAAGCTGGTGAGATTGCGAATGATGAGAGTTTTAGGGTGAAGTATTTTCCTAGTTCCCTCACTAAAAATGCGTTCACATGGTTCACTACGTTACCATCTGGTTCGATTTGTAATTGGACCCAGTTAGAACGTTTGTTCCATGAGCAATTTTACATGGGTCAGATGAAAATTAGTTTGAAAAAATTGGCTAGTGTGAAACGAAAGTTCAATGAGCCAATAGATGATTACTTGAATAGGTTTCGACTACTTAAGGCTAGATGCTTTACACAAGTGCCTGAGCATGAGCTTGTCGAAATGGCCGCTGGTGGCCTTGATTACTCTATCAGGAAAAAACTGGACACCCAGTATTTAAGGGATATGGCCCAGTTGGCTGACAGAGTTCGACAGCTAGAGCGTCTCAAAGATGAGAAAGCTAGGGTGAATAAAAACAAGAAGGTAGCTTACGTCGAATACCAGGAGGGCATCGAAGAACTGTATGATGAGTCCGTTAGGTTCGACGAAAATGAGATAGACCTTGCTGAACTTAAGAAGGGCCCTCCTTATTCTTGTAAATTATTAGTTCCTTCGAATGGAAAAAACCCTGTCGAAACCGAAAAGAATGATAGGTTCCCAAAGAAAACATACACTTTCAACATCACTAAATGTGACGAAATTTTTTATTTGTTAGTTAAGGATGGTCAAATATTAGTGCCTCCTGGTGCTAAAATACCACCTTTAGAGCAAAGAAAAAAGAGAGGTTTTTGTAAATACCATAATTACTTGGGTCATAAGACGCGTCAATGTTTTCTTTTCAAGGATTTGGTGCAGAATGCTATTCATAAGGGGAGGCTCAAATTTGGGGAGAAAACTAAGACCCAGATGAAGATTGATACCAACCCCCTTGAAGTAGCTGAAGCAAATTATGCAGAGCCTGAAGAGGTCAACATGGTCGAACTGGTTGAATTATCTGACAGCAGTTCGGATAGTGTTAGTACCAACGAAGCTCTTGGCAGAAATTCCACGGTGGTGGAGGTTACTGAGGACCTTACCAATGATGTTGTGTTTATTAGAGAGGCTGAGGAAATGGATGGCTATCAGCTTGAGCATTTGATATGTATGGCTGTTGAACATTACTTTAACACCTCTTCTGAAGTTCAAAGGTTCGACACTGAAACTACAGTCGAGACCCATGCTGAAGTTGAAGCACCAAAATTGCAGATGGTGACAAGAGAGATTGTTGATCATTTAAGACAGATGGACGAGGCTGCTGAAAGCCTTGATATTGACTTTTCCAAAATGCGTTTAAAAGATGAAGTCAACATAAACATGGTCGAAGTCACTGACAGACAGGCCATGGATATTGATGAACAAGAGGACTGCGACAAACTGGCTTATCCCAGAGAGGATGAAACCATCATTGATTTTCTCCACAGGTGCCAGGGGAAGAACTCTGAAGTCATGATGTGCCCTCGATGCAGTGATATCTTCGACAAAGAAGATGCTCATGGCCTCCAAGCGGGGAAAGAGGCCAAATCTGGACGTGAGAAGAGAGCTGCTCAAAAGCCAGGGCGTTTCGACCCAAGGAAAGCTACTCAAAAACAATATAGCCCAAGGCCATAAATTCCAAGGGCCAAGCAAGCTACTTTTAAGCCCAACGGCGGAGTACCAACCAGAAGGTGGGTTAAACCCGTCGAAGAAGCAGGAAAAGGGAAGCAAAGATGGAAAAGTTTCGATGTGGCTAGAGGTTCTTCAATTGAGTATAGGAAAGAATTCAAGTCCTCCAACAAAGCTGCCTATGTTTCTGAGAACTACAAAGGAAAAAATCTCATGTCTAGGTCCCAGTGGAGGAGAGAACAGAGACGAAGGAAGGCTTTAAGGGAAGCTCAGGCTAAAGATTCGACGGAGACCAGCACTAATGTCCTGCCAGCTAGCAATAAAGGTGTTGGCATACGTATAACAAACCAGCTGCTGGTAGGTCGAAAGCTGTTTACTTCCAAGAAGGAAGAAGCTAAGAAATTTGCGGTCGAAACAGTTGAAGACGAAGCATCGACCCACAATTTTGATTCAGACCCTGATGCTTCTTTAAACATCATTGTCAACGTAGTGTCAGTAATGCCAAGGGAATATGACAGAGTGACTGAAGTGGAAAACTTGGATGCCAACGCTGAGGCAGAAATGGCAGCACACCAACCTGTGTGCTATTATGTAATGAACAATGGCTGTGTCGAAGAACAGAATGCTTTCTTTGAGCGACCAACTGAGTCCATGAAGGGACACTTGAAGCCTCTGTATATTACGGGGAAAGTAGAGAACGTGGCTGTTAATAAGATCTTGGTGGATTGTGGGGCTACTGTCATTTTAATGCCACATTTTCTGCTAAGTAAAATTGGTAAATTCGACACTGATATTAAATCCCACAACATGGTCCTCTCTAACTATGAAGGGAAGATTGGGACCACTCTAGGTGTCTTACAGGTTGACTTGACTGTGGGTACAGTGACAAGACCCACCTTGTTCATGGTGGTCGAAATCAAAGCTAACTACAACCTTTTGCTAGGAAGGGAATGTATCCATGGCATTGAGGCAGTACCTTCATCAATGCACCAACGAATAACAATCTGGAGGCCTGATGGAATAGTAGAAAACATTGAAGCTGATCAAGGCTACTTTAAGGTGCCTGTTAATCATGTTGATGGTGCTGAGTTTGACAAAAATTTGGCGCATATTGCGCCTTGTACTCCAGCAGAATTTGATCTCACCCCAGATGACCATGCATTTTGCTCATTACACTTGCACCCACTGGAGGGGTTTCGATGGGACAGAGAAGTCGTAAGAGAAGAAGGCAATGTCCCATACTATGGGCTGCCTGAGGTTGACCCCACAGGCTGGGGAAGTGAATTCAGTAACAATGACTAAATTCGACGCACTACAAATAATTTTGACCTATGTGGCTGAATCTAAGTTACAAGCGGCCTTAGAGGCTGCACACAACCACATGGCTGTCGAAGCCAAAACTCAAATTTGTGAAGTAGGCCCTGGTAAGGACTTTGAACCTGAGCCACCTGATGGGCCTCAAATTGAAGACCAAAACCAAAGGCTTGATGCTGTTTATGATAATGAGCCTTTAGGTTTTGAAAAGGATCCACTGTCAGATAATATTAAAATGCTGGCGCAAGATCCTTTGGAAGAAATTGACTTGGGTGAAGGGGGAGTTAAAAGGCTTACTTATATTAGCGCTAGTCTCGATCCACTACTCAAAGTTGAAATGGTCCAGCTGTTGAAGGAATTCAAGGATTGCTTCGCTTGGGACTATGATGAAATGCCCGGTCTGAGGAGAGAGCTTGTTGAACATAAGTTGCCAATCATACCTGGGAAAAAGCCAGACAAGCAAAATCCAAGAAGGTTTGCCCCAACAATCCTTTCCAAGATCAAAGAGGAAATTGAAAGGCTACTTAGATGCAAGTTCATCCGTACAGCTAGGTATGTCAAATGGCTAGCTAATATTGTACCAGTCATTAAAAAGAATGGTTCTTTAAGGGTTTGTATAGATTTTAGAGATCTAAATTCTGCAACCCCTAAAGACGAATATTCTATGCCTGTGGCAGAAATGCTGATTGATTCTGCTGCAGGACATGAATACTTGAGCATGTTGGATGGTTATTCTGGTTATACCCAAATATTCATTGCTGAGGAAGATGTCCCAAAAAATGCTTTTCGATGTCCAGGGGCATTAGGCACTTATGAATGGGTAGTGATGTTTTTCGGTCTAAAAAATGCTGGGGCAACTTACCAGAGAGAAATGAATTCGATCTTTCATGATTTTATTGAGACTTTTATGCAAATATATATTGATGATATTGTTGTTAAGTCCTTTTCAGTAAAAGATCATATAAGCCATCTTCGACATTCCTTTGAAAGGATGAGAAAGCATGGTCTTAAAATGAATCCTCTCAAATGTGCTTTTTGTGTGCAGGCAGGGGATTTCTTAGGCTTTGTGGTCCACAAGAAGGGGATCAAAATTAACCAGAATAAAACCAAAGCCATTATGGAAGCAAAAGCGCCATCAACAAAGAAGGAATTGCAGTCTCTCTTGGGCAAAATAAATTTCTTGAGGAGATTTATATGTAACTTAAATGGGAAAACGCAAGCCTTTTCACAATTGCTTCGAGCTAGCAAGGATGGGTTCGACTGGGGGCAAGATCAACAGGAAGCCTTCGACAAAATCAAAGAGTACCTGATTCACCCCCTATTCTCTCACCACCTCGTGGCAATAAGTGTATGAGATTGTACATAGCTGCGTCAGATAGAACTTTAGGGAGCATGTTAGCTCAAGAGGATGATGATGGTGTCGAAAGAGCCGTTTATTACCTTAGTAGAGTTTTAAATGATACAGAAACTAGATATAGCATGATTGAAAAATTATGTTTATGTTTGTATTACTCTTGTACCAAATTGAAGTATTATATAAAACCTGTTGATGTTTATGTTTCTTCTCGTTATGACGTTATTAAACATATGTTTTCCAAACCTATTTTGCATAGTCGAATTGGAAAATGGGCATTAGCATTAACTGAATATTCTTTAACTTATAAGCCTTTAAAAGATGTTAAAGGACAAATAGTGGCAGACTTTATAGTTGACCATTCTACAAATGAGACCCCCCTGAACTATCTTGATGTGGAACCTTGGAAGTTATATTTCGACGGGTCGAGCCACAAAGATGGGACAAGCATAGGAGTACTTGTTATTTCTCCTAATAAAATTCCAACAACACTTAAGTATAAAATCGAAGGCCGTTGTTCTAACAACGAAGCTGAATATGAAGCTTTAATTGCTGGACTTGAAGTATTGTTGGAATTGGGGGCAACTCATGTCGAAATAATGGGAGATTCAAAACTGGTCATAAAATAAGTGAACAAAGAGTACAAGTGCATAAAAGAAAACTTGATTATGTACTTTGTAGTTGTGAATTGACTGTTGAAAAAGTTTGACGCAGTTAGTTTTCGACACATCCCTAGACTGGAAAACCAGGTAGCTAATGACTTGGCTTAGATTACATCAGGGTATAAAGTTTCCAAAGACAAACTACAAGATGCAATCGAAGTCGGAGTCAGAGGAAAGGTGGTGTCAGTAGGATTAGCCCCATCAGATTTGGAAGAAACTAAGCTTGGATATGTTGATGAAGACAATTTCGCAATTCTGGCAGTTGATAGTATAACTGACAAGGATTGGAGGAAACCTATAATGGATTACCTGAAAAATCTAATAGCTTCGACAGAAAGGAAAATCAAGTATCAAGCTTTAAGTTATGTCTTGTTGGGTAATGAATTATTCAAAAAGACTCCTGAGGGAGTATTGCTTAAGTGCCTCAGTGAGGCAGAAGCATACTTAGCCCTTTCGACTGTCCATAAAATGAAATGGTTGTTGTTTCGACAAGGCATGTATTGGCCTACCATGTTAAAAGATTGTATGGAATTTGCTAAGGGTTGTCAGGAATGTCAATTTCACGCTGGCATTCAACATGTCCCTGCAAGTGAATTACACTCTATAGTGAAACCTTGGCCTTTTAGAGGATGGGCTTTGGATTTGGTCGGAGAGATTCGACCAACATCATCTAAAAATCATAAGTACATTTTGGTAGGTATTGATTATTTTACCAAATGGGTAGAAGCTATCCCATTACCAAATGTTGATCAAGAAGATGTGATTGAATTTATCCAGAAGCACATCATCTATAGGTTTGGAATCCCAGAGACAATTACAACAAACCAAGGATCAGTCTTCACTGGTCAAAAAATGCAAGAGTTTTCTAAAGAAATGGGATTCAAGCTTGTAACGTCCACACCTTATTATGCTCAAGCTAATGGCCAAGTCGAAGCAGCAAATAAAGTAGTTATTGGGTTGATAAAAAAGCATGAGGGAAAAAAGCCAAGAAATTGGCACAGGACATTGGACCAAATACTCTAGGCATGTCGAACGTCCCCTAAAGAGGCAACTAATACTACCCCATTTCGACTGACTTTTGGTCATGATGCAGTTTTGCCAGTGGAAATTTATCTTCAATCAATAAGGATTCAAAGGCATCATGAGATTCCATCTGAATCTTATTGGAATATGATGCTTGATGAATTAGTAGACTTAGATGAAGAAAGGCTCCATGCATTAGAGTTGCTGAAAAGGCAAAAGAAAAGGGTGGAGAAGTCTTATAACAAAAAGGTCAAGATTAAAACATTTTCAGCTGGAGATCTAGTGTGGAAAGTGATCTTACCTATGGATCGAAAGACTAGAACTTTGGGGAAGTGGTCTCCTAAATGGGAAGGTCCCTTTCAAATTATTAAGGCGTTTAGTAATAATGTTTATGAGATTCAAGAGATGGAGGGTGATCCAAGAGTCTTAAGGATAAATGGGAAATATTTGAAAAAATATAAGCCTATTTTACAAGAAATTCATATTAAAACGTAAGTTTCATTCAGACTACAAAAGCCAAAATAGGCCTTGTGGGGCCAAAATGGCATACAAAAAAAAAACAATTACAAAAACATGAAACCCAGGAGAAAGATCATTCATAGTCCCTCCAATTAATAGAGTTGAGGAAGGCAACATAATCTTCGTCAGCTTCATCATCAGAGTTTAGTGCTTTGGAATGTCCTTTCTTGGGGACCCTCATCTTGGTTTCTCTCTTCTTGGCGCGAGATGTTGCTCCAGTTGAAGTGCTATTGAGGGCAGTAGTTGTTGCCTCAACTTTCTTTGTCTCTCCAGCCACCTTCTTGGTCATTGCCTTCTTTGAGGAAGTACTCATGCTTGTTGTATTAGGTACAAAATATCCTAAGAGGTAAGAGGGTTTTATAGAGGCAAGGCTTTGTAAGGATTGGCCAGTCAACGATGGAAATACGTGAAATGACCCTTGGGAATAGACCCTAGGGTTGCGCTATTAATATTCCTTTATGGAATAGAAACTTGTGCCGTTGGAACACTAAGCTGTTAAAAAACTGCGCTATGTTCATAATTTCCAAGAAAAGAGGCAGATTACTTAAATTACCCAGTTAGAAAAGTTTAAGAGGAAAATTTTGCAAGTCGAAGAGTTAATAGCAAACAGAAGAATTTAGATAAAGGCCATAGGGCATTAAGATTGTCTATACATGGGGCCTTAAAAGGGCCATAAAACATGATGAACAAAAAGTGGAACTACAAACAAGAAATCATAAGACAATCAGAAAGGGAGCTTTGACTTCAACTCAAGGAAGTTGACCTTGTGATTCTGAAGGCGTTTCTCACATATAGCTTTATTGAGTTTGGCCGCTGAAAGTTCTTTTTCAAGCGTTTGGGCCTTGTCAAGGAAGTCTATGGTGCGCTTCAGCTCTCTGGCCATTTCAGTATCGTCGAACTCTCCCAACTCAAGGTTGCGCTTTTCAGCGTTAGAAATCTTGTTCTGCAGCGCTTCAATTTGCTGCTTCCAGTCATCAATGTTCTTTTGGTTCGAATCCACTTCTTCCTGCCTTTTCTGTTGGTCAATCTCTAGACATTCGACCCTAGCTTCTGATGCATGTGCTTCATCCCAAGCTGCATGTTCCAGTCCAGTTGTGACTTCAATGTTGTCTTGGATCTTGGGAAGGAGCTTGAAGTCCTCAGACATTTGATTTACTAAAGCAGTTAGCTCCATAAGGAATTCAGAAACATCTTTACAAAGGGTCGAAAGGTCCAATTTTTGGAGGCTATCTTTCAGAAAGAGAGGAGCAGTTCGATCTGAAAGTAAGACATTGTGGATGTCTCTCTTGAAGAATTTGTCCTTGATTTTTTGAAGGATAGGGCTGGCAAAATCATCTGGGGCTGGACCCTCAGAGCTGGTCGAAGTACTGAGGCTGGTGCTTGAAGAGTTGTACTTCTTCCCAAGTATCATCCTGGCATACTCTCGAGGATTCGACCATTTGAGGGCAGCCAAGGGGTCTCTTGTGGGGGGTCCTCCAGCAGTCGAAGTGACTGTAGGTCCAGGAGTTGGATTGTTGGTAGGACCTGGTTCAGTCACAGGTGTGTGGGCTTGATCTTGCTCAGTCATTTCCCTCTCTTCTTCTTGTTCTTCTTCTCCTTCGACTTCCTCCTCTTCTGCTTCAGTGGGCCTTCCTTCTATGTCCATACCAATAGTCTATGTTCGTTCGAGAGGTTGTTGATGAGAAACATCATCCTCTTCATGATCAGAGTCGTCGGTCTGGGATTGTTGAGTAGTGGTCCTGGCATGATAACTTTTGTTTGTTTCATCTGCTGCAGGAGGAGGAACTGTAAGAGGGATAGGTTGGTTAATTTCGCTGATTGAACTATATCCAGAACCAAGGTCAGAGGTAGGGTGATAAGTTGGCTCACCTTGGCTATTCAGCAGAGTTGTTGTAAAGCTGAAGGAAGATTGTGGTGGGTTAGAACCACCTACATCAGCCTGAAAAACCACAAGTAAAGGGAATAAGATTGGGGGAAGTCTGAGTAGGGAATCCAAATACTGAATAAAGATAGTACGCATACCTGTATAGCCGCAGCATCAGGACTTGAGTTCGCACTCTCAGGATCACCAACAGTCGTTTTCGACGCAACCCTGGAGAGTTGTTTCTTGACACCACTACCAGCAGGTGTCTTCTCAAGGATTCTTGCCGCCTTTGAGGGAGATTGGGTGGTAGTTCCAGAAGCTTTGACAAGCTTCCTTTTCTTCTTAACTACTATCTCATCAGGGGACTCATCATCAGTATCTGGAGGAACAACTGCTTAAGCACCTTTCTTACCCTTTTTTGAAGGCGATGGAGGTTTTCGAGTAGCCTAAAAGGTGATGCAAATATTAGAAGATTGGTTACACAAAACGACTTAGGCAAGGGATATAAACTACCTTTGTACCTTCAGTGTCCTTTTCGACCTTTGCAGCACCCTTCGATGAGCTGGTCTTCCTGGCCATGGTTGAAAGACGAACGATTATTACAAGGTTAATAATTGAGTGGTTAGTTAAAAAAAATCACAAATCAAGGACCTCAAACCTTCATATATTTCGGATTCGACACGGACATCCTCGACCCCTATATGAAGGTGTCCTTTGAAACTGTCCAGCGTATGTTTAGTCGCAACCACCTGTTGGGCTTTCGGTTGAGACTGCTGTCGAAGGAGTTTTAAGTGCTCACCACAGACAAACCAGTTTGGAAATGGGGGGGCAAGTGCCACTCCAAAATCAGCGTTAGGCAGTCGAGGGAACTTTGGAGGAAAGAGTTCAAAAGCTACCTTATAACGTTTCTCAAGAGGAACATTTGAAGGGATTTTCAACTGATCCATTTTTTGTAGAAATTTCTCCTTCAAAGTGACAGCAGCCTCACGAACGGTTCGACTAATATCATCTGGTTGGTAGACAGTTTCAAAGTACTTTTGAAAGGCTTGAATTTCTTTGACATGAATGAACTTACTCTTCTTGGTCTTCTCCTGCACATCAAGAAAAGCTTGGTCAAGTAAGGAAGAGAAAGCAGCAACATCAAGAAATTGCTCACTGTAGTACTTCGACCACCAGTTATGGAAGGGTTTGGTACACAAGAATGTGGGCTGAAAGTAAACAGAGGAAAGGGTTGCTTTCCTAGCGTTCCACCGGTCGAAAGTAACTGCAGCAGTTCCTTCATCAAAACTGGCAGTGTGAAGGACCACATGGCTTTTCTTCCCATATAGACACTTGGGGAAAATCTGAGCTAACCCAAACTGTCAAGAGACAAGATTTGGTTGGTAAGCAATTAAGGCTGCCATGTCTCTTCCAAGATTCAGCCTTTCAACGATAAATCTAGGAATAAAAAAGGCTTCCCAGATTGAAACAGATTCGGCATCGAGTTTGGTGGATGAATCAGGGAATGGCCTTATGAACCACTCAGGTCCACATTTTCTCTCAGCAAAGGGAGCCATACTGGGTGTGAACTCATGCCTTTTTGCAAACATCATAATATAACTGGAGAAGGCTCTCTTGAGAGTTTCCCCATCGTCATTGGGCGTGAGTTTCACCAGGCGGGTACCTTCGACCCTCCTCTCTTTGATTTCAGCAGAATCCTCATCGACCTGCCCTTTCCTAGGAAGGCTAGCTTCAAAAGTTGCATTGAGCCACAACTGAAGTAGCCAGAGAGGGCCATTCAAGTGAACAATACCTTGGGCCTCTAAGTCTTTGAGTTGAGCCTCCCCTTCGCTGAGAGACTCGTAGAGGTTCGCCAAAATCAACCCACTAAGGAAAACTCCTCTATTGTTGTGAAGTTGGTTGGCCAGAGTGAGATACTTCTTGGCCACCTACAGGGATTTTGAACAAAATACATACCTCGGCAGCCATACGTTGAGGAATGCAATGTGTTCCTTATCAGTGATTTCTGCAGTATCACGTTTGTGGTAGTTGATGAAGTAGGTATATGTGAGCTTGGAGTCAGAGATCCCTATGGTATCCTCTGCATCAGTATCAGGATCGTATGAAATGCCATCTGGTCGAAGACCTGCAATGGCAGCAAGGTCGAAGAGTGTGGGAGTAACCATCCCACAAGGAAGATGAAAGGTGTAGTGGGTACTATCCCAGAAGTAAAGTGATGCTTCCAGCAAGTTCAAACAATAAGGGATGTTGGTTTTCGACAGCATAAGCAGATCATAGATTCCAATGGTTTTCCAATGATCAGCTTTGACCCTTTCCATTCTGGTCATCTAAAGGTCAAAATCCTTTAAAGGGTTGACAGCTCTCACCAATCTCGTACCATCATGAAGGTACCTCAGATCCATTTTCGTCAGAGTGGGTGTATCAGGGGAGGCTCCATCCTCATTAGGGTTGCTTTTTTGCCCTAAAGTTCTAGATTTTCGGTAAGAAGGAAAGAACTCAACCAGTTTTTCATTGGTTGGTTTAACATCAGCTAGGGGGCCACCTAAAGCATAGGGTTTATCAGAGACAAGGAGAGGGATCATTACCTGAGATTCATAAATGCTCATTGCTTCTTCAAGAAGAGGTTCCGGCATGAACTGTTGGTTCTTTACCACTTTTGGTCCGGGGATGTTTGAAAATGGCGGGAGAGTTTGCTTGAACGGAGTGGTTGTACCTTTTTGGTTTTTTGTTTCTTGGTGAGTAGGTTGTGAAGACGCCATTGTTGGGAGTTGAAGAGAAAAGTGAGAGTGCGTTCTGGGGTTTCTTGAGAGAGTTTAGAGAACAAGAAAAATAAGTTGAAAGAAAGTATGAGAATGCAAAGAGTTTTAAATTGGAAGAAAAGGGTATTTATAGGCGTTTGGAAGGTGAGGGGACTATGAATCAACCGTTAAAATGGATACGATAGTGGGACGCGTGTCCTATTTTGAGATCGTTGGATGGTGGTGGTTAAGGGCAGACTGTAAATGCTTAATCAAAAGAAAAGTGATGATGAAAACTGTTCGTAAATACGACTGAAGAGACGTTTGAAGATTTGCTATCATTACATGACGTCATAAGCATGGTTGAAAGAAACTGAATAGTTTCTAAATCATGGGTTGGCCAGTTAGGACCATGTGTTCCATAATCGAATGAGCAGGCGTCGAAGATCATGTTATCAAAAAATGACCTTCCTACCAACACTAGCGAAAGGACATTTTTGGGCGGCAATTTGTTAGCTCCTAATTTCGACGCTACATGATTTCAAACAATTTGGCTTTAAGGGAAGGTATTCTTTAAGATAATAAGCTAAAGAAAAAAAAAGAAGGCTTCGACTAGAAGGTCTTCGACCATGTTTGCTGAAAGCCTGAATCGAATAGAAGGATTTCAAGACTTTAAATATTTCTATGTTCAAAGAGTCAATTCGACAGGATAAAAATGATATGGATAATACGCTGTAGTTACAACTAGATAGTGGAGGGAAGTTTTACTATTTGAATTTGAAAAAAGGACAGGTGGCGAAGATCCAGAAGTTGAAGACATGCAAAGTGCCAAGTGGCGAAATCTAGGAGTAAAACCGTCAAATGGTGGTTACTTTAGAGTATTATAAATAGGTTAGTCCTAGAGTTAGAATAGGTGTGAAAAAATCATATTTGTACAAGTAACTCTATATTCACTCAAAGTATCCAGTGTGTCGAGAAACAAGTGAAGTGAGAATGTACGTGATTGTAATCACCATCATCCTTTATTGCAATGCAATTTACTTTGAAGTTTCTGTTTTAGATTCTTTACTTTGAAATCTTTTTTTTACAAACTTTTACCTTTCAAGTCAATTACATTACCAAGTCTTTACTTTGAAGTTTACATTTAAAAAGCCTTTACTTTCAAGCATTTATCTTTCTGTATTTTTTAGATCTTTACGCGTTCTTTTCCAGCATTTAATTCCAGTTTTTATCAAACCTTTTACATTCATCCTTTTCTCTCTTTTGATGTACTGTTCGACTTAGTTGTATCTTTGATCTTTATCGTTGTCCTTTACACTTCAAACACCTTTTTATTTATGAGCATTGTTGAAAGGCATACCTTACCAAATCATGAAATATTCTAAATACACATACAACACATGTCCTAGGATCAATCTGATCGATCCTGTAAGTTACTAGAACTTTATTGTTTTAGAAGATCAGCGGTTGTTTACCAATTTTCAAGGTAAACAACTTCATACTCAACCAAGGAGATAGGTTATAAATAGTGATAAGAACAGGCCACGAAGTATGATTAGTGCTCAGATTACCAAAGGGGTTCATTCCATCGGTGGCAAGTCCAAGCCTAAGGTTTCTTGGCTCAACTCCAAAATCCGGTAACAACGAATCAATTTTCTTCCATTGCAACGAATCAGCAACATGGTGAATGTTTCCATCATAAGTCCTTTCATCTGCACGCCATCTAAGATTCTTTGCGTCATTCGAATTAGCAAAAAGTCTCTTAAATCATAAAATTATTGGCAAGTACCATAACATTTTAGCAGGAGGATGCTTCCTACTAACATTATCATAGTCATTGTCATCACCACCGTTGGCCTTCAGCTTGTAACATGACACACCACATTTCGGACATTGATACAAGTCTTCATAATCTTTCTGGTATAATATGCAATCATTTGGGCAAGCATGTATTTTGATATACTCCAGACCCAATGGACACAAAATCTTCTTGGCCTCATAACAACGATCCGACAATTTGTTATCTTTTGGTAACATTTCCTTTAGCAGTTCAAGTAATTCCGTGAAACTTTTATCCGACCATCCATTTTTTTCCTTCAGATTAAATAAATTTAACACCGCCGACAATCGTGTAAAATCTGTGCATCCCTTATATAAAGGGGTGTCTTTATCACTACACAAGGTATCATTAATATGAGCATTCTTAAAAGAAGATTCCCCAATATCACGGAACATATATCTTCTGGTTGATCTTCCATATATTCATCTTCATCGACTCTTTGACTTTGTGACGCATGACTTTCCTCCACTTCACCATGCCACGTCCATATTATATAATTTTGACATATACCATCACAACAAATGTGATGGAATATTTCATCCTTTCTACACTTTTTGATATTATCGCAAAGAACACAAGGACAATAAAAGATACCATTAATTTCGGGAATATTTTTATCAGCGTATTCAAGAAATTCAAGAACTTCTTTCTCATAAACCGGACCTAATCTATCGGCTTTCATCCAACTATGATCCATAACAACTTCTGAAATTTATACACATATAATAATGTGAATGACACACCAAAATGTAATCCAAAAACTTAATGCATATGCAAATCTAAACCTAAAGCATATAAAACATTTACTCTAATACTGACTTGAGCATAAACAACATAAACATAATGACTTGCGCATATACAACATAAACAAAAAAAAGGAATTGAGACGTTGAAGAATGCCGTACTTCGAAGCTGAAGAATCAAATGAACGAAGAGGGTGTGAAGATTTGAGCTACGAAGAGGGTAAAGTTTACTTAGCCGCTGTCGTCTCTGGCTCACTTGTTCAACTAGGGCGTCTTTTGAAAGAAATAATACAGAATAAGTTTTGTTTTAATTTATCAGTGAACCCTTTAATTACGGTTGGAAAACACAACCGTAGTGGAATTGAAGACCTCTTACAACGGTTGTTTTACTTCACCGTTGTAAACTATTTTACAATTTATTTTTAAAATAATGGAGTTAAATCCTATAACAACGGTTGGTTTAAAAAACCATTGTAAAATCATTTACAATTTATTTTATAAATAATGGACTTAAGTGACAAACGCTTAATGTACTCAAAAAAATGGAAAAAGTGTAACTGCTGGGAATCGAAGCTTGCTGCACAATATTTATTACTACGCTCTTTTAAAACAACCGTCATTATATTTATGTTTATACGTATGACTACTTACTGGGGGCTAAAATTTTAACATATTACAACGGTTTAGATGAATCCGTTGTAAACCTGGCGTTGTTGTTTGCACATTTTGTAGTGGTGGGAGTATGCATATTAACATGTTGCATTTTTATTTTTCTTATTTGTTGCTGACTATATGTTACATTTTAATTACCCCCTTGTAAAAATTAGGGTTAATTTTGCACAATAGGGTTAGTTTTCAATTACTACGAAGAAGAAAACGAAGGCGACGACGCTCAGGCAAGGGAGGAAGGCTACAGTGTTTGTGGTTGTGGACGAAAACGTTTTCGACGACATTGAAACGTAGAATGTCTGAGGTAAGTGATCTCTAACCTTATTCATCCTCCAATGTAATAATGATTTCGAACCGCCTTCTGTTAGTCTTAGTTTATGGTTTTGATCTGAAATTTTATTCACAGGATATGCAACATTTTAATGTTACTTTTCACCATGGGGTGAATTTTTCATGGTAAACCAAAACAAGATCATTTCACTACTACGTAAAACCCCTTTAACAACGGTTGAAAACTATATATAATAACGCATATCAAGGCGTTGTTATGTAGAGTGTTATGGTAAATGCACTACTTATAATCACAGCCCTGGGACCGTTGTGGTATTCTTGAAAGCGCGCGGTATATCACAACGGTTATTCATAATAACCGTTGTGATAGATAAAGTAATTAATTCATTAGATGATGGTTAATGTAGAGAACCGTCGTGGAAAGTACCCATAGTTTATTATATAAAAATGTAGATTGCTTGGTTTACCATACACCTATTTAAAGAAATACAACCATTCAAATTGGCAAAGAAATATATAATCTGAGAATTAAACTATTCTTGAAAACCAACTTAAACACATCAATTGTTTCGAATTGAATCTGTCTCATTTAGCACATTTTATGTTCTTTAACACATAATATATGATTCAATGGTCTGATTCCTTCAATGCATCGATATCTTTTATTATAGTTTAAATCATCATTGTCGCTTATAAACAAGATTGTAAATTATATCGATGAATTGAAGCAAACAGAACATTAAACCATATATTATGTGTTAAGGAACATAAAATGTGCTGAATGAGATAGATGCGATTCGAAAAACATTGATTGATATAGGTTGGTTTTCAAATACATCTTAATTTTCAGAATATAAGTTTCTATGTCAATATAAATGATTGCATTTTCATTAAAAGGTAAGTGAAACAAACAATATACATCATATATAATAAACTAAACTTGTTAACCTGTATAAGAAATTAAAGAACAAAACATTGCTAAGTCACAAAAAGTATCTATCTTGTGACCTAGCAATGGTTTGTTCTTGTTTTGAAAACATTTGTCAACAACAACAACATACAATAAAACAACATGCAACACAATAAAAAAACATACTTTATTTAAGCAACAAGACACCAAGTGGGACTGTAACAAATCAAGGTACATTGAGTCAATAACGCACCTCTTATTGAAAATAATCATGGAACTCTAGCAAATCAAGATATATCAAGTTCATCTCGTTTGTGAAGCAATGAAGAAGAAATATAAGGTGGATGAAGTTTATACAATAACTTCATACTTCTTATATTTTTCTTCATTGCTTCAAAAACCATATGAAACTTCACCATAGTATACGCTTTCTACCACCATACGCTTGCTACCACCATCATCACCATGTATATACAAGGAAACACAACAAAAATCAAACTTAACCCTAAAACATCAATAACATAATGTTTTCCACAGCATCCTAAAAGCAAACCCTAAAACAATAACCATAGAAAGAAGAGAGCAGGAGGACATACCATCTTCGCCGCCGTAGGAGTTTGCGTCGGACGTTGCTCTCGTCAGATATCCTTTAAGATTGTTTTCTCCATTCACTTGTAACAGTATTGGTTAAGATTCATGAGAGGAGAGGGTTGTGTTATGGTTTTCTTTAGAGAGAAACGACAGTTGTGAACTGGGTCAGAGATTGTTTCATTTATATAATAAAAATATCACTTTTCATTATGGTTTTTAACTACAACCATAATTATATTTTATATTTTAAAATAATAGCAAACTATATCACGACAGTTCTTCATAATAACCGTAGTGATATCCCTTATTTAAAAATAAATAAAAAAGAAAGGAGCGCCTTAACCTTAAATGAAAAACATTTTTGCCATAGTTGAGGTTCGAACCCATGAAAGATTGCTTCTATCATATCGGTTATACTTACAACCGTTATTATACCCTATAAATTTTTAATTAAAAAATATAATATAAAGTAAGCGCCTGAGTTTAGAGATATCACCACGGTTTTTGGAAGAACTGTCGTGACTTGAGCGTTGTTGTTTGCACGTTTTGTAGTAGTGTTTATAGAGGGGGGTTGATTCAAATGTGTCTGGGTTACACATTGAGAACTGGACAATTGAGAGTGTTGACAAGTTTGTGATTAGGTGGGGGTATAAGAAAGGAAGTTATAGGTTATGGACACAAATTTTGGAAATTGATGAGAGTTTTATTCAAATAAGAAAAGATGATGATGCATACGATTTTGCATCATATTGTTATTCAATGGTTACTGATGGAGATATCTTTGTGGAACATGATGTTGAAAACATAGAACTTGGAGTAAGGGAACCTAAGTGTTATGCAACGGTTCTTTACTTATTGATACACTTTCTTATATTTTGTTTCAGGGACTAGTGGTTGTGTTCGAGGAAATGTTTGACAAAATTGAGCATAGATTGTGTCTCAGACACTTGTATGCAAATTTCAAGAAAAGTTTGGTCGTGGAATCCTTATAATGGATTTGATGATGGGAGCTGCTAAGGTCATACACTATCATGGAAGGATCCAAAAGATGAATGAATTGAAGAAGGTAGATATGAATGCTTGGACTTGGTTAATGGTTGTTCCTACCAAATGTTGGTGTAAGCATGCCTTTAGTTTTTACCCTAAGTGCGATGTTTTAATGAATAATATTTCTGAGTCTTTTAATGCTACAATTTTAGTTGCTAGAGACAAGCCTATTCTTACTATGTGTGAGTGGATTAGAAAGTATCTTATGAATAGGTTAACAACATTTTCCACCAAACTTGAGAAATGGCAACATAGAGTTATGCCAATACCTAGGAAGAGGTTAGATAATGAAGTGTTCAACAGTGATCATTGCCTGCCAACTTGGTCCATGGCTGAGCAATTCCAGGTTACACATAGTTTCAAAACACAAAAGTTTATTGTTGACATAACAAAAAGGTCATGTAGCTGTAACTTTTGGGAATTGGTAGGAATTCCTTGTAGGCATGTTGTAGCTGCTTTAAGTTATAGGAAACAAATACTTGATGATTTTGTTGATGAGTGTTATATAAGAGAAAAGTATGCACTTTGTTATGGTTATTATGTGATTCCTATCAATGGGCAGGATATGTGGTCAGATGTCCAAGTGGATGAGTTACAACCCCTAGAATATAAAAATGGACCTGGTAGACCAAGAAAGGTTAGGATACGAGAATGTGGTGAGGAAGATTCAAGGAAGAGAAGACCTGAGGTGGCTTATAAGTGCACAAAATGTGATAAGTTTGGCCATAATGCATTGACATGTAAGAGCTTGACACATGACCGTAATGCACTAAAAAGAAAGGTAATATGTGTTTATTTATTAATATGCATCTTATGTGAAATAGTTGGAATTTTGTTTATGGATAAATGTGTGAACATGTGTTTGTATGTTGACTGTGTTAAGAAAACCTAAAGGTGAGAAAAAGCCAACTGATATAGAGGCCACTGAGAATAAGCCAGCTGATGTAGAGGCAACTGATATGCCAACTGATGTAGAGGCCACTGCTATGCCAACTGATGTAGAGGCCACTGGTATGCCACCTGAAAACAATACAACTGTGCAGACTCAAGTACCAGCTACTATGCCTACTATAAAGCCATCACAAGTACCAATCCCAACTATGTGTAGCTCCGGTTTTTGTGACGCGGCCACTACCGCATTTGGTGCTACTTTCTAATTTGTAATATTTATCCTATGAAGCTTAAAAGGAAGGGGAAGATACCTTAAACTAGCACTGCTTGCAAGTGTTTTCCCTACAAATGCTAAGAGATCTGGAATCGGGGGTTGGCTATACAAAGGGAAGCTATTAACACCCTAAATATCTATAGTAATCTATAAGAACCTTTATTGTATATATTTTTACTGTTGAACTACTTACTTGCTTAAATTTGTTTGCTGTTTAATTGGGAAAGTTTCTCCTTTGTGAAAACTGAGGAAATGTTTTTGTTGTTTTTTATGGTTTTCTATTATTTTTGGAAGGTACCTAACCCTAAGGTTTTTTATTGATGTGCTCGCTAAGATCTTACGACCTTATGCCTAGGTATTCCCAAAAAAAGAGAAATGGGAAATCAGAGCGTTCGTAGTTCCTCTTAATATATGGGAGGAAAAAAACTTGTTTTGTATCTTGTTCAAAGCCCAAGATGATGAAGCTAAAGGAGTGTTTGAAAGATTTGACAAATTGTTATCTTTAAGGGAGGTATCTCACCTATTCACTACAACAATTTGAGAATGATGTCATAAAGGAAGAAAGCTTTAAACTTATTGTGTTAAGCAATGCCATTTTTTCCTTTATGAGTTCTTTACATACTAATAGAAGGACTTTAACTTGGATATAGAATCAACAAGTGTGCCACTTACATTAGTTAGATGAAAGAAAAGTTTTTGAACCATGATAAAGGAGGGACTCCAACTTGGATTTTGAATCAACAAGAGTACGACTTACATCAATTATCGGGAAAAGGTTTTGATTGTTTGATTTGAATTATAGTGATTAAAAGAGATATTTTCCTACAGAGATGACTCAAAGTCTCATCTGTGAGGAGATGGATTTAGTTAGGTATCTTGATTGAAGCCCAAGATATGAAGCTGAAAAATATTGAAAACTAACTCAACTGGGGAGTTTTATCTGTCTTGTATAAAGCCCAAGATTGAGGCTAACTGACTGGGGAAATTATTTGTATAAAATCCTGAGAGAAGGCTAATGACTATTGAGAAAATTTGAAGAGACTAACTCAATACTGAGGATTTGACTGACTCTTTTGGGGATTATTATTTGTATTCTATACAAAGCCCAGGATGAATGAGGCTAAAATAATTTATTTGTATTCTGTACAAAGCCCGGGATGAATGAGGCTAAAAGAATTTATTTGTATCGTGTACAAAGCCCAGGATGGTGAGGCTAAAAGATTTATTGTATAGATGACTAAGACTTGACTTATGATTTTAAGAAGCCCGAGGGTCCTTGTATGAAGCCCAAGAGGAGGCGGGGGAATTGAATGAGACTTCCCAAGTCTCCTTGTATGAAGCCCAAGAGGAGGATATCTTGTTGGGGAGATTCTTTGTATGGTGCCCAAGAGGAGGCAATGATGCTTGTATAAGGCCCAAGAGGAGGCCAGGGAACTAGTTATTTGAACTAAGTTGTGATTGAAGGGATCCTGTTATTTGACCTATGTTGTGATTGAAGGGATCCTGTTGTTTGACCTATGTCTAAACTAAGGATGATATAAATGTTAAGAGAAACTTAACAAAATATGAACAAACACGATTGAAGATTAACAAGTATAAACATTGATATGACATGTTTGAATTCATGGAAGATTTTGCATCTTTAGGTTTTTTGAATGTTTTATTTGTGTGTTTTATTCTATTCACAAAGATGTTGGGTCTTACACTTTAAGCAGAGGCCCGTGACTTATTGAAAAGAAAAGAAAAGGTGGTGGGTCTTACACTCTAGCAGAGGCCCATGACTTATTGAAAAGAAAAGAAAAGGTGATGGGTCTTACACTCTAGCAGAGCCCCAAGATTATTCTTCTTTTTGAAAATAGAAGATGATTTTTTGAAAGAGAGGGATGGGACTTACACTCTGAATAGAGAACCGAGGAGTTTTGGATTGTAATGCCACTAGGGCTGTGCTTGATGAAAGTTGAATATGGAGAAATGAAAGATTGAAATATTTGAGAAATTGAAGAAAGTTTTGAGGTGGAGGGGAGGGACTTACACTCTAATAGAGGCCCATGGTTTTTGATATTTGAAAAGATGATGTGCATTTCAAGGAGATATATTTATCATGGTAAGTGTTTATGAAGGAAATATTTGAACATTGAAGCAAGGATGCAAGTTGAACATGTTAATGACAAGTTGATAACAACCAAACATGGATATTAGTGTTCAAACATGGTCTTGAACAAAGTGGAAACATAAAAAAGGTTCATACAAACTGTAATACCCCATATTTTATTGCACCGAATAATATCATATTGTGATTAACTGAGTCCGGTTGCTCTGAGAAATTAATTGATAAAATAATTAGAGTAACTTTGGTACTTAGAATTAACCCAATTAATATTATTTGTTTCGGAGACATTTTATTTAATTGGACTCTAGAGACATTTTGGACATTTAGTAGTATTGTTTTAATAATGCTTACTATATATGCAATTTTTCCCTCATTTGGATTAAAAAGAAAAAGATAGAAAGAAAGAGAAAGTTGGTAAGAGAGAAAGAAGAAAAGAGGAGAGAAAAGAGGAAGAAGGGAAAAGAAGAGAAAAACAAGATTTTGGAGGAGAAGCTTCAAGATCATCACCAATCTTCATCCAAGCTTCACCAAACTTCTTGGGTTTCATCATCTTGGTCATCTCTAGAGGTGGGTTTAGTTAGAAACCTTTTTTCTTAAATTTTGGTATTATGAGTTTTAGGTCAAAATCGTGGAAATCGACGTTTTAACGGATAGAATCGGTTAGAAATTGAAATGAATGTTTAGTATGCTCATAGAATCATGTGGGGAGGTTTGTTTTCATGATTCTATATGATGTTTGATGATTTTGAAATGTTAGGGTTTTAGAAGATTTGGATTTTTTATGAAATGATATGTTTTGATGATAGTGGAAATCAAAGCTTGCTATAAATGTGATGTTGAACCTCTGTTGACTTTTGAATGTGCCCTAGAGTGGTTTTGGAGGGTGGAGGAAGTTCTGTTATCGCAGGGTATTTTTCTGAGTTTCGCAGAGCGCACTGAGCGCGCAGGTGCCCGCTGAGCGCGGACCAGGGCGCGCTGAGCGCGACCTGGGAGTTGAAAATTATACTTTTACGGAAAAATTCATAACTTTCGACTCGTATATCGGATTCGATCATTCTTTATATCGATATAAAGCCGAGGAAATATTTTATGCAATGGAGAAGAAATATGTCGTTTTTACCGACCGATTAAATAATCGAGGAAATTCCAAAAGCAATGTGATTATGTTTTAATGGTTGTATATTGTTCTATTATGAAATTATGATATATCTATCAAATTGTGAATTGTGAATGAAAGAAAATATGCATGTTAAAATATGAATTAGGAAGAGTGAGAAAACTTTACCCCAAAACAAAATGATTTAATTCTAGGTTGTGACTAGGATTGTGGTAGAGAATCTATGTGGCAACGCTCGTGCGTGAAAGGCCGAGGGGTGTGTATTGTGCAATCGTAATCGGTTATTATTGATAGTGCGTTTCATGGGTCTCGAGCTCCTCTGAAACATATGCACCATTACTTGGCAGGTTTGATTCCCGCGTTTAGTACGAATGGGACCTACGGGTAGAGACTTGTGATGGTTAACAGGCCATGAGAAGTGACGGTTCACGGCTAACAGGCCGTTGTTCCCGAATCCATTTCGTATGTCAAGTAATTCGAGGATCCATGACTCGGGTCGTCTTCTAGACGTAGAAGCGGACGGGAAAAGGGGATGCCTTTGTATGGTTATTGATTGTGAATCCTTGAGTTTACAGGCTCAAGAGGTACTTCGGTACTTTGTGAATCCTTGAGTTTACAGGCTCAAGAGGTACTTCGGTACATTGTGAATCCTTGAGTTAACAGGCTCAAGAGGTACTTCGGTACTAGTGTGAGTTTACAGGCTCACCGTTGTGGTTACTTGTGTGTGCGTACTCATGGTCACTCCCCTTTCCCCTTTGACATGAGTTAGGATTATTAGAACCTTGTAAAGCCGAGAGGACTTTAAGATAGGAACTCACTGAGATTTGATGTATCTCACCCCACTATAGTTGCTATATTTCAGGTTCGGATTGCAGGTTGATTTACAAGTGAAGCTATGATTGGATGTTTCAAGAGAAGCTTAGTTAAGCTTATTCCGCTGTGTATTTTTATTGTTCTTGTACAATGAGGAATATTGTATATTGATCTTAGTTTTATTTTATTTTGGCTAATTTCCATAGCTTGTGCCATAGTTGTACTATGTTTTAGAAATGGACAAGTATGTGAATTATGTCATTAGGCACTTTTGATGTGTCAGTACCAAATAAAACCACTTGTATGGTATTATTCTAGATGAATATTATACAGGGTGTTACAGTTGGTATCAGAGCAGGTCTTGTCCTCGACCTAGCCTTGAAACATCATAAGTAAATCTATTCCTGCCTCTTAAGTGTGTCTTGCCGTCATGAAACTTAATATCATACTATCTAGTGTTGGGCCTGATCAACCTAATACTGTGTATGTGATAGGTATAATCATGGTTTAGCGACCACGAGGACTCCGTAGTGTTGTCGGAACTTGTGCTGTGAGAGTATGCTCAAACCAAGAGTTGTAGTGTGGAGTTTTGGTAGGCTCAGTGAGGTTTTAGTAGAAGTTGTGCTTGGGTAGCATGGAAATGAAGAACGGTGTGTGGTTAAGCAATCCTTTGGAATGAATGGAGTCCGAAAGTTAAAGATCTGTATCGGATGATTGGTTAAGGTATTGGGGACTTTGTAAAGTCGCTCGTAGAGATGGATCGACCACTGATTTGGATAGAAATTTCAAGTAATCCCATTCCGTGGAAAAAGAAAGTTGTTTTGTGAAATGTGTGACACAAGGTCCGGAGGTGAGATAAATTTTGGTGCCTCAATTTCTAAGGTCATTAAGGTATCTTGAATGGGCGAAAGTACATTAAGGAGTGTGTTCGGAACAATATCTTCCGACTAGTTCAAAGGTTGAGGGTCAAGGACGTCCGACCTTTATGGGAACCTAAGGTAGTAGAGATGTATGAGAAGGAAACACCAGGATGTGGTTACATGCTTCAAGTTGAATAAGTATGTGTCGGACGAAGAGTGGGTGATGAATTGCGTATATTCAGTTGTATAGAGAGATCAAATTCGAGATGTTACATCGGGAATTTTTCTGCATTTGATAAGAGGCCATTTTAGAAATCGGAATGGTTAAAATACCCAAGGAACAGTATAAGGTTTTGTGCCGGAGAAAGTGTGGACTTCAGTTAGTAACAGAAAGCATAACGATAAGGACCGGAAGAAGTTGTATTCAGATATAGAGTAAGTGTCTTGGAATCTAAGGGAATCGCAGTAAGATGGTTTTATAATTGGACTTAGGAGGAGTACCAGGGAGAGCGAAAGTAAGCACGATGTAGAAAACGGTGTCAACAGTATATATGAGGAAATGACAAAGGAATGTATTTTTGGATGATTGTGTACTAGAGCTATTGAGTAGTTGTTGAGGCTTACGTTAAGGAAGTGTAACCAAGGATGGTTCACCCGTCAGAACTCTAGTAAGTATGATGTGGCATGGAAAGTTACACTTTGGTATTAAGAACGAGCGTAGTGGTAGCACTGTGATTACAAGTGTACGTGTTGGATTCTTATTCTTGAGATAAGTATGAAGAGACGTACTTTGTGGAACAGTGGGTATTGTATTTTAAGGAACAAGGTTGTGGAAAAACAACGAGAAGCAAAACCAAGACTTGTTACGGACTAAGTATAAATCATGGAACGATTCATACCGGAAAGGTCTTGTAGTTAGTTAATGAGAATTATCGGATGCAAGCATTTCATTTAGTGACTTAAGTGTAAGTGTGGTGTGCAATGGATGGTGAAGGGTAAGAAATCCCGGTTAATGTGTACGAAGTGATGGGAAGGTTCTTCAAGAGGATGCATTGCCCCGATTTATTTTCAAGTATAGAGAGAACTTCTGTATTTGTGGATAATTGGAATATTCGGAATCTACCTTTTGTTGGACTAAGAACATTGTGGTTTTATTTCTCGCCCAGGGAGTTAAGTGAGAGGGTAAGGTGGTATGCTTGGAATGAGATGTCCATCATTTTCGTAGTACCGTGTGATGGATGGGTGTCGGGTGTTGCTTATGGACGAATCAAGTATGAGTGGTGACTAAAACCCTAGAATGTCGTCATTGTTGACTTTCCGCTAGTATAGTTATATGAGTAGAAAATGAACTACCCCACTGAAGATTTGTAAGGTGACCGCGAGAGAATTTGGAATTTTTGCCTGTCACTTGGTTGGAGTGTGTTGTCAACTTTGTTGGTTTTACTTCGAGTGAATCATGGTTGGTAAATGTGATACAAGTTAAGAAGCCGTGAGTTGAGAAGGATATTTCGAGTTAGAACAAATCGGATCGATGGGTTGAGTAGGGATGACTTTGAATTAAGAAGAAACTGGGTTTCGTTCTGCAGCAGTGTTAACCGACTAATACAATGGGGTTAACCGTTTAACACGTGCATGAAGGGTGCTTTACGTAGAATTTTGGAGAAGTTAACTGATTAACTCAGGTGGTTGATCGATTAACGTGTGTGTAATTGTGAAATCCCTTAGGAACCATCATCTGCGTTTTGTCTCCTTGTGTTGCTCTGAGTGGAGAGTATTGTGTGAATGGAGAACGAGATTGCAAGTAAGTGAAGGAAGGATTTGCGTTTTGGAATCGTGACTTCTAGAAAAGTGTGGCATAGTTGGCCATTTGTTCAAGCAGCAAGAGAGTTAACTTTAAAGAAGTGACCTTGTGAGAAAATCTTAGGAGTATTGTTATCATTACCATTGAGAATCTTAAGAATGAAGTTGGAAAATACTCACAAAGTATTGATCTTGCAAGGAATATATTTCGGTGTGTAATTATGGCCATTGTAAGGTATGGACGGTTGGTCCGGGTTGGTAATTGTTATCTTCCGTGAGTTCACGACATTAGATTTAGACCGTGAGAGTGGTACCAGTTGTGTGCAGTGGTGTTTTAACCAGAGAAGGAAATTTGAAAAGTTATATTTCCAATTACTAGTAAGAATTAGACGTTCCGAAGTTAAGTATGTGACTTAGAATCATATATGGAACGTAACGATTAAGAAAAGTGGATTCAACCGAGAAGCGTGGTATGGACTTCGACGAAGTTTTTGCGTATGAAGTGTTGTGTGAGAATTGTGGGTGGTATGGAAACTCACAATTTTGAATTGAATGGTTCGAGTTTTGGTAAGTGGTATCTCGCGTGTGATTGAAGTTCTATGTTGGTGTTACGCTGTTATTGGATGAGATCTTGAATCAGCAAGAAACCCTGAGTAAGTCGGAAACCGTAAGGAGAATCGATTTGGAATGTGGTAACCAGAACCAGAAGTGGTTAAGCTATTTTGGATATATGGGTTGAAGTCTTGAATGGAATTGGAGTTGTATATGTTATGGTTGTAACAGTATAACTCATGCATCTTTATCGTCTAGAGAGTTGGGACGGATGTTATTATATTGTGTGTTGGCGAGGAAATTGTTCTACCAAAAGACGTCAGTAAGTTTCGTATGCCATTGGTTAGTAAGGACCCATTGGATAAGTGTGTTTTTCGTGGGCTGTTAGCTACTTGGTAATGCTTATGAAATTGTGGTGTTCCACTGTTAGATTTAAATTGCGTAGTGGAAGGTGACAATGGAAGAGCCGGTCAGAATAATAAGGATTTGAAGGTGGTTGCTTGTGAGTACGGATATAAGGAGGTTTCGTTCTAAGTGTGTTACCATTTGATGTGATCCGAAAGAAAGGAAGTATCAGATTTAATGGTTACAATGTTTTAGTATCAGACCAGCTGGAACTGGTAAAGAAGTTGTTCGACTAGATATGAAGTGGCCCTAATGTTAAAGGAATTATGAAAGGATAGATGTCGGTAATTACATAAATGGAAGGAATTACCGAGTTGCCTCATAAGGGTTTGTTGAGTGTTTGTTATCCTGAATCAAGATAAGGTATTACGGGTTGGTTTGTGACTCAGTAGAGGAAAGTAGAATGGTACCTTCTGTCAGTAGTAAAGTGCGACCAAGTGTGTTAGTAAGAAACAACAGATGAGTTGGAGGAACCAAAGTTGGAAGTTAACTCGATGTTAGAACAAGAGTATGTTTAAGGACGTGAAGTTGTTAAGTTGTGAAAATAAGAATTTGGGTCTATGAAACCAAGTTAGAATTGGTATGCGTCAGAATTGAACAGAAGGTTAATGGAAGTGAAGTGAGTGTGGAACTTAGACAATGATGCAAGAAGTGGTTATTGTTGAACGAGGGAAATTCGGGGGCGAATTTCTATTTAAGGGGGGGAGGATGTAATACCCCGTATTTTATTGCACCGAATAATATCATATTGTGATTAACTGAGTCCGGTTGCTATGAGAAATTAATTGATAAAATAATTAGAGTAACTTCGGTACTTAGAATTAACCCAATTAATATTATTTGTTTCGGAGACATTTTATTTAATTGGACTCTAGAGACATTTTGGACATTTAGTAGTATTGTTTTAATAATGCTTACTATATGTGCAATTTTTCCCTCATTTGGATTAAAAAGAAAAAGATAGAAAGAAAGAGAAAGTTGGTAAGAGAGAAAGAAGAAAAGAGGAGAGAAAAGAGGAAGAAGGGAAAAGAAGAGAAAAACAAGATTTTGGAGGAGAAGCTTCAAGATCATCACCAATCTTCATCCAAGCTTCACCAAACTTCTTGGGTTTCATCATCTTGGTCATCTCTAGAGGTGGGTTTAGTTAGAAACCTTTTTTCTTAAATTTTGGTATTATGAGTTTTAGGTCGAAATCGTGGAAATCGACGTTTTAACGGATAGAATCGGTTAGAAATTGAAATGAATGTTTAGTATGCTCATAGAATCATGTGGGGAGGTTTGTTTTCATGATTCTATATGATGTTTGGTGATTTTGAAATGTTAGGGTTTTAGAAGATTTGGATTTTTTATGAAATGATATGTTTTGATGATAGTGGAAATCAAAGCTTGCTATAAATGTGATGTTGAACCTCTGTTGACTTTTGAATGTGCCCCAGAGTGGTTTTGGAGGGTGGAGGAAGTTCTGTTATCGCAGGGTATTTTTCTGAGTTTCGCAGAGCGCGCTGAGCGCGCAGGTGCCCGCTGAGCGCGGTGTTTAATTCTTGGAACCTCTCGTGGCAGGGAGTTGCGCGCTGAGCGCGGACCAGGGCGCGCTGAGCGCGACCTGGGAGTTGAAAATTATACTTTTACGGAAAAATTCATAACTTTCGACTCGTATATCGGATTCGATCATTCTTTATATCGATATAAAGCCGAGGAAATATTTTATGCAATGGAGAAGAAATATGTCGTTTTTACCGACCGATTAAATAATCGAGGAAATTCCAAAAGCAATGTGATTATGTTTTAATGGTTGTATATTGTTCTATTATGAAATTATGATATATCTATCAAATTGTGAATTGTGAATGAAAGAAAATATGCATGTTAAAATATGAATTAGGAAGAGTGAGAAAACTTTACCCCAAAACAAAATGATTTAATTCTAGGTTGTGACTAGGATTGTGGTAGAGAATCTATGTGGCAACGCTCGTGCGTGAAAGGCCGGGGCGTGTGTATTGTGCAATCGTAACCGGTTATTATTGATAGTGCGTTTCATGGGTCTCGAGCTCCTCTGAAACATGTGCACCATTACTTGGCAGGTTTGATTCCCGCGTTTAGTACGAATGGGACCTACGGGTAGAGACTTGTGATGGTTAACAGGCCATGAGAAGTGACGGTTCACGGCTAACAGGCCGTTGTTCCCGAATCCATTTCGTATGTCAAGTAATTCGAGGATCCATGACTCGGGTCGTTTTCTAGACGTAGAAGCGGACGGGAAAAGGGGATGCCTTGGTATGGTTATTGATTGTGAATCCTTGAGTTTACAGGCTCAAGAGGTACTTTGGTACTTTGTGAATCCTTGAGTTTACAGGCTCAAGAGGTACTTCGGTACATTGTGAATCCTTGAGTTAACAGGCTCAAGAGGTACTTCGGTACTAGTGTGAGTTTACAGGCTCACCGTTGTGGTTACTTGTGTGTGCGTACTCATGGTCACTCCCCTTTCCCCTTTGACATGAGTTAGGATTATTAGAACCTTGTAAAGCCGAGAGGACTTTAAGATAGGAACTCACTGATATTTGATGTATCTCACCCGACTATAGTTGCTATATTTCAGGTTCGGATTGCAGGTTGATTTACAAGTGAAGCTATGATTGGATGTTTCAAGAGAAGCTTAGTTAAGCTTATTCCGCTGTGTATTTTTATTGTTCTTGTACAATGAGGAATATTGTATATTGATCTTAGTTTTATTTTATTTTGGCTAATTTCCATAGCTTGTGCCATAGTTGTACTATGTTTTAGAAATGGACAAGTATGTGAATTATGTCATTAGGCACTTTTGATGTGTCAGTACCAAATAAAACCACTTGTATGGTATTATTCTAGATGAATATTATACAGGGTGTTACACAAACAAACATGTATACAAAGGTATTTTCAAGGAAAATTTAAAGTGTTTTAGGAGCACATAAACATGGTATAATCAACACAAAGACATATGTACATATCAAAGTGGTATAAACATGGAAGGAAAACCACATGTTAAGGAAAAATATCAACCAAAAAGTATTATGGTATGGACAAAGTTCAACATACATTTACATGTAAACATATACTTGAAAATACATTAAAATCAAGTAAGAACAAGGATCTACAAATTCATAACCTCATTTAAGGTTCATACAAGATATATATGGTTCAAACAATGTATTGTAAGCAAGAAAAGGCAATGAATCATTCAAAAGATTCAAAAGAAGTCTTAAGGAAACCCTAAAAATGTCACACACTTTAAGCACTCATAAATATAAGAAAAATAATTAATTTTGATATTTTCTTTTCACAAATAGAAAATAGACATTATCATGAACAATTTACAAAATGAATGGATTCAAAATGATAAAAAATGAGAAATTTATAATAGTTTGAAATTGTGAAGAAAATTAAGAAAATAAGGGTTTAAAAAATAATGGGGAATGGTCCCCATGGGTGTTGAACCCAGGTCACTTCGCTTGTAGCACGAAACCAAGACAATCCAACCAACACGTATAGGTTGAAAGGAGAGGGAAGCAAGGTATTATATGTGTTATTCAGTTGGAAAATTAGAAAAATAAAAGAAACTGAGGCGAGGGGGATTCGAACCCCTGTTTTAAAGGATGAAAGGTAACAAGAGCACACAGGTTTAACCACTGGGGTGGTGATACATTTGTGTATCAAATCACACCCATTAATTGAGAAGGGTGGACATGACCTAGTGACCTAAACAAAGGCGTCATGGCTATGGCTGGCTGGGCAAAACTCAGGTTTGTGTTCATTTGCAAAAGGCACCATAACTTACTCATTTCTTAATGAAATTAAGTGAAATAAAAATGAAACTCGCTTGAAATTTCATGAGGATCATAGTGGTGGTGTTGGTTTTAGCTAAAAGTGTCTCTATTTTAAAACCCGATAGTGGTTCTTAAAAGGACATGGTTTTGTAAGTTCTATGTTATATCATTATACAGTTAATAATAGTATCACAAAATGGTTGAAACACAACATAAATGACATATATGATATGATCATGATCAATGTACATCAAAGTAAAGCATATTTCTTAAAGTTTAAGTTCTTTGGAAGCTTACCTCTTGAAGCTCACTTGCCAATTTCTAAGAAACTTGTTACATAAGTAAACCAATGCTTTGGACACCTCTAATACACCTCAAAGAAGCTTCTTGGATGCTTGGAAAAAAATGAAAACCTCTTGGACATAATCTAGCTCCTTCTTGCAAATTTGTCAAAAGTGGCAAAAATGGAAACTCCACCAAATGATGTTACAGTTGAGAAACTATTGTTGGAACAGTTTAAGGATGTTATTTAGAGTGTTTTTGGAGTGTTGGATGGTTTTGAAATGGATAGAATCAAGACATGGCTTTGAAAATGTAGAAAGTCAAAGATATGAGGTTTTGATAGTTGGCTTTCTGATTTTGGTGGTTTGGGATGAAGATGAAGGTTTGAACACCTTCAAGGGATGATTTGTGATGTGTTTGGATGGTTGTTTGAGTCGTTTAAGCTCTGGTTTTGAAAACTCGAAGCTTACTCTTTGAAACTTTGAAAATTTGAAGTGAAAGAGGGAGAGTGAGAAAACAAGCTTCGGTATTGTTTTTGTGTATTTGAATTGATCAGAGAAGTCCTATATTTATAGGAAAATGTTTTGGTTTTGGATGAATAGTGTTGGATGAGAGAACATGCTATTGTCCAATGGGTATAGCCATGTAGCTTTAACTTAAATGCTAAGGTACCATTAGTCTTCTAAATATTTATCTATAAAAACTTAACTCTTTTTATTATTTTTATAACATAATTTAAAGATCAATATAAAACCTAACACTTTCCTTTTTATATAACATAACTTAAAAAGTAAATATATAAAAAAAACTAACATTTTCTATATATACAACATAACTTTAAAATAAAAACATATGATATATATAACATAATTTTAAAACAAATATAAGAACTAAATTTTTTTAATCATTTTTTATGACTATAAATTAAAATAAATAAATAAATAACTGATATTTCCTGTATAACATAATTAAAAAAAAAAAATAAGAAATAACATTTTTATTATTTTCATGACCATGAATTAAAATAAATAAAAACTTGACTAGAAGTGTAGGCACATGGGGAGGGTGCTGATGGCAATGCAAAGGCCCATTTGGGCACTGAATCCAGGGAGGAACTAGGCCGGATCCTGGGGCGGGTAATCCCTGACCCGGTTCGAGCAACATTAAGGCAAGGCAAATAATAAACCCTAGAAGATAACCATCACAGTCATTTCTTTGTTATCCCAATGGAGCTCGCTCTTCTTCTTTTGAAAATGAAAACTAAAAAAAGTACCATGGATACAAAAATCTTAACATCACAACTGTGCTCTCCCTCTCATATGAATCTGTGCTCTTCCTCTCAAATCTCACATCGAGCAACAATTTCAGTGAATGAAAACAAACAGTACACAATCAAAACTCTCACCCATACAACAATCTCTCGCTCATTTCCCTTAAACATACCCTGATTGATGAGTTTTTGGAGAATCAGAACCAAGTCCTAAATTTTAAGACCGGGCATGTGAATTCGGCCATGGAAGAAGTAAAAGGAACATCATCATCTCAGTGATACAACAAAGTAGTGTATGAAATAAAAACGACAGTGGAAATTAAATGAATACAAAGAGGATAAGGGGCAAAAAATCGAATCGCGGAGTGTACGAAGTGTCTGCTGTAGGTAAGTTTTTTCGATTAGCCCTTATGCACTAACCTTTCACCTTATTGTAAGAACAAGATTTGCTCTGCAGTTAATCTTGAAGTTTTGATGATAACTGTACATGATATTTTAGAGAACCATTATGTACTCTAATGATTTCTTTCTAGTGTGTAGCTTTTACTAAACTGATTCTGAAGGAAATGTGTGTGACATCATCAGACTCTGAACTCATCACTCTAGAAGAAAATGTATGTTGGTTACATGTTATGATTCAGGAATGCCTTTAATACAACGATTTTGAAGAACGTCGTACTAAGGTTTCTAATCATGACTTATTGTGTAAAGTTTGAAAGGCTTTCTAAAGAGGTATTTCTATTGCTCCAAGTTCTGAAGTTTCTGAAGACAAAGTTCTGCTGAACAAGTTCTGAAGATTCTAAAGATATCGTTTCTATTGCTTTAAGTTCTGAAGTTTCTGAAGACAAGGTTCTGCTTAACGAGTTCTGAAGATTATGAAGACATCACTTCTAAAGACCAAGTGCTGAAGACTCCAAAGACAAGGTTCCGCTGAACGAGTTCTGGAGACTCTAAAGACTTTGGTTCTGAAGTTACAAGTATTGATCCTTCTACCACATGCTTCATCAAATATACATCTGAAGCCTATGAAGAAGTAGAAGACAGAAGATCATAAATGGTTTGCGTGATTTTAGTAATATAAAAGTACAAAAGTACTCTGTGACTTTTACCTAGAAAAGGTGGCGCAAGGACAACTCTTTTGTATTATGATGTTTAACATTCCTTCAACTGACCGTTGGGAAACTACAGTTGGAATTTGTTTCCTATTATACCCTCCAACGGATCTATTTCTTAAGCTTTAAAAGGAAGACTTTGAAGAAATTGAAGAGTGGCTAGCTAATCAAGAGAATGGTGATCTAGAAGAGCCAGAAAGAAGAAGAGTTAGCCCAATGTGAGAAAATCAAAAGAAAAGGGCCAAGAAGATCCAAAGAGAAGAAAATCCAAGCAAGGCGAAGCTAAGCTAAACCAAATAGAAGCTAAGTTGAATGCTCAACAAAGCTTGTGCGCAAACACTGCACAATCTCTTAGAGATTATTTTTAAGATAGTTTTATAGATTAGCAAGGAACTTTTGTTCATATCTAGCTATAAACACTTCTGTGTTATAGTACTTAAACTTGCGTAATCTGCTTATTGATTAGTGCCAAAATTACGTGTTTTAAGTGGTAGTTTTGCAGCACTTATCGATTTATTTGTATTGAATTCTTTGAATAAAACCCTACTTTGTTTGTAAAAGTGTATATTTAGTGTATACTAGTATTTTTGTGTAAATATCATTGAGTTTAATTGTTTTTATCTCTTTTTTGTAGGTATTCAAGCATTGATGTTTAGTCATTGTTAGATAGAGCATTGAATAAGCTTTCTGACGCTTCCGACCGGGCCTCAAACGGAGTTACAGTTTAAAAGCTATGAAGAAAACAAGATGCTGGATTTTTCTGTTAATGTCAGCTCTCGCCCCGAGCTCGCCAGACGAGCCAGACGCAAGCCAGAAGTTCCAGAAGAAGTAGAAAATGCTGCCTTTTCTCGTCGGGTAAACCGTTACTTCGTCGAGTGATAAGTGCAAAATGTACCTATTTTTGTATATAAGTTTTGTTGCACTTATCATTACTTTGTGTTAAAATTGGTTGAATAAACCCCGCTTTGTTCGTAATTACGTTTACTTTACGTTTTAGTGTATATATTGCGTATCGTGTAAATATCATTGAGTTTAATTGATTTTCATTTATTTTTGCAGGTATTCCAGCAATGTGATTTTGCCATTGTTGTATAGAGCATTGAATAAGTTTTCCAACGCTTCAAACTGTGCGTCAATCGGAGTTACGGTTCAAGAGTTATGATCAAAACAAGTTATGGTTTACTGTCATGTTCGCACTGCGAACCCCCGTGGCGAGCACTCGCTAGCGAGTTCGCACTGCGAACCCGGGGCGAATAAAAAGTGCCTGGAAGCATGAAAAACACAATTCTGGAGGAAGTTAAGGCGGCATATGTTCGCAGTGCGAACGGGGGTTCGCAGTGCGAACCTGGGCTGCAAAAACCACCTATAAACTTCATTTTTCAGCATTTTTTAGAGGATGGTTTTGGGGATTCTTGCTCCAACTCCATCAAACTTCATTTTTCAGTAGATTAGCTTAGAAAACATCATGGAAGCTTGTATGCGGTTGATTCGAGGTGGATTGATCGTCGATCGGCGCCGACAAACCGCGAGATGTTTGGTTCATTTCTGATTTTCTTCATGTCTTTCTTCTTTGTTGGGTTGTGTATATGTATTTGCTATGAACTCATGTATATTTGTCACCCATGGAGTTGTATAAAACTTGCTTTACAAATCTTTATTGGTAATTGTCTCTAATTTTTGCTTTATGCGCGGGGTTTGGGGTGCGTTAGAGATAATCGTCGCAAACTTCGATTAGGGATGATTGTCTGTTAATTTCTAGATTCTAGAGATAGATTTAGGGCTAACAATCTTCAATAGGCGTCGAAACTTAATGCCTCCGTGCCTTGAGCTAGTGTACGAAAGTATCGGCAATGGTAACACGATTGTTCTCTCAACTTTGCGTTAGACATAACCTGTGTTGTGAGCGATGCTGGGTGATATTGAGGAGTATTGTAGGTGGAGTATAACTGGTCGGTAAGTTTAAGTTTGTGAGGAGTGATTTATATGCATTGTCAGACGAGTTTTTCTCTCTGAGGAATGATTTCTTTTTGTTTTAATGTTTACTTTTATGTTTTCTTGTTTGAAACTATTCTAATCCAAACTCATTAACGCGAGAGACTTTCGAAAGACATTCTTTCCCTCGAACCGATCTCTGTGGACACGACATAAATCCTGGAGGGAATTCTTCCGAAAATAAATATTTTTACTGCTTGCCCTATTTTGCATTCAACATCGGGCGATTTAGTCTGGGCAGAAACACATTTAAAGGGGTAAAAACACATTTTTTTTATGTTATGTTTTGGGGTATTTGTTCCCAATTCATCAAACCTTCATTTTTGATAGTTTAGAGCTTAGAAAAGCGTCAACGGAGGTTGCAACTCGACGATTGGGGGTGGATGATTCTTGGACCGTGATTGACACCGCAAGAGATTTTGATTCCTCTTCTCTATTCCCATTGTAGTTTCCATTTGTTGTGAGTTTGTATGTAAGTTTACCTTGATTATATGTATATTTACTGCTCATGGTGTTGTATAAAACTCATTTTACAAATTAAAATTGATGATTACCTTCTTTATTTGGGTTTGAGTTGTTGTTCGCCGGCACGAAAAACCGCTGGCCTTTGTCGCTGGTTTGCTCGCGGGATCGACCACACAAATCCCAGAACAAGGAATTGGAAGCGTATGTTTATGTTGTATTTCAGTTTCTCGCTTTTTGGTGAAAGTTGTCACGTTGGAGTGACCTTGGTAACGTGAACGGTTTTAACGATCAACGAGTTTGGATGCAAAGTGGAAAAATTAAAAGGAGGAAAGGCAAGACAAAAGCAAAAAGGCAATTACTTAAATTAAATGTTGAAAGTAAATTGCATTAAGTAAAATTGGACGCAATTGTACATTTTCGCGGGAGTGAACTCGTTTCTCTCTAAGCTTGGTACTTTGAGTGTTTTCCCTTTACAATGTGAAAAAATGCGACCTCTAAAAATGGAAAATACAGTGCCTTATATAGGCCTAGAATGTAACTGTTTGTCTACCCAGATGTCCTTCGAAGCTGACACGTGGCACCCCACTTTCTTTTCAACTTCCCATAGTCTTGGAATTTTCAAACTTTTCCCGCCCAAGCACTTATCCTTGAAGTTGGGACTAGCCCTTCGCCTTATTTTCCTCCGACACCGAGGTTTGTTGCCATCTCTCTGACGCATCTCTCTGCTGGTGTCGAATCGATACCTTGATACGCCTTTTGTGTCGACGTGTCATGGAACTCCTTGTTTTCCACCTTTGGTCAAAATCACCTGTCAACAAATTGCCCCCCCAAAAGGCCAGTTTCGACTGAATACTATGTCGATGGAGAAATCTGGATTTTTTAGTTTCGGTGGGATTTCGACGGCTCTTTCTTTGACACATTTTCCCAACGTTTTGTCTTCTCTCAAAACACCTGGCAAGCGCCGTTTGACACGATGATGGCAATCTCATCCCACGATTTCCAAGAAAAACGCCATGATGGCTAGTCTCGTCTGAGTTATGGGCCTCGAAACCAACTCCCACTTACTTTCAGAAGTTGAAAAGTTTTGATCTTTCGCCTTTTTGCATGCGCCTTATAAATAGACTCTCTCAGGAACACTTACCACTTTCCATAACTTCTTCTTCAAAACCTGTTATTCGCTCTGAGAACTAAACTTTGATTTCTTCTTCCTAAAGCGTTTGTTGCCTCAGAACACCCTTTTCATTTCTTTCCACCTAATGGCTTCATCAAATATTATTACAACTTCCATTCCTCAAACCACTGGTAATAATCCAGTCGCGCACATACTTTCTAGAGCCGGAACACTCCGTCCTCTTCCTCAGCCATCCTCCACTGACGAGACGGTGGTGGCCAACTGGTGCCGCCAAATGGTTATCTGCTTCGCGGTGGAGAACAAGCTTTGTGGTTTCCATGGCCCCCTTCCGGACAACAAACCTAATCCACAAGAACTCCAGAAGTTTTTTCCTTGCTTCGACCAAACGATCCCACCTGCTTTCGAGAAAGGTGGCACCTTAGACCTTAAATACATGGCACCCAAATCTCGAGTTTTCAGATCCATGCCTACGCCAGGAAACAAAGACTACATTGCCTGGCTTGACAGAGTCGAAGGTCAGCGCAAAAGGCAATGGAAAAAATACGGTATTTTCGACGCCATCCAACTCTCCAGAACTGCTCACAGGGTCAACCCTTGTTTGCTGCTTGCGTCGATGTATTTTTGGGAAAGATCGACAAATACGTTCCACCTCCCATGTGGTATGTTCACGCCAACACTTTTTGACGTGGCGGCCATCACTGGCCTTTCGCCAGTAGGCGAGACATTCGAACCGACACTGGAGACGAACAACGCCTTCGACTTCGAGCGTGCTAGCTTCCAAAACTACATCGAAGACCACCATGACAAACGCTCTAAAGAAGTCTCTGATGAGGAGCATATTGCCTTCATGACGCTATGGCTGTCGTACTATATGTTTTTCCCTGGTTCTTTGCAAATAGCCAAAAGTTTCATCAGTCTGGCCATTCAGATCCATGAAGGTCGACAAATATCTCTGGACAAACTTCTGTTGGCCTCCCTCTACCATTCTCTTGGCCTGTCGACTATGAGGCTGAAACTCCTCCACCAAACCACTAAGGCTTTAAACATCTCAGGGCCTATGTGGCTGTTGCAGCATTGGCTCAACGCCACTTTGGAGCATAAATTGGGATATCCAGCCTCTGCGACGATGGAGCGTCTAAACAAAGAATGCTCTGTCGAGGGAATGCGACTTTCCCTGATGACCACCCAAGAGGCTCCAAGACAGGCCCTCTTTACGAGGTATCTCAGTATGTTTGTGGAAACCACCTCTTTCGTCCCTGACATGGCTCCATATGTGGAGCATAAGTTCGGCCCCGACTGGTTCAAAAACCCATTTCCTGGAGTCTCCCCTAAAGCTGCTGCGCAATCAAATTCTATATGGCGGGCGTTTCTTACTCCCACCATGATCTTTTTCCGCATCGAAACCGAAAAGAATGGCTATGGTTTCATGAACTACCAGCCAAATTTAGTGGTCCGACAATTTAGCCTGAGCCAGATATTGCCAAAGTCCTTAGTGAGGCATCCTGATGACATAGTATGGTCCGACCGACGCTTGACTCAAGTAGGTCATAGGGCTTGCATGAGGTTCGTCAGAGCCTCTCAACACCTGGAGCTGCCGGTTTTTGCCTTACAACCTTCCTTTTTCACCACTCAAGAATTTGACGCTTGGTGGTAGGAGTATCAAGCTTAAACCTTCACTCCAAATCTTTTCTTAGAGAACGTGGTTGACGCTTTTGCCTCCATGGCTGGTGGCATCCCTAAATCATCGACTACGGCCCCTGTCATAGATGTTGACCCTGTAGAAGATCCTTCTACAGAGGTAGACCCTTGACTTTTGATTTCGTTTGCCCGTAGGTCTGAACTAAATAGTTTTAGCTTTGTTTTCAGGGACGTAAACGAGAAACGGCTGCTGCGTCGACTTCCACTAGGCCTACCAAAAAACCCAGGACCAACCCTTCACAAGTATATTTCATTTTCTTGTCCTGCGTCCTTGTCTTTTCGTTGTTCTGACATTATTTTTGCACGGGCTTCTAAGAAAGTACCTTCTCCAGAAAGGACTGAGTCTAATGAGAGTACTCACTCTCGAGTCTTCACCGCAGCAGCTCCAGCGTCTCCTCCATCCACCCCTTTGGTGAGGAAGAAAAAGGCTTTAACGCGGAGGACACCTTCAAAAACCGGCGTTTCGACGGTGGCCCTAGTCGTCCCAAGAAATCTCAAAGACGTTTTCGAGCCAATCCCTATTGTCGCTCCTCCCAAGACAATAACTCATCCTACGCAGGTATTTCCACTTTCACTTGTGTCCTAGACGACCTTGGGGCGACGAATCTCACTTACATTTTGCTTTGCAGGAAAATGTGGTTACTTTGACCACTGTTGGTGATAGCCATACTGAATCGGCTGCAGACGCCACTACTGCTGGCGTCGCTATTACGCGAAGTCCTTAGAAAATTGATGAATTCCAGATACTCATGCCAGAGGAAAACTTGGTGGCGAAGACGCCTCCTGCTTCAACTGACAACCTTGAGCATAATGATGTAGCTCCTGGGGCGACTATCAATCCTTCGCCTGCCGTCACCACTACTGAAGTCGGAGAGAACTTCCAACCCCTTGAACATAACCCAGAGAGGGCTTCACCTATTGTCGAGGAATCTGTTACTCCAGACGCACTCTTAGCAGCCAAGGCAACAGATCTAGCAGCGACTCTGAAAGCGCTACACAAACTTCGCCAAGCAGCTGAAGAGATTCAGCCTACCAGTTCGACCATAATCCCAACTCCAGAAGTGGATGGTTCCTTCAATCTCAAACTTCAACAGTTGCGGTCCTATCTTTTTTAGGAACAGTTCCTGGCGGCTGTCGCCGAGGAATCCGCCATAGCCAACGACGTTTTCAAACTTTTGGATGAACTTTCTGAATTCCAGCTCCCTGCCCCCATGGCCACATACCTGATTGAGGCGAAGCCTTCTTCACTCAATTGGCTAAAGATCTTGCTATGAATCATCAGGCCGACGCCCAAATTCGGTTCCGCCACAACAACATAAAACGTGAGTGGCACCTTAGCTCTGTTTGTGAACAAAAACTTGGGGACTATGAAACTAAAAAACAGGAGCACTCCAATAAATGCCAGGCTTTCGACCAACAGATATTTTAATATCAAGCCCAGATAACAGAGCTGACAAAAAAGATTGCTGAGGTCGAACAACAAAAAACCTCCTTAGACTCAGCTGAGCCTCTGCCCTCTCAATAAACCATCGACCACGAGGTAGCTGAAGGACTTGTTCACGTCGAAGCGGCTATGAAGATCAAAGATGCTATTAGCCGCATGCAGAGACGAAAGGTTCTTCTTGAGAGCAAGATTATTCATGAGAAGATCCTCTTTGACGACTTTAAGGCTAGATTTCCTGAGTTTCCTTAGTTTGTATGTCGAGTTAGTGTAACGAACAATATTTTGTAAGCCATCTTTGGCCCCTCAGCCTATTTTGGCCTTAAACTAATGAGAACTATATTTTGATGTGAATCTCTTGTAGCATAGGTCTATATTTTTTCAAATATTTCCCATTCTCTTAAGATTCGTTGGCCTGCTCCCAACTCCTACACTTCGTATGCGTTGTTACTAAACACTCAAGTCACCTGAAATGGTTCCTCCCAGTTGGGTGACTATTTTCCCATCGTTCGGTCTCGTCGATCCATGGGCAACACCGCTTTCCAAACATAGTCATTTGTAGCAAAGGTTTTTTCTTGGACCCTTTTGTTGTATGCCCTGGCGACTCGGGCTTTCTGGCGCAGCAACACATTTAAAGCTACCATTCTTTCCTCGTATAAGTCCACGAGTTCGTCTAGCATCATTTCCCAATATTGTTCCGACGGAATCTTGTATTGACGTTGCACCCTAACCGACTGTAGGCATACTTCTGCTGGTAACACGGCGTCATGCCCAAAGGTTAAACGAAAGGGAGTCGAATTGGTCGACTCCTTAGGCGATGTCTGACAAGCCCACAACACTTGACTCAATGTCTTATGCCAATTCTTTGGCTTTTGCGCGATGTGCTTCTTGATTAGCCAAATTATTACCTTGTTAGCTGCTTCGACCTGACCGTTCGCCTGCGCATAGTACGACATCAACGTAACTAACTTAAAACCTGTATCTGCTGCGAACTCTTGCATTTTCTGACCCACAAACACGGAGCCTTGATCTGTGGTGGTGGTCTCAGGTATCCCGAATCTATACAAGATATGATTCTGGATGAAATCTATCACGATTTCTTGATCCACCTTCGCCAGAGGCACAACCTCTATCCACTTTGTGAAGTAGTCTATTCCTACGAGGATGAACCTTTGCTGCTTTGACGAAGCTGGCCGAATTTCTCCTATTACATCCAAAGCCCAACCTCGAAATAGCCATGTCTTGACTATAACGTGCAACTTACTGGCAGGTATGTGCTGAATATTTGCGTGTCTCTGGCAATCCTAGCATCCTTTCGCGAACTCTATGCAATCCTTGAGCATGCTGGGCCAATAGACACCCTATCGGAACAGAAGCCATTTCATTTTGTGGCCAGCTTGGTGCGCCCTACAAGTCCCACTATGAACCTCAGAAATTTCCAAATAGGCATCGATATCCCCCAAGCATTTGAGCAATACCCCCTTCAGAGTCTTCTTAAATAACTCATTGCCTATACAGACATAGCTCATTGCCCTGTACTTAGTCTTCCTATCAGTGCTGCTTGACGGGTTTTCCAAATACTCCATAATTGGTCTTCGCCAATATGTTGGCGACACATTGTTGACAAACACCTCATACCCTTCTAGCTCTTCGAGTGCTTGTACACTGACCCGCTCGATGGTGACTGTAAGTTCGACACCATCTTCGCCCTAGTTTCGATAAAATCCCTGAGCTTACCCTCCGACACTTTGTAACCAGAGGCGATTTGTGCCAATTCATTAGCTTTATGGTTTTCTACCCTTGGCACATGCGAGATGTTGACAATTTTGAAATGCTCTAACAAACGCTTCGCCAACGAGAAGTAACTCAAAAGATGCTCTTTCACGCGCTTGTACTCCCCGGTGATTTGTTTTATTACCAATTCTGAGTCGCCTCTTATCTCGACCTCTTCGGCCCCCAAGTCTTTGAGTATCTTAAGACCAGTGATTAGGGCTTCGTACTCTACCTCATTATTTGAGCATTTGCCATCAACTTTGCATTTAAAGGTAGTCGGGATACCTTGTGGGGATATTATTAAGATTCCAACACCTGCCCCGTTTTTATGGCTTGACCCATCAAAGTACAATTTCCACGGGGCGACGTCGATTCTATGTATTGACGTTTCGACTACAGCGTGGTCGACAATGAAGTCTGCCACTATTTGACCCTTCATCGCCCTCAAAGGGACGTATGTCAGGGAGAACTCAGTTAACACTAGTGCCTATTTCCCAATTCGACTATGTAAAATAGGTTTGGACAACATATGCTTAATAACATCAAAATGCGACGAAACATAAACATTAACTGGTTTAATATATTGCTTTAATTTCATACATGAGAAGTACAAGCATAGGCACAGCTTTTCAATCATAGTGTACCTAGTTTCAGCATCTATCAATATCCTACTAAAGTAATAGATGGGTCTTTCGATGCCACCATCATCCTCTTGTGCTAATATACTGCCTATGGTCGTATCTTCCGCTGCAATGTACAACTTCATGCTTTTATTTATACTAGGTGATAATAGGATTGGAGGCTTCGTAAGGTATTCCTTAATTGCGTCGAAAGCCTCTTGTTGCTCCTGTCCCCAACGGAACTCACTTTCCTTCTTGGTCTTGAGCAGTGGTGAAAACACTTTCGTCTTGCCACTTAGGTTCGAGATGAACCTCCTCAAGAAATTTATCTTCCCCAACAAAGACTGGAACTGTTTCTTTGTCGTCGGAGGCTTGAGATCTAAGATTGCCTTCGTTTTGTTCTGGTTGATCTCGATGCCCCGCTTGTGGACTTTGAATCCCAGGAAGTCCCCTGCATGAACACCAAAGGCACATTTTAGTGGATTCATTTTTAATCCATATTTTCTCATTTGCTCAAATGAGCGTCGAAGGTGGTCGAGATGACCATCTTCTGATGACGATTTTATGACTATGTCATCGATGTATACCTGTATAAAATTCTCAATAAAATCATGGAATATAGCATTCATAGCCCTTTGGTAGGTTGCTCCAGCATTTTTCAGCCCAAAAGGCATCACAACCCATTCATATGTCCCCAAAGCTCCAGGGCATCGAAATGCGGTTTTGGGGACATCCTCTTCGGCTATGAGAATTTGATTGTAATCGGAATAGCCGTCGAGCATGCTCAAATACTCGAATCCCGCGGCTGAGTCAACCAAAATCTCTGCCACATGCATCGAATATTCGTCTTTAGGGGTAGCGTTGTTCAAATCCCTAAAGTCGATGCAAACTCGAAGGGTCCCATTTTTCTTAATAACAGGTACTATGTTTGCTATCCTTTCGACATACCTTGCAGTTCTGATGAACCGACTTTTGAGTAGTGTTTCAATTTCCTGTTTGATCTTCGACGTGACTTCCGGGGAGAAACGTCAAGGGTGTTGCTTTACTGGCCTCTTGCCTGGCTGGATTGGAAGCCGATGCTCAACTACACTCCGACTCAAACCAGGCATTTCGCCATAATCCCAGGCAAAACAGTCCTTGTATTCTTTCAACACTTTAACTAGCTTGGCCTTCATTTCATCCCCTAAGTTGACTTCCTCAAGCGGGTCCTGCGCTTGCATTTTTTGCAGCTCATGATCTGGGCCTTTTTCAAACCCTAAAGGCTCATCATCGCAAATACCATCAAGCCTCTGATTTTCTACAGCTTCCCTTTGGCCTTGTTGGCCATTTTCATTTTTGTCACGGTCGGCTCCCTTAACTAATTGGAGAGTTTCATCTTTTTCGAGTGCCGACATCTTTCTGTTTTCAGCCAGATAGGCCGAAATCCGAGTCATGCTTTCTAACTCAGCAGTCATTTTCACCAGTTATGGGCCACCCTGTTGGTGGCATTTCCATTGGCTCCATGTCTTCGTCGGCAGCATCCCAGATGAACCCATAGTCGGGGTCCAGGTTCAGGATGCGACCTGTGTCGACAGAGGTGTAAGAACCTGACCCGTCATCACAAGGAGCCATATTTGCTAAGTGTTGGTCAAAAGACTTCTTGTTACCCTTGGCTTCGTCGACTTTGTAGTAGCTTTGATTTGCCTCAATGTTTTTGACGATGCCATCCTTTCTCCAAATGGTCAATCTCTAGTGCATTGTCGACGGCACTGCCCCAATTCCATGGATCCACTCCCGTCCCAACAACAGATTGAAATTTGCTTTTGACTTGATGACCATGAAAAGTGTCAGCCTGTTGGTTGTACCCACTGCCAAGTCCACTTGGACAACCCCTAGGATGTTACTGGTCTTGCCTTCATTGTTGGACAAAACCATGTTGTGCTGTCAGAGGTCAGCCTCCATTTTTCCAATTTTCTTAAACAGATTGTGAGGTATCAGATTCACAGTTGCTCCACCATCCACAAACACCTTTTTAACAGACACCCCATCAATTTTTGCCTTTATGAATAACGGCTTCAAATGGTACATTATCCCAGGGCTAGGACGTTCAAACATAGCCGTTTGTTCTTCAACCACACCACTGTTCATCACATAATAACATAGCGGCTTGTCATCCGCATTTTCACCAGAGATGAAATCTTCTTCAGTCTCAGAGATTTCAGATACCACGTCATACTCAGCTGGTAGGACCGACATGATACAACAATTCAGCACAAAATCTTCGCCATAGGTGTCATCGTTGGTGTCGTCGTACATGTCTTCGTCAAAATCTCCCTCAGGTGATGGATCATACTCGTCATCCGACTGAGGAGAATATTTTGGCTCTTCTTCATCCAACTGGGGAGTATACTCTGGCTCTTTCTTGCTTTCCACCAGCGAAGTACACTTTGAACTCTAGGTCGACACTACTTCTTTCTCTCCTGATGCGTCCACCATTACTGCCATGGTCTGGTTTGTCACCACTTTGTCCTTTTCTACCCATCTTCCTCTTGGGTATTGTCGCTTTTGTCCAGACGTTCTGACAGGCTTTACTCTTAAAGTCGCAGTACTTCTTTCTTGCTTGCCTCATACCTCTCAGCAGCTTTCTCATCGAACACAGCGTTGCACCTGGGGCATAGCGCGACCTTCGACCCGCTTATCCTGCACTTTTCCTGAAAATCATCCAAACTTTCGCCAGCCTGGGGGTACACTGCTTCAAGTTTGTCCTCAGCTTTCTTGTCGGAACCTTCAGTAGCTTCGACCATCATGCATTCTACCACTTCAGCCATTGGTGGCTTGTCGAGACCCTCAACAGCTTCGACCATCATACATTCGTACACCTCTGAGTACAAAGCCTCTTCAACCTTCAGTGGATCGGTGTCAACCTGCATCTTTGGCTTCTCGCCAAATTGGAGTCGACCCTCCTTCAAAGCCTTCTGCACCAAATCCCTGAAAAGAACACATTGAGTTGTTTTATGACCAATGAAATTATGAAACTTACAAAATCCCCTCTTTTTCTTTTGTTCTAGAGGGGGGTCTTTTAAACCAGGCGGAATAATTATTTGACCATCTTTAACCAGTAAATCAAATATTTCATCACATTTGGACACATCAAAAGTATAAGTTTTGTCGACGTATTTATCTGTTTTGCCAGTTTCGGCGGGATTTTTCCCGTTCGATGGTTTCAACAACTTGCAGGTGTAGGGAGATCCTGGCTTAAGCTAAGCCACGTGGATCTCACTTTCATCGACGAACTCATCATCTTCAGACGAATACTCATCAGCTGCCACATAAGACACTTTTTCTTTTTTACGATATCTGTTTGACTGGGTTTTCTCAGCTTTTAGCCGTTCGACCTGGCGAACCCGGTCAGCCAATTGTGCCATATCCCTAAGATATTGCGTATATAACTTCTTTCTGATCAAATAATCTAGCCCACCCGCGGCCATTTTGACTAATTCGTGCTCAGGGACTTGGGTAAAGCATTGTGCTTTCGAAAGTCTAAACCTATTCAAGTACTGGTCTACTGACTCTGCGGCCTTGTGTCTGACGCTTGTCAACTCTTTTAGACTTATTTTCGACTGTCCCATATAGAACTGTTTGTGAAACAGTCTCTCCAATTGCGCCCATGTGTGGATGGACTGAGGGGGCAATGTGGTAAACCACGTAAATGCATTTTTAGTGAGGGAACTTGGGAAATATTTCATTTTCAAGTCCTCATTATTCGCTACGTCGCCTGCTTCGGTTTGATACCTCGCGACGTGTTCGACAATGAATTCTTCTGTCTCCCCAGCGAACTTGGTGAATTTTGGCACTTTCCACCCCCTGGGTAACTTTGTTTGTAATACGAAGTCTGGTAATGGGGATGTGTATGTTGGCCGTCGAAGGCCTGGGTTTGTCCCATTACGAACCATGATACGTTCAACCACGGCCTCCAAGTTATATTCTCCAGCCAAGGCGTCCTGTCGAACCTGTTGGACAACAAAATCCGGATCTTGGTTCCTATGGACAATCACGGGAGGCCTTTGAACCCTCCTAGGAATCTTTTCAAACTCACGGGGTTGTTCTATAGTTTCGTCGAAGACTTCATCCTGACGAAGGGGCGTCTCCGGTCGAGGCGGTGGGGTCTGTCGACCCTGAGCCCTAGGAGCGCCTAAGAAGTCACCGATCTGTGTCATTTGAGTCGCCAGTTGTTGGTAACTCTGTGTTGACTCTTGTATCAGTGGTCTCAATATCGTACCCATCTGTTGAGTCAACATGTGGACCATCTCATGATTACTCTCATCCATCTGTTGCCTCATGACCGCGATGGAACTAGAGGTAAAGGTCGGTATGGATTGAGAGAAAATATTAAAACCTGGGGGTCGAACCATCTGGTTAGACATGTGTCCTGCCCCCAGATAGGGTGAAAACGTTGGGGACGAACTTTCCCTGAACAGATGGCCGCTAGAGTGCAAACTCGACATGAACTCCGTCGGCATCCCATACGATCGGGGTATAGACATGGTGACACTAGGCATATATTTCCCTGGAGTCCCTGCCATTGTTGATTTAGGGTCATTTCGACGCGGCGTTGTGGTTGGTCCACTAGGAGTGGTCGAAACCGCTGACACGGTACCGGAGCCAACATCAGTTATTTATGTTCCCACTGTACTTTCCGTCGGAGACAGTTAGTCGTTTGAATGTGGTATTACCATCTTACCACTATGCAAAAACATATACTCAATTCACACGGGACCCACCGGGTGTGCCACTTTGTTCGCCGGCGCGAACAACCGCTGGCTTTCTGTCGCTGGTTTGCTCGCGGGATCGACCACACAAATCCCAGAACAAGGAATTGGAAGCGTATGTTTATGTTGTATTTCAGTTTCTCACTTTTTGGTGAAAGTTGTCACGTTGGAGTGACCTTGGTAACGTGAACGGTTTTAACGATCAACGAGTTTGCATGCAAAGTGGAAAAGTTAAAGGGAGGAAAGGCAAGACAAAAGCAAAAAGGCAATTACTTAAATAAAATCCTGAAAGTAAATTGCATTAAGTAAAATTGGACGCAATTGTACATTTTCGTGGGAGTGAACTCGTTTCTCTCTAAGCTTGGTACTTTTAATGTTTTCCCTTTACAATGTGAAAAAATGCGACCTCTAAAAATGGAAAATACAGTGCCTTATATAGACCTAGAATGTAACTGTTTGTTTACCCAGATGTCCTTCGAAGCTGACACGTGGCACCCCACTTTCTTTTCAACTTCCCATAGTCTTGGAATTTTCAAACTTTTCCCGCCCAAGCACTTATCCTTGAAGTTGGGACTGGCCCTTCGCCTTATTCTCCTCTGACACCGAGGTTTGTTGCCATCTCTCCGATGTATCTCTCTGCTGGTGTCGAATCGATACCTTGATACGCCTTTTGTGTCGACGCGTCATGGGACTCCTTGTTTTCCACCTTTGGTCGAAATCACCTGTCAACAGTTGTTACAGACATGGACGGGTTGAATCCGGATTTAGGATGAAAATCTATTAGGTTCTAGATTCTAGAGATAGATTTAGGCTTAATATTCACTTGGGTATCAGAACTTAATGCTTCCGTGTTGTTTGTGTTGCGTTTAGAGATCGCCGATGCGAGTAATATGGTCGTTGTCTCACTCTGTATTAGAGATAACCTCTGTGTGAGAGATACGTGATAATGTTGACGAGTGATTTAGGTTGCGTACAACTGGGTAGTAAGTTTAAGTATTTGATAGGGTAGATTGAATGCAAACCCCGAGAGTTCTCTACTCTCCAAAGAATGAATTCTTTTTCTGTCATAAGTTTTATTTCCCGCATTTAATTTAAACCCATTTTAAATCCAAACTCAATAACATTTAAATTGTCGGACGACAGTTCAATAACACTAATCTCTGTGGACACAATAATTTCCCGGATAAATACTTCCAAAAACTTTTGTTGCTTGCTGCTTTACCGCACCAACACCTATCTAGAAGCATCTTCTCATACACATATTTATAATTAACATTGGTTAAAAGTTCCTTGAGAGACTAAGGTATAGTCTGAATTCTCAAGAAGACAATGGACGTTATGCATTATGGTTTGCAACAAGGACGGTTAGTCTAAGTTGTGTTTTGCAAAAAGGTCGGTTAGACTTGTTATAACTTGTGTAATCTTTCAAGATTATTGAATTAAGTCCTTTTTGAAGGCGAAATCACCTTGGCGGGTGGACTGGAGTTACTTTGTTAACAGTAAACCAGGATAAAAATAATGGTGTTCTATTTATCTTTATTCTGGTTAACTATGTTGTTTGAAGTTGGAGAAGGAAATCAAATTTGGTGAAACCCAATTCAAAACCTTCTTTCTTGTGTTTCTCGGCCCTTCAATTGGTATTAGAGCCTGGTTCTGGTATTGATAGTTATCAAACACTTAACCGTGTCAGATAAAGATTCAAATGAGCTTTGAGAAGCACTTTGATGATTGATCTACACCTCATACCGTTTCAGTCTCAAATACTAGAAACATCTGCATTGTCGTTTCATCCATCGTTGATGGTGAAAATGTTGAGTACTGGAAAGATAAACTAGAAAGGTTCTCTCTAGGGTTTGTTACTAATCCTTGGAGTTAGAAGTTGATGACTACATATCCTTCTATGATGACGCTGGCGAAAAGATTGAAAGTAATTTTGAATGATCAGTTGGAAAAGGATGACAAGAATAATCAGAAAGCAAGATTCCTTGTTTACTGAAAGTAAATTCTTACTGAGTATGAGATGTTTTTCAAATAAAGACTGCTAAGTCTACATTTTACTTTCTCAGAATGACTCATTAAGAACTCTTTTAAGTCAAGGAAACAAATGCTCGTGTTTTGATTCAGAAGCATGGATACTTCAAGATGAAGGATGTTGAAGACGGTTGAAATCTTGTTATCAAGTTTGCAAACCATGGTTGTAGGAATTAGAGTTCTGAACATAAGTTCTTTCTTCGTCAGATCTCTTGAATAAGACTATTAGAAGCTTGCCATCCAAATGGAAGCTTATGGTAATCACATGAGCGTGCAGAAGATCTACAACAATGCTTCTCTAGAAGAACTGGTGAGTTCGTTTTGATAAGTCATAAAAATTAAGCTAAAACAGTATAACTCAGATCAGAGGAAATCCGTTATGATTAAATTTATCAGAAGATCAGAAGAAGACCAGAAGTTCATCAGCTAAAGAGATCTAGGATCCTGAAGAAGATGAGATAGAGTGTCACTTCTGTCCAGAAGGACTAATCATCTTTAGAAGAAGAATCATTGCAACAGATTCAAAGGAACTAGTTGTTCTGCTAGTTGTTTCGAGTTTACCTTAAGCCAAGTAAAAAAGATTTGATAAGCAAGAAGAAAAGGCTGAAGGTAACACCGGATGATTCTGAGTTCTCATAAGATGATGAATATGAAGAACAAGCTAACTTAGCACTGTTGGCTAGCGTTAGAATATCTGATAAAGAAGATCCCTCCAGAAGATGAAGTAGTTTCTGATTCAGCAGAAACTATCTCTGCTGTAGGAGTTCTCAGTAGTGCAGTTGAAGCACATGCCCTATTATTAGGATTCTGACTGTTTGCACATAATGAAGGCACCTGCTTCAAATCCTGGAAGCTTCGCAGGATTCAGAAGTAATTAGAAGGGAAGATCATACAGTTGTCAGAAGTATGGACATGCTTCATCCAATGAGGAGAAGAAGAACAACATACATAAAATCAGATTTTTTGAGTATTGTCGTATGTGTGTAAATAAAAAAAATGTATCTGGCATAAACGATTAAGTCATGTTATCTTGAGAAAAGAATCTCAGCTGAAGAAGATTAATTTGTCAAATGCCTTCCACAGTTTCTTTTCAGAAGGATTTTGTGAAGCATGTCGAAAGGGCAAGTCTTCGACTTTACTGCGTCTATCATTAAGACTATTAAGTTTACAACAGATGGATATGGGTAAAGGCTCTTAACACAACGATGAATCTCTCTGTATTCTCTACCTTCTGTACTTAAAGTGCATATATGGAAGTCTGAGATTATTCAAAATCAAAAATAATCTTGGTCAACAGTCTGAAAATAAATAGCTTGAGAAGCTATTTGATGAGAATGAGATCTTCATGTCCTAGTTCTTCACAACTAGATACATATGTAAAAGGAATAACAGGATCTTGAAAAAAATGGCTAGATATGAGACTATCATGACAAAGCATTTCTAAGGAGTTGTAGCATGTTATTCAGAACTGAATTCTTTTCAAATCTATTCTGATGGATCATGATTAGAATGCTCAAAAGGCTACAAAGTACTTGGCCTTGAAGTATTTCTGCCGGTGATTCAAATCAATGTCAGACTTAATTGAATTGGTGTAAGCTTCTGTAATGTTGAAATGATTCCTAAATTGTGATAACCTGAGTTTTCTTTCTCTGTGTTTTGGTCTTGGTCTGTGTTATTACTACAATTGTGCTAACTTTGCTGCTATTATCTCTATTTGTATATAACAAATTGATCTGCTCCAAGTCATATTCTACTGCTATGGTTGAGGAGAAAAGACCCCCACACATAAGAAAAAAATGGCCTAGTCACAATCTTGCAAACCTCAAAGGGGTCCCCACACATGGACATTTTTTTGTGATTTTTGTTGGGTTTTAATGTATAAATAATGTATTTAACATTGATGTAAGAAATAAATGAGAAAATTTTATTTTATAAAACAAAATTGTATAACAAATCTTAATATAAAATAAAATCATGATGTAGGTGAGAAGATTTAGATCTTGATTGGCCAAAGTTTATCATTCATCTGTAACCATCCATTTATGTTTTATTCATCTACATCTCATTATCTGAACTGATTCCTTATGACCGTTTCATCTGGTCATAAAAGTTTTATTTTCATGCATAGGTTGAAATTCATGCAACTTGGTCTATGTTTATAAGTTCAGTTTATACATTCTTATCAGACATCATTAAAGTCATTAGGGTTATAATTTTGGATAGTTCATGATCTTCTGGTTGACTAAAGTCTTGATTTCCAATCATAATTACTTGTAAATTTGTGATTCGCTCATGCATGCATCTATCATATACCATGTTATTCATACATTTTTTTTCCATACATTTCTTCTATTATGCACTACATGTCCATAATTGGCACTTGTTACATTACATGGAATGTTTTGAATGTGTAAAGATTTGGCTTGGATTTCATTAAGGTTTAGTTTTAATTAATAAAAAGCTATGTCTTTGTTTTCCATTTCAAAAGATAAATTAAGCCTCAATTGGATTTGTCTTTGATAATTCTTGTTGCTAAGTTCTAACTTGTTTGAGAATTAAAAAATAGTTTGAGTTGTTTTACAAGTGATAAACTTAGGCCAATCAAGAATTAAGTCAAGATTTAAAACTTCTCACCTACATCATGATTTTATTTTACATTAAGATTTGTTTTACCATTTTGATTTATATAATAAAATGTTCTCATTTATTTCTTACAACAAAAGTAAATACATTATTTTTACATTAAAACCCAAATTTTTTGGCTTTTTCTCTTTTACCAATGTGTCATCACATCAATGTTTTTTTTTCAAAATCTTATTTTTCTTCTTTTTCCCCAAGAGATACATTTCTACATTCCTCAAAATCTTCTTTTCCTTTCTATCTCCCACTGTGCTACCCACTTCATCTCCTTCTTCCTATTTTCTTTCTTCTACTTCTTCCTCTTCTCTCTTCATCTTCTTCTTATGTTAATTTTTATTCTTTCTTTCAAAATGGTTTAGAAAAATGGTTTATGAAAAAATGGTTTATAAATAATTTGATTATCCATTCTTCTCCTTCTTTCTATTATTTCAAAAATGGTTTTAAAAAATGGTTTATGACTAATCTAATAGATGAGATAACTAAGTTCAAGAAGGTGTCAATGAATGAGTTTGAGATGTCTGATCTAGGAAATATGAATTAGGTGGGGCAAAATTTGTTGTATGATACTTCCTAACGCATTCGGTCTCACATCATTACGAGTTACGAAACTCATTAACCGATCATTTTACCACAATCGAGATTCTAGGTCAAAACACATGAAAACTCATGTAATTTGACCGATTAATGTTAATTTAATACATACACATCATGGTACAAGTTATAGTACATCCAAGGTGGCTTAGAAACATGAAACAAATGGTTAGGCAAAACAATGAGGTACCAATCAGTTGAGTTAGGAGTCAATCGATTGCACAGAGCTTTTGTTAAGCATTTTAACCATTTTTCCAGGACCAATCGATTTGGGTATGCAACCAATCGATTGGTGTAGTGAAAAATCACCTTTTTCTCTTTTTAAAGAAGACCAATTGATTGCTTGACAGAACTACCCAGAAACAATTTATTGGTTCACCATTTTCTTCACAAGTTCATCTTCTAAACACTTCTTCTTCCAATTTCAATCATGTTAAACCATTCCAAAACATAATTTAACATTAGTTCATGTGCAATCAACAAGAATACTTCAAGAATAAACCAAACACAACATTATGGTCTCAACACAACAACACCAACATAATATCACAAATCATTATGTAACAACAACCAAACATACTTCTTGATTCCAAACACAAACACACAAACATGGTAAGGTTTTATTTCAAAAACTTGTAACCTTCATGAATTCAACACAAACTCTAACTTCATATGTTATGGATTCATCTGTAACCATCCATTTTCTTGGGATTGAGGTTTTGTACTCTGATAAGGGTATAGTTTTGCATCAGCTAAAGTATGAACATGAGCTTCTAAAGAGATTTTAGCTAATAAATTGCAATTCTGCAACCACACCTGCTGAAACAAATCACAAGCTGAATTCTAATGTTGAGGGTGATGATGTAGATGCTACAATTTTGAATAGTTGGTGGGTTCATTGAGGCATCTCTGTAATACCAAACTTGACATATGTTATGAAATTGGAATGATGAGTAGGACTATGAACAAACCAAAGTGGTCACATTACCAAGCTATTATCAGGATACTGAGGTATATATAATGGGGACTCTAAAGTATGGAGATTTGTTTCTTTCTAGTGTTAAATCTGATTCATAGTTGATATGTTATTCAGACTCTGTTTGGTATGGAGACAGAGTTGACAGAAGAAGTACTTCTGGATATTTCTTCAAGTATCTGGGAGGTCCTATTTCTTGGTGCTCCAAGAAGCAACCGGTGATTGCATTGTCAACCTATGAAGCTGAGTACATTGCAGGTGCTTTGTCTGCGTGTTAAGTTGCTTGTATTCTGAACTTATTGTAAGATCTTAAGATAAAGAGAAAGCATGTGAGGTTGATGATTAATAATAAATAAGCTATAAGTTTTCCAAGAATCCAGTGTTGCATGGAAGGAGCAAGCACATTGATACGAAGTTTCATTTCATGCGCAGTCAGGTTTAGAATTGAGTGTTTGAAGATGTTCACTATAGCACTCAGAAGCAACTTCTAGATGTGATAACTAAGGCAATCAAAATTTAACACTTCATAAATTTGAGGAATGAAATTGGTGTTGTTGATTTTTAATCTTGAATATAAATTAAGGGAAGATGTTAGATGTAATTCAAATTCAAGTAGTTAATTGCATTTCATTTAAGTGTCATTTGAGTTTAGATTTCATTTGAGTTTCATCTCAGATTTAGAATTTGTATATAAACTGAATTTACATTCACTTGAAATTAGAACTCATTTGTAACAAATTCTAAAAGGTTAGTTACAACATAAATGGAAATTAAAAAAATAAGAATTAAAAATGTTAAAATGATATTTATTTCAAAGTAAATGGAATATATTTATAATTATTAAAATTAAAAAATAGTCACAAATATAAACTACTTCTTTTTCATGACATGTCAATCAGCATAACTGTTGTTAGTGCGTGAGGCACTTTTAGTGAGGAGAGAAAGAGAGAGAATAAGGAAATAAGGATTTGTACTTATTGAATTGTGTAAATAATGATACAAGCTAGGTCTAGTTATATACAACCCTAATTGGGCTTGGGCTAATACAACTTGGATTATATCTAAATATTAAATCTAATCAAATCTAATCATATCTTATCAAATCTAATTTAATATTTCAACACACCCCCATAATCCAAGTTGTCGAACCTATGCTTGTCATAGTCGATCTGAACTATTCCTAATTTCTTTCTCAAATTTAGGAATCTGACAATCTTTAATCCTTTGGTGAAAATGTCGGCCAACTGTGCTTCACTTGAGCAATGCCTAACTTCAAGTTCACCTCGATTTACCTTTTCCCTCAAGAAGTGAAATTTGGCTTCGATAGGCTTACTCCTTCCATGCAGAACTGGATTCTTCGCCATTTTTATAGATGACTTGTTGTCGATTTGCAACACAAGAGGTTTCATCACTTCGACATCCATTTCTTCAAGTACTGATCTGATCCAAATTGCTTGACATGCAACATAGGATCTTGCTATATATTCAGCTTCACACGATGACAATGCCACCACAGGTTGCTTCTTCGAACACCATAAGATTGGGGCACCAAATACTTGAAAGAAATAGCCAGTTGTACTTCTTCGATCTTCCTTATCTCCACACCAATCAGCATCTGAAAAGCAATTAACTATTGCTCATTTGCCTTCAGAATCTTGTCGAAATAGAATTCCAAAATCTGTTGTTCCTTTTAAGTATCTTAGAATTCTTCTTGCAGCTTTTATGTGTGACACTCTTGGTTCTCTCATGAATCTGCTCACTAATCCGACTGCGAAACCTATATTAGGTCGACTATTGCACACATATCTCAGAGATCCAATTATTTGTTTGAAAAAAGTTACATCAACTTTGTCTTCCTCTCCATGCTTCTCCAACTTCAAGTTTGGTTCGACGGGTGAGGATGCAGGATTCGAATCATCCATTCTGAATCTCTTGAGTATATCTTTGACATACTTCCTTTGATGTAGCACCATACCTTGCTTCGGCATATGAAATTCCATGCTTAGGAAAGAAGACAATTTTCCCAGATCCGACATTTCAAATTCCTTCTTCATCAGCTCTTTGAACTTCGACAAGTTCTTCAGGCTATTTCTAGTTACTAACTGTTCTGGACTGAGCCGAGGCTGCCCAACAGTCGAGCAGGCCCAACCCATATAGCATGGGGAGGCCCAATAAGACCCCTCCGCGGGGCACTTGACTGCTGCAAGCATACCAACGTTTCCCCCGAACACTTTACAGTGTCGGGCACTTGGACCAACAGAGCAGGAGGACCTCGCACCCCGGCGGATAGGTACATCCCCGACATACCAGCTTCTCCCCCGCGAGAATACCGCACATCACTCCTCGACAGACATGGCTCCTCCCCGCGAGGCCATGTCCGTCGTATGGCTTGACGGGTCCTCGACACAGAAGGCTCCTCCCCAACGAGGAGTGTCTAACGGTCCGTACCACGTAGACACGTTCCAAGTAACCACTCCACTCCCGAAGGATTCGGTCTGCCCTAGTCCCGGAAATCTAGGAGCGGTTACCCCAGGGCGAAGACCACGTGCTGGTCTTCACTACGCCACGTAAGCCCTGGCAGTTACTTGGATTGGGCCTGACAATCCAGCCCAGTGCAAGTAACCGTTGGCCCCGCGCTGGGGGCTCTCTATAAATACCCTCTAACTTGAGAGGGTCAGGTTAAGTCACTTTTCTTACTCACCTCTGTACTTGCTTTTCTCTGAACCACCTTACTTGAGCGTCGGAGTGCCTTGCAGGTACACCCCCTCACCCCCCGCCGTCCTTCAACCTCACCGGAGCCGGAGTTCGACGGACGTCGTTGGCCACCAGTAACTGTCTGATCCAGGTACGATCAGTGCCGCCGTCTGTGGGAAATTTATAAGCTTCCCCGTTTTCTCCTCGATAAACCAAAGCTTCCTCTATTCATCACCAACATGGCTAATCCGACCGTCAACCAGGCTCTGGACACCGTGCTCGCGCAACTGGAGAACGGGAGCCACCGTGAGGACGCCGTCATCCTCCACGGCGGCGAAGGCGACATAAGAGACGGACAGACCGCCTCCCCGGACTCCCAGGATGCGACCAACCGCGTCGTCCGCATGGACGACCATCAAACCACTCTCCAGCCAGTTGCTCCGCCGCCCAACGCGGACCCAAGCACCGTGGCCCTGTTTGCATTGATCAACCAGACCAATCAGCTGATCGCGCAGCAGAACACCAGAATCGATGCCTTGGAGCAAGGACGGGCGCAACGATCTTCCCCGCGAAGACATCGTCGTCCCCCGTCACCTCACCGCTCTCTTTCCCCGCGAAGGACCCCTTCCGAAGATTCCCAGACCCCGTCGCCCGTACGCCATGGTCGACGGCCGCGTCTCGAGCATCCCCAGCCGACGATCACCCAGAAGCGCCCTCGTTCCCCGCTTCGGAAGGAACCCAGGGCCTCCACCATCTCCAAGAAGTCCAAGCAGACTGAAGAGAGACCAAAGAACCGTTCGAGGAACTCCCCTCCACGGCACCATGGATCACCTTCGAGATCCCCGGCTGGTAGCGACGACGAGGACCAAAGGACCCCCTTGTCGTGGGAAATCATGGACGCCCCAATCCCTCCAGGCATGGAGAAACCACCACCATTAGGGACCTACGACGGACTGACCGACCCCGACGATCACGTGGAGAGTTTTGAATCGATGCTCGACTTTCGAAATGTCAGGGGAGCCATCAGGTGCAGGCTATTCCCCACCACCTTGCGGAAGGGAGCCATGACATGGTACAAGGGTCTGGAACCTGGTTCGATCATGTCATGGAAACAACTGAAGCAACACTTCACCAAACACTTCACCGCGTCTCGTCGACACCCGAAGACAGAGGCTGCCCTAGAAAAGATCTTCCAAGGGAGGAACGAATCCCTTCGAAATTACATTGAGAGGTTTAACAAGGAAGCCGTCGAGGTCCATACGACCGACGACATGAAGAAATACTTAATTATTCACGGACTACGCGCCGGGTCGGACTTTGCCAAATCCATTGGCCTCCGAAGAACCCGGCGTCTCGAGGACCTTCTCGCCCGAGCCCAGAAGTACATCGAACTCGAAGAGACGGAAGCAGCCCAGATCGCTCTTGAGACGAGACGTAGGGAAGGCCCCCGCAGCCACAAAGACGATGACACTTCTCCCCGATGGGGAGGAGAAAAGAAGAAAGAAAACCGCAATCGAGATCCCAGGGAACAGCGCGGGCCAGCTGGCCGATTCACGGAGTACACGCCGCTCAACACTTCCCGGTCTCGGATCCTCTCAGACTGCCAGAATTCCGAGTTTTACGAAAGGAGGAGTTCGCTTCCCGAAGCCCGCGGCTCCCAAACCAAACGTTGACAAATCTAAGTACTGCAGGTTCCACCGAAGCCACGGGCACGTGACCGAAGATTGCATCCACCTCAAGGATGCCATTGAGATTCTCATCAAAGAAGGGCACTTGAAGAAGTATGCCCAACAGAACGACCCTCCTCGTCCCAGCTCAAAGGAAGCACATAACGTCGAGGAGGCAACACCTCCTCCTGTCGACAGCCAGCTTCAGGTCGCCCTCAGCGTCACTCGACCCGAGGACTTCTTCGTCCCCCCAATCGTCGAGGGCGAAGAGGCAATCCGCAACATGTGGGCGACTTTCCCCGACAAGGGCCCCGTCACGGCCCGCAGTACTTGGGAAGGCTTCCCCAAAGCAATGGTTATCTCCGGAGGCGATCCCAGGAAAATATCGGTTGGGTCGATCAAACGGAAGTTTGACGAACTGGAATCCGCGACATCGTTGAAGGCGACCACCCTCGAGAAAGTGCGGGGAAACTCCAATCCCATCACCTTCTACCTCGAGGAACTCCCCGGGGGAGCACCAAACGCCACTATTCCCCTCCTGGTGGTTGAATGCCCATCCCTTTACAACTGCATCCTCGGAAGGACCACCCTTGCTGAACTCACGGCGGTCCCGTCGACGATCCACCTCAAAATGAAGTACTACACGAGGAGGGGACGAGTAGTGACGATGCACGGGGACATCGACGCGGCCAGAAGATGCTTCGACGCCGCCGTCAAGGGCCTAAGTTCCATTGGTCCCAAACCTAAGGCCGTGGCCAAACCACCCCCGGACGTCGGACAGGTACCTCTCCCGCGCGTCAACGCGGTCGACCTCGACAGCAGGTTCTTCGGCGAGCCCGATGAAGACAGAGTCGAAGACCCCGACCACCAGGCGGAAAACAACGGGCAGCCTCTCCACCCAGCGCGCCCCATCCCAGATGGAGATTTCGAGCTCGTGGCCCTCGGAGATGACCCAGATCGCAACGTGAAGATCGGCACCGGGATCCCCGACCTAGCCAAAGAGCAGCTGAAAGCATGTCTGAGGGAGAACGCTGACCTCTTCGCGTGGAGCGCATCCGAGATGCCTGGCCTCGACCCCGAGGTGGCTTGCCATCAGCTCGCAGTAGATCCGGCCGCTAGGGCCATAGCACAACGTAGGCGTAAGCAGTCTCCCGAGAAAGCGGAGGCTGCTGAGAAAGCTGTAAAAGACCTCCTAGAGGCAAATTTTATTTCGGAAGCCAAATACACGACATGGCTGTCCAACGTTGTACTTGTTAAGAAAAATAATGGAAAATGGAGAATGTGCGTTCATTATACTGATCTCAACCGGGCTTGCCCGAAAGACTGTTATCCCTTGCCTAACATCGACCAACTGGTCGACAATTCTGCAGGTTACAAACTACTATCTTTCATGGATGCCTATTCAGGATACAACCAAATTCCCATGGACAAGGTCGACAAGCAACACACGGCCTTCATGACCACGTCAGGCAACTACTATTACAACGTAATGCCCTTCGGTCTGAAGAATGCCGGTGCGACCTATCAACGGATGATGAACAAGGTCTTCCGGACTGAAATCGGCGACATGCTTGAAGTCTACATGGACGACATGATCGTCAAGTCTGCAGAAGAAGTCAACCACGCCGCACACCTCCAGAAGGTGTTCGACACGGCGAGGAGATGCCGCATGAGGTTTAATCCCGACAAATGCACCTTCGGTTTTCGGGCGGGAAAGTTCCTCGGATTTTACCTCACGGAACGAGGAATCGAGGCAAACCCCGACAAGTGTAGAGCCTTTTCCGAGCTCCTTACTTCGGGCTCGAAGAAGTCAATACAATCATTGAACGGAATGCTCACCGCCCTTTCCCGGTTCGTCGCCAAATCCGCACAGTACGCACTCCCCTTTTTCAAACTTCTCCGGCAAAAAGCGGAGTTTGAGTGGAGCGAGGAATGCGAACAAGCACTCGCACACTTGAAACAAGTCCTATCGCAACCCCCGGTCCTCTCGCGACCCGAGAACGGGGAAACACTCTTCTTATATCTTGCGATCACGAGCGAAGCGGTCAGCGCCGTCCTCATTCGGGAAACCCCGGACGGACAGAAGCCTGTTTACTTCACGAGCAAAGCTCTCCAAGGCCCCGAGCTCAGGTATCAGCAGATCGAGAAAGTCACACTGGGCCTCGTCACCGCGGCCAGAAGACTACGCCACTACTTCCTCGCCCATACCGTCATCGTGAGGACCGAGCAGCCTATCAGGCAACTCCTCAGACGATCGGATATGGCGGGGAGGATGCTCAGGTGGTCACTCGAGCTGGCCGAATTCGACATCCGATATGAAGGGAGGAAAGCCTTGAAGGCACAGGTACTGGCCGACTTTGTAGCAGAGATGACCGTCCCGGAACCCTCGACCAACGGGTCGCAGAAATGGACAATCTATGTCGACGGAGCATCCAGCCCGAAAGGAAGCGGAGCGGGAATCATCCTCGAAAACGAGGAAGGCATCCTCATTGAGGTGTCCCTCGAACTGTCCTTCCCGACTTCGAACAACCAAGCCGAATACGAGGCCTTCCTCGCGGGACTCAGGCTGGCCGAGGACCTTGGCGCCAAAGAGGTCAAACTTTTCACCGATTCTCAGCTCGTAGCCTCGCAAGTCCGAGGAGAGTACCAAGCCAAGAACGACAGTCTCATAGAATACTTGGCCTTGGTAAAAGAGAAGATGAAAAAGTTCACCTCGGCGGAAGTAACTCACATCCCCCGGGAGCATAATGCCCGAGCGGACGTCCTGTCAAAATTGGCGAGCACGAAAAAGAAAGGCGGGAACAAGTCCGTCATACAAGAGGTCCTTTCCCGCCTGAGCATTGACGAATCAGGCATGGTTTCGAACATCAACGCCATCGGGGACAGCGATTGCTGGATGACCCCGGTATACGAATACCTCACGACGGGCAAACTGCCCGAAGATCCCAAAGAAGCAAGAATGGTCAAGAGACGGACGTGCTCGTACACTATAGTCGAGGATAAGCTATACCGGCGAGGATTCTCTATTCCCCTCCTCAGATGTGTCGAGGATACCAAGGTCCCCGGCATACTCCAGGAGATCCATGAGGGAATCAATGCGCAGCACCTCGGCGGACGATCGCTAGCTCGTAAAGCACTCTGGGCAGGATATTACTGGCCCACCATGCAACAAGACGCCAAGGAGCACGTCAAGAAGTACGATAAATGCCAACGGCACGGGGACATGCACCTCGCTCCTCCCAGCGAGCTCACGTCACTATCCTCCCCGTGGCCGTTCGCATGGTGGGGGATGGATATCCTCGGACCTTTCGTCCAGGGGTCGTATCAAAACAAATACCTCATCGTCGGGGTAGATTACTTCACGAAGTGGATTGAAGCAGAAGCATTGGCCAAAATCACTGCCTTCAACATACTACGTTTCTACAAAAGAAATATCCTCGCCCGGTTCAGAGTGCCTCAAGCCATCGTCACCGACAACGGAACCCAGTTCACCGACAGGAACTTCCAGGACTTCGTCACAAAACTAGGCACGAAGCAGCACTTCACGTCGGTCGAGCACCCTCAAACGAACGGACAGGCTGAGGCCACGAACAGAGTGATCCTTCGAGGATTAAGACGACGGCTGGGCGACGCCAAACAACGGTGGGTCGAGGAGCTACACAGCGTCCTCTGGGCCTACCGGACAACCCTACACTCCACGACTGGGGAGACCCCTTTCCGTTTGACCTATGGAACGGAGGCAGTGATCCCCGTGGAGATCAAGGAACCCTCGAGGAGGACGGAAGCCCCCCTCGACGGGGACGCGAACGATGAAGCCTTGAGGGAAGAACTTGACTTCGTCGAGGAAACACGCTCGGGCGCCTCTCTCCGAGAGGCGTCACTTAAACAAAAAATAACACTACGTTATAACGAAAAAGTCATTAAACGTGATTTTCAGGTGGGCACCCTCGTCCTACGAAGGAACCAGAAAGACTCGCGAGAGGGCAAACTCGCCGCGAACTGGGAGGGCCCATACCGCGTCCGCGCGAAAACGGGGACATGAGCCTATTTCCTCGAAAATCTGCACGGGGAAGAACTTGCTCGACCATGGAACGCTGAAAAGCTAAAACAATACTACAGTTAAACACTGCCCGCGGGTTACTAGCACCGCGATTACGGGGGTGCACTAGGGTACAAGCGCGACACCCCTATACAGAACACGACGATCAGAGACCGCGTTGTGTGTGCGCGAGGACCTCTGATCCGACGGGGATCCCTCAATCGAGGCCCACCGTCGTCTTACCAACCGGGCATAACACCCAGCTCGCGATGGGAAGTTCATGCCACGAGGCTAGAACGTCAATCGAACTCTTAGCTTTGTTGAAGGTCGGGGCACGCCTCCGACCGCCCGACCGGCTCTCCACGCGGTCAGGAATTATCAAGGTCAAGCAAATCCCAAAGCCCTACTACTTAGGCAAAAATAAAGTATAGCAAATACCACATCACACACGATCAAAATCAATAAAGAGGTATTACGAAGTACGAATATTGGGCAAAACCCTTAGTACAAAAAAGTTACAAATATAAGCCCACAAGCCGGGCAAAAATAACCATTGTGCAAATAGTACATCAACTAAGCCCACAAGCCGGGCGAAACTAAACGGCTCGCAGGCCGAACAAAACAAAGATAAAAAACCTACTCAGCTGCGGTCCCGTCAGGCTCCTCGTGCACATGAATGTCGTTCTCCCGCAGAGGATGCACGATCTGGCCATCCACCACCTCAGCATCGGGGTCAATCCCTTCAGTGACGAGGTCGGGGTTGAGAACCCGAAGCTGCGCCACGGCACTGCGGAACCCTATACCCGCGGTTTCAATAGAATCATCCTCGGACACCCGGAGATCCTGCTCAAGCTTCCGGAGCTGCGCCATAAACGCCGCACGAGTGGTTAGGAGCTTGTCCTCCTCAGTTTCCCCTTCAGCTGGCCGCACAGCATCTTCCAACTCGGCAATCCTTTCCTTAAGCCACTTCTCCTCCAACTCCAATTCAGCGATTCGGGCAAGGTGGCCTTTCTCCGTCTCCTCGGCTTTCTTAAGCTTGGCCTCGACCCGCTGCTGCTGCTCGCTTTGCTCTTTGTTCAAATCTCGACACTCTTTTAGTTCATTGTGCATACCGAGCATCTCAGCGCCCAAGGTGTCCAGCTTTTCCTGCAGGCGGGCAAGTTCAGCAGCAGGGCGGGTCTCGTCATTGAGAATGATAGCAGTCAAGCAGATACGCATGACGGCCGACAGATCCTCAAAAATCATCCTCCTCCTCACTTCAGTAGCAGTCCCCAGCACAGTTTGGATCTCGGAGGGAAGGGTGCGAGGATAAGTGACCTCGGAGAAGAAGTGAGGTTTTTGGTGACAGGGTGGAAGGTCAAAGCTGGAAGGAACCGGGGGGCTGTCTTCACCACCCAAGTCGACGACCTCCGCAACCCGTTGCCGCTTCGGAGTCCCTTGGGTAGCCGGGGACTGGCTGTCTACAAGAGTTGTGCACCCACCTGCAGTCCCCGACACGGTGGCAGCAGGCTGAGTCAGACTTGAACCTTCGGGCATGGCAGCCGAGGAAACACCCTCGGGCGGGACCCCAGAAGGAGCAACCTCTTGGTCCTTGGAGCGCGACGCCTCCCCCCGGGCCTGCGCTTCCCGGGCCCTCTTCGCTTTCAGCTTCTTCAACCTCTCCTCGGCTCCGGCCATTTTTCCTGCAAAAGGAAAGAAAACGTTAGTAAAGCGAGAAACACAGATGCGAGGAAGACCTAAAGCGAGGACGGTTTCACCACCTAACAACTCGATCGCTTCCTCGTCGGAGAAGGTCTCGAGCAGAACGCGGGTATTTATCAGGCGACGTTCTTTCTTCACCTGCCCGTCTGTACCCATTATAGGCCGGCCGTCCAGCGTCTCGTGCTGAGCTTCGGAAAAACTTTCAACAAAAGCGACAATTTTATCGTAAGCTTCCCGCTCGAAGGCCTCCATCTGAACATGCTTCGTCTTGTATTTGTTGACTCCCTTCTTAAAGTGTTCCTCCGTCCAGTACAGAGGGAACTTTGGCTCCAGCACCTCCTCGGAACGACCGTCGACCTCGCGGGTGACTTTCAGGTACAGCGAATAGATAGCCTCGATGGTGACCGATTTCACGAAGTAATAGCGGAACTTGAAATCCCAGATGGAATCCAAGTAAGTGTGGAACAGTGCCTTGCTCTGCTTGAAAGACACCCAGCCATGTCGTCCACCGGCCGACGACCTTTGGAGATGGAATATGCGGAAGAAGAGGCGAACGGTCGGCACGATTTTCAAATACTTGCATACGAGCTCGAAGGCCCGGATGAAGGCCAACGAGTTCGGGTGAATCTGTGAAGGGGCCAACTTCAACCAGTCGAAGATCCCCTCTTGTAAATCCGTGAAGGGCAGCCTCCACCCCGCCTTCTCGAACATAAACTCGTACAAGGGGATGCGCATTCCCCCGGTAAGAGGAGCATATCCGATGACTCTCCTCGGGACAAAAAACCTTCCAAGACTTGCCAGATCCGATTAATCTGTGCTCGACGGTACAGAAAGCGTCATCCTCATCTGGGTAGACGAAGATGGACGACATCTCCAGGGCCTCGTCGCAGACCCAATCCTCGAGCGGCCTCTCTTGCGCAAAGGCCATGTGAGCCATGGGGGAGTCGGGCTGGTCGTCGTTTTCCTCGAAATATCCTACGGCCACCTCCGCGGCCAAATCGTCCATTTACCTGAAAAGCAGAAGGAAACGGTGAATTCGATTGGTCGTATTAAATTCACCCCTCCACCGCTGTTCAAGCGAACGGGCGAAGAAGGGGCGAGACTTTCTCAACTCCCCGACACGATCGTCCGAGGATCAACTTGTCCACCGGGGAATTCATCGCCTCCCCGGAAGGTTCTGCCCCGTGTCCCCGCGGCGCTAGCAGATGTACTGATTATTGGGGACCCCGAGACATTCAACGGGTCCCCGACTTGTTCGTCCCTGATCCCCGAGATATTCATCAAAAGAGAGCGAAGTTCTCCGCACTCTCTCCCTCAACAACTAAAGATTCCCACCGTATTCGCCAGGAATCCTCTCGTTTCTCATGGGAATATCATCAATTCACCAAGGAAACGTCCTACATTAGTTGAAATTGAAGAAAAACGCAAAATAAAGGTTAAGTTTGGAACAAGTACCTATTAAACGGCGAATTAGGGTTCTGGCATGGAGTCTCCGGCGGTTTCACGACGGTGAACGACAGTTGTTGAGGAGAAAAGGGTCTCCGACAAGGAACGTCCGGCGGATGACAGCTGCCAGCTACGGCGGAAGAGAGTAGAGAGAGAAGGAGGGGATTCTTGAGAGAGAAGTGGAAAAGTGAAAAATGAGCGAGGGGAACGACTTTTATAAGCGGTCTCCGCGAGACTCGAGGGGCATAGGGCACTCGAGTGTGCTACCCTAGCCAGCCGCCCTAGCCTCCCTAGGTAATTATGGCAGGCGACACGTGGCACGCATGCAGCCGCCCATCTCCCCACGCGTGTCGCTTCGGTTTTCCCCAACGCTTCGAGTCCAAAACCCTTCATATCCCCGACCATACAATCAGACACAACTGTATCGATGCCCGACTCTCATCCGGCCGATGGAATTTTGCGCATATGAACGACCTCCTCGGTTCCCCTCTTGGCGTATCCTCGACATGCCAATAACCCTTAAGTCATTACTCCGACACCTCAGAGCAACGACTTGGGGGGCTCCTGTTCTGGACTGGGCCGAGGCTGCCCAACAGTCGAGCAGGCCCAACCCATATAGCATGGGGAGGCCCAATAAGACCCCTCCGCGGGGAACTTGACTGCTGCAAGCATACCAACGTTTCCCCCGAACACTTTACAGTGTCGGGCACTTGGACCAACAGAGCAGGAGGACCTCGCACCCCGGCGGATAGGTACATCCCCGACATACCAGCTTCTCCCCCGCGAGAATACCGCACATCACTCCTCGACAGACATGGCTCCTCCCCGCGAGGCCATGTCCGTCGTACGGCTTGACGGGTCCCCGACACAGAAGGCTCCTCCCCAGCGAGGAGTGTCTAACGGTCCGTACCACGTAGACACGTTCCAAGTAACCACTCCACTCCCGAAGGATTCGGTCTGCCTTAGTCCCGGAAATCTAGGAGCGGTTACCCCAGGGCGAAGACTACGTGCTGGTCTTCACTACGCCACGTAAGCCCTGGCAGTTACTTGGATTGGGCCTGACAATCCAGCCCAGTGCAAGTAACCGTTGGCCCCGCGCTGGGGGCTCTCTATAAATACCCTCTCACTTGAGAGGGTCAGGTTAAGTCACTTTTCTTACTCACCTCTGTACTTGCTTTTCTCTGACAACCACCTTACTTGAGCGTCGGAGTGCCTTGCAGGTACACCCCCCGGCCGTCCTTCAACCTCACCGGAGCCGGAGTTCGACGGACGTCGTTGGCCACCAGTAACTGTCTGATCCAAGTACGATCACTAACAAGTCATCGACATATAAGCAGATGATTGTTATATTTTGTGCTACAACCTGAACATAGACACCATACTCAGACTTGCATTTTACAAATCCCAATTCGACTAAGTATGAGTCGATCTTCTTGTTCCATGCCCTAGGTGCCTGCTTGAGGCCATAGAGCGCTTTGTGCAACTTATATACTTTACTCGCTTCCTTTTGAATCACAAACCCAGGAGGTTGTGTGACATAGACCTCTTCGTCTAATGGACCATTCAGAAAAGCTGACTTCACATCTAAGTGAAATATCGACCAACCTTGATTACATGCCAATGCTACCACTAGTCGAACAGTCTCCAGTCTTGCTACTGGAGCAAATACTTCAGAGTAGTCAAGTCCTTCTCTTTGAAGAAATCCTCGAGCCACTAATCTTGCTTTATGTCTTGCTATCGACCCATCAGCAGTGTGTTTCAACTTGAACACCCACTTTACTTCGATAGCTTTTGTATGTGCTGGCAATTCGACTAACTCCCATGTGTTGTTTCTTTCGATTGCCTGTAAATCTTCGACCATAGCTAACTTCCACTGTTGAATTTGTAAAGCTTCGTTATGGTTGATTGGTTCAGCACCTGCAAGTAAAGCAAAATGAACTAATTCTCCATCTGGTGTGACGTCATCATCACCAGTCACTTCATAATCATGAAGTCTTGTTGGAGGAACTCTATTTCGCCAAGGTCTTTGACTTGTTTCAGCCACATCCTCTATTTCGGGAATGTCAGCAACTGCTTCTACTTCGACTTCGACTGGATTCTTGGCATTTCCTTCAACTTCGACTTCATCAGTTTCTTCGTCGAAATCAGAGCTCATCAATGGCTTGTTAATTGGATTGCCAGAATTCCATTCCCAGGCAGAATTTTCATCAATCACAATATCTCGACTCAACACAATTTTCTCATTAATTGGATTGAATAGCCTGTATGCACCAGTCTTATGATATCCTACCAGAATCATAGGTTCACTCTTGTCATCAAGTTTACTTCTTCTTGCATCAGGAACATGCTTGTAACACATAGAGCCAAACACCTTCAGATGACTCATTGATGGTCGTTTGCCACTCCACACTTCTTCAGGAACCTTGTTCTTCAATTTCTTGTAGGGCACCTGGTCAGAATATAAACAACTGTCGAAACAGCTTCACCCCATAAGGATTTTGGCAAATTCTTCTGCTTGAGCATACATCTCGCCATATCCAATATGGTTCTGTTTCTTCTTTCAGCAATTCCATTATGTTGAGGAGTATAAGGAGCAATTTGTTAGTGCGTGAGGCACTTTTAGTGAGGAGAGAAAGAGAGAATAAGGAAATAAAGATTTGTACTTATTGAATTATGTAAATAATGATACAAGCTAGGTCTATTTATATACAACCCTAATTGGGCTTGGGCTAACACAACTTGGATTATATCTAAATATTAAATCTAATCAAATCTAATCATATCAAATCAAATCTAATTTAATATTTCAACAACAGTAAATTAAACTAAAGTGGCTTATTTCAAAAATTATAATTGAATTAGTTGAATATTTTACAATTAAAAAAATTATATAAAAGAAGAGAATAGTATTTTTATTAAAATATCATTAAAAAAGCTTTACCAAAAAATAATACTGTCATTAAGAAATATTATAAATTGATCTAATACAAATCACTTCCTCAGTCATAATATACAAATGAGAATACACTGTCATTCAATAAGAACATTTTATTTTGCCATAATATATAAATTTTTTAAAAATTACAGTCTAATTTGGCGGGATTCATGGTCGTGATTGATTGACAGTATAAAATTAATTTACATTGTTAATGTATTATCCATTTCCTCTATACAAATTGATCCAACACAGAAATAATAAGCATTTAGTGGAATTCAAAAGAATTTAGCAGGATTCGAAAGAGAAGATATCTGCTCCTAGTAGATTCTACCGCTCTCCAATTCTCAATTTTGTTTTTAATTAATGGATAATGCTAACTTGTGCCTCAAGGACACAAATTAAAAGATAAATGTAATAAAAATTTATTGCAAATTGTGTTTTAAATTTAATACAAATTTATAATTAATGCCTTTATTGTTTTCTCCAATATATATTTTCTATTTGTGTGTTTTTTAGTAGCATTGCCCTATTAAAAAAAATGAATCATAACAAATTAAATTATTCTTTTGTTTTTTCGATACAATAAAATATGTTCCCGAAGAGGCTCGTGAACTTCCTTATGTTCCTGAAAACAGAAATAAATGAAATGCTATAATTAAATTAAAATGGCCAATAAAATCACAGTATAGGTATCGTCTCATATTCTCTAGTACACCTAATTTTATTGAAAAATAACGCTTCTGTTGCTTCTTACGCTAATCAATACAAAATCATCTCTTAATATATAAGCATGTGCTTATTCTGTTCTTATATTAATTGGCCGTAAATTTCTGTTCTTTTTAACTTTGCATTTTTCCAGTTCAAATGCTTATTATGAACTCATATTTTTTCTCTTAAAAGGAAAAAAATATATTAGCTTTTTTTGTTTGTGTTGTATCTAGCAGAGTCGGAAATATGAAATCTAGTTTTGACAAGTTTGAGAAATTCACATGTAAAATTGAGAAAATATCTAGCTTTGTAGACTGTGAGGGAGTTTTCTCCGAACCTTTTGTCCTAGGCGGCTATCTATGGTATGATAAATGATATGAAAAAATGAATTTCTACTTGTTAAAGTTTAGTGTATTTGATATAAAATTATATAACTCTATCACATTATTACATGTTATTCGGTTTTGTTTTAGGAGTATTGTTCTGTATCCACGAGGTCACAGAGGAGAGAACTATGTATCAATTTATTTAGAGGCTGAGCAAATTCAGACTGCCAATATACTGTGAAGCACGGGTACTCCATTTTGAGTAAGGTACCGGGTACCGGTACGCGTATGGTATGCACCGAAGTCGTACCGATTATTATTATTATTTTTTTTTAAAGTTGGTACTCCAACCGGTACACATTTGGTACACGGACCCAATTTTTAAAAATTTTTTTTTTTAAAATATAATGTGGGCTTTTTATTAAATAAAAATTAGGTTGATGGAGCTGGTATTCTTGAAGTTGCTAGTCTTTCTCTCGATGAACCTGAACTAGAAGCCGCTCTTTTTAATGATATTGGAGAGGAAAATATTGATATTTGATTTCATGATTTATTAATACTTTTTAAGTGTGATTTATTTATGTTATTGCACAGATATTAACTATTTTTAAGTAAATTGTTTTTTAATTTTAATGTTTTGTTGTTATTTAAACAATATAATTTCTTAATTATTTTTATAATTCTATTTTTAAACAATATATATAATAACGTATCCGTATTTTAGTTTTTCTAAAATTGCCGTACCCCGTACCAGTACCCGTACCGGGTGGGTACATACCCGTACCTATGCAACGCTGCCAATAACTCAAATGAATGGAGCAATGGATGGAGCAATGGTTGGAGCAATGGTTGCAGCGATGAATGGCGCAATGGATGGAGCAGAGATGTGAAATTTAATTTGTTTGTATTCAATCAGCTCCATCCCTGCTTGACAGTTGAAGAAGGTTTGTTAATGCTCAAAAAATGTTTTGTATATATGAAATTAACATATCATAGTCAGTCCGGATCTTATTATTATTTTGGGTTTAACAGTTACGTGAATTTTGTTTCTTAGTAATTATGATAGAGCTGTTGCTTTCATTTTGACTAAATTGACTCCAATGAATTTGCCAGATTTCGCCTGTAAGTTTGATTCAAGACAGAAATCTTGGGGTTTCAAATCATCAATTACTTTAGATGAGTTTCATAATCCTGAAAAGGGGTTTATTTTGGAGGATGTTTGTGTTGTTGGTGTAGAACTTCAAACAACTTCCCTTGCATCTGGAAGTCAAACAAGTTCAGAAGTTCATCAACTCCCAATTCTGAAAACCATTTCATCAGTTTCTCCACCGGTTTGTCTTGAACCTACTAAACATAATGAATCAAAGTTGTTCTCGCCCTCAATGGAAGAGCTTATGGATTTTAGTAGTATAGGACAATTAGATGAAATGTATTCTCTTAATCATTCACTTAATGAACGCCCGCAGAAGAGAAGTCGCAAGTTTACTAGTTTGGGATTTGCAGCTTTGGGGAGAGTTCTTTATTTTCTCAAGACTAGAAGAGTTAAAGATATGAATGAGCAAGCTTGTAAGGATCTTGAAGTTTTATGGGAAGAAGTCGAGAAATTTGGATTTGATCTTGCTTGGTTAGAGCCTCGTGTACAATCTTCCTTAGAAATGAAAAGTTATGTGGAGAAAGCTTTAGAGGTTGAAAATTTGAAAGGGGTGGTTGCAAATCATGAGTTGGAAACAGAGAAGTTAAAGGCAAAAGTGGCGGCAGCTGAGGGAAATCTTGACATAGAAAGAAACCTATTGAAAGAAAAAGGCTTTGATGAAATAGATTTTGATTCAGAATTGGGATGTTGAAATTGGAGACGAACGGCCTAGTAATCCAGAGCTCGTGCCGAGAGGTATTTTCGGACCCTGGCCAAGTATTGTTTCCCATCAAGAATCGAACTCGGTATTTTCCGAATCTTTGTCCCTTAGCAGAAACTCGTTTATCACTCAAGCCAAAGTACTTGGATAAAGTGAAATTTTTAATGGGCAAGATTTGTAAGGATTATATGACATGATTTCCAATATTAGCTTATTTAATTTTGGTCTTAATTCTTTTTTTATATTTAATTTAATTTATTTTTTCGTTTTTTTTTCCTTAATTTAATTTTTAAAAAATGGTAAAAAGTGAAATTTGAAGAAATGATGAGATAGAAAATGAATTTATGTAACTTTTATTATTTTCATTCTTATTTTAATAGATATTATTTTTTTGTTATTAAATATAAAAAAAAATTGATCAATCATTACACAATCATTCTTAAAAAGAAAGTGATGTTTAAATAAATTTTTGCATGATCTTGACATAAGCCTATGAAATTTAAATTGCTTTATAAATGGTTACAAATTAATTTCGTAGTTTTAAATTTACGTACGAATAATAATAAAGTAGATTGAAATTAATTTATTGTAACTTATTTTATTGAGTTCTAAAGTTTTATTATTTATCATTTATTTTTAAATTTTTTTATTGAATTATGTCAATGTTAAGTATTGTTTGAGTCACAAGTTAAAATGTTTGACTCAAGGCTGCAAAGATGTTTGATCGAATTATATAGTGTGACTCGAATCATGAACTCTTGTAACAGTTGGGAAATGTCACTGCCTTCTCTTGATTCGACTCATGAGATTCTGATTCGAATCACAAATTTCTTTGACTCAAATCATGAAGCATACATGATTTGAATCATGGCTTCATTCCCTCGCTTTCTAACCTTTCATTCAAGTTGTTGTTTCTTTGATTCAAATCATTACTTTATGATTTGATAAAATCTTATTGTTTTTCCTTGTTTTCAATTGTGTCTACTCTCTAGCACAATATATCTCATATTTTTTTTTTCTTGTAATGGTTTTTCTCTGAAATTGTGTGGTAAGACAATCTCTTGTAACACCATCGTGTTTTTTTTTTGTAGTAGAACAAAAATATAGAGAGAGAAGTTGATCGATCAATTGATGGAATTGATCAATCTCTAAACATTTACCAAGAACTAGAAACCCATTTTTTCCAAGAATCTTGAGAGAACCAAAGTGTGTGTTCTTCATTCACCAACACCTATCTCCTTCTTAATAACTTTTGATTAACATTCTAAAGTGTGGAGTTAGATAAACATCTGTCGTTTGCAGGTTGTCTTGATCCAGAAATCATCATACTTAACATCATCACTACTACAAATGACCCTTATAATGTCACACACGAATTCAGAGATGTAATCTCGACTACCAAGGAGACGTAACAAAGAGTGACATGAAAAGTTGCCACTTAACACCTCGGTTAATAAAAAATCAGGGGTAAAGTTATATGATAATGGGTTCGAACCCCAACATTTGCATTTTAATTATTTACAAAAACAACGCCTCATACTTTTCGGTTTATTTAAAAACTGAAAAGTTTATTGTTTACACAGAATATTACTAAATTAATTTGTGTACAAACTATATTGTTTACACAAAATATTAAAGTTAAAATGTTATTCGTCATAGTCATCGTTGTTGGTGAAGAATATATACTGAATATCTTGGAGAAGATTAAATGTTGGGATCTTCGTGTCATTAATCTTGAGGAAGATCAAATATTAAACGTAATATATTCTCTATGGCTTTTGCATTCATTTGTTTCTGATATAAAAAAAAGTTAGCTAAATATCCAGAATGGTGAATATAATAGTGAACTAGTGGGAAACTCGTGCGTCCGCACGGGTTCTGGTGTGGACTGCGGGTTATGAAATATAAAAAAAAAAACCAAAAATATAAAAATTTAGTTCTAAATTCAAAAAAAATATGATACACTTAATAAAAAAACAATTGTACTAAAAACGATTAAAAAATAAAGTTATTTCATATAGAGTAGTAATTATAATAATGAGTGTAGATGATATTAAAAAGAGACAAAATAAAAATAAAAAACATTTTAAAAAAAGTAATTGAGATTAAAAGTATAAAATTTTTCTTAAGATTCGATCTTTGTGGATCTATGTGGGGGTCTGTGGGGATGAGGATGGGGAAAATATTCCCTAGTGGCGGGGATTGGGGACGTGGATGAGGAATAATATTGGGGGCGGGGCGGAGAGCGGATAAGCATCCTCCGAACATTCCGTACCCCGTTGACATCCCTAGTTTGGATTCATTCATTATTTTAAACATATTTACTTTTATTTTATTTAATTGTAAAAAAATGTAATATCTCATGCGTTCACAAAGATTTTGGCCTGGTTACCCGTGCGTTCACACAGTACTGATGTATTACCCGTGCGTTCACTACGATTTTGGCCTGCTTATGTTTCTAAAATGTAATAAGAATGAAAAAGCAGAAAGACAAAATTATTTAACCCTGAAAGTTTATTATTTAAAAAAACATATTTTTAATTATATTTGGAGCATAAAGTGACTATAAGGGTTAATGACTTTTTTTTACGGTTGGACCAAATAATATTTTGTATTGTTTAATCTACTCAAAAATCAATAAATATTTATCATATATCATTATTAGAATCAATATTTTCTTTATTAAATAATTGACCTAATAATATTGACAATTTATAATACAAAATAATTGGCCTGAAATCAGTACCCGTGTGTTCGCAAAAATCAAATAAAATTGTAGTCAATATCTTTATTAAATAAAATTATAATCCAAAAAAAATTAAGATTCTCATATGATATATAGATAAATATAAAATGATCATTGATGAACAAATGATCATTGATGAACTTGTCCCGTTAAAATTTTAAATTTTATAAATGACAAACAAATTGTATGATTAATAAAAAATATCATACAATTTTGATACTATTGACGCCAATGAAACATGTGATTCTCCTATCAACTCATAATGTCATATAAAATAAAAATAAAATTACAGGCTATATAGTGATGATAATGTTGGTTAGATTGAGAATCTTCAACAACCTTTTATCAAATAGATGGTGTGCATATATAAATTATTATTACTTTTAAAAAGGTATTTTAACTTAAATTAAAAACAACTTGATATTATTTTTTTTTGTTACCGATTGTACGTATTTATGATGTTAATTTAAAAAAAATCAAATAGTATCTTACCTGCAAATCAATTATTATTTATAGTGATTATAACATAACAAAATTTAGTGAAACCAAAATGTTGGCTATGTTTGTAAATTGTTATATTGTCATCTTACAAAAATTATTAGCCTTAAAATGATTTACTACCTATTAAATAAGATGGATATTATGATATTTGATAATAAGTAATTGAATGACAATAAAATAGATTAACCTAATTGATATATTGATCTTCATAAAAGATATAAAGTATCCAAATTTCTATTCATTGACATATTAAAAATAAAGTTACATTTTTTTTCATATTTAGATCAATAATAAACATCACCTTCTATTTTTTTTTCTTATTTAGATATTTTGATCATTATTATATTTTTACCTGTAAGATGTTGTAATTTTTTTCCCGTATAGGTAAGTTATTGTAATGTATATTTACTTTATTTATTTTAAATGTTTTTGAAAAATGAATTTTGTAAATATTTTTAGTTTATTTTCATTATTTAAGTTTAATTGAATTTTAATAGATCAATTTATATATTGAAAAGATTTTAATTGAATTAATTGGTCAATTAACTCCTTGATAAAGTATTTTAAGAAATATTAATAAAAATCAAGCGATTTTTATTAATATTTCTTAAAAATACGTTATTTTTAGTAGTATTTCATAGAAATACATGATTTTTAATTAAAAAAAGTCGTGACTCTAAAAAATAATTTAAAAATATGTTCAATTTTACTATTTTGATTAAAAAATTGTGACTGTTTTTACTATTATTTTAATTATAAGTATGTCATCATTACTGAATTAAGTAGTAATTTAGAATATGAGATGTATTCCAAGTAATATTTCAATAATAAATTATGCAACACTTAAGATAGAGGTGATGTTGCAAGGCTGATGTGTATTGTAATATTATTTAAATGGAAACGTCAGTAGTATCCTTGGTGAAATCGGTAGAAGCATTGGGGTACATCCTCTTCACGTTACTAAAAGGGTTGACAGGTTCGGGGGCGTGTGCTGAACTTATTTCACTATCCTACGTAACAAAAACAAATGGCGCATAGTTAACAGGAGGTGTTGTTGTGCAAAATCCAATATTAAAAAATTAATATTAGTCTATAAATACCGTGAATCCTCGTCGAATTCACCGTTAACTATGGATGAATGTGTTTTGGCTTATTTTGAATCAGTTCAATTAAAAAGGGTTTCATCTCAATCAGCTGAAGATCATGCTTTAAAAAACAAAATAATAACAGCAGGAAAAACTCACATAGCAGCAAAATGAAATTACTCATCCGAGAACTACAGACATACTAACAATTCCTAACAGAGGTCATAGCAGGCACACAAAATGGAAAAGAAAAATATAACAGATTTTCATTGGCAATGATTTTTCAGTCAATAACAGAAGAATTCACACAAAACTCATAGAACCAAAATTCAACAGGAAATGATACCAAAAAATTCCATAACAGCCAGGAAATTCAACTACAGCAAGTTCATAACAGCAGTTCAAAACTCATGACAGCTTTCCAATAGTTAACGGTGAATCCTCGTCAACACTCTTCATTACCTACATGAGTCGAATAATAAAAGGAATTGGTGGGTATGGAATGCGAAAACAGTAAAACAGCAGAAAACGGAGATATGATACTTGATTTAATCTATGCGTTGGATATCAGATATGATACCTGATACATGAAAAATGTGTCATACAACTCTGTTCTGTTTCTGTTATCTTTGGGTATTCTGATAAAACTTCTTCATTCAAAGATCTCCTCCTATCTGAAATCCCAATCTTGAATTTAAGAATAATTGTCTGAGATCGGAACTTGATATGTATGTGAACAAATCAAAAAAATGTGTTACTTAAATATTACTTATTCTGTTAAATATTACTTATTCTGCAACCACATACTTCAAAGAAGGAACAAAAACTGCTAAAAGATTACTTCAAAAACATCATTTTATTGTAACATTCGTACTCCTTGTTTGTTTATTCATCAGAAGAAAACATGCAAAAACTGCACACAGACCTGGCCCTTGGCATTGAAGACTCGCCACCGAAGACCATCGAGATTAATGCGTTTAATCCCAACTGCAGGTCTCTGAAAACACACCAGCAATATTTATTACAATGCAATTCCTAAAAAATATACAATTTCATCCCATAGAAAGTAACAGTTCATACTTCATATTGATTTACATTCAACTGAAGAATTGCCTATTAAACCTTATTTTCCTACGCGCTTTTTCCAAAAATCCATCCTCGCCTTTATTACTAAGAACTTTTTTATTTAAAACCCCAAAACATCAAGAGCACACAACAACTTCCACTTATATATATATATATATATGAAGAATAAAATTTACACTTATATATATATGAAAAATAAAACTTACACTTATAAATTCAATTTCCATCTTGTGTAGATCCACAATCTGAAAAAACAAAACTTTTATGTTAAAGCTTACACTTTTAATATAGATCTAAAACCTGAAAAAATAAATATCAATAAAACTTACAATTTGAAATGAAATTTACGTCTTCATGTAGATTCACAACCTGAAATCCAGAAACTCATCACTCCCAAGAACATCATAAATAAAAAACACAGAAACTCAACAAAATAATGGAGCAGAAGTCCGTTGACAGTAGCAATAGTTTTATTTTTATCACAGTTACCTGCAAAAAAGGAAAATAAACTTCAAAAATCAAAACCCTAAACGAAAAAACTCAGATCTGAGATGAAAACTACAAATCGAACAAAAACTCATATTTGAAATTTAGACGAAGCAGAAAAAGGAGCAAGATCTCTTCATCATCACTCAGTATCAACAAAAAACCTCAAATCTGAACAATAAGAACCTATCTGAAACAAAAACCATACAAACACTGTTAGTGATGTTGAATAAATAAAAAATGAAACGGTTGAAAGCGAAAACAGAAAGAAGAACCGGCTCAAACGGGCGCGCCATTTCGGGATGAACCGGTGTTGGTAGTTGAGATGAAGAGATGAAGCAGAAAAAGTACGTTCAGAGACCAAGCGGTTCAACGGCGCAGGAATAGAAGGTTGATCAGAGAAGGTTGAGTGCTTGTAGAATCGATACTTTGAAATGACGGTGAACAGTTCAAAAAAGGTGAAGAGGTATGGTTGCTTTGGTTTTGAAAAATGAAAGACATAGTTTGGGTGGTAAGAGAGCAGAGTATCACGTGGGAAAAAAGAAGTGTGTGTTGCATAGGCGACATATGTCCCAGAGGGCATAAGAGTAATATCATTGGTAGTAACTTTTCTTATATGGCAGATATTGAATAGTTTTTAAGGATTTTTTTTATATAAAAGTTAGCTTAATACTTATTATTGAATAAAATGTTGTTTTTTTGTATGAGATGGCTTTTCTTAAAGTTCAAGAGGATACACATTCACAAAAATGTTATTTAGTACATCAACATAATAAAAAGTTGCTCAGTAGCTTGAAGATACTCTTTTGCAAATCAAACATACAGTAATATTTGGTAACTTGAAGAGATGCAAGAACTTTTTTTAAGTTGTGCCTTTTAATGTAATCTTACCGCTTCTGATGCTTATTATGTTAACACATAAAAACTAAATATTTTTTATTTATATTGATCTTGTTCTTGTTCTTGTGTGTGACGGGTCATGGGGATTCATTGTGTCTTTAATTATAGTGTAAATGATAAACTAAATTTTTGTATTACGTTCTTAAATGTTACAGAGTGTTTTTGCTAATTTTAACTTTGCAGAAATGGAGCATCAACAAACAATGCTTGGAATATTTGAGAAATTCACATGGAAGATTGAAAACTTCTCTCGCTTGAACACTAAGGAGCTTTACTCCAATCCTTTCATGCTTGAAGGGTATCCTTGGTATTTTAATCTATTCGCTCCAACCACTTAGATTAATCTGTTTGTATGTTTTGATCTTATTCTTATTATTATATTTTCATTTTTTGACCTGCCCTGGTTTTGGTTTAGGAGGATTCTTGTGTTTCCAAAAGGGAATGATGTAGACAACCAATTATCAATATATTTGGAGGCTATGCAAACAGCCAATATGTCTAAAGGATGGAGCAGAGATGTCAAATTCAAGTTGTTTGTTTTCAATCAGTTTGATACCAACATCACAGTCACACGAGGTACTATTCCCTATTTCTTATATTTACTTGCATTTCTAAAGTTTAATATGAACATTTAGTTCGTATATGGTGTTAATATAAACAGATTTTAACGGTTAAATGCATTCATAACCGTATTGACTATTGATACATCAATTTTTCAGAAACTAGCCATGAGATCAATGCAAGTCAGAAGAACTGGGGTTTCCATTCTTTCATGAGTTTATCTCAGCTTCATGATCCTAGCAAAGGGTTTGTTGTGAACGATGTTTGTATTGTTGGTGCCGAGGTTTCGGTTCTTAAGGTAACACATGAGAATCAAATGAATCAAGAAGATAATTCAACCGTTTGCACTAAACACCCTAATGTAGAGTTATTCTCACCATCAATTGAAGAAATTGTAGATTTCAGTACCATAGGAAAACTTGAGGAAATATATGCTCATAATACTTCATTTATTGAGTCCGAGCCAAAGAAAAGTCGCAAGTTGACTGATTTGGCGTTTGCTGCATTAGGGAGAGTTTTCTATTTCCTTAAGAGTAGAAAAGTGAGAGACATGAATGAAGAAGCTTGTAAGGATCTTCAAGCGTTATGGGACGAAGTTGAGAAATATAGATTTGATGTTACTTGTATAGAGCCACAAGTTCAATATGCTTTGGGAATGAAAAGTTTTGTGGAGAAAGCTTTGGAGGTTGAAAAGTGTAAGAAGAGTGTGGTTGCAATTATGTTGGAAGCAGAGAGGCTAAAGGGAAAATTGGGTGCTGCTGAGGTAAATCTTAACCAAGAAAGATACTTGTTGAAATCAAAAGGCTTTAAAGAAGTAGATTTGGATTCTCCATTAGGACGTGGGATTTGGAGACCATAGATCTATAGCTAAATAAGGGCAGGTTTCGATTTTTTCAATGTTTAATCTCTAGTTGAAAGTGGGTTTTCCTAATTGATTAAAAGACATAAACTGTTTCTTTATGAAGTTTTTTTTCTTTAGAAGTTTCATATTTCATATATAACGAGTGTAAGCTATAAAAATGAAGTTGAGAATTCAATTACCTAAGTCTTGGTTTTCTAATATCACCTCCTTTTCAACTTAGTATATTAGAAAGTGGTACATACTAGGCATTCCCGTTCCGATTTTTTTCATAATGAATGCATGATACAACAAATTTAAAATTTAATGTTAACTACGGCATAGGATTTATTTCTTTTGAAGTGTACTTATAAAATGTATAAATTGTAAAAGAGAAAAAAATAATAATAAAAGGAATAGAGATAATACATACATTCTTTATCTAGACGCAAAAATAAAACAGTTTTGGACTGGGCCTGAGGCTAGTCCACAGTCGGACACAACCCAGTTCAGCTTCGCATCGAAAGAGGCCCAACACAAAGGCCTAATTCATTGTAGCTGTCGAAGAGCACATTTCCCACGTTCTCTTCATCCGAGGAACCGCTGCTAAAAAGCTAGTGATCGATAATCCGATGCTACCACCAGACTAGCCGGTATACTATAGAATTCGGATTCAGTCAGCATCACGACCTAACCAAACAAAAGGAAGGAGTGGTGCTTTGGTTATCGGCAAACGCTTCCAAAGGCAACCCTCTCGAGTTTCCTAGATTGAAGTAGCCTTTCTTTCGTCGCCCTACCAAACAAAAGAAGCCATGTCAAACCAAGACCAATCCGTATCCGAACGAAACAGATTCGAACTTCTCATAGAAAAGTTTCTGGTGCGAAACTAAATTAATACTTAGGATATATATGAGTACTTCAAAGGAGAAATATTTATATTGGATAGGATTAAGGTAGTTGTAAGGCATCAATTTTCGGCCGATTGCCTTCTGCAAAGGTCTCATAACCTTTGACAGATTCTCTATAAAGAGTACGGTACTGATGAGAAGAACAGATAAGGGTCTTGCCCTTCCCTTTATAGGTAGGATATGTGTTCGATAGGAACGTCCTAAAAATGTGGGGCGCGTTCCGTCTATATCAATTAATACACGTGGCCAACTAATCTCGCTCGCCTCACCTGACGTTGGACACCACGACGTGTTGCTGGCCATCGATTTACTTTTGGTCGCCAGTAAGATCAGTGGCGATGTCTGTGGGAAAATTTTCTCCCCTATCAATCTTTCCTTGAAACCAAAGATCAAAGCAAAATTCTCAAAACCTACCAATCATGGTCGATTAACACGACAACATCGGTCACGAACCACCTTCACTCTCCTCCATGACGCCAGCAACGATAACGACATGCTAATTTTAGATGACATCACGCCAACGAAGAGAGACGGACAAACTGTTTCCCACTTCTCCGACGAGGCGGCCGACGACGATGTCCGGTATGTTGAGACCCGGAAAGTCCAAAAGGCTTGGAAGAAGACGTCGGAGAATCACCTTTGCAGATCGACGATACGTCGAACTGATTGTCACTGCCGGGACACTTGAAACTGCCAAGTCGATCAAAGTCCAGTTCCTGGTCATCGACTTCCCTTCGCTATACCAGTGCATCTTAGGGAGACCGACTCTGACCTAACTGATCACCGTGTCATCCACTGTGCATCTAAAGATGAAGTACTACACGACCAAAGGCCCCTTCGCCACACTCCACGGGGACATTGAAGTTGCGAAGAGATGTTTTGAAGCAGCCTCGAAGGGACAGAACAATATTAACGCACCGTCCAAAACTCCAGGCAAGCCAGCTCGACCCAACACCTCTGAGGAGCCGAATCCAATGCCTCACATCGACTCTATCTACATCGACAGCCGCTCCACCAAGGATGACCTGAAGGAGCAGAAGAAGAAAGACAAAAAAGCCCGGCCAAGGGAAGAAACCTCCCTGGCGCTAGATGTCAACGAGGAGCCTGCCCATCCGAAACACCCCATCCAAAATGCCTCATCTCCGGCGCTAGATTGGCACTGATCTCCCCGACCTCATGAAGAAGCAACTGAAGACCTGCTTGATGAGAGAATACACTGACTTGTTCGCATGGAGTGCTGCGGAGATGCTCGGACTGGACCCTGAAGTCGCCTGCCACCAACTGACCATAGATCCAGCCGCTAGGGTCGTAGTACAACATAGGCGTAGGCAGTCTCCCGAAAAAGCGGAGGCTGCTGAATTAGCTGTAAAAGACCTCCTAGAGAAAATTTTTATTTCGGAAGCCCAGTACACAACCTGGCTTTCTAATGTTGTACTCATTAAAAAATCTAATGGAAAGTAGCGAATGTGTGTTGACTATACCGATCTTAATAGGGCTTTCCCTAAAGATACTTATCCATTGCCTAACATTGATAGATTGGTTGATAACTCTGTAGGTTTCAAACTATTGTCATTCATGGACGCGTATTCGGGGTACAACCAAATCCCCATGGCGAAAGCGAACAAGAAATACACGACCTTCATGACCGAGTCGGGCAACAATTACTACAACGTAATGCCCTTCGGCCTGAAAAATGGCGGTGCTACTTACCAACGGATGATGAATAAGGTCTTATGAGGTGAGATTGAGGACTTTCTCAAGGTCTACATGGATGACATGATCGTGAAGTCCCAAGAGGAAATTGATCACATACTCCACCCCAAGAGAGTCTTCGACCAAACGAGGAGATGCAAACTGAGATTCAACCCGAGGAAGTGTACCTTTGGCGTTCGAGCGGGCAAGTTCCTCGGTTTCTACCTAACCGAGCGAGGAATTAAAGCGAACCCAGATAGATGCATTGCCTTATCCAAATTCCCAATGCCAAATTTGAAGAAGTCGATTCAGTCCCTGAACGGGATGCTCACCTCGCTGTCTCGCTTCGTAGAAAAATCTGCTTAGCACGCATTTCCCCTTTTCAAACTTCTTCTTAAATAAGAAGCATTCAATTGCACCAAGGAGTGCAAACAAGTCCTCCTCCATCTCAAACGAGGTCTATCACAACCATCAGTCCTTTCGCGACCGGACGACGGGGAGACTCTCTACCTCTACCTCACCTTCGCAGCCGATGCCGTCAGCGCGACTCTCATTCGTGAGACCCCTGACGGACATAAACCTATATACTTCACCAGTAAGGTCCTGCAAGGACCAAAACTAAGATACCAGCAGATTGAAAAGGTAGCACTGGCCCTCATCAATGCGGCGAGGAGGTTGAGATACTACTTCCTAGCCCACACGATAATGGTACGAATTGACCAGCCTGTGAAATAATTGCTCGGCCGTCCTGACATGGCCGGCAGAATGCTTAAATGGTCGTTGGAACTCTCTGAATTCAATATTTAGTATGAGAGCAGAAAGGCCCTTAAAGCTCAAGTAATGGTCGACTTCGTGGCGAAGATGACCACACCGACCTCCCCGACAAACAGAGCCCACAAGTGGACCATTTTCATGGACGGAGCATCCAGTTCAACCAAAAGCGGGGCACAAATCATCCTGGAAAACAAGGAGGGTAATCTAGTGTGATCATACTGGATCATCGTGGCATTCCGTGTAGGGCGGAGATGATGGTTGTAGGAGAGGAGGGGGTGTACTGTAATATCCTGTAAATTAATTTACTCTGGATAATATTAGTACAATCAACTGGGTTCCAGTTTACTCTGAGAATTTATTTGATAAAAATAATTAGAGTATACTGATGAGCTCAGAGCTGATAAAAATTAATGTTATCTGACTCTGAGGTTTTAACTTTTGGCGTATAGAGAATTTTTGGACTTGTAGTAGTGTTACTAATTGATGATATTTTCCTATATCATTTCCTTTTCCCTCATTTGCCAAAGATAGTAACTTTGGGGAGAGAAAGTAGAAAGAAGAAAGAAGAAAGGAAAGAAAAGGGAGAAAAGGAAAGGAGAGAAAATCCAAGAGTTCAAGAGCTCAAGATCAACAATCATCATCAACTCTTCATCAATTCATCTCATATTCTTCATCATCATCTTCTAATCCAGGTGGGTTCTAGATAGAGACTTTAGAGTATAAATTCTTGAGGTTTTAGAGTTAGGTTGGGTTTTGGGAAAAATGGGTCTTTTTGCAAAATCAAAGAATCTAACGGTTGAAGTGTGTTATAAATTACGTAGAATGATCGATATATGCGTAGAATCATCTATTGATAATTGTTATGAAGTTTAGATTGGTTTGAATTAGTTGAAAAATCTTAGGGGTTTGAGTGGAAATTATGTATTAATGTGGAAAAATCATGTTTTATGAAGTTGTTGGGTGAACCATGATATTATACCTCTATGGGTTGTTGGGAATGGTGTTGAGAGGAATTTGCAGGTTTGGGAAGTTGTTGCCAAGGATTTATTTTTCTACATAACGCAGAGCGCGCTTAGAGCGGTCGGGAGAATTTGCAACTCTTCTAGGCAGCGAGGAGCGCGCTTAGCGCGGTGGGGGGCCGCTTAGCGCGACCTGGAACAAAATGAAAAAAATTAGTAGGCTTAAATGCACTTTTGGTCCCCATAGTATCAATTTTCTAAACTTTTGACCCCCCTTTAAAAAAACCCAGGTTTTGGGTCCCTTCTTTTGATTTTTTTTGGGATTTTTTTGGTCTCCCCTCCAAATTAGGGTATGTGGCATATTTATTGCTGATGTGGATTAGGTGACTAGGATGATGTATTATTTTATATTCATTGACATAATTAATATATAACTTTAATAAATAACTAAATAATTATTATTTTATTATTATTATTATGCTGAATGTTTAATATAAGAACCAAATCCATAAATCTCCACCGTGACATTGTTGAAAAGGAAAATTCAGTAACCCTAAATCTCTTGTTCTTCCCCAATCTGGAAATTTCAGAAACCCTAAATCTATAATCATTTGCAAATTAGTGATTTCGTTTCAATCCTCAGCATTCAACCCTCAGCAAGATGTCTGTGTATTCTTCTACCAGCAAGCGCACTGTGTCTCGCTCCATTGACGTTGAATGCAAGTGTGGGATTTTGTCGCCATTGATGACTGCCTGGACGAATCAAAACCCAGGTCGTCGCTTTTTTGGTTGTGGGATGTACAAGGTTTGTCTTGAAATCCCTAATTTCTTCCATTGTTTATCTTATAATCAAGTAAATCCCTAATTTCTTCATCTATTTTGCTAGAGTCATGGATACAAGAGATGTTCTCACTTTGTCTGGTTTGATGAAGAAATGTCTCAACGGGCCAAGGAAGTTATATCTGCTCTGCATCAAAAATTGAACCAAGAAAAGGTTAAGCTTATTGAAGCTATTGTTAGAGAAGAAGAGCTCAAGTTAGAGATCAAGTATTTGAAGATGTTGAACAAAGTTATTATGGGAATGACAATAGTGGTGTTGATTGGATGGGTTGTATCTAATGTAACAAAGTAGTTTGTAATGGTTAAGTGTTAGGTTTGGTTGTAATCTCAAACAAAATGTTCAGTAGTTTGTAATCTCAGACCTGTAATGTATAATGAAAATGTTAACTTGCAATCAGACCTGTCGTGTATTTGTTTGTGTTTGATTATTATGTATGTGCTTGTTATGTATTTAGTGCCTATATCAGTACAACAATGGCCTGTAATGTTTGGTTGAAGTAACAAACATATACCTTTAAAAACATGTTAATATCAGACCTATAATGACATGTAATGTTTGGTTAAATTAATAGAGATAATGACCTATAATGACCTGCAATATCAGGCATATAATGACATGTAATGTTCGGTTAAATTAACAGAGATAATGACCTGCAATAACAGACCTATAATTTTGGGTTGAATTAACAGACCTATAATTTTTGCATGCATAGCTTTGTAAATATTAGTACAGACCTATAAAGCTTTGTAGCATTAGTACAGCAATAACAGAATGATATACTAAATGATAGCCTTGTAAATATCAATATCAGCTTTGTGATTCCAAACATTAATTCAACAACACAAAATGCTAGCTTCATAACAAAATACTTAATCAAATTTCAGTACAGCCAGTAATGGCTACATAATTTAACATAACACTAAGGTCATGAAAGTTACAAAATACTTAATTCAGCATAACAAAGTACTTAATCCAAAATGACAGCCTATGTCATGACAATTACAAAATGACATCTTAGGTCATGACAGTTACAAAATGACAGCTTAGGAAAATACATAATCCTATTCTTGGGTAGGCTGTGGAGCTTGAGAACATGATCCAATCTCTTGAGTTGACGCATTTTGCTTCTTTTGCTTCTTTTGCTTCTTTTGCTTCTTTGCCTTCTTTGCCTTTGCACCCTTTCCATCTTTAGGCTTCTTCTGCTTACTGACAGTTTTTTGCTTTTTGTTCCCTCCCTTAGGCATCACTCTATCATCTGCTCTCTTCCCCTTGCAAGTTCTCATGTTATGGCCAAGGGAACCACACTTGTGGCATGTCACAGTTTGGAATTTCCTTGGTAGCACATGTGGATTTTTGGGTTCATCATTGGTTTTGTTCCTCATTTTCTTTGGGCGTCCAATTGCCCTCCTCATCACAGGTGGATTGACTACCAGTTCATCATTTACAGGCCACAGCTGAGAACCATTAGTTGGGAAGATGATATGTGAATATGTTTTCAGTTGATTAAATGACAAAACAAAAACAAAGTCACTAAAAATGGTAATAGTTTAATCTTACTTGTAGTAATCAGAATTGAATTCTTCTGGTTGTGTTTTGTTATGCCACATGCATGCTATTGCATGACTGCAAGGTATACCAGAGAGGTTCCATTTCCTACAAGCACATGTTCCCTCCTTAAGGTTGACACAATATGTTTCAATACCATTAGTCACACCAAATATTGCCATATCATCATCACCATGCCAAGTTGGAATCCATCTTTTATCAACATCTCTTATCATCTGCAAAACATCTTTGTCACAGTTCAGTGGCCTAAGACCAAGGGTAAAACTCTTCCTAGGGTTCAAATACTAGATACACTTAATGTCTACATATCTATCCTTTTTAATCAGTTCAACCAACTCCATATAGGACAGATAATCTACATCCCACTTCCAATCCATTTCTGTAACAAATCCACCAACATACAGTCTCACAGGAGTTTCAACGAGTGCACCTCCATGGTGAATCCGAAACCTAATTGTTTGACACTTGGTTGGCCTGTATCAATTCATACATAATTGTCAGAATGGGACCACACAAACAAGACTTAAATATTGAAGAAATGGTAGGACCACAAAACCCTAAACCACAAAGTTTTCGAAACCCTAACAGAAAAAGGGACCACCAAGTACGGTAAAATATAACGAAAAAAACCCTAAACCATTTGGGGTCCACCATAACCATTAAACTAAGAATGAAATGCAATAAGGGAAGAACGTGGGAAAACGATACAACCCATACCTGAGGCAAAACTTCACGCCTTTGCTCGTCTTGGAAAGACCAGGATTTTCCATGGAATCTTCAGAAAATCTTCAGAAAACTTCACGCCTTTGCTCGTCTAGGGTTCAATGTTTCTGGGCAGTTTTCCTCTTCAACAATGTCACGGTGGAGTGCAATTAGGGATTTGGTACTTATATTAAATACTCAGCATAATAATAATAATAATATAATTATTAATTAGGGATTTACTTTTTATTTATTAATTAGTTATTTATTAAAGTTATATATTAATTATGTCAATGAATATAAAATAATACATAATCCTAGTCACCTAATCCACATCAGCAATACATATGCCACATACCCTAATTTGGAGGGGGGACCAAAAAAATCCCAAAAAAAATCAAAAGAAGGGACCCAAAACCTGAGTTTTTTTAAAGGGGGGTCAAAAGTTTAGAAAAATGATACTATGGGGACCAAAAGTGCATTTAAGCCAAATTAGTATTTTTCTAAAATTCATAACTTTTGTTTCGTGTATCCGATTTGAGTGTTCTTGGTACCGATAGGGAGCTATGAAAATACTCTATCTAATGGAAGGGGAAAACTCTAGGTTGATGCCCGATTAAATAAATCGGAGGGAACCGAAATTGGTGTAACTTGTGATATGTTGAATTATGTGATTCCAATATATGTATATTTGACTTGTGTTTGCCTATTCCCTTGTTGTTAAGCATGTTTGAGAGTATATGCATGTTAAAAGTATGAAATAAGTAGAGTGAGAAATATTACCATGTACTATGTTAGAACCTAGTAACGGCTAGGAAATTTTGGAATAACGACGACGCTCGTGAAAGAGAGGCCGAGGCGTGCGTCTATTTTCGAATGGTATGAAAATAATTACACTAGTATGGATCATGTTTTATTGTGTTTATTTTGAGAAAAGACAAAAGAGGTCTTAAGGCAAATGTGGCCTTGTGATTGTCGAATACAATCACATTTGTGTGTATGATCACGTAATTGTAACCATTTCACGTGAGTGTGTTTCATGGGTCTCGAGCTCCTCTGAAACATGGCACAATTACTTGGCAGGTTTGATTCCTGTGTGTAGTACGAATGGAGCCTACGGGTAAAGAGACTTGTGACGGTGTATGGACCGTGTGAAGTGACGATTTAAGGTGATAATATGTCCCTTATTTTCGAATCCATTTCGTATGCCAAGTAACTACAAGGATCCATGACTCGGGTCGACTTCTAGACGTAGAAGCGGACGGGAAAAGGGGATGCCTTGGTAAGGTTATCGATTAGTGATATTGTGAGTTAAAGCGACTCATGAACATGGATCCATATAGTGTGTGTGAGTACTCAAGGTCGCTTCCCTTCCCTTTTGACTTGAGTTAGGCGTGATAGAACCTTGTACAGCCGAGAGGACCTATAGGATAGGGAACTCACTTAGATTTGATGTATCTCACCCCACGTTGTTGGTTATATTACAGGTACCACAGATTCGGCGAAGGGTAAGGATAAAGTTGGTTGACTTTCCTTACTATCTTAGCTTTTTGGGATGGCAAGACTTCCGTTGTGAAGATTATTTTGAGATCATTATTTGATCTAGTTCTTAGTGTTGGAACATCTTGTATATATAATGCCATAGTTTTTTTTTGTATTAGGATTTTGGGCATGTATATGTATAATGTGTTAACTAGGGACTTATTGTATTTCAGTACCAAAAACGTGAATTCATGTATGATATGGATGCTTTGATGTATTATGTTATATATGGGTGTTACAGTTGGTATCAGAGCAGGTCGTATCCTCGACCTAGCCATGAAATAGTATAAGTATTTCATTCCGTTTCATATACGTTGTGTCGCCAATGGTCTTATGTGTTATATTTATGGTATTGAGCCTGATCAACTTAATCCTATCTGTATGATATTTAGGAACATGGCTGACGGGCGCAGAAATAATCGTGGTAGACCCAGAACCACTTCGGTAGGGACTAATCCGCCTGGCGGCGAGGAGAATGTTCCATCGCCTCAGTTTCTGCAGCAGATGCAACAACAACAAAATCAGTTTATGCATCAAATGGTTCAGCAAATGGTTGGGGGTCTTCATCCTCCAGTGGTTGTTCCAGAAGCTACAGGTGGAAGTTTTTGGGATTTCATCAGTATAAATCCTCCGGAATTTCAGGGAGGGTTAGATCTGGTAAAGGCTCACGAGTAGATAGCCAACATGGAAAGGATCTTCCTAATAGTCCTGTGTAGTGAGGAAAATAAAGTGGTTTTCGCTTCTCACTTGTTGAAGGGTCCTGCCATGAGGTGGTGGGAGAGTGCCTCAGCCTTGATGACTATTCAAGAGGTACCTAATGTATGGGAGCAGTTCAAAATTAGTTTTATGGAGAAGTATTTCCCAAGTTCCTTAAGGACTCAGAAGGAATTCGAGTTTCAACAGTTGAGACAGGGTAACTTGACTGTGGCTGCGTATGCGGAAAGGTTTGAGGTTATGGCGGCTTAGTCTAGGCAGGCCATGTATGCTCCAGATGAGATGTGGAAGATTGATCAGTTTCTTTTTGGTTTGAGGGCTAAAATTTCACATAGCGTGTCTCAAAGGGAGTTCACTATGTCGAATTGTTAAGGCAGTGCTACATGGTAGAACATAGCTTGAAGAAAGTGCAAGCAGAAGGGGATTTGAGTAGGTTAAACCAAGGTGATCGTGGAAGATCAAATCAACAATTTAGACCGAGACAACAAGCTTTTAAAGGGAAGCAAGTTCAAAGTTCTAGGAATAGTGCACCTCTTGTGTGCCGTTCTTGTGGTAAGGTGTATTTTGGTAGATACAATTTTGGAGGAATAAAGTGTTATTAGTGTAATAAGGTGGGCCATATGGCGAGAGATTGTCCCCATAATAGGACTCAAACGCAAAAAAAGAATATCGGTCGGGTATATACCTTGGATGCGAGGAAAGCAAAGGGTGACAACTCTTTGATTGCTGGTACGTGTTTCGTTAATGGACATCCTTGTTTTGTGTTATTTGATTGTGGAGCTACACACTCTTTTGTATCGATGCAATGTGTGAAGCGACTTGGGTTGCAAGCTGTTTCGTTGTCTCCACCCATGGTGGTTACTATTGCCATGGATGAGATAGTGGAAACACCTTTGATGTGTGAGAATTGTGTTTTGTGTGTGAATGATAGAGTTTTTCAGATTGACCTTATCTGTTTACCGCTAAAGAAAGTTGATGTCGTTTTAGGGATGGATTGACTTTCTGCTAATTCGGTGTTTATCGGTTGTGAGGAGAAGCTAATCATCATTCCATCTGTTGAGGCTACCCCGAAGGATGTGTTAACAACTATTTTAGAAGGTACGGTGGGAATGATAAATTTCTTGTTTGAGAAGGAGAAATATGTTTTACTGGTTCTTACTAAGGAGGGGAGTAGTGACCAGCAAGTGCTGAGTATTCCTGTAGTCTGTGAATTTCCTGAAGTTTTTCCCGAGGACGTTACTTCTCTTCCTCCGGAGAGAGAGGTTGAATTCTCTATTGACCTGGTACCGGGAACGGCTCCTATATCCGTTTCTCCGTATCGGATGGCACCACTTGAATTAAGAGAATTAAAGGACCAGTTGGAGGACTTAATCGCTAAGCATTTTGTTAGACCTAGTGTTTCACCATGGGGAGCTCCAGTGTTGTTGGTAAAGAAGAAAGATGGTGGAATGCGTCTGTGCATTGATTATCGTAAGCTAAATAAAGTCACCATTAAGAACAAGTACCCCTTACCCAGGATAGACGACCTATTAGATCAATTGAAAGAAGCCTGTGTGTTCTCGAAGATTGATTTATGGTCGGGTTACCATCAGATCCGTGTGAAGAATTCCGATGTACCTAAGACTGCATTTAGAACCCGTTACGGCCATTACGAATTCTTGGTGATGCCTTTCGGTGTGACTAATGCTCCAGTTGTTTTTATGGATTACATGAACCGTATATTTCAAGCTTACTTAGACCAATTTGTCGTGATCTTTATTGACGACATTCTTATTTATTCTCGTACTCCACAAGAGCACGGAGAACATCTGAGAATTGTCTTATCGGTATTGCAAGAGAAGAAAATTTTTGCTAAGTTAAGCAAGTGTGAATTTTGGATGTCGGAAGTTAATTTTCTTGGACATGTTATATCTCAAGGTGGTGTGGCTGTGGATCCGTCGAAGGTAGAAGCGGTGATTAATTGCGAGAGATCGAGGAATGCTTCAGAAGTTAGAAGTTTCTTGGGATTGGCAGGTTACTACAGAAGGTTCATCAAAGGTGTTGCGGTGAAAATCGGATAACAAATTATTAATTAATTTGCATCATATTTCTTTTACAACCGACTTTGATTTATCCAGAGGAAAGGTTCAAGATCGTAAAAAAACCTAAAGGGGGGAGATCTAAGGTTCGGGGGTTGGTTACGCCTAGGGAAGGTATTAGCACCCTAAACGTCCGTAGTACTCTACGGGAGCTTCTTGTTTTAAGGTTATCTTATGTTTGCTAAAGGTTCTATGCTAAAGGTTGAAAACCCTAGGGGTTAGTATCTAAGTATACTCGACAAAGCATCGCACTTTGCGCCTACGTATCCCCGGGAATAGAATCAGAGTATGTGTAGTTCTACTTCTACTGAATGATTGGCTGTAGTCAATATTCAGAGGGGAAATAAGTGTGAACTCATTATAGAGTATAAGAACTCTCTAAGTCTAGTTGTAATGGTCCTATTTTATGTTTTAGTCAATAGGGAAAGTGAGTATTCATTAGGATGAATACCACATAGAATTTAGGAACTCTAACCTAAGGCTAGTTATGGTTTCATGGCTCAGATGAGGCCAAGAAATAAGGTTTAGCTCTTATGAGGCTACTAGGTAAGATGGGGATTATGACTTTAAGAGTCAACATTAATCACCTTCCTTTGGAATAGGGATAATGACAAAAGGTAACAAGTGTCAAGCGCAAGATTAGATGCAAAACACAAATTACAATATTCATCAAAGGTTAAGTTCAAAATAAAAACAAGATGATTTGAAATAATAAAACCTAATTAGGTTGCAGATAAACAAAATGAAAACCAAAATAAAATGATTAATTAAACCTATTTCAACCTAAGGGAAATAATGAACTAAATAGTTAATTAAACCCAACTAAATAATATTAATTAAATTATCTTGTTAGTGATTAAAAAACCTAATTAGAAAATAATTATCTTGAATAAATTAAACTAATTAATTAAAATAAATTAATAATCCTAATCTTAATCAAGAGAACCTAGAAACACTAAATTAATTAAATTAAAAAGAGGATTAACCTAAATTAAACTAAGATTTAACTTAAAATAAATTAATTAAATTAAAATAAAAAGAAACAGGGGTGCAAACAGCAACTCAGAAACAAGAGAGAAGCCTAAATGGGCTCTTAGGGGGTGTTAACAGCAACTCACAAAAAAGCCCAAAAGCTAAATAGTATGCCTGATCTAGTGAAGAGAGTCTAAGGAGACTCTACCGTGGATCTTACCTAGGAGCCGTCAGATCTAAGATCTGACCAAAAGGAGATTAAACCAACAGGATCCAAGTGAGAGATCACCACAGACTTTCACAGGTATGACACACATGAACATAAGCAAAGCTAGGAACCGGTGACACTTGTCACCGACGTATCCAGACACGCGTATTGAAATAAGAAAGAACAAAAGCCAAGGAAGCAACATAATGGTTGAATAAGCTCATTCACGAAAACTTCTCTCTCTCTCTGCGTACCTTTCCTCCACTAAACAAAAGAAGAAATCTCGCCGGAAACTGCAAAATGTCGCTGGCGACGATGAAGACGCGGCGGAGACCGCCGTCTTCTCCAACATCCAAATAAAAAACTGCACACTATCCCCCCTTCAAAATCCCTCCTCATTCCCAATCTGGAAACAAATTTGTCTAAATCCTAACCAAAACCTACAATCGCAGTCGTTCCCAAACTAAACCCTAATCTTAAAACCCAACAAAAACAAGTAAATCTAGATAACATAACCAATAAAAACACTCAGGGGTCAAAATAGAAGCATAGTCATGCGGAAGGATCAAGATGAGAAGTATACCTCTTGAAGAATCAAGCTCAACGATCTTCAACAAAAGCTTCAGGTAACCTTCTCCTTGTCTGTCTTAAACTTTTGACCTTCTTCTTCTATTCCGGTTCGATTCAGTTCGTCTCTCACTCTCCTCAATCTCGCTGATTTTTCTGGGTTGTCTGGTTTCAGATGGTTGTTGTTGTCGTAAGAATGTCCGTGGAGGTTTGGGTGTTTTAGGGTATTGTTGAGAGTGGGTGTAAAGTGGAAGAGGTTCGATGGAGAGGATTGCAGCTGAAAAATGTTAAGGTTGGAAAATGTCTCAGGTTTGAAGGATGAGAATTAGTTAGGTTAGAAGAAAGATATGCGTTGGAGGAATGAAGGGTTGTTGAAGATGGAGTTTTGTGATTCGGTTGGAGGAGAAGTATGAAGTGTGGTTGGTTTGCATTTCTTCAACGATGTTTTGGTTCAATGAAACTCAACATAAACAAGTCCAAACGAAAGCTGGCAATTATCGGTGCGACGAAATCCAAGGTAAGATTCTGTAACTTTACTCTCCTCCTTTGACCACACTAAGACTTTCTTCTGCTTCTTCTGAATTGTCCTGGGTTTGATTTGAGTTCTTTGTTGAAGATGAAGATTGGAGGTTTTGAGAAGGAAATGGAAAACTGGGTTAGTGCTAGAAGGAGGGGTTATGGGTTAGCCGTGTGGTGGACAGCTGAGACGGAGGGAACTCGTCGCCGGTGTTGGAATGGAGAGGCGCGGGTGAGTTGCAGTGGTGGCGAGGTAAGAGGTGGAGCAAAAAGGGTGGTGATGATGGAAGCCGACAGAAAACGGTGGTGGAAATTGGGAGATGGAAATTGATGAAATTTGTTGTTTTATTCAAAATGATGGTGAGCTTAATGGTTTATTTTTTGTTCAGAATGTTTCTTCCCCCATTCCCCCTTGAACGCCTCTTGTTTACGTATATATACTCTCTAAACAACAGAACTTGTTCTTGAATTTTTATTTGAATTGTGACCGTTGTTGTATGGTCGCTTTCATGCTTGCAGGTTAACGTTGTGACAATCTCCGTACGGTTCTGTTGTGGAGCATGGCATCTTTGGTTTTGTACTTTTCTTGATAGCAGGTTTGCGCAGGAAGGTAGCAGGGTGGGGGATCCGCGCCAAGGTCGATGAAAATTTGAAATGAGTTTGGGACCAGTTTGAATTTCTTGAACTCATTATCTCCTCTGCAAATCATACACGACAAGGAGAAGGAAGAAATTGGATATTTGGTTGTGTTTTTCTCTTCAAATGCCACACGTCACCCCTTTATTGGTTGAAGGCAAGGTTGAAAAGTCAAAAGAGCAATGCTTGCTTCTCATTGGCTGGTAACAAGACTAGTTCTTCCAAACAAAACCAATACAAGTGTCACGGTGGACCAGTAGTAAAATTGGCCATGGAAAATGAATGAAAACTTTCTTTTTAAAATGAGTTAATAAGCTAAATAATAATAATAACTATTAATTAAAATGTTAATTAAATAAACTAAAAATAATAAACCATATTGACAATTAATCTAAATAATTAAACTAATGCAAAATTAAATTGAGATTAATTATAAATTAATAAAAATAGGACAAATAAAATATAAATAAAATAAAAATGGTCCATATTGAAATTAAATTAAAATCAAAACAAATAAAACACTACAATAAATACTAAATTAAAATATAGAGAAAAATAAATAAAACAACAACTAGCAAAAAAATGAGGGTAAAATTTGGGGTACAACAGTTGCCCCTATTTAAATGTCTTCACCGGATGACATGAGAGATGAAAATCCTCATGGAATCAGAAGTGAAAGATATTTAAATATAGATAACCAAAAATTTTACCCTCAGATGCGCAGACATGCAATTCAACAAACATGATGATAAGATGCCAAAGAAAATGCAAAGATGCAGACACAACACGGCGCCAAAGGACAGACAGGAAGCAAACACAAGATGAGCTTCACTGGGGAAAGAGGAAGGTTAGTATCCATGAGAAACTCCTCACTGGGGATACAGGCTAACCAACAAAAGAGACTCACTGGGGAGACTCTGAGGCAACACTGGGGATAGAAAGATAAGGGGGAAACCCCACCGGTCCTCACTGGAGATAAGAGCCAGAGAGGTATTCTCCACTGGGGAAAGATCCAGAGAGATGGACGACAGGTTCAAACATGACCGGACGACACCGGGGAAAAGGCACAACCTACTGGGCAAGAAGCCAGAAAGAAGACACGATCACCACCAGGGGATCAGTTGAAATAAAAAGATAGACACCCGAAGAAAGATTTTATGGGGATCTCTTATGCCGAAGAGTTCACACGGGATCTTCAAGAAAAGCCAGAAAAGATAGAGACGAACTCTGCGCGCCAGATAAAACACCTGGAGTTAGCAATACAGGTTCAAGATAGCCTGATATAAGCAAACGGTTCACGATAACCAAAGATAAACAACTGGAGTTTAAATGGGAACAAGGTTAATGAGCCAAGAATAGACTCTGGTACTCAAATAAGAGTTGGTTGAGATAACAAATAATCTGCTTCATGAAGGAAAACCGGTAGGAGCCAGAAAGTAACCTTATTGGAAGTAGAACCAAGAAATGGGCTCCAATAAAGGTATCTAGAATGATTGATCATCAAGTCTAACGTGACTAAATGACATCCTAGAAACACCTCTAAAGTGATGGAACAACAAGTTCAAGTATGACCGGTTGGCACTTTAGAAGTAAAGAGAACCTCATTGGAGATAGAACCAAAGATGGGCTCCAATAAAGGTATCTAGAATGATCGATCATCAAGTCTAACGTGACTAAATGACATCCTAGAAACACCTCTAAAGTGATGGAACAACAGGTTCAAGTATGACCGGTTGGCACTTTAGAAGTAAAGAGAACCTCATTGGAGATAGAACCAAAGATGGGCTCCAATAAAGGTATCTAGAATGATTGATCATCAAGGATAGATGACATTCTAGAAAATATTCGCAATGAAGGTTGAACCGAAAAACGGTCTTCACTGGGAAAACATCCAAAGTGATGGAACAACAGGTTCAAGTATGACCGGTTGACACTTTAGAAGAAAACAACCTTATTGGAGATAGAACCAAAAAATGGGCTCCAATAAAGGCAAATAGAATCTGATAGGTTAGTACCGGGTTGCATAACTGAAGATAAGACTTCCTGGGGATACCCCTTATGGTTGCAAAAAGGTTGAATGGTACCAGAGATAGATAAGCTGCTTATGATAGACTGCCAAGCTTCTTCAAGAGATTGCTGCTTAAAAGATATGTTGATATCACAACACTATTGGAGGAACAATTTGTCTTCAATGAGGATCTGTAAAAGATTCTTCTTGCGAGAAACGGTGCAAAATAAATGCACGTTCAAAGATAGGTTAGAAAAACCACACCTGCCAGGGACCAAAGTTCAATCTAGGGACAAGCTAGAAAGAAACGGTCAAACAAGACTCCAATTGAGGAATGAACTCAAATGGGGATTTATCTCATCCACGTGTGAAAAAGATAACTGAACCAACCATCATCCACGAAGATTGAACTCTGTGGGGAATTCAGCAAAGATGGGCACTTTATGCCTAGGGCTGACTTTCTATTGGAGTGAATAGACAAACCCAGTCACTTGGGGAGATAAACGCCAAAGTGAACCAAAACAGGTAAACACCAAAAAAGGAAGCAGAAATGCTAAGATGGTATGCATATGAGTGCTTATGTCATGCTCATGCTTATGCTGACAAAACAGACAAGAAGCAAAACTGGAGATGAAAATAACGTCTCGACAAAGGATACCTAGCCAAACTCATCAGAATAGAACAATAATGGGGATGAAGAAGAATCAACAACTTCACTGGTGAAAAGAGTATTCCACTTGAGGTATAACATCATGAGGATTGCCATAATGGGCTTGATTTCTTTGTTGGAGGAGAATCCATAGAGAATTGTCAAAATTAGCTAAAGTGACAACTTATTGGGGAGTTAGCAAAGGATATCACAAGAACAAAGTAATTCTGCATCCTACTGGCATAATGATCATCTTCAAATCTTATCTGCCCCAGGCTATATGGTTTGTCGGAAGATGATAACAAGAGGATTTTATAGAAGAATTGGCATACAAGGTGTTTGAATATCATCAAACTCTTGGAGAGGTCTCGGCATAACTGCCCCAGATTAGGGGATGAATAATCAAAAGAATTTTACGGAAGGATTGAAATACCAGATACTTCAATATCTTCCAACTGGAATAATCAAAAGAATTTTACGGAAGGATTGAAATACCAGATGCTTCAATATCTTCCAACTTAAATAATCAAAAGAATTTTACGGAAGGATTGAAATACCAGATGCTTTAATATCTTTTGACTTTTGAATCTTGACGTAGCTGTTTCTGTTCAGTTATACTCAAGGTACTCAAACTGTAGTAGAAATTACTGGGGAACGAATTTGCCCCTACTGATGGGTTACTGAAGTCAAAACTTGTCATAAGATGATCTCAAGAATATTTGCCCCAATATTCTGAATTTGCAGAATTCTGCCTCTGATTTGTCAACTCTTGGGATAATAGATTGGCAAACCTCACACTTGGTTGCCCCTGACTGAGTCAAATTCCCTTTATCAAGTTCAATTCCTTGACTGACCGCGTTTGTTGGGATTCCTTAATATCGAATGGTATTGCAAACAAGTGTTGTTCATTAAAATTGGCAAAATTTAATGTAAAGTTTAATGCAAAGTTTGAAAACAAAGCTTTGATGAAAAACGCATAGTGAAATGATTAAATAGTCAAAAACAAAGGTGGGTCTAGTCATTAAGGAAGTGACCAATTCACGCGAGCAACAAAGATTATTAGGAGTCAGGTTACTCAACCTTGCTGTAGTATGCTTTTCAAAACAACCTTACCTCAATTAGGTCTTTTAGGGGTTGTAATGTGGTATGGTTCATGGTTTATGAAACAAAGGATGAATTCCAATCCTACGCTCAGTTAACCCAAAATATACATTCAAATCTCCAAAAGTAGGAAGTCACTTGATTTGAAAGCTGACTAGCGCCTTATATGAAGCACTCGTGTTTGAATGCATATCCGAGTTAAACTGAGAACTACCCTGCCCCAAGGTTGAGATTATGGTTTTTTTTTGTGTAAGGAAAGAAAACTCCTACTTCTAGGCTCGAAGGGGGTTAACAAGGGATTATCATCCTTACTTCTCCAGTATTTGAGAATTGAAACAATGCCTTACATCCTCGGAAAGGTTTAATCGGCAGCATACCACAGCAATTATGAACACGAGGTATTCATCATCCTCCCTAATCTTTGTTTAAACAAACAGTTGAATAAAGGGAGTGAAACAAGGTAAATATTTTTTGAAAATAACAGTAAATGAGTGAAACGAATGGATTTAATCTAAAAGATGCACAAACATTTCATTAATCTTGCCAATTTTAAAAAAACAACAGCTTATAAGCAAATACAAATTCAAAGTGCAAAGGAAATACAATAAAATTGCTGAAACAGCCAAAAGATTGCCAGCTTTAGGGAATCAAATACAGAAAATCAAAGAGGAGCTCAATCACAGTCCATCTTGGTCTTGATACATCCTCCACAGCATTACTTATCTCATGAGCGGGTAAGGATTGTTCTTGATATTAGGCTGGGAGCCATCGAAAGACAAAATGTTTCTCTCCACTAAGTCCTTCACAACATGCTTCAAAGCAAAACAACCTTCTAAATTATGGCCTGGTGCACCTTCATGGAATGCACAATGAGCGTTGGGATTGTAAGAAGGTGGAAGCGGATCGGGAGGTGGGCCTGATGACCTTGTAGTTATTAATCCTTGTTGCATCAAAACAGGATACAATGCTGTATACGTCATAGGAATGGGAGGAATCGAAGTCCTTTCACCCTTTCTTTTGCCTGGAATATTCTGACGAGAAACTTGAGTCCGTTGGAGATAAGCAGGAGCGTTGGGCGCTCGTTGATACACATGTGGTTGAGGAACCGGCTGATAAACAGAAGCTTGGTTATTGAATGTTGGCGTAATGTTGGCCACATAAGGTTGCTGAATAGAATAACACTATTGTTGCTGCTGACGTTTCCAGTACTGATTCTTCCTCTTTTTGTTTGTCATCACCACATTAGTATCCCCTTCCCTTTTGAAGGATATCTTGGCATCGTCGCTTGGACTACCAGCTCTCTTGGTCATTTTCCCGCTCTTCAGACCAAGCTCTACTTTAACCCCCACAGCTACAATATCGGAAAAACTAGTAGACCCGTTACTGATCATCCTTTCGTAGAATTCCGGTCTCACCGTGTCGACAAACCAATCAGTTAACTCTTTTTCAGATAAAGGTGGCTCTACCTGTGAAGCCAGCTCTCTCCATCTCTGGGCACACTCTCTAAAAGACTCGGTATCGCTCTGTGACATACTCAGTAGCTGTCTACGATCTGGCGCCAGGTCCATGTTGTATCTATAATGCTTTACAAAAGCATCAGATACATCTTGAAAACATCGGATCCTAGATTGGTCCAAAGTTAAATACCACTTTGCAGCAGCCCCTTTCAAACTATCTTGGAAGCAATGGATCATCAACTTGTCATTATCCATAAATGCAGCCATTCGTCGGTAATACATGACCAAATGCGACTTAGGACAGGTCGTACCAGAGTATAGGTCAAAATTGGGCAGTTTGAACTTGGGTGGAATTACCAAGCCTGAGACTAAGCACATGTCTTTAACATTAGTATTAGATACATTGCTCCTTTCCATTGCTTCCAATTTCCTCCGCATTGTCTCTACACTTTCCTTCAACCTTTCATGTCGATTATCCCCTTCTTCGGACATATTGACATGATCATAAACCGGATGTGGGTTCTGAAAAATTGGGCGCACCTGAGCTTGCACTGCTGCTGGAGTGAAGGTAGGAATAGCTTGAAAAGCCTTATTAACCAAAGGAACGACTTGTTGAGTAGAAGTGACGGTCGGAGCACGTATAAAGTTAAAAGGCATGCCCAAAGTGGGGTTCACAATAGTAACGGGAGGTTCTACAATTGTAGTGACAATCTCGGAGACCACCGTCGCTTGTGTATCCATCCTTGCACTCATAACTTGAATTGCTTCCAGAATCTGCCCCATTCCTCCTCGGAGCTCACTCAATTCATTGTTGACTCTGTCCATTTCACAGTATTGCTCAGACATCCTTTGTCGAGTTTGGGTCGAGTGACGATTCAAAGACGATTCTGAAGGGAAAACTGTGACATGAGACGAGGACAGAGAGGAAATGCACATGCTATGATGCAAATGAGATGCTAATGTAAGCCGAATGGTTTCAAGGAACTCAAAGGCAAGTTGCAAAAACTTTTTGGGAAAATTGAAGAGTTTTTGTTTTTAAAATCCAAGCTCTGTTGATCTTTTGAAAAGGAAACAAGCATTTGAGTTTCTCGAAACTAAAGGGCTAAGAATGCTTGAATGCAGAGATGCATACAACGCGAGCACAAACAAAGGGCAAACACATATGTACACACAACAAAACATACAAATCCTAGGTTTTGGGGTCTCATGAATGGAGCCATGGTCTACCCATCCCAATAGGTATGTACTACTGGTTTTCATCTTCTGAACAGGGTTCTAAGAAGTTCCCAGAGTCTACAATCCATCTTTCAGATTTTAACGATTTCCCAGATGACTTGGTAATCAATAAAATTCTCAAGAGAATCTCGTCTGAGTGTAGTATCGCGTGTCAACCAATTCAGAAATAGACTCCATCATGGTCACCGCACTACATCCTAAAAAGGCTTAGTGGGGTTTGGTAACTACTGTTCTCAATATCATGGGCTCCTAGGTCGAGAGTAGCACGCTTTCACAAACGGATTCGTTCAACATAATTAAACTCTCAAGAGGACCTCAACTGAGTGATGGTGTTTTCAATTCAACTTTTCAGGAATCGACTCCCTCAAATCCTCCTTGAATACCATCGTCTTATCATAAGTGTATGCTCAAATCCGGGTATATAATTTATCTCACCACTCAAGAACCAAGTCAACAAAAGATAATCAAGCACAGCATATATACAGGCAATTAAACATATATACACAAATATAGCAAGCAAGTATAAGCAAAGAAAAAACAAGATGGGCTTAACCCTAAAAAATAAGAGCTTCCCCAGTGAAGTCGCCATTTCTGTTGCGGTGAAAATTGGATAACGAATTATTAATTAATTTGCATCATATTTCTTTTACAACCGACTTTGATTTATCCAAAGAAAAGGTTTAAGATCGTAAAAAAACCTAAAGGGGGGAGATCTAAGGTTCGGGGGTTGGTTACGCCTAGGGAAGGTATTAGCACCCTAAACGTCCGTAGTACTCTACGGGAGCCTCTTGTTTTAAGGTTATCTTATGTTTGCTAAAGGTTCTATGCTAAAGGTTGAAAACCTTAGGGGTTAGTATCTAAGTATACTCGACAAAGCATCGCACTTTGCGCCTACGTATCCTCGGGAATAGAATCAGAGTATGCATAGTTCTACTTCTACTGAATGATTGACTGTGGTCAATATTCAGAGGGGAAATGAGTGTGAACTCATTGTAGAGTATAAGAACTCTCTAAGTCTATTTGTAATGGTCCTATGTTATGTTTTAGTCAATAGGGAAAGTGAGTATTCATTAGGATGAATACCACATAGAGTTTAGGAACTCTAACCTAAGGCTAGTTATGGTTTCATGGCTCAGATGAGGCCAAGAAATAAGGTTTAGCTCTTATGAGGCTACTAGGTAAGATGGGGATTATGACTTTAAGAGTCAACATTAATCACCTTCCTTTGGAATAGGGATAATGACAAAAGGTAACAAGTGTCAAGCGCAAGATTAGATGCAAAACACAAATTACAATATTCATCAAAGGTTAAGTTCAAAATAAAAACAAGATGATTTGAAATAATAAAACCTAATTAGGTTACAGATAAACAAAATGAAAACCAAAATAAAATGATTAATTAAACCTAATTAAACCTAAGGGAAATAATTAACTAAATAGTTAATTAAACCCAACTAAATAATATTAATTAAATTATCTTGTTAGTGATTAAAAAACCTAATTAGAAAATAATTATCTTGAATAAATTAAACTAATTAATTAAAATAAATTAATAATCCTAATCTTAATCAAGAGAACCTAGAAACACTAAATTAATTAAATTAAAAAGAGGATTAACCTAAATTAAACTAAGATTTAACTTAAAATAAAGTAATTAAATTAAAATAAAAAGAAACAGGGGTGCAAACAACAACTCACAAACAAGAGAGAAGCCTAAATGGGCTCTTAGGCGGTGTTAACAGCAACTCACAAAAAAGCCCAAAAGCTAAATAGTCTGCCTGATCTAGTGAAGAGAGTCTAAGGAGACTCTACCGTGGATCTTACCTAGGAGCCGTCAGATCTAAGATCTGACCAAAAGGAGATTAAACCAACAGGATCCATGTGAGAGATCACCATAGACTTTCACAGGTATGACACACATGAACATAAGCAAAGCTAGGAACCGGTGACACTTGTCACCGGCGTATCCAGACACACGTATTGAAATAAGAAAGAACAAAAGCCAAGGAAGCAACATAATGGTTGAATAAGCTCATTCACGAAAACTTCTCTCTCTCTCTCTGCATACCTTTCCTCCACTAAACAAAAGAAGAAATCTCGCCGGAAACTGTAAAATGTCGCTGGCGAAGATGAAGATGCGGCGGAGACCGCCGTCTTCTCCAACATCCAAATAAAAAATTGCACACTATCCCCCCTTCAAAATCCCTCCTCATTCCCAATCTGGAAACAAATTTGTCTAAATCCTAACCAAAACCTACAATCGCAGTCATTCCCAAACTAAACCCTAATCTTAAAACCTAACAAAAACAAGTAAATCCAGATAACATAACCAATAAAAACACTCAGGGGTCAAAATAGAAGCATAGTCATGCTGAAGGATCAAGATGAGAAGTATACCTCTTGAAGAATCAAGATCAACGATCTTCATCAAAAGCTTCAGGTAACCTTCTCCTTGTCTGACTTAAACTTTTGACCTTCTTCTTCTATTCCGGTTCGATTCAGTTCGTCTCTCACTCTCCTCAATCTCGCTGATTTTTCTGGGTTGTCTGGTTTCAGATGGTTGTTGTTGTCGTAAGAATGTTCGTGGAGGTTTGGGTGTTTTAGGGTATTGTTGAGAGTGGGTGTAAAGTGGAAGAGGTTCGATGGAGAGGATTGCGGCTGGAAAAAGGTTAAGGTTGGAAAATGTCTCTGGTTTGAAGGATGAGGATTTGTTAGGTTAGAAGAAAGATATGCGTTGGAGGAATGAAGGGTTGTTGAAGATGGAGTTTTGTGATTCGGTTGGAGGAGAAGTATGAAGTGTGGTTGGTTTGCATTTCTTCAGCGATGTTTTGGTTCAATGAAACTCAACATAAACAAGTCCAAATGAAAGCCGGCAATTACCGGTGCAACGAAATCCAAGGTAAGATTCTGTAACTTTACTCTCCTCCTTTGACCACACTAAGACTTTCTTCTGCTTCTTCTGAATTGTCCTGGGTTTAATTTGAGTTCTTTGTTGAAGATGAAGATTGGAGGTTTTGAGAAGGCAATGGAAAACAAGGTTGGTGCTAGAAGGAGGGGTTATGGGTTAGCCGTGTGGTGGACAGCTGAGACGGAGGGAACTCGTCGCCGGTGTTGGAATGGAGAGGCGCGGGTGAGTTGCAGTGGTGGCGAGGTAAGAGGTGGAGCAAAAAGGGTGGTGATGATGGAAGCCGACAGAAAACGGTGGTGGAAATTGGGAGATGGAAATTGATGAAATTTGTTGTTTTATTCAAAATGATGGTGAGCTTAATGGTTTATTTTTTGTTCAGAATGTTTCTTCCCCCCTCCCCCCTTGAACGCCTCTTGTTTACATATATATATCCTCTAAACAATAAAACTTGTTCTTGAATTTTTATTTGAATTGTGACCGTTGTTGTATGGTCACTTTCATGCTTGCAGGTTAACGTTGTGACAATCTTCGTACGGTTCTGTTGTGGAGCATGGCATCTTTGGTTTTGTACTTTTCTTGATAGCAGGTTTGCGCAGGAAGGTAGCAGGGTGGGGGATCCGCGCCAAGGTCGATGAAATTTTGAAATGAGTTTGGGACCAGTTTGAATTTCTTGAACTCATTCTCTCCTCTGCAAATCATACACGACAAGGAGAAGGAAGAAATTGGATATTTGGTTGAGTTTTTCTCTTCAAATGCCACACGTCACCCCTTTATTGGTTGAAGGCAAGGTTGAAAAGTCAAAAGAGCAATGCTTGCTTCTCATTGGCTGGTAACAAGACTAGTTCTTCCAAACAAAACCAATACAAGTGTCACAGTGGGCCAGTAGTAAAATTGGCCATGGAAAATGAATGAAAACTTTCTTTTTAAAATGAGTTAATAAGCTAAATAATAATAATAACTATTAATTAAAATGTTAATTAAATAAACTAAAAATAATAAACCATATTGACAATTAATCTAAATAATTAAACTAATGCAAAATTAAATTGAGATTAATTATAAATTAATAAAAATAGGACAAATAAAATATAAATAAAATAAAAATGGGCCATATTGAAATTAAAATAAAATAAAAACAAATAAAACACTAAAATAAATACTAAATTAAAATATAGAGAAAAATAAATAAAACAACAACTAGCAGAAAAATGAGGGTAAAATTTGGGGTACAACAAAAGGTTTTTCTCAGTTGGCTTTACCAATGACAAAGCTTACTCATAAGGATTGTGCTTATGAGTGGGACTCGGGTTGTGAGCAAAGCTTCATGAAATTGAAGGAAAGTTTGACGACTGCTCTTGTGTTAGTCATTCCTGATCCTACCAACTCTTATGAAGTATTTTGCGATGCTTCTAAGATGGGATTAGGAGGTGTTCTGATGCAAGGCGGTCAAGTGGTAGCTTATGCTTCTCGACAATTGAATGTTCATGAGAATAATTATCCAACTCATGATTTGGAGCTAGCAACAGTTGTATTTGCACTGAAGGTGTGGCGTCCTTATTTGTATGGTGTACGGTTTGAAATGTTCAGCGATCATAAAAGTTTGAAGTATTTATTTGATCAAAAGGAGTTAAATATGCGGCAAAGAAGGTGGATGGAGTACTTAAAGGATTATGACTTAGAATTAAAGTATCATCCAGGAAAAGCGAATAAGGTAGCAGATGCATTAAGCCGAAAAAGGGTACATGGTGCCGAATTGATGATATTGGAGTATGCGTTGTTGGAAAAGTTTAGAGATCTTAATCTTTAACTTGTATGGACTCTGAATGGTGTAATCATGGAAAATTTGAATGTTAATTCTACTATAAGAGTTGAGATTCAACAAGGACAAGAGTTGGATGAGAAGTTACAAGAAGTGTTAGTTCAACCGGGTTTTGTGCGGGCTACCGACAAAATTATTTTGTTTAACCAAAGGATTTGTGTACCGAATGACACGGTGTTGAAAAGAAGGATTTTAGATGAAGCTCATAAAGGTGCTTTTACGATACATCCTGGTTCTTCGAAGATGTATCAGGACTTAAAGAAGGAGTATTGGTGGTTCGGAATGAAAAATGATATTGTGGTATATGTGTCAGAATGTGCAGTGTGCCAACAGGTGAAGATTGAACACCAAAGACCGGGCGATCTGTTGCAACCTTTAGAGATTCCAATTTGGAAATGGGATAGTATTTCTATGAACTTTGCAGTAGGGTTTCCCCGTACGTAGGGTGGTTACGATTCTATTTGGGTGATTGTGGATCGACTAACGAAATCTGCGCATTTCTTAGCCGTGAAGACTACTTACAAGGCAAGTCATCTTGCAAGGTTGTTCATTGCTGAAATTATGAGATTGCATGGTGTTCCCTCTAGCATTGTGTCCGATAGAGATCCAATGTTTACTTCAAGGTTTTGGAAGTTTTTCAACAAGCTATTTGTACGAGGTTGCATTTGAGCACGTCGAATCATCCTCAGACGGATGGTCAGACTGAGCGGACGATACAAACGATGAAAGACATGTTGAGAGCTTGTGTGCTAGGAAGTAGAGGAAATTGGAAGGAACTTTTGTCGTTGATTGAGTTTGCTTATAACAATAGTTACCACGCGAGCATCGGTATGGCTCCTTATGAAGCGTTATATGGTAGGAAATGTAGAACGCCTTTGTGTTGGGCGGAAGTTGGTGAAGATAGAATTTTGGGACCGGAAATTATTCAAGAGACTACGAAAAAGATTCGAATAATCCGTGAGAAAATTAAACAAGCGCAAGATCGTTAGAAAAGTTATGCGGATAACCGTAGGAGACCTTTAGAATTTGAGGAAGGTGACCATGTGTTTTTGAAAGTTACTCCAAGATTGAGATTAAAAGGACCGTTTAAGTCCCGCAAGCTAAGTCCGAGATACGTGGGACCGTATCAGATCTTGGGAAGGATTGGGGAAGTCGCTTACAAATTAGCCTTACCACCCTCTCTAGCAGAGATGCATGACGTTTTTCATGTATCTCAACTTCAAAAGTTTATTCCTCATCCTCTTCAACCAGTTTTACCGGAATCAGTGGAAGTAGAAGCAGATTTAACGTTTGAACCTCAACCGAGCTGTATTGTAGGAAGAGAAACAAAGGTATTAAGGAACAAAGACATTCCTCTTGTTAAGGTGCAATGGGATGTGATGCATCCGGGTGATGCTACTTGGGAACTAGAATCGGATATGAAAGATGCTTATCCATATTTGTTCAGGTAATCTTTTAAATTCGAGGACGAATTTCTATTTAAGGGGGGGAGGATGTAATATCCCGTAAATTATTTTACTCTGGATAATATTAGTACGATCAACTGGGTTCCAGTTTACTCTGAGAATTTATTTGATAAAAATAATTAGAGTAAAATGATGAGCTCAGAGCTGATAAAAATTAATGTTATCTGACTCTAAGGTTTTAACTTTTGGTGTATAGAGAATTTTTGGACTTGTAGTAGTGTTACTAATTGATGATATTTTCCTATATCATTTCCTTTTCCCTCATTTGCCAAAGATAGTAACTTTGGAGAGAGAAATTAGAAAGAAGAAAGAAGAAAGGAAAGAAAAGGGAGAAAAGGAAGGGAGAGAAAATCCAAGAGTTCAAGAGCTCAAGATCAACAACCATCATCAACTCTTCATCAATTCATCTCATCTTCTTCATCATCATCTTCTAATCCAGGTGGGTTCTAGATAGAGACTTTAGAGTATAAATTCTTGAGGTTTTAGAGTTAGGTTGGGTTTTGGGAAAAATGGGTCTTTTTGCAAAATCAAAGAATCTAACGGTTGAAGTGTGTTATAAATTGCGTAGAATGATCGATATATGCGTAGAATCATCTATTGATAATTGTTATGAAGTTTAGATTGGTTTGAATTAGTTGAAAAATCTTAGGGTTTTGAGTGGAAATTATGTATTAATGTGGAAAAATCATGTTTTATGAAGTTGTTGGGTGAACCATGATATTATACCTCTATGGGTTGTTGGGAATGGTGTTGAGAGGAATTTGCAGGTTTAGGAAGTTGCTGTTAAGGATTTATTTTTCTGCATAACGCAGAGCGTGCTTAGCGCGGTATTGCGCGCTTAGCGCGGTCGGGAGAATTTGTAACCCTTCCAGGCAGCGAGGAGCGTGCTTAGCGCGGTGGGGGCCGCTTAGCGCGACCTGGAACAAAATGAAAAAAATTAGTATTTTTCTAAAATTCATAACTTTTGTTTCGTGTATCCGATTTGAGTGTTCTTGGTACCGATAGGGAGCTATGAAAATACTCTATCTAATGGAAGGGGAAAATTCTAGGTTGATGCCCGATTAAATAAATCAGAGGGAACCGAAATTGCTGTAACTTGTGATATGTTGAATTATGTGATTCCAATATATGTATATTTGACTTATGTTTGCCTATTCCCTTGTTGTTAAGCATGTTTGAGAGTATATGCATGTTAAAAGTATGAAATAAGTAGAGTGAGGAATATTACCATGTACTATGTTAGAACCTAGTTACGGCTAGGAAATTGTGGAATAACGACGATGCTCGTGCAAGAGAGGCCGAGGCGTGCGTCTATTTCCGAATGGTATGAAAATAATTACACTAGTATGGATCATGTTTTATTGTGTTTATTTTGAGGAAAGACAAAAGAGGTCTTAAGGCAAATGTGGCCTTGTGATTGTCGAATACAATCACATTTGTGTGTATGATCACGTAATCGTAATCGTTTCACGTGAGTGCGTTTCATGGGTCTCGAGCTCCTCTGAAACATGGCACAATTACATGGCAGGTTTGATTCCCGTGTGTAGTACGAATGGAGCCTACGGGTAAAGAGACTTATGACGGTGTACGGGCCGTGTGAAGTGACGATTTAAGGTGATAATTTGTCCCTTATTTCCGAATCCATTTCGTATGCCAAGTACCTACAAGGATCCATGACTCGGGTCGACTTCTAGACGTAGAAGTGGATGGGAAAAGGGGATTCCTTGGTAAGGTTATCGATTAGTGATATTGTGAGTTAAAGCGACTCATGAACATGGATCCATATAGTGTGTGTGAGTACTCAAGGTCGCTTCCCTTCCCTTTTGACTTGAGTTAGGCGTGATAGAACCTTGTACAGTCGAGAGGACCTATAGGATAGGGAACTCACTGAGATTTGATGTATCTCACCCCATGTTGTTGGTTAAATTACAGGTACCACAGGTTCGGCAAAGGGTAAGGATAAAGTTGGTTGACTTTCCTTACTATTTTAGATTTTTGGGATGGCAAGACTTCCGTTGTGAAGATTATTTTGAGATCATTATTTGATCTAGTTCTTAGTGTTGGAAGATCTTGTATATATAATGCCATAGTTTATTTTGTATTAGGTTTTTGGGCATGTATATGTATAATGTGTTAACTAGGGACTTATTGTATTTCAGTACCAAAAACGTGAATTCATGTATGATATGGATGCTTTGATGTATTATATTATATATGGGTGTTACGTGTACCTTCAAGGTACTCCGATGACAAAGTAAGTTTGGGCTAGAGAGAAAGCGAGTACAAAGCGTTTAGGTATGATTTAGAGTATTGAGTAGTGATCAAACCTGACCCTCTCAAGTGATAGGGTATTTATAGAGATAACCCACAGCGCAAGGCCAAGGTCTCCCATGTGGCCGAAATATCTGGTCGAACAATGGGAGACTACCAGGTGGAAGGTCAAGCGCATGACCTTTTGACCTGGTCCAACTGTCCCCGTGGGATCCGGAGGGGCAGTTGGTCGCGTGAACTGTCAAGAGCATGGGGTGGATGTTTCCAACGGTCATATTGTGCCCAGCGGCTAGATTTTTCCCAACGGCTAGATTGGCTGAATCTAGTTATTGGGCTTTGCCAAGAGCTGGACATGAATAGGCCTTGCCTTACTGTGGGCCAAGCGCCTGCCCAGTCTAGAACAGGAGCCCCCCAAGTCTTTGCTCTGAGGAAGAGTGATGACTTAAGATAGCCTTGTTGGTTGTTGCTTTCGAATGATAATGTTCGAGGACATACCCTTCACCTGCTCTATGGTACGCGTGGTCGACAGCTGGTCGCTTATAAGCCCCACAGCCCTTTTGTATGCGAGGTCATGCTCGCAAAAACGGCGTATTTATGTCGACCAGGTTTAGTAAAGGTGCTCGCGAAAAGGACGTTTTTTATGTCGACGAGGTTTAGTAAAGGTGCCCGCGAAAAGGATGTTCTTTATGTCGACGAGCCCTAACGAAGACGTGACCTGTGCGTACTGTCGAGGAGGATATGCCCGCGAGGAGCTGAAGAAGACTTTGAGAATGCACCGTCTAGCTTTGGGAATGCCAAATGGAGATTCCCTTTTGACACGTGGTGGTGCAATTAATCTTTGTCATGGCCTAAGGGGTCTAGGCTACGATGGCTTTTGCGCCTCCCCAAGCGAGCATTTGCTTATAAAAGGGGGGAGTGAGGATTCATTTGCACACTTCACGCATATTTCTCTCCCCAAACCCCTTTGCTCTGCAACTTGTCCTTTCGCCGGAGTTCATCTCGCCGCCGTCGATCTTCATCTTCAACCTCCAGATTTTCACGTAAGTTCTTCGTCCCTTCTTATTAGTTCTAGGATGTTCTTAGTTTTCTGGAAAATGGTTTGCATTTTCCGGCGACTCATGAATTTTACGGTTGAATGTTCATGTGTTCTTGGATGAACACATGAATTTTCTGGGAAATTCATGAAGATTCTGAAGAACATGATGAATCTAGGATGAATGTCTTTGAATGTAGTGTAGGACTGTGTAGATCTTCCTAGGTTTCTGGTTAGGAGTAGCTTAAGTTTGTTGTCGGGCATTAGGCCTTCTCGACGCGAGAATTGATTTTCGCGTGTGTAAGCTCTGAGTGTTTGACTAAATTTTGGTAAAACATAAATGTTGTGAAAGATGTTTCAACATGTAGGTTTTCAGCCCCAGACTAAAGATGTCGAGTAAAATGTCACAACATGAAGATTCGACATCATGACTGTTACAGCAGGTTTTGGTTTTAAATCTGTTCCAAGATTCAAGGCGATTGGCAGTGGATCAAGGATCAAAGATATGAAGCCCAACTCAGCAGAAAACTATAAAAAAAGACCAAGACCTAGACAGAAAAGAGAGAGAAGGCGACATAGACTTAGGAATCCTATTTTGTAAAGTAGGGTTTAGGTTTGAGAGTCATAGGTTTCTCTTGTAAGTCTCCCTCTGTATCGAGTTGATGCAGAGTGGTAGACATAGGAACTTGTACAGATTCAGAAGCCAGTAGGAAATGAATCGTGAGTGTTCTTGGATGAAACTTTGAAGCAAATCCAAGTTAACTTGTTAGTCAAGGATGCTTGACTGAATTTTGTATTGGAAGGGGTGCCTTTCAATAGGGTAGATACAGTTATGGTGTAGTAACTGTTAGATAATCACATGTTGTGATTTAGGAAGTGAGAGGGGGTTCTCTTATCATTTAGATGTGACTTCTAATGATAAAGTCTTCATTGGGTAGTGATAGGTTAGCGTGGGTGCTTTCTGTAAACCTGAGGTTGTTTACATAAAACTATACTACTGATAGTGATTACTTCTTCCTGGATTGGTATCCCCCAGATGTAGGTGAGTTGCACCGAACTGGGTCATCATATTCTGTGTTATTTATCATTCTGCGTTTTTCAGTTCAGTCTTGATTAACATGTTGGATCAGATGTCGTAACATCTGTGATTTTGCAGTTCTAATATTCAAGGTATCAGTCTGCTGTTGCGCCTATGAGTTTAAATGATTATGTAGCACAATGTCTTAACATGTGTTAGGACATCTGCTTTTTCGCATATGCCAGAATTTCAATTGGTATCAGAGTGGGCATCCTGTCTGGTTCTGGATGAGATCTTTGGGAGATACTTTCTGGCATTTAAACAAGGAGGAGTTTTGAAGATCAGATCAATCAACTCAGACATGCTCAAGCGTATTAATGGATGAGATGGATGTTCTGGATCGAAGGTAACAACCCGGTGGTTGTTCATGTTGCTGAGGAGGTTCTACAACAACTACACGAGAAGTGGCTAGTTCTCTTGTTGGGGTGTCTTATAAGATGTTCTGACATCTTATTAGGGCAAGAAGGATTTGTTCCTTGGTGGTTCCGCTGCATGTGTTTCTGATGGAAGAGCTCTAGAATTATGGGATTCTGGAGTTGTTATTGAAGACAGTTGGTGGAAGATCTCAATCGTCAGCCTCTATATGTGAAGATATTTGTTTTCTTTTATTCCAAAGTCGGGAGTGATGGAATGAAGGGAGTTGTTGGTTGATATCTGGTATGGTGACTTGGTACTGGGAAGCTTGGTTTCTTGGTGCAGTTGAAGTTAATTGAAGAGGAGAGGAGTTGAGTTTAAGTTTATCAAGTTCTTGCTCTGGGAGTTTGATAAATTATTGATCGGCTAGGTTGTCAAAGATACTTGAGAATTCTCTCAAGTTCACTCATAAAGGCATCTCAGTTGTGCATCTGGAGTCTTCTAGTTACTTTTCTGACTAGAAGGTGTTTCTTTGAAACACAATCTGAAGAAAGCAGAGGTGATTTATTTTCACCATCCAAAAACAGCAAGGAAGGATTCATCTCTCTTAACCCTAAGGGTGGATCTAATCTGATTGGAGCGTTCAGATATGTTGAGGTAAATAAGGTTCGTTCAGAGAGAATCTTAGTTACTTGAGTCAAGGGTGGCATCCTTGGTATCTCAACATTGTTCTTCAAAGAAGATACTTGCAAAAGATTGAATACTTGATAAGTGTTCATGAAGTGATCTGGTGGAGCTTAGCTACAACAGTGAAGAAGGGTTATTGGACAAGGATTTAAGATCAATTTCTATTTGTGGAGTTCACAAGTATTTAATTGATTATCCTTGAAAGTCAAGATTGCTGATGTTCAACAAGATGTTAGAACATCTCATCATCAGAGTTTGTGCAGAATCATGGGAGAGGTACTGCATATGCTTTAGCATCTGTTTTAGTCTTAGGTGTTAACCTAAGAATGGGCTTCAGTCGGGTGTGACAGAAGCATGTGTTCTCTGGAGAGTTTCCTGGCAAGAAACTGGTCTGGACCTTGATGCTGTTGAAGATGAACATGAAGACATCATGATCTTGATGGTTACATCTTGGATCAGTTTATTTATGATCTAGGTACTTTGGAGCATGGATCTTGCTCTTCTTGGAAGTCAAAGTTAAGTGGCAGTTATCTATAACTTTCTACAGTCTGCTCTACTAAAGAAAGTGGCATTCTTTGGTATGGCTATGGTGTAGTCTTGGACTACTTATCTTCTGAAGATTCAGACGTGACAGGTGTGAAGTCTTTGGAGTTGTAACGCAGGATGGAGGTTGTCTACTCAAACTTGGTTGTTGAATCAAGTCTATGAGAGCATGGAACTCTTGTTTTGCAAAGGGAGGAGGTTCTTCTAAGTGGCAGAAGGAAAAGCTGAATTTAGCAGCTGGATGTCATATCAAAATGTTCTGACATCTAGCTTAACATCAGAGTCTCAGCTGGTGATGTGGCACACCAGCTTAAGATAAGGTGATCTACAGGAGAATGAAAGTTATTGATGCTTCAAAAAGATCTATCTCATCCAGTTTGCGAGAGTTGTGGATGGGAAGATGTTACATGTCTAAGAGGCTTGGTGAATCCAAGATGTCTTGCTATGGAGCAAGTAGTTCATGTAACTTGAAGATCTGATTTCATTGGTGGATCAATGTATCTTGTGGGAATTCTGAAGAAGATTGAGATCAATCAAAAGGTGGCATTTGGTTGGTTTTATAGTGTGCATTCAAGCAAGATGCTTGAAACTATTGCTCTTGTGCAGAAGGGTAGTTAGTTGAAAACGTAAGGAGGTTCTGGTTCTGTTGGAGCTTATGGTAGAAGTTCTAGGTTGATGATGGAAGTGTACCTTCTTTTGGTGGATGGGAGTTTATTTCTTTCTATGTTTCTGAAGTTCTTTTTGTTCAAGCTGGTGGCGCAGTGTTGTGTGAAGATCTTCAGTTTGGATTACTATGCTGATAGTAAGTCCAGTGGTGGAGCATATCAAGAACCATGGTGTGTGGTGTCTATGATGTGTGGAAGATGTCCTAACTGATGTTAGAACATTTTTGGGTTGGTTATCCTTGGTGGAGGATTCTTAAGTTCTGGTCTAGGAACTTGTTGGCTACATCATGTCTAAGGAGTATCTATCTTGTCATACGGGAGAATGATGAAGTAGAAGAACTGCCTTGGGAGGATGGTGCGGAGAAAACTGGAGTGGATCATGTGTTGATTGCAAGAAGGTTTGGTTTCTGATGCATTCAGAAGTGGATATTCACCAGAAAATCAGAAGTAATCCAAATTATCATACGGGAGGATGATAAGGAATGAATGTCTTGGATTATGGGGTGTCTATCTCTGTTGCTGGCCTTGGTAAGGTCAGTGGAAAATCTTACGAAGGGGATACTGCCCCTGGCTGCAAGTCATGCTAGTAGTGGATCAGTTTGGCAGCTGTGAAGTTCTGGAGCATGTATACGATATTTGACATCATTATAACAAACTAATGGGCCTTGTGCGCCTCTTTGAGGAATGTGAAGCATTCTGACTCAATTAGTTTGTGCCTCAAGCAGCTGGAGGTCTATACATGAGAATTCAAGAGGAGTTCGTATGGTGTGTAGATGGTTGCAAGAAGAGGGGGATCAATGGGACTTTGATCTTAATCCAAGAGTTTGTTATGGTAGGATGGTTATCCTGTTATTTCCTCATGGGTAGCATGATGGTGATCATGTGTGAGTGATTATTAGTTCTTGTCAGAAGAAGCAATAAGAGGGTTGATGATTGTATTCAGCAGGTGGTTTGAACTGAGGGTGTGCTCTTAAAGACATGAAGATGCGTCTTATGTTTTCCATTCATCAGCATAGTGTTCTGTGGAGGAGCACTAGTTATCTTAGATAGGGGGAGTTGCTCCTTGATCTAAGATGGTTTGTTGCAGTGGTGCAGATTTCCTATCAAGATTATTTGTGTCCTCAAGCAGTTTTTGATAGATGGCCTCAACTGGGGTTGAGATGTCAGACGAGATATCATGACATTGCACTACTAGTACACGTTTTTTTTTGAAAGTGTCTTGGCTGCTATCTGGAAGAAATTGTGTTAGTTCTCTTGTATTAGGATTGGCTTAATTTTTGTAAAATAAATAATAGCAGCAATATTGTAATAGAGAATAGGATGTATAAACTTGCTAAGAAGAACAGGTACAACAAGATGTCCTTTTTGAAATACCAGAACATGTTGTGTATTCAACAACTGGAACAACATGTCGAAGAAGATGTCCTATGAGGGAGCATTTGACATCGCGCCTGCTGAGCTGGATTAATGAGATTCAGCTATGTTTTGAATTGTGCAGAATATTTAAGAAAAAACTATGCATTCTATGTGGCACATATTTGAAGGTTTAGAAGGTTCAATCAGAAATCAAGACTTTCTAAATATGGAGACATATTAGGAAATATTAGATTGAAGTCTTATTTTGTAGCAGAAGTTTTTGCTGATTTGTAACAGCTATTAAAGTTGTGATTGAAGGCCAAAATCCAGTTGGGTACATGTTATAAATAGAAGGGTTTGTAACCTTGGAGGTGACGGCTCAACATGTAGAAGTCTAGGGTTCTGTCTAGGTAAACCTCCCGACTTGTGGGAAGGTTACCCGTATTCCTCAAAACCTGTAGGTAAGAGGCAGTACGTTTTGTTCTTGGAGGAAGCTGTTAAGCAACTCCAGGTTGTGGTCTTAGTTAAGGGAAAAAGCTAACAAACGGTGGAGTTTGGAATCATACTTAGCTAGGTATTGTTCTCATTAGATGTTGATGTGTCATAGGAGTGTGGATTCATGTTTATCTGTGTAATCAGTGTACAGGTAAAGAGCCGTTGATGGAGTGGCGGATTGTCAACTGCTATACATCATTGCGATGATTGGGAGTGAGAAGGGTTTCTCATATCTAGAGAGGATCTAGGTAGAAGGGTCATTAGGTAGTGATTAAGTGATAAGCTATAAACGGGGAGTTTAGCTTTGAATTGATACTGCTGATAGTGGACTTCATCCCTGGCTTGGTAGCCCTCAGAGTAGGTGTGTTAGACCGAACTGTGTTAACAATTCTGTGTGTCTTGCTCTTATCTTTTCAGTACCATGATTATTACAATATACCTTGCCCTTTGTGATCATGTCAGACCAGATGTCGAACGGCATGTTCTAGGACATCTGAATTCTGCACATGTACCAGAATTTCAAATGGCATCAAAGCAGGTCATTCTGTTCTGTATCTGGATGAGATCCAAGGGAAGATACTTTCTGGTTCATGGTCAAGGTAGAAGCTTTTTACTGAAAAGTTGTTTGAACTTGGAGTAGTTCATATAGGTGTGAGAATGGTTCCTAGAAGTGGAGGATGGACTGTTCGTGACAGGCAGTGGCATATGCTGAAGGCTTGGAGGTTTTGTTGAAAAGCTGTTGTGTTGTGGTTACGTTTGGTTTGATTTATTTTCAAACCTGTGGTATTGTGGTGTCACCTGAACTATGATGCTAGGGGTGATATGTGACACCTGAAGGTTTTGAGGAGTTTGTGTTTTGATCCGCTGCGTATCTATCTGATAACTCCTGAAGGTGCAATTGAGAAGGCTGTGCCTCTCTAAATGTATGGCGATAGGATATATGCAAAACTGCTTCAACTTACTTTGTCTGATACTTGAAGATTTTTGTTTACGTCCACTCATAAAGGCATTGATAAGTGAATTTGTAAGAAAAAAAAGTTATTTACTTTTGCCTCTATTCCTAAAAGGGCTAATCTCCAGTCTTTGATCTCTTGATGTGTTCATTGGAATGATGTCCTATCATGTGTTAGAACATCACGTCAGAATTGTGCTGAATTCTGCTGTCTGAAGGAATGGCATAGCAGATGCTCTGGGTGCTAAACTAATGTGATTTGATTACATGAGTTTGGAACCTACTACTGATCTAGAAGAGGAGGCATCTGGGTGGTATGTCTAAGAAGTTTCTGGCCCTGGAACTTATCTTAGATGTGTGAGTTGGTCATGGTGTGATCAACATGTTTTTTTTTCTCCTGAGGTCAGTTTATTTCTTGTCCTTGCTGCAGGAGTGGAGAACCTGAGATTTCAAGAAGTATTCTCGCTAGCAGACTAATTGGACATGAAGAACAAGGATCAAAGAGTCTGGGCTGCTGTTAAAGGTGATTGATTACAGATTGGAGAGTTGGATGAGAGAATACTACTTTCCTGTTTCTGTGTTGGTTGTTTCTGGTCCCGAGGCTTAAAGGGGGAAGGTTGGAGATTCGGTTTTGGAATGTGGTGTTTTCCTTAGTGCAGCTGGATTCTGTTCATGAGGTCAAGACTGATGTCTTAACATCTGTTGGCAAAACATTGTGATTGTCTCCTGAGATCACAAGTCTCTACTTGATTTTTGATACTGATGTAAGGGTCAAGCAGTAGGTGAATGTGTTCAACAAGTATGTTGAACAGAGAGTGAGCTCTTGAAGACATGAAGATGAGTCTCATGTTCTCCATTCATTTAAGGTATTTTTCCTGCAAAGAAGTACTGGTGGTCTTAGATAGAGAGAAGTTGATCAGATTGGGATTATGTGAGTATTTGTATGAGTAATGATTGTGTTCAACTTGTGAGTTGAACAAAGAGTGAGCTCTTGAAGACATGAAGATGCCTCTTATGTTTTCCATTCTTCAAGGTACGAAGAATCACATGTTATTCTTGATAGGGGGAGAGTGTTACAATTTTATGCAGCTGGAAGTGTGATGTTAAGGGGGAGATTGATAAATCTACAAGCTTTTGGTGTTGGCATTTTTTTTGCAAATCAGGAATTTGCATACATAAGGATTAGAAGTTGCTCCAGCTGTGGACGGTGGTGTGTCCTTCAACTTCTGTGGATCTGGCTTCTTGTCCTCCTGTATGTGTCTCTTTGCTGCATTCTTGTTAGACTGACTCATGATTCTTTCCTTGGTATGCTGATAGGGGCAAGGAGGTTTGTTATTTATAATGGATAAAAAGTCATTGTTTGTATCGCCTGACCAGTCAAAGTAGTCTTTGGTGTGGGAATCTGTCCTTCTTGGGAAACTGTTTTTTTCTTGGCACATTGGATACCAGAACTTCGTGTTTGGGGCCTAGGTTGAGGTTGTCCTAGTAGGATGAGCCTAGGACTTGTCTGGTTGTCTGATGAGTTTGCTTTTGGTATAACTGCTGGTGCTGGTTGTGATCAAGTGGTGTGTCCTTTTGTCTCGTGCTGATGTCCTACACTTTGTTACAACATTTTTGTTTGTCGTGTACCATACTTATGGAGTTGGAAGAAGCAACATTATCGTCTGAAGTGGCAGTTCTGACATAATGTGGATTAGAATAGGAAGATTCTAATCTTGATGGTAAGTAGTTCTGGAAATACATGGCTACTTTCATGTTGAAGACTCTATTAGGGTGTTATAAGGTTGTTGCCAGGAGGTTTCTTCTAATACAAGCAAAAGGTGGTGGCAGTCCTTATCTTATGTTGCAAGACATTTGTTTGGAATATGTGTGAAATTTCAAATCGAGTGGGCTTTTGTTTATTGGACTTGGCAGACCTTGTATCTAAAATCCCCATGGTGAGGTCTTGCTCAACTTTTACCAGAATGTGGCATTATTGGTGTAATATCATAAAAGGCATTGAATGTTAAGGCTGTTGTCTATAGCCTATTGCAGCATGTGTGCTGGTCAAGTTTGTGCTGTGTAATGTCAAACATCATGATGGGACATATCATAGCTGTGTGGAGTTAGTGCCTATGCAGGAGAAGTCTGAAAAGAAGAATTGTTGTATATGGGTGACTCTACTTTTTCTCTGCTGTTTTTGAAGGAATCCAAGAAAATATGCTTGGAATGTATAAATCTCTGAGGAGTCTTGGGTTGATAACTTTGTGAACAAGCAGACAAACTATTTTGGTAAGATGTCAGAACAGCGCTCAAGACATGTTTCCCTGAGCCAAACAAAGGAATATTCTAGACTGTGCATCCAGCCACGCGTAAGAAGGGAGCCTAGTAAGTGCTGATTGGCTATGCAGGACTGGTCTAAGAGCTATTAAAGGTGTTCAAAGTCAGTTTGGACGGTGCACCTTGAATTAAGTTACATGTTTTCCATTCTCAATTAACATTCTCTTTGACCAAGAATTAAAGATCGTTAATATCTAAGAAGCTGCTCTGCTATTTAGAGAGGCTTCTCCTATCCTCTACATCAGGTAAGGGTTGTTCTCATAAAAACTATGGGTTTTGTTCGGGTCTGGGTTAGTTGTGCCTGGGTTTGGTTTTGTGATGGCCTCCTTTGTCAATTTTTGGCCAAAAAGGGGGAGAAAGGGATTGTTGCTCAGAGGTTCAGACAGGAGTTTGTGATTGCATATGTTTTCCAAACATGTCAAATCAAATGTCTATCATGTTTCTTTTTGGATATTTTTGTGACTTGTGTTCTGAGTTACCAGGAGTGGTGGAGGGTTTGGTCTTAAGTTTTCTCTTATGCCCTTCAAAGAGCAATTAAGAGTTCTCTTATGCCACCATTGGTCTTCAATGTCAAGAAGAGGTTCCTGGATTGAGGGGGAGTACAAGCTGTCTTCTGCTATCTTCTTCCTCGTGTGCATCAATAAACTTCAGGACCTTCCTTCCTTTTATCCTGAAGATTGCTGTTCGTTGGTGCTGATGCAGTGGAGTTCTTCAGAGTGCTGCAAAGAAGATGTCAAACAAAGATGGTGAGACATTATTTTCAACATGAAGATCTGTTGATGTGTGCTGTAGACTCTGAACACTACAGCTGTTGGCTGTATTTTTATATTGCTGTAAACTTCTGGTTTATAATTGTTTTTAGATTATTTGTTTTAGCCAAAATTTGCCAAAGGGGTAGATTGTTAGTTCTCTTGTATTAGGATTGGCTTAATTTTTGAAAAACAAATAATAGCAGCAATATTGTAATAGAGAATAGGATGTATAAACTTGCTAAGAAGAACAGGTACAACAAGATGTCCTTTTTGAAATGCCAGAACATGTTGTGTATTCAACAACTGGAACAACATGTCGAAGAAGATGTCCTATGAGGGAGCATTCGACATCGCGCCTGCTGAGCTGGATTAATGAGATTCAGCTATGTTTTGAATTGTGCAGAATATTTAAGAGAAAATTATGCATTCTATGTGGCACATATTTGAAGGTTTAGAAGATTCAATCAGAAATCAAGACTTTCTAAATATGGAGACATATTAGGAAATATTAGATTGAAGTCCTATTTTGTAGCAGAAGTTTCTGCTGATTTGTAACAACTATTAAAGCTGTGATTGAAGGCCCAAATCCAGTTGGGTACATGTTATAAATAGAAGGGTTTGTAACCTTGGAGGTGACAGCTCAACATGTAGAAGTCTAGGGTTCTGTCTAGGTAAACCTCCCGACTTGTGGGAAGGTTACCCGTATTCCTCAAAACCTGTAGGTAAGAGGCAGTACGTTTTGTTCTTGGAGGAAGCTGTTAAGCAACTCCAGGTTGTGGTCTTAGTTAAGGGAAAAAGCTAACAAACAGTGGAGTTTGGCATCATACTTAGCTAGGTATTGTTCTCATCAGATGTTGATGTGTCATAGGAGTGTGGATTCATGTATATCTGTGTAATCAGTGTATAGGTAAAGAGCCGTTGATGCAGTGGCGGATTGTCAACTGCTAGACATCATTGCGATGATTGAGAGTGAGAAGGGTTTCTCATATCTAGAGAGGATCTAGGTAGAAGGGTCATTAGGTAGTGATTAAGTGATAAGCTGTAAACGGGGAGTTTAGCTCTGAATTGATACTGCTGATAATGGACTTCTTCCCTGGCTTGGTAGCCCCCAGAGTAGGTGTGTTAGACCCAACTGGGTTAACAATTCTGTGTGTCTTGCTCTTATCTTTTCAGTACCATGATTATTGCAATATACCTTGCCCTTTGTGATCATGTCAGACCAGATGTCGAACAGCATGTTCTAGGACATCTGAATTCTGCACATGTACCAGAATTTCAAATTGGTTTTCTGCGAATGGAAAGGTAGATAAAAATATGTTGTTGTAATTAATCTGGACTAAGAAAATCCTAGCAGTGGGGACCATAAACCTGACAAATGCAGGGTAGGCATCAGAACACTATTCAGAAGTGGCTTCAAGGACAAGTCAGAAAAGGTGGAATCTCTCGAAACTAACTTGACCAGCAATTATTGCACTCCTTGACTAGTCTTTTGTCTAGATTTGCTCTACCCGCATAACTTCTTCATATTTAAGGAAGATTGAGCTAGAATATCTTACTTAGGGTAAGATCAAATGAGTTTTGTTTGTGTGTGGGTAAGCATTATTTGGGTCTGGGTTTGCATGGGCCATTTTTTTTCAATTTTTGGCTAAAAAGGGGAAGAATGGCTTGTTACTGCTGAGAAGTGTATGGTGTATGTGTTAGGGGTGTTCGCGGTGCGGTTTGGGCGGTTTTGACGCTAAAAATCATCCGAACCGCAAGAAAAAAAGCATGCGGTATGGTTTGGTTCGGTTGGATTTAAAAAAAATCCGAACCAAACCAAACCAAACCAATGCGGTTTGGATTGGTTCGGTTGGTTCGGTTTTTTACAAGATTTTTATTGAGTGATATTTACATATATAGAGAACAACATAACTTTGTGTTTAGTCATTCACACATTGCCAAATAACAACAAAACTCATCATATTTAGACAAAAAGTTCTCATTCAATATACAAAAATCAATTTAAACAAAAGTGAAAAAAAAATAGTAGCATAAAATAATATCAAAAATATTATAATAAAACAGAAAATAGAGGAGAAGGGAGATTAGAGAAGATGAAAAAGAAAGAACATAAGAGATGTGAGATTAGAGAAGAAATGTGCGATAAAAATATAATTAGAAGAGAAAATAGTAACATAAAAATGAGAAAATGAAAAAGAAAAAACATGTGAGATGAGAGATTAGTGTAAAAGAGGTGAGACGTACATGACAAAGAAGATGAGAAGAATGTACAATACTATTAGGAGAGATTTGAGAAGATTAAAACTGAAAAGTTTAGTGTGAGTAAGAGGAAATATTTTGTAATTGTAAGGTTAAGGCATAATGGGTTTAAGTTTTGGGTTGGATGTGGGATAAGTGAAGTTTGGATTATAACATAATGTGGTTTAGTTTTGTTTAGTTCGGTTTGCAAAATACAAACCGCAAACCAAACTGAACCGTGCGGTTTTGTTAAAAGATGGCTCGAACAAATTCGAACCAAATGCGGTTTTTTGCGGTTTCGGTTTAGTTTGGTTTGGTTTGCGGTTTTTTATGGGGTTGGTTCAGTTTTGAACACCCCTAGTATGTGTATTTGTGCTACTGATATGCAAAAATGTCTCAAAGGATGTCTCGACATTCTTGGTATATGCATATTTGTGTTTTGTGATCAGAGTTAGGAAGCAAATTGTGTCTTGTGATCTGAGTTACATCCTCTATGTATTCTGTATCACAAGGGAGTGAAGAAGGTAACTAGATCTTATCTTCTTCCTCTTCCTTAGTGTCATACCACAAATTTTGACAACCAAGATTCCCCATCATTGTGTAAATCATCATCACAATATGGATGAACCATCATGCCTCACTAATCTCCTCAAAGAGGGGTGAGCATTCCCCACAACCAAAAATTAGGGTTTTGAGCCCTATCAGAGCCCTTAGACAAAGGATCAATCAAGAATTGACAGGATCTTCAACTTTTCTAAACTCTCCAACACCTATAAAGGATCAAGAGGACTCCCACATCAAGAACCAAGCACAAAGTTGCTACATTCCAAGTGGATTAAGCCTCAAGAACGCTAGTGTCACCAAATTAGGGTTTTGGTCGACCAAGGCCTCCAGATGGAGTTTTTCATCTGGGCATGAGTCAATGCTTCAAAATCTAACCTATGATACTACAAGGGACGTCATTGACCTAATCATCAAGTAAATTTAACCTCAGGGGATGCATTTACCAAAAATCAGGAATTAGGATTTCTTGACCTAATTCACCCCTAAGTTGACTTTTGGGACAAAACATGAGACAAGACCTCAAGACATGATTTGGGGGTCTCTAATACATTACATTGATCCATTTGCAACAATGGATTAACCCAGGAAACTTGATTCACAAGTTTCATTTTCATCTAGACCAAAATTAGGGTTTTGGGGAAAAAAGTCAACTGTACCTTTGACTTTTGACCAAGACATGCTCCCAAACCTTGGGACATGATTCAATACACCCTATATCACCTATGGAGTCCATCCATTAGGTTTTATTTAGGTCAAGGACTTGATTTCACAAAGGATCGCACAGTTTGGATTTCATCTGATAAAAAGTCAACTGTCCAAAAAGTCAAAGTTTGACTTTTTGATTTTTTGGTCAACCAAGGTTCCTTAACCCTAAAACAATGTTAATGTGTGATTGGAATCATCATTCATCAAGAAAAATCAAGAAAAGTGAGTTAACTTGTAAAAGGGGTAACCATAAAAAAACATAGAATTTTTCTAAGTTATGAAACAAAGTGGTTAGGGTACCAACTTCCAACGATCATAACTTAAGATCCAAGCAACCGTTTTGGATGATCCAAAGATGGATTTATAGCTCTCATGGCATACTTTAAAAGTGTCAACTACATCTCATTCCAATTCCTCATGGTTTTTTAATTATGGAGTGATCAAAATGGCTAAAAACATGAAATGCCACTTTTTCCAACACTTAGTGAAATTTTCACTAAGTCAGAATTTGTCTTGCTTTTTTTCAAGATGTAGGGGCATTTTTCACTTAGATCCAAAAAGTTTCAAGATAAACTATGATCACCCATGTGTTGTGTCATATGAGGGCTTTCCAAAATGCCCAAGAACTCCATCAAACTCCACTTGAGCTAGGAGTTATGACAGCTGCAACATGCCTTGCTGCAAACTGTCTTGGTAAGGAAGATTTGTGCATAAGGGCTCGATTTGATCAAATTGTGCAACAACAAGCATGGTTATCCATCTGCACACCTTAATGGGGAACAAACAAGGGACAAGCACTGATCTATGAGCCTCCCAAGTCCAAGATTCCACAAGTAGTATGTCAAACCTAAAGAGCTACAAAGATGCCAAATATCCAATTTTGTTTCCAAGCATTCAATGCATACACCAAGGTGGCATGAACTGAGCCTATTCCAACTGAATTCAGTCCAAGTTTATCTTTGAATCAAAGAACCATAGGCATGTGCTCTAACCTCAAGCCAATGGCTAGAGGAGACTTGAGATTCCATTTGATCCACATTGGCCAAAGGCCTGCTACAGTTACCATTCCCTATTGATGCCAAAACAAACTTGACACACTATAAATAGACCTCATTTCTGATCAGTTTAAGCACACCAAAGGCCCCAAACAATTGCCTTTCTCAAAATCACACTTTCACTCCATTTTTTTCCTTCTAAACCAAGTCACTATCGGGTTTTGAAATTGAGAGTGATTCAAACCAAATCAATCATTCTAACACTTCATAAAAATCATATAGAAGTGATCCAAACACTCACATAACATCTGGAACACCAAATTCACAAAATCACCATCCAACTGCTCAAGTTCTTGACAGAGTTGCAGTTGAGGTACCATCTCAAGTTCCAGCTTGTTTCAAACCACTCCAAGCATTCAGACACATCACTTGGCACTTAAGGAAGCTGTCCAAATCATGGGAACCAGCTTGCAACACCTCTAACACAAAACACGATCACCAGCTGCAAGAGGTAAGCCTAAACTTGGTCATCTCAAGATTCATGCATATTTCCTCGCACAATAATTTTTCCATATGTTCATAATCATGTGTAGAGTGTTTACCCTCAATCGATTGCTTTGTATGAATCGTGTATGAAATTTCTGAGCCTTCATGCAGAAATTAGGGTTCTTGAGGTTTCTCTTTGATTTCTTATTCCATACTTAAAATAAATGAAATTAAAGACCATAGACATGATTGTGAGTTGAAAACGAGCAGATTGATATGTGGATTGTGTGATTTCATCAAGTATTCAGTGAGATTGATGAGAAAATGCAAATCTGGGCAAATCAGAACACGCGCGTGTTCTTGGTGTGTTTTTGGCGCCTTTTTTTGAAAATTTGAATATTTGAATTTTTGTGATTTTATTTAATTGATTCAAAAATTAATTTCTCTCTGAATTTTAATGATTTTGAGTTGATTTTTTTTTATAATTCACAAAAATGATAAAATATTTTATTTTACAAAAATTTCCCAAAAATATTACTTATTTCATATATTTGATATTTTTACAAAGAATTAATTTTTATTTGTTTTTCAACATTTTGAAAATTTTCTTTCTCTTGATTTTCCAAACTTAAATGGTTTTCAATCATTTTGTGGACAAAAACATGATTTTAGAAACATTGATCCAAGATCACCACTCATTTCTTACATGTTTTCAATAATTTTTATTAATTTTTTAACAAAATTAATTCCATTTTTAAACAAAATTAGGGTTTTGGTTGATTCCACCCTCATCAATCTTTTTCAAACACTCATGGGACTCTAATAGAGTGTAAGACCCAACCCCTTTTAAAAACCAAAATAATTTGGGCCTCAGGTATTGTATAAGTCCCAACACATTTTTCAAAAACCTAGGCGCGATCGCCAGTTCAAGAATCAAATAACCAGGGCCTCCCCTCGTGTTGTAAGTCCCATTTTTTTTTCAAAACATCCTTGGGCCTCTAATAGAGTGTAAGACCTAATCCCTGCGTAAATAAACCATTGTGGGCCTCACTTATTGTATAAGACCCTCTATACATTTTCAAAACAAACGGCGCGATCGTCACCTTTTTAACAAAACCATCTGGGCTTCTCCTTGAGCTATAAGACCCATCTTTATTCATTTTTCAAACTATTTGGGCCTCTCCTTGAGTTGTAAGACCCATACCTTTGTACAGAAAACCTTTTGGGCCTTAGTCATTGCAAAAGTCCCAGTACAATCTTATCAAAACAACTTCCCTTTTGATTTAGGTTCAAATATACAGTTGCTATCAAAACTTTCTTTAATTTCTTTGAACAACTAACAATACAGCATGGAAGCTTGCTCACCTGTAAGTTTTATCAGCTTTCATTTACTCGCTTTCATATATATATAACTGTATTGTGGGAAGCTGCACACTGTGAGTTTTCTTTCATTCTTTTAAATACATGTCAAATATATATAATTGTATTGTGGGAAGCTGCGCATGGTTAGTCTTCTTTCATACCCTTTTAAATACTTGTCATATATCAACTGTATATATACTTGTATAGTTATTTAGAGTTTTTCCCGGCAACTAGGTCTAGAACTAGGTAAAGCCATGTTGGTCACTCTTTAAATACTGTCAAAACTAGATCCCCATAGGATTTCCAGATACAGCCTTGCCTTCTCTTGGGCTTAAACAATATGGAACAAAGAGAAAGGCAGTATTCCTCGTGAACCTTTTCTCAGGCTGTCACCCCTAGAAATTGTCAAAGAAACTCTACTCCCCAGAGTTGATCTATTCTCGGTGAATAACATCTCTTGAGTTTCTTTAAACCTCAGAACTTTCACTAAATGATCTATTCTCGGTGAATAGCATTTCTTGAACTTTTCTTGGTTTGGGACCCACAGGCTTCCTAAAAGCATCCCGCCTCCTCTTAGGCTTTATACAAGGACCCTCTGGCTTCTTAGAAGTTCTCATGCCTTCTCTTGGGCTTAATTTAAGGACCCTGAAGACCTCCTAAAGGTATAGGACAAAACTTAGTCATCCTTCGTTATAGCTGTCTTTCTAAAAAAGAGTCAAAACCTAAGACTAATTTTAGGGTTGATACTCATCCCTTAAAAGAATCGGCCTCCCCTTGGGCAACATACAAAAGATAAAACTCTTCCACACCAGTAGGCTTGGACAGTCTAATCCTCTTGAGTCTCAAAGACATTCTTAAGTTCCCTCCAAACATAGGAAGAAACCCCGGATTCTGGATTTATCTCCAACAGAGCTAAAACTTGTGGGTTCTAAAACCCAGTCTCTCTCCTAAAATCCCCCAGCCAGGGTCAGTCTATCACTAGTATAACATTATCTAAAATCAAAAACTCAAGGCATCTGATACCTCAACTCTTCTGTAATCCTCAGCAAGAGTTGATTCCCCACTTGGACCTGCCTCGGGATCTCAATAACCCCCGACAGAAGATAGGCTCCTCTTAGGCTTTGTATAATGATCTTTCCTCAGCATAGTCAGCCTCCTCTTGGGCTTCGTACAATGATTCTCCCCAATGGATCTAACCTTTTTAGACTCTCTTGTTGAGTTAATTACATTTTCAGACTCTCTTGTTGAGTCAATCACCGTCTCAGACTCTCTTGTTGAGTCAATCACCTTTCAGTACTCTCTTGTTGAGTCAACCCTTTAGCCTCAATCTCGGACTTTGTACGAGACAGATAAAAAACACTCTCTTGTTGAGTCAATAGCCTCCTCTTAGGCTTTGTTTAATGATTTCCCCTAGCAGGAGTTCACCTCCTCTCGAGCTGTATATGATTTCTCCAGCTTGTTCTGCCACAGTCCTGGGCTTTGTACAAGATAGATAAAAAGCACTCTCTTGTCGAGTCAAACCTTTTTTAGCCTCTATCTTGGGCTTTGTACGAGATATAAAATTTCATAACCTTCTCTTAAGCTTGGGACAAATAACTTCCCCAACAGAGTCAATTCCTCCCAGCCTTGTTTTAGGCCTCAAGGAATGATTTCCCAAGCAGAGTCAAAATCGTTTTAGCCTCTATCTTGGGCTTTGTACGAGATACCTAAAATATCCTTAGCCGAGTCAGTAAAGTCTCTTTCAGCCTCAATCTTGGGCTTTGTACAAGACAGATAAAGATTTCTTCCCCGCAGCTTTAGTCTTCTTTTCAGCTTCTATCTCGGGCTTTGTACAAGATACATACAAACCTCCCCAGCGGAGTCAAAATCATTTTAGCCTCAATCTTGGGCTATGTACAAGACAGATAGAACCTTTTCCCCGGAAAAGTCAAACTCTTAGCTTCCTCTTAGGCTTTGTATAATGATATCCCCAAAAGAGTCAGTATTTTTTAGCCTCAATCTTGGGCGTTGTACAAGACATATATAAACACTCTCTTGTTGAGTCGGTCACTCCCAGCCTCCTCTTAGGCTTTGTATAAGGACTTCCCCAGTGGATTCAATCAACCTCTTAGCCTCAACCTTGGGCTTTGATCAAGGCACACAAAAATCAACATACCCTCTGAGGAAATCAAAAGTCCCTCTGTAGGAAGTCATTTCTCTGTTTATCATATGTCAAAACAGAAACTCCTTTTCCTTCATCTAATTGCTGTAAGCAGCAAGCCTCTGGATTATTTACATCCAAGCCACTGTCCCTCTTTTAGCATGAGAAATTCCTAAGGAAAGATGGCATTGCTCTACACTGAGTTAAAGTCTTCTCCTTCAGGTCAAAGATCCCCTATAAAGGAAATTATGGCATTGCTGGATTCACATATCCCATTTAAAGTAATACTCCTTTATAATCAGTCACCAAACAATTGTGATAAACAGACCAAATGTCTCCCTTTGGAGATGACAAGTTCTCTCTCAGTCAAACCTTTTACCTTCAATCTTGGGCTTTGAACAAGACACAAATACTCAACCTTTCAGCTTCAATCTTGGGCTTTGAACAAGACACCAAAACATCTTTTTCCTCCCTTAGAATAGGAGGAACTACGATTGCTCTGATTTCCCTATTTTGTTTAAACGGGAATACGTAGGCATAAGATTGCGAAATCTTAGCGAGCATACTAATCAAAACCCCTAGGTCCAGGACCTTCATACCAATCAGAACTTAGGTCTAGTACCTTGCCAAAAACATCGGGAAGAACCCGAACATCAAACAAAAAACTCACTCACTCACTCATACTTCCCAAGAAACTTTCCCAACCCATTAACCGATAAACACTATCAATTACAAAGTGAAACCTAAAGCTGATATCCTATGGATAACCACATATAGGATGGGTAATTGACAACTACCTATTGTATAACCTGACCCCGGACCCCCAATCTCTTTTAAGCGTTTGTTCAGTTAAACATTCGCGTGCAAGGTTAGTTTTAGATAGCTTCCCTTTCCCTTCCAACTTCACGAGATAAATAAGAAATCAGAAAGTAGTACCCCCTCCTACCATTGCGGTGAGGAAAACCCAGCGATAAGGTGGTCACGTCACCGACAAAAATCGCTCGCTACACTTAGCACTTGCTTCAAGTACTTTTCCACTGCATGCACCATCAGGCTGAAGGATGTTTTAGCCAAAATTTGTCAAAAGGGGGAGATTGAAAGCTCTGAGTGTTTGACTAAATTTTGGTAAAACATAAATGTTGTGAAAGATGTTTCAACATGGAGGTTTTCAGCCCCAGACTAAAGATGTCGAGTAAAATGTCACAACATGAAGATTCGACATCATGACTATTACAGCATGTTTTGGTTTTAAATCTGTTCCAAGATTCAAGGCGATTAGCAGTGGATCAAGGATCAAAGATATAAAGCCCAACTCAGGAGAAAACTATAAAAGAAGACCAAGACCTAGACAGAAAAGAGAGAGAAGACGAAATAGACTTAGGAATCCTATTTTGTAAAGTAGGGTTTAGGTTTGAGAGTCGTAGGTTTCTCTTGTAAGTCTCCCTCTGTATCGAGTTGATGCAGTGTGGTATACATAGGAACTTGTACAGATTTAAAAGCCCGTAGGCAATGAATCATGAGTGTTCTTGGATGAAACTTTGAAGCAAATCCAAGTTAACTTGTTAGTCAAGGATCCTTGACTGAATTTTGTATTGGAAGGGGTGTCTTTCAATAGGGTAGATACAGTTATGGTGTAGTAACTGTTAGATAATCACAGGTTTTGATTTAGGAAGTGAGAGGGAGTTCTCTTATCATTTAGATGTGACTTCTAATGATAAAGTCTTCATTGGGTAGTGATAGGTTAGCGAGGGTGCTTTCTGTAAACCTGAGGTTGTTTACATAAAACTATACTACTGATAGTGATTACTTCTTCCTGGATTGGTATCCCCCAGATGTAGGTGAGTTTCACTGAACTGAGTCATCATATTCTGTGTAGTTTATCATTCTGCGTTTTTCAGTTCAGTCTTGATTAACATGTTGGATCAGATGTCGTAACATTTGTGATTTTTCAGTTCTGATATTCAAGGTATCAGTCTGGTGTTGTGCCTCTGAGTTTAAATGATTATGTAGCACAATGTCTTGACATGTGTTAGGACATTTGTTGTCTGCATATGCCAGAATTTCAGCGCGTTTGATAAGTTCTGTTTTATCGAGGAGACTCATCCTCGTGAAGTCCTTTCATAGAGTCGCAGAGACTCGTCCTTATTCTACGGGGAAAAGAATTTTACCACGTCCCGGTACTATCAACAAGGGCTTGAGGGCGTCCTCGAACTTATTCCTCGCCCTTTCACTTGATTAGTGGTGGAAGGGTGGATTTGATCTCTGTCGTCGAATTCACTTTTGCTTCTTCTGCTTTTCAGGTGAAATGACCGACATAAACTAGGGAGCTGTCCCCGACACAGGGACTGTTAATAGGGATGCGGAACAAACAGTTGAGCATGCCAATGTAAGGATGGTCGAGGGGGATATCAATTGGATCGACCAAGAGCCAATATCAACGAGATATACTTTCACCGAAGAGGAGGCTCGTGAGTTCCCTTACCATGAGGACCGGGCAGAGGATGCACCCGTGAACTGGAAAGCTCTTTGCCCCACAGAGGATGACCGGATATGTTCGGTGTATCCGGGGATGAGATTTCCCATGTATGAGTTCGCTTTTGTGGAGGCGGGGTATCGTCTGCCCTTCACCAATTTCCAAAAGGCCATCTTCTGTCATCTTAAACTGTGCTCTGACCAACTGCATCCGAACGCTCTAGCGTTTATTAGGGCCTTTGAGCTAGTCTGTCGATATCTGAAGGTCGGGTCCACAGTGGATCTTTTATTCTGTATATTCCAGATTCAAAGGAGCACGGCGGGTCTAAAACAAAGCTGGGTGAAATTCTGGTTAAGCAGATCATTAAGATGTCAGACAGAATGTTGTGACACTTGATCTCTGCTTCTCACAATCATTAAGGAAGAGCATAAGTAAACAGCAGAACGAAAACAACACACAGAAATTGTTAACCCAGTTCAGTGATCAACAACACCTACGTCTGGGGACTTCCAAGCTAGGAATGAAATCACTAAGTAGAATTAGTTCTAAGCTAAACTCCAACGTTTATAACATAGCACCTAGAAACTACCCTTCCTAGATTTCTACCTAAGACACTCCTAGGTATGAGACTCTTCTCAAATCCCTTCCAATCACAGCAGTGATTGAAAAATATTACAACTCAATAAACTGCCCTTCTCTAGTAGTCAAACAATACACGAGACGCTCACAAAAGTACAAACCCTAGTACTTCTAAAATAACTGCAATATTCAACACATAAACTAGGTTAAAACCATCCTATTTATATTGCAAAACACAATTGGACTTGGGCTTAAAAAGCGCAGCAATTCTACTCCTCAGAATCTGCGACCTATTCTTTTCTTCAATCCAAGTTACCAAAAATGTCCACTTACAACGAAACCGCATATTCCATTTAGAATCAGAATCTCTAATTCCACAATCTCATATGCCAACTGGAATCAAGTCATATTCCAATCACACCTGTCACCAAAATACAGTTATCCCAAAACTGTAACAGACAAAGATGTTGAATCCTCCTGATAGGATATCTTGTCTAATAACTTAACCTGCAGTTAGTTCATCATGTCAGGACATCTTGTCCAACATCTTTCTGCTAAGTTAGTTTTACCAAAATTAATGCCAACCTCAAGGGCTTGGACTCATCAATCTCCCCCTTTGGCAGATTTTGGCTAAAACTAACTTTCATTGACCTGTAGAATCATATCAGGGAGACCATCATCAGAGCAGCAGCGGAAACTTAACATTGTCTCCCCCTCAATCAGTACAGATCTACTCCCCCTCAGTGGTTAGTAGAAAATCAGCAGTGGTTAGTGATGTTAGTATTTCTCCCCTGTTTTAGCCACAATATGACAAAGATAGAGGACTAACTCAAAAACCAATAAAACAATTCATAGTAGTTAAATTACACACCAAAAAAAATTATCTTGGGCATTCAGCCCTTACACAACCATAAGTAAAGAGAAAAACATAAAGCAAAAAAATAAATAAAGAGAAGACAACTCTCAGAGGTCATCTTCAGTTTCCTCATCATCTTCTTCTTCTCTTGCACTTTCACCAGAACCATTATCAGGATCTTCCTCTCCTGCATCACAGTTCTCCTCAGTACCTTCTCAGCATCTCCAGCATTGACTCCAGTGTCCTTGATCTGCTCAGCAGATAGAACTTGTATCAATTTTTCTAGCTTCTCTTTTCTGGCAGTGCTTACCTTGATAATATCATCAAGCTCTTTGCAGGTTACCTTCTGCTAAGGAATAATGTTCTTTTCTGAGGGTTGTACAGCAGATGTCGGAGCATGTGTTGAAGCAATATCTGTGACATGTTTCCCAGTAAACAATTTATAGTGCAGAGTTAAGGGAGGTACCCTTTTCATTACCTGATCTGCAGAGACTAAGACTCTTGGGTACTAATTCAGAATCATCCCACAAATAAGTGAAGGATAACATATAGGGAGTTTTACTGCAGTTGATGTAGATTGCTTCAAATTTTGATTGAAGATGTGAGTTCCAAAGTCAAACCATCTTCCTTTGCCAATCATATAGATAAATTTGCCTAGACTCGCAGAAATGGTTGAAGTGTGATTGGTGGGCACCCAGTTGACGATACCAATTTTATGCAGAATAGCATACTTCACACTCAGTTTCCTGGCTGAATGCTTCCCATTGTTAGGCCATTGCTTAACAGTGTTGCGAGTAAGCTCTTGACAGACTTGATCATCACTGTCTTCACATTTAGGCTGAGACTCTTTAGGTCTTTCCAAAAACCTATTTATCATTGTGGGAGAAATTGTCACAGCATTTCCTCTAACATACACTATCCTATTGGTTGCATCACTATAATTGTCAGGAATGTATACAATAAATTCCTTTACCAGCTTTTCATAATAGTTTCCAAGCTTAGTGACTGTCCTCTTCAGCCCTGCATCATTGATCAAATTCATCACTTCATGGCACTCTAATGTATTCTTCCCGAGTTCTCTTTCCAGTGCAACTCTTCTTTGGTACACATATGGCCATCTGTGAACACACTCAGGAGCATGGAAAGAGATATTGTCCAATGGAGCCTTGGGAATACTGACAGTCCGTTTCTTTGCACTTGGATCCTTTGTAGGTGTCATGTCCTGGCTATCATCTGAGACATCATAGTCTGACTCAGTGTCAGACTTCGCCTTTCTTCTCTCTGACACAACCGCAACTTTGCTCCAAGATTTCAGCAGTCCAACTACAGTTTTAATGTTTCTTTTGACGGCATTGTTTTCAGTATTCATATTTTTCCTTTTTCTTATTTTCATCCTCTTGACTAAACTAGCAATTACTTCATCATCAGATGGTGAGTTATCCTAGTTGATTTCCTTGTTGGTTCTCTCTTCAGCAGTGTTCTCCAGTGCCTGTTCTAATGATTCTTCTAGATATAAAGGTGTTCCTTTGTCAGGTCCACCATCTTCCTTACTAGACTCAACCCCTCCATTAGTATTTCTACCACCCTCTTGTTTCTTACCAGGAGCCGATGTGATTGGCACATCTCTATCAGTATTCAATCTACTTCTAATATTCAGTTCCTCAGCAACTAGTTTCCTTATTCTCTTATCAGTCTCAACAATTTCGTTCTTACTTCTAGGGTCAAGAGAGGGATTAATAGGTTCAGAATTATTACCTGCAAGGGGAATTTTTGCTCTTCGTGCAGGAAATTTCTCAGGCTTACATGGCATCATAGACAGGGGAACAACATTGATCACATCTTCAGTTGTCATCTTCCTCGGTTTTGCCCTAACAGCGGGAGAAGTAGAGATCTTCTTTACTCCTCATTCTATTGATGTTTGCAGATGAGACATCATATGAGGAATAAGACTGGGTTTTTCTTCGCTCTGGGAGATCATGGTTATTGAAGAGACGAGAGTAAATTTAGCGCGTTTTAGGTTAATTTGAATTGATCCCTTTGAGTCCCGCCTTTAATTTGTCGAAAACAAGCACATTCCTGACCGGTATCCTTACAAGTTAATCTCTTTAGGCCCCAGGTTGTGTAAAGCTCTAATTTGCCCTGTAGGTTTCCAAACTTATTTTTAAGGATATCAAGAGTACTCTGGTCATCGTGAGAAAATGTCTCAACATCCTGTGTGACATCTTCCCTTGTTGCTGAGTCAATGGTAGCCACAAAAGCATATCTTCTTTCCTCTAGATCATTTCTCATAGAGGCCTTATGTAGTAGGTCCTGAGTCCTTGAGATAGTCTTTCTGTGTCCCGTTTTGGTTAATCTAACAATTTCCCATTTATCAATTTTTGGTTCTGAGAGGCATTGCTGATGTTTCCTGATTGCCATTGAGGAGAGCTCTGTTAGTAAGGGAGTCCATACATAGCAGTTATCTATTGATCTGATACCCTTCATGAGAACTTTATTTTTAGCATTTTTAACCAAGCATTCAGATTTCGTAAAGTTAACCTTCAGATCTTGATCACAGAGTTGACTGATACTAATTAGATTCGAAGTTAGTCCTTTGACATACAGAACATTTTCAAGTCTAGGATTTCCAACTTGAACCATTCTCCTAAATCCTTTAATCTTTCCTTTGGTTCTATCTCCAAAGGCGACATAGTTGGAAGAATGAGCCTTTATATCCACCAGATAGTTCTTAACACCAGTCATGTGCCTTGAACATCCACTGTCGAAGTACCACTTTTCTCCAGTGCACTCCTTTTGTGAGGAATAAGCTATTAGAGCAACAGATTCATTCTCAGAGCTCCTTTTCCTTCCAACAATCATACCCTTAGCATATCCATGTAGCTTATAGAAGTAGCGTTTGATGTGGCCATATTTACCACAATAATGACATTTCCAGTCTTGTCTCCTCTGATGTCTGTAATCATGCTGAGACACTCGATTGGACATCTTTTGTTTTCTTTCAGAATCTCTTTTCTTGCTTAACGGTTCTTTATTAATGTAGTCAAGATCTCTGACGTCTTCAGTATTTCTCCTAGCCTGTAGTATCTTATCAGATCTGTTGTTGAGCATTCCAACATTGTCGAGTTTGGATTCTAGCAGAGAAATTTCCTCTTGAAGATCAGATATGATGCCAAGATGTTTCAATCTTTCAATCTGAAGAAGCGTGATAATCTTATGTTAATCTTCTCCTAAATGGCAGATTTCAACACTTCTTGTGTACAACTCCCTATAAGAATTGACCAGGATGTTCCTATGAGTGCAGATACCTGCTTTGGTGATTCCTCATCACTAGCAGAATCATCTTTTGACCAGGATGTATGGAGACCTTTCTTATTATTCTTGAGGAAGGTAGGGCACTCCCATTTGGTGTGTCCAAACCCTTCACATTCAAGACATTTTGTCCCCTTTTTCTTGCCAATTCTATCTTTGTAATTTGCATTCCTTCCATAGTTGTTCCGTTTAAAATTTATGATCTGTTGAGTCTTAGTACTCTCTTCTGCCTCTCTTTCAATATTTTTTTTGTAATTGACTGTATTGCTTTCCCAGAAGTACAACAGCTTTAGACATCTCTTTCTCGGAGTTTGTCTTTCCTTCATCAGATACCAAGGCTAAGCTTTTCTTCTTCTCAGTCCTTTCATCTAGTGCCATATCAAAAGTTTGAAGAGATCCCATAAGCTCATCAACTTTCATAGCAGTTATGTCCTGAGCTTCATCTATAGCAGTCACCTTCATATCAAATCTCTTAGGAAGGGACCTCAGAATTTTCTGAACCAACTTGGCTTCAGGAATTTTTTCTCCAAGAACACTGGATGTATTGGCAATATCAACAATGTTCATGCGAAAGTCATGAATACTCTCATCTTCTCTCATCCTCAAGTTTTCAAACTTAGTAGTGAGAAGCTGAGGTCTTATGGATTTGACTCGAGAGGTACCTTCATGAGAAGTCTTCAGGATTTCCCATGCATCCTTTGCAACAGTGCAATTCTTGATGAGTCTGAAGATGTTCTTGTCCACCCCATTGAACAAGGCATTCAAGGCTTTGGAGTTTCCTTGAGCAAACTTATCATCTTCATCATCCCAATCTTCTTCAGGTTTCAGCTCCTCAGTGAGCTTCCCATCTTTGTCTTTGATCTTTGGTGGATCCCACCCCTTAACCACAGACTTCCAAACCTTTCCATCCATAGACTTGATAAACGCCACCATGCGAACTTTCCAATATTCATAATTGTAACCATCAAGTATTGGTGTTCTATTCAGAATTCCTCCTTCTTTATCCATCGAACCAGAAAGTATCATCCTTGAATCTCACCTAGATACAGAACAGGATGCCTGCTCTGATACCATTTGAAATTTTGGTTAAGCAGATCAATAAGATGTCAGACAGAATGTCATGACACTTGATCTCAGCTTCTCACAAGGATTAAGGAAGAGCAGAAGTAAACAGCAGAACGAAAATAACACACAGAAATTGTTAACCCAGTTCGGTGATCAACAACGCCTACGTCTAGGGGCTACCAAGCCAGGAATGAAATCACTATGTAGAATTGGTTCTAAGCTAAACTCCAACGTTTACAACTTAGCACCTAGAAACTACCCTTCCTAGATTTCTACCTAAGAGACTCCTAGGTATGAGACCCTTCTCAAATCCCTTCCAATTACAACAGTGACTGAAAAATATTACAACTCAATAAACTGTCCTTCTCTAGTATTCACACAATACACGAGAGGCTCACAAAAGTACAAACCCTAGTACTTCTAAAATAGGTACAATATTCAACGCATAAACTAGGTTAAAACCATCCTATTTATATTGCAAAACACAACTGGACTTGGGCTTCAAAAGCGCAGCAATTCTGCTCCTCAGAATCTGTGACCTATTATTTTTCTTCAATCCCAAGTTACCAAAAATGTCCCCTTACAAGGAAACCGCATATTCCATTTAGAATCAGAATCTCTGATTCAACAATCTTAGATGCCACCTGGAATCAAGTCATATTCCAATCACACCTGTCACAAAAATACAGTTATCCCAAAACTGTAACAGACAAAGATGTCGAATCCTCCTGATAGGACATCTTATCTAACAACTTAACCTGCATTTAGTTCATCATGTCAGGACATCTTGTCCAACATCTTTCTACTAAGTAAGTTTTACCAAAATTAATGCCAACCTCAAGGGCTTAGACTCATCATTGGGTGTCATTAACCAACAGAATAGGCTCTTCTAGCCGTATTCGGAGTCTGTCCGAAACTTTAAGTACATGTTCTTGTTCGTGAAACCTATCTCAGAGGCGGCTAAGGAGTCTCTTGCCACCCTGTTAACCATGGAGGTTGATGGTCGGGAGGTGACGAGGGCGGTATCAAAGTTCCCACTGGAATGGATGTTTGCCCACTTTAGATATAGGACTGATCGGTTTCTTGTCAAGCATAATCAGCTAAGCGACGAGGACAAGGAATCTTTCCGGGCATTGCATGCCTTCGTGGAGAGTTTCATCCCCGCTTTCGTGGTGGATAAGGACAATAAATTTCTGCTCGGGGAGGATAGGGAGCCTGTACGAGCAGCTCGCTATATAAATACCAAGGCCCTCCTCGAATGTGAAAACGAGGATGTCGCGTTTGAGCTCCTCGGTATAGATTATCTCTTTGCCTATACTTTTAACTTCTTGTTTAATGTGCTAACCCTTTTTTTTTATTTCTGTAGGGAAAATGTCGAACATGTGGGAGCGCTTGGTCAGGTCCGCAGCGGCTAAAAACCTCAAGAAGGCGCCGGTGCCGAAGGCCGACGCTACCAAGCAGCAAGCAACGCTGGAGAAATTTGTGGGCGGCACCACCTCTTTTCCGGGAAACACATCAAATCCTCCTACCTTGGTCACAGCAAATAAGAGGAAGCGGAATGATATCGGCACTTCCCCAGCTGGTGGTTCGAGCAGCTTTGTCGGGGCAAATTTGTACTGCCACCGTGTTATCTTCAAGAGAAACTATTTGACAAGGAAGGCTCTATTGTTGTCCCCGACCTTGAGGCGTCGGCCATTTTGTCCGCTGACCCTAAGGTGAGGAGGAAGCTCCTGTGCCAAGATGCGGCCACTGTTATGAGGGTGCTGGAGGCGGCGGTGGCCCTCGGGGATGCGGAAATAGTCCCGCTCGCGGATCACAAGAGGGCGCAGGCCAAGATCTCCGAGCTTGAGTTAGAGAATGTTGAGATACACAACAGGATGACAACTCTCAAAGGCAACCTGGAGGCCAAAATCGAACTCCAGAGGAAAGTGAACCAGACGAGGGAGGATCTGACAATGATGAAGGAGGAGAATGCCACTTTGAAGGCGAAGGTTGCAGGTTTGGAAGGTTCGTCAATGGTCGGTCAGGATGAGACTGAGGAGGAGAAGGCCCTAAAGACCAGGAGAGACTTAGTCGAGAGAATATGCATCCTCGAGCAGGACAACTTGGGAGAAGCTGAGTTTGGATTCAACGCTGTCGTGGAGTATATGAAGGCTCTCAATTCCGATGTCCAGCTATTGACCGAAGGGATGGGCGTTTTGAACCAAGTTGTTAACGGCTACTTGGTTCCTCCCTAGCTCCCCACCTATGCAGTTTAGTTTTTGTTTGTACCTGTGTATTTTTTTGGTCTGCGTGCCATTTGATTGTAATCGACTGTTGGGCACAACCCCTTTTTGTAATATTGACAATTCTTGCCTTGCGGTCATATTATATATATATATATATTTATATATATATCTTTGTGTTCGACATTATATGCCTTGCATTTTGTGTATGCTTTAACATTTTAGCGAGTAGTGTTTGCTAATTATGGATGTTTTGCTCGACTCGTTACCATTACGCTCGAAGGTTTGGGGAACTCGTCAAGGAAGCGAAGTGTTGTCGCCTTCTTCAAAAATCCGGCTGTCGAGGTTGATTGTGTGCATTGGGAGAGCTGCCTTTTTGTTGGGCTGGCTTTCCTCGCTGGGAAAATCTTCATCCTGTGTCCGTTTGGCAGCCTTAGGTATTGCGTCAATCGAGCTTTGCCCTCTGGTCGCTGCTTCGAAGCATCTCCTCGCAACCTCTATATCTCCGTGAAAAGTCGGGACATGGCCCTTCTCCGTGTAATATTTCATCTTGAGATGAACTATAAAAAGGACGGTGATCAGTTCCGCGAGAGTTGGTCTCCCCAGGATGCACTGGTACAAGGATGCACAGTCGATGACCAGGAATTGAGTTTTAATTATCTTGGAGGCCTCCTCCTCCTCGAACGTGACTAGGAGCTCCACGTACCACCAGGGTCTAGCGGTACCCCTGTTGAATCCTTGTAGGTCTGATCCCACATATGGTGACAGATTCTTCTGGTTGACCTTTAAGGCGCAGAACAAACTAGTGTACATGATGTCCATCGAACTGCCCTGGTCGACCAGGATTCTTCGGACGTTAGTGTTAGCCAGTCTTGCCCTGATGAGCAGAGGAATGTGTAAGTTCGGGGAACCCCCAAGCAGCTCTTCACGGTAGAATGTGATGGGCTGAGAACGCTGCCAGAATTTCTTGAGCGTAGATAGCCGGTCGGGGCTGCAGTCAATCAGCTGGTCGAATTTTCTTTTGACCAAACCTACAGTGAGCTCGTTGTATCCACCATATATGATAACCATTGTTGTGGGGAAAGTCTCCTAGGTGCTGTGTGCGGTGATCTGGGGAGGATCTTCGAGGTAGTCAGGGTCGAAGAAGTCCTCTGGCCGCGTGACTGACATGGCAACCAGAGGGGGAGGACTGGATGACGAAGTTTTTATTTCCTTCTTAGACTCCAAGGTCTATCGTCGGGAAGCTTCTCCCTTTTTTGTATATTATTTCAGGTGACCCTCCTTGATGAGGATCTCTATAGTGTCCTTCAGGTGAACGCAATCTTTGGTCACGTGGTCATGACTGCGATGGAAGTGGCAGTATTTCTCTTGTCTGTGTTGCCCTTTGACACTGTTGGCTTGGGGAAACGGACACCCCCTTACTTGAATTCCACGTTGATGCATTCGGAGAGAATGAGCTTGCAGGGAGCTGTCAGCAAGGTGTATTCTGTGAAGCGTCCAGCAGGCCCTTTGTGCTCGCGAGGACGGTCGTCTCGTCGTTTCTCCTTGTCACACCGGGGAGCCTCTGAGTCGTCCTTTTTCGTTGCCCGAGAATTCTCCTGATCCCTTGAATCTCAGGCCTTGTACGCAGTTTTTTTCTCCTCATATTGTATATAAGCTTGGGCCTTAAGGAGAAGTTCGGCCAGGGTGCGGGGAGTCTCGATGCCCATTGCTTTGCGGAACTCGCTCTTTGGCCTTAGTCCCTTATCGAGGAGGCATTTCTTCATATGGTCCATAGTGTGGACCTCTATAGCTTCCTTGTTGAATCTCTCGATGTAGGCACGCAGGGGCTCGTCCCTGCCCTGAATAATGGCTTCGAGAGTTGCTTCGGACTTGGGATGGCGTCTGGAAGCAATGAAGTGTCGAGCGAACTGGTTCTTCAGATCTTTCCACGAGGTGACCGAACCTCGGAGAAGCCTCTTAAACCAGGTCATGGCCCCCTTTCTGATGGTGATGGGGAATAACCTGCATTTGGTGGCTCCGCTCACGTTGTGGTAGTGGAGCATGGCTTCAATATTCTCTATATGCTCACCAGGGTCAGTGCTGCCATCATATACAGCCAGAGGAGGAGGCTTTTCCTGCCCGCGAGGAATACTAGTGTCCATGATCTCCTGAGACAAGGGCCCATGGACGTCATCATCGCTGCTCGTACTCGATGACCTGCATGGTGAGTGGCTCCGCCTGCGACTTCTGCTGCATAGGGGAGAATGTTTGCTCGATCGACGATGTTCTCGATGTTTTTCTGAGGGCTTATTCCTCTTTGGGGCAGGAGAACTTCTTAATCTCCGCGGGGGAGTACGGTGTCGTCTTCTAGTGACCTCTTGCTCGGGTTCTTCTAACTTCAATCGTCCCCTGACGGGAGAAATGCTTCGGGATCTATCTCGCCGACGTTTCTGAGGGGGAGACTGAGGGCGTGGAGATGGACTGCGAGGCTTTCGCGAAGAAGGTCGCTCTTGAAGAGCGTGCTCGAGTAGGTTGATCTTCTCGACCTGTTGGAAGATCATTTAGTTGGACTTGTTGAGAGAGACAATGAAGGCAGTAGTGTCGGGTCAGCGTTTTGAGGGACGGGTATGGGCTCAAAGATGTGACCGGCAGTCTGTGCGCGTGGCTTCACATCGTCAAAAGATGGAGACGCAGCCCTTCTGTCCCTGTGGTCGGTCTCATGGACCGCAGCTCCGGGGTTATGTTTGTCGATGTTGTCCATGGTAACGATGATAGCAGGATCTTGATGGGCATCATCGTTTTTGTTGGAGGCCATGATGATTAAGTGAATTTTAGAGAGTAAGCTTTGGTCTTTTGGGTGAAAAGATGAGGGATCTTGGTTCAAAAATACGGGGAAACGATGTTTCCCACAGACGGTGCCACTGATTTGGTGTGATCAGACTGGATCGTCGTAGCCTTCCGTGTAGGGAAGAGATGATGGTTGTAGGAGAGGAGGTGGTGTACCTACAAGGTACTCTGATTCCAAAGTAAGTTTGGGCTAGAGAGAAAGCAAATACAAAGCGTTTAGGTATGATTTAGAGTATTGAATAGTGATTAAATTTGACCCTCTCAAGTGAGAGGGTATTTATAGAGATAACCCCCAGCGCGGGGCCAAAGTCTCCCATGTGGCCGAAATATCTGGTCGGCCAATGGGTGACTTCCAGGTGGAAGGTCAAGTGTGTGACCTTTTGACCTGGTCCAACTGTCCCCGTGGGATCCGGAGGGGCAGTTTATCGTGTGAACTGTCAAGCGCGTGAGGTGGACGTCCCCAACGGTCATATTGTGCCCAACGGCTAGATTATGTCCAACGCTAGATTGGTTGAATCCAGTTATTGGGCCTTGCCAAGACCTTGACTAGATTAGGCCTTTCCCTACTGTGGTCCAGGCACCTACCCAGTCCAGAACAGAGGGAATCCTGATAGAAGTTTCCCTCACCCTATCTTTCCTAACCTCGAACAACCAGGCCGAATAGGAAGCTTTCCTCGCAGGGTTACACTTAGTCGAGGATTTGGAAGCTAAGGAGGTAAAGATTTTCACCTATTCCCAACTCGTCGCCTCACAAGTACTAGGGTAATACCAAGCAAAAAATGACAAACTATCAGAGTACTAGGATCAGGTCCGAGAACGAATAACCAAATACAACACCGCCGAGGTAAGATACGTCCCTCGGAAACACAACATCTGGGCAAACATCTTGTCTAAACTGGCAAGCACTAAGAAGAAAGGCAGGAACAAGTCCGTCATCCAGGAGATACTTTCCCTCCCGAGCATCAAGAAACCATCCGCGATTGTCGACGTGAATTCCATCGGTAACAACAACTGCTGGATGACCCCGGTCTATAACTACCTCGCAACAGGGGAACTACCCGCCAACCGGAAAGAGGCTAGCATGACGAGATGCCGAGCTTGCGCCTACATCCTTATCGAGGACAAGCTATACATATGAGGATGATTCATCCCTCTCCTCAAGTGCGTCGAGGAGTCCAAGGTCGCCCCTATACTTCACGAAGTCCACGAAGGAATTAATGCCCAACATCTCAGACGACGATCCCTCGCCCGAAAGGCCTTGCGAGAAGGATATTACTGGCTCACCATGCAGCAGGATGCGAAAGAACACGTCAAAAAGTGCGATAATTGCCAGCGTCATGAGGACATGAACTTGGCACCGCTTAACGAGCTCAAAACCCTCTCGTCTCCGTGGCCATTCGCCTGGTGGGGAATGGACCTCCTCAGACCGTTTACCACGGGGTCATACCAGACCAAATACTTGATAGTCGGTGTTTATTATTTCATGAAGTGGATAGAGGCAGAAGCCCTCTCCAAAATCAATGTGTCATACCCTAAATTTTGACCACAAGGTTTCCCATCATTGTGAGGAACATTACCACAATATGGATGTGCCATCAAACCTCATCAATCTCCTCAAGGATTCTTGAGCATTCACTACAATCAAGAATTAGGGTTTTGAGCCCTCTCAGAGCACTTAGACAAAGGATCAATCAAGAAATGACATGATCTTCAAGAGGTCTCTCACATCAAGAATCAAGCATAAGATTGCAACATTCCAAGTGGATCAAGCCTCAAGACCGCCAGTGTCACCAAATTAGGGTTTTGGTCGACCAAGGCCTCCAGATGGAAATTTTCATCTGGGCATGAGCCAATACTTCAAAACATGACCCAAAATTCTCAAAGGGACCTCATAGACCCAATCATCAAGTCAAAGTAGCCTCAAGCATTCATCAAAAATCAGGAATTAGGGTTTCTTGACCTAATTCACCCCTAAGTTGACTTTTGAGACAAGACATGAGCCAAGACCTCAAGACATGATTTGAGGGCCTCAAATACACCACATTGATCCATTTACAACAATGGATTGATCCAAGAAGCTTGATTCACAAGTTTCAATTTCATCTGGGCCACAATTAGGGTTTTGAAGAAAAAGTCAACTATACCTTTGACTTTGGACCAAGACATGTTCCCAAACCTTGGGACATGATTCAATACACCCTAAAACACCTATGGAATCCATCCATTAGGTTTGAATTAGGTCAAGAACTTGATTGCATAAAGGATCACACAGTTTGAAATTCATCTGACAAAAAGTCAATTGTGCCCAAAATCAAGTTTGACTTTTTGAAAATTTTCACAAATGTGGCTCCCCTAAGTCAAAAACAATGTTAATGTATGGTTTTGATCATCATTCATCAAGGAAAATCAAGAAAAGTGAGGTTTCTTGCAAAAGGGGCAACCATGGAAAACCTAAAATTTTCTATGTTTTGGAACAAAATGGATTTGGTACCCACTTTGCAAGGTCATAACTCCCAAACCCTGAGGCCTTTTTCTTCCACTCAAAGCTCAAATGAAATTTCACATGGCATACTTCAAAAGTGTCAACTACATTAAATTCCAAATCCTCATGGATTTTGAGTTATGGATTGATCAAAATCACAAAAAATAAAAATAACCAGTTTTTCCAACACTTGGTGAAATTTTCAAAAAGTCAGAATCTGTTTCAACTTTGAGGTCATTTTTCACCTTGATCCAAGCTGAACCAGGTCCATTTGTGGACATCAAAGTTAAATTATGTCATAATAGAGTGATCCCTCATCCAACACTATTCCTTCAAAAACAAAACTCCTCTACTATAAATATAGGTCATTTATGATGTTACAAACCGCTCCAAAACAATACCAAAGCCTTGTTCTCTCACTCCTCCTCTCTTACTTCAATTTTAAGTCACATTGGAGCAATTTGGAAATTCTTGAAACCAGAGCAAAAACCACTCAAATAATCATCCAAACACATCATAAATCATCCATTGGAGGTGTTCAAACCTTCATCCATATTGTACAACCTCAAAATCAGAAAGTCAACCTCCAAAACCTCAAATTTTGACTTTTTTGCATTTTTCAAGCCATATCTTGATCCAATCACTTTCAAGACCAGCTAACCCTTCAAATATTCTCCAAATATCATCCTCAAACTGTCCCAACAGGTTTCCCTCAAGTGTAACACCATTTGAGTGTTTGCCATTTTTGCAAGAAGAAGCCAATTCTTGTTCCTGAGGTTTCCAGCTAATTTTGATCATCCTAAAAGCTTCTAAGGGATCAATCAAGAGTGTCTAAAGCATTAGATTACTTCTGGCACAAGGATCTTGACAATTAGCACAAGGAGCTTCTAGAGGTAAGTGCATCACAACTTGAACTCTTAAAATATGCATTGCTTTGATGTCCATTGATCATAAACATGTCATATATATCAAATGTGTTGTGTTTGAACCAATTTACCATGCTATTGTTGCCTGTATAATAAGATAGCATAGAACTTGCAAATCTTGACCTATTTTGAAACCACTATCAGAATTTTAAAATAGAAGCATCTTTAGAAAATTCTAAAAGCACCATTCAATTCCTCATGAAATTCTAAGCAGGATCCATCTAAATTTTATCCAATTCCATGGAGAATTGAGGAAGTTATGGCCTACTTGCAAATCCACCAAAACTTCGTTTTTTGCCTTGGTCAGGCCTAAAATTCAGGTCACCCTTATGTATTCATGGGGTGGTTTTGATACACAGATGTATCACAACCCCAGTGGTAGAAGCGCGCTTGTGTTTGGTTGGAGGTCGTGGGTTCAAGACCCACCCAGACCATTTTTGCCTTTTCTCTCATTTTTGCTATTTTTCTCATTTTTTTCATTTTTTTATTAATTAATCTCAAAATTAATTTCTCTCTCAATTTTAATTATTTTTTATTAGTTCTTTTTTTTTTTAAATCACAAAAATGTTGAAATATTTTATTCCACAAAAAAATTTGAATTTATATTATTTATTTAATATAGTTTGAATTTTTATAATTAGTTTCATTTTATTTGTTTCAAACATTTAAAAAATGAAGTTTCCACCTTGATCTTTCAAAACCAATTGATTTTCAAGCCTTCATGTGATTAAACATGATTTTCCAAAATATGTTTTCAAGGCTTACCACTTGTTTTTAAATATATTTGATATTTTATATTTAATTTCCTTTGAAAATAATATTATGTTAATTAAAATTAGGGTTTCCCTCAATTTTAATTTTCCAAACTTCATTTGAAACACTTTTGGGCCTCTTGATAGAGTGTAAGTCCCACCCCTTTGTAAATAAACCATTTTGGGCCTCAGTTATTGTATAAGTCCCGATACGATTTTAAAAATCTCGGCGCGATCGCCGTTTTCAAAACAATTTTCATCTGGGCCTTCCCTTGTGTTGTAAGCCCCATATTTCTTCTTTTGAATCATTTTTTGGATTCTAATAGAGTGTAAGACTCATCCTCTTTGTAAATACAATATTTTGGGCCTCAGTCATTGTATAAGTCCCTTTGTGGTTTTCAAAACTACCGACGTGATCGTCGCCTTTTCAAAAGAGATCATCTGGGCCTCTCCTTGAGTATAAGCCTCAAACTTCTTTTCACAACAAACTTTCTTTTTGATTTAAATTCAAATTCTTAAGTTTCATCAAAACTTTCTTCAAATTTCTTGAATAACTAACCATACAACTGTGGTTACAATGTTGGAGCTTGCACACCTGTAAGTTCTAATATTGCTTCTATATATACTTGCTTATATATTTCATCTGTATATGTATATACACCTGCTTAGAGTTTTACCCAGCAATTAGGTCTAGTTCTAGATCAAACCAATGGTTACTCTTTCAACACAGTCAAAACTAGTTCCCCCATAGGAAATTTCAGATACAGTCTTGCCTCCTCTTGGGCTTATACAATATGGAACAGAGAAAGGCATTATTCCTGGTGAACCTTTTCTCAAGACTGTCACAATTTAGAAATATCTGTATAAGAAATTCATTTCCCCAGAGAGGATAATTCCCGGTGAAACCTCTTTTGAATATCTTCATACCCTAGAACTGTTCATTAAAGAAAGGATTATTCCCGGTGAAACCTTTCTTGAACTTTTCTTAGGCTTGGACCCACCGGCTTCCTAAAAGTATCCCCAGCCTCCTTTTGGGCTTTGTACAACGACCCTCAGGCTTCTTAGAAGTTCTCAACCTCCTCTTGGGCTTAGTATAAGGACCTAAAACCTCCTACAGGTATAGGATAAAATGTAGTCATCTCTACCAGTTCAATCCTCCAAAGGGTCAGAATTCCAAAACATCATACCAGTTTAGGGTTGATTCTCATCCCTTAAAACCTCAACCTCCTCTTGGGCTTCATACAAGTAGACTTGGACAGTCTCAGCCTCCTCTTGGGCATCATACAAAGATTATCCTCCAGTTAAGAGTAAACCTCTTCATACCAATAGACTTGAAAAGTCTCATCTCCTCTTGGATCTCAAAGAAACCCTCAAATTTCCTAAAAAGCACAGGAAAAACCCTAATCACTTCATTAATCTCCTGTAGAGTTAAAACCTCCATAGGTTTTAAAACTCAATCTTTAAACTTTCATTCTAAATTCCCCAGCTAGGGTCAAATTACCACTAATAAACCCTCATAAAAATCAGAACCTTAAGACATCTGATATTTCAACTCTTCTACACTCAGCAAGAGTTGATTCCTCAATTTGGACCTGTCTCTATATCTCAATAATCCTCACTAGAAGCTAGCCTCCTCTTAGGCTTCATATAAGAATTTCCCCAAACCAGCCTCCTCTTAGGCTTTGTATAATGATTTTTCCTCAACTGAGTTAGCCTCAATCTTGGGCTTTGCAGATCACATTCTCCAGCTGAGTCAATCAATCCTTTTAGCCTAAATCTTGGGCTTTGTACAAGACAGATAAAACCTCTCCCCAGTGGAGTCAATTCTTTTAGCCTTAATCTTGGGCTTTGTACAAGACAAATAAAAACTTCCCCGGAAGAGTCAATTCTTTTCAGCCTCAATCTTGGGCTTTGTACAAGACAAATATAAAACTCCCTAATTAGAATCAACCTTTTAGCTTCAACCTTGGGCTTTGATCAAGGCACATAAAATCCCCTCAGAGGAAATCAAGAGTTCTCTCTGTAGGAAGACATTTCACTATACATCACACATCAAACCAGACAATAAAACAAACCTTAATTCCAGATAACTGATGTAAGTGGCACACTTGTTGATTCAAACATCTAAGCTGCGGTCCCTATTTATCCTGGTAAACTTCCTCTTTCATCTAATTGCTATAAGTGGCAAGCCTCTGGATTATTTACATCCAAGCCAATATCCCTCTCTTAGCATGAAAGATTCCTAAGGAAAAATGGCATTGCTCTACACTGAGTTAAAGTTTCCTCCTTTAGAACTTCTCCCTTATAAAGGAAATTATGGCATTGTTGGATCCTCATATCCCAGTTAAAGTAATTCCCCTTTATAACCAAGTACCCAACAACTTGTGATGAACAGGTGAGATACGTCCCTTTAGAGATGACAAATTCCCTCTCAGTCAAACCTCTAGCTTCAATCTTGGGCTTTGAACAAGACATCAAACATCTTTCCTCCCATAGAAATAGGAGGAACTACGATTGCTCTGATTTCCCTGTTATATTTACGGGAATACGTAGGCATAATATTGCGAAATCTTAGCGAGTACACAAATCAAAAACTTTAGGTCCAGTACCTTACCAAAAAAACAACAAAAAACACTCTCTCAACACTCCCAAAGGAAATTTTTCCCAACCTATAACAATAAACACCAGAAAGTATTTAAACCCGCCAAAGAAAGTCTATGGATAACCATATATACACTGGGTAACTGACAACTTCCCTTTGTATAACCTGACCCCAGACCCCCCAATCTCTTAGCATTTGTTAAAGAAAACATTTGCATGCAAGGTTAGTTTTAGATAGCTTCCTTTTCCTTTCCACCTTCATAGGATAAATAAGAAATCAGAAAGTAGCACCCAATTCCAAACAAATGCGGTAAGGTGGTCGCATCACCGAAAAAAATTGCACGCTACACAATGCACACATCATACTTCATTTATACGAAAGAAATATACTCGCCCGGTTCGACGTACCACAAGCGATTATCACCGAAAACGGGATGTAGTTCACAGACAAAAACTTCCAGAACTTCGTTGCCAAGCTAGGCACAACATTTCACTTCGGTCGAGCACCCGCAAACAAATGAGCAGGCCGAAGCCGCGAACAGGGTGATCCTACGATGCCTAAAGCAAAGATTGGGCAAGGCCAAGAAAAAATGGATCGAGAAGCTACATAGCGTGCTCTGGGCCTACAGAACTACACCACGCTCGACCATCGGGGAAACCCCATTCCGATTAACCTACGGGACCGAGGTAGACATCCTCGTGGAGATCTGAGAACCCTCCAGAAGATCTGAATCTCCCCTCGAAGAGGAGATGAACGACGAGTCGCTAAGAGAGGAACTCGACCTGGTCGAAGAGATTCGCTCGGGAGCAGCCCTCCGAGAAGAATCGTTGAAACAAAGGATAACCTTGATACATGATGCCAAAGACATAAAATAGGAATTCCAAATCGGCAGTCTAGTCTTACGAAGGAATCACAAAGATTCTCGCCAGGGAACTGGAAAGGCCCTTATCGCGTCCGAGCAAAAATGGAGCATTGGGCCTACTACCTCGAAATCTTACACAGGGAAGAACTTGCTCGATCATGGAATGCAGAAAAACTGAAACAGTATTACAGCTAGGCCTGGAAGTCGGCCTACCCTATTCAATGACGACAGGATGAATTTCGACCATGGAGGCATGCTTGGGGTACAAGCACAGTGTCCTGAACTTAAACAAAAAGGCAGGTTTCCACTCTTCGACGAGCACATCGCTAGCCCGACAGGGATAACTTGACTGAGCTCCGCCGTCGTTGTACCAAAAAGGTAGAACACCTAGTTCGCGATGGGAATTTCACGTCGCGGTGTTAAGATCTCGATCGAGATCTTTCCTCCGCTATCAATTAAAAGCCAACTTTGATCACTCGAACAGGTTCCCTACACTGTCGAGCACCAATCTGTCGAGTAATATCCCACATACACTTAGCAAAAACAATTCGCATTCAAACATAAGTATTAACCAAGGAAACTATTTACTCGGCGAGAAAAACATACACGAGCATAACATAAAGCAAAGTATGATTAAAAGGCAAAATATACTCGAGCAAGGTATATACGATCATACCATAAAAGTAAAATCCAATTGGATTAAAATGACCATGAAGGTTGATGTTGTCACAATTTTACAAAACAGGATGACGCCCAAATATTACAACTCATGGCACCCAGGCCAGACAAATACAAACAAATAAACCTAAACATTTTCCTCCTCCTCGGGCTAGGTCTCCCCCTCAACGTCGCCGTCGGCGTCAAGGCTAGGCAGAGCAACTATTTTACCATCAACCACCTGGTTTATAAATATAATCCCCTCGGTGATGAGCTCGACCCCGAGGTTTGCAACTTGGAGCTGAGCCACCGCATTATCGAAACCCATCCCGATGGCATCCAAGCAGTCTTGCTCGAGGACTCTGATCCACGAGACCAACACACCGCGAGTCAGTAAGGCCCTCTCTTCAGCGGACTTGTCATCGGCAGGGGCCGCAACAATTTCCAATTCAACAATCCCCCCCTCGAGGATTTTTTTGACCTCATCCACCTTCGCCAGCGCCTCTTTCGCCTGGTCCGGATCAGTGAGAAGCCTGACCTGGATCATATGCTTTTCCATGTAGTTGGTAAAGGCATTCTCCACCTCGAGCTTCTTCCCCTCAAACACTCAATTCGCTGCCTGCAACTTTCTCAGCTCGGCGGCGGGACAAGTATCCTCGTCATTGAGGACCATAGCAGTCTCTAAGACCCTCGTGTGGGCCACTGCATCCTGGCCCAAGGCTTTCCGCCTGCCCGCCTTGTTGAGCTTCAAGATCGCATATGTCTCTCCTTGGTGCACAGCCAAGGAATGGTCTCCCTAGAAGAAACCCCTGTTGAGATAGTAGGGGGCAGCACGAACTTCTCTCCAGGACAACCCGAGGTGAGATCAATAGCCCCAGTTTCCTCCGCATGGTGCTTTTTCTTGGTCGGAGAGCCCCATTGAGCGGGAGACTGGCTACCCGACGGTGAGGAAGAGGTGCCGAGGCCGGAGTCCACCTTAGATTCGGCCAGAATCTGAGTGACCCGGCTCTTGAGAGCTATCTTGGTCGCTTTGGCCGCAACATGCTTGACGATGCGCTCCTGGAGATTGGTTATTTTCCCTGTAACAAAGACAAACACGAGTTAGCACACTTAGGAAAAATAAGCACACCAACAAGTTTAGGAAAACAGCTACCTAAAAGCGCTAAAGCTTCCTCGACAATAGGACACTCGAGGAGGTCCTTAGTAATGATTAGTCGGGCCTCGTAAACAAGTTGGTCATCCTGACTGATGAGATCACTTCTGTTTTTGGTCACACACTGATCAGGTACGAAGCTATCCACGAATGCCATAATCTTGTTGTAGGCAAGTTGATCTTTAGTGTCTAGCTCGTTGGGCTTGTTGAGATAATAGTTTTGCCCTTGTTGAAATGGATCTTCTCCCAGTAAAGGGTGAACCTGGCCTCTAGCTGCTTCACCTCCTCCCAGATCTCACCACGTGCTCGAACATGGAATCAATGGCTTCCTCTGACACATGACTAACTAGAAAGTACCTATCCTTGAAGGTATGGATGGAGTCTATTTACGCCTTAAACAACCTCCTCGGATGCTTGAAGGACACCCAGTTGTGTTTCCCGTTCGTGGATTGTCATTGCAGGTGGAAACAATGGAAGAACAAGGGAATGGTGGCACCGACCTTGAGATACTGACAGACGATCTCGAACGCCCGGATGAATGCAATCGCATTTGGATGCAACTGGGAAGGTGCCAACTCCAGCCGAGTAAATATCCCTATCTGAAGCTCGCTGAATGGTAGACGCAACCCTAACTCCTTGAAGGCGAACTCATACATCGCGAAACATTTTCCTTGAAGGTCGAACAAATCTGATACGTCTTTTTGGGTTTGTATACCTCCTAGCTCAGTGGAGCCTCGGGGTCCTCCAGCTCCTCGACGATAGTGAAGGCATCCAACGGATCATCGACAAAGCGTAAAGCGATCCCGCGGGGTTCCACCCTGACCCAATATAAGAAAGGATCGGTGATGGTGTCGACCAGGTAAGGTTCCTCGGCGTGACAAGCCATTTTAACCTGGAAAGCATAAGAAAATAGTGAATTTGACAGTCAAATCAAATCCACCCTTCCACTGAAAATCAAGTGAAAGGGCGAGGAGCGGAGCGAGGACATGGTCCCGACCAAAAGCCCTTCGTTCAAATGGAAAGTGCGGAATTATTGAAAAAATATCCTTGATGCAGAAACGTATCGCAATTGTTTAAATGGCAAGTACGAAAGTCGCGAGGATCTGCTCCTCGACACAGAAAACTTATCGCAAAACTCAGAGTTTTCGAGAGTAAGAGTCTCCTCGGCACGAAGATTCATCATCAGAATCTTCACGGGGAAGAGTCTCCTCGACACGATACTTATTCAGACGGGGAAGAGTCTCCTTGATACGAGGCTTCTTCAGAGATTTTCTGCTGCCTCACGAGAAGGAATCTCCCCGACACGAAGCCCGACAAAAGCTTCATTAATTTCACCAAAAAGTTCATGAGCTTCATCGAAAACTTCACGAGCTTCAACAAAAACTTCATGAACTTCACCAGAATCTTCATGAACTTCGTCGCAAACTTCATAAATGTTACTGGAAAATTCATAGGCCTCGGCGGGAAACTCATAACTTCATCGCAAAGTTCATGAGTGTCGTCAAGGAACGCAACGAATTCCCCTTCCTAATGCTAATAATAACCATACAAATCAAGGAGTGTAACGAAGACTTAATTGATTCAGGAGGATTCTTGAAGTCTACGGAGGTGGAAAGGGCGTTGACGACAACTTCGACGGCAACGTGACTAGCGATGGGAAGAGAGAAGCGAACTTTGAAAATAAAGTGAGCGTACCAAATGACCCCACATGCTTCCAATTTATAAGCAATCTCGCGGCATGGGCAAGTGTGACGCTGCCTGGCTCTTGAGTACCCCTACACGTAGGTCATCATTGCACATTAAATAGATATGACACGTGGTTTGAAAATGTTTGTTTGAAATGAGATTGGGGAGGTGAGAAGAGAAGTATTTTTTTTATATTTTTGTGTTTGGAGAGACTTATCGGCTCATGCCTACGTACCCACAAAGTGAAATATAGGATCAAAACCTCGTAGTTCGTGGTACAAATAACAACATTTATAGGGAGCAAGAAGGAAACATAAACAAAGCACAATTAATATAGTTAGTGAGTTAGTGATTAGTTGTTAGATTAAATGATCAACGATGGTTAACTAATGAACTTAGGCCAAAGTTAATGAAGACTCATTAGAGGATTGATAAAATAAAAGCCTCCTGTCATACCCCAAATTTTGACCACAACATTTCCCATCATTGTGCAAACAATCTCCATAATGTGAATTTACTTTCATACCTCATTAATCCTCTCAAAGATTGTTGAGTGTTCACTACAACCAAGAATTAGGGTTTTGAGCCCTCTCAGAGCACTCAGATAAAGGATCAATCAAGAATGGACATGATCCTCAACTTTCCAAGTCTCTCAAACACCCATAAAGGATCAAGGGGTCTCCCACATAGAGAATCAAGCACAAGGTTCCAACAATCCAAGTGGATCAAGCCTCAAGATCGCCAGTGTCACCAAAATAGGGTTTTGGTCGACTAAGGCCTCCAGATGTAAGTTTTCATCTAGGCATGAGCCAATACTTCAAAACATGATTCAAGAAGTTCAAAGGGACCTTATAAGTCCAATCATCAAGTCAAAATAGCCTCAGGGGATGCATTCATAAAAAATCAGGAATTAGGGTTTCTTGACCTAATTCAGCCCTAAGTTGACTTTTGGAGTAAGGCATGAGCCAAGACCTCAAGAAGTGTTTTGAAGACCTCTAATACATCATATTGATCCATTTACAAGATTGGATTGACCTAAAGAACTTGGTTCATAAGCAGTACAAAGATTCAAATTCATCTGGACATTAGGGTTTATTGATGAAAAGTCAACTGAATCTTTGACTTTTGACCTAGACATGTTCCCAAGCTTTGGGACATGATTCAAGACACTCTATAATACCTATGGAATCCATCCATTAGGTTTGAATTAGGTCAAGGACTTGATTTCATAGAGGATCACACAGTTTGGAATTCATCTGACAAAAAGTCAATTGTGCCAAAACCAAGTTTGACTTTTTGAATTCCTTGACAAGCAAGGCTTTCCTAAGTCAAAAACAATGATAATTCATGGTTTGGATCATCATTCATCAAGAAAAATCAAGAAAAGTGAGGTTAATTGGAAAAGGGGCAACCTTGAGAAACTTAAAACTTTCTAAGTTATGGAAGAAAAGTGACTTGGTACTAACTTTGCAAGGTCATAACTTCCAAACCACAAGGCCTTTTTCTTCTATCCAAAGCTCAAATGAAAGCTCTCCTTACATACTTCAAAATTGTCAACTACATCAAATTCCAAATCCGCATAGATTTTGAGTTATAGATTGATCAAAATCACAAAAACATGAAAATTGACACTTTTTCCAACACTTAGTGAAAATCTTTGACAAAATTTGTCTTGGATTTTCACCAACTTTGAGGTCGTTTTTCACCATGATCCAAGATGATTCAAGACCATAGTTAAATAGCATAGTTGAAGTATGTTATTGGGGCTTTCCAAAAAGTACAAGAACTCATCCTAACTCCACTTGATTAGGGAGTTACAAGCCTTGAAACATGGCCTAAAAACATGATTTTTCAAGACAGCATGAAAACTAAACTTGTGCCACACGATTTTGCCCTTCAAATCTTGTCACTTTGCCAACTTTGTCATCTTCCAAAAACACAAAATATCTGATGACTCACTTGGTTCATGATCAAAGAGGCAAGGAATTCAATTTGGCATGTGAAAACCATCATGACATGAAGTTTGAAATTCAACTTTGGCAAGGTAACATCAATGCAATGCATTGAGGTGTCATGAACCAGATCACAAAAATCCAAGCCAGTCAAGATTTTAGTCCAAACTGAGTATTCAAACCTGCAAAGATTAATGGAGTTAAGATGAGAAGAGTTGACTTGGCACTTTTGGATTATCCAAGTCAATGGCTACAAGCTACTGCCACGATCAGCCTCTAAACAGTATTGCTTCCGAAACAAACTTCCTCTACTATAAATAAAGGTCATGTGTGACTGATCAAACCACCCCAAAACATATGAATTCATGTTTTCCTTCCAATCACTCTCAAAAACCCAGATTTTGCTTCTCTTTTAAGTAACTATCGAATTTTCAATTTGAGAGCAATTCAATCAAAACCAATCATTCCAACACCTCACATACATCATATATGAGTGATCCATAACCTTAAAATACATCTAGAACATCAGAATCACAAAGTCACCCTCCATTTGCTCAGGCTTTATGGCCTATTTGTAGTTGAGGTGCCACAACAAGTTCCAGGATGATTCAATCCATTACAAGCTTCCAAACACCTTGTATTAGGTCCATTGAAGCTGTCCAGATCATTACATAACATCTGTAAGACCTCCAACATAGAATTCAAATTCATCTTGCAAGAGGTAAGCCTGACACTCTCAAACTCTATAATCCATGCATCATAAATGTGTTTTCAAGTTACAAACATGTTTCTGCACTTAAATAGAGTGATTCCCCTCAATCAATTGCTTTGTAGCTTTCGTGTATAAGATTTCATAGTGTTCTTACAGAAATTAGGGTTCTTGAGTTCATCACTTGATTTCTCACTCCACACTTAATATAAATGCAATTAATTTATATGACTGAAATCCTTGTTCAAAAACACACAATTTTCATGTTTACAAAAGTCATTTTCATTGAGTAAACAGAGAGATATAAGAGGTTTTGCAAAACGACCATGGCGGGTAGTCGTGAGGAAGAAGAAGATGGCCTTGGCGCCATTTTCAAATATTTGATATTTTTATTAAATGTTTTCAAAAATTAATTTCTCTCTCATTTATTTTATCATTTTTGATTGTTTCTTTTTTTAAATTCACAAAAATGTTAAATTATTTTATTCTACAAAAAAATCAAATTTATATTATTTATTTAATATATCTTGAATTTTTGTAAATAATTTCATTTTTATTATTTTTTAACATTTTTTAAATGAAATTCTCACCTTGATTTTTCAAAACCAATTGGATTTCAAGCTTTCATGTAATTAAACATGATTTTTCAAAATATTTTTCAAAGCTTACCACTTATATTTAAATATATTTGAGATTTTATATTTAATTTCCTTTGAAAAATTATATTTTTATTTAAAATTAGGGTTTTTCCTAATTTTAATTTTTCAAACTTCTTTTCAAAAATTTTGGGCCTCTTTGTAGAGTATAAGTCACATCCCTTTGTAAATAATTGATTTTGGGCCTCAGTCATTGTATAAGTCCCGATACGATTTAAAAAAATCTCTGCGCGATCGCCTTTTTCAAAACAATTTTCATCTGGGCCTCTCCTTGAGTTGTATGCCTCATCTTTCTTCTTTTCAAACATTTTGGGCCTCTAATAGACTATAAGACCCATCCCCTTTGTAAATACAAAATTTTGGGCCTCAGTTATTGTATAAGTCCCTCGGTGGTTTTCAAAATCACGACACGATCGTCACCTTTTCAAATAAATCATCTGGGCCTCTCCTTGAGTATAAGCCTCATTTTTCTTTTTTCACAAACACTTTTGGGCCTCTATTAGAGTGTAAGGCCTAACTCCTCTTGTACAAAAACAATTTTTGGGCCTCTACTGTAGTATAAGTCCCACAACGTCTGCCGGTATCGTAGTGCGATCAATGTTATCAAATAAGTCATCTGGGCCTCTCCTTGAGCTATAAGTCCCAAAAAAACTATTTTTTAACAATTTTCTTTTAATTCAAATTCAAATTCAATGTGTTTTCAAAACTTTCTTCAATTTCTTGAAACCCTAAAAGAGGGAATACGGTTGTAGTAAGTACAAGAGATCACATTATGCTTGGGCTTCTTCTCAACAGGTAAGTCCCCACATCTTTTTCAATGCATATTTGTTTACATATCTGTCAATATAATTGTCTGTATATATATATATGCTTAGAGTCACCCCAGCAGTTAGGTCTAGGTTTAGATCAAACCAGAGGCTACTTTCAACATAGTCAAAACTAGTTCCCCCATAGGAAATTCCCTATACAGTCTTGCCTCCTCTTGGGCTTATACAATATGGAACAGAGAAAGGCATTATTCCCGTTGAAATTTTTCTCAAGACAGTCAAACTTAGAATTATATTGTGTACAAGAAATTCATTTCCCCAGAGACGATTAATTCCCGGTAAAACCTTTTTTGAATTTCTTCAAACCCTAGAACTTTTCAACAAGGAAATGATTAATTCCCGGTGAAACCTTTCTTGGACTTTTCTTTGGTTTTGACCCATAGGCTTCCTAAAAGCATCCCCAGCCTCCTCTTAGGCTTTGTACAAGGACTCACAGGCTTCCTAGAAATTCCCCAGCCTCCTCTTGGGCTTTGTGCAAGGACCCTCAGGCTTCTTAGAAGTTCTTCAGCCTCCTCTTGGGCTTAGTACAAGGACCTAAAGGCCTCCTACAGGTATAGGATGGAAATTAATCATATTTGCTAGTTCAATCCTCAAGAGAGTCAGAATTCCAAACATCAAACCATTTTAGGGTTGATCTTCATCCCTTAAACCTTCAGCCTCCTCTTGGGCTTCATACAAGTTGACTTGGACAGTCTCAACCTCCTATTGGGCATCATACAAAGATCATTCTCCAGCTAAGAGTCAACCTCTCATACAAGTAGACTTGGAAAGTCTCATCTCCTCTTGAATCTCACAGAGACCCTCAAGTTTCCTAAAAACATAGGAAAAACCTGATCATTATCCCAATAAACTAATCTCCAGCAGAGTTAAGACCTCCATAGGTTTTCAAACTCAATATTTAAGCTTCACCTTAAAAATCCCCAGACAGGATCAATTTACCATTAAATAAATCCCCAACAGTATCAGAACCCCATGGCATATGATACTCCAACTCTTCCCTGATTCCTGGAAAGAGTAAAGCCTTTGGATTCACCAACACAATCTGGACATGATCCTGTATTTTCAATAATCCTCAGCAAGAGATAGCCTCCTCTTAGGCTTCATATAAGAACTTCCCCCAGTGGAGTCAGTTAGCCACAATCTCAGGCTTTGTACAAGACAGATAAAACATTTCCCAGTGGAGTCAGTTTTCTTCAGCCTTAATCTTGGACTTTGTACAAGACAGATATAAAACTCCCTTAGTAGAGTTTCTTTTAGCTTCAACCTTGGGCTTTGATCAAGGCACATAAAAATCGTAGGATCCAAAAGTAGCATCATAGGATAAATAAGAAATCAGAAAGTAGCATCCAAATTCCAACCATTGCGGTAAGGTGGTTGCGTCACCGACAAAAATCGTACGCTACAGCAAAATGGTGACTCTGCTGGAGAGTTTTAGGATTAGAGTTCCTAAGAGGTCTAGGATTTGCTTTATTTCTCTATTTATTTATTTTCTCGATTTTCTGCTATATATATCATTTACTGTTATATTACTTGATACCCATGTTTAAATTTCTGTTAACTGGGAATGCGATTGATACGCATGTGGAAAGTTTGAGAGAACATTAAGATAAGCGGTGGCGTCTCCAAGAAAGGCTATAGGATGTGAATCTCGACCAAGCTGACCTGGCAGTCTACCGAATCAGTCGAAGTACCTGTGTGGATTCTCTAATGTTGAACGACCGATCGTCGTGAAAGCATGGTGTTCCCAGTGTGGTACCCATGACACTGAGGATTTAGTAGACATTTAACCATTTAAACCATTAGGTAGTGCGGTGACTATCGGGAATAGTTGACACGCGATACTACACTCAAAATGGATTCATCCTAGGATATTACAGCTCGTCGAGTGAATCAGCTTGCTGTTAATATCCCTAGGAGGGGTCAATGATTTTGGGAACCTTTTAGAACCCCTTCTACAGGTACAAAAAATTGACCAATTAGTTCACACCTTTGGGGATGGGTAGATCCATGACTCCATACTCGTGATGATGAACCCCTAAACCCATGTTTTCAAATGTTTTGGTTTGCTGCATTCATGCATTCATGCATTCATTAAAAAACTCTTTTCAAAAACAGAAAAAAAAATCTTTTTCAAAAGAACTAAAACAATAATTGCAAATATCAGAGAGGTTGCGTTATGGATTTTGGAAGAAGAAAAACGCACAAGTACACCTTCAAGGTTCCAAAACTGGATGATTTAAGGAAATTGGGAAGGATAATTACTAATCCCGAGGCTTTCAGAGCAAAGTGTCATACCCCGAATTTTGACCACTAAGGTTTCCCATTATTGTGCAAATCATCATCACAATATGGATCTACCTTCATGCCTCATCAGTCTCCCCAAAGATGGGTGAGCATTCACCTCAAACAGGAATTAACGTTTCAAGCCCTCTCAGAGCCTTAGGCAAAGGATCAATCCAGAATTGACATGATATTCAAATTTTCTAACCTCTCAAACACCTATTAAGAATTAAGAGGACTCACACATCAAGGATTAAGCACAAGGCTGCAACATTCCAAGTGGATCAAGCCTCAAGATCGCCAGTGTCACCAAATTAGGGTTTTGGTCGACCAGGGCCTCCAGATGGAAATTTTCATCTGGGCATGAGCCATTGCTTCAAAGCACAACCTAAGATACTCCATGGAACCTCCTGGACCCAATCAGCAAGTCAATTTAGCCTCAAGGGATGCATTCATTAAAAATCCGGAATTAGGGTTTCTTGACCTAATTCACCCCTAAGTTGACTTTTGGGACAAATCATGAGCCAAGACCTCAAGACATGGTTTGAGGGTCTCCAATACACTACATTGATCCATTTGCAACAATGCATTAATCCAAGAAGCTTGATCAACAAGTTTCAATTTCATCAGGACCACAATTAGGATTTCGAGGGAAAAAGCCAACTGTATCTTTGACTTTTGACCAGGACATGCTCACAAACCCTAGGACATGATTCAATACACCCTATAACACCTATGAAATCAATCCATCAAGTTTTATTTAGGTCAAGGAATTGATTTCATAGAGGATCGCACAGTTTGGAGTTCATCTAGTAAAAAGTCAACTGTGCCCAAAAGTCAAAGTTTAACTTTTTGATTTTTTGATCAATTATGGTTCCCTAACCCTAAAATGATGTTAATGTGTGATTTGAATCAACATTCATCAAGAAAAATCAAAGAAAGTGGGATAACTTGTAAAAGGGGTAACCATAAAAAACTTAGAAATTTTCTAAGTTATGGAAAAAAGTGGCTAGGGTACCAACTTCCAAGGATAATAACTTGTGATCCAAGCAACCATTTGGACTGATCCAAAGATGGACTTGTAGCTCTCATGGCATACTTTAAAAGTGTCAACTACACCTCATTCCAATTCCTCATAGATTTCAAGTTATGATTGGACCAAAATGCCAAAAACATGAAAATGCATCATTTTTCAACACTTAGACAAAATTCTGTCCAAGACAGATTTTGTTTAAAACACCAAAACTTGTGAGGTTTTTCACATAGTTGGAAGTGGAATCAATTCCAAAGGTAAACATCAATATTGTTGCATATGTTGCTAAGAATTCAAAGAGCTTATTAGCATGAATTGATTTAACTTGAGCCAAGAGAAATCCATGCCCAAAGTCATACTGCTGCAACTGTTTGGAAAAATCAGTTTTCACTTTTGCTTGCTTTACACGATTTCTGATTCAAGACCAATGATCCCTATGCTATAGTCATCTAATCTGATCCTAATCCAAATGATCCAACTTGCAAAGCTGAGTCCAAAGGCCAAAGGATCTTCCAACTTGAGATCAATGCTTTTTGGCATATTATGCCTTGAATTCAAGGGCATTAATGTGGAATAGTGCACTTTCAAGATTCTCACTCTCCTCAGTCAAGTTCTCTGATTAAACAACAATAAAAACATCTGAAGAATGTGGATTTGGTCAAGACATAGCCCTGCTCTTGGGAGGGGCTAGGTTGCCTTGCATGAGAAGAAATGCCACCAAGCCAAAGCCATTGAATGTGATCTGATCCAGCAGTCATTCACTATTCCTCCAAGATAAGATTTGATCACCTATAAATAGAGGTTCCAATTGATCATTCAAATCACCCCAAAGTAACTTACAACATTGCTTTCTCTCATTCTTTCTTAAGTGCCAAATTTCTTTGTTTTTGAGCAACCACCATCGGGTTTTGAGTTGCAGCCTTAAGCAATCCATTCCAATTGCTCAAACACATCACATATGATGTATATGAGGTGTTCAAACACTTAAACCATCTCTGTAACACCTTTAGCTCAAAATCATTCTTCAACCAAGCCATTATGCCTCAATTCTGCAGTTGGATTCCTCCAACTTGATCCAAAGATTTTCAAAGTGTTCCAAGGCCTGCAATCCACTCAACAACATCCATTGAAGCTGTAGGGATCATCAAATCACTTCTAAAACACCATCTGTGCAGAGTTCTATTTCAACTTGCATCAAGGTAAGCTTCAAAACTCTCATAACATGATCCAAGTATATTTCCTCGCATGATACTTTTGCCAATTTCTTGTCATCATATGTTGAGTGTTTCCCCTCAATCAATTGTTGTTTACAATTCGTATATAGGATTTCCTTGAGTTTATGCCAGTTTTAGGGTTCTTCAGGTTTTAACTTGTTATGTTCTGATTCAATCCATTTCAACAAAATTGAATATTGCCATCATGATCCTTGTAAAAAACACATGAGTTTGGTGTTTGAATCATGTCAAATGGATGAGAGACGAGTGAGATAGGGTGCTTCATGCACAAGCTCGAGGAAGAAGATGGCCATGGCGCCATTCTTCAAGTTTTCCAACCAAGTTTGCCTTATGTTTTTCATTTGCCATGTATATAATGAATTGGCATTGCGCCCTAGTGGAAACACTAGTATGTTTGTGAGTATTGGCAAGCGAGAGGTCTGGGATTCGAATCCCCCTCGCCCCAGACCTCTTTTTTATCACTTTTTCCTATTTTTTATTTTTTTTCATATTATTTTATTAATGATTTGAAAAATTAATTTCTCACTCAATTTTTATCATTTTTTATTGGTTCTTTTACTGAAAAATCAAAAAAATAGTAAAATATTTTATTCTACAAAAAAATCAAATTTATATTATTTATTTAATATAGTTGGTATTTTTGTGAATAAATTCATTTTAAGTGTTTTTTAAACATTTTAAAATGAATATTCATTTTGGAAATCAAAGCCAAATAAGTTTTAAATCCTCTTGTGATTAAAACCTCATTTTTCAAACCCTAACCAAAAATCACAAGTGGTTTATTTAAACTTATTTGGTATTTTTGTCATTTTTTATTAATTTCCTTTGAAAAATTACTTTTAAAAGGTGAAAATTAGGGTTTCTCTGATTTTAATCATACTCAAGTATTCAAAAACCTCTTTGGGCCTCTATTAGAGTTTAAGACCCATCCCCTTTGTAAATACAAAATAGTTTGGGCCTCAGTCATTGTATAAGTCTCACTGTATTTTTAAAACCCCGACGTAATCGTCGTCTTTTTTAACAATAACCATGGGTCTCTCCTTGAGCTATAAGACCCATTCCTTTTCTTAAAATAAATCTTTGGGCCTCTTGGTAGAGTGTAAGACCCAATCCTTTTGTAAAAAATACCTTTTGGGCCTCACATATTGTATAAGTCCCTCTGTATATTTTCAAACGTTCAGTGAGATCGTCGTTTTTTTTAACAAAAAACAACTAGGCTTCTCCTTGAGTTGTAAGTCCCAGCTCTCATTTTAAAAATATTTGGGCCTCTAATAGAGTGTAAGACCCAACCCCCTTTTTGAAACAAAATGATTTGGGCCTCAAATGTTGTATAAGACCCAATGTGTTTTCAAAAACCTCGGCGCGATCGCCGTTTTTAAATAAATAACCCTGGGCCTCTCCTTGAGTTGTAAGTCCCATCTCTTGTACAAAAATAACTCTATGGGCCTCTAATAGAGTGTAAGACCCAAACCATTTTGTAAATAAACCATTTTGGGCCTCATATATTGTATAAGTCCCTCTGTACGATTTACAAAACAACGGTATAATCACTGTTAAAACTTGAGCCTCTCCTTGAGCTGTAAGCCCCAACAATCTTTTCAAAGCACTTTCTCCTTTAATTTTGAATATAATATTATTATCAAAACTTTCTTTGTTGAACAACTAACCAAACAGCATGGAAGCTCTACAATGGGTAAGTGTTTATCCGCTTTCATTTACTGCTTTCATATGTATATAACTGTATTGTGGGGCTGTTTCACTGTAAGTCTCCTTTCACATCCTTTTATATACTTGTCATATATACCATGTGTAATACTAGTATAGTTATTTAGAGTTTTCCCCGGCAACTACGTCTAGAACTAGGTAAAGCCCTGTTGGTCACTCTTAAATACAAACAAAACTAGATCCCCCATAGGATTCCAGATACGTTCTTCCCTTCTCTTGGGGTTAAGCAATATGGAACAAAGAGAAAGGCAGTATTCTCGGTGAACCTTTTCTCAGACTGTCACCCTTAGAAATCGTCAAAGAAATTCTACTCCCCAGAGTTGATCAATTCTCCGTGAATAACATCTCTTGAGTTTCTTCCAAATTCTCGAACTTTCTTGGAATGATCTCTTCTCTGTGAATTGCATTTCTTGAACTTCTCTTGGTTTGGGGGACCCATAGGCTTCCTAAAAGCATCCCCGCCTCCTCTTGGGCATTGTACAAGGACCCTTCGTCTTCCTAGAAGTTCTCATGCCTTCTCTTGGGCTTAATACATGGACCCTAATGACCTCTTAAAGGTATAAGACATAACTTAGTCATCCTTTGCTAGAGCAGTCTTTCCAGTGTCAAACCTCTGGCTACTTTAGGGTTGATTCTCATCCCTTAAAAGCCCTTACCCTTTCGGGCACCCTACAAAAGATAAAACTCTTTGACACCCGTAGACTTGGATAGTCTAATCCCCTTGAGTCTCAAAGACATTCTCAAGCTCCTTCTAAACATAGGAAAAAACACCAATCATCCTGGATAAATCTCCAGCAGAAACTCAGTCTCTCTCATGAGGGCTCTCCCACTTGGACCTGTCTCGGGATCTCAATAATTCCCCGGCAGAAGATAGCCTCCTCTTAGGCTTTGTATAATGATCCTTTCCTCAGGAAATTCAGCCTCCTCTTGGGCTTTTGTACAATGATTCTCCCCAACAGAGCTAACCTCTTCAGACTCTCTTGTTGAGTATAAAAGACTCTCTTGTTGAGTTAATAACCTTTTTAGCCTCCATCTCGGGCTTCGTACGAGATATTAAATCACTCTCTTGTTGAGTATAAAAGACTCTCTTGTTGAGTCAATAACCATTTTAGCCTCCATCTCGGGCTTCGTACGAGATACTAAAACACTCTCTTGTTGAGTATAAAAGACTCTCTTGTTGAGTCAAACCCTTTTAGCCTCTATCTCAGGCTTCGTACGAGACAGCAAATCACTCTCTTGTTGAGTATAAAAGACTCTCTTGTTGAGTCAATCTTCCTTTTAGCCTCTATCTCAAGCTTCGTACGAGACATCAAATCACTCTCTTGTTGAGTATAAAATACTCTCTTGTTGAGCCAGACCTTTTTAGCCTCCGTCTTGGGCTTCGTACAAGATACATATAAAAACACTCTCTTGTTGAGTCAGTCACTCGTTAGCACTCTCTTGTTGAGTCAACCCTTTTAGCCTCTATCTCGGGCTTCGTACGAGACATATAAAGACACTCTCTTGTTGAGTAAGTCAATCACCTCCTCTTAGGCTTTGTATAAAGCAATCCCCGGTTAAGTCAATCAACCTTTTAGTATCAAACTTGTGCTTAGATCAAAAGACACAAGTATCAACAGTTCCTCTTTAGAGATGACAAGTTCTCTCTCAGTCAAACCTTTTAGCTTCAATCTTGGGCTTTAAAAAAGACACAAACAAAAAAATCTTTAGCTTCATATCTTGGGCTTTGAACATGATACAAATACCCCTTTTAGCCTCTGTCTTGGGCTTTGAACGAGATACCAAAACATCTTTTTCCTCCCCTAGAATAGGAGGGAACTACGATCTCTCTGATTTCCCTGTTTCGTTAAACCGGAATACGTAGGCATAAGATTGAAAAATCTTAGCGAGCACACTAATCAAGAACTCAAAATCCAGTACCTCCATCAATCAACCCAAAAGCATCAAATCTAAACACATTACCAAAAAACCTCACAAATAGTCCAGACACGTGTTCTTAGGCAAAATAACTAAAGAAAGACCCACGATTTTGATAGCATCTATAAACCAACAGTTTTGACTGTTTAACCTCAGTATGCAAGCAGGGTTAATTGGAGACATTTATTTCCCTTCCTTAATCAGCTTCACAGGATAAAAAATGAATCGAACTGTAGTACCAAGACGATCGTGATTCGAAACCACAAAAAAAAATCGCGCTACAGAAGAATGGCGACCACAATGGGAGAAGTTCATCTCTTGCAGTCTTACAGTGGGAGAGCTTTTCTTTCTCACCTTCTTGGGAAGAATGCCCTAAGTTCTCAAAGTATCACAGAAATGGCGACTCTGCTGGGGAGTCATTGTCTGTATAGGATCATAGGACTAGAGGTCTAGGATGTTAAGACAAATATATATACTGCTTTTCCTAATTGATATCTATGTTTATTTTTCTGCTAATGGGAATGCGTGTGATGCCGCACGCGGAAAGATTGAGTATACACCTAAGATAGGGGATGGCATTATACGCATAATCTTACGGGGAGTGAATCCCAGATAAGAGGTCCCGGTCGACCATCAAATCAGTGGAGATGCCCTTTGCGGATTCAATGCCTATACGACTTTGGTTATTGAAAGCAGATTGTTCCATTGGGTTATCTGAGAAGCTAAGGATTTTAGTAGACTGAAACTATTTTGTAGTGCGGAAGCTATCGGGAATAGTTGTTACGCGATACTACCCTCATTTGAGATTACTCTAAGATGAACCAGCTCGCTTGGTGATCCGCTTGTTGCCGTCATCCGAAGAGGAGTCAGTGATTTTGAGAACAGGTACAAAAAATCACCAGTATATACCTTTGGGGATGGGTAGAGCCTTGACTTCATGACACTGACCCTTTTACCCCATGTTTTTTCTATGTTTTTGTGTGTTGCATTCATACATTCATTTAAAAAACATTAAAACAAAGAAATTTTTTCTCTTCTAGTCTCTCTTTTTCAAATTAAACTAAGACATTGTTTGCAAATATCAGAGAAAGAGAGTGCGTTATAGATTTCGGTAGAAGAAAGACTCACAAGTACACCTTCAAGGTTCCGAAATTAGAGGATTTAAGAGGTTTGGCGAGGATGATCACCAACCCTGAGGCTTTTAGAGCTAAGTATGGAGGACTGCTGTCTCTGTTAAGGGTCCATGTAATTGAGGGAATCCTGTCCACGCTCATTCAGTTCTATGATCCGGTTTATCATTGTTTCACATTCCCGGATTATCATCTAGCACCAACATTGGAGGAGTATTCTCACCTGACTGATTTACATATCACTGATCAATCTCCCTTTTCCGGACTAGAAGAAATTCCAAAGGATCAAACCATTGCAAGAGCAATTTATTTGGACGAGTCAGAAGTCAGGACTCACATGACCACTAAGGGTGGTATCCAAGGTTTACCAGCCCAGTTCTTGATAAAGAAAGCTCTGTACTTTGCTAGTATAGGGAATGTGGTCGCTTTCGAGAGCATCTTTGTTTTGCTCACCTACGGGTTATTTTTGTTTCCCAACATCGATACTTCGTAGATACCAATGCTATTAAGATATTTCTGATTGGAAATCCCGTACCAACCTTGCTCGCAGATGTGTATCATTCTGTACACTTAAGGAATTTGTACAGCGGAGGAATGATCACATGTTGTGTACCCCTGCTGTACAAATGGTTCATTTCCCATTTAACAAAGTCTGCTGCATTTTGGGATCAAAAGAATACTTTACGTTGGTCGCAGAGAATCATGTCTCTTACCAACTCTAACATTGATTGGAATAATCGAATCTATGATAGGATCAGAATCATTGACCGTTGTGGAAACTTCCCAAACATACCCCTTATAGGAACTAAGGGAGGAATCAACTATTATCCAATTCTCGTTCGTCGTCAATTCGGATACCCAATGAGGCATGTTCCGCGGGATGCTCATCTGGAAGGTCTTTTCTTCAAGGAAGGAGAAAACGACAGGGCACTAAAGACAGAAATAGTGCATGCTTGGAAACATGTTCATAGGAAAGGAAGAGAGTCTCTAGGAAAACCGGACTGTGTCTCGGTGGAGCCTTATCTCCATTGGGTACAACCTAGAGCTCTCAAGCTGAGGATGCCTTACCTTCGTCAGGAAGTTCTTCCATTCAGGGACCCTGTCCTTTATTTTATGTCTGATATGGAAAAACTTCGGGTTACTCTCACCAAAGTTCAGCAGGAGAGGAGGTCTTGGAGGAACAAGTACATCATTCTCAATGTGGAGTGTAAGAAAATACAGCAGCTATTGAAAGATAAGGATGCTCTGATTGAGATTTTAGAGCAACATGCTGTAGAGAATCAAGATGACCAAAGAAATTTGCTCGCTCCTTTCACTTGACAAAGGAATGACAACCCGACAATGGCTCAAGAGCCCCGGTCAAAGAAAAGGAAAGCACCAGAACCAGCACCTGAGCTCCCCTCAGAGAGGACTCAGGATCCATTAATTTAGATATTTCCTTTTGCATAACTTTGTAATTTACTGTATTTCCATTTCCGCAATCTTTGAATTCAATAAAACGGGGTTTCCCCCACTGTGTGAAGTTTCTTTTGATTAATAACAAAATTATTAATTAATATAATCATTGCATATCATTCATCATTCGCCCGTAACACATTCTTCTTCCCTACGAATCTCACGTTTGTGTCTCGATTCTAGAGTCAAACTGTCTCATTCGTACAATACTCGGGCCAATCGACAAAAGAAAATGGATGATCTCGAGGAAGAGAACAGAGGGTTGAGGGAAGAGATCGACACTCAAAAAGAAGATCTGAGAAAGCTTCATAACAACATGCAAGCTCTAGAAGAAGCTCAGATGTAGCAACAAAGAAATGTGATCTCAGAGATCACATCTACGCCCATAGTGGAAAAGAATGATCCTAGGTATAAAATGCCAAAAGATCGTCCCTGGGGCATGCCGCTCAACTATATCCCGGAAGGATATATTCCGCCGATCATGGAAGATCCGGAAACTGCAACAGGAACCGCTGGGCCTGAAGGTTACAAACTTCGGGAAAGCAAAGATGTCAGGGGCATGACAGCAACTCCTGAAGGTTACAAACTTCGGGAGGCACCAAGAGTCTCTGCCATAATGACTATACCACCACCTGTGGTACACACTGTCCCGGAAGGGCAGGTTTCCTAGATACTGTCTAGTGGAAACGAAAGTATGTTCAACAAAATGAATGAGTTCCAGGAACAGTTCCTGGATATGCAGAAAGAACTGCAGGCCATTCGCGGTCAGGATCTATTTGGAAAGGACACCGCAGACCTTTGTTTGGTCCCCAATGTGAAAGTTCCGCACAAGTTCAAAGTGCCCGAATTTGAGAAATACAAGGGTAACTCTTGCCCTCAAAGTCACTTGGTGATGTATGCTCAGAGGATGTCAACTCAGATAGAGAACCAACAGCTACTGATCCATTACTTCCAGGATAGTTTAACCGGTGCCGCACTCAAATGGTACATGGGTTTAAACCGCACTAAGATCGCTACCTTCAGAGACCTTGGCGCTGCCTTCGTTCAAAAATATAAGTATAACCTGGACATGGCACCGGACAGAGATCAACTCAGAGCCATGTCGTAGAAGGATAAGGAAACCTTTAAGGAATATGCTCAGAGATGGCCTGAAATTGCCGCCCAGATTTGTCCACCTCTTGAGGAAAAAGAGATGACAAAGATCTTCTTGAAAACCTTGAGCTCATTTTACTACGACAGGATGGTCGTCAGTGCGCCCAGTGACTTCACCGAGATGGTGGGCATGGGAGTTCGTCTTGAGGAAGCTGTCCGAGAAGGACGTTTAGTTAAAGACGCTGGATCATCAAGTAGTAAAAAAAGATACAGTAGTGCCCTCCCTAAGAAAAAAGAGCAGGATATTGGGAATATCTCTCTCGGAAAGCAAAGGCGACGTTACCAACCTGTAGCAGCTATAACTCCTACTATTAACCCTGTGCCTGTTCCAACGTATCAACCTCAGGTTGCACAAAGCCAACCGAATCAACAGCAATATCAGCAAAGGACACAACAGCCTCTTCAACAGGCTCATCCTCAGTACAACAACAACCGTACAATGCGACCACCAGGGTTTGACCCTATACTGATGTTGTATGCAGAACTGTTTCCACTATTACTGGTCAAGGGGCATGTCCAAACCAGGTCTCCTCTTACAGTACCGGAAAATCCGCCCTTTTGGTTCAAAGCGGATCAGACTTGTCCTTACCATCAAGGAGGACCAGGGCATAACATAAAAAACTGCCTCAGTTTCAAATCCGATGTACAAAAGCTTGTTAGGAGTGGGGTCTTGTCTTTCAAAGATACAAATCCAAATGTTCTCATGAACCCGTTGCCTCAACACGAGAAAGCTGCAGTCAATTTGATAGAAGTAGAGTCTAATAACAGCTATCAAATTCATGATGTACTCTTATTGAGAACCAATCTGGTCAAGATGCATCGCAGACAGAGCGGGTACGGTCATGTACCACCTCACAATTATCACCAGTGTGATATCTGCTCTAAGAAAAATCAAGGATGTTCTATGGTGCAATCAGCTCTACAGGAACAATTGGATCTCGGGTGGATCCAAGAGCATCTAGTTCGTGGAGTTAACATGACTTGTACGAATTCCAACATCATTCAGAGCCACGACATCCGTGCGATGAATGTCAACTTGGTGGCAATGCACTCAAGGCAAAGCCAGTATCATAATCTGCCGCGGCACAATTACAATTCCTGTCTGATTTGCTCGGTAAATAATCAGGGATGCTCTTTTATACAAGAGGTCCTCCAGCGTCAGATGGATTTTGGTGGATCCAAGACTACCATGATAAAAATCTTTACTAGATCAACATGATTCAGATCTTTGACATTCGCTTGATGAATACCAGCTTGGTAGAATTACATGCTAAGCAAGTTCAGCTTGGTTTTCTGACTTTGCATAATTATCAGAACTGTGAGGGATGTCGTGAGAGTAACCAGGGATGTGCTCTCGTTCAAAGAACTTTTCAACACTTGTTGAACCACTGGTGGCTTCCGATCTATCTAGATGAAGACACGCAATAAGTCAGTATAATTAATGGGAACCCTAATAGGCATCAAAGTCAGGATGTTCGATCAATGGAAACAGATCTAGTGAGGTTACACTGCATACAAACGGACGTGGCCGGGTGCCACCACACAACTACGAGCGCTGTAGAGTCTTCTTGGAGAATAATCAAGGATGTTACCTCGTGCGAGCAGCCCTCCAAAGTCAGTTGGACCGCAAAGAGATTCAACCATGTCCAGTTTCGGGGTCCATCAACTTGATGCCCGACTATTTTGGTGATCAAATCAAAGAGGTCGTTGTAATCTCTGATCGCGAAAGGACCAAAGATGTTTGTACCATCATCCCTCTACTTGACGAATCGAAAGTTATTAACCAAGAACTGATTGAAGTTACTTACGACAGTCGGAGAAATCAAAAGGCTCCTGTAGTTATCTATCTACCAAGACCGATACCGTACAAGTCTGATAAGGCTATCCATTACAAGTACGATGCAACAACAGTTGAGAATGGAAGGGAAACTCCATTACCCTCTGTCGTGAATATTGCAGACATCAGTCGGTAACATGGAGCGGTCGAATCTTCAACAGAGGAGTTGGAGAACCCAACAAAGAAAAGGAACCTCAAACAGAAGTTCCCAATCAACCAGTCGGTCAGTCCAGTGATCCCGACCTTTCAACAAACAACGATGAGATGTTGAAGCTCATCCTAAAGAGTGAATACAACATTGTTGATCAACTGTTGCAAACTCCTTCAAAGATCTCTATGTTATCACTTTTACTCAGTTCCGAGGCTCACATGGAAGCTCTACAGAAAGTCTTAGAGCAAGCCTTTGTGGAACAGGATGTAACAATAAAACAGCTCGATAGCATCGTTTCTAACATCACTTCCTGCAACAACTTGGGGTTTAGTGATGGGGAACAGCCAGAAGAAGGAAAAAGTCACAACATGGCACTCAATATTACAGTCAACTGCCAGGACGATGCCTTAGCCAGCGTACTGGTAGATACTGGATCGGCCATCAACATTATGCCGAAGTCCATTTTAATACGACTATCATTCAAAGCATCCCCGATGAGGGGCAGTGAGGTCTTCGTCAAAGCATTTGACGGGTCTCGAAAAGCAGTTATCGGTGAAGTCGACCTTCCCATAACTATCGGTCCTCACACTTTCCAAGTTACTTTCTAGGTCATGGACATCTGAGCAACATACAGCTGTTTGTTGGGAAGACCTTAGATAGACCAGGCTAGGGCAGTCACTTCAACACTGCACCAGAAACTGAAGTTCGTCAAGAACGATCAACTCGTCACAGTCTGTGGAGAACAAGCCTTGATCGTGAGTAACCTTTCATTATCCACTTGTGTAGAACCCGAGGAGGTTGTTGGAACTCAGTTCCAAGCACTGTCGATGAGTGTTATACCCCAAATTTTACCCTTAATATTCAGATCATTTGCATATCATTTTAAGTCACCTAATCTTCGATTTACGTTTTTTTAGACCATTAATTATAGTTTATTTTAATTTAGCTTTATTTCTTTTACTTTAGTTAAATTTTAATTTTAGCTTAGTTTTAATTTTTGATTTAGTTTAGTTTTAATTAAGTTGATTTTAATTTGTTTGGATAATTAGTTTTAGTTTATTTGAATTATTCTTGTTCTCTTTTCTTAAATCATAGTTGAAATAATATTTTCTTTTATTTAAATATTACTACTCAGTAATTAGTTGCAATTTATTTTAATTGATTTAGGGGATTTATTTATTTTTTAGTCTAGTCATTTTATTTCATCATTTTAATCAGATTTTTTTTTTTATATTTAGTTTTATTTAATTTTATGGCATTTTATTTTATTATTTTATTTATTCTTTTCCCTTTAAATAATATTTTTATTCTTGTATTTCTAGAAAGACTTGGTTTATAAGTTTTGTTTAGAGTTTGTTTTTACTACCTTTTAATGTAAACTCGTAGCATGCATGCTACCACCTTTTGACCCTGCTACAAGCCAATATTCTTGACCAAACAAAGCTATTCATCCAGCCTGCACTATTGAGAGCAACCATTCAGCAAAAATTTCGCTGAGACACACACCTTGCTCCATTTTGCAAAACAAAACCTGCCAAAATTCCTCAGCAAAAACCAGTTTCACCAAAGCATGAAAACTGAGCAATATGACACCCTGCACATTGAAGACAAATGAACAGACAACAATGGAGGACTTTTCTGGACTGCAATTGTTATCTCTTTATATTGATAGTTCAAAATGTCTTAACCTTCAAATGAGTTACAAAGTGGTCTTTATATAGAGACCAAGGATAGGAGAGATAAATATTACACTAATAAATATTACATTAAATGTCGCTGGGTCCCAAGGAGAAAGGCTTATTCACTCCCCAAGAGAATCTAACTTTTCCACTACCCAATACATAATTTAAGTTTATCCCAACAAAACTCCCCCATAAACTTAAATGTTTCTACGGTCCATAATTCCCAGCATCTTCTTTCCTCTATCGAACAGCTCCTTCGACAGTGGTTTTGTGAAAATGTCAGCTGCCTGGTCCTTGCTTGCAACATGCTTTAGTTCGACATCTCCATTCTTCACATGTTCTCGAATGAAGTGGAATCGAACGTCAATGTGTTTGCTCTTTTCATGGTTTACTGGATTCTTCTCCAGTTCGATTGCAGATTTGTTATCCACTTGTATTATTGTTGCATCTTCCTGCTTTTGTTCCATCTTGCTCAACAATCTTCTGAGCCATATTGCATGGCATACACACCAAGATGCTGCCACATATTCTGCTTCACATGTCGAAAGTGTTACAATTGGTTGTTTTCTCGAAAGCTAGGTAAAGGCAGTGTTTCCCATGAAGAAAACATAGCCTGAAGTACTTTTTCGATCATCTATGTTACCACACCAATCGCTATCAGAATAGCCAGTCAACTTGTATTCTTCTGCTTTTGAATAGAACATTCCAAGTGACACAGTTCCTTTGACGTATCGAAGGATTCTCTTCAAAGCTTTCCAGTGTGTGTAGGCTGGTTCTTCTATGAATCGACTCACAATTCCAACACTAAGCGAGAGATCTGGCCTTGTGCATGTCAGATATCGAAGACTTCCCACCAAACTTTGAAATTTGCTTGTTTCGACACGCTCTCCCCCATCAAATTTCGAAAGTTTTGCTCCTGGTTCCATCGGAGTCGAAATTGGATTACAGCCTTCCATCTTAAATTTCTGCAGGATGTCCTTTGCATACTTCTCCTGTGAGATAAAAATTCCAGCTTCTTATTGTCGAACTTCTAGACCAAGGAAATACTTCATCAGACCTAAGTCTGTCATTTCGAATTCCTGTGTCATTGCAGTTTTGAACTCCTCTATCAATTGATTGTTGTTGCCCAAGAAAATTAAATCATCAACATAGAGAGCAACAAGCAGCATTTTCTCTTTATCTTTCTTCATATATACAGCATGTTCGTATGGACATTGCTGAAAACCATTCTCTTTGAAGTATGTATCAATTCGTGTGTTCCATGCTCGTGGTGCTTGCTTCAGCCCATAAAGTGCTTTCTTTAGTCTTAGCACTTTTCCTTCGTTTTCGATCTTCATGTATCCTGGGGGTTGTTCGACATAGACTTCTTCTTCGAGCACACCATTCAGAAAAGCTGACTTGACATCCATTTGAAATATTGGCCATTTGTATTGAGCTGCTTGTGAAATGAGTAGTCGAATTGTTTCCATTCTCGCAACAGGTGCAAACACTTCATCATAGTCGATTCCTGCTTTCTGTTTGTATCCTTTCGCCACAAGTCGTGCCTTGTATCTTTCGATTTTACCTTCAGCATTCATCTTTTTCTTGAATACCCATTTCACATCAATTGTTCGACTTCCTTTGGGTAATTCTGATAGTTCCCAGGTATCATTTCGTTCGATGGCATTTATCTCTTCATTCATGGCATTCTTCCAGTCTTTGTTTCTCACTGCTTCTTCAAAACTGACATCTTCATAATCTGCCAATAGAAATACAAGGTGCACTTCTTCTGTGTTTTCGTACAAGTCTTGTAGACTTCTCATTCTAGGTTGTGAAGGCTCATCTTCATTGTCGGAGTCTTCAGTCGAAATGCGTCTGTCGAGTTGTTCCAATCCCACTTCGACAACAACCTCTGTCGAATTGTTCCAATCCCACTTGCTTGCTTCGTTTACTCGAACATCTCTACTCACTATCACCTTTCTGTTTATAGGATCGAAGAGTCGGTAACCTTTCGTTTTCTCATCATACCCAATGAGTATGTATTTCTGACTCTTGTCCTCCAGCTTTGTTCTTCTTTGATCAGGTACATGTGCATAAGCTACACTTCCAAACACTTTGAAATGAGACACAGTTGGCTTTTGTCCACTCCAAGCTTCTTGTGGTGTTTGATCTCCTAATTTCTTATGTGGGCATCTATTTTGAACATAGATTGCACATTGCACAGCCTCTGCCCAAAATTCTTTCGACATGTTCTTGCTCTTAAGCATTGAACGAACCATGTCAAGAACTGTTCGATTCTTCCTCTCCGCTACACCATTTTGTTGAGGTGAGTATGGTGCAGTTAGAAATCTTCTTATGCCCTGTTCTTCACAATACTTCATAAAGGCTGTCGAAGTATATTCTCCACCTCTGTCTGATCGAAGAGCTTTGATGTGTCTGTCAGTTGCTTTCTCCACCATTATCTTAAACTTCTTGAATGCTTCGAAAGCTTCTGACTTTTCTTTCAGAAAATACACCCAAGTTTTCCTTGAGAAATCATCAATGAAGGAAATGAAGTACTTTTTGCCACTGAAGGATTCTGGAGTAATTGGTCCACAAATGTCGGTGTGAATCAATTCCAGAATATATTTAGCCTGATATTCTGCCTTCTTCTGAAATGAAGTTCTTGTCTGTTTACCAAACACACATTCTTCACAGAACTTTCCGTCGAACTCCATGTCTGGTAGTCCATGCACCATATTTTTCTTCGCCAATCTCTGTAGTCCAGCCTGATGTAAATGACCAAAGCGCAAATGCCATAAAGATGCTTGATCTTCGACATTGGCTTGTAAGCATTTTCCTTGAATGTTTCTCAAGTTCAGCTTGTACATTCGATTTCTTCCCATTTCGACCTGAGCAACCAATCGTCCTGACTTGTCTTTCAGATGCAGATTTCAATTTTCCATGAGTATCGAATAGCCCTTTTCAGTAAGTTGTCCCAAACTCAAGATATTTGCTTTGAGGTTTGATACATAATACACTCCTTCGATTGATCCTATCACATCATCCTTCTGTAAGAAACAAATTGTTCCTTTTCCTTCGGCCTTCACCTTCGACGCATCTCCAAACGAAACATGGCCATCTTCAATCTTCTTCATTTCTTTAAACAAGTGTTTGTGACCACACATGTGATTGCTAGCTCCTGAGTCCAGGTACCACATGGTGTTATTTTCTTCGTCTGCTTCCTTTTGAGTCATCAATAGGAATCCTTCGTTCGATTCTGTTTCTAAAACAAAATTTGTTGTCTCCTCCACCTTTCTTCTGAGTCGACGATCTTTTGCAAGATGTCCCATCTTTCCACAGTTGTAGCAACTGTAGGAGTTGCAATCCTTCGCATAGTGCCCCTGCTTGTTACATTTGTAACATTCGACATTTGTGTAGTTCGACCTACCACCTCTTTGTCCACGTCCTCTACCACGCCAATTTTGTTGACTTGACTGTCCTCTTTCGACATTCTGGTAACTTCGACCACCATCACGTCCTCCACGTCCACGTCCTCTACCACGCCAGTTTTGAGAAAAGAGTGCTTTTTCGTCTCTGTTGAGTTCTGTATCCTCAGTCTTTTCCTCCTTCTTCTTTGTTTTGCGCTGTTCATGTGCTTCGAGTGAACCAGCAACATCTTTGACAGTGATTGTCGAAAGGTCCTTCGCCTCTTCTATTGCGCACACTATGTTTTCGAATTTATCTGTCAAAGATCTTAGAATCTTTTCGACAATACGAGCATCTGTCATCCCTTCTCCATTTTGATTTAACTGATTTGCCACTGTCTGTACTCTTGTGATATAGTCTGACACGGGCTCTGTCTCCTTCATCTTCATTCTCTCCATCTCTCCTCGAAGAGTTTGTAAGCGGACTTGCTTGACTCTATCTGCTCCTTTGAACGCTTTCTCTAGCGTATCCCACGCTTCCTTTGACGTAGTTGAACCAACAATCTTTTCGAAGGCTGATTCGTCAACTGCTCTAAACAACATGTACAGTGCTGTTTTATCTTTTGAACGCGTCTCTTTCAATGTCTTGTTCTGGGCTGCTGTGAAACTTGCTGTGCTTGATGGTTCTTCATACCCATCACTTGTTACCTCCCACACATCAAGTGAGCCAAGGAGCGCCTTCATCTGAATGCTCCAATTCTCGTAGTTTGATCTTGTTAAGCGTGGCAGTGACATTTGACTCGTCATGCTCGCCATGAGTTCTGATGCCAATTTGAAGACAAATGAACAGACAACAATGGAGGACTTTTCTGGACTGCAACTGTTATCTCTTTATATTGATAGTTCAAAATGTCTTAACCTTCAAATGAGTTACAAAGTGGTCTTTATATAGAGACCAAGGATAGGAGAGATAAATATTACACTAATAAATATTACATTAAATGTCGCTGGGTCCCAAGGAGAAAGGCTTATTCACTCCCCAAGAGAATCTAACTTTTCCACTACCCAATACATATTATGAGTTCCATATTGCCTGTTTCGAATGGTTTGTTTCTCCTTGTTGTTTGTATTTAATCATCAGTAAATAATATATGTTGTAGTGTGGGTTTACTATTCTGCTGCTACTGGTTTCTGTTTGGTTTATATATTATACTATTTCAGTATCATGAGTGCACAAGAGAGAGTTAAGAACTTGCTTCAAAGAAAATTTTGTTATCGTACTCACCGTGTGAATTGCTTTAATTCTGATTAATGTTGCTACGGTACAATATACATATGCATGTGGTTTTATCATCTTTGAATGTACATATTATTTTATCTTCTTTTATATATGAACATACATGACATTACTTCATTATTTCAAAGAAAATCAATTTTTTGGTAATTTTATAGATTTGTCTTTTGTCCATATTGAAATTAGTTGTGATAATTTGTTTTATTAGGTTCGTTGTGTTTTGAAATTCTCATTTGAATTATCATTGTAATAAATTCTGTTTTGTTTAATTTTGCTTAAAAAAATGTGTAAAAAAATTGATTTAATTACTTTTATTTTGTAATAGGAAAAATACTAAATTTTTTACCTTTTATTTCGACATATTTTTTTAGTTTAATCATTTTATTAAATATAAAAAAAATAATACTCAATATTTTAATATCTTATTTTTAATATTTTATTGAATTTTTTTTCTATTAAAAATGTAAAAAAATATGTTTCATTATTAATTAACCTAAATATCCATATTTAATTTGATTAATTAAATTATTAATTAATTTTATTAAATATTTATATTTAAATTAATTAATAATTTTTTGTTACCCGATTCTATTTCCACGACTTGTCTGTTTCTATGTTTTGGGCCCGTCCTCTCTGTTCACGATGTTTTGCCGTAATTATCTGTTCTTTTTCCGCGACGCTTTTCCGCGTGTCTCTGTTTATTCACTACGTGATGCTCTTCCGCGTACCTGTCTATCTTTTCCGCGATGCTTTGCCGCGTATCTCTGTTTGTTGATTACATGATGCTTTCCCGTGTATTTCTTTTAACTTTTCACTGTCTGATTACCATGATGTTTTTCCATACGTATTTGTGCTATTTCGTCTAGCTGACCATACATGATGCTTTTCCGTGTATTGTGTCTGTGACTTATCTGTTTACCTCATTCCAAAGGAAATGATCCTTCCCAGTTGACTGTCAAGTCATTTAGGATAGCCTTGTCCATCATTCCCTTATCTCACGCCGCCGCACGATCGACACGTCTTCTCCGTCTTACCTAGCCTTAGGTTTGGAGTCGCCGCACTCCATGTAGGTGTCTTGCTGTCAGACCCTCCCTTTGAACCTTGACCATAGTCAAGAGTTCCTCATCCCCATTGAGGGGAACTACGATTGCTCTAATTTCTCAAGTTCACCTTGAGAATACGTAGGCATAGGATTGCGAGATCTTAGCGAGCTACCTTTTTCTTTTTCCACTTTTTTCCCTTTACATCCAATGCTTTCTGGGATTCTACCTTTTTCTTTTTCCACCGTTTCCTTTTACATCCAATGCTTTCTTGGATTCTACCTTTTTCTTTTTCCACCTTTTTTCCTTTACATCCAATGCCTTCTTGGATTCCACCCTTTTTTACCTTTACATCTGATGCCTTCTCAGATTCCACACTTTCTTTTTACACCCTTTTACTCCATTGAGGGGAACTATGAATGCTCTGATTCCATTCCCGTCAGGATACGTAGGCACGAGATGCGATGTCTTGGCGAGCATACTTAGTGTATATATCCCTAGGCCTTTACCTTAGCAAGCAAACATTAACATAACACAAATACTAACAAGAGGTTCCCGTAGAGTACTACGGATACTTAGGGTGCTAATACCGTCCCTTTGTATAACCAACCCCCAAACCTTAGATCTCTGAGCTGTGTTCCTACATAGCGCACTTAGGGTTTTTCGACCTTTACCCTTTCCTTTGGATAAATCAAAGCTCGGCACTACTACGAAAAACCCATTTAAAAACGGTTGGGAATGACATATAATGACGCGGGCGAAGGCGTTGTTATGTAGATTGTTGTTGTATCTTCGATGTTTCTACAACGGTCTGAAAACCGTTGTTGTATTCTGGAAAACGCGTTATATATTGCAACGGTTAGTTGTATCAACCATTGTGAAACATATTATTATTCACAACGGATATTAGTTTCAACCGTTGTGAAATATATTATCAATCACAACGGATATTAGTTTCAACCGTTGTTACATGTACCCTTAGTTTATTATATACAAATGTATATTGCTTGTTTTACCATACACCTAGTTAAAGAATTACAACCATTAAATTGGTAAGGAAATATATAATCTGAAAAATAAAATATTCTTGAAAACCAACTTAAACACACCACTGTTTTTCAAATTGCATCCATTTCATTCAGCACATTGAATGTTCCTTAACACAATAATATACGATTCAATGGTCTGATTCACTCTACTCATCGATATTTTTAATTATATAGTTTACCTCTCCATCGCCCAAAATCATCGCGATTTTATCATCATAACAATCATGATCATAAAAACCACGATGATTTTTGGCGATGAAAAGGTAAACTATATAATTAAAAATATCGATGAGTAGAGTGAATCAGACCATTGAATCGTATATTATTGTGTTAAGGAACATTCAATGTGCTGAATGAAATGGCTGCTATTCGAAAAACATTGACATGATAATGGTTGGTTTTCAAATACATCTTAATTTTCAGATTATAAGTTTCGATACCAATTTAACAGATTGCATTTTCATTAAAAGGATAGTAAAACAAACAATATACATAGTATATAATAAACTAAATTTCATATGTACAATATCAGAATAATAAACTAAATTTCATATGTACAATATCAGAATAATAAACTAAATTTCATGTGTACAATATCACAATGAATTCATATATATGTACCTTATTAGAATGAATTCATATATATATGTACCACCATCATCATCACCATGTGAAACAAACCTAAGAAGTGGGAAAGCAATGAAGAAAATTAGTTATTATTCAAAACAAAACAAGCAAAATTAGAAACAAACCCTAAGAAGTGGGAAGCAATGAAGAAAATTAGTTAGTATTCAAAACAAAACAAGCAAAAGTTGAAAGAAAACGCTAAGAAGTGGGACTGTACCATAACAATGAAGTTCACCTTGCTTGTGAAGCATTGAAGTCGAATATGTGCAAAAAGAGAACAATCAACAAAAACATCATGAAGCAAACGAGATAATGAGTACTATCTAACAAAAAGATTGAAGTGGAAGAATACCTTATTTTCCAAAAACATTATGTACATTACGCTTGCTACGCCAGCATCATCACCATGTTCATCTAGTTTTAGACTCTGCAAGAAGGAATTCAAGGAGGAAAAATCTTAAATCAAAAGCTTCATACTTCTTGAATTTCTTTTCGCAGATTCTAAAAAAAGATGAAGTTTGGGTGCTAGGGTTTCGCTGTGAAGGAAACGGCGCGACTGTCAAAAAGGGAAAGTTAATTCGCTTATATAGGTAAATGTTTCACAACAGTTTTCTTAAATAACCGTTATGATAGATTATATATTAATTTAATAATATCTCAACGGTTAGTTATAATAACCGTAGCGATACCCCTTATACGTGGTACAAGGTTCGACACCAGGCAACAACATTTTCCTAAAGTTACGCCTGGATTTTAAGTGATATCGCTACGGTCATTACTTATAACCGTCGTGATATTATTAACCGTTGCACTTCCCAACATATGAACGGTTTACAAGAAAATATAGTTCCAGAATATGAACGGTTTACAAGTTATCATCATTACAAGCATTAAACTATTAGTCTTTTCATCTTCAACCTCATCTATAAATAGACAATTTTACATATCTAAATAATATATTCTTTGTAACAATGAGTTCAACAAATGAGAATCCTAGAAACCTCAATGAGGAACGTCAGGCGCCAATCCAGGAGGTCGTCCAACCAGCAACTGCCAACTTCAGGGATGCCTTAAGGGTAAGGAAGGATAAGAAGAAGAAGAAGAAGCCGAAGAAGAAGAAGATAAAGAAGAAAAGGAGGCCTGTATATTATGATTCCGATGAGGGGAGTGAGGAGAGATGCCTAGATTATGAAGATGCATTTTATGCCATGGGCTCTGACAATGATCTTGATATGTAATATGTTTATCAATGTACTCTCAATGGAATATTAATATAAAATTATGTCTATATATGTTCATCCCTTACAGTTTTATTTTTAAAGTTATATATATACTCTATTGCACTTAAAAATACTAAAGAATACATTGCTGTGAATCGAAGCGTGATACATGTAGTACAACGGTCTTCTAATACAAGTGTGTTAAAATGTAAAAATATGGAGAAAAAAATATAGAGCTGGGAATCGAAGCTGGTTACACAGCTTGTATTACAACGGTTATGTAATACAACCGTCGTTAAATATGGCGTTATAAATTTTTAATCCTATTACAACGGTGGGATACGAAACCGTGGTAAAGCTGGTGTCGTTAAATGGGGTTTTCGTAGTAGTGCGGTGGTGAATTTCAAAGATGTGCGATTCAAGTTAATTAATAGCTTGGTATCAGATTCTCACCGCAACAGAAAATGGCGACTGCGATGGGACGATAAGAGGGTTAAGCCTATCTTGTTTGTATTTGTGTTATCTTACATGTTTTCTTGCTTGTATATCTGTACATATTTGTATTTGTATATATACTTGTTGTGCTTGGGTTTTTTTTTGTGTGCAGGGTTGCTACATTGAGTGGTGAGGATATGTCCAATACCCGGGCTTGAGTGCACTTATTATAGGACGATGGTATATTCAAGGAGGCTTTGAGGGAGTCGATTCCTGAAAAAGTTGACTTGAGACACCATCACTCAGTTTAGGCCCTCTTGAGAGTTTAGTCATGTTAAGCGAGTCTATTCGTGAAAACGTGCTACTCTCGACATAGGTGCTGTCAAAACTGAGAACCGTAGTTACCTTTAACCCCACTTGGCCTTTTAGGACGTAGTGCGGTGACCATGAGGGAGTCTATTTCTGAAATGGTTGTCACGCGATACTACACTCAGACGAGATTCTCCTGAGAATTTTATTGATTACTGAGTCATTCGGGAAGTTGATAAAATCCGAAAGATGGGTTGTTGACTCTGGGAACTTCTTAGAACCCTGTTCTACGGATGCAGTAACCCTAGTACACACCTTGTGGTCGATTCTTTACCCAGACTCCATGCTGTGTGTAATGCCCCGATTTTTGATTATTTCCATTTTGTTGAGTCTTTCATTTTAATTGGGTGATAAATTATTTTATTTGTGAAATTGGTGTGTTAAATGTTATTTTACCGTTTTGAGAGTTTTCGGGGAAATTAGAATGGAGAGTATTTTAGACTTTTCTCAATTAATGATAAGTTAGAAAAAGTAGAGGAATTAGAATTTTTGTGAGAGAAATGAATTAATTGTATTTGAGTGGAAAAATAGATAGAAAGGAAAAAGAAATAAGAAGAAGGAAAAATAGAAAAGAGAAATAGAAAGAAAAAGGGGTAAAAAGAAAGAAGAGAAAGAGAAGAGAAGAGGAAAAAGAGGAAAACTAGAGAATCATCAAGAACGATCATTTAGCGAGTTTGAAATCCGGGTAAGGGTGTGAAATCTTATCATCTCATCAATGTATATCATTATGTATGTATGTTTGTATGTGGTATTGGCTTGTTCGATATTTTTCAGTTATAGGGCGAAAACGCGTAAACGAGTAAAAATCGATGTTTTCACGGATGGAAATCGATATAATTTGTGTTGTATGATCTCTATATGTTTATGAACCATTGCTATTAACTATTTTGATGATGGAAGTGATTTGGGGAAGAAAATGGAATTTTTAGGGGTTTTGGAACAGTGTAAACGAAGCAGAAATTATGCTTCTGGTGTGGATCGCCGGGCGAAATGCCCAGAGCGCCGGGCGGTTCGTACCTTCGCCGGGCGAAATTGAGAGGCGAGAGAATGTCAAGCTACTGGTTTGGTTCACGTTTGTGAGGGTTTCCTTCGCCCCTTCTTCGCCGGGCGAAGCGAAGGAGAAATTGAAGCGTCGCCGGGCGAAACGTTCCTGTCGCCGGGCGCTTTTGTTTTTTTTTTTATAATTTTCTTTTCTTTTAAAAATTCATAATTCTCGAACCGTAATTCCGATTTAGGCGTTCTTTATATCGTCGGAAAGCTATTGAGCTGTACTTTGTGATTATGATGGTGTGGAAACTGTTGGCCGATTTTATTATGTCGAAAAGTCAGGAATAGTGCTATTTAGCGACTTTTACCGTTTTGAATGTGTGTTTGGATGTGAATCATACAATAGTGCATTGATGTGGATGTATATAGATTGTATGTGATTATATGAGAAGAATGCATGAATATATTGTGAATATGTATGCATTTCAAGAATGTCTTGAGTCATTTTGCATGTGAAGCATAATGAAGTACATTCTTGTGTTGAGCAATTCTAATGAGAATCCGTTGTAACGTCGTGTGCCTATGTGAGGTGTGAGCGATGATTACAAATGATTGTGTGCCTAGGTGAGGTGTGAGCAATCGGATTATGTGCCTAGGTGAGGTGTGAGCAATCGGATCGTGTGCCCGCGTGTGGGGTGTGAGCGATCGGGTCATGTGCCCGTGTGGGGTGTGAGCGATCCATAAACATTGTGTTCCCATGTGGGGTGTGAGCAATGGGTGAACATCGTAGGCCCGACGGGGAGTTACATTGGTAACGAGTGATGGTTCCAGCAGAGTTCCTGAGTGAACTAATGATGATTGAGTCGGTACCGCATTGCATTTGCATAGAGTCGTGAGTCGGTCTCTATGATTTGCATTTATCATCTTTGTATTTGTGCATTGATGAATAAACATGAATGTGGATGTTTATGTGGAATGATTGAGAATGGCGAAAGCATGTCTGATGAATATGCTTGGTGATATATATATATATATATATACATTGTGATGTATATGGGTGAGTTTTGATGAATTGTGGTGAGAATGTGGAATATGTGTGTTTTTATGTTAATATATATATATATATATATATATATATATATATATATATATATAATTATATGCATTGTTATTATGATAATATTTCTCACCCTTCTGCTGTTTTATAATGCTCTATGAGGCATTGCATAGTAGGTATGCTGGAGGTCTTTTTGTGAAGCGTGTCTTCATTCTTTTGGTCGGTTGGCTCTGATATGTAGCACCGGGTAGTGATAGGGAAAATAGCAAGTGTACTATTTTGCCTATTGTAGTAATAAAGGGAAAAATCCCAAGTATCGAATCTCAAGGACTGCTTGACGATACAGAGTTTAAAAATACTTTCAATTAAACAAAAAGTCTTGGTGGTTGAAAATTTTGATAACTAAGCTTTAAATAAAATGAGAAAATAGTTGAACGATATCCGATATGAGTAAATTGCTAGGGTTTGGTGAATGAATCCTCATGCAACGAGTACAATTTATAAATGCAATAACAAAATCAAAAACGTTTGAGTACCGGTTCTTTAGATTATCTAATCCTAAGTCCTTAGTGAAAAGATTTTTGATCATGTAATCTAATTACTATGTCCATAGATAATTACATTCATGATCAAGTTTGTATATTTCAAGAAATTCCGGTTTTGATAAAGTATCCCTAGTCCTAGGCAATATTTATTATCAAATGTTCTTAGTCAGATCAACACGTAACCGCTGACCAGCAAAAATTACATGTAAAGGTTCAAAATCCATTTTTTCGACGGTGTAGGCATTAAGCGAAGAACTAAGAACAAATCAACGATTACTGAATAAAATAATTATTGCATTGATAAAATCGAATTCATTACATGAAGATTCAGGGTCACCCCCTAGCAATGGGGGGTTTAGCTACTCATAAAGAAAAAGAAAATAATAGATGAAAATGTTGTCATTACAAATTATCTCGAGGAATCAATCTTCAATCGTCCGAGAACTCTTGAACATGTGAATCCCTTGCGAAAATCTGAGTTTCTAGCCTTCAAATCTTGTATTTTTCTCCCAAAAATCGACCAACCCTGGTAAAATCGCGCTCTGGCAATAAATAGGTGAAATTTGGGCCTTCTGAAATTTGTGGGTTCAATACGCGTATTGACTACCATGATACGCGTATTGACCTTGAATGCAGCTCATTTCCTACGCGTATGAGCAGAAGGGCCAGCCAGGAAGCCATATGATACGCGTATTGTCCTGTTACTTACGCGTATTGGCAGAAGGCGTGTTTTCCCACTCAAAATCATCTCTCTGTTGAAATGCGTATGCTACGCGTATGCAAGGTGGTTATACGCATAACAGATAGAGTGTTATGCGTATGGACAGCAGATCCTCCACTTTTTGGCTCATTCTTCTGTTTTCTCACTCCGGCTCAGTCCCGCATCTGATGTTTAATCCTCTGAGCTTCCAAACCTGTTTTTGACCTGCTAACATACCAAAAGTGTAAAATATCCTCAAGAAACTCATAAGTAATGACACACTGTACCTTATTAAAATAATCATAATTCTAACTAAAAACGCTTAAAACACACACAGTTTACCTGATTTATTTATAGTTAAATAGTGAAATACCTAGCACAAATGGTGACTGATCACAACCCCAAACTTAGCTTGTTGCTTGTCCTCAAGTAACACTTTAGAAACATAGATCACGTCACCCCAAACTTACTGTAACAACAGTTCTTACCACAATACTGCTGAAATCTTCCGCATTGGACCCTTCGATGTTGCCTTGGGTTTTCTGATTTTTCCTCATAACCAGCGAGCCAGAAACCTTTTCCTCGGAAACACTACTTCACCTGTCAGCTTATCTCACACTCTTACCAAGTCTCTCTGGGATAAAGTGTTATTACGCTCAATCACAGTAAACAATATCATATCAGCAGTTTGAATAAATTCTCTCATCCTATCAACATGCAAAACACATACACTTTTTGAGGTCTTGGGGTTGTAACGGGGCTTGGGTTAAGGTAGGATATAAAAAAGGAACACAAAGGTTTTTTGGTTCAGAGTACGTGAGATCATTCGTGTCACCATGTTTTTCATTAGTGCTTTTGTGGGGAATTTTACAATCTATTCGGTGAATGCAAAATATAAAAAAAAAAAATATATATATATATATATATATATATATATTTTTTTTTTTTTTTAATTTTTTTTTAATTTTTGCACTCACCATGTTTTACTTTCATCAACTGCATAGCTACCCCAAACTTTAAAGGTTGATATTCCAACAGCAACCCCAAACTTAAATTTTAACACAGATCCGCAAACAATCACACATACTCTAAACAAGGTAGGATAATAATAATAAGGCTAGAGGTTAATAATAACAGGTAATTATCGAACAAGGGATAAAGGCTCAAATGGGGTAAACAAAGGATAATGATAATAAAACTGGGATGGCTTCAAAGGCTCTAGGTGATAAAAAAACTTGCCTCAGTGTGTGCATTCATACAGTCAATATGCAAAAAGAACGTACTCAAACTATGATAGATAAAGTCATACCTGATGTTTCTTTCTTGATGATAAGTGTTTGGCATTTTCTGATCTCACCAGGACGGGTAAAACTGACAGGTTCCGTAGTATCTCTTTGTTCAAGGTTTCTTTTGCTCATGGTTCTGATTTTTTATTCTAACTAGTGCGTCCGATCATATACAGCAGTATCAACAGTCAGGGTGGCAAATCGAGAGGACACTCAAGTCATTGGGGGAGTAATCAGGACATCCACTTAAGCCAGGAACAATCATATATCTAAAAGAAGTAAGAACCAAGAAACTGTGTAAAATTCCCAAATGCATTTCAAAAACCCGGAAATGGGCAATTACACTCATAATAAAATAAAAACAAATACATAAGGGAATTTAAGCGTACACTGAACGGGAAATAAACTAAATAGTAAAAAAAATACAAATAATAACTAAAGAAACTAGAAATAAAACAAAAACTCAATCATGCTCTCCTGTGTCACCCTGCATCGGTGTATCGAAGTCAACCGCACCAAACGGGTCATATGAGAGATCATGCACCGCTCTCGTAAGTGGTGTCATGCCATCCAGATTCCCAGGTGGGGTCTGGAACAGAGGTCTGTAAGGACTCTGCTGATGCTGAGGTGGTGTCTGATGCTGAGGAGGCTGAGTCGGCTGGCGCGGTGGCTGATTAGGCTGAGACATTACACCTCCAATCTCAACAGGATACGTCCACCCAGGAAAGGTAAACCGCCCATGATGAGGTGCTGGTGGCTCACCGCTGTACCGGTCTCTAAAACGCTGGGCAGCCTCCCACAAATCCGTCTGATGTGTCAGATGTCTTCCCGGAAGCCCGTACACATAGCTGAACTCCTGCAGCGTGCAAAAGGTGGACATCCTCAAACGGTGGTCTAAGGAGTCCTCATCAAAGGCAGGAGGTGGCGGGACAATATGTGTCTCAGATCTAGGTGCACCACTGCCACTGGCCTCATGGTCATGTGCTCTCCTCAGAGGTCGCTGCTGATCAGTAGCAGTCGTTAGATCCTTCATCCAATAGGCATTCAGTGGGGCTGCTGGTCTCAACATCATCGTTCCCTGCAAATCGGTCACACCAGCCTTCTTGCACAGAAGGTAAATAACCGTCGCATGCCCTAACGACTTCTTCGGCGAGTGAGCAATTTCATCCATATCATTAGCAATAATTTGTCCAATATTCACTTGCTTTAGCTTAAGAAACTGAAAGAGAAGTAGAGCACGCTCAGTGATCAGCTCTGAACCGCCCCGGTTGATGCTAAGGTTGTGATGAATATAGTAGGCCATAGCTTTGGAAATTGGCGCCAAGTCTACAACCATGATTTTTGCCGGCGCAACCCTGGATGACTGAACCCAATCACAACCTGGTCTTGCAATCAAACTCCTTATGTCATTGTAGGGCCATCTGTTCTTATCAGAAACTTTCCACTCAGCAAAAGGACAGACAGACTCAAGAAATTTACACTTGAGCACCCTGTTGATCGTTTTCCAATCGAACTTCACTGGTTTTCCCCTCACCCACGAAACAAACTCTTAATTTCAGTCGGATCCTCTTCATCAGAAATAACTCTTTGCGCATTTGCATAGAACTCCCACATAATTTCCTTTGCAACTGTGCGGATACGATCATTGAAGAAGGTCAATTTTTGCTTTTTGAGGAGTTCTGTCACTTCTGGAAATTTATCATCTTGATACACCCATTGTTTCTCTTCAACTATACTGCGTATTTTAATCTGCTCATATCTACCTTCATGATGAGATGTGCCAAAGATTTGAACCTCTTCTGGTGATTGAGACATGATACAACCTGTGAGTCTGAGAAAACAAAACAAAAAAAATCGACAAAGTAATACGCAGAATTCACGTAATGAAAAACAGAAAAATGGCAAAAAAAGACAGAAAAGATATATAAACCTAACCCTGAAACAGATACGCGTATCATACGCAGGCAATACGCGTATAGATACATGATACGCGTATGATACGCAAGGAAATTCAGTTAAAAATGCACTTTTGCGTAACAGATCACGTATTGACTGGCTATACGCGTATCAGTTAGAGGCCATACACGTATTGTCTTCCTATACGCGTATCAGAATCACGTATTGATACAATACGCGTATGTTACGCGTTTCACCAGGGATGCTTTATTTTTCACACCAATACGCGTATGACTCACCCCATACGCGTATTGGCAGTGGACATGTGAAATTTTTTTTTTTTTTTTTTTTTTGAAATCCGCATTTTTGCCGAGTTTTTCCCTTGATGAAACTTGACTCAAAAGACATGAAACATAAACAAAATTAAACTAGAAATACACTGACAAAATTAAAATTAAAAAACTCCCTTGGGTTGCCTCCCAAGCAGCGCTTCGTTTAACGTCGCATGGCTCGACGGGTTACCTCATGCTCAGATGAGCTTAACCTCTTCTATTGGTCCTCCTTGGCCTTGATAATAAGGTTTTAACCTCTGTCCATTAACCTTGAAGGTATCTCCATTTTTCTCATTCTTTAGCTCTATTGCTCCATGAGGGAACACCTTGTGAATGATGAACGGACCAGACCATCTTGACTTCAGCTTACCAGGGAACAGCTTCAACCTGGAATTAAACAACAATACCAACTGTCCTTCCCAAAATTCCTTCTTCTGGATCTTCTGATCATGCCATTTTTTCGTGTTTTCTTTATAAATTTTGGCATTCTCATAAGCTTGATTCCTAAACTCCTCCAACTCATGAAGTTGAAGCGTTCGGGATTCACCAGCTTTCAGAAGGTCACAGTCCAGGAATTTGGAGGCCCAAAAAGCTTTGTGCTCGAGTTCGAGCGGCAAATGACAGGCTTTACCATACACAAGTTGATAAGGAGACATACCTATTGGTGTTTTGAAAGCTGTCCTGTATGCCCACAATGCATCATCTAACTTCACAGACCAATCTTTTCGAGACGCACTAACAGTCTTTTCGAGAATTTGCTTTATTTGCCTGTTAGAAACTTCAACTTGTCCACTGGTTTGGGGGTGATATGGTGTGGCTATCTTATGTTTCACATTGTACTTCTTTAACAAATTCTCCATTAATTTATTCAGAAAATGAGTACCTTCATCGCTAATTAACGCCCTTGGTACCCCAAACCTGGAGAAAATGTTATGCCTCAAGAAATTCACCACCATTTTAGCATCATTAGTAGGTAGTGCTACAGCTTCGACCCACTTTGACACATAATCTACCGCAACCAGTATATAATTCTTGCCGAAAGATAGTGGGAATGGTCCCATAAAATCAATGCCCCACACATCGAACAACTCTACCTCTAGCATAGAATTTTGAGGCATCTGATTCCTTCTGGAGATATTACCAGTTCTTTGACATCTGTCACATTCTCGGACTAAATAGTGGGCGTCCTTGAATAAGGTGGGCCAATACAACCCAGACTGGAGGACTTTTTCCGCTGTCCTATCTCCACTAAAATGCCCTCCATACTCAGAATCATGACAAGCTCTTAGTATATCTATCTGCTCACTTTCTGGCACACATCTTCTGATCAGTCCATCCACTCCCCTTTTATACAAGAATGGGTCATCCCATAGATACAACCTGCAATCATAACAAAACTTTTTCTTTTGGTGAGAATTAAAATCATCAGGTATCACCCCACCTACCACATAGTTTGCATAGTCAACAAACCATGGTACACCAGTAACAGCAAGTATTCTCTCATCAGCAAACGTATCTTGAATGGGGTGCTCCTCCTCAGTTTCTTTTATTGGGGACATGCGAGACAAGTGGTCCGAAACCGTGTTCTCACACCCCTTTTTATCCTTGATCTCCAAGTCGAACTCCTGGAGGAGGAGTATCCATCTCAACAGCCTTGGTTTTGATTCCTGCTTAGCAAACAAATACTTTAAAGCAGCATGATCAGTATACACAATAACTTTAGAACCAAGTAGATATGACCTGAACTTGTCAAAAGCATAAACCACGGCCAACAACTCCTTTTCGGTAGTTGCATAATTCATTTGGGCCGGGTTAAGGACATGACTAGCATAATAAATGACATGCAATAATTTGTCCTTCCTTTGTCCTAAAACAGCCCCCACAGCAATGTCACTTCCATCGCACATAATTTCGAAAGGTAGAGACCAATCGGGGGCAGTTACAACAGGAGCAGTAATCAACTTACTCTTTAGCGTCTCAAAAGCTACCTTACAATTGTCGTCAAAATTAAACGGCTTGTCTTTGACAAGCAAATCAGTCAATGGTTTGGCAACTTTTGAGAAGTCTCTGATAAACCTGTGATAAAAACCTGCATGTCCCACGAAACTCCTTATCCCTTTTTCATTCACAGGGGGTGGGAGGTTAGCTATCACCTCAACTTTTGCTTTGTCCACTTCAATTCCCTTGCGGGAAATTTTGTGTCCTAGCACGATACCTTCCTGCACCATAAAATGACATTTCTCCCAGTTGAGAATAAGGTTAGTTTCCTGGCATCTTTGCAAAACAAGAGATAAGTTAGCTAAACAATGATCAAAAGAAGAACCAAAAACAGAAAAGTCATTCATAAACACCTCCATATGCTTTTCAAGCATATCGGCGAATATGGATGTCATACACCTCTGAAAAGTAGCTGGGGCATTACATAACCCAAATGGCATCCGTCGGTAGGCAAAAATACCATAAGGGCATGTAAATGCGGTCTTCTCCTGATCTTCTGGGGCTACAGCAATCTGATTGTACCCAGAGTATCCATCCAGAAAACAATAGTACTCGTGACCTGCAAGTCTCTCTAACATCTGATCAATAAAAGGAAGGGGAAAATGATCCTTCCTTGTTGCAGTGTTAAGTCTCCTGTAATCAATACATACTCGCCAACCTGTTACTGTACGAGTTGGAATCAGTTCATTCTTTTCATTCACAACCACTGTGGTTCCTCCTTTCTTTGGTACCACATGCACAGGACTCACCCAAGAACTATCAGAAATGGGATAAATCAATCCTGCATCTAACAACTTTACAACCTCTTTTCGTACCACTTCTTTCATTGTCGGATTTAACCTCCTCTGGGGTTGTACTACTGGTTTCTGATTATCCTCCATCAGTACCTTATGCATGCACACTGTGGGACTAATTCCCTTCAAATCCCCAATAGTCCATCCAATAGCACTCTTGTGTTTCTTCAGGACCTGTATCAACTTCTCTTCATCCTTTTTATTCAGCTCAGAGTTGATAATAGCAGGACATCTTGTTCCCGATTCCAGAAAGACATATTTAAGATTCACAGGTAATTGTTTTAGTTCAGAACTTGTACCTGTTTCACTCCCTTTTTCAGTCTCTGTTTCTGGTGAAGCTCTCAAATCCTCCCACCGGCGTGGTCTGGATTTCAACCAAGGTGGTTGTGCATCTAGCATAGCAAGAACTTCTTTTTCTTTCTCATCATCATGGTCCTCAATCTCTTTTGCTGACAAACTCATAACTCTTTCTAAAGGTGATTTAGGGAAGTGGCCTTGAATGGTGCTGGTCACTATTTGATCAATCACTTCCACTGAGTGGTTTGTACCTATATCCTCTTTGTGTTTCATGGTATTCCTAACATCAATTTTTAGCTCTTCATCGTAAACTTTGAGGGTTATGGTACCTCCCTCAATGTCTATCATACATCTACCTGTTTCCAAGAAAGGCCTTCCCAGAATCAAAGGAATATCCTCATCTTCTGGCATTTCTAAAATCACAAAATCAACAGGAAAGACAAATTTATCAACTTTGACAAGAACATCTTCGACTACCCCAAATGGTCTCTTAACTGAATGATCTGCAAATTAGAGTGTCATTTTGGTATCTTGAACACTTCCAATTCCTAGCTTCCTGTAAATAGACAACGGCATAAGGCTCACACTAGCCCCCAAATCAATCAGGGCTCTTTTGAAGGACCTATCTCCAATGGTGCACGGAATAGTGACTGAGCCTCTATCTGGCTTCTTCACTGGAATCTTCATACCCTGCAAAATAGCACTGCAAGTTTCAGTTAGTATAACAGGATCAATGTCAGTGGTGCACTTTTTTGAGATGATGTCCTTCATGAATTTGGCATAGATAGGCATCTGCTCAAGTGCCTCAGAGGATGGAATGTTAATCTCTAATTTCCTGAACATCTCTACAAACTTCTGAAAATTTTTCTCATCTTGCTTCTTCTTATTTCTTTGTGGGAATGGAAGCTTTATGATGGGTTTTGGTTCAGTGGGCTTCTCCTTCACAACAGGTGGTGGAACTACTTCTTCCTCAGGTGGATTCTTGTTTTCTAAGATTTCAAGATCCACTTCAAGTAATTGATCTTCCTCTTCTGATTTTTCTTCAGGTATTTCAGCTGATTTCCTACTTCTTGTTGTTACAGCATTCACTTTACTGTGATCCCTTAGATTTGGCACTGTTGCACTAGGTAGGGTACCTGGTGCTTGAGAACTCATTAGCTGTTGTGCTATCTGACCCAGTTGAACTTCCAGATTTTTTATAGAAGCATTGGTGTTCCTCTGATTATTTCTGGTTTCTTCCTGAAATTGAACACTCTGAGCAGCCATCTTTTCTATAGCAATCTCCCAATCTGCTTTCTTTGGTACCTGTTGCTGATAAGGTTGCTGTTGTGGTTGATACTGTTGCTGGTAAGGTGGTTGCTGCTGTGGTGGTCCCTGCTTCTGAACATTACCCTTCTGATCTTTCCAGGAGAAATTAGGATGATTTTTCCACCCCGGATTATATGTATTCGAATAAGGATTATTCTGCCTCAGGTAATTAATAGCCTGCACTTGTTCCGCAGTGGCAACACAATGCATGGCAAAGTGTGGTCCACCACAGATTTCACAAATCAAAGTCTGAGCTGGTTGAACTTGAGCCACAGTCTGAGTACCTAAATTCATAGCTTTCAATCTTCTTTCCACTTCAGCTGCAATCTGATCTTCCATCTTCGCTACTTGATTTGTCAATTTCAAGTCAATTTTTCCTTCAGGTTGACTCACAGTACGATCATATAGTTCCAAATGCTCATTTACAGCTATAGCTTCAATGATCTTTTTGATACCAGTGACTGTTGAAAAGTTAGATAAGCCACCAGCAGCTGTATCAATGAGTTGCTTAGTTTTCATCTTCAGCCCATTTACAAAATTTTGCATTTGTTCAGTTGCATCCAGATTATGTGTAGGACATGCAACTAAACACCTCTTGAACCTTTTATACGCATCTCCAAGTGACTCTCCGTCCTTCTGTTTAAAATTTAGGATGTCATATCTCTTGCAAATATACACAGAAGCGGGAAAATACTCATTCAGAAAAGTTGTTTCCATCTGTTGCCAAGTAGTAATACTTCCTGCAGGTAACGAATAAAACCACTCTTCAGCATCTTCTGATAAAGTGAACGGAAACATAACCAGCTTCTTTGCCTCTTCAGAATGTCCCTCAATTTTCAATGAGGTGGCCATAGTCAGGAACCTCTGTAGGTGCTTGTTTGCATCTTCATTAATCTTTCCTGCAAAAGGTTTACTTTCCAACTGACGAATGGTAGACGGGTGCAACTGGAAATGGGCAACATTGACTGGTTGGTTAACTATTGTCAACCGCACTGCTGGATGATTCTCTCTGCCATAGTCACCCAGAAGTCTTTCTGCGGGAGGTGGATCTGCAGCCATTGTAACAGGTTCTGGATGTGAATCTGTTTCTGAATCAGAATCTTCAGAATGAACCGAGATGTGTTCTTCAATCACTTGTTCTGCGTCAGAGGTTGCCAGTTTTTCTCTTTTAGCTTGTCTGACCCTAGCGTGCAAAGTTCTTTCTGGTTCTGCGTCAAAATGAAAATCAGCTGAGGCCTTACCTCGCATTCACAGATTAGACAGAAATTAGTAACAATAAAAAAAGAAAAATATAAATTAAGCAAAAATAAAATTTTGGTTGCAGAGCAACAAAATTCTAATTGAAAAATTGTTAAACTCTATAATCTTTGGCAGTCCCCGGTAACGGCGCCAAAAACTTGATAGGGAATATAGCAAGTGTACTATTTTGCCTATTGTAGTAATAAAGGGAAAAATCCCAAGTATCGAATCTCAAGGACTGCTTGACGATACAGAGTTTAAAAATACTTTCAATTAAACAAAAAGTCTTGGTGGTTGAAAATTTTGATAACTAAGCTTTAAATAAAACGAGAAAATAGTTGAACGATATCCGATATGAGTAAATTGCTAGGGTTTGGTGAATGAATCCTCATGCAACGAGTACAATTTATAAATGCAATAACAAAATCAAAAACATTTGAGTACCGGTTCTTTAGATTATCTAATCCTAAGTCCTTAGTGAAAAGATTTTTGATCATGTAATCTAATTACTATGTCCATAGATAATTACATTCATGATCAAGTTTGTATATTTCAAGAAATTCCGGTTTTGATAAAGTATCCCTAGTCCTAGGCAATATTTATTATCAAATGTTCTTAGTCAGATCAACACGTAACCGCTGACCAGCAAAAATTACATGTAAAGGTTCAAAATCCGTTTTTTCGACGGTGTAGGCATTAAGCGAAGAACTAAGAACAAATCAACGATTACTAAATAAAATAATTATTGCATTGATAAAATCAAATTCATTACATGAAGATTCAGGGTCACCCCCCTAGCAATGGGGGGTTTAGCTACTCATAAAGAAAAAGAAAATAATAGATGAAAATGTTGTCATTACAAATTATCTCGAGGAATCAATCTTCAATCGTCCGAGAACTCTTGAACATGTGAATCCCTTGCGAAAATCTGAGTTTCCAGCCTTCAAATCTTGTATTTTTCTCCCAAAAATCGACCAACCCTGGTAAAATCGCGCTCTGGCAATAAATAGGTGAAATTTGGGCCTTCTGAAATTTGTGGGTTCAATACGCGTATTGACTACCATGATACGCGTATTGACCTTGAATGCAGCTCATTTCCTACGCGTATGAGCAGAAGGGCCAGCCAGGAAGCCATATGATACGCGTATTGTCCTGTTACTTACGCGTATTGGCAGAAGGCGTGTTTTCCCACTCAAAATCATCTCTCTGTTGAAATGCGTATGCTACGCGTATGCAAGGTGGTTATACGCGTAACAGATAGAGTGTTACGCGTATGGACATCAGATCCTCCACTTTTTGGCTCATTCTTCTGTTTTCTCACTCCGGCTCAGTCCCGCATCTGATGTTTAATCCTCTGAGCTTCCAAACCTGTTTTTGACCTGCTAACATACCAAAAGTGTAAAATATCCTCAAGAAACTCATAAGTAATGACACACTGTACCTTATTAAAATAATCCTAATTCTAACTAAAAACACTTAAAACACACACAGTTTACCTGATTTATTTACAGTTAAATAGTGAAATACCTAGCACAAATGGTGACTGATCAGGTAGCTAGGATGTATATGATTCTTTTGTGATACATTTGTATATGTATCTTGCTGATGAATGTTTATGTAAACATGAATTATGTTGATGGATGATACTCGATGACGCATGTATATATATGTATATATGTTTGATGTTATTCAATGTTTAGATTTTCCGCTTTTATTCTAAATATTGAGATGTGGGTGTAAGGACAAAGTTCCTCTATTGCAAAGTTACCCCACTGTTGCATATCCATGTTGAGCAGGTGTTGTATGTTTTAATTTAATGTATAATGTGATGTACCTCTTTTTATACCATGTTTATAATTATACTCTGACGAAATCTTTAGTATGTGCTTAAACGATTAATTGTGATTATTTGGGGGTATAGAAAGGGGGTGTTACATTAAGTGGTATCAGAGCCAGAGTTGAGTCAGTTGTGTCTGTCTTGTTGTTGTGATGGTTGAACTGTTGTTTAACTTTGTTGTTATTTTTGGGAATGATTAGAATATGGCTGGTAGAAACGAAAATGCGATGGCTGCTGCTTTGGAAGCAATGGCTAGAGCGGTGCAAGGTGCGCCGAACGTGAATGCTAATGACGAGTTCAGGAAGAATCAACCACCGGTCTTCAAGGGAAGATTTGATCCCGATGGTGCTCAACTTTGGTTGAAATAGATTGAAAGGATCTTCAGAGTCATGGACTGTGCGGAGGAGAATAAGGTGAGGCTGGGATCTCACATGCTGAAGGAAGAAGCCGACGATTAGTGGGTCGGTATACGTGAAGTTCTTGAGGTGGATGATGAAGAGATAACTTGGGGTTTATTTCGTACTGAGTTCTTGAGGAAGTATTACCCTGAGAGTGTGAAGGGAAATAAGGAGATGGAATTCCTTGAACTGAAACAAGGTAGTATGTCTGCGGTGGACTATACAGCTAAGTTTGTGGAGTTGGTTCAATTCCATCCTCACTATGCTGCGATTACTGCTGAGTTCTCTAAGTGTATTAAGTATGAGAATGGTTTGCATCCCGAGATTAAACAAGCTGTGGGATATCAAAGGATAAGAAGGTTTTCAGATTTGACGGAATGTTGTAGAATCTTCGAGGAAGATAGCAAGGCTCGTTCTACACATTACAAGAGTTTGAATGAGAGGAAGGGAAAGCAACAAGCTAGAAGTGGGCCTTATGTGACACCCGCTGATAAGGGCAAGCATAGGGGAAACTTTGATAGGAGGTCTGGAGGAGGAGGTTCCGGTGTTATTAGGTGTTACAAATGTGGTGAACTGGGTCATAAATCATTTGAGTGTAGGAAGCCCGTGGTGAAATGTTCTAATTGTGGAGGTACTGGGCCTGCTGCTACAGGTTATAGAAGGAACATGATGAAGTGCTACAATTGTGGAGAAGTGGGCCACATTAGTACTAAGTGTACTAAGCCGAAACAAGCTCAAGCGGGCGGAAAGGTGTTTGCATTGGCGGGGACTCAAACTACTAGTGCAGACCGTTTGATAAAAGGTACATGCTTTATTAATAGTACGCCTTTAGTTGCCATTATTGATACAGGAGCGACTCATTCGTTTATTTCGTCTGAGTGCGCGAAGCGTTTAAATCTTGTGTTGTCTCTGATGGATGGTGAGATGGTTATTGATACTCCAGCAATGGGATCAGTAACTACTTCTTTGGTTTGTGTGAGTTGTCCTTTGACCATTTATGGTAAAGACTTCGAGATGGATTTAGTGTGTTTGCCGTTAGAAGGTTTGGACGTAATCTTGGGTATGAACTGGTTGCGATTTAATCGGGTTCATATAGATTGCTATCACAAGTTAGTGAGGTTTCCTTCTTTGGAAGATGATGAAGATGAGAGTTTCCTATCCACTAAAGAGTTGAAGAAACTTCTAGCGGACGAAGCTCAATTGTTCGGTTTGTTTGCATCATTGTCTGTGGATAGTCAAGTATCCATTGATGTGTTCCCAGTGGTGTGTGATTTTCCAGAAGTGTTTCCGGAGGATATTACGGATGTACCGCCGGAAAGAGAGGTTGATTTTTCTATTGATCTAGTTCCGGGTACTAGACCGATTTCGATGGCACCGTATCGTATGTCGGCATCGGAGTTGGTAGAATTGAAGAAGCAATTGAATGACTTATTGGACAAGAGATTTATAAGACCAAGTGTTTCTCCTTGGGGTGCTCCGGTATTGTTGGTAAAGAAAAAGGATGGAAGTATGCGGTTATGCATTGATTATCGATAATTGAACAAGGTGACAATTAAGAACAAGTATCCGCTTCCAAGGATCGATGATTTGATGGACTAATTGGTTGGTGCGAATGTTTTTAGCAAGATTGATTTGAGATCGGGATATCACCAGATTCGTGTGAAAGAAGAGGATATTCAAAAGACGGCCTTTAGGACACGGTATGGCCATTACGAATATTCCGTGATGCCATTCGGGGTTTCTAATGCGTCGGGTGTGTTTATGGAATACATGAATCGTATTTTTCATGAACAGTTGGATCGTTTTGTGGTTGTGTTCATCGATGATATTTTGATTTACTCTAAGTCTCAAGAGGAGCATGAAGAGCATTTGAGAATTGTGTTGCGAATTTTGAAAGAGAAACAATTGTATGCTAAGTTGTCAAAATGTGAGTTTTGGTTATCGGAAGTAAGTTTTCTTGGGCATGTTATTTCTGGTAGTGGTATTAGTGTTGATCCATCCAATATTGATGCGGTGATGCAATGGGAGACTCCTAGATTGGTTACGGAGATTCGAAGCTTTTTAGGATTGGCGGGTTATTATCGGAGGTTTATTGAGGGATTTTCAAAGTTGGCACTTCCGTTAACGCAATTGACTTGTAAGGAAAAGGCTTTCATTTGGGATATTCATTGTGAAGAGAGTTTCAATGAGTTAAAAAGAAGGTTGACAACGACTCCGATCTTGATTTTGCCAAATCCGACGGAACCATTTGTTGTGTATTGTGATGCTTCATTGGTTGGTTTGGGTGGTGTTTTGATGCAAGATGGAAAAATTGTGGCTTATGCTTCAAGACAATTGAGAGTGCATGAAAATAATTATCCTACACATGACTTGGAGTTAGCGGCCGTGGTGTTTGTTTTGAAAATATGGAGGCATTATCTTTATGGTGCGAGATTTGAAGTTTTTAGTGATCACAAAAGCTTAAAATATTTATTTGATAAAAAAAAATTGAACATGAGACAAAGAAGGTGGTTAGAGCTTTTGAAGGATTATGATTTTGGTTTGAATTACCATCCGGGTAAGGCAAACGTGGTCGCCGATGCCTTAAGTCGGAAGTTGTTACATATGTCCGCATTGATGATGAGAGAATGGGAACTTTTGAAGGATTTTAGAAACTTGAGTTTAGTTTGTGAATTGACGCCGAGAAGTGTGAGACTTGGTATGCTACATGTTACGAATGATTTTCTTGCAACGGTAGGTGAAAGGCAAAAGTTGGACTTGAAATTCGTTGATTTGATGTTGAATGAGAATGAAGATTTCAAGGTTGATAATTTTGGAGTTTTGTGATTTCGTGGTCGTATTTGTATTCCCGATGATGCGGAGTTTAAAAAGATGATATTGGATGAAGGACACCGAAGTAACTTAAGTATTCATCCGGGAGCGAATAAAATGTATCAAGATTTGAAGAAAATCTTTTGGTGGTCCGGATTAAAGAGGGATGTGGCTCAATTTGTGTTTGCGTGCTTAACTTGTCAAAAGTCGAAGGTAGAACATCAAAAGCCTAGTGGATTGATGCAACCGTTGGACATTCCGGAATGGAAATGGGATAGTATATCGATGGATTTTGTTACGGGATTGCCGAATACGCAAAAAGGTCATAATGTTATTTGGGTGATTGTAGATAGGCTTACTAAATCTGCTCACTTCATTCCAATTGATATCAGTTATCCTTTGGAGAAGTTAGCCGAGATTTATATTCTTGTGGTGGTGAAGTTACATGGAGTTCCTAAGAGTATTGTATCAGATAGAGATCCTAGATTTACATCGCGGTTTTGGGAGAGTTTACAAAGGGCTTTGGGTTCTAAGCTAAGATTGAGTTCGGCTTATCATCCACAAACGGATGGTCAAACCGAGAGGACGATTCAATCGTTGGAGGATTTATTGTGTGCTTGTGTGCTCGAGCAAGGTGGTGCTTGGGATGATTATTTGGCGTTGATTGAATTCACTTACAATAACAGTTTTCATTCAAGTATAGGTATGGCACCATTTGAGGCTTTATATGGTCGGAGATGTCGAACACCTTTGTGTTGGCATGAAACAGGTGAGAGGACGGTAGTTGGACCGGAGATGGTACAACAAACGACGGAGAAAGTGAAGTTTATACGGGAGAAGATGAAAGCTTCTCAAAGTAGACAAAAGAGCTATCATGACAAGAGAAGAAAAGATCTTGAGTTTCAAGAAGGCGACCATGTGTTTTTGAGAGTTACGCCGATTACAGGTGTGGGTCGTGCTTTGAAGTCGAAGAAGTTGACTTCTCGTTTTATTGGTCTGTATCATATTTCTGCACGAGTTGGTGTTGTGGCTTACCGTGTGGCGTTGCCTCCGAATCTTTCCAATTTGCATGATGTATTCCATGTTTCGCAACTTCGGAAGTATGTTCCGGATCCGTCACATGTTATTCCTATGGACGAGGTTGAAGTCAGAGATAACCTTACGGTTGAAGCTTTACCGGTTAGGATTTTGGACCGTGAAGTTAAGAAACTAAGAGGCAAGGATATTGCGCTTGTGAAAGTAGCGTGGGGAGGCGCTGCGGAAGGCAATATGACTTGGGAACTAGAGAGTGGGATGCGAGAGTCGTATCCGAAGTTGTTTGTATCAGGTAATATTTTCGAGGACGAAAATTTCTAAAGTGGGGGAGAGTTGTAACGCCCCAATTTTTGATTATTTCCATTTTGTTGAGTCTTTCATTTTAATTGGGTGATAAATTATTTTATTTGTGAAATTGGTGTGTTAAATGTTATTTTACCGTTTTGAGAGTTTTCGGGGAAATTAGAATGGAGAGTATTTTAGACTTTTCTCAATTAATGATAAGTTAGAAAAAGTAGAGGAATTAGAATTTTTGTGAGAGAAATGAATTAATTGTATTTGAGTGGAAAAATAGATAGAAAGGAAAAAAAAAATAAGAAGAAGGAAAAATAGAAAAGAGAAATAGAAAGAAAAAGGGGTAAAAAGAAAGAAGAGAAAGAGAAGAGAAGAGGAAAAAGAGGAAAACTAGAGAATCATCAAGAACGATCATTTAGCGAGTTTGGAATCCGGGTAAGGGTGTGAAATCTTATCATCTCATCAATGTATATCATTATGTATGTATGTTTGTATGTGGTATTGGCTTGTTCGATATTTTTCAGTTATAGGGCGAAAACGCGTAAACGAGTAGAAATCGATGTTTTCACGGATGAAAATCGATATAATTTGTGTTGTATGATCTCTATATGTTTATGAACTATTGCTATTAACTGTTTTGATGATGGAAGTGATTTGGGGAAGAAAATGGAATTTTTAGGGGTTTTGGAACAGTGTAAACGAAGCAGAAATTCTGCTTCTGGTGTGGATCGCCGGCCGAAATGCCCAGAGCGCCGGGCGGTTCGTGCCTTAGCCGGGCGAAATTGAGAGGCGAGAGAGTGTCAAGCTACTGGTTTGGTTCACGTTTGTGAGGGTTTCCTTTGCCCCTTCTTCGCCGGGCGAAGCGAAGGCGAAATTGAAGCGTCGCCGGGCGAAACGTTCCTGTCGCCGGGCGCTTTTGTTTTTTTTTTTATAATTTTCTTTTCTTTTAAAAATTCATAATTCTCGAACCGTAATTCCGATTTAGGCGTTCTTTATATCTTCGGAAAGCTATTGAGTTGTACTTTGTGATTATGATGGTGTGGAAACTGTTGGCCGATTTTATTATGTCGAAAAGTCGGGAATAGTGCTATTTAGCGACTTTTACCGTTTTGAATGTGTGTTTGGATGTGAATCATACAATAGTGCATTGATGTGGATGTATATAGATTGTATGTGATTATATGAGAAGAATGCATGAATATATTGTGAATATGTATGCATTTCAAGAATGTCTTGAGTCATTTTGCATGTGAAGCATAATGAAGTACATTCTTGTGTTGAGCGATTCTAATGAGAATCCGTTGTAACGTCGTGTGCCTATGTGAGGTGTGAGCGATGATTACAAACGATTGTGTGCCTAGGTGAGGTGTGAGCAATCGGATTGTGTGCCTAGGTGAGGTGTGAGCAATCGGATCGTGCGCCCGCGTGTGGGGTGTGAGCGATCGGGTCGTGTGCCCGTGTGGGGTGTGAGCGATCCATAAACATTGTGTGCCCATGTGGGGTGTGAGCAATGGGTGAACATCGTAGGCCCGACGGGGAGTTACATTGGTAACGAGCGATGGTTCCAACAGAGTTCCTGAGTGAACTAATGATGATTGAGTCGGTACCGCATTGCATTTGCATAGAGTCGTGAGTCGGTCTCTATGATTTTCATTTATCATCTTTGTATTTGTGCATTGATGAATAAACATGAATGTGGATGTTTATGTGGAATGATTGAGAATGGTGAAAGCATGTCTGATGAATATGCTTGGCGATATATATATATATACATTGTGATGTATATGGGTGAGTTTTGATGAATTGTGGTGAGAATGTGGAATATGTGTATTTTTATGTTAATATATATATAATTATATGCATTGTTATTATGATAATATTTCTCACCCTTCTGCTGTTTTATAATGCTCTATGAGGCATTGCAGAGTAGGTATGCTGGAGGTCTTTTGTGAAGCGTGTCTTCATTCTTTTGGTCGGTTGGCTCTGATATGTAGCACCGGGTAGCTAGGATGTATATGATTCTTTTGTGATACATTTGTATATGTATCTTGCTGATGAATGTTTATGTAAACATGAATTATGTTGATGGATGATACTCGATGACGCATGTATATATATGTATATATGTTTGATGTTATTCAATGTTTAGATTTTCCGCTTTTATTCTAAATATTGAGATGTGGGTGTAAGGACAAAGTTCCTCTGTTGCATATCCATGTTGAGCAGGTGTTGTATGTTTTAATTTAATGTATAATGTGATGTACCTCTTTTTATACCATGTTTATAATTATACTCTGACGAAATCTTTAGTATGTGCCTAAACGATTAATTGTGATTATTTGGGGGTATAGAAAGGGGGTGTTACACTGTGATCTCAAACCTTTGATCATGTTGCATGTGCTTTTGCATCCCGTTTGCATCGCATTGCATATCATTTGCATCTTTGCATGATTCATTGCATGTGTCTGTCTGTCCAGTTACTCATCTCCAGCTGTCTCTATCTTCCAGTGTCACCTGTGAGTCGTCAAGTTGATTCCTCGACATCAATACAGGACTAGAGCTAATTTTAGACGCAGAATGTCAAGAACAATCGTCTGCCAGGCACGGCAAGTGAAGCTTCAGTCGATTTCAGCCCAGCTACTTCCCAAAGACAGGCCAGCTCATCCATGTTGTTGATTAGTCACTAGGCCTTTGTTTCTTGTTGTTTGCATTTTCTTTATTTTGTAATAGCTATTTGCTTTCAACTATGTTTGTACTTTCACAATTAATGAAATGAGCATTGCAACTTTTGATTCAATTCATTTGTGTTTGCCAGTTACGTCTTTATGCTTTCTTTTGCAAAAAATTTTATCTCTTTTCCACTTTCTTTTTTATTGTGCAAAGATTGGAGGGAGGATGATGAAAACGTCATACCCAAATTGCTGTTAGTATGCTTTCAAATCAAAACTTTGCTGATGATGTAAGGCATTGTTTCACATTCCCCGAAACACTGAAGAAATAAGGAAGATAATCCCTTGTTAACCCCTTTGAGCCTAGAAGTAGGAGTTTCTTTTCTTTACAAAAAATAACCCGCAATTTTTAACTTGGGGCAGGGTAGTTCATAGTCAACTTGATTGTGCATTCAAATACAAGAGTTTCATGCAAGACGCCTTTCAACAAAAGATCACAAACTTTCCTTCGCACATAACAAGTAAGTGTCGAAGATGTCTTTCAAGTCAAACGCCAATGATGGTTCGTCGTAATCATTAATCAAGGCGTTCACAACCTTTCAACTCCTCCAAATTAAATGAATAAATGTAATACAAGTTGTTCCCAAAGTGATAAATGAAGAAGGGTCATCAAGAAATACTTACTCAAAGAATGAGTCGATTCCCTTTCGAGACAAAAGCTAAGAAAGGTGTGAAGCTCATGACCTTACCTTATACAAAGAGAAGAAAGAACAAGCTTGTATGACAACCAAAAGTTATAAGGAAGTAGTGATCGTCATCTCAAATCCATTGAATTTTGAACCATCATCATTACTATCATCAGTGCAATTTCCAACATATGGGAACCTGAGTGCATAGTTTGAGTTAACTGAGCATAGGACTGAAGTTCATCACGTAGATTGGGTGGGTCACAAATAAATTTTGAGCCTTTATCTTTTGTTTCTTAAACCGTGAACCAGGCCACGTTATAACCCTCAAAAGACCTAACTGAAGCAAGGTTATTTAGAAAGCATACTACAGCAAGGTTGCATAAACTGACTCCAAAAGATCTTTGCGGATCATCTTATTTTGGAATCACACCTTTTGCTTAAACTTTTCACTTTAATGTCTTGAACCACCGTGTTCTGACTAATGACTCATATACTTGGCCTCTTTAAAAAATGATTGATTTCAAAAGTTGAATGAACTTTGCATTTACCATGTTTTTACAAGTACTTTTGTTTGCAAACTGGCTTTCCTCTCAAAGAATTTTCAAACAATTAAGTAACTTGGTCGGTGATCCAATCAGGGGCAAGTTCCTTCCATATCCTGTTGAGAATCAGTTCAAGATTTGTGGTTTAATGGCGACTTCTCAGAATTTGTTTATACAGAAGATTTTTTTTTCAAGACTCAGACTGGGGCAAGCTTTCTAAGAGCACCATGAAACAGTCATTTCCAGAATCAATCAAGTTGAAGCAATGATCAACTCATCTACAATAATCAGCTAGTCTGGGGCAGTTTACCTGAAGAATCCCCAAGCAACACTTTATCCTTCCTACAAGGATCATCAATTTGGATACAGTTTACCAGTGTGGCAGAGACGTGTCCAGCAATAACATCCCTAGTCCCCAAGCAGAATGACAGTGATCTCCATGTTGAGGAATCAGTCTTCCAGTCTTGTCTTCTCACCAAAAGAGTCGAGCGGTGTCAACTGCATTTACATTTGATCATATATCATCTGCATAACTCATATACATATGCATATCCTGAGTGTTTCATCCTCATTTGCATTTCTCCCGAGGTCGTGTTGTTATCCACGTCTTACCTTGTGGTCAAAGTCCAACTTACTTGGCGCCTACCAAACGTTGCCTATCCTTTCATTCAGTGTCATTCCTGAATGTTCTCGTTTCCTTGCGCATCTAGTCCTGTTGTTAGATGTTTGTCTTCTTTCATTCCAGTGCTATTCCTGGATGTATGTCTCTTTTGATCTCCAGTGCCATTCCTGGATATCTTATTCCTCTTGTTTCTCCCAGTGCTATTCCTGGAAGTTTTGCCTCTCTTCTGTAATTCCCATCAAATTTGCTTGATATCTTGCAGTATCATTCCTGAAAGTCTTATCTGTTCATTCAGTGTCATTCCTGGATAAGCTTTCTCCTTTGCATTTAGTGTCATTCCTGGATGTCTTTCTCACTATCATTTGATGCAATTCTTGAATATAGTGATTTGCTTTTACTTTCAGTGCCATTCTTGAAAGTTATTTCCTCTTATCCAATGCTTTCTTGGGTATTTTTTTGTTCAATGCTTTCTTGGACGTTGTTCTTTCTTATCCAATGTTTTCTTGGGTATTTCTTTGTTCAATGCTTTCTTGGACGTTGTTCTTTCTTTGTATCCAATGCTTTCTTGGACGTTGTTCTTTCTTTGTATCCAATGCTTTCTTGGGTATATCTTCATTCATTCAATGTTGTCTTGAATACTGTGGTTCCTTGGATTTATATCTTGTTCACTTTCATCTGATGCCTTCTCAGATATTGTGAGTTTTCCCTTTCATTCAAAGCCATTATTGGATGACTGGTTTCTCTGCATTCAATGTCATTCTTGAATGCAGTCTCTGTTCACATTCATCTAAAGCCATTATTAGATATTGTGATTTACACCTTTCATTCAAAGCCATTATTGGATGTCCGGTTTCTCTACCATCCGATGCCTTTCCGGATGTGTCTCTCTTTCTAATGTTTTTCCAAATCGAGTCTTTGTTCATAGTCGTCTAAAGCCATTATTAGATATTGTGATTTATACCTCTCATTCAAAGCCATTATTGGATGACTGGTGTTTTTTACATTCAATGCCATTCTTGAATGTAGTCTCTGTTCACACTCATCTAAAGCCATTATTAGATGTTGTGATTCGTACCTTTCATTCAAAGCCATTATTGGGTGATTGGTTTCTTTGCGTCCAATGTTGTCTTGGATCCCTACTTTGTTCATATTTATCTAAAGCTATTATTAGATATTGTGAGTTGTACCTTTCATTCAAAGCCATTATTGGATGACTGGTTCCTTTGTGTCCGATGCCTTCTCGGATTACCCTTTTTACCTCATTCTCATCTGATGCCTTCTCAGATATTATGAGTTTACCTTTCATTCAAAGCCATTATTGGAGGTTTGGTATCTTTTGTCATCTGATGCTCTTCCAGATGTGCCTTTCTCTTTCTGATGTTCTTCCAGATTGAGTCTTTGTTATCTAATTTCCCAGTGGAGACCGTCTTTCCGGTTCTACTTCCATCGAGGATCTTGTGTTGTCTTTTCTTTCTGAAGTGTCAGCCGATCACGCTTGAACCAGTTGCTTCATCACTTTAGATTTCCCCAGTTTTGTTTCAGCTTCCCCAGTGTTGTTGTCATCTCTAGTGAGTGTTTGTTCATTGTGTGAACTTTGTCCCTGTTTGCTTTCGTCTTCATCTGCATTTTTGCATTTATCGTTCCATCATTTTCATCATGCTAGAAGTTCATGGCATGTCAGCATTTGTGTGTCTGTTGCTTGTCCTTAGCATACGCATTACATCTAAGGGCAAAATTTTCGGTTTGCTATATTTAAATACCTTTCACCTTGATCTCCCAAGGATTACCATCTCTCGTGCCATCCGGTGAAGCTATTTAAATAGGGGCAACTGTTATACCCCAAATTTTACCCTTAATATTCAGATCATTTGCATATCATTTTAAGTCACCTCATCTTCGATTTACGTTTTTTTAGACCATTAATTATAGTTTATTAGTTTAGCTTTATTTCTTTTACTTTAGTTAAATTTTAATTTTAGCTTAGTTTTAATTTTTGATTTAGTTTAGTTTTCATTAAGTTGATTTTAATATGTTTGGATAATTAGTTTTAGTTTATTTGAATTATTCTTGTTCTCTTTTCTTAAATCATAGTTGAAATAATCTTTTCTTTTATTTAAATATTATTACTCAGTAATTAGTTGCAATTTATTTTAATTGAATTAGGGGATTTATTTATTTTTTAGTCTAGTCATTTTATTTCATCATTTTAATCAGATTTTTTTTTATTTATTTAATTGTATGGCATTTTATTTTATTATTTTATATATTCTTTTCCCTTTAAATAATATTTTTATTCTTGTATTTCTAGAAGTACTTGGTTTATAAGTTTTGTTTAGACTTTGTTTTTACTACCTTTTAATGTAAACTCGTAGCATGCATGCTACCACCTTTTGACCCTGCTACAAGCCAATATTCTTGACCAAACAAAGCTATTCGTCCAGCCTGCACTATTGAGAGCAACCATTCAGCAAGAATTTCGCTGAGACACACACCTTACTCCATTTTGCAAAACCAAACCTGCCAAAATTCCTCAGCAAAAACCAGTTTCACCAAAGCATGAAAACTGAGCTATATGACACCCTGCACATTAACAAAAACACTCAACAGCAACAATACCTCTCCAGATCCACTTGACCTTCACTAAGGAAACCATACAAAACCTCTTCAAAAACCCTCTCCATAGTCCTCCATTGTGAGAAGCTCCAACATCATTGTTTGGAACTCCTTTCAAAATGCAATGCGACATTACGAAGTCCCAATGTGACAAAAACCTTAAGCAGCTGAACCCATAACATAACTACCTCAAAATCTCCCTCAAGGTTCCCTTTTTTTTTCCTCAAACCGACACACCTTGGCTCTCTTTCATCTTTCTCCCTTCACCATACCATGATACCACACGTAATCTACCTTTCAAATCTAAGACACAAACTTTCTCCGGCCGGGATTCCTCCGACCACCGCCCCACTGGTCACTCTTCATGAGACAACCGTGACTTCATCTTCTCCATAACAAACATTCCAAAACCGTCCAAACACCTTCGAGACCACGTGACGTCTAGAGTTTTAGGAGAAGGAGGGAGAACGTCCAAAGAAAAAGGTTTGGTCGAGTTATTTGTTGCAGAACATACACAACCTCGCAGCAACCTTCGGCGGCAACAACACTAAAGGCGGTGGCATCGACACCATTGTATCGCGGCAACGATCTTGGTTCGGTAATATTTCCTTTCCGACGACTTTGTTCTCTTTCATCTCATTCTATTATGAGTTCCATATTGCCTGTTTCGAATTGTTTGTTTCTCCTTGTTGTTTGTATTTAATCATCAGTAAATAATATATGTTGTAGTGTGGGTTTACTATTCTGCTGCTACTGGTTTCTGTTTGGTTTATATATTATATTATTTCAGTATCATGAGTGCACAAGAGAGAGTTAAGAACTTGCTTCAAAGAAAATTTTGTTATCGTACTCACCCGTGTGAATTGCTTTAATTCTGATTAATGTTGCTACTGTACAATATACATATGCATATGGTTTTGTCATCTTTGAATGTACATATTATTTTATCTTCTTTTATATATGAACATACATGACATTACTTCATTATTTCAAAGAAAATCAATTTTTTGGTAATTTTATAGATTTGTCTTTTGTCCATATTGAAATTAGTTGTGATAATTTGTTTTATTAGGTTCGTTGTGTTTTGAAATTCTCATTTGAATTATCATTGTAATAAATTATGTTTTGTTTAATTTTGCTTAAAAAAAATGTGTAAAAAAATTGTTTTAATTACTTTTATTTTGTAATAGGAAAAATACTAAATTTTTTACTTTTTATTTCGACATGTTTTTCTAGTTTAATCATTTTATTAAATATAAAAAAAATAATACTCAATATTTTAATATCTTATTTTTAATATTTTATTGAATTTTTTTTCTATTAAAAATGTAAAAAAATATGTTTCATTATTAATTAACCTAAATATCCATATTTAATTTGATTAATTAAATTATTAATTAATTTTATTAAATATTTATATTTAAATTAATTAATAATTTTTTGTTACCTGATTCTATTTCCCCGACTTGTCTGTTTCTATGTTTTGGGCCCGTCCTCTCTGTTCACGATGTTTTGCCGTAATTATCTGTTCTTTTTCCGCGACGCTTTTCCGCGTGTATCTGTTTATTCACTATGTGATGCTTTTCCGTGTACCTGTCTATCTTTTCCGCGATGCTTTGCCGCGTATCTCTGTTTGTTGATTACATGATGCTTTCCCGTGTATTTTTATTAACTTTTCACTCTCTGATTACCATGATGTTTTTCCATACGTATTTTGTGCTATTTCGTCTAGCTGACCATACATGATGCTTTTCCGTGTATTGTGTCTGTGACCTATCTGTTTACCTCATTCCAAAGGAAATGATCCTTCCCAGTTGACTGCCATGTCATTTAGGATAGCCTTGTCCATCATTCCTTTATCTCACGCCGCCGCACGATCGACACTTCTTCTCCGTCTTACCTAGCCTTAGGTTTGGAGTCGCCGCACTCCATGTAGGTGTCTTGCTGTCAGACCCTACTTTCCCTTTGAACCTTCACCATAGTCAAGAGTTCCTCATCCCCATTGAGGGGAACTACGATTGCTCTGATTTCTCAAGTTCACCTTGAGAATACGCAGGCATAGGATTGCGAGATCTTAGCGAGCTACCTTTTTCTTTTTCCACTTTTTTCCCTTTACATCCAATGCTTTCTTGGATTCTACCTTTTTATTTTTCCACCTTTTCCCTTTACATCCAATGCTTTCTTGGATTCTACCTTTTTCTTTTTCCACCTTTTTTCCTTTACATCCAAAGCCTTCTTGGATTCCACCCTTTTTTACCTTTACATCCGATGCCTTCTCGGATTCTTTACTTTCTTTTTACACCCTTTTACTCCATTGAGGGGAACTACGAATGCTCTGATTCCATTCCCGTCAGGATACGTAGGTGTAGAAAGCGATTTTGGACGCGGTTCTTAAGCGCTGTCGCTCTTTGGGTTTTACTACAGGTCAATTCATTTTTTATCCTATTGTGAGCTAACCAAGGAAGGGAAATAGATGTCTCTAATTAACCCTGCTTGCATACTGAGTTTAAACAGCGGTCTGTTAGGTTACGGATGCTATATGGTAATGGGGCCTTTCTTTCATCTTACTTTATTAAGGTGGAAAATTGGGACTATTCATGGGGAATTTGTCAGATTGGGTGGAGATAAGGGACTTTAGGTTTTTTGATTAGTGTGCTCGCTAAGATTTTTCTTTCAATCTTATGCCTACGTATTCCCGTTTACCGAAACAGGGAAATCAGAGCGATCGTAGTTCCTCCTATTCTATGGGAGGAAATGGGTGTTTCGGTGTCTTGTTCAAAGCCCAAGACGTGAAGCGAAAGGTGATCTATATCTTGTTCAAAGCCCAAGATGTGAAGCTGAAGGTGGTTTATATCTTGTTCAAAGCCCAAGATGTGAAGCTGAAGGGTCTATTTGTATCTTGTTCGAAGCCCAAGATGTGAAGCTAAAAGGTGTTGTCTTTAGAGAGAATTTGTCATCTCTAAAGAGGGTCTGTTTTCACAACTGTTTATAAAGGAGAATTACTTTAACCGAGATATGTGAATCCAGCAATGCCATAATTTCCTTTATAGGGGGATTCCAACCTGAAGGAGAAGACTTTAACTCAGTGTAGAGCAATGTTATCTTTCCTTAGAAATTTCTCATGCTAAAAGAGGAACAGTGGCATGGATGTAAATAATCCAGAGGCTTGCCGCTTACAGCGATTAGATGAAGGGGAAGGAGTTGTTGATGTTTGTGTACTGTGAACGAGGCACAACTTTGATGCTAAAAGGTTGAATGGCTCAACCTGGGTTTTCTTATACAAAGCCTAAGAGGAGGCTATTGGCCCAACAAGAGGGAGTTTTATGTGTCTCGTACGAAGTCCGAGAGAGAGGCTAAAAGGGTTGACTCAACAGGAGAATCTTTTATACTCAACAAGAGAGTGTTTTTGTATCTCGTACGAAGCCCGAGATGGAGGCTAAAGGTGGTGACTCACCAAGAGAATCTTTTATACTCAACAAGAGAGTGATTTTGTATCTCGTACGAAGCCCGAGATGGAGGCTAAAAGGTAATTGACTCAACAAGAGGGTCTTTTATACTCAACAAGAGAGTGTTTTTGTATCTCGTACGAAGCCTGAGATGGAGGCTAAAAGGGTTTGACTCAACAAGAGAGTCTTTTATACTCAACAAGAGAGTGTTTTTGTATCTCGTACGAAGCCCGAGATGGAGGCTAAAGATGGTGACTCACCAAGAGAATCTTTTATACTCAACAAGAGAGTGATTTTGTATCTCGTACGAAGCCCGAGATGGAGGTTAAAAGGGAGATTGGCTCAACAAGAGAGCCTTTTATACTCAACAAGAGAGTGTTTTGGTATCTCGTACGAAGCCCGAGATGGAGGCTAAAAGTTTTGACTCAACAAGAGAGTCTTTGTATCTCGTACGAAGCCCGAGATGGAAGCTACAAGGTTTGACTCAACAAGAGAGTCTTTGTATCTCGTACGAAGCCCGAGATGGAGGCTAAAAGGGTACTGTTTCAGTTGAGTGACAGGTTCAGTATGTTGGTTCAACGAGAAAATCAGTTCTTATATAAGTAACACTGTACTCATGGATTTGATCTGAGAATCGGGATTGTTTCCTGTTCTTTAAGGAAACGGGGAATCCAGAGGGTATTTGAGACTGTCCAAGTCTGCGGGTGTTTCCTTACTTGAGAATGTCTTTGAGACTCAAGGAAATTAGACTGTCTAAGTCTAGAGTTTTATCTTTTGTACTATGCTTAAAGAAACAGTTGTAGTACGTTCACGGTAGAAAGATCTAGACTCTTTGAAAGACTGTTCTATTAAGATGACTAATTTCTGTTCCTATACCTCTAGGAGGTCGTCAGAACAATTTGTACGAAGCCCAAGAGGAGGCTGGAAACTTTTAAAAAGCTGAGGGACAATTTGTACGAAGCCCAAGAGGAGGCTATCATTCCCGGAGGAAGAAATCATTTATACGAAGCCTAAGAGGATGCTGTGAATACTTCTAAGAAGCCGACGGGTCCTTGTACAACGCCCAAGAGGAGGCGGGGATTCTTTTAAGAAGCCTGTGGGTCCCCAAACCCCGAGAAGTTCAAGACAGGCTATTCACAAAGAATAGATCAAGCCAGGAAAGTTCGAGAATTTGGAAGAAACTCAAGGGATGCAATTCACGGAGAAGAGATCATCTCTGGGGAGTAGAGTTTCTTGACAATTCCTAAGGAGGACAGCCGAAGAGAAGACTGTATCTGGTGCTCTTATGGGGGATCTAGTATTGTCTTTTTCTAAGAATGATCGAAACGGCTTTACGTAGTGCTAGACGTAGTTGCCAGGGAAACTCTAAATATCTATACTATTATTACACAGTCGATATGAGTTTATGAAAGAAGACTTACAGCAAAACAGCCCCACAATATAGTTATATGTATATGAAAGCGATAAATGAAAGCATATAAACACTTACTCGGTTGTAGAGCTTCCATGTTATTTTGTTAGTTGTTCAACAAAGAAAAATTGAAAACAACAGTATATTTAAAATCAAAGGAGAAAGTGTTTTGAAAAGAAAGATTGGGGCTTACAGCTCAAGGAGAGGCCCAAGGTTTTAGTAGTGATTGCACTGTGATATGAATTTGTACAGTGGGACTTATACAAGTGACTGAGGCCCAAAAAAGTTTTCTGTACAAGGGGAATGGGTCTTACACTCTCTCAAGAGGCCCAAAAAAAATAATTTAGAGAAAATGTAACGCCCTGTATAATATTTATCTAGAATAATACCATACAAGTGTTTTCATTCGGTAGTGACACAATCATAAGTGCCTAATGGCATAATTCACATACTTGACCATTTCTAATACATAAATACAACCTTTGGTACAAGGCATGGAAATTAGCCAAAACAAGAAAATCTAAGAATAAGGTACAATATTCCTCATTGTACAAGAAAATAATACACAGCAGAATAAGCTTAACTAAGCTTCTCTTGAAACATCCAAGCATAGCTCCACTTGTAAAACAAACCTGCAAATAACACCTGAAAAATAACAATAATATTGGGGTGAGATAATAATCTCAGTGAGTTCCCCTATCTTATGGGTTCCCTCGGTTCTACAAGGTACATGCAATCAAACGGATCCACCGTGGATCCGGGGTTTACTCACGGTCTGGGGCAAATACACAACAATGGGTAATATCTTCATTAGTAGTCCCTTGACTCACCAATGAAATAACAACAAGTACACAAACAACAATAAATAGATCAAACAACCAATTATGCAGACCCGTACTCACGTACGAGGAATCCAGAAGTAGTATCAACCTGTCTACATAGGCCACAATATATCACACCCTCGATGAGTAACCAAGTGCCTACGTCAAGAGACTAGCACAAGCACACAACACGATGATTCAGATGAGTCCGAAGTGATACACGCCTAAGTGGCCGCGGAAACCCATTCGTCAATCATCAATACGCATGTGTGTATCAGCAAGTGCAAGAACGCCTACATGACTGCTCAAGCCCACCGGGAGAAAGGCTAGTGATATTGCCTACATGACACCACTAGAGGTGAGTAACAGAGTGATATTGCCTTCATGGCATCACAACCCCACCATACCGATCACGCCGATGTGTTAACGGCAAGTGGGTAAACGCCCTATTAGACCCCCACAAGCACATCGCAACGGTAGCTCAGGTGTATACCGAGCACGCAGATGAGTTAACAGCAAGTGGAAAATACGCCCTGATGGGCCCTCACAAGCTCATCGCAACGGTATTCTTCGGAACAAGTCCGGTATCCCTCGGACCAAGTCCGGAACTCAGGTGAAACACCACCTAGTAGCTTAGGCCTACTTCGATTCAAGCATACATCACAATCACATCACATCACATCACATCATATCACGTCTCATCACATCCGAGCGTTCAACCGGAACGAACGGGAATAAGCAAGGCAATGATCACGTCACAACATTTATCAACATAATGCATTATATTCACACATATACAAGGGAGACATAACAAGTGATCACATCAAGCCATTAGTCAAGCCACAATCAATATATAAGCATAATATGTTAAACATAATCAATAAAGTAGTTCACACACATTTTAAGGCATACAAGCCACTAATATCCTCTACCCAACATCCTTGGTTAACTCATGGTTTCACACACCATTTAATACCTCACTGGATTATCTTTCCAATGGCTTTGGACTCGTATCCATCGGATTCCCGATCCTTAAGTTTTAGTGGCACAAAAGTACATACACTACATTCTATATTTATCTTATCACTCCATAGCATATAGCCATGTTTCTACCTCACCATCACAAAGAGCATTGAAATAGCTTTCCAACGCTTCCGACCGTGCCCCGATCCGAGTTACGGATCAAAAGTTATGAAGGAAATAAAATGGGAAAAGCTGTCATGTTCGCTAGGCGAACCCCCCAGCGAACGCTCGCTTTCGCCTTTGCTTTGGTTCGCTAGGCGAACCTGCGAAACCCAGAATTCGCAGCACCGTCAAAACAGGTCATTTGGGGCCAAAATCTCTCATTTCTTCACCTAAAACACTTCCAGTTCATACAATATCAACCCCAAACGTGTAACAACAATCAAGACATGTAGTATCATCATAAAAACACATTTAGGCATGTTATTTCACATAAAACCATAAACCCCCAAACATTAATTTTCCCCCCAAACTTCCTACCCAAGTTCTATCTAATGGAACTCACCTTTGATTCAAGAAGAGGATGAATTGATGATGAAGATGATGAATCCAAGCTTCCTCTTCCTTTCCTTCTTTCTCTCCTTCCACGTTTTCCTTTTCTTCCTCTGTTACTATCTTTTCTTCTTCTTCTTACATATATATATATATATATATATATATATATATATATATATATATATATATATATATATATATATAATACATATATTATATAATATAAATCCAATAGGGCAAATTATCTCCAATTGATATTTTGTCTTCTAACGCCAATTGATCATTTATTAGAGTTACCTTAAAATACTTTCTTGAACTAATAAATATTAATCCGTCTCTTTAATAAAATAATTGATCTCTTCAGAGTTCTCAAGTTGCTCTATTGATCCCAATTGACAACACTTAGAGCACTTAGGATACTCCATTATTCCAATTAATCAAAGATAGAGGACATAGATATTCATCTGATCTCATCTGATATCCAATTGAGCATTTAGATAATACGGGGTATTACACTCTCCCCCCCTTAAATTGAAATTCGCCCCCGAATTTCCTCAACTCGAAAAAACTATAACTTGCATCATTGTCTTAGATCCATACTTAATCTTTACTTCCGTTCAAAATTCTGACGTATTCCAATTCCAACTTGACTTCACAGATCAAAATCCTTACTTTCACGAATTATCAAACTTCGTTTCCTTAGTTATACTCTTATTCCAATATTGGGTTAATTTCGAACTTTGCTTTTTCTATAACTCATATGTTTGTCCATACAAAACACCTCGTCGCATCTTACTTCGGAAAGAATGTACCATTCTACATTCCTCTACTGAGTCACAACAAGACCGTAACACCTTATCTTGATTCAGAATAATAAACACTCATCAAATTCTCATTATTCTGACTTAACTCTTTCATCGGTCACTTACACTGCGCAACTCCAATTCTAACAATGGAATACCACCAATTCTGAAGCATTGCCAAGTAGCTAATAGTCCACGGAGAAACACACTTATCCACTGGGATCCTTACTAACCAACGACATCAGAAATTTACTGACGTCCTATGGTAGAACAATTCCCTCGCCAACACATAATATCTTAACACATGTCCAACACTCTCTAAATGATAAAGGTGCAGGAGTTACACTGTTACTACCACAACATATACAACTCCAAATTTATTCCAAACTCGAACCAATATAACCAAAATAGTTTAACAACCTCCGGTTCCGGTTACCACATCCCAAATCAATTATGCTTATGGTCTTCCGACTTACTCAAGGTTCCTTATTGATACGAGGTCTCAACCAATAACACGTAACATCATAACAAAACTTCATTCATACGTGAATCACCACTTATCAAAACTTAAACCATTCTAGGCACAATTGCGAGTTTCCATACCACTCACCAATTCACAAGATTACTTCTCCCAATATCCAACTCTTTCGTCGTTAGAATAAACGGTCCATTACGCAACACCCTTCCAGAAGTTCCAATTTCAAAACACAAATCCGTCTTTCATTTACTTGCAATCCCGTTTTCCATTTTCACAATACTCTCCAATTGAAGTAACATACGGTAACAAAACGCAAATGATGGTTCCTAAGGGATTTCACACTTTACACACACGTTAATCGATTAACCGTCTGAGGCTAATCGGTTAACTCCTCAAAATTCAGCACAAATACAATCCTTGCACGTATTAATCGGTTAACCCCAATACGTTAATCGGTTAACACTGCTGTAGAAGCTGAAAACCAATTTCTTATAATTCAAAAGTCATCACAACTCACTTGATTCGTCCATAAGCAAAATCCAACACACAACCATTATACGGTACCACAAAGCGATGGACATCTCATATCAAACATACAACCTTGTTCTCTCACTTGAATTCCTTGGTGGGAATCAAAACAACAACGTTCTTAGTCCAACAACCGGTAGATTCCGTAAATCCCGATTATTGACAAATACAGAAGTTTCTCTATACTTGAAAGTAGATCAGGGTAATGCATCTTCTTGAAGGACCTTCCCATCCCTTCGCACACATTGACTGGGATTTCTTACCCTTCACTATCCATTGCATATCCCATTTACACCTAATTACTTAATGGAAGATTCGCAACCGACAATTCTCATCAACTATCTACAAAACTTCTCCGGTGTAAACCGTTCCATGATTTACACTTAGTCCGTAATAATTCCTGATTCGCTTCTCGTTAGTTTACCATAATCCCACTTTTTAGGATACAATACTCGCTGTTCCACAAAGTATGTCTCAAGGGTAAGAATCCATCACATACTCTTGTGACCAAGGTGCTACCACTACGCTCGTTCTTAATACCAAGGTGTAACTTTCTCATAACATATTGTTAATACCGTTCATTCCACATAATCGAATAAAATATGCCTCATAAACAATATTTTCATTTTTCACAGCATAGAACACTTTCATACCTTCACATCGATATAAAGAACGCTTAAATCGGACACCCGAGTCAAAAGGTATGGAGAAAACAAAAACGGAAAACCTGCCATGTTCGCTAGGCGAATCACCCAGCGAACGTTCGCTTCGCGAACACCAGGTGAACATTCGCCATCCCCTTCGCTTAGCAAATCTCTAGGCGAACCAAGACAGCGCCAAAAGGGCACAAAGTTCGCTTTGCGAACACCTGGTGAACCTTCGCCTTGCCCTTCTCTGTGGTTCGCTTAGCGAACACACGAAAACCCAGAATCTCTCAGCAATGTAACAGCAGGTCCTTAAGGCCAAAAATCTCATCCAAAACATAACCAAACACACAACCCAGTATTAACAGATGATTCCACACATGTATTGACCATACCACTCAATTATAACACATGTCAACCGTTAGGTTCTTTGATTTGCAAAATTACCCATTCTTCGTCCGACACGTACTTGTTTCACTTGAAGCATGTAAACACATCCTTGTGTTCCTTCACACACTTCTCTACCACTTTAGGTTCCCATAAAAGTCGAATTTCTTTAACTCTCAACTTTAAACCAATTGGAAGATATGGTTCCGAACACATTCCTTAAGGTACTCTCGTCCGTCCAAGATACCATAGCAACCTTAGAAACTGAAGCACCAATACTTATCTCACTTCCGGACCTTACGTCACACATTCCACAAAACAACTTTTCTTTTCCTCAGAATGAGATTACTTGAAACTCTTATCTATACCAGTAGTCAATCCAGCTCTACTAGCGACTTTACCTATTCCTTAATACTTAAACCAATTGTCCGCTAGAGATCCTTAACTTTCAGACTCCATAAATTCCAAAGGGTTTCTTGAATAGTGCAACACTCTTAAATTCCATGCTACTTAAAGCACAACCTCTATTAAGACCTCACTGAGCTGACCAAAACTCCTTACCACTAACTCTTGGCTTGAGCCTACCCTCACAACACAAGTTCCGACAACACTTCGAAGTCCTCGTGGTTGCTCAACCATGATTCTACCTATCACATACATAGTATTAGGTTGATCAGGCCCAACACTAGATAGTATGATATTAAGAGTCATGCTGGAAAGACACACTTAAGAGGCAGGAATAGATTTACTTATGATGTTTCAAGGCTAGGTCGAAGACACGACCTGCTCTGATACCAACTGTAACGCCCTGTATAATATTTATCTAGAATAATACCATACAAGTGTTTTCATTCGGTACTGACACAATCATAAGTGCCTAATGGCATAATTCACATACTTGACCATTTCTAATACATAAATACAACCTTTGGTACAAGGCATGGAAATTAGCCAAAACAAGAAAATCTAAGAATAAGGTACAATATTCCTCATTATACAAGAAAATAATACACAACAGAATAAGTTTAACTAAGCTTCTCTTGAAACATCCAAGCATAGCTCCACTTGTAAAACAAACCTGCAAATAACACCTGAAAAATAACAACAATATTGGGGTGAGATAATAATCTCAGTGAGTTCCCCTATCTTATGGGTTCCCTCAGTTCTACAGGGTACATGCAATCAAACGGATCCACCGTGGATCCGGGGTTTACTCACGGTTTGGGGCAAATACACAACAATGGGTAATATCTTCATTAGTAGTCCCTTGACTCACCAATGAAATAACAACAAGTATACAAACAACAATAAATAGATCAAACAACCAATTATGCAGACCCGTACTCACGTACGAGGAATCCAGAAGTAGTATCAACCTGTCTACATAGGCCACAATATATCACACCCTCGATGAGTAACCAAGTGCCTACGTCAAGAGACTAGCACAAGCACATAACACGATGAGTCAGATGAGTCCGAAGTGATACACACCTAAGTGGCCGCGGAAACCAATCCGTCAATCATCAATACGCATGTGTGTATCAGCAAGTGCAAGAACGCCTACATGACTGCACAGGCCCACCAAGAGAAAGCCTAGTGGTATTTCCTACATGACACCACTAGAGGTGAGTAACAGAGTGATATTGCCTTCATGGCATCACAACCCCACCATACCGATCACGCCGATGTGTTAACGACAAGTGGGTAAACGCCCTATAAGACCCCCACAAGCACATCGCAACGGTAGCTCAGGTGTATACCGAGCACGCAGATGAGTTAACGGCAAGTGGGAAATACGCCCTGGTGGGCCCTCACAATCTCATCGCAACGGTATTCTTCGGAACAAGTCCGGTATCCCTCGGACCAAGTCCCGAACTCAGGTGAAACACCACCTAGTAGCTTAGGCCTACTTCGATTCAAGCATACATCACAATCACATCACATCATATCACGTCTCATCACATCCGAACATTCAACCGGAACGAACGGGAACAAGCAAGCCAATGATCACGCCACAACATTTATAAACATAATGCATTATATTCACACATATACAAGGGAGACATAACAAGTGATCACATCAAGCCATTAGTTAAGCCACAATCAATATATAGGCATAATATGTTAAACATAATCAATAAAGTAGTTCACACACATTTTAAGGCATACAAGCCACTAGTATCCTCTACCCAACATCCTTGGTTAACTCATAGTTTCACACACCATTTAATACCTCACTGGATTATCTTTCCAATGGCTTTGGACTCGTATCCATCAGATTCCCGATCCTTAAGTTTTAGTGGAACAAAAGTACATACACTACATTCTATATTTATCTTATCAATCCATAGCATACAGCCATGTTTCTACCTCACCATCACAATGAGCATTGAAATAGCTTTCCAACGCTTCCGACCGTGCCCCGATCCGAGTTACGGATCAAAAGTTATGAAGGAAATAAAATGGGAAAAACTGTCATGTTCGCTAGGCGAACCCCTCAGCGAACGCTCGCTTTCGCCTTCGCTTTGGTTCGCTAGGAGAACCTGCGAAACCCAGAATTCGCAGCAACGTCAAAACAGGTCATTTGGGGCCAAAATCTCTCATTTCTTCACCCAAAACACTTCCAATTCATACAATATCAACCCCAAACGTGTAACAACAATCAAGGCATGTATTATCATCATAAAAACACATTTAGGCATGTTATTTCACATAAAACCATAAACCCCCAAACATTAATTTTTCCCCCAGACTTCCTACCCAAGTTCTATCTAATGGAACTCACCTTTGATTCAAGAAGAGGATGAATTGATGATGAAGATGATGAATCCAAGCTTCCTCTTCCTTTCCTTCTTTCTCTCCTTCCACGTTTTCCTTTTCTTCCTCTGTTACTATCTTTTCTTCTTCTTCTTACATATATATATATAATACATATATTATATAATATAAATCTAATAGGCCAAACTATCTCCAATTGATATTTTGTCTTCTAAAGCCAATTGATCAATTATTAGAGTTACCTTAAAATACTTTCTTGAACTAATAAATATTAATCTGTATCTTTAATAAAATAATTGATCTCTTCAGAGTTCTCAAGTTGCTCTATTGATCCCAATTGACAACACTTAGAGCACTTAGGATACTCCATTATTCCAATTAATCAAATATAGAGCACATAGATATTCATCTGATCTCATCTGATATCCAATTGAGCATTTAGATAATACGGGGTATTACAGAAAAGAAACGGGTCTTACTACTCAAGGGTAGGCCTAGATGATTTTGTTTAAAAAATGGCGATCGCGCCGAGGTTTTAGAATGTACAGAGGGACTTATACAATAAGTGAGGCCCCAAAATGGGTTATGTAAAAAAAAAGGGTTGAGACTTACACTCTATTAGAGGCCCAAGTGAGTTTTAAGAAAAGAAATGGGTCTTACTACTCGAGGGTAGGCCCAATGGTTAATTTTGAAAAGGGCGACGATCGCGCCGAAGTTTTGGAAACACCGTGGGACTTATACAAGTGATTGAGGCCCAAAATTTTGGTATTTACAAAGGAATTGGGTCTTACACTCTATTAGAGGCCCAAAGGTTTTAAAAATGAAAAGAAATGGGACTTATAGCTCAAGGAGAAGCCCAATGGTCTATTTTGTTAAAAGACGACGATCGCGCCGAACTTGGTAAATGTACAAATGGACTTATACAATATCTGAGGCCCAAAATATTTTATTTACAAAAGGGGTGGGACTTACACTCTATTAGAGGCCCAAAGTGTATTTTAGGAAAAGAAATTGGGCTTACAACACGAGGGGAGGCCCGAATGATTTTCAGCTTGAAAATGGCGATTGCGCCGAGATTTTTAACGTATCGGGACTTATACAATAACAGATGCCCAAAATATTTTTGTACAAAAAGGGTTGGGCCTTACACTCTATTAGAGGCCCAAGGTTTTTTGAAAAAATATTTGTTAGGGTGAAAATCAAAGAAACCCCAATTTCATTTTTCTAAGGCATTTTTCAAAGAAAAATCAAGTAAAAAATGATAAAAATATAAAATAAAATCATTAATCATGTTATAAACAATGATTAAGGTTTATGAAAAAATATTTTATCCACATGAATATTTAAAATAATTTTGATTTTAAAAATCAAGAAAAAGAAATCATTTTAAAAGCATTTAAAACAATTTAAAACAATATTTTTAAATATATTAAAAATAATCTAAAAATAATATTTTTTTTGTGATTTTTTGTGGATTAAAATATTATGGGGTATGAATTGGAAAATGATGATTTTTGCTATGTAAAAGAATTGATTGAGTTTTGAAAATAAAATAAGAAAAAGAGGAAAGATGTCACAACATCATCTTCGACATCTCTTATGGGGCAAAAAACCAGTACTGAAACTTTAGTTTTTAACACCTTTTTTTATCAAATTTCAAACACTCATAACTCTCTAAATTTTTAACGGAATTAAAATCCGGAAGTACCTATCTTGACCGATTTTTCACAAGGAATCCAATGGTACCACACATACACACTGAAACTCGATGTACAAAACACGCGAATTGAAAAACCAGAACTGCTATGTTAATTTAAAACATCGTTTCTCGTCAAATTTCCAACACGAGTAACTCTCTCGATTTTTATCGAAATTAAGATCCAGAAGAGCCTATCTTGACCGATTTTTCGCAAGGAATCCAATGATATTACTCATGCACATTGAAACTTAATGTACAGAACACATAAATTAAAAAACCTGAACTGGACCGTTAATTCGACGTCGTTTCGCGTCAAATTTCCAACACGCGTAACTCTCTCGATTTTTAACGGAATTAAGATCCGGAAGAGCCTATCTTGACCGATTTTCGCAAGGAATCCAATGGTATTACTCATGCACACTGAAACATAATGTACAAACACACAAATTAAAAAACCAGAACTGAACCGGTAATTCGACGTCATTTCGCGTCAAATTTCCAACACGCGTAACTCTCTCGATTTTTAACGAAATTAAGATCCGGAAGAGCCTATCTTGACCGATTTTCGCAAGGAATCCAATGGTATTACTCATACACACTGAAAATTAATGTACAAACACACAAATTAAAAAACCAGAACTGAACCGTTAATTCGACGTCGTTTCGCGTAAAATTTCTAACACGCGTAACTCTCTCAATTTTTAACGGAATTAAGATCCGAAAGAGTCTATCTTGACCGGTTTTCGCAAGGAATCCAATGGTATTACTCATGCACACTGAAACTTAATGTACAAACACACAAATTAAAAAACCAGAACTGAACCGTTAATTCGACGTCGTTTCGCGTCAAATTTCCAACACGCGTAACTCTCTCGATTTTTAACGGAATTAAGATCCGGAAGAGCCTATCTTGACCGATTTTCGCAAGGAATCCAATGGTATTACTCATGCACACTGAAACTTAATGTACAAACACACAAATTAAAAAACCAGAACTGAACCGTTAATTCGACGTCGTTTCGCGTCAAATTTCCAACACGCGTAACTCTCTCGATTTTTAACGGAATTAAGATCCGGAAGAGCCTATCTTGATCGATTTTCGCAAGGAATCCAATGGTATTACTCATGCACACTGAAACTTAATGTACAAACACATAAATTAAAAAACCAGAACTGGACCGTTAATTCGACGTCGTTTCGCGTCAAATTTCCAACACGCGTAACTCTCTCGATTTTTAACGGAATTAAGATCCGGAAGCGCCTATCTTGACCGATTTTCGCAAGGAATCCAATGGTATTACTCATGCACACTGAAACTTAATGTACAAACACACAAATTAAAAAACCAGAACTAAATCGTTAATTCGACGTCGTTTTGCGTCAAATTTCCAACACGCATAACTCTCTCGATTTTTAACGGAATTAAGATCCGGAATAGCCTATCTTGACCGATTTTTCGCAAGGAATCCAATGGTACCACACATACACACTGAAACTCAACGTACAAAACACACGATGCAAAAAACTAGAACTGCTATGTGTTTTTCGACGTCGTTTCGCGCCAAACTTCCAACGCTCGTAACTCTCTCAATTTTTAACGGAATCAAAATCCGTAAAAACCTATCTTGACCGATTTTTCGCAAGGAATCCAATGGTATTACTCATGCATACTGAAACTTAACGTAAAGAATGCACAACGCAAAAAACCAGAACTGGACTGTGATTTTAAACAACATAAACTCCACATATAAACATGTTAAAATGCAAACAGTGGGAGGATCATAACATACACATTAAGGACTACATTTTTGCTTCAAGAATTGTTCAATATGATGCATGTATGTGGACATCAAAGGAAAGCATGATTCAAAGAATTCAAGTTGTGAATTTTACCTCTTTTTTGGAGATTTTGTGCAACCTACCAAGTGCTTTGTTCCAGAAATGATTTGATGCTTTGGACACCCACAAATGACCTCTTAGAAGCTTTTAGGATGGTTGGAATCAGCTGGAAACATCTGGAGCAAGTTTGACTACTTTCTTGCAAAATGGGCAAAAGTGGCCAAAATGCCAACTCTCTCAAATGGGGTTCTAGATGTGTGGCACCATTTGGGATAATTCAAGGATGATATTTGGAGTGTGTTTGAGGTTTTATCTGGTTTGGAAAATGACTGAATCAAGACATGGCTTGAAAAATGCAAAAAAAGTCCAATTTTGAGGTTTTGAGAGGTGACTTTGTGATGTTGGTGTTATAGGTCACTTGTGAGAGTTTGGATCACCTACATATGATGTTTATGAGGTGTTAGGATCATGAGCTGTGATGGAAATGCTCTCTAACTCAAAACTCAGAATTTCCTTACTACTGAACGCATTTTGGAGTGAAAGAGAGAATTTGAGGAAAGCATCTGTTTGATGGCTTTGGTGTACTCAAACTGAGCACAAATGAGCTCTATTTATAGTAGATCAAGTTTGTTTTGCAAGCAATAGTGAATGGTGGCTGTAGCAGAGATTTGGCAAATGTTGGCCAATGAAAATCCAAGTCTCCTCTAGCCATTGACTAGAGGTTAGAGCACAGGCCTTTGGTTCCCTAGTTGTTGGATGAATCTTGACTGAATTCAGTTGGAGGAAGCTCAGTTCATGCCACCTCTAAGCATCCATTAAATGCTCCAAACCAAAATTGGAGTCTTGTCCCTCTTTTAGGGATTTCTAGGTTTTGGCATGCTAGTTTTGGTTCCTTGGACTTGGGAGGCTCATGGATCAGATCATCCCCCTTATATTTGATCCTTAGATGTGTCCAAAATGATGACAAGGCTTGAAAATTCGTGTGGCACAAGAAATGTGCAAATCTGCCCAGAAAAATTCAGCTGTAGCAAGACTTTTTGTAAAATCCATAACTCCCTGCTCGAGTATGCTACATGGACGTTCTAGGACTTTATGGAAAACTGAGATGACGTACTTCAACTTTGATGTTTGGCCCTAGACCTGGTTCAACTTGGATCATGGAGAAAAACAGCCTTGAAGTTGGGACTTCATGCTGAAATTACAAGGCAGATTTTGGCTAAGTGCTGGAAAATGTCAATTTTAGGTTTTTAACCATTTTGATCCAACCATAACTCAAAATCCATGATGAATTGGGATGAGGTGTAGTTGACACTTTTGTAGAGGGCCATGAGGGCTACAAATCAAGCTTTGGATGGAGAAAATGGCTTTGTGGTTTAGGAGTTATGATCCTCCAAAGTTGGTACCCTTGCCACTTTATTTCATAACTTAGAAAATTTTCTAAGTTTTTATGGTTACCCCTTTTTCAATTTATCCCACTTTTCTTGATTTTTATTGATGAATGATGATTCCAATCACACATTAACATCATTTTAGGGTTAAAAAACCATTTTTATGAAAAATCTCAAAAAGTCAAAGTTTGACTTTTGTGCACAGTTGACTTTTTATCAGATGAATTCTAAACTGTGCGATCCTTTATGAAATCAAGTCCTTGACCTAAATCAAACTTGATGGACATGTTCCATAGGTGTTATAGGGTGTATTGAATCGTGTCCCAAGGTTTGGGAGCATGCCTGGGTCAAAAGTCAAAGGTACAGTTGACTTTTCCCGCGAAACCCTAATTGTGGTTCAGATGAAATTGAAACTTGTTGCTCAAGCTTCTTGGATCAATCCATTGTTGAAAATGGATCAATGTGGTGTGTTAGGGATCCTCAAATCCTCTCTTGAGGCCTTGGCTCGTGTTTTGTCCCAAAAGTCAACTTAGGGGTGAATTAGGTCAAGAAACCCTAATTTTGGATTTCTGGTAAATGCATCCCCTGAGGATAAATTGACTTGATGATGGGGTTTATGATGTTCCATGGAGCGTATTAGGATATGCTTTGAAGCATTGGCTCATGCCCAGAGGAAAATTTCCATCTGGAGGCCCTAGTCGACCAAACCCTAATTTGGTGACACTAGCGATCCTGAGGCTTGATCCACCTAGAAGGGAGCAACCTTGTGCTTAATCCTTGAAGTGGGAGTCCTCTTGATCCATTGTGGATATTTGAGAGGCTAGACAAGTTGAAGATCATGTCATTTCTTGATTGATCCTTTGTCTAAGAGCTCTGAGAGGGTTTGAAACCCTAGTTTGATTGTAGTGAATGTTCAACAATTCTTTGAGGAGATTGATGAGGCACAAAGGTACATTCATATTGTGATGATGATTTACACAATGATGGGAAATCTTAGTGGTAAAAATTGGGGGTATGACAGATGCCCCTATTTAATCTTCTTGGACCCGAAGGTGTGAATGGCGAAGGTATTCGGGCATTCGGGGTGCAAGAGGATTAAATATCAAAATACCCGAAATTTTGATGGTGGTTATGAATGGTAGCTTACGCATTCATCTTCTTTAGCTAAGCGATTATGCTTAGAAAAGGTAAACTTCCCCTCGATCCTGGTCTTCAGCCAAGGAGCTGGTCTCAGTTTTCTTTTGAAATAAACCTCCCCTCGATCCTGGTTTCCTACCAAGGAACTGGTCTTAGTTTCTGATTTGTGAACTTCCCCTCGATCCTGGTTTCCTACCAAGGAACTGGTCTTATTTTCTGAAGTAAACTTCCCCTTGATCCTGGTTTCCTACCAAGGAACTGGTCTCAGTTTCTGATTTAAACTTCCCCTCGATCCTGGTTTCCTACCAAGGAACTGGTCTTAGTTTCTTTTGTCAATAAACTTTCTTGACAAGGGACGTTGTTTGTAGCAGTTTTCCTTCAAACTTCTCGCCGAATTTTCCTGGGGAGATGCCATTTGAGTGGAAAAAGTTTTGATGTCAGACTTGCTGGGGAACCCATTCGTCTGAATTGTAGAGGTACACAAACTTCTCTGTTTGGAGATTCCATTTGTCGATTCTACTGGGGAAAGCGAGTCTCTTGAGAGACTGTTTCTGCTTGGGGGTGTTACATCATACTTTTCCTGAGGTCTTTTCAGAGAAATGCCATACGATGTACCCCAATTTTGAGGGGCTTTCTCTGGGGATTTTCCTTAATCCGGGAAAGCGAATATATCATCTTCAATGGCGAAGAGTGATATTTGTTAAAAGTTTTCTTGTTTCTCAGAGGTTCAAGTTATCAAAGTGGTCAAGGACCGTCTCTAATCCAGAGATAAACGGGAGAGAGATTACTTAGATGATTCACTTCCTGATGAGGAAAGATCTGACAACTCGATTGAGAGGACTTTTATCACTAGGGGATAAGACCGACTAGAGTGATAGTGATGCAATATGAATATGAATTTAGATCAATAATGCATGATGTGTGTATGTATATGCTGACAAAACTGACGCAACATACAGACTAAAGGATGAACACGACTGGATACTCGGCCACAGTGGGGCATGTAGAAATATCGTTGGTTCAAGATAGCAATTCTGCCTTGCTTAGGAGAAACGGTCCCTGTTGGGAGCGACGCTGGTCGGGCTTAGGAGATGAGAACTCGGTCGAGGATGTCAGACGAAACATGGTCTCTGACATAGTTGATCCTTCATTCAGGCGTAATGGTCTAGAAGGAGTACTTTGATTCTGCACTTTAAGGTTCGAACACCTTTGGAAAAGCAACCGATGTTCTTCTGATGTTCAACAGTCAAAAGAAATTGCCATCTTTATTTTAAAAGCAGAAAAAAATTTATCAAGTAAATTCATTTTTGTTTTATTTCAAGAATCATTGACCATGTTAAAAACACCATTTTGTAAAGCTAAAACAAGTAAGAATTATAAACAAAAGCACAAGGGCTCAAATTCTATTGATAGGATGGAAATCAGCCGAACGCGTGATTCCATAGAGTATTTACAAAGTTATAAAATGGTAATTTATAGGGAAAAGGGCTACGTTGAAACATAACGAGCACTATCCTTCTACTAACTTTGAATTCGGGACATCCTGAGCTTCTGTCGAAGATGACCTTGACTGGAGAATTCCTGACGGATGGCATGACTGCTGAGGAGCTGAACTGATCAGACGTAGTTACTTATCATTAATCCCTAACTTTTTCCTGGATTGTACTTAGAGATTTCCAATCCACCAGGATGATTTTTTATCATATCTCTAATTTTTGTCTGGACCGCTCTTTCGGGTTTTCAATCCACCGAGACGTTTTTTTTTTAGTTTAGGCGAAGTATTTCTTGACTACGTCAATATTCATGGGGTAGGAAAATTCCTCTCCATCCATGGTTGCAAGTCTCAAGGCGCTGCCTGAGAATGCTTTCTTGACCACATGGGGGCCATCATAATTTGGAGTCCACTTGCCCCGAGAATCAGTGAGAAAGGATTGTATCTTCTTGAGCACAAGGTTTCCTCTTCTGAAGATGCGAGGTCGAACCTTTTTGTCGAACGCCTTCTTCATTCTCCGCTGATACAACTGACCGTGGCATAGTGCCCCAGGTGGGTACTCTTGTTTCTGAAGGAAGCATTTGATATCGTGATACCAAGGTTTGTCGTCTATGACTGCTTCAATCGTGAAGACGTAAGCGAGCCGTTCAGGGCGCATGATGTCGATCTTAGGTATGTCATTCCATCGTCCTACGCTAATCATGGAAGAGAGAGTGGGTAAGGCATCAGCCATGTGATTCTCCTCATGAGGGATATGATGAAACTCGATTCTGTTGAAGAAGGGTAACAACTGTGACGCCCCCAATCTATACCCCCAAATAATTATTAAACAATAAACACTTAATAAAATTTCGTCAGAGTATATTTAAAAACACGGCATAGACGAGGAAATCACATCAATTTGATACAAAACATACAACACCTGCTCATAAGGATATGTAACAGTGGGGTAGCATTCAAGAGAGGAACTCAGTTCCTTATACCCACATTTCAAAGTGTTTAGAATAAAAGCGAAAAATCTAAAACCTGAATATCACAAATATATATCAATGAAAAGTTGGTCATACATCAGTTATACAAGTACAAACCTAAAGATATAAATATACACAATACACCAAAAACACAAACGGCCTCCCTAACTACCCGGTGTCACATATCAGAGCCGACCGACAAAAGAATGAAGATACAATCTTCACAAAAGACTTCCAGCAACTCTAATCTGCAATGCCACATAGAGCATTATAAAACAACAGAAGGGTGAGAAAAACAACCATAATATAAATGCATATAATTATATATATCAACATAAAAATACACATATCCAGTATTCTCACCACAGTTATCACATGCCAACACATAAGGCATATACAGATTATATTCACATAATCACATATTCACACATCATGCATATGTTTATATACAAAACATATAATTCATAATTCAATGCATTTAACACAAATACACAACAGTTCACAATTGCTATCACAAGTTCAATCACACAATGTCTCACACATAATCACCAAATCATGATTTCCACATATAACTAATGCAATCATAATTCATGCAGATGCAAAGAGACCGACACAACGACTCTCTATGCAAATGCAAATGCGGGTACCGACTCCAAGATTCATATCTCAAAACTAGTTCCCTCAGGAACTCTGCAGAACCATCGCTCGTTACATCACTGTAACTCCCCGTCGGGCATACGATGTTCAACCGTCGCTTTAGGTCCCCACATAGGCACACGACGTTTATGGATCGCTTTAAGTCCTCAGGCTTTTCTCACCTCATATTTTCGAGGCACACGATCGTCTATAATCATCGCTTTAGGTCCTCAGGCTATTCATACCTTTCATATTTTTGAGGCACACGATGTTATAGCTGATTCCCCACCGGAACCGCCGTCACTCAGGACACAATTGCATATAACCATCGCTTTAGGTCCTCAGGCTATTCATACCTTTCATATTTTCGAGGCACACGATGTTATAGCTGATTCCCCACCGGAACCGCCGTCACACAGGACGCAATGACAATGCATATCATGATTCTTGACACACAAGAACTCATGACAACCATGCAATTTCACACATATATGCAACCATAAGCATGCATATATAATCAAATACTACACATTGCATTTATTTGCCTTTCGGCCACAATTCATCACCACAACATGTCATTACATGCATTCACATTATATAACGTCATACAAGTCATACGATATCCATATCAAAAGCACATAGCATAATACACATCATTTACACACCATTAAAACGGCAAAAGTCGACAAAACGACACTATTCACATTTCCCGACATAATTTAATCGGCTAACAATTCCAAAATCATCATATTAGGAAAGTACATTTTATAGGCTTTCCAACGATATAAATAATGCTTAAATCGGAATTACGGTTCGAGAGTTATGAATTTTTAAAGAAAAGTATTATATAAAAAAAACTCCCAACCGCCCGGCGAAGCACACCAACCGCCCGGCGAAACACACTTCGCCTCCACTTCGCCCGGCGAAGCACAGGCGAAGCCAATTCCACCAAAATGACTCAAAGAGTCAGAAACTTGGCACCTCTGCGCCTCTCAACACCGCCCGGCGAAAGGACGAACCGCCCGGCGAAACAGGCACATCGCCCGGCGCTTCACACCAGAAGCAGAATTTCTGCTTCGTTTTTGGCACTGTTCCACACCCCAAAAATTCCATTTTCTTCCCCAAATCACTTCCATCAGCAAAATAGTTAATAGCAATGGTTCATAAACATGAAGAGATCATACAACACAAATTATATCGATGTCCATCCGCTAAACCATCGATTCTACTCATTTTATCGTTTTCGACCTAGAAGTGAAAAACATGGAAAGCAAGAGAATCATCCAAACACATACATACATAATCATATACAAGCATAGTATAATCCAGTTTCGCACCCTTACCCGGATTCCAAATGATCTAGCTCTTGCTCTTGATGATTTCCACTCTTTTCTTCTCTTTTTCCCTCTTCCTCTTTCTTTCTCTTCTTTTTCTTTCTATTTCTCCTTTTTCTCTTTCTCTCCTATTTCCTTCCTCTTATTCCTATTTTCTTTTCTTTTATTTTCTTTTTTCTCTCATTTCTATTTTTACCACATAATTCTATTTCTCTCCCAATTCTCTTATTTTCTATGTCTACACAATATTTCCTCTACAAATTATTTCTTTAATTTTCCCTAACTCATTAATAGTTATAAAATGACCAAAATGCCCTTAAGCCCAAAATTCCCGAAAACACTCTCAAACGAGATAATACATCATAACATAGCATAAAACATATTATCACACCAAAGTCATAAATAGAATAATTTAACATTCAAAATAATTAAATCGACTCGATTAAATAAAAATACTAAAACTGGGGCGTTACAACTCTCCCCCACTTGGAAATTTTCGTCCTCGAAAATAAATCCAAACCCAACAACTCCAACCACGGCCCTCGCATCTGACCAACAAACATAGACCGACCAAAAGCACACCACAAATAACACAACTGACTAACCACCTTGCTAGCAGCAGATACAACAACGACACGACAACGATGACAACAAAACGACAAGCTGCTAGCTCATACAATGCACTTGACGACCGATTCACTACCTAAAGAAAACCACGATACCAACACACAGGTTCACTCTAGAACCGAAACACAACAAGATCGTTACCATCACCGCAGGTAACCCACCTCTAATTCCTCACACAGGAATTAGCTACACGCACTCGAAGCAACACACAATGGAAACGAGGCAACAACATAAAGAAGAACATAAGGTTCCACGACACAACAAGGCCCCAACCACATCAACAAAACAAGGATACCAACCTCCTTGTCACACAACCTTATCAAAACAATGCTACGATTCACCAATCGAACATATAACCAAAACATCCGTCTACTTAGTAGCCCATGAATACCATTCAAACCTTTCACCTAACACTTCCATTCTGAAACATCCATTGGTCTCACCATTCCTACAGATTCCCAATGTTCAACCTAAGAACTCTTACAAGTCAGACACGCATATACGAAATGTGCCACATCACGCTTCCGCTGCGCACCATGATGACTCGTAACCATCAAAACTACCAATCCCACGTCCAAAGTCTAACTCTTTCGCATACTCACCAAACCACTGTTCACTTTTAATATTTCCATTCTCACACTCTTCTGTGTTATCTCACACACTAGGCACTCGCCTCTGAACTTCTCAAACAACTCAAACTCTCGGACCATTAAAAATAGACATACATAGAACTTCCGACTTAACTTCTCAGTCACAACAATAACTTTTCCCAAAGGATAATCCAAGCCAAATTCGTAGCTAATCACAAACTCTAACCATTCTCGTTGTCTCTATTCCTTCAGACCAAACCAGTAATCAATATTCTTGTAATTACCACACACTTCGAATCTAAAATCATAAAGATAATACTGCCTATAATCCAACATAACACAGCTACAACCAATTCCACAATAGTACTGATCCTTCCACGACTCCTCAAATGTCGAAGAACATAAACCACAACTTAAACAAACCACCACTCTTACCAAACATTCCAACAATTATGATTCTAGTCAAACTCAACCAAACCATTCCAGTTACCTAATCCTGAAGATGAACACTTATTCTCAATCGTAACCCTATACCACTGTCCGTACAACATACACAATTCCTGCTCTTGACAATCCAAATTCCATCCTATTGTAACAACCACCCAAAAAAAGGAACTCTCAACTATTACATCCACCCCCAAGGGTTTCCTCAAGATTTCTGCAATCTCAATACCATCAAAGAATTGCAAATCATTTGCAATTCGTCACAATTCAAAACTCAAGCTATGCAAAACACAACTGCAAGTTCCCATACTACTCACTGGTTAACACGCATCCTCCTATTATCATCTTATTCCTTACCAACCCTTAGTAATACCTAATCATTATCCCTCAGAGACATTCCAACTTCATCCACATACTCAAACCTCTAATCCGTCTCATCTTCTGATATAAGAATTCTCATCAACTCACCAAAACAATCTGTAACCAACTCCTTACCTTTCAAGTAATCCATTCCGCACCACTATCAAGGCCGAAAAGACACATCCATTCCATCCAACATAATTCCCGTCTGCTATCAACAAGAGATTAAGGGTGATCAGTTCCTCAATTTGTCAATAGACAGTCGACAACCATGATGAGGTATAAACTGTCTCCACCAAACGATAATAGCATTCCTTACATCCTATACACAAAACTACCTAAGGCACAATTCCTTAGTTGACATAATCCTTACCTCCGTACCCCTTCTTGAACCAGAAACCAAACTCATAATCTTGCAATTTACAACACACTGAGCCAGCGCTCTACACCTGAAACAACACGGAGAAGTACCAGCTTCTCCCCCACTTATCTCATTCTAATCCTTTCAACTGTAAACACACTAAATCCATTACAAATCCTTTACCATAAACAGTCAAAGAACAATTAGACAAACCCCAAGAGTAATTACCGACCCCTAGATAAAAGTATCGATAACCATCACACCACCCCAAGAAGACACACAATTCAAACGCTTCGCGCACTCATACGAAATAAATGAATGAGTCGCTCCAATATCAATAATAGCAAATAAAGATGTACCATTAATAAAACAAGTACCTTGAGTCAGACGATCCACACTAGTAGTCTCATCTCCTGCCAATACAACAACCTTCCTACCAGTCTGAGCTCCCTTCGGTTCCGTACACCTCGTACTGATATGACCTATTTCACCGCAGTTGAAACACTTCATCCTAATTCTCTTATAATCAGCTGCGACATGTCCCGAACCTCCACAATTAGAACATTTCAGTTTATTCCTCCTACAATCCAACTTACGATGTCCTACTTCCCCACACTTGTGACACTTAATGTAACACCTCGGAGGACTAGACATTCCTCCCCCACTACGAGACTGTTGTTTCCCTTTCCTGTCATTCACATTCTCATAGGGAGTAGCACGCACCTTACGATCCTCTTCGTAAATCCTACAACTGTCCACTAATTCAGAAAACCTTCTAATCCTCTGATAACCGATTGCCCTTTTAATCTCCGGACGCAATCCGTTCTCGTACTTCACGCACTTAGAAAATTCAGCAGTCGCTTCCGGATAATGAGGATAGAACTGCACAAGTTCCACAAACCTTGCAGTGTAATCAACCACAGACATATTACCTTGTTTCAACTCCAAGAACTCAATCTCTTTCTTTTCCTTCACACCCTCAGGATAATACTTCCTCCGAAACTCTCGGCCAAATAAATCCCAAGTAACTTCTTCATCATCCACTCCCAACACTTGGCGTAAACTAACCCACCAATCAGCTGCTTCTTCTTTCAGCATGTGAGTACCCAGTCTCACCTTATTCTCTTCAGCACAATTCATCACATGGAAGATTCTTTCAACCTCCTCAATCCAAAATTGTGCACCATCAGGATCATATCTTCCCTTGAAGATAAGCGGTTCGTTCACCCCGAACTCATTATTACCCGCAACATTCGGTACACCCTGCACAGCCCGAGCCATATTCTGTTCATTTCCAATAACAGCAACTATGGTTAAACAAACCGCTCGTCGAACCACAAAGACCAACAAGGACTGACACAACTGACACGGACTGGCTCTGATACCACTTAATGTGACGCCCCCAATCTATACCCCCAAATAATTATAAAACAATAAACACTTAATAAAATTTCGTCAGAGTATATTTAAAAACACGGCATAGACGAGGAAATCACATCAATCTGATACAAAACATACAACACCTGCTCATAAGGATATGTAACAGTGGGGTAGCATTCAAGAGAGGAACTCAGTTCCTTATACCCACATTTCAAAGTTTTTAGAATAAAAGCGGAAAATCTAAAAACTGAATATCACATATATATATCAATGAAAAGTTGGTCATACATCAGTTATACAAGTACAAACCTAAAGATATAAATATACACAATACACCAAAAACACAAACGGCCTCCCTAACTACCCGGTGTCACATATCAGAGCCGACCGACAAAAGAATGAAGATACAATCTTCACAAAAGACTTCCAACAACTCTAATCTGCAATGCCTCGTAGAGCATTATAAAACAGCAGAAGGGTGAGAAAAACAACCATAATATAAATGCATATAATTATATATATCAACATAAAAATACACATATCCAGTATTCTCACCACAGTTATCACATGCCAACACATAAGGCATATACAGATTATATTCACATAATCACATATTCACACATCATGCATATGTTTATATACAAAACATATAATTCATAATTCAATGCATTTAACACAAATGCACAACAGTTCACAATTGCTATCACAAGTTCAATCACACAATGTCTCACACATAATCACCAAATCATGATTTCCACATATAACTAATGCAATCATAATTCATGCAGATGCAAAGAGACCGACACAACGACTCTCTATGCAAATGAAAATGCGGTACTGACTCCAAGATTCATATCTCAAAACTAGTTCCCTCAGGAACTCTGCAGAACCATCGCTCGTTACATCACTGTAACTCCCCGTCGGGCATACGATGTTCAACCGTCGCTTTAGGTCCCCACATGGGCACACGACGTTTATGGATCACTTTAAGTCCTCAGGCTTTTCTCACCTCATATTTTCGAGGCACACGATCGTCTATAATCATCGCTTTAGGTCCTCAGGCTATTCATACCTTTCATATTTTTGAGGCACACGATGTTATAGCTGATTCCCCACCGGAACCGCCGTCACTCAGGACGCAATTGCATATAACCATCGCTTTAGGTCCTCAGGCTATTCATACCTTTCATACTTTCGAGGCACACGATGTTATAGCTGATTCCCCACCGGAACCGCCGTCACACAGGACGCAATGACAATGCATATCATGATGCTTGACACACAAGAACTCATGACAACCATGCAATTTCACACATATATGCAACCATAAACATGCATATATAATCAAATACTACACATTGCATTTATTTGCCTTTCGGCCACAATTCATCACCACAACATGTCATTACATGCATTCACATTATATAACGTCATACAAGTCATACGATATCCATATCAAAAGCACATAGCATAATACACATCATTTACACACCATTAAAACGGCAAAAGTCGACAAAACGACACTATTCACATTTCCCGACATAATTTAATCGGCTAACAATTCCAAAATCATCATATTAGGAAAGTACATTTTATAGGCTTTCCAACGATATAAATAATGCTTAAATCGGAACTACGGTTCGAGAGTTATGAATTTTTAAAGAAAAGTATTATATAAAAAAAACTCCCAACCGCCCGGCGAAGCACACCAACCGCCCGGCGAAACACACTTCGCCTCCACTTCGCCCGGCGAAGCCAATTCCACCAAAATGACTCAAAGAGTCAGAAACTTGGCACCTCTGCGCCTCTCAACACCGCCCGGCGAAAGGACGAACCGCCCGGCGAAACAGGCACATCGCCCGGCGCTTCACACCAGAAGCAGAATTTCTGCTTCGTTTTTGGCACTGTTCCACACCCCAAAAATTCCATTTTCTTCCCCAAATCACTTCCATCAGCAAAATAGTTAATAGCAATGGTTCATAAACATGAAGAGATCATACAACACAAATTATATCGATGTCCATCCGCTAAACCATCGATTCTACTCATTTTATCGTTTTCGACCTAGAAGTGAAAAACATGAAAAGCAAGAGAATCATCCAAACACATACATACATAATCATATACAAGCATAGTATAATCGAGTTTCGCACCCTTACCCGGATTCCAAATGATCTAGCTCTTGCTCTTGATGATTTCCACTCTTTTCTTTTCTTTTTCCCTCTTCCTCTTTCTTTCTCTTCTTTTTCTTTCTATTTCTCCTTTTTCTCTTTCTCTCCTATTTCCTTCCTCTTATTCCTATTTTCTTTTCTTTTATTTTCTTTTTTCTCTCATTTCTATTTTTACCACATAATTCTATTTCTCTCCCAATTCTCTTATTTTCTATGTCTACACAATATTTCCTCTACAAATTACTTCTTTAATTTTCTCTAACTCATTAATAGTTATAAAATGACCAAAATGCCCTTAAGCCCAAAATTCCCGAAAACACTCTCAAACGAGATAATACATCATAACATAGCATAAAAGCATATTATCACACCAAAGTCGTAAATAGAATAATTTAACATTCAAAATAATTAAATCGACTTGATTAAATAAAAATACTAAAACTGGGGCGTTACAACAACCTTCTTGCATAGTCTTTGTAAGGAATCAATCCTGATTGGTATGTGTTCCAATCTCCTGTGATCTGATTGATAACCAGAGCTGAGTCACCATATACATCCAAGTTCTTGATCCTTAAGTCGATCGCTTCTTCGAGACCCATAATACAAGCTTCGTATTTGGCCTCGTTATTTGTACACTTGAACGTAAGTCTGGCAGTGAAAGGAATGTGGGTACCCTGAGGTGTTATGATGATTGCCCCAATTCCGTTTCTGTAATGATTGACACCTCCGTCAAAGATTAGTCCCCACTGGGAACCTGGTTCTGGCCCTTCACTGCATAGCAGTTCATCGCAGTCTTTCATTTTTAGATACATGACATATTCGTCTGGGAAGTCAAATCCAATTGATTCCTGATCGTCAATCGGTTGATGAGCCAAATGATCGGCTAAAATACTTCCTTTAACGGCTTTCTGAGCATGGTACTCGATGTCGTACTCTGATAAAAACATCTGACAACGGGCAATCCTTCCCGTGAGAGCAGGTTTTTCGAAGACGTACTTGATTGGATCCATTTCAGAGATTAACCAAGTAGTGTGACGAATCATGTATTGCCGAAGACGTTTAGCTGCCCAAGCCAAAGCGCAACAAGTTTTCTTAAGCATCGTGTACCGAGTCTCGCAGTCGGTGAACTTCTTGCTCAGATAGTAAATGGTAGACTCTTTCCATTTGGTTTTGTCTTGTTGGCAAAGTACACATCCCATTGAGTACTCTAGGACTGTGAGGTAGATGATCAGTGGTCTTCCTTCCACTGGAGGTGATAGAATCGGCGGATTCAATAGGTATTCCTTGATACTGTCGAAGGTAGTTTGGCAGTCATCTGACCAAACGCAATCCTGATTCTTTTTGAGTAATTTGAAGATTGGCGCACATGTCACGGTCATAAGGAATATAAATCTGGAGATGTAGTTCAAACGTCCCAAGAATCCTCTGACTTGTTTTTCAGTTTTCGGAGAAGTCATTTCTTGAATGGCCTTGACCTTGTCAGGATCAACTTCAATTCCTTTCTGGCTGACGATGAACCCTAAGAGTTTCCCTGAGCGGACACCGAAGGTGCATTTGTTGGGATTCAAGCGGAGTTTATACTTTCTCAACCGCTCGAATAGCTTTGACAGATGGGTTACATGCTCCTCTTCCGCCTTAGATTTTGCAATCATATCATCGACATATACCTCGATTTCTTTGTGTATCATGTCATGAAAAAGAGTAGTCATGGCCCTTTGATAGGTTGCCCCGACGTTCTTCAAACCGAACGACATTACCTTGTAACAAAAGGTACCCCATGGGGTGATAAATGAAGTTTTCTCCATGTCTTTCGGCGCCATTTTGATTTGATTATAGCCCGAGAATCCATCCATTAAGGAGAAAACTTTGAACTTTGTTGTACTGTCTACCAGCATTTCAATGTGTGGTAAAGGAAAGTCGTCCTTTGGACTAGCCTTGTTCAGGTCTCTGTAGTCGACACACATTCTGACATTTCCGTCCTTTTTCAGAACAGGTACGATGTTGGCTAACCATTGAGGATATTCTGACGTAGCGAGGAAACCCGCGTCAATCTGTTTCTGTATATCCTCTTTGATTTTGATGGCCATGTCTGAGTGAGTCCGTCTCAACCTCTGCTTTACTGGCGGACATTCTGACCTCAACGGTAAGTGATGTTCCACGATGCTGGTATCCAACCCTGGCATATCCTGATAGGACCAAGCGAATACATCGGGGAATTCTTTGAGAAGCTTTATCAAACCCTCTCTGGCAGTTGGACTGAGCAGTGCCCCAATCCTGATTTCTTTTCTCTCTTTTTCCCAACCCAAGTTTACCATTTCCAATGGCTCTTTGTGAGGTTCAAGGGACCTTTCTTCCTCTCTGAGTAATCGGGAGATCTCTTCTGGAATTTCATCGTCAACTTCTTCTTCAGTCCCAAATACCAGGAACTCAAAGTCAGGAGAAGGCATCGGATCATATGTTTCAACGGGGTTTAAAACAAGCAATCTGCATGACGTGATGATTTATGTTTAGAAGAGATAGACAAAATGCAAGTGTGTGCAGTGTATTTTTTTTACTGCTTGTTTTTATTATTGAGTTGTTTTTTAGGATTACCATTTTCTGAGAAAAGCAAAAAGAGAAAACAGCAATTAATGCGGAAATTACAGAACGAAGTTATTTTATTAATGAACAAGTCGATTCTTGAAACTACAACCCTATAAAACAAAACTCTGTCGCTTTGGGCAAAGCGAAGAGGGAAATTTACAGAAAGCGAACCCTATCAAAACATCCGTTTCACCTGGGCAGGGTGAAAGGTTAAAGATGGAAATTACTTTGACTGATGAACGATCTTCGGAACATCGACAACAACCCACTGGCGGCGAACTCCTCGGTGAATCACAAAGTCTGGTACCTTCCTTGATTTGTCTTCAAAAATAACACTGATTTCTGGTGGAGCAGGATCATTGGAATCTGTCTCCCAGGCAGAGTTATCGTAGGAGGATTCCTCTGTTGCATTTTGTATGGCATTTGTGCTCTCAGGTAGATCTCCCCATCCAGTAGGCTGGATGTCTTCGAGCCTGATGCGAGAGCTTTCGGGAGCAGTGTACTTGACCATATAGTCGTATTTTCCACTTGGTTGTCCTAAGGTGTCCCACACTTCTTTGGAACTGGAGGAGTCATCCCTCTCGATGACGTTGACCTCGGGGAAAGCATAGTTGATGAACTCTAGTCCTGCAAACGTTGCAAATTCATCGTCGTGCTAGGCATTTTCAGGATAACCTGGGTGTTGATCCCATGACATGGTGGGGACGCATGTATTCTATTCAATGATGCTCAGCTGATTTTCATTGTTCGGCTGATTTTCTTGCCCCAAGTCTCCTGGGGACGGCTGCCACATTGGCAGGCCATCCATCGGGCCATAATAGTTGTGGTTAAAGTTGTCCTTCATCAGAGTGTCCTCCTCTAATGAGTTTGGTGGAGCACGACATCCTTCCGGATCACAATCTCCATATATCATTTCGACGTCTGACCTGGGTATAAGTCTCGGACTCTGTGTAGGAAAGCAAAATGGAATTTGCGTTTCGTCCTGAGACGTATAACCGTCCTCGTTGAGATAGGACTTCCATTCTTCCTCCATATCAGATGAATCATCTTTATTGATGGTATGTACCTCTTGAGTCACTGGTTGAAGGAAGCCTCCACTATGGAAGAAGTTCTGAATGGGATGATGACTGTCATCGTTAGCAGCTGTTTGGGTACAGGTTGCAGAAAAACCAAGACCCTTCTTTGTTTTATTGTCAGTGGGAATGACAAGCTATCCCCATCCTTTTGTACTGGTACTCTCGACCGCTTTGATAGCATCTTTGTACGAGGAAATGGAAGTTCCCCCCTCAGATTGATCGTCCTTGTGTAGCAAAAGCGCTTGGAATTGGGTTCCGATTATCCCCTCCGGTTCCACATAAGTGGATGACGATAAATTGCTGACGAGCAAGGTCTGTTCCCCACAGACTGTGATGAGTTGGCCGTTCTGGACGAACTTCAGCTTTTGGTGGAGGGTTGAAGTGACCGCCCCAGCCTGATGTATCCAAGGTCTTCCTAATAAACAATTGTATGTTGCCCGGATGTCCATGACCTGGAAAGTGACTTGGAAAGTGTGAGGACCAATAGTTATGGGAAGATCGACTTCGCCGATAACCATTTTTCTGGATCCGTCAAATGCTTTGACGAAGACCTCGCCGGTTCTCATCAGAGGGCCTTTGAATGATAATTGCATCAAAGTGGACTTCAGCATAACATTCAGGGCTGACCCTGTGTCTACCAATACGCTGGCTAAAGCATCGTCCTGGCAGTTGACTGTAATATTGAGCGCCATGTTATGACGGCGACCCTCTTCAGGTAATTCCTCATCACTAAATCCCCAGTTATTGCAGGAAGTGATGTTAGAGACAATGCTATCGAACTGACTGATGGTTACATCCTGTTCCACAAATGCTTGCTCCAAGACTTTCTGTAGAGCCTCCCTGTGCACTTCTGAACTGAGTAACAGTGATAATACCGAGATCTTTGAAGGAGTTTGTAACAGTTGATCAACAATGTTGTATTCACTCCTTTGGATGAGCTTCAGCATCTCATCGTTGTTCTTTGAAAGGTCGGGATCATTGGATTGACCGACAGGTGGATTGGGAACTTCTGTATGAGGTTCCTTTTCTTTGCTGAGTTCTCCAACTCCTCTGTTGAAGATTCGACAGCTCCGTGTTACTCGACTGATGTATGCAATATTCACGACGGAGGGTAGCGGAATTTCCTTTCCATTCTCGACTATTGTTACAACGTATTTGTAAGGGATAGCCATAGTTGATTCATATGGTAGTGGTCCTGGCAGATAGATGACTATGGGAGCCTTCTGATTTTTCTGACCATCATAAGTAATTTCGATCCGTTCCTGGTTGGGAACTCTCGATTCGTCAAGTAGAGGGATGATGGCACAAACATCCCTAGCCCTCTGATGATCAGAGATTACGACAACGTCCTCGATTTGATCAGCGAGATAGTTGACTGATCTAGAACTTGAGCATGGTTGAATCTCTTTGTGGTCCAACTGACTTTGAAGGGCTTCCCGCACGAGGTAGCATCCTTGATTGTTCACTGAACAAACTCCACACCGCTCATAGTTGTGTAGTGGCACCCGGCCGCGTCCGCTCTGAATACAGTGTAGCCTTACTAGGTCAGTTTCCACCGACCGGACATCCAGACTTTGATATCTAGTAGGATTCCCGTTAGTGATACTAATTTGCTGGGTGTCTTCATCCATATAGATTGGAAGCCACCAGTGGTTCAACAAGTGCTGAAGTGTTTCCTGGACAAGGGCACAACCTTGATCGTTTTCGTAACCCACTTTACAGCTCTGATAATCATGTGATACCAAGAATCCAAGACAGACCTGTTCTGCGTGTAACTCCACCAGACTGGTATTCATCAAGCGAATATCGAAGATTTGAATCATGTTGATCTGATAGGGATTCCTATCATGGTAGTCCTGGATCCATCCAAGATCCATCTGATGCTGGAGGGCCTCTTGTACAAAAGAGCATCCCTGTTTGTTTACCGAGCAAGTTAGACAAGAACTATAATCGTGCTGCGATAGATTATGATACTGGCTTTGTCTTGAGTGCATTGCCACCAGGTTGACATTCATTGCACGGACATCGTGGTTTTGAATGACGTTGGAATTCGTATAAACCATGTTAACTCCACGAGCTTCGTGCTCTTGGATCCATCCGAGATCCATCTGTTCCTTTAAAGCTGATTGCACCACAGAACATCCTCGATTGCTTTTGAAATTCTGGTATCAGACGTGTGATGTTAAGGTGTGATGTCACAACAACACACTCTGCACAATGGACAACAATAACAGTAAAATAACACCAAGAATTGTTGACCCAGTTCGGTTATAACCAACCTACTCTGGGGGTTACCAAGCCAGGGATGGAATTCACTACTTGTAGATATAATTTACAGACTCAACAACCCGTTGACAATCTCCTAAACCTATACTCTACTAATGACTTCCTACCTAAGAAACCACTTAGGTATGAGAACACCACTCAATCCCTTACAAACACTCAAAGAGACCACTTTGAGTACCCTTGATCTTACTTCACAGCTTCGATCAAGCAACCACTCTCTATTGCTTCACAGCTTCTAGAGAGGACAGAAACTTAACACCTATTCAAACCCTAGAATAGTGTAAATACAACTCGTACAAAATACTCAAGACACTCAGCCTATGCTCTTGATCTTCTCTCTGTATTTCTGTACCTTTTTCCTTTGGTCTTGTGCGCTTTATATAGCTCCTTGAATTGGTCTTGGACTTGCTACAATATTTTATCAGATTTGTTAATTAAAACTGAATCTTCAAAACAGATTTTATCCCCAAAATCTTTTTAAATCTTCAACCTTTTAATTCTCCAACAGACCTGCAATCAAATCTCCCATGTAACAGAAAATATCTATCCCAAGATATTCTCATCCAATGAGTCAACCACTCTCCACAATTCCAGCTAACACGCAACCCTAACAACATCTGCACCTGATGTTATTGATTCTGCAGATCTGATGTTACAACATCACCTGTGTGACATCAGACATCCAACTTCAGCAATTAACTACTTAACACAGCCCAGTGTTAAGACTTCAATGTTGCAACATTAGCACCTTGACATCAACATTGAACATGCTTTGTTTTACCAAAATTCCAACCAATCCAGGAACTAACAATCTCCCCCTTTGGCTAATTTTGGCTAAAATAACCTCTGCACTCTGCAATCAACTTCTGCACTCTGCACCTTCAGAGATTTCAGCAGCGGAATAACCTTCAACACTTTGAAACACATTAGCAGCAGTTTGACAATTGACAATCTTCATAGTCTTCATCACTCGATCTGCTGCAGCACCATCTTCATAATTGACAACAGCCAATTTGTGCTCCCCCTCTAAAACATGAACCAGCATCACAACTGTTCAGTAGCTCACAATGTGCAGCACTTTACTCCCCCTTGATGTCTGCATGGCTGCACTCTTCAAAAGTTCAGTCAAGACTCCTCCTCACTGCAGCAATGTTGCTCAGCATAGCAACTGTCAATAACTCCCCCTTAATATCTGCATCACACTTGCAGCATATGGCAATAATAACTCTTAGTCTATTTTCTCCCCTTTTTTAGCCACAATTAGACAATCTTCACCTGGCAGTTGACTACACAATTTCAAAAACACTCCAACTGCCCACAACCCCTCTAGCAGATTTAGTCTTCATAAATGCAGATTCCCAATTTGCTTCTTAGCCTTTCAAATTGGTTTGCATCTAAGACTTTAGTGAATATGTCAGCCAGCTGGTTCTCTGTGGCTACATGTTCCAAGGTAACAATTTTTTCTTCAACCAGATCCCTTATGAAGTGATGCCTTATGTCTATGTGCTTTGTCCTACTATGCTGTATAGGACTTTTAGATGTATTAATTGCACTAAGATTATCGCAGTATAGTGTCATAACATCTTGTTCAACATTGTATTCACTCAACATCTGCTTCATCCATACCAGCTGAGAACAACTACTTCCTGCTGCTATATACTCCGCTTCAGCAGTTGATAGAGATACACAATTCTGCTTCTTGCTGAACCAGGAAATCAGATTGTTCCCTAGAAAGAAACACCCTCCTGAAGTGTTTTTTCTATCATCTGCACTTCCAGCCCAATCAGCATCATAGTATCCTTTTAAATCAGTCCCGGAATCATGGCTATATAGCATCCCATAGTCACTTGTGCCATTCACATATTTCAGAATCCTCTTTACTTGATTCAAGTGACTCACCTTAGGATCAGATTGATATCTAGCACACACTCCAATAGCAAAGGAAATATCAGGTCTGCTTGCTGTGAGATATAGTAAACTCCCAATCATACTTCTGTACAAGCTGTGATCCACACTTACTCCATTCTCATCCTTGGATAGCTTCAAATGGGTGGGAGCAGGTGTCCTTTTGTGATTGGCTTTATCCAGGCCAAATTTCTTTACTATGCTCTTAGCATATTTGCTTTGAGAAATAAAGATAGAATCCTCCATTTGTCTGACTTGTAATCCAAGGAAGTAGGTAAGTTCTCCAACCAAACTCATTTCAAATTCTGATTGCATTTGTTGGATAAACTGCTTTACCATAGCATCTGACATCCCCCTAAATACAATGTCATCCACATAAATTTGGGCTACCATTAATTTTCTGCCTTCTTCCTTGACAAACAAAGTTTTGTCAATGCCTCCTTTTCTATACCCATTTGCTACTAAGAATTCTGTCAACCTCTCATACCAGGCCCTTGGAGCTTGTTTTAACCCATACAGTGCTTTCCTCAGTTTGAACACATGATTGGGGAAGTTTGGATCAGTGAATCCTTTAGGTTGATCTACATAGACTTCTTCATTTAGATAGCCATTTAGAAAGGCACTCTTCACATCCATTTGGAACAGTTTGAATCTTAGGTTACAAGCCATACCCAAGAGTAGTCTGATGGATTCTAATCTTGCCACTGGAGCAAACGTCTCATCAAAGTCAACTCCCTCAACTTGAGTATAACCTTGTGCAACAAGTCTCGCTTTGTTTCTTGTAACCACTCCAAGCTCGTCTGACTTGTTTTTGTATATCCACTTTGTTCCAATAACATTCACCCCTTCTGGTCTTGGCACAAGATCCCAGACTTCATTTCTTCTGAACTACTCCAGTTCTTCTTGCATAGCATTTATCCAAAACTCATCTGTCAGAGCTTCCTTGACATTTTTTGGCTCAATTTTGGATACGAAGCACAAGCTAGCGATGATTTCTCTGGACCTAGTTCTTACTCCAGAATTTGGATCACCTATAATTAGCTCCTTAGGATGATCCTTCTGAATTCTGATAGAAGGATCCTTCTGAGGTTGCTCAGGCTCAGTATCAGCACCGCTTGGGGATGGATTTCTTTCTTCAACTTCAACAGCTGCCTCATCAGCTGATGTTCCAACATCTTCTATGACATCCTCAACTTCATGCTTATCTTCATCATCAATCACAACATTGATTGACTCCATCATTACTTTGGTCCTGGAGTTGAAGACTCGATAAGCTCTGCTATTGATGGAGTACCCTAAAAATATCCCTTCATCACTTTTGGAATCTAATTTTCTTCTCTGTTCTCTATCTGCCAGGATGTAACATCTACTACCAAACACATGGAAGTACTTGACATTAGGTTTTCTTCCCTTCCATAGTTCATATAGAGTGGATGAAGTGCCTCTTCTTAGGGTAACTCCGTTGTGAATGTAGCAGGCAGTGTTCATGGCTTCAGCCCAGAAGTGATAAGGTAGTTTCTTGGCATGAATCATTGCTCTAGCCGACTCTTGTATAGTTCTGTTCTTCCTCTCAACAACTCCATTTTGCTGAGGGGTGATAGGAGATGAAAACTCATGACTTATACCTTCAGACGAGCAAAATTCTTCAAACTTGCTATTCTCGAACTCTCTTCCATGATCACTTCTTATTCTGATGACCTTACTCTCCTTTTCTCTTTGGAGTTTTTGACAGAGCTCTTTAAAGACATCAAACACTTCAGATTTGTCTTTGATGAAATTCACCCAGGTGTATCTTGAGTAGTCATCCACAACTACATAAGCATATTTCTTTCCACCCAGACTTTCAACCTGCATAGGTCCCATCAAATCCATATGAAGGAGTTCCAATACCTTGGAGGTGGTGTCATGTTGAAGCTTCGGATGAGACATCTTTGTTTGCTTTCCTTTTTGACAGTCTCCACACACCTTTCCTTCCTCAATACCAAGTTTGGGAATCCCTCTGACTGCTTCTGAGGAGATAATTCTCTTCATTCCCTTTAGGTGAAGATGTCCCAACTTCTGATGCCAGATTTTGACATCATCTTCTTTATCAAGCACACACGTGGAGGAGTTTGAATTTTTCGGCACCCAAAGATAACAATTGTCCTTAGATCTGGCTCCCTTCATAATGACTTATCCTTTGTCATCTTTCACCATACATTCGGACTTTGTGAAGTCTACTTTGAATCCTTGATCACAAAGTTAACTAATGCTAATCAAATTAGCTGTTAGTCCTTTAACAAGAAGAACATTCTCCAACTTGGGAGTACTAGCAAAGTTGACTAAGGCACAGCATTGTTGTACCAGTTTTCCTGATGTTGAAACCTCTGATGAGACATGTTCTGCTTGAACCTGGCAGCTTGCATCCTCTGATGATATTGGGGAGACATATACTGACTCGCTCCCTGAGGCTGTGTCTTCCTCTGACGAGGACCATTCTTCTTCTCAGCATTCTGGGGCTGAACAACCTTCTTTGGGGTAGGACCCTGTTTCGTAGGTTGATGTTGAGACAAAGGTTGAGACATCTCCCTTTTTGTTCCTGAAGTGCTGGCCACATATCCTATGCCTGATTTATCTCCAGCAGCTTTCTCTAACTGAAGAATCTTATCAAGATCAGCAGTACCACTATTCATCATCCTAACAAATTTTTTCATCTGATCCAGTTGGGACTTAATTAGTACAACTTTGTTTTCCCGATCAGCTTTTTCGTTTTCAAGCTGAGCAATCTGGTGCTTATGATACTTGTTTTCTTGACACATCTCAACACTTTTCAAACACATCTCTTGATAAGTAGAAGCTAGCTCCTCATAAGTTATTTCTTCATCACTATCATCATCAGACACAATAGTTCCTGTTAAGGCTCTAGCATGTCTTGCTGACTCTCCATCACTTTCACTATCAGATTCAGACCAGGAAACTGACATGCCCTTCTTCTGCTTTTTCAAGAATGTGGGACATTCTTTCTTGACATGTCCATACCCTTCACATTCAAAGCACTGGACACCTCTATCCTGGGCAGTCTTCTCTTCATCTTTCTCTTTTGGCTTGTTGATGTCAGAAGAACTGTTCTTGACACTAGGCTTGTAGTTATTGTTCCATCTTTTTAACACTTTGTTGAACTGCCTTCCCAACATTGCAATGGCTTGTGACAAATCTTCCGGAGAATCTTTGAGTACCTTATCTTCTGCAGGAGTGGAGACCAAAGCAATACCCTTGGGCTTCTTCTCTAGTTCTTCTTCATTTAAACCAAGTTCAAAAGTCTGAAGAGATCCAATGAGCTCATCTACTCTCATCTTGCTGATGTCTTGAGCTTCTTCGATAGCAGTCACCTTCATCTTGTACCTCTTAGGAAGGGACCTAAGAATCTTCCTTACAAGCTTTTCTTCAGACATTTTCTCTCCAAGAGCACTAGATGCATTGGCCAGCTCAAGAACACTCATGTGGAAATCATGAATAGTCTCATCTTCCTTCATCTTCAGGCTTTCAAATTTTGATGTTAAAATCTGAAGTCTCGACATCTTAACTCTAGAGGTTCCTTCATATGTAGCCTGCAAGATATCCCATGCTTCCTTAGCAACTTCACAGGTATTGATTAACCTGAAGATATTCTTATCCACTCCATTGAAGATTGCATTCAAAGCTTTGGAATTTCCAAGGGCAAGCTCATCTTCCTCCTTGGTCCACTCTTCTTCAGGCTTTGGCTTAGAGGTGCCTTCTTTATCTTTGCCAGCATCATCCTTCTCACACATGACAGGAGCTTTCCATTCTTTAATAACAGCCTTCCAAGCCCTACTGTCCAAGGATTTTAAGAAGGTGGTCATCCTTGGCTTCCAATAGTCATAATTGGATCCATCCAAAATAGGGGGTCTGTTGACGAATCCTCCAACTTCTTTGTCCATCTTTACATCAGAAAGTAACTTCCCTAGATCTCACCCAGAGACAGACAGGATGCCTGCTCTGATACCAATTGAAATTCTGGTATCAGACGTGTGATGTTAAGGTGTGATGTCACAACAACACACTCAGCACAATGAACAGCAATAACAGTAAAATAACACCAAGAATTGTTGACCCAGTTCGGTTACAACCAACCTACTCTGGGGGCTACCAAGCCAGGGATGGAATTCACTACTTGTAGATATAATTTACAGACTCAACAACCCGTTGACAATCTCCTAAACTTATACTCTACTAATGACATCCTACCTAAGAAACCACTTAGGTATGAGAACACCACTCAATCCCTTACAAACACTCAAAGAGACCACTTTGAGTACCCTTGATCTTACTTCACAGCTTCAATCAAGCAACCACTCTCTATTGCTTCACAGCTTCTAGAGAGGACATAAACTTAACACCTATTCAAACCCTAGAATAGTGTAAATACAACTCGTACAAAATACTCAAGACACTCAGCCTATGCTCTTGATCTTCTCTCTGTATTTCTGTACCTTGTTCCTTTGGTCTTGTGCGCTTTATATAGCTCCTTGAATTGGTCTTGGACTTGCTACAATATTTGATCAGATTTGTTAATTAAAACTGAATCTTCAAAACAGATTTTATCCCCAAAATCTTTTTAAATCTTCAACCTTTTAATTCTCCAACAGACCTGCAATCAAATCTCCCATGTAACAGAAAATATCTATCCCAAGATATTCTCATCCAATGAGTCAACCACTCTCCACAATTCCAGCTAACACGCAACCCTAACAACATCTGCACCTGATGTTATTAATTCTGCAGATCTGATGTTACAACATCACCTGTGTGACATCAGACATCCAACTTCAGCAATTAACTACTTAACACAGCCCAGTGTTAAGACTTCAATGTTGCAACATCAGCACCTTGACATCAACATTGAACATGCTTTGTTTTACCAAAATTCCAGCCAATCCAGGAACTAACAGCTTTTATAGCAGATAACACACTGGTGATAATTATGAGGTGGCACATGGCCATATCCACTCTGTCTACAATGCATCTTGACCAAATTGGTCCTTAACAAGAGTACATCATGAATTTGATAGACGTTGTTAGACTCTCCCTCTATCAGGTTGACTGCAGCTTTCTCATGTTGAGGCAGCGGGTTCGTGAGAACATTGGGATTCGTATCTTTAAAAGATAAGAGCCCGCTTCTAACAAGCTTTTGCACGTCATATTTGAAATTGAGACAGTTCTCTATGTTATGCCCTGGACCTCCTTGATGATAAGGGCAAGTCTGATCCACTTTGAACCAAAAAGGCGGATTTTCCGGTACTGTAAGAAGAGCCTTAGTCTGGACGTGCCCTTTGACCAGTAATAACGGAAATAGTTCCGCGTACGATACGGGTATAAGATCAAATCCTGGTGGTCGCGTTGTACGGTTGTTATTGTATGGAGGACGAGCCTGCTTAAGAGGCTGTTGTGTCCTTTGTTGAAACTGTTGTTGCACAACCTGAGGTTGATACGTAGAAACAGGCGCAGGGTTGATAGCAGGAGTTACAGCTGCTACTGGTTGGTACCGTCGCCTTTGCTTTCTGAGAGAGATATTCCCAATATCCTGCTCTTTTTTCTTAGGGAGAGCACTACCGTATCGTTTTGCACTACTTGATGATCCAATGTCTTTAACTAGACCTCCTTCTCGGACGGCTTCCTCAAGACGAACTCCCATGCCTACCATCTCGGTGAAGTCACTAGGCGCACTGGCAACCATTCTGTCGTAGTAAAATGAGCTCAAAGTCTTTAAGAAGATCTTTGTCATCTCTTTTTCCTCAAGAGGTGGAGAGATCTGAGCGGAAATTTCACGCCATCTCTGAGCGTACTCCTTAAAGGTTTCCTTGTCCTTTTGTGACATTGATCTGAGTTGATCTCTGTCGAGTGCCATGTCCAAATTATATTTGTACTGTTGGACGAAGGCAATGCCGAGATCTCTGAAAGTGCTAATCGTAGCACGGTTTAAACCCATGTACCATTTTAATGCGGCACCGGTTAAACTATCTTGGAAGTAGTGAATCAGTAGGTCCTGATTCTCTGTCTGAGCTGACATTCGCCGAGCGTACATCACCAAGTGACTCTGAGGGCAAGAGTTACCCTTGTACTTTTCAAAGTTGGGCACTTGGAATTTGTGCGGAACTTTCACATTGGGGACCAAGCAGAGGTCTGCGGCGTCCTTTCCAAATATATCCTGACCGCGAATAGCTTGCAATTCCTTTTGCATTTCCAGGAACTGTTCTTGGAACTCGTTCATTCTTTCGAACATGCTTTCGTTTCCACCAGAAGGTATCTGCGAAATCTATCCTTCCGGGATAGTGTGCACCACAGGGGGTGGTACCGTTACTATGGTAGTGAATCTTGGCATTTCCCGAAGTTTGTAACCTTCAGGAGTTGCTGTCATGCCCCTAGCATCTTCGCTTTCCCAAAGTTTGTAACCTTCAGGCCCAGCGGCTTCTGATATGATTCCCTGATCATCAGTGATCGGCAGAACATATCCTTCTGGGATATAGTTAACAGGCATGCCCCAGGGACGATCTTTCGGCATTTGATACCTAGGATCATACTTCTCCACTATGGGCATTGAGGTGATCTCTGAGATCACGGTTCTTTGTAGCTGAGCTTCTGCCATGGCTTGCATGTCGTTACGAAGCTTTCTCATATCCTCTCTTAGAGCATCGATCTCTTCTTTCAACTCTCTGTTCTCCTCCTCAAGATCATTCATCTTTTTCTGACGATTGGCCCGAGTATTGTACGAATGAGACAATTTTCGACTCTAGAACTGAGACACAAACGTGAGATTCGTAGGTAAGAAGAATATGTGACGGGAGAATGATGAATGCAATGATTATATTAATTGTTTTTTGGTTTAATCAAAATAAACTTCGACAATTAGATTGCAAATATCAAACAGTGGGGAAACCCCCGTTTTATTGAATTAAAAGAATTGCGGAAACGGAAATACAGTAGATTACAAGGTACAGAAACAGAAACCTAAGCTAATGGGCCCAGAGTCCTCTCTGAGGAGAACTCGGGTGCTGATTCTGGTACTTTCCTTTTCTTTGACCGGGGCTCTTGAGTCGTTGTCGGGTTGTCATTCCTTTGCCAAGTGAAAGGAGCGAGCAAATTCCTTTGGTCATCCTGATTATCCACAGCATGTTGCTCTAAAATCTCGATCAAAGCATCCTTTTCTTTCAGTAGCTGCTGTATTTTGGTACACTCCACGTTGAGAATGCGGTGCTTGTTCTTCCAAGACCTCCTCTCCTGTTGAACTTTGTTGAGAGTAATCTGAAGCTTTTTAGTTTCCGTCATGAAGTACATGACAGATTCCCTTGGCGGAAGAACTTCGTGACGAGGATACGGCATCTTTAGCTTGAGAGCTCTAGTTTGTACCCAGTGGAGATAAGGCTCCACCGAGACACAGTCCGGTTTTCCTAGAGACTCCCGTCCTTTCTTATGAACATGTTTCCAAGCGTGCACTATTTCCATTTTTAGTGCTCTGTCATTTTCTCCTTCCTTGAAGAAAAGACCTTCCAGATGAGCATTACGCGGGACATGCCTCATTGGGTATCCAAATTGATGACGAACCAATACCGGATGGTAGTTGATTCCTCCCTTAGCTCCTATAAGGGGTACGTTGGGGAAGTTTCCACAATGATCAATTATCCTGATCCTGTCATAAATCCTATTGCACCAATCTATGTCAGAGTTGGTGAGAGACATGATTTTCTGCGACTAGCGTAAGGCACTCTTATGATCCCAAAAAGCAGCAGACTTAGGCAAATGGGAGATAAACCATTTATATAGCAGGGGTACACATCACGTGATCATTCCTCTGCTGTACAAATTTCCTAAGTGTACAGAATGATACGCGTCTGCGAGCAAAGTCGGTACAGGGTTTCCAATGAGAAAAACCTTAACGGCGTTGATATCGACGAAGTTATCAATGTTGGGAAACAGAAATAACCCGTAGGTGAGTAAAACAAAGATTCTTTCAAAATCAGTCATGTTCCCTATACTAGCAAAGTACAGAGCTTTCTTTGTTAAGAACTGGGCTGGTAAACCTTGGATGCCACCCTTAGTGGTCATGTGAGTCCTGACTTCTGACTCGTCCAAATAAATTGCTCTTGCAATGATATGATCCTTTGGAATTTCTTCCAGTCCAGAAAATGGAGCTTGATCAGTAATGTGTAGATCAGTCAGGTGAGAGTACTCCTCCAGCGTTGGTGCTAGCTGGTAATCCGGGAATGTGAAATAGTGATAGACCGGATCGTAAAACTGAACGAGTGCATCCATGATTCCTTCAATCACATGGATTCTTAACAGAGGTAGCAGACCTCCGTACTTGGCTCTGAAAGCCTCAGGGTTAGTGATCATCCTTGCTAACCTTCTCAAATCCTCAAGTTTTGGAATTTTGAAGGTGTACTTATTAGTTCTCCTTCTACCGAAATCCATGAGCGCAATCTTTTTCTCTGACATTTGCAATCATTGTCTCAGTTTAATTTGAAAAAGAGAGACTAGAAGAGAAAATTTTTCTTTGTTTTAATGTTTTTTAGATGAATGCATGAATGCAGCACACAAAAACATAGAAAAAACATGGGGTCAAAGGGTCGTTGTCATGAAGTCAAGGCTCTACCCATCCCCCAAAGGTTTATACTAGTGATTTTTGTACCTGTCTCTCAAAATCATCAGTTCTTGTCGAGAAAACACCAGCGGGCCGGAAACCGTGCTAGGTGATGTTTTTTCGAAGAACCTTCAGAAGAGGGTGGTATCGCGTGACAACCATTTCCGATAGTTTCCGCACCACTAAAAGATGTTTTTCCTAGGTGTATACTCAATCTTTCCACATGCGGCATCACACGCATTCCCATTAGCAGAAAAATAAACACATATATCAATTAGGAAAAGCAGTATATATATTTGTCTTAATGTCCTAGACTTTTAAGAGTTATGAGTCCTATGTTCCTGACAGAAAATGGCTCCCCGGCGGAGTCGCCATTCTGTGGTTCCTTCCCAACTTAAAGGTTTTGACCTAAGATCCTAGTGAAGTCAACAAAAAGTCATATTCCCATTGAAATTCCCAGTGAAGTCACCATGACTTGTCCAAGGTAATTGTAAGAAAGAACGTGAACTGTCCCACGGTGGGCGCCACTTTTCTGTGGTGGCCACCGCCATGAAAATTACTGTAGAGAGTGTTTTTGTATCTCGCACGAAGCCCGAGATGGAGGCTAAAGATGGTGACTCACCAAGAGAATCTTTTATACTCAACAAGAGAGTTATTTTGTATCTCGTACGAAGCTCGAGATGGAGGCTAAAAGGGAGATTGGCTCAACAAGAGAGCCTTTTATACTCAACAAGAGAGTGTTTTGGTATCTCATACGAAGCCCGAGATGGAGGCTAAAAGTTTTGACTCAACAAGAGAGTCTTTGTATCTCGTACGAAGCCCGAGATGGAGGCTACAAGGTTTGACTCAACAAGAGAGTCTTTGTATCTCGTACGAAGCCCAAGATGGAGGCTAAAAGGGTATTGTTTCAGTTGAGTGACAGGTCCAGTATGTTGGTTCAACGAGAAAATCAGTTCTTATATGAGTAACACTGTACTCATGGATTTGATCTGAGAATCGGGATTGTTTCCTGTTCTTTAAGGAAACGGGGAATCCAAAGGGTATTTGAGACTGTCCAAGTCTGCGGGTGTTTCCTTACTTGAGAATGTCTTTGAGACTCAAGGAAATTAGACTGTCTAAGTCTAGAGTTTTATCTTTTGCACTATGCTTACAGAAACAGTTGTAGTACGTTCACGGTAGAAAGATCTAGACTCTTTGAAATACTGTTCTATTAAGATGACTAATTTCTGTTCCTATACCTCTAGGAGTTCGTCGGGACAATTTGTACGAAGCCCAAGAGGAGGCTGGAAACTTTTTAAAAAGCCGAGGGACAATTTGTACGAAGCCCAAGAGGGGGCTATCATTCCCGGAGGAAGAAATCATTTATACGAAGCCTAAGAGGAGGCTGTGAATACTTCTAAGAAGCTGACGGGTCCTTGTACAACGCCCAAGAGGAGGCGGGGATGCTTTTAAGAAGCATGTGGGTCCCCAAACCCCGAGAAGTTCAAGACATGCTATTCACAATGAATAGATCAAGCCAGGAAAGTTCGAGAATTTGGAAGAAACTCAAGGGATGCAATTCACGGAGAAGAGATCATCTATGGGGAGTAGAGTTTCTTGACAATTCCTAAGGAGGACAGCCGAAGAGAAAACTGTATCTGGTGCTCTTATGGGGGATCTAGTATTGTCTATTTCTAAGAATGATCGAAACGGTTTTACCTAGTGCTAGACGTAGTTGCCGGGGAAACTCTAAATATCTATACTATTATTACACAGTCGATATGAGTTTATGAAAGAAGACTTACAGCGAAACAGCCCCACATTACAGTTATATATATATATATGAAAGCGGTAAATGAAAGCATATAAACACTTACTCGGTTGTAGAGCTTCCATGCTATTTTGTTAGTTGTTCAAAAAAGAAAAATTGAAAACAACAGTATATTTAAAATCAAAGAAGAAAGTGCTTTGAAAAGAAAGATTGGGGCTTACAGCTCAAGGAGAGGCCCAAGGTTTTAGTAGTGATTGCACTGTGATATGAGTTTGTACAGTGGGACTTATACAAGTGACTAAGCCCCGAAAAAGTTTTCTGTACAAGGGTAATGGGTCTTACACTCTCTCAAGAGGCCCAAAAAAATGATTTAGAGAAAAGAAGCGGGTCTTACTACTCGAGGGTAGGCCCATATGATTTTGTTTAAAAAATGGCGATCGCGCCGAGGTTTTAGAATGTACAGAGGGACTTATACAATAAGTGAGGCCCCAAAATGGGTTATGTAAAAAAAGGGGTTGGGACTTACACTCTATTAGAGGCCTAAGTGAGTTTTAAGAAAAGAAATGGGTCTTACTACTCGAGGGTAGGCCCAATGGTCAATTTTGAAAAGGGCGACGATCGCGCCGATGTTTTGGAAACACCGTGGGACTTATACAAGTGATTGAGGCCCAAAATTTTGGTATTTACAAAGGAATTGGGTCTTACACTCTATTAGAGGCCCAAAGGTTTTAAAAATGAAAAGAAATGGGACTTATAGCTCAAGGAGAAGCCCAATGGTCTTTTTTGTTAAAAGGCGACGATCGCACCGAACTTGGTAAATGTACAGAGGGACTTATACAATATCTGAGGCCCAAAATATTTTATTTACAAAAGGGGTGGGACTTACACTCTATTAAAGGTCCAAAGTGTATTTTAGGAAAATAAATAGGGCTTACAACACGAGGGGAGGCCCGGATGATTTTCAGCTTGAAAATGGCGATTGCGCCGAGATTTTTAACGCATCGGGACTTATACAATAACTGAGGCCCAAAATATTTTTGTACAAAAAGGGTTGGGTCTTACACTCTATTAGAGGCCCAAGGTTTTTTGAAAAAAGATTTGTTAGGGTGAAAATCAAAGAAACCCCAATTTCATTTTTTAAAGGCATTTTTCAAAGAAAAATCAAGTAAAAAATGATAAAAATATCAAATAAAATTATTAATCATGTTATAAACAATGATTAAGGTTTATGAAAAAGTATTTTATCCACATGAATATTTAAAATCATTTTGGTTTTAAAAATCAAGAAAAAGAAATCATTTTAAAAGCATTTAAAACAATTTAAAACAATATTTTTAAATATATTAAAAATAATCTAAAAATAATATTTTTTTGTGGATTAAAATATTATGGGGTATGAATTGGAAAATGATGATTTTTGTTATGTAAAAGAATTGGTTGAGTTTTGAAAATAAAATAAGAAAAAGAGGAAAGATGTCACAACATCATCTTCGACATCTCTTATGGGGCAAAAAACCAGTACTGAAACTTTAGTTTTTAACACCTTTTTTTATCAAATTTCAAACACTCATAACTCTCTCAATTTTTAACGGAATTAAAATCCGGAAGTACCTATCTTGACCAATTTTCTGCAAGGAATCCAATGGTACTACACATACACACTGAAACTCGACGTATAAAACACGCGAATCGAAAAACCAGAACTGCTATGTTAATTTAAAACATCGTTTCTCGTCAAATTTCCAACACGCGTAACTCTCTCGATTTTTATCGGAATTAAGATCCGGAAGAGCCTATCTTGACCGATCTTTCGAAAGAAATCTAATGGTATTACTCATGCACACTGAAAATTAATGTACAGAACACACAAATTAAAAAACCAGAACTGGACCGCTAATTCGACGTCGTTTCGCGTCAAATTTCCAACACGCGTAACTTTCTCGATTTTTAACGGAATTAAGATCCGGAAGAGCCTATCTTGACCGATTTTTGCAAGGAAAACAATGGTATTACTCATGTACACTGAAACTTAATGTACAGAACACACAAATTAAAAAACCAGAACTGAACCGTTAATTCGACGTCGTTTCGCGTCAAATTTCCAACACGCGGAACTCTCTCGATTTTTAACGGAATTAAGATCCGAAAGAGCCTATCTTGACCGATTTTTCGCAAGGAATCCAATGGTACTATACATACACACTGAAACTCAACGTACAAAACACACGACGCAAAAAACCAGAACTGCTATGTGTTTTTCGACGTCGTTTCGCGCCAAACTTCCAACGCGCGTAACTCTCTCAATTTTTATCGAAATCAAAATCCGTAAAAACATATCTTGACCGATTTTTCACAAGGAATCTAATGGAATTACTCATGCACACTGAAACTTAACGTACAGAATGCACAACGCAAAAAACAAGAACTGGACTGTGATTTTAAAACAACATAAACTCCACATATAAACATGTTAAAGTGAAAACAGTGGGAGGATCATAACATACACATTAAGGAATACATTTTTACTTCAAGAATTGTTCAATATGATGCATGTATGTGGACAACAAAGGAAAGCATGATTCAAAGAATTCAAGTTGTGAATTTTACCTCTTTTTTGGAGATTTTGTGCAACCTACCAAGTGCTTTGTTCCAGAAATGATTTAATGCGTTGGACACCCTCAAATGACCTCTTAGAAGCTTTTAGGATGGTTAGAATCAGCTGGAAACCTCTGGAGCAAGTTTGAGTACTTTCTTGCAAAATGGGCAAAAGTGGCCAAAATGTCAACTCTCTCAAATGGTGTTCCAGATGTGTGGCACCATTTGGGACAGTTCAAGGATGATATTTGGAGTGTGTTTGAGGTTTTATCTGGTTTGGAAAGTGACTGAATCAAGACATGGCTTGAAAAATGCAAAAAAAGTCCAATTTTGAGGTTTTGAGAGGTGAATTTGTGATGTTGGTGTTATAGGTCACTTGTGAGAGTTTGGGTCACCTACATATGATGTTTATGAGGTGTTAGGATCATGAGTTGTGATGGAAATGCTCTCTAACTCAAAAACTCATAATTTCCTTACTAAAGAAGGCATTTTGGAGTGAAAGAGAGAATTTGAGGAAAGCATCTGTTTGATGGCTTTGGTGTACTCAAACTGAGCACAAATGAGCTCTATTTATAGTAGAGCAAGTTTGTTTTGCAAGCAATAGTGAATGGTGGATGCAGCAGAGATTTGGCAAATGTTGGTCAATGAAAATCCAAGTCTCCTCTAGCCATTGACTAGAGGTTAGAGCACAGGCCTTTGGTTCCCTAGTTGTTGGATGAATCTTGACTGAATTCAGTTGGAGGAAGCTCAGTTCATGCCACCTCTAAGCATCCATTAAATGCTCTAAACCAAAATTGGAGTCTTGTCCCTCTTTTAGGGATTTCTAGGTTTTGGCATGCTAGTTAGGTTCCTTGGACTTGGGAGGCTCATGGATCAGATCATCTCCCTTAGATTTGATCCTTAGATGTGTCCAAAATGATGACAAGGCTTAAAAATTCGTGTGGCACAAGAAATGTGCAAATCTGCCCTGAAAAATTCAGCTGCAGCAAGCCTTTTTGTAAAATCCATAACTCCCTGCTCGAGTATGCTACATGGACGTTCTAGGACTTTCTAGAAAGCTGAGATGACGTACTTCAACTTTGATGTTTGGCCCTAGACCTGGTTCAGCTTGGATCATGGAGAAAAACAGCCTTGAAGTTGGGACTTCATGCTGAAATTACAAGGCAGATTTTGGCTAAGTGCTGAAAAATGTCAATTTTAGGTTTTTAGCCATTTTGATCTAACCATAAATCAAAATCCATGATGAATTGAGATGAGGTGTAGTTGACACTTTTGTAGAGGGCCATGAGGGCTACAAATCAAGCTTTGGATGGGGAAAAATGGCTTTGTGGTTTAGGAGTTATGATCCTCAAAAGTTGGTACCCTTGGCACTTTATTTCATAACTTAGAAAATTTTCTAAGTTTTTATGGTTCCCCTTTTTCAAGTTATCCCACTTTTCTTGATTTTTCTTGATGAATGATGATTCCAATCACACATTAACATCATTTTAGGGTTAAAAAACCATTTTTATGAAAAATCTCAAAAAGTCAAAGTTTGACTTTTGTGCACAGTTGACTTTTTATCAGATGAATTCCAAACTGTGCGATCCTTTGTGAAATCAAGTCCTTGACCTAAATAAAACTTGATGGACATGTTCCATAGGTGTTATAGGGTGTATTGAATCGTGTCCCAAGGTTTGGGAGCATGCCAGGGTCAAAAGTCAAAGGTACAGTTGACTTTTCCCGCGAAACCCTAATTGTGGTTCAGATGAAATTAAAACTTGTTGCTCAAGCTTCTTGGATCAATCCATTGTTGAAAATGGATCAATGTGGTGTGTTAGGGATCCTCAAATCCTCTCTTGAGGCCTTGGCTCGTGTTTTGTCCCAAAAGTTAACTTAGGGGTGAATTAGGTCAAGAAACCCTAATTCCGGATTTCTGGTAAATGCATCCCCTGAGGCTAAATTGACTTGATGATGGGGTTTATGATGTTCCATGGAGCGTATTAGGATATGCTTTGAAGCATTGTCTCATGCCTAGAGGAAAATTTGCATCTGGAGGCCCTAGTCGACTAAACCCTAATTTGGTGACACTGGCGATCCTGAGGCTTGATCCACCTAGAAGGGAGCAGCCTTTTGCTTAATCCTTGAAGTGGGAGTCCTCTTGATCCATTGTTGATATTTGAGAGGCTAGACAAGTTGAAGATCATGTCATTTCTTAATTGATCCTTTGTCTAAGAGCTCTGAGAGGGTTTGAAACCCTAGTTTGATTGTAGTGAAAGTTCAACAATTCTTTGAGGAGATTGATGAGGCACAAAGGTACATCCATATTGTGATGATGATTTACACAATGATGGGAAATCTTAGTGGTCAAAATTTGGGGTTTGACAGATGCCAAGAAGCGGGTCTTACTACTCGAGCTTCTTACTCACCTACTTGAGCTCATTTTACAACGACAGAATGGTTGCCAGTGTGCCCAGCGACTTCACCGAGATGGTGGGTATGGGGGTTCGTCTTGAGGAAGCCGTCCGGGAAGGACGTTTAGTTAAAGATGCTGGATCATCAAGTAGTACAAGACGATATGGTAGTGCTCTCCCTAAGAAAAAAGAGTAGGATATTGGGAATATCTCTCTCGGAAAGCAAAGGCGACGTTATCAACCAGTAGCGGCTGTAACTCCTACTATCAACCCTGCGCATGTTTCTACGTATCAACCTCAGGTTGCGCAACAACTGTTTCAACAAAGGACACAACAGCCTCTTCAGAAGGCTCGTCCTCCACACAATAACAACCGTACAACGTGGCCACCAGGATTTGATCCTATACCCGTATCGTACGCGGAACTATTTCCATTATTACTGGTCAAAGGGCACGTCTAGACTAAGGCTCCTCTTACAGTACCAGAAAATCCGCCTTTTTGGTTCAAAGCGGATCAGACTTGCCTTTATCATCAAGGAGGTCCAGGGCATAACATAGAGAACTGTCTCAATTTCAAATCTGACGTGCAAAAGCTTGTTAGGAGCGGGCTCTTATCTTTCAAAGATACGAATCCCAATGTTCTCACGAACCCACTGCCTCAACACGAGAAAGCTGCAGTCAACCTAATAGAGGGAGAGTCAAACAACGTCTATCAAATTCATGACGTACTCTTGTTAAGGACCAATCTGGTCAAGATGCATTATAGACAGAGTGGATATGGTCATGTGCCACCTCATAATTATCACCAGTGTGATATCTGTTCTAAAAGCAATCGAGGATGTTCTGTGGTGCAATTATCTCTACAGGAACAGATGGATCTCGGATGGATCCAAGAGCACCAAGCTTGTGGAATTAACATGGTTTATACGAATTCCAACGTCATTCAAAACCACGACGTCCGTGCAATGAATGTCAACCTGGTGGCAATGCACTCAAGTCAAAGCCGGTATCATAATCTGCCGCGGTACGATTACAGTTCTTGTCTGACTTGCTCGGTAAACAAACAGGGATGCCCTTTTGTACAAGAGGCCCTCCAGCGTCAGATGGATCTTGGATGGATCCAGGACTACCATGATAGGAATCCCTATCAGATCAACATGATTCAAATCTTCAATATTCGCTTGATGAATACCAGCCTGGTGGAGTTACACGCAGAACAGGTCCGTCTCGGATTCCTGGTATCACATGATTATCAGAGCTGTAAAGCGGGTTGCGAAAACGATCAAGGTTGTGCCCTTGTCCAGGAAACACTTCAGCACTTGTTGAACCACTGGTGGCTTCCAATCTATATGGATGAAGACACCCAGCAAATTAGTATCACTAACGGGAATCCTACTAGATATCAAAGTCAGGATGTCCGGTCGGTGGAAACTGACCTAGTAAGGCTACACTGTATTCAGAGCAGACGCGGCCAGGTGCCACTACACAACTATGAGCAGTGTGGAGTTTATTCAGTGAACAATCAAGGATGCTACCTCGTGCGGGCAGCCCTTCAAAGTCAGTCGGACCACAAAGAGATTCAACCATGCTCAAGTTCTGGATCAGTCAACTATCTCGCTGATCAAATCGAGGACATTGTCGTAATCTCCGATCATCAGAGGGCTAGGGATATTTATGCCATCATCCCTCTACTTGACGAATCGAGAGTTCCCAACCAGGAACGGGTCGAAATTACTTATGATGGTCAGAAAAATCAGAAGGCTCCCATAGTCATCTATCTTCCAGGACCACTACCCTATGAATCAACTAAGGTCATCCCTTACAAATACGGTGCAACAATAGTCGAGAATGGAAAGGAAATTCCGTTACCCTCCGTCGTGAATATTGCAGACATCAGTCGAGTAACACGGAGCGGTCGAATCTTCAACAGAGGAGTTGGAGAACTCAGCAAAGAAAAGGAACCTCAGACAGAAGTTCACAATCCACTAGTCGGTCAATCCAGTGATCCCGACCTTTCAAAGAACAACGATGAGATGCTGAAGCTCATCCAAAGGAGTGAATACAACATTGTTGATCAACTGTTACAAACTCCTTCAAAGATCTCGGTGCTATCACTTTTACTCAATTCAGAAGCGTACAGGGAGGCTCTACAGAAAGTCTTGGAGCAAGCCTTTGTGGAACAGGATGTAACAATTAGACAGTTCGATAGCATTGTCTCTAACATCACTTCCTGCAATAACTTGGGATTTAGTGATGAGGAATTACCTGAAGAGGGTCGTCGTCATAACATGGCGCTCAATATTACAGTCAACTGCCAGGACGATGCTTTAGCCAGCGTACTGGTAGACATAGGGTCAGCCCTGAATGTTATGCTGAAGTCCACTTTGATGCAGTTATCATTCAAAGGCCCTTCGATGAGAACTAGCAAGGTCGTCGTCAAAGCATTTGACGGATCCAGAAAAACGGTTATCGGTGAAGTCAATCTTCCCATAACTATTGGTCCTCACACTTTTCAAGTCACTTTCCAGGTCATGGACATCCGAGCAACATACAGTTGTTTATTAGGAAGACCTTGGATACATCAGGCTAGGGCGGTCACTTCAACCCTCCACCAAAAGTTAAAGTTCGTCCAGAACAACCAGCTCGTCGCGTTCTGTGGAGAACAGGCCTTGCTCGTCAGCAATTTATCGTCATCCACTTATGTGGAACCAGAAGGGATAATCGAATCCCAGTTCCAAGCGCTTTCGCTACACAAGGACGATCAATCTGAGGGGGGAACTTCCATTTCCTCGTACAAAGATGCTATCAAAACGGTTGAGAGTACCAATACAACAAGATGGGGGCAGCTTGTCATTCCTACTGACAATAAGAAAAAGAAAGGTCTTGGCTTTTCCTCAACCTGTACTCAGACGGCTGCGAACAATAAAAGTTTTCATCCCATTCAGAACTTCTTCCACAGTGGAGGCTTCCTTTAACCAGTGACTCAAGAAGTGCATACCATCAATAAAGATGATTCCTCCGATACGGAGGAAGAATGGAAGTCTTATCTCAATGAAGACGGTTATACGTCTCAGGGCGAAACGCAGACTCCCTTTTGCTTTCCTGCACAGAGTCCGAGATTTATACCTAGGTCAGACGTCGAAATGATATATGGAGATTGTGATCCGGAAGGATGTCGTGCTCCACCAAACTCATTAGAGGAGGACACTCTAATGAAAGACAACTTTGACCACGACTAGTATGGCCCGATGGATGGCCTGCCTATCTGGCAGCCGTGCCCAGGAGACTTGGGCAAGAAAATCAGCCGAACAATGAAAATCAGCTGAGCATCATTGAACAGAATACCTGCGTCCCCACCATGTCATGGGATCAACACCCAGGTTATCCTGAAAATACCCAGCACGACGATGAATTTGCAACGTTTGCAGGACTATATTTCATCAACTATGCTTTCCCCGAGGTCAACGTCATCGAGAGGGATGACTCCTCCAGTTCCAAAGAAGTATGGGACACCTTGGGACAACCAAGTGAAAAATACAACTATATGGTCAAGTACACTGCTCCCGAAAGCTCTCGCATCAGGCTCGAAGACATCCAGCCAACTGGATGGGGAGATTTACCTGAGAGCACAAATGTTATGCAAAATACAACAGAGGAATCCTCCTATTACAATTCTGCCTGGGAGACAGATTCCAATGATCCTGCTCCACCAGAAATCAGCGTTATTTCTGAAGACAACTCGAGGAAGGTACGAGCCTTTGTGATTCACCGAGGAGTTCGCCGCCAGTGCGTTGCTGTCGATGTTCCAAAGATCATTCATCAGTCAAAGTAATTGCCATCTTTAACCTTTCACCCTGCCCAGGTGAAACGGATGTTTGATAGGGCTCGCTTTCTGTAAATTTTCCCTCTTCGCTTTGCCCAAAGAGACAGAGTTTTGTTTTATAGGGCTGTAGTTTCAAGAATCGACTTTTTCTTTAATAAAATAACGTCGTTCTTTAATTTCCGCATTTATTGCTGTTTTCTCTTTTTGCTTTTCTCAGAAAATGGTAATCCTAAAAAACAACTCAATAATAAAAACAAGCAGTAAAAAAAATACACTGCACACACTTGCATTTTCAATCACTTCTAAACACAAATTATCACGTCATGCAGATTGCTTGTTTTAAACCCCGTTGAGACATACGATCCGATGCCTTCTCCCGACTTTGAGTTCCCGGTATTTGGGGCTGAAGAAGAAGTTAACGACGAAATTCCAGGAGGGATCTCCCGATTACTCAGACAGGAGGAAAGGTCCATTGAACCTCACAAAGAGCCATTGGAAACAGTAAACTTGGGTTCGGAAAAAGAGAGAAAAGAAATCAGGATTAGGGCACTGCTTAGTCCAACTGCCAGAGAGGGTTTGATAAAGCTTCTCAAAGAATTCCCCGATGTATTCGCTTGGTCCTATCAGGATATGCCAGGGTTGGATACCAGCATCGTGGAATATCACTTACCGTTGAAATTGGAATGTCCGCCAGTAAAGAAGAGGTTGAGACGGACTCACCCGGACATGGCTATCAAAATCAAAGAGGAGGTACAGAAACAGATTGACGCAGGTTTCCTTGCTACATCTGAATATCCTCAATGGTTAGCCAACATCGTACCTGTTCCGAAAAAGGACGGAAAGGTCAAAATGTGTGTCGACTACAGAGACCTGAACAAGGCTAGTCCAAAGGACGACTTTCCTTTACCACACATTGACATGCTGGTAGACAGTACAGCAAAGTTCAAAGTTTTCTCCTTCATGGATGGATTCTCGGGCTATAATCAAATCAAAATGGGGCCGAAAGACATGGAGAAAACTTCATTTATCACCCCATGGGGTACCTTTTGTTACAAGGTAATGTCGTTCGGTTTGAAGAACGTCGGGGCAACCTATCAAAGGGCCATGACTACTCTTTTTCATGACATGATACACAAAGAAATCGAGGTATATGTCGATGATATGATTGCAAAATCTAAGACGGAAGAGGAGCATGTGACCCATCTGTCAAAGCTATTCGAGCGGTTAAGAAAGTACAAACTCTGCTTGAATCCCAACAAATGCACCTTCGGTGTCCATTCAGGGAAACTCTTAGGGTTCATCGTCATCCAGAAAGGAATTGAAGTTGATCCTGACAAGGTCAAGGCCATTCAAGAAATACCTTCTCCAAAAACTGAAAAATAAGTCAGAGGATTCTTGGGACGTTTGAACTACATCTCCAGATTTATATTCCTTATGACTGCGACATGCGCGCCAATTTTCAAATTACTCAAAAAGAATCAGGATTGTGTTTGGTCAAATGACTGCCCAACTGCCTTCGACAGTATCAAGGAATACCTGTTGAATCCGCCGATTCTATCACCTCCAGTGGAAGGAAGACCACTGATCATCTACCTCACAGTCCTAGAGGACTCAATGGGATGTGTACTTGGCCAACAAGACGAAACCAAACAGAAAGAGACTGCCATTTACTATCTGAGCAAGAAGTTCACCGACTGCGAGACTCGGTACACGATGCTTAAGAAAACTTGTTGCGCTTTGGCTTGGGAAGCTAAACGTCTTCGCCAATACATGATTCGTCACACTACTTGGTTAATCTCTGAAATGGATCCAATCAAGTACGTCTTCGAAAAACCTGCTCTCACAGGAAGGATTGCCCGTTTGCAGATGTTGTTATCAAAGTACAACATCGAGTACCACGCTCAGAAAGCCGTTAAAGGAAGTATTTTAGCCGATCATTTGGCTCATCAACCGATTGACGATCAAGAATCAATTGGATTTTACTTCCCAGACGAAGATGTCATGTATCTAAAAATGAAAGACTGCGATGAACCGCTACCCAGTGAAGGGCCAGAACCAGGTTCCCAGTGGGGACTAATCTTTGAAAGAGCTGTCAATCATTACGAAAACGGAATTGGGGCAATCATCATAACACCTCAGGGTACCCACATTCCTTTCACTGCCAGACTTACGTTCAAGTGTACAAACAACGAGGCCGAAAACAAAGCTTGTATTATGGGTCTCAAAGAAGCGATCGACTTAAGGATCAAGAACTTGGATGTATATGGTGACTCAGCTCTGGTTATCAATCAGATCACAGGAGATTGGAACACCTACCAATCAGGATTGATTCCTTACAACGACTATGCAAGAAGGTTGTTACCCTTCTTCAACAGAATCGAGTTTCATCATATCCCTCGTGAGGAGAATCACATGGCTGATGCCTTAGCCACTCTTTCTTCCATGATTAGCGTAGGACAATGGAATGACATACTTAAGATCGACATCATGCGCCTTGAACGGCCCGCTTACGTCTTCACGATTGAAGCAGTCATAGATGACAAACCTTGGTATCACGATATCAAATGCTTCCTTCAGAAACAAGAGTACCCACCTGGGGCACTAAGAAAAGACCGAAAAAACCTCAGAAGGCTAGTAGGCAGCTTCTTCTTGAGCGGTGATACACTTTATAAGAGAAATTTCGACATGGTCTTGCTCTGATGCGTAGATAGACCAGAAGCAAACATGTTGATAAAAGAAATTCATGAAGGATCCTTTCGCACTCATGCCAATGGACACACAATGGCGAGAAAAATTCTGAGAGCAGGGTACTACTGGTTGACCATGGAATCCGACTGCTACAAGTACATGAGGAGGTGTCACAAGTGTCAGATATACTCTGACAAAATCCATGTACCACCAACACATCTCAAGGTTCTCTCTTCCCCATGGCCTTTTTCCATATGGGGAATCGACATGATTGGCATGATTGAACCTAAGGCTTCGAACGGACATCGGTTCATCCTGGTAGCCATTGATTACTTCACCAAGTGGGTCGAAGCAGCGTCGTACGCTAATGTAACCCGACAAGTGGTTGTCCGGTTTATCAAAATCAATATCATCTGTCGTTATGGTGTTCCAAGCCAGATCATTACGGATAATGGATCTAACTTGAACAATAAGATGATGAAAGAGTTGTGCGCTGAGTTCAAGATCAAACACCATAACTCATCTCCCTACCGACCTAAGATGAACGGGGCGATAGAAGCGGCTAACAAGAACGTCAAGAAGATTATTCAAAAGACGGTTGTAACCTACAAAGATAGGCACGAGATGCTACCCTTTTGCTCTTCACGGTTATCGTACATCTGTCCGTACTTCAACAGGGGCAACCCCTTTCTCTCTAGTATATGGCATGGAAGCAGTGCTTCCCATAGAAGTAGAGATCCCATCAATCCTGGTATTGATGGAAGCTAAGCTTACAGAAGCTGAATGGTGTCAAAGTTGACACGATGAACTGAACCTGATCAAAGAAAAGCGAATAACGGCACTATGCCACGGTCAGTTGTATCAGCAGAGAATGAAGAAGGCGTTTGACAAAAAGGTTCAACCTCGCGTCTTCAAAAGAGGAGACCTTGTGCTCAAGAAGATACAATCCATTCTCACTAATTCTCGGGGCAAGTGGACTCCGAATTATGATGGCCCCTATGTGGTCAAGAAAGCATTCTCAGGCGGCGCCTTGAGACTTGCAACCATGGATGGAGAGGAATTTGCCTACCCCACGAATGTTGACGTAGTCAAGAAATACTTCGCCTAAACTAAAAAAAATGTCTCAGTGGATTGAAAACCCAAAAGGGAGGTCCAGGCAAAAATTAGAGACACGATCAAAAATCATCCCGGTGGATTGGAAATCTCCAAGTACAATCCAGGTAAAAGTTAGGGATTAATGGCAAGTAACTACGTCTGATCAGTTCAGCTCCTCAGCAGTCATGCCATCCGTCAGGAATTCTCCAGTCAAGGTCATCTTCGACAGAAGCTCAGGATGTCCCGAATTCAAAGTTGGTAGAAGGATAGTGGTCGTTATGTTTCAACGTAGCCCTTTTCCCTGTAAATTACCATTTTTTAACTTTGTAAATACTCTATGGAATCACGCGTTCGGCTGATTTCCATCCTATCAATAAAATTTGAGCCCTTGTGCTTTTGTTTGTAATTCTTACTTGTTTTAGCTTTACAGAATGATGTTTTTAACATGGTCAACGATTCTTGAAATAAAACAAAAATGAATTTATTTGATAAAATTTTTTCTGCTTTTAAAATAAAGATGGCAATTTCTTTTGACTGTTGAACATCAGAAGAACATCGGTCGCTTCTCCAAAGGTGTTCGAACCTCAAAGTGCAGAATCAAAGTACTCCTTCTAGACCATTACGCCTGAATGAAGGATCGACTGTGTCAGAGGCCATGTTTCGTCTGACATCCTCGGCCGAGTTCTCATCTCCTAAGCCCGACCAGTGTTGCTCCCAACAGGGACCGTTTCTCCTAAGCAAGGCAGAATTGCTATCTTGAACCAGCGATATTTCTACATGCCCCACTGTGGCCGAGTATCCAGTCGTGTTCATCCTTTAGTCTGTATGTTGCGTCAGTTTTGTCAGCATATACATACATACATCATGCATTATTGATCTACATTCATATTCATATTGCATCACTATCACTCTAGTCGGTCTTATCCCCTAGTGATAAAAGTCCTCTCAATCGAGTTGTCAGATCTTTCCTCATCAGGAAATGCTGCATCTGAATAATCTTTCCTCCAGTTTATTTCTGGACTGAAGTTGGGTCCTTGACCACTTTGATAACTTGAACCATCGAAAGACCAGAGAACCTTCAACGAATGTCACTCTTCGCCATTGAAGACGATGTCTTCGCTTTCCCGGATTAAGGAAAATCCCAGAGAAAGCCTCTTAAGCAGAGATTCGGCAATACAGCAGTTTTTCTCCGAAAAAGAAACCGCTGATGAAAAGGTCATTGGCACCTCAAAATTGGATCCCATCATATGGCGTTTCTCCTGGAAGACCCCGAGAAAAGTATGACGTAAGACCCCAAACAGAAGCAGTCTCTCAAGAAACTTGTTTTCCCCAGTAGAAACAAATGGCATCTCCAATAGAGAAGTTTGTACACCTCTATAGCTCAGACGACTGGGTTCCCCAGCGAGTTTGACATCAAAACTTTTTCCATCAAATGGCATCTCCCCGAGAAAATTCGGCGAGAAGTTTGAGGAAAACCGCTACACATAGCGTCCCTTGTCAATAAAGTTTATTGACAAAAGAAACTGAGACCAGTTCCTTGGTAGGAAACCAGGATCGATGGGAAGTTTACTTCAGAAACTGAGACCAGTTCCTTGGTAGGAAACCAGGATCGAGGGGAAGTTTATTTCAGAGACTAAGATCAGTTCCTTGGTAAGAAACCAGGATCGAGGGGAAGTTTTTACCTTTTCTAAGCATCATTGCTTAGCAAAAGAAGAAGGATGCGCAAGCTACCATTCTTAACTACCATCAAAATTTTGGGTATTCCGATATTTAATCCTCTTGCACCCCGAATGCCCGAATACCTTCGCCATTCACACCTTCGGGTCCAAGAAGATTAAATAGGGGCATCTGTCATACCCCGAATTTTGACCACTAAGATTTCCCATCATTGTGAAAATCATCATCACAATATGGAGGAACTATCTTGCCTCATCAGTCTCCCCAAAGATGGGTGAACACTTACTACAGTCAAAATTAGGGTTTCAAGCCCTCTCTGAGTTCTTAGACAAAAGATCAATCAAGGAATAACATGACCTTCAACTTGTCTAAACCTCTCAAACATCCTCAATGGATCAAAAGGACCCCCACTTCAAGGATTATGCACAAGGTTGCTCCCTTCTAGGTGGATCAAGCCTCAAGATCGCCAGTGTCACCAAATTAGGGTTTTGGTCGACCAGGGCCTTCAGATGAAAACATTCCTCTGGGCATGATCCATTGCTTCAAAGCATAACCTATGATGCTCCAAGGGACATCATAAACCCAATCATCAAGTCAATTTAGCCTCAGGGGATGCATTCATCAAAAATCAGGAATTAGGGTTTCTTGACCTAATTCACCCCTAAGTTGAATTTTGGGACAAATCATGAGCCAAGACCTCAAGACATGATTTGAGGGTCTCCAACATACTATATTGATCCATTTGCAACAATGGATTAATCTAAGAAGCTTGAGCAATAAGTCTCAATTTCATCAGTACCACAATTAGGGTTTCGCGAGAAAAGTCAGCTGTAACTTTGACTTTTGACCAGGACATGCTCCCAAGCCCTAGGACATGAATCAGTATACCCTATAACACCCATGGAACATGTCCATCAAGTTTGATTTAGGTCAAGGACATGATTTCCTAAAGGATTGCACAGTTTGGAATTCATCTGATAAAAAGTCAATTGTGCACAAAAGTCAAACTTTGACTTTTTGAGATTTTTCATTTTTATGGTTTTTTAACCCTAAAATGATGTTAATGTGTGATTTGAACCATCATTCATCAAGAAAAATCAAGAAAAGTTGGATAACTTGTAAAAGGGGTAACCATAAAAACTTAGAAAAATTTCTAAGTTATGAAATAAAGTGGCAAGGGTACCAACTTTGGAGGATCATAACTCCTAAACCACAAAGCCATTTTTCCCCATCCAAAGTTGGATTTGTAGCCCTCATGGCCCTCTACAAAAGTGTCAACTACAAGTCATTCCAATTCATTATGCATTTTGAGTTATGGTTGGATCAAAATCACTAAAACATGAAAATCCATCATTTTCCAACACTTAGAAAAATTCTGGGCAAGGCAGATTTTGTGTTGAAACACCAAAACTTGTGGGATTTTTTCGCATAGATGCAAGCTGAATCAGTTCCAAAGATAAACATCAATGTTGTTGCAAATATTACCAAGAATCCAAAGAGCTCACTAGCATGAACTGATTCATCTTGAGCCAAGAGAAATCCATGCCCAAAGTCATGTTGCTGCAAGCTGTTTTGGAAAAATCAGTTTACATGTTTGCTTGCCACACACGATTTTTAGCCAAAGACCAAGGATCACTATGCCACCTATACTCAAACTAATCATAATGCAACTGATCCAACTGATAAAGCTGAGTCAAAAAGCCAAGGAATCTTCCAACTTGAAGTACATGCATTTTGGCACATTTTGCCTTGAATTCAAAGGGCATTAATGTGGAATAGTGCATTGTCAAGGTAGCCACTCTACTCAGTCAATTTCTATGATTAAACAACAATAAAAACATCTGAAGAATGTGAATTTGGTCAAGACATAGCCCTGCTCTTGGGAAGGGCTAGTTTGCCTTGCATGAGAATAAATCCTCCAAGCCAATCCATGTGAATGTGATCTGATCCAGTAGCCATTCACTATTCATCCAAGACAATAGTTGATCGCCTATAAATAGAGGTTCCAATGGATCATTCAACTCACACCAAAGACAGTTATAGCACTGCTTTCTCTCATTCTCTCTTAAGTGCCAAGTTTTCTTGTTTTTGAGCAACCACTATCGGGCTTTGAGTTGCAGCCATAAGCAATCTATTCCAATTGCCCAGACACATCACATATGATGTATTTGAGGTGTCCAAATGCTTAAACACCATTTGTAACACCCCCAGCTCAAAATCACCTATCAACCTAGCCATTATGTTTCAATTATGCAGTTGGAGTGCTCCAGCTTGATCCAAAGACTTCCAAAGTGTTCCAAAGCTTGCAACACACTCCACAACATCCATTGAAGCTGTTCAGATCATCACAACCCATCTGTAACACCTCCAACTCAAAAATCAAATTGCTCTTGCTGTCACGACCTCCAAGTAAGCCTAAACTTGGTCATCTCTTAATCTATGCATATTTCCTCGCACAATATTTTTGTCAAATGTTCATAATCATGCATAGAATGTTTCCCCTTAATTAATTGCTTTGTTTGAATCGTGTATCAAAATTCTCAGCCTTCATGCAAATTTTAGGGTTCTTGAGGTTTTGTCTTGATTTCTTATTCAATGTTAAAAATAAATGAAATTAAAGACCATAGACATGATCGTGAGGTTGAAACGAGCATATTGATAGGTGGTTTGCATGATATAATCAAGTATTCAGGGAGATAGGAGAGAAAATGCAAATCTGGACAAAACCCAGAACACGCGCGTGTTCTTGGCGCCCTTTTTTGAAAATTCAAATATTTGAATTTTGTGATTTTATTTAATTGATTCAAAAATTAATTTCTCTCTGAGTTTTAATGATTTTGAGTTGATTCTTTTTTATAATTCACAAAAATGTTAAAATATTTTATTTTACCAAAAAATCCCAAACAATATTATTTATTTCATATAATTGATATTTTTACAAAGAATTAATATTTTAATTGTGTTTTGACATTTAAAATATTTTTTCCCTCTTGATTTTGTAAATTTTAATGACTTCTAATTATTTTGTAGGTCAAAACATGATTTTTGAAACATTAATCCAAGATCACAATTTGTTTTCCACATATTAAACAATTTTGATCATTTTAATTGAATTTTTATTCAATTAAAATACATTTTGGAAACAAATTAGGGTTTTGATTAATTCAACCCTCATCAAACTTTTTTTAAACACTTTGGGCCTCTGATAGAGTGTAAGACCCAAGCCTTTTTCTAAAATAACCTATTGTGGGCCTCACTTATTGTATAAGTCCCTCAGGGTATTTTCAAAAACCTCGGCGTAATCGTCGTTTTGTACACAAATAACCTTGGGCCTACCCTCAAGTAGTAAGACTCATTCTTCTTTTTAAAAACACTTTGGGCCTCTAATAGAGTGTAAGTCCCACCCGTTTTGTAAATAAAACATTTTGGGCCTCAGATATTGTATAAGTCCCTCGGTACATTTACAAAGTTCGGCGTGATCGTCGTCTTTTAACAAAAAAAACCATTGGGCTTCTCCTTGAGCTATAAGTCCCATTTCTTTTCATTTTTAAACCTTTGGGCCTCTAATAGAGTGTAAGACCCAATTCCTTTGTAAACACCAAAATTTTGGGCCTCAATCACTTGTATAAGTCCCACAGTGCTTCCAAAACCTCGGCGCGATCGTCGCCCTTTTCAAAATTAACCATTGGGCCTACCCTCGAGTGGTAAGACCCATTTATTTTCTTAAAACTCACTTGGGCCTTTAATAGAGTGCAAGTCCCAACCCCTTTTTTACATAACCCATTTTGGAGCCTCACTTATTGTATAAGTCTCTCTGTACATTCTAAAACCTCGGCGCGATCGCCATTTTTTAAACAAAAGCATCTGGGCCTACCCTCGAGTAGTAAGACCCGCTTCTTTTCTCTAAATCATTTTTTTTGGGCCTCTTGAGAGAGTGTAAGACCCATTCCCCTTGTACAGAAAACTTTTTTGGGCCTCAGTCACTTGTATAAGTCCCACTGTACAAACTCATATCACAGTGCAATCACTACTAAAACCCTGGGCCTCTCCTTGAGCTGTAAGCCCCAATCTTTCCTTTCAAAGTACTTTGTCCTTTGATTTTGAAATATACTGTTGTTATCAATCTTTCTTTGTTGAACAACTAACCAAATAGCATGGAAGCTCTACAACCGAGTAAGTGTTTATAAGCTTTCATTTACGGCTTTCATATACATATAACTGTATTGTGGGGCTGTTTCGCTGTAAGTCTTCTTTCATAAACTCATATCGACTGTGTAATAATAGTATAGATATTTAGAGTTTCCCCGGCAACTACGTCTAGCACTAGGTAAAGCCGTTTCGATCATTCTTAGAAATAGACAATACTAGATCCCCCATAGGAGCACCAGATACAGTCTTCTCTTCGGCTGTCCTCCTTAGGAATTGTCAAGAAACTCTACTCCCCAGAGATGATCTCTTCTCTGTGAATTGTATCCCTTGAGTTTCTTCAAAATTCTCGAACTTTCCTGGCTTGATCTATTCTTTGTGAATAGCCTGTCTTGAACTTCTCGGGGTTTGAGGACCCACAGGCTTCTTAAAAGCATCCCCGCCTCCTCTTGGGCGTTGTACAAGGACCCGTCGGCTTCTTAGAAGTATTCACGGCCTCCTCTTAGGCTTCGTATAAATGATTTCTTCCTCCGGGAATGATAGCCTCCTCTTGGGCTTCGTACAAATTATCCCTCGGCTTCTTAAAAGTTTCCAGCCTCCTCTTGGGCTTCGTACAAATTGTCCCGACGACCTCCTAGAGGTATAGGAACAGAAATTAGTCATCTTAATAGAACAGTCTTTCAAAGAGTCTAGATCTTTTTACCGTGAACGTACTACTACTGTTTCTTTAAGCAAGTACAAAAGATAAAACTCTAGACTTGGACAGTCTAATTTCCTTGAGTCTCAAAGACATTCTCAAGTCCCTTTCAAAAATAGGAAGACACCGGCAGACTTGGACAGTCTCAAATACCCTTTGGATTCCCCATTTCCTTAAAGAACAGGAAACAATCTCGATTCTCAGATCAAATCCACGAGTACAGTGTTACTCGTATAAGAACTGATTTTCTCGTTGAACCAACATACTGGACCCGTCACTCAACTGAAACAGTACCCTTTTAGCCTCCATCTCGGACTTCGTACGAGATACAAAGACTCTCTTGTTGAGTCAAACCTTGTAGCCTCCATCTCGGGCTTCGTACGAGATACAAAGACTCTCTTATTGAGTCAAAACTTTTAGCCTCCATCTCGGGCTTCGTACGAGATACCAAAACACTCTCTTGTTGAGTATAAAAGGCTCTCTTATTAAGCCAATCTCCCTTTTAGCCTCCATCTCGGGCTTCGTACGAGATACAAAATCACTCTCTTGTTAAGTATAAAAGATTCTCTTGGTGAGTCACCATCTTTAGCCTCCATCTCGGGCTTCGTACGAGATACAAAAAGACTCTCTTGTTGAGTATAAAAGACTCTCTTGTTGAGTCAAACCCTTTTAGCCTCCATCTCGGGTTTCGTACGAGATACAAAAACACTCTCTTGTTGAGTATAAAAGACTCTCTTGTTGAGTCAATCACCTTTTAGCCTCCATCTTGGGCTTCGTACGAGATACAAAATCACTCTCTTGTTGAGTATAAAAGATTCTCTTGGTGAGTCACCACCTTTAGCCTCCATCTTGGGCTTCGTACGAGATACAAAAACACTTTCTTGTTGAGTATAAAAGATTCTCCGGTTGAGTCAACCCTTTTAGCCTCTCTCTCTCGGGCTTCGTACGAGACACATAAAAACCCCCTCTTGTTGGGCCAATAGCCTCCTCTTAGGCTTTGTATAAGAAAACCCAGGTTGAGCCAATCAACCTTTTAGCATCAAAGTTGTGCCTCGTTCACAGTACACAAACATCAACAACTCCTTCCCCTTCATCTAATCGTTGTAAGCGGAAAGCCTCTGGATTATTTACATCCATGCCATTGTCCCTCTTTTAGCATGAGAAATTCCTAAGGAAAGATAGCATTGCTCTACACTGAGTTAAATTCTTCTCCTTCAGGTTGGAACCACCCTATAAAGGAAATTATGGCATTGCTGGATTCACATATCCCGGTTAAAGTAATTCTCCTTTATAAACAGTTGTGACAAACAGACCCTCTTTAGAGATGACAAATTCTCTTTAAAGACAACAACTTTTAGCTTCACATCTTGGGCTTCGAACAAGATACAAATAGACCCTTCAGCTTCACATCTTGGGCTTTGAATAAGATACAAACCACCTTCAGTTTCACATCTTGGGCTTTGAACAAGATATAAATCACCTTTTGCTTCATGTCTTGGGCTTTGAACAAGACACCAAAACACCCATTTCCTCCCATAGAATAGGAGGAACTACGATCGCTCTGATTTCCCTATTTCGGTAAACGGGAATACGTAGGCATAAGATTGAAAGAAAAATCTTAGCGAGCACACTAATCAAAAAACCTAAAGTCCCCTATCTCCACCCAATCTGACAAATTCCCCATGAATAGTCCCAGTTTTCCACCTTAATAAAGTAAGAAGAAAGAAAGGCCCCATTACCATATAGCATCCGTAACCTAACACACCGCTGTTTAAACTCAGTATGCAAGCAGGGTTAATTGGAGACATTTATTTCCCTTCCTTAGTCAGCTCACAATAGGATAAAAAATGAATCGACCTGTAGTAAACCCCAAAGAGCGACAACGCTTAAGAACCGCGTCCAAAATCGCTCGCTACAGTAGGCACGAGATGCAATGTCTTGGCGAGCATACTTAGTGTTATATCCCTAGGTCTATACCTTAGCACATTCCCCTTAGCAAGCAAACATTAACATAACACAAATACTAACAAGAGGTTCCCATAGAGTACTACGGATACTTAGAGTGCTAATACCTTCCCTTTGTATAACCAACCCCCGAACCTTAGATCTCTGAGCTGTGTTCCTACATAGCGCACTTAGGGTTTTTCGACCTTTACCCTTTCCTTTGGATAAATCAAAGCTCGGTGGTGAATTTCAAAGATGTGCGATTCAAGTTAATTAATAGCTTGGTATCCGATTCTCACCGTAACAATGAGCAATGAGAATCAATCAGAAAAAGGAACGTCGATTTCCTCATACAAAGATGCTCTCGAAGTGATCAAAAGTAACAATGCAAAAGGATGGGGACAGCTTGTCATTCCTACTGATGACAAAACAAAGAAGGGTCGTGGTTTTTCTTCAAATTGTACCCAGACTGCTACTAACGATGAAAGTTTTTATCCCATTCAGGATTTCTTCCACAGTGGAGGGTTCCTTCACCCAGTGCATCAAGAAGTGCATACCATCAACAAGGGAGATTCCTCCGATGCGGAGGAAGAATAGAAGTCATATCTTAATGAGGACGGCTATATGTCTCAGGAAGAGGTGCCTACGCCATTTTTCTATCCCGCATAGAGTCTGAGATGTATACCCAGGTCAGATGTCAGAATGATATACGAAGATTGTGATCTTGAGGGATGTCGTGCTCCACCAAACTCATTAGAGGAGGACACTCTAATGAAAGATAACTTTGACCACGACTATTACGGCCCAATGGATGGCTTGCCTATCTGGCAGTCATACCCAGGAGACTTGGGGTAAGAAAATCAGCTGAACAATGCTTATCAATTGAGTATCATTGAAAATAATACATGCGCCCCCACCATGTCATGGGATCATCACTCAGGGCATTCAGAAAATATCTAGCACGACGATGAATTTGCAAAGCTTGCAGGACTAGAATTCATTAAATATGCTTTTCCCAAGGTCAACGCCATTGAGAGAGATGACTCCTCCAGTTCTAGAGAAGTGTGGGACACCTTAGGACAACCGAGTGGCAAGTTTGACTACTTGGTCAAGTACACCGCTCCTGAGAGCTCTCGTATCAGGCTCGAAGACATCCAGCCAACTGGATGGGGAGATTTACCTGAGAGTACAAATACTATGCAAAATACAATAGAAGAATCCTCCTACGACAACTCTTCCTGGGAGACAGATTCCAATGATCCTGCTCCACCAGAAATCAGCGTTATTTCTGAAGACAAATCAAGGAAGGTACCGGACTTTGTGATTCACCGAGGAGTTCGCTGCCAATGGGTTGCTGTCAACATTCTGAAGATCGTTCATAAGTCTAAGTAATTGTCATCTTTATCTTAACCTTTCACCTTGCCCAGGTGAAACGGATGTTTTGATAGGGCTCACTTTCTGTAAATGTACCTCTTCGCTTCGCCCAAAGTGTTAGAGTTTTGTTTTATAGGGTTGTAGTTTCAAGAATCGACCAAATCATAAATAAAATAACGTCGTTCTGTAATTTCCGCATTTATTGTTGTTTTCTCTTTTCGCTTTTTCAGAAAATGGTAATCTTAAAAAACAATTCAATAATAAAAACAAGCAGTTTTCCAAAGAAAATACACTGCACACACTCTTGCATTCTCTCTATCTTTTCTAAAAACAAATCATCACGTTATGCAGATTGCTTGTTTTAAACCCCATTGTAACATACGATCCAATGCCTTCTCCCAACTTTGAATTCCCGGTATTTAGGGCTGAAGAAGAAGTTGACGACAAAATTCTAGAAGAGATCTCCCGATTACTCAGAGAGGAGGAAAGGTCCATTGAACCTCACAAGGAGTTGTTGGAAACGGTCAACTTAGGTTTAGGGGAAGAGAGAAAAAAATCAAGATTGGGGCACTGCTTAGTCCAACTGTCAAAGAACGTTTGATAAAGCTTCTCAAAGAATTTCCTGATGTATTCGCTTGGTCCTATCAGGATATGCCAGGGTTGGATACCAGCATCGCAGAACATCATTTACCATTAAAATCAAAATGTCTGCCAGTAAAGCAGAGGTTGAGACGAACTCATCCAGACATGGCTATCAAAATCAAAGAGGAAGTATAGAAACAGATTAACGCGGGTTTCCTCGCCACATCAGAGTATCCTCAATGGTTAGCCAACATCGTACCAGTTCTACAAAAGGACAGAAAGGTCAGAATGTGTGTAGACTACAGGGATCTGAACAAGGCAAGTCCAACGGACGACTTTCCCTTACCACACATTGACATGCTGGTTGACAGTACAGCAAATTTCAAAGTCTTCTCCTTCATGGATGGATTCTCGGGCTATAATCAGATAAAAATGGCGCCGAAAGACATGGAGAAAACTTCATTTATTACCCCATGGGGTACTTTTTGGTACAAGGTAATGTCGTTCGGTTTGAAGAACGCCGGGAAAACCTATCAAAGGGCCATGACTACTCTGTTTCATGACATGATACACAAGGAAATTGAGGTATATGTCGATGACATGATTGCCAAATATAAAGCAGAAGAAGAGCATGTGACCTACCTGTCAAAACTATTCGAGCGTCTAAGAAAATACCAACTTCGCTCGAATCCCAATAAGTGCACATTCGGTGTCCGTTCAGGGAAACTCTTAGGGTTCATCGTCAGCCAAAAAGGAATTGAGGTTGATCCTTACAAGGTCAAGGCCATTCAAGAAATGTCTTCTCCAAAGACTGAAAAACAAGTCAGGGGATTCCTGGGACGTCTGAATTACATCTCCAGATTTATATTCCTTATGACCGCGACATGCGCGTCGATTTTCAAATTACTCAAAAAGAATCAGGACTACGTTTGGACAAACGACTGCTAAACCGCCTTTGACAGTATTAAGGAATACCTGTTGAACCCACCGATTATATCACCTCCTGTGGAAGGAAGACCACTGATCATCTATTTAACAGTCTTGGAAGACTCCATGGGTTGTGTACTTGGCCAATAAGATGAAACAAAGAGGAAAGAGTTTGCCATCTACTATTTAAGCAAGAAATTTACCAACTGCGAGACTCGGTACACTATGCTTGAGAAAACTTGCTATGCTCTAGCTTGGGCAGCCAAACGTCTTCGCCAGTACATGATTTGTCACACTACTTGGTTAATCTCAGAAATGAATCCAATCAAGTATGTCTTTGAAAAACCTGCTCTCACGGGAAGAATTGCTCGTTGGCTGATGCTGTTATCGGAATATGACATAGAGTACCATGCTCAGAAATCCGTCAAGGGAAGTATTTTAGCCGATCATTTGGCTCATCAACCAATTGACGATCAGGAATCAGTCAGGTTTGACTTCCCAGACGAAGATGTCATGTACTTAAAAATGAAAGATTGCGATGAACCGCTACCCAGTCAAGGGCCAAAACCAGGTTCCCAATGGGGACAAATCTTTGACGGAGCTGTCAATCATTATGGAAACGGAATTGGGGCAATCATCATAACGCCTCAGGGTACCCATATTCCTTTCACTACCCGACTGACATTCAAGTGCATAAACAACGAGGCTGAATACGAAGCTTGTATCATGGGTCTCGAAGAAGCGATCGACTTAAGGATCAAGAACTCGGATGTATATGGCGACTCAGCTTTGGTTATCAATCAAATCAAAGGAGATTAGAACACATACCAATCAGGATTGATTCCTTACAAAGATTATGCGAGAAGGTTGTTACCCTTCTTCAATAGAATCGAGTTTCATCATATCCCTCGTGATGAGAATGACATGGCTGATGCCTTAGTCACTCTCTCTTCCATGATTAGTGTAGGTCAATGGAATGACGTACCTAAGATTGACATAATACACCTTGAGAGGCCCGATTACATCTTCACGATTGAAGCAGTCATAGATGACAAACCCTGGTATCATGATATCATATGCTTCCTTCAAAAACGAGAGTACCCACCTGGGGCACTAAGGGGAGGACAGAAAGACCCTCAAAAGGCTGGGTGGTAGTTTCTTCCTGAGCGGTGACACACTCTATAAGAAAAATTTTGGCATGGTATTGCTCCGATGCGTAGATAGACCAGAGGCAGACATACTAATAACAGAAATTCACGAAGGATCCTTTGGCACTCGTGCCAACAAACACACAATGGCGAGAAAAATTCTTAGAGCAGGGTATTACTGGTTGACCATGGAATCTAATTGCTATAAGTACATGAGAAAGTGTCACAAGTGTCAGATATACGCTGATAAAATCCATGTACCGCCAACCCATCTCAAAGTTCTCTCTTCCCCGTGGCCTTTTTCCATATGGGGAATCGACATAATTGGCATGATTGAACCCAAAGCTTCAAACGGACATCGGTTCATCCTAGTAGCCATTGATTACTTCACCAAGTGGGTCAAAGCAGCGTCATACGCTAATGTAGCCCGACAAGTGGTAGTACGATTTATCAAAAACAATCTCATCTGCCGTTATGGTGTGCTGAGCCAGATCATTACTGATAATGGATCTAACTTGAACAATAAGATGATGGAGTTGTGCGCTGAGTTCAAGATTGAACACAATAACTCATCTCCCTACCGACCTAAGATGAACGGGGCGGTAGAAGCGGCTAACAAGAACATCAAGAAGATTGTTCAGAAGATGGTTGTAACCTACAAAGACTGGCACAAAATGTTACCCTTTGCTCTTCATGGTTATCGAACATCTATCCGCACTTCAACGGGGGCAACCCCTTTCTCTCTAGTATATGGCATGGAAGCAGTGCTCCCCATTGAAGTAGAGATCCCATTAATCCGGGTATTGATGGAAGCTAAGCTTACAGAAGCTGAATGATGTCAAAGTCGACACGACGAACAGAACCTAATCGAAGAAAAGAGAATAACGGCACTATGCCATGGTCAGTTGTATCAACAAAGGATGAAGAAGGTGTTTGACAAAAATGTCTGACCTCGCGTCTTCAGGAAAGGAGACCTTGTGCTCAAAAAGATACAATCATTTCTCACTGACTCTCAGGGCAAATGGACTCCGAATTATGACGACCCCTATGTGGTCAAGAAAGCTTTCTCAGGCGGTGCCTTGAGACTTGCAACCATGGACGGAGAGGAATTTTCCTACCCCATGAATGTTGACGTAGTTAAGAAATACTTCGCCTAAACTAAAAAAAACGTCTCGGTGGATTGAAAACCCGAAAGGGCGGTCCAGGTAAAAATTAAAGACATAATCAAAAATCATCCCGGTGGATTGGAAATCTCAAAGTACAATCCAGGCAAAAATTAGGGATAATGGCAAGTAACTACATCCAACAGGGGAAAATCCCCCAGTAGCAATCACGCCATCCATCAGAAAACTCCAGTTAAGGTCATCTTCGACGGAAGCTCAGGATGCCCCGAATTCAAAGTTGGTAGAAGGATAGCGGTCGTCATGTTTTAATGTAGCCCTTTTCCCTTAGATTACCATTTTCTAAACTTTGTAAATACTCTATGGAATCACGCATTTGGCTGATTTCCATCCTATCAATAAAATTTGAGTCCTTGTGCTTTTGTTTGCAATTCTTATTTGTTTTAGCTTTACAGAACGACATTTTAACATGATCAGCGATTCTTGAAATAAAAACAAATGAATTTACTTGTCAAACTTTTTCTGCTTTTTAAAATAAAGATGGCAATTCTTTTTACTGTTGAACATCGAAAGAACATCGATTGCTTCTCCAAAAGAGATCGTGCTTCAAAGTGCAGAATCAAAGTACTCCTTCTAAACTAGTACGCCTGAATGAAGGATCGGCTATGTCAGACGCGAATGCTCCATCTGATACCCTCGCCAGAGTTCTTACCTCCTAAGCCCGACCAACGGTGTTCCCCACAGGGACTATCTCTCCTAAGCAAGGCAGAATTGTTATCTTGAACCAGCGGTACTTTTCATCTCCCGCTGTGGCCGAGTATCCAGTTATGTTATCCATTAGTCTGTATGTCGCGTCAATTTTGTCAGCATAAACATACATACATCATGCATTATTGATTTACATTCATATTTATATTGCATCACTATCACTCTAGTTGGTCTTATCCCCTAGTGATAGAAGTCCTCTCAATCGAGTTGTCAGTTTTTTCCTCGCCAGGAAATGTTGCGTCTGAACTATCTCTCTCCTCCAGTTTATTTCTGGGATGAAGTTGGTCATTGACCACTTTGATAACTTGAACCTATGAAAAGCCAAAGAACTTTCGGCAAATGTCACTCTTCGCCATTGAAGATAACATCTTCGCTTTCTCGGATTAAGGAAAATCCCCAGAGAAAGCCTCTCAAACTACAGATTCTCAGCAGCACATTGATCTTTCTCTCCAAGAGAGTCAATGTTAATGAAGTCATCAGCACCTCAAAATTGGGAGACATTGTATGGCATTTCTCCGAGAAGATCTTAAAGAAAATTATGATGTAATATCCCCAAGCAGGAAACAGCCTCTCAAGAGACTCATTTTCCCCAGTAGAGTCAAAAAATGGTGTCTTTAACCGAGAAATTTGTGCACCTCTACTACTCAGACGAATGGGTTCCCCAGCAAGTCTGACATCAAAATTTTTTCCCATCAAATGGCATCTCCCCAGGAAAATTCGGCGAGAAGTTTGAGGAAAACCGCTACGAATAGCGTCCCTTGTCAAGAAAGTTTATTGACAAAAGAAACTGAGACCAGTTCCTTGGTAGGAAACCAGGATCGAGGATAAGTTTATATCAAAAACTGAGACCGGTTCCTTGGTAGGAAAGCAGGATTAAGGGGAAGTTTATATCAGAAACTGAGACCAGTTCCTTGGCAGGAAACCAGGATCGAGGGGAAGTTTATTTCAGAAAACTGAGACCAGTTCCTTGGCTGAAAACCAGGATCGGGGGGAAGTTTACCTTTTCTAAGTATCATTGCTTAGTAAAAAAATATGGACTGGCAGACTGCCATTCATAACCACCATCAAAATTTCGGGTATTCCGATATTTAATCATCTTGCACCCCGAATGCCCGAATACCTTCGCCATTCACACCTCCGGGTCTAAGAAGATTAAATAGGGGCATCTGTCATACCCCAAATTTTTACCACTAAGGTTTCCCATTATTGTGCAAATCATCATCACAATATGGATCTACCTTCATGCCTCACCAGTCTCCCCAAAGATGGGTGAGCATTCACCTCAAACAGGAATTAGGGTTTCAAGCCCTCTCAGAGCCTTAGGCAAAGGATCAATCAAGAATTGACATGATCTTCAACTTGTCTAACCTCTCAAACACCTATAAAGAATCAAGAAGACTCCCACATCAAGGATTAAGCACAAGGCTGCAACATTCCAAGTGGATCAAGCCTCAAGATCGTCAGTGTCACCAAATTAGGGTTTTGGTCGACCAGGGCCTCCAGATGGAAATTTTCATCTGGGCATGAGTTATTGCTTCAAAGCACAACCTAAGATACTCCATGGAACCTCCTGGACCCAATCTGCAAGTCAATTTACCCTCAGGGGATGCATTCATTAAAAATCAAGAATTAGGGTTTCTTGACCTAATTCACCCCTAAGTTGACTTTTGAGACAAATCATGAGCCAAGACCTCAAGACATGGTTTGAGGGTCTCTAATAAACTACATTGATCCATTTGTAATAATGGATTGATCCAAGAAGCTTGATCAACAAGTTTTAATTTCATCAGGACCACAATTAGGGTTTCGAGGGAAAAAGTCAACTGTATCTTTGACTTTTGACCAGGACATGCTCCCAAACCCTAGGACATGATTCAATACACCCTATAACACCTATGAAATTAATCCATCAAGTTTGATTTAGGTCAAGGACTTGATTTCATAGAGGATCGCATAGTTTGGAGTTCATCTAGTAAAAAGTCAATTGTGCCCAAAAGTCAAAGTTTGACTTTTTTATTTTTTGATCAATTATGGTTCCCTAACCCTAAAATGATGTTAATGTGTGATTTGAATCAACATTCATCAAGAAAAATCAAAGAAAGTGGGATAACTTGTAAAAGGGGTAACCATAAAAAACTTAGAAATTTTCTAAGTTATGGAACAAAGTGGCTAGGGTACCAATTTCCAAGGATCATAACTTGTGATCCAAGCAATCATTTGGGCTGATCCAAAGATGGATTTGTAGCTCTCATGGCATACTTTAAAAGTTTCAACTACACCTCATTCCAATTCCTCATAGATTTCAAGTTATGATTGGACCAAAATGCCAAAAACATGAAAATGCATCATTTTTCAACACTTAGACAAAATTCTGCCCAAGACAGATTTTGTTTAAAACACCAAAACTTGTGAGGTTTTTCACATAGTTGGAAGTGGAATCAATTCCAAAGGTAAACATCAATATTGTTGCATATGTTGCTAAGAATTCAAAGAGCTTATTAGCATGAATTGATTCAACTTGAGCCAAGAGAAATCCATGCCCAAAGTCATGCTACTGGAACTGTTTGGAAAAATCATTTTCCACTTTTGCTTGCTTTACATGATTTCTAATTCAAGACCAATGATCCCTATGCTACATTCATCTAATCCGATCCTAATCCAAATGATCCAACTTACAAAGCTGAGTCCAAAGGCCAAAGGATCTTCCAACTTGAGATCAATGCATTTTGGCATATTATGCCTTGAATTCAAGGGCATTAATATGGAATAGTGCACTTTCAAGATTCTCACTCTCCTCAGTTAAGTTCTCTGATTAAACAACAATAAAAACATCTGAAGAATGTTTATTTGGTCAAGACATAGCCCTGCTCTTGGGAGGGGCTAGGTTGCCTTGCATGAGAAGAAATGCCACCAAGCCAAAGCCATTGAATGTGATCTGATCCAGCAGTCATTCACTATTCCTCCAAGACAAGAGTTTATCACCTATAAATAGAGGTTCCAATTGATCATTCAAATCACCCAAAAGCAACTTACAACATTGCTTTCTCTCATTCACTCTTAAGTGCCAAATTTCTTTGTTTTTGAGCAACCACCATCGGGTTTTGAGTTGCAGCCTTAAGCAATCTATTCCAATTGCTCAAACACATCACATATGATGTATATGAGGAGTTCAAACACTTAAACCATCTTTGTAACACCTTTAGCTCAAAATCACTCTTCCACCAAGTCATTATGCCTCAATTCTGCAGTTGGATTCCTCCAACTTGATCCAAAGATTTTCAAAGTGTTCCAAGGCTTGCAATCCACTAAAAAAACATCCATTGAAGTTGTAGGGATCATTAAATCACTTCTGAAACACCATCTGTGCAGAGTTCCATTTCAACTTGCATCAAGGTAAGCTTTAAAACTCTCATAACATGATCCATGCATATTTCCTCGCATGATACTTTTGTCAATTGCTTGTCACCATATGTTGAGTGTTTCCCCTTAATAAATTATTGTTTACAATTCGTATATAGGATTTCCTTGAGTTCATGCCAGTTTTAGGGTTCTTCAAGTTTTAACTTGTTATGTTCTGATACAATCCATTTCAACAAAATTGAATATTGCCATCATGATCCTTGTTAAAAAAACGCATGAGTTTGGTGTTTGAATCATGTCAAATGGATGAGAGACAAGTGAGATAGGGTGCGTCATGCACGAGCTCGAGGAAGAAGATGGCCATGGCGCCATTCTTCAGGTTTTCCAACCAAGTTTGCCTTATGTTTTTCATTTGCCATGTATATAATGAATTGGCATTGCGCCCTAGTGGAAACACTAGTATGTTTGTGAGTATTGGCAAGCGAGAGGTCTGGGGTTCGAATCCCCCTCGCCCCAGACCTCTTTTTTATCACTTTTTCCTATTTTTTATTTTTTTTCATATTATTTTATTAATGATTTGAAAAATTAATTTCTCACTCAATTTTTATCATTTTTTATTGGTTCTATTTCTGAAAAATCACAAAAATAATAAAATATTTTATTCTACAAAAAAATAAAATTTATATTATTTATTTAATATAGTTGGTATTTTTTTGAATAAATTCATTTTAATTATTTTTTAAACATTTTAAAATGAATATTCATTTTGGAAATCAAAGCCAAATAAGTTTTAAATCCTCTTGTGATTAAAACCTCATTTTTCAAACCCTAACCAAAAATCACAAGTGGTTTATTTAAACTTATTTGGTAATTTTGTCATTTTTTATTAATTTCCTTTGAAAAATTACTTTTAAAAGGTGAAAATTAGGGTTTCTTTGATTTTAATCATACTCAAGTATTCAAAAACCTCTTTAGGGGCCTCTATTAGAGGGTAAGACCCATCCCCTTTGTAAATACAAAATAGTTTGGGCCTCAGTCATTGTATAAGCCCCACTGTATTTTCAAAACCCCGGCGTAATCGTCGTCTTTTTTAACAATAACCCTGGGCCTCTCCTTGAGCTATAAGACCCATTCATTTTCTTAAAATAAATCTTTGGGCCTCTTGGTAGAGTGTAATACCCAATCCTTTTGTAAAAAAATACCTTTTGGGCCTCACATATTGTATAAGTCCCTCTGTATATTTTCAAACGTTCGGTGAGATCGTTATTTTTTTAACAAAAAACAACTGGGCTTCTCCTTGAGTTGTAAGTCCCAGCTCTCAATTTAAAAATCTTTGGGCCTCTAATAGAGTGTAAGACCCAACCCCTTTTTTGAAACAAATTGATTTGGGCCTCAAATGTTGTATAAGACCCACTGTGTTTTCAAAAACCTCGGCGCGATTGCCGTTTTCAAATAAATAACCCTAGGCCTCTCCTTGAGTTGTAAGTCCCATCTCTTGTACAAAAATAACTCTATGGGCCTCTAATAGAGTGTAAGACCCAAACCTTTTTGTAAATAAACCATTTTGGGCTTCATATATTGTATAAGTCCCTCTGTACGATTTACAAAACAACGGTACAATCACTGTTAAAACTTGGGCCTCTCCTTGAGCTGTAAGCCCCTACAATCTTTTTAAAGAACTTTCTCCTTTAATTTTGAATATAATATTATTATCAAAACTTTCTTTGTTGAACAACTAACCAAACAGCATGGAAGCTCTACAACGGGTAAGTGTTTATCCGCTTTCATTTACTGCTTTCATATGTATATAACTGTATTGTGGGGCTGTTTCACTGTAAGTATCCTTTCAAATCCTTTTATATACTTGTCATATATCCCCTGTGTAATGCTAGTATAGTTATTTAGAGTTTTCCCCGGCAACTACGTCTAGAACTAGGTAAAGCCCTGTTGGTCACTCTTAAATACAAACCAAACTAGATCCCCCATAGGATTCCAGATACATTCTTCCCTTCTCTTGGGGTTAAGCAATAAGGAACTAAGAGAAAGTCAGTATTCTCGGTGAACCTTTTCTCAGACTATCACCCTTAGAAATCGTCAAAGAAATTCTACTCCCCAGAGTTGATCTATTCTCCATGAATAGCATCTCTTGAGTTTCTTCCAAATTCTCGAACTTTCCTGGAATGATCTCTTCTCTGTGAATTGCATTTCTTGAACTTCTCTTGGTTTGGGGACCCACGGGCTTCCTAAAAGCATCCCCGCCTCCTCTTGGGCGTTGTACAAGGACCCTTCGGCTTCCTAGAAGTTCTCATGCCTTCTCTTGGGCTTAATACAAGGACCCTAACGACCTCTTAAAGGTATAAGACAGAACTTAGTCATTCTTTGCTAGAGCAGTCTTTCCAGTGTTAAACCTCTGGCTACTTTAGGGTTGATTCTCATCCCTTAAAAGCCCTTACCCTTTCGGGCACCCTACAAAAGATAAAACTCTTTGACACCCGTAGACTTGGATAGTTTAATCCCCTTGAGTATCAAAGACATTCTCAAGCTCCTTCTAAACATAGGAAAAAATACCAATCATCCTGGATAAATCTCCACCAAAAACCCGGTCTCTCTCATGAGGGCTCTCCTACTTGGACCTGTCTCGGGATCTCAATAATTCCCCGGCAGAAGATAGCCTCCTCTTAGGCTTTGCATAATGATCCTTTCCTCAGGAAAGTTAGCCTCCTCTTAGGCTTTTGTACAATGATTATCCCCAATGGAGCTAACCTATTCAGACTCTCTTGTTGAGTATAAAAGACTCTCTTGTTGAGTCAATAACCTTTTTAGCCTCCATCTCGGGCTTCGTACGAGATACTAAATCACTCTCTTGTTGAGTATAAAAGACTTTCTTGTTGAGTCAATAACCATTTTAGCCTCCATCTCGGGCTTCGAACGAGATACTAAAACACTCTCTTGTTGAGTATAAAAGACTCTCTTGTTGAGTCAAACCCTTTTAGCCTCTATCTCGGGCTTCGTACGAGACAGCAAATCACTCTCTTGTTGAGTATAAAAGATTCTCTTGTTGAGTCAATCTTCCTTTTAGCCTCTGCCTCAGGCTTCGCACGAGACATCAAATCACTCTCTTGTTGAGTATAAAAGACTCTCTTGTTGAGTTAGACCTTTTTAGCCTCCGTCTTGGGCTTCGTACAAGATACATATAAAAGCACTCTCTTGTTGAGTCAGTCACTCATTAGCACTCTCTTTTTGAGTCAACCCTTTTAGCCTCTATCTCGGGCTTCTTACGAGACATATAAAGACATTGCCTTGTTGAGTAAGTCAATCGCCTCCTCTTAGGCTTTGTATAGAGCAATCCCCGGTTGAGTCAATCAACCTTTTAGCATCAAACTTACGCTTAGATCAAAAGACACAAGTATCAACAGTTCCTCTTTAGAGATGACAAGTTCTCTCTCAGTCAAACCTTTTAGCTTCAATCTTGGGCTTTGAACAAGACACAAACAAAAACCCTTTAGCTTCATATCTTGGGCTTTGAACAGGATACAAATACCCCTTTTAGCCTCTATTTTGGGCTTTGAACGAGACACCAAAACATCTTTTTCCTCCCCTAGAATAGGAGGGAACTACGATCGCTTTGATTTCCCTGTTTCGTTAAACGGGAATACGTAGGCATAAGATTGAAAAATCTTAGCGAGCACACTAATCAAGAACTCAAAATCCAGTACCTCCATCAATCAACCCAAAAGCATCAAATCTAAACACATTACCAAAAAACCTCACAAATAGTCCAGACACGTGTTCTTAGGCAAAATAACCAAAGAAAGACCCACGATTTTGATAGCATCTGTAAACCAACAGTTTTGACTGTTTAACCTCAGTATGCAAGCAGGGTTAATTGGAGACATCTATTTCCCTTCCTTAATCAGCTTCACAGGATAAAAAATGAATCGAACTGTAGTACCAAGACGATCATGATTCGAAACCACACAAAAATTACGCTACACAAAGCATGGAGGATTGTTATCTCTTCTAAAGATCAACATGGTTGAAGGGATCCGGCCTACGCTGATTCAGTTCTACAATCCAGTTTACCACTACTTCACATGCCCAGATTATTTGCTCACACCAATGTCATACCACAAATTTTGAACACCAAGATTTCCCATCATTGTGCAAATCATTACCACAATATGGATGAACCCTCATGCCTCGTCAATCTCCTCAAAGAGGGTTAAGCATTCACCACAATCAAGAATTAGGGTTGCAAGCCCTCTCAGAGCACTTAGACAAAGGATCAATCAAGAAATGACATGATCCTCAACTTGTCTAACCTCTCAAACACCTATAAAGGATCAAGAGGACTTCCACGTCAAGAATCAAGTACAAAGTTGCAACATTCCAAGTGGATCAAGCCTCAAGATCACTAGTGTCACCAAATTAGGGTTTTGGTCGACCAGGGCCTCCAGATGGAAATTTTCATCTGGGCATGAGCCAATGCTTCAAAACACAACCTAAGATACTCCAAGGAACCTCATGGACCCAATTATCAAGTCAATTTAGCCTCAGGGGGTGCATTTACCAAAAATCAGGAATTAGGGTTTCTTGACCTAGTTCACCCCTAAGTTGACTTTTGGGACAAAACATGAGCCAAGACCTCAAGACATGATTTGAGGGCCTCCAATACACTACATTGATCCATTTACAACAATGGATTGACCCAAAAAACTTTATTCATAAGTTTCAATTTCATCTGGACCACAGTTAGGTTTCGAGGAAAAAGTCAATTGTATCTTTGACTTTTGACGAAGACATGCTCCCAAACCTTGGGACATGATTCAATACACTCTATAACACCTATGGAATCCATCCATTAGGTTTGATTTAGGTCAAGGACTTGATTTCACAAAGGATCACACAGTTTGGATTTTATCCGATAAAAAGTCAACTGTGTACAAAATCAAGTTTGACTTTTTGGAATTTTTCATAAATATGATTCCCCTAAGTCCAAAACAATTTTAATGTGTGACATTGATCATCATCCATCAAGAAAAATCAAGAAATTTGAGATTTCTTGCAAAAGGGGCAACCTTAAGAAACCAAAATTTTTCTAAGTTATAGAATAAAAGTGGTTTTGGTACCAACTTCCAAGGACCATAAGTTGAGATCCAAGCAACCATTTTGGGTGATCCAAAGCTGGCTTTGTAGGTCTTGCTACACTGTACAAAAGCTTCAACTACCTCAGACTCCAATTATTTATGGATTTTAAGTTATGGAGTGATCAAAATGACAAAAACATGAAAATAACACTTTTTCCAACACTTAGTGAAAATCTGCCTAAGTTACCAGCCTTGAACATCAATGTTCATGAGGTTTTTTCAGTTGGATCCAAATAGTTTCAAAACAAACTATGATCACACATGTTTTGTATCATATGAGGGCTTTCTATAAAGCACAAGAGCCTCCCATAACTCAACCTGAGCAGGGAGATATGCATCCCTCAAAATCACCATTTCCAACTGTCCTAGGCAAGGCAGATTTTGACAGATTTTGTTGTTTTGCTCGATTTGAGAAATTTGAACAAATCCAAGCCTTGTCATCATTTTGGATACATCTGAGGATAAAACAAAAGGAGAATGATCTGATCCCCAAGCCTCCAAAGTCCAAGAATCTATTTTAGCCATAACAAACCTAAAAAGGCTAAAAAGGTGCCAAGACTCCAATTTTGTTTCAATGCATTTAATGGATACACCAAGGTGGCATGGACTGACACATTGCTAACTGAATGAGTCAAGGATCAGCACTGAATCATATGACCATAGGCCTGTGCCCTAACCTCAAGTCAATGGCTAGAGGAGACTTGAGATTCCTTTTGCTCAACATTGGCCAAAGGCCTGCTGCAGCTGCCATTCACTATTGCTTGCAAAACAAACTTGTTCTACTATAAATAGAGCACATTTGTGCTCAGTTTGAGTACACCAAAGCACTACAACACTTGCTTTCCTCAAAATCTCTTTCTTTAGGCCAAAATGCCTTCTTTTGCAAGGTAACTCTGATTTTTTTGAGTTAGAAAGCAATTCCACTACAGCTCATGATCCAAACACCTCTAAAATGTTGTATCTAAGCTGTCTAAACAATCACTTGTGACCTGAAACACCAAAATCACAAAGTCAACCTCCAAAACCTCAAAAATTGACTTTTCTGCATTTTACAAGCCATGCCTTGATTCAGTCACTTCCAAAACCAAACAAAGCCTCAAACACACTCCAAATATCATCCTTAAACTGTCCCAAATGGTTCCCCACATCTGGAACACCATTTGAGAGAGTTGTCATATTGGTCACTTTTGCCCCTTTTGCAAGAAAGTGCCACAACTTGTTCCTGAGGATTCCAGCTGGTTCTAATCATCCTAAAAGCTTCTAAGGGATCAATTGAGAGTATCCAAAGCATCAAATTACTTCTGGCACAAGGAACTTGGCAGATAGCACAAAAAGCTCCAAGAGGTAAGTGCATGACAACTTGAAATCTTTGAATTATGCATTCCTTTGATGTCCATTGATTATAAACATCTCATGCATGTTGTATATGTTGTGTTTGAACCAATTTTCCATGTAATTCTTGCCTGTACCATGAGATAGCATAGAACATGCAAAAATAGGCCTATTTCAAAACCACTATCGAATTTTGAGGAGAAAACATTTTCTGAAAATTCCAAGGACACCATTGGATTCCTCATGAAATTCTAGGCCAGATGCATCTAAATTTTGTCTAAATCTATGAAGAAATGAGAAAGTTAGAGGCTTCACGTAAATTTCCCAAAAGCTTGTCATGCCTTGCCTTGCCCATGCCTAGAAACAAGGCATGCCTTATGTATTTATGGGGTGGTTTTGATACACGGATGTATCACCACCCCAGTGGTAGCGCGCATGTGTGTCTGTTGCTAAGGTCATGGGTTCAAACCCCACCCAGACCATTTTGCCATTTCCATTATTTTTGCTATTTTCCATTATTTTCATGTTTTTATTAATTAATTGAAAAATTAATTTCTCTCTCAATTTTAATTATTTTTTATTGATTCTTTTTTTGAAAATTCACAAAAATATTAAAATATTGTATTCCATGAAAATTTCACAAAAATATAATTTATTTCACATATTTGGTATTTTTGTAAAGAATTATATTTTTATTTGTTTTTAAACATTAAAATTATTTCTTTCACTTGGTTTTGCAAAATTCAAATGATTTTTAAATCATCCCATGAATGAAACATGATTTTCCAAATATAAATCCAAGATCACAACCCTTTTTCACATATTTGATTATTTTAACTGAATTTTTATTCAATTAAAATACATTTTAAAACCAAAAATTTGGGTTTTGTTCACTATCACCCTAACAAATATTTTTTCAAACAATATTTGGGCCTCTATTTGAGTGTAAGACCCAATCCCTTTTTAACCAAAACCTTTTTGGGCCTCAGTCATTGTATAAGTCCCACTGTGATTTTAAAATCTCGACGCGGTCGTTGCCTTTTAAACGAAAACCATCTGGGCCTACCCTTGTGTTGTAAGTCCCATTTCTTTTCTTTTTTAAAACTTTTGGGCCTCTCCTTGAGTTATAAGACCCATCCCTTTGTACAGAAAACCTCTTTGGGCCTTAGTCATTGTATAAGACCTAGTACAGTTTACAAAACAACAGTACGATTACTGTTTTTCATCTGGGCCTCTCCTTGAGTATAAGCCCCAAAAATATTTTCAAAACAACTTTCCTCTTGATTTAGGTGCAAATCCATAATTGTTATCAAAACTTTCTTTAATTTCTCGAACAACTAGCCATACAGTTGTTACAATGGAAGCTTGCTCGCCTGTAAGTTTTATCAGCTTTCATTTACTTGCTTTCATATATATATATATATATATATATAACTGTATTGTTGGAAGCTTGCTCACCTGTAAGTCCTTTTTTCATTCTTTTAAATACATGTCATATATATATATATATATATATGTATATAACTGTATTATTGGAAGCTTGCTCACCTGAAAGTCCTTCTTTCATATCCTTTTAAATACATGTCATATATCAACTGTATATATACTAGTATATTTACTTAGAGTTTTCCCCGGCAACTAGGTCTAGAACTAGGTAAAGCCAGTTGGTCACTCTTTAATACAGTCAAAACTAGATCCCCATAGGATTTCCAGATACAGTCTTGCCTTCTCTTGGGCTTAAACAATATGGAACAAAGAGAAAGGCATTATTCCCGGTGAAACTTTTCTCAGACTGGCACTATTAGAAATTGTCAAAGAAATTCATTTTCCCAGAGAGGATTAATTCCCAGTGAAACCTCTCTTGAATTTCTTCAAACCCTAGAACTGTTCATTAAAGAAAAGATTATTCTCGGTGAAACTTTTCTTAAACTCTTCTTAAGTTTGGACCCACAGGCTTCCTAAAAGCATCCCCGCCTCCTCTTGGGCTTTGTACAAGGACCCTCCGGCTTCTTATAAATTCTCATGCCTTCTCTTGGGCTTAATACAAGGACCCTGATGACCTCTTAAAGGGATAAGACAGAACTTAGTCATCCTTTGCTAGAGAAGTCTTTCTAGAGTCAAATCTCAGACCAATTTTAGGGTTGATACTCATCCCTTAAAACACCAACCTCCTCTTAGGCATCATACAAAGATAAACTCTTCCATACCAGTAGACTTGGATAGTCGAATCTCCTCTAAGATCTCAAAGACATTCTCAAGTTTCCTACAAACATGGGAGAAACCCTGGCCATTTTAATAAATCCCCAGCAGAGTTAAAACCCATGGGTTCTAGAACCGAGTTTTTCTCCTAAAAATTCCCTAGCCAGGGTTATTAGTATAACATTATCCCAAATTAGAACCTCAAGGTATCTGATACCTCATCTCTTCTGTAATCCTCAGTAAGAGTTGATTTTCCATTTGGACCTGCCTCAGGATCTCAATAATCCTCAGCAGAAGTTAGCCTCCTCTCAGGCTTTGTATAAAGATTTCGTTCTTTGTTCTTCCCCAGCAAAGACAGCCTCCTCTTAGGCTTTGTATAATGATCCTTACTTTCCCCTAGCAAAGTTAGCCTCCTCTTGGGCTTTGTACAATGATTTTCCCCAGCTGAGCTAACCTCTTCAGACTCTCTTATTGAGTCAATCACCTTTTCACACATTCTTGTTGAGTCAATGGTATAAAACAAAAGCACTCTCTTGTTTAGCCAACCCTTTCAGCCTCAATCTTGGGCTTTGTACAAGATAGATAAAACCTCTCACTAGTTGAGTCAACCCTTTTAGCCTTAATCTTGGGCTTTGTACCAGACACCATATAAATTTCCCTAAGCAGAGTCAATCCACTCTTCAGCCTCAATCTTGGCCTTTGTACAAGACATATAATACTCTCCAGCAGAGTCAAACTCATTTCAGCCTCAATCTTGGGCTTTGTACAAGACACTTAAAATATCCTCAGCCGAGTCAGTAAAAAATATCATTTTAGCCTCAATCTTGGGCTTTGTACAAGATAGGTAAAGATTTCTTTCCCACCGAGTCAGTCTTCTTTTCAGCCTCAATCTTGGGCTTTGTACAAGACACATACAAATCCTCGTTAGTGGAGTCAAAATCCCTTTTAGCCTCAATCTTGGGCTTTGTATAAGACAGACAAAATGTTTTCTCTGGAAAAGTCAACCTTTTAGTCTCCTCTTAGGCTTTGTATAATGATATCCCCAAAAGAGTCAGTCTCTTTTAGCCTCAATCTTGGGCTTTGTACAAGACAAATAAACACTCTCTTGTTGAGTCGATCTTTTCTAGCCTCCTCTTAGGCTTTGTATAAGGACTTCCCCAGTGGAGTCAATCAATCTCTTAGCTTCAACCTTGGGCTTTGATCAAGGCACACAAAAATTAACATCCCCTCAGAGGAAATCTAAACTCTCTATAGGAAGACATTTCTCTGTGTTATCACACATCAAAATAGACATTTAAAACAAACCCTAATCCCAGATAACAGCAGTAAGTGGTACACTTGTTGATTCAAATATCCAAGTTGTCGTCCATCTCTTATCCTGGTAAATCCTCTCTTTCATCTAATTGCTGTAAGTGGCAAGCCTCTGGATTACTTACATCCACGCCATTGTCCCTCTCTTAGCATGAAAGATTCCTAAGGAAAAATGGCATTTCTCTACATTGAGTTAAAGTTATCTCCTTCAGGACAAACCCCCTATAAAGGAAATTATGGCATTGCTGAATTCTTATATCCCAGTTAAAGTAACCTCCTTTATAATCAGTCACCCAACAGTTGTGATAAACATACGAGATATCTCCTTTAGAGATGACAAATTATCTATCAGTCAAACCTTTTAGCTTCAATCTTGGGCTTTGAACAAGACACAAATACTCCTTTAGCTTCAATCTTGGGCTTTGAACAAGACACAAATATATTTTTCTAGCTTCAATATTGGGCTTTGAACAAGACACCAAAACATCATCTTTTTCCTCCCATAGAATAGGAGGAACTACGATTGCTCTGATTTCCCTGTTATCTTTAACGGGAATACGTAGGCATAAGATTGCAAAATCTTAGCGAGCATACCAACCAAAAACTTTAGGTCCAGTACCTTCACACATACCAATCAAAACTGAGGTCCAATACCTCACCAAAATCATCAAAAACTCTCTCTCTCTCTCAAACTTTCCCAAACTTTCCCCAGCCCATCAATAGATACACACCATCAAGTACAAAGCAGAACCTAAAACTAACAACTTGTGGATAACCACATATAAGATGGGTAATTGACAACTCCCCATTGTATAACCTGGCCCCGAACACCCCGAATCTCTTTAAGCGTTTGTTCAGTTAAACATTCGCATGCAAGGTTAGTTTTAGATAGTTTCCCTTTCCCTTCTAGCTTCACGGGATAAATAAGAAATCAGAAAGTAGCACCTCACTCCTCCTCATTGTGAGGAGAAGACCCTTCTACGATAAGGTGGTCGCGTCACCGACAAAAATCGCACGCTACAACCAATACTGGAAGAGTACTCCCACCTGATTGATTTACCTATCACTGGTCGAGATCCATTTTCTGGACTGGAAGATTTTCCAAAAGAACAAACCATTGCAAGAGAAATTTCTTTGGATGAGTCAGAAGTTAGGACTCACATGACCACCAAAGGAGGAATCTAGGGTTTACCAGCTAAATTCCTGATGGAGAAAGCCCTATACTTTGCTAGTATAGGAGCCTTCGAGGATGTCTTTGTTTTGCTCACATATGGGTTATTCCTTTTTCCCAACATCGACAACTTCATCGACACCAATGCTGTGAACATATTTCTGATTGGGAACCCAGTACCAACCTTGCTCACGGATGCTTATCATTCTGTACACTTAAGGAATTTATACAGTGGAGGGATGATCACATGTTGTATATCATTACTCTACAAATGGTTTATTTCCCACTTGCCCAAGTCTGCTGCTTTTTGGGATCACAAGAGTAATCTGCGATGGTCGCAGAAGATTATGTCTCTTACCAATATAGACATAGATTGGTACAATCGGATTTATGAAGGGATACAAATCATCAACAGATGCAGAAATTTCCCTAATATACCCCTCATTGGTCTAAAGGAGGGGTCAACTATCATCCAATTCTAGCTCGTCGTCAACTCGGATACCCGATGAAGAATATCCCACATAATGCTCATCTGGAAGGTCTTTTCTTCAATGAAGGAGAAAATGACATAGCACTAAAGAAAGAAATAGTGCATGCCTGGCAACATATTCACAGGAAAGGGAGAGAATCCCTGGGAAGACCAAATTATTCCTCTTCAGAACCTTATCTCCACTGGGTATAAACCAGATCTATCAAACTAAGGATGCCTTACCCTCGTCAAGAAGTTTTTCCCTTAAAGGAATATGTCATTTATTTCATGTCTGATATAGAAAAACTCCAGGTCGCTCTCAACAAAGTTCAATGTGAGAAGAACTCTTGGAAGAACAAATATCAGATCCTAAATTTAGAATGTACCAAGATTCAAGAACTGTTAAAGGAGAAGGATGCTCTGATTGAGATATTAGAGCAGCATGATATGGAAAGTCAGGAGGAACGAAGAAATTTACTCACTCATTTCACTTGGCAGAGAGTTGTCGACCCGACAACGGCTGAATGAGCCCAATCAAGAAAAAGAAAAGTTCAGGAACCAGCAACTGAGCTCTCCTCAGAGAGGACTCGGGATCCATAGGCCTAATTTTCCTTACAACACTTTGTAAAATACTGTACTTTTCTTTGTAAAATACTGCAATCTTTCAAGTTCAAAAAAAGGGTCTCCCCCCGCTGTGTGATATTTGCAATATAATTATTAACAGTTCTTTTAAACAAAAACTAAAAAAATATATAACATTCTTTGCATATCATTCATCATTCTCACATAAAACATATGTGTCTTTGAGTCTCACCTATGTGTCACACTCTAGAGTCAAACTGTCTCATTCGTACAATACTCGGGTCAATCGACAAAAGAAAATGGACGATCTCGAGGAAGAGAACAGATATCTAAGAGAAGAATCAACGCTCTGAAGGAGAGTTTGGAGAAACTCCACCATGACATGCAATCCCTGGCAGCAGTCCAGGAACAACAGCGTCAAAGGACTATAACCTTGGAGAGTACGTCTACACCAGCATTTGAGACACCTGGCAGTCATCCTCTGTACAACATTCCTAAAGGTTTACTCTGGGGCATGCCTCACAACTTTATACCTTAAGGATACATCCCACCAGTCACTGAAGACCCAGAAGTCGTAGCAAGAACAGACAGTCCTGAAGGTTATAAACTTCAGGGAAATGAAGACGTAAGGATTACAGTAGAAACTCCTGAAGGTTACAAACTTCAGGTCACTGAAGCGCCAAGAATTACCACCGTAATGACTATACCACAGTCAGTTGTACACACTGTCCCAGAAGGACAGATTTGCAAGCAATTTCTGGTGGAAACGAAGACGTGTATGAAAGGATGAATGAGTTCCAGGAACATTTCTTGGAAATGCAGAAGGAATTGCAGGCCATTCGCGGTCAAGACTTATTCGAAAAAGATGCCACTGGCCTCTGTTTGGTTCCTAATGTAAGGATACCGCACAAATTCAAGGTGCCTAATTTTGAAAAATACAAAGGCAACTCTTGCCCTCAAAGTCATTTGGTGATGTACGCTCGGAAAATGTCTACCCAGACAGACAATCAACAGCTAATAATCCATTACTTCCAAGACAGTTTAACCGGTGCCGCACTCAAATGGTACATGGGTTTAAACCGCACCAAGATCAGTACTTTCAGAGATCTCGGCGCAACCTTCGTTCAGTAGTATAAATACAACTTGGACATGGCACCAGAGAGGAACTGGCTCAGAGCAATGTAACAAAAGGATAAGGAAACCTTCAAAGAATATGCTCAGAGATGGCGTGAAATTGCCTCCCAGATCTGTCCTCCTCTCGAGGAAAAGGATATGACAAAGATTTTCCTGAAAACATTGAGCTCGTTTTATTACGACCGAATGGTTGCAAGTGAGCCCAGTGACTACACTGAAATGGTGAGCATGGAAGTACGCCTTGAAAAAGCAGTTCGAAAAGGACGACTGGTCAAAGATGCAGAGCCATCTAGCAATATTAAAAGATATGGTAGTGCTTTCCAAAAGAAGAAAGAGCAAGATATCACTAATATCTCTCTGGGAAAGCAAAGATGAAGGTATCAACCGGTAGCAGCGGTAACTCCCGCTATCAACCCAACGCCAGCTCCAACTTATCAACCTCAGGTTGCTCAAAGCCAACCAAATTAGCAACAGTATCAGCAAAGGCCGCAACAACCTCTTCAGCAGGCTCGCCCGCAATACAATAATAACAATCGTACTACATAACCATCAGGGTTCGACCCTATACCGATGTTGTACACAGAACTATTTCCCTTTCTATTGGCCAAGGGGCACCTTCAAACTAGGACTCCTCTCGTAGTACCAGAAAAATCCACCTTTTTAGTTCAAAGCAGATCAAACTTGCCCTTACCATCAAGGAGGATCGGGACATAACATTGAGAATTGTCTCAACTTCAAGTCTGAAGTACAAAAACTTGTCAGGAACGAGGTTTTATCTTTCAAATATACTAATCCAAATGTTCAGACGAACCCATTACCGCAACATGAAAAGACTACAGTAAATTTGATTGAAGGAGAATCTGGCAACAGTTATCAAATTCACAATGTGCGCTTACTGGGAACTAACCTGGTAAAGATGCATTACAAACAGAAAAGACTACAGTAAATTTGATAGAAAGAGAGCTTGAAAACAGTTATCAAATTCATAATGTGCGCTTACTGAGAACTAACTTGGTAAAGATGCATTGGAAACAGAGCGGATACGGCCATGTGCCATCTCACAACTATCATCAGTGTGATATCTGCTCCAAGGACAATCAAGGGTGTGCCATAGTATAAGCAGCTCTGCAAGAACAAATGGATCTGGGTTGGATTCAGGATCACAGAATTCTTGAAGTAAACATGGCCCAACACATCCCAACATTATTCAGAATCACGATGTCCGTACAATGAACGTCAATCTAGTGGCTTTGCATTCAAGACAAAGTCATTATTACAATCTGCCGCAGCACGATTACAACACTTGTCCAATCTGCTCAACAGATAATCAGGGATGCTCTTTTGTACAAGAGGCCCTCCAACGTCAAATGGATCTCGGATGGATCCAGGACTACCATGAAAGAAGTAACCAACAAGTCAATATGGTTCAAATCTTTTACAGCAGAGGTGAGCAACTAACGATGGTACCATTACCCTTATAAGCCCTATGATGGATGGAGAAGTAGGTACCACCAAGTAAAGTCGGAACAGGGTTCCCAATCAAGAAAATCCTAATGGCGTTAACATCCACAAAATTGTCAACATTATGGAATAAGACTAGTCCGTAGATAAGCAAAGCAAATATAGCCTCAAACGTCTGTGTGCTACCAGCATTAGCAAATAAAGTGGCTTTCCCAATTAGGAACTTAGAAGTCAAACCCTTGATGCCTCCCTTAACCATAAGGTTAGCATCTATATCAGGTTTCGTCAAATAGGTGGTTGCAGCAATATCTTGAGGCTTAAGAACTTCCTCAAAACCAGTATAAGGAACCTTATCAGAAAATGGTATACCCAACAAATCAGCATACTCCTCCAAGGTTGGCATGAGCTGATAATCAGACAAAGTAAAGCATCGGTAGACAGGATCATAGAATTGCACAAGGGTGTTCAGAATTCCATCTTCAATGTTGGTAGAAAGAACAGATAAAAGTCTCCCATGAAGAGATCTGAAGTCTGCACGATCAACTACCAAGGATGCTAGCTTTTTCAAAACTGTAAGATTGGGAGCTCGGAAACCGTACTTCTGAGTGTTTCTCCTTCCAATGTCCATGATCACAATATCTGCGATGTTTGCAAAGGAAAATCTCTGAGATCCTTGAAAACGGATTGGAACAATATGTCTATGAATTCATGAATGCATGCGTGCAATAACCACAAACAAGATCACCCAAAGCACACGGGTTCAAAGGTTCGGCGCGAGCATGGAGCCAAGGTTAGAACCAACCCACAAAGGTATGTACTAAGGTTATATCAACACCTATAGAACAAGGTTCTAAAAAAGTGCCCAAAGTCATAGATCCATCTTTCGGATATTATCGGCTTAAACGACTACTCGTCAGCCAACAATATTCTCAAGAGAAACTCGTCTGAGTGTGGTATCGCGTAACAACTAATTCAAGTCTACACCTGAATAGCCACCGCACCACGTCCGAATAAGGCCAAGATAGGTTAAAAGGTTCTAAGGTCCTCAGCTTCTCGGGCTCCCAGGTCGGAAAAAGTAATGCCAAATACGACTACTCGTATGACATCCGTAATCCCAAAGGGGCCTCCACTGAGCGGGGGATCTCTGTAATACCCCAAAATTTGCTCTCTCTTTTGTCATCATAGCATAGCATTATCATTTATCATATCATATCCACCTCATTAGCATAGCATTGCATTTAACATAGAAAAATGAAGCATAGCATCCCTCTTACCATCAAGGCATGTGATCAGGTGGAAGGTGGACAATCAAGGGATCATTCAAAGCACAAAAAGGTCAATCAAGTTGCCTCAAGGCAAGCCAAGAGATCTCTCATGTCTCACACTATCTCAATTGATCATCCACTGTCTCAAGGAAGTGAGATCCAATGGGAGATTGAAACAATACATACTTCATCATGCAAGAGGTTCAAAAACTAAAGGAAAACCCTCAAAAGAGATAGCTCATTGATTCAAAATCATCCTCAAGTGGCATATCTCATCATCCTTTAAGAGGATACACAACATACTCTGAGGAATTTGAAATTGAAGGCTGCACTTTTCCCTCCTAACCAGAGGGGGTCAAAGTTAGGGTTTCCATTTAAATCAAGGCATCTTTGATTTTTTGGACAAAACTTGTTGTCATGGTATTCTACATGTCCTTAAGTGTATGTATGTGGAAAATTACCTCTCAATTGGTTTTAGAAGTGGTTCAATTGGAAGAAAGATCAAAAATCAGAGAAATTGGGGTCAAGTCAAATAATCAGTGGAAAAAGTCAACTCTTGACTTTTTGAGGCCAAATTCATGAAATTCATGTTATATGTGACCAATGTACAAAATTTGATCAAGAAATTCCAAAGGAATCATAAAAAATCAAGAATGTGGAAAGTTGCCATTTTTGGAAGAAGTAGGGTTTCCAAAAATAGTAATTTTGGGCCATTTTGCATCAGAGTTTGAACCAAGGCCATTCAAAATTGGAGCATCAAATGAAAATTCGACTCGGCCACAACAAAAGTTCTTGCTTTAAGCTTCAAATCCATGTGTAGAACATCTCCATTGGATAAAAATTGAGTGAGATATGATGGACCAAAGTTTGGGCAAAGTAGGTTCAAAACTAGGTCATGACCAAGGATTTTCAGGTCACGCGCATGTCCTTTTTACAAACAGTTGGTGGGCCAAATGTACACCTATTTTTCTCATGGTTAGAGGCTTCATTTGCAAAACTTGTCAACATAAAAAATGTTCCTTGCAGTGTCCTCTTCAAGTTTCATGTTGGGCAAAAGTTGATTTGATCAAGCTATGAAGCAGATATGGTGAGACCAAGTTGCTATGATCATGCTGAGATTCCATGCCATGATTGCCTCACTAACCAACCTTATTGCCACGCCTTGGTAGCAGTTCCAAATGTGTCTGTTTTAAGTCATTTTACAACTTATTCCAAACCTCATTTCAACTCAAATTTCAAACCAAACTTGTAGTATTATATCTCCTCTTTCCAATGACTCCAAAAACACACCAAAACACCCATTAAATAGGGAGAAAAACATCATCAGATTACCATGTTTCCAACTGTCACCAAAATGCCAAAAGCAAGTGTTGTTGCTGTTCCACAATGTGTATACATATTCCACACTGCCACTTTTCCTCATTTGAACCAACAAATTCTTACTTGCACGTGCTGCTCATGATCATTATACACTAAAGAGGAATAACAAAAACTTGCAAAGCAAGTTTCTCTTGCTGCCACACCAAAACAGCTCATCTTCACTATTCCTTTCACTTGCTCCTCACTATAACAATCTAAACATCCACCTCACCATAGGATAGCCATTGATAAATCGTCCCCTAACTAACTTGACTCAGTTAGTTAGGATGGACTCAGTTTAACCACCTTGACTCACTCTAATTAACTCACTAAACCATGGTTAGCTCACACTATAAATGACAACCTCACTCTCTAACTTCATTTCTAACTCCATTCTTCTCATTTCACTCCAAAACACTCTCTACTTTTCTCTCTGATTCTCTAACTCTTTTTTTCATCAAAAACTTCTTCTCTTGCACGAGATTTTCATCTACTTCATCTTCATCATCATCAATGGAGCATGATTGAATCCACACGATTTCCTCAAGTATACTTCAGCAAGCAGTGAATCTCTTTGCTCTCAAGATAGCATTTATTTTGCTTAGTTTTGAAGCTCCAAGGTTGAAGAAGCAAGTATTTCCTCTGGTTTTCTCAAACTCTACAAGAACTGCAAGATCAGGTTCCAAAGCTCACAAACTCTTCTCCCACGTTTACTTGTTCATTTTGTTGTTTTCATGATGATTTGAGCTTAATAGAAGCGTTTGAACTCCGGCTAGTTGATAGAGCTTCTTAGAAGCTTAGATCCAAAAATTTAGGGCAACATGTTCATGCTTGTTTCTTGTTGTATGTGAATGGTTTGGTGATTTCGTTGGTAAATTCATGATGAGTGTTACTTCCTCTTCATTTTGGTACATTGCTTGTGAAATTCTGAGAAAATTTAAGTTGCAGACGGTGGTGATTCGCCGGAGAAGGTGACCGGAAGTCCCTCTCCGGCCGGTAGTCTTGAATGCTAGGGTTTTCTTCCAGTTTTAATCTTGTCCGTTGATTGTTCATGATCGTGCGTTCCAAAACATGCCAGCACATTAAAAACAAGTGTGCTCCTCACGTGATTTTTTTTTATTTTCATTTAAATGTTTTGTGGCGCGGTGCATGCTAACTAATGTGTTCCCTCACGCGTGTGTGTTGATCTTGTATACTTTGACTTGGCTGTTGACTTGACCTGATCCAAGGGTTTTCCTTGCTTTGACTTGCTTTGACTGAAACTCCATGCTAGTTATTATGTTCCACGCATTTATTGGACCTAAGACAGATTGCTATTCACACCCTTGCATTTTAAAGCCCAATTAATGTGAACTGAATATTTGCTATGTTTGCACCCCCATTCCTTTTTCCATTTCATTTTATTTTTTCCATTTTTCTACATGTTTGCTTTTTAATTTTTAAAAATACCAAATAGCATCATAAAATTCCATAAAAATTCAGGAACATCATTAAGACATTTATAAAATTTTTGATGATTTTATTTTCTGATTTTATGACATTTTTACCCCTGTTGCATATTTTCTTTGTATTTTCTTTTGTGTGCATTCTATTGATGATACCTGAATTTGTGCATTTTTGTTCTTGATCATAAAAAATGGTTTTGCTTTGATTCTTTTTTAATTGAGTCACTAATGCCTTGAAGTATGTCATGTGATTTTTATTTGATTTTTTAGGACATTTTATGACATGCCTTGGTGTTCATTTTTGTAATACTTTGCATGTGCATCCAATTTGACCTAAGTGCATTGTGTGAAGGCATTTTGCCTTGAATTTTGCATGCTACTTTGATATGTGATTCATTTCTGATTTGTGTATCTCAAAATCATGCTTGAATAATTTTCATAAACCCCTTTGATTTTTTTTAAAGCATTACATGTGGGGCATAATAACATGTCATATCCTTGTAATCTTTGTGCATGTTTACATGATTGCTTTTGTGCATACTTGCATGATCATTTGCCTATTGTGTGAACTATTCATTTGACATTATAGGTCATTGGTATATATTATGTGTCATCATTGCATGTTCATTTTCATTTGAACTTTGTGTATCCTTAGTATGAAATACTTGTGTTTTCTTTTGAACTTCCATTTCAATTCTACTTCTCCTTTTACCTCTTGATGGTCTTGATAGTTGCTTCATGAATACTTGTGAGATGTTTGTGAATCATTTTTCATTTCATTTCAATTCTGATCCTTGGATTACATGTTCCCATTTATGCATGTTTCTTTCATTTCTTTTCATCTTTCATCTCCCTTTTCTTATGGTAGCATGTTCTAATACCATGGATGATGATTGTTGCTCATTCACTTGAACTTGCTTGATGATAATCATTTGTTTTCCATGTGATGCACATTCTGGTTGTGACTAATAGGATTTGATCTTTCATCTTATTCTTTTGATCTTTATGGTACATTAAGTGTTATTTTCCTTCTTATACTTCTTATACATGTTCACTAACCATGTAGGGGCATTGGTAAGTTGGAATTGAGTGTGGATAAGAAATCCACATTCAAACTTCTATCCTTTCTCTTTTACAATTCCATCTTGTGTTTTGTTAAGCACTTATGTGCTTTTTCTTAACAACTCATCACTTTCCCTTTTTGAATTACAATTCATCTTCTAATTTAGAAGTGAGTTGTTTAATTCATTCTTTCTTTAGACTTTAGGTTTAAACCTCACAAACCATTAGGATCACTCCTTTGACTAATCAATTAGGATTGAGTCTTAGTTCACATAGATTTTTACCTTTTCCCTCTCTTGAGTCTCTATTCTCATCTCCAAAGAAAATTCAAAATATCTAATGAAGGTAGGCATTTATTGCATTTAGGCCTTTCATATAAAGAAAAGATTATAAGGGGTCTTATCTTATAATCTTAGAATGTGTAGCATATGGCCCATCTTGGGTCAATGTGTTAAACATTTGATCTTGTATGAGAGACTTAAATGCAATACTTGTTGAAGGTACAAATAATGAAAAACACTTCTTCATTTCATAACCAACAAAAACACTTAATAAAGGCATGACACCTATTTTATTTAGGCCTTTCTTGTGGGAACAAGGAAGTGGGGGATCTTTTCTCATTTCCTTGGAATGTTTAGCGTACGTCCCGTCTTGGGTCGATATGCGAGGCATTCGATCCTATATGAACGACTTAAATACAATATGCGTTACAAAACACACATAATTCAAAACATTTCCTCTTTCTTAAAAGACAAAAACAAACAATAACGTCTTTCCTTCGGGAATTCTTTTCTCATCTCACTCATTCCAAACGTATGAACTCGCTTCTACTCGTTCTCTTGCAAGATGGTAACGCACTCGGACCGGCGAGCCTGCAACACCTGAGCTAGAACGTTAGTCGTTCCTTAAAAAACACAAACAATCCATCCCTAGTGAGGGGAACTACGTCGCTCTGATTCTCATGTTCCCGATGAGATACGTAGGCAGTGGGGTAGGGCCCATGCGAGCACTTCTTTTATTTTCCCTACATTTGTTTCCTTTCTTTCTCCTTTCCTTCTTTCAGTTCCTTTTCCAGTATCCTTTTCTATCACCCTTTGTTCGAGCAAGCAAGCGTGGATCCCATCGGGTACGATGGACGCGAGGGGGTGCTAATACCTTCCTCTCGCGTAACCGACTCCCGAACCCAGTTCTCTTGGTCGTAAGACCATGTTCTTTCCTTTCTTTCAGGTTTATGCGGTGTTTCCTTTCCCTCTCTTGGGATAAATACACATTGCTGGCGACTCTGTTTGGTGCCACTTTCGCGTTTGTACTTGGATGAAAATCCCGGGAGCGACAATCTCAAGTCAGCTTAGTAAGGACTACTCCACGTAAGCCGAACAAGACTATATCACCCTCCTATCATAAGTGAACTCAAGTCCGGGTATAGGACTTATCTCACCACACAGATCACTAAGCACCCAAACAGAACAGGCAAAAACAAATAAATCAAACAAAAGAAAAGGAAAGGAAGAGTCCCCAGTAGAGTCGCAACTTTTCTGTAGCGGTAAAAATTGTGAGTGTAAGATATTGATTAACTTAACTCATAAAGCAAGAGTCGCCACCGCACTTTTATTTTATCCAAAAGGAAAGGAAAAAGAGCGAACAAAATCTAAACAAGTCCTAAAACAAGAACAAATGAACAGGGAATGGGTAAGGGGGTTGGTTACACTAAAGGAAGGTGTTAGCACCCAAAACGTCTATAGTACTCTATAGGAGCCCTTTGAAATATCTATGCTTTTTGGTTTTAAAATGTTTGTTTGAAATGAGATTTGGGAGGTGAGAAGAGAAGTATTTTTTTATATTTTTGTGTTTGGAGAGACTTATCGCCCCATGCCTACGTAACCACAAAGTGCAATATAGGATCAAAACCTCGTAGTTCGTGGTACAAATAACAAAACTTATTGGTTATGATTCATTTTATCTTGAAAAGACAACTTGTCATTCTCAAGAGAGATTACTCAACTAATTACCCAAAAGTATGTGAAAGAGACATTTGCATCACATTAAGATGGAGGATTTGCTTGAATTAAAATCAACAAGACTAATCACTTCAACATCTAAGTGGAAAATGACCACACTTTACATTAAATACCATGGTTAGGAGCTTTTCACCTCAACAAATAATATGAATCATGTCTAATCTTTTTGAAAAGTTTATAAAAAAAAGTGCACAAAGGCACAAAAAGGTTTGAATGAGTTTTTTTTTTTTTGTATTTTTAAGTCTTTTTGAAATGAGTCAAAGTATGATTAACATTGATTGACATTTAATAAAGAAAACAAAGTTTAAAAATCACTTGACCAAAGTCAAGGTTTATTATGAAAGCGGTTTAAGTTTTGAAAACAAGAAGGTTTTTTGAAAGAAAAAAAGAGAAGATTTTGAAAATTAAAGAAGGGGTGGAGAAGAAGGGACTATCCTATTGCATAAAGATAAAAGCTAAGGATGAGAACGGTCTAACCACACAAGCAAGCTCCATAGCATAAGCATTCTTTCCTTTAGATTAGGCCTTGATTAAAATAAGTCTTCAAAGGAGAACTTCAAGTACCCAAAATCCAAGGTTTTCCATCATAAACTTCCAAGCATAGGTTAAGATCCTAATTCTAAGTCCAAAGTCTTAAGTCCAATGCAAAGGATAGTAACCATAGTCCAAAATTATGAGAACAAATTTTTTAGGGGTTTAAACCTTTATTAATATTTTTGGTCCAAATGGACAAAAGAAAAAGAGCATAAACATAAACAAATGGTCCAAGTGGACAAAGGAAAAAAGAGCGTAAACATAAACAAATGATCTAAGTGGACAAAGGAAAAATAGCGGAAATATAAACAAAATATGATATGATATGATAGCATAAAGCATAAAAAAAATAAAGAGAGATAGGGAGCAAGAAGGAAACATAAATAAAGCACAATTAATATTGTTAGTGAGTTAGTGATTAGTTGTTAGAATAAATGATCAACGATGGTTAACTAATGAACTTAGGCCAGAGTTAATGAAGACTCATTAGAGGATTGATAAAATCAAAGCCTCCTAACAACAAGTTTCATAAGTAATGGACCTAAGACAAACAATCAACCATACTTGGACTTTCAAACATAAGTTTGGGCCACGAATGATCATTTTCCGACACGGGACAATTTAGCGCTATGTTAAGCAATCGTAATCGGACTTATGTAGAAGCCACGACTATCTGAGGCCGGTCAATAACAATATTAGTGCTAATGCATGCTAGAGAAATGAAATGTAGATCACTCTCCCAAAGCAATAACGCACAAAAAGAAAAGTGGTAACGATATCATCTTCATCAAGAACTTAAAATAAGTTCCAATGATATCGAAGATTTTCATCGATCAAAAGAAAAAGAAGAAGAGGAGAGGGAAAAGCAAAATTGAATTACAATTTCAAGATCATTTCATCTTTAAGTTCATCCACTCATCTTGGTGGATTAAAGCACTAAACATATCATTAACTCAAAGCACCTAAAATGAATTGAATAATTCACTTTAAAGGTAGATTTGAATCAATGAATGTTTATCCAACTTCATCTACACACTAAGTCCAATGAATTTAAAGAGGAATAGGACCTTTAAGAGTGTAATCCAAAGCAAAAACCAAAAGGAAAAGGAAGAGGAAGAGAAAGGAACCAAAACAGTCCCAAAAACAAGCCAAAATCACACTTTGGACACTGGGTAATCGATTAACTTAATGCTGGTAATCGGTTACCACTGTTAAGAAAACAAATCCAGGCGCAGGAAATAAGGTGTAATCAATTACCACCAGGAAGGTAACCGATTACACCAGCTAAAACAGCAGAAAATCGGTTTTAAAATGTGCAAAAACTTGATCAATTATTTCTTCAAACACCTCATGATCAAGGATGCAATTGTGCACGAAAATTCAAGTAAAACAACAGCAAATAACACCAATGGAACACAATTTGCAAGATCCAAAGATCAAGCAACAAGAATCAGCAATAGATTACATTGTGAAGGATGTATCAAGAACAACAATGGTGGATCAAGAGTTTACCACTTCAAAATCTAAAAATTCTTCAAATCAAATCCAAGAATCACACTCCAAAGCCTTGATCTACTGAAATTGATGATAAAAAAAGAATGGATGAAGGTTTAGCTCAAAGATTAGTTAGTTCTAATGATGAACTTACTAACTTTCAATGGAAGAAAGAGCTTTGGTGAATTTGGTAGTTGGAGAAAATTGAGAGAGTCAAGAAGAAATTTGACAAGGTGAATTTGGCTATCAAAAGCTTGTGAAATGAATGAAATGAGGCCTCTATTTATAGAATTTAGGCTTGGAAATTTTGGTGGTTTGGAATTTGGTTTGGAAACAAAATTAGGCTTGGAATTTGAATTTTGGAGGCAAAATCAAAATCAAGTGGTGATTAATGAGGGTGTATGGTGGAAATTAATTATGATGAGGTATGGGAATTAAAATGAGGTGATCTAGAATATTCTCATGATGTAATATTTGAAAATTGGTGCCAAAATGCTGCAGAATTTGAACTTGGCACATTTTCACAAAAAACGCACTGGGTAATCGATTACCCTAATGCTGGTAATCGGTTACCACAATGAAAAATTGTGAAAATTAGCCTTTTGATGTGCTGTCTTGGCTCTGGCTTGATTCTTTTTTTGCTTGTCAAAGAAGGCATGTAAATAAACACATGAACCTTGGAGTCTCTTGAATAATAATCAATTAAATCTTGGAAACTCTTGTTCAGGTGATTTTTGAATTGTTTGCGGGTCAACTTTGACTTTGTTCAGATGAAATTCATTCGGGCTGAGGGACTGATTTTGATATTCTTGATTCCAAACTCTTCCTGAAAAAGTTAGTAAAGGAAAAACAAACATTTTTTTTGGATTTTAATTAGGGTTAGTAAGCATAATCATAAACAAACATAAAGCAAACAAGAAAATAGGGGTGCTTGGTGATCTCCCTCAAGAGCAAACCTACAGAGGAGGGCAAGAGAATAGAAGCTTGTGATCATGTTTATGGTATGAGATGCAAATGATATGTGGGGTCTTAGGGGTAAAAATTAGGGTATTACAGTTGCCACTGCAGCATATGTGCTTAATAGGTGTCCCACAAAGAAGCTGAAGGGAGTATTTCTTATTCAGAAGTTGATTGGAGACACATCTGAAGGTGTTTGGTTCTGTTTGTTATAAATATGTCTCAGATGCTAAGAGACGCAAGTTGGGTGATAGAAGCAAACTAATGTTAATAATTTGGTACCACATTACAGGTGCTTATAAGCTCTATTATCTTGTCACTAACAAAGTTGAATTTAGCAGAGATGTTATTGTTAAAGAATCAGAAGCATGGGATTGGAACAAGTCTCAATCCAACTCTAGTGCAGTGTTAACACCTTAGTTAAATTCTGAAGATATTTCAAACTCTGAAGGAGAATCTACCTTTGAAAGGGATTCTGCCTCTAAAGATGAGTTAGAGTCTGAAGGTAACTCTGATGCTGAAGTTGAGTCTGAAGACGAGTTTGACTCTAAAGGTGACTCTGATGTTGAAGTTGAGTTTGAAGGCGAGACTGACTCTAAAGGTGAATCTGATTTTGATCCAGATTATGATGATGATCCAAACTCTGGTGGTAATCATGCCTCTGAAGGTGGTCATTCCTCGAAGGTAGTCCAACATCTGATATTGTTCCAGCATCTGAAGAAGATTCTGAAAAAGTTCAAATGCCATAAAGAATCAGGCAAATATTAAGAAGATTTGCAGAGTTTCACATGTTGCAAGATACTAAAATAGACTCTAAATGGGGAGCCATTCAATGTGCCATGTTGGTAGACTTTGAACCAGTTAGTATTGATGAAGCTCTCAAGAAGAAAGTGTGGATAAATTCTATGAAATAATAACATGAGGCTATAGAAATAAATAGGAGTTGGGAGTCGACCGAGCTTCCAAAGAACAAGATATTCATCGGTGTGAGATGGGTTTACAAGCTGAAATTAAAGCCAGATGGGTCAATTGGCAAACACAAAGCAAGGTTAGTAGCTAGAGGATTTCTACATAAATCTATATTAGATTACTTTGAAGTGTTTGCACCTGTAACTAGACATGAACAATCAGATTGGTGATTGTTATAATGGCTAATAAAAATTGGCCTATGATGCATTTAGATGTGAAATTTGCATTTTTGAATGGTCATTTACAAGAGGAAGTTTATGTGTCACAACCTCTTGAATTTGTAAAAAAGAATCAGGAAAGGATGGTATACAAGTTGCATAAAGTCTTATATGGACTAAAACAATTTCTTAGAGCTTGGAATCTGATAATCGATTCATTTTTGAAGCTTCAAGGATTCCGAAAATGTGAGATTGAGTATGGTGTTTATGTTCAGCATATATCTAATAGTAACATGATTCTAGTGTGTCTCTATATTGATAACATATTTCTAATAGGGAGTTGTTCAGATGAGATAACTAAGTTCAAGAAGGTACTGATGAATGAGTTTGAGATGATTGATCTATGAAATATGATATCTTTTTTAGGGATGGAGATTTTGTACTCTGATAAGGGTATAATTTTGCATCAGCTGAAGTATGAACTTGAGCTTTCAAAAAGATTTAAGCTAATAAATCGCAAGTCTGCAATCACACCTGGTGAAATAAATCACAAGCTGGATTCTGATGTTGAGGGTGATGATGTAGATGTTACAACTTTTAAACATTTTATGGGGTCGTTGAGATATCTTTGTAATACCAAAATTGAAATATGTTATGCAGTTGAAATAGGGAGTAGGTTTATGAACAAACCAAAGTGGTCACATTACCAAGCTACTATTAAGATATTGAGGTTTATTGAGGGGGCTCTGAAGTATGGAGTTAAGTTCTCTTCTAGTGCTAAATTTGATTCAGAGCTGATATGTTATTCAGACTCTGATTGGTGTGGAAATAAAGTTGACAGAAGAAGTACTTCTGGATATTTCTTCAAGTATCTGGGAGGTCCCATTTCTTGGTGCTCCAAGAAGAAACCAGTGGTTGCATTGTCAACCTGTAAAGCTGAGAATATTGCAGATGCTTTGTCTGCTTGTAAAGCTGTTTGGATTCTAAACTTATTGCAAGATCTAAGGATTAAGGTGAGCAAGCCTGTGAGGTTGATGATTGACAACAAATCAGCTATAAGCCTTGCCAAGAATCCAGTGCTGCATAGAAAGAGCAAGCTCATTCACACGAAGTTTCATTTCCTGTGCAATCAGTTTCAGAATGGATTGCTTGAAGTTGTTCACTATAGCACTCAGAAGCAACTTGCAGATGTGATGACCAAGGCAATCAAAACTGAACACTTCATCAATTTGAGGAATTGAATTGGTGTTGTTGATTTTTAGTCTTGAATATAAATTAAGGGATAATGTTAGTTGTCATTCAAATAAGTAATTAATTGCATTTCATTTAAGTGTCATTTGAGTTTAGATTTCATTTTAGTTTCATCTCAGATTTAGAATTTGTATATAAACTAAATTTACATTCAGTTAAAATTAGAACTCATTTGTAACAAATTCTAAAAGGTTAGCTACAATTTTTCTCTCTCTTTTCTTTCATCTTCTTCACCTTCAACCTTGTGCACCAACATAAATGTTAATTAAAAAAAATAATAAAAATTAAAAATGTGAAAATGATATTTATTTAAAAGTAAATGGAATATATTTATAATTGTTTAAAATTAAAAAATAATAGTCACAATATAAATTACTTCTTTTTCATGACATGTCAATCAGCATAACTATAAATTAAACAACTAAAGTGGCTTATTTTTAAAATAATAATTGAATTAGTTGAATTAGTTTAAAAATCACCAAATAAAACATCCTCTCATGAAGTAGTAGGAATAAGCTGTGTCTTCCTCGGGACCTAGGTTGCATTTACTGTAGTCTTATACAAACGATGAGTTTTTGTTTTGAATAACCCAATTCCAATTATGTTTGTCTTTTGATCTTCATACTGCCTTACTGTAATTTAAGTTTGCCTTTTTTCTCACTATTTTTCCTCATTTTCTTATTTAAATTCTACCACCTTTATTTGTTCTCTCAACTAAAAATATATTGTATTTGTATGTGTTCTAGCAGAGTTTGGAGAAATGGAGCATGAACAGTCCAAGAAGTTTGAGAAATTTACATGGAAGGTTGAGAACTTCTCTAAGTATAACACTGATCTTGATGTTTACTCCGAACCTTTTATCATAGGCGGATATCCATGGTATGACGTCTAAAATAATAAATTTTTATCACTGAAGTGATCTGATTTAAACTTTTTTGTTTTGTTTTTTTTTAAATGATCTGATTTGAACTTGGTTGTCATTTAGGGAAATTATTTTTAATCAAAGGGGTTACGATGTAGGCGATGTAGGCTGACTTATCAGTTTTTTTAAGTGCTGGGGAAACTGCTAATATGTCCAATGGATGGAGCAGGCATGTGAAATTTAAGTTGTTCTTACTTAACCAGATCGACTGTAACGAATCAATCATAGAAGGTATTTTTCATTTGTTTCTATGTGGTTTCATTTTGAAAAGACACATCATTATTTATTCGATGATTTGATTAATACATATCTCCAGTAGGAATAGAGGTGTAAATGCATGCAATAATTTTTGGCTGTGGGAAGAGTGGTGTTATGTATGACTTTTTTTCATTAGAAATCTCCCATTGTCTTTCAAATTTAAGAGAGAATTGTATTCGTGGATTTTTTAATCCATGATTGAAGTCTGACAGATTGAAATTATCCGAGTTCAATCATGATTGAAACATTAGAAGCAGTTTTTTTTTTCACAATCCATTAGTCGTGGTTAAATTGACTGTTGATACATGTATTTTCCAGAGGATGAAGTAGAATTCAATGCAAAATTTAGTATACGTGGTACCGAATGCTTCGTGACTTCAGGTGACCTTCATGATCCTTTTTGCGAATTTCTTGTGAAAGATATTTGTATTATTGGAGCAGAGATTTTTATTTGTGACTCAAAAAATGAGAGGCAAGTGAAACAGGAATCTGGCTTAATTACTTCCCATACATCTGGAAGTCAAATAGTACAAATGGAAGTTGAAGTTCCAAGACCTAAGCTAGACAAAAGTAATGGCAAGAATATAGGCAAACCTATGGATTTCAATGATTTTGGACAAATAGAAAAGTCGTTAGTTCCATTGTTAGATGAAGTTTGTGCTCAGCACCCGTCACTTATTGAGTGCCAGCAGAAAAGAAGTCAAAAGTTTAAGGAATGGGCTTTCAATGCTCTCGGCAGAGTTGTTTATTTTCTGAAGACTAGAAAGATGAAAGATATGAATGATATAGCTTGTAATGAACTGCAAATTTTCTGGGAGGAACTTGACCACTTTGGTTTTGATTTGACATGGCTTGAGCCTCATGTTCAATCAGCTTTAGGAATGAAGAGATATTTGGAAAAATTAAAGGAGGTAGAAAAACTAAAAGATAATGAGGCACTTCTCGAATTGGAAATTATGAGAATGAAAGCAAAGATGGTAGCTCTTGAGGTAAATCTGCATGCTGTCAAAGACTTGTTGGAAGCAGAAGACTTTGAAGAGAAAGATTTGGACGCAGAACTAGGATTTTTGAAACCCTAAACATATAGCTAAATAGTCATGTTGACAATGATGGATTTTCATTTCTTGAATGTTTTATTAAACAATTGTATGGAAACATACATTTCCTGTCCTAATTAACAAGTTGTTCCTTATATCCTTTCGCTAGCTCTTGGTTGTATAGAAGTCTCGTAAAGTATGGGTCCAGATTGGACCCTCTCTTTCCTCTTTATAAAGGTGGACTTTTTTTTTGAAAACTTATAAGGTAGACTTGATAGTAAAAGAGAACTAATAACATGATAGAAATTTTACAAGTTTCACAATATAATTTCTCCCCAGGGGATTAGGGGATCATTGCCAATTCCACATCTATTCTATTTTCACCATTAAATGCAGAAGGAGTAAGTTGAAATGTACAAATTACCGAACTTAAAAAAGAAATGGAACATATTTAAAAATTCAAAATGATATAAATTAGACACTTCAAACATGTACCTAGTAATATAAGTATTGTGTTATGCTTATCTGCCTTGTCTGTACACAAATTGTTATGTAACAAACAAAAAACACAAAACGGCAAATCTGAGGATGACAAATGCTTTCCATTGCATCTCATATTCTACAATATTCTATACGATAATAGACCGTCAATTAGCTCAACAACCATATGATTCATGCGCACTAAAAGCAGCAAATATGATCTTGCTTTAGGTCCTGAAATAACAGACAGCTTCATAAATGATTAATTCGAAAAGAAAAAAATCCCCCAGTTGCAGGTCATATCAAGTACAAAGGAAGACACAGTTAGACTACCTAAATCAAACGAAGGAATATCATCTTGCCCGAAGAAGTTGCATCCGCTGGTCTTCTTGCTTAGATTTGAATTAATCTTATCAACGGCTACAAGTAGCTCCTAGGAGGCCAAATCACACAGAGACCAAAGAAAAATTGAGGAATTAAGGCTACCTGGCTAAGGCTAACAAAATATCATGTCATAAAGTAAAATAATTAAATGAGCATGCAAGCCCATTCTTGTATAAGGTCATCTTCTCACAAAAGAATCAACAAATATTCCTATGATACATGATGCTGATATCCAGAAATTTTCAGCATGACTGTCGAATTTGTATGCAATTGTTATAGACAAGCCCTTTTACATATAACCTACCAATGTTGTTAGGGGTTTTCACCTCAAGACTGTTTAGTTTGTTTAAAGAAATATTTCAATTTTTATTAACAGTTATAGATATGTCTTAAATTTACTTTTCTTTGGATTTTTAAATATTTATATTACATATTGTTAAACAACACTGATGCCACCAGTTGCATAAATATTTGAAAAGAGAAAATAACATGAAGTTTTTACAATTATTGATAAGAATAGAAAATAAATGTGTTTTCTTGAATAAAAAACAGGCCCTTAGCTGGGCAAAACCAAGTTAACTATCCTTCATCAATGTGCTTATGAATGTTAACATCCCTTTGGAATACTAACATCTATAATACTGAAAACCATAGAAAACCTCACCTCCCATGATGCTAGACCCTTCATATAGGTAGGAAGACATTCAAATTCGCTCTTTAATATCTTCAAACAGGGGTTTGGAGCTTCAGGTGCCTTTAAATTCTCACTGTCTGCCTCTAAATCAGGTACTCTGTTGACTCATAACTTGGAGTGAGAATCATGCAGAAATCATCAATAGAAATGCAAATATCCACAAATTTTAACTTACTTCTCATGTTCTGGTGAAGGTACATTATCTGAAAACGAGGATAAAGAAAGATAGCGGTAGAAATGGAATTAGCAACATAGAAATAATTTGAGAAGCTAAGGCTAGTATGCATGCAATCAACAACAACAAAACAGGTCATAGGACCTTCACTGAAAGTACCAGAAAACAATGTAGAGATAAATCATGTGATATAACACATAGCCTAAAAACAAGTATCGCTGGGAAAATGAAACATAAAAAACAAGAAAAGAAGAATCTTGCAGCTAATAGAAGCATAAAAATGGAATTCTCAAGTTGCATCCACTAACCTTCCAATGCTAAACTGGCTAGACATGCATCTGATAGCCCAAGCTGTTTCAAACTCATAGATTCATCAAATCTAAAAAGTGTTAAAGGACATAACAAGTTTTTCAAGTACAATAATCAATCAAATTTACTTGCAACTATAATTTCATCCCTGCAACAACACTTTTTTGTCATTCCATATAAAATTGATTAAAAAGCTGGAACACTGCACCTGTATTCTCAACATATAAGGAACGTCGAGATAAACCTGTGTATGAAAACTCTTATAACTTAGTGTAAGAAATTCATAAGATAAGGATACAAAGCATCGTCATCATAATTCTTGAAGCCAGAATCAGCAACAGAGAGTGATCCATAAAAAGAAGAGAGACTATCCAATTTATCATCGGAAGCTTCTTCTTCCTCCTCAGCATCCGAAGCTAAATCCGAAATCGAAGTAAATTACTATCAAAATTTGAACAGAAAATTACTGAAAAAAAAAACGTTACAGAATTTGAATTTCTAAAAATACCTGGAACGTAGCCGTAGGTTTTAAGATGATCTTGGAGTTGGAGCATTTCGGTTTGATTTATCTTATACATTTCGTTACAGTGACCTAAAAGCTCTTCGAAAGAAACGGTACTGCTCATTGATTCGAGCAATTCGAGACCGGAGGTTGCGGTTGATACACGGTGATTGAGGGATTGAACGAAGGTAGAAGATGCGGAATCTGTTGCGATTAATGAACAAGGATTTAGATTTTAACGGAGAGAAAAGGGAAAATAGAGAGTGAAAAGATTACCGAGAGGAATAGGTCTTCGATCGATGGATTGTTTGAGTGCATTGGTGGAGGATTGAAGATTATTGCAGAATGATGATAATTCGTTGCAGAAGTTGGAGATTTGGTCCTTTGACATAGTTGGATTAGTTCTTCTTTCTCTTTTGGCTATTTGAATTTTGTATAGGGTTTGGGTTTGTGCGGGAATTCAAATCAAAATTAACTATTTTATCAGGTGTTTGTAAGATCTAATTAAATGGGCATAAAATACAGGCAAGTGAGCACTCGTAGATCATTGGATACAGTATACTTTTCTAAGCAAGTAGTCCTACGTTTGACCCCTATTTGGGACATTTTATTTTTTTTCTTAACATTTTTGTTTTGTATTCTTAGAGTCTACTCCCACGTTTCAAAACTAGTGGACGGTTCTGGTTGGATCGCGGATATGTTACTTAATTTATCATGAGATTTCAAACAAATTTGAAAATATCAAAATATTATTAGAAAAAAGAAAAAATAAACTATTAAAAACATAATTTGTAAAAAAACAATTGTGAAAAATATAAAAAAATATATATTTTTTAAGGATTGATAGAGTTGTAATAATAAAAGGATATCTAAATTCTAATAAATGAGACAAATAAATATCCAAAAATATATAATGATATAAAAGAATTAAGTTTAATGTTGTATTTATTAAAATTTGGACTATGGTTTAAAATATAAAATAAAATGTTAAAACTCGTGCGTTCGCACAGATATTAGTATGATTATCCATGTGTTCACACGATACTGGTGTGTTACCCGTGCGTTCACACGATACTGGTGTGGTATGCACTCTTTTGTTTTCAAAATGTAATAAAATAGAAAATACCAAATTTGAACCGTGCGTCTGCACGGGTATGGGTGTGGACCAGTCCGTAACAATATTTACAGTAAATATTGCATAAAATCAAAACATATAAATTTAAACATATAAGTGAATTTATAGTAAATATTGCATAAAATAAAAATATATAAAATTAAAAATATAAGTATAAATTTGGATTTAAAAATTTGATTGTCGTTCTTATATCGCAAAACATATAACATGATCAAACGTATTAATTATTTGAAATAATTGTATTAACTATATAATATATATTAAGAAATTAAAACATATTTATAGAATAGAATATTTGTGAAATAATTTTTTATTTATTCGAACAAATCATAATGCTATATTATTAAAAACAAAACAATATCGTTATTTTATATTTTGCAAAAATAAAATTGTTGTCGCCATTGAAAATAATAAAAGAAATTCTAGTAAACTATATTTTATAGTTTATATTTTAAAATTGTTTTTCTAAATATTTTATTCATAAATCATTATCAAATTAATTACCATTATGATCATCCTTAATAATTTTGATTTTATGCATATATTTGGATACCTCTTTGAAAATATTGTCATAATTATTCGGCATTTGATTAAAATAGTTATTGATGACATTTAATAATGTTCCTATTTTAATATTTTGAAATTATTATAATTAAAAATATCAATTAGTTACTTATTATGTTAGATAATCTTCATAAAATGAGTCGAATAAAAAATATATAAACGTATTAAAGAAACCATGTATAAGATTTTTGATAATGGATTTTACATGTTTGAATTCTATTTATTAATTGCTATTATTTTATAATAAAAAAATTAATGGTTTAATTTATTTTATTTATGTAAATTAATTTTTGATTATACTAAAAAGAGACGTTTTAAAATTGTTTAATTTTTTTCATATTATAATTGATCGTACCTGGATCAGACAGTTATGCAGTGGCCAGCAACGTCGTATGGACTTCAGCTCCGGTGATGATGACACGGCGGGGAGGGTGTACCTGCAAGGTACTCCGACGCTCAAGTAAGAAAGGGCGTAAGCAAGTACAGAAAAAACAGGTGTGAGAGTTAGAATGTAATGTAACCTGACCCTCTCAAGTGAGAGGGTATTTATAGAGAGCCCCCAGCGCGGGGCCAACGGTTACTTGCACTGGGCTGGATTGCAAAGCCCAATCCAAGTAACTGCCAGGTCTTACGTGGCGTAGTGAAGACCAGCGCGTGGTTTTCGCCCTAGTGTAACGGTCCTTAAATCTCCGAAAGTAGGGCAGACCGATTCCTTCGGGAGTGGGAAGTTACAAGAGAACGTGTCCTCGCGGGGAGGAGCACGTGGGTGTCGAGAAGAGGTGTGCCTACGGGCTATGGGCCTCCGCTCGACAGTCTTTACCTCGCGTGCCCGACGTCCTTGGGGACTGGCATGTGTCCGACACAGAGGTGACCTCGGGTCTTGTTGGGCCTTCGACGATCCTTGGGTTTGGGCCTGCCCGACAGCAGGGCAGGCGCTGGCCCAGTCCAGAACAGGAGCCCCCCAAGTCGTTGCTCTGAGGCGTCAGAGTAATGACTTAAGGGTCAATCCTATGTCGAGGACGTATCCCGTCGGGGAAGGGATTCTAGACGAGGAGCGGTTGGTCAAACGGGGAGAAATAAATCGCTCTGCTCGGGCTAGACTGGTCGCGGATGAGCGACGTCTCGGGGATACGGGAAGTCTGAAGCGAGGCTAATGGAAGGACGCGTGTTGGGGAATGAAAGGACGCGCATGGGGAAGCGTGTGCCACGTGTCACACCTCATCATTCCCTAGGGCGGCTACACTAGGGTGGCGTAATCGATTGCCTAGGAAATCCTCGAGTCCCGTGAGGCCCTTATAAATAGAGGTCATCCCGTCTCATTTGCACTTTTGCTCCCCCTTTGCTCAGACTCTCTCTTCCTTCCTTCTCTATTTCGCCACCGTACGCCGCCACCAACTACCGTGCTTGAACCCTACCGGAAGTGTATTTCAAGTAAGTTTCTCTCTTTTTTCTCCTTTCGTTTGCATTTATAGGGTGGTTTTATGGTGAACTAATGAAGTTCTCATGGAAATCACGAAATCTCCGGCGAAAACGGCGGGATTTCTTAGTTTCTTGTTGCATCTCATGGGAAGAAGGGATGAATATCCCGGGGACACGAAGAATGTCCCGAGGACCCGAGATGAAACTCTCGAGGTCCTCGTCAATATCTCTTCTGTGTGAGGGAATCCTCCCAAAGCGGCATATCGGTGGCCTGAGGATGGTCGCGAGGACGCTCGTCGGTTGTAGCGGGGACGTGGGCGAGCGCGACAGTCTCGAGATCTCAACGCTCCCTCTTCGTCCTTTCACTTGAACAGCGGTGGAGGGGTGAATTTGATATGGATCATCGAATTCACCGTTTCCTTCTGCCTTTCAGGTATATGGAAGCTTTGTCCGTTTATGTGGTCGTGGGATCGTTGGACGTCAACGACCAGCCTGACTCTCCAATGGCGCCAATCACTAGTGCCGAGGAACGTCCCCTCGCGCAGTGGGTCAGCGACGAGCCGTTAAACATGGCTTCCCAGTTCGTCGACGGGGACGAAGACGATATTTTTTGCACAGTCGAGCACCGGCTGGTGGGCTTCTCGAAGTCGTGGAAGGTGTTCCGACCTCAAGCACACCATCGCATTTGCTCGACATATCGAGGGATGAGGTTCCCTCTCTATGCGTTCATGTTCGACGAGGCGGGGTGGCGTTTGCCCTTTACGTATTTCCAATAAGCGGTGTTCGTTTGGCTGCGCCTGGCGCCCTCATAGCTCCACCCTAACTCCCTTGCTTTTATCTGAGCTTTCGAGCTCATTTGTAAATATCTCCGAATCGGGGCAATCGTGCCTCTTTTCTTTCGCATCTTCCACCTCCAGCGACAGGCCTCCGACGACAGACATGGCTGGGTGTCTTTTAAACAAACGAGCAGTCTCTTCCAAACCTACCTGGACTCTGTTCGGGACTTTAAATACCGGTATTACATCGTGAGACCGGTCACGCTTGAAGTTGTGAATTCGGTGTATCGCCGAGTTTCCCGCGAAGTGGACGGGCAGACGGAGGAGGTCCTCGAAACGAGATTGCCCTTGTTCTGGACGGAAGAACACTTCAAAAAGGGGACGGACAGCTACAAAGTCAGCCCTGGCCGTCTTGACGAGGGGGATCGCCTGGTCTATGAGAGAATAGTCGCTTTTGTCAACGGTTTCAACAAAGCCACGCTCGTGACGATGGACGGGGAACCCGTCCAGGGAGACGACGGGCAGGTGTTAACGAAGCGCCATTTAATCAATATGAGGGCCCTCCTCGAGACGTTTTCTGATGAGGATGCCCTCGAGCTGTTAGGTGGTGAAATCCTCTTCGACTCACTTTTTTCTTCGCGTCCTGGTCTCCGGTTTACTGACATATTTATTTTCTTTTTGCAGGCAAGATGTCGGATGTTGAGGAGCGTATCAAGAAGCTGAAACATGCCGGCATGTCGAAGAAGGGCGATAAAGGCCGCATCGAGCAGCTCCGATCGCAGGTCCCCGTTCCCACTCCAGCAACTGGGGGTTCTTCTAGTTCTCCCCAGGACAGCGACTCCCCCAACGCTCATCACTCCCCGAAGAGACAATGGCTTGCTGATCATGTGGACGTCGACCTCACCGAGAACGAAAGTCCCCCTGCTGTGAAATTTGTGCTCCCGCCTTGTCACTCAAGGCCGAACTTCTTCACGGGGAATAATTCCCTATGCGTTGGTGCCCCCGAAGCTCAGACCATCTTGGGTGTCGACAGGGTTTCTCGAAGAAGGGCGCTGGTGGAGGACGTGTCCGCGGTGATGCGGGTTTACACTGCTGCCTTGGTTCTGAACGACGAGGCGTGCCCAGAAGACGAGCTGAACAGGTTGCGAGAGAGTTTCAGGTCCATCTCAGCTGAAATGGAGAAGGTGGGCAAGGAGCTGGCTGACTTCAAAAGTCAGAACCAGGCCCAGGTCGAGCTTCAAGGGAAGTTGGAGGAGAGGTTGAAGAATGTTGAGGAGGAGAGGAAACATCTCTTGGCGAGGAACGTCGAGCTGGAAGAGTCTGTTCACCAGGCTGGGGAGGAGAGGGAACGTCTCTCGGCGAGGAATGTCGAGCTGGAAGAGGTTGTTCGCCCTGCTGAGGAGGAAACTGAGGAGGACAGGTTGTTGACTTCGCAGGCAGCGCTGATAACGAAGCTCAGGGAAGCCGAGCAGGACAACCTCGTGGCGGCTGACATAGGTTTCCGTAACATCGTGGAGCAGCTTCGGGTTCTCAACCCCGACCTTATAACTGAAGGGACTGACCCCGACTATGAAGTGGTCGACGGTCAGATCGTGCAGCCGGCCTGCGCTCCAAGGGTTTTTTGATATTTGTCTGTAATACTTGTACAATGGGCTTCTGCCCGCTTAATGCATCTTTGTTTATCTCCTCGTGTGATGCTTGTATGTTTTGTGTGTGATGTTATTGTAGTTGTTATACTTTGTTTATTTTTGTCTAAGTAATAGAGATTTTCGGGCTTGCTCGACTTCGATAATCCTCGACTGCGCGGAGAGCTGGTTGAGTGGCTGGAAGTGTATTCTGACCTTCAACGAGGCTAAGAGCTCGGTCGAGGTCTTAGCTTCGTGGCGTGAACTTCCCATCGCGAGCTGGGTGTTCTGCCTAATCGGTACGACGACGAAGGAGCTCGATCGAGGTGTCCTCGTCGGATCAAAGTGCTCGCGCACACACAACGCAGGCCTTAATCATCGTGTTTTGTAAAGGGGTGTCGCGCTTGTACCCTAGTGCGTCCCCGTAACCACGATGCTAGTGTGTCGCAGGCAGTGTTTAACTGTAGTACTGTTTGAGCTTCTCAGTGTTCCATGGTCGAGCAAGTTCTTCCCCGTGCAGATTTTCAAGGAAGTAGGCTTCTGTCCTCGTTTTCGCGCGGACACGGTACGGGCCCTCCCAGTTTGCGGCGAGTTTGCCTTCTCGCAAATATTTCTGGTTCCTTCGTAGGACGAGGGTGCCTACTTGAAAATCACGTTTGATAACTTTGTCATTATAATGCAAAGTTATTTTCTGTTTAAGTGAAGCTTCTCGGAGAGAAGCGCCTGAACGTGTCTCCTCGACGAAATTGAGCTCTTCCCTCAGGGCTTCGTTGTTCGCGTCTCCGTCGAGGGGGGCTTCCGTCCTCCTAGAGGGTTCCCTGATCTCCACGGGGATCACCGCTTCTGTTCCGTAGGTCAGACGAAAAGGGGTCTCCCCGGTCGTGGAATGCGGGGTTGTTCGGTAGGCCCAGAGGACGCTGTGTAGCTCCTCGACCCACCGTTGTTTGGCGTCGCCTAATCGACGTTTCAATCCTCGGAGGATTACTCTGTTTGCCGCTTCGGCTTGCCCGTTCGTTTGAGGGTGCTCGACCGACGTGAAGTGTTGCTTCGTGCCCAGTTTGGTGACGAAGTCCTGGAAGTTCCTGTCGGTGAACTGTGTTCTGTTGTTGATGACGATAGCTTGAGGCACGCCGAATCGGACAAGGATGTTCCTCTTGTAGAAATGTAGTATGTTGAAGGTCGTGATTTTGGCCAATGCTTCCGCCTCGATCCACTTTGTAAAATAATCCACCCCGACAATGAGGTATTTGTTTTGATACGATCCCACGACGAAAGGTCCGAGGATATCCATTCCCCACCACGCAAACTGCCACGGGGAGGACAGTGTTTTAAGCTCGTTGGGAGGAGCGAGGTGCATGTCCCCGTGCCGCTGGCATCTATCGCACTTCTTGACGTGTTCCTTGGTGTCCTGTTGCTTGGTGGGCCAGTAATACCCTTCCCGAAGTGCTTTACGGGATAACGATCGTCCGCCGAGGTGCTGTGTATTGATTCCCTCATGGATTTCCTGGAGTATGCCGGGGACCTTGGTCTCCTCGACACACCTGAGGAGGGGAATAGAAAACCCTCGCCGGTATAGCTTATCCTCGACTATCGTGTACAAGCACGTTGTCATACCCTAAATTTTGACCACTAAGATTTCCCATCATTGTGAAAATCATCGTCACAATATGGAGGAACCATCATACCTCATCAGTCTCTCCAAAGATGGGTGAGCATCCACTACAATCAAATTTAGGGTTTCCAGCCCTCTCAGAGCTTTTAGACAAAGGGTCAATCAAGAAATGACATGATCTTCAACTTATCTAGCCTCTCAAATATCCACAAGGGATCAAGAGGACTCCCACTTTAAGGATTAAGCACAAGGCTGCTCCCTTCCAGGTGGATCAAGCCTCAAGATCGCCAGTGTCACCAAATTAGGGTTTGGTCGAACAGGGCCTCCAGATGAAAATTTTCCTCTGGGCATGATCCAATGCTTCAAAGCATATCCTAAAATACTCCATGGAACCTCATAGGTCCAAGCATCAAGTCAATTTGACCTCAGGGGATGCATACATCAAAAATTAGGAATTAGGGTTTCTTGACCTAATTCACCTCTAAGTTGACTTTTGGGACAAATCACGAGCCAAGACCTCAAGACATGATTTAAGGGTCTCCAACCTGCCACATTGATCCATTTGTAACAATGGATTGATCCAGGAAGCTTGAGCAGCAAGTCTCAATTTCATCAGTACCACAATTAGGGTTTCGCGAGAAAAGTCAACTGTAGCTTTTACTTTTGACCAGGACATGCTCCCAAACCCTAGGACATGATTCAATACACCCTATAACACCTATGAAATCAATCCATAAAGTTTGATTTAGGTCAAGGACTTGATTTAATGGAGGATCGCACAGTTTGGAATTCATCTGACAAAAAGTCAACTGTGCACAAAAGTCCACTTTGACTTTTTGAGATTTTTCACAAAAATGGTTTTTTAACCCTAAAATGATGTTAATGTATGATTTGAATCATCATTCATCAAGAAAAATCAAGAAAAGTGGGATAACTTGTAAAAGGGGTAACCATAAAAACTTAGAAAATTTTCTAAGTTATGAACAAAGTGGCAAGGGTACCAACTTTGGAGGATCATAACTCCTAAACCACAAAGCCATTTTTCCCCATCCAAAGCTTGATTTATAGATCTCATTATCCTCTGCAAAAGCTTAAAACTGACCTCCCTCCAAATTCTTCATGGATTTTGAGTTATGGAATGATCAAAATCACAAAAAGTGAAAATATCACTTTTTTCCAACACTTAGTGAAATTTTCACTAAGTCAGAATCTGCCTTCACTTTTTTCCAAATGTAGGGGGATTTTTCACTTGGATCCAAAAGGTATCAAAACCAAATATGATCAAACAGTTGTTGTATCATATGAGGGTTTTCCAAAATGGCCAAGAACATCACCAAATTCCACTTGGGCCAAGAGATATGACAATGGCAATATGCCTTGCTGAAAACTGCCAAGGCTAGGCAGAATTTTGCATTTTTGCTCGATTTGGAAAAATCAGATAATTTCAAGCCTTGTCATCACTTTGGACACATCTGAGGATCAAATCTAAAGAGGACAAACACTGAGCCAAGCCTCCAAAGTCCTTGGAACAAGAAGTAGCATGTCAAACCTATAATTGCCTAAAAGAGGGACAAGACTCCAATTTTGGATTGGAGCATTCAATACATACACCAAGGTGGCATGGACTGAGCCATTTGCAACTGAATTCAGTCAAGACTTATCCAAGACCAAGGGAACCACAGCCTTGTGCCCTAACCTCTAGTCAATGGCTAGAGGAGACTTGGATTCCAAAGTGCAACCATTGGCCAAACCTCTGCTGCAGTTGCCATTCACTATTGATCCCAAAACAAACTTACTCTACTATAAATAGAGCTCATTTGTGCTCAGTTTGAGTACATCAAAGCCATCAAACAGATGCTTTCCTCAAAATCCCTCTCTTTAGGCCAAAATGCCTTCTTTAGCAAGGTAACTCTGAGTTTTTGAGTTAGAAAGCATTTCCATCACAACTCATGATCCTAACACCTCATAAACATCATATGTAGGTGATCCAAACTATCAAAAGTGACCTGTAACACCAAAATCACAAAGTCACCTCTCAAAACCTCAAAATAGGCCTTTTGTGCATTTTTCAAGCCATGTCTTGATTCAGTCACTTTCCAAACCAGATAAAACCTCAAACACACTCCAAATAACATCCTTGAACTGTCCCAAATGGTTCCCCCCATCTGGAACACCATTTGAGAGAGTTGCTATTTTGGCCATTTTAACCCCTTTTGCAAGAAAGGGCCAGTTTGTGTTTTTGCAGGTTCCAGCTGATTCCAACCATCCTCAAAGCTTCTAAGGGATCATTTGAGAGTGTCCAAAGCATCAAACCATTTCTGGAACAAGAAGCTTGGCAGATTGCACAGAAAACTCCAAAAGCTCAAAAAGAGGTAAGCATCATGACTTGAACTTTCCAAAATATGCATTGCTTTGAAGTCCACTGATCATACACACCACATACATGTTATATATGTTGTGTTTGGACTAATTCATCATGTAATTCATGCATGTATCAAAGTGTAGCATAGAAAATGCAATTATAGGCCTTTTTCAAAACCACTATCGGGTTTTGAGGAGGGAGTATGATCTGAAAAAAATACCACCACCATTGGATTCCTTGTGAAATGCTAGGCCAGATGCATATAAATTTTGTCCCCAACCATTAAGAAATGAGAAAGTTATGGACCTTCCTGTTTCTTGGCAAAACTTGCCTTGCCTTGCCTTGCCTTGACCAGGCCTAGAAAACAAGGCATGCCTTGTATATTTGTGGTTTCACTTCAAGCAATGGATGTATCACCACCCCAGTGGTAAGGCGCACGCCTTATAATCTTGAGGTCGTGGTTTCAAACCCCATCCATGCCATTTTGTGTTTTCTCACATTTTTGCTATTTTTCCCAATATTTTATGTTTTATTAATTAATTGGAAAATTAATAACTCTTTCAATTTTAATTATTTTTTATTGGTTCTTTTTGCAAAAAATCACAAAAATGTTGAAATATTTTATTCCACAAAAAAATTAAGTTTATATTATTTATTTAATATAATTAGTATTTTTGTGAATAAATTCCTTTTTAATGTTTTTAAACATTTTAAAAGTGAATATTTACTTTGAAAATCAAAACCAAGTGAGTTTTAATTAACCTTGTGATTAATCCCTCATTTCTCAAACCTTAAACAAAAATCACAAATGGTTTATTCAAACTTATTTGGTATTTTATTTGATTTTCTTTAAATATTTACTTTTAAAGAATAACAAATTAGGGTTTCTTTGATTTTCACCCTTATCAAACAATTTCAAACACTTGGGCCTCTAATAGAGTGTAAGACCCAATCCTTTGTAAATACAAACCTATTTTTGGGCCTCACTTATTGTATAAGTCCCGTTGTATTTCAAAAAGTTTGACGCGATCATCGTCCGTTGAAAAACAAACATTGGGCCTCTCCTCGAGCTATAAGACCCATTCATAATCTTTTGGGTCTCTATTAGAGTGTAAGACCCAACCCCCTTTGAAAACCAAACCATTTTGGGCCTCAATGCATTGTATAAGACCCACCGCGTTTTCAAAAATCTCGGTGCGATCGCCATTTTCAAACAAATGACCCTGGGCCTCTCCTTGAGCTGTAAGCCCCACCACTTGTACAAAAATAAATATTTTGGGCCTCTATTAGAGTGTAAGACCCAATCCCCTTTTAACCAAAACTTTTTGGGCCTCATACATTGTATAAGTCCCTATGCGTTAAAAGAAAACCTCGGCGCGATTGCCAATAAAAAAACCAATAATCTGGGCCTACCCTCGTGTTGTAAGCCCCATTCTTTTTCTTTAAACACTTGGGCCTCTTGAGAGAGTGTAAGACCCATCCCCTTGTATAGAAAACCTTTCTTGGGCCTCAGTCACTTGTATAAGTCCCTCTGTACAAAACGACAGTGCGATCACTGATAAACCTTGGGCCTCTCCTTGAGCTGTAAGCCCCCAACATCTTTTCAAAATACTTTCTCCTTTAATTTTGAATATACTGTTGTTTTCAATCTTTCTTTGTTGAACAACTAACCAAACAGCATGGAAGCTCTACAACCGAGTAAGTGTTTATATGCTTTCTTTATCCGCTTTCATATACATATAAACTGTATTGTGGGGTTGTTTCACTGTAAGTCTTCTTTCATAAACTCATATCAACTGTGTAATACTAGTACAGATATTTAGAGTTTCCCCGGCAACTACGTCTAGCACTAAGCCATGTTGGTCACTCTTAAATAGATAAAACTAGACCCCCCATAGGATTACCAGACACAGTCTTCCCTCCTCTTGGGGTTAAACAATATGGAGACGTGAAAGGCAGCATTCTCAGTGAACCCTTTCTCAGACTGTCACTCTTAGAAATTGTCAAAGAAACTCTACTCCCCAGAGATGATCTTTTCTCCGTGAATGGCATCTCTTGAGTTTCTTCCAAATTCACGAACTTTCCTGGCTTGATCTATTCTCTGTGAATAGCCTGTCTTGAATTTCTCGGGGTTTGGGGACCCACAGGCTTCTTAAAAGCATCCCCGCCTCCTCTTGGGCGTTGTACAAGGACCCTACGACTTCTTAGAAGTATTCACAACCTCCTCTTAGGCTTCGTATAAGGATTATTCCTTCGGGGAAGAGAGCCTCCTCTTGGGCTTCGTACAAATTATCCCTCGGCTTCTTAAAAGTTTCCAGCCTCCTCTTGGGCTTCGTACAAATTGTCCCGGCGACCTCCTAGAGGTGTAGGAACAGAAATTAGTCATCTTAATAGAACAGTCTTTCAAAGAGTCTAGATCTTTCTACCGTGAACATACTACTACTGTTTCTTTAAGCATAGTACAAAAGATAAAACTTTAGACTTGGACAGTCTAATCTCCTTGAGTCTCAAAGGCATTCTCAAGTAGGGAAAAAACACCAGTAGACTCGGACAGTCTCCAATACCCTCTGGATTCCCCATTTCCTTAAAGAACAGGAAATAACCCTGATCCTCTGATCAATCCCAAAGCATAGCCTTACCTTTAATCAGTCTTTTTATAAGAACTTATTTTCTCTTTTAACCAACCTACTAGACCTGTCACTCAACTGAAACAGCAATCCTTTTAGCCTCCATCTCGGGCTTCGTACGAGATACAAAAACACTCTCTTGTTGAGTATAAAAGACTCTCTTGTTGAGTCACTTTCCTTTTAGCCTCTATCTCGAGCTTCGTACGAGATACAAAAACACTCTCTTGTTGAGTATAAAAGACTCTCTTGTTGAGTCAATCACCTTTTAGCCTCCATCTTGGGCTTCGTACAAGACACATATAAAACCACTCTCTTGTTGAGTCAGTCACTTATTAGCACTATCTTGTTGAGTCAACCCTTTTAGCCTCCCTCTCGGGCTTCGTACGAGACACATAAAAACACCCTCTTGTTGGGCCAATAGCCTCCTCTTAGGCTTTGTATAAGAAAAACCTCGGTTGAGTCAATCAACCTTTTAGCATCAAAACTGTGCCTCGTTCACAGGATACAAACATCAACAACTTCTTTCATCTAATCGTTGTAAGCGGCAAGCCTCTGGATTATTTACATCCACGCCACTGTCTTTCTTTTAGCATGAATAATTCCTAAGGAAAGATAGCATTGCTCTACACTGAGTTAAAGTCTTCTCCTTCAGGTTAAAACCCCCTATAAAGGAAATTATGGCATTGCTAGGATTCGCATATCCCGGTTAAAGTAATCCTTCTTTATAGTCAGTCACCCAACAGTCGTGACAAACAGACCCCCTTTAGAGATGACAAATTCTCTCTAAAGACAACACCTTTTTAGCTTCACAAATTGGGCTTTGAACAAGATATAAACCACCTTTTCAGCTTCAAGTCTTGGGCTTTGAACAAGACACCAAAACACCATTTCCTCCCATAGAATAGGAGGAACTACGATCGCTCTGATTTCCCTGTTTCGGTAAACGGGAATACGTAGGCATAAGATTGAAAGAAAAATCTTAGCGAGCACACTAATCCAAAGTCCCAAATCCCATACCTTCACATATCAATCGAAAAGCATCAGTCTTAAACTCCCACCAATCGCCCAGGCACTATTTTAACAAAATAACTTAAGAGAGACCCACAATCTCAATAGCATTTGTAAACCAACAGTCATCTGTTTAAACTCAGTATGCAAGCAGGGTTAATTGGATACATTTATTTCCCTTCCTTCATCAGCTTCAATAGGATAAAAAATGAATCGAATTGTAGTACCCCAAAAGCGATAGTGCTTCGCAACCACGTCCAAAAATTTGCGCTACGGAAAAAATGGCAACTTCACTGGGGATAACGAGATCTTGTTCTCTTCCCATCTCTTAAGTAGAAACCTTAAAAAATGCCACAGAAAAATGGCGCCCACCGTGGGGCTCTTTTCTTTTCTTTCTTTCTTTGGGGATTTCACTGGGATAGGATTTTTGTTGACTTCACTAGGATCTTAGGTCAAAACCTGTAAAGTTGGGAAGATACCACAGAATGGCGACTCCGCCGGGGAGCCATTTTTGTCAGGAACATAGGATTCATAGCTCTTTAAAGTCTAGGACTTTAGGACAAATATATATACTGCTTTTCCTAATTGATATCTGTGTTTACTTTTCTGCTAATGGGAATGCGTGTGATGCCGTATGTGGAAAGATTGAGTATACACCTAGGAAAAACCTCTTTTAGTAGTGCGGAAACTATTGGAAATGGTTGTCACGCGATACTACCCTCTTCTTATGGTTCTTCGAAAAACATCACCTAGCACGGTTCCTGACCCGCTGGTGTTTTCTCGACAAGAACTGATGATTTTGAGAGACAGGTACAAAAATCACTAGTATAAACCTTTGGGGGGGGTAGAGCCTGGACTTCATGACACCGACCCTTTGACCCCATGTTTTTTCTATGTTTTTGTGTGCTGTATTCATGCATTCATCTAAAAAACATTACATCAAAGAAAAAATTTCTCTTCTAGTCTCTCTTTTTCAAATTAAACTAAGACAATGATTGCAAATGTCAGAGAAAAAGATTGAGCTCATGGATTTCGGTAGAAGGAGAACTCATAAGTATACCTTCAGGGTTCCAAAACTAGAAGATTTGAGAGGATTAGCGAGGATGATCACTAACCCTGAAGCTTTCAGAGCCAAGTACGGAGGTCTGCTGCCTCTGTTAAGAGTTCATGTGATTGAAGGAATCATGGAGGCACTCATTCAGTTTTACGATCCGGTCTATCTCTGTTTCACATTCCCAGATTACTAGCTCGCACCAACGCTGGAGGAGTATTCTCACCTAACCGATCTACACATTACTGATCGAGCTCCATTTTCTGGACTAGAAGAAATTCCAAAGGATCAAACCATTGCAAGAGCAATCTATTTGGATGAGTCAGAAATCAAGACTCACATGACCACCAAGGGTGGGCTCCCAGGTTTGCCAGCCCAGTTCCTGACAAAGAAGGCTCTGTACTTTGCTAGTATACGGAACATGACTGCTTTTGAAAGCATCTTTGTCTTACTTACTTATGGGTTATTTCTGTTTCCCAACATTAATAGCTTCGTCGATATCAACGCCATTAAGGTTTTTCTCATTGGAAACCCTGTGCCAACTTTGCTCGCGGACGCGTATCATTCTGTACACTTAGGAAATTTGTACAGCGGAGGGATAATCACATGCTGTGTACCCCTGCTATACAAATGGTTTATCTCCCATTTTCCTAAGTCTGCTGCGTTTTGGGATCATAAGAGTGCCTTGCGTTGGTCGCAGAAAATCATGTCTCTTACCAACTCTAATATAGATTGGTGCAATAGGATTTATGACGGGATCAGGATCATTGACCGTTGTGGAAACTTCCCAAACGTACCCCTCATAGGAACTAAGGGAGGAATCAACTACCATCCAGTATTGGTTCGTCGTCAATTTGGGTACCCGATGAGGCATGTCCCGCGTAATGCTCATTTGGAAGGTCTTTTCTTCAAAGAAGGAGAAAATGACAGGGCACTAAAGATGGAAATAGTGCATGCTTGGAAACATGTTCATAAGAAAGGACGAGAGTCTCTAGGAAAACCGGACTGTGTCTCGGTGGAGCCTTATCTCCACTGGGTACAAACTAGAGCTCTCAAGCTAAAGATGCCTTATCCTCGTCACGGAGTTCTTCCGCCGAGGGAATATGTCATGTACTTCATGACTGAAACGGAAAAACTTCAGGTTACTCTCAACAAAGTTCAACAGGACAGGAGGTCTTGGAAGAACAAGTATTGCACCCTCAATGTAGAGTGTACCAAAATACAGCGACTGCTAAAAGATAAGGATGCTCTGATTGAGATTTTGGAGCAACATGCTGTGGATAATCAGGATGACCAAAGGAATTTGCTCGTTCCTTTCACTTGGAAAAGGAATGACAACCCGACAACGGCCCAAGAGCCCCGGTCCAAGAAAAGGAAAGTACCAGAATCAGCACCCGAGTTCTCCTCAGAGAGGACTCGAGACCCCTTAGCTTAGGTTTCTGTTTTCGCACCTTGTAATCTACTGTATTTCTATTTTCGCAATCCTTTGAATTCAATAAAACGGGGTTTCCCCACTGTTTGATATTTGCAATCTAATTGTCGAAGTTTATTTTGATTAAACCAAAAAAAAATAATTAATATAATCATTGCATTCATCATTCTCACGTCACATATTCTTCTTACCTACGAATCTCACGTTTGTGTCTCGGTTAGAGAGTCAAACTGTCTCATTCGTACAATACTCGGGCCAATCGTCAGAAAAAGATGGATGATCTCGAGGAAGAGAATAGAGAGTTGACAGAAGAGATCGACGCTCTAAGAGAGGATATGAGAAAGCTTCATAACGACATGCAAGCCATGGCAGAAGCTCAGCTACAAAGGACTGTGATCTCGGAGATCACCTTAACGCCCATAGGGGATAAGTCTGATCCTAGGTACAAAATGCCAAAAGATCGTCCCTGGGGCATGCCACTTAACTATATCCCGGAAGGATATGTCTCGCCGATCAATGAGGATCAGGGAACCGCTGGGCCTGAAGGTTACAAACTTTAGGAAAACGAAGATGCCAGGGGCATGACAGCAACTCCTTACAAACTTCGGGAGGCACCGAGAGTCTCGGCCATAATGACTATACCACCGCCCGTGGTACACACTGTCCCAGAAGGACAAATTCCACAGATACCTTATGGTGGAAACGACAACATGTTCGAAAGAATGAATGAGTTCCAGGAACAGTTCCTGGGAATGCAGAAAGAACTGCAGGCCCTTCGCGATCAGGATTTATTTGGAATGGACGCCACGAACCTCTGTTTGGTCCCTAATGTGAAAGTCCCGCATAAATTCCAGGTGCCCGACTTTGAAAAGTACAAGGGTAACTCTTGCCCTCAGAGTCACTTGGTGATGTACGCTCGGCGAATATCAGCTCAGAGAGAGAATTAGGATTTGCTGATTCACTACTTTCAGGATAGTTTAACCGGTGCCGCCCTAAAATGGTACATGGGTTTAAACCATGCTACGATTAGCACTTTTAGAGATCTTGGCACTGCCTTCGTCCAACAATATAAATACAATTTGGACATGGCACCCGACAGAGATCAACTCAGATCAGTGTCATAAAAGGACAAAGAAACCTTTAAGGAATACGCTTAGAGATGGCGTGAAATTGCCGCTCAAATTTGTCCACCTCTTGAGGAAAAAGAGATGACAAAGATCTTCTTAAAGACCTTAAGCTCATTTTATTACGACAGAATGGTTGCCAGTGCGCCCAGTGACTTCACCGAGATGGTCGGTATGGGAGTTCATCTTGAGGAAGCCGTCCAAGAAGGACGTCTAGTCAAAGACACTGGATCATCAAGTAGTACAAAGCGATACGGTAGTGCTCTCCCTAAGAAAAAAGAGCAAGATATTAGGAATATCTCTCTCGGAAAGCAAAGGCGACGTTATCAGCCAGTAGCGGTTGTGACTCCTGCTATCAATCCCGCGCCTATTTCTACATATCAACCTCAGGTTGCGCAGATCCAACCCAATCAACAGCAATTTCAGCAAAGGACACAACAGCCTCTTCTGCAGGCTCGTCTTATGTACAACAACAATCGTACAACGCGGCCACCAGGATTTGATCCTATACCCGTATTGTACGCAGAAGTATTTCTGTTACTACTGGCTAAGGGGCATGTCCAGACTAAGTCCCCTCTTACAGTATCGGAAAATCCTCCTTTTTGGTTTAAGGTGGATCAGACTTGCCCTTACCATCAAGGAGGACCAGGGCATAACATAGAGAACTGTCTCAATTTTAAATCCGACGTACAAAAGCTTGTTAGGAGCGGAGTCTTATCTTTCAAGGATACAAATCCTAATGTTCTCACAAACCCGTTGCCTCAACACGAGAAAGCTACAGTCAATTTGATAGAGGGAGAGACTAACAACGTCTATCAAATTCATGATGTACTCTTGTTAAGGACCAATCTGGTCAAGATGCATTGCAGACAGAGTAGATATGGCCATGTGCCACCTCATAACTATCACCAGTGTGATATCTGCTCTAAAAGCAATCGAGGATGTTCTGTGGTGCAATCAGCTCTACAGGAACAGATGGATCTCAGATGGATCCAAGAGCACCGAGTTCGTGGAGTTAACATGGTTTACACGAACTCTAACATCATTCAGAACCACGACGTCCGTGCAATGAATGTCAACTTGGTGGCGATGCACTCCAGGCAAAGCCAGTATCATAATTTACCGCGACACGATTACAGTTCCTGTCTGACTTGCTCGGTAAACAAATAGGGATGCTCTTTTGTACAAGAGGCCCTCCAGCGTCAGATGGATCTTGGATGGATCCAGGACTACCATGATAGGAATCCCTATCAGATCAACATGATTCAAATATTCGATATTCGCTTGATGAATACCAGCCTGGTGGAGTTACAAGCTAAATAGGTCCGGCTCGGGTTCCTGGTATCACATGATTATTTGAGCTGTAGGGCGGGTTACGAAAACGATCAAGGTTGTGCCCTTGTCCAGGAAACCCTTCAGCACTTGTTGAACCACTGGTGGCTTCCAATCTCTATGGATGAAGACACCCAGCAAATTAGTATTACTAACGGGAACCCTACTCGACATCAAAGTCGGGACGTTTGATCTGTGGAAACTGACCTAGTGAGGTTACATTGTATTCAAAGCGGGCGTGGTCAGGTGCCACCACACAACTATGAATGTTATAGAGTCTGTTCGGAAAGTAACCAAGGATGTTACGATTGAGCTCGTTGGAGGAGGTCCTCCAGACGGCGAGGTCTGCGGAGGCCCACGGACTTGGCAAAATCGAATCCAAGACGTAGTCCGTGGATGATTAAAAACTTCTTCTTGTTGTCGGTTGTACGAACCTCGACAGCTTCCCTGTTGAACCTCTCAATGTAGTTCCTGAGAGATTCATTCTTCCCTTGGAAGATGCCTTCTAGCGCGGCTTCCGTCTTCGGGTGTCGACAAGATGCTGTGAAGTGTTTGGTGAAGCGTTCTCTTAGTTGCTTCCAGGATGTGATCGACCCGGGTTCCAGACTCTTGTACCAGGTCATGGCGCCCTTCCGCAAGGTGGTGGCGAAGAGTCTGCACTTAATGGCTCCCCTAAAGTTTCTGAAGTCGAGCATGGCTTCAAAACTTTCGACGTGATCGTCGGGGTCGGCCACGTTGTCGTAGGTCCCCAGTGGCGGGGGGTTCTCCATGCCCGCAGGAATTGGGGCGTCCATGATCTCCCATGACAGTGGGGTCCTCTGGTGGTCGTCGTCGCTTCTGGCTGGGGTCCTTAAACGGGATCGGTGATGTCGACCAGGTCCTTGTCGTGGAGGGGAGTTCCTGGGATGGTTCCTCGACCTCTCCTCGGCGGCCTTGCTCCTCTTGGTAGTTAAGGAGGGCCTGGGTTCCTTCCGAGGCGGGGAACGATGGCGCTTCTGGGAGATCGCCGGCTGGGGGCGTTCGAGGCGTGGCCGACGACCCTCGCGCACCGGCGAGGGTGTCCGAGATTCTTCCTGAGGGGTCCTTCGCGGGGAAGGAGAACGACGAGGGGAAGGCGGACGATGATGTCTTCGCAGGGAATATCGACATGTTCGCCCTCGCTCGAGTACTTTAATTTGGAGGTTCTGGTGCATGATCAGCTGGTTGGTCTGGTTGACCAAGGCGAATAGAGTCGCGGTGCTCGAATCGGCATTAGGTGGAGGAGCAACTGGATGGAAAGTAGCTTGTTGGTCGTCTTGCTGGACGGCGTCATAAGCCGTGTCTTCGAAATCTGGGGAGGCGGTCTGCCCGTCTTTTATGTCGCCTTCTTCGACGTTGAGGGTGTAACACCCCCAATCTATAACCCGAGAAATTAAAGCGATAACAGATAATCAGAGTGTAATTAAAACATTCATGGCATAGACAGGAGCGTCACATCAACGTGAAGAAATAAAACAACCTGCTCATAAAGATATGCAACAATCAGGCAGCAACACAAACAGAGGAACTCAGTTCCTAACACCCACAATTCAGATACAGAATAAAAGCAGAAAATATGCAACTGAAATCTCATATATAAACATCAAAGGTTGTATGTCATATACAGAGTCATACATATAAAATCCAAAAAAAAAGCATATACATGTACACATAATCACATAAGGATCTCCCCGACTACCCGGTGCTACATATCAGAGCCGACCGACAAAAGAATGAAGACATAATCTTCACAAAAAGACCTCCAGGATCTAATCTGCAATGCCTCATAGAGCATTCAAAATAGCAGAAGGGTGAGAAACACAATTATAATATAATTGCATACAATTATGTAATTAACAAGAAATACGCATACAAAAACATTTTCACCACAACGTATACCATAATTCAAATACAAAACAAGACAATTCGTAATTCATGCATCCATCACAAAGGCATATCCATCATCAATCCCATTCACAATTCTCACACATAATCAATCCATTCATGATTTATGCAAATGCACAGAGACCGACACAACGACTCTATGCATGTGGTACCATTCCATCCATCATTCTCATCATTAATTCACTCAGGAATTATTGGAATCATCGCTTGTTACTTAGTGTAAATCCCCATCGGGAAAACAATGTTCCCCGTCGCTTTAGGTCCTCTTGGTATAAGGCTCACGACGTTTATGGATCGCTTTAGGTCCTCTTTGTATAAGGCTCACGATCCGATCGCTTTAGGTCCTCTTTGTATAAGGCTCACGATCGTCTATAACGTCGCTTTAGGTCCTCTTTGTATAAGGCTCACGAACGTTACAACAAATTCTCTCTGGAATTGTTTCGTCGCTCACACCCACTAGGGCACACGACATCACAAGAATGCATATCATGATGCTTGGCATACAATGACTCATGACAATCAAATACATACACATATACAACCATGTGAACCATTCCAACATCCATAATCATGCATATACAATCAAACACAACACAATGCATTTACTTGCCCTTAGGCCACAAACCATCATCACAACATTTCATCACAAACATTCACATCATATAACAGCACACAAGTCATATGGTATATATCAAAAGCGTATCACATGATAACACATCAATCGCACACAGTTACGACAGTAAAAGTCGGCAAAATGACACATTCCAAATTCTCGACATAATTAAATTGGCCACCAATCTCAAAACCATTTCTATAAGAAATAACATCTCATTAGCTTTCCATCGGTACCAAGAACGTCTCAATCCGAGTTATGGATCAAAAGGAATCGCATCGGACGCGAAATCGGGAAAATTCTGCACCCTCGCTGGTCATACGCGTATTGCTCTGGGCCATACGCGTATTTCCCAGCTCGCTCTCCCATCCATACGTGTATTGCCCAAAGTGCTACGCGTATGAGCAGAGACTGATTTCTCTCCAAAAACTCCACTAAAAACCCACTACGCGTATTACCCCCCTCGTTACGCGTAACGCCCTGGACCTTATGCGTACCATTACACATTTTAGCAGAGGGCCGTGCAAAATGGGTTTCATACGCGTAATGCCCTCATTTCGCCCTTGCCATACGCGTATTGCCCTACCCAATACGCGTATTGCCTTGCCCGTTATGCGTATGGGCAGCGAAACCCAGAATTTTTCCTGCATAATTCTGCTACAAAAAAACCACCCAATTCCTCTCCAAATCTCATCTAAACATCAGCAAAATACCAATTGAATGCACGAAAACCTATATCTATCAGGTATCAACAATTAGGAACCTTAAATCATGATTTCTGACACAAAAGTTGTATCCAATTCTCATAATCTCAACATATTAATTATTGTAGTTCTCTATTCAATTCAACCAAACTTCAAACAAATACATACATACATAATCATACACAAGCATAGAATAATCGAGTTTCACACCCTTACCCGATTAATCGTGTTTAGAAGTGTCGGTTGGATCGATTTCTTAAACTTCAAGTTTTTCCTCTTTTTCTTCTCTTCTTACTCTTTTCCTTCTTTTCTTCCTATTTTCTCTCTTCCTAATTCTCTAAGTTTCTAATATTAAGAAAAACAAGTAAAATGACCAAAATACCCCTACACTCAAATATCTCGCAAACGCTCCCAAAACGCGATAAAACATAATAACGATGAAAAATAATATATTGCCAAATAAAAGTCAAGAATAAAATAATATAAAAACAAAAATAATTAAATCGACTCGATTAAATAAATCTAACAAAAACCGGGGCGTTACAACTCTCCCCCACTTAGAAATTTTTGTCCTCGAAAATATTACCTGAGACGAACAACTCCGGATACAATTACCGCATCTGACACTCCAACTCCCAAGTCAAATTGCCCTCAGCAGCACCTCCCCACGCTACTTTCACAAGCGCAATATCCTTGCCTCTTAACCGCTTCAACTCGTGATTCAAAACTTTCACCGGTAATGCCTCTACCGTAAGGTTCTCCCTTACCTTAACCTCATCCATCGGAATCACATGCGACAGATCCAGAACATACTTTCGAAGCTATGAAACATGGAACACATCATGCAAATTCGAAAGACTCGGTGGCAACGTCACCCGATAAGCCACAGCACCCACTCTCGCGGATATCTGATAAGGACCAATAAACCGAGAAGTAAGTTTCTTCGACTTCAATGCACGTCCAACACCCGTCACCGGTGTAACTCTCAAAAATACATGATCGCCTTCTCGAAACTCAAGATCTTTCCTCCTTCGATCATGATAACTCTTCTGCCTACTCTGAGAAGCCTTCATTTTCTCACAAATAAGTTTCACCTTTTCCGTAGTCTGTTGAACTAACTCTGGTCCAACCACCGAACTCTCACCAGATTCATGCCAACACAACGGTGTTCGACATCTTCTTCCATACAACGCTTCAAAAGGTGCCATTCCAATACTCGAATGGAAACTGTTGTTATACGTGAATTCAACCAACGAAATATAACTATCCCAAGCACCACCTTGCTCAAGAACACAAGCTCTCAACAAATCTTCTAACAAATGAATAGTTCTCTCGGTCTGACCATCCGTCTGAGGATGATAAGCAGAACTCAATCTCAACTTGGAACCTAACGCCTTTTGCAAACTTTCCCAAAATCTGGAAGTAAACCTCGGATCTCGATCTGAAACAATACACAACGGAACACCATGTAGCTTCACAATCACACGGATATAAATTTTATCCAACCTCTCCAAAGAAAAACTGATGTCAATCGGCATGAAATGCGCCGATTTAGTCAGCCTATCCACAACCACCCAAATGGCATTATGTCCCCTCTGAGTATTCGGCGATCCTGTCACAAAGTCCATAGAAATGCTGTCCCATTTCCACTCAGGAATATCCAATGGTTGTAATAATCCACTAGGCTTCTGATGTTCTACCTTTGACTTCTGACACGTCAAACACGCATAAACAAACTGAGCCACATCCCTCTTTAATCCGGACCACCAAAAGATCTTCTTCAAATCTTGATACATCTTATTAGATCTCGGATGTATACTCAAACTACTCCGGTGTCCTTCCTCTAAAATCATCTTTTTCAATTCCGAATCATCAGGAATACAAATTCTACCACGGAATCTCAAAACACCCTTATCATCCACTTTAAAGTCACCATTCACACCTTTATCTCCAACAGTCATCAAATCAACAAATTTCACATCCACCTTCTGTTTCTCGCTAACGGTCAACAGAAAATCATTAGTGACCCTTAACATACCAAGCCTCACGCTATCAGATGTCAATTCACACACCAAACTCAAATCTCTAAATGCTTCCAAAAGTTCCCACTTTTTAACCATCAAAGCGGACATATGCAAAGATTTTCGGCTTAACGCATCGACTACCACATTAGCTTTACTAGGATGGTAATTCAAGCTAAAATCGTAGTCCTTCAAAAATTCCAACCATCTCTGTTGCCTCATATTCAACTCTTTCTGATCAAACAAGTATTTAAGACTCTTATGATCACTAAAGACTTTGAATCTTGCACCGCAGAGATAATGCCTCCAAATCTTCAACACGAAAACCACCGCCGCTAATTCCAAATCATGAGTGGGATAATTCATCTCATGAACCCTCAATTGCCTCGAAGCATAAGCCACCACCTTACCTTCTTGCATCAACACTCCACCTAAACCAATCAAAGACGCATCGCAATACACCACAAACGGTTCACTAGGATTCGGTAAGATCAAAATCGGAGCTGTAGCCAATCTTCTCTTCAACTCACTAAAACTTTCCTCACACTGAATATCCCAAATGAACACTTTACCTTTACAAGTCAGCTGGGTCAATGGAAGTGCTAACTTGGAAAAGCCTTCAATGAATCTTCGATAATATCTAGCTAAACCCAAAAAGCTTCTAATTTCAATAACAGATCTAGGAGCCTCCCATTGTAGAACTGCATCTACTTTGGATGGATCCACAGCAATACCATTACCTGAAATCACATGCCCAAGAAAACTAACTTCTGACAACCAGAACTCACACTTGGACAACTTGGCATAAAGTCTCTTTTCCTTCAAAATTTGCAATACAATACACAAATGTTCCGCATGTTCCTCCCGAGACTTAGAATAAATCAAGATGTCATCAATAAACACAACAACAAATCGATCCAAATGCTCATGGAAAATACGGTTCATATACTCCATAAACACTCCCGGCGCATTAGAAACCCTGAACGGCATCACAGAATATTCGTAATGTCCTTATCGTGTCCTAAAAGCCGTCTTCTGAATATCTTCCTCTTTCACTCTAATCTGATGATAACCTGACCTCAAATCAATTTTACTAAACACACATGCACCTACCAACTGGTCCATCAAATCATCAATTCTCGGAAGAGGATACTTATTCTTAATCGTCACCTTATTCATCTGGCGATAATCAATACACAATCGCATACTTCCATATTTCTTCTTCACCAATAAAACTGGAGCACCCCAAGGCGATACACTCGGCCTCACAAACCTCTTTTCTAACAATTCATTCAACTGCTTCTTCAACTCAACCAACTCAGATGACGACATACGATATGGTGCCACAGATACAGGTCTAGTACCAGGAACTAGATCTATAGAAAACTCCACCTCTCTTTCTGGCAGCACATCAGAAATATCCTCCGAAACACCTCTGGAAAATCACACACAACTGGAAACACATCAATTGCAACTTGACTATCCACAGTCAACGATGTAAACAACCCGAACAACTGAGCTTCATCCGCCAAAAGTTTCTTCAACTCTTTGGTAGATAAGAAACTCGATTCCTCGTCTTCCTCAAGAGAAGGAAATCGTACCAACTTATGATAATAATTGATATGAACTCGATTAAACTACAACCAATTCATTCCCAGAACCACGTCTAAACCCTGCAACGGCAGACACACCAAATCCATATCAAAATCCTTACCATAAATGGTCAAAGGACAACTTAAACAAACCAACGAAGTAGTTACCGACCCCATTGCTGGAGTATCGATAACCATCTCTCCACCCATCGACGACAACAAAAGATTCAAACGTTGCGCACACTCAGATGAAATAAACGAATGAGTTGCTCCGATATCAATAATAGCAACTAAAGAGGTACTATTAATAAAACAAGTACCTCTGATCAGACGATCTGCACTAGTAGTCTGAGTTCCTGCCAATGCAAATAATTTCCCTCCAGCTTGACCTTGCTTTGGTTTCAGACACCTCGTACTAATATGACCAGATTCCCCACAGTTGAAACACTTCACCACACTCTTCTTGCACTCAGCTGTTACATGTCTTATACCTCCACAATTGGAACACTTCCTCATATCCTTTCTACATTTAAACTGACGATGTCCTAAGTCACCACATCTAAAACATCTCAGAGGATTATTCATACCTCCCCCACTTGGCCTTTTATCAAAATTAGCCCTTAGCTTACCCTTGTCAGCTAGTGACACATAAGGATCACCACGAAACGATTTCTTTCCTTTCCTTTCGTTCACACTCTTATAATGAGTAGAACGAGCCTTGCTATCCTCCTCATAAATTCTACAACAATCCACCAAATCCGAAAACCTCCTAATTCTTTGATAACCAATTGCCTGCTTGATCTCGGGACGCAACTCGTTCTCAAACTTCACACATTTAGAAAACTCCGCAGTTGCTTCAGCATAATGTGGATAAAACTAAACAAGCTCCACAAACTTAGCAGTGTAATCAATAACAGACATGTTACCCTGTTTCAACTCCAAGAACTCTATCTCTTTCTTTCCTCTAACATCTTCAGGAAAATACTTCCTCAAAAACTCACCGCTAAACAAAGCCCAAGTGACAACTTCACCTGTAGCTTCCCACACCTGACGCATACTAACCCACCAATCATCAACCTCCTCCTGCAACATGTGAGTACCCAGTCTCACCTTATATTCCTCAGCACAGTCCATCACTCGAAAGATTCTTTCAATCTCCTTAAGCAAAATCTGAGAACCGTCAGGATCATGTCTTCCTTTGAAGACAGGCGGTTTGTTCTTCCTGAACTTATCATTCCCATCCGCATTAGGTGCACCCAGCACAGCCTGAGCCATAGCTTGCATAGCAGCAGCAAAAGCAACGTCATTCCTACCAGCCATATTCTGTTCATGTCCAATAACAGTAACTATGGTTAAACAATCAGCTCACCAAAACACAAGTGTCGCACAACAAACAACTTGGTCACAATGACCGACACGGACTGGTACAGACTGACACAAACTGGCTCTGATACCACTTAATGTAACACCCCCAATTTATAACCCGAGAAATTAAAGCGATAACAGATAATTAGAGTGTAATTAAAACACTCATGGCATAGACGGAAGCGTCACATCAACGTGAAGAAATAAAACAACCTGCTCATAAAGATATGCAACCATCAGGCAGCAACACAAACAGAGGAACTCAGTTCCTAACACCCACAATTCAGATACAGAATAAAAGCAGAAAATCTGCAACTGAAATCTCATATATAAACATCAAAGGTTGTATGTCATATACAGAGTCATACATATAAAATCCAAAAAAAAACATATACATGTACACATAATCACATAACAATCTCCCCGACTACCCGGTGCTACATATCAGAGCCGACCGACAAAAGAATGAAGACATAATCTTCACAAAAAGACCTCCAGGATCTAATCTGCAATGCCTCATAGAGCATTCAAAATAGCAGAAGGGTGAGAAACACAATTATAATATAATTGCATACAATTATGTAATTAACAAGAAATACGCATACAAAAACATTCTCACCACAATGTATACCATAATTCAAATACAAAACAAGACAATTCGTAATTCATGCATCCATCACAAAGGCATATCCATCATCAATCCCATTCACAATTCCCACACATAATCAATCCATTCATGATTTATGCAAATGCACAGAGACTGACACAACGACTCTATGCATGCGGTACCATTCCATCCATCATTCTCATCATTAATTCACTCAGGAATTATTGGAATCATCGCTTGTTACTTAGTGTAACTCCCCGTCGGGTAAACGATGTTCCCCTTCGCTTTAGGACCTCTTGGTATAAGGCTCGCGACGTTTATGGATCGCTTTAGGTCCTCTTTGTATAAGGCTCATGATTCGATCGCTTTAGGTCCTCTTTGTATAAGGCTCACGATCGTCTATAACGTCGCTTTAGGTCATCTTTGTATAAGGCTCACGAACGTTACAGCAGATTCCCTCTGGAATTATTTCGTCGCTCACACCCACTAGGGCACACGACATCACAAGAATGCATATCATGATGCTTGGCATACAATGACTCATGAAAATCAAATGCATACACATATACAACCATGTGAACCATTCCAACATCCATAATCATGCATATACAATCAAACACAACACAATGCATTTACTTGCCCTTAGGCCACAAACCATCATCACAACATTTCATCACATGCATTCACATCATATAACAGCACATAAGTCATACGGTATATATCAAAAGCGTATCACATGATAACACATCAATCGCACACAGTTACCACAGTAAAAGTCAGAAAAACGACACATTCCAAATTCCTGACATAATTAAATCGGCCACCAATCTCAAAACCATTTCTATAAGAAATAACATCTCATTAGCTTTCCATCGGTACCAAGAACGTCTCAATCCGAGTTACGGATCAAAAGGAACTGCATCGGACGCGAAATCGGGAAAATTCTGCACCCTCGCTGGTCATACGCGTATTGCCCTGGGCCATACGTGTATTGCCCAGCTCGCTCGCCCATCCATACGTGTATTGCCCAAAGTGCTACGCGTATGAGCAGAGACCGATTTCTCTCCAAAAATTCCACTAAAAACGCACTACGCGTATTACCCCCCTCGTTACGCGTAATGCCTTGGCCCTTATGCATACCATTACGCATTTCAGCAGAGGGCCGTGCAAAATGGGTTTCATACGCGTAATGCCCTCATTTCGCCCTTGCCATACGCGTATTGCCCTACCCAATACGTGTATTACCTTTCCCGTTACGCGTATGGGAAGCGAACCCCAGAATTTTTCCTGCATAATTCTGCTACAAAAAAACCACCCAATTCCTCTCCAAATCTCATCTAAACATCAGCAAAATACCAATTGAATGCACAACAACCTATATCTATCAGGTATCAACAATTAGGAACCTTAAATCATGATTTCCGACACAAAAGTTGTATCCAATTCTCATAATCTCAACATATTAATTGTTGTAGTTCTCTATTCAATTCAACCAAACTTCAAACAAATACATACATACATAATCATACACAGGCATAGAATAATCGAGTTTCACACCCTTACCCGATTAATCGTGTTTAGAAGTGTCGGTTGGATCGATTTCTTAAACTTCAAGGTTTTCCTCTTTTTCTTCTCTTCTTACTCTTTTCCTTCTTTTCTTCCTAATTCTCTAAGTTTCTAATATTAAGAAAAACAAGTCAAATGACCAAAATACCCCTACACTCAAATATCTCGCAAACGCTCCCAAAACGTAATAAATCATAATAACAATGAAAAATAATATATTGCCAAATAAAAGTCAAGAATAAAATAATATAAAAACAAAAATAATTAAATCGACTCGATTAAATAAATCTAACAAAAACCGGGGCGTTACAGAGGGCAGCATTGTCTTCACGGTGGGTCTCGTTCTCGAGTTGCGCGAGGACGGTGTCCAGAGCTTTGTTCGCAGACGGGTTATTGGCCATGCTGGTGATGAACGGAGGAATTGCTTTGGTTTAAAGACAGATGGAAAACGGGGAAGCAGTGGTTCCCACAGAGGACGCCACTGATCGTACCTGGATCAGACAGTTATGCAGTGGCCAGCAACGTCGTATGGACTTCAGCTCCGGTGATGATGACACGGCGGGGGGGTGTACCTGCAAGGTACTCCAACGCTCAAGTAAGAAAGGGCGTAAGCAAGTACAGAAAAAACAGGTGTGAGAGTTAGAATGTAATGTAACCTGACCCTCTCAAGTGAGAGGGTATTTATAGAGAGCCCCTAGCGCGGGGCCAACGGTTACTTGCACTGGGCTGGATTGCAAAGCCCAATCCAAGTAACTGCCAGGGCTTACGTGGCATAGTGAAGACCAGCGCGTGGTCTTCACCCTGGTGTAACGGTCCCTAAATCTCCGGAAGTAGGGCAGACCGATTCCTTTGGGAGTGGGAAGTTACAAGAGAACGTGTCCTAGCGGGGAGGAGCTCGTGGGTGTCGAGGAGGGGTGTGCCCACGGGCTATGGGCCTCCGCTCGACAGTCTTTACCTCGTGTGCCCGACGTCCTTGAGGACTGGCATGTGCCCGACACGGAGGTGACCTTGGGTCTTGTTGGGCCTTCGACGGTCCTTGGGTTTGGGCCTGCCCGACAACAGGGCAGGCGCTGGCCCAGTCCAGAACAATAATTATATAGACAAAAAAATTGTGAATATTTGAAATGGATGATAATTATAAGTATGTATATTGCTTCTAACTAATGAAATTAATTTTGTTAATATTTTAAAGTTAGAGAAATCAACAGGTTAATAATACGAAATTATTCACATATCAATTATGACTATTTTTAAAGTTATTTTAATTATAAGTGTGTCACAATTACTAAATTGAATGTTAAATTCTTCTTTTTTATTGATTACCTCTTTAAACAAATTAAAATTAATTATATTTATTAATGGGTTGATTTTTATATTTTTTATATTCAATTGATTTAGACGTATGATGATAAAAAAATGTGAATTAAATATCTACCATTTTACTCATTAGAAATTTCATTATTTTACCAAAGAAGATCATTTTTACAGCCACGTCACTACATGGCATACAAATAAATTAGAATGACTTATACAAATAAGCTGAATGAAGACTTTTCTACCGTACAAAATGACTTATGAGTTATCACAACATAACTCATTTTGGTTTCATTCATAAAACTATTTATACTAATGCAAAAACTAATATTACATCATTCTCTAATCAATAAAATAATTTAGAATGTTTTCACTATTATAAAAATAGACAAAAGTTAGAAAAATAATACATTAATTTATATTTCTTCTCTAATCTTCAAACTCACCCCTAACATGCAACCAAAATTGTCAAGGGAAGTCTTTCTCTTGTTGTGCACATTTGCATGATTATGATGCCGAAAGCAAATTAGCACTGTTATTTAGTGTTATTGGTTCATGCTGAGAAAAGTAAGCCACCCATGCTGAATCATATCATATTATATTATTAATACAACAACCTCAATTTTTGTATGTCAAAAGTTTGGGAAATAGTAACAGCCTTTTATTGGGACCAAATAACACTGAACCTAAGACAAACTAATAAAGCAAAAATCGTCAAGATGCTGATAGATATTCCACCCAAAAGAGCCTTATCAACAAAGTCCCACTTTTTCATTTTCTTTTCTAGCTTTATATCAAATCCTGAGGCATGTTCACTTTCTACCCTTTTGTGCTGATTCTTTCTCTTCCCCAGTATCCATCCAAACAAATTCTTGTTGCTGTTTTGATTCTGTGGCAGCACTACAGTGTCTCAAGGATTATCTGTCTTCTCAAGAGTACTCTGACTGCAGCAGCTGTCAACATTTCCACAAGAACAAGATTCTGGTTCTTCTGAGATTACACAATTATTGGTTTAGTTACAACAGAGGGAAGACATAACCTGATTATGGACTAACAGATGCCACCATATCTCCAGTAGCATCCCAACAAATATTGTTTATCACTTTAGGAGGACCCTACAATGATAAACGATTTAACTACGAAATCCACAGGAATTTTAGAAGTTAAAAACAACACGATATTTACATAGAGAAACTCAATCTTTTACCTAGAGTGAGTAATTTTTTCTGTTAGTTTTGATGTAAAAAATAAACATCACTTTATCAGAAGCTACTGCAAGTAACTGTTCCAATCGAGGCTGAAACCCCACTTTTATAATACCTCCCTTAAACAACCGATGGTGGTAACATTGTTGAAAATGGATATGATAAAATGTAAGAATGAAGTAATGTTCCAATACCGAATTTCATTTTCTATATCATAGAAGCAAAAAATATTAGTTTTCTTAGGGTCTAAATCAAGATGTTATGAAATTTTAGCTCTTGATAGCACAAGCTTCTCAACAAAATTTTATGACTCACAACACAAGGTTCTGAAGCGGAAGCTCTCCAAGCCAAGATACTGCTCCCAAGCACCATATACATCTCTTCTCTGTCAAAAGATACAATAATAGGAGGACAATGTACAGTAAATATAAGTCCCAATATATGAAAATGGTATTAAATGTAAATTAGCTAATATTGTTCAATAAAAAAAGTTTAGTATAAATGAATCACCTGAAAGAGACTTGATACAACGTCAGAGTCCTCGAGATACTTTGGTCGCCCTAATGAAAAAAAGGCAAACTTCCACTGGCCAAGCAAAAAATAAAATTAAAAGAATTAAGTGCACTGAGTCAAGTATACAAACCAATATTTACTCTATGAAGCATCAATCACTAAAATCAAAATTACTTAAAACAGAATAGAACTCGCGAAGATGAAGACATACCTTGACAAACTCATCATCAGGAACTTGAAGCTTCTTCTGTAATCGCACTCTAATTTTGGCCAAAGTCTCACATTCGTGTATGACCAAGAAAAAGGGTTCCCCAAAGTTTTGAATTTTCTATACATATAAAATGCAAAACCAAGTTACAAAAGGGTTGGCATACAATTAATGTATCAAAGTAGTCAAATACAAAGAACGGTATAAAGCAAAATGGATTAATTAAAACTATATACCATTTGGTTCTGAGTTGTGTCATTAGTAAAATGATACACATGAATTAGACGATCAAGAGGACAAAGATTTTTCTCTTCTTCTGGAATCTGTAAAAGTAGTATACAAAGATTAACATATTTACAAACTGGTGCTGTTATTTGAATAAATAAAAGCAGAAACACAACCTCCGCGATTCCAACGCCGACGTCCTCCGCATCTCTCCCGTAGAACTTCCGCGTCCTCCGCAAATCCACTAACGATTCGTCTTGATGGTTCTGAAGTCCGTTGACAGTAGCGATAGTTTTATATTTATTACAGTTACCTGTAAAAAAAATGAAAAAAAAAACTTCAAAAATCAAAACCCTAAAAGAAAAAACACAGATCTGAGATGAAAATTACAAATCGAACAAAAATTCAGATTTCTCTATTCCTGTCGGAAACGCCACCGCCATCTTCCCCTATTCCTGCAACACCAACAATCTTAGGTCAAAACAAAATAACAGAAACCCTAAAAAACTTTAATTTCTCCATTTTTGTAAATTGTTCCAAAAACGGTTGTTTTGTCGAAGAAAAGAAAGAGAACAAAGAAGGATATGAGGACAGAAACAGTGGAAGACAGAAGATGAAGAAAGAGGAGGAAGAATGAAAGAGTAGAAGGACAGCGTCGTTGTGGAAGAAGCAGAGAGAAGAGGCTGAATGGGAAACTGAAAAGAGAGAGTTGGGGAAAGGGTAAAAGGCGTGTTAACAAAACGGTGTTAGTAGCTTGACATGTGTCCCAGAGGGTAGAAATGTCATTTTAGTGGTACCAAATTTTCTTATATGGTAGATGACTGTCGTTTTAGGAGAAAACTCTTGTTTCAAAATGAATGTCATTCTCACTTTTTAATGCAGTAATAATTGTTATTTTTCCAATTGTGTCATATAATTATTACTCTATACACTATTTCCAACACATTAATAAGACTAATTTAGTAAAAGTGCAATATTTTATGACAATATCATTGCATTCCTTAATCTGTATGCAAAAACCTTAAACGACAGTCATTTTGAAACGGATGGAGTATTTGGTTTGGGGTAAAGGAATGGGAGGAAAATTTGGGGGGATTTAAAGGGAATGGGAGGTATTTCATTTAATTATAATTATATTTGTATATTTATATTTACTTATTTATTTAAACATAAAATTATTTTATTAAAATGTTAAAAAATTTATTTTAAACTAATTTTATCTTCCTTTGTTTTCAGTCAGAAGTTGAATATAGAGGCTTATTCAATACCACATGTGAAGTTCAATGGTTATTGTACATTTTACAAGATTTCGGCATCCACCATCTCAAACCTCCAACAATATTTTGTGATAACAGATATGCAATTCAAACTCCAAATAATTATGTTTTTCACGAACGCACTAAACATATTAAAATGGACGGCCAAACAGTCCAAGACAAAGTTCAAGCAAAATCTTTCATCTAATTCCAAAAAAACTCAACCAACCAAAGTGTATATGTATCTACCAAACCCTTGCACCTTTGGTCTCTTCAATATTTCTCTCGCAAACTAGACATGTTTAATATCCATTCAGTTCGAAAGGGTGTTTCAAACTCATAGATTTATCAAATCTAAAAAGAGTTAAAGGACATAACAATTTTTTCAAGAACAATGATCAATCAAACCACTCAATGAAATTTAACAATCAATCTTTTCCAGAGCTGTAACATAAAACCTCAAAGGAAAAATAATAAATGAATTGTGAATTGAAAAGACAAATATGTGTGATTTTTACTTGTGTATGAAAACTCTTAAAACTTAGTGTTAGAAATTCATAAGATAAGGATACAAAGCATCGTCATTGTAATACTTGAAGCCAGTATCATCCATAGAGAGTGATCCATAAAAAGAAGAGGGACCATACAAACTTTATCATCCCTAACCTGAGGTTGCATATCAGAAACTCCGTCCTCCTCCTCCTCTTCCTCCTCAATATCCGAAGCTAAATCCAGAAACGAAATAAATTACTATCAAAATTTAAATAGAAAATTAACAGGCCAAAAATGAAACGTAACAGAAATTGAATTTTAAAAAACACTTGGAACATAGTCGTAGGTTTTATGATGATCTTTGAGTCGGAACATATTGTTAGAACAAAAGGTTGTTCAAGAATAAAGAAGAAAGAATATTGAAGAAAACCATTAATATTATGAAAAGAGGAAGGGGTTATATATATCTTATGATTCAACATTATCTAATTTATAAACAACTAAAAAAACTTGACTATTACAATATGTATTCCACATAGTCAAATACATACTGCCTTCTTTTGACTAAAAAAAGTTGTATTTAACTCTGTCAAATATAGTTTACATACAGCAGCTTTTACATATTGTATTTGACAGAGTCGAATACAGTTTACATCAATTAAATTGAATACTGCATCAGCTTCTAAATAATGAATAATTACTTCTAACACACTATCTAATTCATGTTATATGACTTATATCTCAATGTTTTTATTTCAACTCATCAAAACTGATTTTCTTTAATGGTTTGGTGAGTATGTCGGCTAGTTTCAATTCTGACTTGCAATGCTACTGTTCAAGTTTTTCTTTATTTACTTGATCCCTAAGAAAATGATAACTCTTATTTATGTGTTTACTCCTACCATGACAAATAGGGTGATTTGCTAGGTCGATAGCTGATTTGTTGTCTACAAACAACTTTATCTTCCTAAGTTCCATTATCTTGAGCTCTTTGAGTAACATCTTTATCCATAATGTTTGGCATATTGCATAGGACACTACTACAAAACGCCCAAACAACAACGCCGGGTTTACAACGACATCCTATACACCGTTGTTATAGTGCGTACTGGATGTGTGCGCATTATTTTAATTAGAAATTTCAAGGATATAATAACGGTTGTTGTGAACACCGTGGTGATACAATCAAGCTTTCATGGGTTCGAACCTCATCGCCCTCAAATAGTTTATTCCTTTGACGTAAATCCGCCCTTTTTAAGTTTTATTTATATATAACTAAAAAATAATAAGGATATTACTAGGGTTATTTCTTAAAACCGTTGTTACAAACTAAAGCTTCTTTTTATGTATTTTAAACACCAAGTATATATCAATTTATCCACTGAAAAAAGAAACAAGACGAAACAACCCTAACACCAATGTCGTCACCATTGTCGGGAAGAAGACAACAACAACAAGAAAGTGTTGTACTTTAAGGTGTTGCAATGTCGCATTTGAAGACAAAATCATCCAAAGGTGTTTCTATGTCTTCTTCCGCTGTAAAATCTCGATCTGGAAATTTTTGTGGTTGTGATGGTCGTATAGTTTCGTACCAATGCAAGAAGGGACAAAATAAAGGAAGGCTTTTTTGGAGATGTCCATTTTGGAGGAGCGATGAAACATGTAATTTGTTCATATGGGATGAAGACGTGGGAGAAAGAGATGGAAAAGAAGATGAGAACATTATGAAGTCAGAGTTGGAAGTTGTGGGCTATTTGAAGGTTATGTATGAGGATTTAAAGAAAAAGAACAAGAATTTGAAGAACAAACTGAAATCAGAGATATTTTCGGGAAATCTCAAAATGTTAAGTTTTCTTGTCTCCTTTATGTTTAATGTTTACTTTGTTATGAAATGTAATAGTTGAATTAGGGTTTGAATTACATTGTTAATGTTTAAACTGTAGATGCATTATGAATTACATTGTTGATGTTTGAATTACATTATGAAGACAGGAATGCAACTAATAAAATTACAGAACCAACCGTTGTGATATACTCAAACTTTCGTCGGTTCTAACCTCAGCGCCATAAAATATTTTATTCCTTTAACGTTAAGGCGCACCTTTTCTTTTTTATTTATTTTAAAATTCACAAATAAAAGGGTTATCACTACAGTTCTTCTGGTAAACCGTAGTGATATATTTATAATAAATAAATACCTATCTATACGGTTTTTATTTATTTTAAAATTCACAGATAAAAGGGTTATCACTGCGGTTCTTCTGGTTAACTGTAGTGATATATTTGTAATAAATAAATACCTATCTATACGGTTGGTATTGTTAACCGTTGTGAAATAGTTTACCCATATATAAGCGAAATAACTTTCACTTATTGACAGTAGCGCCGTTGCCTTCAAAGTGAAACCCTAGAACCCATTTTTTCTCTTCGTTTTCACCATTAGTCGTGAATCTTATGCTTCATACATTAAGGTATTCTTCTTCTTCCATCTATTATTAGATATTTCCCATTATCTCGTTTGTTGCATGTTGTTTTTGTTGATTGGTCTCATTTTTTCAGATTCGTTTTCACTACCTTAACAAATACCATACTTTGGAAACTTCATAATGTTTGTATAGCTATGGAAAAATGTATAAGAAGCATGAAGCTATGATGGAAACTTCATCCACCTTATACCTTTTTTTCATAGCTTCACGAACAAGATGTTAGTAAATGAAGAAACAACAGTGTAAGCAAACTTCATCTAGTTTTAGAAACAATGAAAAGAAATATAAGAAGTATGAAGCTTTTGTGTAAGCTTCTTCCTCCTTATATTTCTTCTTCATTGATTCCCAAACTAGTTGAACATCATAATTGATTGTTGTTCCGCGATTAGTTTCATTAAAAGGTGTGTTATTCCTGTTCCTCTCTTTACTCTTCAGTGGATTATGGTTTTAGGGTTTGTTTTCAACTAAGGATGCACATTTTTGAAGTTTGTTGTGTTTCCTTACAGGTTAAGGGGATGATACAGGGTGATGATGTTGGTGGTAGCAAGCGTATTATATGAGTTTATAATATCTGGATCTGGTATAGAATGTTGTTTGAGTTTATTATATTCTATTTAGATTGTTTGTTTCACTAACCCTCACTTAAAGTTTGCTGGTGGTAGCAAGCGTATTATATGAGTTTATAATATCTGGATCTGGTATAAAATGTTGTTTGAGTTTATTATATTCTATGTAGATTGTTTGTTTCACTAACCCTCACTTAAAATACATTCATTTAATTTGACATAGATACTTATAATCTGCAAATTAAGTTGTATTTGAAAACCAACTTATATGAAGCAATATTTTCAAATTGCATCCCTCTCATCATTCATCTCACGATGTTTAATATATATATATTATGGTATAACGATCTGGCTCCTTAGATACATGGCCATCTTCCATTATAGTTAAATTTCATTAACAACAAATTATTAGTTAATATGCCTCTCCATCAACACTTATAATCGTAAAACTTTCGATTATAAAAATTATGATGATAAGTGATGATGATGATGAGGCAGACTATCCAATGTCTTGTTCTTATGGAAATTTAACTATAATCGAAGATAGCGATATATCGAAGGAGTCAGATCAATAAACCACACTATATATGTAAACCAGCGTGAAATGCACGATGAGACGAATGCAATCAGAAAACATTGGTTTGTTTAAGTTGGTTTTCAAGAACAATTTAATTTGCAGATTATAGACTTCTTCATCAAATTGATTCCATGTATATTTCTTTAGTGAGGTGTTTGGAAAACAAGCTATCTACATTTAATATAATAAACTCAGGGTACTTACAACAACGGTTATCTATTGTAATCGAGATCATAGGTAATTTATGTTTTACATAATTCGCTGCTGATGGGTTTCAAACCCAGTACCTAAGTGTATGTATCACAACGGTTTATTATCATAACCGTTGTTATATATGGCGCGTGTCCTGCCTTTCAATAACGGTTTCCAGACCGTTGTAAAAAAACAACGAACTTACAACAACAATCTACATAACAAACCCTTTGTCCGCGTCATTATATGTCATTCTCAACCGTTGTTAAATGGGTTTTTCGTAGTAGTGGGATGCAGCTACATGCATACTCAGCCTCGCATGAGGATAATACCACAACACTTTGCTTTCTTGAGCTCCAAGATTGGATCACTTCCAATCATGAATAGGTATCCTGCAATACTCTTCTTCTCATCTTGATCTCCACTGAAATCTGAGTCAGTGTAGCCATGTACCTCTGCATTTATGTTGGTGTTTTTCTTCCCTGGCACCAACACACCATAATCAATTGTGCCCTTTATGTATCTTAGCACTCTTTTGACTGCAGTTAGATGACATTCTTGAAGTTTCTCCGTGAATCTGCTCAACAAACCACACTTTGGCAAGTGTTAGGCCTGGTGTTTCATAGATATCTTAAGGATCCAATGATTTACTTGTAAAATGTAGCATTTACAAACTCATCATTTGTATCCTTTCTCAATTTCTCTTCTGTCTCCAACGGTGTGGATGCTTCATTACATTTTCTCATGTTGAACCTTTTTAGGATATCTTGAGCATACTTCTTTTAGTGCAAGAACACTTCTTCAGTTGTGTTTTTAAACTTCATCCCTAAGAAGCATGACAAGTTCCCTAGGTTTGACATTTTGAATCCTTGCATCAGTTCAATCTTGAAACTTTTTATCTCTTCCTCATCTACACCTGTTATCAGCATGTCATCCATATACAAATATAAAATGACTTGACTGAACCTGCTTGCATTGTTGACATACACTCCATGCTCTGAACTTCATTTTGTGAATCCTGCCTTGATCGGGAAACCATATATTCTTTTCTTCAAAGCTCTATGAGCTTGCTTCAAACCATACAATGTTTTCCTTAACCTATACACTTTTGACTCCTGTTCTTTGATCTCAAAACCTGGTGGTTAGCTAACATAAACCTCTTCACGCAGTTATCCATTCAGAAACTATTACTTTACATTCAATTGATGTATCTTTCATCCTTTGTTTATTGCATTAGCCACTACAGTTCTAATGGTTTCCAATCTGGCAGCAAGTGCGTTGACTTCATTAAAGTCGGTGTCCGGTTTTTGTAGAAAGCCTCTCGCTACTAGTTTGGCTTTGTACTTAGCAATATCACCATTTGTCCTAAGTTTCAACTTGTAGACCCATTTCACATTAATTGGATTTTTCTTGATCTTTCGACGAGCTCCCAGGTCTTGTTTTTTTCAATTGCCTTGAGTTCTTCTTTCATGGCTGTCAACCAATTTGAATTATTTATGACTTGATCCAAATTAATTGGTTATGATTCAGCCATCATCATCACTTATTCTATGAACTCACCATCTGCATCAATTGCTTGAACTGGAAATCTCTCATATCCAGTTAGTCTTGTTGTTAGCGAAGAAATTTCAATGTGTTAATTCGGCAAGGGAATTAGCTGAAATTTATGTATAAACATAAGAAAAGATTTCATGTCTTTCAACCAGGGATATTGGAGGAAAAACATCAATGTTCGACATATGAAGGATTTGGTATGTGATGACTTCTCGGCAAGTGTATCGATAGTTTCGTAGTAATAAAAAGAGTATCAAATCCACATGAACTGCTATTTAATAAAGAAATAGTTGTGCAAGTATAAAAAGTATCAAATGGGGGGTTCAAGTTTTTAGTTGAAAATAAAAGAAGTGTTCTGACAATTTAGAGAAAGTGGTCAGGTTTTGCCTAGAATCCATTATTTCTCCCCAGTTGATGTCTAATGCATCACATAAATTAAGCGTCGTTATATTTCCACGGCGAGTTAACAAGACCACTATACTCAATCTCTTGGTATATAGCTCACTGATTTCTACTAGAGATCTCATATCCCTATTCAATCGGCATAAGTGAAATCAGGCAGTGATATAGTAAGTTAACTCTAAGGCCACTACTCGAGGTCTCCTATCCTTATTCAACTTGCGTAAGTACGATAATTACCCTAGATCAGAGGCATAGGCTAAAGGTCAGTATTTCCTATATGTCCATAATCACATTAACAGAGTATCTCAAATAATGTGCTTTAAGTAAAATAAGCAATTAGATAGAAATATAACTAAGATAATTCATGCAACATCAAATTAAGCATATGTCCCAACAGGTTCGAAACATGTTCATCAGACAAAACCTAGCCTAAAAGTGTTTTATAACACCCTTTTAAACCCAACGAATAATTTAGCGCATAAATCAATAATTAAATCAAAGTAATACACCGACAAGGGTGTCACATGCTTCATAAAAACATTCTTATCACACATCCTGCTCTGTAACACGGGTTTCCAATAATTATAAAATTCATCTTAATAACTCCACATATAATTGAAACTTCGCAGCAGAATATTAGTATCAACATGACTTCATAATTTTTCATCAAAGGACTTCAAGGCCTTTGATCATAATAAAAAAATCAACACAAAACAAATCATCGCATCACAAACTCTTAAAAACATGTTCTTTAATCAATAACGACTTCAGAAAAACAAAACGTTCCCAAACCTCAATGTTACGTATTAGAGCAAGACCCTCTTAATTCACGGAAATAAGATAAATTGACACCAAGGCTAAATCTTCACGCATCAACGAGCTAACCTTGATCACCTGCACGTTACCCACGTATAGGTAACATTCAAACAAGCAGGGTGAGTAATCACAAATCATTACAAAATGTATAAGAAATAGATATAGTAGTTACAGCAACAATTATCCATACTTCATATATCCATCACACATCACACACATACTCACACTGTCACTTCATTAAGTCATTCACAATGTCATTACCTCATCAATAAATCATCATCGTCAAAACATCACTTATGTCACAACATCATCAAAACATTTATTAATTCATATTTATGTAATGTCACTTAGTATGTAATGCAACAAAACGACTCATGCATGTGGTACCAACACTTTGACAAACACATGGTCATCTCCCTCCAAAGATCCCCACCATAGGATCGATTCCCACTCAGAACCGGAGCACATCATAAAACACACTCAATCCCCACAATGAGATTGAGGCCACCACTGGACCGGACTCCTAACATCATCACTGGACCAAAGTCCTAACATTGTCACTGGACCGAATTCCTAACATATGTTATGAATGCATGATGCAACACGTCACAATAAACACGATCACGACTAGTCAAATTTGCATCATCATTCATGTAATTGTTATTGTATATCCCTCATAATCAGTCACACTCCATCATAACATCATTATTAGAAATACATCATATTAATCATTTCACTTCATATGAGACAACGCAGCAACAAAAAGAAAGAAAAGAAAGACAGAAGAAAAGTAAAATAAAATAAAATAAAATGTCAGCTCCTGCTCGCCCGAGGCTCGCCCGACGAAGCAGGGGCAAAAAGTATTCCTCATACAAAATTCCAGGATCACCACTTTTACATCCTTCATTCGCCTCTCCTTTCGCCCGGCGCTTCCTGAGCGAAGTAGCTTCGCCCGACGAAAGCGCGAAACAGCAACTCTGCAGTTGCATTTTCTGCACAGTCCAGACCCCAAAACTCTTGCGATTCCAATATCATTCAATCCAAAAACTCACATAATTCACAAGATATCACAATACAACAACAACACTTTATAATAGGCATCATATACATCATCTAATAGCACTACAACATCATTTTATCACTTATTTTGTCATGAATGATCACATTACCATCATATTACTACATTTTCCCTAAAACCCCAAAACCACATACATACATCTAAACCCTATATCAATTATAATGAAAAGTAATACTCCTCATACCTTAGATTCTTAGTTCTGATCCTTTTACTTGAGTTCTGCAGCAATCTCTTAGAGCCCTAGCCTCTTCTACCTTTTTCCTCAGTGTCGTTTCTCCAAAACACGATCGTTCAGAATGAACTTCTCCACTTCTATTTTCCCTTTTGTCAAACTTTCCCTTAGGACCCTAATATGCCTTTCCCAACTTACCCTCACTAATACTTCTATAATGACCACCTTGCCCTCGGTATTTCCACTCATTTTATTTTAATTAATAATAATAGTCTAAATAACATTATCTATATTATTTTATCATCATTAACTATAAAATAATTCTAATTAATTATTTAATTTCTAAATAATCCTATTATTCCCTTAGCTCACCATCACCCCACAATACACAACAAGAACCCACCATGCATAATAATTTCCCAAAATTCACCGATAATCACAAATAATTTAACAAATATTAAAATATAAATATTGGGGTGTTACAACTCTCCCTCACTTAAAGAATTTTCGCCCTCAAAAATTACCTGAAGAAAACAGAGTCGGATACCACTCCCTCATCTGATCTTCACGCTCCCAAGTCCAATTTTCACCAGCTGGTCTACCCCACAATAATTTCACCAAAGCAATGTCTTTACCCCGCAGTTATTTCATTTCTCGACCATCGATCCGCATGGGTGATGCTTCAACAGTCAGGTTATCTCTCACCTGTACATCATCCATTTGTATCACATGCGACGAATTCGGATGTATTTCCTCAAGTGAGATACATGAAACACATCATGAAGATTCGCAAGCGACGGCGGTAAAGAAACTCGATAGGCTACTTCTCTTATCCTCACCATAATCTGATATGAACCAACAAAATGCTGAGTGAGCTTTCTAGACTTCAAAGCTCGACTCACACCAGTTATCGGCGTAACTCTCAAAAACACGTGATCTCCCTCTTGGAATTCAAGTGTTTTCCTCCTCATATCATGATTACTCTTCTGACGACTCTGCAAAGTTCTCATCCTCTCTTGGATCATCTTAATCTTCTCGGTCGTCTCCTACACAATCTCAGGTTCGAGTGCAGCACTCTCGCCTGACTCATACCAACACAATGGAGTCATACACCTCCTACCATACAACGCTTCATACGGCGCCATTCCAATACTAGCATGAAAATTGTTGTTGTACATGAACTCAATCAACGGCAAGTGGCTATCCCAAGATCCTCCTTGGTCCAACACACAAGCCCTCAGCAAATCCTCCAAAGACTGGATAGTCATCTCTGTCTAACCATCCGTCTACGGATGATATGCAAAACTCATCCTCAACTTAGTACCCAAAGTGTCTTACAAACTTTTCCAGAACATCGACGTAAATCTCGAGTCTCTATCCGATACAATACTCTAAGGTATCCCATGCAACTTCACAATTTCCTCAATGTACAACTCAGTTAACTTTTGCATAGAATGATTAATCTTCATTGGTAAGAAATGATCTAATTTAGTTAATCTATCGACAACCACCCAAATCGAATCATTCCTCTTCGTAGTCTTCGGCAATACCGACACAAAATCCATGGAAATACTATCCCATTTCTATTCTGGAATATTCAATGGTTGCATCATACCCAAAGGCTTCTGATGTTCAATCTTTGACTTCTGACAAGTCAAACAAGCATAAACAAATTCAGCAATATCCCTCTTTATACCTGGCCACCAAAACAACTTCTGCAAATCCTGATACATCTTCGTAGCACCGGGATGAATACTCATCCTACTTCGATACCCTTCTTCAAGAATATTATTCCTAATTTCTGGAACATCTGGAATACACACTCTATCTCTGAACCTCATCATGCCATTCTCATCAATCCGGAATTCACCTTCGTTACCTTGGTTAATCAAGGCCAATTTATCAACCAATCTCAAATCAGATTTCTGACCTCCTTTGATTTCTTCGAGAATGCCACTCGTCAGTTTCAACATTCCCAACTTCACACTGTCAGGAGTCTCCTCACATACTAAACTAATGTCTCTAAACTGCTCGATCAATTCTAGTTCTCTCACCATAAGCATCGACATATGCAATGACTTCCTACTCTCAACGCATCAGCTACCACATTTTCTTTACCAGGGTGGTAACTCAAATCGAAGTAATAATCTTTCAACAATTACAGCAACCTTCTCTGCTCATATTCAACTCCTTCTGATCGAATAAGTACTTTAAACTCTTATGATCACTGAACACTTCGAATTTAGTGCCAAAAAGGTAATATCTCCAAATTTTTAATACGAACACTACAGCTGCCAATTCTAAATCAAGAGTAGGATAATTCCTTTCATGAACCCTCTATTGTCTGGAAGCATAAGTAACAACCTGACCATTCTGCATCAACACTCCACCAAGACCCATCTTTGATGCATCACAATATACCATAAAAGACTCACTCGGATTAGGCAAGATCAATACCGGAGTAGTCGTCAACTTCTTCTTCAATTCCACAAAACTCTCTTCACATGCAACATCCCACACATAAGCTTGACCCTTCTGAGTCAATGAGTCAAAGGTAATGTCAACTTCGAAAAAACTTCTATAAACTTGCAATAATAACCTGCCAACCCAAGAAAATTTCGTATTTCTGTAGCAGACTTCGGAGTCTTCCAATGTAACACAACATCAATCTTAGAAGGATCCACAGCAATTCCACCACTCGATATCACATGGCCAAGGAAACTCACTTCCTTCAACCAGAACTCACATTTCGACAGTTTTGCATATAACTTCTTCTCTTTCAACACTTGCAACACCGTACTCAAATGCTCAGCATGCTCTTCTTCAAATTTCGAGTATATCATAATATCATCAATGAAAACCACAACAAACTTATCCAAATACTCATAAAAAATCCGATTCATATACTCCATGAACACACCTGGTGCATTGGATACACCAAACAGCGTCACAGTGTATTCCTAGTGACCATACCTCCTCCTGAAAGCTGTCTTCGGAATATCATCTGGCTTAACACGAATTTGATGATAACCATACCTCAGATCAATCTTTCTAAACACACAAGCGCCCACTAGTTGATCCATCAAATCGTCTATTCTCGGAAGTGGATATTTATTCTTGATAGTCACTTTATTCAACTGCCTGTAATCAACACATAACCTCATACTATCGTCTTTCTTCTTAACTAACAACACAGGAGCACCCCACAAAGAAACACTCGGTCGAATAAACTTTTTCTCAAGCAATTCTTATAATATTTTCTTCAATTCACTTAACTCAGAAGCTGACATCCGGTAAGGAGCCATTGACATCGGACTCGTACCTGGTATCAATTCCACCGCAAACTCGACTTCACACTCTGGGGGAAAATCACTTACGTCGTTTGGAAATACATCTGGGAATTCGCAGACAACAGGTAATTCAACACTTGTAATTTCACTGTCAACTTGCAACGATGCAAACATTGCAAACATCAAGGCTTCTTCTTCTAGAAGTTCATCCACTTGCTTAGCAGACAAAAACATCAGTTCTCCATTATCACCAAACTCAGGAAATCTCACAGTCTTATTATAAAAGTTGATATGAACATAGTTGAACTCCAACTAGTTTATTCCAAGGATAACATCAATTTGGTGCAAGGGTAAACACACCAAATCCATCACGAAACTCTTCCCAAAAATAGTTAAAGGACAACCCGAACACACAAAAGTAGTAGTAACAGAACCATTAGCAGGAGTTTCTATCACCATACTACCATTCATATCAGACAATTTCAAACCCAACATAGTAGCACATTCAAGCGAAATAAACGAATGAGTAGCACTAGTATCAATAATAGCAATCAACCCAGTATTATTAATAAAACAAGTACCTCGAATCAAGTTATCCTTCTTAGGGACATCTGAACCGCTCAAAGCAAACACTCTGCCATTAGTCTAAGCAGCACTAGCAGTCTTCTTCGACTTCTGGCATTGGGTACTGATGTGACCCTGTTCACCATGATTGAAACAAGTCGGGCCCTCATTCTTGCAATCAGTGGCTCGATGACCTCTCTTGCCACATCTGTAACATCTCAACACATTATTGTTGCAACCATCAGCACAATGACCTTGCTCGCCACACCTGTAACACTTAACAAAATCGGGATCTGCTCCCCCGCTTGTCTTCTTCCCATCTAAAGCCTTCTTCTTCCCTTTGTCAGCCGGATTGACATAAGGTTTTCCTCGAAACTGTCTTTTCTCTTTCTTCTCACTAAGATGTTTGTAGTGAGTCGATCGAGCTCTGTTATCCTCATCATAGATCCTACTCTTATCCACCAGGTCAGCATACCTACGAATTTGTTGGTATCCAATACCCTGTTTGATCTCTGGTCTCAGCCCATTCTCAAACTTGAGACATTTATAAATCTCAGCATCAACACGATTGTAATACAGACAAAACTTCACCAGCGCCTCAAACTTTGCAGCATAGTCTGCCACAATCATGTTTCCTTGCTTCAATTCAAGGAACTCTATCTCCTTCTTACCACGAACGTCCTCAGGGAAATACTTCTCCAAGAATTCTTTCCTGAATACAGCCCAAGTTATCTCAGTACCAACATCCTTCAATCTCTAACGCACATTATCCCACCAATATTCACCTTCTTCTGACAACATGTGAGTACCAAACTGTACCTTCTAAGCGTCAGTGCATGCCATCACTCAGAAGATCTTCTCAATCACCTTGAGCCATTTTTGTGCACTCTCTGGATCATGAGTGCCCATGAAAGTTGGCGGATTGTTCCTCTGGAACTTTCCCAAACCATAAAACTCATCAGGAGCCCCTCCATTATGATTGTTATGTGCATTCTAGGCCATCACTTGAACAAGTGATTCCAACGCGTCAGAAATAGCATGATCATTTCTCCCAGTCATTCTGCACACCATCTATCAACATTAGAAGAAACAAAATATCGATAATATACATACACTCGTCGATAAACAGAGGACTGACATCATATAAAAACCTGGCCGGACAAACCGACCTGCCCTGATACCACTAATGTAACACCCTTCTAAACCCGACGAATAATTTAGCACATAAATTAATAATTAAATTAGAGTAAATCATCGACAAGGGTGTCACATGCTTCATAAAAACATTCTTATCACACATCCTGCTCCGTAACACGGGTTTCCAATAATTATAAAATTCATCTTAATAACTCCACATATAATTAAAACTTCGCAGCGGAATCTTAGTATCAACACGACTTCATAATTTTTCATTAAAGGACTTCAAGGCCTTTGATCATAATAAAAAAAATCAACATAAAACAAATCATCGCATAACAAACTCTTAAAAACATGTTCTTAAATCAATAACGAGTTCAGAAAAACCAAACGTTCCCTAACCCCGACGTTTTGTATCAGAGCAAAACCCTCATAATTCACGGAAATAAGATAAATTGACTCCAAAGCTAAATCTTCACGCGTCAACGAGTTAACCTTGATCACCTGCACGTTACCCACGTATAGGTAACATTCAAACAGGCAGGTGAGTAATCACAAATCATTACAAAAGGTATAAGAAATAGATATAGTAATTACAAGAACAATTATCCATACTTCATATATCCATCACACATCACACACATACTCACATTGTCACTTCATTAAGTCATTCGCAACGTCATTAGGTCATCAATAAATCATCATCGTCAAAACATCACTTATGTCACAACATCATCAAAACATTTATTAACTCATATTTATGCAATGTCACTTAGTATGTAATGCAAAAAAACGACTCATGCATGTGGTACCAACACTTTGATGAACATATGGTCATCTCCCTCCAAAGATTCCCACCATAAGATCGATTCTCACTCGGAACCGGAGCACATCATAAAACGCACTCAATTCACACAATGGGATTGAGGCCACCACTGCACCGGAGTCCTAACATCGTCACTGGACCAAAGTCCTAACATTGTCACTGGACCGAAGTCCTAACATCGTCACTGGACCGAAGTCCTAACATCATCACTAGACAGAAGTCCTAACATATGCTATGAATGCATGATGCAACACGTCACCATAAACACGACCACGGCTAGTCAAATTTGCATAATCATTCATGTAATCGTCATAGTATATCCCTCATAATTAGTCACACTCCATCATAGAAATACATCAGATTAATCATTTCACTTCATGTGAGAGAACGCAACAACATAAACAAAGAAAAGAAAGACAGAAGAAAAGTAAAATAAAATTTTAAAAAAAATGTCAGCTTCTGCTCGCCCGGCGAAGCGACGGCGAAACACCTTCCCCATACAAAATTCCAGGAGCACCTCTTTTTCATCCTTCCTTCGCCTCTCCTTTCGCTCGGCGCTTCCTGAGCAAAGTAGCTTCGCCCGGCGAAAGCGCGAAAACAACAACTCTGCAGTTGCATTTTCTGCACAGTCCAGACCCCAAAACTCTTGCGATTCCAATATAGTTCAATCCGAAAATGCACATAATTCACAAGATATCACAATACAACAACAACACTTCATAATAGGCATCATATACATCATCTAATAGCACTACAACATCATTCTATCACTTATTTCGTCATGAATCGTCACATTACCATCATATTACTACATTTTCCCTAAAACCCCAAAACCACCTACATACATCTAAACTCTATATCAATTATAATGAAAAGTAATACTCCTCATACCTTAGATTCTTAGTTCTGATCCTTTTACTTGAGTTCTACAGCAATCTCTTAGAGCCTTAGCCTCTTCTACCTTTTTCCTCAGTGTCGTTTCTCCAAAACACGATCGTTCAGAATGAACTTCTCCACCTCTATTTTCCCTTTTGTCAAACTTGCCCTTAGGATCTCTAATATGCCTTTCCCAACTTACTCTCACTAATACTTCTATAATGACCACCTTGTCCTCGATGTTTCCACTCATTTTATTTTAATTAATAATAATATGCTAAATAACATAATCTATATTATTCTATTATCATTAACTCTAAAATAATTCTAATTAATTATTTAATTTCTAAATAATCCTATTATTCCCTTAACTCATCATCACCCCACAACACACAACAAGAACACACCATGCATAATAATTCCCCAAAATTCGCCGATAATCACAAATAATTTAACAAATATTAAAATATAAATATCGGAGTGTTACATGTTTAACTACTCATACTGATAAAATTACAATACAAATTGATAAAAATAAGATTGCATAAGAATTCCTTGAAGATATGTCCTCCAATGGCTTCAAATGCGCTCCCAAACTCACTTTCGGTGTTGTAAATCATACTCTTCAGTCTCCAATCGCAGAACCCCTATAAAAGTACCAAGTCTACCTTTTATAGCCATCAAATCGTGCCAGAACACGTAAAAAATAGCCCAGAAAAAGGGCTCATCGCGCACGCAACAGACTACATCACGTGCGCGATGTTGCGTTGGTTGCTCTATCGCGCGCTATACCACTTTTCTTCTTTCATATCGCGCGCATGATAGCTTGCGATGGAGTGCATAATTATTCCAGTGGCTTTCTTGCTTTTGCTCATTTTTCAGCCAAATTTATCTAAGTCCCAAATTCTTCATACTTGGTCATTTTTGCTACGTTCTTTGGCCACTATTCATCAAATTTGATCATCTTCGACTTCTTTTTCTTTGTTTCTTCGACAGAAAACATGCAATGATAGAGTGTCATAACAATACCAAACTTGAACTGTTGGTCGTCCTTAAGTAATTTTCCTTCACTGTAAATTCCAAACAGAAAAACAAGTTGCAACAATAACAAGTGAGCATCACCATATGAAATTTGTTTTATTTGATCATGTTCTAATAGAATTCGTCAAAGAAATCAAAACACACAGAGTTCATAGTGAACAACTGCTTCTATATATGTAAATCAAACCAGGTAAATTGAATCAGAAATAGTTCAAATCTGATAAAGAAATAGTGCATGGATACACTAAATGAAAAGAATTGTGACTAGTATAAATAATTTGGCTCAAACCTTACTAGGTTAGGTATCTGAATATTGAATACAAGTCTATCGATTCCTTTTTCATCCTTTGATTTCAATTCGTAAGTCACTTTCCTGATGATCAAGTTTCATCTGATGTGTTTTTGGTTCATTTGTTCAACGCTAAAGAAATCAAAGAGAGAGAGAGGGGGGGGGGGAGAGAGAGAGAGAGAGAGAGAAAGAGAGAGAGAGAGAGTAAGTGAAAAGTTTAGTGAGAGGAATATGCCTTCGATCGATGGATTGTTTGAGTGCATTGGTAGAGGATTGAAGATGATTGCAAAATGGTGATAATTTGTTGCAGAAGTTGAATATTTCATCCTTTGGCATCGTTGGATTAGTTCTTCTTCCTCTTTTGGATATTTGAATTTTTATAAGCTTTAGGTTTGTCCAAGAATTGAAATAAAATTAAACTAATTTATCATGTGTTGATAAGATAGAAGTACATAAGCATAAGACGCAACAACATGAGCGCCTATAGTTCAATGGATATAGCATTTGTTTTCTAAGCAGAAAGTTGTAGGTTCAATCCCTACCTGGCGTGAATCGTTTCATCATATTTTCATGTTGGGCAACCAAACAGCTTTGTGATGTCCAATGTACTAAGGTCGTTAGATTCTTTTATGGTTGTAACCTTTGGCTGTCATTCCCTGCACAGAGACCTTAATATTTTGTTAGCACAATCTTTGTTAGAAAAGGATTTTCCTAATTTGTTTAGTTTGTTGATTAAATAAAGGAACCTAGTCTGCATGGAATTCACAGATTCTTCGGGTTCCATACGAAAAAACTTGAACTCCTTATTTAACATGTTGATCTTAGAATCCTTGGCGTCATTTGTTCCCTCGTAAAGAGTTTGGATGTCATCCCACATAGCTTTTGCGCTCTTATTATGTGAAACATAGTAGAATACTTTCACGCTTAAAGCTGAGATAAGTATGTTCCTCACTTTCAAAACATATGAAGCCTTTTTGGTTTCATCATATGTCCAATCCTTTGGGTGTTTACAAACGTCATCACCGCCTTTTAGGATAAAAGGACCGTTAGTGACTTCTACCTATAGATTTATGTAAACTTATAATAAATGTACATACATGTTTTCTTTCCAATAAGCATAGTTCTCGCCTTTAAAAGTTGATAATATATTATAAGCTCCATTTGAATCGTCATCGTCAGCCATATTCCTAAACTTTTTAGTCACTTAGACCTAATCAAAAGACCAACTCTAAGGCCAATTATTGGATAAGAATATGGAGTAGAGAAACGGTCTAGAAGGGGATGAATAGACCCTTTTAAAAAATTGACCGATTTTCAAAAATTAATATTAGAGTTTTTCAAATGCGGAAGTCTTAAAGGAAAAATAGAGACCTTATGCTTTATTTGGAAGGTAATCACGAATACAACTACATAATTCACAAATATCTTTAGATTGTTCAATGACAAAAAAAAGTTGTCAACTATATTGAATTGATAAATTCTAAATTACGGGATGTATTTTTTACAAAGTTAACAACTACTATAGGATTCTAACACCACTAGTCCACAGATTTTAATCAGCACTGAAACACAAATAGGTTCAAATTCTAACAAAACCTAAACTTATGTAATAAATCGCTACCAATAGAAATTAACAATAAACTACACTAAGAAACAACTACCTAAACATGCAATAACCTACAAAAATTAAAATGCAATAGGAGGGAGAGAGAGAGAGAGAGAGTGTCGGAATGTATAATTGTTCGGCTCTATCCTCCTCGCAGGAGCCTATTTCACTCTCCAATGGTTTCCTATTGAAAGTAGATCTTCCAATATGTTTTGAAAAATATTACACGAGTTCATACAATCACTAATCAACAATAATATTGAGAAAAGTAAATCTCTTATTTAGATCTTGACTTGTATATAGCTTTAATATTGAACTCTGCAAAATCTTTACTCGATTCTCGCGTCTTGAATCTTCTAGCTTCACCAATTTGCTTCGTGCCTTAGTATGTGACAATTATTTTAGATCCCACCGATTTATTTAACGTTGAACTATCTGAAGATTGGGAAGAACCCTTATCCTGTCTGTAGGCTTCAACACAACACTACAAAGGTCAACCTAGAGAGAAGAATCTCATTCTTTTCACTAGAATTTGTCACCACTAGTCACAACAACCACAATCTTGCAAGCTTCCTAAAAATATTTATCAAACTTTCAAGAAATGTTAGTTTCAAGACACGTTTCTCTCAACACTTACAAATGTCCGTGATCAAGATCGAAAATCAAATTATATGTTGAAGATGAAAGAAATTCTATTTGCAAGAGATATTGATTTTTCCAAATTTTGGAGATTGTTGATTTCACAAAACCACAATGTTGGTTATGAGATTGTCTGATGAAAATGAGATGACAAAATGAATTTATATGTGCTGGACTTTATGCACAAAAATAGATGAAAAATAATTGTTAGATTCGAGTAAGTGAAAAGTTTACTGAGAGGAATAAGCCTTCGATTGATGGATTGTTTGAGTGCATTGGTAGAGGATTAAAGATGATTGCAGAATAATGATAATTTATTGTAGAAGTTGGATATTTGATCCTTTAGCATCGTTAAATTAGTTCTTCTTCCTCTTTTGGCTATTTGAATTTTTATAAGGTTTAGGTTTGCGCGGGAGTTAAAATCAAATTAAACTAATTTATTATGTGTTGATAAGATAGAATTTATTGCATTTTTCAAGAATAAGCCTGTTTGTTTGCAGGGAGCTATTATATCGGTGGGCTTTGTTGTGGCGTTGTTATTTCAGTTTGGCTTGTCTTTAGTAGTGATGTCGGGTGTCTCTCCAGAAACTCGTTCTTGAGTGTTGCGCTAGTAGAGGATATCGTGTAGCAAAGCTCAAGTGGCAGTTTGGTAGCTGGTCGTTGCTGGTTGTTAGATGATTCTACTGTTTGACTTATATTTTTTCTGCAAAATTGTTCTGGTGCGGTCTTATTGTCATATTTGTTGTGCATTATGTGTGATCTTTTGACCTTGCAATTTTGGGGGCTAAGTCTGGTCTTTCTGTTTTGAGAGCTGTTGTTTGGGTTCGGCGCTTCTACTATTTTCTATTTGGAAGGTTTTGTTGTGTCGCAGTCGGGTTTTGTCAGGAATCTTTGGCTGGTTGCAATTTAGCTTTTGTTCATATAGTGTTGCAGTTTGGGGTGCTGGAGTTTGCATTAGTTTTCCTCTATACAATGTTATTTGTTGTTTTTGTTTTGCTTTTGTATTTCATTGGTGTCTAGGGGTCTGTGTGAGTGTAGGTGGTATAGTCTTAGTTTGTCTCTATATGCAGGGGGTTTGTTAGGTTCAATTCATGTATCTGTTAGTGGACTAGTTTTTGTTTACGGGTTTTTGTACCCTGGCTTCATTAGCAGCATGTCTCATGCTGTTGATTTGGGTGGTTAATAAATTCTTTGCTTCTTTAAAAAAAATTGAATGGAAGATTGTGAGGCTTGACACTTGTCGTTAGAGGAAGGCAAAAGGGCAAGTTGGTAATTTAAAGACCATATATTTTCTTTACATGAAAGATAATTTCTTTTTCCACGTGTCGTTTGTAAGACGCAAGAAGAACACGAAATGTGTGAGGTTGCATTTTAAAGACAGTGCAATAATGCTCATTTATTAAAATTAAACACTAACCTTTAACTATTTTTGTTGCCAAAACAATATTCATAGAAGCATAATTGTCAATTATTGCTAAAGAACAAACAGATTGAACTTTGAAGCCAAAGACAAATTGGAAACTATTTTGATGAACAAATAATTAGCAAATTAAAATCTTCTATAAGTGGCAATAGAATCCATCATAATTTTCTTGATTAGCTATGATTCTATTTTAATTCATTAAATGGTGAAAACAAAAACCTTATAAACCTCATTCTATGTCCATTTCTATTCTTCTCATTTGCATCTTTCAACTCATTGTTTTCTTTGAAAATCAAAAAGTCACAATGTTTTCTACCACGGTTAGAGTATATAGTACTCTACTACATTCACATTCTTTCTTATTCTTTGGTTGAAATTCATATATAACTAACTATTCTCTCTTTTTTCATGGTAGACTTGCGCTTTGAAAGTGGACACAAACTCCAAACAATGGTCTGAGATTATAAGCAAAATACTAGAGAAAATCAAAGGTATGTGTTATTATAATTTATGTGTATACTTTGTCTATTTTATTTAGCATTAAACTTTTACTTTTGTGTTGATGATAGATCTAAGCTACAACTTCAATGCAAAGAAAGGGGTGATATATATTTCTGGCACGATGGATTCACCTAAAATTATGAAGATGATAAACAAGCATGAAGACACAGTGAAGCTTTGTTGGATGAAGAGTGTGAAACAATATCCACCTATGCAAATGCCTATGTATTCTGCAGGTTATCTACCATATCAAACAGGATTCTATCCTCCTCCTCACCCTACACCAATGCCCTATTATCAGAATCAGTATAATCATTATGATCCCATGTATGGCCCTCAACAACATGGTTATCATCCACAATTACCTTATTATTATTAGTATTATTGTTGGTTTGTTTCTAGAATAGTATGATGTTTCTAGTATAGTACTGCTATTCCTGTGAACCTGGTTTTTTAAGGTTCATAATTCTAAGCTTTTGATGTTAAGTATTGTTGGTGGTTGTTATGTTTGCAATTCTATTCAACAGTACAAAATCATTGATTAAGAAAATAGTGAAAATTGTAAGATTATATTTATCATAAGCATATTGGAATTAACAATTACACAACTCAAGAGACAAAATCTGTGGAAATATTGATTTCCCTTTTGTTAATTTAATGTACAGTTATACAGATTAAAATAGCTGACCACTATACTATTGTTGTGGGGAAAAATAAACACTAATATGTACATGTAAAACTCAAATATAGACTCTTCCATCTATCTATTCTATAGATCAGTTTTCATATTAGTGTTTATGTGAATTCTCCTCTCAGTGCAGAAGTAGCTCTTTGTATTGCTCTGGTAACCCTCCAGATCTCATGTTGAATTTCTGTTAATCTTTCTTTTTCACTTATGCCGTTTGACCTAGTCGTAGAATCAGCAATCCCAGGGAAAAAATCTAACTTCTCAGCGTCGTTCGGAGGCCCAAACACCTGTAATACAGGATCATAAAACAAAGTGATTAGTAACTAACTAGCATATGACGAAAGAATACAAACTTAACAATGTGAAACAAAGTGACAGTTCGGTAATTGCGGCCAGAGTGGTGTTTCCGACAGAAAAGTAGCATATTAAGAATCTCGTATATCGAGTTTGGAAGTTGCACAAAAAATGAGCTGCACTCTTGCACAATACATAGTTCACATTTTGCGGACTGCTTCTAACTTTGAAGATAGTAACTTAAATCAGTTGAAGAGGTTTAATCAGTGTATCCATGATACATAGTAAATAAACACACTCACAAGATGCTTGAACCACTGTTTTCCTTTAAGTCCATCTCCATCTAAGAAGCCTTTTTCTGCGAGCATTAGTCTATCATTCATCGCTCGCCTTTTCATATCTACAAACTGACCTGAAGTTTCTACCAATCTAAGTTCCTGCAGTTCAAAATAAAGACAAGTATAATTAATTATCATGGAAGATAGATATTCCTTTTCGATGCTGAGGTTATTTTTGTTTTACTTTACTTTACCTTACCTTTAATTCGCTGTCGACTTCTTTTGCAGCCGAAGCAAATTCATTGATTGACGTTGTTAACGGGAGCAGAGAAATTTTCTGTTCTAACGCGTTGCTCAATTTGTCGCTGTACAACTGCCAAAAGCAGGGGAAGATTATATAAGTAATATAAGAATATATTCTGTTGTTGCAAAAAACATTCTTTGATTCGCTTCTCAGTTCTTACTCTGTCTCTTCATTTACGGGTAGAAACCAAATTAAAATTGTAAATTGCATTTTAACTTTCAAATAAAATTCCCTAACTTAGGGAGACAGTAATTAGACAAAGTTAACTAAAATAAGAGATGCCCACCTGTAACTCATTTGCATATGATAAATAATCAAACGGAAGAACGGAATCATCGGCCAGGCGTAGAGCTAGAAGGCCCCAAATTCCAGTAACTAATACCAAGAAAGAACACAAAAGATAAATCTTACGATTGTTGCATGGATTAACATTTTATCAAATGAAAAACCATTTCATGCTAGAAATCTGACCGGCAACATGGCGCTGGAAGAATGGATCTCCATATTCTGCCATCCAGTTATAGGAGTCGAAAGCAGTGTGATAGACAGGAAAATCTGGGGGCAAAAGGGAAAGATATTATTGTATAATCATATCAACCTCACCATATACTAGAGTTCCTTGTAAGTCCTGGACTAGGGCTTTGTTTCTTTCCAATCATTCTACATGTACGGTGGCATAACTTCCCATAAATCAAACAGAATCCTTTAGTTCATATTGAGTATGTACCTTTTCCGTAATACACATCAACAGATGGAACCCCTGCATGTTGCACAAACGGAGCAAAATCAGAATCAACTCTACCAAGCCTTTGAATCTGCAATCCAACGAAACAAAAAGCAAGCTAAGTAATGAGAGTATGATAACAAAATTGAACCCGCTTTTTTAATAGCATTGAAGTGTCTTCGTCATATACATGTCAAGTATCATATATATACACACATGCGCGCGCGCACACACGCTATTAAAACAACACTATCGAATTGACGGTAAATGCATAATTAGTAAATGCAAACAAATACTTGGAAAACAGTAACAAAAGCATTACATTATTGCCTTCATCAGAAGCAGACCATGTCTCGTATACTGATACACCCTTAGAGTCGGGATCCTTGACCTGAAATTAAAGTAAATACAGATTAAAATTTAGAATTACTAAAATACCAAAAGTATGCAAAGCGTATATGTGTTTGTGCGTAAATAATTATTTGTATGCATGTTTGGATATGCATTAATAAATGATTGTTATTTAAAATACCTTTTTTGTGACCTCGTGAATAAGACTGTCTAGTTGAGGAGTTGAGCCAACAAAGAAACCAGGGCCTTGAACAGCACAATCCACATTAAGGTATGCTACAGCTTTGGAACCAAGATTGATAAGGTTTTGTTCAACCCATTCAGTGGATCCTATCTACATAAACAGATAAGCTTGATTCAAAGACAATGTTACAGGAAATCACACCATAATGGAAATAAAGCAAACTCGCTTAATTTAATAATGGGTATATTCAGCAATTGAATAAGGAAATTGACAATGCAGTGCACTTAAGGAAACTGAAGAGTTATAAGCATATAACGGGTAAAAATCAATGCAGTCATGGTATATTAAAATTGAGAAGTGAACTGTAGTGCTGCCACATAAAATGTTTGTCGTATTCTAATATTTCCAAGTTAGTGTTGTTGCGAGTTGCATCCCCATGACATTAAATGTTTGTTGTCTTCTAAGTCGGCGTCATGAGTGGTAGTGTCTCCATATTAAATTAAATGTTCGTTGTATTCTAATGTTACAGCCTAAACAAAAAATTTGAGCAAGTTATAAAAGTTGTTTGCTGTTCAAGAAATTCACCGGAAAAATGCTATCTAACGCACTAGGTTACATGTCACTTTCCGTTCCACCATTCGCATTAAACCTAGGTGCCACTGGTACGGGAAGCTCAAATTTTGGCGTTAAATATGGTACGGAAACGCACGTGTTCTGTGGAGAAAACAAATCCATTGATTTGATTCTTGAAGACTACGTAAGTTACACACGCAACTACCATATTGAAGAAGACACACTTAGAGCCATGAGTTGTTAAGAAGGAAATATTGCCTACCATGCTAAATTCCTCGGCATCCCAACTGCATAGAACGATTGTCCTCCTTGGTTTCCAACCTGAACTCAGTAGAATAGAGTATCGTCGAGCAAGGTCAAGTAGGGCAGCTGTTCCACTGCTGGGATCAACAGCACCATAAGTCCATGCATCTCTATGGTTCCCAAGCAGAACATGGCGATCAGGTTCTTCTGATCCTTCTATGACAGCAAAAACATTTTGAATGGTGGCCACCTTCTTTTCACCCTGAAAATATGAAAACATATTGAGACTGCAATTCATTTCACGATTGACACCACAATTCATTTCTATTTACTCAGATATCACGAAAGCAATGGTTCACAATTAACTCGAAACAAGAGCAATGTAACAAGAGCACACAATCATAACACGGATTGACTATAGTTAAGATCCAACTATTAGATTAACAAGCTTCATTACAAAAGCCAATGCAAGCCAAAAGCTAAACCATGACAAACCATAAACGACTAATTATATAGTTAGGCTCAAATTTAAACATATATACACTGTTTTGGCAAAACCATACCATATTTAAGCATTTCAATTATTATTAAAGGAACACCATCCACAAACAACAAGAACCGGCTACTTTCTCACTAGATGTTTATAATTTGAGAAGTCTTTTGGCTCAACTAAACAATCAAAAACAGGAAAACATTCGAAAATACAATGAAATAAAATTTCCATTTCATTGTTTTGATATTTTCTATGATTGAATATTATTCAATTCCATACAGCGTTGTCGATGAAGGAGAGCCAAAATCCCTCTGTACCAGCCGCTTTGCGGCGCCGTTATAGCGGAAAAACCAGCAATATCGACTGATATTTACCATTGCGGCGAGTCCAAAAACCGCTATAATATCCGCCATAGCGGCCATGGCGCCGCTATTTGATAACACTGATCCCATAGTGAAATATTTCATGTTCCAATCCATTTTATCCACCCAATTTTAAACAATAAAACCTAATTCCATTCCACCCCCATTTCATTCTTTTCCTTCAATTAATCTGAATACAGACTCAGATTTACCTATATATAGAATGTAAAAAGAAACTTATTAAAACCCTATTTGAACCAAAAAAAAAAAACATAATTAAACAATTATAGTTCAGCTCACTTTTCAGTCTAAACATAATTTTTACACTAAAATTCACCGTTCAGCTCACTTTTGCATAAATCACTTTACATTCCAATCACGGTTAATCAGAATCAATTTTACTTAATCAATTAACTCAAAATCAATTTTTTTCGCCGCATACCAAACACATGAAACATATAGTAGTTGAAGTCAATTATCAAAAGAACAAAAGCATATGACATGACATTGTAACAAAAAAAGTATGAGTGGGTACAAAGTACTAACCAAGTAGGTGAAATTGAGCATAGTGGGACCAGGACCAACATGGCTAATAATACCCTTAGATTTGAGGGTATTCCTCCACTCCAAGGGCACTGAATCACCCCCAAGTGAAGACAAAATAGCATCCGCAACATTGGCAGAGATTGGCATGGAAGGAATTTTAGGAAACCTTTCCAAAACCTCATTATCTTCCAAACTCAGCCTCTCACTACCATCCACACTACCCCAACCAGGACTCAGTGGGTCCCCCACACCTTTCATAACATTACCTCTCTCAAACCCGTTACGCCACGTGTCATTTTCATCGTTGTAGATTAAAACCGCCGCCGCCCCGTTTTTCTCCGCCTTTTCAACCACCGTACCCCTCCCCAATCCACCGCCTTTTCTTGCTATCACTATACACCCCTTAACATCCACCCCAAGCGTATGATAGTCTATCTCTCTTCCGTAGTTAACGAAAACCGCCTTAGCGTAAACCGAACCGGACGGTGAATAAGCGTGGTAGGCATGAACCACGTCCAAACCGGGTTCAGTTAAAGGAAGGTTTATGAATGAACCGTTGTTTAAATGTATTGAGAGCGAAGAGTGTAAGGGGTAAGAGAGTAAAACGTTGTAGGATGTTGTGTGGGATTTGAGGTTTAAGGAAGTGAAGTGATTGAGAACGAAAAGTGCGGTGTTGGAATTGGGTTTAGTTCCGGCGAGGTGAGGGTGCATGGTGAGGGTGCGGAGGTAGGAGGAGATGGTGGAGTTGGAAGAAGATGAGAGGAAGAGGCTTTGGAAGGTGGTGGATTTGGTGGAGTGTTTGAGAGAGTGAGGGAAATGGAAGGAGTAGAAACCGAAAATGATTAGGATTAGGATTGTCACCATTGTTGTTAGAGGTGAAAGCTTTGTGGTTAAGAGATTGAGGGGCTTTATTGTCATTTTGTTTGTGTTTTTTTTCTTCAGCATTTGCAGAAGTAGGAGAAGAAGATGAAGAGGTTAAATAGTAGGTTGGACTTGGCTTGTGCTGTTTTTCTTTTTGAAAGTGATTATGTATGAGTGGGAGAAAAGGGCGAATTATTATTTATTTTATTATTATTACTATTAGGACAAAATTGAGATGTTTTATACGAGTTTGGATATTTTCATTTTTAAAAACAAATTGAGAACTGATTTAAAGATAAAAGGATTGTTAACGAACTTTCTTCTAACGCTCATTTTTACTTAAATAAAATTTATGAGATCCAACATGTTAAAAATAGGGAAAGAGACATCATACACAGAGATAACATTTTGTCCAATATGTTGAAAATATACATGATTTAAACTCATAACATTTCATTTATTACTAGTAAAAAAAGCTAGTAGGTAGCCACGATTCTGATCTGTTACATATTTATTCATAGATATTAAAAGTTATTGTTTTATTCCAGCTGTACTAAAAAATTATATAAAGAAAATTAACATCCTTTAAATCAATAATAAATTTTTACTTATATAAATATTATTTATCATTTATAAAAATATTTTTATTAATAATATTTTTTTCGTTTATTAAAATATTTAGATCAACCATACATTTTTTACCTATAACAAAATTATTTTTATTTTAATATCAATTATAAAAAATTTGATCATAAAAATATTTGGAACAATACTAAAAAAATTTTCTTATAAAATTAATTTGATAAACGGTTTATGATAACATGTAAATAACTGTATAATTTTTTTAAAAATTTACGATGTCATAATTAGTATTTAACGAGTATTATTTTGAATTTTTTACTCAAATATCCTACTTTGTCAAAAAAAAAATTCAAAAATAATACTTTTAAAATTACTTTTCAAAGTACCTCACTTTGGGATACAGATAGAGTGTAGGCGTCAGATGAATTAGCGACCCCTTTGTAAGGTAAAGAGGTGTCGCCAATTGGATTGGTGACGCCACATGGTATTGTCAATCCAATTAGCAACAGAGTGTTAACTTTTGAATGTTGTCGCCAATTTATTTTGAAACAGGGTGTAAACAGCAATTTTTTTACATAAATAAGTAACATTAATATTTAATTAAAAATAATATTACATAAATTAATGTTGGCGATTGGGTTGGTCATACCGATCACCGGTCCACATCCCTTATGCACCCTCACTCGTTGTCCTCGTTGTTGATTCACTCCAAGTGTTTGAGAATTTGAGGTCTCAAGAGCATTCCCAACAGAATCCCTAAGAATTTATTGCATTTCCAAGAAGTCTTGTGTGTTGAAACTGAGCTCGCGACTTATGTCAGAGTAGTTGAGATGTGATGACATTGGTGTGTGGCTTGGACAATTAAAAGGGGGACATTGGTGTGAATGCTTCGTTGGTGAAAAGGGGGACTTATGAGCATCAACATTAAGTACACTGTTTAATAACATGACTGAAGAAACCATAAACATACTGAGAAAAAATCCTCAATCTGCAGCAATGGATTCAAAGACAACATTGTTCAGAACTGAGTTAATGCAATCCACCGCAACAAGGGCATCTGAATAAATGACAACCCTCTCCAGCTTCAGCTTTTGGGCAAGAACAAGACTCCGTCTGATAGCAAACATTTTGACTAAAACATGTTCCACCAAAATAATCTCTTTCCTATGGGCAACATGGATAATTTCCTTATCATGGTTCTTGATGATGCAACCAAATGACACAAACCCCTCATTGAACACTCATGCGTCAACCGGCAAAACAATGCGTCAACCTGCAAAACATGAACATTCCTGGAATTTGATTCCAAACCTGAGAGCAATGGCAGCTTATTCTTAGCACCAATCTCGGGGTTCCATTTGTTAAAATCAAGCACATTTTCAAGTGTTTCCTCTGCCACTCTAATCATATTCAGGCTCTTTTTTTTTATAAGTTGTAAGTTGCGGACATTCCAAATCTTTTGTAACATAGAACATAACAATTGGGTGCCTAAAAGATCATTGTAATTTGGTAAACTCAACAACCATTCATTGATCCCCACAGCATATGGGATATAGTAACTCATAATTAAGGAGAAAAAGCTTGCTTAGCAAACTCACATTGCAAGAACAGATGGTGCGCAAATTCAACAGCAGAGTGACAAAGAGAGCATGAGTCATCTAACCCGATTCCCTTTTTATGGAGATTATCTTTGGTGGGAAAGATATTCTTTTCTAACTTCCCTAGGAAGTTACGGGTCCTGGTGTGGAGAGGGAAGCACCAAATATCCTTCCAAAGCTTCTGGTTAGGGATGCACGAAGGATAAAATATCTCTTTTTATGGAGATTATATTTGGTAGTCAAAGTTAAAGCTAATTATTGTCTTTGGCTCTCCTGTCCACTACAGAGGGAAGTGAGGGGATCCATCAACTCTAACCATGACCATAGAGGCATTGTCTCGCCCTCCAACCCTCACAAGTTTGTCCTTCTAGTTTTTTTAGAGCTTTGAATGGACCTTAAACAGTTTTCTCCCTTATGTGTAGGGATGTCAATTTGACCCATCTCTATAGGGCACCCGCAAAAATTACCCACAACGGGTAGGGTAAAAACCCCGTAAAATGGACACGGGCATGGGTACGGACAATTACCCACTAAAATACGCGGGCATGGGCGCGGGTACGGGTATCTTAGTACCTAACCCACCCCATATCCGCACTATATATATTTATATATTTTTATTTTTATTATTATAAACACTTGCATGTTTATCAAATTTATTGAATATATCTATATTAAACTTGTATGCATTTCAATGTAAGTGTTTGTTTATTTCTTAACTCAACAATAATATCGTTGAATTTTTTTTAATGTTGCCAAAATCTTAAAATAACATGATAATTTATAATTGATCGATAGTTTTATTAGAAATGCGAGTAAACGGGTATGGGTAGTTAGTTACCCATAAGATACAAGCACGAGTACAAATGTTAGTGTCCACATGGATATGGGCTCGGGTACGGGGATTTTTTAAAATTGCGGGTATGGGGACGGGTACTATAGTACCCCTGTCCAAACCCTACCCATTGTCATTCCTACTTATGTGAAGCCTAAAGTCAACCAACCAATTTTAGTGTTGGTTTTGGTACCATAGGAAGAAAAAAACACCTTGACAATGGGGAAGACTTCTAATCGTCGACATATAATTTCAAACACTCTTATTACACTCCAGACATTGGGTGTAACCAAACAAGAAACAATGTTCGCAGTCGCCAACAACTCAGCTTCAAACAACCCGAAGGGTATTAAAATCCCAAAATCATGAATAACAAGATGTGGATAGAAGTAAGGGGTGGGCGAGCCATCCAAGGAGGCCAATTGATCATTTCTTCTTCATAACACGACTCCAAAGTAACATCCTCTTTGTGTCCAGTATTAGAAAGTCTAATTTTCCACCAAAAGGAAGTGATCATCTCTTCACTAGAATATAAGGACTCAAATTCCTCAATGCCAAAATTATCAGCGCCTATATCCGCCATTGATTGTTGAGAATTCCTAATAAACAACAGGAAGTTAAAGAATCACTATTAAGGCACGACACAACCATTATTTAACATTTTAAAACTTTAATAAGCTCCATTAAAGGAAAAAAAAACAAAAAAGAAGTGGACAGGTACCTGCAAATAATGATTGATGACTTGAGCTCGAGAAGATTGAAGGGAAAAAATTTTCTTAAGGAATCATAAAAGAAGCTTTCTAAGAATTGGAAAACAAGAATGTGCGAAAGAGTGGAAACGTTAAGGATAAACCTTTTTGGCAAAATAATCTTTTTCGTCCTTTAACTTTGTCCCAGGGTCCAGTTTGGTCCCTTAACTTTAAAAAGTGGCAAGTTCGTCCCTTAACTTTTAAAATAGTGTCACGTTTATCCTTCCGTTTGGTTCTGTTAGTCAAATGTTGAAAACAGATGCCACGTATTTCCAGGTATTGCCAGGTGGACTTTATGTGCAGTAGTAACCAGAAAAAGACTTGCTACAATCATTTTTTTCCTTCAAAACAGCCCTCTTCCAAACTCATATTTACTGTCATTTTCAATACTACCTTCATGCCTCCATGATTCTCCATTAAACCACCACAACTCACCTTTAATGTTTGTTCTCCCTCATCCATGCTAATACATCATTTCTCTCCCTGCTTATTATTTATTAAACACAAAACCACCTCCCTCATAGTAGGAAGCTATTAATGAAAGCAACAACTTCATCCACCCACGCCTTTCCTTTTTGGTTAAGCAGTTGTGTTTTCTTATTGTGCAGCGGTCCCATGACTCTGTTTTGTCTCTTCAAACTAGCAACTGGTGGCAATAATATACCTACAACTTATAAAAAAGTATCGTTGCAATATATGTTGATTGAGATGTAGATGGGCAAAGAGGAAAACGCAGACCTAATGATTGACAACAAATCAACAACATTCTCCATTAAAAACAATGTTAAATTGTAATTCAAGTTTAGAAAGTGTTAGTCAAGTTTAAAGGTGTCTCCATATATTAATATTCTCCATTAAAAACATGTGGGTTAAAGAAATTCAGATATTTAACGCTACTAATCATACAAACATTGGAACCAATGAAGAGACAACCCTAGCTACTAATCTTAAAAAATCAAAACAATATATTTTTTTGTTATTCTTCAATCACCAATCAAACCATGTCATCTTCTTCCTTCAAATTCAACATATGTTGTCATGCTTGTGGTCATGATACTCATGTTGCCATGTTACTTGCTGCTGCAAAGATTCTCAAAAAGCATGAAAATGAAATACAAGTGAGTGATCTTTTTGGCGATTTCATACTCCTTATTGTAGCATTCATCCTCTCATGGATTATTGATAAATTCTTTATTTTGTCGTATAACTAGGGAGTTGTTGTTCTTGTGCATGTTCTATGTTTGATTTTTCCCATTAAAGGACACAACAACTATTTGTGTGTGCTCATTTCTATAGCATATGCATGTTTATGATTTGACCGTAGAACACATCTCACTTTAAAAGATAGGATACTACAAAGTCCTTACATGGGAGCCAAGTATTTGCTGGAGTGACAAGAACAGTCTTCTTAAGATTATGGCGTACTCGCCTCACCCCTCGCATCTTCCTAGAACTGCTTGGTTGATTGTTGGTATTCTCAAAGGATTTCACAACCTCAGATCCAAATATTCTTATCAGCTCATTTCCGGCACTCAAATGTTTAGGATCAACTTGTAATATGGAGACAGCATCCTGCTTAACAGATTTACCTTTATCCTTAGCATTCACTGCTTTTCCTTCTGTCGACACATGTTGCTCATTTGAAGAGTTCGCATTCAGAGCCAAATCTTCTAAAATCAAGTCCAGTTCTTTTTCACTTCCCCTTTTACCAAAAACAACACTATCCTTGTTTTTCTTCTTCTTATTTTTCTTTTTCTTTGATTTTGGATTCGATGTTGAAACCTGAGTAGAATTTTTCAACGAGGATGCCCCCACCTTATCATCATCTCTCACCGATGTATCATCCACAGACTCATCTCCCTGCAATCAATACAATCAAATTAAGATAAGTAATAAGCATACTATTAGAGGTTCCACCATTATATTGTGAGGGCAAGAATCCAATAATCTATCTTATGCTATGAAATACCAACATTTCAGACATAAGGTGAGTCTAATGTCACATAGCTTCAACCATCTGAGAGAGAAAATAATGAGGATTCGAGGGATTCCTTCTCATTAATGGATATCAACTTTCTGACGATGGTTAATACGTGGAGGGAGGAGGATTCTTGTAGTGGTGTTGTTGTTCTAGACGAAAGAAAGCTCGCTTGAAAAAGAGGTTTTATTGTGGTGTTTGTGTAACAGCGAAGGGTGCAAGCGGAGAGTGACGGAAGGAGGTTCAGATCGGTGGTGTTAGAGGTTGGAAAGGGTGCAAGGAGTGTGTACGAATATAGAGAGCGGTAGGTTTATGGAGGTTGTAAGGAGAGTGATGAAGTGGAGAAGAAAGAAAACTGGTTGACAGAGGGGAGTTAAGGTGGTGAGAAGGAGATGGAAGGGATAGTGGAACATAGCAGGAAGAAAATGCTAAGAAAGAAGAAGATGATGTTCTAAATTCATGTCAACTGCCACGTAACCAAAAATAAACAGACGTTTGAGCCAACTAACGGCAAGGACTACTTTGACACCATTTTAAAAGTTAAGGGACGAACTTGCCACTTTTTAAAGTTAAGGGACCAAACTGGACCTTGGGGTAAAGTTAAGGGACGAAAAAGATTATTTTGCCAACCTTTTTTTATAAAAGTTTAAAGGCTAGTCGTAGCGGTAATTGACGATCTCTCTATAGGTTTCCTAATAGTCACGATGATTTTTCACGCTCCTAACACATGTGAGAAATTAAGGTCGATTTGGCTTCCCGAGACTCATTGATCGCATTTAATGTTGTGTGTGCACCTCAATTAAGTTTTGAGGATTCGTTCCCTTGACGCCTAAAAGTCTACCTTAGGACACGCCTGTAAAACTCGCCTCAAATACGCCGGAAGGACTCATCCTAGGTATATCTGAGGGCCAGATCTTAGATTTACTTGAGGGACTCACCCTATGTACATTTGAGGGATTGTTCCAAATGAGAAGAGGCGATTATGATAAATCACTTCACCCTTTTCAATCTGTCATGCTTGAGAGGTTGTGTATTAGTATATTTGTAAAAGACCCATAAGAGGCAGCGCATGACGTCCTCTAAGGAAATTCAACGTAACATATCGCCCCTGCCAGCTTTCTAGCCGCCCATTTATTGGAATGAGCACTCGTCACTTAGTTGTGGTGTCAATTTCTTATACCACTCGTCTTCTACGAAAACATGGGGTTATATGTCCTTATCTATAACGGTACATGTGAAGAAGCCAAAAAGAAGAAAAAAAACATGTTCTCCTGAATAATAGGGGAGTTCAATTCCACATTTCACGCTCTTGAGAGTGAGTATTACTATGTTGGAGCCTAAGATATAAGTCTAAGATATTCTTATAAATACCTCAACCTCAATGTTAAGTGGACATTCTATTTCATCCAAAAATACTAGTATACACAGTTTATCACCTTCTTATGTGAACTATCTCTAATACCACGACAACTTTAACAATCTCTGACAATTCTACAATACCAGTGTTTTTCACTTCTTATACTTTTTAAAATTACAAAATTATATAATATAATTTTAACTATTGATCCGGAGTATTCGAACAGGTCCACGTAAGCTGGTCATCAGATGGCGAGGTGCTCGGATGGAAGCTGGTCGTCAGGCGTGCAAAGTGTCCGGCTTGTGAATGAGGAGAGGAGGGGGTGTACCTGCAAGGCACTCCGACGCTCAAGTAAGAAAGGGTCAGAGAGAAAAGGGGCAAGCACAAAGTGTATTCTTAGGGTGAAAATGTGATACCTGACCCTCTCAAGCGAGAGGGTTTATATAGAGCCCCCAGCGCGTGGCCAACGGTCCTATTTTCAGGGCGAACTAACCGTTTTTCCCAAAGAATAGGTAACTTCCCAAATTAGCCGTTATGTCGGGCAGGGTGCCAAAAACTAGCCGTTATGTCAGGCATAGACGCAGTTCCGGGCACCTGTCCATTGTTGTTCGGGCAGCGAGGAAGCCGTGCGTAACGGGCATTAAAGCTGGGGAGGGACGTTACGTTCCTTGCCCGGTTGGAGGGGCAGAAAATGTTACTTTTGCCCCTCTGTGGATTGGACTTAGGCAATTTGGGCCGCTCTGGAGCAGAGGTGGATTGGGCCAATTCTAGCCATTGGTCCAGTCCAGAACAGGAGCCCCCCAAGTCATTGCTCCCGAGCATGGGAGTGATGACTTAAGGACTGCTCGTCGCCCGGGGGAGTTGCGCGGAGTCGTCGTTTGGAGACGAGGAAGATTGTCTCGAGGTGCCTGTGGCCCTCTGTGCCCGTGATGTTTGTGGTCGTGAACCTATTGCCCGATATTCGGGAAGATAAAGCGTCAGACAGAATGGGAAACGTTGGGCTGCCACGTGTGCATCGAGCCCTGCGTAGCAGTTAATAGGTAATTATGGCTAGTGGGCAGTCATTATTACCTACAGGTGCGTGTGTGCATGTGCCCCTCAGTATAAAAGGGGGAAGGTTGTCCCATTTTGCACTTTTTCCCTTCTGATTTTTCTTCGTCGCCATCAGCGTTCTTGCCCGTCGGCGTATTCAGAGCAACCGACCACCGTGCCAAGTTTCGAGCAGCCTTTCTCTTCTACTTAAATCAAGTAAGTTCTCTGATTACCAGCTTGTTTCACTTTTTCTCATTGTTAATGGTAGATTGCATGCGGCTAGGGTTAGTTTTAGGTGACAAAATAGGTAGATTTCTGGCGAGTGTTGGTGGTGGGCGGTGGTTCTGCCCTTCTGCTGCATCAAGCATCTCGCCGGAGTAGGTAGCGCGTTCGATGGGCGTGGTGGTCCACGTCGTGGTTGCGAGCCGTGACCACTGTGTCTTATCATCTTCTGATGAATTGGTGAATTTCTCGGTAGAACGTTTCCAGATTCCGGTGGAGCTTTGCAGTTTCTGGCGGAGCTTCAAACGGAATCTGGGCACGAGCGCGGGGAGGTTCCTCGTAGGAAGTTGGTATGTCTCGGGCATCTCCTCGCGGGGAGGTTTTTCCTTCTTCGTTTGATGTTAGGGCTTAGGCCGGGGACGTTGTCCTTAGCCTTCTGCACACCCTTTCACTTGACTTAGTGGTGGAAGGGTGGATTTGATTTCTTGTCGAATTCACTATCTTTCTCTGCTTTTTCAGGTGATCGTAGTGGCGATGGAGCCAGAGAGGGAAGTTATCCCAGTTACATCCGAGGAGGAAACTGTCTCCAAGGAGAGTAGCAGTGCAACGGTCTCGAGTTCTGCGTCTTCGAGCTCGACGGCATCGAACTCCTCGAGCAAAGTCGAGGGGGAAACGAGCGAAGTTGAGGGAGAAGGAGAGGTGGACGTCATGGAATAAGACATTGAAGGATTCTGTCCGGACGAGTGGGAAGTGGCCGAGCGCTCCGAGCATATTTCCACGTTCGCGAGGTCTCCGGCGGACGTATTTACCGAGGTGGGACCGGCGGGTGAATGGAGAGTGTTTTTTCCTAATTCGGACGAGCGGGTCTGTTCGAGCTTCGGGGATTGCTTTTCGATGTATGAATATACTTTCAAGGAATTGGGGCTGAGGTTGCCCTTCACTGACTTCCAGCGGTCGGTGTTTGTGCATCTGAAGTTGGCGCCTTCCCAACTCCACCCCAATTCGCTGGCCTTTATACGGGCTTTTGAGTTGGTGTGCGAGCACCTTGCTCTGGGGACCACCATTCCTCTATTCTTTGCTGTTTTCCACCTACAGCGGCAGCTGGCGGGGAAAAGGTACGGATGGGTCTCTTTGAAGCAGCCCAAAAAGTTGTTCAAGCCGTTCTAGGAGTCCATCCGAACATTCAAGGGACGGTACTTCATCGTCGAACCATTGTCTGAGGCTTCCCAGGACAGCATGTACGTCTGGGAGGTAGAGGTGGATGAGAACGGAGAGGAGTTGCTCAACGAGGAGGGGAAGTATATCGGGGAGAGGCTGTACAAGTTCCCGATCCGCTGGACACCCGACCACTTCTCAAAGAAGCCCAGTGCCTATGTCTTCGAGCCGAGCGCTCTACGCGGGCAGGATGCCGTGTCTTATGAGACGTTGGTGAAGTGGGTCAACTCCTTTCAGCTCGCGAGCTGTTGGACGAGCAAGGGTAACCCCATCTTCGAGGAGGATGGTAGTCAGAGGGTTGAGCGCAGGTTTATCAACGTGAAGGCACTGCTGGAGTGCAAGACTCCTGCGGATGCTGAGAAGCTGCTCGGTAGTCATAGTTACTTAGATTTTGTTTGTGTTATTTCCTTTCCCCTTAACTAACGTGCTTGTTTTCATTCGTGCAGGTGAGATGCCCCAAGCTCGTGATCGTGTGGTGAGGAACGCCATGGCGAGGGGCAAGGCTGGAGCGGCTCCTCCCAAGGTCCGTCCTGTTGGTGGTGCTCGTGCTCTTCCTCTTGCTCAAGCTGCGGCAGGGACCTCTGCTTCTCCCACTCCAGCTCCCCGGGACTCCCCATTGGCTCTGGCTCGGCGAGCGAAGCAGCAAAGGTCGTCGGATGTCGTGGACCTGACTCGGGCGCTTGAGAAAGGGAAGTTTGAGCTCCCCCCGTGCGTCCTTGACCGGAGGTTCTTTGAGGGCAACACTTTGATCGTTCCGCGGGCAGAATCACTCAACCTGGGGAGCATGGACCGAGCGAGCAAGAGGACGCTGGTGGCCCAGGATGCTTCTGCCATGGTGAGGATGCTGGAAATGGCGGTTGTTTATGCGGAAGGGGACTCTGTGCTTGAGGCTGAACTCACTACTGCCCGGGCCTCCGAGGCGCCCCTAAAGGAAGAAGTCAAGGGTGCTCGTGAGGCTAGGAAGAAGGCCGAAGAGGAGGCGACCAAGCTGAAAGAGGAGGTCGCCAAGCTGAAGGCGGAGAAGAAGGCTGCCGAGGAGTTGAACAAGGAGCTGATGGCGGCCAGTGCCCCGGGTGCTGATGAACCGGACGAGATAAAAGTGTTGAAAACTAGGGCTGAGCTGGTCGCCAGCATACTGCAGGCTGAGGAGGACGGCATTGCTGTGGCATTGGAGTCCTTCGAAAGTGTCGTGGCCCAGTTGCGGGTGGTGAACCCTGGGCTCGACATTTTGACCAATGGTATCCACTACCTTGCACGAGTGGAGGATGATCGCATCGTCTTGCCCGCAGGCCTTGTTCTTGACACCCCTGAGGTTCAGCCCGAGGAGCAGCCCGAGGAGGAGCAGAGGCCCGAGCCGAAAATAGCCGAGCAAGCGGACGAATGAGGAGCTTTGGTTATTCTGATGTTGTTGTATTTTGTCCGGCCTGCGTGCCGTTGATTAATTTGTAACTTATTTGATTTTGGGGGGGCATGGCCCCCTTTTTTTATGTAATATGCACAATCTTTGGCCCTTGTGGCCTTTTTATTTAATGCTTGGTTGATGTTATTTATACAATTTTTGTTGTACTTCACATTATTGTTGTACTTTACATTATTTGTGCATGTGTGACTGCCCGTCAGAGGGTGTGTCTGTTAGTGGAGCTTTCTTTTGAAAGATAGCTCGTTGTGTGTGAATTTGTCAGTGCGGGGAACTGGTCGAATAGCCGGGGAAAGTCCTGGCGAGGTTGCGGATCTCAGGTCGCGATTGAGGCCTGGGGTCGCGGTGTGAACGTCCCATCGCGAGCTGGGGTTCTGCCAATCATGGTACATGGGCGAAGGCGGTGCTCGGTTGAGGACTGCCGACGAGCAGAGTTCTGGCTTGTTTGTTTGAGCGGGATTCTACTTTGTGTGCATGCGTCGTTTGTACCTGGACGAGCATGATGACCGTTAGGTGGTCCTTTGATGCGAGGAAGCCCATGGTTACTTTAGCTGTAGTATTGCTTAAGTTTCTCAGCGTTCCAAGGTCGAGGGAGTGCATCCCCGTTAAGGTTTTCGAGGAAGTATGCACCATTTTCCGTTTTGGCACGGACTCTGTATGGTCCTTCCCAGTTGGCTGCTAGTTTGCCTTCGCGAGAGTCCTTGTGGTTTCTTCGTAGGACAAGGTTGCCCACGTCAAACTCTCGTCGTAAGACTTTGGCGTTGTGCCTGATTTCTATTTTTTGTTTAAGAGACGCTTCGCGGAGGGCTGCTCCTGTCCGGATTTCTTCGACGAGGTCGAGCTCTTCTCTTATCGCTTCGTTATTCATTTCCTCGTCTAGAGGTGATTCGGTCCTTCTGGACGGTACGTGGATTTCGATGGGTAAAACAGCCTCCATGCCATATGCTAAGCGGAAAGGCGTTTCCCCGGTGGTGGATTGGGGAGTAGTGCGATATGCCCATAAGACGCTGTGGAGCTCCTTGACCCAGGCTTTCTTCGTTTCATCTAGTCTTCTCTTGAGGCCACGAAGGATGACGCGGTTGGCCGCTTCCGCCTGCCCGTTGGTCTGGGGGTGCTCTACAGAAGTGAAGTGTTGCTTTGTTCCGAGATGGGCGACAAAGTCTTGGAACTTCTTGTCCGTGAATTGTGTTCCATTGTCCGTGACGATTGCTTGGGGAATCCCAAAACGGGCAAGGATATTCTGCTTGTAGAAGCGTAGAATGTTAAGTGCCGTTATCTTTGCTAAGGCTTCTGCTTCTATCCATTTTGTGAAATAATCTACGCCCACTATCAGGTATTTGTTTTGGTTGGACCCCGTTACGAAGGGTCCTAGGATGTCCAGGCCCCACCAGGCAAATGGCTACGGGGAGGTCAAGCTCTTCAGTTCGTTAGGTGGAGCTAGGTGCATATCCCAGTGCCGTTGGCATTTGTCGCATTTCTTCACATGCTCCTTGGCGTCTTGCTGCATGGTTGGCCAATAATACCCTGCCCGGAGGGCCTTGCGGGCAAGGGACCTTCCTCCCAGGTGCTGGGCGTTAATGCCTTCGTGGATTTCTCGTAATACGTGGGGGACAACCTCCTCCTCTATGCACTTGAGTAGTGGGATGGAGAAGCCCCTTCGGTAGAGTTTATTTTCGAGGATGACGTACGAGCAAGCTCTTCGTCTGATGGTGCTGGCTTCTTTGGGGTCATCCGGAAGTTTGTCCCTGGTGAGGTAGTTGTACACGGGCGTCATCCAGCAGTCGTTGTCCCCGATCGCGTGCACGTGTAGGGTCGAGAACCCCTTATCGATGCTGGACCGGGGGAGTATCTCTTGGATGACTGACCTGTTTCCGCCTTTCCTCATGGTGCTCGCTAGTTTGGATAAGACGTCTGCTCGCACATTGTGTTCGCGTGAAACATGTCTCACTTCTACCGTGCTGAACTTCGACATTTTTTCCTTGACCAGGGTGAGGTATTCAGAGAGACTGTCGTTTTTGGCCTGATACTCCCCGGATATCTGGTGGGCTACGAGCTGGGAGTCCGTGCAGATGATGATTTCTTCAGTCCCTAGGTTTTCGGCTAGGCGCAACCCGGCGAGGAAGGCCTCATACTCGGCCTGGTTGTTCGAAGTGGGAAAGGACAATGTGAGAGAAGCCTCGACTATGGTCCCTTCGTCGTTCTCCAAAATTACTCCTGCCCCGCTGCCGCTCGAGCTGGATGCTCCGTCCACATAGATGGTCCATCTGTTCGCTATGTGGGGTGAGGAGTCTGAGAAGGTTACTTCCGCCACGAAGTCGGCCAGGGCTTGTACTTTAAGAGCTTTTCAGCTTTCATACCGGACGTCGAATTCGGACAGCTCCAACGACCACTTGAGCATTCGACCGGCCATGTTTGGCCGGCCCAGTAATTGCTTGATGGGCTGATCCGTCCTCACTACGATCGTGTGGGCCAAGAAATAGTGTCTCAGTCGTCTAGCAGCATTGACGAGGGCCAATGCTACCTTCTCTATCTGCTGATATCACAACTCCGCGTCCTGCAACGCTTTGCTCGTGAAGTATACTGGCTTTTGCCCGTCAGGATTCTCGCGAATGAGAACGGTGCTAACAGCCTCGGCAGTGACGGCGAGGAATAGGAACAGGACTTCCCCGGTATCTGGCCTTGATAACACGGGCGGTTCTAACAGAGCTTGCTTCAAGTGAAGGAGGGACGCCTCGCACTCTTCGGTCCATTCAAACGATGCTTCTTTTCTCAAGAGCTTGAAGAAAGGAAGGGCGTGTTGGGCGGATTTTGCAACGAAGCGGGACAATGAGGTGAGCACCTCGTTGAGAGACTGGATGTTCTTCTTAGACGTGGGCATTGGGAACTCAGAGAATGCCCGACATTTGTCGGGGTTAGCTTCTATTCCTCGTTCTGTTAGGTAGAAGCCAAGGAATTTTCCTGCCCGTACACCGAACGTGCACTTCTCTGGGTTAAAACGTATTTGATACTTTCTCGCTTGCTCAAAAATTTTGCGAAGATGGGCGACGTGGTCTAGTTCCTCGTGGGACTTGACGATCATGTCGTCCATGTATACCTCGAGCATGTCGCCTATTTGTCCTTGGAAGACTTTGTTCATCATTCGTTGGTACGTAGCGCCGGCGTTCTTCAGTCCGAAGGGCATTACGTTGTAATAATAGTTACCCGATTCGGTCATGAAGGTCGTGTAAGTTTTATCACTCACGGCCATTGGGATTTGGTTATAGCCCGAGTAGGCGTCGAGGAACGATAAAAGTTTAAAACCTGCGGAGTTATCTACGAGCTTATCTATATTGGGGAGGGGGTAGGCGTCCTTCGGACAGGCCTTATTAACATCGGTATAATCAACGCACATCCTCCATTTGCCATTATTTTTTCTTACAAGTACAACATTTGAGAGCCATGTAGTGTATTTGGCCTCAAAAATAAACCTAGCTTCTAGAAGGTCTTTGACAGCTTTCTCCGCGGCTTCCATCTTCTCCGGGGACTGTTTCCTTCTGCGCTGGGCAACGGCTTTGACGGCCGGATCAATTGTAAGCTGGTGGCAAGCTGTCATACCCCAAATTTTGACCACTAATATGTCCCATCATTATGTCAATCATCATCACAATGTGGAGGAACCATCATACTTCATCAGTCTCCCCAAAGATGGGTGAGCATCCACTACAATCAAAATTAGGGTTTCAAGCTCTCTCTGAGTGCTTAGACAAAGGATCAATCAAGGAATGACATGATCTTTAACTTGTATAACCTCTCAAACATCCACAATGGATCAAAAGGACTCCTACTTTAAGGATCAAGCACAAGGCTGCTCCCTTCTAGGTGGATTAAGTCTCAAGATCGACAGTGTCACCAAATTAGGGTTTTGGTCGACCAGGGCCTCCAGATGAAAAATTTCATCTGGACACAAGCCAAGGATCCAAAACACAACCTAATGTACTCCATGGAACCTCATGGACCCATTCATCAAGTCAATTTTGCCTCAGGGGATGCATACATCAAAAATCAGGAATTAGGGTTTCTTGACCTAATTCACCCCTAAGTTGACTTTTAGGGCAAATCATGAACCAAGACCTCAAGAGAGGGTTTGAAGGTCTCTAATGAACTATATTGATCCATTTGGAGTAATGGATTAATCCAAGAAGCTTGAGCAACAAGTCTCAATTTCATCTGCACCACAATTAGGGTTTTAAGGAAAAAGTCAACTGTAACTTTGACTTTTGACCAGGGCATGCTCCCAAACCCTAGGACATGCCTCAATATACCCTATGACACCCATGGAACATGTCCATCAAGTTTGATTTAGGTCAAGGACATGATTTCCTGAAGAATTGCACAGTTTGGAATTCATCTGATAAAAAGTCAACTGTGCACAAAAGTCAACTTTGACTTTTTGAGATTTTTCACAAAAATGGACTTTTAACCCTAAAATGATGTTAATGTATGATTTGAATCATCATTCATCAAGAAAAATCAAGAAAAGTTGGATAACTTATAAAAGGGGTAACCATAAAAACTTAGAAAATTTTCTAAGTTAAAAAATAAAGTGGCAAGGGTACCAACTTTGGAGGATCATAACTCCTAAACCACAAGGCCATTTTTTCTCATCCAAAGATGGATTTGTAGCCCTCATTACCCTCTACAAAAACTTCAACTAGACCTAAGTCCAATTCATTAAGGATTTTGAGTTATGGAGTGATCAAAATCAAGAAAAATCACTTTGTTCCAACACTTAGTGAAAATTTCACTAAGTCAGATTTTACCCTACTTTTTGCCAAATGTAGGGGGATTTTTCACTTGGATTCAAAAGAGATCAAAACCAAACATGTTCAAACAGTTGTTGTATCATGTAAGGGCTTTCCAAAATGGCCAAGAACATTGCCAAATTCCATTTGAGTCATGAGATATGACATTGGAAAGTTGTCTTGCTGAAATCTGTCAAAGGCAAGGCAGAATTTGCAATTTTGCTCGATTTTCCAAAATCAGTCAAATTCAAATGCTCCTATCCACTTGGACACATCTAAGGATTAAATCTAAAGGGGACAATCACTGAGCCAAGCCTCCAAAGTCCATGGAACAAGAAATAGCATGTTGAACCTATAATGGCCAAAATAGGGACAAGACTCCAAATTTGGATTGAAGCATTCAATGGAAGCATTAAGGTGGCATGGACTGAGCCCTTCTCATCTGAAATCAGTCAAGACTTATCCAAGACCAAGGGAACCAAAGCTCTGTGCCCTAACCTCTAGTCAATGGCTAGAGGAGACTTGGATTTTCATTTGCCAACATTGGCCAAACCTACTTAACAGCTGCCATTCACTATTCCTTGCAAAACAAACTTGCTCTACTATAAATAGAGCTCAATTGTGATAAGTTTGAGTACACCAAAGCCATCTAACAGATGCTTTCCTCAAAATCTCTTTCTCTTGGCAAAAATGCCTTTCTTAGCAAGGTAGCTATCGGGTTTTGAGTTTGAGAGCTTTTCCAATCAAACCAATCACTCACACACCTCACATACATCATATAGAAGTGATCCAAACACTCACATAACATCTGGAACACAGATTTCACAAAATCACCAGCCAATTGCTCAAGTTCTTGACAATTTTGCAGTTGAGGTGCCAACTTCAACTCCAAACCATTTCAATCCATTCCAAGCACTCAGACACATCACTTGGCACCTAGGGGAGCTATCCACATCATTGGAATCTAGCTGTAACACCTCCAACACAAAACACGATCACCAGCTGCAAGTGGTAAGCATGAGTTCTTCTAACTCTATGATCCATGCAATTTTTGCTGCACAATAATTTGGCCATATGTTCATAATCATGCATGGAGTGTTTCCCCTCAATTAATTGCATTGTTTGAATCGTGTATCAAAAATCCTAGCCTTCATGCAGAAATTAGGGTTCTTGAGGTTTTTTCATGATTTCTTGTTATATGTTTAATTTAAATGAAATTAATGGACATAGACATGATCGTGAGGTTGAGACGAGCATAATGATATGTGGATTGCATGTTGTAATCAAGTATTCAGTGAGATTGGACGGAAAATGCAAATCAGCCAAACCCAGAACACGCGCGTGTTCTTGGTGTGTTCTTGGCGCCATTTCTTTCAAATTCAAATATTTGAATTTTGTGATTTTGTTTAATTGATTCAAAAATTAATTTCTCTCTGAGTTTTAATGATTTTGAGTTGATTCTTTTTTTAATAATTCACAAAAATGTTAAAACATTTTATTTTATAAAAAAATCCCAAAAATATTATTTATTTCATATAATTGATATTTTTGCAAAGAATTAATATTTTAATTTTTTTTGACATTTTAAATATTTTTTCCACATTGATTTTGCAACTTTTAATGCTTTCTAATTATTTTGTAGGGCAATACTAAATTTTTCAAGCATTAATCCATGATCACAATTTGTTTTTCATATGTTAAACAATTTTGATCATTTTAATTGAATTTTTATTCAATTAAATACATTTTTGAAAACAAATTAGGGTTTTTGGATTAATTCAACCCTCATAAATCATTTTCAAAACACTTTGGGCCTCTAATAGAGTGTAAGACCCAATCCTTTTTTTGACCAAATCATTTTGAGCCTCAGTGTATTGTATAAGTCCCGATACCGTCAAAAACAAACGGCGCGATCGCCGCCTTTTGAAAAATAACTTTTGGGCCTCTCCTTGAGCTATAAGACCCATTCAAAACACTTGGGCCTCTATTAGAGTGTAAGACCCAACCCCTTTTTAACCAAAACATTTGGGCCTCACTTATTGTATAAGTCCCTCTGCGTTAAAAGAAAACCTCGGCGCGATCGCCATTTTAAACAAAAAATCAACTGGGTCTACCCTCGTGTTATAAGACCCACTCTTTTTCTTTAAAACTTTTTGGGCCTCTTGAAAGAGTGTAAGACCCACCCCTTTGTACAGAAAATGTTTTGGGTCACAGTCACTTGTATAAGTCCCTCTGTACAAATTAAACAGTGCGCTCACTGATAAAACTCTGGGCCTTTCCTTGAGCTGTAAGCCCCAAATCTTTCTTTTTCAAAGCACTTTCTCCTTTGATTTTGAATATACTATTATTTTCAATCTTTCTTTGTTGAACAACTAACCAAACAGCATGGAAGCTCTACAACCGAGTAAGTGTTTATACGCTTTCATTTACCGCTTTCATATACATATAACTGTATTGTGGGGCTGTTTCATTGTAAGTCTTCTTTCATAAACTCATATCAACTGTGTAATAATAGTATAGATATTTCGAGTTTCCCCGACAACTACGTCTAGAACTAGGTGACGCCGTTTCGTTTATTCGTAGAAATAGACAACTAAATCCCCAATAGGATCACCAGATACAATCTTCTCTTCGGCTGTCCTCATTAGGAATTGTCAAGAAACTCTACTCCCAGAGATGAATGTATTCTCCGTGAATGGCATCTTTGAGTTTCTTCCAAATTCTCGAACTTTCCTGACTTGATCTATTCCTTGTGAATAGCTTGCCTTGAATTTCTCGGGGTTTGGGGACCCACGGGCTTCTTAAAAGCATCGGCCTCCTTTTGGGCATCGTACAAGGACCCACGGGCTTCCTAAAAGTAACCCCGCCTCCTCTTGGGCTTAGTACAAGGACCCTACGGCTTCTTAGAAGTATTCACAGCCTCCTCTTAGGCTTCGTATAATGATCTCTTCCTCCGGGAATGATAGCCTCCTCTTGGGCTTCGTACAAGGACCGATCGACTTCTTAAAAGTTTCCAGCCTCCTCTTGGGCTTCGTACAAATTATCCTGACGACCTCCTAGAGGTATAGGAACAGAACTTAGTCATCTGCATAGAACAATCCTTTCATAGAGTCTACTACTGTTTCTCAAAGCATGGTACAAAAGATAAAACTCTAGACTTGGACAGTCTAACTTCCTTGAATCTCAAAGACATTCTCAAGTGACCCCTTCGTTAAATAGGAAGAAAACTCGCAGACTCGAACAGTCTCAATACCCTTCGGATTTCCTGCTTTCTTAAAGAACAGGAATAACCCGGATCCTCGAATCAAATCCATGAGTTCAGTGTTGCTCATATAAGAACTGATTTTCTCTTATTAGTATACTGGACCTGTCACTTAACTGAACAGCCACCATAGCCTCCTCTTGGGCTTTGTACAATTATTCTCCCCAGCGGAGTTAAACAATGTTCAGCCTCTCTCTCGGGATTTGTACGAGACACATAAGAGACTCCCTCGTTGAGTCAATCACCCTTTTCGCCTCCATCTCGGGCTTTATACGAGATACAAAAAGGTTCATATTGAGCCAAACAAATGTCAGCCTCCATCTCGGGCTTCGTACGAGATACAAAAAACTCTCTTGTTGAGTCAAATAGCCTTCATCTCGGGCTTTATACGAGATACCAAAAGATTCCCTCGTTGAATCAAAACCTTTTAGCCTCTCTCTCGGGCTTTGTACGAGACACATAATAGCCTCCTCTTAGGCTTTGTATAAGAAAACCACTGGTTAATCCAATTAACCTTTTAGCATCAAAGCTGTGCCTCGTTCACAGTACACAAACATCAACAACTCTTTCCCCTCCATCTAATTGCTGTAAGCGGCAAACCTCTGGATTATCTACATCCATGCCAATGTCCCTCTTTTAGTATGAGAAATTCCTAAGGAAAGATGACATTGCTCTACACTGAGTTAAAGTCTTCTCCTTCAGGTTAAAACCCCCTTTAAAGGAAATTATGGCATTGCCGGATTCACATATCCTGGTTAAAGTAATTCTCCTCTACAAACAGTTGTGACATACAACCCCCTCTTTAGAGATGAAAAATTCTCTCTAAAGTTGACACCCTTCAGCTTCACATCTTGGGCTTTAAACAAGATACAAACCACCTTTTCGCTTCACGTCTTGGGCTTTGAACAAGACACCAAAACAACCATTTCCTCCCATAGAATAGGAGGAACTACGAACGCTCTGATTTCCCTATTTCGGTAAACGGGAATACGTAGGCATAAGATTGAAAGAAAAATCTTAGCGAGCACACTAAACAAAAACCCAAAATCCCACATCTCCATCAATCAAAAGCAATAATTCAAAAACATCAGTCCTAACATCCTAATCCTTGTTCCCCGCCAGAAACCTTCTGTCTAAATCCAAAAAAGGAAAGAAAATCGTATTGGCGAAAATACAAATAACCAGTACAAAGGCCCCCCCACATTGATAGCATCCGTAACTTAACAGACCGCTGTTTAAACTCAGTATGCAAGCAGGGTTAATTGGAGACATCTATTTCCCTTCCTTCATCAGCTCACAATAGGATAAAAAATGAATCGACCTGTAGTTAAAGCTCAACCGCAGAGAGCGACCAGCGCTTAAGAACCGCGTCCAAAATCGCTCGCTACAGAAAAAATGGCGCCCACCGTGGGGCCAATCAAAGTTAGATCTAGGCATGATCTTCCTTCTCTTCACATATGTGAAAACCACAGATTGGGGCTTCCGCCGGGGAACCCATTTTCTGTCAGGAACTTAGGATTCATAGCCTTAAAGGTCTAGGATGTTTAGGATAAATATATATACTGCTTTTCCTAATTGCTATACGTGTTTATTTTTCTGCTAATGGGAATGCGGGTGATGCCGTATGTGGAAAGATTGAGTATACACTTAAGATAAGTGATGGCGACGAGGTCGACCATCAACCTCAGTGGAGGCTGACCAATGCAACCCATTCTCTCACCTAGACAATGGGCCGATTGTTAAGTCTGAGAAGCTAAGGAGCCAAACCCTTTCGTAGTGCGAAAACTATCGAAAATAGTTGTTACGTGATACTACCCTCATTTGAGGCTGGTGATCTATTCTTGGTGAATGGCACTTACTCTAAGATTGCACTACAACTCGTTGGCGATCCGCTTGTTGTTTTGCTTTCCTGGGAGGAGCTGATGATAATGAGTACAGGTACAAAAATCACCTTAGTATAAACCTATGGGGATGGGTAGAGCCTTGACTTCATGACAACGACCCTTTGACCCCATGTTTTTTCTATGTTTTTGTGTGCTGCATTCATGCATTCATCTAAAAAACATTAAAACATTCAAAAAACTTCTCTTCTAGTCTCTCTATTTTTCAAATTAAACTAAGACTATGATTGCAAATATCAGAGAAAAGGATTGCACTAATGGATTTCGGTAGAAGGAGAACTCACCAGTATACCTTCAAGGTTCCAAAGCTAGAGGATTTGAGAAGGTTAGCGAGGATGATCACTAACCCTGAGGCTTTCAGAGCCAAGCACGGAGGTTTGCTACCACTGTTAAGATTCCATGTGATTGAGGGAATCATGGATGCGCTCATTCAGTTTTATGATCCGGTTTATCACTGTTTCACATTCCCGGATTACCAGTTAGCACCAACGCTGGAGGAGTATTCTCACCTGATCGATCTACACATTACAGATCGAGCTCCATTTTCTGGACTGGAAGAAATTCCAAAGAATCAGACCATTGCAAGAGCAATTCATTTGGACGAGTCTGAGGTTAGGACTCACCTAACTACCAAGGGAGGCATCCAAGGTTTGCCAGCCCAGTTCTTGACAAAGAAAGCCCTATATTTTGCCAGTATAGGAAATGTGACTGCTTTTAAAAGCATCTTTGTCTTGCTCACCTACAGGTTATTTTTATTTCCCAACATCAATAACTTCGTCGATATTAACTTCATTAAGGTTTTTCTCATTGGAAACCCTGTGCCGACTTTGGTCGCAGATGCATATCATTCTGTACACTTGGGAAATTTGTACAGCAGAGGGGAGATCACATGCTGTGTACCTTTGCTTTACAAATGGTTTATCTCTCACTTGCCCAAGTCTGCTGCTTTTTGGGATTGTAAGAGTGTCTTACATTGGTCGCAGAAGATCATGTCTCTTACCAACTCTGACATTGATTGGTGTAATAGGATTTATGAGGGAATTAGGATCATTGACCGTTGTAGAAATTTCCCCAACGTACCCCTCATAGGAACTAAAGGAGGAATCAACTACCATCCGGTATTGGTTCGCCGTCAGTTTGGATACCCGATGAGACACATCCCACTGGGTGTTCATCTGGAAGGTCTTTTCTTCAAGGAAGGGGAAAATGACAGAGCACTAAATATAGAAATAGTGCACGCTTGGAAGCATGTTCATAAGAAAGGACGAGAGTCTCTAGGAAAACCGGACTGTGTCTCGGTGGAGCCTTACCTCCATTGGGTACAAACTAGAGCTCTCAAGCTAAAAATGCCTTATCCTCGTTACGAGATACTTCCGCCGAGGGAATTTGTCATGTACTTCATGATGGAAACTGAAAAGCTTCAGGTTACTCTCAACAAAGTTCAAAAGGAGAGAAGGTCTTGGAAGAACAAGTACCGCACCCTCAACGTAGAGTGCATCAGAATACAGCAATTACTGAAGGAAAAAGATGCTCTGATTGAAATTTTGGAGCAACATGCTGTGGATAATCAGGATGACCAAAGGAATCTGCTCGCTCCTTTCACTTGGCAAAGGAATGACAACCCGACAACGGCCCAAGAGCCCCGATCAAAGAAAAGGAAGATACCAGAATCAGCACCCGATTTCTCTTCAGAGAGGACTCGGGACCCATTAGTTTAGGTTTCTGTTTCTGCACTTTGTAATCTACTGTATTTCCATTATCCTTTGAATTCAATAAAAAGGGGTTTCCCTACCGTTTGATATTTGCAATCTAATTGTCAAAGTTTATTTTGATTAAACCTTAAACAATTAATATAATCATTGCATTCATCATTCTCACATCGCGTATTCTTCTTACCTACGAATCTCACGTTTGTGTCTCGATTCTAGAGTCAAACTGTCTCATTCGTATAATACTCGGGCCAATCGTCAGAAAAAGATGGATGATCTGGAGGAAGAAAACAGAGAGTTGAAGGAAGAGATCGACGCTCTAAGAGAGGATATGAGAAAGCTTCGTAACGACATGCAAGCCATGGCAGAAGCTCAGCTACAAAGAACTGTGATCTCAGAGATCACCTCAACGCCCATAGTGGAGAGGTATGATCCTAGGTATCAAATACTGAAAGATCGTCCTTGGGGCATGCCTGTTAACTATATCCCGGAAGGATATGTTCCGCCGATCACTAAAGATCAGGGAATCACAACAGAAGCCGCTGGGCCTGAAGGTTACAAACTTCAGGAAAGCGAAGATGCCAGGGGCATACTGAAGACTCCTGAAGGTTACAAACTTCTGGAGACGCCAAGACTCACTGCCGTAGTCACGGTTCCACCCCCTGTGGTGCACACTGTCCCGGAAGGACAGATTCCACAGACACCTCCTGGTAAGAAGGAAACTATGTTTGACAGAATGGAGGAATTCCAGGAACTGTTCTTGGAAATGCAGAAGGAGCTGCAAGCCATTCGCGGCCAGGATCTATTTGGAAAGGACGCCGCAGACCTCTGCTTGGTCCCAAATGTGAAAGTTCCGCACAAATTTCAAGTGCCCGACTTTGAAAAATACAAGGGTAACTCTTGCCCTCAGAGCCATCTGGTGATGTACGCTCGGCGGATGTCAGCCCAGACGGAGAATCAGGACCTGCTGATTCACTACTTCTAGGATAGTTTAACTGGTGCCGCACTCAAATGGTACATAGGTTTAAACCGTGCCACGATCAGCACTTTCAGAGATCTTGGCACTGGCTTCGTCCAACAATACAAAGACAATTTGGACATGGCACCCGATAGAGATCAACTCAGATCGATGTCGCAAAAGGACAAGGAAACCTTTAAGGAGTATGCTCAAAGGTGGCATGAAATTGCCGCTCAAAATTGTCCACCTCTTGAGGAAAATGAGATGACAAAGATCTTCTTAAAGACCTTAAGCTCATTTTACTACGACTGAATGGTTGTCAGTGCGCCCAGTGATTTCACCAAAATGGTTGGCATGGGCGTACGTCTTAAGGAAGTCGTCCGAGAAGGACATTTGGTAAAAGACACTGGATCGACGAGCGGTACTAAAAAATACGGTAGTGCTATCCCTAAGAAAAAAGAGCAAGATATTGGGAATATCTCTCTCGAAAAGCAAAGACGACGTTATCAACCGGTAGCGGCGGTAACTCCTGCTATCAACCCTGTGTCTGTTCCTACGTATCAACCTCAGGTTGCGCAGAGCCAACCTGACCAGCAAAGGACACAACAGCCTCTTCAGCAGGCTCGTCCTACATACAACAACAACCGTACAACACGGCCACCAGGATTTGATCCTATACCCGTGACGTACGCAGAACTGTTTCCATTACTACTAGCTAAGGGGCACATTCAGACTAAGTCTCCTCTTACAGTACCAGAAAATCCGCCTTTTTGGTTTAAGGTGGATCAGACATGCCCTTATCATCAAGGAGGTTCAGGGCATAACATAGAGACTTGTCTCAATTTCAAGTCCGACGTGCAAAAACTTGTTAGGAGCGGGGTCTTATCCTTCAAGGATACAAATCCTAATGTTCTCACGAATCCGCTTCCTCAACACGAGAAGGCTGCAGTCATTTTGATAGAAGGAGAGACTAACGATGTCTATCAAATTCATGATGTACTCTTGTTGAAAACCAATTTGGTCAAGATGCATTGTAGACAGAGTGGATATGGCCATGTGCCACCTCATAACTATCATCAGTGTGATATCTGCTCTAAAGACAATCAAGGATGTTCCGTAGTGCAAGCATCTCTGCAGGAACAAATGGATCTCGGATGGATCCAAGAGCACCGAGTTCGTGGAGTTAACATGGTCTACACGAATTCTAACGTCATTCAGAACCACGACATCCGTGCGATGAATGCCAACTTGGTGGCAATGCACTCAAGGCAAAGCCAACATCATAATCTGCCGCGACACGATTACAGTTCCTGTCTGATTTACTCGGTAAACAAACAGGGATGCTCTTTCATACAAGAGGCCCTCCGGCGTCAGATGGATCTTGGATGGATCCAAGACTACCATGATAGGAATCTCTATCAGATCAACATGGTTTAAATCTTTGACATTCGCGTGATGAATACCAACCTGGTAGAGTTACATGCTGAGCAGGTCCGACTCGGATTCTTAATATCACATGACTATCAAAGCTGTAAAGTAGGTTGCGAAAACGATCGAGGTTGTACCCTTGTCTAGGAGGCACTTCAGCACTTGTTAAATCACTGGTGGATGCCAATCTATATGGATGAAGATACTCAGCAAATTAGTATCAGTAACAGGAACCCCACTCAGCGTCAAAGTCAGGATGTCCGATTAGGGGAAGCTAACCTAGTGAGGTTACATTGTATTCAAAGTGGGCGTGGCCAGGTGCCACCAGACAACTATGACAGTTGTAGCGTCTGTTCGGAAAGTAACCAAGGGTGTTACCTTGTGAGAGCAGCTCTTCAGGGTCAGGTCGATCGTGGAGAAATTCGTCCATATCCAGGTTCTGGACCCATCAATTGGACGCCGAATTACCTTGCCGATTAAGTCGAGGATGTTGTCACAATCTCTGGTCATCACCGGACCAGGGATGTTTTTGCCATTATTCCTCTACTTGACGAATCTAAAGTTCCCAACCGGGAACGAGTCGAGATCACTTATGATGGTCAGAAAAATCAGAAGGTTCCCATAGTCATCTATCTACCGGAACCACTACCGTATGAATCAACTAAGGTTATCCCTTACAAATACGGTGCAACGACAGTTGAAAATGGAAAGGAAATTCCATTACCCTCCGTCGTGAATATTGCAGACATTAGTCGTGTAACACGGAGTGGTCGAATCTTCAACCGAGGAGTTAGAGAACTTAACAAAGAAAAGGAACTTCAGATGGAAACTCCTGATCCACCAGTCGGTCAATCCAGTAATCCCGACCTTTCAAAAAACAATGATGAGATGCTGAAGCTCATCCAAAGGAGTGAGTACAACATTGTAGATCAACTGTTACAGACTCCTTCAAAGATCTCGGTATTATCACTGTTACTCAATTCAGAAGCGCATAGGAAGGCTCTACAGAAAGTCTTGGAGCAAGCCTTTGTGGAACAAGATATAACAATCAGACAGTTCGATAGTATTGTCTCTAACATCACTTCCTGCAATAATTTGGGATTTAGTGATGAGGAATTACCCGAAGAGGGTCACCGTCATAACATGGCACTCAATATCACAGTTAACTGCCAGGACGATGCTTTAACCAGCGTACTGGTAGACACAGGGTCAGCCCTGAATGTTATGCTGAAGTCCACTTTGATGCAATTATCATTCAAAGGTCCTCCGATGAGAATCAGTGAGGTCGTCGTCAAAGCGTTCGACGGATCCAGAAAAACGGTTATCGGCGAAGTTGATCTTCCCATAACTATCGGTCCTCACACTTTCCAAGTCACTTTCCAGGTCATGGGCATCCGGGCAACATACAGATGTTTATTAGGAAGACCTTGGATACATCAGGCTGGAGCAGTTACTTTAACCCTCCACCAAAAGCTAAAGTTCGTCAAGAACAATCAACTTGTCATAGTCTGTGGGGAACAAGCCTTGCTTGTAAGTAACTTGTCATCATCTACTGGTATAGAACCCGAGGAGGTTATTGGGACGCAGTTCCAAGCACTCTCGGTGAGCGAGAACAATCAGTTCAGAGGAGGAACCTCGATTTCCTCATACAAAGATGCTATCAAAGCGGTCGAGAGTACCGATACAACAGGATGGGGACAGCTTGTCATTCATACTGACAATAAAATAAAGAAGGGTCTTGGTTTTTCTGCAACCTGTACCCAGACAGCTGCCAGCGATGAAAGTCTTCATCCCCTTCAAAATTTCTTCCACAGTGGAGGTTTCCTTCACCCAGTGTCTCAAGCAGTACATGCTATCAATGAGGAAGATCCCTTTGACACAGATGAAGAATGGAAGTCCTACCTTAACGAGGACGGTTATATATCTCAGGAAGAGGTGCCTACACCATTTTTCTATCCCGCACAGAGTCCGAGATTTATACCAAGGTCAGACGTCAAAATGATATATGGAGATTGTGATCCGGAAGGTTGTCGTGCTCCGCCAAATTCATTAGAGGAGGACACTCTGATGAAAGACAATTTTGACTACACCTACTATGGCCCAATGGATGGTCTGCCAATGTGGCAGCCTTACCCAGGAAACTTGGGGCAAGAAAGTCAGCCGAGTAATGAAAATCAGCTGAGAATCATTGAACAGAATACCTGTGTCCCCACTATGTCATGGGATCAACACTCAGGTCATTCAGAAAATACTCAACATGAAGATGAATTTGCAACATTTGCCGGACTTAAATTCATCAACTATGCTTTTCCCGAGGTTAACGTCATCGAGAGAGATGACTCCTCCAGTTCCAAAGAAGTTTGGGACACCTTGGGAGAACCAAGTGGGAAATACGACTTCATGGTCAAGTACACCACTCCCGAAAGCTCTCGTATCAGGCTCGAAGATATCCAGCCAACTGGATGGGGAAATACAGCTGAGAGCACAAATGTAACAGAGGAATTCTCTTGCGACAACTATGCCTGGGAGACAGATTCCAATGATCCCACTCCACCATAAATCATCGTCATTTCTGAAGAAAAATCAAGGAATGTTCCAGACTTTGTGATTCACCGAGGAGTTCGCCACCAATGGGCTGCCGTCGAGGTTCCGAAGGTCGTGCATCAGTCAAAGTAATTGCCATCTTTTAACCTTTCACCCTGCCCAGGTGAAACGGATGTTTTGATAGGGCTCGCTTTCTGTAAATTTCCCTCTTCGCTTCGCCCAAAGCGACAGAGTTTTATTTTATAGGGTTGTAGTTTCAAGAATCGACTTGTTCATTAATAAAATAACGTCGTTCTGTAATTTCCGCATTTATTGTTGTTTTCTCTTTTTGCTTTCTCAGAAAATGGTAATCCTAAAAAAACAATTAAAAATAAAAACAAGCAGTAAAAATAAAACACTGCACACACTCTTGCATTTTTCTCTATCTCTTCTAAACACGAATCATACCGTCATGCAGATTGCTTGTTTTAAACCCCGTTGAAACATACGATCCGATGCCTTCTCCCAAATTTGAGTTCCCGGTATTCGAGGCTGAAGAAGAAAATGACAACGAAATTCCCGAAGAAATCTCCCGACTACTCAGACAAGAGGAGAGGTCCATTGAACCTCACAAAGAGCCGTTGGAAACGGTAAACTTGAGTTCAGAAAAAGAGAGAAAAGAAATCAGGATTGGGGCACTTCACAGTCCAACTGCCAGAGAGAGTTTGATGAAGCTTCTCAAAGAATTCCCCGATGTATTCGCTTGGTCCTATCAGGATATGCCAGGGTTGGATACCAGCATCGTGGAACATCACTTACCGTTAAGATTGGAATGTCCGCCAGTAAAGCAAAGGTTGAGACGGACTCACTCGGACATGGCCATCAAAATCAAAGAGGAGGTGCAGAAACAGATTGACGCGGGTTTCCTCGCTACATCTGAATATCCTCAATGGTTAGCCAACATCGTACCCGTTCCCAAAAAGGACGGAAAGGTCAGAATGTGTGTCGACTACAGAGATCTGAACAAGGCAAGTCCAAAGGACGACTTTCCTTTAGCACACATTGACATGCTGGTTGATAGTACAGCAAAGTTCAAAGTTTTTTCCTTCATGGATGGATTCTCGGGCTATAACCAGATTAAAATGGCGCCGAAAGACATGGAGAAAACTTCGTTCATTACCCCATGGGGTACCTTTTGTTACAATGTAATGTCGTTCGGTTTGAAGAACGCCGGGGCGACCTATCAAAGGGCCATGACTACTCTGTTTCATGACATGATACATAAGGAAATCGAGGTATATGTCGATGATATGATTGCAAAATCAAAAACAGAGAGTGAGCACGTTGAACATCTGTCAAAATTGTTCGAACGTCTAAGAAAATTCAAACTCTGCTTAAATCCCAACAAGTGCACCTTCGGTGTCCGTTCAGGGAAACTACTAGGGTTCATCGTCAGCCAAAAAGGGATTGAGGTTGATCCTGACAAGGTCAAGGCCATTCGAGAAATGCCTTCTTCGAAAACTGAAAAACAAGTCAGAGGATTCCTGGGACGTTTGAACTATATCTCCAGATTCATATTCCTTATGACCGCCACGTGTGCGCCGATTTTTAAATTACTGAAAAAGAACCAGGACTGCGTTTGGACAGAAGATTGTCAAACCGCATTCGACAGTATCAAGGAATATCTGTTGAATCCTCCGATTCTATCACCTCCAGTGGAAGGAAGACCACTGATCATTTACCTCACAGTTCTAGAGGACTCAATGGGATGTGTACTTGGCCAACAAGATGAAACTAAACAGAAAGAGTCTGCCATTTACTATCTAAGCAAGAAATTCACCGACTGTGAAACTCGGTACACGATGCTTGAGAAAACTTGTTGTGCTTTGGCTTGGGCAGCCAAACATCTTCGCCAATACATGATTCGTCATACTACTTGGTTGGTCTCCGAAATGGATCCAATCAAGTACGTCTTCGAAAAACCTGCTCTCACGGGAAGGATTGCCCGTTGGCAGATGTTGTTGTCAGAATATGACATAGAGTACCACGCTCAAAAAGCCGTTAAGGGAAGTATTTTAGCTGATCATTTGGCTCATCAACCAATTGACGATCAAGAATCAATCGGGTTTGACTTCCCAGACGAAGATGTCATGTATTTAAAAATGAAAGATTGCGATGAACCGCTACCCAGTGAAGGGCCAGAACCAGGTTCCCAATGGGGACTTATCTTTGACGGAGCAGTTAATCATTACGGAAACAGAATTGGGGCAATCATTGTTACCCCTCAGGGTACCCACATTCCTTTCACTGCCAGACTTACGTTCAAGTGTACCAACAACGAGGCCGAATACGAAGCTTGTATTATGGGTCTCGAAGAAGCGATTAATTTAAGGATCAAAAACTTGGACGTATATGGCGACTCAGCTTTGGTTATCAATCAGATAAAAGGAGATTGGAACACATACCAATCAGGATTGATTCCTTACAAAGACTATGCAAGAAGGTTGTTACCCTTCTTCAACAGAATCGAATTTCATCATATCTCTCGTGATGAGAATCACATGGCTGCTGCATTAGCCACTATCTTTTCCATGATTAGTGTAGGTCAATGGAATGACATACCTAAGATCGACATAATGCGCCTTGAAAGGCCCGCTTACATCTTCACAATTGAAGCAGTCATAGACGACAAACCTTGGTATCACGATATCAAACGCTTCCTTCAGAAACAAGAGTACCCACCTGGGGCATCCAGGAAAGACAGAAAAACCCTCAGAAGATTGGCTGGAAACTTCTTCCTGAGCGGTGACACTCTCTATAAGAGAAATTTTGATATGGTCTTGCTCCGATGCGTAGACAGACCAGAAGCAGACATGCTTATGAAAGAAATTCATGAAGGGTCCTTTGGCACTCATGCCAACGGACATACAATGGCGAGAAAAATTCTCAGAGCAGGGTACTACTGGTTGACCATGGAATCCGACTGCTACAAGTACATGAGGAGGTGTCACAAGTGTCAGATATACTCCGACAAAATTCATGTACCTCCATCACATCTCAAAGTTCTTTCTTCCCCATGGCCTTTTTCCATACGGGGAATCGACATGATTGGCTTGATCGAACCTAAGGCTTCAAACGGACATTGGTTCATCCTAGTAGCCATTGACTACTTCACCAAGTGGGTCGAAGCAGCGTCATTCGCCAATGTAACCCAACAGGTCGTTGTCCACTTTATAAAAAATAATATCATCTGCCGTTATGGTGTTCCAAGCGAGATCATTACTGATAATGGATCTAACTTGAACAACAAGATGATGAAAAAGTTATGTGCAGAGTTCATGATCGAACATCATAACTCATCTCCCTACCGACCCAAGATGAACGGAGCGGTAGAAGCGGCTAACAAGAATATCAAGAAGATCGTTCAAAAGATGGTTGTAACCTACAAAGACTGGCACGACATGCTACCCTTTGCTCTTCACGGTTATCGCACATTTGTCCGCACTTCAACAGGGGCTACCCCTTTCTCTCTAGTGTATGGCATAGAAGCAGTGCTCCCCATAGAAGTAGAGATCCCATCAATTCGGGTATTGATGGAAGCGAAGCTCACCGAAGCTGAATGGTGCCTAAACCGACACGACGAACTAAATCTGATCGAGGAGAAGCGAATCACGGCATTATGCCATGGTCAGTTGTATCAACAGAGAATGAAGAGGGCGTTCAACAAAAAGGTCCGACCTCGTGTCTTCAGAAAAGGAGACCTCGTGCTCAAGAAGATACAATCTTTTCTCACTGATTCTCGGGGCAAGTGGACCCCGAATTATGATGGCCCTTACGTGGTCACGAAAGCTTTCTCAGGTGGCGCCTTGAGACTTGCAACCATGGACGGAGAGGAATTTGCCTACCCCACGAATGTTGATGTAGTCAAGAAATACTTCGCCTAAACTAAAAAAAACGTCTCGGTGGATTGAAAACCCGAAAGGGCGGTCCAGGCAAAAGTTAGAGACATGAAAAAAAATCATCCCGATGGATTGGAAATCTCATAGTACAATCCAGGCAAAAATTAGGGATAATGGCAAGTAACTATGTTCAACAGAGGCAAGTCCTTCAACAGCAGCAGTTACACCATCCACCAGGAAAACTCCAGCCAAGGTCATCTTCGACAGAAGCTCAGGATGTCCCGAATTCAAAGTTGGTAGAAGGATAGTGGTCGTTATGTTTCAACGTAGCCCTTTTTCCTGTAAATTACCATTTTTTAACTTTGTATATACTCTTTGGAATCACGCGTTTGGCTGATCTCCATCTCATCAATAAAATTTGAGTCTTTGTGCTTTTGTTTGTAATTCTTATTTGTTTTAGCTTTACAGAACGACGTTGTTAATATGATTAACGATTCTTGAAATAAAACAAAAATGAATTTACTTGTTAAAACTTTTTCTGCTTTTAAATTAAAGATGGTAATTTCTTTTGACTGTTAAACATCGAAAGAACATCAATCGCATATCCAAAGGTGTTCGAACCCCAAAGTGCAGAATCAAAGTACTCCTAGACCAGTACGCCTGAATGAAGGATCAACAATGTCAGAGACCATGTTTCGTCTGACATCCTCGGCCGAGTTCTTATCTCCTAAGCCTGACCAACATAGCTCCCAACAGGGACTATCTCTCCTAAGCAAGGTGGAATTACTATTCTGAACCAACGGTACTTCTTCGCCCCGCGATGGCCGAGTATCCAGTCGTGTTCACCTGTCAGTTTGTATGTCGCGTCAGTTTTGTCAGCATAAACATACACACATCATGCATTATTGATTTGCATTCACATTTCATATTGCATCACTATCACTCTAGTCGGTCTTGTCCCCTAGTAATAGAAGTTCTCTCAATCGAGTCGTCAGTTCTTGCCTCGTCAGGAAATGTTGCGTTTGAACATTCTCTCTCTCTAGTTTATTTCTGGATTGAAGTTGGCCCTTAACCACTTTGATAACTTGAACCTCTGAAAAACCAGAGGAATCGTCAGTTAACATCACTCTTCGCCATTGAAGATGATATCCTTGCTTTCCCAGATTAAAGAAAATCCCGAGAGAAAGCCTCCTAAATTGGAGATTCGGAAGTACGGCAGTTTTTCTCTGAAAAACCCACTGATGAAAAGGTCATCGGCACCTCAAAATTGGATCACATCATATGGCATTTCTCCGAGAAGATCTCCGAGAAAAGTATGATGTAAAGACCCCAAACGAAGGCAGTCTCTCAAGAGACTCGCTTTCCCCGGATAGAGTCAACAAATGGCATCTCCAACAGAGAAGTTTGTGCACCTCTACAACTCAGACGACTGGGTTCCCCAGTGAGTCTGACATCAAAGTTTTTCTATCAAATGGCATCTCCCCAGGAAAATTCGGCGAGAAGTTTGAGGAAAACCGCTACGCATAGCGTTCCTTGTCAGCAAAGTTTATTGACGAAAGAAACTAAGACCAGTTCCTTGGTAGGAAACCAGGATCGAGGGGAAGTTTAAATCAGAAACTAAGACCAGTTCCTGGGTAGGAAACCAGGATCGAGGGGAAGTTTGTTTCCGCAACTGAGACCAGTTCCTTGGCTGAAAACCAGGATCGAGGGGAAGTTAACCTTTTCTAAGCATCATTGCTTAGCAAAAGAAGATGAATGCGTAAGCTATCATTCATAACCATCAAAATTTTGGGTATTCCGATATTTAATCCTCTTGCACCCCAAATGCCTGAACACCTTCGTCATTCACACCTTCGGGTCCAAGAAGATTAAATAGGGGCATCTGTCATACCCCAAATTTTAACCACTAAGATGTCCCATCATTGTGTCAATCATCATCATAATGTGGAGGAACCATCATACTTCATCAGTCTCCCCAAAGATGGGTGAGCATCCACTACAATCAAAATTAGGGTTTCAAGCTCTCTCTGAGTGCTTAGACAAAGGATCAATCAAGGAATGACATAATCTTCAACTTGTTTAACCTCTCAAACATCCACAATGGATCAAAAGGACTCCTACTTTAAGGATCAAGCACAAGGCTGCTCCCTTCTAGGTGGATTAAGTCTCAAGATCGACAGTGTCACCAAATTAGGGTTTTGGTCGACCAGGGCCTCCAGATGAAAAATTTCATCTGGACACAAGCCAAGGATCCAAAACACAACCTAATGTACTCCATGGAACCTCATGGACCCATTCATCAAGTCAATTTTGCCTCAGGGGATGCATACATCAAAAATCAGGAATTAGGGTTTCTTGACCTAATTCACCCCTAAGTTGACTTTTAGGGCAAATCATGAGCCAAGACCTAAAGAGAGGGTTTGAAGGTCTCTAATGAACTATATTGATCCATTTGGAGCAATGGATTAATCCAAGAAGCTTGAGCAACAAGTCTCAATTTCATCTGCACCACAATTAGGGTTTTAAGGAAAAAGTCAACTGTAACTTTGACTTTTGACCAGGGCATGCTCCCAAACCCTAGGACATGCCTCAATATACCCTATGACACCCATGGAACATGTCCATCAAGTTTGATTTAGGTCAAGGACATGATTTCCTGAAGAATTGCACAGTTTGGAATTCATCTGATAAAAAGTCAACTGTGCACAAAAGTCAACTTTGACTTTTTGAGATTTTTCACAAAAATGGATTTTTAACCCTAAAATGATGTTAATGTATGATTTGAATCATCATTCATCAAGAAAAATCAAGAAAAGTTGGATAACTTATAAAAGGGGTAACCATAAAAACTTAGAAAATTTTCTAAGTTAAAAAATAAAGTGGCAAGGGTACCAACTTTGGAGCATCATAACTCCTAAACCACAAGGCCATTTTTTCTCATCCAAAGATGGATTTGTAGCCCTCATTACCCTCTACAAAAACTTCAACTAGACCTAAGTTCAATTCATTAAGGATTTTGAGTTATGGAGTGATCAAAATCAAGAAAAGTCACTTTGTTCCAACACTTAGTGAAAATTTCACTAAGTCAGATTTTACCCTACTTTTTGCCAAATGTAGGGGGATTTTTCACTTGGATTCAAAAGAGATCAAAACCAAACATGTTCAAACAGTTGTTGTATCATGTAAGGGTTTTCCAAAATGGCCAAGAACATTGCCAAATTCCATTTGAGTCATGAGATATGACATTGGAAAGTTGCCTTGCTGAAATCTATCAAAGGCAAGGCAGAATTTGCAATTTTGCTCGATTTTCCAAAATCAGCCAAATTCAAATGCTCCTATCCACTTGGACATATCTGAGGATTGAATCTAAAGGGGACAATCACTGAGCCAAGCCTCCAAAGTCCATGGAACAAGAAATAGCATGTTGAACCTAGAATGGCCAAAATAGGGACAAGACTCCAAATTTGGATTGAAGCATTCAATGGAAGCATCAAGGTGGCATGGACTGAGCCCTTCTCATCTGAAATCAGTCAAGACTTATCCAAGACCAAGGGAACCAAAGCTCTGTGCCCTAACCTCTAGTCAATGGCTAGAGGAGACTTGGATTTTCATTTGCCAACATTGGCCAAACCTACTTAACAGCTGCCATTCACTATTACTTGCAAAACAAACTTGCTCTACTATAAATAGAGCTCAATTGTGATCAGTTTGAGTACACCAAAGCCATCTAACAGATGCTTTCCTCAAAATCTCTTTCTCTTGGCAAAAATGTCTTTCTTAGCAAGGTAGCTATCGGGTTTTGAGTTTGAGAGCTTTTCCAATCAAACCAATCACTCACACACCTCACATACATCATATAGAAGTGATCCAAACACTCACATAACATCTGGAACACAGATTTCACAAAATCACCAGCCAATTGCTCAAGTTCTTGACAGTTTTGCAGTTGAGGTGCCAACTTCAACTCCAAACCATTTCAATCCATTCCAAGCACTCAGACACATCACTTGGCACCTAGGGGAGCTACCACATCATTGGAACCTAGCTGTAACACCTCCAACATAAAACACGATCACCAGCTGCAAGTGGTAAGCATGAGTTCTTCTAACTCTATGATCCATGCAATTTTTGCTGCACAATAATTTGGCCATATGTTCATAATCATGCATGGAGTGTTTCCCCTCAATTAATTGCATTGTTTGAATCGTGTATAAAAAATCCTAGCCTTCATGCAGAAATTAGGGTTCTTGAGGTTTTTTCATGATTTCTTGTTATATGTTTAATTTAAATGAAATTAATGGACATAGACATGATCGTGAGGTTGAGACGGGCATAATGATATGTGGATTGCATGTTGTAATCAAGTATTCAGTGAGATTGGACGGAAAATGCAAATCAGCCAAACCCAGAACACGCGCGTGTTCTTGGTGTGTTCTTGGCGCCATTTCTTTCAAATTCAAATATTTGAATTTTGTGATTTTGTTTAATTGATTCAAAAATTAATTTCTCTCTGAGTTTTAATGATTTTGAGTTGATTCTTTTTTTAATAATTCACAAAAATGTTAAAATATTTTATTTTATAAAAAAATACCAAAAATATTATTTATTTCATATAATTGATATTTTTGCAAGAATTAATATTTTAATTGTTTTTGACATTTTAAATATTTTTTCCACATCGATTTTGCAACTTTTAATGCTTTCTAATTATTTTGTAGGTCAATACTAAATTTTTGAAGCATTAATCCAATATCACAATTTGTTTTTCATATGTTAAACAATTTTGATCATTTTAATTGAATTTTTATTCAATTAAATACATTTTTGAAAACAAATTAGGGTTTTTGGATTAATTCAACCCTCATAAATCATTTTCAAAACACTTTGGGCATCTAATAGAGTGTAAGACCCAATCTTTTTTTTGACCAAATCATTTTGGGCCTCAGTGTATTGTATAAGTCCTGATACCGTAAAAAACAAATGGCGCGATCGCCGCCTTTTGAAAAATAACTTTTGGGCCTCTCCTTGAGCTATAAGACCCATTCAAAACACTTGGGCCTCTATTAGAGTGTAAGACCCAACCCCCTTTTAACCAAAACATTTGGGCCTCACTTATTGTATAAGTCCCTCTGCGTTAAAAGAAAACCTCGGCGCGATCGCCATTTTAAACAAAAAATCAACTGGGCCTACCCTCGTGTTATAAGACCCACTCTTTTTCTTTAAAACTTTTTGGGCCTCTTGAAAGAGTGTAAAACCCACACCTTTGTACAGAAAACGTTTTGGGCCACAGTCACTTGTATAAGTCCCTCTATACAAATTAAACAGTGCGCTCACTGATAAAACCCTGGGCCTCTCCTTGAGCTGTAAGCCCCAAATCTTTCTTATTCAAAGCACTTTCTCCTTTGATTTTGAATATACTATTATTTTCAATCTTTCTTTGTTGAACAACTAACCAAACAGCATGGAAGCTCTACAACCGAGTAAGTGTTTATACGCTTTCATTTACCGCTTTCATATACATATAACTGTATTGTGGGGCTGTTTCACTGTAAGTCTTCTTTCATAAACTCATATCAACTGTGTAATAATAGTATAGATATTTCGAGTTTCCCCGGCAACTACGTCTAGAACTAGGTGACGTCGTTTCGTTTATTCGTAGAAATAGACAACTAAATCCCCAATAGGATCACCAGATACAGTCTTCTCTTCGGCTGTCCTCATTAGGAATTGTCAAGAAACTCTACTCCCAGAGATGAATGTATTCTCCGTGAATGGCATCTTTGAGTTTCTTCCAAATTCTCAAACTTTCCTGACTTGATCTATTCCTTGTGAATAGCTTGCCTTGAATTTCTCGGGGTTTGGGGACCCACGGGCTTCTTAAAAGCATCGGCCTCCTCTTGGGCATCGTACAAGGACCCACAGGCTTCCTAAAAGCAACCCCGCCTCCTCTTGGGCTTAGTACAAGGACCCTACGGCTTCTTAGAAGTATTCACAGCCTCCTCTTAGGCTTCGTATAATGATCTCTTCCTCCGGGAATGATAGCCTCCTCTTGGGCTTCGTACAAGGACCGATCGGCTTCTTAAAAGTTTCCAGCCTCCTCTTGGGCTTCGTACAAATTGTCCCGACGACCTCCTAGAGGTATAGGAACAGAACTTAGTCATCTGCATAGAACAGTCCTTTCATAGAATCTACTACTGTTTCTCAAAGCATGGTACAAAAGATAAAACTCTAGACTTGGACAGTCTAACTTCCTTGAGTCTCAAAGACATTCTCAAGTGACCCCTTCGTTAAATAGGAAGAAAACCCGCAGACTCGGACAGTCTCAATACCCTTCGTATTTCCCGCTTCCTTAAAGAACAGGAATAACCCGGATCCTCGAATCAAATCCATGAGTACAGTGTTGCTCATATAAGAACTGATTTTCTCTTATCAGTATACTGGACCTGTCACTTAACTGAATAGCCACCATAGCCTCCTCTTGGGCTTTGTACAATGATTCTCCCCAGCGGAGTCAAACAATGTTCAGCTTCTCTCTCGGGCTTTGTACGAGACACATAAGAGACTCCCTCGTTGAGTCAATCACCCTTTTCGCCTCCATCTCGGGCTTTATACGAGATACAAAAAGGTTCATATTGAGCCAAACAAATGTCAGCCTCCATCTCGGGCTTCGTACGAGATACAAAAAACTCTCTTGTTGAGTCAAATAGCCTTCATCTCGGGCTTTATACGAGATACCAAAAGATTCCCTCGTTGAATCAAAACCTTTTAGCCTCTCTCTCGGGCTTTGTACGAGACACATAATAGCCTCCTCTTAGGCTTTGTATAAGAAAACCACTGGTTAATCCAATTAACCTTTTAGCATAAAAGTTGTGCCTAGTTCACAGTACACAAACATTAACAACTTTTTCCCCTCCATCTAATTGCTGTAAGCGGCAAGCCTCTAGATTGTCTACATCCATGCCAATGTCCCTCTTTTAGTATGAGAAATTCCTAAGGAAAGATGTCATTGCTCTACACTGAGTTAAAGTCTTCTCCTTCAGGTTAAAACCCCCTTTAAAGGAAATTATGGCATTGTCGGATTCACACATCCCGGTTAAAGTAATTCTCCTCTAAAACAGTTGTGACATACAACCCCCTCTTTAGAGATGACAAATTCTCTCTAAAGTTGACACCCTTCAGCTTCACATCTTGGGCTTTAAACAAGATACAAACCACCTTTTCGCTTCACGTCTTGGGCTTTGAACAAGACACCAAAACAACCATTTCCTCCCATAGAATAGGAGGAACTACGAACGCTTTGATTTCCCTGTTTCGGTAAACGGGAATACGTAGGCATAAGATTGAAAGAAAAATCTTAGCGAGCACACTAAACAAAAACCCAAAATCCCATATCTCCATCAATCAAAAGCAGTAATTCAAAAACATCAGTCCTAACATCCTAATCCTTGTTCCCCGCCATAAACCTTCTGTCTAAATCCAAAAAAGGAAAGAAAACCGTATTGGCGAAAATACAAATAACCAGTACAAAGGCCCCCCCACATTGATAGCATCCGTAACCTAACAGACCGCTGTTTAAACTCAGTATGCAAGCAGGGTTAATTGGAGACATCTATTTCCCTTCCTTCATCAGCTCACAATAGGATAAAAAATGAATCGACCTATAGTTAAAGCTCAACCGCAGAGAGCGACCAGCGCTTAAGAACCGCGTCCAAAATTGCTTGCTACACAAGCAACGGAGGGGTCCAATCCTGGCATTTCAGCAGCGCTCCATGCGAACAAGTCTGCGTTCTCCCGGAGGCACGCTTTCAGTTGTCTCTTGGCCAGGTCGGGGAGGTCTGCTCCCATCTTCACTCCCCGTTGGGGGTCTTCTCCGAACGGAATGATCTCGAAGTTGCCATCTGGGATAGGGCGTAGGAGATGGTCGTTGTTGTTGGACTGGCTGTCCGAAGTCGTCAGGTCTTTGGCGTGATCCTCCTCGCTAAAACGGCTGTCCAAGTCGATGGATTCGACCTGGGGGAGTGGTTTTGGCTGCTCGGAGCTGCTGGGCAGAGAAGGACGACCAGAGGTCCTCGGCCTTGCTGAGATAGTGCTCAGTCCTTTTGATGCTGCTTTAAAGCATCGACGGGCAGCTTCGATGTCGCCGTGGAGGGTGGCGACCATCCCTTCAGAAGTGTAGTACTTCATCTTGAGATGTACGGTGGAAGGCACTGCAATCAACTCTGCCAGGGTTGGCCTTCCAAAAATGCACTGATATAGTGACGGGCATTCAATTACCAGAAACTGTGCTTTGATTGCTCGGGTTGTCTTTCCTGAACCGAAGGTCACGATGAGCTCTACGTAACCTCGGGGCCTTGTTACTGCTCCGTTGAATCCCTGCATGTCGGATCCAACGTATGGAGTAAGGAGAGAGTTGTCCAGCTGCAGTGTTTCGAACAAATAGTTGTACATGATATCAACTGAACTGCCCTGGTCCACGAGTATCCTGCGAACTTCGAAGTTCGCCATCCTTGCCCGGATGAGAAGCGGGATGCTTGAGTTCGGTGACCCGCCGAGGAGCTCCTCCTTGTAGAAGGAAATGGGAGAGGATCCTTTGTGAGTGGTATCCAGCGTGGTGACTTCGTTGGAGCTTTTGCTGATCAGTTGCTCGAATTTCCTCTTGACTGAACCGACCGTGATTTTGTTGAATCCACCACCGGAGATGACCATGGCTGACGGGAAGGTCTCCCACGGGCTGTGAGCGCCGAGGAACGTGGAGGCGGGCAGACTATCAGGGACACAGAAGTCTTCTGACCGAGTTATGGACATAGCAACCTGTACGTTGGTGTCATCGGAGGGCGGAGTCTCTTTTGCAGCCTTCTTGCTCTCCTGGGTTTCTTGCCGGGGAGCTTCTTTCTTCTTCGCAAACTGCTTCAGGTGGCCGTCGCGAATGAGGATCTCTATGGCATCTCTGAGGTGGATGCATTCTTCCGTCGTATGGCCGTGGCTCTTGTGGAAGCGGCAATACTTGGATTTGTCTACACCCGGCCTGGCCGGCAGCTGTTTGGGGAAACGGACTCCCGCCTGCTTGAACTCTGAGTTGGCACATTCGGACAAGATTTTCTCCCCGAGGTAGTGAGCGGGTATAGTCATGGAATCGCCCAGAAGGTCCCTTCTGTTCGCGTGCATCGCGAGGCCGATCGTCGCGTCTTTTATCTCCTCGACGGGATGTCGAGGGCTCTTCAGCTCTGGATGACCGGGCACCTTTCTGGTGACGGGAGGCCCGGACAGAGTGGGCAGCGACCTTCTCCTCGTACTGTATATGCGACTGGGCTTGGTGGAGGAGGGCGTTGAGGTTCCTCGGCGGATCGAGGCCGATGGCTTTCGCGAAGTCTGAGCCGGGACGTAATCCCTGCTCGAGCAGGAATTTCTTCATCTCGTCGGTCGTTGGCACTTGGACGGCCTCCTTGTTGAACCGCTCAATGTAGTCCCGAAGAGGCTCATCTCTTCCCTGCACGACAGCTCCGAGGGACGCCTCAGTCTTTGGATGGCGTCGTGATGCGGTAAAGTGACGGGAGAAAATCCTCCCGAGCTGCCTCCAGGATGTGATGGATTCCTCAGGCAGCTGTTTGTACCAGGTCATTGCTCCCTTCCGGAGCGTGGTTGGGAACAGGCGGCATTTGATGGCTCCTCGTACACCTCTGTAGTCCAAAAGAGCATCTATGTTTTCTATGTGCTCGTCTGGGTCCGTGGTTCCATCATAAGTCCCTAGAGACGGAGGCTTCTCTAGTCCTTTAGGGAGACGGGTGGCCAGGATCCGGTGGGACAACGGGCCGCGAGGCTCGTCGTCGTTGTCCGAGCTTGAAGTTGATGGTGACCGTTGTCTACGCTCGCGGCGGCGGTCTCTGCGAGGTAAGGGTGATCGTGGCCGGTCGCGAGGTCTGACCGGTGGAGAATGCCTGTCCTGCCTCGTTCTCTTGTGTCTTGGTGGTGACTGATCCCGCGGGGAGATCTGGTCGCGCTTGCGAACGCGTTGTGGTTCAGGCTCACGCCTCGTCATACGGTCTTCCCCGCGCCTAGGTGGCGGGCTTCTTGATCTCTGGTGTTTTCTCTTGGGAGGAGAGGATCTTGGAAGAGATTCTTCCTCGAGAGCTCCTATCCTTTCTCCTTGCTGTAAGATAAGGAGGTTTGTGCGGTTGACAGCTTCCAGAAGGGCTGCAATGGCCAGGTCAGGGCTGGGAGGGCCAGGAATTGGTTGTTCCCCTAACGGTAGCTGTTTGCCTCCTTGCTCGGTGGGAGGAGGAGTTGGAGACGCGGTGGCCCCGTCTCGAAGGAAACGGGGATCAGAAAGTAACAACGAACTGCCGTTAGCGTCCATCTTGTTGACAGGGACAAGAACCGTAACGTCAACACCTTTTGCGGAGTTCTGAGCGGTCATATGTGGGTGGATCAAAGAAAGTATGTTTTGATCTTTTAGTTTCCGAGGAGGAAAGAAAGAAGGGGAGAACAAGGAGTTCCCATAGACGGCGCCACTGATCTGGAGTATTCGAACAGGTCCACGTAAGCTGGTCGTCAGATGGCGAGGTGCTCGGATGGAAGTTGGTCGTCAGGCGTGCAAAGTGTCCGGCTTGTGAATGAGGAGAGGAGGAGGTGTACCTACAAGGCACTCCGACGCTCAAGTAAGAAAGGGTCAGAGAGAAAAGGGGCAAGCACAAAGTGTATTCTTAGGGTGAAAATGTGATACCTGACCCTCTCAAGCGAGAGGGTTTATATAGAGCCCCCAGCGCGTGACCAACGGTCTTATTTTCAGGGCGAACTAACCGTTTTTCCCAAAGAATAGGTAACTTCCCAAATTAGCCGTTATGTCGGGCAGGGTGCCAAAAACTAGCCGTTATGTCAGGCATAGACGCAGTTCCGGGCACCTGTCCATTGCTGTTCGGGCAGCGAGGAAGCCGTGCGTAACGGGCATTAAAGCTGGGGAGGGACGTTACGTTCCTTGCCCGGTTGGAGGGGCAGAAAATGTTACTTTTGCCCCTCTGTGGATTGGACTTAGGCAATTTGGGCCGCTCTGGAGCAGAGGTGGATTGGGCCAATTCTAGCCATTGGTCCAGTCCAGAACAGGAGCCCCCCAAGTCGTTGCTCCCGAGCATGGGAGTGATGACTTATTTACTGTTTTTTTTATATGTTTAAGGGATTGAATATTGTTAAAAAATGTGGTTATGTATAACTCAACCCTACAAACTCGATTGGTAGGGTGAGGATTGTCCGATCACATTTCTTAACATGGTATCAAAGTCTCGTTTAAGATCCGAAGGACCATCTATTATGATTTTCGCTATCGGGTCACCCACTATTTATTTTCACGCTCCAATTGTATAGTCCTGGGTGTAAGGGGGTGTGTTAAGTAAGAGTCTCAAATCGGATGATATCTGATCTGAATATGTGTTTATAAGTGGGGACAATGCTCACTAACTAACCAATTTTATAGAGTAGAGTTAGACCCAACCAAATTTCTTTATAAATATTTATTAAACTTTATGAAGAAAACTATAAATATAAACCACTTGATAACACATTTTCATAGGTGAATGGATGTACGGTGTGCTCACTACAATTCAAAAGAGCAACCCCTGCCACTACCCACATGAAAAATTTGTTCCTTTCAAGAACAAATCTTTTTTAGATCCTAAGAATAACCCCAACTTGTGTTGTGTCCATAAATCAACTAAAAAAAAGTAGCCGACGTTACAACATTGTTCTGGCCTTTTCTTTTAAGAAAATATAATTAAAACTACTGTTTGTCTGTCATGAAAAAAAGAATAAGAATCATTGTTTTACTTTTCTTTCACAGATAGATAGATCGATCCATGCCAAAAGTAGCGTAGATGTCCACCTCTTTCTGAGTGGGTAAACCATTATTGCTCTTTTGTCATGCATCCATTATGTCCCCACAAAAATATGATAACTGCGCAATCATCATAATATGTTTTTTATTTGTGTAAGGGAACTTAGGTAGACCCATATTGTTCCCTCGTGATTCTCCAAATCCAAACACATCTTTCCTCGTGGGGTTCTTTGGTTTTCTGTTTTTGGATTTTCACCTATAATGAACTAAATTCTAATCTGCTACGTGTTTCATATTCGGCAAGAGTACGAGTACTCCCTTATCCACTAAATGGAGTGGATGCCAAGATTATACTGTTTTTGGTGCGTTTCATTAAACATCTTACACCAAATCCATCATATGATTGATCAACATGTACAACCATACAACAATAATGAATAGGTAGTTGAAGAAAAGGACATGTCCAATTCACACGTTAGTTGTGTCCTAGATTTGGACTTCAGTTGAGTACTCTCCCATCTATATACGGAACCTGTAACTGTAACGGATAAATTTGACTTTTTTGGTACATTTGACCCTTAATGCATCTAGTCAGAAGAACATTGTGTAAAGAGAATGAGGGGGAAGAAACTGATGTCCCCGCCCCCTTTTGAGGGGGAAAAAGTATTGATGCATTTAAATCTTAAGCTACTGCATAATGTTTAACTATGATACATAAAATCATTATTTGAGTTGTTTAAATGCTTCGACAAGAGTATCTAACATATGCATCAAACTCCAACAATTGTATTGTATGTGCCATAAACTGCGAAAAATATTCCACTGATTAATACAATAAAATCTAGGATTATTTGCCAGATGCGTAGAGAAGAGCCAAATAGTTTTAGGTGAAATGTGGCTGGCATAACAAATGAGAGCGCAGCACACAGGGTACTTCCCGTAAATGAGGCGAATACGCCAAATTCTGGCACAAATGAAGCAATGACAGCCAAAAGAACCACCACAATAGCCCGACTGATGTATATTGTAGTTTTTCCTGGTTCTGTTGAATCATTGTTGTTGTTTCGGTGGATAATTTTGAGTTTTCCTTCCACGATTTCATTTATTGGGTGCAACATGATTGGGAATGTGAACATAAGCCCCAGGCATAATCCTACCTGTCATATAAAATGCTAGATGTTAAACATTGAGCAATAAGAAATGCGACAAATTTGAAGACAAACAATGAAATATTAAGAACTCCATACAAATATGAAGGTCTTTAGTCTTTACTACCTGTACGGTAAGCGATGACCAATTTCTAGGGAGATTAAGGGTCACAATGTCTTTAGTTTCTTCGCCAAAAGCCATGTAACCACATAACCCAAAAAGAATGTATACAAGTGTAATCCCACTAAAAGTCTGAGCCAGCAATTTTGGGAATTTAGATTTATCCTCCATAGAATTCTCTAGGGCAAGTGTCATTCCAAATCCCTCAAAACAGAAAACGGCCATGCCTGCTGCAAATGGTAATCCCCCAATGTTCGATGTGATTGCCGTCCTTTCCCCAAATGGAAGTCCACCTTCTAAGGCCTGTCGTGCATCTTCCTTCACTACAATTCCCATAGCTAGGATATTGCACACGTCAGCAAAAATGCTAAATGGTGCTAGAGATGATAAGCTCCCTATCCATGACAATCCAATTTCAATGGGTACTAGCATAAATATGTAGCCGGTAAGCGAGGGTCCATTTCCTTGGAATACAGAATCAAGGTTTTGCCCAATAAATATCAAATACGCAACAGATCCTGCACATTGTGCAACCACAAGTACAAGTTCGGTCAGATACCGACCCAAGGTACCAAAGCATCTATAACCCAAGTCTCCATATGATCTTGACTCCACTAATGGTTCTTCTATTGCCAACTTATCTCTGCACTTAACCTATATCAATGAAATAAAAATCAATGTAGTGACAAGAAGCAAGCTAGATCCAAACGAACTCCTTGCATTAAAAGAAACATGAAGTTACACACATTAATTGATCTCGGCCGGAAATTTGAGATCGTTCAGCTCACATTACACCTTCCCCGTCGATTTGATATCAGACAGCCAAGATCAATAAATGTATGCACAGAATCCAAATACAATATAATCATGGCAGGAATTGCAACATAAAAAATGTTCAATGTAACTTTAAATCAGGTCCTTTTAGCAATTGAATCATCAAATTAGGACCAAGTCAATGAAGTAGCAACCCATTATCCATGTCCTAATAAAAACAACTAGAGAATTTGTGAAAGTAGTGAAATTATGATTTTTTTTAAGCAGGTAAAAAAAGAAAAGAATTCAGCATAAAAAAAATGTGTATGATCTAACATTTTGACTTTTCAAAAAGAAAAAAAAGAAGTAGTGAAGATGACCCACAAGAAGGAGCATGCAATAGTAGGTTGAAATGCCAACGATAGCAACACCAAGCGACCCAGCAACCCAACCAGCAATCCGAAAAGCAAAGGGCAAACCCAAAACACCAGTTCCAACAACAGTGACAATGATGTTCCCCAAAGTTTGAAGCTTTGAAGTTTTTTTGGAAGATAACAAAGGGGTTTCGTTGCTTTTAAGATCGTTCTCCATTTTTTTTTCTCGAAATCTAACACTAAGACGCAATTGGGGTATCGAGATTTATAGTAATTCAGGGTAAAAAGTAAAATTAGGGTTCATCCCCCATTTGTTTGATTCAGCATTCAGAAAAGAAAAAAGGTGATATTCTAGTATATGCATAAAGACAATAAGCCAGTTATCAGCGTGAAAGGAAAGTAAGGAAAATTACCGTGAAAATAATTGAGTTGAATAGTGAATGCATGCATCTGAATCATACATAGATAGAGAAGATAATGGTTTTTGACCAATGTTACGAAGAAATGACCAAAACAAATTCAACACGTAGGATATTAGCGGTAAATTATGAGTTTTTTCAAACCGGATTAGTCAAAAAAGAAGGAAACATAAATGTTTTACTTAAAAAAAACAATTGTTCTATAAATTCCTAAATCATTTTGAAATTCTATGAGTCTAATCTAATCAAACAATTAACATTTCTTTAATAAGTGATACAGTAATAAAAAAAATCACAGTTAGAGATTAGTTTATCCAAAAAAAAAATGTATTTATAATTTTATTCATTCTTTAAATCTATCATATAAGAATTTAGTGTCGTGGAAATACGAATATTGCCCTGCTGTTATATCATGCCTCCACGTGGCTTGCTTCACCATCTTTTCTTCATTTTCTCCATGCAATCATACCTCTACTTTTAGTTTATCTTCTAAAACTTTTTAAAACTTTTCTTTTGCTTTCTTCCACCACACTTCATTTCATTCAATGCAATGTTCCTTTCAAAATTAATAATTTTATTATTTATTTATAACTTTATTTTTTTCTAATTTAATTTTAAATATACGTACAATCAGATGACTTTTTTAAAAAAAACAAAATAATTTAAAGTTGTTTTTAATTTAAGTTAAAATACCTTTTTAAAAGAAATAATAATTTGTAAGAAAATAAAAATTTATCTATATTTTTTAAAATTATCAAAAAAATTATAGTTATCATTGATAAAAGAACACTCCAATCATAAAAATACTCAAAACACCAAAAAGATTATTCTCAAATTAATTTTCTAATTTATCAATCAATTATAAATATATTTATCAATCAATTATAAATATGTTTTTTTTCTAAATCTGGAAGAAAGAGAGATTTTTGAAATAAATGCAAAATTAATAGATCACTATAAATAATAAATAATTTTTATTTAAGATATTATTATACTTTTTTTCAAATTTAATTTTAAATATACGTACAATCAGATGACTTTTAAAAAAAAGCAAAATAATTTAAAATTGTTTTTAATTTAAGTTAAAATACCTTTTTAAAAGAAATAAAAATTTATCTATATTTTTTAAAATTATCAAAAAAATTATAGTTATCATTGATAAAAGAACACTCCAATCATAAAAATACTCAAAACACCAAAACAATTATTCTCAAATTAATTTTCTAATTTATCAATCAATTATAAATATATTTATCAATCAATTATAAATATGTTTTTTTCTAAATCTGGAAGAAAGAGAGATTTTTGAAATAAATGCAAAATTAATAAATCACTATAAATAATAAATAATTTTTATTTAAGATACTATTATACTTTTTTTCAAATTTAATTTTAAATATACGTACAATCAGATGACTTTAAAAAAAAAAGCAAAATAATTTAAAATTGTTTTTAATTTAAGTTAAAATACTTTTTTAAAAGAAATAAAAATTAATCTATATTTTTTAAAATTATCAAAAAAATTATAGTTATCATTGATAAAATAACACTCCAATCATAAAAATACTCAAAACACCAAAAAAATTATTCTCAAATTAATTTTCTAATTTATCAATCAATTAGAAATATATTTATCAATCAATTATAAATATGTTGTTTCAATAACTTATAATTATAATGTTTTATAAATATGTTGTTTCAAAAAATATTGTATAATTATAAGTTTTGTTTAAGTCTAACTAATTATTAAAATAAACTATTTAAGACGTCACAATGATTCGTCTCTAAAATTTGATGATAAAATAAATTTTCTTACGAAGAAAATTGCAATGTTTTATAAACGGGGAAAAGTCTATTGTTGATACAATGTTTTATAAATGAGAATAAATTAAAAAATATATAAATTGTTACTATATGAAATCTATAACTTTTTTTTAAAATAATTGTTAGATTTGTATTCGAAAATTAAAAAAAAAAATTACGGGACAAATATTTATGATTGATAAATATTAAAAATATAGTAAAAATATTTGTCTTTTTTGAAAAATATATAAAACAAATTTATTACGGGTAAATACAAAAAAAGTAGTACGTCTATATTTGATTCTATTTTTTTTTAAAATTTAAGTTATATAACTACGGGAAAAATTGTATTACTGAAACGGGGAAAATGAAATCATTGATAATATAGTAATGTATACGAGACATATATATTTTTATACATGGGAAAAATTTAAATACTTTAGATTGAACTTTATTTTTATATATGAAAAAATAGTGTATGGATGATCCAAATACTTGTATTAATGTTACTAATATTTATTTATACAATTAATTAATATTTATAAATACTATGTTATTATTTGATATTTTTTAAAACTAAATTATTACAAAAATATTTTTATAAAAAATATCAACTGATGTTCGCGGGTATTGATTCTATTTTTTTTAAAATATAAATTATATTTACTAATTTGTATTAATCATATTTTTTGACAAAGTTTTAAATATAGCCAAATACGTGTCACCGACGGATACCGTGCACGAGTACCCCGCTAGATAATAGATAAATCATAAAACTTCAATCTAAACGCACAACAGTGTTGAATTCTATTAACATAAAAATTATGTCGTTTATTGTAATTATTTTTCACTCAAGATATTGATATTGTCAATTGCACGTAGAGAGTATCTGATTGATAAAAAAAAATAGATTATATTGTGATTATATTTATAAATTAGTAAAGTAATTAAAGTTGGGGTACATTGAATTGAGATTTCAAGATAGTATTTCTTTTATAGATGATAAAAAGTTAAAGTTAAAGATTTGTTTTTCCAAAAAAAAAAAAAAGCTATACATTTATAGGTTTATTTATTTATTTAATTTAAAAAGGGAATTGAGATTTCTGCTATGTTTGATTTGGCGGTGGATAAGGATGGCAATTGTATCCATCTCAAGTGGGAATTCGAAAAAATTATCCACAACGGACAAGGTAAAAACTCGAAAAATGGGCACGGACACGAGCATGTGCAATTATCCACTAAAATAAGCGGGTATGGACACGAGTATGGCTGTAAATGGGTCTCTAAATCCGAGAACCGGTCCGCAAACCGGCCCAATAGAACCGGACCAATGGACCGACCGAAATCTACTCGGTCCGGGAATGGATAATTTTTTTTATCCGATATCGAAAATGGATTCTATATTGGATACTTTTTGGATACTTTTGTCAGATACCCGAAGTAACGGTCCAGTTTCGGTCCAAAAAAATTATCCATTACTGTTTCGGTCCGGTCCTGGATTACCCGGTTACTATTTTGGTCCGGTTCTCGGGATAGCAAATATCCAGACCAGACCGGACCGAAAACAGCCCTAGGCACGGGTACGGGTACCGCCTCATACCTACACTATATATATCTACTTATTTTTATTTTCATTATTGTGTACACATGTTAATCTAACAATTTTATTAAATAGATCACTATTAAATTTTTACGCATTTTAATATAAATATTTGTTTATTTCGTATCTCAACAATATCATCTCTAAATTTTTTAAATGTTCTTAAAAAATTAAAATGACATGATAAATTATAAATGATCGATCATTTTTTATTAAAAATGCGGGTAAATGGGTATGGGTATGAGTACTTAGGTACCCAAAGGATACGGGTACGAGTACAAACATTCGTGCCTATGCGGATATAGACTCGGGTACGGAGATTTTTTTTAAACTGCGAGTTTGGAGACGGCTATTATGATACCCTACCCGAACCCTGCTCATTGCCATTTTTAGCTGTGGCACACCACGAATCACGGTAAAAAAAGTCACGTTTCCGTAAAAATTACAAAAGGTAGTTTTTCTAAATCTCAGTAGAATGCATGTGGGACGTACATTTGGTGGCTGAAAAGCCAAACCAAACAGGCTATACATAATATATTAATAAAGTAGTTAAAATTAAGAGTGTGTTGGATTGAGATTTTAATAGAGTATTTTGATTAAAAAAAATCTTGAACACTTTAAAAGATGTATAGTGTTATATTGTATTTTCATACCTTTTTTTTTATAAAGATTTAAAATAATCTTTTTAAGATTTCAAAATTTATAATTTTAAAATATTTGAATTGATTCAATAATTTTTTTAATAAAAAACAAAGCATAAATAAAAAAGATAATAAATAAATCTGTGTAACATTATTACATTTACATTGTTTTTCAAGAAATTAACTCTAAATAATCGCTTCAGTCATCTACCTCGAATTAGTTTAACTAACTCTTCAAATAAATTTTAAAATCAATACAAATATTAAATCTTTTTATAATAGATTGATTTTTTTTTTAAATTAATTGTTTTGTTGTGGAACTAGAAATTGGAGAGGATCATGGAAACTACAGCATAGCGAAGCTTTCTAAGCGTTTCAGTGGTGCAACATTGTGGATCAATGATTGCAGTCACGATGTTTCTGGAACCGGGGACATTAATCTTGAACTGACGTTACTAATCGATGTCGATTTTGGACCGACGTTGGTAATCTCTAATGCAGCAGATCAGAGGATACCTAAATGATTAGCACTTTGATGCACAAGTTAGTTTAGGACAATGTTTTAAAAACGGACCGGAGATCAAAACGACAAAAATTTCGCTTTAAGATTTAATTGGTTCAACTAGTTAAACCTATGGTCGAAACGTTTATTAAATAAACTATAATATGAAACTAAATTTCATATATATGTCACACATAATCATAATCATATGTTCACAATTTAATAAAATAAATATTTCAAAAATCCATTACAAACTTAATACAATAATATCGATAGTACACATAATAACACAACATAGTTATACACTTCATCTCAACTTTTATTTAAGAATAATTTGAACAAATTAAAGAATTAAAATAAAATAGGTTAAACTAATTTGTACCAAAATTAAAATAATAGAACATAATAACTAGGAGAAAGTTCAAATAATTACAAAGACCTGAATTAAATTATATAGAATGCCAAAAATAAACAATACAATATACTTAATTAAATACCAAAAAACAAATTCAAATTGAACTACGGCAAACAAGTCATAATTGACAAAAGCAAACAATATTAACTTGAATGACAACCAATATTGAGTTGGACAACATAACTATGTTTGATAGAGATGGCGTGATGATGATGGAGTCTAGTTGAAAGAAAAACTATAACGTTGTGACAAAACATAGAAGTTAGTGTGGTTGTAAAAACACAAGGAATTTTTTTTTTGTGATTGAGGAATGTATGTTAAGTTTTGATATTGACATATTAAACTTAAAAAGAAAATAAAAAATAGTCAATTTGATGCATTTTTTTGAACCAGACGATTTTACAAAACCAACTCTCGTTCTTTGGTTCAAATGGTTTTTGATTGTTCAATCTAGTTTTACTCTAGTTTTGACCCACCATTGTTTTCAAAGGTTGACCCAACCAAATTCATCTTCGATTTCCGGTCCAACCAGTTGAACCAGTTGGTTCGGTCCGATTTTTTAAACGTTGGTTTAGGGTTCAAGATAAATGTAGTGAAAGTGGATATTAGAGATTGTGTACCTAAAAATCCTTTATGAAGGTATTTATATCTTGGACTCAATGGAGCAGGAAAAATAAGTGGGTCTTCTCTTATTGGGTCTTTGGCCAGTACAGAACAGTTGCCCCCAAGACTCGCCGAGCATTTTGGATGTCAAAGGGACTATTTTAGCAGTCCTGGTCGGCCATCGGGAACAACTGTTCAGACATCAGCTAACATGCGCTGCTTTGGTTTTGTCAGAGAGTAATGAGAATGTGAGCATTAAATTCAGTTCCATCATTGAAACATTTTGCCATTTTTTCTTGACGTGTGACCTGAAAAGGTAGAAAGTGGTGTGACGTTGATTACTCTGCACTTGAGTGTACTTGATTTTGGTTGTGTCCCCAAGGCGAAATCTGACCGTTGATCCATACTTGCTTCTTACTTTCAATCTAATCTGCCCGATTGACTTTGCCTATATAAGGATAGGGGAATGTGGAGAAACTTTTTTGCAATCTTGTAGACCAAGTTTCCCTTGTTTCTTTCAAATTTTTCTCTCTTATCTAAGACAACTTTTACATCAGTAACCTTTGCCACACATTCAAAGCTTCAAAGCTGCAATTTTCCGCCTTCGATTTTGCTTTACTGCCTTCGACCTTATATTTCAAGGTACCTTCTCTTCACTTCAGCTTTTCGTTCGAGCATTTACTATATTTTTGTCACGGTGAACGATATCCCTATTTTCACAGAGAGTGATTTAGAGGATAGTGTTCCTTCCTCTTCGAGAAGGAGAATAGAGCCTGCATCGCATTCCTTTCCCTATGCTCGTAGGGACTTTGGGTCAGAAATCGCTTCTCTAATTAGGGATTCCAAAACATAATGAGTGTCCGAGGACTCTTTTTTGAGAAAACTTTGTTAAGTGGACCTTCAAGAGCTCTCTTGTTGTAGAAAACTAGTGAGGGTGAGGATCCTATTGAGAAATTGATGCACGCTCTTGTCCTGACCAAGAGAAAATAGAAGGAAGGAACATGTCGATATCTTCATCAAAGTATACTGGAAATCGACTAACCATGAACCTATTGATGCTGAAATTGTGCATCATTTGGAATGCCAAGGGCAACCTAACATTGTGTATTGAATCAGTCCCGACAATCATTATAAAGCAGATAAATTGGACTGCATTGGACTTTATTTAGTTAAATCGGCTAATGCCAAGAGATATCATTGTGTGTCCATCGAAGTGGTTGGGACTCCTTCCATTTTGAGTATTGTCGAGGCTATAGTGAATGCTAACATTACGGTTGGAAACTCCTCGAATTGGTTTATTCTTCCAGTAGGCCCAGAAGAGAGGATATGTAGTTCTTTTGAGAGTTGTTCGGTTCCCCTGTATGAAAGTCTCTTCATCTGGTTGGGGATATGTTTGCACTTCTCTAATTTTTAGGTGGTTGTGATAAATCGTCAGAGCGTTGCCCCCTCACAATTTCATCCCAAAGCTAGGACTTTCATGAAGGTCTTCCAACTCTGCACCCAGTATAAATCTTGTAAGCATTCTCAAGAGCCCTTTTTATCTTTTTTGTGTGGCTCGTACCTCTTAAGATGATTCTCGAGATCAGGGATTAGTCTCAATTTACCCTCAGGTGCCTTTGTTCGACCCTTTCTCCACTAACTGGGGTCATTTTCTTAAACGTTTGGTGAAACTTGCTACTCTTGGGGCACATTTTTCCATTTGTTTGTCTTTGGCCCTAGTGGCATGTGCCCGTTCTTGCAAGAGCGGTCTTCTGAAGTACTAGTCTATAACTCATTTTCGTTGGCCTCATTCTTTTTACCACTTTGGTGTGTCATTTATCCTTCGAGAAAGAGGATATATTGGCATTAAGGGCTCAACTATGAATACTGATTTGGCCCTGATGAAGTACCCCCTTCTTATTGAAAGAAAAAGCGAATAGATACTTACGTAATAATCAGTTCCTCCAGTCATACCGAGCGGCAGTAAATCTTTAGGGATGATGAGGGTCCGAGGTGCCTTTTTTAACAAGTGTAACTTGTGTCTTGCAAATAAGATGGATCTATTGCATAAGTTTCTCGTGTTCTCAAAGGATCAGAGTCTTATGACTGGCTTATTTGGTCGGGTGTCAGTGACTTCTACTATTGCTGCTACTTTTGCTTTAAGGGTCCGGGCACCGACTATAGTTTCTGCCTTGACGCTAGTTGTGACTATTATCTCATGTATGATTCATTAGGTAAACAAAATGACCATCTTATTCCCGTATCAAGAGGAATCATGGTGATAGACCGTCCACTTCTGTTAAGGGAGGTTCTCCCAAGCGGGCTCGTTTGATGGAAGACACTGGGTCGAAGGCTTTCAGTCATTTCTTTAGTGAAAGCTCCAAGAGTTTGACTAAATTTTGGTAAAACATAATGTTGTGAAAGATGTTCCAACATGAAGGATTCTGCCCCAAACCAAAGATGTCAAGTGAAATGTCACAACATGAAGTTTCAACATCATGACTGTCACAACAGGTTTTGTTTAAATCTGTTTCAAGATTCAAGGCGCGATTGGTAGTGGATCAAGGATCAAAGATATAAAACCCAACTCAGCAGAAGGCTATAAAAGAAGACCAAGACCTAATACAGAAAAGGGAGAGAGAACGACATAGACTTAGGAATCCTATTTTGTAAAGTAGGGTTTAGGTTTTGATAGTCGTAGGTTTCTCTTGTAAGTCACCCTCTGTATCGATTTGATACATTGTGGTAGACATAGGTATTTGTACAGATTCAGAAACCCGTAGGTAATGAATCGTGTATTGTTCTTGGATGAAGCTTTGAAGCAAATCCAAGTTAACTTATTAGTAAAGGATGCTTGACTGAACTTTGTATTAAAAGGGGTGTCTTTCAATAGGATGATACAATTATGGTGTAGTAACTGTTACATAATCACAGGTTGTGATTTAGGGAGTGAGATGGGTTTCTCTTATCAATTAGATGTGACTTAAAATGATAAAGTCTTCATTGGGTAGTGATAGGTAAACATGGGTGTTTACTGTAAACCTGAGGTTGTTTACAAAAAAATATACTACTGATAGTGGATTCTTCTTCCTGGATTGGTATCCCCTAGATGTAGGTGAGTTGCACCGAACTGGGTCTTTATATTCTGTGTTGTTTATCATTCTGCAATTTACAATTCAGTTTTGATTAACATGTTGGAACAGATGTCGAAACATATGTGTTTCTGAAGTTACTGATAGTCTAGATATCAGTTTGCAGTTCTGTTTTTTGTTTAATAATTATGCAAAATAATATCTTGACATGTGTTAGGACATCTGCTGTCTGCTATGCCAGAATTTCAATTGGTATCAAAGCAGACATCCTGTCTATTTTTAGATGAGATCTTTGGGAGATACTTTCTGGCGTTTTAAATAAGGAAGAGTTTTGGAGATCAGTTCATCAACTCAGACATACTCAAGGGTATTACTGGATGAGATGGATGTTCTGGATCGAAGGTAACAATCTGGTGGTTGTTTATGTTGCTGAGGAGGTTCTACAACAACTGCAGGAGGAGTGACAGTTCTTTTGTTGGGGTGTCTTGTAAGATGTTCTGACATTTTATTAGGGCAAGTTGTATTTGTTCCTTAGTGGTTCCGCTGCATATGTTTCTGGTGGAAGAGCTCTAGAATTTATGAGATTCTGGAGTTGTTACTGAAGACAGATGATGGAAGATCTCAATCGTCGGCCTCTATATTTGAAGATATATGCATTCTTTTATTCCAAAATCAGGAGCGATGGAATGGAGAGAGTTGTTGGTAGATGTCTGTTATGGTGACTTGGTACTTGGAAGTTTGGTTCCATTGTACAGTTTAAAGTCAGTTGAAGAGAAGGGATGTTGAGATTAGGTTTATCAAGTTCTTGCTTTAGAAATTTGATAAATTATTGATCGGCTAAGTTGTCAAAGATACTTGAGAAGTTTCTCAAGTCCACTCATAAAGGCATATCAGTCGTGCATCTGGAGTCTTCTAGTTATTCTTCTGACTATAGGGTGTTTCTGTGAAATATAAACCTGAAGAAAGTGGAGGTGATTTATTTTCACCATCCAAAAGTGAAAGGAAGGATTCATCTCTCTTAATCCTAAGGGTGGATCCAATCTGAATCGAAATTTCAGAACTGTTGAGGTAAATATGGTTCGTTCAGAGAGAATCTTAGTTACTTGAGTAAAGGGTGAGAGCCTTGGTATCTCAACACCTTGTCTGTCAAAGAAGATACTTGCAAAGATTGAATAATTGATAAGTGTTCATGGAGTGATCTGTTGGAGTAAGGCTTCAACAGTGAAGCAGGGTTACTGAACAAGGATTTAAGATCAATTGCTATTTGTGAAATTCACAAGTATTTAATTGATTATCCTTGTATGTGAAGTTCAAGATTGGTGATGTTCAACATGATGTTGAAACATCTCTTCATCTAGGTTTGTGCAGAATCACGGGAGGGGTACTGCATAAGCTTTTGGATCTATTTCTCTTGGGTGTTGACCTAAGAATCTACTTCAGTTTGGTGTGGCAGAAGCATCTGATCTCTGAAGGGTTTCCTGGCAAGAAACTGGTCTAGACAGTGGTGATGTTGAAGATGAAGAAAAAGATGTCATAATCTTGATAAATAGTTCTTGGATCAGTTTATTTCTGATCTAGGAGTATTGAAGTGCAGCAGGTGTGTTCCAGTTGTTACTAGAAGCATATGATATTTATTTGGAAAATGTCCTGACAAGAGACTTGTCCAGAATATGGTGCTGGTGATGGCACAACTTGGGTCTATTTATTTCTGATCTAGGTACATAGGAGAATGTAATCTTGTTCATCTTGGAGGTCAAGGTTAAGTGACAGTTATCTCTGACTTTCTACAATCTGCTCTACTTAAGGAAAGTGGCATCCTTTGGTATAACTATGGTGTAGTCTATGACTACTTCTCTTATGAAGAATCAAACTTGGCACGTTGAGTTCTTTGGAGTTGCAAAGCAGATATTCATTAAGGTGTGAGCTTGAATGGAATACCTGTGATATGATTAAGAAGAATGGAGGTTGTCTACTCAAACTTGGTTGTTGAATCAAGTCTATGAGAACATGGAACTCTTATTCTGTAATAGGGAGAATGTTCTTCTAAGTGGCAGAAGGAAGGGCTGAATTCCTCAGCTGGATGTCTGATCAGATGTCTTGACATCAAGCAGAAACTGCAGGGTCTTAGTTGATGTAGTGGCGCATCATTGTAAGATAAGTTGATCTTCTCAGAAAGAAATGGAATTAACACTTCAAAAAGTTCTATCTCATGCAGTTTGTGGGAGCTGTGGAAGGAGAAGATGTTACATGTATAAGGCTTGGTGGATCCAAGATGTCTTGCTATGGAGCAAGTAGTTCATGTAACTTAAAGATTAGGTTTCATTGGTGGATCAGAAGATTATCTGAAACTCTGAAGAAAAGTTAAGATGAACCAAACAGTGGCATTTGGTTGATCTTTATTGTGCATTCAAGCAGGGTGCTTGGAACTAATTACTCTTGGGCAGAAGGGTGGTTGGTTGAAGACGTAAGGAGGTTCTGGTTCAATTCTATCTTGGAGCTTGTGGTAGAAGTTCTAAGCCGATGATGGAAGATTACCATCTTTTGGTGGATGAGAGTTTATTTCTCTCTTTGGTTATCGGGAGTTCTTGTTGATCAAGCTAGTGGTGCAGTGTTGTTTGAAGATCTTCAGTTGGATTACTATGTAGATAGTAAGTCCAGTGGTGGAACATATCTAGAACCATGTTGGTTGGTGTCTATGATATGTGAAGGATGTCCTAACAGATGTTAGAACATCTTCTGGGTTAGTTATCCTTGGAATAGGATTCTTAGTTCACATCTTGTCTAAGAGGTATTTATCTTATCGTACGGGAGAATGATGGTTAAAGGATTGTCTTGGAAGTTTGATGTGAATGTGACATGCTGGAAGTGGATCAGTGGGGTGCTTGTGGAGCAAATGAGCTGAGGATTTCTGGAGCATGTGTTTGATGTCCTTCAAGTGTGAAGAACGTCTGGGCGAGCTAGCAAACTAAGGGGCTCTGTATGTCTCTTTGAGGAATGTGAAGTATTCCAGATTCAATTGGGTTGTATCTCAGAGAACAAGGAGATTTATACATGAGAATTCAGGAGGAATTCGTGTGGTGTATGAATGGTTTCTGGACGAGAGGGGTCAATGGTGTTTTGATCTCAATCCAAGAGTTTTTTGGATGTGGTACAAGGATGCGTTCCTAGTACTCTCACTATATGATCATGAAGATGTCATGGGATATCATGTGGTGATTTTGGGGTGGTTATTGCTGAACAAGCGTCTTTTGAGAAAGATAGGGGGAGAACTTTTGTCTTTTATATGTACTGGTGTGGTACATGGATTGCTTAAGGGTCAAGCATTAGGTGAATGTGTTCAGCAGGTGTGTTGAACAGAGGGTGCGCTCTTGAAGACATGAAGATACGTCTTATGTTTTCCATTCATTTAGGGTGTTCTTCTAGAAAATGAGCATTGGTTATCTACGACAGGGGGAGTTAGACTTCGATTGTGGATATATGGCTGCAGTGGTGCAGATTGAATATCAAGATTATTTATGGTTTTAAGCAGTCTGTGATAGATTGCCTCAAGTGAGGTTGATATGTCAGACGAGATGTTGTGACATTGCTCTACTGGTATAAGTTCTGGGTGAACTTATCAGGTTATTCTAATTTCGTCATTGGTGTTAATGGATTGATACAAGTATCTTGGGAATCTCTGCTGAAGTGGTACAAGTATCTTGGGAATCTCTGCTGATGGGAAGGTCAATGGAAGAATTCTGTAGTAATCAAGTTTGCTAATTCTGAATTAAGGAAGTGGTTCAGAATAAACAGGAGATGGGTGTAATCGTAGTTCTGTCTATAGGGACCATAAATTTGACAATATCAGGTCAGGTATCAGGACACTATTCAGAAGCGATTTCAAGGACAAGTCAGAAAAGACGGAATCTTTCAAAACTAACTTGACCAATAATTATTGCACTCATTGACTTGTCTTTTGTTTCTTTCAAGTGGATTGGCTCTACCTACATAGCATCTTCGATACTTAAGGAGGATCGTACTATAACATTTTTCTTAAGTTGAGAGCAAATGGGTTTTGTTCGTGTTTGGGTAAGCACAATCTGGGTATGGCCTTGCATGGGTCAGTTTTCCATCTTTTGACTAAAAAAGGGGAGAATGGCTATGTTGTTACTATGAACTGTTTGTGTGCGTTGGAGCTACTGATCATCTGGAAAAATGTCTCAAAGGATGTTATGACGTTCTGGGTGCTAACATCTTGAGTAAATTGTGTTTTGTGATCAGAGTTAGAGAGCAAGTTGTGTTTTGTGACCTGAGTTACATTCTCTATGTACTCAATATCACAAGGTGAATGAGGAGGGGATCTTGAAATTATCTTCTCTCTCTTAATTTACACTTGCTTCAGGTTTTCTCACTGCGTGCACTATCAAACTGAAGAATGTTTTAGCCAAAATTTGTCAAAAGGGGGAGATTAAAAGCTCCAAGAGTTTAACTAAATTTTGGTAAAACATAATGTTGTGAAAGATGTTCCAACATGAAGGATTCTGCCCCAAACCAAAGATGTCAAGTGAAATGTCACAACATGAAGTTTCAACATCATGACTGTCACACAGGTTTTGTTTAAATTTGTTCCAAGATTTAAGGCGCGATTGGCAGTGGATCAAGGATCAAAGATATAAAGCCCAACTCAGCAGATAGCTATAAAAGAAGACCAAGACCTAACGTAGAAAAGGGAGAGAGAACAACATAGACTTAGGAATCCTATTTTGTAAAGTAGGGTTTAGATTTTGAGAGTCATAGGTTTCTCTTGTAAGTCTCCCTCTGTATTGATTTGATACATTGTGGTAGACATATGTACTTGTACAGATTCAGAAACCCGTAGGTAATGAATCACATATTGGTCTTGGATGAAGCTTTGAAGCAAATCCAAGTTAACTTGTTAGTCAAGGATGCTTGACTGAACTTTGTATTGAAAGGGGTGTCTTTCAATAGGATGATACAATTATGGTGTAGTAATTATTAGATAATCACAAGTTGTGATTTAGGGAGTGAGATGGGTTTCTCTTATCAATTAGATGTGACTTAAAATGATAAAGTCTTCATTGGGTAGTGATAGGTAAACGTGGGTGTTTACTGTAAACCTGAGGTTGTTTACATAAAACTATACTACTGATAGTGGATTCTTCTTCCTGGATTGGTATCCCCCAGATGTAGGTGAGTTGCACCGAACTGGGTCATCATATTCTGTGTTGTTTATCATTCTGCAATTTACAGTTCAGTTTTGATTAACATGTTGGAATAGATGTCGAAACATCTGTGTTTCTGCAGTTACTGATAGTCTGGATATCAGTTTGCAGTTCTGTTCTTCGTTTAATAATTATGCAGAACAATGTCTTGACATGTGTTAGGACATCTGCTGTCTGCTATGTCAAAATTTCATTTAGGCTTCCTGCCATTCTTCCATCTTGAGTACTGAGTCCTTTGGAATAATTTGCCGATGTTGTAGACAACAAGGACCTAACCTTCGTCTGGAGTTTATATATAGCTGACACGCGGGGTCTTTTTGAAAATGCTTTTCGTCTATTTAGGACAAAATCATTGGTCTTTATGATATCTTCCATCTAGGACAATGTATTGGGCTTTGGCAACCTTTCTAGGGAATGTGATAAGCTGAAGGAGAAATATGAGGCTCTTAAGCGAGAAAACTTTGCGGCTGAGAATGAGTTTGTTGATCTTCGGGAAAAGGCCGAGCATGCTAACTCTTTACAAGAAGAGGTAAATCGGTACGGTTCTTTGTCAACTTTGGTTGTTTAGATAACAAGGTTGAATGTTTCTCTTGTTGAGGAAGAGAAACATTGGAATTAGGTTTCTGAAGATGCAACAGAAGTGTGTTGTGCATTCGAAGCGAACCAGAAATTTTTTCAGCATAAGAATGATGACCAGATCAATGCTTTGAAAGGATTTGAGGAGGAAGTGACATCCGCATGACACAAATCTCAAGAATCCTCTTCAATCGGACGTGGAAGCCGTGTATTGGCCCCTAACTCAAATGATGGAGTAGTCGTGAGGATTTTGTCATGGCATTTCTATCATTGCTGATCAGGTGAATCCTTTTCGAGTGGTACCTAGAGATGATTCTAAAGGTGGCCCAGGTTCTTTGGAGTTTGACACTAATGTTTGAGGATATTTTCTTCCCACTCTCTCTCTCTCTCTCTCTCTCATATTTTTGTTTTGTTCCTGTAATATTTTTACCAGGATTTTGTGCCTTGGTTTGTAAATAATATTTACAATTATTTATATCGTTACCTTTTGCATGCTTGTGTTTTTTGGTTTCATACTGCGCTATTTTCAACTGTAGTTTCCAATCAGTTGAGAGTTGAGAAAAGCCAAAGTTTGTTTTTACACCTTGCAGTTTGCATGATTTTTATGCTATAGAGAGTAGTAAATAATATTTACTTAGAATGTAAATAACATTAAGCCTTTTGTAAGGCCACACATGGCTGCTTTATTTGAGAGCATGCTGTGTTAAGATTTACACGTTGTCTTGGAGGAATGATGAGCCAGTCGGATATGGTTGTAATTGGAACGTGCTTGCACAAATGAAGCATTGGTTCATCTTGATGTGTTCGGAAGCTGGGTTCATAATAGTGAGATATGAGCTTAGGTGTGCCCGTTTATGCTTGAAGTCGCACTTGTAATGATTTCGTGTGTAACTGGATATACACGACTATGCTTTGAATCATATTCATAAGAATAAAGCATGAGTCAAGTTAAATTCAGTTAAGTTTTGAATCATACTTACAGACGAAGGACATGAAACCACAGAGGACCATTCGTCACACTTCATTATAGTCAATGCCTTGTTGTTGTGTATACTCTTTCTTTACTAAGCGGTCCTTGTGTTTGTCAATTTGACCAACTTTACTGACTTGGTATTGTAAATCCACTTGAAACCAACAATTATTCCATCACTAGACAAGTCCAACAATTCCCATGTATCATTCCTTTTTATGGATTACATTTATCTGTCCATTGCTTGCTGTCATTTGCCATCACACTTTTAAAAACCTCTTCAAAACAAGTAGGATCGCCATCACATGTAAACAACGTTAAGTTAGAAAAAGAATCAGCAAGTCCATCATTGAAAATATTTTCACCAGTAACAAAATCATCCATCCAAGATGGTTGGGGCGGTCTCGCGATGGGTAACGTGTTAATGTATCAATTGGAGCTGGTGTATGATGATCATGCTCATCACAGTCAGCGAGTTAAGGTGCCTGTGAAGGATATTGATCAACAATTGGAGTAGGAATTTCATAATTGTTGTTGCCAACATCCATTTCTTCTTCCCACTCCAATTTTTTCGTGGATGATTCAAAATTGGTATGCCAACTCCAGGCCTTATCTTCAAAGACGACATCCTTGCTAATGATAATTTGTTTGGAAGTTGGATCATATAGTAGGTATGCTTTGTATACATCACTGACGTCAAGTAACACACAGGGAAAACTCTTGTTATCGAGTTTAGTTCGCTTGGCATCAGGAACATGAACATTGCCAATGCAACCAAAAACACGAAAATTCTTAACTGAAGTTTTGATTAGGGGTGGCAAAATGGATGGATTGGATGGATATTGATTGGATGGTTAATGGATGGATCAAAACAATCCATTAATCCAATAACAATCCACTAAAATTTTCTTAAAATTATCCAATCCGATCCATCCGTTAAGAATAAAATCCATCCAATCCATCCATTAACATATTTTTAATGGATGGATATCCATCCATCCAATTTTTTTTTATTTAAAAAAAAAAACAGTTTTTTTATTCGGAAAAAAGTCGGGTTTTTTGGGAAAAAAATCAGTTTTTTTTCGGGAAAAAAGTCTTTTTTTTTCGGAAAAAAACGTCGGTTTTTATTTCGAAAAAAAAGTCGGGTTTTTTTTCGAAAAAATAAAGTCGGTTTTTTCGAAAAAAATCGTTTTTTTTCCGAAAAAAAAAGTCAGTTTTTTTTCAGAAAAAAAGTCGGTTTTTTATCGAAAAAAAATTCGATTTTTTTTTCGAAAAAATAAAGTCGGTTTTTAAAAAAAAAAGTTGACTTTTTTTTCGGAAAAAAGTCGGTTTTTTTTCGAAAAAAAAAGTCGATTTTTTTTTCGAAAAAAAAGTCGTTTTTTTTGGGGAAAAAAAGTCAGTTTTTGTTTTCGGAAAAAAAAGTCGGTTTTTTTTTGGGAAAAAAACGTCGGTTTTTCTTTCAAAAAAAAAGTCGGATTTTTTTGGAAAAAACGTCGGTTTTTCTTTCAAAAAAAAAGTCGATTTTTTTTTCGAAAAAAAAAGTCAGTTTTTTCGGAAAAAAAGTCGGTTTTTTTTGGAAAAAAGTTGGTTTTTTTTCGAAAAAAAAATCGATTTTTTTTCTTAAAAAAATCGGTTTTTTTTTTCTGGAAAAAAAGTCGGTTTTTGTTTTCGGAAAAAAAAATCGGTTTTTTCTTTTCAGAAAAAATCGATTTTTTTCGGAAAAAAAGTCTTTTTTTTTTTAAAAAAAAATTGGTTTTTTTTTTCTGAAAAAATTTAATTCTTTTTAAAAAAAAAATCAATTTTTAGCTATTTTTTAAAAATAAATCTAACGGAGATAAAAATAATCCATTGGATCTTTAAAATATGTTGGATGGATTGAACCAATCCATACATATAAATGGATGGATTTAATCCAATCCATTAACTTACTTTTTATATGGTGGATAGATTGGATGGATTTTTTGGTGGATGGATTGAATGGATTTTGCCTTAATGGATCCAATTGCCACCTCTAGTTTTGATGCCACTTCAAGCTTCTTCTGGGGTTTTATTTTTTACAACAAGAGTAGGATTGCGACTTAAGATGTGCACAGTCCAACTGATAGCTTTCGGCCAAAAAAGTGCTAGAAAATTGTTTGTTGGACAACATGCTTCAAGCAAGATTCATTATAGTTCCATTCTTTATTTTGGCAATGTCGTTCCACTGTGGAGAATATGTGGTTGTCAATTGGTGTTGGATACCATGCTCTGCATAATGTTGCATGAATTCAGTAGAAGTAAACTCCCCTTCTCAATTTGTGCGTAGGCCTTTGATAACTTGACTAGTTTCTTTCTCAACATGAATCTAGAATTTTTTGAAAACACCTGGAGCTCTTGATTTTGCAGTCAAAAAATAAACCTATGTTTTGCTACTAAAATCATCAATTAAATTGAGAAAATACATTTTTCTATGGTTGGATTCTAGTTTAATTGGCCCACAAATGTTCACGTGAATCAATCGTAGAATGTGACATGCTCTCCACATACTATGTGAAGGGAAAAACTCTCTATTACTTCCCAACCAAAAAATCTCTGCATGTCATTGTTGAATGCTTCAAGTGAGACAATGCATTCACCATCTTTTTCTGAACAAGAGTTTGGAGTCCCTTTAATCCTAAATGTCCATAGCAGCAATGTCAAAGATATCGTTCATCCTCAGTAACAATGTTAAAACATGCGGAAGACTTCAGTTGAGCGACAACATTTAGAATGAACATTCAATTGGCATTCATATCTGTTTCCACGAAGAGACTCTTTTTATGATGAAATAGTTTGCATTTTCACCTTGAAACATGATAGTTAGGTTTTTGACTTGCAGTTGCCCAATGCATAGTAAATTATTCTTCAATTTAGGCACAAATAAAACTCCAGGGATGATGTGCCCCTACCATTTACTTGCAATCTTATATTGCCCATGCCCAGTAAAACCATAGAAATATTGTTCCCCAAATTAACCGAGTCACAATATCTTTCATCAAGATCAGAGAAAAATGATTTCATACCACGCATGTGATTGTTACATCCTGAATCAAGAAACTATTAATTTTCATAAGAATGCGTGGTATTATCAACTTGTGTCATGAGTAGCAATTCTTCTTGACTTTCTGCATAATGAGCTTTCTTCTCCTTAGATAAACATTCCCGTTGGAAATGTCACAGCTTGTGACATTTGTAGCATTCTACGGTTGATCGATCGTGACTTTGTCTACCATGACCACGACCTTGGCCTCCATAAGTAACAAATGCTCTTCTTCAATAGAAGGATACATACGTTGTTCATGTAGAAACAATTTGCTTTGAAGTTCATTAATAGTCAGAGGATTTGTGTTGTTTGACTCCTCAATAGAACATACAAATCTTACTCACAACATCACTGTCATTTTTGTTTTCACCGTTGGCTATCATCTTATTGACGATTGTAAGAATTCGAGCCTAAAGAGTCGTTATTGTTTCTCATTCCTTCATATGCAGAATTTCATATTCCTTGCGTAGGGTCTGCACTTGAGCCTAATTGACTCGATTCGTCTCTTGGTACTTTATTTTCATAAAGTCCCGAATATCCTTTGTGGTGTCCTTCTTGAGAATTATCTCCAAGATAGAACGATCCAATGTTTAAAAAAAGATAGTTCTTGACCTTCAAATATTTGAGATGCAGCTCCTTTTGCTGCTTCTTTTGTGCATCTATTAATATTGTTGCAACTGCACTCTTAAGGATGCCTTCATCTATTAATCCCCAATACTCTTTCGAACGGAAGAAAGTTTCCATAAATGTTGCCCAATGATCATAGTACCCATCGAACTTAGAAACTACTTGTTGTACAAAAGAATTTTCTTAAATCATACTTACAAGTATGGCTTATTAACACAGTCTGTGTCAAGGCTCTAGATACCATATATCAAAAAACAAAATACATATCAGAGCAAAGATACACTGTATTTTATTATTACTCTCGCTATGTCAAATAACAAAATACATATCAGAGCAAATATACACTGTATTTTATTATTGAGAAGTAATATATTAACCTTACATCAGTTACAAGAATTTAAAACAGCATCACCACCACGTTAAACAACAAGTCCTACAAACGTGGGACACTAGACAACAATTGAATAGATCTTTTATTAACAATTAACACAATACGCTAATTTCTATCCTCAACAGTATTAACATTACTAATTATTTTAATGAACTGTAATACTGATTTAAAAAAACTTAAATCATCCCATTGTACTGGTAATAGGGAGTCAAAACTATAAGTTATGGTGGTCACATTAAACACTTGTCAATTTGTAGACTGTAAATTTGTTTTATTAAAAAAAAAAAAAAGACGTGTGCAGCAATGTTCAGGAAAGAGAAGGACATTCTCCATAAGCTTTTTCACTTCTCCATGATGAACATGTGGAAAAGCAAGTTCAATAGTGGTGACCGATGATCCATTAGTGTGTAAAAGTTAAAGTCAACAATGTTAAAGTGAGTCAACTAGACAAATGAACTGGATAATACACAAATTTCTTAATTTCATCTTATCAAATACAATATCTCAGTGAATCTCTTCAAACACTACTTGAGGCTCAAGTACTATGATCACTAGAGCATCCAAAAACCAAGTTTTTCATTTGTACTGAACCATGTCGAGGAATGTCGTGAATATAATTTCAACATCATACATACTTCTATAACGCCTCAAAGCAATATGGTTGGCAAACACAGTCCATGGCGTGGATCAGCTTCCTGCGAGGTCCCACCGCATTGGCACCCATATCCTTTAGTTTGTTCATGGTTAGATTCACAAGCTGATACTTACTGATAATCTTCCCCTGAAACATTCTCACAAACTGATCCAATCCAAGTGATGTCAGCCACTTGTTCAACCCACCAGCTCTTTCGAGCTTTCTCTCGAGATTTGATGCTCTCAGACCTCGATTCAAAGTGGCCAAGTTGGAGGACCTTCTTGGTGCAAGTAATGTTCTGGCCTGCTTAATAGCTTTTGATGTATTAGATAGTCCAACTAATCTGTGGGACTTCAAACTACTGACTTCATGTGGATTTTCTGATTCTACTTTTTGATCTACCCGTGGTGAATTGGTTGAAGGTGATTTAAGTAATAAGGGAGGAGGAGCTTTGGTCACAGTATGAATCTCTGTTTGGCCAGCCAATGAAATGGTCTTTTCTTGTTCATCACAAGAAGGATTTTCATTATGTGTCTCCATGGAAAGTTCCTCGTGGTTATTTGACATTACAGGAGGCACAGGGTGCATGTGATTTGGTTCTTCGTTTTCTGTTGAAGATCTTTCACTACGAGGTGCAGCAGGTACCAGAATGATGACTCTCTGCTTTTTAACTATAACCCAATCATCATCCTCATTCTGATTATCACAGGCTGGAGGATCGACAAGGCAATGTGAAGTATCGCTTCTTTTACCAGGAGATTTTCCTGTGCGCTTCTTATTTGTTTTAGCCATTAGTTGAGAACCTGCATGTCCAAACAGTGGGAAATTCAGCATTAAGCCACAAACAGTGCTCAAGGTTTCATTTGATAAATAAAGTGCCATGAAATCAATGAAAATCATTACTTGAAAATCATTTGAAGCATACATATCTATGTCCCAAAGCAAAATGACTTGTAATCCAATTGTAGCGACAAATTTAATTTTTGGGAACTTAATGTTTCAATGTTGATTGAAAAAGCTTTATATTTAGGAATATTATGTCATCTGCACCTACATACACCTTACTGGTTAGATTATGATTCCCTTCATGTAATTTTTTTTAGACAGAAATAATCTTTCTAGTCAAATCTTAAGCTTTTGTTGCATGTCATTTATACATGCAATGTACGAGTAAACCACCAATTTCGTCCATGAATTCACATCCACGATCCATCTTCTACTTTGTCCCTTAAGTAAATGAAAACAAATAATCTCTACCATTTGACAAAAACATTACGCAGTAGCCTAGTAGGAACTAATAAGACATGTACGAAAAACATTAAGGACAACTATTTTCAATTTCATTTATTAAAATCGATGTCTTACTTGCATCTTGATAGGTTATTATTTTCTTCATCTTGATTATAATTTCAAGCTAGGCAAAATGTAGTTAGCAACTTGATTTTTGAGTTCATCTTAATCCCGAATCCCCTTATCTCAAGCAGGTTTCTTATATATATTGACATTTGACCCTTCCCTTATAGCATAAATAAGCGCTTATCATGATAAGCTAATTCTATCACAAAAGATAAAATAAAGTTCAATTATTTTTGTATAGCTATAAGTTGTTTTCATAAACTATTTTGGAGAACTTACGAAAAAAAACATAAAACCACTTATGAACATGCAATGAACTATTATCATAAATTATCTCAATCAGTCTCATAATTGTTTATGTTGTTTATGCTATTAGATAAACTCGGATGAATAGAATCAAACAAGCAAATTGTTAGAAATAAAGAAGCAATAAAACTAAAATAAAGGGTAAAACAATACTCAATAGTCAATATGATTAACCTTAATAGCACTTTCTGCAAAATCTGGAAGTGGAAAATCTCACAGCAATGAAGAGCAATTTCAGCTATAAACCTTTATATTTCAATTCTTTTAGGAAATAACGTGAATGCCAATATTGAAATATGCAATTATGAGAAATATGAACCTAACATAATCGAAATATAGCTGTGCAATTCTCTGAATTTTCTTTCGCAAGACCGTTAATCGCATCCGAAAAAATTTAAATAAAAAGAGAGAAGAAGAAGGGATTACCGCGATGAGTTTCTCGCGGTTTGTGATGGCCGATGAAAACTCCGGCAGCGTTTCCCGGGGAAGTTTTTGTTTTCACGGGAAGTTGGTTGAATTCAGTGCGATTCCGATCCAACTTGTTTCTGACTCAGGTACAAGGCCAAGGCGGCATTGGATTTGTAATGAATTTGGTGGGCCTCATAAAAAAGAAGTAGATTGGGCTTAAGAGTAGAATTCCTTCGGTTTGTTTTGACAATTTTACAGGCACTCCCTTGATTGGACCTGGCACCCCATGTATTTTTGTAAAACCAAAACTATCCCTCTAACTTTTTTCGTTGATCACATTTTGTAAAAATTTCTCTCTCTTAAAAAATTAGGGAGATCAAGTAAAAAATTCAGTATAAGGTTTTTAATGAATTATTCAAAATATCTAGTGTGAAACAAAAGATTTATCTGATATTCCAATATTTTTTACACCATTTAAAATTTTGGTAGTGTTATTTTTAAACGGTTATACCCTTCAATAAAAAAACTAAAAAAAAATTGACCTGCCAATTTTTTTAAATATTCAGTCACACCCTTGCATATATATATATATATATATATATATATATATATATATATATATATATATATATATATATATATATATATATATATATATATAATTCTAAAAATTCGTTGCATGCATATATGTATTTTTAACGTATATTTTTAAATTATCAATAAAAATGCAAACAAAATTTTAGATTTTATCGGTTATTTCTAAATTATCGATAGGGTATCGGCGACTTCAAAGAATTCAATAAAAAAACATGGTTTTTTACTAAATATTTGGTATCCTGTCAAAATTGCCGGTAAAATCTAAACTTTTTTAAAAATTTTGAAAAATTATATTATCAAGAGTGAAAGATGTACAGTATTTTTTAAAATTATGAGGGTATTATGGTAAAATTGTTGGTAACATGGGGTGCCAGTCTAACTGCCAAGTAAAATTAACTTTTGTGTTTTTTAAATGTTTGTAACAAATCTATAGTACTATTTTAAAGCCTAATAAGTCTAGCTACTGAAGTCCCAAAATACTAATCAAAATTAAAGTTTAATTCCCTCCAAACCCACTTATCTAATCTAATGTGTGTTGGAAAAAATTCCCTCATTTTTTTTTTAAAAGGCAAATAAAAAAAAAGAATTCCCTCATTAATGTAAAAGAAAACATAATTCCCTCATTAATGTAAAAAAAAACATGTGTCGTCAAATCTCATTGAGTGAGTGATGCTTATTGGTATTCTCAAAAAGTATTACTCCACTAAACAAGTCTTTCTACAAACTTTTACATATTTGATGATATTCATCTACTTAAAAGGCTTCACATTAATTGAGAATTTTAAATACCAATATGTCATATCAATAACTTGATACTCAATGCATGGAACTGGACCAATAAATGCATATAAAAACTCTATGTCCCATGCTCTTTCATTTTCTGGAAAGGCAATAATACATTGCACCTCTTAGACTTTTTATTTCGAAAAAATCAGTATATGCATTAAAAAACTATATTTATGAAATTCAAATTTGAGTTTTCATCACTGCTCTTTATTCTTGTGTGACGTTTCAATTCTTCAAAACTCATATATATTCTATCTACCATATAAGAATATCATGTGTTTTAGAAAGAGCAAAAATGTCCCTGCTAGTTCCTCAGCCTATCACGTGTATGTTTTTTAGCATTTCCTTCATTTTTCTTCACCACATCAGCATGCGTTTTAGTTTTCTCTCCATGCGCTTACATTTTGAAATGGTAGATACCACTACTATACTTCACACTTGGTTATGAAATTATATTATAATATAATATTCATTTGTTTCTTTTTCTATGCTACTGCACAACAATTAATATTTCTGCTTCTTTCATATCACCAATGTCATGTCATATATGTTTATTAATGGTATTAGGTTCAACAAAAAGGATTTCCTCATATATTGTACTTCTCCACAACGTTTCCATACTCCCTTTGCCTGTACAAATTACTCCTATTTCCAACTCCCGTCGTCTGCAAAAACTGCTTCCTAACTATTTCTTACAATAGCTACCGGGTTAAAGAATAAGTTTCAACACAAAGGAACACGTCTCCGGTACTTTAATCATGGCAAGACCCTTCGAAAAAATCTCCGACATCAATGACATAAAGGAACTATGGAAGGTGGCTATTAGGGTACATCACAAATGATTGGTTGTATCCAGCAATAAGCAACACGGAGAAATGATCGTCGTAAATGCACTTGTAAGTTGTACATCTGTTTCATCATTTCCCCCCTATGAGTTGTGATTACACCTTTGGTTTGTTGTTTTTTTTTAATTGTTTTTCTTAGCTTGGTGATTCATTTATGATGTTAGCCTATTATTCCTTCGGTTGGTGGTATGTTTGTTGGTTTCCTGTTCATACTTTACGTTGCTAGTTAGTTTTCTTGTCTGTCCCATGTATGCAAGGCAAAATAGTTTATACATCCATATGCTTGGTGATTTAGTTATGTATTTAGCCTTTTGTTCCGTTGTATTTAACACAACTTACTTTATACATGTTTTTTTGATGTTTTTCCATTTATTCAATACAACTTTGTTTTCTTTAACAGGGTAATGATATTCGTGTTGTTGTGCCACCCACGTTTATGGATCTTTTCGGTGAAAAAATAATGGTAGGTCACACATACACCATCTCAAACTTCAAAGTTCATTAGAATGATCTTGTCTTCAAACCTTCGAAACACAACTACATGGTCAAGTTTACAGGAGGGACTTCCGTTAATGATGTTGAAAAGCATTAAATCCCACCAAAGCCTGCCAATTTTACCAGTTTTCCAGATATAATGATTGGACAATTTAGAAAGGACCTGTTGTTAGGTGATGGATTTTGATTATATTCGTCTACTAATCTAAGTTTCTTATATTTACGAACGATTTATGTCTTAATAACTTTGTTTTCTCATATATAATAGGAATGGTTGATACAATAGGTTTCTCCCAACCCCAATCTGGTGAAAAAAAGAAGTCAACTTTGTACTTAGAGACATTGGGTAACTTTAATTCCTACTATGTACCAAAGTTTTCTATATTCACTTTTAGTTCATATTTTGTTATCATTCTAAGCCCTTGATTCTGATTATTTACGTTATCACTTATGTAATGGTTGTAATTTAAGGAACAACACCATCAACTGCACTCTGTGGGAGTCATATGCATCCCAATTCATCAAATTCAACCAGGAGCGAGTGAATGCGGTGGGTCCAACGGTCATTTTTCTTCAGTACGCAAAGGTTAAGGAAAAAGGTTAGGTTACTTATATTGCTATTGACATATATGATTATAATCTATTATAATGATATGTTATAATATAAATAACTTCTTGTATGCCATAGGGAAATATCCACTTGCTGTAACAAATACATACAATGTAACCAAAATGTACATCAATGCAGACATGCCTTGTATCAAGGATTTTATGGAAATGTGCCTTCAGATTCTTATTTCATTTCTAATTCCTGATGACAAAACGTCTGACTCGTACTTTACAACTGATTTTTCAAATGTTTTTGTAGGATACCAAAGGATACCTTGGTTAATGTTTCTGGACAACTTAGCTCTCGGTCTTAAATTTATTCACAAAACTCGAAAAACTCTCAACAAAGCCCTATCCAGAAGTTACTTTCCAAAGTTGTTGTTCTTCCTCTTGATGAAATTGTTAAAATTCGCGATGTATATTTAAAAATCTCTTGAATTTGCCATTTTTTCAAACACTATAATTATTATCAACAACTACATATTCTAACGCTGTACATACTATGGCAGATTACTTTTTGTGCTACGGTAGCAAAGATCAAGAAACTCACTGCTTATCCATTTAGCTGGTATTCCAGGCTTGTCAACAATGCCCAAAGGTAACTCGCGGTGAGAAACCTCCTTTTATGTGTGAGGCTGGTCATTCCACGGAAGCTGAAATATTTAGGTTGGTTTGTTCATGAGAATTATTTTATTTCTATTGTATTCATATTTAGTGAACGACACCCTCTCACACCAAATAACCATGTTATGTTAGGTATAAAATTGAGGTTGAAGTAGTTCATGCTGCAAAATGTTGCAATTTCATTTTAAGGGACAAAGAATGTGTTCAACTATTGGGTGTTTCAGCCTCTCAGATGCGCGATACCATGGTTAAGGTTTATTTCTGAACGACTTTAAACTCTTTTCAATATGGATGTTTTACTTACTACCTCAGAGGAAATGGTTAGTTTCTAATGATGTCATGTACGTTTCTCATGCTGGGATTAATAACCCCTTAGAATTCCCATTAGCACTGGATGATTTTTTGGATTTATAGATTGCTTTTAAGGTGAAGTGGCAACCCCCGTGGGAGAGTTGTTCTGTTGTCATGATTGTTAGGGAAGAACCTTTCATCAAACAGCTTAAGGCTCCATGGGAGCAAAGCCAAGTAACTATTTCGTATATGAACCTAAATATTTATCCTATAAGGACTTCAATTGTTGATGATTATAAGTCTTTAGTCTTGGTAATAGTCCTTATTCTCTCTTGGCATGAAGGTTGTAACATCTGAGGCAACTGTAACACCACATCTGTTGCAGGTATGTTTACGTAATATATTCGTTGAACTTTGGATTTTTTTTATTTTGCATTAAGATGATTCTCATTATCCTTTACCTATTGTTTAGATAAAAGAAAGTGTTGATGAAGCCAACTATGATGGTGTTGATGCAACCGAGATTGTTAAGGTAAATCCCAAGCTAATGATACGCTATTTTGATTATCCGGTTATGCTTTTTTGTTTATTCTAACTTAGAAATATGTTGATTGTTTGCAATTTTCAACTTTAAGGATCTGGAGATTACGTCAAAGCATAACCCAGAACCAGTGACTCCTACTACAAAAAGACCAATAACGGACGGTTCGAGCGAGTCTACTACATTAATCAGCTTGTGTGACGGGGAGCTTTCGTCAACGAAACTCAAGAAAATTATCAAATTAGAGAAGAAAAATTAGTTTAACCATGAAGTTATTTACTTTTTTATTTTCCATGTAATGGTAGGTATACCTTCTGGCTGTAAGCCTTTTGTTCCTGTTGTATGCTACTACATCAGTTTCGCGAGTACACTATGTTGACATATTATACATGTCAAAACTCAACCTATTTCATATTCTACGTTAATGAAAAAGTTTTGTTAATACACGTTATTGCTGTAGCACATAAATTTATTTTGCTTCGCATGTCTATTATTCCTACATAAATAGTATGTTTACCACATTACAATATTATATGGTCGCCATACCACATTTGTGTGTGTGTCTCAGTCTACATGGTTTTGTATAAAATCTTACTAAAACGTCTATGCAGACCCAATAGCTGAATAATTTTAAGGATACATCTAAATTTTTTTATCATAATAACTATTCTTGCTTTAAATATGTAGCAAAGGTTACTAAATAATGTTTCTGTCTCACATTATTGTGATAGGCCCCAATGCACTTTTTTGTCTTTATTTGGTTGTTATGTTGAGTATATATTTCAATAAAATATGAATGCTAATGATTCTTTATGGTATTACCAATGTATGATGGTAGATAGTGACACACCCTTTTTGTTTGATGTGACATCACAATCTTTTAATATCTACTCAATACTATATATTTTCATTTGGTTGTTCTAAACATTTTCACACAAATTAATCTCCCACTCTTTTACCATAGGTTCACTGTACACGCTAGGTACATACTTTTTTAGGGACTTCACACACACGTGCCATGTGAGCCACCAAAAAAGGTTATTGGATTTTAATTTTTCCACCTTTCAGAACATGAACCAAAATTTTCCAATTAAAATTTGAAACATTCAATTCAAACATTAATAATTAGCGCCAAAATGCCTTTCTACTATTACACCACCTTATTTTCTATTCTCTAACCTTATATTACTACTGCATTTTAAACACTATCTGTTTTTTTTGCTGCATAACTTTTCATACAATTACTTCACATTGTCAACTTTCATTCTCAGGAAACAAATGTAAGTTAGGAATGCACCTAAGAGGGGGGGGGGGGGGGGGTGAATTAGGTGTATAGAAATTTTTCGACGGTTTTGATTTTTACTTTCCTAAAATTACTAAGTGATGAAATGCGGTAAAGTGCGGAAAGTAAATGACACAGAGAAATATCCTGGTTCCCCTCACAGTCCGAGAGTACTCCAGTCCCCTTTCAACACGAGAGAGATTTTAACTAATGTTAGATCTTCGGACAAGACACACCTAGTCTTCCTATACAAGACTCTAACAATTCACACCAAGAACAACCTCTTGGATTTTACAACCAAGTTGAAATGAGAACAATCCTCTCAAACTCAACCTCTTGTTTCCAACAAACTTGGACAACAAGGAATATAACAAACCCTATAAGAGAAACAATGCTCCTCCTTATACTCAATACCTAAATCCAAACAATCCTTGGAACTTAGGATTTTTAAAATGAATTTAAATTTTTGTAGATGTGTTTGAAACTTGATTCTTGAATATATCAATCACAAGATTGATCTTATCTTTCAACAACAATAATTCACAAACACTAAAGTGTTAGATTGCTTAAGAGATTTCTGTTTTGGATGATGTGAAAGTATGCAGAAAATTTCTTGAATGAAAGTTAAAGACTTGAAAAGTGAATTTTGATAATTTGAAAGTTTGATTGAAAGAGGTGAATTTTTTATTTGAAATTTCAAGTATTTATAAGCACATAACACCCTTATGAAACATGGTAATGACTGTAAAAATATCATGAACAAATGTCAATGCATAATGAAAAGGTTCCATGAAGAGAGGTATGAAGAGGTGTTATGAAAAATAGTGAATTTTCAATTCTGTCCAGGTGCAAATCGATTGCACCTATGTGCAAATCGATTGCACATGGCTTAACATATCAAATTTTCAAAAAAACTACAGCATGCAATCGATTGCATATATATGCAAATCGATTGCACAGTGAAAAAATGTGAAAAATTCAGCAAAGTGTTTTTAGGCAACAACAGGTGCAAATTGATTGTACCCTTGTGTAAATCGATTTGCATCAGTGAAAAAGTGAGAATTGCCTATTCTAAACATGTCATGATCATGAAATAAGTATGAAATGATGTTTGATTGATTGAGCATCTAAGACTTTAATATTTGATTATAATTGTCATTATACCTTCATGAAATGTGAATTTCTTGAATGCTAAGTCTTGAACATGATGCTTTTATCTTGAATATCATCTTTTCCTTCTTGTCACTTTTTGCTACTAAGAGATTTGTCTTCATCAAAATAATTGTTAACCATAGAGAAGCTTGACTTCACAACAAACATGGACCCAACCCCATATTCTCACAAAGCTTTTGCTGACACCCTTGCTCGAATGAGGAGGTTGTTAGAGCGGTAAAGCGACAAGCAAAAATATTATTTTCGGAAGAATTCCCTCCGGGATTTATGTCGTGTCCACAGAGATCGGTGCTATTGAACTGTCGTTGGTTTAAAGTAAATGCAGAAAAGTAAACATTAACACAAAAAGAATTCATTCTTCAGAGAGAAGAAACTTATCCGGCATGCATATAATCGACTCGTCACAAACTTAAACCTATCAACCAGTTATACTCAACCTACAATACTCCTCAATATCATCCAGCATCGCTCACCACAGTGTCCATCTCTAACACATTGAGCTGAGAGAATAACCGTGTTGCCCTCATCGACACTCTCGCACCCGACTCAAGATACGGAGACATTAAGCTTTGACACCCATAAAGATTGCTAGCTCTAAATCTATCTCTAGCATCCAGAAACTAACAGATAATCATCCCTAATCAAAGTTTGCGATGTTTATCTCTAACACAACCCAAACCCCGAGCATAAAGCAAAAATCAAGGATAATCATCGATAAAGATTTGTAAAGCGGATTTTATACAACGCCATGGGCGATAAATATACATAAGATCAAAGTAAATACATATACAAAACCCAACAAATGAAGAATACACAAAGAAGAAGAGAAATGAACCAAAAATCTCCCGGTTTGTCGGCGCCGATCAATGATCAATCCAACCCGGATCATCCGTGTTCAAGCTCCATAGTTGTTTTCTAAGCTAACCATATGAAAAATGATGTTTGATGGAGTGGGAGCAAAAAATACCCAATCCATAACCTAAAAATGAATGAAATGACTTAAATATCATTTCAAAATGTGTCAAGTTCACAAAGCGAACTTTTATTCGCAAAGCAAACTTCAAAATTTGGCACCTAATGGCTCAGGAATAGTTAAACCGCCTTTGCGATTCTGCAGAAGTTCGCAATGCGAACTTTTATTCGCAAAGCGAATATTCACTAGAAATTTCGCAAAGTGAACTTTGGTGCCTTTTTCTACTGCCTCAAGTCTGGGAGCATTCTCTGGGAAGTTCGCAAAGTGAACTTGACAGCACACCAGCCCTTATTTTGACCATAACTTTTGAACCATAACTCTGTTTGAAGCACGGTCGGAAGCGTTGGAAAGCTTATTCAATGCTCTATATGAATATGACAAGATATCCTTGCCTGAATACCTACAAAAATGATAGAAAATCAATTAAACGCAATTATTCATACGATATTAACAGAAAATATTAATAAGTCCAACAAAACTTATATACAAAAATAGCTACAATTTGCACTTATCAGAGGCGACGTATTTTATCTAACATAAGGGGTGCACGTTCAGTTTCTATAGTTGGTATTACAATAAATAATGCAGATCCAAACGTATTACATCAACAACAACATGTATTACATCAACCTATTGAACATCAACAAATTCTTTTTGAACATCATACCACAGCTCTACCCAACATCATGCAGAATCTTCACATGCATTCGTTGCTAGAAAGAGGAGGAGGGACATCTTAACACTTAAATCATACTTATGTCACCATCCCAACAAGGAAATATTGCCTCCAAACAGCAACGCGAATTTCCATCACACTTTCAATCTCCTTCTTCTGTAACGCGTACTCTACTTTCTAGCAATATGTATGATTCGCCAAACATGACCTCATGCACTACACCATCTCAGAGGCATCGGGTGGAAATTCTGTTATGTAAAAAAAAGATTGAATGAACCTCCTTGCAATAATTTAGTTTCAGCTTTCATTGAAACACTTCACCCTACGTCTTCAACAATACCACAATCTGTCTCTATTCCTTCAATTCACAGTCACCAGCCAACTGCTAATTTAAATACGGCAGGTCATTCTATAGATGATGAAAATTCTATTTCTAATGACGAAATGAGTTTGGTTAATAGTTCTGGTGAAGAAGACGACAACATTAATGAACCATTTATTGCCTCACATGATCAACGTAGGTTATACTATTTACATTACAATTACTACGTATAGATTATCTAAGTTTCACTTTTCATGCAACTGTCATTGTAGAATATTCTAATATAGGAGATCCTGTATGGGAATGTCCATTCTGTCAAGCCTGTATATGGTATCAACAATGTAAACGAAAATCCAGGCATACGACTGTTCCCAAATTTCAAACATGTTGCCGATGTGGAAAAATTGTACTTCCATATATTGAAGAACTACCTCTTCTATTGCAACGCCTACTTCATGATGCAACATGTTCTGAGAGTAAGAACTACCAAAACAACTTAAGAACCTACAACGTTATGTTTTCCTTCACATCGCCCGGAATGAAGTTTGATAAGCGAGCACTCTATTTTAGTGTGTTACTTTGACCCATTTTTATGTGGCATTTTAGTTTAGGATTTGGTGATTTAATGTGAATTTAGCTTATTTCAGTATGTTTTAGCTTTGAGCACACTAGGTGCTTCTTTTATGGTTTTCAATGTGTTTTTGTCTAAAAAGGAAGTTAGGTGATGGCAAGTAGAGGCATGACCCTGAGAGACGAATTCTGGAGCAGAATGGAAAGCTGAAGAAAAGGAAGTGGTTGATAAATTAATCACTTATTTCATCAAGAGGATTGGAGCATAATGTTACTAGGGCCCACGTGGCATTATTTTGAAGAGCAATGAAGCAAGAAAAATTGGATAAGATCAAGGAAGCTAGAAGACAAATAGTAGTACAGTGGGGACCACGCTGCAAAAGAGCGCCCAACACCAAACCACCAGCCGTCCGCGCTGCTCCATCACTTTGCCACAGATGCCTGTAAAAGCAACTTTGTCTCCCACCAACATCTGTACCAGATAACTTGCAAAGGAAGGATTGAGGGACAACTTGTCCACATTCGAATTTGATATGGGGCTAACCTTATTTTCATCAAGAAACCCATGATCCAAGAAAGTGGCAACTCCTACTTCCACTCACCTCTATATAAAGAAGACATGCACATTGAGAGAAAGAGAGCTGGAGATTTTACACGCAACAACACAGTTTTTATTTCAGTTGTAGTTTTAGTTTATTTTCATTTCCACGAGTTAGAGTATTGGTAGAGGGTCTTCTATTCTCGTCCAGTCCTATATACTCTGCTAAAAGCTGTCGTGACTGAAGAGAATTGTTGCTGTTTATTCAATGCAAGAGATTTCCAAGTTACTATTAGGTTGCATTTCTTTACTTAACTTTTGTAAGAATATGTTTCCTTTTAGTTTCATTTCAGTAGTTTGTACTCAGCTCACTATGAACAAAACCCTTGTTTGATGAGCCTAATAAAGTTAGTATAAACGTTGTTTTTATGTTGAAATGATGTGATGTGTTTAGTGTCTTATTTTGTTATGTGATTTTATGCTATATACTTGATTCTTAGAGTGATCAACTAGGAAAAAGGTAAAAGCTTGTTGTTGAGAGAGATCCAAAAAACAAGTGGATTTCATAACAAAAGTGGTTAATAAAGTAGGATAGAGATATTCACTTAATTCAACTAGCTTAGAGATAAGAAGTTGAGACCATAAAAAATTTCAGAATTAAAACCAGACGTATTTTAGGGTTACAAGTGAGACTTAGAGATTTGTTCCCTTGCCCTAGTTATGCATGTTTTTGATGTTGTAGAGATACACCACTAGATCACGTTCTGACCTTTTGAGGCATGACACTTCACATCATGAAAGCATTTTAGCAACAACTATACTAATGGATTTAGCTCATCAACTACTCTCTCTGATATTTTAACTCCTTTATAGTTATCAACTTTGTCTTAGTTAACTGTGTGTTGCTCATGTCCTTTATTATAATATTTTGTCACCTTGCTCATACTTTCTCTTAAACAAAGAAATCAATACTTGTTGTTCAAAACTTTCATCACTTCCTTGTGGGTTCGACCTTTACTTTATCACTTGCTGCATTACCAAGCATGTATACTAGCATGTGACACATTTGCTTTAAAACCACATATAAAAAGAAAGCATTAGTTTAAGGAAGCAACAAGTTTTTGGTGCCGTTGCCGGGGAAGTGTATAAAAGTTTGAATTGCAGTATTTATTTTTGTTTAAGATTGTATTTGAGCCTTTAACGTTTGCTTTGATTTGGTGTTACGACAGACTTAAGCTATTGCATGCGCAGGTCGTTACAACCAGTTTACAATGGTTATCCTGAACCTGAAAGAATTCTCAGCGCACGAAGGAGATTTTTACGTACTCAGCAAATATCTGAAGATTCCTCAACCTCAGCCGTGGCTGAGCCTGAAGGAGTAGTGCATGAGGTAGACACAGACGAAGAAAGTTCATCGTCATTATCACACGAGTCACGGTACGAGGCGAACATGGCAGATCCAGACATCATTGGTATTGCCAATGACCGAGCGCGCAACATCAAGGACTATGCTGTCTTTGATCCTAATGCTATGAATACTGGCATTGCTAGACCAGCCATCACAACACCCCAGTTCGAGTTTAAGCCCATGATGTTCCAAATGTTACAAGCTGCTGGTCAATATTCAGGCTCTCCCCATGAAGATCCACACCTATATTTAAAACAATTTCTGGATGTTGCTGATAACTTTAAGATCCTTGACGTGCTTGTTGACACCTTTAGGTTAAGGCTGTTTCCATACTCTCTAAGGGATATAGCCAAGAGCTGGCTTAATTCTTTGGAACCAAATTCCATTACTACACGGAACGCTTTGGCATAAAAATTTCTGGCCAAGTATTTTCCTCCTTCCAAGAATGCAAATATGAGAAATGAGATCACATCATTTAGGCAAGGAGATGATGAATCTTTGTTTGATGCATGGGAAAGATTTAAGGAGCCGTTGAGACAATGTCCTCATTATGGGATTCCCATCTGCATATAACTTGAGACTTTCTATAATGGATTAATTTCATCCTCAAGGAATATGTTAGATGCATCCAGTGGTGGAGTTGTCTTGTCTAAATCTTATGATGATGGTTACAAGTTGATTGAGAGCATTACTGCCAACACTTATCAATGGCCGGTCACAAGGGCCACTGCAAGTTCAACTCAAAAGAAACCTGCTGGAGTTCATGAAGTCACTGAGACCACAGCTCTTGCTACTCAAGTGGCTCAGATCCACCAGATGATGAAGAATCTGATGAGTCCTGAAGTGATAAAGCCTGAACCAGTTAAGGTGGTTACTGACGCTACTGAGTTTGCCTGTGTCTACTGTGGAGGACCACATTTATTTGAAGAATGTTATGCAAATCTTGTTTTTGTTAACTATGTTGGTAATCCCAACAACAACAACAGATACAATAATACATACAACAACACTTACAACCCAGGATGGCGCAACCATCCCAATTTTTCATGGAGTAACAATCAAAGTCAACCAAAGCCACAAGCAACCACACCACAAGTCCCACCTGGTTTTTCTAACCCTAACTATGCTAGGGTTAATCAAGGAAACAACCATCTGGAGAATGTTCTTAAGTCCTTTATTCAAGAAGCAAATAATCAATTCCAATCATAAGGGGTGAGTATCAAGAACTTGGAAAATCAAGTAGGGCAAATTGCCACTTCTTTGAGCTCAAGAAACTTGGAACTCTCCCTAGCTCTATTGAGACTCTAACTACACAAGCTGGAGCAAAGAATGTTGAAACATGCCAAGCCCTTAAACTCAGAAGTGGCAAAGAAATTGAAGAGGCCGCTACAAAGAGCAACGAGTCACGTACTGATTTGTCTACGCCAGACAGTTTTAGAGCAAGAAACAAAGATGAGGGAGAACCTTCTTCATCTGGGTAATAAAAGCACAAAGATGGTGTACCTACTACAGACCTCATTCCTCAAGAGAATCAAGAAGTCATTACTGAAGCCAACAGAAAGCAAAAGTTTGTTCAAGATAGGCCACCACCTCATTTTCCACAAAGGATCAAAAAGGCCAAGGAAGAGCAACAATTTGCGAAATTTATGGAGATCTTAAAGCAGCTTCACATCAATATACCATTGATTGAGGCTATTCAACAGATGCCAAACTACTCAAAGTTCATGAAGAATGTGCTCACCAAGAGAAACAGGGTAGGAGAATTTGCTACGGTTGCACTCACACAAGAGTGTAGTCAATTGGTTCAAGGCAAACTCCCTCCCAAATTGAAGGATCCTGGAAGTTTCACTATTCCATGCACCATAGGAGACACCTTTTGTGGAAAAACACTTTGTGATTTAGGGACTAGCATTAATCTCATGCCCCTATCCATTTTCAAAAAGCTGGGGATAGGCGCTGCCAGGCCTACAACTATCACCTTACAGCTGGCAGATAGAAGTATTTGCTACCCACAAGGAAAGATAGAAGATGTGTTGGTAAGGGTTGACAAATTTGTCTTCCCTGCTGATTTCATTATTATGGACTTTGAGGCTGATGAGGAAACACCCATTTTGTTGGGAAGGCCATTCCTAGCAACGGGTAGAACCTTAATTGATGTAGAAAGAGGAGAACTCACTATGAGAGTGACTGGGCAGCACATAGTGTTCAACATACTCAATGCCTTGCAATATCCAGAAGAAGAGGTTGTTGACTGTTCCATGACATCTAGTTGGGAAGGTTTAATTCATAAAAACCTCTTAAAAGCTAGTGATGTGTTGAAAATCGAGCTAGGCAAAGTGGAAGATGAAGGACTAAAAGATGGGATCATTTTTGGTCCAATGAAGAAGCAAGAGGAAGAATCTATGGAAGTGATAGAATCTACCACTGTTGCTCACCAGCAGCAGCTGCCTTCCATAGAGGAACCTCTTGAATTGGAGCTCAAGCAACTGCCGGAGCATTTATAGTATGCATATCTGGAGGCAGGACAGAAGCTGCCAGTTATCATTGCTACAGATCTGCAAGAGGAGCAGAAAGAGTAACTAATTTCACTACTGAAGAGACACATGAAGGAAATTGCATGGCAGGTTTCTGAAATTAAGGGATCAGCCCAGCAATTTGTATGCACAAAATTTTGTTGGAAGAAAATGCTAAGACTAGCATTGAAAGTCAACGAAGGCTGAACCCAATCATGAAGGAAGTTGTAAAGAAGGAAATTATCAAGTGGCTGGATGCAGGAACTATTTACCCTATCTCTGATAGTGTGTGGGTGAGTCTCATCCAGTGTGTACCGAAGAAAGGGGGGCATGACAGTGATAATCAATGAGAAGAATGAGCTCATCTCCACTAGAACTGTTTCTGGTTGGAGGATTTGTATGGATTATAGGAAGCTGAATAAGGCAACTAGGAAGGGGGGCATGACAGTGATAATCAATGAGAAGAATGAGCTCATCTCCACTAGAACTGTTTCTGGTTGGAGGATTTGTATGGATTATAGGAAGCTGAATAAGGCAACTAGGAAGGATCACTTCCCTTTGCCTTTCATTGATCAAATGTTGGATAGGCTAGCTGGAAAGGAGTACTATTGCTTCTTAGATGGATATTCAGGCTACAACCAAATTGCAATAGCCCCGGAAGATCAAGAGAAAACAACATTCACATGCCCTTATGGCACCTTTGCCTTTAGAAGGATGCCGTTTGGACTGTGCAATGCATCAGCCACCTTCCAACATTGCATGATGGCTATATTCTCGGACATGATAGAGAATTCCATGGAAGTCTTCATGGATGACTTTTCAGTTTTTGGAGAGTCATTCAAGGATTGTCTAAAGAATCTAGAGTTGGTATTGGCAAGATGTGAAGAGAACAACCTGGTTGGAAAAATGCCATTTCATGGTAAAAGAAGGGATTGTTCTTAGTCATAGAATTTCAAAAGAAGGATTAGAGGTGGATCAAGCAAAGGTAGAGGTAATTGAAAAGTTACCCCCACCAGTCAACATCAAGGGCATTAGGAGTTTCTTGGGGCATGCTGGATTTTATAGGAGGTTCATAAAAGATTTTTCAAAAATAACCAAACCCCTATACCAGCTGCTGCAGTATGACACGCCTTTTGTCTTCAGTAAGCAGTGCCTTGAATCTTTTAAACTTTTGAAGAAGGCTCTCATTTCTGCGCCTGTAGTCAAAACCCCTGATTGGTCTAAGCCATTTGAATTAATGTGTGACACCAGTGACTTTGCAATTGGTGTTATGTTAGGCCAAAGGCACAACAAAGTTTTTCACACCATCTAATACACAAGCAAGACTTTGATAGAAGCACAAATCAACTACACAACCACAGAGAAGGAGCTGCTGGAAGTACTATTTGCCTTTGATAAGTTCAGAACTTACTTGGTAGGAACTAAAGTCATTGTGTACACTGATCATGCAGCAATCAAGTATTTGATTTCCAAAAAAGATGTAAAGCCACGGCTCATAAGATGGGTTCTCTTACTAAAAGAGTTTGACCTAGAAATAAGAGACAAGAAAGGAGTGGAAAACTCAGTTGCTGATCATCTCTCAAGGCTACCTAAAGGAGTTCAACCCCAAAACAGTGGAGACATCAAAGAAAGTTTTTCGGATGAGAAGCTGTTGTTGATTACTGATGGCACGACTCCTTGGTACGCTAACATTGTTAACTACTTCGTCAACAGAGTCATATCACCAGAATTCAACTTCCAACAAAGAAAAAGGTTCTTCCACACTATCAAGAGTTATTTTTGGGATGAGCCTTATCTGTACAAGAAGTGTGCTGATCAGTTATTAAGAAGATGTGTTGGTTATGAGGAGGCATGGCATATCTTGTCAGCCTGCCACAAAGCCCCATATAGTGGACACTTTGGAGGAGTTAGAACTGCAGCAAAAGTGCTGCAATCAGGTTATTTCTGGCCTTCTATTTTTAAGGATGCTCATGAATTAACAAAAGGTGTGATAGATGCCAGAGGGTTGGAAATGTGTCCATGAGACAAGAAATGCCACTCACGAGTATTCTTGAAATAGAAATATTTGATGTGTGGGGCATTGATTTCATGGGACCTTTCCCTCCATCCTTTGGCAATCTTTACATCCTTGTAGTTGTGGATTATGTATCCAAGTGGATTAAAGCAGTAGCAACACCATCCAATGATGCTAAGGTGGTGACCAAGTTCTTGCTCAAGAACATCTTGACAAGACATGGCACGCCTAGAGCCATCATCAGTGACGGTGGATCCCATTTTTGCAACAAACTTTTTGAAAACTTAATGGCAAAATATGGGAAAAAACACAAGGCTGCTACGACTTACTATCCACAAACTAGTGGACAAGTGGAGCTTTTCAATAGAGAAATAAAGAGAATTTTGGAAAAAGTGGTTAACCCCACAAGGAAGGATTGGTCCAAGCACTTGGACGAAGCACTATGGGCGTATAGAACTGCCTATAAAACTCCTTTAGACATGTCTCCCTATAGACTTGTCTATGGAAAGGCTTGTCACCTAGCCATTGAATTGGAGCATAAGGCTTTTTGGGTTGTGAAGCAACTAAATTTTAATCTTAAAAATGTTGGCCAAGCTAGAATGCTCCAATTAAATGAGTTAGATGAGCATAGGCTGTTCTCATACGAGAATGCTGAGTTGTATAAAGAAAAGACCAAAAAATGCCATGACAAGAAATGTCAGAAGAGGGAATTAGTGAAAGTCCAAAAAGTTTTACATTTTAACTCAAGGATAAAGTTATTCCCTGGGAAATTAAAATCAAGATGGTCTGGACCCTTTATTTTGGAAGAGATTTACCCCCATGGTGCTGTAGAGCTGTTGAATGAGAAAAATGGAGAAAGATTTAAAGTTAATGGTCAAAGGGTCAAGACTTATTTTGGAGAACCCTCACACAACACAAGGGGTTCCCTCCATTTTATTGATTAATGGACACTTGTTTTGGTCAGGCGATAAGACCTTAAAATAGCGCTACTGGGAGGCAGCCCAGCTTTATGCAGTTTCTTTTGTTTTTATTTTTTGTACAGGATCATGTAAGTTTTTGTGGTATCCGCCCATGACAAGATGTGATGCGCCAGAAAAGGACAAGAGAATAGTAGAAATGGAATATGGGAAGATGTGAAAGAATTAATTCTGTTAAGTCCATAAGGAAGATATTAATGCTGATCTGGAAATAATTACTTTCTTGTGGACATGAGAAAGAAAATGAATCGTTTTGTTTCAAAAAGAGGGAGAGAGAATAAAGATTGACATTGGGATCACGCACCTTGAGCCATGCATAGCTGCAGAGCAATTATAGCTCAGTCTGCCAAGTCAGACTATTCATCTATCAAAACACGCAAAGGCCAATAATGGTATCTTTTTCGTGGTCAGTCCCAAGTCCCTTCACCTTTTGCCCTAATTATCACAAAAAGAGAAATCTTTCTCTCTCCATCTCCCCAAGGCTGTATTTTCTTCTCTCTAATTTTCAAACACCTTTTCAACTTCCTTCCATCTCTCTATCTCTCTCCAAATATTCAAAACAACCTTTTTACTTTTCATTCTCTACCCTTCTTCCCGGAACCCTAATCTCTCAAACCCTCTCACCTCCATTTCACTAAGAAAATGACAAAATATGCAGCCACTGGTCGCCGCTACAAAATTGTAGCAAAGAAAAGCGTCGTCCCCATGGTCGACCTTTCAAGCCAAGAAGAAGACGATACCTTCATGAACGTTGAAGCCCACAAGAGATTTGTGGATCACTTCAGCAAAATGAATGTTTTCGCTGAGAGAGGCTTTATCATGGACAATGAAGACGAAAGACTGGGACTTCCTGGTGACCTAGGAACAACTATCTCAAAACTAAAGTGGGGAAACTTTTGTAAGCAACCAATCCTTACAATGCAACGCTGGTCAAGGAGTTTTATTCAAACTTGATAGACCCAGGGCACAAGAGGCTGGAGGTGCTGGTCAGAGGAATGAGGGTGATATATAACGAGTCCAACATTAACTTTTACTTTAAGTTAGAAAATACTGAAGATGAGTACCAAAACCTAGTACTCACTTTGCAAGAGGATGAGTATGATGCCTACATGGAATCACTGTGTGTGCCTGGAACGAGCTGGGTAGAGAAAGCAGTCAGAAGAATAGATTTGAGGCTGGAGGTGAAGGTATGGTACCAGTTTGCTAAGCACTCCATCAAGCCAACTGCTCACAATGAGACAGTTTCCAGGGCTAGTTTGGTGTTGCTCCATTGCATAACTGGACTGAGGGAAATTAATATTGGCAAAATCATAGTTCAAGAGATTCATGCGTGCTCAAAGAAGAAGGAAGGAATGTTGTACTTTCCATGTCTCATCACAAACCTCTGTAGAAGGCAAGGTGTGCCAGCATATGACTCTGACATTTTTGGTTCTCCACAACAACCTCTGGATAAGACTTTGATAATGACACTGATGAAGTCCAAGGGAGCTAGAAAAAGACCAGCGGCAGTGAGCCAAGCTTCTTCTGGAGTATCTGAATAGCAACACCCAGCAATGGAAATTTGCAGAAGGATCAACAGGAGTATTTTGCATTTTAGAAGGCAAAGGCAATATGGCAAGAAAAGTTGTGGGCCATGCAAGCCCCTTCAAACTTGCTTGAGCCTCCCAAATTTCCTGATCATATTATGGGAAATGTTGAGCCTGCTGCTGCAGGGAATGAAGTATAAGAGAAGAGGTCTACAAAGAAGGAGAAAGCAAAGAAGAAAAAGAAGGAAAAGGAAATGAAGAAGAAAGAAGTGAAAGAGGCAAGCAAAGGCGTGTCTGTAGACACCACACAAAGTCAAGTCAAGAAAACGAAAAAGTTGAGAAAAGCTTACCCATCCCCACCTCCAGAACATGAAAGCTCACCCAAGCATAAAAAGATGAAAGATGAATGGAAGAGGAAAAAGACCCCTGCAACCCCAACACCACATATCAGTCCTGCCAATAAATTTGTTGCCCGACCATGAGGAAGGCTCTGGCAAAGATGAAGTGTTAGAAAACTTTTTAGCAGAAGTGGATAAGGATGTTAGGAATTTGGAGATGACCACTGAAGAAGTCGCTGAAGAAAAGGAGGAGAGTAAGGAAGAGGAAAATCCAGTGGAAGAAACTATGCAACCTGAGGAGACTAAAGAAGATATGGAAGGAGAAGCATTGAGGAAATACTATTCCTCAACAGAAACTACAAAAAGGAAGGAAATGCTAAAGAAGATGATGAAGCAGCAAGTGAAGAGACCAAGAAGATTGTCGCTGACCCAGAACCAGATTCTGTCGTGGAACCTGCCGTAAATACAAATGATCATGTTACGGAGGAGCAGCCAGAGGAATCTGAGGAACAACCCAAGAAAAAGGCAAAAAGTACAAAGAAGGCTGTTGAGAAGAAGGTAACTGGTGTCACGACTGAGGAAGGCAATGAGAAGAAGGAGCAAGAAGGAAAGGGCGCTGAGGCAAAGAAGAAAAAAAGAAGAAGTAAAACATGCCTGCACCAAGAAAAAGCTCCAGGCTAAGGGCCTAATGTGGTAACGTGAAATAGGCAAGCGATGGTATGCCTTCTCTCTCCACTAAACAGTGAGGACACTGTCCTTACTTTAAGTTTGGGGGAGGACGCCAACGCTTAGCCTATCTTCACCATTCTAACCCTCTAATATCACAATTTGGATATTCTGTCTACTGTTCTTGCATGTTTCTGTTTCTGGATAATGTTTTGGGAATTATGTTTTGGATGGCCATGTTTTGAGCCATGAATATTTGAATCTTTTGTGGGGAGATTTTGATGCCCCAAGTACTTGATGATCCATTTTTTTTACATTTGCATGTTATTAGTGTTTCATTTAGTCATTATCTGCTTTGTTTTGTTCAGTCGTTATCTGTTTTGTTTTGTTTTATTCGCTTTAGTTGCATGATTTAGTTTAGAGTAAGTATGCCAGGGAATGTTTGGGTTAAATAACTAAAGGTCAGGAATGTCAAATCTTAAAATTGTATGCTTAAGAATAAAAATAGGGAAAGAAGCTTTTGAGAAGTGAGCAAAGCAAAGTGTAGTAATTGAGCTAAGTGAGTTTTGGGCAGAGAATACTGATGTTCTCTGTCACGACACCACTAATCTTTCAAACCAGCTAAAATTTTTTCAAAAAGAGAACTGATTTGTTGGGAATCAAGAGGAAGGTTAAAACCTTAAGAATCACAAAGGGAAGGACAACAAGACTCGAATGATGGTTGAGATGATCACAAAAGAGGCACACTCCACATAAAAACACACAAAAGTGTGCAAAAGTGGCGAAGACCACCAACAATAAAGTTTCTGTGCCCGAAACTGGAGGAACATCAAGTATTTCATCGTAATATTCAGTTGAACTTATTACAAGTGAGATCCTTTTGAGATGGGATGCTTTGCCAAAAAAAAAAGAACAAAAATACAAAAATAAGTGGAAAAGTGTGGTCCCAAGTGTGAAAGTCAAAAATATCATTTGAGAGTTAGAAAAGAATTCCCCAGTTAAACCAACGGAAGAGACCCCACTCACGAAAGTACACAAAAAAGGGATCAAAAGAGATAAATTTTGGCTTGTTTTCTAGAAGAGTAGGGTCGTGACAAGAGATGTCAGTTCTCTTTTGAGCTTAAAACCACTTTGACCAATTGCAAGGCTGAGCAAGTCTAACTTAATCTAGTTTTATTACCCTTCTAAACCTTAAGCCACTTCATCTTTCTAACCTGACCAAAGCTGTTGAACTCCAATTTCATTTCCCTTGTCATTCACTGTCACATCACCTGAGGACAGGTGATCATTCAAGTTTGAGGGAGTGATAACTCTATTTTAGTGTGTCACTTTGACCTATTTTTATGTGGCATTTTAGTTTAGGATTTGGTGATTTAATGTGAATTTAGCTTATTTCAGTATGTTTTAACTTTGAGCACACTAGGTGCTTCTTTTATGGCTTTCAATGTGTTTTTGTCTAAAAAGGAAGTTATGTGATGGCAAGTAGAGGCATGACCCTGAGAGACGGATTCTGGAGCAGAATAGAAAGCTGAAGAAAAGGAAGTGGTTAATAAATTAATCACTTATTTCATCAAGAGGATTGGAGGAGAATGTTCCTAGGGATCACGTGGCATTATTTTGAATAGCAATGAAGCAAGATAAATTGGATAAGATCAAGGAAGCTAGAAGACAAATGGTAGTACGGTGGGGACCATGCTGCAAAAGAGCGCCCACACCAAACCACCAGTCGTCCGCGCTACTCCATCACTCTGCCACAGCCGCCTATAAAAGCAACTTTGTCTCCCACCAACATCTGTACCAGAAACATATTTAACCCTATATTATATATAGTGTAATATATGTTATTTATTAATTACTTGGTATAACACTTTTTAACAGGGACAATAAACTTATATTACGAGAAATCGTCAACAAGTTGAAGATCATGTTAGATGAGTACAACGTCCATGCAAAGGCTTTCAGGATGGCAAGGGGTCTTTTGAAAACAAACAGTTTCTTAGACTTGAAGCTAAAGATGATATGTGATAGACCAGAGGACGGACGATTGTACAATCATCCAACTGTTTCAGAATTTGCTGCTTTAATTTTAGGAGACATTGATTCTGCATCCCATAGAGATATAATTATCCAAGCGCGAGATGGAAACTTGCAACAGATAAATGAATTTCACCCAAATTACCTAGCGTATCAATACCCTTTAATATTTGTATATGGTGAAGATGGCTATAGAAAAATATACTTCAGAAATATCAGCATGAAGTTTCGGTCATTAGGCAAAATTGTCAAACCATAAAAGATTGGCTGTCATTCCGATTACAAAATCACAAGAAAGAAGCAAAAACTCCATTGCATTTGAGAAGGCTTTTTCAACAATTTTTGGTGGATGGGTACACAATGATGGAGTCCAAACGACTTAATTGGTTGAGAAAAAACCAATCTAAGTTAAGAGTTGGAAAATACAAACAACTTAATGATCAATGTGGTAGTAGTCGCCAGTCCAAACTACCAAAGAAGGGAAAACGTGTTCTCTTGCAGTCATCTTTTGTTGGTAGCAAAAGATTCATGGACCAACTATATTTTGATGGTATGGTGATTTCAAGTAAATTGGGTTTCCCTGATTTGTTTGTAACTTTTACTTGCAATCTTGCATGGCCTGAAATTACACGTATGCTGTCAACCAGGTTAAAGCCATATGACAAGCCTGCTATCATTACAAAGGTTTTCAAAATTAAATTTGATGAACTCATGGCCGATATAACTAAATGTTATGTCATCGGCAAAGTGTTGGCATGTAAGTCTTAATAAATCATTATTATGTTAAAAATTGATACAATTATATTCATACTTGAGTTTATTTTAAACACCTTATTATTCAAATGTGTTTCTGTTTCAGTTATGTACACAATTGAATTCCATAAGCGAGGCCTTCCGCATGCTCACATCCTTATTTTCTTACATCCTCAAAGCAAATTCCTGACACCTGCTGATATAGACAAAATTATTTTTGCTGAAATCCCCGACCTTGAACTTCATCCTACATTATATAACTTGGTTAAGTCCCACATGATGCATGGACCATGTGGTCTCTCCTGAGCAACATCACCTTGTATGAAGAATATAAAATGCTCTAAGTACTTCCCAAAGAAGTACATGGAGGATACAACACTTGACACGAAAGGTTATCCGCTTTACAGGAGAAGATAAAAAACACGCGTCATTCACAAAAACGGCATCGCATTAGACAATCGTTATGTCATTTCTTACAATACACGATTATTTTTAAGGGTGGCAAAACGGGTTAGGCCCATCGGGCCCGCCCGTTTAACCCACCATTTTTGGCGGGCCGGGGCGAGGTTTTTGGCTCGATGTCTTAAGTTTTCCCGTCCTTCCTAAACCACTTTTATAAAATGGGCCGAGGGCGGGGTGGGTTTTGCCCACAGGCATTTTGTTAAAAAAATTAGTTTTTTACTTGGAATTAAAACAATATTAACGTGGCCTGTAGTAGACATACTTTTAAAACAACCCTTATTTCTTCAAATCCTAATGTTAATTTTTCACATAACTACAAAAAACTCATTTTGAATACATTAATTGGTCTTTGCTTCGTTCTTTATTTTCACTCATAGTAGAAAAAGTCTTTATTGTAAAACATAGAGAATACATTATTTTCTATTTTCTATTACCCATTGTCATTGTAGCTGGGTTCTAAAGATATATGGTAAGTTTAGCACATAGGAGTTTGTTTATCATTATGATAATAAAGTTTTGATTTTGATTTTATTTATTTGAATTCTCATTTTATTTATTTTTTTTACACTAAAATGCTCAATTAAGTGCTTATTATTTGTATTGATAATTTTTAAATAATGAAGCTTTGATTTTTCTTGGATTATTTTATTTTTGAGATGCTTCCATTATTAAATATTGATAAATTTACTTAGTTGTCTTTGTTTAGCTTGTGCTAGTTTGCTTTCTTAATTTGTGTCCCTAGATGTCCTTAACTAGGTTGTGCTTGTTGTTTTTTTGAACCAAAAAGATAATTTTGGGATTTTAGTGTTCTTGTTTTAAGTTTTTGGTATTATAGTTACATTTTTTGTTTATGTTGAAGAATATGAAATTTACATTAAAACTTGTTAAAGTCTTACTATGCATTGTTAAAATGTGTCGGACTCTTTGGTAATGATTAACAATTTTGTAAATTATGTAGTAAATCAAATTGTAAAAGAAAAATGGCGGGGTTGGCGTTAGTAAACGGGGTGGGCTTGACTTTTGAGCTCGGACGCCTAAGTTGGTCCGCTCCGCTTTTGGACGGACTTAAATGGGGCGGACCTAAACGGGGCGGGCAGGCCGCTTTTCCATCCCTAGTTACTTTTGAAATACCATGCACACATAAACATGGAATGGTGTAACCAAAGTAGATCTATCAAATATATTTTCAAGTACATACACAAAGGATATGACAGAATCACAACAACCATTGTTGCTTCTAAATCACATAATACAAATGAGTCTGACCATGTTGATGAGATTAAACAGTATCTTGATTGTAGGTATGTCTCACCGAGTGAAGCATGTTGGCGAATATTTGCTTACAATATCCATGGTAGAAAACCCGTGGTTGAACGTATGTTCTATCATTTAATAGGTTAAAAAGTGGTTTACTACACAGATTTTGATAGAATGGATAATATATTAGAAAAGGCGAGTGTCACGGAATCTATGTTCACAGCATGACTGGTTGCAAATGGTAAATATGAAGAAGCCCGAACATTGACATATGGCCAATTTGTGTCCAAATTTGTTTATGATAAGAGAAAGAGAACTTGGAAGCCACGAAAAAAATGTTTCACCATTGGTCGCTTGATATGGGTTCCACCTACTACAGGAGAACTATTTTACTTGCGAATGATGTTGACAGTGGCTAAAGGTCCAACCACTTATGAGGAAATTCGCAAAATAGGCGACACTTAATTTGATACATTTAGGGATGCTTGCTTTGCACTGGGTTTCCTTGAAGACGATCGAGAATACATAGCTGCAATAGAAGAGGCGAGTCAATGGGGTTCAGGTCACTTTCTTCGAAAACTTTTCGTTGTCATGCTTTTGTCTGGTGTTGTAAATCGACCTGTTCATGTTTGGAATAATTCTTGGATTTTATTATCGGACGGTCTGTTGCATTCACAGAGACAATTAGCAAATAATGCAGGTTCAACAACTATCTTTCATAATATTTAGATTTAATTTTATTTTATTTTTCAAACTTCCTATTATTTATTTTTTTCCTGTTACAACTATGAATACCTAGGATGTTTATAACATAATATATTCAAGTTGGTTAACTTATTATACTATAACAATTGTTTTATTTCTTCATATATATTAGTGTATATTCTAGCGTAGTACCCAATACGAACACCACTGCCATTGAAATATGTAGTGTTTTTTTTTCATTAATGATATGAAGCATATACGAATCAAACGTACGATTTCAATTTTTTATAATATTATTACTTGTAGATTTAGTTTTATGCGAGTCAGAAATAAAAAATTTAACATTAATTGAGATCGAAAAGCTACTTCAAGCCAATCGACAGAGTCTTACTGATTTTAAATCGATTCCATATCCGGATGGTTATGTTCTGCGGCAGTAAGGCAACCGACTGTTATATGATGAAAGAAATTACGACGTACCCACCATGAAAAGCGAATTTTTGAGTCTTTTCAAAGGTCTAACAAGTTTGTCTACATTACTATTAACCAACTCTACTACTATCCCTTGTATTGTCCCAGGTTGTATTTCTTCATACTGGATTAACTATTCATCATGAATGATACCTCACTTTAATGACTATGCATTAGATGAACAGAGATGTATTTTTGATAAAATAATGCAAGTTGTCTAGGACCAAAATGGTGGTGTTTTTTATTAGCATGGTTACAGCGGAACCGGAAAAACATACATGTGGAGAACTCTTGCAAACACATTAAGATCTAAACAAGATATATGTCTAACTATTGCAACAAGTAGAATAGCTTCTCTTTTATTTCCTGGCGGTAGAACCGCACATTCTAAGTTCAAGATACCTGTCCAAACAGTGGAAAATTCTACTTGCAAAATTGACTACGAAGATGACACTGTCGAGCTTTTAAGGCAGACAAAACTCATTATTTGGGATGAGGCACCTATGGCACACAAGCATGCTTTTGAAGCACTTGACAAAACGTTGAAGGATGTTATGAGTTCCTATAATAATTCAGAAGCCGTGTTTGGTGGGAAGGTAATTGTATTCGGTGGTGATTTTAGACAGATTTTGTCGTTTGTTCCTAGAGGGAGTCGATCAGATATTGTTCACTCTACAATAAATGCTTCGTATATATGGCACTCTGTTCAAGCATTGACTTTAACAAAGAACATGCTACTTCATTGCGGTCCAACTGATCACGATAAAAGAGAAATTACAGACTTCTCCGATTGGCTTTTGAAAATAGGTGAAGGAAAAGTTTCAGAACCTAACGATGGTTTTACCGACATAGAAATACCACCTGACCTTTTAATAATGGACTTTAATGACCCAATTGTTGCAATTGTCAATAGTACATACCCTGATTTCGTTCAAAATTATCAATCGAATGATTATCTCAAGAGTCGAGAAATCCTCGTATCAACATTAGAAGTTGTTGATCAAATTAATGATCATGTCCTTGCTTTGATGCCAGGTAGTCATATGTTTTGATTTCTATTTCACTAAATATTATTTATGGTTGTTTTTCAATGAATTTTTAGTTTTTTCTTTGGTAGGTGATATAAGAGAATATTACAGCTCCAATACAGTTGATCAGTATGAAATTCATGACGTTAATGTGGTTGACATTTTGACCCCAGAGTTTCTTAGTTCGTTAAGTACTTCTGGCTTGCCCAATCATCATATTAAGTTAAAGGTTGGAATACATGTTATGCTTATGCGGAACATTGATCAGACTAACGGTTTATGTAATGGCACAAGGCTAATCATAACAAAGTTGACAAGTCATGTTCTTGAAGCTTCAATAATGGGTGGAAAATGTTCCGGCAAGTTGGTTTACATTCCGCGAATGGATATGTCACCTTCGCGATCACTGTGGCCATTCAAACTTAACCGGCGACAGTTTCCAATTGTTGTGTCATACGCAATGACGATTAATAAATCACAAGGACAATCTCTGGATACCGTCGGTCTTTACCTCCCAAGAGATGTTTTCACTCACAGACAAATCTATGTCGCACTGTCAAGGGTCGCAACCAAAAAAGGAATAAAAATTTTGATACATAATGAGAAAGACAACCTAAAAACTACAACAACAAATGTTGTGTACAAAGAATTTTCAACAACATTTGAAAGTGTTGTAATAACAGTATGTTTTGTAACATTTTCCTTCAATCTTTTGAACTTTTATGCCTAACTTTGTTTGTTTCCATCTTCAAGTTTTTTAAGCTTCTTTTGCATACAATTTCTTCAAGAGACACATATACACTTTTTCTTCAGTATTTTAATGCTCAGACATGGTTAACTACCTCACTTACTGTGCCAAACGATTTATGAAGTTGTGTCACGACGGTACTGTGGTTACTAATATGTCTAACAAATTAATTACTATTGTCGTATTTCATTTTATTGTTTGGTGGAAGTGTTTCCACTACTGTAATAGAACAATTTTTGTTGACATATCTGTTAGAGGAGTTTTACACTAGGGAACATTGATACATAGTGTAGGAATAGACACATTTGTGAGCGACACACCACTTCTCCACCTAAAACCTTAAGGTGATAGGTGAGTGGGTTCTCCCACTTATAAATGCTCAAGTCACCACATTCTTATCCAATGTGGGACTATTTCTCCACTTACTCACACTTGCTTATATTATTCCAATACTCCCCCTCAAGTGTGAGTCCACAATGTTCCCCCTTTTATTATACTTGTACCGCCGTTGACACCTTTTTTTTTCAAGGGCATTTCGATACACCTCTTCCTGGGCGTCGATTTCAACGGAACACCACTTCCTGGGCATTTCAATACAAGTAAGGCGGTCCCTTTACGAACCAAAGGCTCATGATACCATGTTGGAGGAGTTTTACACTAGGGAACATTGATACATAGTGTAGGAATTGACACCTTTGTGAGAGATACACCACCAATTTAAATTGTTTTGTAAATATGGTTTATTTTATTTTGGTTTGTTGCCTTTACCTGATTCAATTATGCCGTATTAAACACAACTTTATTAACTGGGATACCATCATAACAAAGACATATTGCATTTAGTTAACACCAATATAATACGGTTGTACAACATTATATTACATAAATGGGAATTTATACACATGACACCTTTTGTTGAAGGAATTAACATCCAATCTGAATTGAATTCTGTCACCTGATTTAAAGTCATTAGATATACAAAACTCATCTTATTCATATCTTAATTTGGTACGGTGAGGGTTGTAGCGGCAAAATCGTGAGTGTAAGCAATTGATTAACCTAACTCGAAAAGCAAGAGTCACCACCGCACATTTATTTTATCCAAAAAGGAAAGGAAAAAGAGCGAACAAAATCTACACAAGCTCTACAAAAAGAACAAGTGAAGAGAGTCCGGGTAAGGGGGTTGGTTACGCAATGGGAAGGTGTTAGCACCCAAAACGTCTATAGTACTCTATAGGAGCCCTTTGAAATATCTACAGCTTTTGGTCTGAAAAAGTTTGCTTGAAAAGTGATTGAGGAGATGAGAAGAGAAATTGTTTTTTAAGATTTTTGTGTTTGGAGAGACTTATCGTCTCATGCCTACGTACCCACAATGTGCATTGTAGGATCAAAACCCCGTAGTTCATGGTACAAAGAATGAAATTTGTTTGTTTTGGTTGACTTTAAATGTAAAGACAAGTCGTCATTTCCAAGCGAATAATTCCACTTAAAGAAATGAATCATGTCTAAACTTATGAAAAAGTTTTGAAAGAGAAAAGTGCACGAGGGCACAAAAAGAGTTTGATGAGTTTGATGTTTTTGTAAAGTCTTTTGAAAAAGGTGTCAATATGCTTATGTAGTTTAGCATTTGTTAAGAAATGAAAGGAAACGAGTAAAATCACTTGACAAAGTCAAGGTTTGATTATGAAAGATGTGAAAGTTTGAAATCAAGAATGTTTTGAAAAAGGGAGAGAGTTTTGAAAATTGAAGAATGGGGAGGAGAAGAAGTGACTATCCTAGAGCATAAAGTAAAAGCTAAGGATAAAAAAGATCTAACCACAAATTTAGTTGTTTTCACCATAAACCATGCAAAAACACAAGTCTTCAAAGTCTTCGAACCACAATTCCAAAGCAAAGGGAAAAGGTCCTAGTTCTAAGTCCAAGGTTCCAAGAATTGCATTGGATGTCCAAGTTCTAAGTTCAAGGATTCAAGAATAGCATTGAAGTCCAAGGTCTAGGTGCAAAGCTCCATGTCCATTGCAAAGGATAGTAACCATAGTCCAAGATTAGAAGCACAAGTTTTTTAGAGGTTTTAGCCTTTATTAATGTTTTTGGTCCAAGTGGACAAAGAGAAAAAGGCATAAGCATAAACATGTGTCCAACGGACAAAGGAAAAATATACGAAAGCATAAACATGATATGAAATGATAAAAATGAATCATAAAAGTAAAAGAGATAGGGAGCGAGAAGGAGTTGTAAAAGTAAAAGTTAGAAGTTAGTAATTAGTTGTTAATTGTTAGAGTGAATGATCAATAATGATTGGATAATTGCACTTAGGTCAAGGTTGATGAGAACTCATTAGAGGATTGATAAGACCAAAGCCTCCTAACAATAAGTCTCATAAGTTTTGAACCAAAAGACAAATGATCAACCATTTTTTATAGTTTTCCGATGCGGGACAAATATTGCGCTATGTTAAGCAATCGCCGAGTAATTTACGGAGTAATTACCCTATAATGATGCCGGTCAATAGCTCTTTGTGCTAATGCATGCTAGATGAATGATATGTAGATCGTCATCCGAAAGTAATACCGCACGAAAAGAAAAGAAAGTAACGATCTTGTCTTGATCAAGAATTCGGCAAAGAAATTCTAATGATCCATCAGACTTTCATTGATCAAAAGAAAAGAGAATTAGATGAAGAGAAAGCCAAATTAAACCACACAATGATGCGATCTAAGGCTAAGAACAAAGGAAGAGGGAAGAAAATGGCAAAAGAACCAAAACAGTCCCAAAACAGAGCCAAAATAGCATTCTGGACACTAGTTAATCGGTTAACACATTGGTTAATCGGTTAACCAGTGCAGATTTTGAATTTCTGTGCAAAACAGGGTGTTAATCGGTTAACCAATTTACACCGTGTTTGGCTAATCGGTTAACACTGTATCAGAAGCAAAAAAATGTGCAAAATTCAGCATGATCCTCTTTCAAAACATTTTTCAAACACCTTGTGATCATGAACTGAATTTGCACAAATTTTACAGTGAAATTAGACAGAGAAACCTGCAATCAAACAACAGTATATGATCCAAAGGATCAACAACAAGAAGCACCAAGGATCTACATCTTGAATGATGAATATGAAGCTTTAACAATGGTGGAAAATGAATTACCACTCCAAATCAGAAAATCCTTCCAAATTGCAGCAAGATCTACACTCCAAAGTCTTGATCTACTGAAATTGATGATGAAAAAGTGAATGGATGAAGGTTTAGCTCAAATTTAAGCAATAATCAATGTGAATTCTTACTAACTTTCAAAAGAAGAAAGAAGAGCTTTGGTGAATTTGTGGTTTGAGAAAATTGAAAGAGTCAAGAAGAATTTTGACAAGGTGAATTTGGCTCTCAAAAGCTTAAAGAATGAGTGAAATGAAGCCTCTATTTATAGAGTTTAGGCTTGGAAATTTGGTGGTTTGGAAGATCAAAATTAAGCTTAGAATTTGAATTTGGAGGGAAATTCATAAAAGAGTGGTGATTAGTGAAGGTGTATGGTAGGAAATGATCAAAGTGATGTAGGGAATTAAAATGAGGTGGCATGGAATATTCCAAAATGATGAAAATTGATGCCAATTGGTGCTAATTGCTGCAGAATTTGAATTTGCTGCCATTTTTTTCAAAATTCGCACGCGTTAACCGATTAACCAATGTGTTAATCGATTAACATAGTGAAAATTTGGGAAATTTGGCTTTTTAATGGGTTGTCTTGGTTCTGGATCGATTTTTCTTGCTTGTCAAAGAAAGCATGAAAATAAACACACGAACCTTGGAGTCTCTTGAATAAAAATCAATTAAATCTCGGAGACTCTTGATCAGATGAATTTTTGAATTGTTTGCAGATCAACTTTGACTTTGTCAGGTGAAATTCAATCGAGCTGAATGACTATTATTTTTTTGGTATTTTTGACCTGTCCTTCCCCTGAAAATGTTAGTGAAAGAAAACAAAGAATATTTTTGGATTTTGATTAAATGTTAGTAGACATAAGCAAATAAAGGCAAATAAGAAAGGCGCAGATGCTCGGTGATCCCTGCAAGGCATAAACCCAAAGATGAGAGGGACAAGGGAACCAAAGTGAAATTCTGGTACCAGATATGTGATGTTATGTGTGATGTCACAACAACACACTCTGCAATGGACAATGTAAAACAACAGTAGAGAACACAAAGAATTGTTTACCCAGTTCAGTTCAACAACTTAATCTGGGGGCTACCAAGCTAGGGATGAATTTCACTATCATTAGAATTAATTTACAGACTCAACAACCCAGTTGACATCTTCTAAACTTAATCTCTACTTAATGAACCTTCTACCTAAGAGACCACTTAGGTATGAGAACACTACTCAATCCCTAAATCACTTCAGTGACATAATTTAAAGATCACACACTTTAAAAAACACAACTTGATTCTGCTTCACAGCTTTGATCAAGAACAACTCAAAACAACAATACCAATTCACACTTGAATGGTTTACAAAACACGAAGACTCAATCGACTTTCAGTCTTTAGCTCTCTTTCTTCGTTCCTTTTCCTTCAGGATTGATGCGCTTTATATAGCAACTTGAATTGGGTTTGGACCTGCTACAATATCTGACCTGATTTGTTATTTAAAACTGAATCTTCAAAACATATTTTCTCTCTCAAAATCTTCTTAAATCTTCAGCCTTTAAACACTCCTACAAATCTGCATCAAATCTCTATGAAACAGAGAATATATATCCCAAGATATCCGCAACCAATGAGACTAACATCTCTCCCAATATCCAGCTAAAACGCAAACCCTAACAACATCACTAAACCTGGTGTTATTAATCTTCTGCAGACCTGATGTCACAACATCGCATGTGACATCAGACTTCACAACTCCAACAAGTTAAACACTTAACATAAACCAATGTTAATACTCAATGTTAAGACATCACCCATGTGACATCAACATTGAACAGCTTTGTTTTACCAAAATTCTAGCCAATCCAAGAACCAACAATCTCCCCCTTTGGCTAATTTTGGCTAAAACAATCTCTGCAACATCAGAGACTCCAGCAGCAGAAAATTTTAAATATTTCTTCATCACAGTTTCACAATGCTTTCAGCATGCTATACACACTCCAATACTCTGCTACATACTTCAGCGCTAACTAGTAGCAGCATTTCTTCAAACAGCTGCACCGACTTCAAACACTAATCAGCAGCATAGGGCAAGCTCCCCCTCAAGGCAAGAATCAGCATACCAGCAACTGTTCAACATACACACTCCCCCTCAAAATCTGCATTTCAGCATCACACTAGCTGCACTCCTTAGCATTGCACAATGGCTAATTCTTCTTCTTGGCATTGCAACACCTTGACTAACTCTTGGCTAACTCTCCCCCTTTTTAGCCACAATTGGACAAACCTCAACATGTAAGTCCTACTCACTACAGTTAGTCCTAAACAAGCTCTCATTGTCAGTCTAAAGTCAGCATGCAAGACAAGACAAATCATAGAACATAAAAACATAAATAGTGCATAAACAGGCACAATATTCAAATTACATATTAGGCACATCAAGTGCAGAATCAAAAATAGCAAAAAAAACTAAACTACTATCTAGAAAAAGCAGCGGGGAAACTAGTCTTCATCAGAGCTGGCACCATCTCCACCATCTTCAGTTTCTGAATTTTCAGTATTAGCACCTTTATCACCATCACCTTGTTCTAAGGATTTTATCAGCAGTTCTATCTTCATCTTTCTTGCTGTGCTGATACTAATGACCTCATCAAGATCTTTGCAAGTGGCCTTCAGTTCTTCAAGTAATTCAGCCTTGGTACTCTTTTTGCCACCAGCATCTGATGTTACAACAATGTCTGGAACATGATGTCCAGCAAACAACTTAGGATGCAAGGACAAGGCTGACTCCCTCTTGCAAGCTATATCTGAACTTGTTAAAGTTTCAGGATGTTGCTCCAAGATGATTCCACAAACAAGGGATGGGAATGCTATGGGTAGCTTGATAGCATTTGTTTCAGCATGTTTCACCACTTGCTCAAAAATGTAGCTTCCATAGTCAAACTTGATCTTCTTCCCAACAACATAGATAAACCTACCCAATCCAACAACTATTGTTGTCTTGTGGTTTATTGGCACCCAGTTGGCAGCTCCAATTCTGTGAAGAATTGCATACTTGATGCTAAGTTTACTGGCCTTCAACTTCCCTTTTAATGGCCAAACCTTTACCTGACCAGCTGTAATCTCTTTACATATTTCATTATCAGTCATCTCAAGTTCACTATACTCTTCATCATCTCTTCCTAGATACTTGTTGATAGTACTAGGAGAGAAATTAATGCACTTTCCTCTCACATAGACTTTCATGAAATCAATGTTCTTTTTATCAGCAATATTTCCAGAAATGTTGACAACAAATTCTTTGACAAGGCCCTCATAGCACTTAGGAAATTTGGTCACAGTCTTCACCAACCCAGCCTCATTAATCAGCTCCATAATATCCTTCATCTCTAAAGCTTCTTTCCCAAGCTCCCTCTCTAGGGCCAGTCTTCTCTGACATACAAATTTCTACATTGATGCACTACTGGCATAATGAAAGGAAATGTTGTCAACTGGTACTTCAGGGACTTTGTCAGAGATTCTCTTCAAAATTGTTCTTCTAACAGGTGTGATGTCATGAGCATCCTCCTTAACATCAAAGTCAGAATCCGAATCTTCCCTTATCTTCCTCTTTTTGGAGGATGTAGTAACCTTGCTCTAAGGTTTTGTAGGACCAACAACAACAGTTTTCTTCTTGCCTTCAGAAGACTTCTTTGGAGAGGATTCAACAGTCGTTCCTTTCCTTGTCTGCAGTCTCTTAGCAATACTTGGAACAGCTCTACCAATGACCTCATCATCAGATAAATCAACCACATTGATCACATCCTCATTCTTTTCTTCACCAGGAGTAGCTTCAACAGGTGATGTTCAAACATCCCCCTTAACATTAGCTTCCTCATGCACATCATCTTCTTCCACTCCCACTTCAGAATCTTCAATAACAGACATAACAAGTCTATGAAGATTTGTAGCGGCACTTTGCATGTCCTCCTTTTCCCTTTCAGAATGTTCAGCAGGCATTTGCCTCAGTGGTCTAGATATACCCTTTATAGGAAGCCCTTTCTCAAGGATCTTATCGACAATCTGACCTAAGCTTTTGTCAACATCTACCTTTTCTTCAACAGTTTGAGAAGTGGATGACCTAGGTGTTGTTTTATCACTAAATAGAATACTAGTAACAAGCTTCTTTGTTTCATTATCTCTTAAGATAGTCCCAACCCTTTTTGAAATGAGTTTAGAAGGTCTAGATTTACCTGACTCTGGGAGCATCATGGAAATAGGCTCTATGTTCAAAGCATCAGCTGCAGAACCTTCGTCTGAAGAAACCCTAACTTTTTCCCGCGAAGAGCTTTGAGAAGCAGATTTATTTGATGGAGAAGACATCTGGTTTGACATGGTTCCCTTTAGGCAGTATGAGTTCAGAGACAGATGATTCTTCTTGTTGAAGGAGATGAACAGTCGGGAGATATGATCCTTGATGAAACGTGATATAGCTACAAAAGGGAATGATGGTCTAAGGTATGGCGCCTGATTTTGTGTATCCCTTAAAGACCAATCAATGAGTTTCTCCCTCCAAATTAACTTTCCTTTTAAAAATTTTAAAGGATTCACATTAAGAGTAATTAACCCTAATTGACCTTTCAGCAGACTTTCACACTTGTTGTCACAATCTGATGTTACAACATCACCAGATAAACTATCCACTTGAGGTACCCATTGATAGCAGTTATCTCTGGATCTTATTCCCTTCATCACTACCTCATTCTACTCATTTGTCACCACACACTCATCTTTGGTGTAGCTGACCTTATAACCATCATCACAGAGCTGACTTATGCTAATTAGATTAGCAATCAACCCTTTGACAAGAAGTACATTGTCAAGATCAGGTCCCTCATGACACTTCACTTTTCCAACACCATGTACCACCCCTTTCTCTCCATTTCCAAAAGTAACATCAATTGAGAAGCAAGAACTGACATCCACCAATTGGTTTTTGAAACCAGTAATGTGCTTTGAACAACCACTGTCAAAGTACCAACCATCCTTAGCAGAGTGTCTATCTGAAAAGTGAGCAATAAACACTTAACCTCTTCTTTAGGAACCCACTGCTTAACAACCTTGGGCCTGTTATCCTTCTGTCTGGGTTGAGGGTTAGACTTGGGATAACCATGTAGCTTGAAACAAGAAAACTGTATGTGTCCAAATTTGCCACAGTAAAAGCACCTAACTCTGTCTTCTCTGAAGTGGTTGAACCTTCTGCCACCTTGAGGATGATATTGCTGTGGCTGCCACACATAATGTTGTCTTCTTCTCCCATAGTTTGACTGTCTTCTATGGTGAGGATGCTGTCCTTTTGGCTGTCTTCTACGGTGATGAGGCTTTCTTCTTCCATAATAATAAGGCACAACATTATTTTATCCATAGCCATATATGTTTCCCTGATGTTGAGACATCTGATGGAACATGTTCTGTTTGAACCTAGAAGCCTGTATGCTCTTATGATATTGTGGAGGCATATACTGCCTAGCTCCAGAAACATGTGCCTTCCTTTGATGAGGACCATGAGCATGCCTCTTCCCAACATTTTGAGGTTGAGGATGAGCAACCTGCTTAGGTTTAGGATCCTGTCTCTTTGTTTGAAGTTGAGACATTGGTTGAGACATCTCCTTCTTGGTTCCTGAAGTGCTTGCTTCAGCAGATACCTTTTTCTCAACCACAAATCCTATGCCTGACTTATCTCCAGCAACCTTTTCTGTCTGAAGGATCTTATCAAGTGTGTTTGTACCACTGTTCAGCATCCTAACAGATTTGGTCATATGATCAAGATGAGCTTTGACTAATAAGACTTCATTTTCCAAATCAGCTTTAGCAGTCTCAAGCTGAACGATCTGTTTCTTCTGTTTTTCACTTTCTTGACAAATTTCTGCACTCTTCAGACAAAGCTCTTGATAAGTGGAAGCTAACTCCTCAAAAGTCAGTTCCTCATCACTTGAATCACCATCAGAAACAACTTTTCCAGTTAAAGCTTTGACATGTTTGGCTGACTCTCCTTCACTTTCACTGTCAGAGTCTGACCAAGAAACTGTCATTCCTTTCTTTTGTTTCTTCAGGAATGTGGGAGATTCTTTCTTAATATGTCCATGACCTTCACACTCAAAGCATTGAACACCCTTTTCTTGAGCAGTCTTCTCTTCATCCTTCTCCTTAGACTTGCTGATGTCAGAAGCGATGTTCTTGACATTAGGCTTGAAGTTCTTGTTCATTCTTTTGAATACCTTGTTGAACTGCCTTCCCAACATAACAATGGCCTGAGATAGATCCTCTTGGGATTCAACACTATTCCCTTTCTCTTCTTGAGCATTTGAAACCAAGGCTATACTCTTTGGCTTCTTTTCTGGTTCTTCCTCATTCAACCCAAGCTCAAAAGTTTGAAGAGATCCAATGAGCTCATCAACCCTCATCTTGCTGATGTCTTGAGCTTCTTCAATTGCAGTCACCTTTATCTTGTACCTCTTAGGAAGGGACCTAAGGATTTTGCTTACAAGCTTTTCTTCTGACATCTTTTCTCCAAGTGCACTAGATGCATTGGACAGCTCAAGAATACTCATGTGGAAGTCATGGATAGTCTCATCTTCCTTCATCTTCAGACTTTCAAACTTTGATGTTAGAAGTTGAAGTCTTGACATCTTAACTCTAGATGTTCCTTCATGTGTAGCCTTCAAAATATCCCAAGCTTCCTTAGCAACTTCACAAGTATTGATCAACCTGAATATGTTCTTATCCACTCCATTGAAAATTGCATTTAAAGCTTTGGAATTACCAAGGGAAAGCTCATCTTCTTCCTTGGTCCATTCTTCTTCAGGCTTTGGCTTTGAGGTGCCCCCTTTATCTTTCCCAGCATCATCTTTTTCAAGCACAACAGGTGCTTTCCATTCTTTAATGATAGCCTTCCAAGCCCTGCTGTCCAAGGATTTCAAAAAGGTGATCATCCTTGGCTTCCAATAATCATAATTCGAGCCATCCAAAATAGGGGGTCTGTTGACAAATCCTCCAACTTCTTTGTCCATCTTTACACCAGAAAGTAACTTCCCTAGATCTCACCCAGAGACAGACAGGATGCCTGCTCTGATACCAATTGAAATTTTGGTACCAGATATGTGATGTCACAACAACACACTCTGCAATGGACAATGTAAAACAACAGCAGAGAACACAAAGAATTGTTTACCCAGTTCAGTTCAACAACTTAATCTGGGGGCTACCAAGCCAGGGATGAATTTCACTATCAGTAGAATTAATTTACAGACTCAACAACCCAGTTGACATCTTCTAAACTTAACCTCTACTTAATGAACCTTCTACCTAAGAGACCACTTAGGTATGAGAACACTACTCAATCCCTAAATCACTTCAGTGACATAATTCAAAGATCACACACTTTGAAAAACATAACTTGATTTTGCTTCACAGCTTTGATCAAGAACAACTCAAAACAACAATACCAATTCACAGTCGAATGGTTTACAAAACACGAAGACTCAATCGACTTTCAGTCTTTAGCTCTTTTTCTTCGTTCCTTTTCCTTCAGGATTGATGCGCTTTATATAGCAACTTGAATTGGGCATGGACCTGCTACAATATCTGACCTGATTTGTTATTTAAAACTGAGTCTTCAAAATAGATTTTCTCTCTCAAAATCTTCTTAAATCTTCAGCCTTTAAACACTCCTACAAATCTGCATCAAATCTCTATGCAACAGAGAATATCTATCCCAAGATATCCGCAACCAATGAGACTAACATCTCTCCCAATATCCAGCTAAAACGCAAACCCTAACAACATCACAAAACCTGATGTTATTAATCTTCTGCAGACCTGATGTCACAACATCGCATGTGACATCAGACTTCACAACTCCAACAAGTTAAACACTTAACATAAACCAATGTTAATACTCAATGTTAAGACATCACCCATGTGACATCAACATTGAACAACTTTGTTTTACCAAAATTCTAGCCAATCCAAGAACCAACACAAAGCATGATCTTGTTTGTGGTATAAGATGTAAAATAAGATGTGAATGATATGTGGAATCTTAGGGGTCAAAAACTAGGGTCTTACTGCTGCCCCTATTTAAGTCTCTTCTATCGGAAGATATGAAGATACTTAAATACAAAAAGCTATATTTTTAAGCCCTAAGATGCCACAAGATGATATGAATGCAAAGGATGAAGCAGACTGCGGGGAAACTTGAAACAAAGGATTTGGTAAATTGAGAGAGATGACGTGAAAAGACACGCCGGGGAACACAAGCTATTTCTGGAGATCTGTCAAGGTGACAAGAAGTATCCATCAATAGTTAGAAAGAGAGGGACAAGACCTTGGAAGACGAGTAGTGACATCCAAGAATAGCATTGGATAGAAACTACGAACGAGACAAAAGGTATGCCAAAAGATGTCCAAGAATAGCATTGGACAACAACAAGGAAGTTTCTGGTAAAAACAACAGCGTCATCCAAGAATAGCATTAGATGGAGGTGAAAAAACACTCTATATTATAGGTAAGATATCCAAGAATGGCATTGGATAAAGAGAACTACAACATTCAAGAGTGGCATTGAATGAGGCAACAACAAACATCAGAGACATCCAAGAATAACATTGGATATAAACAAAATTCCATTTGAAAACTTCACTGGGGACATCCAAGAATGGCATTGGATGGCAAGGTTAATCATCAGAGAGATCCAAGAATAGCATTGGACTTGGCTGGGGAAAAGGTGTCCAAGAATGGCATTGGACAGAAGAATCTCAACATCAAAGAATGGCATTGAATGAAGTGAGAAAAGTTCTGGAAAATATATCAGAAGTATCCAAGAATGGCATTGGACTCTGTTGATGAAAAGATATCCAAGAATGGCATTGAATAAAGGAAGGACTTTCAGGAATGGCACTAAAATTAAAGGTAAATCACTTCATTCAAGAATAGCATTGAATGAGAGTGAGAAAGACATCCAGGAATGGCACTGAATGCAAAGGAGAATACTCATTCAGGAATGGCACTGAATGAACAAATAAAACTTTCAGGAATGGCACTGAAAGGTAAAGGTAAATCACTATATTCAGGAATGACACTGAATGATAGTGAGAAAGACATCCAGGAGTGGCACTGAATGCAAAGGAGAAAACTCATTCAGGAATGGCATTGAATGAACAGATAAAACTTTCAGGAATGACACTGAAAGATATCCAAGAAAATATGTTGGGGATTATAGAAGAGAGGCAAAACTTCCAGGAATAGCACTGAGAGAAACAAGAGGAACAAGGTATCCGGGAATGGCTCTGGAGATCAAAAGAGACAAACATCCAGGAATGGCACTGGAGTGAGAGAAAAACAAAGATCCAGGAATAACACTGGAATGAAAGAAACAAACATCAAGCAACAGGATAAGATGCACAGGGAAACGACAACATCCAGGAATGGCAATGGAAAGAAAGAAGATAGGTAGGATATCCAGGAATAGCACTAGATGCATAAGGAAACAACAATATCCAGGAATAACACTGAATGAAAAGACAGGTAACTTGTTTGGTAGGTGCCAAGTAAGTTGGACTTTGACCACAAGGTAAGATGCTGACAGCAACAGGACCTCAGGAAATGCATATGAGCGTGAAGCACACTTCGAGCTATGAAAATATTTCTATGTAATGGTAGATGAATGATTTATGTATGCAATGCAAATGATAGAGACAACTGAGATAGACTCGTTTGTGAGGGAAGAAATGGGACTCTGATTCCTCAACACATGGAACACTACCCATTCTGCTTAGAGAGAAGATGTTGAACACATCTCTGTCACATTTATGAATTGTATCAGGCCGATGGTCTTTTGAGGAAAGACATCTTGAGGGTTCTTGAAGAATACTGCCCCAGATTGATTGGCTGATGAAGAAAAACTGATCATAACTTCAGTTTGACTGCAGCAGGGAGAAAAATGAACTGATAATGGCTTCAATTCTTGAAATGAATGCTGAGGATAAACTGATCATGGCTTTAGTTGACTATTGTTGGGGATCAACTGATCATGGCTTCAGTTCTTGAAATGACTTTTGAGAAGGTTAAACTCAGTATGGGTCTTGAAAGAGATATTTTGGCTAACCAATTTTGAGAATAATTTGCACTTGGCAACACATCTTGAATTGATTCACAACAGGATCTGGAAGTAATGTGCCCCTGATAGGATCATTGACCAAGTTTCTCAACTGTTTGAAAATTCCTTGATGAGGAAAGTTTGCCTGCAAATAGGATTATTCAAACAAACATGGTAATTTTAATGCAAAACTCAATGCAATTTTGAAATTCAAAATCATTTTTGGAATGATATTAATGATGTAAAGTAAAATGAATCACTTGCCAAAACACGGTGGTTTAGACATTCAAAAATGAAAGATAAAGCAAAGGTAAGACATCAAAGCAAATGATTGGCAACAAACATGGGAGTCAGTTTACGCAACCTTGCTGCAGTATACTTTCAAAAGAAACCTGGCTTCAATTAGGTCTTTTGAAGGTTGAAATGTGGTCTGGTTCACGGTTTTTGAAACAAAGGATATAGGCTCAAAATTTATTTGTACCCAACCCATTCTTCGTGATGATCTCCAATCCTATGCTTAGTTAATTCAAACTATGCATTCAGGTTCCACGAGATTTTGGAATTGCAACACTGTTATGATGATGGCTCAAGGGCCAAGGAATTTTTGAGATTCCAGTCACTCTTTCTTACAACATTTTGTTGTTTTTTGATGAGGACTTCAGTAAACTCGTTTTGTCTTTAAGGATTTTGGTAACCTCTTGATTGATTTTTTGTTATCCCTAACTTTTGCCTGAACTGTGTCATTTGAGCTTATAGTCAGCGGGATGCCCCAATTTTTGCCTAAGTCTCCTTCATAGGTTTTGACTTAGTGGGCTTTTCATTTGATTTTCATTCTTTTTTTTTTGAAAGATAGTGACTGTCTGGCTTAATGATTACGGTGAACCATCATTGGCTTTTGATTTGAAAGACATCTTCGACACTTCTTTGATGTGTGCGAAGGAATACTTTTGATTGCTACCTTTATTGAAAGGTGTCTTGCATGCACAGTCAAATTAACTGAGAACTAGCCATCCCCAAGTTAATATTGCGGGTTTTTTCGTACAGAAAGAAACTCCAACTTCTAGGCTCGAAGGGGTTGACAAAGGATTAACTTCCTTATTTCTCCAGTGTTTGGGAGTTGAAACAATGCCTGTACATCATCAGCCAAGTTTTAATTGAAAGCATACAGTTTAGCAATTTTGGGTATTTCGCTTTCATCATCCTCCCTCCAATATTTGCATAAACAAAAGTTTGATAAAGAAAGTGAACAGGAGATATATTTTTTGTGTGAAAAAGAAAGCATAAAGATGCATACAGTGGATATAAATGAATTGAATCAAAACATTGCAATGCTCATTTCATTGAAAATTACCATGAAAGTACAAATAAAGTTCGAAAGCAAACAATCAATACAATCAAGGAAAAATGCAAACAGAAAGAAACAAGGCCCAGTGACTAATCAGCAACAAGGATGAGCTGTCCTGTCTGAAGCACTGGCTTTAGGAGATGATCCATCTGAACTGACTCAAACTTCACTTATCATGCTATGGCAAAGGATTGCTGACAACATTGGGATTATCATCAGCAAAGGCCAGAATCTTTGAGTTCACCAATTCTTGTACTCTAGCTTTCAATGCATAGCAACCTTCCAAGTTATGGCCTGCCCCACCTCGATGGAACTCACAGTGAAGATCAACCCTATAGCCGGCTGGGAGAGGATTTGGAGGAGGAGGTAGATCCCTCGTTGTAATCAAACCTTTCTGCACAAGACATGGATACAACTCAGTATAGGACATCGGGATAGGATTAAAGTTAACCCTATTGCGACTCTGATTTTGTCTAACTGCCTGACGAGGAGCTTGAACTATTTGAGCATTGACAACAGGAGCAACTGCAGCTATATATTGTTGTTGCCTGCGACGAGGTTTCCCTTCAACTGAAACAGCATGGGTATCACCATCCTTTTTATTTTGAAAATTCCCAGCATACTTTTTAGCACCACTAAAGGCTTCAGCATTAGCAATCTTTCCTTTCTTGATACCTTCTTCTAGTCTTTCTCCAATAGTGACTAGGTCAGCAAAACCAGATGATACACTGCCTATCATCTTTTCCCAAAAGAGTGGCTGAAGAGTGTCCATGAACAATCCAGTCAATTCTTTTTCAGCCAAGGGTGGCTCTACTTGAGCAGCTAGCTCTCTCCAGCGCTGAGCGTACTCCTTAAAGGATTCTTTTTCTTTCTGAGCCATGTTTTGCAATTGACTGCGATAAGGCGCCATGTCCAGATTGTACTTATATTGCTTTAAGAAAGCATCACCCAAGTCCTTCCAGCTTTGGATACAGTTCTTATCAAGTCCCATATACCATTTCATTGAAGCCCCACTCAAGCTGTCTTGGAAATAGTGAATGAGCAGTTTGTCATTTTTGGCATGAGCAGCCATCTTGCGGAAGTACATCACCAAGTGGGTTCTGGGATAGGTGTGCCCCTTGTATTTCTCAAAATCAGGAGTCTTGAATTTTGGAGGAATAACCAAGTCGAAAACCAAGCACATGTCCATTGCGCAACATTAAAGACATCACTTCCTTCCACGGCTCTGATCCTTTTGTCTAGAGTTTGCCATTGCTCTCTGACTTCTTCAATGTATCCAGGTTCTCCCCAACTTTCAGATTGTGGACCAGCAGCATGGTATACGAAAGGATTCTCAGGAATAGCTTGAGCAACAGAATGCACAACAGGTTGAGGTTCAGTGAACAATGGAGCTGAAGATACTGGCGAGACAAACACAGGAGTAGTTGCAAAGGGTGGCGAGTAATTAGGAGGTAACCCAAATTCTGGCCAAGTAGAAGCTGGTTGCTGAGTCAGTGGAGGGTCAATAGCAGCAGTTGAAGTTTCAACAATCACAGTCCTCTGAGGTGGTTCACCTCTTGCAATCAGAACTTGCAGCATTTTTGTGAGTCTGGTCATGCCGGCCTTCAACTCATCAATTTCTATTCTGACTTCGGCGTTGTGTTGTTCTTGATTTTCCATTCTTAATCTGACAGCAGCTCTAGTTCCGTAGTTGTGTTGAGGAAACAGCTTGACGGTGAACAGATAACTGGAGAAGAAGACAGTTGAAATGAGTTTTTGAGACAACTTGGAAGAATGCATATGTATGCTCATGGATGCAAGAGTGCATGGATGCAACAATCACAAACAAGATCACTCAAAGCACACACACGGGTTCAAAGGTTCGAGTCACGAGCATGAAGTCAAGGTTAAGAACCAACCCACAAAAGGTATGTGCTAAGGTTTGTCTTCATTGTACCTGCAGAAAACAACGGTTCTAACAGAGTGCCCAGGGTCCACAACCCACTATCAGACACACTAGCGCACCGATTTGCTCGGAGGTTGGTAGTTATCCTCAAGAGAATCTAACCTGAGTGTGGCATCGCGTAACAGCTAAGTTAGATTTGCATCTTTATAGCTTCCGCGCCACGATCCTAAAATGGCTAGGATGGGTTAAAGGTTACTACGGTTCTCAGTGTTATAGGCTTCTATGGAAAAAGTAATGCCTTCACGATCGCTCGATCAACATAAGTAATTCCAAAGAAGCAACCACCGAGTGGATGGATTCTCAAGTTCTGCTTTTTCAGGATATCGACTCCCTCAAAGCTCCCTTGACTATACCATCCTCCTATCTCAGAGTACACTCTGGTCCGGGTATAGGACCTATCTCACACACAGAGGAACTCCCAAACAGAATAACCAAGTAACAAGTAAATTAGGCAAAAAGCAGTAAATAAATCAAAGTAGGCTAAACCCATCAAGGGAAGATATCCCCAGCAGAGTCGCCACTTTTTCTGTAGCGGCAAAATCGTGAGTGTAAGCTATTGATTAACTTAACTCGAAAAGCAAGAGTCGCCACCGTACTTTTATTTTATCCAAAAAGGAAAGGAAAAAGAGCGAACAAAACCTACACAAGCTCTACAACAAGAACAAGTGAAGAGAGTCCGGGTAAGGGGGGTTGGTTACACAATGGGAAGGTGTTAGCACCCAAAACGTCTATAGTACTCTATAGGAGCCCTTTGAAATATCTACCGCTTTTGGTCTGAAAAAGTTTGCTTGAAAAGTGATTGAGGAGATGAGAAGAGAATTTGTTTTTGAAGATTTTTGTGTTTGGAGAGACTTATCGTCTCATGCCTACGTACCCACGATGTGCAATGTAGGATCAAAACCCCGTAGTTCGTGGTACAAAGAATGAAATTTGTTTGTTTTGGTTGACTTTAAATGTAAAGACAAGTCGTCATTTCCAAGCGAATAATTTCGCTTAAAGAAATGAATCATGTCTAAACTTATGAAAAAGTTTTGAAAGAGAAAAGTGCACGAGGGCACAAAAAGAGTTTGATAAGTTTGATGTTTTTGTAAAGTCTTTTGAAAAAGGTGTCAATATGCTTATGTAGTTTAGTATTTGTTAAGAAATGAAAGGAAAAGAGTAAAATCACTTGACAAAGTCAAGGTTTGATTATGAAAGATGTGAAAGTTTGAAATCAAGAATGTTTTGAAAAAGGGAGAGAGTTTTGAAAATTGAAGAATGGGGAGGAGAAGAAGTGACTATCCTAGAGCATAAAGTAAAAGCTAAGGATAAGAAAGATCTAACCACAAATGTAGTTGTTTTCACCATAAACCATGCAAAAACACAAGTCTTCAAAGTCTTCGAACCTCAATTCCAAAGCAAAGGGAAAAGGTCCTAGTTCTAAGTCCAAGGTTCCAAGAATTACATTGGATGTCCAAGTTCTAAGTTCAAGGATTCAAGAATAGCATTGAAGTCCAAGGTCTAGGAGCAAAGCTCCATGTCCATTGCAAAGGATAGTAACCATAGTCCAATATTAGAAGCACAAGTTTTTTAGAGGTTTTAGCCTTTATTAATGTTTTTGGTCCAAGTGGACAAAGAGAAAAAGGCATAAGCATAAACATGTGTCCAACGGATAAAGGAAAGATATGCGGAAGCATAAACATGATATGAAATGATAAAAAAGAATCATAAAAGTAAAAGAGATATGGAGCGAGAAGGAGTTGTAAACGTAAAAGTTAGAAGTTAGTAATTAGTTGTTAATTGTTAGAGTGAATGATCAATAATGATTGGATAATTGCACTTAGGTCAAGGTTGATGAGAACTCATTAGAGGATTGATAAGACCAAAGCCTCCTAACAACAAGTCTCATAAGTTTTGAACCAAAAGACAAATGATCAACCATTTTTGATAATTTTCCGATGCGGGACAAATATTGCGCTATGTTAAGCAATTGCCGAGTAATTTACGGAGTAATTACCCTACAATGAGGCCGGTCAATAGCTCTTTGTGCTAATGCATGCTAGATGAACGATATGTAGATCGTCATCCGAAAGCAATACCGCACGAAAAGAAAAGAAAGTAACGATCTCGTCTTGATCAAGAATTCGGCAAAGAAATTCTAATGATCCATAAGACTTTCATCGATCAAAAGAAAAGAGAATTAGATGAAGAGAAAGCCAAATTAAACCACACAATTATGTGATCTAAGGCTAAGAACAAAGGAAGAGGGAAGAAAATGGAAAAAGAACCAAAACAGTCCCAAAACAGAGCCAAAATAGCATTCTGGACACTGGTTAATCGGTTAACACATTGGTTAATCGGTTAACCAGTGCAGATTTTGAATTTCTGTGCAAAACAGGGTGTTAATCAGTTAACCAAATTACACTGTGTTTGGTTAATCGGTTAACACTGTATCAGAAGCAAAAAAATGTGCAAAATTCAGCATGATCCTCTTTCAAAACATTTTTCAAACACCTTGTGATCATGAACTGAATTTGCACGAATTTTACAGTGAAATTAGACAGAGAAACCTGCAATCAAACAATAGTATATGATCCAAAGGATCAACAACAAGAAGCACCAAGGATCTACATCTTGAATGATGAATATGAAGCTTTAACAATGGTGGAAAATGAATTACCACTCCAAATCAGAAAATCCTTCCAAATTGCAGCAAGATCTACACTCCAAAGTCTGGATCTACTGAAATTGATGATGAAAAAGTGAATGGATTAAGGTTTAGCTCAAAGTTAAGCAATAATCAATGTGAATTCTTACTAACTTTCAAAAGAAGAAAGAAGAGCTTTGGTGAATTTGTGGTTTGAGAAAATTGAAAGAGTCAAGAAGAATTTTGACAAGGTGAATTTGGCTCTCAAAAGCTTGAAGAATGAGTGAAATGAAGCCTCTATTTATAGAGTTTAGGCTTGGAAATTTGGTGGTTTGGAAGATCAAAATTAGGCTTGGAATTTGAATTTGGAGGGAAATTCATAAAAGAGTGGTGATTAGTAAAGGTGTATGGTAGGAAATGATCAAAGTGATGTAGGGAATTAAAATGAGGTGGCATGGAATATTCCAAAATGATGAAAATTGATGCCAATTGGTGCTAATTACTGCAGAATTTGAATTTGCTGACATTTTTTTCAAAATTCGCACGCGTTAACCGATTAACCAATGTGTTAATCGATTAACACAGTGAAAATTTATGAAATTTGGCTTTTTAATGTGCTGTCTTGGTTCTGGATCGATTTTTCTTGCTTGTCAAAGAAGGCATGGAAATAAACACATGAACCTTTGAGTCTCTTGAATAAAAATTAATTAAATCTCGGAGACTCTTGATCAGATGAATTTTTGAATTGTTTGCAGATCAACTTTGACTTTGTCAGGTGAAATTCAATGGAGCTGAAGGACTGTTGTTTTTTTGGTATTTTTGACCTGTCCTTCCCCTGAAAATATTAGTGAAAGAAAACAAAGAATATTTTTGGATTTTGATTAAAGGTTAGTAGACATAAGCAAATAAAGGCAAATAAGAAAGGCACAGATGCTCAGTGATCCCTGCAAGGCATAAACCCAAAGATGAGAGGGACAAGGGAACCAAAGCATGATCTTGTTTGTGGTATAAGATGCAAAATGAGATGTGAATGATATATGGAATCTTAGGGGTCAAAAATTAGGGTCTTACAAGGGTCATCAATGTTCAACACTATCATCTCTTTTGTCTTTCCGTTGTCATCGCACAATGTCACATACTCGTACTCATAGTCTCGCAGCATTGTTGTAAAATCAATCTGTAGTTTCTATAATTGAAAAAATGATTAATCCATTTTATAATATACTTACAATTATGTATATATTGCATGCATATATAATGTCGAACAATACTCAACTAATTTTGGTAACGATACACTGATGGGATTCAGAGTAATGTCAAATGCAAATATTTGTTTGTCGTACAAACATTTGCTGTGAAAACGCGGTAAGTCTTGAAATTTTAGCACCTTCTTAAACCTATTTATTCCAAAATTATTGTTACCATAATAACCAAATTAAACTACAACTTCACTTGGTAGACTGTAATAGGCTTCCAGGTTTTGCCAACCACTTATTATCATAGGAAGATCTGCATTTTTGTTATATATTAATTCATGGTGGAACCTTGGTTATTCAAAATCGTCCAACTTTTTTTAATTTCCTCTTCACACTCTTTAACAAACGAATCAGAAATTCCTGGGAATGGTTGCAATTTTAATTCACATTAAATAGAGTTACAATATGACTTTATAAAACATTCAAACCATACCAACATACCATTTTATTTCTAATTCCTATATAACATACTTGTGTTGATAGTTTCGCAATTGCAAATGAACCAACTAAAGATGAGTTGTTCAGAATTCCAATCTTCTCCATCTCTGCGTTTTTAATTTAGCTTTTACTAGCTTAACAAATTTCCTACTTCTCAATTTTGTTCTCCTTACAACCTCATGCTCATTACTTGTGTAAGTGCATGTTATTTATATTTAATCTTTCCACAACCCAACAACTTTCAATCACAAACATACAATATGATTACTTTTTTTGTCCCCACTACCTTTCACTATTGGGAAATGGAGAATCTTTTTACTATATTTTCCTTCACATGTGAATAGTTACTATTTAATGATTTGATTGTTTCATGTATTGGTAATTTTGTATTCCTTTTTTGTATACTATCTTTATTAGTTCCATGCAATGGTTCTGATCGTGAAGGCTGATCAGATCTTGAAATGGGCTAAGAAGAACGTCTGTGATGCTGGATGTGTGAGATGAGGAGGGGGTGTACCTGCAAGGCACTCCGATTCTAAAATAAGAATTGGGAGAGAGAAAGGAAAGTACAAAAGTATGAGTTTCTTAGTATGATTTTAGATACCTGACCCTATCAAATGAGAGGGTTTTTATAATGCCCCCAGCGCATGGCCAACGGTCCCAATTTTCGGGGCAGAATAACCGTTTCCTGAAGAATAGGTAACTGCCAAAAACTAGCCATTATGACAGGCAGAGATGCCCAAAACTAGCTGTTGCCACGGGCAAAAGCGTAGTTCCAGGTGCAGGCGTCATGACTGTTCTTGGATGACGGAGCCGTGTGTAACGGGCAGGAATGCCGGGGAGGAGCAAATAACCTTGAGGTTCATCTGTCTATACATGCCCTGTAGAGGGGCAAAAAGGTAAATGTTGCCTCACCTCATCTGGACCTAGGCAATTGGGCCGTTCTGGGAGCAGAAGGGGATTGGGCCATGCCTAGCCATTGGTCTAGTCCAGAACAGGAGCCCCCCAAGTCGTTGCTCTCGAGCATGGGAGTGATGACTTAAGGATAGCTCGCGGCCCCGAGGAATTTTGAAGGGGTCGTCGTCAGTCGACGAGACGAAATTGTCCTTGGATGCCCGAGGATTCTAGTGCTTGCGGGATACGTAATGTTGTTCGGGTTACCCGACATGCGGGGAGGCCAACGGTTGAGGTATTCTAAAGAGACGTGACGCCATGTGTGTCTCAAGCCTTGTGCTGCATTAAATGCGTCATGATGGCTAGGCTAGGGTCATGATGATGCCCTTAGCCGCGCGTGCTCGTGCACGTGCCTTCAGAATGCTTATATATAGAGGGAAGAGTTGCTTATTTGCATTTTTTGCTTCTCTCTCCTTCCTCGTTTCTTCTCTCAGAGCTTTCAGTCTCCCGCCGTCGTCAACCGCCGCATCCGCCGCCGCACGAAGCTCTCGAGCAAGCTCTTCGGCCTTCTACATCCTATTTGACCACGTAAGTCACTTGTTTCCAGCTTCATTTCAAGCTTTTTATGTTTCTGTTTTGTTAGAATGCATGTGGCTAGGTTGAATTTAGGTAGATCTGTCGTGTTTTCCAGCGGCTGTTGATGGTAGACGGTGGCTTGGCCACCTTCTGCTGCTGTTGTGGTCGCCGAAGCTTCTTAGAGACTGTAGACTTAGGCCGTTTTATGGAGTCATTGTGATGGCGGCGTGAGCGCAACTAGTGAAACTACCTAGTTTTTCGGCGCTCTGATGAATCTCTGACGAGTGTATGAGTTTTTCGATAGGGCTTCAAACGGAAAATTGGGTAGTAAGTCAGGGAGATTTCCTCGTGCGCGCAGGAGGGGTTGCCTTCGGGCGTCTCCTCGTGCGATACTCTTATGTTGTCTGATTTAGGGCTTAGGTCGTGGACACCATCCTCGGCCATTTGTGCGCCCTTTCACTTGACTAGCGGTGGAAAGGTGAATTTGATTTTGCAGTCGAATTCACTTTTGTCCTCTGCCTTTTAGGTGATCGAGATGGAGCATGAGCCTGAGCAAGAGATTCTCGTAGACTCGTCCAAGGAGAGCTCCTCAGAGAGTAGTGATACTGAGGTTTCGACTGCCCCCAGCGAAGTCGGGGAGGATCCTGAGCATGCTTCTGCAGAGAAATGGACAGTTGTGGAGCTTGCCGAGCATGCGTTCACTCTCGCGTCTTATACCGGGGATGTCTTTACGGACGTAGGGCCAAAAGGGGAGTGGAAGGTACACTTCCCCAGTCAAGACGACCGTATATGCACAGATTATGAGGAAAGGTTCACGATGTACGAATACGATTTCAAGGAGATAAGGCTGAGGCTTCCCTTTACTGACTTTCAGCAGTCTATTTTCGTTCATCTGGACTTGGCTCCGTCGCAGTTGCACCCTAATTCGTTGGCGTTTATCCGCGCTTTCGGGCTGACATGCGATTTCCTGAAGATAGGAGCTACTTTGCCTTTGTTCTTCACCATCTTCCACCTCCAAAGGCAGGTCTTGGGTGTCATACCCCAAAATTTGACCACTAAGATTTCCCATCATGGTGTAAATCATCAGCACAATATGCATGTACCTTTGTACCTCATTAGTCTCCCCAAAGATGGGTGAGCGTTCACTACAATCAAACTAGGGTTTCAAACCCTCTCAGAGCTTTTAGACAAATGATCAATCAAGGAATGACATGATCTTCAACTTGTCTAACCTCTTAAACATCCACAAAGGATCAAGAGGACTCCCACATCAAGAATTAAGCACAAGAGTGCAACATTTCAAGTGGATCAAGCCTCAAGTTCATCTAATACAAAGTCAACTGATGCAGAAAGTCAAAATTTGACTTTTTGGTCAACTATGAGCTTCACAAGCCATTACTCAAGAAAATATGATGGATGATTTAATTTGATCAAATTTAAATCAAGAAATCATGCAAAATTGCAAAATTGATCAAATTGAAAGAAACTTAGAAATTTTTTCTAAGTTAAAATCATGTTCAAGTGCACAACTTTTCAAGGTTGTAACTATTGATCCAAGCATCCATTGATTTTGCGTAAGAGCTACTTTTAAATAGGGTATTTGATACTTCAACATTGTAGAAGGAATCAACTCAAAATATCATAAGGATTTAAAGATATAAGTGATCAAAGTTGGGAATTCTTAATGTCCAATGTTCTGACATTGCATAGGACATCATTAATATTTTTTCAGCAAGAATGCCCCAACTTCAAGGATGTTTTTCTCCATGATCCAAGTTAAACCAGGTCTGGGGTCAAACATGAAAGTTGAAGTACATCATCTCAGCTTTCCAGAAAGTCCTAGAATGTCCTTGTAGCATACTCGAGCAAGGAGATATGATTTTTGTAAAAAACATTGATAAAGCAGAATTTTCATGATAGCTTTTAGGACAGATTTGACTACACAAGTTCAAGACCATTTTTGAAGACTTTGCAAGCAGAACCAAGACCAAAGTCAAACATCAAAGTTAAAGTATGTCATTAGGGATTTCCAAAATGTATAAGAAATCCCATTAATTCAACTTGAGCAAGGAGTTATGAACCTCATAACAGGCCTTGCTCGAGCTGATTTTTTTGGGACAGATTTTGTGCACTTTTCTTGTGCCACCCAATTTTCAAGCTTTGTCACCATGCAAGACAAGCATCAAAGATGCAATTCACATCAACTCAAAATATCATAGTGGATTAAAAGATACAAGTGATTAAAGTTTGGAATTATTAATGTTCAAAGTTGTCTGATGTTCCAACATTGCATAGGACATCACTAATATTTTTCCAGCAAGAATGTCCCAACTTCAAGGTTGTTTTTCTCCACGATCCAAGTTGAACCAGGTCTGGGGTCAAACATGAAAGTTGAAGTACATCATCTCAGTTTTCCAGAAAGTCCTAGAATGTCCATGTAGCATACTCGAGCAGGGAGTTACGGATTTTACAAAATGGCTTGCTGCAGCTGAATTTTTCATGGGGCAGATTTGCACATTTCTTGTGCCACACGAATTTTTAAGCCTTGTCATCATTTTGAACATATCTGAGGATCAAATCCAAAGGGGACAATCACTGAGCCAAGCCTCCAAAGTCCTTGGAACAAGAAGTAGCATGCCAAACCTAGAAATGCCTAAAAGAGGGACAAAACTCCAATTTTGGATTGAAGCATTTAATGGATACTTAGAGGTGGCATGGACTGACACATTTGCAACTGAATTCAGTCAAGATTCCTCCAATAACTAGGGAACCAGCAACCTGTGCCCTAACCTCTAGTCAATGGCTAGAGGAGACTTGGATTTTCATTGGATAACATTGGCCAAACCTCTGCTGCAGTTGCCATTCACTGTGGATCCCAAAACAAACTTGCTCTACTATAAATAGAGCTTATTTGTGCTCAGTTTGAGTACACCAAAGCCATCAAACAGATGCTTTCCTCAAAATCTCTTCTTTCACCTCAAATTTGCCTTCCAAAGCAAGTAATTTTGAGTTTTTGAGTTAGAGAGCAATTCCACTCAAACTAATCACACACACACCTCACATATATCATATGTAAGCTGTCCAAACTATCAAAAGTGACCTGTAATCACAACATCACAAAGTCACATCTCAAAACCTCAAAACTTGACTTTTTTGCATTTTCCAAGCCATGTCTTGATTCAGTCACTTTACAAACCAGATAAAACCTCAAACACACTCCAAATATCATCCTTGAACTGTCCCAAATGGTTCCCCCATCTGGAACACCATTTGAGAGAGTTGTTATTTTGGTCACTTTTAACCCCTTTTGCAAGAAAGGGACAGTTTGTGTTTTTGCAGGTACCAGCTGATTCCAATCATCCTAAAAGCATCCAAGAGGTCATTTGAGGGTCTCTAAAGCATCAAATCATTTTTGGAACAAAGCACTTGGTAGGTTGCACAAAATCTCCAAAAAAAGAGGTAAAATTCACAACTTGAATTCTTTGAATCATGCTTTCCTTTGTTGTCCACATACATGCATCGTATTGAACAATTCTTGAAGCAAAAATGTAGTCCTTAATGTGTATGTTATGATCCTCCTACTATTTGCACTTTAACATGTTTATATGTGGAGTTTATGTTGTTTTAAACTTAAGGTGCAGATCTGGTTTTTTGCCTTGTGTGTGTTGTACATTAAGTTTTAGTATGTATGAGTGATACCATTAGATTCCTTGCGAAAAATTGGTCAAGATAGGTTCTTACGGATTTTAATTTCGTTAAAAATTGAGAGAGTTATGAATGTTTGAAGTTTGATAGCAAAGATGTTGAAAAACCAAGGTGCAGTTCTGATGTCAAATGTGATGTTGTGACATCTTCCCTTTTTCTCTTATCTTCAAAACTCATGAGTGATGTCGAATGTGATGTTGTGACATTAGTTTATTCTAAAAAAAATCAACCAATTCTTTTACATAGCAAAAATCATCATTTTCCAATTCTGTTTTACACATTTCTTATTCATACTCCAAAATATTTTATTCCACAAAAAAACTAGTTTTATATTATTTATTTAATATAATTAGTATTTTTGTGAATAAATTCCTTTTTAATGTTTTTAAAACATTTTAAAAGTGAATTCTCATATTGAAAATCAAGACCAAATGAATTTTATTTCATCTTGTGATTAAAACATCATTTTTCAAACCCCAACCAAAAATCACAAGTTGCTTATTTGGTATTTTTATCATTTTGTATTGATTTTCTTTTAAGAATTTACTTTTAAAATGATAAAATTCGGATTTCTTCGATTTTCATCATCATAAAACTTTTTCAACCACTCATGGGCCTCTAATAGAGTGTAAGCCCCAATCCTTTTTTTTTTAACAAATCATTTTTGGGCCTAAGTATATTGTATAAGTCCCGATACCGTCAAAAACAAACGGCGCGATCGTCGCCTTTTCAAAACAAAAAAAAACCTTGGGCCTACCCTCGAGTAGTAAGACCCATTTCTTTTCTTAAAACTCACTTGGGCCTCTATTAGAGTGTAAGACCCAATCCCCTTTTAACTAAAACATTTTGGGCCTCAGATATTGTATAAGCCCCTTCGCGTTAAAAGAAAATCTCGGCGCGATCGCCATTTTAAACGGAAAAACAAATTTAGGCCTACCATCGTGTTATAAGCCCTACTCTTTTTCTTAAAACTTTTTGGGCCTCTTGAGAGAGTGTAAGACCCATCCCTTTGTACAAAAAACCATTCTTTAGGCCTCAGTCACTTGTATAAGTCCCTCTGTACAAAACAACAGTGCGCTCACTGATAAAACCCTGGGCCTCTCCTTGAGCTGTAAGCCCCAAAATCTTTCTTTTTCAAAGCACTTTCTCCTTTGATTTTGAACATACTGTTGTTTTTCAATCTTTCTTTGTTAAACAATTAACCAAACAGCATGGAAGCTCTACAACCGAGTAAGTGTTTACATGCTTTCATTTACCGCTTTCATATACATATAACTGTATTGTGGGGCTGTTTCGCTGTAAGTCTTCTTTCATAAACTCATATCAACTGTGTAATAATAGTATAGATATTTAGAGTTTCCCCAGCAACTACGTCTAGCATTAAGCCCGTTGATCACTCTTAAATAGTCAAAACTAGATCCCCATAGGATTACCAGGCACAGTCTTCCCTCCTCTTGGGGTTAAACAATATGGAGACATGAAAGGCAGCATTCTCGGTGAACCCTTTCATAGACTGTCACTCGTAGAAGTTGTCAAAGAAACTCTACTCCCCATAGATGATCTCTTCTCCGTGAATTGCATCTCTTGAGTTTCTTCTAAATTCTCGGACTTTCCTGGCTTGATCTATTCCTCGTGAATAGTCTGTCTTGAATTTCTCGGGGTTTGGGGACCCACAGGCTTCTTAAAAGCACTTGTCAAGAAACTCTATTCCCTAGAGATGATCTTTTCTCCGTGAATGGCATCTCTTGAGTTTCTTCCAAATTCTCGAACTTTCCTGGCTTATTCTATTCCTCGTGAATGGCCTGTCTTGAATTTCTCGGGGTTTGGGGACCCATCGGCTTCTTAAAAGCATCGGCCTCCTCTTGGGCATTGTTCAAGGACCCACAAGCTTCCTAAAAGCATCCCTGCCTCCTCTTGGGCATTGTACAAGGACCCGTCAGCTTCTTAGAAGTATTCACAGCCTCCTCTTAGGCTTCGTATAAATGATTTCTTCCTCCGGGAATGATAGCCTCCTCTTGGGCTTCATATAAGGACCACTCGGCTTCTTAAAAGTTTCCAGCCTCCTCTTGGGCTTCGTACAAATTGTCCCGACGACCTCTTAGAGGTATAGGAACATAAATCAGTCATCTTAATAGAACAGTCTCTCCAAGAGTCTACTACTGTTTCTCAAAGCATAGTACGAAAGATGAAACTCTAGACTTGGACAGTCTAATTTCCTTGAGTCTCCAAGACATTCTCAAGCACCCTTCAAGAATAGGAAGGAACCCCGTGGACTCGGACAATCTCAATACCCTTTGGATTTCCCATTTCCTTAAAGAAAAGGAAATAACCCTGATCCTCGAATCAAATCCTTGAGTACAACATTACTCATATAGGAACTGATTTTCTCTTTAAATCAGCATACTGGACCTGTCACTCAACTGAAACAGTCACAATGGCGTCCTCTTGGGCTTTGTACAATGATTCCCCCCAGCGGAGCTAACAATAGCCTCCATCTCGGGCTTCGTACGAGATACAAAAAACCCTCTTGTTGAGTCACAATCCTTTTAGCCTCCGTCTTGGGCTTTGTACAAGACACAAATCACTCCCTTGTTGAGTATAAAACCTTTAGCCTCCATCTCGGGCTTCGTACGAGATACCATAAAAGACTCTCTTGTTTAGTCAACTCCCTTTTAGCCTCCATCTCGGGCTTCGTACGAGATACAAAAAAAACTCTCTTGTTGAGTCAAATAGCCTCCATCTTGGGCTTTATACGAGATACCAAAAGACTCCATCGTCGAGTCAAAACCTTTTAGCCTCTCTCTCGGGCTTTGTACGAGACACATATTAGCCTCCTCTTAGGATTTATATAAGAAAACCACTGGTTGATCCAATCAACCTTTTAGCATCAAATTTGTGCCTCGTTCACAGTACATAAACATCAACAACTCCTTCCCCTTCATCTAATCGATGTAAGCGGCAAGCCTCTGGACCATCTACATCCATGCCACAGTCCCTCTTTTAGCATGAGAAATTCCTAAGGAAAGATGGCATTGCTCTAAACTGAGTTAAAGTCTTCCCCTTCAGGTTGGAAATCCCCTATAAAGGAAATTATGGCATTGCCGGATTCACAAATCCCGGTTAAAGTAATTCTCCTTTATAAACAGTTGTGACGGACAAACCCCTCTTTAGAGATGACAAATTCTCTCTAAAGTCAAACCCTTTTAGCTTCACATCTTGGGCTTTGAACAAGATACAAACTACCTCTTCAGCTTCACATCTTAGGCTTTGAACAAGATACAAACCAGCTTTGGCTTCACGTCTTGGGCTTTGAACAAGACACCAAAACACCATTTCCTCCCATAGAATAGGAGGAACTACGATCGCTCTGATTTCCCTGTTTTGGAAAAAAGCGGGAATACGTAGGTGTTGTACCCCAAAATTTGCCCTCACATATTCGAGACAATATGCCTCAAGAGGTCTCCTAGTGATTCATAAGATCTTCAATTGCTCAAAGGAACTCAAGGTTTGATCAGACAAAACCTCCTCCTAAGCAGTGGATTTCAAATTAGGGTTTTGTGTTTCTCAAGGCAAATTGGACTTCTCAAGCCTCAAGTGGACTTCGTTATGTCCCATACATTTCAAAGAATCCTCATAACAAGTTTCAAGACTTTCCTTACAAGTTTGGTCAGTCAGATGTTCAGACAATCAAAAATCAGTTAACTTGGTCAAAAAGTCAACTGTGGTCAACACAAAGTCAAACCTCAAGATTTTTGGTCAACATCAAGATTATGGGGTGAAATTCATCTTTTGATCAAGGGTTGATCATGATTCATCAAGGAAACCTCAGAATCATCAAGAATCGGGAGTTACTAAATTAGGGTTTTTGTAGGAAAAGTCAACTATACTTTGACCAGGCATAACTTCCACATACTTCATCAAAAATTCCTCAACCAAAGTCCATCTTGAAGGAAATTTAATTCCCTACAACTTTGTGTCTCACAAGCCAAGTCCAAAAATGCTTCATTCGGGAGATATGAGCCAAGACATTATAGGTCATTTTGAAAGTCAACAAAAGTCAACATTTTTCAAAAGCTCATAACTTGAACATGGGAGATCAAATTGACATGGGACCAAAAGGAGTGATTAGAGGACATCTTGAGGTTTCTAAAAAGTCCAAGAACACATCCAAATGATAAAAATTGAGGAAATTATGCATTGTCAAAGTTGGACAATTTTGAGGAGGTGCACAAAGCAAATAATGGCCAAACTCCACTTTTTGCCAAAAGGGCCCATTTTGTGACAACCCAAACTTCATTTTAAGATGGTCCACGACCATTTGATCACATTTTCTGATTTTTTTATTATTTATTCCATATTTTATTGGATTTAAATCCTTTAAACTCAATTTAAATCAAAATAAATATATCAAATCAAGAGATTTGATTTGTGGTTGATTAGGGAATCAAATATTGAGGTTTATGAGCATATTATCTGATTTAAATTCGTGCAAGATTGTTAAGGGAAGATTGGATTGCCAAATGGGAGAAAATGGTAAGTTTTGAACACCATTCATTATCATTCAAGTTTTGATCCAAGCCCATGGAATTTTTCAACCTAATTCCTCTCCTATAAATACATGGCCATATCCAAACCTGAAGGACACGAAAAAAATCACATCAAGCAATCCAAAAATATTTTCAAAAAAGGGCAAAACTAGAAAAATCATAAAAACATTTCATAGCAAGTTTTCACGACTTTTTCACGTCCAAATCGTCTCAAAACAATCCCAGGAGTCAATCCCCATCATTCTTGAAGGTTAGAAGCAAGTGAAACGCGCACATCAAGCCATGGCCATTTCTTGAATTTTCCACTTTTTAAATCTCGTCTTTCATGCATTATAAATGTTGTTCATGTTTATATTATTACTGATTATGATGTTTATATTGGTTTTGATCAACTACTAACAAGCTTTGGTGCAGGAATCAAGACTTGCCATTGTTAGGGCACAAAGAGGGTGTTCTTCGAATCCCACTATACATGCGTTTTTAGACAAAACTAAGGCCACCATTGGATTCAGGGGCTTGTTTCCAATCGAACCATGGCCTTTTGATTAATTTATTTGGTGTTTTCATGGTGTTTCAAAAAATGCAGGAAATTCGCAGCAAAATTCGCAGCAGAATTCGCAGCAAAATTCGCAGCAGAATTCGCAGGAAAAAGGTTGAAGACGATGAACAGTACCAGGCGAATTTTTTTTTTTTTTTTTTTTTTTAACAATAATTAATTTAGACTTTAGTTTTTTTTTAATTAAAATCAATTAGACATTTAAGTTTTTTTAATTAATTAGCTTAATTTGTATATAATTAACAAAAAATTAGAATTTAGTTTTTTTTAATTAGTTAATCAACTTTTTGATTCTTTTTTTTATTTTTATTAATTAACTTAATTAATTTGTAAATAATTAAAGTTTTGACTTTTAATTATTTTTATTATTCAAAATCATTGCAAAAAAGGGTACAAAAGGACATTAATTTAGAATTAGTTTTAATTAAAATTAATTAGACTTTAGGATTAATTTGTACTTAATTATTTAATTTTTTATTACCATTAACCTTAAAAATCTTTTATTTACTAACCCTAAAATCCTTTTCTTTTAAAAAAAAAACATCAACATTATTTCTTTTTCTGTTTATTTATGTAATAATTTAGAACTTTAATTCCTCGCATTTTCCTATATATTGTAACTGTTCACAGGATGTAATAGCGTAGGTTTACATTTCCTCGCATTTTTTTTAAATATTGTAACTGCTCATGGGATGTAATAGCTTAGGTTTAAATTCCCGCACTTTAATTTTTGTACATATTCAACTGCTAGTAACTAAGGTTTGCATGGTAAGACTTAAAACCTGACATAGAATAATCCTAATTCAAGATAAATAACTGAATCAACACACTCTTCACACTTACACCTCTAGGGTAACCTCTCTTCGCTGCCTTTCGATTAAATTGGTCAAGTCCCTCGAACGTGGGGGTATCTTAGTAAGGTTGCCTACGAATAAAAATCATCAAGTCCCTTCGAATAAAAGATCATAGTCCCTTCGAGTTGCCTACGAATAAACGATCTTGTCCCTCGATGACCCTGTGGAAAAATGATGATTGTCCCTTCAAATTACTAAGATACCCCTACAAGTTGCCTTCTATGACCATACGATGACCCTACACTCGTCCCTTTAACATCCAAGGTAAAGACTACTTACTCACTAATAGTAAGGACAGTCTTACCCCTAAAGAAAAGAAATAACAAGAAAGACCTTACAAACTTAGGGTAGTAACTCTTAAATGCTTGCTCACCCTTTTCAAAAAAAACACTCTTTACACCTCACATCTTTGCAAACATTTTTCAAAGCTAAACACTTTGTATAAATCCATACGAGGATCATTACAAAGTTAAAGTCTTTACAAAAATATTTTCTAATCACACACTATACTATTTTTCAAACAAAGTAAAGTGAGCTAAGCAATTAAGAGCCCATGGATAACCATGGATACAAAAGGTGCTCGTACCTTCCTTTTGTATAACTTACCCCCCGAACTCAAAATCTTTTAAAAGGTCTTTCCTGTTCTTTTATTCCTTTCTTTATTGGATAAAATAAAAGTCGGTGGCGACTCTTGCTTACCGCAACATTTTAAAAGTCAGTTCAAACCACCGTGTTACAGAACTGGCGACTCTGCTGGGGACCAAACTAAAGAGGGGTTACCTTAGAGCTAGATCACTTTACCACTTGCTTATGATTGTTTGACTTATGTGCTTTATTTTCAATAGGTTTTGTTTTGGGGTTACTTGTGTGAAAGGTCCTACACCCGGACCTAGTGATTCCTTAGGTAAGTGACAATAGATCATGGAGACTGTACGACATGTACCGATATGGCTGATATGATGGTCACAGTCTTTAGAACCCTAGTTAACTCATCCTTGGCCATTAGAAGGTAGTGAGATAGCCGGTTTGGCATGTTCCAAAGTTGGTTGATACTCGAGACTACACTCATTGAGATCAGACTTTCGGGATGTTTTGGTCGGCCACTCGAGTGTCGCACTAAAATAAAGCCTTTGAGAAAGATCTGTGATATGAGTCCTTTAGAACCCAGTTGCTATTCTAGGACAGGTTGAGCCAACTAAACCTCAGTGGGGAAGGGTACTTACCTTTGGACTTCATACAAGCCTTTAAACCTAAGGCTCTTGTATAACTTGTTTGTGGGTGCTACTTGTTTATTATTAACATGTACATGACATCATAACATCATAACATATCATTTTCACTAACATTTCAAGGACCAAGGAATTTATCTTTATTCGTGATTGCAGGTCATGGCTTCCGTTCCTAGAAATTTCATCCGAATCAACTTTGTAAGGGTTCCTTCCCAGCTTAAAGAATTGGTCTCAAAAGTTCCCGAGGGTTCTCGATTCACCAAAAGGCATGGTTTTCTACTCGACTTAGTTACCTCAGGTTTTGAAGAAGACATGATGAGAGTCCTATTCCAATTCTTCGATCCTAAGCACCACTGTTTCACCTTCCTGGATTACCAATTGGTGCCCACGATGGAGGAGTTCTCTAAGTTACTTGGAATACCTATCCTCGATCAGATGCCATTTACCGGTCTAGAAAATGTTCCAAAGCCTGAAGGCATTGCAGCTGCTTTACATCTGAAGAGGTCAGACATTGTATCTAATTGGGAAACAAAGAGTGGAGTCAAGGGGTTTCTTGCTAAGTTCCTGATTGAGAAGGCTCAATTGTTCCTAAGAGCTATGAGTTACCACGCTTTTGAAGAGGTATTGGCTTTGTTGATCTATGGGTTGGTGTTGTTCCATAATCCAGACCAATTCATAGACGTGCACGCTATCAAAATATTTCTGACTCATAATCCGGTACCTACCTTGCTCGGAGATATTCTGTATTCGCTTCACACTCGTACTATCAAGGAGCGAGGGACTCTCATGTGCTGCATACCCTTACTATCCAGGTGGTTTATTTCACACCTTTCCCGGTCAGTATTGAAGAATGAACAAAGGTTGCAGTGGTCTCAAAGGATAATGTCACTCTCCCATTCAGATATCTATTGGTGTGCCCAATCTCTTGAAGACTTCACTCTTATTGATCATTGTGGGGAATTCCCTAATGTGCCACTCCTTGGCATTAGGGGAGGCATCACCTATAATCCTTCACTAGCCTTGCGCCAGTTTGGTTATGCTCGAAGGAATGGTCCTCATGACATGCTTATTCAGGGTATTGTGTTCGATTATGAAGATGATCCTCAAGGTTACCGTCAAAGGTTTATACGCGCATGGAATAATGTGTATAAGATTGAAAGCAGAACCTTGGGACAGAAGAACTCTATTCCTTTGAAGCCTTACCTCAGATGGGTACGCACTCGTGCTCGAGATCTCATTATGCCATATCCAGCTGTCAGACCAGTGATTGTTGACCCTGAGTTTGAGGGAGACGTTCCTCAAGTCATTCTCCATCCAGACATGCCTACCGACCTTGAAGAGCTGCAGAAATCCTGGGTTCAGATGAAAGAAGAAAGAGACACCTTTGAGACTCAGTTCTATGCTAGTGAGAAGAAGGTGTTGGAGTTGACGAAATTACTTCATGAGGAGCAGAGCATCAATGCTTACATCGGCACAAAGAGGAAGCGTCCGTGGGAGACTTGAGGCCTTAGGCGTTTTTAAATTTGCTTTTTGAAATTTCCTTTCATTGTAGCCCAAGAGGCATATAAAAAAAAAGGTTTGAATTTCGAGTTTACTAATAAAAGTTTCCCTTTTGTTTCTGTTTGCAAAGATAAACTCCAAAGTCATTGAAATCATTGCATATGCATCTACATCTCATAATCATTGCATAGCAGGTTTCTAAGACAGGTCTCTCATCTTCTCGTTGTTTATTTCAGAAGAAATGGCTCTCGAGCAAACCGTCAAAGATCTCCAGGCCCAGAACGCCCAGTTCCAAGAGCTGATCCTGAACTTGTCCAAGGGGCAAGAAGAACTGAAAGCACTTCTGACCAAGAAGAAGAAAGCGAGAAAATCAACTGGCATCATCAACCTGGGGAGGAGATTCAGAGGTCCGGCTAAACAGGTCAAGGAAATTGGGATTCCAGTAGATCAAGACGATGAACAGGATGAAGATGGTAAAAGTGTTAAAACTAAGGAAGAAAGCAACTATGGTTTTGACAAATATTCTGATGAAGAGGAAGAAGATTATTTGGCTGAACAATACCCTCCCGCTGATGAGAAGTATAAGCTATTAGAAGAACGTCTGAAAGCTATGGAAATCAATAAAGTGCCTGGCTTGAATTTTGAGGATCTGGGTCTAGTCTCAGAGGTTGTCATTCCCCATAAGTTCATAATTCCCACTTTTGCTAAGTATGATGGTGTTTCTTGTCCGAAGCTGCATTTGAGATCATATGTCTGAAAGATTCAACCACACACTGCTGACAAGAAATTGTGGGTACATTTCTTTCAAGAGAGTTTGTCTGGAGCACAGTTGGAATGGTACTATCAACTCGAAAGTACCAACATTCGTACATGGGAAGATTTGACTGCAGCTTTCTACAAACAATACCAGTACAATTCTGATCTGGCACCAACCCGAATGCAGTTGCAGAGTATGTCAATGGGTTCTGAGGAAAGCTTTAAAGAGTATGCACAGAAGTGGAGAGATCTCGCAAGCAGAGTTTAACCCCCTTTGGCTGACAGAGAGTTGATTGACATGTTCATGAGCACATTAACCGGTCCTTTCTATAGTCATCTACTTGGAAGCTCGTCATCCGGTTTCACCGAGCTAATATTGACAGGAGAACGTGTGGAAAATGGAATTCGAAGTGGTAAAATACAAGTGGCCACATCTGCAAACACTACAAAGAAGCCACATAATGGGAAGAAGGAATCTAATGCTGTACACGGCCAGAAAAGTCGCAACCAATCTGTTGGGGCAGTTCTGATCTCTGCACCGGCGCCACAATAACAAAAAGTTAGTCAGCGTAAGCTGGAGACAGTTTACAAAGATCAACATGTCATCGGCTCAGGCGCTGCAGCTTATGTTGAAGGCAGAGTTGGTTACTTTGAGGGATCCTCCTAGGAATCCTAATACCTCCGCTCCTAGCTATAATCCCGATGCAAGGTGTGCATACCATTCTAATAGTCCTGGACATGATACGAATAGCTGTTGGGCGCTGAAGAATAAGATTCAAGACATGATTGATGCTAAGGAGATTGAGTTTGATCCCCCTGAGACTCCTAATGTGATTACCGCTCCTATGCCAAATCATGACGACACCGTTAGTGCTATTGATGATGGTTCTTATGCTGCTACTGTGGTTGACTTGACTACTCCTCTATCAATTGTTAAGAAGAAGTTACTGCAAGCCGGTTTATTTCCGGGCTGCGTTGAAAACTGTCATTATTGTGCATCTCAATCCAATGGTTGTGTGAAGCTGAAAGAAGGCATTCAGCAATTGATGGACGACCGTACTATACTGTTTGAGAAGATTCCTTCTATGGAGAGCTTATGTGAAAATTTGTCCCGAGGTATAAAGTTTGAGGACGTATTTGTGGTTACTAATTCCAAAACTCCTGTGAGGATCACCTCTAAGGTTCCTGTGAAGATTACTGCCGAGCCTAGAGTGGCTCCCCTGATTATTACTACGCCCGGCCCGTTTCCATATTCCTCTAGCAAGGCTATCCCTTGGAAGTATGATGCGGATGTTTACATTCATGGTGTCAAGCAAGAGCCTTTGACTGATGAAACTACTGAAGTTACTAATCCCGATGTCGACAATATCGTTGGGATTAGTAAAGTTACCCGAAGTGGAAGAGTTTTCTCCCCAGAAATCTCTCCGAAGACTGTTACTACTCCAGTTCGTATCTCCGCCTCCAAATCAATTACTGAGACTCGAGGCAAAGCACCGGTGGTTGAGCCTGCCCAAATGAAGACCCCGGGAGAAACTACTATCGAAGATCCCTCCAAAGAAATGGAGGAAGTGCTAAAAATTATCCGCAAGAGTGATTACAATGTTGTTGAACAGTTGGGGCACACCCCTTCCAAGATCTCCATGCTATCTCTGTTGTTGTGCTCCGAGGCCCATGCTAAGGCTTTGGTGAAGTTTTTGAAATCTGCGCATGTGCCGCAGGAAACCTCTGTTGACCAGTTTGAAAATTGTGTCGCTAGCCTGATAACTGATAATGGTCTAGGATTTTCTGACGCTGATCTAACTCCTACCGGAAGGAACCACAATAAGGCCCTGCATGTCTCCATTGAGTGTAGGGGCACTACTCTATCTCATGTACTGGTGGACACGGGTTCCTCATTGAATGTATTGCCGAAGATTGCTCTAGACAAGCTTGACTGCGAAGGGGTTGTGCTGAGACCCAGTGATGTTGTGGTGAGAGCTTTTGATGGTTCAAAGAGATTAGTGCATGGAGAGGTTGATCTTCCAATCAGAGTGGGTTCTCAAGTCTTTGTTTCTACTTTCTATGTAATGGACATTCGTCCTGCCTATTCCTGTCTTCTTGGGCGCCCTTGGATACATGGGGCCGGCGCTGTGACTTCTACCTTACATCAGAAGCTGAAGTATCCCGTGAAAGGCAAGATTGTCACCGTCTATGGCGAAGAAGAGTATATGGTTAGTCATTTGAATACTTTCAAGTATGTTGAGATGGATGGCGAATTCCTCGAGACTCCTTGTCAAGCCTTTGAATTGGCTCCTCAGACTGCTCCTATTGCTAAACCAGTTCCCACGGTTCCCAAGGTTACTAAAGTTCCTCCTACAATGGTTTCCCTAAAGGATGCTAGAGCTGTGGTTGAAGAAGGTGGTTGTACCATTTGGGGCCAGCTTCCTGACATCCCTTACAAGTCTGACAAATTTGGTTTGGGCTTCACTTCAAAGGCTCAGAGGGCTGTACGTCGTGCTCGTGCTATTCGCATTACCAGCAAAGGAGTTCATAAAGATCAGGTCAATGCTGTGGAGGATGCTGATAGTGACTGTGATCTAGATAGTTGGATCTTTCCTACCATTGGCATGGGCTCAACAATTGGAAGACTGAAGACATTATTCCTATCTCCTTTAGTCAGGAGTAAATGATATTTTCTATTTTTCTTATTTTTGAAGTTTGGTTTTGTTAATTTGAACAATAAAACTTTTAAGCCTTGTGCCTTGCCCGGGGCACAATGGCCAATTTGTTAGGGTTGTCATTTCATCGCATATTTTCATTCAATAAATCAATGGACGTTTTGCATTCAAATTTTGCGCTCTTTGTCTTTTCTTTTAATTTATATTCATCAAAATAGCTATGTGTTCTTACACACACCCACGCGATAAATTGCAGATCCACATCCACTCTGGATCCCATTGATAACGATTATGCTATTGTCAATTATGACTTCGAAAATCCGATCTACCAAGCCGAGGACGAAGGTGAGGAAGATTGTGAAGTGCCTATAGAGCTTGCTAGACTATTAGAGCAAGAGGAAAAGATCATACAACCGCACGAAGAGCCAGTCGAGGTCGTGAATCTAGGTACTGAGAAGGATAAGAAAGAAATCAAGATAGGTGCCAGATTAGAAGACCGTGTCAAGAAAAGACTGATTCAGATGCTACGTGATTATGCTGAGATTTTTGCTTGGTCTTACAAAGACATGCCAGGACTTGATACTGATATCGTGGTTCACCATTTACCGATGAAGGAAGGTTGTCCTCCGATAAAGCAAAAAGTTCGTCGTATGCGCCCTGAGATGTCTGAAAAGATCAAAACCGAGGTTATGAAACAATTCAATGCGGGTTTTCTAGCTGTCACATCATATCCTCAGTGGGTTGCGAATGTGGTACCAGTGCCTAAGAAGGATGGTAAAGTTCGTATGTGTGTGGACTACAGGGATCTGAACAGGGCAAGCCCCAAAGATGACTTTCCTCTCCCACATATTGACGTTCTGGTAGACAACACTGCTCAGCACAAGATATTCTCATTCATGGATGGTTTCTCAGGTTATAATCAAATCAAGATGGCACCTGAAGACATGGAGAAGACTACATTCGTTACGCAGTGGGGCACCTTTTGTTACAAGGTAATGCCATTTGGTTTGAAGAACGCAGGGGCAACATACCAGCGTGATATGGTTGCTTTATTCCATGATATGATCCATCACGAGATAGAGGTATACGTTGATGATATGATAGCTAAATCTCAGAATGAAGAAGAGCATCTTGACCACCTACACAAGCTATTTGAGAGGTTGAAGAAGTACAAGTTGAGATTGAATCCAAACAAATGCACCTTTGGGGTTAGATCCGGTAAACTTTTGGGTTTCGTCGTCAGTGGTAAAGGTATTGAAGTCGACCCTGCAAAGGTAAAAGCTATACAAGATATGCCCGCTCCCCGTACTGAGAAAGAAGTCAGAGGTTTCTTGGGACGTTTGAACTATATTTCCAGATTTATCTCCCATTTGACCGCTACTTGTGAGCTAATCTTTAAATTACTAAGAAAAGATCAAGTAGTGAAGTGGAATGACGAATGTCAGATAGCTTTTGATAAGATCAAGGAGTATCTCCAAGAGCCTCTGGTTCTGATGCCACCAGTTGAAGGAAGACCTTTAATCATGTACTTAACAGTGCTAGAGAATTCAATGGGGTGTGTGTTGGGGCAACATGATGAGTCTGGTCGAAAAGAGCATGCAATATACTACCTTAGCAAAAAGTTTACCGACTGTGAAACAAGATATTCACTGCTTGAGAAAACTTGCTGCGCTTTGGCATGGGCTGCTCACCGACTAAGACAGTATATGTTGACCCATACCACTTTATTGATCTCTAAGATGGATCCTATCAAATACATATTTGAGAAACCTGCTCTCTCCGGACGAATAGCAAGATGGCAGATGGTCTTGACAGAATACGACATCCAGTACACTACGCAGAAAGCAATCAAAGGAAGTGTACTAGCTGATCATTTGGCTTATCAAGCAGTGGATGACTATCAGTCTATGAATTTTGAGTTCCCAGATGAGAATATTATGCTTGTTACTGATTATGAAGAACCTGGACCATATGAAGGACCTGAACTAGGATCCCGATGGACTATGGTTTTTTATGGAGCTTCTAACGCACTCGGAAATGGTATTGGTGCTGTAATTATCTCTCCTAAAGGTTGCTATACGCCGTTTACCGCTAGACTTTGCTTTCACTGTACCAACAATATGGCTGAATATGAAGCATGCATCATGGGTATCAAAGCTGCCATTGATATGAGGATCAAATTCTTGAATGTATATGGGGACTCAGCCCTAGTGATCAGTCAAATTAAAGGAGAATGGGATACGAAGCATCCAAATCTCATTCCTTACCGAGAACATGTGTTGACTTTGATTCCATACTTCGAAGAAATTACTTTTGAGTATATTCCACGAGAAGAGAATCAGTTGGCGGACGCGTTAGCCACCATGTCATCTATGTTCAAAGTCAGATGGGACAACGAGGCTCCTAAGATTACTATTGACAGACTAGGTGAGCCGGCATACTGTTATGAAGTTGATACTGATGGGGTAGAAGAGAAGCCTTGGTTCCACGAAGTGAAAAGATATCTTGAAACTCAGGAATATCCTGAAGGAGCATCTACCAATGACAGGAAGTTTCTAAGGAGGTTCTCTGCTAAGTTCTTTCTGAGTAACAGAATTTTATACAAACGCAACCACGATTTAACCTTGCTTCGCTGTGTAGACAAGAAGGAAGCAGAAAAGATTATGGAAGAGATGCATGACGGAATTTTTGGCACTCACTCCAGTGGGCATACAATGGCTAAGAAGATTTTGAGAGCAGGTTACTACTGGTCTACCATGGAAACTGATTGCCATCATCACTCCAAAACTAGTCATAAGTGCCAGATCTATGCTGACAAAGTACATGTACCACCGGTTCCGTTGAATGTTCTAACTGCTCCTTGGCCTTTTGCAATGTGGGGAATTGATATGATTGGAGAGATTAAACCTACCGCTTCCAATGGACATCGTTTCATCCTTGTTGCTATCGATTACTTTACGAAGTGGGTGGAAGCAGCCTCGTTCGCATCTGTTACCAAGAATGTTGTAGCTCGGTTCATCAAACATAACCTTATTTGTCGGTATGGCATCCCTGAAAGGATTATCACAGACAATGGTACTAATCTGAACAATACTATAATCACTGAACTCTGCACGCAGTTCAAGATTAAGCATCACAATTCTTCTCCATATCGACCAAAGATGAATGGCGCAGTGGAAGCTGCCAACAAGAATATTAAGAAGATCTTGCAAAAGATGACGGTGACATACAAAGATTGGCATGAGATGTTACCATTTGCTCTTCATGGTTATCGCACCTCAGTACGTACCTCAACAGGGGCAACCCCTTTCTCTTTAGTCTATGGTATGGAGGCAGTTTTACCTGTTGAAGTTCAGATCCCTTCCCTAAGGATTATGAAAGATGCAGGCTTAGACGAAGATGAATGGGTTCAGACTCGACTTGATCAGATAAATTTGATTGATGAGAAGAGGCTTGCGGCTGTCTGTCATGGCCAGATGTATCAGAAGCGTATGATCAAGGCCTTTAACAAGAAAGTCAAGCACCAATCGTACCAGGCCGGTGATTTGGTAATAAAGCGTATCATATTACCACAGGGTGATCCCAGGGGCAAATGGACCCCCACGTATGAAGGTCCATTCGTAATCAAGAAAATATTTTCTGGCGGTGCTATGATGCTTACTACTATGGACGGTGAAGATTTCCCACACCCCGTGAACGTGGACATAGTCAAAAGATACTACGCATAAAAAGAGACCTGCTAGGTTGACTGGCCTAGGCAAAAATTAGGGATCTATATACAAAAGAACTGTACACCCGACAAGTCGAAAACCTGAAAAGGCGGCTTGGGCAAAAAAGGGTATCCCGATGGAATGAAAACCTGAAAAGGCGGTCCAGGTAAAAGTTAGGGATTAGAGCGTACGACTATGTCCCGTTGGACCACTTATCTGCTTCTAGCCTAGTTTTATCAAGTTCGAACAGTGCAGATCAATCCAGTCACCTTCCTTTCGACAGCAAGGGATGAGATGCTTGAAGATATAGTGGCAATAGCAGAGTTGAAACTCAACGAGATCATTTCCACATAGTTGTTTTTCTTTGTTTATCACTTTGTACCTTTTTCAATTTTTCGACAATTTCCTCTTACTAGGATTTCTGTCTCCTTGTACAAAACTGCCTGTTTATAGGCCAATTTCAAAATCAATACAAGTCTATTTTCAAATACAAAAATTGCTTTTATTTTCCCTATTTGGTTTGCGTAAACGTCCAATTGTTGCTTTGAATGAACATATGCACTTGAATATGATTGATGTTTACCAAAAAATATATATACATGAAAACAGGAATAACATTTACTAAGGATTCTAGGAGTTGGGATAGTGTTCAAGATATCCACGAACCCCCACAGAGCCAGTTCATGGAAATGTCCCCACCGAGCAATCTCCGTGGAATTATCTCGATTGAGCCATCTTCACAAGCTCATCCCCAACAGAGATATATTCCCCTACATAATTAATATGCCCTCAGACAGAAATTGGGGCATCTTCCAGCGATTCACTTCCATATCTTTGATAGACAGCTTGGCATGATCATAAATACCCTAGCAGATAAAGAAGTTGATCATTTCCCCAGCATACAGCAGAAATTTCCTCAACACAACCTATGAAATTCTAATCCCCATCGGAGGTTATTCCCTCTATGTAGTATACAGAATTCAATTCCCCAGTAGAATTTATTCAAGAATGCTATCCCCAGAAGAGTTGACACTCGTGTTTGAAACCTGGTCAGATAGTGCATCGGAGAGTTATCCATCTCTTTTATTCCCAGTCAGAATGCATACAATCAATTTACACAGTAAAAGAACCGCGGACTACCAACTCTCTTGACAGAATACTTCTATCCACAAACGGAAGTCAAAGATCCCCAGCGGAACATCCCAAAAGGAAAGTATGAATCCCCAGTAGAGTCATTCCAAACAGGATCTGAAGATTTATTTTCTCCATTCCCAACAACCGTCAGGGATTTATTTTCCCCAATCAGACTTTACTATTCAAAGCCACCGCTACCTTCAGCGACATTTCATACCCATACATCATAACATACGCATACAAAACGCATATAACATTCTCATTTAGTTTAAGAGCATCATTACGCAATGCATTACATGTATCATGACATTGCATAAAACTAACTTGGCTTTTTTCAGGTTAGTTCTCAAACGGACAAGTATTGTCAACGGTTTATCATCTTTCAGATACAATCAGTCAAAGATTCATTCTGATACTCCTTTGGATACAGTCAGGAGTAGACTTATTCCAGTACATCTTCTAGACACAGTGCAGATACAATCAAGACACAGATTCATTCTGATACTTATTCCAGTATATCTTCTAGACACAGTTCAGATACAATCAAGACACAGATTCATTCTGATACTTATCCCATTACATCTTTTGGATACAGTCGGTCGAAGACTCATTCTAATACTAATTTTTCAAATACAGTCAGGCGTAGACTCATTCTAATACGACTCCCAGATACAGTCAGGCAAAGACTCATTCTGATCTCCTTATAGATACAGTCAAGATGTAGACTCATTCTAGAACATTATACAGATACATTTAAGGCATAAGAATTATTCTGGCATTTCCCAGCACGTCTGCTAGATACAGTTTGACACAGACTCATTCTAGTATATTCCTCAGATACAGTCAAACCTGAACTCATTCTGATACTCCTATCAACAGTTACTTTGGATGGCATCTATAAGCCCATCTCCATCCTGTCATACACCTCGAATGGCATCTTTTAAGCCCATTCAAGCAATACGATCAACGAACAGGACGCACCGGCGAGTGCAAATTTTTGGGTTCTTATTGTTCAATCCTCTTCCACCTTCAGATCCCGATCGGCACGAATACCAATCTTACTCCTCAGGTTTAAGAAGATTGAAAAGGGGCAGCTGTTGTACCCCAAAATCTGCCCTCACATATTCGAGACAATATGCCTCAAGAGGTCTCCTAGTGATTCATAAGATCTTCAATTGCTCAAAGGAACTCAAGGTTTGATCAGACAAAACCTCCTCCTAAGCAGTGGATTTCAAATTAGGGTTTTGTGTTTCTCAAGGCAAATTGGACTTCTCAAACCTCAAGTGGACTTCATTATGTCCCATACACTTCAAAGAATCCTCATAACAAGTTTCAAGACTTTCCTTACAAGTTTGGTCAGTCAGATGTTCAGACAGTCAAAAATCAGTTAACTTGGTCAAAAAGTCAACTGTGGTCAACACAAAGTCAAACCTCAAGATTTTTGGTCAACATCAAGATTATGGGGTGAAATTCATCTTTTGATCAAGGGTTGATCATGATTCATCAAGGAAACCTCAGAATCATCAAGAATCGGGAGTTACTAAATTAGGGTTTTTGTAGGAAAAGTCAATTGTACTTTGACCAGGCATAACTTCCACATACTTCATCAAAAATTCCTCAACCAAAGCCCATCTTGAAGGAAATTTAATTCCCTACAACTTTGTGTCTCACAAGCCAAGTCCAAAAATGCTTCATTCGGGAGATATGAGCCAAGACATTATAGGTCATTTTGAAAGTCAACAAAAGTCAACATTTTTCAAAAGCTCATAACTTGAACATGGGAGATCAAATTGACATGGGACCAAAAGGAGTGATTAGAGGACATCTTGAGGTTTCTAAAAAGTCCAAGAACACATCCAAATGATAAAAATTGAGGAAATTATGCATTGTCAAAGTTGGACAATTTTGAGGAGGTGCACAAAGCAAATAATGGCCAAACTCCACTTTTTGCCAAAAGGGCCCATTTTGTGACAACCCAAACTTCATTTTAAGATGGTCCACGACCATTTGATCACATTTTCTGATTTTTTATTATTTATTCCATATTTTATTGGATTTAAATCCTTTAAATTCAATTTAAATCAAAATAAATATATCAAATCAAGAGATTTGATTTGTGGTTGATTAGGGAATCAAATATTGAGGTTTATGAGCATATTATCTGATTTAAATTCGTGCAAGATTGTTAAGGGAAGATTGGATTGCCAAATGGGAGAAAATGGTAAGTTTTGAACACCATTCATTATCATTCAAGTTTTGATCCAAGCCCATGGAATTTTTCAACCTAATTCCTTTCCTATAAATACATGGCCATATCCAAACCTGAAGGACACGAAAAAAATCACATCAAGCAATCCAAAAATATTTTCAAAAAAGGGCAAAACTAGAAAAATCATAAAAACATTTCATAGCAAGTTTTCACGTCCAAATCGTCTCAAAACAATCCCAGGAGTCAATCCCCATCATTCTTGAAGGTTAGAAGCAAGTGAAACGCGCACATCAAGCCATGACCATTTCTTGAATTTTCCACTTTTTAAATCTCGTCTTTCATGCATTATAAATGTTGTTCATGTTTATATTATTACTGATTATGATGTTTATATTGGTTTTGATCAACTACTAACAAGCTTTGGTGCAGGAATCAAGACTTGCCATTGTTAGGGCACAAAGAGGGTGTTCTTCGAATCCCACTATACATGCGTTTTTAGACAAAACTAAGGCCACCATTGGATTCAGGGGCTTGTTTCCAATCGAGCCATGGCCTTTTGATTAATTTATTTGGTGTTTTCATGGTGTTTCAAAAAATGCAGGATATTCGCAGCAAAATTCGCAGCAGAATTCGCAGCAAAATTCGCAGCAGAATTCGCAGCAAAATTCGCAGCAGAATTCGCAGGAAAAAGGTTGAAGACGATGAACAGTACCAGGCAAATTTTTTTTTTTTTTTTTTTTAACAATAATTAATTTAGACTTTAGTTTTTTTTAATTAAAATCAATTAGACATTTAAGTTTTTTTAATTAATTAGCTTAATTTGTATATAATTAACAAAAAATTAGAATTTAGTTTTTTTTAATTAGTTAATCAACTTTTTGATTCTTTTTTTTATTTTTATTAATTAACTTAATTAATTTGTAAATAATTAAAGTTTTGACTTTTAATTATTTTTATTATTCAAAATCATTGCAAAAAAGGGTACAAAAGGACATTAATTTAGAATTAGTTTTAATTAAAATTAATTAGACTTTAGGATTAATTTGTACTTAATTATTTAGTTTTTTATTACCATTAACCTTAAAAATCTTTTATTTACTAACCCTAAAATCCTTTTCTTTTAAAAAAAAAACATCAACATTATTTCTTTTTCTGTTTATTTATGTAATAATTTAGAACTTTAATTCCTCGCATTTTCCTATATATTGTAACTGTTCACAGGATGTAATAGCGTAGGTTTACATTTCCTCGCATTTTTTTTAAATATTGTAACTGCTCATGGGATGTAATAGCTTAGGTTTAAATTCCCGCACTTTAATTTTTGTACATATTCAACTGCTAGTAACTAAGGTTTGCATGGTAAGACTTAAAACCTGACATAGAATAATCCTAATTCAAGATAAATAACTGAATCAACACACTCTTCACACTTACACCTCTAGGGTAACCTCTCTTCGCTGCCTTTCGATTAAATTGGTCAAGTCCCTCGAACGTGGGGGTATCTTAGTAAGGTTGCCTACGAATAAAAATCATCAAGTCCCTTCGAATAAAAGATCATAGTCCCTTCGAGTTGCCTACGAATAAACGATCTTGTCCCTCGATGACCCTGCGGAAAAATGATGATTGTCCCTTCAAATTACTAAGATACCCCTACAAGTTTCCTTCTATGACCATACGATGACCCTACACTCGTCCCTTTAACATCCAAGGTAAATACTACTTACTCACTAATAGTAAGGACAGTCTTACCCCTAAAGAAAAGAAATAACAAGAAAGACCTTACAAACTTAGGGTAGTAACTCTTAAATGCTTGCTCACCCTTTTAAAAAAAAACACTCTTTACACCTCACATCTTTGCAAACATTTTTCAAAGCTAAACACTTTGTATAAATCCATACGAGGATCATTACAAAGTTAAAGTCTTTACGAAAATATTTTCTAATCACACACTATACTATTTTTCAAACAAAGTAAAGTGAGCTAAGCAATTAAGAGCCCATGGATAACCATGGATACAAAAGGTGCTCGTACCTTCCTTTTGTATAACTTACCCCCCGAACTCAAAATCTTTTAAAAGGACTTTCCTGTTCTTTTATTCCTTTCTTTATATTGATAAAATAAAAGTCGGTGGCGACTCTTGCTTACCGCAACATTTTAAAAGTCAGTTCAAACCACCGTGTTACAGTAGGCATAAGATTGAAAGAAAAATCTTAACGACCCTTTGACCCCATGTTTTTTCTATGTTTTTGTGTACTGCATTCATGCATTCATTTAAAAAACATTAAAACATTCAAAAAAAAATTCTCTTCTAGTTTCTCTATTTTTCAAATTAAACTAAGACTGTGATTGCAAATATCAGAGAAAAGGATTACGCTAATGGATTTCGGTAGAAGGAGAACTCATAAGTACACCTTCAGGATTCCAAAACTAGAGGATTTCAGAGGTTTGGCGAGGATGATCACAAACCAAGAGGCTTTTAGAGCCAAGTACGGAGGTTTGCTATCTCTGCTAAGAGTCCATGTGATTGAGGGAATCATGGATGCGCTCATTCAGTTCTACGATCCGGTCTATCACTGTTTCACATTCCCGGATTACCAGCTAGCACCAACGCTGGAGGAATACTCTCATCTGATTGATCTACACATTACAGATCAAACTCGATTTTCTGGACTGGAAGAAATTCCAAAGAATCAGACCATTGCAAGAGCAATTCATTTGGACGAGTCAGAGGACAGGACTCACATGACCACTAAGGGTGGCATACAAGGTTTGCCAACCCAGTTCTTGACAAAGAAAGCTCTGTACTTTGCTAGTATAGGGAACATGACTGCTTTTGAAAGCATCTTTGTTTTACTCACTTACGGGTTATTTATGTTGCCCAACATTAATAACTTCGTCGATATCAACTCCATTAAGGTTTTTCTCATTGGAAACCCTGTGCCGACTTTGCTCGTAGATGCGTATCATTCTGTACACTTGGGAAATTTGTACAGCGGAGGGGAGATCACGTGCTGTGTACCTCTGCTATACAAATGTTTTATCTCCTATTTGCCCAAGTCTACTGCTTTTTGGGATCACAAGAGTGCCTTACATTGGTCGCAGAAAATCATGTCCCTCACCAACTCTGACATTGACTGGTGTAATAGGATTTATGATGGAATCAGGATCATTGACCGTTGTGGAAACTTCCCCAACGTACCCCTTATAGGAACTAAGGGAGGAATCAATTACCATCCAGTTCTTGTTCGTCATCAATTTGGATACCCGAGGAGACACGTCCCACGGGGTGTTCATCTGGAAGGTCTTTTCTTCAAGGAAGGAGAAAGTGACAGAGCACTAAAGACGGAAATAGTACACGCTTGGAAACATGTTCATAAGAAAGGATGGGAGTCTCTAGGAAAACCGGACTGTGTCTCGGTGGAGCCTTATCTCCACTGGGTACAAACTAGAGCTCTTAAGCTAAAGATGCCTTATCCTCGTCATGGAGTTCTTTCGCCGAGGGAGTCTGTCATGTACTTCATGACCGAGACTGAAAAGCTTCAGGTTACTCTCAACAAAGTTCAACGAGAGAAGAGGTCTTGGAAGAACAAGTACCGCACCCTCAACGTAGAGTGCATAAAAATACAACAACTACTGAAAGATAAGGACGCTCTGATTGAAATTTTGGAGCAACATGTTGTAGAGAATCAAGATGACCAAAGGAATTTGCTCACTCTTTTCACCTGGCAAAGGAATGACAACCCGACAACGGCCCAAGAGCCCCGGTCAAAGAAAAGGAAAGTACCAGAGTCAGCACCCGATTTCTCCTCAGAGAGGACTCGGGACCCATTAGCTTAGGTTTTTGTTTCTGTACCTTGTAATCTACTGTATTTCCATTTCTGTAATCCTTTGAATTCAATAAAAAGGGGTTTCCCCACTGTTTGATATTTGCAATCTAATTGTCGAAGTTTATTTTGATTAAACCAAAAAACAATTAATATAATCATTGCATTCATCAATCTCACATCGCGTATTCTTCTTACCTATGAATCTCACATTTGTGTCTCGGTTCTAGAGTCAAACTGTCTCATTCGTACAATACTCTGGCCAATCGTCAGAAAAAGATGGATGATCTTGAGGAAGAAAACAGAGAGTTGAAAGAAGAGATCGACGCTCTGAGAGAGGATATGAGAAAGCTTCGTAACGACATGCAAGCCATGGCAGAAGCTCAGCTACAAAGGACTGTGATCTCAGAGATCACCTCAACTCCCATAGTGGAGAAGTATGATCCTAGGTATCAAATGCCGAAAGATCGTCCTTGGGGCATGCCTGTTAACTATATCCCGGAAGGATATGTTCCACCGATCACTGAAGATCAGGGAATCATAACAGAAGCCGCTGGGCCTAAAGGTTACAAACTTCGGGAAAGCGAAGATGCCAGGGGCATACTGAAGACTCCTGAAGGTTACAAACTTCGGGAAATGCCAAGATTCACTGCCGTAGTCACGGTCCCACCCCCTGTGGTGCACACTGTCCCGGAAGGACAGACTCCACCGATACCTTCTGGTAAGAAGGAAACTATGTTCGATAGAATGGATGAATTCCAGGAACAGTTCTTGGAAATGCAGAAAGAACTGCAAGTCATCCGCGGTCAGGATCTATTTGGAAAGGACGCCGCAGACCTCTGCTTGGTCCCCAATGTGAAAGTTCCGCATAAATTTCAAGTGCCCGACTTTGAAAAATACAAGGGTAACTCTTGCCCTCAGAGCCATATGGTGATGTACGCTCGGCGAATGTCACCTCAGACGAAGAATCAGGACCTACTGATTCACTACTTTCAGGATAGTTTAACCGGTGTCGCCTTAAAATGGTACATGGGTTTAAACCGTGCTACGATTAGCACATTCAGAGATCTTGGTACTGCCTTCGTCCAACAATACAAATACAATTTGGACATGGCACCGGACAGAGATCAACTCAGATCAATGTCACAAAAGGACAAGGAAACCTTTAAGGAGTACGCTCAGAGATGGCGCGAAATTGCCGCTCAGATTTGTCCACCTCTTGAGGAAAAAGAGATGATAAAGATCTTCTTAAAGACCTTAAGCTCATTTTACTACGACATAATGGTTGCCAGTGCGCCCAGTGACTTCCCCGAGATGGTGGGCATGGGAGTTCGTCTTAAGGAAGCCGTCCGAGAAGGACGTCTAATAAAAGACGCTGGATCATCGAGTAATACAAAACGATACGGTAGTGCTCTCCCTAAGAAAAAAGAGCAAGATATTGGGAATATCTCTCTCGGAAAGCAAAGGCGACGTTATCAACCGGTAGCAGCTGTAACTCCTGCTATCAGCCCTGCGCCTATTCCTACGTATCAACCTCAGGTTGCGCAGAGCCAACCTAATCAGCAAAGGACACAACAGCCTCTTCAGCATGCTCGTCCTCCATACAATAACAACCGTACAACACAACCACCAGGGTTTGATCTTATACCCATGTTGTACACAGAACTATTTCCGTTACTACTGGCTAAGGGGCACATCCAGACTAAGTCTCCTCTTACAGTACCGGAAAATCTGCCTTTTTGGTTTAAGGTGGATCAGATATGCCCTTATCATCAAGGAGGATCAGGGTATAACATAGAGAATTATCTCAATTTCAAATCTGGCATGCAAAAGCTTGTTAGGAGCGGGCTCTTATCTTTCAAAGATACGAATCCTAATGTTCTTACGAACCCGCTGCCTCAACATGAGAAAGCTGCAGTCAACCTGATTGAGAAAGAATTTAACAATGTCTATCAAATTCACGATGTACTCTTGTTGAGGGCCAATCTGGTCAAGATGCATTATAGACAGAGTAGGTACGGCCATGTGCCACCTCATAATTATCATCAGTGTGATATCTGCTCTAAAAGTAATCAAGGATGTTCTGTGGTGCAAGCAGCCCTACAGGAACAGATGGATCTCGGATGGATCCAGGAGCGCCGAGTTCGTGGAGTTAACATGGTCTATACGAATTCTAATGTCATTCAAAACCACGACATCCGTACGATGAATGTCAACCTGGTGGCAATGCACTCAAGGCAAAGCCAGTATCATAATCTACCGCGGCACGATTACAGTTCTTGTCTGACTTGCTCGGTAAACAAATAGGGATGCTCTTTCATACAGGAGGCCCTCCAGCGTCAGATGGATCTTGGATGGATCTAGGACTACCATGATAGGAATCCCTATCAGATCAATATGGTTCAAATTTTCGACATTCGCTTGATGAATACCAACTTGGTAGAGTTGCATGCTGAGCAGGTCCGACTCGGATTCCTGATATCACATAATTATCACAGCTGTAAAGCGGGTTTGCGAAAACGATCAGGGATGTGCCCTTGTCCAGGAAGCACTTCAGCACTTGTTAAATCATTGGTGGATGCCAATCTACATGGATGAGGATACTCAGCAAATTAGTATCAATAACAGAAACCCCACTCGGCGTCAAAGTCAGGATGTCCGACTCGTGGAAGCTAACTTAGTGAGGTTACATTGTATTCAAAGTGGGCGTGGCCAGGTGCCACCACACAATTATGAACATTGTGGAGTCTGTTCGTAAAGTAACCAAGGGTACTACCTTGTGCGAGCAGCTCTCCAGGGGCAATGGATCGTGGAGAGATCCGCCCATATCCAGGTTCCGGACCCATCAATTGGTCGCCGAACTATCTTGTCGATCAAATTGAGGATGTTGTTGTAATCTCTGATCATCAAAGAACTAGGGATGTTTTTACCATTATTCCTCTGCTTGAAGAATTAAGAATTCCCAACCGGGAACTGATCAAGATTACCTACGATGGTCAGAAAAACCAGAAGGTTCCCATAGTCATCTATTTGCCGGGACCACTACCGTATGAATCAGCTAAGGCAATCCCTTACAAATACGGTGCAACGATAATTGAAAATGGAAAGGAAATTCCATTACCCTCCATCGTGAATATTGCAGACATCAGTCGTGTAACACGGAGTGGTAGAATCTTCAACAGAGGAGTTGAAGAGTCCAACAAAGAAAAGGAACTTCAGACAGAAGCTCCCGATCCATCAGTCGGTCAATCCAGTAATCCCGACCTTTCGAAAAACGACGATGAGATGCCGAAGCTCATACAAAGGAGTGAATACAACATTGTCGATCAACTGTTACAGACTCTTTCAAAGATCTCGGTATTATCACTGTTACTCAGTTCAGAAGCGCACAGAGAGGCCCTACAGAAAGTTTTGGAGCAAGCCTTTGTGGAATAGGATGTAACAATCAGACAGTTCGATAGTATTGTCTCTAACATCACTTCTCGCAATAATTTAGGATTTAGTGATGAGGAATTACCTGAAGAGGATCACCGTCATAACATGGCACTCAATATCACGGTCAACTGCCAGGACGAAGCTTTAGCCAGCGTACTGGTAGACACAAGGTCAGCCCTGAATGTTATGCCGAAGTCCACTTTGATGCAATTATCATTCAAGGGCCCTCCGATGAGAACCAGTGAGGTCGTCACCAAAGCGTTCGACGGATCCAGAAAAACGGTTATCGGCGAAGTTGATATTCCCATAACTATTGGTCCTCACACTTTCCAAGTTACTTTCCAGGTCATGGACATCCGGGCAATGTATAGTTGTTTATTAGGAAGACCTTGGATACATCAAGCTGGAGCGGTCACCTTGACCCTCCACCAAAAGTTAAAGTTCGTCCAGAACGACCAACTCATCACAGTCTGTGGGGAACAGGCCTTGCTCGTCAGCAATTTATCGTCATCCACTTATGTGGAACCAGAAGGGGTAATCGGAACCCAGTTCTAAGCACTTTCGTTACACAAGGACGAACAATCCGGAGGAGGAACTTCAATTTCCTCATACAAAGATGTTATTAAAGCAGTCGAGAGTACCGATACAACAGGATGGGGACAACTTGTCATTCCTACTAGCAATATAACAAAGAAGGGTCTTGGTTTTTCTGCAACCTGTACCCGGACAGCTGCTAACGATGAAAGTCTTCATCCCATTCAGAACTTCTTCCACAGTGGAGGTTTCCTTCACCCAGTGTCTCAAATAGTCCATGCTATCAATGAGGAGGATCCCTCCGACACAGATGAAGAATGGAAGTCCTATCTTAACAAGGACGGTTATATGTCTCAGGAAGAGGTGCCTACGCCATTTTGTTATCCCGCACAGAGTCCGAGATTTATACCACGGTCAGATGTCGAAATGATATACGAAGATTGAGATCCGGAAGGATGCCGTGCTCCGACAAATTCATTAGAGGAGGACACTCTGATGAAAGACAACTTTGACCACAATTACTATGGCCCGATGGATGGCCTGCCAATGTGGCAGCCTTACCCAGGAGACTTGGGGCCAGAAAGTCAGCCGAGTAATGAAACTCAACTGAGTATCATTTAACATAATACCTATGTCCCCACCATGTCATGGGATCAACACTCGGGTCATTCAGAAACTACTCAACATGACGATGAATTTGCAACGTTTGCAGGACTTGAATTCATCAACTATGCTTTTCCCGAGGTCAACGTCATCGAGAGGGATGACTCCTCTAGTTCGAAAGAAGTGTGGGACACCTTGGGACAACCGAGTGGAAAGTACGACTATATGGTCAAGTACACCGCTCCCGAAAGCTCTCGTATCAGGCTCGAAGATATCCAGCCAATTGGATGGGGAGATACAGCTGAGAGCACAAATGCTATGCAAAATGCAACAGAGGAATCCTCCTACGACAATTCTTCCTGGGAGACAGATTCCAATGATCCTGCTCCACCAGAAATCAGCGTTATTTCTGAAGACAAATCAAGGAAGGTGCCAGACTTTGTGATTCACCGAGGAGTTCACCGCCAATGGGTTGCTATCGATGTTCCGAAGGTCGTTCGCCAATCAAAGTAATTGCCATCTTTAACCTTTCACCTTGCCCAGGTGAAACTGATGTTTTTATAGGGCTCGCTTTCTATAAACTTTCCCTCTTTGCTTAGCCCAAAGCGACATAGTTTTGTTTTATAGGGCTGTAGTTTCAAGAATCGACTTGTTCATTAATAAAATAACGTCGTTCTGTAATTTCCGCATTAATCGTTGTTTTCTCTTTTCGCTTTTCTCAGAAAATGGTAATCCTAAAAAAATAATTCAATAATAAAAACAAGCAGTAATAAAAAAAAATACACTGCACACACTTTTGCATTTTCTCTATCTCTTCTAAACACGAATCATCACGTCATACAGATTGCTTGTTTTAAACCCCGTTGAAACATACGATCTGATGCCTTCTCCCAACTTTGAGTTCCCGGTATTTGGGGCTGAAGAAGAAGTTGACAACGAAATTCCAGAAGAGATCTCCCGATTACTCAGACAGGAGGAAAGGTCCATTGAACCTCACAAAGAGCCGTTGGAAATGGTAAAGTTGGGTTCGGAAAAAGAGAGAAAAGAAATCAGGATTGGGGCACTGCTCAGTCCAATTGCCAAAGAGAGTTTGATAAAGCTTCTCAAAGAATTCCCCGATGTATTCACTTGGTCCTATCAGGATATGCCAGGGTTAGATACCAGCATCGTGGAACATCATTTACCGTTGAGATCAGAATGTCCGCCAGTAAAGCAAAGGTTGAGACGCACTCATCCGGACATGGCCATCAAAATCAAAGAGGAGGTACAGAAACAGATTGACGCTGGTTTCCTCGCCATATCAGAATATCCTCAATGCTTAGCCAACATCGTACCAGTTCCGAAGAAGGACGGAAATGTCAGAATGTAGTTGGATTACAGAGATCTAAACAAGGCAAGTCCAAAGGATGACTTTCCTTTACCACACATTGATATGCTGGTAGACAGTACAACAAAATTCAAAGTTTTCTCCTTCATGGATGGATTCTTGGGCTATAACCAGATCAAAATGGCGCCGAAAGATATGGAGAAAACTTTGTTCATCACCCCATGGGGTACCTTTTGCTACAAGGTAATGCCGTTCGGTTTGAAGAACGCCGGGGCAACCTATCAAAGGGCCATCACTACTCTGTTTCATGACATGATACGCAAAGAAATCGAAGTGTATGTCGATGATATGATTGCAAAATCTAAGACAAAGAAGGAGCATGTGACCCACCTGTCAAAACTATTCGAGTGTTTGCGAAAGTACAAACTCCGCTTGAATCCCAATAAATGCACCTTCGGTGTCCGTTCAGGGAAACTTTTAGGGTTCATCGTCAGCCAGAAAGGAATTGAGGTTGATCCTGACAAGGTCAAGGCCATTCAAGAAATGCCTTCTCCGAAAACTGAAAAACAAGTCAGAGGATTCCTGGGACGTTTGAATTACATTTCCAGATTTATATTCTTCATGACCGCGACATGCGCGCCGATCTTCAAACTGCTAAAGAAGATACAATCATTTCTTACAGATCCTCGGGGCAAATGGACTCCGAACTACGATGGCCCCTATGTGGTCACGAAAGCTTTCTTAGGCGGCGCCTTGAGACTTGCCACCATGGACGGAGAAGAATTTTCCTACCCCACAAATGTTGATGTAGTAAAAAAAAACGTCTCGGTGGACTGAAAACCCGAAAGGGCGATCCAGGAAAAAATTAGAGACATGATCAATAATCATCCTGGTGGATTGGAAACATCAAAGTACAATCCAGGCATAAATTAGGGATAATGGCAAGTAACTATATTTAACAGAGGCAAGTCCCTCAGCAGCAGTTACACCATCCATCGGAGGAAAACTCCAATCAAGGTCATCTTCGACAGAAGCTCAAGATGTCCCGAATTCAAAGTTGGTAGAAGGACAGTGGTCGTTATGTTTCAATATAGCCCTTTTCCCTGTAAATTACCATTTTCTAACTTTGTATATACTCTTTGGAATCACGCGTTTGGCTGATCTCCATCTTATCAATAAAATTGGAGGCCTTGTGCTTTTGTTTGTAATTCTCATTTGTTTTAGCTTTACAGAACGACATTTTGATATGATTAACAATTCTTGAAATAAAACAAAAATGAATTTACTTGTAAAACTTTTTCTGCTTTAAAATAAAGATGGCAATTTCTTTTGACTGTTGAACATCAGAAGAACATCAACCGCTTCTCCAGAAGTAAGCGAACCTCAAAGTGCAGAATCAAAGTACTCCTTCTACGCCATTGCGCCTGAATAAAGGATCAACAGTGTCAGATGCGACTAATCCATCTGACATCTTCGGCAGAGTCCTTATCTCCTAAGCCCGATTAATGGTATTCTCCGCAGGGATTATTTCTCCTAAGCAAGGCAGGATTGCTATCTTGAACCAAGTGATACCTTTCATCTCCAGCAGTAGCCGAGTATCCAGTCGTGTTCACCCGTCAGTCTGTGTGTTGTGTCAAGTCTTTGTCAGCATATACATACATACATCATGCATTATTGATTTACATTTGCATTCATATTGCATCACTATCACTCTAGTCAGTCTTATCCCCTAGTGATAACAGTCCTTTCAATCAAGTTGTCAGTTCTTTCCTCGTCAGGAAGTGAATCATCTGAACAATCTCGCCTCCAGCTATTTCTGAATTGAAGTTAGGTCCTAGACCACTTTGATAACTTGGACCTCTGAAAAACCAGAGGAACCTTCAGTCAGCATCACTCTTCGCCATTGAAGATGATATTCTTGCTTTCTCGGATTAAGGAAAATCCCTAGAGAAAGCCCCTTAATCGGAGCTTCGGCAATACGGCAGTTTTTCTCCGAAAGAACCACTGATGAAAAGGTCATCGGCACCTCAAAATTGGATCCCATCATATGGAATTTCTCCGGGAAGATCCCGAGAAAAGTATGATGTAATATCCCCAAGCGTAAAGGCAGTCTCTCAAGGGACTCGTATTCCCCAAATAGAGTCAACAAATGGCATCTCCAACAGAGAAGTTTGTACACCTCTACAACTCAGACGACTGGGTTCCCCAGCAAGTCTGGCATCAAAACTTTTTCCATCGAATGGCATCTCCCCAGGAAAATTCGGTGGGAAGTTTGAGGAAAACCGCTACACATAGCGTCCCTTGTCAATAAAGTTTATTGACAAAAGAAACTAAGACCAGTTCCTTGGTAGGAAACCAGGATCGAGGGGAAGTTTAAATCAGAAACTAAGACCAGTTCCTTGGTAGGAAACCAGGATCGAGGGGAAATTTAAATCAGAAACTAAGACCAGTTCCTTGGTAGGAAACCAGGATCGAAGGGAGGTTTATTTCAACTAAAACCAATTCCTTGGTAGGAAACCAGGATCGAGGGGAAGTTTACCTTTTCTAAGCATCATCGCTTAGCAAAAGAAGATGAATACGTGAACTACCATTCATAGACGCCATCAAAATTTCGGATATTCCGATATTTAATCCTCTTGCACCCCGAATGCCTGAATACCTTCGCCATTCACACCTTCGTGTCCAAGAAAATTAAATAGGGGCATCTGTCATACCCCAAATTTTGACCACTAAGATTTCCCATCATGGTGCAAATCATCAGCACAATATGGATGTACCTTTGTACCTCATTAGTCTCCCCAAAGATGGGTGAGCGTTCACTACAATCAAACTAGGGTTTCAAACCCTCTCAGAGCTTTTAGACAAATGATCAATCAAGGAATGACATGATCTTCAACTTGTCTAACCTCTTAAACATCCACAAAGGATCAAGAGGACTCCCACATCAAGAATTAAGCACAAGAGTGCAACATTTCAAGTGGATCAAGCCTCAAGTTCATCTAATACAAAGTCAACTGACGCAGAAAGTCAAAGTTTGACTTTTTGGTCAACTATGAGCTTCACAAGCCATTACTCAAGAAAATATGATGGATGATTTAATTTGATCAAATTTAAATCAAGAAATCATGCAAAATTGCAAAATCGATCAAATTGAAAGAAACTTAGAAATTTTTTCTAAGTTAAAATCATGTTCAAGTGCACAACTTTTCAAGGTTGTAACTATTGATCCAAGCATCCATTGATTTTGCGTAAGAGCTACTTTTAAAGAGGGTATTTGATACTTCAATATTGTAGAAGGAATCAACTCAAAATATCATAAGGATTGAAAGATATAAGTGATCAAAGTTGGGAATTCTTAATGTCCAATGTTCTGACATTGCATAGGACATCATTAATATTTTTTCAGCAAGAATGCCCCAACTTCAAGGATGGTTTTCTCCATGATCCAAGCTGAACCAGGTCTGGGGTCAAACATGAAAGTTGAAGTACATCATCTCAGCTTTCTAGAAAGTCCTAAAACATCCTTGTAGCATACTCGAGCAAGGAGATATGATTTTTATAAAAAGCATTGATAAAGCAGAATTTTCATGACAGCTTTTAGGACAGATTTGACTACACAAGTTCAAGACCATTTTTGATGACTTTGCAAGCTGAACCAAGACCAAAGTCAAACATCAAAGTTAAAGTATGTCATTAGGGCTTTCCAAAATGTATAAGAACTCTCATTAATTCAACTTGAGCAAGGAGTTATTAACCTCACAACAGGCCTTGCTCGAGCTGATTTTTTTGGGACAGATTTTGTGCACTTTTCTTGTGCCACCCAATTTTCAAGCTTTGTCACCATGCAAGACAAGCATCAAAGATGCAATTCACTTCAACTCAAAATATCATAGTGGATTAAAAGATACAAGTGATTAAAGTTTGGAATTATTAATGTTCAAAGTTGTCTGATGTTCCAACATTGCATAGGACATCACTAATATTTTTCCAGCAAAAATGTCCCAACTTCAAGGATGTTTTTCTCCATGATCCAAGTTGAACCAGGTCTGGGGTCAAACATGAAAGTTGAAGTACATCATCTCAGCTTTCCAGAAAGTCCTAAAACGTCCATGTAGCATACTCGAACAGGGAGTTATGGATTTTACAAAAAGGCTTGCTGCCGCTGAATTTTTCATGGGGCAGATTTGCACATTTCATGTGCCACACGAATTTTTAAGCCTTGTCATCATTTTGAACACATCTGAGGATCAAATCTAAAGGGGACAATCACTGAGCCAAGCCTCCAAAGTCCTTGGAACAAGAAGTAGCATGCCAAACCTAGAAATGCCTAAAAGAGGGACAAAACTCCAATTTTGGATTAAAGCATTTAATGGATGCTTAGAGGTGGCATGGACTGACACATTTGCAATTGAATTCAGTCAAGATTCCTCCAACAACTAGGGAACCAGCAGCCTGTGCCCTAACCTCTAGTCAATGGCTAGAGGAGACTTGGATTTTCATTGGACAACATTGGCCAAACCTCTGCTGCAGTTGTCATTCACTGTGGATCCCAAAACAAACTTGCTCTACTATAAATAGAGCTCATTTGTGCTCAGTTTGAGTACACCAAAGCCATCAAACAGATGTTTTCCTCAAAATCTCTTCTTTCATCTCAAATTTGCCTTCCATAGCAAGTAATTCTGAATTTTTGAGTTAGAGAGCAACTCCACTCAAACTAATCACACACACCTCACATATATCATATGTAAGCTGTCCAAACTATCAAAAGTGACCTGTAATCACAACATCACAAAGTTACCTCTCAAAACCTCAAAATTGGACTTTTTTGCATTTTTCAAGCCATGTCTTGATTCAGTCACTTTCCAAACTAGATAAAACCTCAAACACAATCCAAATATCATCCTTGAACTGTCCCAAATGGTTCCCCCCATCTGGAACACAATTTGAGAGAGTTGCTATTTTGGTCACTTTTAACCCCTTTTGCAAGAAAGGGACAGTTTGTGTTTTTGCAGGTACCAGCTGATTCCAATCATCCTAAAAGCATCCAAGAGGTCATTTGAGGGTGTCCAAAGCATCAAATCATTTCTGGAACAAAGCACTTGGTAGGTTGCACAAAATCTCCAAAAAAAGAGGTAAAATTCACAACTTGAATTCTTTGAATCATGCTTTCCTTTGTTGCCCACATACATGCATCATATTGAACAATTCTTGAAGCAAAAATGTAGTCCTTAATGTGTATGTTATGATCCTCCTACTGTTTGCACTTTAACATGTTTATATGTGGAGTTTATGTTGTTTTAAACTTAAGGTGCAGATCTGATTTTTTGCCTTGTGTGTGCTGTACATTAAGTTTGACTATGTATGAGTGATACCATTGGATTCCTTCCGAAAAATTGGTCAAGATAGGTTCTTACAGATTTTAATTTCGTTAAAAATTGAGAGAGTTATGAATGTTTGAAGTTTGATAGCAAAGATGTTGAAAAACCAAGGTGCAGTTCTGATGTCAAATGTGATGTTGTGACATCTTCCCTTTTTCTCTTATCTTCAAAACTCATGAGTGATGTCGAATGTGATGTTGTGACATTAGTTTATTCTCAAAAAACTCAACCAATTCTTTTACATAGCAAAAATCATCATTTTCCAATTCTGTTTTACACACTTCTTACTTATACTCCAAAATATTTTATTCCACAAAAAAACTAGTTTTATATTATTTATTTAATATAATTAGTATTTTTGTGAATAAATTCCTTTTTAATGTTTTTAAAACATTTTAAAAGTGAATTCTCATATTGAAAATCAAGACCAAATGAATTTTATTTCATCTTGTGATTAAAACATCATTTTTCAAACCCCAACCAAAAATCACAAGTTGCTTATTTGGTATTTTTATCATTTTGTATTGATTTTCTTTTAAGAATTTACTTTTAAAATGATAAAATTAGGATTTCTTCGATTTTCATCATCATAAAACTTTTTCAAACACTCATGGGCCTCTAATAGAGTGTAAAACCCAATCCTTTTTTTGACCAAATCATTTTTGGGCCTCAGTATATTGTATAAGTCCCGATACCGTCAAAAACAAACGGCGCGATCGTCGCCTTTTCAAAACAAAAAAACCTTGGGCCTACCCTCGAGTAGTAAGACCCATTTCTTTTCTTAAAACTCACTTGGGCCTCTATTAGAGTGTAAGACCCAATCCCCTTTTAACCAAAACATTTTGGGCCTCAGATATTGTATAAGCCCCTTCGCGTTAAAAGAAAATCTCGGCGCGATCGCCATTTCAAACGGAAAAACAAACTTTGGGCCTACCCTCGTGTTATAAGCCTCACTCTTTTTCTTAAAAAATTTTGGGTCTCTTGAGAGAGTGTAAGACCCATCCCTTTGTACAAAAAACCATTCTTTGGGCCTCAGTCACTTATACAAAACAACAGTGCGCTCACTGATAAAACCCTGGGCCTCTCCTTGAGCTGTAAGCCCCAAAATCTTTCTTTTTCAAAGCACTTTCTCCTTTGATTTTGAATATACTGTTGTTTTTCAATCTTTCTTTGTTGAACAACTAACCAAACAGCGTGGAAGCTCTACAACCGAGTAAGTGTTTACATGCTTTCATTTACCGCTTTCATATACATATAACTGTATTGTGGGGCTGTTTCGCTGTAAGTCTTCTTTCATAAACTCATATCAACTGTGTAATAATGGTATAGATATTTAGAGTTTCCCCAGCAACTACGTCTAGCATTAATCCCGTTGATCACTCTTAAATAGTCAAAACTAGATCCCCATAGGATTACCAGACACAATCTTCCCTCCTCTTGGGGTTAAACAATATGGAGACATGAAAGGCAGCATTCTCGGTGAACCCTTTCATAGACTGTCACTCGTAGAAGTTGTCAAAGAAACTCTACTCCCCAGAGATGATCTCTTCTCCGTGAATTGCATCTCTTGAGTTTCTTCCAAATTCTCGGACTTTCCTGGCTTGATCTATTCCTCTTGAATAGCCTGTCTTGAATTTCTCGGGGTTTGGGGACCCACAGGCTTCTTAAAAGCACTTGTCAAGAAACTCTATTCCCCAGAGATGATCTTTTCTCCGTGAATGGCATCTCTTGAGTTTCTTCCAAATTCTCAAACTTTCCTGGCTTGATCTATTCCTCGTGAATGGCTTATCTTGAATTTCTCGGGGTTTGGGGACCCATCGGCTTCTTAAAAGCATCGGCCTCCTCTTGGGCATTGTTCAAGGACCCATAGACTTCCTAAAAACATCCCCACCTCCTCTTGGGCGTTGTACAAGGACCCGTCGGCTTCTTAGAAGTATTCACAGCCTCCTCTTAGGCTTCGTATAAATGATTTCTTCCTCCGGGAATGATAACCTCCTCTTGGGCTTCATACAAGGACCACTCGGCTTCTTAAAAGTTTCCAGCCTCCTCTTGGGCTTCGTACAAATTGTCCCGACAACCTCCTAGAGGTATAGGAACAGAAATCAGTCATCTTAATAGAATTGTCTCTCCAAGAGTCTACTACTGTTTCTCAAAGCATAGTACGAAAGATGAAACTCTAGACTTGGACAGTCTAATTTCCTTGAGTCTCCAAGACATTCTCAAGCACCCTTCAAGAATAGGAAGGAACCCCGTGGACTCGGACAATATCAATACCCTTTGTATTTCCCATTTCCTTAAAGAAAAGGAAATAACCCTGATCCTCGAATCAAATCCTTGAGTACAACATTACTCATATAAGAACTGATTTTCTCTTTAAATCAGCATACTGGACCTGTCACTCAACTGAAACAGTCACAATGGCCTCCTCTTGGGCTTTGTACAATGATTCCCCCCAGCAGAGCTAACAGTAGCCTCCATCTCGGGCTTCGTACGAGATACAAAAAACTCTCTTGTTGAGTCACAATCCTTTTAGCCTCCGTCTTGGGCTTTGTACAAGACACAAATCACTCCCTTGTTGAGTATAAAACCTTTAGCCTCCATCTCGGGCTTCGTACGAGATACCATAAAAAACTCTCTTGTTGAGTCAACTCCCTTTTAGCCTCCATCTCGGGCTTCGTACGAGATACAAAAAAATAACTCTCTTGTTGAGTCAAATAGCCTCCATCTCGGGCTTTATACGAGATACAAAAAGACTCCATCGTCGAGTCAAAACCTTTTAGCCTCTCTCTCGGGCTTTGTACGAGACATATATTAGCCTCCTCTTAGGCTTTGTATAAAAAAACCACTGGTTGATCCAATCAACCTTTTAGCATCAAAGTTGTGCCTCGTTCACAGTACATAAACATCAACAACTCATTTCCCTTCATCTAATCGCTGTAAGCGGCAAGTAAATGCAATGCAATGCACAACAATACTCATGCACGTGGTACCAATTCATCAAATTCGATGGACACTAGGCCATCACCCTCCAAAGATCCTCGTCAATAGGATCGCACAATGGGATTGAACCGAAGCACGTCAAAATTACCTCACATCCGCACAATGGGATTGAAACCACAATAGACCGAAGTCTGGAATGCTATGAATGCATGATACACAACGTCATTATCATCATCATCAATAAAAGTCATTACGTGCATCATCATTCATAAAAATCTCATGTTAATCATATCATCATTTATTCATCAAAACATCATGAATCATCATCTCATAATCATCAATATACGCATGGTAATTCATCAAAATAATCACAACTCAAAACATCAAGACAACACAAGAATCACAAAATAATTGCACGAATAGCAGCCATTCGCTGGAACGTTCGCTTTGCGGACTTGTTCGCTTTGGTGTTCACATAGCGAGCTGCCAGCGAACTCCAAAACCCCATACAAAAACAAAAAAAAACCCCATTCTGTCTCTCCTCGCTACCCTCTATTCGCCTAGCGAAGTTATTCGATGGGAAGTTCGATGTGCGAACTAAAAATCATTTTTAAAATTCCATCCCAGTATCTCAAAACAACTTCATCGCGCATTCGCTGGGCTATTCGCCCAGCGAGTCTGGGGCGAATATTCGCTTTGCGAAGAACTCATTCGCTTAGCGAGGTCGTGATTTTCTGCAATCGCTGATGCGCATCAGTAACACATCAGACTCTAAAAACCTTACGGGTTCAGCCTCATTTACCCCAAAAACATCCCCAAAACATCCCTAAGGCATTATGGCAACAAAGTCACAAAACCTACGACTATTATGCCGATTTATTACACTATCCTAAACCTCAAAATCACATAAACCTTCATAAACCCCAAATACTCTCATAACTCCCATAAATCCCTTTCTCTACAAGGTCCAAAATAACAGCAACATAAAGATTAGCCTCGAAGGCCTACTTTTATCCGATCCATTTCAACCCTTCATATTCATCATCAATACACAAAATACCCCTAAATCATCAATTTACTCATAAACCCACAAACCCACATAAACCTCAAAAATCGACTTTAAACACATCGAATTCCTATATCGAAAACAATGAAAGGCAATACTCCACATACCTTAGATTGTCTATTCCAAGCTTTCTTTCTTTAGCTCTTGGAAACCTTCTCGAATCCGAGGCTTTTCCCTCTTTCCTCAGAGCTCTGGCCTTTTCCCTTCTTTTCACGGTATAACAAAAATGAATCCTATTCCTCTCAAATTCTCCTTTTCTTTAAACCTAACCCTTGGGCTTCTAAAATGGGCTTTCCCAATATTACCCTCACTAACTCCTCCTTAAAAGTCCAATTTACCCTTAATCCTTCTAATATTATTAAAATAGATAATAATACAATATATTCTATATTATATACTATTATTTAAATAAATAACCAAAACTCCACAAAATACCGACGTCAACACAAACCACCAAAATTCACAAAAATTCACGAATATTATATTTAAATAAATTAAATAAATATTCTTGCAAATTTGGGGTGTTACAACACTCCCCCACTTAAATAATTTTCGCCCTCAAAAATTACCTCAAGGAAATAGAGTCGGATACGACTCTCTCATCTGATCTTCACGTTCCCAAGTCCAACTTTCACCAGCTGGTCCACCCCACAACACCTTCACCAAAGCTATGTTTATACCCCACAGTTGCTTCATCTCTCGACCATCAATCTGCACAGGCAATGCTTCCACTGTCAGGTTATCCCTCACTTGTACATCATCCATCTGAATCATATGCGACAGATCTGGAATGTACTTCCTCAACTGAGACACATGGAACACGTCATGCAAATTTGCATGTGACGGCGGTAAAGCAATTCGATAGGCTACCTTTCCTATCCTCTGCAAGATTTGATATGGACCAACAAAACGTGGAGTGAGCTTCATAGACTTCAAAGCTTGACCCACACCAGTCACTGGCGTCACCCTCAAAAACACGTGATCTCCCTCTTGGAATTCAAGTGTTTTTCTTCTTTTATCATGGTAGCTCTTCTGGCGACTCTGCGACGCTCTCATCCTTTCTTGGATCATCTTAATCTTTTCAGTCATCTCTTGCACAATCTCAGGTCCGAGTACAACACTCTCCCATACAAAGCTTCATAGGGCGCCATTCCAATACTAGCATGAAAACTATTATTGTACGTGAACTCAATCAACGGCAAATGGCTATCCCAAGATCCTCAGTGATCCAACACACAACCCTCAGCAAATCCTCTAAGGATTAGATAGTCCTTTCTGTCTGACCGTCTGTCTGCAGATGATAGGCAGAACTCATCCTCAACTTAGTACCCAAAGCATCTTGCAAACTCTTCTAGAACCTAGATGTCAATCTCGGATCTCTATCCAACACAATGCTCGAAGGTATCCCATGTAACTTCACAATCTCCTCAACGTACATCTCGGCTAACTTCTGAATAGAATGATTAATCTTCATCGAAAAGAAATGAGCCGATTTAGTTAATCTATCCACGATCACCCAAATTGAATCATTCCCTTTTGCTGTCCTCGGCAACCCCTACACAAAGTCCAAGGAAATGTTATCTCATTTCCATTTTGGAATATTCAACGGCTGCATCATACCTAAAGGCTTCTGATGCTCAATCTTTGACTTCTGACACGTCAAGCACACATATATGAACTCTGCAGTATCCTTCTTCATACCTAGCCACCAAAATAACTTTTTCAAATCATGATACATCTTCGTAGCACCGGGATGAATACTCAACCTACTTCGGTGTCCTTCTTCTAGAATAATCTTCTTGATTTCTAGAATATCTGGAACACGTACCCTATCCCGAAACCTCATCACACCATTCTCATCAATCCGGAATTCTCCTCCATTATCTTGGTTAATCAAAGTCAACCGATCAACCAACTTTAAATCAGATTGTTGTCCCACTCTGATTTCTTCCAGAATACCACTAGTCAACTTCAACATTCCCAACTTCACACTATAAGAGGTCTCTTCACATGCCAAACTCAAATCTCGGAATTGCTCAATTAATTCCAAGTCTTTCACTATAAGCATCGACATATGTAATGACTTCCTGATCAATGCATCAGCCACTACATTTGCTTTGCCCGGATGATAACTCAAATAAAAATAAAAATCCTTCAACAACTCTAACCACCTCCTCTGCCTCATATTCAATTCTTTCTGATCAAATAAGTACTTCAGACTTTCATGATCACTAAACACTTCAAACTTAGAGCCAAACAGATAATGTCTCCAAATCTTCAACACAAACACCACATCGGCCAATTCTAAGTCATGTGTAGGATAATTCCTCTCATAAACTCACAATAGTCTTGAAGCATAGGCAACAACTTGTCCATTCTGCATCAATACTCCACTAGGACCCATCTTCGACGCATCACAATACACCACAAAAGATTCGCTCGGATTAGGCAAAACCAACGTTGGAGCGGTCGTCAACCTCTTCTTCAATTCCATAAAACTCTCTTCGCAGGCTACACCCCACACAAAAGCTTGACCCTTTCGAGTCAACTGAGTCAAAGGTAATGCCAACTTAGAAAAGCCTTCGATAAACTTGCAGTAATAACCTTCCAATCCCAGAAAACTTCGTATCTCGGTAGCAGACTTCAGAGTCTCCCACTGTAACACATCATCAAATTTAGAGGGATCAGCAACAATCCCGCCACTTGAAATCACATGGCCAAGAAAACTTACTTCCTTCAACCAAAACTCACACTTGGACAGCTTTGCATACAACTTCTTCTCCTGCAATACTTGCAACACAGTTCTCAAATGCTCAACATGTTCTTCTTCAGATCTACAATATATCAAGATATCGTCGATAAACACCACCATAAACTTATCCAAATACTCATGAAAAATCCGATACATGTACTCCATGAACACACCAGGTGCATTGGATAGACCAAATGGCATCACAGTGTATTCATAGTGACCATACCTCGTCCTGAAAGCCGTCTTCAGGATATCATCAGGTTTAACACGAATCTGATGATAACCAGACCTCAAATCAATCTTACTGAACACAGAAGCGCCTACCAGCTGATCCATCAAATCGTCAATTCTCATAAGCGGATACTTATTCTTAATAGTCACCTTATTCAACTGCCGATAATCAACACACAACCTCATGCTACCATCTTTCTTCTTTACTAGCAACACAAAGGCACCCCACGGAGAAACACTCGGTTAAACAAACTTCTTCTCAAGCAATTCTTCCAGTTGTTTCTTCAATTCACTTAACTCAGAAGCTGACATCCGATAAGGAGCCATTGACACTAGACTCGTACCTGGTATTAAGTCCACTGCAAACTCTACTTCACGTTCTGAAGGCAAATCACTGATGTCATCCGGAAACACATCTAAAAATTCACATACAACAGGTAAGTCGACACTCGCAGCTTCACGTTCAATCTGCAACGATGCAAACATTGCAAACACTAGGGCTTCGTCTTCCATAAGTTCGTCTACTTGCCTAGCAGACAAGAACATCAACTCTCCACTATCACCAAACTTAGGAAACTCCACAGTCTTATTATAACAGTTGTTGTGAACATGGTTGAACTCCAACCAGTTCATTCCAAAGATTACATCAATTTGGTGCAAGGGTAAGCACACCAAATCCATCACAAAACTCTTCCCAAAAATAGTCAAAGGACATCTCAAACACACAAGGGTAGTAGTAACAGAACCATTAGCTGGAGTTTCTATTACCATATTCCCATTAATATCAGACAATTTCAAACCCAATTTATTAGCAAATTCAAGCGAGATAAAAGAATGAGTAGCACCAGTATCAATAATAGCAATCAACTCGGTATTATTAATAAAACAAGTACCTCGAATCAGGTTGTCATTCTCTGGCACTTCTGCACCACTCAAAGCAAACACCCGGCCACTGATCTGAGTGGCAGTAGTGGTCTTCTTCGGCTTTTGACATTGGGTACTGATATGACCCTTCTCTCCACAATTGAAACAGGTTGGACCATCATCCTTGTAGTCAGTAGCTCTATGACCCTTCTTGCCACATCTGTAGCACCTCAACACACTATTGATGCACACATCAGCACGGTGACCTTGATCACCACACTTATAACACTTCCCAGAAGCGGGAGCTGCTCCTCCACTTGTCTTTTTCCCCTCTGAAGCCTTCTGCTTCCCTTTGTCAGCTGAAGTTGTATAAGTTTTCCCCTATACTTCCATTTCTTCTCACTCAACTACTTGTAGTGAGCAGATCGAGCTCGGCTATCCTTATCATAGATTCTGCTCTTGTCCGCCAACTCAGCATACCTGCGGATCTGTTGATACCCAATACCCTGCTTAATTTCCGGTCTCAGCCCATTCTTGAACTTGAGACACTTGGACATCTCAACATCAGCATCGTTGTAGTGCGGACAGAACTTCACCAGTGCCTCGAACTTCGCGGCATACTCCGCCACAGTCATGTCTCCTTGCTTCAGCTCAAGGAATTCCACTTCTCTCTTGCCACGAGCATCCTCTGGAAAATACTTTCCCAGAAACTCCTGCTTAAACACAGCCCAGGTTATCACAGTGCCAACATCTTCGAGTCTCCGATAGGTGTTATCCCACCAATCCTCGGCCTCTTCTAACAGCATATGCGTTCCAAACTGAACTTGTTGCTCATCAGTACACCCCATCACCCGAAAGATCTTCTCGATCGCCTTCAGCCACTTGTGTGCACTTGCTGGATCATGAGTACCCACAAAAGTCGGTGGATTGTTCCTCTGAAACTTCCCCAAAGCACGAAACTCATCCGGAACTCCACCATTCGGATTGTTCTGAGCCACTACTTGAGCAATCGACTCCAACACATCAGCAATAGCACAATCATTTCTTCCAGCCATCTTGCACACCACCAACAAGGTTAGGAGAAACAAAACATCGACAGTGTACACACACTCGTCGATTGACAGGGGACTGACATCAAGTAAAACCTGGCCGGACGGACCGACCTGCTCTGATACCACTAATGTAACACCCTTTTCTAACCCACAAATATTGCAGCAGAATAATCATAATATCAGAGAAAATCAGAACCACCTCAAAGGGTGCACATTTCTCAATAAACTCAAATAAAACAGTGCTCCGTAAACAACGAGTTTTCCTCAAATTAAATAAAAAAGCCATCAAATAGCAGCGGAACTCAAAAATTCAAATCAAAAGGGTTTCCAATAAAAGCCATAATCCTTCAAAAATAACAACAAAATAACAATTCAACATGGTTCGACTCAACGACCCAACCCGATGTTACAATATCAGAGCAAGACCCTCTACATCGACCAAAAGCAAAATAAACACCAAAGTCCTCAAAGGCATCCACAGCTAAGCCTGATCATCTGTATGTTACCCACGTGGAGGCAACATTCAAACAGGTAGGGCGAGTAATCACAATTCATTATAATCAATATAAAAACAGGATATACATAAAATGGCATCATTATCACATACAACATCATCAGGGTAATCACAAAGGAAAACATAAAAAATCACGATATCATAAATCACATCAATGCCAAATAAATGCAATGCACAACAAGACTCATGCACGTGGTACCAATTCATTAAAGTCGATGGACACTAGGCCATCACCCTCCAAAGTTCCCCATCAATAGGATCGATTCTACACAAGAACCGAAGCACGTCAAAATTACCTCACATCCGCACAATGGGATTGAAGCCACAATAGACCGAAGTCTGGAATGCTATGAATGTATAATACACAACGTCATTATCATCATCAATAATAAAAGTCATTACGTGCATCATCATTCATCAAAATCTCATATTAATCATATCATCATTTATTCATCAAAACATCATGAATCATCATCTTAGAATCATCAATATACGCATGGTAATTCATCAAAATAATTACAGCTCAAAACATCAAGACAACACAAGAATCACAAAATAATTTCGCGAACAACAGTCATTCGCTGTAACATTTTCTTTGGTGTTCGCCTAGCGAGCTGTCAGCGAACTCCAAAACCCCATACAAAAACCAGAGAAACCCCATTTTGTCTCTCCTCGCTACCCTCTATTTGCCTAGCGAAGTTATTCGCTGGGAAGTTCGCTGTGCGAACTAAAAATCATTTTTAAAATCCCATCCCAGTATCTCAAAACAGCGTCATCGCGCATTCGCTGCGCTATTCGCCCAACGAGTCTGGGGTGAATATTCTCTTTGCGAAGAATGCATTCGCTTAGCGAGGTCGCGATTTTCTTCAATCGCTGCTATGCATCAGTAGCCTATCAGACTCCAAAAACCTTACGGGTTCAGCCTCATTTACCCCAAAAATATCCCCAAAACATCCCTAAGGCATTATGGCAACAAAGGCACAAAACCTACGACTATTAGGCCGATTTATTACACTATCCTAAACCTCAAAATCACATAAACCTTCACAAACCCCAAATACTCTCATAACTCCCATAAATCCCTTTCTCTACAAGGTCCAAAATAACATCAGCAGAAAGATTAGCCTCGATGGCCTACTTTTATCCGATCCAATTCAACCCTTCATATTCATCATCAATCCACAAAATACCCCTAAATCATCAACTTACTCATAAACCCAGAAACCCACATAAACCTCAAAAATCGGCTTTAAACACATTGAATTCCTATATCGAAAACAATAAACGGCAATACTCCCCATACCTTAGATTGTCGATTCCAAGCTTTCCTTCTTTAGTTCTTGGAAACCTTCTCGAATCCTAGGCTTTTCCCTCTTTCCTCAGAGCTCTGGCCTTTTCTCTTCTTTTCACGGTCTAAAAAAAATGAATCCTATTCCTCTCAAGTTCTCCTTTTCGTTAAACCTAACCCTTGGGCTTCTAAAATGGGCTTTCCCAATATTACCCTCACTAACTCCTCCTTAAAAGTCCAATTTACCCTTAATCCTTCTAATATTATTTAAATAGATAATAATACAATATATTCTATATTATATACTATTATTTAAATAAATAACCAAAACTCCACAAAATACCGACGTCAACACAAACCACCAAAATTTACTAAAATTCACGAATATTATATTTAAATAAATTAAATAAATATTCTTACAAATTTGGGGTGTTACAAAGCGAACCAACAATTAGGGCCTTAGCTATAGTATTGTCTTAGTTTTTCGGCATTTCATGGTCGAGCAAGTTCTTCCCCGTCGAGGTGTTCTAGGTAGTAGGCCCCATTCTCCATTTTTGCTCGGACGCGATAGGGTCCTTCCCAGTTAGCGGTGAGTTTGTCTTCTCGAGAGTCCTTGTGGTTCCTTCTCAAGACTAGGCTTCCCACTTGGAATTCTCGCCGTATCACTTTGGCGTTATGCCTGATTGCAATTTTTTACTTTAATGAGGCTTCACGGAGGGATGCTCCTGACCGGACCTCTTCGACGAGGTCAAGCTCCTCCCTCGGTGCCTCGTCGTTCATTTCCTTGTCCAGGGGTGATTCGGTCCGCCTGGATGGTACGTGTATCTCGATAGGAATTACTGGCTCAGTCTCGTAGGCCAGGAGAAAAGGAGTTTCCCCGGTTGAAGAGTGGGGGTTGTACGGTACCCTCATAGGACGCTGTGCAGTTTCTCGACCCAAGCTTTTTTTTGTTTCGTCTAGCCTTCGCTTGAAGCCTTGTAGGATTACTCGATTCGCTGCTTCAGCTTACATGTTAGTCTGGGGGTGTTCGACGGACGCGAAGTGTTGTTTCGTGCCTAGTTGAGCGACGAAATCCTGGAACTTCTTGTCTGTGAACTGTGTCCCATTGTCCGTGACAATTGCTTGGGGAATGCCAAAGCGTGCAAGGATATTCTGCTTGTAGAAACGAAGTATGTTAAGGGCCGTTATCTTGGCCATAGCCTTCGTTTCTATCCGCTTCGTGAAGTAGTCAACGCCTACTATTAAGTACTTATTTTGGTTTGATCCTACTACGAATGGCCCTAGGATGTCTAGGCCCAACCAGGCGAATGGCCACTGGGAGGATATAGCTTTGAGCTCGTTAGGTGGAGCTAGGTGCATGTCCCCGTGTCGTTGGCATTTGTTGCACTTCTTTATGTGCTCTTTTGCATCCTGCTACATGGTTGGCCAGTAGTACCCTGCTTGAAGGGCTTTCCGGGCAAGGGATCTCCCCCCGAGATGTTGGGTGTTGATTTCTTCGTGGATCTCGCGCAAGACATGGGCGAGCATCTCTTCCTCAATGCATTTGTTTAGAGGGATGGAGAACCCTCGCCTGTAGAGTTTGTCTTCGACCAGGACGTAGGAGAAGGCCCTGCGCCTGACTGTGTTGGCTTCTTTGGGGTCAGACGGAAGTTCGTCCCTAGCGAGGTAGTTATAATCGGGAGTCATCCAGTAGTTGCTGTCGCCGATGAACTGTACGTCGAGGGTCGGAGATGTCTTTTTGATACTGGTTCGAGGAAGCACCTGTTGGATGATGGGCTTGTTTCCGCCCTTTTTCTTCTTGCTTGCCAATTTAGACAACACGTCTGCTCTGACGTTACGTTCACGGGGAACGTGCTTTACTTCTACCGTAGCGAACTTTGTCATTTTTTCTTTGACCATGGCTAAGTATTCAGATAGGTTTTAGTTTTTGGCCTGGTATTCTCCTCGAACTTGAAGGGCCACGAGTTGCGAATCTGTGTAGATGACGACTTCTTCTGCCCCTAGATCTTCGGCCAGGTGCAGGCCGGCGAGGAAAGCCTCGTATTCTGCGTGGTTATTAGACGTGGGGAAGGATAAGGTGAGTGATACCTCGACGATGATTCCCTTGTCATTCTCCAAGATGATACCTGCCCCACTCCCTACCGAGCTGGATGCTCCGTCAATGAAGATGGTCCACTTGCGTGCCCTGCAGGTGGGGGAATCTGCGAATGTCATCTCTGCGACGAAGTCAGCCAAAGCCTGGGCTTTGAGGGCTTTTCTGCTTTCATACTGAATGTCGAACTCGGATAGCTCTAATGACCATTTGAGCATTCTGCCAGCCATATCTGGTCGCCCCAGCAATTGCTTCACGGGTTGGTCTGTCCGGACCACGATCGTATGGGCCAGGAAGTAGTGCCTCAGTCTTTGCGCAATGTTAATGAGGGTCAGTGCTACTTTCTCTATCTATTGGTATCTCAGCTCCGGTCCCTGCAACACTTTGCTTATGAAGTATATAGGCCTTTGCCCGTCATACGTTTCACGGATGAGGGTGGCGCTAACGACCTCGGTTTCTACGGCGAGATAGAGGTATAGAGTTTCACCGTTGTCTGGCCGAGAGAGGACCGGTGGCTCTAACAGTGCCTGTTTTAGATGGAGGAGAGCCCGATCGCATTCCTCTGTCCATTCAAACGATGCTTTCTTGCGGAGGAGTTTGAAGAAGGGCAAGGGCATGCTAGGCAGACTTAGCCACGAAACGAGACAGAGAAGTGAGCATCCCGTTGAGGGATTGGATGGACTTCTTCGAGTTAGGTGTTGGAAATTCAGAGAATTCGCTGCACTTGTCGGGGTTGGCCTCGATTCCTCGCTCTCTTAGATAGAAGCCAAGAAACTTGCCCGCCCGTACCCCGAACGTGCATTTTTCTGGGTTGAAACGCATTCGTATTTCCTGGCCTGTTCGAAGACTTTTCTCAAATGGGTCGTGTGATCGGTCTCCTCGTGGGATTTCATGATCATATCATCCATGTAGACTTCGAGCATGTCGCCTATCTCTCCCCGGAAGACGTTGTTCATCATTCTCTAGTAGGTCGGACCGGCGTTCTTTAGGCCGAAGGGCATTTATGTTGTAATAATAATTGCCCGATTTGGTCATGAATGCCCTGTATTTTTTATCTCTTATCACCATTGCTATTTGATTATAGCCCTAATAGGCATCCATGAATGATCATAGTTTGAAACCGGCAGAGTTATCAACAAGTTTATCAATATTAGGGAGGGGGTAGGCATCTTTTGGGCATGCCTTATTAAGATAAGTATAATCAACACACATGCGCCACTTTCCATTAGATTTTTTCACGAGTACAATCTTGGACAGCCAAGTGGTGTACTTGGCTTCCGAGATAAATTTTGCCTTAAAGAGGTCTTTTACAGCTTGTTCGGCAGCCTCCATTTTCTCTGGAGACTGCTTTCTCCTACATTGTGCTACTGCTTTGACGGCAGGGTCAATCGTGAGTTGATGGCAGGAGACAACAGGATCCAATCCGGGCATTTCCGTGGCACTCCAGGCGAACAAGTATGTGTTCTCTCAGAGGCACGCCTTGAGCTGTTTCCTAGCGATGTCGGGGAGGTCGGTCCCTATCTTTACTCCTCGCTGAGGATCGTCGCCGAGTAGGACGAGCTCGAAGTTGCCATCCGGGATTGGGCGTGTCGGATGGCAGTTGTAGCTGGTCAAGGCGAATGAGCTGCTCGGGCAAACCTGGTCATCCTTTTGGTCATCTTCGGAGAAGCAGCTATCGAGGTCGACGGAGTCGACGCATGGTAGTGGCTTGGTTTCCTCTGAGCTGTTAGGCAAGGCTGGCTTGCTGGACGTCTTTGGCTTGGCAGCGATGGTGTTGAGTCCCTTGGTGGCCGCTTCGAAGCATCGTCGCACAGCTTCCATATCCCCATGTAACGTAGCGACCATACCTTTCGAAGTGTAGTACTTCATTTTGAGATGGACGGTTGAAGGCACAGCTATTAGCTCGGCCAAAGTTAGCCGCCCCAATATGCACTGATAGAGAGACGGGCAGTCAATTACCAGGAACTGAACTTTAATGGATTTGGTTGTCTCCGGAGATCCAAAGGTCACGATTAACTCAATGTACCCTCAGGGTTTCGTGACCGACCCGTTGAACCCCTGCAGGTCAAAACCCACGTATGGAGTGAGGTGCGATTCGTCCATCGGAGGGTTGAAAACAGTTGTGAGTACATAATGTCAACCGAGCTGCCTTGGTCGTCTAAGATCCTGCGAACGTCAAAATTGGTCATCTGGGCTCTGACGAGCAGAGGAATACTTGAGTTTGGGGACTGATCCCTTCGAGGCCTTGTCGAGCATTGTCACCTTGTTAGAGCTCGTGTTGATCAGGTGCTCAAACTTTCTCTTCACGGAGCCCACGGTGACTTTGTTAAAGCCCCATCCGGAGATGACCATAACAGAGGGGAAAGTCTCCTATGGGCTATGGGCTGCAAGATACGCGGGAGCACTGAGCTTGTCTGGAACATAGAAATCCTCTGGTCGTGATATACTCATGGCGACTTGGCAGTTGGTTCCTTCCGAGGAAGGCACCTCTTCCTCTACTTTGTTTGACTCCTAGGTGTCTTGCCGATGAGCCTCCTTATTCTTCGTAAATTGCTTCAGGTGGCTGTCCCTGATCATTATTTCTATGGCATCCTTTAAGTGGATGCAATCTTCGGTGGTGTGGCCATGACTCTTTTGGAAATGACCGTTTTTTTATTTATCGGCATTGGGCTTGGCCGGTACCTGCTTGGGGAATTGAACTCTCGCTTGTTTAAACTCCAAGTTAGCACATTCGGAGAGAATCTTTTCCCTGGAGACAGTTAGGGGAGTGTAATCGTGGAACCGTCCGGAGGGCCCCTTGTTGTCCCGGGATTCCCGGGGACGAACTTCGCGCCTTCTCTCCCCTCGACGGGATGTCGAGGGCTCATCACCTTTGGAAGCCCGGGCACATTCCTGATGGCACGAGGTGCGGCCCGGGCGGAGCTGGCCGCTTCCTTTTCCTCGTACTGAATATATGCCTGCACCTTGAGGAGGAAGACGTCCAGGCTCCTTGGGGGTGCGAGGCCAACAACTTTAGAAAATTCTAAATGAGGGCAAAGTCCTCGTTCGAGCAGGAATTTCTTCATGTCGTCGGTGATGGGAACTTGCACCGCTTCTTTATTAAACCTCTCAATATATGCTCGGAGAGGCTCATCCTTTCCTTGAATTATGGCCTCAAGGGAGGCTTCGGTCTTCAGATGACGGCGTGATGCCGTAAAGTGTCTGGAAAACATCCTGCCCAGCTACTTCCACGATGTGATGGACTCCTCAGGCAGTTGTTTATACCACGTCATTGCCCCTTTCCGGAGCGTGGTCGAGAATAGACGGCATTCGATGGCACCCCGGACGCTACGGTAGTCTAGCAGCGCATCGATATTCTTGATGTGTTCATCTGGGTCAGTTGTTCAGTCGTAAGTGCCCAAAGATGGTGGTTTCTCCAAGCCTTTGGAGAGGCGTGTAGCTAGGATCTCCTGAGACAATGGGCCGTGGGGCTCATCGTCGCTACTGGAACTGGTCTAGGAAGGGAAGCAGATGTTTCGCTTAGGGACGTGGCGACGACTTCTACGGGGTGATGGTGTTCGTGTCCGGCCCTTTGATCTGACCAGGGGTGAACGTTGGTCCCTCCGGATTCTCTTGTTGCCCGGGGAATGTTGGTTTCGCAGGGAAACGTGATCACACTTCCGAACGGCATGCGACTCTGGTTCCTGGCGCACCCGACGGTCAGCTTCTCGTCGGGGATGTGGACTTTTGGATTGCCGTCGGTCCTTCCTCGGCTGAGGGGATCTTGGATGGGCAGAGTCTTCCAATGCCCCAATCCTCTCGTTTTGTTGGAGGATCAAGAGGTTGGTCTTGTTGATTGCTTCAAGGAGGGCCACCACGGCCGGATCGGCGTCGGGTGGAGCTGAAACGGGCTGGAGGGTCAGCAAAGGCTGGTCGTCAACACGGTTAGTACGAGTGGGGGAAGGAGACGCGGTAGCTTCATCTCTCAGACGACAGGCGTCTCCTCCAAGGAATGATATAGATCAGTCAGCATCAGTTTTGTTGACGGGGAGAAAAGAAAGATTGCGAGCATCTTGGACGTGATCTTAGGAAGCCATGATCGTAATCTTGGAGAGAAAATTTGTTTTGGTCTTTGAATCTGAGGTGGATGTTAAGACGGGGATAACAGGATTCCCACAGACAGCGCCACTGATCGTGAAGGCTGACCAGATCTTGAAATGGGCCAAGAAGAACATCTGTGATGCTGGATGTGTGTGATGAGGAGGGGGTGTACCTGCAAGGCACTCTGAAACTAAAGTAAGAATCGAGAGAGAGAAAGGCAAGTACAAAAGTATGAGTTTCTTAGTATGATTTTGGATACCTGACCCTCTCAAATGAGAGGGTTTTTACAATGCCCCCAGCGCGTCGCCAACGTTCCCTATTTTTGGGGCAGAATAACCGTTTCCTAAAGAATAGGTAACTGTAAAAAACTAGCCGTTATGACGGACAGAGATGCCCAAACTAGCTGTTGCCACGGGCAAAAGCGTAGTTCCGGGCACAGGCGTCATGAATGTTCTTGGATGACGGAGCCGTGCGTAACGGGCAGGAATGCCGGGGAGGAGCAAATGACCTTGAGGTTCATCTGTCCATATGTGCCCGGTAGAGGGGCAGAAAGGTAAATGCTGCCCCACCTCAACTGGACCTAGGCAATTGGGCTGTTCTGGGAGCAGAAGTGGATTGGGCTATGCCTAGCCATTGGTCTAGTCCGGAACAGGTTCCATCAACATTTGTTTTTTTAGATTCATAATTACACTTCTACAGCTAACCTATGCAACGTGTTGTATTCATCCTTATTTGGGTTGCCACACAACTCCCACGTAAGACTACTTTGTACACCAACTACATGTGAATTTTAAACATACCAAATAATTTGCTACAATATCAAAAAACATTTAATGAAAATGTCTCCCTACAGGAACATAACACTTTCCTCATTCAAAGTTTACGTACTAACCCAACGTCATTAATACATAAAACAAAACTTCATATCAAATTTTACATTAAACACTTACTATTTCATTAATACGATCTTGCCATACAACAAAACATCTTCGGTAGAGAGCAACATTTCACAATACTTACAACTAACTCGTGTAGCGTAACCAACACAAACATAATCTAATATGTTACACACATGACATCATTCATATTACAATAACAAAAATACTTGCTAAAGAAGTATTCTTAGAACATTTCCAACTAAACGTTCTAAAGTGTAACATGCAATAACTACACAACAAAATACAATTAATAACCATTCACCATCATACCACTTCCTACTTCAATATCAAACAACCAACTTTGAACAAAGCAACATATGATCCACCACTTTCATCGGCGCAGGACGCTCACAACAATCGTTTTGTTATGGGGATACCGAATTGTAAATCCAACCATGTCTCCTCTTTTTAGGCTTTTCTTCCTCGCATACTCGTACCAGCCGCAACTAACAAACATTTCATCACAATATTTTCTCTGAGCACTGTGAAGTTCACAATCATACGTCTCCATTGTGTTAGAATCCATCAGCTTTATTCTACTAATTCCAATTATTTCGCAAGTCTTAATAACACGTTGGGGGATTTATTGTGCACATAAATCATGGCGTGGAAAATATGTATTAACATCTTTATATTTTTATGAAGTTAACTACATTGTAATACATTAATATATAGAATCCCAATATTAAACTTACAAGGACATTTTTCTTTGCCACATTTGGATCTTTAATCTCCTTCTTCCATACACAGTAATTTCTATCCCAGTGTTCAACATCTATTTCACTAAAATCATCGTCACTGCTTTCTTCATCACAACTGCGTTGAAAATAAAACAATCACATCAAATAAAATACATTTACCCCGTATTTACTATTCTAAACCAAGCCTTCAAAATTCCTAACAATAGAAATAATGCATGCAAATATTGAAGTATGTATTAATAATAACAACATTATACTAATTAACTAGGTTAAACCACTTACCTCTCATCATCCGAAGAGATGTAAATGTGCGAAGGTGCACCAACTTCCAAACTTTTGCGCTTCATGTTATCACCAGTAACCGTGTTGCACTTGCGAGTTTTTTCTACTCCATCTACTGTTGCGTTCACTTCACCAACACCTTTGCCTTTTTCGGTGTTACAAACATGCTCGTACTCCATATACAGGTCATCTAACATCCAGCTTCTCCAAGCATGTTCGTTTTCAATGGTGGCAATCACACTACAAGTTTAAATGTATTACACACACTGACTTTAACAACACATACTATTATGGAAGAGATTCAAAATGCAAAATAAACAAATAATACCTTCCCCTCAAAGTTTCGGATGAAGAGTTGCCTTTATGGGAAGCCATGGATAGCATGCAAATGAATTGTGAACTATGCAAACGAAACAAGTAAAATAACTTTATGTCACTTTTACTAAGTCACTTTTACAAGTAAAATGCAAACGAAACAAGTTTATATTTGTAGATTGCTTACACGAGTAAAATAACTTATGCTACTCTTATTTCTATTTCTCACCTAACCCAACTATTCACATTCCTCATGACGCCTCCCCTATATTACTAAGTCTAAGGGTCTGTTTGGTTCAAATGAGGGGGAGGGGAGGGGAGGGGAGGGATTTTAATGGAGGGAAGGGAAAGGGAGGGGAGGTGAGGATTTTATTTTAATCAGATAAGTGTTTAGTTCAAAAGAGGGGAGAGGGGATTTTAATTAAAAATGTGTTTGGTTCAGGAGGGGAAGGGAGGGATTTTATTAATAATTTACATTTTTATCCTTATGATCTTATATAGGTGATATGATATTCATATGTGAAAAATTCATGCATATTTTTTTAAGATAATACAATTTTTAATATTGAGTGACTAAAAAAGTATTTATTTACCACATAATGTTAAAAAATTGAGTACACTTGATTCAGATTATAACTCTTCAATATAAATTAAACTATATGTTAATAACAACGTTTAAATCGTATTGAATCATCTAACAAAACAAATACATAAAATAAATTACTATTAAATATTAATGGTTCAAAATGTTTAATAAAATGAATAAACAAAAAAATGAATGGTTTAAAATTTGATATAAAAGATATGGTATGATACATAACAAAATTAGAATAAAAAATGAATGTAACTAAAAATAATATTTTTAATTAAAAAACAAAAAAATGCAATGATTATGATTTTTATAAAGTACACAAATTCTAAAATAATTTGAATGTAGATAACAATTATAATAAGATGATGGAAGCAATCGAAAAAATCACACAGAAGAAAGTAGTAACACAAAATAAAACGAATAATTTTGAAATACTAAAATTAAACTGAGGATATTTTAGTAAATATAATAATTTTTTAAATATCCAAACTCATATTCCATCCCCTCCCCTCCAAATCCCTCCAAATTGGAGGGAAGCAAAAAATGTGTTTTGGAGGGATTTTATTCCCCTCTCTTCCCCTTTTAAAATTTGAACCAAATATATTTAATTAAAAATCTCCCCTCCCTTCCCCTCCCCTCCCCTCCCCTCCATCTACCCCGAACCACACCACTAGCTATCAATCTACTCTATATCAAGAATCATCATAAAATCTATCACCTATTTTCATTTACTATCTATTGAATTTTTTTATCCTACACTCTAACCAACATGTTATTAATAATAGTGAGTGATTGCAACATTTATTTTTATTTTATCTTATGTAATTTTTTTAACAATCCATGTACTTTACTTAAAGTGAGAATACACATATCAATATTATTTACTCAATTATCAGGTATATTTGGTCTCATTTTAACATTTATTCACTAATTTTTCTGATAATTTATATTTTATTGTTATAATAAGTTTTTTATTCTCACATTTTCGTTTATTAATCATAATTTGTGCTCCATGCATTTTTTGTTTTTTTTACTATCCAAAGTTTCCAACTTATTTAATTTTTTCAATACTTTTTAAAAATTTTAATGAGTCAATAATTATTCAATATCTTTTTCTTTCATGTCTCATCTATCAATTCATTCTTACACCTATCTTGGTTCTATTTCCTCCCATACTTCACTTTTAAAAACTTTTTTTTAACTTTTTCTTAACTACTACAATTATTTCCTTTTCAACCACTCAATGACCTTTTGTTTCCTCCACCAAATCATCATCTTATTTCAACTTCAAATCAAACTATATATATGAATACACTTTTTCTAAATACATTTTTATCTTTTCAAATACATATTCATGTTAACAAATACCTTTCTAACAGATAACAATACAATCTTATACTGACAAAACTAAACTTTCTTTATCATACATACGAAACACATTACTATTGCATCAACATTTTTCTAAAACATAACATTCATATGGTAGATATCATCTGATTTCCCAAAATACACTTTTATATCAAAGAAATTGTACATTTCACATTAATCATAATTCTTACCCTAGAGAAGTTTCATTTCTATTTCAAAGTAATAATTCTAATTCAAATTCTAGATACACAAAATACTTCCCCATACGCACAACATACTACCCCATAACCATTTTCAGACTAAATTAATTTACAACTTCACAATCATACACACTTTTCCCACTATCATCATTAATCTTCCCTACATTACAAATCAACTTTTAACGAGGTGGGATGGACACAAGAATTCTTGTGCCCGGAGGCTTCACAACATTAAAACCCACTGTATCTCCTGTTTTCAGACATCTCTTCTTCGCAAATTCATACCAACCATGCCCAATAAATTTCTATACACAATTTTTCATTTGTGTTGTGCACTTCGCAATCATAAACTTCTCCAGTATCTGAATCAACCATCTCAATCCTGTTGGGACCCCTAATAAAACAACTCTTTATCACATGCTGTGGAATTTGCTGAACATTCACATAAGCTTGGCGTTGCTAATTATATAAAAATTAATTAATACATCATTAATTATTACTTATACACTACAAAACTTACAAGAACATTTCTTTGGGCACTCTTCCCAGATTTGATTTTCTTCTCCCAAACAACATTCCTACACGTTAATGTAAATTTGCATCAAACTCTCTGAAACATAATAACACCTTTTACTGCAAATTTATTACAACCTCATACTATATACTTTTTTTCGTATTTACTTGTTACCTAAATTGATACATAACAATTATTATTTTTTTACCTCACACTTTCATGCCCGTTGGTTACACATCTTTCTGTTTCAACATGTCCTTCTTCAGTGACATCACCTTTCCCATTACGATCTTGCACTCCTTCATAAGTCACTGTATTTATTCCGGAGGAAGAATCACCTTTTGTTAGATTAACCGGTGTCATCTCAACACGACTTGCACTTCTTCGTATTTCCTCCTCATGCTCAAGGTAGGCAAAATAAGGCCTGATTCGTCTCCATGATGCTCTGGCTTCAAGTTCCCCATTCGACCTGTTAACATATTAACAAAAGCATATGAAGGATATTACAAATTTTTTCAATTGTTTGTGTTGTTCAAAAAAACAGTCTTCATTATGTTGAAACATAGATGCAAATCTCGGAGGTGTAAATGACATTTCTGCTATTTTCTTGAAGGATGCTTTCACACAGTCTATATGTCGAGCACGACATATTTTGCTTATATAATAGAATTTGGCATGTTGTTCACTTACCAAACTACCCCTAACAATGTCACACCCACTTATATGGGAACTGCTGTTAATAAACACATGAAAATTTATGCTGCTTTTCATTTTAACAGTAACAAATTAATAAATCATTCAATTCATACTACCTATTGTACATATTCATATTACCTATTGGGCCGGGCGTATACAATTTAGGTCACCTAAAATTGCATATGTTACGTATTTTCTATTTATATCATACTATTTTTAAACTATAATTAATTCCTAAAACACTTTAACTGTACAATGTAAAAAATTGTAAAATATATTTGAATTTCATAAACCTTTTTATATTTTCAATATCTTATATTTTAATATAAACCTTTTTTATATTTTCAATGTCTTAAATTTGGCTGCCATACTTTCAATCAACAAGGGGAATATGATGCTCTCACACTACAATTAATTTTGCCTAATGCCTTGTCCCACGTGTGAATAGTAGGATTAGACAATTACCTACTGCATAATCCAAAACACCACTTGCACCTCTTTATGAGTCTTTCAATGCAATGATGGTAAGGCTAAAAAGTACTACCTATTATTAGGTTTGCATATTGCTAGGAACGATGCAATCCTTTCCCCTATTCTTTTCCTTACACTATTAACTACTACTTGTACAATAGTCTTACACTATTACCTACTGCTACAATGGAACCTATTTATTATATACTCCGGTTTCTTCTAAAATAGGGTAAGGAAAATGGACTTCTACAATGTTCTTACGCTATTACCTACTACTTCTATAATGTTACTACTCATACCTTTTTAATAAATGGTTCCACATGGATTAATACAACAAATGTACTTTCTAATAATTTTTTTTAATATAAATAACACATTTTTTTCGTGATTCGAAGTCCACTTCACCATTCTGCCACTTTCTATTTTATTACCACATTATCCCTTACAATTTAACTATAGAAACACATGTTATTCACAACCACAACATCATAAATACGTCTGGCTTAAAGGCGGGTTTATTATCATGATATTTAACTTTTATATTATTTTTAAATCATCAAATTGTATCAGATCAACCTAAATCAAATCATGATTTCCTTATATAAATAATAGCGTTGGATTATATTAATCTTAAGTTTCTAACCAGCTCTATTGAAACAAGGAGACAAGGTTGGTCATAGTGCTAAACTTTATTATTTGTATTCAACCAAATCTTAATTGCATACCATAACACTTACATATATAAAATACATAATGCGTGAACTTCGTTAAAATTTTATTCGCTATATATAGCCCTCCTCAACCTAATATGTGCATCAAAATATCTTTTTATAGGAGTGACATTTAATTCAATATTATAATTTCATATCACAAATAAACAATTTTCAAACTGAAACATAACTGTATTATACGAACAAAACTACACTTTCGTTATCGTACTTCATTACACATAAGTCACTACACAAGCATAGAACATTATTGTAATAGCCCGTAAATTATTACACCGAATAATATTACATTGTGATCAACTGAGTACGGTTGCTCTGAGAAATTAATTGATTTAATAATTAGAGTAACTTCGGTACTTAGAATAAATCCAATTAATATTATCTGACTCTGAGGTATTTTACTAATTTGGACTTAAGAGACTTTTTGGACATTTAGTAGTATTATTTACTAATACTAGTTTTCTACTTATTCCTTTTCCTTCCACATTCCAAACATAAAAAGAAAAGATAGTAAGAAAGAGAGAGAAAGAAGAAAGAAGGAAAGAAAAGGAAAGGAAGGAGAAAAAGAGGAGAAAGAGGGAATTTGAAGAACTTCAAGAATCATCATCATCCATTCATCAAATCTTCACCCAATCTTCTCATCATCTTCATCTTGCTCTATCTCAAGGTGGGTTCTAGATAGAAACCTTTTTTTTTAGGTTTTGGATAATATGAGTTTTAGGTTAGAATGTGGAAATTGATGTTCTAATGGTTGGATTTCGATATAAATTGAAAGGAATGATCCATACTCTTATAGAAACATATATTGATTCTTGTTTTGATGTTTTGGTTGATTTTGGTTTGATGAGAAATTCTAGGTTTATGTAGAATTTGTGATTTTGTTCAAAACTTGGTTGTGAAGTTTGATGATGAAACTATGTTAGAAACATGTTGAATATGCCTCTAATTGGTTGTTGGAGTTGGTATTGAGGGTGTAGAGGGACTGGTTTTGAACTGTTATAGCAGGTATTTTTCTGAGTTTCGCAGAGCGCGCGGGAGCCCGCTGAGCGCGGTTCTGAATTTCTGCAAGCTCTAGTGGCAGGGAGTTACGCGCTGAGCGCGGACAGGTGCGCGCTGAGCGCGACCTGGGAGTTGGAATTTTATAATTTTGGGAAGAAAATTCATAACTGTTGGCTCATTTATCGGATTCGATCATTCTTTATATCGATATAAAGCCGAGGAAATATTCTATGCGATGAAGTTGATATATGTCGAATTTATCGACCGATTAAATAATCGGGAAAGTTCAAAAGTAATATGATTATGTTTAAATTGTGGTATGTTATTCTATTATGCACTTATGATGTGTTTTGTCCATCCTATTATTGTTTAACATGTTGTGAGTGAATATGCATGTTAATGTAAAAGGAAATAGGAAGAGTGAGGACTTACCCTAAACAATGTGGTGGGTGATGGAATAGTAACAATGCTCGTGCTAGTAAGGCCGAGGCGTGTGTATTGTATAATCATAACCGGTTATTTTTGGATAGTGCGTTTCATGGGTCTCGAGCTCCTCTGAAACATATGCACCATTACTTGGCAGGTTTGATTCCCGCGTTTAGTACGAATGGAACCTACGGGTAGAGACTTGAGATGGTTAATAGGCCATGAGAAGTGACGGTTCACGGCTAACAGGCCGTTGTTCCCGAATCCATTTCGTATGCCAAGTGATTTCGAGGATCCATGACTCGGGTCGTCTTCTAGACGTAGAAGCGGACGGGAAAGGGGGATACCTTGGTAAGGTTAGTGATTTGTGAATCCTTGAGTTTACAGGCTCAGGAGGTACTTCGGTACTTTGTGAATCCTTGAGTTTACAGGCTCAGGAGGTACTTCGGTACTTTGTGAATCCTTGAGTTTACAGACTCAGGAGGTACTTCGGTACTAGTGTGAGTTTACAGGCTTACCGTGATGGTTACTGGTGTGTGTGTACTCATGGTCACTCCCCTACCCCTTTGACATGAGTTAGGTTTATTTAGAACCTCGTAAAGCCGAGAGGACTTTAAGATAGGAACTCACTGAGATTTGATGTATCTCACCCCACTGTTGTTGTTTACATCATAGGTTCTGCAGGTTCGGCGAAGGGTAAGGACAAGGTTATTTGACTTTCCTTACGGATTGTAGCTTTTGTGATGGCATGGCTTCCGCTATGGCGTTATGTTTCGAGATCATTATATTGATCTAGTTCTTAGTTTTTATCATTTTGGAACATCTTGTATATGTAATGCCTTAGACTATTAGTGTTTTGTATTAGAGGCATTTATGTGTATAATGTGTTAACTAGGAACTTATTGTATATTTCAGTACCAAAAGTGAAACTCGTGTATAATATGAGATTTGATGCAAGTATTATATGTGGGCGTTACAATTATATTACATTGACATTTCCAGGAATAATACTATATTCTTGTTACAAAAATCATATCTACAAGAAACCCATAATAGAGAATACATTCATCTTAATAGTTGGACAAAACAACTTCATACTAAACTTCAAACTTTAATTTCAAACCATAACTACTGCTACCAACCATACTACACCATACTTATATGACACGGACAAACATAAAAACTTTACTACACATGCATCTTTCAATCACTTTCATCCTTCTGCTCCCGAATTTTTCAAACACAATTTTAACGGTTTAATATGGATATCATAATTCGTGTACCAAGAGGCATCCGGACACTAAATCCTACATTATCTCCTCTCGGAAGACATCTATTCTTCGCAAATTGGTACTGCCCTTGACCAATGAATTTCTTAACACAGTACTTCCTTGCTGCACAATGCAATTCACAATCATAGTTGTCTCCTGTGTTAGAATCAAAGAACTCAATTTGATCTGGTCCCCTCACAAAACACGTCTTAATCATATGTTGTGGGATTTGCTGCACATTCACATTGTATTGAATGTATTACACTTATCTCACTCAATAACGTATTAAAAAAATTGTTATTATAAACTATCATACTTACAAGAACATTTCGTTGTGCACTCTTACCATAGTTGATCTTCTTCTCCCATACAATATACCTATCAATATTTAAATTCATCAAGTTTAAACATATAACTAATGAACTTTTTCTATAATAGTATATTTCCTAATGTTATAATAAAATACAATGACATATTACCTAACATTGTCTGGCGATTTTGGGATGGGAGGAGTTGCACCAATGGAAGATCCGTTCCTTATCTTTTCCTCATGCATGTTACGGTTATGACTATCAGTTCCAGCAAATCTTGCCTCAAAAACTACTCCTTTACCCTTTTGATCTTTACATCCTCCACAACTTAGTGCATCTGATCCACTTGAAGAATCCCCTTTTCTTACAAAATCCGGTTTCTTCTCAACAACGGTTGCACTCTTCTGGATTTCGTCATATTCAAGGTACAGCTGATCCAACTTACTTCTTCACCATGTAGCTTGACTCTCAATCTCGCCAATCGATCTGTAACAAAAATTACACAAAATGAATGAAGTTTATAACACTAAAAATGGGTTGTGGTGTTTACAAAAATAGTTTCAAACACGTCATGAATGATAACAAACCGTGGAGGTGGGAGTGACATCTTGAGCCTTTTGTTGCTTCTATGACTTTGAGTCTAAAGCATTGACACTCATACTTTGCATTATATAACATTTCCATTTTAAGCAAACTTGCCGTATTACCCTCACCAAATCAATTTTTTTACAATGTCTCTACTCACACTACTTCTAACATTGCTTCCAACTAATTTTGACACTTTATTATTTTTACGTTTAGCCCTATACCCTCTCTTAACTAATTAAAATAAAACCTATCTACATTGGTTAATGTTTGGTTTAATTTAGCATTTTAAACTACCTAATGTGTACTTTTAACCATGCTTTCAACTTTCCACATTAAATTACATTATCCACACTTATTTTTCTCTATTTATTTCTATTTCTTAACTTTAAAGGGAACAGAATTTTCTTCATTTATACTTACTTTATTTTACTACCTAACCACATAAAATTCTTTCAAAACGTTTTTATTCCTTTTTTAATAGTATTAATTTTTTTTCTCACTTTTAACTTTTAATTTTGTAACTTTCAGTTTTAATTGTCCATTAACCTCTATTTAAACATGTATAATATAACTTCTTCATTTTATGTAATTTACTTTTTCAATTTTCTTGCTCTCATAAACCTATTCAACGTTTTCCCCTACTTTTTTCATACACTTATTCCCAAACGTACGACACACTTCTTCGATATTAACACTTTTACTTTAAACTATCCCTATCTAAATAATAATACCAAACAATTATATCACAACTCATCATACTGCAGCTACCGCACAAATAAGAACATTTAGGCTTCAAAGTTTATTTTAATTATTTAAACACACATCATAACACTTCTTCCGTTGGTGAAATACTGATACATTCACAACACTTAATAATTCTTCCTCATAACAAATACTTAACCAAAATGAAAAACTTACTAACATTAACATTCAAAAAATGTAAGTCATTCTAAATTTCCTGTGGCTTGCATCACATCCTATTCAAACATTACTTGTCATAGCACTATGCCTATCCAAAGACACGTACACCTTTTCGGCTGGATACGACATCTTAAAACCAATTACATCCCGTCTACGAATCCCTTTTTTCTTGGCATAATCGTACCAGCCATTCCCTATGAATTTTCCCCCTCTAATGTACTTCCTGTTTCGCTTGGCTATACGGATTTCAGTGTCGAATGTCTCTCCATTTTCTGTATCGACCAAAACAATTGACTTCTTATTCCATGGCAAACACTTAGCTATAACTTCTCTAGGAATGGGCTGATTCAAACATAATAACAACTCACTTCAATATATATTCAATATTATATAAAGAACAAAACATGTTTAAATATCCAAATGAATTCATAAACATACCAACACATTCATCCTACTGATATAGCCAAAATTTATTTCTTTCTCCCATTTGCATTTGATCTTTTCGACTTCATCCTCATCGAAACTAATACATAGCAACATTACTTAGTGATTTTAACTATCAACATCAGGACTTAAACAATATAGCAGCCACATAAATCAATAACGTATTATACACATATTTTCAACTGCTTTGTCATACCCCAAAATTTACTCTCAGATCCTTTGATCATTGTCATATCATTTTAAGTCATTTGTCTTAGCATTTGCAGTCATGTAGTCCATCAATCATAGTCATGCAATTTTCATCTGATTTTTGTCACACATTTCTTTTTTTATTTATTCTATTTTATTACTTATTCAACTATTTTCATGAGTTTTTGAACATTTTTTTTCAATTTAGAATTTTGATTTTTGATTTTTATTTTCAAATCACTAATCTAATTTAGAATTTATTACTTCTTTTTTATAATATATTCTATTTGTCATTAGTTATTCATTTATTTTTAAGTGTTATTTACTATTCTTATTTATTATTATTATTATTATTATTATTATTATTATTTTTATTTCATCGTTATTTTATTTATTATTTTATTTAAATTTTTATTATTTCATTATTATAGCTATTATTATTATTATTTATGTTATTGTTATTTTCTATTATTATCATTTTACCATTATCATTCTTTTTTATTTTATTTATTTTATCTTATTATTGTTTCATTTTTCTATTTTTATTATTATTATTATCTTTTTTTATTATTTTTATTTTTATTTATTATTATTATTATTATTATTATTATTATTATTATTATTATTATTATGTTATTATCATCACAAACCATTAGCCAGAATAACAAGTCTCCCTGCTATTCTACACAAACAGCAAAGTACTTCATCAAAAAGTCTACAGGCTATGCAAGCCTTTCCAACCTGCCTTTCTGCTATCAACACTCAAAACCGTACCATACACCCAACACTAGCCACTCCTCACTCCAACCTGCTGCGCATCGATACACCAAATCCGTACCTGCCTTGAAAACAAACGCACCAAGCAACAACGACCACACCAACACAACCATACAACATTGCTACTTCAACTATCAACTCATAAGACCTGAAAACGCGTCACTTTTGCCAGCCACAATACATAGAACCAATACCAAAGCCTGCAAAGAGCCACAAACTGTAGTACTATACGCTGCAGCATAACAACCAAATGTACCACAAAAGCTAAAAGCATCACAGCAAAACCGTTTTCACACATAACACCATTTTTCTACAAAACAACAACCTGCAATTCCACTGCAATAAGCAACAACAATGTTTGCATTGGGAGGGGCCGAACAAAAGGGTAGTACGAAGAGTTTAGTTATTTTTCAAATAAAGAGAACGAGAGAATTCTGAAAAGAGAGGAAACTCAGTAAAGCAACAACCCAAAAACAACCTTGAACCAATTCCTTCATCCCTTATTTCTCATAGAACTACTCACACACATTCAAACCATTGTTCCATTAACCTTCAACTTTTCTCAACAGAACATACCCAAGACCAATACTCCATCTTCCATCAATATTCTCCCTCACTCATTACCGCTGCAACCGAAAACCACCCTTTACTCCAATCTTAAACCCATTGATAACAACCAAACTTTCATCAGTCCAGAATAAATTCAACCTCGACAACAATCATAAATCCATTTAACAAACCTAAACTCAATCACCAGAAACAAGAAGAGAAGAAGGAGACGAAAAGAAAGCTCAAAACTGAACCCAAATCTTGAAATAAAGCCAAACCTGGACGAATTCAGAGAGAGCCAAACCTGGACGAATTCAGAGAGAGCTTGAAAAGAAGAAGAATGTGCGATTGAGAGAAAGAAGAAAGAAACGAGAGGTGCCTGACCAGAGAAGGTTCGCGTGGAGAAGGGGGAGAACTGGGAAGAGATTCAAAGGAAAAGAGGTTTTGATTTTCACTTGAAGGAGATGACTCGTGCATTTTTCTCCTTTTCCTCCTATCGTGTATTTCTTCCGTGTTTGACCAAGTAGCAGGGTTTCCTTGTAACCCTCTTGGCTTTGTAGAAACCGGGTCGGCCCAGGGACCCGTGATGGACCCGTTTCATACTGGACTTGGAGTGCCCTATCATGTGGGCCTTCTTGTTCCTATTTTTTACTAGCCCAAATCTGCATCCTTCACTTAGTTTTAGTTTTAATGTAATAAATTAGTTTTTTAGTCTTAAGTTAATAAATTAGTTTTAGTTAGATTAATAAATTAATTTCTAGTTAGATTTTAATAAAATTAGTAAATTAGTTGTAATTAGATTTGAACTTAATTTATTATATAGTTTATTAATTAGAATGAATTAGTTAGTTTTTTATTAAGTTTTATTATTTAATTAGTTTTTAAGTATGAATTAGTAAATTAGTTTCTAGTTAGAATTTCAATTTGTTAAATTAGTTTCTAATTAAATGTTTAATTTAATCTATTAATTAGTTAATTAGGTTTTAGTTTAATTTGTCTTTTAGTTTTATTTCTTAAGACAACTTTGACCATCCCCGACTTTACTTTGGTTATTTCTTGGGGTTTGATTTTGAATTTGATCCTTGATACCTTCGAAGTTTTGGATACCAGTTTTGGATTAAGTATCGATCAATCTTCGTTCCCGATTCCAAAGGAAGGGAGTCTCCTTTGTTGACTTATAAGTCATTTTCTAGGTTAGTGTTGTTTCCTACCTACTTCCATGACCTTTTTAGGATTATCCCCCCTTTGGCCTTATTAGAGCCATTTCATTTCATAACTTAGAGTTAGGTGTAGAGTTTTTAAACTCTATGTGGGTACCATCATGATGTGTATTCACTTCCCTTTTTGACTTTGTTTAAAGTCAACTTTAGGTTAGTTTTTACAACTTAGATTTAGAGAGTTCTTTAACTCTAGGTGAGTATCATGATCATGAGTACTCATTCCCTCTTGGAACCTTGATCATTATCAAGAGTTCCTCACCCTTAGTTAGGTGAACTACGGAGGCTCTGATTCCTTTTTCCTAGTCAGGATACGTAGGCACAAGATGCAATATCTTGTCGAGCCCTCTAACTCTCTAACCCTCTAACCCACTAACAACTAACAGCTATTTCCCCTATCTCACGCCGCCGCGCGATTGAGATTAGTTTACCTTACCCTTTATCCTAGCCTTAGGATTGGAGTCGCTGCACTCCATGTAAGTGTCATGTTTATGAACACTTACTTCCCTTTGGAACCTTGATTATTATCAAGAGTTCCTCAACTCTAGTTAGGTGAACTACGAATGCTCTGATTCCATCCTAGTCAGGATACGTAGGCACGAGATGCGACGTCTTGGCGAGCATACTTTGTACATACCCTTAGGTCTTTACCTTTAACACATATTCCTTAGCAAGCAAACAATAGCATAACACAAATATTAACAAGAGGTTCATGTAGGGTACTACAGATACTTAGGATGCTAACACCTTCCCTAGGTATAACCAACCCCTGAACCTAGATCTCTTGCTTTGTTTTTACATAGCAATTAGGGTTTCCGATCTTTTCCCTTTCCTTTGGATAAATCAAAGCTCGGTGGTGAATTTTAAAGATGTGTGATTCAAGTTAATTAATAGCTTGATATCCGATTCTCACCGCAACAAGCTTAACATTATCCCTCTGAAAATTTCATTTCTAAACCTATACATATTACTTTTTCAATATCATTTCCACTTAAAAATAGAACGTTTTTTCAATGTAAATCATAAAACAAACTACACTTACAACACAATACACAATCATTCACAAACGTCTTTGCAAAATTTTATCCAAGAGCCATTACCTGCTACTGTCAGAGGATATTGAAATGTGAGACTTCATCGACGACGACCTGCATTACACAACATATCCTATGATTAAGCCCTAGTTATTCACACAACATATATATATATATATATATATATATATATATATATATATATATATATATATATATATATATATATATATATATATATATCATGCATACCACATACAACAACACTTTCGATTAGGTTTTGTTTTACCCAAATTTATGTTCAATTCGGTTCAACATCTCTTTCGTTGGAATAAACTTCATCTCTCTATTTCCTAGTATCCCTCCTTCAGATTTCAATCCTCTACAACACCACAAAACTTCTATGCTACATCAATTTAAATTTCCTAATAATAGTCATAAATCCAATATAAAAAATCAGACAACAACTTTATTAAACTTTATCATTTCATCATCTCTCCATTTCCTCCGGAAGCTTCGTCATTCCCTCCCCCTTGACCTACAATCGCCCACGCCGCATCCCACCATTCGTCGCCATTTTTCCTATTCCTTGGAAAATTAGGTTTCGTTTTGGAACCTTCCCTATTTCTGTATTAGTGTATTTTTCCTTTTGCCAAATGCAACATCTTATATTTATTCTTTCATGGGCCCATCACTTTCACAATACTAATGGTCCGGTTTTAACTCTGTAACCTTTATTTTAATTCTTATAGGTTTCACTATTATTTCAATTAATTAATACATATAGCTATACATTTCCATTCTATTATTTTCACATTCATTTTCTACTGTTTTAATTTTAAAAAAAATATTCTTTTTGTTTTTTCTAAGTTATTTATGTTTCATGTATTTTTACTTTATATGACTTTTTAAACATATGTTTTGTTTTTAACTAAATGTGTGTCACCGACGGGTACCCGTGCGAACACACGGGTATCCCGCTAGTTGTCTATAAAACTTTTTATCCACTCTTTTGCATGCTTTCATAAAATCTCACAACAACAAAAAATACTACATAGCTTAAAAAAACTTGCATAATACCCGTTTAACAAAAATGACATATACAGAAATACGTCAACCTTGACTCTTATTGCTTCTTTAACCATTGGGAGAATATTTCAAAAAATAATGGCCTGCATTGTTCATGTGTGGTCCGTACCAGCCAAATATAGTCATCTAAAACATTATGCATGAATATGTTTATGGTTAATGTAAAGGTATATGCTTAATGAAGAAAATCAATTTGTGAGTTTTATTGATTATGATCAAGAGTATATATAAAGTTACAATAGGTAAAGTCACACCAAGGAGAGTAATTGCAAATAATTACAGAAAATCAAACTTAATTACAAGGAGAATATTTTATTTTATCATACTCATGCAGTCGGAATGGGAGGTTCACGAATACTTAGACTGGTTCAAAAATCATCAAAAAGAACTCGAGGTAGATATTTGGTAAAAATGTTAACAATCTGGTGACGAGAAGGAACATGAAGGACACGTGTTTGGCCTTGCGCGACCTTTTCCTAAATAAAGTGAATGTTCATCTCAATATATGTTTCTACGTTGATGTTGCACGTGATTGCCAGAAAGATAGATGACACTAATATTATCACAGTACACCAAAGTAGTCTAAGAAAATTGGGTAGTGAAGCTTCAAGAGAAGGTTATGAAGCTAACAAGATTCAAAAACCACATTAGCAACACCTATGCACTCGACTTCTGCACTAGAGCGAGAAAGCGTGATTGTCGTTCGGAACACCAAGAAATGAGGTTGTCACTAAGAAACACACAATATCAAGGGGGTGGAACAGGGGATGTAAGGACATCCACCATAATCAACATCACTATAGGAGACAAGATTCTCGATTGGAGACGAATAGAGATGCAAACCATAATTTATGGTGCCTTAAACATATTGCAAAATGCATTTAAGGGAAAACATGTGGTCAGTGCAAGCGTGCGTGTGAAGACACACATGCTGAACAACATAAGAGATTTTAGGGCGGGTGAATGTAAGATATTGCAAAGCTCCTACAAGACTCCGATACAAGGTGAGATCATTGTATGGAGTGTCAGTGGAGGTATTGAGCTTCTGCTTAGTGTCAACTGGAATGGTAGACGGTTTACACGAGGTCATGTCTGCTCGAGTAATAATGTCTCTGGCATAAGTACTCTGATTGAGGAAAATCCTGCCTTCATGTCTAGTGACAACAATGCCCGAGAAGTAACTCAATGGACTCAAATCCTTCATAGCAAACTCCAAGGCAAGGAGTTCCATGATGGATGTCCAAAGATAATGGGATAAGGTGATGAGAATGATGTCATCAACATAAAGTAAGATGTAAGAAATGTTAGAGCCACAAAGGTAGACGAAGAGTGAGTGATCTGAAGTGCTATGATGAAATCCAGTAGTGGAGACAAAGTCAGCAAAGTGCTGGTACCAGGCGCGAGGAGATTTCTTAAGACCGTAGAGTGATTTTCGCAAGCGGCACATATAATCTGGGTGATGAGGATCATGAAAACCCAATGGTTGATGCATGTAGACTATCTCATGAAGATCACCATGTAGAAATGCATTATGGATATCTAGTTGATGAATAGGCCATGATTTGGACTGAGAAATTGTGAGAACGGGGCAAATAGTTATCGGTTTGACCACATGACTAAATGTCTCATGACAATTTACACTTGTAATTTATGACCTACCGTCACCTACAAGACGAGCTTTGTAATGCTAAAACACCCATTAGATTTCTTTTTATTGCAAAAAATCCATATACAACGAATAATGTTAAAATCCCAAGGTCGGGAAACATATCCCATATAATATTTCTAATAAGAGCATTAAATTCAGACTGCAGTGCGGATTTCCAATTTGAGTTAGATATGGCTGTTAGAACACGATTTGTTCTTGACATTTTCTCTTTTAGTTTTGATGATAACAAAAGTATTAAAAGTATAATGGTTTATTTGATGTGTGTTTTATTTATGCAGGTTCTTGTTCTTGTACATAAATAATCAGAATCTGTTTTACTTAAAACACACTTGGAGTTGCTTCATTGCTAGCTTCCAGTGGCAGAGTCTGAAGAACAATTTCTAGTGTGGTTTGACGAAGACTTTGAACTAAAGGCCTCAGCATTCAGACGAGTTTCTACACATACTAATTATTTATCAGCATCTGGTACCATTAAAAGTTGGTGATAAAGCTTTGGACTATCCGTACTACTGAAAGCAGTTGTATTGTCTTATCAGCCTGTTAGCTCGAGTCTACAAGATTGAAAGGCTCAAGAAAAGTTGGTATGTTCTATGGATGTCTCCTCCCAACGGCTTTATTAGTACAGAACCTCTTGAAGACTCAAAGGATAGACGTGTTACACACTGGATTCAAAATCTGATGTGCATCCATCTTCAACGTCTTTTGTACTATGGAGCAAAAGCAAAGACACTTGATCAAGTAACCTTCTCAACAACTAGTTTCTGGAAAGCCTATATATATGGATGAAGATTTAAGCCTGAATTTTTAACAAGGATTCTTCTGTTGAAGAAGTAGCAAGATCAAGCAATTATCAACTCTATGTAATATGTAGATTTTCTGTTTTAGGTTGTAATTTTAAAAACCTTAAGATTTCTTACCCCTGTACATATTTAGAAATCTTAAGTGCTTTAGGTTTTTGTTATGGTGATCTCTCGTACTTTTGATACTTGCATCATGTACACCTTGTTCTCTATTCTGTTGAGCCTTCAGTAGTTTAGATTAAGTCTTTTGTTGTGTGCTTGAGCAAAAAGTCTTGTCTCATTAGGATTCAAGCAACAAGTTTTGAGCAAAGATGCTTAAGCCACATAAGTCTCATTGCTTAAGTGCTAGAGTTGGGAAATTCTTATTCAGCTAGTCTGATTGAGCAAGAAGTCTCGAGTATGGCCTGAGCAAGGGAAGTCTTGAGTACGACCTGAGCAAGGGAAGTCTCAGTCAGGATGGCCAGAAGAGCAGGTGGCTCGGCCAGAGGATGTGAGTAAAAGGAAGTCTTAGACTTGAGCTCTAAGCAAAGGGAAGTCTAAACCAGAAGACAGATGAGCAGGTGGCCCAGTCAGATGGTGTGAGCAAGATAAGTCTTAGACACAAGCTCTAAGTAAGGGAAGTCTCAGACAATTGGCCTGAGCAGTTGTAAAAGTCTTATGCAGAAGCATAAACGATTCTAATCATGCAGTGGTTATAATTAAAATCTCTTGTGAGACAAGGGGAATGGACTACTCTCAGTTAAGGGAGGAACCAGTATAAATCTTTTGTGTCTTCTGCTGTTAATTTATTTATTTCTGTTGTATCCACTACCAAATGAATTAACTCAGAATCTGAACATCAGTTTTGATTCTGAAACTCTAATCAGAAGCTAAACAATAAGAAAATGCAAAACATAATTTAACATCCTTTTATTGTGTACTTTTCACACCTTCAATTGGTATCAGAGTTTGGTATGTGCTTAACACTTAATAGTGATGCAGATATTGATCCAATAAGAAAAGTATATTTCTTCTTCAAGAAGGAATCAAGTGCCACATGAAAAATATCATACGACTTTGCCTACCAGATTCAAATGGGTGATTCCATTGAATTTAAATGATGGAAAAGCTAAACATATTTTTAACTCAATGAACTTGATAAAGGGTTGCTGAAGGTCTATAGAATATCCTTGAAAAAGGTATTACTTGATGAGTCCAAGCCTTTGAGGTTGGCATAAATTTTGGCAAAACTAACTTGTCAGCAAGATGTTGGACAAGATGTCCTAACAAGAAGAACTAACTAAAGATCAAGATGTTGGACAAGATGTCCTATCATGATGATTCGACATCATTGTCTGATATTTTTCAGTTTTAATTATGCTATGTTTAATTCCAGATTTCAGATTATTCAGGGACTATTTGTTTTTCCTAGGTGGAGTCCAAGATTGTGGAATCAGAGATTCTGATTATAATTTTAAGATGTTGTTTCTAAATATGGAGACACATTAGGAAACTTAGGATTGAAGAAAATATTCTATAGGAGAATTTGTTGCAGATTCTGTGGAACAAAATTGCTGCATTTTTGAAGCCCAAATACAGTCATGTTTATGGTTATAAATAGGATGGATTTAACCTAGGAAAAGTGTGGAAAAATACATTGTTGCCTAGTGAGTTTAGGGTTTGTATTTATGAGCCTCTCTTGTGTCATGTTGATACGAGAGCTGGACTATTTACATTGAGTTGTAATTCCTGTCACTGCTATGATTGAAAGGGAATTGAGAAGGGTCTCATACCTAGGAAGTGTCTTAGGTAGAAATTAAGCACGGGTAGTGATTAAGTGATAAGTTGTAAACCGGAGGTGTTTAGCTTAGAATTAATATTATCTAGTAGATTTCATTCTTGACTTGGTAGCCCCGGACGTAGGTGTAGTTGTTCACCGAACTGGGTCAACAATTATTGTGTGTTTGTTTATTTTCTATAGTTTATATTTTGTTCATTATTGTCATTGTGTTTGAAGTAGAGATCAAGTGTCTCGACATCTCTCAGGACATCTGAGATCTGCTATCAGAATTTCAATTAGTATCAGATCAGACATCATGCTCTGTATCTGGGTGTGATTCAGGGAAGTTACTTTTAGGTTCAATGGACAAAGAAGGAGGAATATTAAATAGACCACCCATTCTTGATGGATCCAATTATGAATATTGGAAAGTGAACATGATAGCCTTCATCAAGTCTATGGATGGTAAAACTTTGAAGTCTGTGGTCAAAGGGTGGGATCCACCAAAAGCTAAAGATAAGGATGGGAAGATCACTGATGTGTTAAAGCCTGAAGAAGACTGGGATAATGAAGATGACAAGCTTGCTCAAGGCAACTCCAAAGCATTGAATGCCTTGTTCAATGGTGTTAACAAGAACATCTTCAGGTTGATCAAGAACTGCACTGTTGCCAAGAATGCTTGGGAGATTTTGAAGACTGCTCATGAAGGAACTTCTAGGGTGAAATATTCAAGACTTCAACTTCTCACCACCAAGTTCGAGAACCTGAGAATGAAGGAGGATAAAAGTATTCAAGAATTTCATATGAACATTATTGATATTGCCAATAATTCAAGTGATCTTGGAGAAAAGATTCCAGAAGCTAAGTTGGTCCAGAAAATTCTAAGATCTTTTCCTAAGTAGTTTGACATGAAGGTGACGGCCATCGAAGAAGCTCAAGATATAAATACTCTAAAGGTAGATGAACTCATGGGTTCTCTACAAACTTTTGAAATGGCCTTGAGTGAGAAAACTGAGAAGAAGAAAAGCTTAGCCTTGGTGTCTAATCAAGATGAAGGTAAGACAAATTCCAAGGAAGAATTTTCTAAGGTTGTTGTGCTTCTTGGAAAACAGTACAATCAATTGTTGAAGATGATGGAAGGGGAGTCAAGAGCAAATGTCAAGACTCAGACATCTGACAACAACAAAAGGAAGGATTTTGAAAGAAAGTCCAAAAATGAAGGGAAAGCTGGCAAAGGCAAAGGAATCAAGTGCTATGAATGTGAGGATTTTGGACACATTAAATCTGAGTGTCCTACCTTTCTCAAGAAGGAGAAGAAAGGCCTGTCTACATCATGGTCTGAAGATGATTGTGCAAGTGAAGGAGAATCACCTAAACATGTTTCTACTCTTACAGGGGTATTTGACTCTGATGGAGAATCGGATATTCGAGAACTCTCATATAATTATATAGTTAACTCCTACAGGGAGCTGTGCACCAGAAGTGCAGAAATTTGTCAGCTAAGACAGGATCAACATAGTGTTATCATTCGTCTTGAGGCATAAAGACTGAAACACCTTGACATCATATCTAATCTAAAGGAAGAAGTTGTATTGCTCAACTCTAAACTTGACAATATGACCAAAGCTCTTAGAATGCTCAACGGCAGTTCTAATGTGCTAGACGAGATTCTTCAATTTGGGAGGGATGCTGGAGATATCAGAGGACTTGGTTACAATGACCAAGTTGTGATGAGCAAAAGTAAGGAGTCAGCATTGAGTTCTGCTCAGTATAAAAGAAAATAGAATCAGAAGATGTCAAAAGGGATGTCTCAACATCAACACGGACATCAGAAAAATCCTTCAGGCAAAAAGAAGCAGGACTGGAAATGTCATCATTGTGGTAAGTATGGCCATATTAAACCTTACCGCTACAAGTTACATGGCTATCCCAAGTCTGATTCACAACCTAGAAAGACACAACCTGGTAAAGCAGGAAAGAAGTGGACTCCAAAGAATGAGTCTGTAGCCCTAATAGATCATTCTTCTCTAAGAGCCTCTGTTGGAGAGAGGTGGTACTTTGATGGTGGTTGTTCGAGACACATGACTAGTGTCAAGAACTTTTTGGTGGACATAAAATCTCATACCTCCAACTATGTCGCCTTTGGAGATGGATCCAAAGGAAAAATTAAAGGGGTTGGAAAATTGGACCGTGTTGGGCAGCCTAGGCTTGATAATGTGTTGCTTGTCAAGGGACTGACTGCTAACTTGATCAGTATTAGTCAACTTTTTGACCAAGGTTTCAAGGTTAACTTTACTAAATCTGAATGTGTAGTTATGAATGATAAAGATAAAGTTATCATGAAAGGTGTCAGATCAAAAAATAATTACTATGTGTGGACTTCTTTAGAGACAGAGGGCTCATCAATGTCAAAGCATCAGAAACCTGCCTCAAATCTGAATATTGATGGTGGAGGAATTAGTGGTGAATGGCAGATTAGGAAGTTAACCAAGATGTCACACAAGAAGCTGCAACATCAGACCACCTCAAGGATTCTGGAACTTCTTCATAGAAACTCAATGGTTGATGATCTTGAAGAAAAGAGGTGTGCTTATACTGTCAATGATGACATAACCATAGAAACTGAAGGCATAGCAACAAGGGATAGTTGCTCTCTGTTCATAGGAATGAGACAGGTGCTGATTTGGCATAATGTCACACAAGATGTCGTGATATTATCTTGTGAAAACTTGAGCTTCACTGGTGGCATCAAAAAAAAGGTCAAGATGTTAAGGGGCAAATTAGGGTTTTGCTTGCTTGAGGGTTTAGAAAAATTAATTTGTGGGAATGCTATTCGAGGGTATGTATGGTTTCAAGATCAATCATTTCAAATTTACCTAAACCACTCTTACGCACATCTTCATCATACTGCATCATTCCTCACAAACTGCTTCATCTTCCTGCTCGAAGAAAAACCTAATCCTGCTCTCAAGTGTTACAAGATGTCTCAACAACATTCTTCTAGAGGAATAGACAAGAAGGAAAACATTTCTTCATCAGCGGCTAGGGATATGTCAGGGAAGTTGTCTGCAGAAAATGCCATAGATGTTGTCCCCTTGGCTGTGGTGCTATGCAAGCCTGATAAACTTGCTGTGAGAAGATCTAAGAACATTCCTACAGGTAATCCTTCAAATACCTCTGGTGCTTTTTCTAACCCTAGGACATAAAAATAAATTTTTGACATGAACAAGAGGATTGGAACAATAATGGCTCAGGTCTTAAATATATGGGGTCGAGTGAATGTTGCTGGAATTACTAAACCCCTGGCTTAGATTCTTCCCACTACCTCTGCCCCTGTTGTTGAACCAGAGGTAGTGACTAAGGAGAATGTTGATGAGGATAGTGTTAAAAAGGATAATCATGAAAGGTCTGAAGCGAATCTGCACACCCTTGTTGACTCTGTTGTAAAAGATGTTGAAGCAGATGGTGGAATATCTCCATTTGTAGAAAATTCCCAGCCAAAGGAACAAACATCTGAGGGTATTATTGGAAAGGCTGCTGATCAGGTTATCAATGTTGATGACTTGCCTTCTGATGATGAAACCATTACCAAGAGCCTCCACCAGGGTGTGACCAAGAGATTGAAAAGCAGAAAAGGTAAGGGTGTGGCTACTGAAAACACTCCTACCAGGATAACTAAGAAATATGTGGTTGGCCACATAAACCTTGGAGCAAGGTTACTATTGTGTCTAAAAAGAGAAAGGCTGAGTCTGATACTAATTCAGACTATGATGTTGCAGAAGATGTTCAGAACATCATGCATGTTAAGAAGCTAGCTTCTAAGAAGAGAGTTGCTGCTCTTCCTAAAGCTCCCTTGGACAATGCCTCCTTCTATGCTTCAGAAAACGTGGAGAGGTGGCCATATGTGTACCAAAGAAGAATAACTTTGGAAAGGGAACTGGGGAAGAATGCCCTAGAATGCCACGAGGTGTTGAAGTTGATTAAAGCTGCATGCCTGATGAAGACAAACACTAAACTTGGACCCTACTATGAGAAGATGGTCAAGGAGTTTGTAGTGAATATTCCTCAAGGTTGTGATGATGCAACCAACAAAGACTACAGGAAAGTGTATGTCAGAGGAAATGTTGTGACATTTTCCTCCACTGTTATCAACAGGTTTTCGGGAAGATCAATAGTTCCTCAACCTGAGTGTGAAGATACTGATGATTAGGTGTGTCAGGAGATCACCTATAACGATGTGAAGCACTGGCCAAGCAAAGGAAAGCTTTTAGTTGGGAAGCTCAGTATGAAGTATGCATTTCTGCATAGAATTGGTACTGTCAACTGGGTGCCCACCAACCATACTTCAACCATATCTCCTGGGCTAGGAAAGTTCATATACATTGTTGGTAAAGGAAGAAAGTTTGATTTTGGGACTTATATCTTTGATCAAGTTCTGAAGCAAGCTTCGTCCACTGCTACTAAGCTGCTTATATGCTTTCCTCCCCTCATTTGTGGCATAATTCTAGAGCAGCATCCTGGTATATTTGTGGATGCAGATCATGCAATGAAAAGGGATTCTCCATTGACATTACATTATAAGTTGTTTGCTGGGAGTCGTATCCCAGATATTATTTCAATATCTGCGCCAACAGTTATTCCTGGAACTTCCAAGGAGAATACCATTGCCCAGGTTAAGGAGACATGCAAGGATCTTGATGCCATCATCAAGTCAAGTACAATTGTACAACTAGGAGGGCTAAACTTGAACAGTTAATACATGCATTGACAATTGAGCAAGACAAGGGCACTAATGATGTTGAGAAGGATATTGCTGGAGAAGATTAGATGGATGCTGATAATGATGCTGAAGATGTGGGTGATGATGACCTTGAAGAAGGGGAAGAGTGTGATGAGGAAACTGAAGATGACATCTGAATGATGTCTTTTTTGTGTGGTTATGTAAGGTCCTAATGCCTAGGATAATTTTTGGCACTTTACGTGCTTGTTATGTACTTTAATCCTTTATGTTATTGCTTAGATATTTTGTTTGTTTAACTGCCTTTGTTATATTGTGGCTAAAAATGGGGAGTAATACTAACTTTACTAACCACTGACTGTTGTTGCTGCCATTGAGGGGGAATATGCTAATTTATTGCTTGCAGAAGAAGAAACTGATTGAGGGGGAGGCTTTAGTGTTTCTACTGCTGATGTTCTGATGTTCTGATTTTTGGCCTCGGAGTGTGTTTTTCTGTCCGCAAGTTTCATTTAGTTAGTTTTAGCCAAAATCTGCCAAAGGGGGAGATTGATGAGTCCAAGCCGTTGAGGTTGGCATCAATTTTGGTATAACTAACTTGTCAGCAAGATGTTGGACAAGATGTCCTAACATGAAGAACTAACTAAAGATCAAGATGTTGGATAAGATGTCCTATCATGATGATTCAACATCTTTGTCTGTTATTTTTTAGTTTTAATTATGCTATGTTTAATTGTAGATTTCAGATTATTATGAGACTATTTGTTTTTCCTAGATGGCGTCCAAGATTGTGGAATCAGAGATTCTGATTATAATTTGAAGATGTTGTTTCTAAGTGTGGAGACACTTTAGGAAAATAGGATTGAAGAAACTATTCTAGAGGAGAATTTGTTGTAGATTCTGTGGAACAAAATTGCTGTGTTTTTGAAGCCCAAATCCAGTCATGTTTATGGTTATAAATAGGATGGATTTAACCTAGGAAAAGTGTGGAAAAATACATTGTTACCTAGTGAGTTTAGGGTTTGTATTTGTGAGCCTCTCTTGTGTCGTGTTGATACAAGAGCTGAATTATTTACATTGAGTTGTAATTTCTGTCACTATTGTGATTGAAAGGGAATTGAGAAGGGTCTCATACCTAGGAAGTGTCTTAGGTAGAAATTAAGCACAGGTAGTGATTAAGTGATAAGTTGTAAACCAGATGTGTTTAGCTTAGAATTAATACTATCTAGTGGATTTCATTTCTGGCTTGGTAGCCCCCCAGACGTAGGTGTATTTGTTCACCGAACTGAGTCAACAATCATTGTGTGTGTGTTTATTTTCTGCAGTTTATATTCTGTTCCTTATTGTCACTATGTTTGAAGCAGAGATCAAATGTCTCGATATATCTCAGGACATATGAGATCTGCTACCAGAATTTCATTACTGTAGACGTTGATGGTGTTAAAGATGATCATTTTAAAAATCTCTTTTCACCAACTCAGAAGATGCATATTGAATATCTTCAGAGGCAGCTGCATTCTGGTAGATGCATTATTTCACTTATGAGTATATCAACATCATTAATATGTCTGATGCTTGGAATATCTTTGAAATCTTGTGCTTGGGTTTGTGGGGATCAGTTTTTGAAGCTTGAAGTAGTTACACTTTGTCTAATCTTTTCAAGCAAATTATGAAAAGATTGTTCTTTGACTTAAATCTAAAGTCACAATTTTTTTTTTATGTTTACATCTTAAATTTGTTGTGTTCTGGAGGTTTATCTTGCAATGTTCAAAGGAAAGAAATGAAGTTAGATGATGAAAAACTATTCAACAGATCACCTTCTTCTTTTCTAGCTTAAGTTCTTTGGGATGACTAATGATAAAAAACTTAGGTTTCTTGTCAGAAGGACTTTCATACTAGTTGAATGGATTGTGATATCTGTGGATAAAAGAGTAACTTTAAAAGCTTCTGAAATATTTGTATTTCAACTGATTTCCCAAATCTGAAAGCGAGAAGATAATTCTACCAGAACCTAATATCAGATGCTCCTCAATGTGTAATCGTTTGAAGCTTATATTAGTGCAGGATGCAGATGAAGAGAAGCATCTGTGTTCTGAAATAAAAGTCAAGTATTGAAAAGCAAGAGATGTTGTTAAAGCTATATTGTTTCAAAATATTTGATTATATGGAGTTTGTTCTTTAAGGTGATATCTTAAGAAACTCCATTGCTTCTTGGTTGAGAACCATCATGGAAGTTGTTTTAAAAGACATTTATATAAGAAGTCTTCAACTCTTCTTTTAGTTCTGTTAGTCGTACTAAGACAGTACTCTGATATGCTTTATGTCAATTTCTGATAGCTAACACCATATGGTTTTAAGCTTGTCAATGATTTCAATGTCAAAAGATTTAATCCAAGATAATGAGATTATTGACATTGCTTAGAACAAGATTTTATTCCTATCATATCTCATTCTAGACTCATACTCTAGAGTGACTTATGATCTGCTGTTAGATTGAGTTATAAGGCATAAAAGAATGTGTTTGTACTTACATGTATGGTCTTATAGAAATATGAGTATCATAATGTATTTACTACAGATACCAAGGAAAGAAACAGAGGCATTTCCACAAGGTTATCTACAACATTGATTGGAAGAAGAGCCAATAGCCCATATTCAAGTATTGGTGGTACTGAATTTGGTGAGAGTATTAGAATCAGTGGTTAGACAGCCATTGAATCGCAATCCACTCAAAGTTGTGTTTAGACTCTATTGGTCAAGTCTAAATACTGAATCGAGTCTGGCAAAACAAAAAAAAAACAAAAAAAATATAGTATGTTCTTTTCTGGCTTATCTTTTGATTCAATGAAACATTTTGTTTAGATATTAATACAAAGTTCCTGTTAGATCTCTAGATAAGTTCTTTTGAAAAAGATAACTTTAGGAATCTTTAAGTGGAAACTCTGTTGTATTTGTCTGTACTAAATGTTTTATCAAGTCAGATGATGATCACATGTATGAAAACAATTTTCTAACTTTTGTGTTGATATTGTTGCTTATTAGCGGTCTAAAAGAAGACAATTCAATATACATCTATCACTATTGACTCTTGTTTCATGATAAAATGCTAGTTCTGAATAGAATCTTAAAGACTTATTACTGACATATGATATCTTTGTCTAAGTCTAGACTCACTAGACTCTGATGGTTGATAGCATCTGAAAGTTGTTAGTTTCTGAGATTCAGAAGAAAATTCTTTTTGACTGTCTTGGCAGTTTGAGTAAAAAGTTTTCTAAAAGCTTTTTTTAATACTTAACCTTTCATAAAGGTGAAACTCATCTGGTGGAATTGAAATATATGTTGGATAAAGAACCTTTGGGTAATGATGTTTTCTCTTTTAGTACTTGCTGTTACTATTCCCTGTCTTGTGAAACATCATTGCGTCCTTTTTCTGACAAAATTCTTATTTCTGTACGATTCTTTTTCAGTTTCTTTTCTTTCTTCTTCTTCTTTTATTTCTTCTTTTCCTCTTGTTTGTGTAATGATCAAACTAAACCTGAGATGAGTTCTTCACTTTATTTTTCTCTAAATCAACTGATTGTCATCAATGAAAAGTTTGTGGATTTTGATGAGTTGCTTAAGATTGGTTTCAACTTTTAGGTGACTGTGTCTAAACAAAGGTGGAGCGACCACTTTGAGATGCTCTGTGGTTTCACTTATCCAAGTCTTGTCAAAGAGTTTTAGATCAATGCCTCCATTATTGAGCTGAATTCTGAGTATGCTATTCTGTCTAAAGTAATTGGTGTTTCTATAATAGTAACCTTTAAAGAGATTGCAAATGTAATCAATTGTGAGGAGATTGGAGAAATCCCAGAAAATCTTGTTTGGGAACATTATCTTCCTACTTGGCGTATCTTTGTAGATCCATCTAATACATCAGTGGTCTCTAATCTTCTTCCTGATGATGTTGTTTAGAGTCAGATTCTGAATTTAAATTTACTGCCTAAGGATAGAGATTTAGACCAAGCGGACCCTATTGAAAAAGATATGCTTCTACTTCTCAATTCAGATTCAAAGATCGATCTTCCTCAAGTTATGTTTAACCGTCTAAAGAGGTCTCTTTCTTCTTTTAAAAATAGAAAGACATTCTCTATACATTTAGATGAGTTATTTCTGAATTACTTATTCTGAAAGGGGTTAACATAAGTTTTGATGCTAGGTCTTCCAAGATTTGGAGAGACAAGTTTGAAGCTATCTACGAAAGATTCTGATGTTAGATTTTCTGCATAGTTATGCTTTGTATTGTTGTTGAAATCTTTGTATTAAGTATCTTATTAATAAGTTCTAAGTTTGTTCATGCTTATGTTCATTTTTAACTGATTAGTATTTATTCTTGATTGTTCACTGAGAATTTGAAACAGATAAAAGAACTCAAATGTTTGCAACTTATTTTATTAATAAAAGGAAAGCTATTACAAGACAATTAGATTTTTCTAGTCTAAAGGATGTGTCATAAAGGAACTCCCTAGGATTATCTGACATGTCTAGATTGTCTAAGAAATCTTGTCATTCTTCCTTAGTAAACTCCAAAGCCTCCTTCCTCAGTTTGTTTCTACGTCTGGATCCAGAAGATCTTCTTCTTCTGTGTGTCTTCATAGAGGATGCTGAAAAGGAGAGCACTTCTGAAGTTGTCTGCTTGCTTGCAGGTTCTTCAGCTGCTGCTTTGCTTTGATTTGCTTGAGTTGCTGCATTCAGTAGTGTTGTCTTCCTGAAATCTCTCTTTGGAACCCACATTTGCGTTTGCTTATACATCTTGGTGTTTTAGGGATTAAGTGGTGATGGAAGAAAGCTTACTAGAGTCCTTTTATAGACGTGTTACATTTATTGTCTTGAGTTTAATATTATTTAAGTACTGATTAAATTTTATCAATATTTTAATGATAACTCTTGGTAATGTAATCTAAAAGTCTAATCTATTAAGATTATGTTAATAATTATGAGTTTATGTCTGATCTGTTCTAATTGTCGTTTCTGTGTTAGTTTCACTTTGATATGTACTTTTAGAAAATCTAAAGAAAATTCTGGAATGTAAATGTATGCTAAAGAAATAATTGGTCTGATAAATTTTTTCATCAATTGAACTAAAGGATTACATCTTTTTTTAAACAAAAAAGGGTATAAGATGATTTCTAGATTTTATCTCTAGCTATTGCATCGTGTGGCTAATGGCGTCCACTACTGTCATAGTCTACCTCCTCATCTTCTGATTCAATCACTTCTTCCTTTTTTTATGTCTGGGAGAGAGCGGTAGAACTTCTTGTTGACCCTCATTTTCTTCTTCCTTGATATCTTCATGCTTCTTCTCTGAGGTTTTAGGGAAGCTACCGTTGAACCACCTTCTGAAGGTCGTTTAGGTGCTGCTGAAGTAGCCTCTTTAGAAGCAAGTTGTGTTGAAAGCACATGTACAGTTGTAGAGGATTCAGAAGCAGCTCGCCTCTGAGGGGATTGGATTGGCATGCTTGTAGAGCTCTCAGTTTTGTCTGTTACGACAGATACCTTATGTCTCTCAGATGCTAAATCCATATTCTTAGGATTGGTGATTGATGAAAATGACTTAAGAGTTTAATGTTTTTATAATGACTTTTGTGGATACCAAGAGTCTAAAAGTAATCATTGTTTAATTCTTGGAACGGTAACGACCACTAAGACTTCAAAGCGTGCATTTTATAAACCTTAATGACTCTTATTACTTGATTATTCTTCCTTTTTGAAAACTGATTCTGTAATGATGATCTGAGTTACACTTATTAGTTATACTTTTTCTCTTTCCTTCTTTTCCTTTTATTCTTTTTGATGTGACAAAAGGGGGAGAAATAATAGTAAGTATTTAAGTGGAAACTGAACCCATTGAATATATGTCCTGTACTTATTGGTCATTTATTTTCTGTTACCATGCCCATGGCGCATTTTTAACTTTCTGTACATAGGTCTAACGAAGAGCCTACAAACCTCAGACTTAGCCTATCAGACCCAGAAAGAGCGTACAAACCTCATACTATGGTGTTGCCAAATAAAGTTAAAAAGGGTAACATATTTTAACACTCTTATACATAGTGTCAAGATAGAGCTTACAAACCTCTGTTTTAGCCTATGAGACACAGAAGGAGCTTACAAACCTCGTATTCTGGTATTTCCAAAAGGAGTTAAAATGCAGTTATCTTTGTATTGTTAAATATGGAACTAAAAGGGAGCTTACAAACCTCAACCTTGGAACTGTTTGACTCAGGGGGAGCTTACAAACCTCAGACCCTGATGTTACTAAGAAGACTAATTTATTTTTCTTGAAAAATGGTTTTTAATGCTAGAGTATATAAATCTCAACAGTGAGCTATCAGAATCAGGGAGAGCTTACAAACCTCATACCTTGTTGTTGCACAGAAAATAAAATGCCCAACATTGTCCTTTAAATACTTGTGTTTGTCATCATAAAAAAGGGGGAGATTGTTAGAACAAGATTTGTTCTTGAGATTTTCTCTTTTAGTTTTGATGATAACAAAAGTATTAAAAGTACAATGGTTTATTTGATGTGTGTTTTATTTATGCAGGTTCTTGTTCTTGTACATAAATAATTAGAATCTGTTTTACTTAAGACAGACTTGGAGTTGCTTCATTGCTAGCTTTTTGTGGCAGAGTCTGAAGAATAATTTCTAGTGTGGTTTGACGAAGACTCTGAACTGAAGGCCTCAACATTCAGACGAGTTTCTACACTTAGTAATTATATATAAGCATCTGGTACCATTCAGAGTTGGAGATAAAGCTGGGGATTATCCTTACTACTGAAACAGTTGTATTGTCTTATCAGCCTGTCAGCTCGAGTTTACAAGATTGCAAGGCTCAAGAAAAGTTGGTACATTCTATGGATGTCTGCTCCCAATGGCTCTATTAGTACAAAATCTCTTGAAGACTCAAAGGTTAAACGTGTTACACACTGGATTCAAAATCTGATGTGCATTCATCTTCAATGTTGAAATTCTGGTACCAGATATGTGATGTTACGTGTGATGTCACAACAACACACTCTGCAATGGACAATAACAAACAACAACAGAAACACACAAAGAATTGTTCACCCAGTTCAGTTAAACAACTTACTCTGGGGGCTACCAAGCCAGGAAGGAATTTCACTATCAGTAGTATTAATTTACAGACTCAACAACCAGTTAGCATCTCCTAAACTTAATCTCTACCTAATGAACTTTCTACCTAAGAAACCACTTAGGTATGAGACCACTACTCACTTCCTAAAACACCTCAAAGATCACACTTTGAGAAACACCTTGATCCTGCTTACAAGCTTTGATCAAGTAACAACACTCTCTTGCTTCACAGCTCTAAGAGAGTACACTTTACGACTCACCAATTTAACCTAGAATGGCTTACAAAAACTCGTACAAAGACAATGAATGACCCTCAGTCTATGCTCTCTATCTTCTGTACTTTTCCTTCAGGATTAATGAGCTTTATATAGCTATTTGATCTGGTCTTGGACCTGCTACAATATCTGACCTGATTTGTTATTTAAAACTGAATCTTCGACAAATTTTCTCTCTCAAAATCTTCTTAAATCTCCAGCCTTTAAACTCTCCTACAAATCTGCATCAAATCTATTTGTAACAGAAAATATCTCCTCCAAGATATTCGCATCTAATTACTCTGCCAGCTCTTCCAAAATCCAGCTAAAACGCAAACCCTAACAACATCACTAAACCTGATGTTATTAATCTTCTGCAGACCTGATGTCACAACATCGCATGTGACATCAGACATCCAACTTAAACACTTATTAATATCCAATGTTAAGACTCAATGTCATGACATCAACCATTAGACATTGACATTGAACACTTTGTTTTACCAAAATTCTAGCCAATCCAAGAACCAACAATCTCCCCCTTTGGCTAATTTTGGCTAAAACACTCTCTGCAACATCAGAGACTTCAGCAGCGGATAAACATGAATGTTTTACCAACCTTTGCAGCAGCATTTCTTCATAAAAGCTTCACAATGCTTTCAGCATGCTGCACACACTCCAATACTCTGCTACATACTTCAGCACTAACTAGTAGCAGCATTGGGCAAGCTCCCCCTCAAAGCAAGAATCAGCATACCAGCAACTGTTCAACAACTCTCCCCCTCAATATCTGCATTTCAGCATCACACTAGCTGTACAATGAGTAATTCTTCTTCTTGGCATTGCAACACCTTGACTAACTCTTGGCTAACTCTCCCCCTTTTTAGCCACAATTAGACAACCACCTACTAACTACCAGTTAGTACTGAGCTAGCTCTCATTGTCAGTCTAAAGTCAGCATGCAAGACAAGACAAATCATAGAACATACAAATATAAATAGTGCATAAACAGGCACAATATTCAAATTACATATTAGGCACAAAAAATAAAACTAATCTACTATCTAGAAAAAGCAGCAAGGAAATTAGTCTTCATTAGACCTGGCCCCATCTTCATCATCTTCAGTTTCTGAATTTTCAGTATTGACATTAGCACCTTTATCACCATCACCTTGTTCCAAGGATTTTATCAGCAGTTCTATCTTCATCTTTCTTGTTGTGCTGGTACTAATGACCTCTTCAAGATCTTTGCAAGTGGCCTTCAGTTCTTCAAGTAATTCAGCCTTGGTACTCTTTTTGCCACCAGCATCTGATGTTACAACAATGTCTGGAACATGATGTCCAACAAACAACTTAGGATGCAAGGACAAGGCTGACTCCCTCTTGCAAGCTATATCTGAACTTGTTAAAGTTTCAGGATGTTGCTCCAAGATGATTCCACAAACAAGGGATGGGAATGCTATAGGTAACTTGATAGCATTTGTTTCAGCATGTTTCACCACTTGCTCAAAGATGTAGCTTCCAAAGTCAAACTTGATCTTTTTCCCAACAGCATAGATAAACCTACCCAATCCAACAGCTATTGTTGTCTTGTGGTTTATTGGCACCCAATTGGCTGCTCCGATTCTGTGAAGAATGGCATACTTGATGCTAAGTTTACTAGCCTTCAACTTCCCTTTCAATGGCCAAACCTTTACCTGACCAGTTGTAATCTCCTTGCAGACATTATTATCAGTGACTTCAAGCTCTGTAAACTCTTCTTCTTTTCTTCCTAGGTAATTGTTGATAACCTCAGGAGAAAATCCAATACATTACCTTCATGAAATCCCCACTCCTTTTGTCAGAGATATTTATAGGAATGTTGACCATGAATTCCTTAACCAGACTGTCATAACACTTGGAGAACCTACAAACAGGTTTCACCAATCCAGCAGCCTTAATCAGCTCCATAATGTTCTTTATCTCTAAAGCTTCTTTCCCAAGCTCCCTCTCTAGGGCTAGTCTTCTTTGACATACAAATTTGCACATTGATGCACTGCTGGCATAATGAAAGGAAATGTTGTCAACTGGCACTTCAGGGACTTTGTCAGAGATTCTCTTCAAGATTGACTTTCTCACAGGAGTGATGTCTTGAACATCTTCCTCAACATCAAATTTAGAATCAGAATATTCCCTGATCTTCCTCTTTTTGGAGGATGTAGCAACCTTGCTCCAAGGTTTTGTAGGACCAACAACAGCAGTTTTCTTCTTGCCTTCAGAAAACTTCTTTGGAGAGGATTCAACAGTCTTTCCTTTCCTTGTCTTCAGTCTCTTAGCAATACTTGGAACAGCATTTCCAATGACTTCATCATCAGATAAATCAACCACATTGATCACATCCTCATTCTTTTCTTCACCAGGAGTAGTTTCAACAGGTGATGTTCTAACATCTGCCTTAACATTAGTTTCCTCATGCACATCATCTTCTTCCACTCCCACTTCAGAATCTTCAATAACAGACATAGCAAGTCTATGAATATCTGAATCAACTCCTTACATGTCTACCTTTTCTGTAGGCATTTGATTCAAAGGTACATAAATTCCTTTCACAGGTATACCTTTGTCCAGGATTTTGATAGCTAGATTACCCATTCTCTTGTCAACATCAAACTTTTCTTCAACAGTTTGAGAAGTGGATGACCTAGGTGTTATTTTATTGCTAAAAAGTACACTAGTGACTAGCCTCTTAGTCTCATTATCATTAAATTTAGTTCCAGCCCTTTTGGGTTGAAGTTTGGAAGGTCTTGACATACTAGATTCAGGAACCATCATGGAGATGGGTTCTACATTCAAAGCTTCTCCTGCAGACCCCTCTTCTGTAGAAACCCTAGCTTTATCTCGCGAAGAGCTTTGAGAAATAGATTTCTTTGATGGAGAAGACATCTATTTTGACATGGTTCCCTTGAGGCAGTATAGGTTCAGAGACAGATGATTCTTCTTGTTGAAGGAGATGAACAGTCGGGAGATATGAGCTTTGATGAAACGTGGTATTGCTACAATAGGGAATGATGGTCTAAGGTATGGCGCCTGATTTTGTGTATCCCTTAAAGACCAATCAATGAGTTTCTCCCTCCAAATTAACTTTCCTTTTAAAAATTTAAAAGGATTCACATTAAGAGTAATTAACCCTAATTGACCTTTCAGCAGACTTTCCCACTTGTTGTCACAATCTGATGTTACAACATCAACCTTAACATCACCAGATAAGTTGTCCACTTGAGGTACCCATTGATAGAAATTATCTCTGGATCTTATTCCCTTCATCACTACCTCATTCTGCTCATTTGTCACCACACACTCATCTTTGGTGTAGCTGACCTTACACCTTTCATCACACAGCTGACTTATGCTAATTAAATTAGCACTCAATCCTTTGACAAGAAGCACATTGTCAAGATCAGGTCCATCATGACACTTCACTTTTCCAACACCTTTCACCACCCCTTTCTCTCCATTTCCAAAGGTAACATCAGTTGAGGCGCAAGAATTAACTTCCACCAATTGGTTTTTGAATCCAGACATGTGCTTTGAACAGCCACTGTCAAAGTACCATCCATCCTTAGCAGAGTGTCCATCTGAAAAGTGAGCCAATAGACATTTAACCTCTTCTTTAGGAACCCACTGCTTAACAACCTTGGGCCTGTTCACCTTCTGTCTGGGTTGAGGGTTAGACTTAGGATGACCATGTAGCTTGAAACAAGAAAACTGCAAGTGTCCAAATCTGCCACAGTAAAAGCACCTAACTCTGTCTTCTCTGAAGTGGTTAAACCTTCTGCCACCTTGATGATGATACTGTTGTGGCTGCCACCCATAATGTTGTCTTCTTCTCCCATAGTTTGACTGTCTTTTATGGTAAGGATGTTGTCCTTTTGGCTGTCTTCTATGGTGATGAGGCTTCCTTATTCCATAATAATAAGGCACAACATTATTATATCCATAGCCATACATGTTTCCCTGATGTTGAGCATGCATGCTCTTACGATATTGTGGAGGCATATACTGCCTAGCTCCAGAAACATGTGCCTTCCTTTGATGAGGACCATGAGCATGCCTCTTCCCAACATTTTGAGGTTGTGGATGAGCTACCTGCTTAGGTTTAGGATCCCGTCTCTTTGTGTGATGTTGAGACATTGGTTGAGACATCTCCTTCTTGGTTCCTGAAGTGCTTGCTTCAGCAGATACCTTTTCCTCAACCACAAATCCTATGCCTGACTTATCATCAGCAACCTTTTATGTCTGAAGGATCTTGTCAAGTGTGTCTGTACCACTGTTCAGCATCCTAACAGATTTGGTCATATGATCAAGATGAGCTTTGACCAATAAGACTTCATTTTCCAAATCAGCTTTAGCAGTCTCAAGCTGAACAATCTGTTTCTTCTGTTTTCACTTTCTTGACAGATTTCTCCACTCTTCAGACAAAGCTCTTGATAAGTGGATTCTAACTCCTCAAAAGTCAGTTCCTCATCACTTGAATCACCATCAGAAATAATTGTTCCAGTTAAAGCTTTGACATGTTTGGCTGACTCTCCTTCACTTTCACTGTCAGAGTCTGACCAAGAAACTGTCATGCCTTTCTTCTGCTTCTTCAGGAATATGGGACATTCTTTCTTAACATGTCCATAACCTTCACACTCAAAGCATTGAACACCCTTGTCTTGAGCAGTCTTCTCTTCATCCTTCTCCTTAGACTTGCTGATGTCAGAAGCGATGTTCTTGACATTAGGCTTGAAGTTTTTGTTCATTCTTTTGAACACCTTGTTGAACTACCTTCCCAACATAGCAATGGCCTGATATAAATCCTCCTGGGATTTAGCACTATTCCCTTTCTCTTCTTGAGCATTTGAAACCAAGGCTATACTCTTTGGCTTCTTTTCAGGTTCTTCCTCATTCAACCCAAGCTCAAAATTTTGAAGAGATCCAATGAGCTCATCAACCCTCATCTGGCTGATGTCTTGTGCTTCTTCAATGGCAGTCACCTTCATCTTGTACCTCTTAGGAAGGGACCTAAGGATTTTCCTTACAAGCTTTTCTTCTGACATCTTTTCTCCAAGAGCACTGGATGCATTGGACAACTCAAGAATACTCATGTAGAAGTCATGGATAGTCTCATCTTCCTTCATCTTTAGACTTTCAAACTTTGATGTTAGAAGCTGAAGTCTTGACATCTTAACTCTAGATGATCCTTCATGTGTAGCCTTCAAAATATCCCATGCTTCCTTAGCAACTTCACATGAGTTGATCAACCTGAAGATGTTCTTATCAACTCCATTGAAGATAGCATTTAGGGTTTTAGAGTTACCAAGGGCAAGCTCATCTTCTTCCTTGGTCCATTCTTCTTCAGGCTTCAGCTTTGAGGTGCCCTCTTTATCTTTCCCAGCATCATCTTTCTCAAACACAACAGGTGTTTTCCATTCTTTTATGATAAACTTCCAAGCTCTGCTATCCAAGGATTTCAAAAAGGTGATCATCCTTGGTTTCCAATAATCATAATTAGAGCCATCCAAAATAGGGGGTCTATTCACAATTCCACCAACTTCCTTGTCCATCTTACCAGAAAGTATCAGCCCTAGATCTCACCCAGATGCAGAGCAGGATGCCTGCTCTGATACCAATTGAAATTCTGGTACCAGATATGTGATGTTATGTGTGATGTCACAACAACACACTCTGCAATGGACAATAACAAACAACAACAGAAACACACAAAGAATTATTCACCCAGTTCAGTTAAACAACTTACTCTGGAGGCTACCAAGCCAGGAAGGAATTTCACTATCAGTAGTATTAATTTACAGACTCAACAACCCAGTTGACATCTCCTAAACTTAATCTCTACCTAATGAACTTTCTACCTAAGAGACCACTTAGGTATGAGACCACTACTCACTTCCTAAAACACCTCAAAGATCACACTTTGAGAAACACCTTGATCCTGCTTACAAGCTTTGATCAAGTAACAACACTCTCTTGCTTCACAGCTCTAAGAGAGTACACTTTACGACTCACTAATTCAACCTAGAATGGCTTACAAAAACTCGTACAATGACAATGAATGTCCATCAGTCTATGCTCTCTATCTTCTGTACTTTTCCTTCAGGATTGATGCGCTTTATATAGCTATTTGATCTGGTCTTGGACCTGCTACAATATCTGACCTGATTTGTTATTTAAAACTGAATCTTCGACAGATTTTCTCTCTCAAAATCTTCTTAAATCTTCAGCCTTTAAACTCTCCTACAAATCTGCATCAAATCTGTTTGTAACAGAAAATATCTCCTCCAAGATATTCGCATCCAATTACTCTGCTAGCTCTTCCAAAATCCAGCTAAAACGCAAACCCTAATAACATCACTAAACCTGATGTTATTAATCTTCTGCAGACCTGATGTCACAACATCGCATGTGACATCAGACATCCAACTTAAACACTTATTAATATCCAATGTTAAGACTCAATGTCATGACATCAACCTTCAGACATTGACATTGAACACTTTGTTTTACCAAAATTCTAGCCAATCCAAGAACCAACAAATGTCTCTTGTACTATGGAGGAAAAGCAAAGACACTTGATCAAGTAACCTTCTCAGCGACTAGTTTCTGGAAAGCCTATATATAAGGCTGAAGATTCAAGCCTGGATTTTTAACAAGGTTTCTTCTGTTGATGAAATAGTAAGATCAAGCAATTATCAACTCTATGTAATATGCAGATTTTCTGTTTTAGGTTGTAACTGTAAAAGCCTTAAGATTTCTTATCCATGTACATATTTAGAAATCTTAAGTACTTTAGGTCTTTGTTATGGTGATCTCTTGTACCTCTGATGCTTGCATCATGTACACCTTGTTCTCTATTCTGCTGAGCCTTCAGTAGTTTAGATTAAGTCTCCTGTTGTGTGCTTGAGCAAAAAGTCTTATCTCATTGAGATTCAAGCAATAAGTCTTGAGTCAAGATGCTTAAGCCATGTAAGTCCCATTGCTTAAGTGCTTTAGTTGTGAAAGTTTTATTCAGCTAGTCTGATTGAGCAAGAAGTCTCGAGTGCGGCTTTCGCAAGAGAAGTCTCAGTCTGGATGGCCAGAAGAGCAGGTGGCTCGGCCAGAGGATGTGAGTAAAAGGAAGTCTTAGACATGAGCCTAACCAAAGGGAATTCTCAACCAGAAGACAGATGACCAGGTGGCTCTGTCAGATGGTGTGAGCAAGGGAAGTCTTAGACACAAACTCTAAGTAAGGGAAGTCTTAGACAGTTGGTCTGAGCAGTTGTAAAAGTATTATGTAAAAGTATAAGCGATTGTAATCATTAAGTGGTTATAATGAAAAGCTCTTGTGAGACAAGAGGACTGGACTACTCTTAGTTAGGGGAGGAACCATTATAAATCTTGTGTGTCTTCTGCTGTTAATTTATTTACTTTTGTTGTATCCGCTGCCAAACAAATTAACTCAGAATCTGAACATCAGTTCTGATTCTGAAACTCTGATCAGAAGCTAAATAATAACAAAATGCAAAACATAATTCACCCCATTCTTGTGTACTTTTCACACCTTCAATGGTTTGCTTGGGATATTTGGGAAGTGGTAAGATAGTCGAATCATCAATGGTAATAGAAAAGTTAAAGAGTTTTTTGGGTTTGTAGAGATCCAACATACTATGGGTGGCTATAGTCCTAGTAGGTTATGTCGGCTGGGCTAGTGGTGTAGGTGATGAGAGGTATCGTGTGTAGCTGTGGAAGGGGAGGATGTCGTGGTGGTGGTGGTGGTGGAGGAGGCAGGAGAGGAATGATATGGGTCAGTGGGTGATATGGACCAATGGTTAAATATAGGATGTTCATTAGTAAGAGGTTGCAAGGTGGGATTTGTCCATTAATGAACAATAGATGGGTGCAAGTTATCAGTGAAATAATCATATGTGATGAGAGATGGGGAAGGCGTGCGAGTAAAGGGAAACTGTGTTTCATCAAAGATGACATGCCGTGAAATGATGATCTTTCTGTGCAACAATAAAAACATTTGTAACCTCTGTGATTAGTGGGATACCCTAAGAAGACACACAGGGTCGAGCATGGTTGTAGTTTGTCAATGGTAGTGGATGGAAACAATGGATAACAAAGACAACCAAAGACGTGAAGGTGTGTGTAGGAGGGATCACGATGATACAAAAGTTGGGTAGGGAAATAATTAGACAAATTCTTTTGGGGGAGGATATTAAGGATATAGGCGGCCATTTTAAATGCATGATGCAAACACAAGGAAATGATGGATTAATGAGCGAGAAGAGTGTGAATCATGTTGTTAATAGTGTCTATTTTACATTATGCTATGCCATTTTGTGATTAAGTGTGAGGGAAGAGAAACGAAAAATATTACCATTATCAACACAATAATTCATAAAATAGGGAATTATTATATTCACGCCTATTATCACATTGAAAATATTTAACAGTTTGAGAAAATTGTGTGCGGATTTAAGTGAGGTGAACTTTCAAAAACTTGATACTTGTTGCTTAGAGGAATGAAACAAATCAATGTTGTAGAATGAAAGTAAATGAAAGATGGAAAATCAATTGTTTAGATGATACCGTAAAAATGTAATAGCACTTGAATGCACTTGAGCATCCTTGGAGGAAACATCACACCCTGACCTATAAACTCATGGACAGGTGTGAAAAAACTTGTGAAATGTCTCAATAATGAGATTTACATTTAATAAAGTTGTCTTCGGACCTTTTCCACTTCTCAAAGGCGGGATCACAGCTAGATGTTCCCACCTAGCTCCACGGAAGACTTCCCATGCACCATGCCATAACAAGCCTTGAAGACAATTGTTTCGGACCGACTTGCAAGAAAAATCCAAGTTCAACCACTTCATAAATACTCCCTTTTGAGCCTAAAAAGTATGATTCTTTCATAATTCACTCTATCTCTCATTATTCTAAAAGTAATTTAACGTTGAAATGTTAATCTTACATACCCACTGCACACAATTGCATTAGAGCTAGGGGTGGACAAATTTGAACCGACCGATTAAAACTGACAAACCCGTTGTATTTTTTGTGCAAATGGGTCAGGTTGGGTCGGTGTCGGGTTGATTCGGTTGTTTAATTTGGATAATGTAGGGTTTGTTCGATCGGGCTCGGATGCTTATTTAAACTCGACAAAAACCGAAACTGACCGAACTTAATTAATATATATTTTATTTATTTTTATTACTATATGACTTATTCACTATAAAAATGAGATTTATAATGTTTGAGGATATTATTATTTTTATAATATAATGATAGCATTGTGTACTTTCAAAAATACAAGACATACAATATAAAATTTTGAATATTATTTAGTTTATGGTTTAAAGTATGATAATGATCAAAATTAATGTCAAATAATATTGAAAATATTATTCCATAATAATAATATATTTTCTTTTAATAATAAAAGAAATTGTTCTGTTCTAAAAATTTGATATTTTATATAAATTTTTTTTAAAAAATAGCTATTTTTATAGGATTGTTCTAATAAATATTAAACCGACTAAACCGACTTGATTTAACCGACAAACCGACTTAATCGAATCCGACGAAAATCGAAATTTAATCGGTCGAAATTGAGTTATAATACTAAAACTAACACCGTAATTTACGTTGAATTTAAGTTTTGAGCCCAAAACCGACCGATTATCCCCTCCTAATTAGAGGAACTCACATCAAGATATGCGGATTTTTTTTTAAACTAACATACTTTTTCAAAAAAAATACTAAAAAAATCAACTTTTCAAGATAATTACAAAAATGGTTGGGTTTGAGAAACCGGTACAAGGGTGACGCCATTTGAAATGACGCCTCAGTTAGAGGCCACAAGCCATTTCAAATGGCGCCTCAGGTCATTGGTTTTTCCTAGAAAAAGCTCCTGAGGAGGAGCCATTTGAAATGGCGCCTCAGGGCTTTTTCTTTATTTTTTTTAATTTTTTTTTAGTTTTTTTTTTAATTTTCTTTTTAAATATTTTGTTAAATTAAAAAAAAAACTTTTTTTTAAATAATTTAAAAATTTTGAATTTAATATTTAATTAGTAATATTATTCCGCTGGATTACGGTAGCGCCGTAGGCGGCAACCCCCGACTATTGGGGACAGATGCTTTAAAATTTGTTACATGCAACGGGCCATCGTCTGATACGCCAGGGCCATTTAAATAGGCATGATCATTGAATTTTTTTGTCAAAATATTGTACCCACCATTATCTATAACATTGTGATCTATTTATGACTATTCTATTTTGATTTTTACTTTTAAATTAAATAAAATATTAAAAAAAATTAAAAATATATTTTTTTTAATTTCCAAAAAAAAACAACACACCTTGAAGCATCTGTCCCCAATAGTCGGGGGTTGCCGCCTACGGCGCTACCGTAATTCAGCTGAATAATATTACTAATTAAATATTAAATTCAGAATTTTTAAATTATTTTTAAAAAAAAAATTAATTTAACAAAATATTAAAAAAAAAAATTTTAAAAATTAAAAAAAAAAAAAAAAAACCCTGAGGTGCCATTTCAAATGGCTCCTCCTCAGAAACTTTTTCTAAGAAAAACCAATGGCCTGAGGCGCCATTTCAAATGGCGCCACCCTTATTGGTCCCTACCAAATCATGCTATTTTAGAAAATTTTTTGAAAAACTGGTTTTTTTAGTATTTTTTTGAAAAAACAAGTTAAATTAAAAAAAATTCAAGATATGCACTAACAATTTTAATTTCAAGACAAGTCAAATTCTATTATTATTATTATTATTATTATTTATCTTATTCATCACTTCTACATATTAATTAACAATAAAAAAAAAATTTATCATAGTTATCAATGTCACACTGCTCCGAACAATAGAGAAAAAAATCCAAAAAATAGTTAAATTGAAAAAATAAACAGAATTTAAAAATAAATAAAAAATAAATATTGATGTACTTATAAGCCTATAAAATTTGTCTCAATCCAAAGCATCTCCTTTATTTACTCAACTGACCTACATGCATGCATTCTTCCGATAAAGCGTTGAAATGAAGCAACAAAAATAAAAGCGGTGGTTGTGGTGACTTAAAAGTAGCTCATGGCGCATCGACAAAAAATAATCCATAAAGTTCCGTAAATTTCTCGAATCTCTGCGGTTCAAACCCAATTAATTATCACTACTTTCGCTATTGTTTATCGTCAAACAACACCATCTTCAACTAATAACTCTCTTGTTGATATATTATAGAACTAACTCATTCTTTCACCTCTCCACAACCTCCACGGTAACCACCGCCTCATACGTGTATCTCGTTCCACGCGATCATTTTCTTCTAATCAGGTCACTTTCTTTCATTTCACCTTCTCGTCGTTTTTCTTCTTTAATTATTATTTCTGATTTCTCACGTGAGCTAAATTGTTGAATATTTTACTGATTCATTGAGTAATTAACTATTATTATGCGGATATTAATATTTAATTAGGATTTGGAAGTGGCGAAGGGGGAGAAATGAAATTCGGGTGCACATTTACGGAGTATCTTCAAGAAGAGCGAGAGTGGTTGATGGATGAGAATTGTGCGCATATTAAATATGACAGGTTGAAAAACGTTTTGAAGAGTTGTCAGAATTGCAAAGATAGCTCTTCTCATGATCATCATCATCAGTCATGTGAATGTCAATCTTGCCCAGGTATGTCGTGTGTTCTGCCGCTTTATGTTTATGTTTGGTTGTCCATGTAGAGTTTTCAACAATGAAAATATCTTATATAGATGGTTCTCTTGTTCTACTTATCTTTAGTGTGAAATAGCAATAAAACCGTAGAATTGTAAAGAAGAATAAAGAGAATTTGGATGTATTACTAATAAAAAAGTGGTTTCCAGAGCTAATACTCCTACCAGAGAATAAACTTCACCTAACTAACACTAATCAATTACACAATTCTCATAACTTCTCCTCCTCCCACGTTACAAAATATATATTCCACTCTCTAGCACACGTCACTAACTGACTCTCACTCGCTCTCTTTGATTATTCTTTTCTCTTCGCGTATATACCCTCCACACACATGGTTTGGGCATTGCTTCAACAAACTCATACTCCTTGGGTCCATGTTCTTTATCACTGTCTTCCTCTGCAGAATCAGCCTTGTCTTCAAGGCTGAACGAAAGAAACTTACTTTTAAGGAAAGCCTCATCCTCCCCGGTAGTGTCGTCAAGTGTCCGCTCTTCCATTTAATCTAACATTGTTTGACCACTTATCACCAATATTGATTTCTCTCACAGCCAACAACTCTTCCAGCTCTTCATTCTCTTTCGTTTCCGCCTCTAGCTCCTCTCGTAGTGTAGGTTTTGCTGTGTAATTCCCAATGGTTTGCTTCACCGGTGATATGTGGAAGATAGAGTGCACCCTTGCAGAGTCCGGATAACTTCAATTTATACAATACAACCCCTACTTTTTCAATGATTGGAAAAGGGCCAAAATATCTTGCTGCCAATTTCTGGTTAATTCTTTTTGCCATGGTGATACTTCAATTGTCGCAATGCTTTACCCCTATCCACCAGCTTTGCAGCGACAACCTCTATTCTAGTTTCCTCCGACAAGAATCAGACTAAAGTAAGAGGTTTCCTTTTGTACATCGTCTCAAACTGAGTTGCACCTGTTGTAACATGAAAGGTAGTATTGTACCACAATTCAGCCAAGGGCAGCCAAAGAGACCAATTTTTGGGTTGCTCTGAAGCAAAGCAAAGCAAATAAGCCTCTAAACATCGGTTCACCACCTCTGTTTGTCCATTCGTCTTCGGGGGTAAGAAGAACTCATTTTTAAGGCCGTCCCCAACGTAAAAGTTCTTTCCAAAATAAGCTGATAAATAAAGGGTCCCAATCACTCACTATGGATTGAGGAACTCCATGATATTACGAGTGATATCTTGACTCAGTATGCTGCTGACTTGTCTTTCAATTTTCTTCCTTATGATGGTGGGGTAGAGGTATGGTTGGAAACTCACCGGTCCGACATTCTGGTGTAATTCAATAGTGTGCACTGTATCTCGCTTAGGAGGCAGGCATTATCTCTCTTCAAAGAAAACCTGAGAAGCCATTGAGTAACTTCTCAACATCCATCTGCTGCTGAGGTTTTAGTTCATTTGAATTCCTTCCGGTATTGAATGTTTCTCTCTCCTCCAACAGACTAATAAAAGAACTCATGAGTTTGTGAAGTTTTTCCACTTCAGGATGGTTAAAGCATTGACCCTGTAGTTCCAGTCTCTTCTCTTTCCATTGGGAGCTAATAGTCATGTGGTCCAAATCAAAGGTCACCTTGCCAAACCTCTGCAACCACTCTACTCCCATGATTATATCTAAGCCTCCAAGCTCCGATACGTAAGCATCCACTTCTGTTGTAAAATTTTCCAACTGTACAGTGAGTTGGTGACTCTTCCCGTTAGTGAACACACAATGTCCATCACCCAATTTCATCCCCAACAGCCGATTCGGCTTCACCGTCAGCCCCAACGCCGCAACAACTTTTGGCGACATAAAATTGTGGCTAGCACCACTATCGTGATGATAACTACAACATTTACCCTAAAATTGTGGCCCTCTATACGCACAGTCATAGGTGGATTTTTGGGATGAGAAATCTCCGCTAATCCAAACAAACTCATCGAGTTACAGTCTGGAATCTCCTCTTCGTGTTCCATTTCCGCGAAACGTTCCTCCAAAGAATCTATAGGACCTGACATCTTGGGTGACATGAGCAGACTTCGATTTCACATGCTTCCATAAAAAAATCTGGTAGGTCAGACCAACGATAAAACTGCAGAATTGTATTATTAATGAAAAAGTAGTTTCCAGAGCTAGTGCTCCTACCAGAGAATAAACTTCTACAGTTCTACTAACTAACTAATTACACAATTCTCATAACTTCTCCTCCGTTACAAAATATATATCCCACTCTCTAGCACACTTCCTAAATTAAAGGCCACGTCACTAACTGACTCCCACTCCCCCTCTTTGATTATTCTTTCCTCTTCGCGTATAGACTCTCCACACATGTGGTTTGGGCCTTGCATGCAGAAACTCATATTCCTTGGGCCCATGTTCTCTATCAAATAGCTAGGACTTGTGATGATATCTGAACTAGAAAACCTAATGGTTCTTCACTTATTAAAGAATTCAAATAAGATTGTAGATGTTTATGTGAAAGTTAAATTAGACAACTTAAAAGCCGATTGAGATGCAGAATTTAGTTCTAACCGAGGTGTAAAGCTATTGTTTAAAAACCCATGATTTATTATTGTTTCTTGATATGTTTATACAAACTGGCTCATAATGCTTATTACCTTAGCTGAAGTTGGTGTTTCTTCACCTACATGTGGTTGGTCCAAGTGGATATGGATTCGGGCACCTTATGCAAGTGGTCATTATCAGAGGTTCAATCCTTGATTCTTGCACATGGATTAAACTTGGTTAGAAGTAGAGAACCCTCATTATATGTCCAACGCCAGGTTCTCCAAACAGATATTAGTCAATGCTAAAAGCTCACAAAAAATATTGTCGAAAATTTTGCAAAATGTAATTAGTTTTAAATTATTACTTGCCATTAGTTTTAAATTGTGCTTAAGCAAAGTACTCACCATTATCACGCGTCGTTTTATTTAACCAAAATGTTTTAAGTTATGAAGTTTAGTGATGTACTTTTCTTTTCCACTTGTAGTATGCGATCAGAAGTTCTTCTCAGAGTTGATGAAGGAAGCATCAGATATAGCAGGATACTTTAGTTCGAGAGTTCAACATCTCCTAAATCTTCATATTGCAAAAGGACTTCAAAGATATGTATCGTGTTTGCGCCAGTGTTTTAAAAACGATAAAAAAGCCCTGTCCCAAGAAGGGAGAATTCTAATCGAGTATATTTCGATGAATGCAATTGCAATGAGGAAAATACTTAAGAAATATGATAAAGTATGTATCAACTGAGACAATTTTCACGTGATGTAACCCTCTACACAGTTAATGTTTTTTGGGTTCACTCCATCCTTTATTACTATAATATCTCATATGAAAACGAAGAAGATAACACGTATAACTATATATCTAATATCCTTTACTATTTTACATCAGGTGCACAGCTCTATGAATGGGGAGAATTTCAAATCTAAGATGCATGCTGAGCATATTGAGCTTTTACATTCACCTTGGCTGATTGAATTGGGTGCTTTTTATCTGAATACAAGTGGACTAGATGGTTGCGAGCTTGATGGAATCCGTGGTCACTTTTCATGTGATTTTAATGTGACTAATGCTCTAATGACATTGACTCTTCCAGATTCTATTAAGCTTGAGTATGATCTAACTTGTGCAATTTGCCTGGTAAGTCCTGAATTCATTACCACAATATGAAAAAAGAATATTTCAGTAAGACACTAACTATTATACATGCTTTGATTGTGATATGATAGGATTTTGTTTTCAATCCATATGCTTTGGGTTGTGGCCACATCTTCTGCAAGTCCTGTGCTTGCTCTGCTGCATCTGTGATGATTTTCCAAGGCCTTAAAGCTGCAACTCCAGAGTCAAAGTGTCCTATATGCAGAGAGGTATGCATTTTGCAATTAAGTGTTGTTATATCAGTGATAAAAATGAACCTCTTCAAGTAGGAAATCAAATATCAAATAAGAACTAACTCTTAACTTAAAAACCCATTAAGATACCCCATCAAAGACCCTCTTAGTTACTGTGCTCAATGCTGTCAAACAAGGGTACTATAGTGCTATAACACAGCGGAATTTGAACAAATTGCTATTTCACCCCGATACGGTTTTGAGTACAAATTATTGTCAAATAGCAGCTCTATAACACTGCTGCGTAGAGAAATTTAGCAACACTGAGTATGCAAAGTTCTGTTGCACAAACACCTCTGAAAAAAGGCAATGTCCTTTTCCATGTCGGACACTAACACCGACACTTTTGATTAAATTTAATTTATTCAGTTTTCAAATTATTACCTGTGCCTACGTGTCGGTGTCCGTGTATGTGTCCGAAGTCTTAAGGCCATACCAGCAAATTCTATTCATTGGCTTCTTAAAATATTAATGCCCTTAAAGCTATATATCCATTTGATTTTTCCTTTAACATCCACACAAAACATTACTTTCATTTACATTGGTTAGAAGTTGGCTTTAGAGCATAATTTTAGTTTGCTTTTATTTTCAATCGTCAAGTCTTACAGTCATTTCTTTCTTGCAGGGGGGAGTTTATTCCAAGTCAGTCCGAATGTTAGAGCTCAATCTTCTTATGAAAAGAAGGTATTGTATGTGTGGTACATGATAATAATATTTCGTAACATTCATGTCTGAACATTGCCATCATAGTAACTTTCAGTATTTGCCAGATGCAACGATTATTGGAAAGAGAAACTAGCTAGTGAAAGAGTTGTCGCTTTGAAGCAATCAAAGGAATACTGGAATTTGCAGTCTATGTATGCAGTTGGATTGCCGTAGGTTTTGCCATGATTTGGCCATTGAAACAACCAATAAAAAGAGATGAAACAAGACTATGTATAGTTTACATTTGATATAATCATCCACATTGATGATTAAAATTATTTATTAGAAATATTTACATAGGAACATATCTATATCTATATTGTTTGAAACAATCAATAAAAAAAGATGAAAATTTAAATTTATTAATTTTATTTTTAATTGAAATCATGGGGTAATGGTTATTAGGCAAGAGAGGAAAAATTTATTTTTATTTTTAATTAATAAAACAATTATGATTAATTGTATATAAAGATACATGTTCTGTTTTTTTTCATATTATGAAAAAAACATAGATAGACAAAACATAACATTTGGCTTTACAAACCGCCCATCACAATTTTTATATTAATTAAAAAATAAAAAATAAAATATTTTTTCTCCTTCATTATCACAATCACTTATGATTTCAATTAAAAACGAAATTAAATTTTAAATAAATTTAAAATTTTCTCTTTTCTTATTGGTTGTTTCTGCAAATAAGAATTTAGATTCGTTTTCATGCAAATTTTTCTCCTATAATATTTGTGATTTGTTATTAAGTAAAATTCATTAGTTACCAAATAAATTAAATAGTTAATATAATTTAAAGAGATTAATTGGAATACACTGTCAGTGTAAAATTGTTTTACACTGTCATCCAATTAGAATTAGTTATTTTGACACATGAGAGAGAAACATGGAAGAAGTTGTTATTAAAATGATTTATTTATAATTTAATATTTTTTTATTTTTAATCCATAAATATGTGTCAAAATAACTAATTCTAATTGGATGACAGTGTAAAGTAGTTTTACACTGACAGTGTATTTCAATTAATCTCTAATTTAAATTGGTATAGTTAATGGGTTTAATGGTAGTACATTATTATTGTAAAACAATTTTACACATGCAACCAATCAAAATGTTTATAATTGTCATGTAATATCAATATTTTTAAAATAAAAATATGTTTTATTATGATACATGGTTGTGATTGGTTGACAGTGTAAAATATTTTACACTGTCAGTGCATTTCCTTTATTCTCATAGTTAATTATATTGATAGATGATTATTGAATAGTATATCACAACTCATTAGCCATATACTTAAGACAAATAATTGTAATTTTAAATATCGTTAACTTTAATTTTTTATGTGTTTAAATATATATTTTATAGAAAAATACTAACTAATTTTTAAGAGTTAAAAAAAAATGTTTTGTTTGAAAATATTTATATTAAATGCATTCGAATCTAAAATAATTGATATTTTTAAAAAATAAAATATATGTTTTTTTTATAAATGACTTGTATTCAATACAATATTTCTTTATTTCAAATCTGTAAAGAGTGTCTTGGAAGCAGGACTCTATTTTATACGCCATCCGTTTCATATTATAAGTAAATTTTGCTTTTTAGATTCATTGTAAAATTAATGTATCTGGACTATATATAGATCAGATACATTAATTATTCAATACATCTAAAAAGCAAAATTTGCTTATAATATGGGACGAGGGGTGTATTTATTATTCTCTCCGTTCATTTTTAAGAGTTATTTTTTAATTTTTTACGCATACCAAAAAAACTAATCAATGTTGTTACTTTTCATACAATAATTATTATTTTCTCTATAATACCCTTAATTATTTATTACATTCATTTTACTTTTTTTCTCTTTGTAATAATTATTTAAGGGTAATTTTGACAAAAATATATTTAGTAGTAACTTAAACTTTGCAAGTGACAATAACGGAGGGAGTAGTTATTTAAATTATATTGAGTAGATGTTATGAATACTATAGATCATCACAACTCATTAACCATATGCATAATGCAATTAATCACGGTTTAAAATATTATAAGTATTAGTTTAATCATTATTTTTCTGTTCTATTAAATGTATCTCTTTGTATCTGTGGCTTAAGCTAGTTAGCTTAGGATTAGTTTATGATTGGTAGAAGTTGATTAAGTTGGTTGAAGTTATTGAGTATTTTGTCACAATTCAATTGTAAAGTCAAATTTTGAATGAATCAATGAATTAGAGATTCATGTTAGAGTTTCCTTGATCTTTGATTTTAATATGGTAATAATCGCTTTCGATTCTCTACGATCTATTATCTAATTCAATCTTCATCTTCCTTGTTATTGACTCTTCATCTAGCTCAATAATGGTGGATATTGATGAATCATTCAAACAGACTCAAGTTGAGCTAGGATAGTTCTAGCCACTGCCACATATGCAAACTCATCATATATATGTCGTGGTCAATCTTCATAGTATAGTTATGATGTGTTTGAATGTTGACATATATATGATGAATACTTCGTTCCTCGCTCAAGTTAATCAGGCACACAAGGTGTTCGAGAAAATGTTTATGGCATTGTTAGCTTTCAAGTTAAAGGTGACATTTTTGATGTTTTTGCTAAGATCGATCCCTGTAGTGTAATGATTGCTACCAAAGATAAATATGCTTATACTGAAGAGTTCTCTCTGCCAAATGAGTTAGTCTCAAGTATGGTGATTCAGGTGCTTCTCATTATTAATATTTCTTGATTTCTTTTTCGCATAATAAAGTTTCCTACCTAAAAAATTATAAGTCCAAGAAAGCAATGGTCAAAGCTTAGTCATTAAATTCATTGATTCCTCACAGTTTACTTTGTTGGAATGAAAATTTACTATTCTATTGATTCACTGTTGTTGTTATCGGTTCTTGGAAATGAGAGGGAATGAAAGTAACAGTATTTTCACGTAAACAATCATGCAGAGAGAGAGAGAGAGATAATGAATGAATGAATCACTGTTTCATTCACATTTTAATTGACTTATTACAATGCGTATTTATAACACTTAGACAAAATTAAACTAATGGTAACGCGTGAATTTACCATTGCCTAATTACAGTTAAATGAATTTTAACCGTCCACTAATAATAACTGCCAATAATACACAAGTTTTAATTACCTCACAATACTCTTCCTTAATTCAAACTTGCAAGGCTTAGCATTCCTATCTTGTTTCTCATATCTTCAAACTTTCTAGTCTTCAAGCCCTTTGTTAACACATCTGCTAACTGGTCTTCTGTACTGCAGTGTTCTATTGCAAGTTTCTCTTTGGCCACTTGATCTCTTAGGAAAGGATACTTGATCTCTATATGCTTGCTCCTTCCATGAGCAATTGGATATTTTGCTAAATCAATAGCTGACTTGTTATCCACTTTCAACCTCATAATACTTTCACACTTCACTTTCAGTTCATGTAGTAGCATTTGTAACCATTGTGCCTGACTAGCACCAAAAGCTGCCACAATATACTCAGCTTCACAGCTTGACAATGCTACAACATTTTGCTTCTTCGAACACCATGCTATTGGAGCCTTACCCATCATGAAAATGTAACCAGAAGTACTCTTCCTGTCTTCTGTATCTCCACTCTAATCAGCATTAGTGTATCCTATTAACTCAGTAGTTGTAGGTCTCTCTGTACTAGGAAATAAAATTCCCCAATCAATTGTGTTCTTGAGATATCTTAGTATTCTATTTGCAGCCACCATGTGAGTTATCTTAGGCACTTCCATGTATCTACTTGCCACTCCAACACTATAGACTATGTCTGGCCTTGAGTGACAGACATATCTAAGTGAGCCAATCAATTGTCTAAACAATGTAGAATCAACACCTTCATCAGTGACATTTTTCTGCAATTTCACAGTATTATCAACTGGTGTAGATACAGGCTTGCACTCAAGCATTTTAAACCTCTTGAGTACATCGGTAATGTACTTCTTCTGATACAGAAAAAATCCCTTTTCACATGACACAAATTCCATGCCAAGGAAATAAGACAATTTTCCTAGATCATTCATCTCATACTCGATCATCATTTGTTTCTTGAGCTTCGCTATTTCTTGTTCATTGCTCCCTGTTACTAACAGGTCATCCACATACAGGCAAATGATTATCAAGTCATCATTTGTGTTCAATCTTACATACACACCATGTTCAGTTGAACACTTAGTAAAATTTAACTTCTGCAGTGAGGTATCAATCTTCTTATTCCAAGCACGAGGTGCTTGCTTGAGTCCATACAAAGCCTTCTTCAACTTCATTACTTTGTTTTCCATACCTTTCTTCTCAAAGCCAGGTGCCTGCTTCACATAAACCTCCTCTTCCAATGGCCCATTGAGAAATGCAGATTTGACATCAAGTTGATTCAACCTCCATTTTCTCAAACTAGCCAATGCTACTATCAATCTCTCAGTCTCAATCCTTGCAACTGGGGCATATATCTCATTAAAGTCAAGTCCAGGTTGTTGCAAGAAGCCCTTTGCAACCAACCTAGCTTTATATTTTGCAATCTCACCATTTGGCTTCATCTTAGTCTTGTAGACCCATTTCACATCAATGGCTCTCTTATTACTTGGTAGATTCACCATCTGCCAAGTTTCATTTTTTTCAATTGACCTTAATTCATCCACCATTGCTTCCTTCCACTTTGGATTTGAAAGTGCTTGATCAAGTGTTATAGGTTCTGACTCTGCCATGAGAACCAAGTGCATTATATCAGTAACATCTTCACACAAGCCTACAGGGTACATGGCATAACCTTGTAATCTCACTTATGGGAATCTTACTCTGTTAGATCTTCTCAATTGATCCACATTGTCATTATCATCATTCTCAACATTGTTTTCATTGACATTGTTCACATTGTCATCATTAAGAACAATTGGTTCAGGCACATTCACTTCTTCTTCATTGTCAACTTGGTCACTGTCAAGTTGAATGATATTTGTTCTACTGGTAGCTTGCTCAGTTAATTCCTTCCAATTTCATTCTCTAGTTTCATCTACAATCACATCATTACTCACTACTATATTTTTGTGAATTGGATCATATAGTTTGTATGCACCAGTGCTATGATAGCCTATCAATATCATTGCTTGTGCTCTAGAATCAAGTTTTCTTCTATTTTTTTCAGGCACATGCCTGTAAAACAGTGAGCCAAACATTCTAAAATGCTTTACACTTGGTTTCACACCACTCCATGCTTCTTCAGGCGTGATGCCTTCTAGTCTCTTGGTTGGACACATGTTCAGTATATGAGTAGCTGTATATACTGCTTCTGCCCAAAACTTATGTGGAAGATTTTTTTTCTCTTAGCATACATCTCACCATATTAAGCAGAGTTCCATTTCTTCTCTCCGCTGTACCATTGTGTTGAGGAGTATATGGAGCCATTACTTCATGAACTATACCCTCATCTTTACAGAAATTTTCAAACTCATGTGATGTATATTCACCACCACCATCAGTTCTAAGCAATTTAATTGTACTATCACACTGTTTTTCCACTAACAGTTTAAATTGCTTAAAAATGCTGAACACTTCATTCTTTTTCTGTATAAGATAAATCCACATCTTCTTAGTATAGTCATCTATGAAAGACACAAAATAGGAATTACCTCCAATGGATTTGACTTCAAAGGGTCCACACACATCTGAATGAATGATAGCAAGCTTCTTTGTTCCTCTAGTTGGTATTGCAGACTTATATGACTTCCTTGGTTGCTTTCCCTCACAACATTTTCCACATATCTCCTTCGGTTCTTCAATTTGAGGTAAGAAAACCACCATATTCTTCTTCTGCAACATCTTCAAGCTATTGAAGTTCAAATGTCTCATCCTCTTATGCCATTTCCACACTATATCATCTACTTGTGCAATTAGACATTTTTTATCAATAGAATTCACACCAACCTTGAAAGTTCTGTTTCTTGACATAGACACTTTCAATACTACCTTCTCTTTGCTATCAAATACTTCCATGTAATTCCCTTTCATATTCATTGAATAACCTTTCTCTAGTAATTGCCCCAAACTAAGCAAATTACTCTTCATTTGTGGAACATAAAGTACATCACTCACTATTACTTTTGTTCCGTATTCCCTTCTTATGGCTACCTTTCTAATACCTTCTGCAATGACATAGCTACCATCACCAAATCTAATATTCCTCCTCACAGTTTTGTCAATTTCACAAAACCATTCTAAATGGCTTGTCATGTGATTAGAGCACCCTGTATCCAAGTACCACCATTCTATTCCACCACCTTCAGTAACTGTCATCAACATCATCACCTCTTCATCAATTGTTACCACTAATGCAACAACTTCTTCATCTGAGTCACGAGCTAACTGTGCCTCTTCATTTCTCTTCCTCGACATCTTATAATTCACACATTCATCTGCAAAGTGGCCCCATTTTTTACAGTTATAGCATTGAATGTGTTCCTTGGATTTCTTCTTTCCTTTGCCATCACTCTCACCTCCTTTCTTCTGAGATTCTTGCTTAGAATTTCCACCCTCATTCTTGTTACTCTTCCACTTTCCTTTACCTTTCCTCTTCCAAGATTCATTACTACCATTTCCTTTTTTCTGAGATTGTGTAAACAATGCCTTCTCAGTTTCTTTCTCATCTTTCTTGACACCATCTCTATTCTTCAATTTCAATTCATGAGCTTCTAAAGAACCTATTAATTGTTCCAATTTCAACGTGTCTAGGTCCTTAGATTATTCAATTGCAGCAACTAAATTATCAAATTTGGGTGTTAAACCTGTGATAACCTTTTCAACCTTCATTGAATCAGTAACTGCTTCACCACAACTCTTCATCTGGTTGGTTAGTACAGTTAACATGTTCACGAATTGCGCTACTGTCTCATTTGGTTCCATTTGCAATTGACCTAATTGACGCCTTAAAGCCATCAATTTCATCTTCTTGGCTTGTCTATCACCAGCGTAAGTGGTTGCAAGAACACCCCAAGCTTCTTTGGTCGTCTCATATTCAATTATCTTTTCCAAGACATTTGAATCTACACATTGATGGAGGAAGTATATCGCCTTGTCGTCTTTCTTCATTTGTTCACGGTGAGTTGCCCTCGTCGCCTCCGTTGGTGCTGCGTCAAGCGGTGTCACTCCACTGCGAATGACATCTAGAACACCCTGATACCTAAAGATAACCTTCATTTGCGTTGTCCATCTTTCATAATTACTGCCGTCAAAGATTGGAAGTTTCGCATGAATTTGATCACTGGTTTTGAAGTTTCTGCCATGTTCGTCGTCGTGCGTGGTTGTGGATCGTCTTGCTCTAATGCCAATCTGTTGGAATGAAAATTTACTATTCTATTGATTCACTGTTGTTGTTATCGGTTCTTGGAAATGAGAGGGAATGAAAGTAACGGTATTTTCACGTAAACAATCATGCAGAGAGAGAGAGACAATGAATGAATGAATCAGTGTTTCATTCACATTTTAATTGACTTATTACAATGCGTATTTATAACACTTAGACAAAATTAAACTAATGGTAACGCGTGAATTTACCATTACCTAACTACAGTTAAATGAATTTTAACCGTCCACTAATAATAATTGCCAATAATACACAAGTTTTAATTACCTCGCAATATACTTCACATTATGCACCTAACTCCAAACTTGTATTTTAAAAATTTCCACACAATTCTACTATTACAAAGAATATGTTATTCGTCTATTAAGTTTTTCAGAGAAAATGTTGTAATTTTCGAGTTCCATGATAACAAGTGCTTTATGAAATTCCAAGTTTTTAAAGAAGTTTTACTTAAAAGATTCTTTAATGTCAATGGTTTGTATTATCTTCCTCACATTCACTTGGAATCCTCAAGTGCATATAACTTGGCCTCTCATGTTTTCAACAAATGTATATCTAGTTTTGTTTCAAATAAATGTACAAGTAGTTATCATTATAGTTTAACTAATTGTATATTTTATGATGATATATCTCTTTGGCTTTATAGATTACGTCATTCCATCTTTATGTTGGGTTTGCGCTCCCTTCCTATGTGGAGAAAGATACAAATATAATTAGTTTATTTGTCTCACTTATTTAAGTAGAGAAGATTAATTTAGGGTTAAGAGAGATAGAGAAAAAATAAGGATTCAAAAAAAGAGAAACTCATTCTCGTTTTTCTGCAACCAGTCTCACTAAATCGACGATCTCCGATTCGCTAACTGTTGGATCGAGCTCAAATTTGGTGGACAGGTTCGTAACACATATATTTAACTTTTGATCGTTCAGAATTTTAAAACAACGTCTGAGTTGAAAGTTATTTGCTTCACAACGAAGCTGCAATTTTGGGAAAAAATTTTAGCTTTTTGATTTTTATTTGTAAGCTAGTTTGTTCTATGATTTGCGGTTGTTAGCACTAGTTTGTGAATCACTTTAAGACTTTATTGTACCCTTAATTGATTATAGTGGAGTTATTTATTTGGTTTGAACGAATCGTGGGTTTTACTCTCATATTGGAGGATTTTCCACATTAAAAATATCGGTATTCTTTTGTGTCTTTATTTGCTCGATTTGCCATCTTATATTTGTATTTGATCCTCGAGATTCCTACAAGTTTGGGGGAGTTTTATATCCGTTGCGTATTGGTCTATTATTGTGTCTTATTTCCTATCAGAGTGGCATCAAAGCTTTTGGTTAAGGGCTATTTTACTTGTTTGAATGATGGAGTCAAATACAAAGATGAAGATGGTATTGCTGAATGGTTCTAATTATCATTTATGGAAGGGCAAGATGAAAGACTTATTATTTGTAAATAAATTGCATTTACTGGTTTTTAGTTTTGTAATGCCGAATTCTGTGTCTGATGAAGAATGCGAGTTTGAACATCAACAGGTATGTGGTTTTATTCGACAATATGTAAAAGATAATGTTTATAATCATATTGCTAATGAGACACATGCAAAAAATTTGTGGGAGAAGATAGAGTCCTTGTATGTCTCGAAATCAGGGAATAATAAATTGTTATTATTGAATAGCTTCATAAGTTTGAAGTATAAAGAGGGGACTTCTATTTCAGATCACTTGAGTGAATTTCAAGGCCTCCTTAATCAGATGTCAGGAATGAGTAACGCCCATATATAAATACATACATCAAAGCATATATTATACATGAATACCACGTTTGGTACTGAAATATACAAGTCCCTAATAAACACATTATACATATACATGCCCAAAAAATACCTAATACAAAAACTATGGCATAATATATATACAAGATGTTCCAAAGATAAATACTAAGAACTAGATCGACAACAATCTCAAAAAAAAACTCCACAACGGAAGCCTTTCCATCCCAAAAAGCCAAGATAGTAAGGAAAGTCAAACAACCTTATCCTTACCCTTCGCCGAACCTGTAGTACCTGTAATATAATCAACAACATGGGGTGAGATACATCAAATCTCAGTGAGTTCCCTATCTTATAGGTCCTCTCGGCTTTACAAGGTACTATCACACCTAACTCAAGTCAAAGGGGAAGGGAAAATGACTTTGAGTACTCACACACACTATATGGATCCATGTTCATGAGTCTTGTTAACTCACATTATCACTAATCGATAACCTTACCAAGGCATCCCCTTTTCCCGTCCGCTTCTACGTCTAGAAGTCGACCCGAGTCATGGATCCTTGCAGTTACTTGGCATACGAAATGGATTCGGAATTAAGGGACATATTATCTCCTTAATTCATCACTTCACACGACCCGTACACTGTCACAAGTCTCTTTACCCGTAGGCTCCATTCGTACTACACACGGGAATCAAACCTGCCAAGTAATTGTGCACATGTTTCAGAGGAGCTCGAGACCCATGAAACGCACTCACATGAAACGGTTACGATTACGTGATCATACACACAAATGTGATTGTATTCGACAATCACAAGGCCACAACGCCTTAAGACCTCTTTTGTCTTTTCTCAATTTAAACACAATTTACATGGTCCATACTAGTGTAATTCTTTCCATACCATTCGGTAATAGACGCACGGCTCGGCCTCTCTTGCACGAGCGTCGTCATTATGTTATTCAACAATTTCCTAGCCATTACTAGGTTTCAACATAATTCATGGTAAGGTTTCCTTACTCTACCTATTTCATATTTTAACATACATACACTCTCAAACATGTTTAGCAACAAGAGAATAGGTAAACATAAGTCAAATACATAATGGAATCACATAATTCGACATATCACAAGTTACACCAATTTTGGTTCCCTCCTATTTATTTAATCGGGCATCAAAACTGATAATTCCCACCTCCATGAGATAGGGTATTCTCACAGCTCTCCATCGGTACCAAGAACGCCCCGATCGGAGTCACGGTTCAAAAGTTTGGGAGAAACAAATTGGAAGGATCTGTCATGTTCGCTAGGCGAATCCCCAGTGAACGTTCGCTTTCACCTTCGTCGGGCGAACCCCCGTGGCGAACTGAAACAGAACTAAAAGGTTACAAAGTTTGCCTTGCGAACACCCGGGCGAATATTCGCCTTGCCCTTCGCTTAGCGAACATCTGGACGAACCAAGTCAGAGACAAAATGGCACAAAGTTCGCTTTCCGAACTGCTGGTGAACCTTCGCCTTGCCCTTCGCTGTGGTTCGCTGGGCGAACCTGCGAAAACCCAGAATTCCAACAACGTAACAGCAGGTCCTTTGGGTCATAAATCCCATTCCAAACACACAAACAAGCATTGACAGATGATCACACATAGATATCAATCATACTACACAGTTTATATCGCATTTCATCTGTTAGATTCTTAGATTAGCAAGATTTCTCATTTTCTCACAATATCTAACCTAGCTTTATAACTAAAAAATTTCTACAACTAATGTCTCTATCTAGAACCCACCTTAGAATTGGATGATGATAAAGAAGATAAGATGAATTGATATAGAGTAGATGATGATTTCAAGCTTCTTCTTCACTTCTAGGTTTTCTTCTTTTTCTCTTCTCTTTTCTCCTCATTCTCTCTAATTCTTTCTTTCTTTCTATTTTCTATCTTTTCCAAATGAAGAGAAAAGGAAATGAAGTGATACATAGAGAAACTCAATTAGATAGTAACACTACTAAATGTCCAAAAAGTCTCTATAACGCCAAAAGTTAAAACTTCAGAGTCAGATAATATTAATTTGATCTGCTCTGAGCTCGTCAGTTTACTCTAATTATTTTATCCAATAGATTATCAGAGTAAACCGGAACCCAGTTGATCATACGAATATTATCCAGAGTAAAAATAATTTACGGGGTATTACAGAATGAGTATCAAATTTGATGATGAACTTTTGGGGCTATTTCTATTGCTATCTTTACCAGAGTCTTGGGAGACATTTCGGGTTTCTATCACAAGTTCTGCTCTTAGAGGTGTTGTTTCTTTGGAAACGGCTAAGGGTGGTATTCTTAATGAGGATATGAGAAGGAAGGCACAAGGTTCTTCATCTCAACCTGAGGTACTTGTCACCTAAAATAAGGGGGAGAAGTCATAAAAGAGAACCAAAGGGTGGTAGAGAGAATAACAGAAGCAAGTCCAAGCCGCGATACCAGAATCTGGAGTGTCATTATTGTCAGAAAATAGGACACGTACAAAAGTATTGCTATCAGTGGAAAAGAGATAACAAAGGAAAGAAGGATAAGTCTAAACAAAGAGACCATGAAGATCATGATGATGATCGTGTTACTACTGCTACTGGTGATGATCTTGTTATTCTCCGTGATCATGAGTCTGTTAATCTTGTATCAGATGAGAGCATGTGGATAGTTAACAGTGGTGCTACATTGCATGTTACACCAAGGATGGATTTCTTCACATCTTATACTTCTGGTGAATTTGGAGTGTTGAAGATGGATAATGATGATGTATCTAAGGTAATTGGTGTTGGTGATGTTTGCTTGCAAACCAACATGGGAATGAAATTGTTGCTTAGAGGTGTCAAACATGCTCCACATGTCCGCTTTAATTTGATCTCTGTGCATATGCTAGATGATTGTGGTTATGATAATCACTTTGGTTTTGCAAAGTGGAAACTCAACAAAGGTATCTTGGTTGTGGCTAGAGGGGAAAAGCTTTCTAAATTGTATTGGACAAAAACTTTGGTTGCTAGGGACAATGTGAATGCTATCGACATGGAAGCATCTTTGTGGCACCGAAGACTTGGTCATATTAGTGAAAAGGGACTGAATGTTATGGCCAAAAAGGATGTTCTTCCTGAATTAAAGGATGTAGATTTGGAGAAGTGTTCTCATTGCATGGCTGGTGGTCGTACCTGGATCAGACAGTTATTCAGTGGCCAACAACGTCGTATGGACTTCAGCTCCGGTGAGGTTGAAAGACGGCCGGGGGGTGTACCTGCAAGGTACTCCGACGCTCAAGTAAGATAACGGTCAGAGAAAGGCAAATACAGAAAAAGGTTAGAGTGTATGAGATTGTGTAACTTGACCCTCTCAAGTGAGAGGGTATTTATAGAGAGCCCCCAGCGCGGGGCCAACAGTTACTTGCATTGGGCTGGATTGCCAGGCCCAATCCAAGTAACTACCAGGGCTTACGTGGCGTAGTGAAGACCAGCACGTGGTCTTTCCCCTGGGGAAACCGTTCCTAGATCTCTGGAATTAGTGCAGACCGATTCCATCGAGAGTGGGTGGTTACATGAGAACGTGTCCTCGCGGGGAGGAGTCTTGCGTGTCGGGGAGAAACGTGTCCTCGCGGGGAGGATTCTCATATACAAAAGGAGATGGCTCCTCGAGGGGGGAGCACCTGAGTGTCGAGGAGGAACGAGGCCGGAGAGGCTTAGCGCCTCTGCCCGATGCTCTATGTCGTGTGTGCTCGAACACCGCTGAGGTGTGGTGTGTGCCCGACACCGTTGAGGTGGGGCACGTGCTCGACATTGGTCGTGCTAAGAAGCCTTTGTTGGGCCATCCCAGGACGTGTGGATTTGGGCCTGCTCGATTGAGGAGCAGACCCCGACCCAGTCCAGAACAGGAGCCCCCCAAGTCGTTGCTCTGAGGCGTCGGAGTAATGACTTAAGGGCCAGCTATGCCGAGGACTTATCTAATCGGGGAAGGGATTCTAGATGAGGAGAGGTTGGTTAAATGGGGAGAAATAATTCGATCTGCTCGGGCTGGACTGGCCGCGGATGAGTGACGTCGCGGGGATACGAGAAGTCTGAAGCGAGGCGAATGGAAGGACGCATGTTGGGGAATGAAAAGATGCGCGTGGGAAAGCGTGTGCCACGTGTCACACCTCATCATTCCCTAGGGCGAATACACTAGGGTAGCGTAATCGATTGCTTAGGAAATCCTCGAGTCCCGTGAGGCCCTTATAAATAGGGGCCATCTCATCTCATTTGCACTTTTGCTCCTCCTTCTCTCAAACTCTCTCTCTCTCTCTCTCTTCCTTCTCTACTTCGCCACCGTACGTCGCCACCAACTGCCGTGTCGGAACCCTACCGGAAGCATTTTTCAAGTAAGTTTCTCTCTTTTTTCTCCTTTCGTTTGCATTTATAGGGTGGTTCTATGGTGAACTGATGAAGTTCTTCATGGACATCACGAAATCTCCGGCGAAAACGGCGGGATTTCTTAGTTTCTTGTTGCATATCGTGGGGAGAAGGGATGAATAACTCGGGGACATGAAGAATGTCCCGAGGACACGAGATGAAACTCTCGGGGTCCTCGCCAATATTTCTTCTGTGAGGGAATCCTCCCAACACGGCATGCCGGTGACCTGAGGATGGTCACGGGGATACTCGTTGGTTGCCTTGGGGGCGTGGACGAGCACGACAGTCTTGAAACCCCGACGCTCCCTCTTCGCCCTTGCACTTGAACAACGGTGGAGGGGTGAATTTGATATGGATCATCGAATTCACTGTTTCCTTCTGCTTTTCAGGTATATGGAAGCTTTGTCCGTTTCCGTGGCCGTGGGATCGTTAGACGTCGATGACCAGCCCGACTCTCCAATGACGCCAATCACTAGTGTCGAGGAACGTCCCCTTGCGGAGTGGGTTAGCGAAGAACCGATGAATATGGCTTCCCAGTTTGTCGACGGGGACGAGGACGATATTTTTTGTATTGTCGAGCACCGGCTGGTGGGTTCGTCGAAGTCGTGGAGGGTGTTTCGTCCCCAAGAACACCATCGCATATGCTCGACCTACCGAGGGATGAGGTTCCCTCTTTACGAGTTCATGTTCGACAAGGCGGGGTGGCGTTTTCCCTTCACGGACTTCCAACAAGCAGTGTTCGTCTGGCTGCGCTTGGCGCATTCGCAGCTTCACCCTAACTCCCTCGCTTTTATCCGAGCCTTCGAGCTCGTCTGTAAATACCTTCGGATCAGGGCAACCGTGCCTCTTTTCTTTCGCATCTTCCACCTCCAGCGACAGGCCTCCGACGGCAGACACGGCTGGGTGTCTTTTAAACAAACGAGCAGTCTCTTCTACACCTACCTGGATTCTATTCGCGATTTTAAATACCGGTATTATATCGTGAGGCCGGTCACGCTTGAAGTTGTGAATTTGGTATATCGTCGAGTTTTCTGCGAGGTGGACGGGCAGATGGAGGAGGTCCTTGAGCCGAGATTCCCCTTGTTCTGGACAGAAGAACACTTCAAAAAGGGAACAGATAGCTACAAAGTCAGTCCTGGTCGTCTTGACGAGGGGGATCGCCTGGCCTATGAGAGGATAGTCGCTTTCGTCAACGATCTTAATAAAGCCAAGCTCGTGACGATGGACGGAGAATTCGTCCGGGGAGACGATGGGCAGGTGTTGACAAAACACCGTTTGATCAATACGAGGGCCCTCCACGAGACGTTCTCCGATGAGGAAGCTCTCGAGCTGCTAGGTGGTGACATCCTCTTCAACCCACTTTTTCCTTTGTGTCCTGGTCTCTGATTTACTGACACTTATTTTATTTTTGTAGGTAAGATGTCGACTGCTGAGGAGCATTTCAAAAAGTTGAAGGTTGCCCGCCTTTCGAAGAAGGGAGGTAAAGGCCGCATCGAGCAACTCCGATCGTAGGTCCTCGATCCTACTCTGACCACCGGGGGTTCTTCTTGTTCTCCCCAGGACAGCGATTCCCCCAGCACTCAGAGCTCCCCGAAGAGACAACGGCTTGTCGATCAGGTGGACGTCGACCTCACCGAGGACGGAAGCCCTCCTGCTGTGAAGTTTGTGCTTCCGCCTTGCCATTCGAGGCCGGACTTCTTCATGAGGAATAATTCCCTATGCGTAGGTGCCCCCGAAGCTCAGCCCATCTTAGGCGTCGACAGGGTTTCTCGGAGAAGGGCGCTGGTGGAGGATATGTCCACGGTGATGAGGGTTTGTGCTGCTGTCTTGGTTCTGAACGACGAGGCGTGCCCTGAAGACGAGCTGAACAGGTTGCGAGAGAGTTTCAGGTTCATCTCAGTCGAAATGGAGAAGGTGGGCAAGGAGTTGGCTGATTGCAAAAGCCAGAACCAGGCCCAGGTCGAGCTTCAAGGGAAGTTGGAAGAGAAGTTGAGGAATGCTGAGGAGGAGCGGAAATGTCTCTTGGCGAGGGACGCCGGGCTTGAAGAGGAGAGGGATCGTCTCTTGGCAAGGAACGCGAGCTGGAGGAGGCCGTCCGCCCGGCTGACGAGGAAACCGAAGAAGACAGGTTGCTGACTTCGCGGGTAGCACTGATAGCGAAGCTAAGGGAAGCCGAGCAAGACAACCTCGTGGCGGCTGACATAGATTTCAGGAACGTCATGCAGCAGCTTCAGGTTCTCAACCCCGGCCTCATAATCGAAGGGACTGACCCCGACTACGAGGTGGTCGACGGTCAGATCGTGCAGCCGATGCAAGAGGACAAGGTTGTCGAACACGAACAACCCGAGGGGATCGTTGCCGATTAGGTTTTTCCTTTCTCGTTCTGTTTGGCCTGCGAGCCATTTTATTTTTCGATGTCTATACCCGGCCTGCATGCCAGGGGCTTTTTGATACTTGTTTGTAATATTTGTACGCTGGGTTTTTGCCCGATTAATGCATTTTTGTTTATCTGCTCGTGTTATGCTTGTATGTTTTCGCTTGTGTGTGATGTTATTGTATTTGCTATACTTTGTTTATTTTTGAAGTAATAGAGATTTTGGGGCTTGCTCGACTTCGATAATCCTCGACTGCGTGGAGAGCTGGTCGAGTGGCCGGAAGTGTATTCCGGCCTTCAACGAGGCTAAGGGCTTGGTCGAGGTCTTAGCTTCGTGGCGTGAACTTCCCATCATGAGTTGGGTGTTCTGCCTAATTGGTATGACGACGCAGGAACTCAATCGAGGTGTCCTCGTCGGATCAAGATGCTCGCGCACACACAATGCAGCCCTTGACCATCGTGTTTTGTATAGGGGTGTGGCGCTCGTACCCTAGTGCGTCCCCATAACCGCGATGCTAGTGTGTCGCGGGTAGTGCTTAACTGTAATACTGTTTTAGCTTCTCAGCGTTCCATGGTCGAGCAAGTTCTTCCCCGTGCAGATTTTCGAGGAAGTAGGCTCTTGTCCCCGTTTTTGCGCACACGCGGTATGGGCCCTCCCAGTTCGCGGCGAGTTTACCTTCTCGCGAATCTTTCTGGTTCCTTCGTAGGACGAGGGTGCCTACCTGAAAATCACGCTTGATAACTTTGTCGTTATAACGTAAAGTTATTTTCTGTTTAAGTGAAGCTTCTCAGAGAAAAGTGCCCTAACGCGTCTCCCCGACGAAATCGAGTTCTTCCCGCAGGGCTTCGTTGTTCGCATCTCCGTCGAAGGGGGCTTCTGTCCTCCTCGAGGGTTCCCTGATTTCCATGGGGATCACCGCTTCCGTTCCGTAGGTCAGACGAAAGAGGGTCTCCCCAGTCGTGGAATGTGGGGTCGTTCGGTAGGCCCAGAGGACACTGTACAGCTCCTCGACCCACCGTTGTTTGGCGTCGCCTAATCGACGTTTCAATCCTCGGAGGATTACTCTGTTCGCCGCTTCAGCCTGCCCGTTTATTTGAGGGTGCTCGACCGACGTGAAGTGCTGCTTCGTGCCTAGTTTAGTGATGAAGTCTTGGAAGTTCCTGTCGATGAACTGTGTTCCGTTGTTGGTGACAATGGCTTGAGGCACGCCGAACCGGGCGAGGATGCGTCTTTTGTAAAAACGCAGTATGTTGAAGGCTGTGATTTTGGCCAATGCTTCCGCCTCGATCCACTTCATAAAGTAGTCCACTCCGACGATGAGATACTTGTTTTGATATGATCCTATGACGAAAGGTCCAAGGATGTCCATTCCCCACCACGCGAACGACCACGGGGAGGACAACATTTTGAGCTTGCTAGGAGGAGCGAGGTGCATGTCCCCGTGTCGCTGGCATCTATCGCACTTCTTGACGTGTTCCTTGGCGTCCTGTTGCATGGTGGGCCAGTAATACCCTGCTCGAAGTGCCTTACGGGCTAACGATCGCCCGCCGAGGTGCTGCGCATTAATTCCCTCGTGGATTTCCTGGAGGATGCCGGGGACCCTGGTCTCCTCGACGCATCTGAGGAGAGGGATAACAAACCCTCACCGGTATAGCTTGTCTTCGATTATCATGTATGAGCACGCCCACCGCTTTACCATCCCCGCTTTCTTAGAATCTTCAGGCAATCTGCCCGTCGTGAGGTACTCGTACACCGGGGTCATCCAGCAATTACTGTCCCCAATGGCGTTCACGTCTGTCGCTGGAACGGGTTTGTCAATGCTCTGGCGGGAAAGCACTTCTTGTTTGACGGATTTGTTTCCGCCCTTCTTCTTTGTGCTTGCCAATTTGGACAAGACATCTGCTCGGGCATTGTGCTCGCGAGGGATGTGGGTTACTTCCGCTGAGGTGAATTTTTTCATCTTTTCTTTCACCAAGGTCAAGTATTCGATGAGGCTGTCGTTCTTGGCCTGGTACTCTCCTCAGACCTGCGAGGCTACGAGCTGGGAGTCAGTGAAGATTTTGACCTCCTTGGCGCCGAGGTCCTCGGCCAGCCGAAGCCCGGCGAGGAAAGCCTCGTACTCTGCTTGGTTGTTCGACGTCGGGAAGGATAGTTCGAGGGATACCTCGATCAGGATGCCTTCCTTGTTTTCAAGGATGACGCCCGCCCCGCTTCCCTTCGGGCTAGATGCTCCGTCGACATAGATCGTCCATTTTTGGGATCCGTTGGTCGAAGGTTCTAGGACGGTCATCTCTGCCACAAAGTCTGCCAATACCTGAGCCTTCAGGGCCTTCCTTCCCTCGTATTGGATGTCAAACTCGACGAGTTCGATCGACCACCTGAGCATCCTCCCCGCCATATCTGGCCGTCCAAGGAGTTGCCTTATGGGCTGTTCGGTCCTTACGATGACAGTGTGGGCTAGGAAGTAATGGCGTAGCCTCCTGGCCGCGGTGACGAGGGCAAGGGCGACTTTCTCTATCTGCTGATACCTGAGCTCGGGGCCTTGGAGGGCTTTGCTCGTGAATTAAATCGGTTTCTACCCGCCGGGGGTTTCCCGAATGAGGACAGCGCTGACCGCTTCACTCGTGATTGCGAGATACAAGAAAAGTGTCTCCTCGCTCTCAGGTCGTGAGAGGACCGGGGGTTGCGATAGGACTTGTTTTAGGTGGAGGAGCGCCTGCTCGCATTCCTCGCTCCATTCAAACGTCGCTTTTTGTCGAAGAAGTTTAAAAAATGGGAGTGCGTATGGCGCAGACTTGGCGACAAAGCGGGAGAGGGCGGTGAGCATCCCGTTCAATGACTGTTGGCTGCAATACAGGGCAAGCAAGCAAAAAGAATTGGAAGTATTTTTCCGGGAATTTATCGTGTCCACAGAGATCGGTGCTACTGAACTGCCGTTCGACAATTTCAATGTTAATGAGTTTGGTTTCAAAATGGTTTAAAGCGTAAAAACAGAAAAGTAAATATAAACATAAAAACAAATTAATTCTTCAAACAGACGAACTTATCAGGCGTGTATATATTCGACTCATCACAGACTTAAACTTACCGACCAATTACACTCAACTTACAATACTCCTCAATATCACCCGGTATTGCTCACAACAGTGTCCATCTCTGGCACACTGAGTTGAGAGATCACCCGTATCACTCTCTTCGTCACTCTCGCGCACGAAGCCTCGAGACACGGACGTCATTAAGTTTCGACACCCTTACGGATTGTTAGCCCTAAATCTATCTCTAGCATCCAGAAACTAACAGATAATCACCCCTAATCGAAGTTTGTGAAGTTTATCTCTAACACGACCCAAACCCCGCGCATTTAAGCAAAAATCAAGAACAATCACCAATAGAGATTTGTAAAGCAAATTAAATATAACGCCATGGGCGACAAATATACATGAGATCAAAGTATAAACATATACAAACCCAACAAGATAGAGTTTACAAAAAGAGGAAAAAGAGATAAACCAACACTTCTCGATTTGTCAAGCCGATCGATGAGAATCCACCTCCGATTCGACAAGATGCAAGCTCCATTTGTTGTTTTCAAACTAATCCTATGAAGAAATGAAGTTTGATGGAGTTGGGAGCAAAAAATACACAAAACCCATGCCTAAAAATGTGTTTTTTCACTAAATTTATTGCTGTCAAAGTCGCAGACCGCGCTCAGCGCGCTCTTTTTAAAGTTAAACCGCCTTAAAAGCGCGCTCAGCGTGCAACTTGCTGGAATTTGCTCCTTCCCGGGGCTTGGAGCGCGCTCAAAGCATGCTCGAAAATTCAAAGCTTATTTTCTTCATAACTTTTGAACCGTAATTCCATTTTTCGCCCGGTTCGAAGCGTTGGAAAGCTTATTCAATGCTCTATACAACAATGGAAAAATCCCACTGCTTGAATACCTACAAAAATGAGATAAAATCAATTAAACTCAATGATATTTACACGAATCGCAATATATACACTAAAATGTAAACTATACGCATTTATAAACAAAACAAGGTTTATTCGTATGATATTTAACAAAAAGCAAAGATAAGTGCAACAAAACATATATACAAAAATAGCTACAATTTGCATTTATCAACTCTCCCCAACTTACATAATTGTTTGTCCTCAAACAAAGCCAACAACTAAAGGAACAAAAGCGAAATCCAAGAAATCACGCAACAACAAGTTTTGAAAACGGAAAACAAATGCAATGGTTCAACCGAAAATGGTACACCCAAAGTAAATACTTACCACTAAACTACAACGATAACATAATCACGAAACAAATGCTAGATACAAAAATCATGCCAAACATCCTAAAACAACACAAGTTCAAATGTGAATCACACCTAGCAAAAACAATCATCGGTAGATGAAAAACATAAAATGAGGTACTTTCACTCACACAACAATCTTGCAAACAAAAGACGAAATTATGCATCCATCCAAAAATTCACATTGAACATACAAAGGCAAGAATCACAAGGACTTTTCAAGGTTGTAATGTGGTCGGGTAAACAAACAAGGGGCAATTTCTAAAGCTAATCGAAACAAAAACTTGCCTAAACCTAAAGGAGTGATTAACTCACAAAAGACTCAAACCAACAATTTCAATCAAACTTCTTCCAAAATCCCAAGTGTTACACAAAACACACAACTTATTTAGCACAATTATTGGAACTCTTTTTGTTTCCTTTCTCAAGGATTTTTTTTTTCTTTCTTTTTTCTTTTTCTTTTCTCTTGTCATATTTTTCTCTTTTTTCTTTTCTTTTTCAACCTCATAGCAACCAATAACATAAGTGAGAAAACATTGCTCTCCCCAACTTGAATTCAACCACATCATGATGTGAATACTCCCTACTTTCTAAGGCAAGGTAAAAATTCATACAACAACACAAAGTTGAGGGTTCAAGAAAAAACAACAATCAAGATCCACACAAAAAATAAATTTGACACTCATAGACAAGAATCAAACTCAAACAACATGGATAATGACCAAAGGCTCAAAGGGTTTACAAACGATCACACACTCACAAGGTGAATTGACTATTTGGCTAGGGTGGTTGTGCTCAAAATGAACAAATTCCTTGATCCTTTTCATGCATTCATATACACAACATAAACAACAAATTCAACATAATAAAATCCAGTAAAACAAAATTGTCGGTACTCCGAGCATATAACAATGGAAGGCTTCCTCACAAAAAGGGTAGGAACTAAAGTGATTCACAATAAGAACAAGTATACGAAAGAATGAATGGCATAGAAGTTGTAAAAAGTCTAAGTATCATGAATATGCTAAAGTCAAGAAAGTGATAAACACATACCTTGAACGTGTACAAAACTTTAAACACTATCATTACCACGCATTCGCAAGTTAAAATGATCAAAAATGGACAAACACCGAATGCGACTTCAAGCAATCGGGCAAAAATTTGAGTCCAAACAACAACAAAAGAATTAGAAAAATTACTAATAATTACTAATATATAAGGCCTTGGTGGAAGTGGGAAAAAAAAGGGGAGCCAAGTGAACAATTAAAAGAAATCACTGGTTCAGTACAGCAGCCCGCGCTCAGCGCGCTACACCAGAACCAGAAAAATCAGTACAACTACAGGGTTCTGGTGTAGGCCTCCACTTAACACCTACACAATCTCATATACAAAATCTCATAATTAAAAAGTAATAACGGAACAAAAAACGATAAAACATGCTTGTTTTACATCGTAAGCTCGACGCCTATTATTTATACACACTTCTCCAAGTTGCCTCTTTACACGGTTAGCGCTCACCGACGACGAAACCTAACCAAACACTTAGCAAACGTGAAGAGAAACAAATATATACACTATATTTACAATTATGCAAAACATGTAAAATTCACAAATATGGTAAACATATACAACTATCAATATAAACAAGTGAAAATAGACAATATATACGATATCTACAAAACTCAAAAACAAAGAAACTATCGCAATGCGATTCAATAAAATAACCAATCCCCGGCAACGGCGCCATTTTGTTGGCTGCAATACAGGGCAAGCAAGCAAAAAGAATTGGAAGTATTTTCCGGGAATTTATCGTGTCCACAGAGATCGGTGCTACTGAACTGCCGTTCGACAATTTCAATGTTAATGAGTTTGGTTTCAAAATGGTTTAAAGCGTAAAAACAGAAAAGTAAATATAAACATAAAAACAAATTAATTCTTCAAACAGACGAACTTATCAGGCGTGTATATATTCGACTCATCACAGACTTAAACTTACCGACCAATTACACTCAACTTACAATACTCCTCAATATCACCCGGTATTGCTCACAACAGTGTCCATCTCTGGCACACTGAGTTGAGAAATCACCCGTATCACTCTCTTCGTCACTCTCGCGCACGAAGCCTCGAGACACGGACGTCATTAAGTTTCGACACCCTTACGGATTGTTTGCCCTAAATCTATCTCTAGCATCCAGAAACTAACAGATAATCACCCCTAATCGAAGTTTGTGAATTTTATCTCTAACACGACCCAAACCCCGCGCATTTAAGCAAAAATCAAGAACAATCACCAATAGAGATTTGTAAAGCAAATTAAATATAACGCCATGGGCGACAAATATACATGAGATCAAAGTATAAACATATACAAACCCAACAAGATAGAGTTTACAAAAAGAGGAAAAAGAGATAAACCAACACTTCTCGATTTGTCAAGCCGATCGATGAGAATCCACCTCCGATTCGACAAGATGCAAGCTCCATTTGTTGTTTTCAAACTAATCCTATGAAGAAATGAAGTTTGATGGAGTTGGGAGCAAAAAATACCCAAAACCCATGCCTAAAAATGTGTTTTTTCACTAAATTTATTGTTGTCAAAGTCGCAGACCGCGCTCAGCGCGCTCTTTTTAAAGTTAAACCGCCTTAAAAGCGCGCTCAGCGGGCTTGGAGCGCGCTCAGCGTGCAACTTGCTGGAATTTTCTCCTTCCGGGGGCTTGGAGCGCGCTCAAAGCATGCTCGAAAATTCAAAGCTTATTTTCTTCATAACTTTTGAACCGTAATTCCATTTTTCGCCCGGTTCGAAGCGTTGGAAAGCTTATTCAATGCTCTATACAACAATGGAAAAATCCCACTGCTTGAATACCTACAAAAATGAGATAAAATCAATTAAACTCAATGATACCTACACGAATCGCAATATATACACTAAAATGTAAACTATACGCATTTATAAACAAAACAAGGTTTATTCGTATGATATTTAACAAAAAGCAAAGATAAGTGCAACAAAACATATATACAAAAATAGCTACAATTTGCACTTATCAACTCTCCCCAACTTACATAATTGTTTGTCCTCAAACAAAGCCAACAACTAAAGGAACAAAAGCGAAATCCAAGAAATCACGCAACAACAAGTTTTGAAAACGGAAAACAAATGCAATGGTTCAACCGAAAATGGTACACCCAAAGTAAATACTTACCACTAAACTACAACGATAACATAATCACGAAACAAATGCTAGATACAAAAATCATGCCAAACATCCTAAAACAACACAAGTGCAAATGTGAATCACACCTAGCAAAAACAATCATCGGTGGATGAAAAACATAAAATGAGGTACTTTCACTCACACAACAATCTTGCAAACAAAAGACGAAATTATGCATCCATCCAAAAATTCACATTGAACATTAAAAGGCAAGAATCACAAGGACTTTTCAAGGTTGTAATGTGGTCGGGTAAACAAACAAGGGGCAATTTCTAAAGCTAATCGAAACAAAAACTTGCCTAAACCTAAAGGAGTGATTAACTCACAAAAGACTCAAACCAACAATTTCAATCAAACTTCTTCCAAAATCCCAAGTGTTACACAAAACACACAACTTATTTAGCACAATTATTGGAACTCTTTTTGTTTCCTTTCTCAAGGATTTTTTTTTTCTTTCTTTTTTCTTTTTCTTTTCTCTTGTCATATTTTTCTCTTTTTTCTTTTCTTTTTCAACCTCATAGCAACCAATAACATAAGTGAGAAAACATTGCTCTCCCCAACTTGAATTCAACCACATCATTATGTGAATACTCCCTACTTTCTAAGGCAAGGTAAAACTTCATACAACAACACAAAGTTGAGGGTTCAAGAAAAAACAACAATCAAGATCCACACAAAAAATAAATTTGACACTCATAGACAAGAATCAAACTCAAACAACATGGATAATGACCAAAGGCTCAAAGGGTTTACAAACGATCACACACTCACAAGGTGAATTGACTATTTGGCTAGGGTGGTTGTGCTCAAAATGAACAAATTCCTTGATCCTTTTCATGCATTCATATACACAACATAAACAACAAATTCAACATAATAAAATCCAGTAAAACAAAATTGTCGGTACTCCGAGCATATAACAATGGAAGGCTTCCTCACAAAAAGGGTAGGAACTAAAGTGATTCACAATAAGAACAAGTATACGAAAGAATGAATGGCATAGAAGTTGTAAAAAGTCTAAGTATCATGAATATGCTAAAGTTAAGAAAGCGATAAACACATACCTTGAACGTGTACAAAACTTTAAACACTATCATTACCACGCATTCGCAAGTTGAAATGATAAAAAATGGACAAACACCGAATGCGACTTCAAGCAATCGGGCAAAAATTTGAGTCCAAACAACAACAAAAGAATTAGAAAAATTACTAATAATTACTAATATATAAGGCCATGGTGGAAGTGGGAAAAAAAAGGGGAGCCAAGTGAACAATTAAAAGAAATCACTGGTTCAGTACAGCAGCCCGCGCTCAGCGCGCTACACCAGAACCAGAAAAATCAGTACAACTACAGGGTTCTGGTGTAGGCCTCCACTTAACACCTACACAATCTCATATACAAAATCTCATAATTAAAAAGTAATAACGGAACAAAAAATGATAAAACATGCTTGTTTTACGTCGTAAGCTCGACGCCTATTATTTATACACACTTCTCCAAGTTGCCTCTTTACACGGTTAGCGCTCACCGACGACGAAACCTAACCAAACACTTAGCAAACGTGAAGAGAAACAAATATATACACTATATTTACAATTATGCAAAACATGTAAAATTCACAAATATGGTAAACATATACAACTATCAATATAAACAAGTGAAAATAGACAATATATACGATATCTACAAAACTCAAAAACAAAGAAACTATCGCAATGCGATTCAATAAAATAACCAATCCCCGGCAACGGCGCCATTTTGTTGGCTGCAATACAGGGCAAGCAAGCAAAAAGAATTGGAAGTATTTTTCCGGGAATTTATCGTGTCCACAGAGATCGGTGCTACTGAACTGCCGTTCGACAATTTCAATGTTAATGAGTTTGGTTTCAAAATGGTTTAAAGCGTAAAAACAGAAAAGTAAATATAAACATAAAAACAAATTAATTCTTCAAACAGACGAACTTATCAGGCGTGTATATATTCGACTCATCACAGACTTAAACTTACCGACCAATTACACTCAACTTACAATACTCCTCAATATCACCCGGTATTGCTCACAACAGTGTCCATCTCTGGCACACTGAGTTGAGAAATCACCCGTATCACTCTCTTCGTCACTCTCGCGCACGAAGCCTCGAGACACGGACGTCATTAAGTTTCGACACCCTTACGGATTGTTTGCCCTAAATCTATCTCTAGCATCCAGAAACTAACAGATAATCACCCCTAATCGAAGTTTGTGAATTTTATCTCTAACACGACCCAAACCCCGCGCATTTAAGCAAAAATCAAGAACAATCACCAATAGAGATTTGTAAAGCAAATTAAATATAACGCCATGGGCGACAAATATACATGAGATCAAAGTATAAACATATACAAACCCAACAAGATAGAGTTTACAAAAAGAGGAAAAAGAGATAAACCAACACTTCTCGATTTGTCAAGCCGATCGATGAGAATCCACCTCCGATTCGACAAGATGCAAGCTCCATTTGTTGTTTTCAAACTAATCCTATGAAGAAATGAAGTTTGATGGAGTTGGGAGCAAAAAATACCCAAAACCCATGCCTAAAAATGTGTTTTTTCACTAAATTTATTGCTGTCAAAGTCGCAGACCGCGCTCAGCGCGCTCTTTTTAAAGTTAAACCGCCTTAAAAGCGCGCTCAGCGGGCTTGGAGCGCGCTCAGCGTGCAACTTGCTGGAATTTGCTCCTTCCGGGGGCTTGGAGCGCGCTCAAAGCATGCTTGAAAATTCAAAGCTTATTTTCTTCATAACTTTTGAACCGTAATTCCATTTTTCGCCCGGTTCGAAGCGTTGGAAAGCTTATTCAATGCTCTATACAACAATGGAAAAATCCCACTGCTTGAATACCTACAAAAATGAGATAAAATCAATTAAACTCAATGATACCTACACGAATCGCAATATATACACTAAAATGTAAACTATACGCATTTATAAACAAAACAAGGTTTATTCGTATGATATTTAACAAAAAGCAAAGATAAGTGCAACAAAACATATATACAAAAATAGCTACAATTTGCACTTATCAACTCTCCCCAACTTACATAATTGTTTGTCCTCAAACAAAGCCAACAACTAAAGGAACAAAAGCGAAATCCAAGAAATCACGCAACAACAAGTTTTGAAAACGGAAAACAAATGCAATGGTTCAACCGAAAATGGTACACCCAAAGTAAATACTTACCACTAAACTACAACGATAACATAATCACGAAACAAATGCTAGATACAAAAATCATGCCAAACATCCTAAAACAACACAAGTTCAAATGTGAATCACACCTAGCAAAAACAATCATCGGTGGATGAAAAACATAAAATGAGGTACTTTCACTCACACAACAATCTTGCAAACAAAAGACGAAATTATGCATCCATCCAAAAATTCACATTGAACATACAAAGGCAAGAATCACAAGGACTTTTCAAGGTTGTAATGTGGTCGGGTAAACAAACAAGGGGCAATTTCTAAAGCTAATCGAAACAAAAACTTGCCTAAACCTAAAGGAGTGATTAACTCACAAAAGACTCAAACCAACAATTTCAATCAAACTTCTTCCAAAATCCCAAGTGTTACACAAAACACACAACTTATTTAGCACAATTATTAGAACTCTTTTTGTTTCCTTTCTCAAGGATTTTTTTTTCTTTCTTTTTTCTTTTTCTTTTCTCTTGTCATATTTTTCTCTTTTTTCTTTTCTTTTTCAACCTCATAGCAACCAATAACATAAGTGAGAAAACATTGCTCTCCCCAACTTGAATTCAACCACATCATCATGTGAATACTCCCTACTTTCTAAGGCAAGGTAAAAATTCATACAACAACACAAAGTTGAGGGTTCAAGAAAAAACAACAATCAAGATCCACACAAAAAATAAATTTGACACTCATAGACAAGAATCAAACTCAAACAACATGGATAATGACCAAAGGCTCAAAGGGTTTACAAACGATCACACACTCACAAGGTGAATTGACTATTTGGCTAGGGTGGTTGTGCTCAAAATGAACAAATGCCTTGATCCTTTTCATGCATTCATATACACAACATAAACAACAAATTCAACATTATAAAATCCAGTAAAACAAAATTGTCGGTACTCCGAGCATATAACAATGGAAGGCTTCCTCACAAAAAGGGTAGGAACTAAAGTGATTCACAATAAAAACAAGTATACGAAAGAATGAATGGCATAGAAGTTGTAAAAAGTCTAAGTATCATGAATATGCTAAAGTCAAGAAAGCGATAAACACATACCTTGAACGTGTACAAAACTTTAAACACTATCATTACCACGCATTCGCAAGTTGAAATGATCAAAAATGGACAAACACCGAATGCGACTTCAAGCAATCGGGCAAAAATTTGAGTCCAAACAACAACAAAAGAATTAGAAAAATTACTAATAATTACTAATATATAAGGCCTTGGTGGAAGTGGGAAAAAAAAAGGGGAGCCAAGTGAACAATTAAAAGAAATCACTGGTTCAGTACAGCAGCCCGCGCTCAGCGCGCTACACCAGAACCAGAAAAATCAGTACAACTACAGGGTTCTGGTGTAGGCCTCCACTTAACACCTACACAATCTCATATACAAAATCTCATAATTAAAAAGTAATAACGGAACAAAAAACGATAAAACATGCTTGTTTTACGTCGTAAGCTCGACGCCTATTATTTATACACACTTCTCCAAGTTGCCTCTTTACACGGTTAGCGCTCACCGACGACGAAACCTAACCAAACACTTAGCAAACGTGAAGAGAAACAAATATATACACTATATTTACAATTATGCAAAACATGTAAAATTCACAAATATGGTAAACATATACAACTATCAATATAAACAAGTGAAAATAGACAATATATACGATATCTACAAAACTCAAAAACAAAGAAACTATCGCAATGCGATTCAATAAAAACACCAATCCCCGGCAACGGCGCCATTTTGTTGGCTGCAATACAGGGCAAGCAAGCAAAAAGAATTGGAAGTATTTTTCTGGGAATTTATCGTGTCCACAGAGATCGGTGCTACTGAACTGTCGTTCGACAATTTCAATGTTAATGAGTTTGGTTTCAAAATGGTTTAAAGCGTAAAAATAGAAAAGTAAATATAAACATAAAAACAAATTAATTCTTCAAACAGACGAACTTATCAGGCGTGTATATATTCGACGCATCACAGACTTAAACTTACCGACCAATTACACTCAACTTACAATACTCCTCAATATCACCCGGTATCGCTCACAATAGTGTCCATCTCTGGCACACTGAGTTGAGAAATCACCCGTATCACTCTCTTCGTCACTCTCGCGCACGAAGCCTCGAGACACGGACGTCATTAAGTTTCGACACCCTTACGGATTGTTAGCCCTAAATCTATCTCTAGCATCCAGAAACTAACAGATAATCACCCCTAATCGAAGTTTGTGAAGTTTATCTCTAACACGACCCAAACCCCGCGCATTTAAGCAAAAATCAAGAACAATCACCAATAGAGATTTGTAAAGCAAATTAAATATAACGCCATGGGCGACAAATATACATGAGATCAAAGTATAAACATATACAAACCCAACAAGATAGAGTTTACAAAAAGAGGAAAAAGAGATAAACCAACACTTCTCGATTTGTCAAGCCGATCGATGAGAATCCACCTCCGATTCGACAAGATGCAAGCTCCATTTGTTGTTTTCAAACTAATCCTATGAAGAAATGAAGTTTGATGGAGTTGGGAGCAAAAAATACCCAAAACCCATGCCTAAAAATGTGTTTTTTCACTAAATTAATTGCTGTCAAAGTCGCAGACCGCGCTCAGCGCGCTCTTTTTAAAGTTAAACCGACTTAAAAGCGCGCTCAGCGGGCTTGGAGCGCGCTCAGCGTGCAACTTGCTGGAATTTGCTCCTTCCGGGGGCTTGGAGCGCGCTCAAAGCATGCTCGAAAATTCAAAGCTTATTTTCTTCATAACTTTTGAACCGTAATTCCATTTTTCGCCCGATTCGAAGCGTTGGAAAGCTTATTCAATGCTCTATACAATAATGGAAAAATCCCACTGCTTGAATACCTACAAAAATGAGATAAAATCAATTAAACTCAATGATATTTACACGAATCGCAATATATACACTAAAATGTAAACTATACGCATTTATAAACAAAACAAGGTTTATTCGTATGATATTTAACAAAAAGCAAAGATAAGTGCAACAAAACATATATACAAAAATAGCTACAATTTGCACTTATCAACTCTCCCCAACTTACATAATTGTTTGTCCTCAAACAAAGCCAACAACTAAAGGAACAAAAGCGAAATCCAAGAAATCACGCAACAACAAGTTTTGAAAACGGAAAACAAATGCAATGGTTCAACCGAAAATGGTACACCCAAAGTAAATACTTACCACTAAACTACAACGATAACATAATCACGAAACAAATGTTAGATACAAAAATCATGCCAAACATCCTAAAACAACACAAGTTCAAATGTGAATCACACCTAGCAAAAACAATCATCGGTAGATGAAAAACATAAAATGAGGTACTTTCACTCACACAACAATCTTGCAAACAAAAGACGAAATTATGCATCCATCCAAAAATTCACATTGAACATACAAAGGCAAGAATCACAAGGACTTTTCAAGGTTGTAATGTGGTCGGGTAAACAAACAAGGGGCAATTTCTAAAGCTAATCGAAACAAAAACTTGCCTAAACCTAAAGGAGTGATTAACTCACAAAAGACTCAAACCAACAATTTCAATCAAACTTCTTCCAAAATCCCAAGTGTTACACAAAACACACAACTTATTTAGCACAATTATTGGAACTCTTTTTGTTTCCTTTCTCAAGGATTTTTTTTTCTTTCTTTTTTCTTTTTCTTTTCTCTTGTCATATTTTTCTCTTTTTTCTTTTCTTTTTCAACCTCATAGCAACCAATAACATAAGTGAGAAAACATTGCTCTCCCCAACTTGAATTCAACCACATCATCATGTGAATACTCCCTACTTTCTAAGGCAAGGTAAAAATTCATACAACAACACAAAGTTGAGGGTTCAAGAAAAAACAACAATCAAGATCCACACAAAAAATAAATTTGACACTCATAGACAAGAATCAAACTCAAACAACATGGATAATGACCAAAGGCTCAAAGGGTTTACAAACGATCACACACTCACAAGGTGAATTGACTATTTGGCTAGGGTGGTTGTGCTCAAAATGAACAAATGCCTTGATCATTTTCATGCATTCATATACACAACATAAACAACAAATTCAACATAATAAAATCCAGTAAAACAAAATTGTCGGTACTCCGAGCATATAACAATGGAAGGCTTCCTCACAAAAAGGGTAGGAACTAAAGTGATTCACAATAAGAACAAGTATACGAAAGAATGAATGGCATAGAAGTTGTAAAAAGTCTAAGTATCATGAATATGCTAAAGTCAAGAAAGTGATAAACACATACCTTGAACGTGTACAAAACTTTAAACACTATCATTACCACGCATTCGCAAGTTGAAATGATCAAAAATGGACAAACACCGAATGCGACTTCAAGCAATCGGGCAAAAATTTGAGTCCAAACAACAACAAAAGAATTAGAAAAATTACTAATAATTACTAATATATAAGGCCTTGGTGGAAGTGGGAAAAAAAAGGGGAGCCAAGTGAACAATTAAAAGAAATCACTGGTTCAGTACAGCAGCCCGCGCTCAGCGCGCTACACCAGAACCAGAAAAATCAGTACAACTACAGGGTTCTGGTGTAGGCCTCCACTTAACACCTACACAATCTCATATACAAAATCTCATAATTAAAAAGTAATAACGGAACAAAAAACGATAAAACATGCTTGTTTTACATCGTAAGCTCGACGCCTATTATTTATACACACTTCTCCAAGTTGCCTCTTTACACGGTTAGCGCTCACCGACGACGAAACCTAACCAAACACTTAGCAAACGTGAAGAGAAACAAATATATACACTATATTTACAATTATGCAAAACATGTAAAATTCACAAATATGGTAAACATATACAACTATCAATATAAACAAGTGAAAATAGACAATATATACGATATCTACAAAACTCAAAAACAAAGAAACTATCGCAATGCGATTCAATAAAAACACAAATCCCCGGCAACGGCGCCATTTTGTTGGCTGCAATACAGGGCAAGCAAGCAAAACGAATTGGAAGTATTTTTCCGGGAATTTGTCGTGTCCACAGAGATCGGTGCTACTGAACTGCCGTTCGACAATTTCAATGTTAATGAGTTTGGTTTCAAAATGGTTTAAAGCGTAAAAACAGAAAAGTAAATATAAACATAAAAACAAATTAATTCTTCAAACAGACGAACTTATCAGGCGTGTATATATTCGACTCATCACAGACTTAAACTTACCGACCAATTACACTCAACTTACAATACTCCTCAATATCACCCGGTATCGCTCACAACAGTGTCCATCTCTGGCACATTGAGTTGAGAAATCACCCGTATCACTCTCTTCGTCACTCTCGCGCACGAAGCCTCGAGACACGGACGTCATTAAGTTTCGACACCCTTACGGATTGTTAGCCCTAAATCTATCTCTAGCATCCAGAAACTAACAGATAATCACCCCTAATCGAAGTTTGTGAAGTTTATCTCTAACACGACCCAAACCCCGCGCATTTAAGCAAAAATCAAGAACAATCACCAATAGAGATTTGTAAAGCAAATTAAATATAACGCCATGGGCGACAAATATACATGAGATCAAAGTATAAACATATACAAACCCAACAAGATAGAGTTTACAAAAAGAGGAAAAAGAGATAAACCAACACTTCTCGATTTGTCAAGCCGATCGATGAGAATCCACCTCCGATTCGACAAGATGCAAGCTCCATTTGTTGTTTTCAAACTAATCCTATGAAGAAATGAAGTTTGATGGAGTTGGGAGCAAAAAATACCCAAAACCCATGCCTAAAAATGTGTTTTTTCACTAAATTTATTGCTGTCAAAGTCGCAGACCGCGCTCAGCGCGCTCTTTTTAAAGTTAAACCGACTTAAAAGCGCGCTCAGCGGGCTTGGAGCGCGCTCAGCGTGCAACTTGCTGGAATTTGCTCCTTCCGGGGGCTTGGAGCGCGCTCAAAGCATGCTCGAAAATTCAAAGCTTATTTTCTTCATAACTTTTGAACCGTAATTCCATTTTTCGCCCGATTCGAAGCGTTGGAAAGCTTATTCAATGCTCTATACAACAATGGAAAAATCCCACTGCTTGAATACCTACAAAAATGAGATAAAATCAATTAAACTCAATGATATTTACACGAATCGCAATATATACACTAAAATGTAAACTATACGCATTTATAAACAAAACAAGGTTTATTCGTATGATATTTAACAAAAAGCAAAGATAAGTGCAACAAAACATATATACAAAAATAGCTACAATTTGCACTTATCAACTCTCTCCAACTTACATAATTGTTTGTCCTCAAACAAAGCCAACAACTAAAGGAACAAAAGCGAAATCCAAGAAATCACGCAACAACAAGTTTTGAAAACGGAAAACAAATGCAATGGTTCAACCGAAAATGGTACACCCAAAGTAAATACTTACCACTAAACTACAACGATAACATAATCACGAAACAAATGTTAGATACAAAAATCATGCCAAACATCCTAAAACAACACAAGTTCAAATGTGAATCACACCTAGCAAAAACAATCATCGGTAGATGAAAAACATAAAATGAGGTACTTTCACTCACACAACAATCTTGCAAACAAAAGACGAAATTATGCATCCATCCAAAAATTCACATTGAACATACAAAGGCAAGAATCACAAGGACTTTTCAAGGTTGTAATGTGGTCGGGTAAACAAACAAGGGGCAATTTCTAAAGCTAATCGAAACAAAAACTTGCCTAAACCTAAAGGAGTGATTAACTCACAAAAGACTCAAACCAACAATTTCAATCAAACTTCTTCCAAAATCCCAAGTGTTACACAAAACACACAACTTATTTAGCACAATTATTGGAACTCTTTTTGTTTCCTTTCTCAAGGATTTTTTTTTCTTTCTTTTTTCTTTTTCTTTTCTCTTGTCATATTTTTCTCTTTTTTCTTTTCTTTTTCAACCTCATAGCAACCAATAACATAAGTGAGAAAACATTGCTCTCCCCAACTTGAATTCAACCACATCATCATGTGAATACTCCCTACTTTCTAAGGCAAGGTAAAAATTCATACAACAACACAAAGTTGAGGGTTCAAGAAAAAACAACAATCAAGATCCACACAAAAAATAAATTTGACACTCATAGACAAGAATCAAACTCAAACAACATGGATAATGACCAAAGGCTCAAAGGGTTTACAAACGATCACACACTCACAAGGTGAATTGACTATTTGGCTAGGGTGGTTGTGCTCAAAATGAACAAATGCCTTGATCATTTTCATGCATTCATATACACAACATAAACAACAAATTCAACATAATAAAATCCAGTAAAACAAAATTGTCGGTACTCCGAGCATATAACAATGGAAGGCTTCCTCACAAAAAGGGTAGGAACTAAAGTGATTCACAATAAGAACAAGTATACGAAAGAATGAATGGCATAGAAGTTGTAAAAAGTCTAAGTATCATGAATATGCTAAAGTCAAGAAAGTGATAAACACATACCTTGAACGTGTACAAAACTTTAAACACTATCATTACCACGCATTCGCAAGTTAAAATGATCAAAAATGGACAAACACCGAATGCGACTTCAAGCAATCGGGCAAAAATTTGAGTCCAAACAACAACAAAAGAATTAGAAAAATTACTAATAATTACTAATATATAAGGCCTTGGTGGAAGTGGGAAAAAAAAGGGGAGCCAAGTGAACAATTAAAAGAAATCACTGGTTCAGTACAGCAGCCCGCGCTCAGCGCGCTACACCAGAACCAGAAAAATCAGTACAACTACAGGGTTCTGGTGTAGGCCTCCACTTAACACCTACACAATCTCATATACAAAATCTCATAATTAAAAAGTAATAACGGAACAAAAAACGATAAAACATGCTTGTTTTACGTCGTAAGCTCGACGCCTATTATTTATACACACTTCTCCAAGTTGCCTCTTTACACGGTTAGCGCTCACCGACGACGAAACCTAACCAAACACTTAGCAAACGTGAAGAGAAACAAATATATACACTATATTTACAATTATGCAAAACATGTAAAATTCACAAATATGGTAAACATATACAACTATCAATATAAACAAGTGAAAATAGACAATATATACGATATCTACAAAACTCAAAAACAAAGAAACTATCGCAATGCGATTCAATAAAAACACAAATCCCCGGCAACGGCGCCATTTTGTTGGCTGCAATACAGGGCAAGCAAGCAAAACGAATTGGAAGTATTTTTCCGGGAATTTATCGTGTCCACAGAGATCGGTGCTACTGAACTGCCGTTCGACAATTTCAATGTTAATGAGTTTGGTTTCAAAATGGTTTAAAGCGTAAAAACAGAAAAGTAAATATAAACATAAAAACAAATTAATTCTTCAAACAGACGAACTTATCAGGCGTGTATATATTCGACTCATCACAGACTTAAACTTACCGACCAATTACACTCAACTTATAATACTCCTCAATATCACCCGATATCGCTTACAACAGTGTCCATCTCTGGCACACTGAGTTGAGAAATCACCCGTATCACTCTCTTCGTCACTCTCGCGCACGAAGCCTCGAGACACGGACGTCATTAAGTTTCGACACCCTTACGGATTGTTAGCCCTAAATCTATCTCTAGCATCCAGAAACTAACAGATAATCACCCCTAATCGAAGTTTGTGAAGTTTATCTCTAACACGACCCAAACCCCGCGCATTTAAGCAAAAATCAAGAACAATCACCAATAGAGATTTGTAAAGCAAATTAAATATAACGCCATGGGCGACAAATATACATGAGATCAAAGTATAAACATATACAAACCCAACAAGATAGAGTTTACAAAAAGAGGAAAAAGAGATAAACTAACACTTCTCGATTTGTTAAGCCGATCGATGAGAATCCACCTCCGATTCGACAAGATGCAAGCTCCATTTGTTGTTTTCAAACTAATCCTATGAAGAAATGAAGTTTGATGGAGTTGGGAGCAAAAAATACCCAAAACCCATGCCTAAAAATGTGTTTTTTCACTAAATTTATTGCTGTCTAAGTCGCAGACCGCGCTCAGCGTGCTCTTTTTAAAGTTAAACCGCCTTAAAAGCGCGCTCAGCGGGCTTGGAGCGCGCTCAGCGTGCAACTTGCTGGAATTTGCTCCTTCCGGGGGCTTGGAGCGCGCTCAGCGCACTCAAAGCATGCTCGAAAATTCAAAGCTTATTTTCTTCATAACTTTTGAACCTTAATTCCATTTTTCGTCCGGTTCGAAACGTTGAAAAGCTTATTCAATGCTCTATACAACAATGGAAAAATCCCACTGCTTGAATACCTACAAAAATGAGATAAAATCAATTAAACTCAATGATATTTACAAGAATCGCAATATATACACTAAAATGTAAACTATACGCATTTATAAACAAAACAAGGTTTATTCGTATGATATTTAACAAAAAGCAAAGATAAGTGCAACAAAACATATATACAAAAATAGCTACAATTTGCACTTATCAATGATTGTATCGACTTCTTCGAGTCCGGAGTAGGGATCTCGAAGAAGGCCCTACACTTGTCGGGGTTGGCTTCGATTCCTCGCTCTGTGAGGTAGAAGCCGAGGAACTTACCTGTCCGAACGCCGAAGGTGCATTTGTCGGGGTTGAACCTCATGTGGCATCTCCTCGCTGTGTCGAACACCTTCTTGAGGTGCGCGGCGTGGTCGACTTCTTCCGCGGATTTGACGATCATGTCGTCCATATAGACCTCGAGCATGTCGCCGATTTCAGCCCGGAAAACCTTATTCATCATCCGTTGGTAGGTCGCACCGGCGTTCTTCAGGTCGAAGGGCATTACGTTGTAGTAGTAATTGCCCGACTCGGTCATGAAAGCCGTGTGCTATTTGTCGGCCTTATCCATGGGAATTTGGTTGTATCCTGAGTAGGCGTCCATGAAGGACAACAGTTTGTAACCTGCAGAATTGTCGACCAGCTGGTCGATGTTAGGTAAAGGATAACAGTCTTTTCGGCAAACCCCGTTAAGATCAGTATAGTCAACACACATCCTCCATTTTCCATTATTCTTTTTGACGAGTACAACGTTGGACAGCCAGGTTGTGTACCTGGCCACCGAAATAAAATTTGCCTCTAGGAGGTCTTTTACAATTTTTTTAGCAGCCTCCGCTTTTTCGGGAGACTGCTTACGCCTACGTTGAGCTATGGCCCTAGCGGCCGGATCGACTGCGAGTTGATGGCAAGCCACCTCGGGGTCAAGGCCAGGCATCTCGGAGGCGCTCCATGCGAACAGGTCAGCGTTCTCCCGGAGACATGCCTTCAGCTGCTCCTTCGCCAGTTCGGGGATCCCGGTGCCAATCTTCACGTTACGGTCTGGATCTTCCCCGAGTGCCACGAGCTCAAAGTCTCCATCTGGGATGGGGTGCGTTGGGTGGAGAGGCCTCCCGTTGTTTTCCGCCTGGAGGTCGAGGTCTTCTTCCCCGTCTTCATCGGGTTCTCCCGGGAACCTACTGTCGAGGTCGACCGCGTTGACGGGCGGGAAAGGTCTCTGTACGGTGTCCGTGGATGGCTTTGCTCTGGTCTTGGGCTTGTTGCCGATGGAACTCATGCCTTTGATTGCAGCGTCGAAGCACCTCCTGGCCACGTCTATGTCCTCGTGCATCGTAACCACACGTCCCCGGGTCGTGTAGTACTTCATCTTGAGGTGGACCGCTGATGGTACTGCTGTGAGTTCGGCCAAGGTGGTCCTCCCGAGGATGCAGTTGTAGAGGGATGGACATTCGACCACCAGGAAGCGGGTCTTCACTTGTCGGGCAGTGTCTTTGGCCCCAAATGTGACCATCAGCTCAACGTAGCCCCATGGTCTGGTGGTGGTGCCGTTGAACCCCTGCAGATCTAAACCGACGTACGGGGTCAGATGTCTCTCGTCGAACTGGAGAGTCCCGAACAGATGAGCGTACATGATGTCGACCGAACTGCCCTGGTCGACAAGGATCCTTCGAACGTCAAAATTTGCCATCTGTGCCCTGACCAGGAGGGGGATAGTGGCGTTGGGTGCTCTGCCAGGGAGCTCTTCGAGGTAGAAGGTGATAGGGTTTGATTTCCCTTGCACCTTCTCGAGAGTAGTGGTCTTCGCCGATGTTGCGGACTCTAGCTCATCAAACTTCCACTTGATCGACCCGACGGACAATTTCTTGTAGCCTCCCCCAGAGATTACCATTGTCTTGGGGAAGCCTTCCCATGTGCTCCGGGAAGCGACGGGGTCCTCGTGGGGGAAGTTCGCCCACATGTTGCGAACTGCTTCTTGGCCCTCAATGCCTTCGGGGGCAAAGAAGTCTTCGGGTCGAGTGACGCTGAGGGCGATCTGAAGCCGACTCTCGTCGGGAGGAAGTGTTGTCTCCTCGACGTTTTGGGATTCCCGGGAACTGGGATGAGGAGTATCATTTTTCTGGGCGTACTTCTTCAAGTGCCCTTCCTTAATCAGGATCTCAATTGCATCCTTGAGATAGATGCAGTCTTCTGTGACATGTCCGTGGCTCCGGTGGAACCTGCAGTACTTTGACTTATCCGTGTTTGATTTTGGGGTAATCGGCTTCGGAAAATAGACGCCTCCTTTAAGAAATTCCGAGTTCTAGCACTCGGAGAGGATTCGCGCGCGGGGAGCGTTGAGCGGGGTATATTCCGTGAACCGGTCAGCTGGTCCGCGCGGTTCACGAGGATCCTGAGGGCGATTTTCTTTCTTTCTTTCGCCTCCTCTCCGGGGAGGAGAGTCTTCTTTGTGGCCGCGAGGGCCTTCCTTGCGTCTCGACTCAAGGGCGATCTGCGCTGCCTTCGACTCCTCGAGCTTGATGTACGAATGAGCTCGTTGGAGGAGGTCCTCCAGACGGCGAGGTCTGCGGAGGCCCACGGACTTGGCAAAATCAGAACCAAAACGTAGTCAATGGATGATTAAATACTTCTTCATGTCGTCGGTCGTATGAACCTCGACAACTTCTCTGTTGAATCTCTCAATGTAGTTCTGGAGAGATTCGTTCTTCCTCTGGAAGATGCTCTCTAGGGCAGCCTCCGTCTTCGGGTGTCGACGAGACGCACTAAAGTGTTTGGTGAAGCGTTGTCTTAGTTGCTTCCAGGATGTGATCGACCCGGGTGCCAGACCCTTGTACCACGTCATGGCGCCCTTCCGCAAGGTGGTGGGGAAAAGTCTGCACTTAATGGCTCCCCTGACGTTCCTGAAGTCGAGCATGGCTTCAAAACTTTCGACGTGATCGTCGGGGTCGGCCAGGCAGTCGTAGGTTCCCAGCGGCGGGGGTTTCTCCATGGCCGCAGGAATTAGGGCGTTCATGATCTCCCATGATAGAGGGGTCCTCTGGTCGTCGTTGCTTCCAGCCGGGGACCTCGAAGGGGATCGGTGATGCCGTGGAGGGGAATTTCTCGAACGGTTCCTTGGCCTCTCCTCGGTGGTTTTGGACTTCTTGGTAGTGGAGGGCCTGGGTTTCCTCCGAGGCGGGGAACGATGGCGCTTCTGGGAGATCGCCGGCTGGGGCGTTCAAGGCGTGGTCGACGTCCCTCGCGCACCGACGAGGGAGTTCGAGATCCTTCTGACGGGGTCCTTCGTGGGGAAGGAGAACGGCGAGACGAAGATGGACGACGATGTCTCCGCGGGGAAGATCGTCGTGTCCGCCCTCGTTCTAGTGCTTCAATTCTGCGATTCTGGTGTGCGATCAGCTGGTTGGTCTGATTGACCAAGGCAAATAGGGCCACGGTGCTCGAATCTGCATTGGGCGGAGGAGCAACTGGCTGAAAGACGGCTTGCTGGTCGTCCTGGTGGGCGGCGTCGTAAGCCGTGTCTTAGGAGTCCGGGGATGCGGTCTGCCCGTCCCTGATGTCACCTTCTTCGACGTTAAGGGCGGTAGCGTCCTCATAGTGGTTTTTGTTCTCGAGTTGCGCGAGGACGATGTCCAGCGCTTTGTTAGCAGACGGGTTATTGGCCATGCAGGTGATGAACGAGAGGATTACTTTGGTTTATCGGAGGAAAAACGGGGAAGCAAGGGTTCCCACAGACGGCGCCACTAATCGTACCTGGATCAGACAATTATTCAGTGGCCAGCAACGTCGTATGGACTTCAGCTCCGGTGGGTTGAAAGACGGCGGGAGGGGGTGTACTTGCAAGGTACTCTGACGCTCAAGTAAGATAACGGTCAGAGAAAGGCAAATACAGAAGAAGGTTAGAGTGTATGAGATTGCGTAACCTGACCCTCTCAAGTGAGGGGGTATTTATAGAGAGCCCCCAACGCGGGGCCAACGGTTACTTGCATTGGGCTGGATTGCCAGGCCCAATCCAAGTAACTGTTAGGGCTTACGTGGCGTAGTGAAGACCAACACGTGGTTTTTGCCCTGGGGTAACCGTTCCTAGATCTCCGAAATTAGGGTAGACCGATTCCATCGGGAGTGGGCGGTTACATGAGAACGTGTCCTCGTGGGGAGGAGTCTTGCGTGTCGGGGAGAAACGTGTCCTCGCGAGAAGGATTCTCATATGCAGAAGGAGATGGCTCCTCGAGGGGGGAGCACCTGAGTGTCGAGGAGGAACGAGCCCGGAGAGGCTTAGCGCCTCTGCCTGATGCTCTATGCCGTGTGTGCCCGAACACCGCCAAGGTGTGGTGTGTGCTCGACACTGTTGAGGTGGGGCATGTACTCGACATTAGTCGTGCTAAGAGACCTTTGTTGGGCCATCCCAGGACGTGTGGGGTTGGGCCTGCTCGATTGAGGAGCAGACCCCGGCCCAGTCCAGAACAGCTGGTAAACAGACTAGAGTATCTTTCAAGAGACATTCTCCCACAAGGAAGTCAAAGTTGCTTCAATTGATAAATTATGATGTTTGTGGTCCATTAAAGGTAAAATCCTTTAGTGGTGCACTTTATTTTGTTACCTTTATTGATGATTGCTTCAGAAAACTATGAGTTTATGCCTTAAAAACAAAAGACCAAGTTTTGGAAAAGTTCAAAGAATTTTATGCTTTGGTTGAGAGGCAGACAGGCAAGAAGTTGAAATGTGTTCGTTCAGACAATGGTGGAGAGTATTGTGGACCATTTGATTCCTATTGCAAACAACATGGTATAGTACATGAAAAATATCCTCCTAAAACTCCTCAATTGAATGGTTTAGTAGAGAGGATGAATCAGACACTAATTGAGAGAGTAAGGTGTATGCTTTCTGAAGCTAAGTTGCCCAATCATTATTGGGGCGAGGCACTTTACACAGCAGTGCATGTTCTTAATCTCACTCCTACTGTTGCTTTTAACAGTGAAGTTCCAAACAAATTTTGGTTTAGAAAGAATGTTAAGTATGATCATTTGAGAGTCTTTGGTTATAAGGCTTTTGTGCATATTCCAAAGGATGAAAGATCCAAGTTGGATGCAAGTCAAAACAATGTATCTTCATCGACTATGGGCAAGATGAGTTTGGCTACAGGTTGTATGATCCCGTATGGAAAAAGCTTATTCGAAGCCGCGATGTGGTGTTTATGGAAGACCAAATTATTGAAGATATTGATAAGGTAGAGAAGGATACACCTTAGAAAGATATTAGTTTGTCTAATGTTGATCCAGTTCGGTTACCTAGCCATAATCTGGATGCTATTGGTGGTGATGATCACAATGGCGAGCCATATGATTATGTTGATGATCAACAACTTGAAAATGAGGTAAATATTCCAACTAATGATGATGAAGGGGAGAGCGATTTGTCACATGATGAGCATCTTGGTGAAACTCTAGAATAATCTCAAGTTCAACCTAGGAGGTCTAATAGGAAGAGACAACCTTCTACAAGGTATAATTCTGATGAGTATGTGACCTTGACTGATAAGGGTGAACCCGAGTGTTTTCAAGAGGCCATGGAAAATGATGAAAATCAAAAGTGGATGGATGCAATGCATGATGAGATGAAATCATTGCGTGATAATCACACTTATGATTTGGTGAAGCTGCCTAAAGGCAAAAGGGCTTTGGAAAACAAATGGATTTATAGAGTTAAACACGAGAGCAACTCTAAGTCTTTAAGATATAAAGCCAGATTAGTGATGAAAGGTTTCCGTCAAAGAAAGGGTGTTGATTTTAATGATATTTTCTCATCTGTTGTAAATATGTCATCAATTAGTACCATGTTGAGTTTGGCTGCTACTCTTGATTTAGAGGTTGAGCAAATGGATGTGAAAACGGATTTCCTTCATGGTGATTTGGAGGAAGAGATCTACATGAAACAACCCGATGGTTTTCAAGTTAAAGGTAAAAAATATCATGTGTGTAGATTGAGAAAGAGTTTATATGGGTTGAAGCAAGCTTCAAGGCAGTGGTACAAGAAGTTTGAGTCTGTTATGTGTGATCAAGGATACCATAAGACTACTTCAGATCATTGTGTCTTTGTTAGAAAATTTTCTAACGATGACTTCATTATCCTGTTGTTATATGTTGATGATATGCTTATTGTAGGGAAAAATATTTCTAACATTAACATGTTAAAGAAGAAATTGGGAGAGTCATTTGCCATGAAAGACATGGGAGCAGCTAAACAGATTCTTGGCATTAGAATCATGCGTGACAGAAAAGAGAAGAAACTTTGGATGTCACAAGAAAATTATATCGAAAGAGTGCTGCAAAGATTCAAAATGGAAAGTTCTAAGGCGGTAAGCACTCCTCCCGCTACTCATTTCAAGTTGAGTTCTAATCAAAGTCCTTCAAGTGAAGATGAAGCGTTTGATATGAAACATGTTCCTTATGCGTATGCTGTGGGTAGTTTGATGTATGCAATGATGTGTACAAGACCAGATATAACACATGCTATTGGTACAATCAGTAGATTTTTGTCAAATTCAGGTAGAAAGCATTGGAATGTTGTAAAATGGATTTTAAGGTATCTTCGCAGTACTACTTTTATGAGGCTTTGTTTTGGAGGAGATAAGCTTACTCTAGTGGGGTACTCTGACTCTGATATGGCTGGAGACATTGATTCCAGAAAGTCCACTTTGGGCTACATGATTAAACTTGCAGGGGAGCTGTTGCTTGGAAGTCCAGATTGCAAAAGTGTGTAGCACTGTCTACTACAGAGGCTGGGTTCATTGCAATTACCGAAGCATGCAAAGAGTTACTATGGTTGGAGAAATTTTTGCAGGAGCTTGGTTTTGTTCAAGACAAATATGTGTTATTTGTTGATAGTCAAAGCGCTATTCATCTTGGTAAGAATCCGACTTTTCATAATAGGTCCAAATACATTGACGTGAGATATCATTAGATATGTGATGTTTTGGATGCTAAGGTGTTGGAGTTAGCTAAAGTTCATACAAATGATAATAGTTCTGATATGATGACTAAAGCATTACCAAGAGGGAAATTTGAAGCTTGTTGTGATATCACCGGTTTGGCGATTTCCTCCACATAGTTGTGAGGGGGAGATTTGTTGGGTTTAGGCTCCCTTCCTATGTGGAGAAATGCCCAAATATGTTTAGCCCATTTGTCTCACTTATTTAAGTGGAATGGTTGAGAGAGATAGAGAAAAAAATTAAAATTCAAAAAGAGAGAAAAGATGAGAGAAACTCATTCCCGTTTTTCTGCAACCAGTTTCACTAAATCGACGATCCCCGATTTGTTAACCGTTGGATCGAGTTCAAATTTGGTGTGCAGGTTCGTAACACATATATCTAACTTTTGACTGTTCAGAATTTCAAAACAACGTCTAAGGTGAAAGTTATTTGCTTCGCACTGGAGCTGCAATTTCGGGGAAAATTTTCAGCTTTTTGATTCTTATTTGTAAGCTAGTTTGCTTTGTGATTTGCGGTTGTTAGCGCTAGTTTGTGAATCACTTTAAGACTTTCTTGTACCCTTAATTGATTATAGTGGATTTATTTCTTTGGTCTGGACGACTCGTGGTTTTTACTCTCATATTGAGGGGTTTTCCACGTTAAAAATATCAGTGTTCTTTTGTGTCTTTATTTGTTCGATTTGCCATCTTATATTTATTTTTGATCCTCGAGATTCCTACAAGTATGGGGGAGTTTTATATCCACTGCGTATTAGTCTATTATTGTGTCTTATTTCCCATCACTATTGAAAAAAAAACTTTTAAAATATTTCTGCAAAATTTTGTATAAAGTGATTTGATGGCACGTGTATAATGTATAATTTTACGACGTATATAAATGAACATGAATGCTATGTTTATATCACTATCATATACCGTATTCACGATTCACAAATATAATGAACAATGACTAGGGACGAGAATAAGGCAAATCAATAAACAAGAATCTATGGTCTAACCTATACAGGCTCAGGTCAGATCAATTTTTTTTTTCAAATAGAAAATGTATAAAATTTTTTATAAGTCAATTTAGTTAAAAATGTTAGGCCTGAAGACATAAAAAAATCTTTTAAACATATCAAACCAACCTATTTAAATAAATAATAATAATTTTATTATTATTATTATTATTATTATTATATTTTACTTATATTTTGAATTAAAATAAAAAAGTAAAGCTTAATTATCTTGAATAATTTATGAAAATAAAATAATTTTTTTTTATAAACAATGTCATAAGTTGTTTTTATAAATTCTTTCAAATAAATAGTATCACAAAATTTATGTTCATATATAAACTTGAATAAGTCAATGCAAATAAACATTTAATTTCATTGATCTTTTAATTCGTTAATTTATTTAAACATTAATGTAATTGGTTAAAAATAAACCTAAAAATATCAGACTCAAACCTAAAAATAAACTTACAATAGGCCATAGGCCAAACTTAGTCTTTATAATTTTTAGTATGTCAGACTCAAACTTGGCAAAATATAACTCACCTCAGTCTATGAATGTGAACCATGACATGAAGTGATATGAACAATGTAAATTAAAATTGGTTAATTGAGTGTAAAAAGTTGTTTAATGAAGTGATTAAATTGATTAATAAACATCCCAATATTAAAAATAATTTTTAGTTGTAAAATAAAATTAATTAATATAATATAAAATGTTAGTTGTTAAAATGATGAAGTTGATTAATCATGTAATTTTATGTCCGTATCCTTAATCTAAAAAAATATTATTTTTTTGAAATAAAAGAATTATTTTATTATTCTAAAAAAACACTATTCCTCTTATTGGTGAATAGTAAATATAAAAAATGAAATATGTATCGGTGAATAATAAATACGGTGTGCTATATATGAGTTTGGCTTAAGAATATCTCATAAATGAAATATGTATTCTATCTTCAATTGTCATTTGATGTCAAATTTACATTAATATAATAATTAATCTCTCATAAAAAACAATTAATCTACTAATCTAATGTTACGTTGTAAAGCCATATCTAGAAAAGAACTAGCGTACCCATTTACACTTCTCCCCAAAGCGGTTCAGTGCTCTAATAACCCGAACTTTGTTCAGATTATCATTATCATTACCAGAATGTCAAATTTCTTCAGCTCCTGGTTATGGCTTTCTCGCTTTCGTTCATATTCATTCAACCACTCCTTTCGCCGCACTCTCCATAGCATCACCACCACCACCACGCCTCACAAAAACGCACTCACCTCCTCCAATCTCTTCAACTCACACAAAACAAACAACGCTTGGACCAAATGGTCAATTCCTCTCGCTCTCGCTCTTTCCGCTGGATCACTTTCTCTTCAACCTCATTCCGATCCTTCCTTCTCCGAATCCATTGATTCTGATGTCAGGTACTGCTTTCTCAATTATGTATTACTGATCGCATGTTAATCATCTTCTTCACGTTTTTATTTTACCCCAATTTCAACTACTTCAATTTCATTGCTGCTAATCATACCCTAAACGAGGTCATGTTCTGGAAGCTTCTCAGCTAAAATCAGTTATGAGTTATGAATGAAAAAGAGCTTATAAGTTTATAGAGAAGTAAACTATGAGAGCTTGTGAAAATATGAACCTGCATCATGCATAGGCTAATTTCAACTTATCAAAGAAGCTGTTGCTTAGAAATGTCACAATTATTGCTGAGTTTTTTTAATAAATATTATTTGGATTTAATTCACATACACATTAAGTGCATAGCAAGGATTTATAAAAAGGACGTGGAGCTTTTGCATTTCGATCGGTACAAGTGTTGCGACACTGATTGCGGTCATCGTGGTGAGAATTCTTTAACATAAAAACGGTGAATAACGATATCACTATCGGCACCGGCACCTGTTGATACTATTTTGTCGCGACTGTTTTTGCTGTCGCGGACCGTTTTTTAAAACCTTGGTGCAGAGTTTTTTACACTTTCAATCACAAAGGTTTGATTTTAATTACTTTTAGAGTTACAGATGTGATTGAGTGATACTGACCGTGACTGAATCACGTACCCTTGTTTTTTCTTTTCCTATAAGTGTTTTTTGAGAAGCTATGCAAACTAACTTATAGTATTGTTCATCTTTTGTTGTGTGAGATAATGGAGTAGGCTAAACAATAGTCAAATATGAGATTATACTTGAATTGAAGCTTTTTTTTCTTCTTTCTCAAGGATGTATTACTAGCAACTTGTAAGCAGAAGTTGACCTGATTATGATACCTTGCATGAAAGTTCTTCTTATAAAAGATGAGAGCTGTTATGTTTTTAATGGTTTCGACAATCATTATTTGTGACACACAACTTAATGTTTAACTTGAACTACAAGTTTAGCTGTATTATCTTAACAAATAAAGTAATGATTTGATAATGACTTGAAATTTCTTATAATGGATGTTAGTGGTGTGAGTATTGGGGGCAAAGGTAGCACACAGTATGTTGTTAAGGGATCGCAGAAAGAGCTTCCACAAGAGCTTCTTGAGGAGTTGAAAATCATCTGTAAGGTACAAAATCCTAGCTTATTTGAATATCTCGTAAATTTTAACCAAAGAAAAAAAATTTAGAATAGAAATGCTTGGGCGGGTTCAAATTTTTGTACACCAATTGCATTTGAAAATTTCTTTTTTGTTCTTGCTATTTCTTGTTAAGAAGATTTGGTTATTATATAATTTGCTATGTCTTTTTTGTTGATGTTAAGAATTCTTTTTCTGTTAAATGAGACATTGTGTTGCATCTCAAGCTTCAACATTGTGTTTATCGGTCCGGATTTTTATAATATTTGATATCTACAGGATAACATATCACTTGATTATGATGAGAGATATTTCCATGGAAAACCACAACACAGTTTTCACAAGGCTGTCAATATCCCAGATGTGATTGTTTATCCAAGGTGACAAGCTTTGACTCTTCCGCTTAAATTTTTTGTTCATCATTTTTCTGCTCATAGTTCCAAAATGCTGAAGTGATTTAATGTTCCCTTGTAGGTTTCCACTTCATTGCATGTCGGTACTTGCATTCAGTGTAATCATTTTGCAAATCATATAAGTTTTGAAATGCTTAAATAAAATGTTCTCTTTTTCCATTTCAGTTTTCAAAATAAAACTTTTGAATTTACTCACTATTGTGCTATGTGGACAATGTGTTATTTGTGTTTCCTTTGTGGAGTTGAAAATTGTGATAGTACAACTACTAAAGTGAATATGCTAGTGGAATAGTTATGATGGTCATCAAAGTGATTTGGTCTAGAATCTAGCTATTTTGTTAATAAACAGTAGCATTGTTCTGAACACCACTTTGATAATATCACATACTCTCGTAGAGTAATGCTATGGTCTTGACAATTTTTGCTTGTGGTATTCATTATACAAATAACTAGTACTTCTTTCATGTTTGACCCCACTGGTGTTTAAAATGGGAGGAATATTTTTAGTTGATTTCTTTGTAGAAATAAATTTCTAGATAGCATGGTCATTTGTATGCTTATAGAACAAAAAATTAATTCATCTCCATCAGTTCTCTGTATCCTACAGAACCATATTTTTGATGGCCCCTTGTGTTTAAGTTTTTTTTTCACGTGTTTTATATCTAATATTTCATTTGTTGACAAGAGATTAAATGACTTCTTTCATGTGTATTGCAGTATCAAAAGTCCAAATCATGCTCGTAGACACATACACACACATATTATCTGACATTTTTTGTTAAACAAATACATTAAATGAAACACTCCTAAAAAATATCTAGAATGGACATGAATGAACATAAGAGAGTAGGAGTGTTAAAACATTGCCGTTATGTTGTAGTGGTAAAGTTAAAGCATCCACTTGTATTTTTTTTTTCCTTGCATTATACTTCTTGTCTCATTTGCAGATCAGAAGAGGAGGTCTCCAAGATTGTCAAATTATGCAACAGTCATAAGGTTTGAGTTCTCCAACTCATCTAACATTAGTGAATGGCGTGAACATGTTTAAACTGATTATTTTACCTTTTTACCGTCTTGTTGTAAAGCCATGTGGATCAGAACAAATAGATCTCGTGTAGTCCTGCACTTTTCATCTGTTTGTATATTTTTGTTCACTTTAAACTTCATTTCTATTGTTTCCTTCCTAATTGAATTGTTCTGCTAGTGGGATAGTTGATCACAAATATCATATGTATAATTCTTTCTTTTTGGTCACCAACTATTCATCAGGCAGTCATTTTTTTTATTTAGCCGTAGTTAACACGAGTATCAACTTATATGCAACATTCATTCAGAATTTTCTTTTACTTAGTTTCTATTGAATCATTTGCAATTAGCTTATAGACTTGTCCTATGTTTTCAATCCATGTCAAGCTTGCTGAGTTTGGTCCCAAAGTGAAAGGTAATATAAGCGCATTTCAATTTTTTCTCTAGATGTCCTCGTTCTTTCAAGCACTATCTACTTCTCTTATTGTTAATTTACATATTATTTGAAATTTCTTAGATTATACAAATCTAAAATCCTTCCCTCACAATTTGATTTTTTAATCAAATTGTTATATGGCATGTAATTGGTGTCCTTTTGTGTAGAGTTTCATGTAATGAATCTTGTTTTAACTAAGTTTTTGCTTGAAATGCTATTCTTGTGCTTTGTTATACTTTTAGTGTTATGGTTTTTATACATGTGAATGTTAAGAGTCATAAAGCCATTTACTGGTCGTCACTTGATGATGAAGGGTTTTGTTGAAGTGGTTTTTCGAAACCCTATTATTTTGCAAAAAAACTTTATTTTCTACTCTTCGTTCAAGTTTCACAAGGTTAGAAAAGGTTAAAAGATTGTGGTTTTTGAATTGCACAAGGAAAATTTTATATTAGAAAGTAGTGTGAATCTTGTGAGTAAGTTTATTGTATGTTGTCAATGGCGCGCAATAGCGGAATAACATAGCGATGGTAGGGTTTGGCCCGACACTTTTGGTCCACAGAATGCTGTCAACTATAGAGGGTGCTGCGAACACTATTTGTGGCCTAAACCAATATCGTAACCGCTATTAGGGTTTTCGGGAGAAATTCCTCTAATCTTATTTTAAACCCTTGTCTTTTTTAAGGGTATAAATTTCAATTCGGACCTTTTTAACACTAAAGTCTTGTTTTTCTTTCATTCTGTTTTGTTCTTGCTCACAAACAATCGTTATGTTCTTTCTACTTTTGGTTTAGTTCTATTATGTATTTTGTTCTCTGTTTAAGTTTTATTGCTGAGCTTTAGGTTCTTTAATTATATGAAGGTTTCTTTAATTTTGTGTATTTTCTATTTTTGAATATTTATGTTTATGTTTAATATCTTTTTCCGTCTCGTATCTTGTACTCAGAGTTCATTTGGTCTCATGACTTTAAAAATGATCATTTGAGTCCCTACTTTTCAAAACGTACCACGTTAGTCCTTTCCGTCTAATTTGTTAGTCAAAGTCAATGAGATAGTCTACGTGGCATTGATGTAGAGTGGAAGCCAACATGTATGCAACTGAAATGCTGCCTTTTAGTGGCCAATTTTGTTAATCTGTTGATCGGTCATAAAATTAGATTTCTTTGTGGCATTCCTTAAACACTTTTCTTGCAGACACAATCATATCAAGCTATGGTACTTCCCAAACACTTCCAAAACTCCTCCGTAATCACTCTCAGACCACATAATAAATCACATTTATTTTCTCAAATTCACTCTTAAGCCACAACACCAAAACTATACAGGTACATACAAACTTGTTGTCTCTAAGATTTAAGATAATTCTTCCATGCCATTATTAGAATGAGTCTCAGCACACCGCTTCTATCTGCATGTCCACAAAAAGCTGTTTCTGGGGAATTGAGGAGTGTACCTCGGAAGCATAAAACGAAGCATCCAATGGAAGAAGATGTTATCATGATGCAAGCAGAGACACATAACTTTCCAAAATTCATACCAGCAAAGTATGATCCCGTTGTTGGCAGATTTTTTTTTTTTTTCAAATTAAACTTTGTTATGATTTCAACCTACAACACAGCCAGTGGATAAAGAAAAGAGAGGATCAGGTAATATGGAATAATTTATCTCATCTTGCAGATAATATTATTCAAGAATATTTCTCAATTTAGTATAACAAAATTTCTAAAATCTCAAACAGGAAGGTATGCTATGAGAAGAATTGCCACTTTTTTCAAATTAAGGCAACCTGTAACAAGATTAAAAAACAGAGATATGGCATAAAATGATATATGGGCAATCAGTGTCTTGTATACACGGACACAGATCGCACATTGAAGTGCACAGTAATACAGAGTACAATCTTTGTTCTGATGTGACATATATTGTGATTATAATTAAATAAGAAACTTGATATTATTGCAGAAGGATCCGATCTTGCATTGGAATAGAAGAAACAGTGTTATGCTATAGGAAAATGTTTCACCTTTTGTTGTAACTTCTCAATCTTATTAACAAATCAGCACTGGAAAATTGGTCAATCTATAAGATGGATAACTGAGCCAGTGATATCCAAATAATGTTATTGCTGATTTACCGATTTAAAAGAAGATGAAAATTTCTGCTTAAATCTCATCAAACCCCAAAAACACATTTTAGTGACCGATTATGTAGTCTCTAAATCGGTTACAAAAATTCAATCTTACACGTCATTTGCCACGTCAGTGAAAATTGACGTCGTTACTGACATTTAGATGGAAATGACTAGCATGATACGTTATGAAAAGTTGAGGAACTTAAATGATCCCTTTTAAAGTTATGAGACCAAAATGAACTCTGAATACAAGATACATGACGAAAAAGGGTATTAAGCCTAGTCTTTGCCATAACACCTATCCCACTCTCTGTTATATCTCTTAACATTTTAGGGGGTCGGTGCTACTTGATACTATCTGAGATTAACCACATTGAGTTTATCCTAATTATAGTGTTATGGTCTATTTTTGTTTTACTGTACAAGTTTTCAGGATTAATATCCGCTTAACATGTATGTTAAAGAGGAAAAACTGCATATCTTATGCCAATCAGCTTTTGAAAAAGTCATAGTTTTCTTTCAATTCATGGATGCATAATGTTAACAATATTCTTGAGAAACTGTTAAACTTGGTTTTCATTTTTTTTTTTTATAACAGATTCCTATTGTACCTTACGGTGGAGCTACATCGATCGAGGGTCACACTTTATCCCCCAATGGAGGGGTTTGTATTGACATGGCATCAATGAACGTATGTACATGTTCTATTAGAATAATCTGGTTGTCCGTGTATGTACCATTATATAAACAGTATATTTGCCTAGATTTGTTTAAACATGCAGGCTACAGTACACTTGTGAATATAAGCACAGATTGGACTTAAAAGAAAAACTACTTTATCTGTTATACTCACTACACTGCCTACAATTGAATCTTTAGAAAGTGAAAGCATTACATGTTGATGACATGGACGTGGTTGTTGATCCTGGAATTGGGTGGATGGAGCTTAATGAGTATTTGGAACCTTATGGTCTATTTTTTCCACTTGATCCCGGTTAGTTAATACTCCCTCCGTCCCACAATGAGTGACCCAGTTGACTTTTCACACAGATTAAGAAAAAAAGAATAAATGAAAGAGAGAGAATGATATTTTTACTTAAATACCCTTATGATATATTGAGAATGATGAAAGTAATATTAATTAGAAGGTAAAATAGGAAAAGTTGCATTGGAAATTGAAATGGGTCATATATTTTGAGACATCATTTTATTCTAAATGGGTCACTCATTGTGGGACGGAGGGAGTATGTTCTGAGAATATTTCTTATTGTAGATGAACATAAGAGACATGGAAATCTGGAAGAAAGCATTGATTTTTTTAATGCCTGTTCCCTGAACATTGAAGCATTTACTGTTACAAGCAGGTCCTGGTGCAAGTATTGGAGGGATGTGTGCTACACGCTGTTCTGGATCATTAGCTGTGAGGTGCTTACTTTTCTGTTATATGTTTATTTATCTATTGCTGGCTATCACTGTCACCTGCTGATTTAAATGTTTAATATCTCTAGGTGTTAAATTGTCAGCCCTTTCAAAGTCTAGTATTTGCTTGCTTCCTGCTTATTAGTGTAGTTAAGATTACTGAACTCAATTTTGATCAGTTTGATGTAAATCCTACCAGCCCTGATGGTTCTCCTTACTGATCTGTAGGTATGGAACTATGCGTGATAATGTCATCAGTCTCAAGGTTTGTTAATCCCAAATTTTGGTAATGCATTGGTGTGTTTATATATTTAAAGTGATGAGTATGTTACACTACTAGGTAGTTCTTGCCAATGGAGATATTGTGAAGACTGCATCTCGAGCTAGGAAGAGTGCTGCAGGGTTTGTTATGTTCCTTTCCTTTTATCTATTAATTAACTCCACTTATAATTTTCTCACCTTCCATGAATGGATGCTTCACAGCTTCTTTAAGTTACATTGCAAAACACTTCATTGAATTCCATGTGAAAAAGAAATGTAATGAAATGCTCTTATTGATTTTCTTTAAATTATACATTCTAGGTATGATTTGACGCGCTTGATGATTGGGAGTGAAGGAACTCTAGGTGTCATAACAGAAGTAACACTGCGGCTTCAGAAAATTCCTCAGTGTTCAGTGGTACATTGATTCTCTCTTTTTACTTTTGAATGTATACTTTTTGCTAAGTTTGATCTTAGAAACTGAAATCTGTTATTATTGTCAATTTATGAAATCTAAATGTTATGCTCACTTCTTGCTAAATTTGATTGAAACTCATTAAAATGTTTCTTGTTGATTTTGATCCCTGACATGAATCAATGTAAGCTGTATCATCCGAATTCCGAACTTGGATTGCAAGGTCACTTCTTTCCAGTTTCTGTCCTGGAAAGAATCTTTAAGCTGAAGTGCTTGTGATGTGATTAGTGCAGCTTGCAAAATTCAGATGTTACTTTTTGATTCATTCATTATTATATAGATCTCGTTTTCCTATTGAATATCATCCCATACTTGTCGGTTGCTTTTCATAAAATATTGGAACCATCAAGTGGAGATTTAGAATTTTTAAAGTCTGTTTGTGTCAACATTCATGTTATGTCATCATACAAAAAAGCATCTGAGCTACTACTACTCCGGTCTCAAACATAAGCAAAAAAATCTTATTTGGTGTTCTTAAATATATAAACAAAACCTAATTAATTTAGTTGCTAGGATCATCATAATACCTTTCAATGAAACAAGTTCCCATACAAAATTAAATGAAAAGAAATGATAGTTTGGGAAATGAGATTATTTTTTAGATTACATCAAGAAAATTGTACGAGGATAACCCCACTATTCTTAATATGTGTGTAGCTAGTTAATTAGTTAGTTTTGCTTATCATTGAGACCAGAGAGTGTCCATAGATAACTTATTGCTTCTTCTATTCTACCAGAATGCATTTGAGCTACTGCAATAAGTGCATAATGTGAGTTATTTGAAATCATACAGATTGCCTAACTAATCAAAGAACAGGTTGCAATGTGCAATTTCCCTTCTGTGAAGGATGCAGCAGATGTTGCTATTGCTACTATGATGTCTGGAATACAGGTAGGATTTTGACTTTAATTTTTTATATTATATTATTCTTGATCCAATCATGACTTTTCTGTTTATGGTGATTAGGTGTCAAGGGTTGAGCTATTGGATGAAGTTCAGATAAAAGCTATCAATATTGCTAATGGGAAGAATTTTCCTGAATGTCCAACTTTGATGTTTGAATTTATAGGAACAGGTGAACATGGATGTATATAATGTGATTTTTTTTGTTAATCATCATTTCCCACATACATGTGTTTTTCCCCATGGATCATGAAATTAGAGAAAATTTATGTCCATGAGCTTAATCTTTGAAGAGGGCAAACATAACAAAGGTTACAACAACAACAACCAAGCCTTATCCACTAAGTGGGGTCGGATACATGGATCAAATGGATCGAATTCTACCATAATGTTCTATCCAAGACCATGTTCCTATCCAATTCGTTAATCTTGAGATCTTTCTTAATAGTTTTTCTTATAGTTTTTTTTTAGATCTTCCTGTACCTCTAGTTGTTTGACTCCTCTCTATCTCTATCTGATCTACTCACCTTACAAAAAAAATTTACATGTCTTCTCTCTACATGTTCAAACCATCTAAGCCTATTTTCCACCGTCTTTTTTACTATAGGTGTTTTCTAACTCTATCTAATATTGTCATTTCTAATCTTATCTTCTCTCTACATGTTCAAACCACCTAAGCCTATTTTCCACCGTCTTTTTTACTATAGGTGTTTTCTAACTCTATCTAATATTGTCATTTCTAATCTTATCTCATCTATTCTTACCACGCATCCAATGCAACATTCTCATCTCTGGTACACTTTATTCTCGTGTTGATTCTTAACCATCCAACATTCTGTCCCGTACAACATCACAGGTCTTTCTGCTCTCCGATAAAATTTTTCCTTCAGTTTGAGCACTACTTTTGTGTCACATAAAACCCGAGACTCTTCTCCATTTCAGCCACTCAGCTTGAATTCGATGGTTTACACCTCCTATATCTCCATCATTTTGTATCCCGGACCCAAGATATTTAAACCGCATGAATTGTGGGATGATATGGTCTCCAACATAACAAAGGTTAAAACATGAAAATAACAATTCTCTCGGGCTATCTCATTATTGGATATAGTGTGAATCTGTTATCTATTAACTGAGAAGATTCTTGGGTTCTAATGATGTAAGTTTCTCATACCATAGACACACAGTGTTAACGAAGTAGGCTTTATACAGTGTTCTTGTCAATAAATAAGGTAGTGTCCTTTTTAATGAATGCACCACATTTTGCTAAGTAATTGTAATACTTAGTTTACTGTTAATCTTTATGTATATTCTTCAGAGGCATATGCACGTGAACAAACCCAAATTGTTCGAAAAATTGTTACTGAGCACAATGGTTCGGATTTCGTATTTGCAGAAGAACCTGAAGCCAAAAAAGAACTTTGGAAGGTATAGTTTCCCCAAGCTTTTACATTTGTTGGTTGTTTATAATTTGTTTCATCAGAGTGAAGTCCATCAACAAGTAACAAGATTAGGATTTTGACGAGCGTCTCTTAAAGTTACTGTGTTACCATCCCAATTCACACTTTGGTTCTGTTTTGTTCAATTAGATGTGTTGTAATTGATTTTACTATTGAATAGTCAGTATTACTATTTAGTATTTAGTTCTACTTTTATGTGAATATCTTGTTCATATGCAGATAAGGAAGGAAGCCCTCTGGGCTTGCTTTGCTATGGTACCTAATACGGAAGCAATGATTTCGGTGAGTTAGATGTGAGACATATATTTTAATTTCTACATTGTTATTTACATATTTAGAGTTGATAGGAACCAGTTAAAGAATTTCATCTAATCCTCAAAGAAAATGTATTCTGTTTGATTTAATAATAAATGTGGATTTAAGATGGCATATGCTTATTGTAGATTGGAAAATGGAATAAGAATGATTTGTTTTCTTTCATTGAACATATTTTTAACACATCCTCTCTTTCATTAGTAGTACTGCCTCCCCTCTGTAAACATTGGCCTGCCCCAATACCAAAAGAATAGAATACCTGACTTGAGATAGAAGCATTTTAAAATAACATATTTTTGGTTTCGTTCCCATTCAAATATATTCAGATTTACTGAGCTTTGCATTAGTTTCTAAGGATGTGTTTGTGGTATTCTTACTTCTGCAGGATGTGTGTGTTCCTTTATCTCATCTAGCTGATATAATTTCAAGGTCTAAAAAGAAGCTGGATGCATCGTCACTGGTTTGGTATATCTGATCAGCATTATTTGAGTATGGATATTGAAATTGGACTCAGTTGTATTATTTAGATTGTGTTACTGATGCATGTTTCTATTATTGTTTCTTGACAGCACAGTGATTGCTCATGCTGGTGATGGTAATTTCCACACGGTAATTCTATTTGATCCCACAAAAGAAGAACAGCGACAGGAAGCAGAGAGACTCAATCATTTTATGGTTCATGCTGCCTTGTCATTGGAAGGTATTGAGAATAATTTGTTGGCACATATTACCTGTTAATCTAAAATTTCAGCTGCCTGTAGCATTCTTTGTTTTTCTTTAAATAAAGCAATTACAGCTTTGAAATTTGGTTTATTTTTCTTCTTAACAGGAACTTGTACAGGTGAACATGGTGTTGGCACTGGAAAAATGAAGGTACTGAACGAGTATCTCTGTTACTTAAAATCTTTACACATATGTTAGTTATGGGTGATACTTTCCAACTTTACATGATTTAATAAATCTTAGAAACTAGGGACATAGTATGGTCTATACTTGCTTCAGAAAAATGACGGATTCTATGGTCCTGTGCAAAAAAGAAGCACTTCAAAATTTTTAAATTTTATTTATAAGAATATTTGTTTTTAAGGGAAGAAGTTTTTATATTTCCCTAAATGACAAAAAAAAAAAAGGTATCAGGCCAATGCTTTTTGCATGGGACCATAGAAATAAGCCTTTGCAGTAATCTGGCTACACAGTAGCAACAGAATGTTTTGCATGAATCGATTTAAACAAGAAACATATCAGTCCTTTGTTTCACATTCGGCAGTTATTATGAATCATTGTTTCCATGCCATGATTGGCTAAAAACTGTTATGATGATAGTTTTTTTTCCAATGATTTTTTATTTTCAAATGGAACATGCCTTTAGAATTATGAGTTCATTTTAAATAATAAAATCCTCATCCCCTGGATATTTTTTCCAGTATCTTGAAGAAGAACTAGGAGTGGAAGCATTGAGGACAATGAAAAAAATAAAATCAGTCCTAGATCCTAACAATATCATGAATCCGGGAAAGCTCATCCCTCCCCATGTTTGTTTCTAGACGTGTCCCTCACTCCAATCGGCAACTGTGCAATACAATCTCCTCAAATTTAAAAATTAAAGTCTTGCAGTTTCTAACATCAGGTGATGTCTACTGAATCAGTTTTTTTTTACTATAGAAGGACATGGTGCACCCTTTGTTCATTGAAATGCTCTTGCCCATTTCACAGTTTTTTTTCCAAGAAAATCCATATGAGAAGATGTAATGCAATAATCCTTTAACAGTATTTTTCATGCTGTTATTAGGGTAAGTCAACAAATGAATACATTTTTAATTTATAGTCTTGTACTATATTAAGTTGTCATATACTTTTGAATATGATTGGGAGACAATAAAACAGTGAGGTTCTGTACACAAGTTTTACTTTGTTTAATTATTTATCAAACTCATAAGATCAACTACATATTAACATTGGCAAGTGGCATTTTCAAAATGCAAAAGCTCATGCTTGCTCTTGACGGATACGGCACAAATGTATCTTATTTTATTTGAAGTCTGTTTGGATTTACATTGGACAGATTTGGATATGCTCCAGCCTACATTAATGATGTGCTAAATAGACCATTTAGAATTGCAAATTGGTTGAGATTGATCTTACGAATGGTCTTTCACTTATAATTATATTTAGGGGTGTACATGGGTTGGGTTGGACTGGGTTTGGCCTAACTCGTTACTCAACCCGTTTAAACTTCAATGAGTTGGGTTCGTTGTCTAACCCGCAACTTCATTGTTAAAATCGATCCGACCCGTTTATTTATGGGTTGAGGGGTTGGGTTTGTGGGTTGTGTTTCAAATAAAAAATATATTTTTTATGATTTTTTTGTCAATTTAAAAAAATGGAACACAACTTAATACAATCATATTTATAACACTCAAATTCGATGAAATACACCAAAATTCATCAACACGACATATCACTTGATAATAGTATAAAATTTAACAAGACATTATTTGTCATAAAATACATAAATTAAAAATGATACAAAAGAAAATAAAAAATATTTAATATAGAAATATAAAATCTCTTTGGTCTAGTAGCATTATTGATGGAGAATAAATTTTTATTTGAAAAAATTATGGTTATTAGTCAGATATTAATTGTATATTTTTATTTAAAATAATAATAAAATAATAAAAAATTACTAAAGTTACGTCAATAAGTTGGGTCAATGGGTCTGTAAATTGTAAAACTCACCTAATACTCGAACTAAAACTATACGGATTGATATGAATTGAGTTGGATATACCCGCAAATGAATGGACTCAGATAATTTATGGATTGGTTCAGTTTAGGTTAGCGGATTCGTAGATCAACCTGCACCATAAACACCCCTAATTATATCGGTTTTTATCTCATTTGCAATGCAGGTGTTTAGTAAGATTAAGATGGACTGTTAGAGGATATCATTGCAATGCAGTTGTTTAGTAAGATTAAGATGGACTGATAGAGGATATCATTGCATCATAGTGACACAAGTTCATAGTTATCTCAAAAATATGTTTGGTGGGTGATGTTAATGTCACCACACACTTTATACATCCAGCCCCTCTTTTTAAATTTTTTTTCTTCTCAAGGGTTTTCCATTCACAATAGAGTTGCTACACTATTGACAAATGATGACAATATTCAATGGTGATCAACTCTATATTGTATCCTCCTATTAATATTTGTAGTCGTATAACAACCTCAACTAATCGATTTCTATAACAGCTCTTTCTACATCCTACTAGAATTTTACCACATCAAAGAAATCTTGATTTTGCAATCAAAGTGAACACAAAAATTAGAATAAAAGCATTCTCTGATTCTAATCAGCCCTTAAGTGTTAACAAATCAAAATAGAGCCCAATTGAGGTTTGGCTCATGTCGCAGTCACAAACTTTCTAAACAAAACGTTTGTCAGATATTGGTGCTCCTACTCAGATGCACTAACTTTATAAAATTATAAACCTTTTATCATAAAGAGATCACGTTCAACAGCGGATTTTCAGGGGTCCTTTTTGCAGTGTTTTAAAAATCAGACGGGTCATCAAATCGGTGAGGGTATTGGATCACTGGTTTATCGGTCGAACCACTGAGGTATTGGTCGAACCGCATAACCAAACCGGATTAAACCGGATAACTCGGTTGAATAAACCTGTCATTATAATAGGTATAAAACCGGTAAAACCGGTCGAACCGGATGATTCAGTCTCTAAAAAATATAACTAACACTTAAATTTTTTGAAAATATCATATCATAAATTCACAGGTTCATAATTTAAATTCAAATTTTAAACAGAGTCTAATTGTACATTTTAAACAGAGTCTAAATTAAACAGAGTTTAATTTAAATTCATAGTTTTAATGTTAATAGAAAATCAATTTTAATGTTAATAATTAAAACAATACAAATATTAACATTATTCTAAATAATAAATTTTCCAAGTCTATATATATAATGGAAATCAATTAAGTCTAAAATTATATTATATTTAGGTTTTTAATCTGTGTTCTTAAATTTCTATACAAATATTTGTATGATGGTTTTTCAATCAATATAAATACAAAATAGTAAAAATAGTTTTGTGGATATTACGAAACTTAATTTGTGTATCACTTAAATCAAATGAGTGATCACTATTATTCTTGGAGAAAAGTTTCTATGTATTTGAGTAAAAAAAATTAAAAAAAAAAAATTAAATTTTTTTTTTTTAAAATAAGCAGTTGAACCACCGGTTTGCGAAAACCGCCGGTTTTCCCAATTTGCACCGGTTCATACCAGTTCCTACCGGTTTAAAGACATGGCCGATCAAACAAGTGAGTCTGACCGGTTACCTAGCCGGTTTCCAATCCAACCGATCCGACTGGCCGATCTGGTCCGGTTTTTAAAACACTGTCTTTTTGTTTTCTTATGAAATTTCTTGTTGTTATATAGCATACACGATAGATCTCCCTCTACTGGCTTCTTAAATAATCTTGAGGTATATTATCCAATTATACTTTTTAATGTTACATATTCATAGACATCTAATTTTTCTCACAACATTTCTAAAAATTTTAAAATATAGGTCCCACAAATAACTATATATACTATTTAAAAATATTATGGATGCCCTACCTTTCCATTCGAAAACCAACACGTGCTCCTTTTACTTTACAAAGTTGATCCCAAGTAACACAGAAAGGACAAATATTGTCAAGTGGACAAGACAAAATAGAGAGATCCCTCCCTTTTTTCTTCAAGTTGTGGATGCATGCAATTAGACTATTCATATTGTGGCTTTGAAAATGGCCTATTGACCAATAGAAAAGGGTGACCCGTGATATGGGGAGGAGTCTATGGATTTTGTTTGTCTTGTTCTAGTAGGGGTCTATGGATTTTGTTTGATAAGGATGATTCATGAATAAGAAAGAACAAGTCAAGACAAAAATTGGGCATGCTTGCTTGGTTCTAAATCTAAGAGATTCTAGAGGAATTTCTTTCTCTTTTTTTCTTGGGTCAATTTTACATATGCAACTTGCATAAAGATTTGATAGAACATTAATGCTCATATTTATTTGTTCTACTAGGATAGTCAACGGCGTTGTGTACAAGTATGAGTTAGAAGTTTTATATTGTTTAAAAAATTAGAAATTGAATATTTTATAAATGAGATGATCTATACATCTTTTATTTTAAGATTTTGAATAGATATTTATAAATGAGTAAACATATACATCTATTAGTTTAAAATGTTGAGTGAATATATGATATCATTATCACTTATGTGTTAAGAAAATATGTCCTATTATAAAGAAAAAAAATATGTCACAACTCCTACCAGAGCATAATAAAAATAAAAATTATTAAAATTAAAATATTAATACATGTTTTTTATATAAAATATTTTTGTGAAATGTTTGGCATCAAAATCTTTTATCTAACATCACAAAGCATTGTAAATTTAGAAGTAACGTCGTTGTTATATATACACATCTTACTATATATTTTATAAAATTTTCAATGTGAGATTTATTTCCGTGAGACTTATGACTATATGGGTAAAGTGGAGTAGAAATTTGTATTTATGAAAAAAAAAGCGTAGAGAAAAAGAACACGATTAAAACACAAGAACATAATATGAAAATTTTAAAATTGAAAAAAAAACTATGGCCGTTGTCAATAGAAACAGAAAAATAACACAATATAAAAATTGTTACAACACATAATATACCTTTAGTAGTCCAGACCTCCAATACACCCACACTCTCAAAAACAAGTATTTAACTATATCTCACAATACTCTAATATATGAGTATAAGAGAACAAAGAAAGTCAAATACAAGCTTAAAGTGTTTTAGACTAATGCATCTTAGAATAAAGAACTTGAATTCTATATATGACCTTGAACTCTCTCTTCCTTCACAAAACTAAGTGATGCGCGGTTTCAAAGAACTTGTATCCTATATATAGTCTTAGACTCTCTCTTCATTCACAAAACCAAACGATGTGAGACTTCTTTAACATGTATATTTTCAACTAACTCCAACAATCTCCACTTTGATTGAAAACAAAACATAAGTTTTCATTGTTTTCATCGACAATCATACTCCACTATAAAGAGTATCAACATGTATATTTTCAACCAATCTCAACAATTTCCACCTTGATTGAAAATAATACATCAATTTTCATTGTCTTCACCGACATCATACTACACCATAAAAAGTAAAGTCACATGAAGCTACACCACTCCAAAAATTTCACATTGTCTCCGTCAAAAATCATAGTTTTAAAAAACTATCATACTCTCTCATAAAAAAATATTTCTCTTGAAGATAAACCATTTCAAGAATTGCACATTGTCATCACCGACAATCATATATTTTATCATGAAGAATAAATTTCACTTGAAGTGAAACCACTCCAAGAATTTCACATATCAAAAGCTAAGTTGAAAACTTATGGTCCAACTTCCTTATTGGTAGGAAACTCTTCAACCACCGACATAATCTTGCACCTTGTGTAATCTTGATTGTATAAACACAAATTTGACTTGAACTTTCCACAAGTAAAAAAAAAATTCCATCAATTTTCTCTTGCCCAAAATGGACAACGGAATTTGTGAATGGAGCTCAACAACTCTTTCACAACACTACCCTTCTTTTCTGAGGTGGAAGATCGGACAAAACTGTAACCACTGAGCATACTAAGAACACTTATCCTAGTATCAAATCAAAAACTCTGATACCAATTGTTGGGAAAAAATAAACAAAGCATAGAGAAAAAGAGGAACACAAGAACATAATGTGGAAACTCCAAAACCGGAGAAAAATCACGACCGTTGTCAATAGACAACAAAAGAATAACACTATGTGAAAATTGTTACAACACTTAATATACCCTCAACTAGCTCAAGTCTCCAGTACATCCACACCCTCCAAAACAAATATTTAACTACATCTCACAACACTCTAATACAAGAGTATAAGAGAAAGAAAGTCAAATACAAGCTTCAAGTGTTTTTTATTGATGCATCTTGGAATGAAGAACTTGAATCCTATACATAACCTTGGACTCACTTTTTCCTTCACAAAACTAAGCAATGTGGGACTTGAAAGAAATTGTATCATATATATAGCCTTGGGCCATCTCTTCATTCACAAAACTAAGCGATGTGAGACTTCTTTAACATGTATATTTTCAACCAACTCCAACAATCTTCACATTGATTAAAAATAATACATAAACTTTCATTGTCTTCAAAATAAATGAGGTTTGATACCTTGTCCCCCTCCGCGAGCCATCGAGTAATTGGCACCAAATGGGTGTTTAGGAACAAACTTGACGAAAACGGAGTTATAACAAGGAACAAGGCACGCTTAGTGGCGCAAGGCTATAACCAAGAGGAGGGCATAGACTATGAGGAAACTTATGCTCTCGTTGCCCGACTCGAGGTTATACGTCTTTTGCTAGCCTATGCTTGTTCTAAGAATTTCAAATGGATGTTAAGAGTGCTTTCCTAAACGGATACATTAATGAAGAAGTCTATGTATCTCAACCTCCCGATTCTGAAAGTCATGAGTATCCTAATCATGTTTATAAGCTTAAACGTGCTTTGTACGATCTTAAACAAGCCCCTAGGGCTTGGTATGAGAGTCTTAGCAAATTTTTACTAGACCCAGGATACTCAAGAGGGAAGGTTGATACAACCCTCTTTATTAAGCGTCAAGGAAAACACTCCATTTTAGTACAAGTTTATGTAGATGACTGGTCGAGACTTTTCGTATATGGTCGGATTACTGCTGCAAGTATACAGCTTATCGCGTAGTTTTAAAAGATTGTCGAACCCACAGGGATTAATAATCAACCTAGAGTGATCGATTATTGCGGCGTAAAGCTAAGGCTAGATTTGGCGGTAAAAGAAATTTGGTTTTTAACGGGATTTGAAAAACAACAATAAAGACGAGACCGGAGAATGATTTCCGTGCTCCTTGGGACTCCGTAAAATCTGAGTGTTAACAAAGGTCTGGAAATTGGTCTGAAGGATATACCAGTTTAAAGGCTCGACTTCACGCTCTCGCGGTTTTAACCAAGCCACGCCTAATAACCCCAAGATTTTGCTCTCGCTCGCTCGGTAGTTAAAAGGTGCGTTTTGAAAACTAACATAAACTAAATGAGGCCCTAAAGCGCTCTCGCTGCATTTAGGCTCAATGTCCGATGCCTACTTTCCGGCGATTACCTCAAACTCTCGCTCTATTGGACACGCCTTGGTGCGCTTCTCACTCTCGTGACAAAATGCTATTAAACAACCTCTCGCTCTCACGACAAGGCTGCCTAAATTTAGTTTAGACACCAAGACCAAAATTTTAAAAACAAAAGTTAAACACCGAAGGATTCTACAAAGTCCCATCGGAACGACGGTCCTCAATCTACGGACTCAAAGCAATTCTACTCAGACATAATTAAATCTAACACTAATGCATTAACATTTCTGAAGTTTAAAACATACATATTGGTTGGTTTTTGTTTAAGATCAGATTTACACTTTGATGGTGAAAACAAATTATAAAGCATAAAAGTAAGACTAAATAATGCAGTAAAATAAGCGAATTGTAAATAACCTGAAATGCGAAGTAATTAAATGAAAAATAAAACTTGTATTAATTAGTTGATCCAAGTGTACATCAGCAACAATAGAAACGAAAAGTACAACAGATGTATCAATCTCTCAGTGTGAGCGATCGATACAATGACAAATGATATAAGTGGTTAGGCTAATGAAATTTCGGCAGCGCTTCCGCAAGGTTCTTGGATCCTCCCCAAATGCAGACCTCGGATGCTCTATATATAGGAAAATCTGGCTCCAAGCAGTTGAATTCAAAATTTGAAAACTAAACTTGCAAACTGCCAGAACTGCCTCAGAAAACTGCTCCCGCGAAGCAACAGCGGTCGACGTAGGGCTAATGGCGGTCGCCATTCATCTGGGCTTTGAATTTCCCTCCTTTTCTGCTATGGCGAGCGCCATTCAGTTGAACTGGGGGGAATGGCGAACGCCTTTCATCTAGGTGAGGCAGAATAATGCAATTCTCCACTTTTTCTATTCTTTTAAGCTCAATTCTTGATCTTTTCTTCTATGGAGCTGATATGGGACCCGTAAAGGGAAAATGAAAGGAAACATAAGCAAATAATACACGAAATGACAATGAATCGATAAAAATACGATAAAACATGCACGAATTGAATCGAAATAAACGATACAGAATCGAGTCATCAAACTCCCCCACACTAAGGCTTTTGTTTGTCCTCAAGCAAACTCCCAATGTAATAAAACAGAAAGCACGATGTTCCGACTCTTAGGCACAACAAAAACAATCTAAGCACTAGGTTGTTAGGCTATAGTGAAACGGATAGGTACTGAATAGTGAAAACAAGGATACCGTAGTGACATGATTCCACAAAAGCGGACGAATATTCCCTTCCTATGCAATACCAAATCAAATCATGACATTATAACTAGAAATATATCCTTCATCTTATTTCACCTATTTTTCATTCGAGCACAATCACATTAAGTCCGTTATCCTTTGTACTTACATGGTAAGCGAACCTGTTAGTGTTTATGATCTCTTATTCAACAATTTTTTTTTCTTTTTCGTATTTTATGCTTTCTTTTGCTTACGAATTTTAAGAGTCCGAACCTTTAGGCTAAATGGTCGGGTGATGACCACCTAACTTAGCGGGAACATGTCTTTCATTCGTTTTTTATTCTATAAAAATCACATAAAACAACTTTTGAGATCACACATATTTGCATCAGTTCGTTACTTAGTTCGTACACACGGATGGTGCTGACTGCTAGAATAAACTAATCAAGGGGTTACTTCTAAGAAACTAGGCATAAGGTCATGGCATAATGTTTATTTAAATCAATACCACATATTTAGGGAATCTAAGGTGTAGGTACGGTACCGATATTTTCAAAACTTTCCCAAGTCCGCCTACCTGGCCTAAATCAAAGAATGAAACAACCTATCCTATACGCGTCATGCCCTTGAGTCTAAACAATTTTTTTTTTAAATTGGGGTCAAATACGGGAGTTATTAGACACAGAAAAATGTAAAGTAAAAACGACTCAAACGTGCATATGACTCAACAATGAAAACAAACTAAACTAGAAAGCAAGAAATAAATAAAAGCAATAAACGACTCCTCCCCCACACTTAAATTAGACATTGTCCCCAATGTCTTAGTCTAAGGTGAAAGAAGGAGCGATAGAACCTGGATACATCAATGATATCGAGCACGCCCTCCACGAGGGTGTCTATCCTGCCTGATGGCTGGGTTGTCATGTGGGACATGCTGGACACAACCTGCAATTCGGTTTACCTCCCTGCGCAGTCCCGCCATCTCTGAGACAACATCTCTCAAATCCGACTCAGCCCTTGCCATGAACTCGTACTGCCTCCTCTCTAACTCATGCATCTGTACATCACGCGCGACATCTCTCTCCCTCTGCTGTCTAAGCTCTGACAGAATATTATCAAATGATGAACGAATACCTGCAAAATCAGAAAAAGGTGCCGTGTGTGCTTGGGTGCTAGACCCGGGAATGCCAGTGGTACGGATATGAGTACGGGGCTGCTTAGAATGTTGCCCCATGACATCACGGTAGTGCCTCTCGTCGCTCTCCTCCTCTAAATCACGGGCTCTTAGATCAAATTGCCAATTAGCGCTTCGACGCACATTAATACGCTCAGCATTTGGCAAAGAAAAACCTCGGAACTCACGTGTCCGGACCATAAAGTGATACTTGTTACGGTGCAAACTCTTGACAAGCCGCACATTACGGCAAAAGTCAATGTAGGCATAGAGACAAGGTATGCTTTCTTTGTTTTCTAAATCGGCTTCTAAGTCTAAACAGGTGGCAATGGCAGTAATGATACCGCCTATGCAGATGGAACCGCAGACTCTGTTCGCTACGCTAATAAAATGGGCCAGGAGGAACGGTGTAGGATTCACTCGGGTTTGGAAAAGTGCACAGTGAATAAAGAACAGATCCTTAGAATTCAAGTTCCCTGGGTTTTCTCGGCCGAAAATGGTGGAGGCGAGGGTGCGGTAAAAATAACGAATATCAGGGTTATGGATGGTCGTGGCTTTCAAGCCCTCCCATTTGGTGGCTCTTGTGTTGGTTATTTGATTCCAGAATTGGAAGGCTCCTTCCTCCTAGTCACTGTCCAAGGGTGCTTGAGTCGCAAGACCAACACCGGTAGGAAAACCAAAATATTAAGCTATCTGCTCATGAGTTAGCGAATAATCAACGTTAAACATTCTGAAATAAATGGTTCCGGTGGTGCGATTAAGATCATGGACATACCGGACTGAACTAAGAAACTCATAAGTAAGTCTAACGGAAAAGGGATTAAACATGGAGCAGAAACGAGTCATACCTAAGTTCCTGAGCATCCACGAGACGCTATCATAAAAACCCAAGGTGCGAAGAGTTTCGGGCTCTGGATACCTTATGGCATAAACTGGCCTTTTGGATACTCGGTGAAAGTTCGAATGGTGGCTCCAATTTCTCCGTCGGGGAACTCAATGCCCATGTAATGTATCTCTGGGTTAGCAGCCATGGTTGTTTCTTAAGAGGATGGTGCTTGTGGAAATTATCTGAAGTGTGTAGAGAAATGGAAAGTGGGTTTGAGAAAGGTGAATGGTAATGAGTGGTTAGGGGTGTTTAAATAAGGGTTAAGTGAGTGAATATGGATGGTTAGAAGTTAATGTGGGATGATGAAGGGTTTACCAGGTACTTAGGGGGTTTAGGAACATGCAAGAGTGTCTTGAATGGGTATTAAGGAGGCAAACGCGTGTTTCACGAGGGAAATAGCGCGTTCTGCCTGTTCGAAGGAACGACGAGCGCCGTTATGCATATGGCGACCGCCATTTGCTCCACGCACGCCTTTTGGTTTCTTGCTTGGCAGAATGCATACTTGTTACAATTTTTTTTTCTTATCTTCTTGACAAACCTAAATTTGCTAAACATTAACAACTAGTTCAGTAAGGATTTAAAACACTAAAATAAAAACTTAAAGAGAAATAAACTTGCATTAAACGAAACTGAAGTGCATTACACTTACACGTCGGCATCCCGACGGTACACAGTGGAATGGAAATTAACAGTACAAATGATACAAGAATGGGAAACACTATACATGTAAGCAAACTATCCTAAGAAAAACAGGGAAATAGATGCGGCTATGGATCATCCATGATGTTGTCTAAGGGAGTAGACAATTTGGAACATATGGTCCAACTCCTCATGTACGACATCAATAAGTCTAATGAAATCGACTCGGAGAGAGGAAACCTCATCTCGGAAAGAATCCACTTCGGACTGGAGAGCATTAATAGCAGCAGCTACATTCACAAGTGGTGTATCAGAGTCGACTTCGGAACCTTGAGTGGCCTTGGCAGACATAATGGTATCTCGGTTTTGGTAAGCCTGAGGAGAGTCGGGCTCCAAATCATAGAGCCAATTGTCCTTATTGTGCACACTGGTCTTTTCATGGTTGGGTAAGGTGAAAGTATGGACTACAGCATTATCGATAAGTAACTCGAATTCAACCGGACCAAGATTAGCAATAATGCCTCTGTTGAAACAAAAACTAATGTCCATCGGGCAAAAACCACCGAATGCAAAGGAACGGTTCAGATGGTACCTCATCCCAATTGCACCAACAATCATAGTCACCAGCCCACCTATTAAGATCAGTTCAAAGGAATGACGGGCAATACGAATGAAATTAGCAAGTAAATATGGGGCTGCATTGACAGGTCTTCCCTGGGATGTGCAGAGCATGATATATAGCTCATCCCTCGACACAGATGTAATGTTCTCTTCTTTGCCAAAGAAGGTGTGAGCGAGAACCTTATGGATATATCTTCATCCAGGATTATGGATGGTTTCAGAAAACAAGGCATCAGGTTCGGCATTACCATTTTCGGTTATGGTACCCCAAAAATGTTGAAGATCATAGCTAGTGAAGGCATCAGCAGGGGTCTTGGTCACAATATCGGGTTCATTAGGAAAACCCAATAATTTAGCAAATTCATGGTGGGTGAACCTGTACTTGTTTCCAAATAACCTGAAGGTAGCCAATCCGCGGCCAAATCCGAAACCACGGGTGGCATCATAATAGAGGGAGCTTAAGAACTCCACGGTCAGGCTACGGTAACTGCTAAATCTCTTCTCTAAGGCAAAGTGGGACCAACCTATCTGGCTCAGAAGGAAAACAACATTGTCTCGGATGCTAAGGATTTGCATAGCCGAGTCGTCAGGATAGATGGACAGACCAAAGTCTCTTTGAGACAAAGCCTCAAATCGACGCCTCTGGACATCGTTCCTGAAAACAACGACACAGTTTTCAAAAGTCTGCATGGTTGCTGGTCAAAGTTTTCCTAGAGAAGGGTCTCCTGAAAATTGAAAAACATTAGAATATTAGGGGAATAATACTATTAGCTACGCGTTAGTAAGATAAAAATAGTGATAATAATCATAATATTGATAATGATAGCAACAATAATGAGATGCAACAAATAGTGATGTATATTGTATAGATTTCATACTAAACATGCATGCAGTGTCCTAAAACTAACAAAGTAAAATAAAAATTGAAGATCGTGGTTTAGCTCCCACAGAGCGCTTTGTTTAATGTCGGAAGCTCGACATTAGAATTGAAAAGGGCATCATTTGTCGGGAAGAGCGGGAAGCTCTTCCAACTTGTAATTAGTGATGAATTCCTTGTTTTTTACTAAGTGGTAGTGCTTGAGTCTCTGGCCGTTCACAAAGAACTTCTCATTCGACTTTCCTCTAATTTCAACTGCTCCACTTGGTAAGACTTTTGTAACTTCGAAAGGACCAGACCATCTAGAACGTAATTTTTCGGGAAAAAGTTTAAGCCTAGCGTTAAAGAGGAGAACTATATCTCCTTCGTTAAACTCCGTCTTTGTTATCCTTTTATCATGTCACTTCTTGGTTCTTTCTTTATATATTCAGGCATTTTCATAGGCATCTAGTCTTAGTTCTTCTAATTCATGGATATCCAGAATCCTTTTCTCGCCTGCTGCCTTATGATTCATATTCAGGGTCTTAATGGCCCAATAAGCTTTATGCTCAAGTTCCACAGGCAGATGGCACGACTTTCCATAAACTAGTTTGTACGGAGTGGTTCCTATGGGGGTCTTGTAGGCTGTTCTGTAAGCCCACAGAGCTTCATGAAGTTTAGCAGACCAATCCTTCCTAGAGGTTGCAACGGTTTTTTCTAAAATCTGCTTGATCTCCCTATTCGACACCTCTACTTGTCCACTAGTTTGAGGGTGATAGGGTGTTGCTACTCGGTGTCGTACTCCGTATGTAAGCAATAGCTTCCCGAAAACATTCGAAATGAAATGGGAACCGCCATCACTAATGACAATTCTTGGTACACCGAATCTGGGAAAGATTATGTTCTTGAAAAGTTTTACCACCACTCGTGCATCATTTGTGGGTGAAGCTACCGCCTCAATCCATTTTGATACGTAATCAATTGCGACGAGTATGTATTTGTTTCCAAAAGAAGATGGAAAGGGTCCCATGAAATCAATGCCCCATACATCAAAGACTTCGACTTCCAAAATTCCCTTTTGCGGCATCTCATCGCGTCTAGAAATGTTTCCAGTGCGTTGGCACCGTTCACAGTTCATAATGGCAATGTGAATGTCCTTCCAAAGGTTTGGCCAAAAGAGGCCAGATTGTAATATCTTTGCGCATGTTTTTGATGTACTGGCATGTCCTCCATATGGTGCAGCATGGCATTGGGATATGACATCCTCTATTTCCGATTCAGGGACACATCGATGAAATATTCCATCGGCGCTTCTCTTGAATAATAGGGGTTCATCCCAGTAATATTGTTTAAGGTCATGGAAAAATTTATTCTTCTGTTGGTAAGTTAAATCTGGTGGAAGCACCTTGGCTGCTAGGTAGTTGACAAAGTCAGCATACCATGGCAATGTGGTTTTTGTATAGATTGCTTTTACTACTTCATTTGTCTCTGCATCATTAAATAACAAGGAACATTCTACAGTTTTGCTTTCCCTTTCCAACTGGGCTACTAGTCTTTCGTAAGGAAAATCATCATTTATAGGCACTCCTTCGGGCTTTAGATCCTCAATCCTAGAGAGATGATCTGCTACCACGTTTTCTGTACCTTTCTTATCCTTTATCTCTAAATCAAATTCTTGCAAAATCAAGATCCATCTCAAGAGTCTTGGTTTGGCATCCTTCTTAGTCAACAGGTACCTAATAGCGGCATGATCGGTATAGATAATAATTTTTGCTCCTACCAGATAGGAACGAAATTTATCTAAGGCGAACACAACAGCTAGGAATTCTTTTTCTGTGGTCGCATAGTTCATCTGTACGTTGTCCAAGGTTCTACTTGCGTAGTAAATAGCATGAAGTCTTTTATCCTTTCTTTGTCCTAAGACAGCGCCTACAGCATAGTCGCTAGCGTCACACATTATTTCAAATGGTAAACTCCAATCAGGTGGTTGCATAATTGGTGTGGTAATAAGAGCATTCTTCATATGTTTAAATGCTTTCAAGCATTTTTCATCGAATATAAATTCAGCTTCTTTTATTAGCAGTCCAGTTAAAGGTTTTGTAATTTTAGAGAAGTCTTTAATGAATCGTCGGTAAAAACCGGCATGTCCTAAAAAGCTTCGTACTTCTCTAACTGTTTTTGGTGGTTGAAGGTTTTCTATGATTTCTATCTTTGCTTTGTCTACTTCAATACCTCTATCGGATACTACATGTCCAAGAACTATACCTTGTCGCACCATGAAATGGCACTTCTCCCAATTTAACACAAGGTTCACTTTGACGCATCGTTCAAGTACCATCTTAAGGTTTGACAAACAGTGTTCGAAACTTCCCCCACACACAGAGAAATCGTCCATAAATACTTCCATTATGTCATCTATGAAATCAGCAAAGATCGACATCATGCATCTCTGAAATGTTTCGGGAGCATTGCACAGTCCAAATGGCATTCGACGATAGGCAAATGTGCCATAGGGGCAGGTAAATGTGGTCTTTTCTTGGTCATCAGGATGAATATGTATTTGGAAAAATCCCGAGTATCCGTCTAAGTAACAAAAATATGAATGTTTGGCTAGCCGTTCAAGCATTTGGTCTATGAAGGGTAAAGGAAAATGATCTTTTCTAGTAGCCTTATTCAGCTTTCTATAGTCTATGCACATCCTCTATCCAGTTTGAGTTCGTTTTGCTACGGACTTGCCTTTTTCGTTAGGTACAATTGTAACACCACCCTTCTTTGGTACGACATGCACTGGGCTGACCCATTTGCTGTCAGATATCGGATATATGATTCCTGCTTCTAATAGTTTTTGCACTTCTCTCTTTACTACATCGCTTAGGACTGGGTTCAATCGTCTTTGATGTTCTCTGGATGTCTTACAGTCTTCCTCCATCATGATGCGATGCATACATATAGAGGGACTTATCCCTTTTAGATCGGAGATGTTATATCCTAGAGTTGTGGGATATTTCCTCAAGACTTCCAACAATTTATCGGTTTCTATTTGTCCTAAATTAACATTAACTATTACGGGTTTTTCAAGTTCAGTGTCTAGGAATTCATACCTTAGATCTTTGGGTAATGTTTTGAGTTCTACAGATGGTTTCTTTGGGCAAGACGCTGGATCAGGTGTGAGTGCTAGACATTCTCTTAGACTGTCATCTTCATACGGCTCATGCCAGTTATCGTCTTCGAATATTGGAGGGGCTGGAATCTTTAGTACTTCCGTGTACCTTGTCGGTTCCTTCTCCAGTTCTCTGACGCATTCGTCGATAACGTCTAGAAAACAACATGAATCGTCTAAAGCAGGGGCCTTTAGGAATTGGGCTAAGATAAATTCGAATTTTTCTTCCCCTACTTCGAAGGTTAACTTTCCCTTCTTCACATATATTATAGCTCCAACTGTTGCTAAGAACGGTCTACCTAAGATGATTGGTATATTAGAGTCTTCCTTAATGTCCATTATCACGAAATCTGTCGGAATATAAAACTGACCTATGCGAACTGGCACGTTTTCTAGCATACCTACTAGATATTTCACATAACGGTCTGCTAATTGTAGAGACATCTTCGTTGGCCTCAGGTCTCCTAAGTCAAGTTTCTTACATGTGGATAGGGGCATTAGGCTAACACTGGCTCCTAAGTCGCATAACGCTTTGTCTATGACAGCTTTCCCGATTACACAAGGTATGGAAAAGCTACCTGGATCTTTTAGTTTAGGAGGCATGTTATTTTGAAGTATGGCACTACACTCGGCGGTGAGCATAACAGTTTCATTATCTTCTAACTTTTTCTTGTTTGATAAGATCTCTTTAAGGAATTTGGCATATGAGGGCATTTGCGTAATAGCTTCTGTGAAAGGTATCGTTATATTCAGTTGCCTTAGAAGCTCTACTAATTTCTTAAACTGACCTCCATTTTTGGATTTAGCTAGTCTTTGGGGATAAGGCACATGTGGTTTATATGGTGGCGGAGGCACATAGGGTGTTTCTTTCTCTGCGGCCTTTCCGCTTTCATCTTCCTTCTCCGTGTTAAGCTCCTTTGTTTTCTCGGTTCCCTTTGGTAAATTTTGGTGCATGGCTGAATTTTGGAATCTCGGGTCAACGGGTCCATCATACTCTGTTCCGCTTCGCAAAGTAATAGCGTTAGCATGACCTTTTGGGTTTGGTTGTGGTTGGCCAGGAAATGCTCCAGCTGGGGCTGCGTTAGTTGATTGTTGTTGGGCTACCTGAGAAATTTGAGTTTCTAATAATTTGTTATGAGTAGCCATAGCATCAAGCTTGCTTGACAATTGTTTCATCAATTCACTCGTGTGAGCATTTTGATTCGCGAAATCCCTGTTTTGCTGAGCTTGAGCATTCATAAAGTTTTCCATCATGATTTCCAGATTTGATTTTTTTGGTAGAGGTGGAGCGCGTTGCGCTCCATTCTGAAATCCAGGTGGAATAGTAGGTGCTGGGTTAGGTGGATTTAAAGCATTGTTATTCTTATATGAAAAATTCGGGTGATTTCTCCATCCAGGATTGTAAGTGTTTGAATACGGGTTCCCTTGGGCGTAGTTCACTTGGTCGGTAGGAGTACTAGCCAACACTTGACATTCAGTGTTTGTATGCCCATATTTCACAATTTGGTGTCACCGCAGCTACGGTAGCTGTTGGTGATGCTACTGTTAAACTTTCGATATTTTAAGCAAACGCGTCCACTTTAGATTGACTCGGTCTATACCGTTAACTTCGTGCATTCCTCCTTTCGGAGTTGGTTTCTCTATACCAGCGCGTTCACCTCCCCATTGGAAATGGTTTTGAGCCATAGTCTCTATGAGTTCATAAGCTTCTGCATACGGTTTATCCATTAGCGCACCGCATGCGGCAGCGCACAGATTCATTTTGGTATTGTACAACAGTCCTCGTAAAAGGTATGTATTATCATCCATTCTTCAAGTCTATGGTGTGGGCATAACCTCAACATGTCCTTGTATCTCTCCCATGCATCGAATAAAGATTCGTTATCCTTTTGTTTAAATCCGTTAATTTGGGCTCTCAGCATAGCTATCTTGCTTGGTGGGAAATATCTGGCTAAGAAGACTTTCTTCAACTCGTCCCATGTCGTCACTGAGTGGGATGGTAGAGACTGGAGCCAAGCTCTCGCTCTATCTCTCAATGAGAATGGAAAAAGTCTTAGTTTAATTGCTTCTTGACTAACTCCGTTGGCTTTTACGGTGTCTGCATATTGTACGAATATTGATAAGTGAAGGTTCGGGTCATCTATAGCATTACCTGAGAATTGGTTTTGTTGAACTGCGAATATTAGCGAAGGTTTCAGCTCAAAATCATTACGGTTAATAACTGGGGCAACAATGCTGTTATGTGGTTCATCTTGTGATGGAATAGCGTAATACTTTAGAGGACGTTCTCTCGGTCCATCGGCCATGTTTTGTTCTGGTTCTGATTCGGTTTCCGAATCTGAGTAGGGAATAAGAGGATCTGGGATGTTATATCTAAGAAGGAATTCGTTAATTCGGCGTCTCAGAAGTATGTAACATTCAATTTCATTGATTGGTTGCTCTAACTCTTCGCCTTGTGAGCGAGTGTTTGGCATACAATTGACGAATCGAAAAGGAAAAATAAAAAGTTGCCTTAGTCTATACTGTGCAACAAAAATATCACAATATCGACTAAATTAATCCCCGACAACGGCGCCAAAAACTTGGTCGCGACTTTTCATAAAAGGTCGGATTACTGCTGCAAGTATACAACTTATCGCGTAGTTTTAAAAGATTATCGAACCCACAGGGATTAATAATCAACCTAGAGTGATCGATTATTGCGGTGTAAAGCTAAGGCTAGATTTGGCGGTAAAAGAAATTTGTTTTTTAACGGGATTTGAAAAACAACTATAAAGACGAGACCGGAGAATGATTTCCATGCTCCTTGGGACTCCGTAAAATCCGAGTGTTAACAAAGGTCTGGAAATTGGTCTGAAGGATATACCATTTTAAAGGCTCGACTTCACGCTCTCGCGGTCTTAACTAAGCCATGCCTAATAACCCCAAGATTTTGCTCTCGCTCGCTCGGTAGTTAAAAGGTGTGTTTTGAAAACTAACATAAACTAAATGAGGCCCTAAAGCGCTCTCGCTGCATTTAGGCTCAATGTCCGATGCCTACTATCCGGCGATTACCTCAAACTCTCGCTCTATTGGACACGGCTTGGTACGATTCTCACTCTCGTGACGAAATTCTATTAAACAACCTCTCGCTCTCACGACAAGGCTGCCTAAATTCAGTTTAGACACCAAGATCAGAATTTTAAAAACAAAAGTTAAACACCGAAGGATTCTACAGAGTCCCGTCGGAACGACGGTCCTCAATCTACAGACTCAAAGCAATTCTACTCAGACATAATTAAATCTAACACTAATGCATTAACATTTATGAAGTTTAAAACATACATATTGGTTGGTTTTTGTTTAAGATCAGATTTACACTTTGGTGGTGAAAACAAATTATAAAGCATAAAAGTAAGACTAAATAATGCAGTAAAATAAGCGAATTGTAAATAACCTGAAATGCGAAGTAATTAAACGGAAAATGAAACTTGTATTAATTAGTTGATCCAAGTGTACATCAGCAACAATAGAAACGAAAAATACAACAGATGTATCAATCTCTCGGTGTGAGCGATCGATACTATGGCAAATGATATAAGTGGTTAGGCTAATGAAATTTCGGCAGCGCTTCCGCAAGGTTCTTGGATTCCCCCCATATGAAGACCTCTGATGCTCTATATATAGGAAAATCTGGCTCCAAGCAGTTGAATTCAAAATTTGAAAACTAAACTTGCAAACTGCCAGAACGGCCTCAGAAAACTGCTCCTGCGAAGCAACGACGGTCGACGTAGGGCTAATGGCGATCGCCATTCATCTGGGCTTTGAATTTCCCTCCTTTTCTGCTATGGCGAGCGCCATTCAGTTGAACTGGGGGGAATGGCGAATTCCTTTCATCTGGGTGAGGCAGAATCATGCAATTCTCCACCTTTTCTATTCTTTTAAGCTCAATTCTTGATCTTTTCTTCTATGTGTCGCTCCCCGGGGTTTTCATCCTAGTACAAACGCGAAAGTGGCACCAAACAGAGTCGCCAGCAATGTGTATTTATCCCATGAGAGGGAAAGGAAACACCGCATAAACCTGAAGGAAAGAAAAAGCATGGTCTTGCGACCAAGAGAACTGGATAAGGGAGTCGGTTACGCGAGAGGAAGGTACTAGCACCCTCTCGCGTCCATCGTACCCGATGGGATCCACGCTTGCTTGCCTCAATCAAAGGGTGATAGAAATGATACTGGAAAAAAGAACTGGAAAAGGAATGGAAAGAGAAAAGAAACAAATGTAGGGAAAATAAAAGGAGTGCTCGCATGGGCACTACCCCACTGCCTACGTATCTCATCGGGAACATGAGAATCAGAGCGACGTAGTTCCCCTAACTAGGGATGGATTGTTTGTGTTTTTTAAGGAACGACTAACGTTCTAGCCCAGGTGTTGCAGGCTCGCTGGTCCGAGTGCGTTACCATTTTGCAATAGAATGAGTAGGAGCACGTTCGTACGTTGAGAGTGAATGAGGTGAGAAAAGAATTCCCGAAGGAAATACGTTATTGTTTGTTTTTGACTTTTAAGAGTTTTTTCATTTTGTTTGCATATGATAGTGTATCTGAATCTTAGTCATTGGAATGTGTACATTCTCACATTCCAAGATGGAATGGGTAAGAACGCACGCTAAGAGTGAAGAAGACCCCCACACTTAGTTCCAATTATCAAGGTTCAAACACACTAGCATACTTGTATTTATTAAGTGTTTTTGTTGATTATGAAATGAAGAAGTGTTTTTTATTTGTATCTTCAACAAATATTGCATTTAAGTCCCTCATACAAGATCAAATGTTTAACACATTGACCCAAGATGGGCTATATGCTACACATTCTAAGATTATAAGAGAAGACCCCTTATAACCTTTTCTTTATATGAAAGGCCTAAATGCAATAAATGCCTACCTTTATTAGATATTTTGAATTTTCTTTGAGATGAGAAGAGAGACTCAAGAGAGGAGCAAAGGTAAAAATCTATATGATCTAAGACTCAATCCTAATTGAAAATTAAAGGGAGTGGTCCTAATGGTTTGTGAGGTTTCAACCTAAAGTCTAAAGAAAGAATGAATTAAACAATTCACTTCTAAGTTAGAAGATGAATTGTAATTCAAAAAGGGAAAGTGATGAGTTATTAAAAGAAAACACATAAGTGCTTAACAAAACACAAAATGGAATTGTAAAAGAGATGAAAGGAAAGAGGTTTGAATGTGGATTCCTTATCCACACCCAATTGAAACTTACCCAAGCCCCTACATGGTTAGTAAACATGTATAAGAAGTATAAAGAGTAAAAGAACACTTAATGCACCATAAAGATCAAGAGAATTAGATGAGAAATCAAACCCTAATGTCACAACCAGAATGTACATCATATGGAAAACAAATGATCATTATCATGCAAGTCCAAGTGGATAGGCAACAAACATCATCCATGACATTAGAACATGCTACCATAAGAAAAGGGAGAATGAAAGATGAAAAGAAATGGAAGAGACATGCCTAAATGGAACATGTAATCCAAGGATCAGAATTGAAATGAAGTAAAAAATGATTCACAAACATCTCACAAGTATTTATGAAGCAACATCAAGACATTTAAGAAGCAATAGAAGAAGAAAGGAAATGGAAATTCAAGAGATAACACAAGTACTTCATATTAAGGACTCACAAAGTTCAAATGAAAGTGAACATGCAAAGATGACACATAATATGTACCAATGACTTATAATGTCAAATGAATATCTCACAAAGTAGGCAAATGATCATGCAAGTATGCACAAAAGCAATCATGTACACATGCACAAAGATTACAAGGATATGACATGTTGTAATGCTTCAAATGAAATGTTTTAAACAAAAATCAAATGAGTTCATGAAAATTATGAAAACATGGTATTGAAGCTCACAAATCAGAGAAGAATCACATATCAAAGTAGCATGCAAGAAACCAAGGCAAAATGATGTCAAACCATGCACTTAGGTCAAGTATACACATCATACAAAGTAGCACAAAAATGAACACCCAACATGCCATAAACTGACTTAAAAAAATCAAATAAAAATCACTTAACATACCTCAAGATGATAGTGACTCAATGCAAAAAGAAGATCATCAAAACAATTTTTAATGACTGAGAACAAAAATGCACAAATTTATGTATCACATTAAGCATGCATTCAAATAAAAATCAAAGAAAATTATGGAACAGGGGCAAAAAGGTCATAAAATCAAGAAATAAAATCATGAAAAATTTTATAAATGTTTTAAGAAGGCTCATGAATTTTTGTGGAATTTTATAAGGCCATTTGGTATTTTTAAAAATTAAAAAGCAAACGTGTAGAAAAAATAAAAATAAAAAAAGAAATGCAAAATGAATGGGGGTGCATGCATAGTAATTACTCAGTTCAAAATCATTGGGCTATACACAGAGGGGGTGCGAATAGCATAAAGGCTTAAGTCCAAGTTTGCGCAAAACACCATAATAAGCATGTACACTCAGTCAACAAAATTGACTCACTAATAACCATTGGATGAGGTCTCAGTCAAGCCAAAGTCAAAGTATGCCAAATCAACGCACGCGCACGCATGAGCACCCTTACTATCATGTACCATGCCACACCATGTTTAAATGAAATCAGAAATAACACACGTGACACGCACATGGATTTTAATGTGTTGGCACCTTTTGGACCACACGATCATGAAAAATGGACGGATGAGATTATAACATGCATAAACCCTAGCTCTAACAGTCACCGGCCGGAGAGGGACCTCCGGTCACCTTCTCCGGTCAATCACCACCATCTGCAACCCTCACCTCTCACCAAAATACACAAATATGATGCCAAATTGAAGCTGAGCTTATGTAGAGCATGAATCCGGTGATAAAACATACAAAATATTCATGACATGAGAGAATCGAACAGAGGAATATTTGCCCTAACATTTGGTCTATGCCTCTAAAGGCCTATCAACTAGCCAGGCAAGTTCTTGAGCTTATAAGAAGCTGCAAGAACCTGAAAACCAACTCACATCAAGTCTATAATGGATGAAAATCGTACCTGAATATTGGAGATTTGAAAATGCTCTTCAGAAAACCAGAGATCTTAGCTTCTTCTTCAACCTTGTAGCTTCACGAACTTAGCAAAATAAATGCTATACAACCAATGGTCTTGAGAGCAGAGAGATTCAATGTTGAACAATGCTTACAAAATCTTGAGGACTGTGTAGAAAAACTTCAATCCAATGCCATTGATGATGATGAAGATGATGAAGATGAAGTAGATGAAGGAAAGATGGTGAAGCTCGTGTGAAATCAGAGGGAAAGTAGAGAGAATGTGAGGGAGAGTTGGAAGTGAAAAATGAGAGAAATGAAGCTAGAAGTGAAATTTAAGAGAGTGATTTTTATTTATAATGTGAGCTAACCATGGTTAAACTGAGTGAGTCAGCTGAGTCACATTTGAGTTAAGTGAGTCATCCTTAACTAACTAAGTCAAGTTAGTTAGGGAGAGCAAGGATATGGTGGTGACAACTCATGGCAAGCTATGGTGGAAGTGAGGAGAAAGTGAAATGGCAAGGCTGCTGCACTAAAAACTTGCTCAGCAAGTTTGTCTTTTCTATTTCCATGCAAAGCACGTGCTAGTGTATGAGACTTATATCATGGGTGCTTGGTTTAATATGGAAAACTGAAGTTATGAAGTGTTTGTGGTGTGTGTGAACCAAATCGTGTGTCAAACTGCTAATGTATCAGTGCCAACATAGGGTGGTTTGCAAATGTTTTTCTCCTTATTCAATGAATGGTTTGGTGTGCTTTTGGAGTCAATTGAAAGAGGAGATATTGGAGAACAATGTTGGTTTGAAAATTGAAGTGAAATGAGGTCTCTAACATGCCTAAAAATGAACACAAACAGATGGACAAAGAACTGGTACATATGCGTACGAAGCAAGTCATGGCATGGCAAGTGACATGCACGGAAGTTCAGCTTAATCAACCTATCTTGAGACCACTATAACTCACTCATACTTGATCAACTCAAAATTTTCCCAACATCAATATTAAAGATGACACTACAAAGAACAACTTTGATGTTGAAAACTTTTCCATTTGAGGTTTTTATCTTGATGAAAAACGGGTGGACATTTGGCTCACCAACTGTTTGAGAAAATGACTGCGCGCGTGCCCTGAAAATCTTGGTCATGACCTAGTTTTGAACATACTTTGCTCAAACTTTGATCAATCATATCTCACTCAATTTTTATCCAATAGAGATGTTCCACATATGGATGTGAAGCTTAAAACAAGATCTTTTGTTGTGGCCTGGTGGAATTTTCATTTGATACTCCAATTTTAAATGGCCTTGGTTCAAACTCTGATGCAAAATGGCCAGAACTTGCTATTTTTAGTAACCCTTCTTCATCAAAAAATGGCAACTTTCCACCTCTTGATTTTTTTATGATTCCTTTGGAGTTTCTTGATCAAATTTTGTACATTGGACACATATAACATGAATTTTATGGATTTGGCCTCAAAAAGCCAAGAGTTGACTTTTTCCTCTGATTATTTGACTTGGCCCCAATTTTCCTGATTTTTTATCTTTCTTCCAATTGAACCACTTCTAAAACCAATAGAGAGGCAATTTTCCATACACATACACTTAAGAACATGTAGAATACCATGACATCAAGTTTTGTCCAAAAAATCAAAGATATCCTGATTTAATTGGAAACCCTAGTTTAGGTGCCCACCTCCTAGGAGAAAAATGTGCAGTCTTCAATTTCAAATTCCTCAGAGTATGTTGTGTATCCCTTTAAAGAATGATGAGATATGCCACTTGAGATTGATTTTGGATCAATGAGCTATCTCTTTTGAGGGTTTTCCTTCAGTTTTTGAACCTCTTGCATGTTGAAGTATGTATTGCTTCAATCTCCCATTGGATCTCACTTCCTTGAGATTGTGGATGATCAATTGAGATGGTATGAGACATGAGAGACTCTTGCCTTGAGGCAACTTGATTGACCTTTTTGTGCTTTGAATGATCCCTTGATTGTCCACCTTCCACCTGATCACATGCCCTGATGGTAAGAGGGATGCTATGCTCTATTTTTCTATGTTAAATGCAATGCAATGCTAATGATAGATGATAATGCTATGCTAAGATGACAAAAAGGGAGAGCAAATTTTGGGGTATTACAGCTGCCCCTATTCAAACGCTGTAGACCTGAATGCCTGAAAGCGATTGCTTTCAGACTTTCAAGGTATATAGTGATTGAATACCAAATATAACCAAAAAATTTGCTCTGGATGAGGAAAAAGAAAAGGGATATAAACCCAACTAGATTGTTGAATTGAATCTTCAAGTGAAACGTTGTCGGAGAAATCTGTCTTTTGAACGACGCCAGGCGACTACTGGCCTGCCATACTATTGATGGACTTTAACAATATCTTTTTGAACGACGCCAGACGACTACTGGCTTGCCACACTGCTGGTGGACTTTAGAAATGTCTTTTTGAACGACGCCAGACGACTACTGGCTTGCCACACTGCTGGTGGACTTTAGCTGCTCTGCCATTCTAAACAATGGACTTTTACCAGTTCGTGCTGGATTTTTGCCAATCTGTCGTTGGACTTCAATGATTACCAAACAGGCTTTGGAATCTCAAAATTGCCATCCTCGGATGGACTTTTGCCGCTTTGCCAAATTAAACTTGGACTTTGATGCTTACCAAACCGGCTCTGGAAGCTTTGTCAGATGATCATCCCACCTGCTGGAACAACCACCTGCAATATTATCCCACAGGCTGGAATAATATGAACAAACTGTATATAAGGATCATCCCACTGGTTGGAACAACCATCTTCCATACTATTCCACAGGCTGGAATAATATGAACAAACTGTATATAATGATCATCCCACTGGCTGGAACAACCATCTTCCATACTATTCCACAGGCTGGAATAACATGAACAAACTGTATATAATGATCATCCCACTGGCTGGAACAACCATCTTGCATACTATCCCACAGGCTGGAATAATATGAACAAACTGTATATAATGATCATCCCACCTGCTGGAACAACCATCTGCCATATTATTCCACCGGCTGGAATAATATGAATAAACTGTATATAATGATCATCCCACTGGCTGGAACAACCATCTTCCATACTATCCCACAGGCTGGAATAATATGAACAAACTGTCTGTATGCCAAAAATAAACTGGACTTTGGATTGTAACTGAGCAATGCTGAGAATTACACCACCTGCCGGGTAATATCATATGCTGACACTTTGCTAAAAAAGAGATTCCGTTGATCCATATAGACCAAGCTGGGGAAATTACCGCGACTCGGCTGGGAAGTATAGCGGACAAGATTCAATGCTGAACTCTGTGGGGATATCATTACCAAAGATTGCCGGGGATCAGGGCTGCTCTGCGGGAAATATCGAAATCTTGGTTGAAAGACAATCCGTTGCAACATACTGAGAAAGAGTCCCTAGAGATACGTTAGGGAAACCCAAAGCAATTCCTCGGTAACCTGCTGAGGAAGATGACTGTCGAGCTTAGGGTAAATGTCACAATGCCCCATGTTGGGCGACCTTTCCCTTTGACGACTCCGCTGGGGATAATGAGTTTATAACACACTCTGCTGGAGAAAAAACCGCTTTAAAGCGTCTCTTGTTGGGGCTGCCCTTCAAGAGGATTTTACAGAAGACCAAACGTCCTCAAACTCTACTGGGGATTATAGATATAGAACATCTTCTGTCGGGGAAATTCAATGCCCCATGCTTGGGATGGTCAATAACTCCGCTGGGGATTATTCTTTGACACATTTCACATGCTGAAACATTCGGGAGACATGATACTACCACTTGCTGGTACATCTTGCCAAGAGTAAACTCCACATGGGATGTTAGTACTAAAAGTTTCATCTCTTAAGAGGATTTTATAGAAAACCAAGCGTTTTCAAACTCTTAGACAAACACTCTGCCTTGAACTACCTTTCACATCGTCTGCAAGGTACTGGAGGATTGGCACTTGTTGTCAACCTGGAGTATTCACTGCATTAATAATCGTTATCAACACAGAAGAAATCCATCTTCGAACACCGTTGCCGTCATGAAACTTAGTGGGAACTCTTGAATGGAAGAATCGACTTAATAAGATACAACAGTATCAAGTCATAGCAAATATCTGCTCGTGGTTACAATCATGCTGTTTGGATCGATCGTGCTCATTACCTACAACAGAAAAAGAATCGAACAGAGGAATATTTGCCCTAACATTTGGTCTATGCCTCTAAAGGCCTATCAACTAGCCAGGCAAGTTCTTGAGCTTATAAGAAGCTGCAAGAACCTGAAAACCAACTCACATCAAGTCTATAATGGATGAAACTCGTACCTGAATATTGGAGATTTGAAAATGCTCTTTAGAAAACCAGAGATCTTAGCTTCTTCTTCAACCTTGTAGTTTCACGAACTTAGCAAAATAAATGCTATACAACCAATGGTCTTGAGAGCAGAGAGATTCAATGTTGAACAATGCTTGCAAAATCTTGAGGACTGTGTAGAAAAACTTCAATCCAATGCCATTGATGATGATGAAGATGATGAAGATGAAGTAGATGAAGGAAAGATGGTGAAGCTCGTGTGAAATCAGAGGGAAAGTAGAGAGAATATGAGGGAGAGTTGGAAGTGAAAAATGAGAGAAATGAAGCTAGAAGTGAAATTTAAGAGAGTGATTTTTATTTATAATGTGAGCTAACCATGGTTAAACTGAGTGAGTCAGCTGAGTCACATTTGAGTTAAGTGAGTCATCCTTAACTAACTGAGTCAAGTTAGTTAGGGAGAGCAAGGATATGGTGGTGACAACTCATGGCAAGCTATGGTGGAAGTGAGGAGAAAGTGAAATGGAAAGGCTGCTGCACTAGAAACTTGCTCAGCAAGTTTGTCTTTTCTATTTCCATGCAAAGCACGTGCTAGTGTATGAGACTTATATCATGGGTGCTTGGTTTAATATGGAAAACTGAAGTTATGAAGTGTTTGTGGTGTGTGTGAACCAAATCGTGTGTCAAACTGCTAATGTATCAGTGCCAACATAGGGTGGTTTGCAAATGTTTTTCTCCTTATTCAATGAATGGTTTGGTGTGCTTTTGGAGTCAATTGAAAGAGGAGATATTGGAGAACAATGTTGGTTTGAAAATTGAAGTGAAATGAGGTCTCTAACATGCCTAAAAATGACCACAAACAGATGGACAAAGAACTGGTACATATGCGTACGAAGCAAGTCATGGCATGGCAAGTGACATGCACGGAAGTTCAGCTTAATCAACCTATCTTGAGACCACTATAACTCACTCATACTTGATCAACTCAAAATTTTCCCAACATCAATATTAAAGATGACACTACAAAGAACAACTTTGATGTTGAAAACTTTTCCATTTGAGGTTTTTATCTTGATGAAAAACGGGTGGACATTTGGCTCACCAACTGTTTGAGAAAATGACTGCGCGCGTGCCCTGAAAATCTTGGTCATGACCTAGTTTTGAACATACTTTGCTCAAACTTTGATCAATCATATCTCACTCAATTTTTATCCAATAGAGATGTTCCACATATGGATGTGAAGCTTAAAACAAGATCTTTTGTTGTGGCCTGGTGGAATTTTCATTTTATACTCCAATTTTAAATGGCCTTGGTTCAAACTCTGATGCAAAATGGCCAGAACTTGCTATTTTTAGTAACCCTTCTTCATCAAAAAATGACAACTTTCCACCTCTTGATTTTTTTATGATTCCTTTGGAGTTTCTTGATCAAATTTTGTACATTGGACACATATAACATGAATTTTATGGATTTGGCCTCAAAAAGTCAAGAGTTGACTTTTTCCTCTGATTATTTGACTTGGCCCCAATTTTCCTGATTTTTGATCTTTCTTCCAATTGAACCACTTCTAAAACCAATTGAGAGGCAATTTTCCATACACATACACTTAAGAACATGTAGAATACCATGACATCAAGTTTTGTCCAAAAAATCAAAGATATCCTGATTTAATTGGAAACCCTAGTTTAGGTGCCCACCTCCTAGGAGAAAAATGTGCAGTCTTCAATTTCAAATTCCTCAGAGTATGTTGTGTATCCCTTTAAAGAATGATGAGATATGCCACTTGAGATTGATTTTGGATCAATGAGCTATCTCTTTTGAGGGTTTTCCTTCAGTTTTTGAACCTCTTGCATGTTGAAGTATGTATTGCTTCAATCTCCCATTGGATCTCACTTCCTTGAGATTGTGGATGATCAATTGAGATGGTATGAGACATGAGAGACTCTTGCCTTGAGGCAACTTGATTGACCTTTTTGTGCTTTGAATGATCCATTGATTGTCCACCTTCCACCTGATCACATGCCCTGATGGTAAGAGGGATGCTATGCTCTATTTTTCTATGTTAAATGCAATGCAATGCTAATGATAGATGATAATGCTATGCTAAGATGACAAAAAGGGAGAGCAAATTTTGGGGTATTACAGCTGCCCCTATTCAAACGCTGTAGACCTGAATGCCTGAAAGCGATTGCTTTCAGACTTTCAAGGTATATAGTGATTGAATACCAAATATAACCAAAAAATTTGCTCTGGATGAGGAAAAAGAAAAGGGATATAAACCCAACGAGATTGTTGAATTGAATCTTCAAGTGAAACGTTGTCGGAGAAATCTGTCTTTTGAACGACGCCAGGCGACTACTGGCCTGCCATACTGTTGATGGACTTTAACAATATCTTTTTGAACGACGCCAGACGACTACTGGCTTGCCACACTGCTGGTGGACTTTAGAAATATCTTTTTGAACGACGCCAGACGACTACTGGCTTGCCACACTGCTGGTGGACTTTAGCTGCTCTGCCATTCTAAACAATGGACTTTTACCAGTTCGTGCTGGATTTTTGCCAATCTGTCGTTGGACTTCAATGATTACCAAACAGGCTTTGGAATCTCAAAATTGCCATCCTCGGATGGACTTTTGCAGCTTTGCCAAATTAAACTTGGACTTTGATGCTTACCAAACCGGCTCTGGAAGCTTTGTCAGATGATCATCCCACCTGCTGGAACAACCACCTGCAATATTATCCCACAGGCTGGAATAATATGAACAAACTGTATATAAGGATCATCCCACTGGTTAGAACAACCATCTTCCATACTATTCCACATGCTGGAATAATATGAACAAACTGTATATAATGATCATCCCACTGGCTGGAACAACCATCTTCCATACTATTCCACAGGCTGGAATAACATGAACAAACTGTATATAATGATCATCCCACTGGCTGGAACAACCATCTTGCATACTATCCCACAGGCTGGAATAATATGAACAAACTGTATATAATGATCATCCCACCTGCTGGAACAACCATCTGCCATATTATTCCACCGGCTGGAATAATATGAACAAACTGTATATAATGATCATCCCACTGGCTGGAACAACCATCTTCCATACTATCCCACAGGCTGGAATAATATGAACAAACTGTCTGTATGCCAAAAATAAACTGGACTTTGGATTGTAACTGAGCAATGTTGAGAATTACACCACCTGCCGGGTAATATCATATGCTGACACTTTGCTGAAAAAGAGATTCCGTTGATCCATATAGACCAAGCTGGGGAAATTACCGCGACTCGGCTGGGAAGTATAGCGGACAAGATTCAATGCTGAACTCTGTGGGGATATCATTACCAAAGATTGCCGGGGATCAGGGCTGCTCTGCGGGAAATATCCAAATCTTGGTTGAAAGACAATCCGTTGCAACATACTGAGAAAGAGTCCCTAGAGATTCGTTAGGGAAACCCAAAGCAATTCCTCGGTAACCTGCTGAGGAAGATGACTGTCGAGCTTAGGGTAAATGTCACAATGCCCCATGTTGGGCGACCTTTCCCTTTGACGACTCCGCTGGGGATAATGAGTTTATAACACACTCTGCTGGAGAAAAAACCGCTTTAAAGCGTCTCTTGTTGGGGCTGCCCTTCAAGAGGATTTTACAGAAGACCAAACGTCCTCAAACTCTACTGGGGATTATAGATATAGAACATCTTCCGTCGGGGAAATTCAATGCCCCATGCTTGGGATGGTCAATAACTCCGCTGGGGATTATTCTTTGACACATTTCACATGCTGAAACATTTGGGAGACATGATACTACCACTTGCTGGTACATCTTGCCAAGAGTAAACTCCATATGGGATGTTAGTACTAAAAGTTTCGTCTCTTAAGAGGATTTTATAGAAAACCAAGCGTTTTCAAACTCTTAGACAAACACTCTGCCTTGAACTACCTTTCACATCGTCTACAAGGTACTGGAGGATTGGCACTTGTTGTCAACCTGGAGTATTCACTGCATTAATAATCGTTATCAACACAGAAGAAATCCATCTTCGAACACCGTTGCCGTCATGAAACTTAGTGGGAACTCTTGAATGGAAGAATCGACTTAATAAGATACAACAGTATCAAGTCATAGCAAATATCTGCTCGTGGTTACAATCATGCTGTTTGGATCGATCGTGCTCATTACCTGCAACAGAAAAAGAATATGCACATGCCCCAGGATATTGCGTGGTCTTTTGGGTCCACTATCCAAGGTTGTCCAACAAGCAACGTAATTTCCATTGTCTTTGTGCATGTTTTTTTTTGCAAGGCCAAGATATTTTCAAAGTAACGTTTTATTATCAAAAATCGGACGTTTTTGCAAACAAAACAGTAAAATGAAAATAAAAGCCCGTGACTGAATATTCAACTTTATTGATGAAATGCCAAAAATTGGCGAATTTACAATCAGAAGCAAACCCCTGAAAGAGGTGATTGCCATAAAATTGAGAAAAGAAATCTATCCTAATGATAATGCGGAAATTGGATTCAAACTGATTTCTGATTCTGTTATAGCCAGTATGTACTCCAACTCTCCTGATTATCTTTGCCTTCAGAAACTCATGATTGGACCAATTTCTCCTTTGGAATTTTGCCAGTTTGCTGAAGAGTAGAAAATGTACAGATTAATTCAGACTGCAGTCATTCGCTTTAATCCCTCTTTTGTGTGGATCGCCTTTTCAGGTTTTCAATCCACCGGGATACCCATTTTTGCCTAAGTTGCCCTTTCGGGTTTTCAACTTACCGGGTGTACAATTCTTTTCAATTATATCCCTAATTTTTGCCCGAACCTTTATTCTGTTTTTGGTTCGCCAGGATGCCCTTTTTTGCCTGGATTTTCTCTTTTTTTTTTTTTTTTTCCAGCGGGTCTCTTTATACGAAGTATTTTTTAACTGCATCTGAATTAACAGGGGATGAAAAATCTTCACCATCCATGGTTGTCAGCAACAAGGCTCCACCTGAGAAAACCTTTTTTACCACGAACGGACCTTCATAGTTAGGAGTCCATTTGCCCCTGTGATCTGTACTCGGAGGAAGTATTCTCTTGATTACCACATCCCCGACCTTGTAGACTTGAGGTCGAACCTTTTGATCGAATGCCCTTTTCATTCTGCGCTGGTATAGCTGGCCATGGCATACCGCTGCTAATCGCTTCTCCTCAATAAGGCTCAGCTGATCAAATCTAGCTCGTACCCATTCAGCTTCATCTAGCTTAACATCCATTAATACTCGGAGAGAGGGGATCTCAACTTCTATCGGTAGAACTGCCTCCATACCATATACAAGCGAGTATGGTGTTGCCCCAGTGGACGTGCGGACTGATGTTCTATACCCATGCAAAGCCAGTGGTAACATCTCATGCCAATCTTTGTACGTGACAACCATTTTCTACACAATCTTCTTGATATTTTTGTTGGCCGATTCAACCGCGCCATTCATTTTCGGGCGGTACGGAGAAGAATTGTGGTGCTCGATTTTGAAGTCTCGGCATAGCTCAACCATCATCTTGTTGTTCAAATTAGAACCATTATCAGTAATGATTCTTTCGGGCACTCCATATCGACAAATGATATCTCGCTTCAAGAAACGAGCCACTACTTGCTTAGTGACATTGGCGTAAGATGCTGCTTCGACCCATTTAGTGAAGTAATCAATGGCGACCAAGATGAAACGATGGCCGTTTGAAGCAGTAGGCTCAATTTTCCCGATCATATCAATGCCCCACATTGCAAATGGCCACGGAGAAGACATGATACTCAACGGATTGGGAGGAACGTGCATTTTGTCTGCATAGATCTGGCATTTGTGACACTTGCGAGCATACTTGCAGTAATCTGACTCCATGGTCATCCAATAATACCCTAATCTCAACAATTTCTTAGCCATCGCATGTCCTCCGGCATGGGTACCGAAAGAGCCTTCGTGCACTTCAATCATCAACAGGTCTGCCTCGTGTCTATCCACACATCTGAGCAGAACCGTGTCAAAATTCCTTTTATACAGCACGCCATCTTTGTTCAAGAAGAAACTACCAGCTAGCCTTCTTAATGTCTTCTTGTCATTGGAAGATGTCCCAGGCGGGTATTCTTGATTTTTTAAGAAGCATTTGATGTCATGGTACCAAGGCTTATCGTCAGACACTGCATCAACCTCAAACACAAAAGCAGGCCTATCAAGACGAGATACATCAATCCTGGGCACAAAGTTCCAACCATGCACTTTGATCATCGAAGAGATAGTGGCCAAGGCGTCTGCAAACTTATTTTCATCTCTAGGAACATGGTACAACTTGACAGTTGTAAAGAAGGTCAGCAATCTCCTCGTATAATCTCTATACGGAATCAAATTCTGCTGATGTGTGTGCCAAGTTCCCTTTACTTGATTGATTACCAGTGCTGAATCACCAAAGATATCGAGGGTCTTGATTCGTAAATCAATAGCTTCCTCGATCCCTAGTATGCAAGCTTCGTATTCTGCTTCATTGTTGGTACACCCGAAAGTTACTCGGGCAGTGAAGGGCATGTGAACACCTTCTGGCGTAATAAGGACTGCACCAACTCCGCACCCATTCATATTAACTGCCCCATCAAACATCAAACTCCATTTGGATTCAGGGTCAGGCCCCTCCTCCAGAAGTGGTTCCTCGCAGTCTTTTGCTTTGAGAAACATGATGTCCTCATCAGGGAAATCAAATCTCATGGGCTGGTAATCATCAAGAGGCTGTTGCGCAAGATAATCTGACAGTATACTTCCTTTGATTGCCTTTTGCGAAGTAAATTGAATATCGTACTCTGTCAGTACCATCTGCCACCTTGCAACTCTGCCTGTGAGTGCTGGTTTCTCAAAAATATACTTGACCGGATCCAATTTAGAGATCAACAGGGTTGTATGTGTGAGCATGTATTGTCTCAATCGCTTGGCGGCCCATGCGAGTGCACAACATGTCTTCTCAAGCATTGAATAACGCGATTCATAATTTGTAAATTTCTTGCTCAGGTAGTAGATAGCATGTTCTTTCCTACCTGTCTCGTCGTGTTGACCGAGAACACAACCCATGGATCCTTCGAGCACTGTCAAGTATATAATCAGTGGTCTCCCTGGAACTGGAGGTATCAAAATTGGAGGTTCCTGCAAATATCTTTTTATTTTATCGAATGCATTTTGACAATCATCATTCCACCTGACCGTTTGATCTTTTCGTAGCATTTTGAATATCGGTTCTCAAGTGGCAGTTAGGTGCGATATGAACCTTGAAATGTAGTTCAATCTTCCTAGAAAGCCGCGAACTTCTTTTTCAGTTCTCGGTACAGGCATATCTTGTATAGCTTTCACTTTAGCAGGATCAACCTCTATCCCTTTTTCACTGACAATGAAACCAAGCAATTTTCCGGACCGCACGCCGAAAGTACACTTGTTAGGATTCAGTCTCAACCTGAATTTCCTCAGCCTCTCAAACAACTTCTTCAAGTTGATGAGATGTTCCTCTTCTGTCTTTGATTTAGCAATCATGTCATCCACATAGCACTCGATCTCTTTATGAATTAGATCGTGGAATAACGTCACCATTGCTCTTTGATAGGTTGCCCCTGCGTTCTTCAACCCAAAAGGCATTACTTTGTAACAGAAGGTACCCCACGGGGTAATGAATGTCGTCTTCTCCATGTCTTCAGGCGCCATCTTTATCTGATTGTACCCGGAGAATCCATCCATAAATGAGAACACTGAAAACTGAGCGGTATTATCAACCAGCACATCAATATGAGGAAGTGGAAAATCATCTTTAGGGCTCACCCTGTTGAGATCTCTGTAATCCACACACATTCTGACTTTTCCATCTTTCTTCGGCACCGGTACTATATTGGCCACCCAGGGAGGATAGTTGGTTACTGCCAGAAAACCTGCATCCAACTGTTTCTGTACTTCTTCCTTGATCTTCAAAGCCATTTCTGGTTTTGTCCTGCGCAACTTCTGCTTGACCGGTGGGCAGTCCTCTTTCAATGGTAGTCTATGCACAACTATGTCTGTATCTAAACCCGGCATATCTTGATATGACCAAGCAAAGATGTCAACGTATTCCCATAGCATGACTATCAACTCTTGCTTTACATCAGCCCGCAGACTTGCACCGATCTTGATCTCTTTCCTGCTTTCCTCTGACCCACTATTGATGATCTCAAGAGCTTCCTGATGAGGCTGAATGGTCTTCTCTTCCTGTTTCAACAACCTAGCCAACTCTTCCGGGAGTTCATAGTCTTCATCACTTTCTTCCTCAGCTTGATAGATCGGATTGTCGAAATCATACGTGGGCATAACAGAATTATTTTCAGAGAAATCCACAGAATCCAGTCTGCATGATTGGGTTTATGCTTTATTTTAGATTATTTTTGCTTGAAAACAAAAGAAAAGAAAGTGCATTATCATTTTTAATTTTCTTTGTGCAAAAATAAAAATAAAGAAAGAGTAAAGGAACACAAATTTGTAAACAAAAACGTCCTTTTATTGATATTTGAACATTATATGAGAAAATATGGTGGCCCTACAAATGGATCCTCACACCTTGGGCAGAGTGTGGGATTTCATGCATCATGAAAGACAAGAATTGTTACTCTGAATGATGAACAACATGAACAATTTCTTCACTAGACCAATTTTGCAACGCCTCGCCTGGAGCCAGTGCATATACCCATCTGTCCAGATAATCTGAACTTTCAGCGCCATCTTCTATTGCTGAGCAGGACTGATTGGGGTTGATAATTCCTCCACTGTTGAAGTTGATTGGCCCACGGAATCGAGGAACTGGCATCCGGCCCGGCTGGTATCCAATGCCAAACTTATCATCTTTCACAAACACATCTATAGCTTTACCCCAACCCTGGGCATTCCCGCTTTCGACCACTTCTCTGGCCTACTTGTACGACGCAATTGATGCACTCGGCCCACCTGGCACATTCGACACCACCGCTGCTGAAGTAGATTCTGGTAAGTTATTGATATTCAGGGCTTCAAAAGATTGGCACAATGTTTCATGAATTTCTCCATCCATTTCCACATATTTGAAAGTGGATAGATGACTCACGAATATATCTTCCTCGCCGCAAACAGTAACCACTTGACCCTCGAACACATACTTGAGCTTCTGATGAAGTGTGGAGGTAATTGCGCCTGCTGCGTGAATCCACGGTCGGCCCAACAAACAGCTATAAGCAGGCTGAATGTCCATAACATGAAAGGTCGTCTTGAATATCTGTGGACCAACCTGTATTGGTAGTTCAACCTCCCCAAACACCGATCTTTGGGATCCATCGAAAGCTCTCACAATCAGATCACTGGGTCTCAGAACCAATCCATCTACTTCAATTTTCATCAGGGCCTTTTTGGGTAACACATTCAAGGAAGAACCTGTGTCAACCAGCACATGCGACAAAACTGCTCCTTTGCATTCAAGTGTGATGTGCAGTGCTTTGTTGTGGTTACGTCCGTCCGGTGTCAAATCCCTGTTCGTAAATCCCAACCCGTGGCTCACATTCACATTAGAAATTACTCCCTCCAACTGATTCACTGTAATCTCTTGGGGAACGTATGCCATATTCAGAACTTTCAACAAAGCAGCCCGGTGTGCATCTGAACTCATTAACAGGGATAATATCGAAATTTTAGAGGGTGTCTGATTAAGTTGGTCAATGATCTTGTAATCACTCTTTTTGATAACCCTCATAAATTCCTCAACATCATTATCAAAATTGACTTTAGGGTCCTCTTCCTGAGCAGGCACCTTATCATCAACAACCTGTTTTCCTTTTGCTCTTGCAGCGGCTTCAGCCTCTTTATCATTCCTTAGAGTCTGGGGAGCAAACAGTCGACCGCTCCTAGTGAAACCACTTGGTCCACTGACATTCTCAATGCTCGTACCAACAGCCTCTGCCTTCTGCCGACTTCCTCCTTGACGAGTATCAGTTCCATACTGCCACGAAACTGCCCTATTAGACACATAAGCAGTCGATTCAGGAACTATAATCGTAACTGGTCTCGGCCTCTCGGGCACGATGATAGCAACAGGCTCCTCAACAGGCACCTATATCTTGACTGGATTATAGTAAATGGTTACGGCAGAAACATCCTGTTCTTTCTCTACTTTATCAAACTGAAGACTTCCCTCGTCCATAAGATCCTGCAGTCCAGCTCTCAACTTACTGCAGCCATTAACCTGCTTTGAACAATCCTCGCAATCAGAGGCGCATCCAGGAAATACCTTTCCTTTTAACAAACGTTCTTTTACAATCAACAACGGGGTCTTCACCAAATTAACATCAGTAATCAAATTCAACTTCTCGCCATCAAAAATACCATTTGTGCCTGCACCTCCATGATGAGGCATTGGATTGTCACGAACATTCGGCGGCCTAGAGAAGTTAATAGCTTTTGCGTCGATCAGATCTTGAACCTTATGTTGAAAGGCCTAGCACTTTTCTATTGAATGACCTGGCGCACCAGAATGAAATTCACATCGAACATTAGCATCGTAACCTTGAGGCAATTTTCTGGAATCCAGCGGCTTCATAGTCCGAAGTTCAACCAACTTCTCTTTGAGCAGTTGTGGTAACAAAGCAGCATATGTCATAGGCAAGGGATCAAACTTAGGGTCCCTTTGTCTATTGTTCTGAAATCGGGGTCTACCTTGCTGATCTGGCGTTTACTGTCCAGCTGGAACCGGAATGGTTACCGCATCCACCTGATGATAGGACTGATTCCTTCCTCTGCCCCTCCTCTGTACACAGCACTGGACTCCCCTTCTCTTTTCCTTGGTCCATTGGCAAAGGGTTTCTTTGAATTTGAAGCAACATCTTGAATCTTACCCAATTTTAACAGACTTTCTATTCGTTCCCCAGCAACGACAATGTCGGCAAACCCGGCGAAAGGACATGCAGCAAGTCTATCCAAATACGTCCCTTGAAGTGTACTCATGAACATATCAGCCATCTCACGATCACCCAAAGGTGGTTGAACTCGAGCAGCCAATTCTCTCCATCTCTGTGCGTACTGCTTAAAGCCCTCCTTGTTATCCTGAGTCATACTCTGCAATTGAGTACGATTAGGTGCCATGTCCAGATTATATTGATACTGCTTCAGAAACGCAGCGCACAAATCTTTCCAACTCCTTATATGAACCCTGTCCAGCTTAATGTACCATTCCAGGGAAGCGCCTGACAGGCTATCCTGGAAAAAATACATCCAGAGCTTTTGGTCCTCGGTATAAGCGGCAATCTTGCGATTGTAAGCTTGCAAATGTGTTTTGGGACAGGTACTGCCGTTGTACTTATCCAAAGCAGGAAGCTTAAACTTGGGAGGAATTCGCACACCCTGCACGAGACCCATGTCTTCTACATCAATTCCAAGAGGATTTTGGCTCTCAATAGCCTTGAGTCTTTCATCCAGCCCTTCATACTTCCGGTCGTCATTGAAGAAACCCATGTCATTGTTGAATGCAGTGAACTGGTCCTCCTGACCATCCTCATTGTTATCAAGTCCCAGATGTACCCCACCAGCAGGGATTGTGCCAATAGGAGGAGTGCGCACGTTGCGATTTGGGATTTCAGTTTCTAGCCTCTGGATAGTGGTTCTCATAGCTTCTTGTCCAATCCTCATGTTTTCTTGACCGGTCCTCAGCTCTTGCTGACCTTGAGCAATCCCCTGCATGAGGTTCATGAACTGTTCCATTCTTCCTCTCAAATCGGCTAACTCTGTCTGAACTTGCTACATTACTCTTGCTTGATTGCGTCGGGTAGAATATCGGTGGACTGGGGTATCAGCTATCATGCCTGAAAACCAAATAAAGGTTAGCAGGCGCCTGCAAAAGGAAAACCTGCGATGCAAAAATGATATGCAAATGCAAATGCAAAGTTATGTTTGTCATTTCAAAATACTTTTCATATCCTGATTTCAATCGTAATAAAAAATTCCTGAAGACCAGGAGTCATGATTACTGAGTTTTGCCATGAAGAGATATTCATATACATCGATCACAGATGTCTGAAGACCAGAAATAATGATTTTGTAGTGTGCTAGTGTGCAGATATCACATCACATATATCTGAAGATCAGAAATTGTGAACAGAAGTAACCCATGTCATACAAATTCCCAAAACTTCTCAAGCACATTTGTCGTAGTTTCAGCAACAAAATAAGAAACAAGCAGTCAAATGGATCCATCAACAACTCTGATGGTAACCATTACAAATTACAAAGAAATGACAAAAATCACTAATCCGACAGCTCTACATCCTTCAGCTTCTGGCTGGAGTACTTAATCTCTTCAAACAGGATGCGGGTACGCTGATGATGCGGCTTCTCAATCAGCTCTTTAATCACTACGTCCCTTTTTTCCAATGCATCCTCTAATGACCCCACGTGCATCAGCAAGGCTTCATCTTCATTGGCTCCTTTGCGCCTCTTGATTCCAGCTTGAATTTTAACCAGTTTCAGCTCTGCTGTGACATCTTCAAGCTCCTTGTTGGTGATTTTCAGCTTACCTTCAGCATTTCTCACTTGTTCTTGACTTTTGCCAAGATCTTCTCGATACTTTCTTCTTTCCACGTGCGCTTTCTTCAGCTCTTCATCTTTATCTTTTAGCTGAGCCTGCAATTCGGAGTTTTCAATTCTGACCTCATCCCAAGCTTGTCGGAGTTTAGCTAACGAATCCTTGCTTCGGGCCAGCGCCTGCTTTGTAGCCTTATGAGCCTGACTAGTATCATCTGCTCCCAAGGTAAGCTTCCGGAAGTATCGAGCTCTCTCATCAAAATCTTCTTCTTTGTCCGCCAGGGTTTTTTCTGCTTTCAACGCTCTCTTTTCCAACTCTTTGTTGTCAGCTAGAGCTTTCTGAAGACATCTGCTCATTCCAGAGTTCTCTATCTGCAGATCTCTAACCATTTTCTTCAATTTCTCGTACTCTTCGGCCGGTACCATGGAATGTTGATCTGGACATAAGAGAACTTCTCGGGAAAAGGGTAACAACAGCTTTTTGACCTTCATCTCAACCCAAGCATCGTAGTCAGGGTATGATCTACAGTCTCCTTTGCCGAAAGTCAATTTTCCCGCTCTTTGCCTAAATTTCCAAGCATTTATTACTTCCAGCACTCTTTCATTCTTGGTCCCTACGAAAAACAGAGAAGCGCTAATCTCCTCATCAGCAGGAGGATGTCTCGAGGCATAACCAAATTGCCTAACTGCCAACACTGGGTTGTAATTAATCCCACCTCTTCTTCCAAGTAGAGGCACATTAGGAAAACTTCCACATTTGACAGTAAGCTCTACCGTCAGTAATTTGGGATCAAACCAAATAATATTATTGGCAGTCAGACCTATCAGTCTCTTGGACCACTTCATTATCTCAGCAGTTTCTACAAACGCACCAGTCCGGGGTAAATGTTTGAAGAGCCAATGGCATAACAATTGGGTGCAACAACTAACCAAACTCCCTCTTGCCTTCTCATTTTTGTAGTGTACGGAGTGATAAAAATCCCCTAGCAGGGTAGGAATCGGATTCTTCGAGACAAACACTTTCAATGCCTGCATATCAACAAAATCAGGCTGACCGGGGAAAAGCACCAAGCCATAGATACAAAGAGCTAACACAGCGTTGTAAGTAGTCCAATTGTTAGCCTTGGCAGCTTCCTGAGCTTGTCGAAAAAGAAACTCCAAATGAAATCCTTCATCTTCTTTGAGTCTGCTTAGGCCACTTTTCACAACAAACAGGTCCAGATGCAGGACAACAGCGATTACTTCAGGGGCAAGAGCACCTTCAGAAAAATACGGTATAGCAGACGTGATTGGAATTCCCAAAATAAATGAGAATTCCTCCAGAGTGGGCATCAGAATGTAGTCAGGGAATAGGAAACATCTCATTGATGGCTCATAGAACTGTAAGAAAGTATGCAACCCATCCTTCTCATACTTTGTGAATGCACAGACCATCTTAATCAGCTCTCCATACTCCTTCTGAAAAGTGCTGAGAACATCAGAACCAGCCATACCTATCATCTTGTTCAATACACCCAGCTTAGGATCAGGGAATTTGTATGACACATTATTCTTCCTTTTAACCTCAGCATCTTGGAACTCATGATTGGAATCAGACAATATGGTAAGTACCTGAAAATGACAAACATAACCTGTTATGATATGATTATGCAAATGCAAAAGGCATGTGATCAGGTATCCAGGTGTCGGTGTCTGTGTTGAACTGTGTGCACTGTGTCTCTGTACTGAATTTGGCAATATATCTGAGATGAATACTCAAACCACTGTCATAGGATACACGGTCTGTAATAACCATAGAATCACAAGTACGGTATGTAGGAGGCCGGGATACCTGCAAACCTGTAAACATCTCACCCATACTCACATGTGGTTCCTAGAAAATAAAGCTCGTCAGCTTCGGAGGTTTGAGAAGCGATAGCACATTCAGCCCGTAGGATACAATGCTATGCCAATCAAAGAGGTCGTCCACTGACTCACCTTAGAAAATAAAGGTCATCCTATGCAAGTACCAAAGTGGGCCCTCGGGTGCGAGTGGGTTTGCCACAGAATGTGGTCTGCCACTGTCACCGCTAAAGAGAGATGTTTCCACTAAGGTCCTCATGATCGGTCACTAGAGTCGACAGCTCTCTAGATCGACATACTGGAATACGCAAGATGCGCACACCATGATGGGTCCCAAGATAGCCTCGTCTAGCTGTGAATTTCATGATTACCCACGTACACAGATGGCACGTAGGTCCCACTACTCTCCACTCTAAATCTAAGTGTATACTCGAGCCTGTGTACTGAGCTCATCTCTCAGAAATCCCATCCCGCCAAACAGACAGAACAGTGCAACACGGTATAATATATGAAATGTAAATGCCAACATGCTGTAAATATGGTACAAGTAATAAAATACAGTAAACAGCAAGTACAAAACAACAGTAAACACCCAATGAAAGAAAATCAAACAAGCGCTAGGATTGACTCACTTAGGATGAACCAGCAATAGGTCAACCTGTCCCCAGCAGAGTCGCCAGCTGTCGCTCCCCGGGATTTTCATCCTAGTACAAACGCGAAAGTGGCACCAAACAGAGTCGCCAACAATGTGTATTTATCCCATGAGAGGGAAAGGAAACACCGCATAAACCTGAAGGAAAGAAAAAGCATGGTCTTGCGACCAAGAGAACTGGATAAGGGAGTCGGTTACGCGAGAGGAAGGTACTAGCACCCTCTCGCGTCCATCGTACCCGATGGGATCCACGCTTGCTTGCCTCAATCAAAGGGTGATAGAAATGATACTGGAAAAAAGAACTGGAAAAGGAATGGAAAGAGAAAAGAAACAAATGTAGGGAAAATAAAAGGAGTGCTCGCATGGGCCCTACCCCACTGCCTACGTATCTCATCGGGAACATGAGAATCAGAGCGACGTAGTTCCCCTAACTAGGGATGGATTGTTTGTGTTTTTTAAGGAACGGCTAACGTTCTAGCCCAGGTGTTGCAGGCTCGCTGGTCCGAGTGCGTTACCATTTTGCAATAGAACGAGTAGGAGCACGTTCGTACGTTGAGAGTGAATGAGGTGAGAAAAGAATTCCCGAAGGAAATACGTTATTGTTTGTTTTTGACTTTTAAGAGTTTTTTCATTTTGTTTGCATATGATAGTGTATCTGAATCTTAGTCATTGGAATGTGTACATTCTCACATTCCAAGATGGAATGGGTAAGAACGCACGCTAAGAGTGAAGAAGACCCCCACACTTAGTTCCAATTATCAAGGTTCAAACACACTAGCATACTTGTATTTATTAAGTGTTTTTGTTGATTATGAAATGAAGAAGAGTTTTTTATTTGTATCTTCAACAAATATTGCATTTAAGTCCCTCATACAAGATCAAATGTTTAACACATTGACCCAAGATGGGCTATATGCTACACATTCTAAGATTATAAGAGAAGACCCCTTATAACCTTTTCTTTATATGAAAGGCCTAAATGCAATAAATGCCTACCTTTATTAGATATTTTGAATTTTCTTTGAGATGAGAAGAGAGACTCAAGAGAGGAGCAAAGGTAAAAATCTATATGATCTAAGACTCAATCCTAATTGAAAATTAAAGGGAGTGGTCCTAATGGTTTGTGAGGTTTCAACCTAAAGTCTAAAGAAAGAATGAATTAAACAATTCACTTCTAAGTTAGAAGATGAATTGTAATTCAAAAAGGGAAAGTGATGAGTTATTAAAAGAAAACACATAAGTGCTTAACAAAACACAAAATGGAATTGTAAAAGAGATGAAAGGAAAGAGGTTTGAATGTGGATTCCTTATCCACACCCAATTGAAACTTACCCAAGCCCCTACATGGTTAGTAAACATGTATAAGAAGTATAAAGAGTAAAAGAACACTTAATGCACCATAAAGATCAAGAGAATTAGATGAGAAATCAAACCCTAATGTCACAACCAGAATGTACATCATATGGAAAACAAATGATCATTATCATGCAAGTCAAAGTGGATAGGCAACAAACATCATCCATGACATTAGAACATGCTACCATAAGAAAAGGGAGAATGAAAGATGAAAAGAAATGGAAGAGACATGCCTAAATGGAACATGTAATCCAAGGATCAGAATTGAAATGAAGTAAAAAATGATTCACAAACATCTCACAAGTATTTATGAAGCAACATCAAGACATTTAAGAAGCAATAGAAGAAGAAAGGAAATGGAAATTCAAGAGATAACACAAGTACTTCATATTAAGGACTCACAAAGTTCAAATGAAAGTGAACATGCAAAGATGACACATAATATGTACCAATGACTTATAATGTCAAATGAATATCTCACAAAGTAGGCAAATGATCATGCAAGTATGCACAAAAGCAATCATGTACACATGCACAAAGATTACAAGGATATGACATGTTGTAATGCTTCAAATGAAATGTTTTAAACAAAAATCAAATGAGTTCATGAAAATTATGAAAACATGGTATTGAAGCTCACAAATCAGAGAAGAATCACATATCAAAGTAGCATGCAAGAAACCAAGGCAAAATGATGTCAAACCATGCACTTAGGTCAAGTATACACATCATACAAAGTAGCACAAAAATGAACACCCAACATGCCATAAACTGACTTAAAAAAATCAAATAAAAATCACTTAACATACCTCAAGCTGATAGTGACTCAATGCAAAAAGAAGATCATCAAAACAATTTTTAATGACTGAGAACAAAAATGCACAAATTTATGTATCACATTAAGCATGCATTCAAATAAAAATCAAAGAAAATTATGGAACAGGGGCAAAAAGGTCATAAAATCAAGAAATAAAATCATGAAAAATTTTATAAATGTTTTAAGAAGGCTCATGAATTTTTGTGGAATTTTATAAGGCCATTTGGTATTTTTAAAAATTAAAAAGCAAACGTGTAGAAAAAATAAAAATAAAAAAAGAAATGCAAAATGAATGGGGGTGCATGCATAGTAATTACTCAGTTCAAAATCATTGGGCTATACACAGAGGGGGTGCGAATAGCATAAAGGCTTAAGTCCAAGTTTGCGCAAAACACCATAATAAGCATGTACACTCAGTCAACAAAATTGACTCACTAATAACCATTGGATGAGGTCTCAGTCAAGCCAAAGTCAAAGTATGCCAAATCAACGCACGCGCACGCATGAGCACCCTTACTATCATGTACCATGCCACACCATGTTTAAATGAAATCAGAAATAACACACGTGACACGCACATGGATTTTAATGTGTTGGCACCTTTTGGACCACACGATCATGAAAAATGGACGGATGAGATTATAACATGCATAAACCCTAGCTCTAACAGTCACCGGCCGGAGAGGGACCTCCGGTCACCTTCTCCGGTCAATCACCACCATCTGCAACCCTCACCTCTCACCAAAATACACAAATATGATGCCAAATTGAAGCTGAGCTTATGTAGAGCATGAATCCGGTGATAAAACATACAAAATATTCATGACATGAGAGAATCGAACAGAGGAATATTTGCCCTAACATTTGGTCTATGCCTCTAAAGGCCTATCAACTAGCCAGGCAAGTTCTTGAGCTTATAAGAAGCTGCAAGAACCTGAAAACCAACTCACATCAAGTCTATAATGGATGAAAATCGTACCTGAATATTGGAGATTTGAAAATGCTCTTCAGAAAACCAGAGATCTTAGCTTCTTCTTCAACCTTGTAGCTTCACGAACTTAGCAAAATAAATGCTATACAACCAATGGTCTTGAGAGCAGAGAGATTCAATGTTGAACAATGCTTACAAAATCTTGAGGACTGTGTAGAAAAACTTCAATCCAATGCCATTGATGATGATGAAGATGATGAAGATGAAGTAGATGAAGGAAAGATGGTGAAGCTCGTGTGAAATCAGAGGGAAAGTAGAGAGAATGTGAGGGAGAGTTGGAAGTGAAAAATGAGAGAAATGAAGCTAGAAGTGAAATTTAAGAGAGTGATTTTTATTTATAATGTGAGCTAACCATGGTTAAACTGAGTGAGTCAGCTGAGTCACATTTGAGTTAAGTGAGTCATCCTTAACTAACTAAGTCAAGTTAGTTAGGGAGAGCAAGGATATGGTGGTGACAACTCATGGCAAGCTATGGTGGAAGTGAGGAGAAAGTGAAATGGCAAGGCTGCTGCACTAAAAACTTGCTCAGCAAGTTTGTCTTTTCTATTTCCATGCAAAGCACGTGCTAGTGTATGAGACTTATATCATGGGTGCTTGGTTTAATATGGAAAACTGAAGTTATGAAGTGTTTGTGGTGTGTGTGAACCAAATCGTGTGTCAAACTGCTAATGTATCAGTGCCAACATAGGGTGGTTTGCAAATGTTTTTCTCCTTATTCAATGAATGGTTTGGTGTGCTTTTGGAGTCAATTGAAAGAGGAGATATTGGAGAACAATGTTGGTTTGAAAATTGAAGTGAAATGAGGTCTCTAACATGCCTAAAAATGAACACAAACAGATGGACAAAGAACTGGTACATATGCGTACGAAGCAAGTCATGGCATGGCAAGTGACATGCACGGAAGTTCAGCTTAATCAACCTATCTTGAGACCACTATAACTCACTCATACTTGATCAACTCAAAATTTTCCCAACATCAATATTAAAGATGACACTACAAAGAACAACTTTGATGTTGAAAACTTTTCCATTTGAGGTTTTTATCTTGATGAAAAACGGGTGGACATTTGGCTCACCAACTGTTTGAGAAAATGACTGCGCGCGTGCCCTGAAAATCTTGGTCATGACCTAGTTTTGAACATACTTTGCTCAAACTTTGATCAATCATATCTCACTCAATTTTTATCCAATAGAGATGTTCCACATATGGATGTGAAGCTTAAAACAAGATCTTTTGTTGTGGCCTGGTGGAATTTTCATTTGATACTCCAATTTTAAATGGCCTTGGTTCAAACTCTGATGCAAAATGGCCAGAACTTGCTATTTTTAGTAACCCTTCTTCATCAAAAAATGGCAACTTTCCACCTCTTGATTTTTTTATGATTCCTTTGGAGTTTCTTGATCAAATTTTGTACATTGGACACATATAACATGAATTTTATGGATTTGGCCTCAAAAAGTCAAGAGTTGACTTTTTCCTCTGATTATTTGACTTGGCCCCAATTTTCCTGATTTTTTATCTTTCTTCCAATTGAACCACTTCTAAAACCAATAGAGAGGCAATTTTCCATACACATACACTTAAGAACATGTAGAATACCATGACATCAAGTTTTGTCCAAAAAATCAAAGATATCCTGATTTAATTGGAAACCCTAGTTTAGGTGCCCACCTCCTAGGAGAAAAATGTGCAGTCTTCAATTTCAAATTCCTCAGAGTATGTTGTGTATCCCTTTAAAGAATGATGAGATATGCCACTTGAGATTGATTTTGGATCAATGAGCTATCTCTTTTGAGGGTTTTCCTTCAGTTTTTGAACCTCTTGCATGTTGAAGTATGTATTGCTTCAATCTCCCATTGGATCTCACTTCCTTGAGATTGTGGATGATCAATTGAGATGGTATGAGACATGAGAGACTCTTGCCTTGAGGCAACTTGATTGACCTTTTTGTGCTTTGAATGATCCCTTGATTGTCCACCTTCCACCTGATCACATGCCCTGATGGTAAGAGGGATGCTATGCTCTATTTTTCTATGTTAAATGCAATGCAATGCTAATGATAGATGATAATGCTATGCTAAGATGACAAAAAGGGAGAGCAAATTTTGGGGTATTACAGCTGCCCCTATTCAAACGCTGTAGACCTGAATGCCTGAAAGCGATTGCTTTCAGACTTTCAAGGTATATAGTGATTGAATACCAAATATAACCAAAAAATTTGCTCTGGATGAGGAAAAAGAAAAGGGATATAAACCCAACTAGATTGTTGAATTGAATCTTCAAGTGAAACGTTGTCGGAGAAATCTGTCTTTTGAACGACGCCAGGCGACTACTGGCCTGCCATACTATTGATGGACTTTAACAATATCTTTTTGAACGACGCCAGACGACTACTGGCTTGCCACACTGCTGGTGGACTTTAGAAATGTCTTTTTGAACGACGCCAGACGACTACTGGCTTGCCACACTGCTGGTGGACTTTAGCTGCTCTGCCATTCTAAACAATGGACTTTTACCAGTTCGTGCTGGATTTTTGCCAATCTGTCGTTGGACTTCAATGATTACCAAACAGGCTTTGGAATCTCAAAATTGCCATCCTCGGATGGACTTTTGCCGCTTTGCCAAATTAAACTTGGACTTTGATGCTTACCAAACCGGCTCTGGAAGCTTTGTCAGATGATCATCCCACCTGCTGGAACAACCACCTGCAATATTATCCCACAGGCTGGAATAATATGAACAAACTGTATATAAGGATCATCCCACTGGTTGGAACAACCATCTTCCATACTATTCCACAGGCTGGAATAATATGAACAAACTGTATATAATGATCATCCCACTGGCTGGAACAACCATCTTCCATACTATTCCACAGGCTGGAATAACATGAACAAACTGTATATAATAATCATCCCACTGGCTGGAACAACCATCTTGCATACTATCCCACAGGCTGGAATAATATGAACAAACTGTATATAATGATCATCCCACCTGCTGGAACAACCATCTGCCATATTATTCCACCGGCTGGAATAATATGAATAAACTGTATATAATGATCATCCCACTGGCTGGAACAACCATCTTCCATACTATCCCACAGGCTGGAATAATATGAACAAACTGTCTGTATGCCAAAAATAAACTGGACTTTGGATTGTAACTGAGCAATGCTGAGAATTACACCACCTGCCGGGTAATATCATATGCTGACACTTTGCTAAAAAAGAGATTCCGTTGATCCATATAGACCAAGCTGGGGAAATTACCGCGACTCGGCTGGGAAGTATAGCGGACAAGATTCAATGCTGAACTCTGTGGGGATATCATTACCAAAGATTGCCGGGGATCAGGGCTGCTCTGCGGGAAATATCCAAATCTTGGTTGAAAGACAATCCGTTGCAACATACTGAGAAAGAGTCCCTAGAGATACGTTAGGGAAACCCAAAGCAATTCCTCGGTAACCTGCTGAGGAAGATGACTGTCGAGCTTAGGGTAAATGTCACAATGCCCCATGTTGGGCGACCTTTCCCTTTGACGACTCCGCTGGGGATAATGAGTTTATAACACACTCTGCTGGAGAAAAAACCGCTTTAAAGCGTCTCTTGTTGGGGCTGCCCTTCAAGAGGATTTTACAGAAGACCAAACGTCCTCAAACTCTACTGGGGATTATAGATATAGAACATCTTCTGTCGGGAAAATTCAATGCCCCATGCTTGGGATGGTCAATAACTCCGCTGGGGATTATTCTTTGACACATTTCACATGCTGAAACATTCGGGAGACATGATACTACCACTTGCTGGTACATCTTGCCAAGAGTAAACTCCACATGGGATGTTAGTACTAAAAGTTTCATCTCTTAAGAGGATTTTATAGAAAACCAAGCGTTTTCAAACTCTTAGACAAACACTCTGCCTTGAACTACCTTTCACATCGTCTGCAAGGTACTGGAGGATTGGCACTTGTTGTCAACCTGGAGTATTCACTGCATTAATAATCGTTATCAACACAGAAGAAATCCATCTTCGAACACCGTTGCCGTCATGAAACTTAGTGGGAACTCTTGAATGGAAGAATCGACTTAATAAGATACAACAGTATCAAGTCATAGCAAATATCTGCTCGTGGTTACAATCATGCTGTTTGGATCGATCGTGCTCATTACCTGCAACAGAAAAAGAATATGCACATGCCCCAGGATATTGCGTGGTCTTTTGGGTCCACTATCCAAGGTTGTCCAACAAGCAACGTAATTTCCATTGTCTTTGTGCATGTTTTTTTTTGCAAGGCCAAGATATTTTCAAAGTAACGTTTTATTATCAAAAATCGGACGTTTTTGCAAACAAAACAGTAAAATGAAAATAAAAGCCCGTGACTGAATATTCAACTTTATTGATGAAATGCCAAAAATTGGCGAATTTACAATCAGAAGCAAACCCCTGAAAGAGGCGATTGCCATAAAATTGAGAAAAGAAATCTATCCTAATGATAATGCGGAAATTGGATTCCAACTGATTTCTGATTCTGTTATAGCCAGTATGTACTCCAACTCTCCTGATTATCTTTGCCTTCAGAAACTCATGATTGGACCAATTTCTCCTTTGGAATTTTGCCAGTTTGCTGAAGAGTAGAAAATGTACAGATTAATTCAGACTGCAGTCATTCGCTTTAATCCCTCTTTTGTGTGGATCGCCTTTTCAGGTTTTCAATCCACCGGGATACCCATTTTTGCCTAAGTTGCCCTTTCGGGTTTTCAACTTATCGGGTGTACAATTCTTTTCAATTATATCCCTAATTTTTGCCCGAACCTTTATTCTGGTTTTGGTTCGCCAGGATGCCCTTTTTTGCCTGGATTTTCTCTTTTTTTTTTTATTTTTTTTACCAGCGGGTCTCTTTATACGAAGTATTTTTTAACTGCATCTGAATTAACAGGGGATGAAAAATCTTCACCATCCATGGTTGTCAGCAACAAGGCTCCACCTGAGAAAACCTTTTTTACCACGAACGGACCTTCATAGTTAGGAGTCCATTTGCCCCTGTGATCTGTACTCGGAGGAAGTATTCTCTTGATTACCACATCCCCGACCTTGTAGACTTGAGGTCGAACCTTTTGATCGAATGCCCTTTTCATTCTGCGCTGGTATAGCTGGCCATGGCATACCGCTGCTAATCGCTTCTCCTCAATAAGGCTCAGCTGATCAAATCTGGCTCGTACCCATTCAGCTTCATCTAGCTTAACATCCATCAATACTCGGAGAGATGGGATCTCAACTTCTATCGGTAGAACTGCCTCCATACCATATACAAGCGAGTATGGTGTTGCCCCAGTGGACGTGCGGACTGATGTTCTATACCCATGCAAAGCCAGTGGTAACATCTCATGCCAATCTTTGTACGTGACAACCATTTTCTACACAATCTTCTTGATATTTTTGTTGGCCGATTCAACCGCGCCATTCATTTTCGGGCGGTACGGAGAAGAATTGTGGTGCTCGATTTTGAAGTCTCGGCATAGCTCAACCATCATCTTGTTGTTCAAATTAGAACCATTATCAGTAATGATTCTTTCGGGCACTCCATATCGACAAATGATATCTCGCTTCAAGAAACGAGCCACTACTTGCTTAGTGACATTGGCGTAAGATGCTGCTTCGACCCATTTAGTGAAGTAATCAATGGCGACCAAGATGAAACGATGGCCGTTTGAAGCAGTAGGCTCAATTTTCCCGATCATATCAATGCCCCACATTGCAAATGGCCACGAAGAAGACATGATACTCAACGGATTGGGAGGAACGTGCACTTTGTCTGCATAGATCTGGCATTTGTGACACTTGCGAGCATACTTGCAGCAATCTGACTCCATGGTCATCCAATAATTCCCTAATCTCAACAATTTCTTAGCCATCGCATGTCCTCCGGCATGGGTACCGAAAGAGCCTTCGTGCACTTCAATCATCAACAGGTCTGCCTCGTGTCTATCCACACATCTGAGCAGAACCGTGTCAAAATTCCTTTTATACAACACGCCATCTTTGTTCAAGAAGAAACTACCAGCTAGCCTTCTTAATGTCTTCTTGTCATTGGAAGATGTCCCAGGCGGGTATTCTTGATTTTTTAAGAAGCATTTGATGTCATGGTACCAAGGCTTATCGTCAGACACTGCATCAACCTCAAACACAAAAGCAGGCCTATCAAGACGAGATACATCAATCCTGGGCACAAAGTTCCAACCATGCACTTTGATCATCGAAGAGATAGTGGCCAAGGCGTCTGCAAACTTATTTTCATCTCTAGGAACATGGTACAACTTGACAGTTGTAAAGAAGGTCAGCAATCTCCTCGTATAATCTCTATACGGAATCAAATTCTGCTGATGTATGTGCCAAGTTCCCTTTACTTGATTGATTACCAGTGCTGAATCACCAAAGATATCGAGGGTCTTGATTCGTAAATCAATAGCTTCCTCGATCCCTAGTATTCAAGCTTCGTATTCTGCTTCATTGTTGGTACACCCGAAAGTTACTCAGGCAGTGAAGGGCATGTGAACACCTTCTGGCGTAATAAGGACTGCACCAACTCCGCACCCATTCATATTAACTGCCCCATCAAACATCAAACTCCATTTGGATTCAGGGTCAGGCCCCTCCTCCAGAAGTGGTTCCTCGCAGTCTTTTGCTTTGAGAAACATGATGTCCTCATCAGGGAAATCAAATCTCATGGGCTGGTAATCATCAAGAGGCTGTTGCGCAAGATAATCTGACAGTATACTTCCTTTGATTGCCTTTTGCGAAGTAAATTGAATATCGTACTCTGTCAGTACCATCTGCCACCTTGCAACTCTGCCTGTGAGTGCTGGTTTCTCAAAAATATACTTGACCGGATCCAATTTAGAGATCAACAGGGTTGTATGTGTGAGCATGTATTGTCTCAATCGCTTGGCGGCCCATGCGAGTGCACAACATGTCTTCTCAAGCATTGAATAACGCGATTCACAATCTGTAAATTTCTTGCTCAGGTAGTAGATAGCATGTTCTTTCCTACCTGTCTCGTCGTGTTGACCGAGAACACAACCCATGGATCCTTCGAGCACTGTCAAGTACATAATCAGTGGTCTCCCTGGAACTGGAGGTATCAGAATTGGAGGTTCCTGCAAATATCTTTTTATTTTATCGAATGCATTTTGACAATCATCATTCCACCTGACCGTTTGATCTTTTCGTAGCATTTTGAATATCGGTTCGCAAGTGGCAGTTAGGTGTGATATGAACCTTGAAATGTAGTTCAATCTTCCTAGAAAGCCGCGAACTTCTTTTTCAGTTCTCGGTACAGGCATATCTTGTATAGCTTTCACTTTAGCAGGATCAACCTCTATCCCTTTTTCACTGACAATGAAACCAAGCAATTTTCCGGACCGCACGCCGAAAGTACACTTGTTAGGATTCAGTCTCAACCTGAATTTCCTCAGCCTCTCAAACAACTTCTTCAAGTTGATCAGATGTTCCTCTTCTGTCTTTGATTTAGCAATCATGTCATCCACATAGCACTCGATCTCTTTATGAATTAGATCGTGGAATAACGTCACCATTGCTCTTTGATAGGTTGCCCCTGCGTTCTTCAACCCAAAAGGCATTACTTTGTAACAGAAGGTACCCCACGGGGTAATGAATGTCGTCTTCTCCATGTCTTCAGGCGCCATCTTTATCTGATTGTACCCGGAGAATCCATCCATAAATGAGAACACTGAAAACTGAGCGGTATTATCAACCAGCACATCAATATGAGGAAGTGGAAAATCATCTTTAGGGCTCGCCCTGTTGAGATCTCTGTAATCCACACACATTCTGACTTTTCCATCTTTCTTCGGCACCGGTACTATATTGGCCACCCAGGGAGGATAGTTGGTTACTGCCAGAAAACCTGCATCCAACTGTTTCTGTACTTCTTCCTTGATCTTCAAAGCCATTTCTGGTTTTGTCCTGCGCAACTTCTGCTTGACCGGTGGGCAGTCCTCTTTCAATGGTAGTCTATGCACAACTATGTATGTATCTAAACCCGGCATATCTTGATATGACCAAGCAAAGATGTCAACGTATTCCCGTAGCATGACTATCAACTCTTGCTTTACATCAGCCCGCAGACTTGCACCGATCTTTATCTCTTTCCTGCTTTCCTCTGACCCAATATTGATGATCTCAAGAGCTTCCTGATGAGGCTGAATGGTCTTCTCTTCCTGTTTCAACAACCTAGCCAACTCTTTCGGGAGTTCATAGTCTTCATCACTTTCTTCCTCAGCTTGATAGATCGGATTGTCGAAATCATACGTGGGCATAACAGAATCATTTTCAGAGAAATCCACAGAATCCAGTCTGCATGATTGGGTTTATGCTTTATTTTAGATTATTTTTGCTTGAAAACAAAAGAAAAGAAAGTGCATTATCATTTTTAATTTTCTTTGTGCAAAAATAAAAATAAAGAAAGAGTAAAGGAACACAAATTTGTAAACAAAAACGTCCTTTTATTGATATTTGAACATTATATGAGAAAATATGGTGGCCCTACAAATGGATCCTCACACCTTGGGCAGAGTGTGGGATTTCATGCATCATGAAAGACAAGAATTGTTACTCTGAATGATGAACAACATGAACAATTTCTTCACTAGACCAATTTTGCAACGCCTCGCCTGGAGCCAGTGCATATACCCATCTGTCCAGATAATCTGAACTTTCAGCGCCATCTTCTATTGCTGAGCAGGACTGATTGGGGTTGATAATTCCTCCACTGTTGAAGTTGATTGGCCCACGGAATCGAGGAACTGGCATCCGGCCCGGCTGGTATCCAATGCCAAACTTATCTTCTTTCACAAACACATCTATAGCTTTACCCCAACCCTGGGCATTCCCGCTTTCGACCACTTCTCTGGCCTGCTTGTACGACGCAATTGATGCACTCGGCCCACCTGGCACATTCGACACCACCGCTGCTGAAGTAGATTCTGGTAAGTTATTGATATTCAGGGCTTCAAAAGATTGGCACAATGTTTCATGAATTTCTCCATCCATTTCCACATATTTGAAAGTGGATAGATGACTCACGAATATATCTTCCTCGCCGCAAACAGTAACCACTTGATCCTCGAACACATACTTGAGCTTCTGATGAAGTGTGGAGGTAATTGCGCCTGCTGCGTGAATCCACGGTCGGCCCAACAAACAGCTATAAGCAGGCTGAATGTCCATAACATGAAAGGTCGTCTTGAATATCTGTGGACCAACCTGTATTGGTAGTTCAACCTCCCCAAACACCGATCTTTGGGATCCATCGAAAGCTCTCACAATCAGATCACTGGGTCTCAGAACCAATCCATCTACTTCAATTTTCATCAGGGCCTTTTTGGGTAACACATTCAAGGAAGAACCTGTGTCAACCAGCACATGCGACAAAACTGCTCCTTTGCATTCAAGTGTGATGTGCAGTGCTTTGTTGTGGTTACGTCCGTCCGGTGTCAAATCCCTGTTCGTAAATCCCAACCCGTGGCTCACATTCACATTAGAAATTACTCCCTCCAACTGATTCACTGTAATCTCTTGGGGAACGTATGCCATATTCAGAACTTTCAACAAAGCAGCCCGGTGTGCATCTGAACTCATTAACAGGGATAATATCGAAATTTTAGAGGGTGTCTGATTAAGTTGGTCAATGATCTTGTAATCACTCTTTTTGATAACCCTCATAAATTCCTCAACATCATTATCAAAATTGACTTTAGGGTCCTCTTCCTGAGCAGGCACCTTATCATCAACAACCTGTTTTCCTTTTGCTCTTGCAGCGGCTTCAGCCTCTTTATCATTCCTTAGAGTCTGGGGAGCAAACAGTCGACCGCTCCTAGTGAAACCACTTGGTCCACTGACATTCTCAATGCTAGTACCAACAGCCTCTGCCTTCTGCCGACTTCCTCCTTGACGAGTATCAGTTCCATACTGCCACGGAACTGCCCTATTAGACACATAAGCAGCCGATTCAGGAACTATAATCGTAACTGGTCTCGGCCTCTCGGGCACGATGATAGCAACAGGCTCCTCAACAGGCACCTGTATCTCGACTGGATTATAGTAAATGGTAACGGCAGAAACATCCTGTTCTTTCTCTACTTTATCAAACTGAAGACTTCCCTCGTCCATAAGATCCTGCAGTCCAGCTCTCAACTTACTGCAGCCATTAACCTGCTTTGAACAATCCTCGCAATCAGAGGCGCATCCAGGAAATACCTTTCCTTTTAACAAACGTTCTTTTACAATCAACAACGGGGTCTTCACCAAATTAACATCAGTAATCAAATTCAACTTCTCGCCATCAAAAATACCATTTGTGCCTGCACCTCCATGATGAGGCATTGGATTGTCACGAACATTCGGCGGCCTAGAGAAGTTAATAGCTTTTGTGTCGATCAGATCTTGAACCTTATGTTGAAAGGCCTAGCACTTTTCTATTGAATGACCTGGCGCACCAGAATGAAATTCACATCGAACATTAGCATCGTAACCTTGAGGCAATTTTCTGGAATCCAGCGGCTTCATAGTCCGAAGTTCAACCAACTTCTCTTTGAGCAGTTGTGGTAACAAAGCAGCATATGTCATAGGCAAGGGATCAAACTTACGGTCCCTTTGTCTATTGTTCTGAAATCGGGGTCTACCTTGCTGATCTGGCGTTTACTGTCCAGCTGGAACCGGAATGGTTACCGCATCCACCTGATGATAGGACTGATTCCTTCCTCTGCCCCCTCCTCTGTACACAGCACTGGACTCCCCTTCTCTTTTCCTTGGTCCATTGGCAAAGGGTTTCTTTGAATTTGAAGCAACATCTTGAATCTTACCCAATTTCAACAGACTTTCTATTCGTTCCCCAGCAACGACAATGTCGGCAAACCCGGCGAAAGGACATGCAGCAAGTCTATCCAAATACGTCCCTTGAAGTGTACTCATGAACATATCAGCCATCTCACGATCACCCAAAGGTGGTTGAACTCGAGCAGCCAATTCTCTCCATCTCTGTGCGTACTGCTTAAAGCCCTCCTTGTTATCCTGAGTCATACTCTGCAATTGAGTACGATTAGGTGCCATGTCCAGATTATATTGATACTGCTTCAGAAACGCAGCGCACAAATCTTTCCAACTCCTTATATGAACCCTGTCCAGCTTAATGTACCATTCCAGGGAAGCGCCTGACAGGCTATCCTGGAAAAAATACATCCAGAGCTTTTGGTCCTCGGTATAAGCGGCAATCTTGCGATTGTAAGCTTGCAAATGTGTTTTGGGACAGGTACTGCCGTTGTACTTATCCAAAGCAGGAAGCTTGAACTTGGGAGGAATTCGCACACCCTGCACGAGACCCATGTCTTCTACATCAATTCCAAGAGGATTTTGGTTCTCAATAGCCTTGAGTCTTTCATCCAGCCCTTCATACTTCCGGTCGTCATTGAAGAAACCCATGTCATTGTTGAATGCAGTGAACTGGTCCTCCTGACCATCCTCATTGTTATCAAGTCCCAGATGTACCCCACCAGCAGGGATTGTGCCAATAGGAGGAGTGCGCACGTTGCGATTTGGGATTTCAGTTTCTAGCCTCTGGATAGTGGTTCTCATAGCTTCTTGTCCAATCCTCATGTTTTCTTGACCGGTCCTCAGCTCTTGCTGACCTTGAGCAATCCCCTGCATGAGGTTCATGAACTGTTCCATTCTTCCTCTCAAATCGGCTAACTCTGTCTGAACTTGCTACATTACTCTTGCTTGATTGCGTCGGGTAGAATATCGGTGGACTGGGGTATCAGCTATCATGCCTGAAAACCAAATAAAGGTTAGCAGGCGCCTGCAAAAGGAAAACCTGCGATGCAAAAATGATATGCAAATGCAAATGCAAAGTTATGTTTGTCATTTCAAAATACTTTTCATATCCTGATTTCAATCGTAATAAAAAATTCCTGAAGACCAGGAGTCATGATTACTGAGTTTTGCCATGAAGAGATATTCATATACATCGATCACAGATGTCTGAAGACCAGAAATAATGATTTTGTAGTGTGCTAGTGTGCAGATATCACATCACATATATCTGAAGATCAGAAATTGTGAACAGAAGTAACCCATGTCATACAAATTCCCAAAACTTCTCAAGCACATTTGTCGTAGTTTCAGCAACAAAATAAGAAACAAGCAGTCAAATGGATCCATCAACAACTCTGATGGTAACCATTACAAATTACAAAGAAATGACAAAAATCACTAATCCGACAGCTCTACATCCTTCAGCTTCTGGCTGGAGTACTTAATCTCTTCAAACAGGATGCGGGTACGCTGATGATGCGGCTTCTCAATCAGCTCTTTAATCACTACGTCCCTTTTTTCCAATGCATCCTCTAATGACCCCACGTGCATCAGCAAGGCTTCATCTTCATTGGCTCCTTTGCGCCTCTTGATTCCAGCTTGAATTTTAACCAGTTTCAGCTCTGCTGTGACATCTTCAAGCTCCTTGTTGGTGATTTTCAGCTTACCTTCAGCATTTCTCACTTGTTCTTGACTTTTGCCAAGATCTTCTCGATACTTTCTTCTTTCCACGTGCGCTTTCTTCAGCTCTTCATCTTTATCTTTTAGCTGAGCCTGCAATTCGGAGTTTTCAATTCTGACCTCATCCCAAGCTTGTCGGAGTTTAGCTAACGAATCCTTGCTTCGGGCCAGCGCCTGCTTTGTAGCCTTATGAGCCTGACTAGTATCATCTGCTCCCAAGGTAAGCTTCCGGAAGTATCGAGCTCTCTCATCAAAATCTTCTTCTTTGTCCGCCAGGGTTTTTTCTGCTTTCAACGCTCTCTTTTCCAACTCTTTGTTGTCAGCTAGAGCTTTCTGAAGACATCTGCTCATTCCAGAGTTCTCTATCTGCAGATCTCTAACCATTTTCTTCAATTTCTCGTACTCTTCGGCCGGTACCATGGAATGTTGATCTGGACATAAGAGAACTTCTCGGGAAAAGGGTAACAACAGCTTTTTGACCTTCATCTCAACCCAAGCATCGTAGTCAGGGTATGATCTACAGTCTCCTTTGCCGAAAGTCAATTTTCCCGCTCTTTGCCTAAATTTCCAAGCATTTATTACTTCCAGCACTCTTTCATTCTTGGTCCCTACGAAAAACAGAGAAGCGCTAATCTCCTCATCAGCAGGAGGATGTCTCGAGGCATAACCAAATTGCCTAACTGCCAACACTGGGTTGTAATTAATCCCACCTCTTCTTCCAAGTAGAGGCACATTAGGAAAACTTCCACATTTGACAGTAAGCTCTACCGTCAGTAATTTGGGATCAAACCAAATAATATTATTGGCAGTCAGACCTATCAGTCTCTTGGACCACTTCATTATCTCAGCAGTTTCTACAAACGCACCAGTCCGGGGTAAATGTTTGAAGAGCCAATGGCATAACAATTGGGTGCAACAACTAACCAAACTCCCTCTTGCCTTCTCATTTTTGTAGTGTACGGAGTGATAAAAATCCCCTAGCAGGGTAGGAATCGGATTCTTCGAGACAAACACTTTCAATGCCTGCATATCAACAAAATCAGGCTGACCGGGGAAAAGCACCAAGCCATAGATACAAAGAGCTAACACAGCGTTGTAAGTAGTCCAATTGTTAGCCTTGGCAGCTTCCTGAGCTTGTCGAAAAAGAAACTCCAAATGAAATCCTTCATCTTCTTTGAGTCTGCTTAGGCCACTTTTCACAACAAACAGGTCCAGATGCAGGACAACAGCGATTACTTCAGGGGCAAGAGCACCTTCAGAAAAATACGGTATAGCAGACGTGATTGGAATTCCCAAAATAAATGAGAATTCCTCCAGAGTGGGCATCAGAATGTAGTCAGGGAATAGGAAACATCTCATTGATGGCTCATAGAACTGTAAGAAAGTATGCAACCCATCCTTCTCATACTTTGTGAATGCACAGACCATCTTAATCAGCTCTCCATACTCCTTCTGAAAAGTGCTGAGAACATCAGAACCAGCCATACCTATCATCTTGTTCAATACACCCAGCTTAGGATCAGGGAATTTGTATGACACATTATTCTTCCTTTTAACCTCAGCATCTTGGAACTCATGATTGGAATCAGACAATATGGTAAGTACCTGAAAATGACAAACATAACCTGTTATGATATGATTATGCAAATGCAAAAGGCATGTGATCAGGTATCCAGGTGTCGGTGTCTGTGTTGAACTGTGTGCACTGTGTCTCTGTACTGAATCTGGCAATATATCTGAGATGAATACTCAAACCACTGTCATAGGATACACGGTCTGTAATAACCATAGAATCACAAGTACGGTATGTAGGAGGCCGGGATACCTGCAAACCTGTAAACATCTCACCCATACTCACATGTGGTTCCTAGAAAATAAAGCTCGTCAGCTTCGGAGGTTTGAGAAGCGATAGCACATTCAGCCCGTAGGATACAATGCTATGCCAATCAAAGAGGTCGTCCACTGACTCACCTTAGAAAATAAAGGTCATCCTATGCAAGTACCAAAGTGGGCCCTCGGGTGCGAGTGGGTTTGCCACAGAATGTGGTCTGCCACTGTCACCGCTAAAGAGAGATGTTTCCACTAAGGTCCTCATGATCGGTCACTAGAGTCGACAGCTCTCTAGATCGACATCCTGGAATACGCAAGATGCGCACACCATGATGGGTCCCAAGATAGCCTCGTCTAGCTGTGAATTTCATGATTACCCACGTACACAGATGGCACGTAGGTCCCACTACTCTCCACTCTAAATCTAAGTGTATACTCGAGCCTGTGTACTGAGCTCATCTCTCAGAAATCCCATCCCGCCAAACAGACAGAACAGTGCAACACGGTATAATATATGAAATGTAAATGCCAACATGCTGTAAATATGGTACAAGTAATAAAATACAGTAAACAACAAGTACAAAACAACAGTAAACACCCAATGAAAGAAAAGCAAACAAGCGCTAGGATTGACTCACTTAGGATGAACCAGCAATAGGTCAACCTGTCCCCAGCAGAGTCGCCAGCTGTCGCTCCCCGGGATTTTCATCCTAGTACAAACGCGAAAGTGGCACCAAACAGAGTCGCCAACAATGTGTATTTATCCCATGAGAGGGAAAGGAAACACCGCATAAACCTGAAGGAAAGAAAAAGCATGGTCTTGCGACCAAGAGAACTGGATAAGGGAGTCGGTTACGCGAGAGGAAGGTACTAGCACCCTCTCGCGTCCATCGTACCCGATGGGATCCACGCTTGCTTGCCTCAATCAAAGGGTGATAGAAATGATACTGGAAAAAAGAACTGGAAAAGGAATGGAAAGAGAAAAGAAACAAATGTAGGGAAAATAAAAGGAGTGCTCGCATGGGCCCTACCCCACTGCCTACGTATCTCATCGGGAACATGAGAATCAGAGCGACGTAGTTCCCCTAACTAGGGATGGATTGTTTGTGTTTTTTAAGGAACGGCTAACGTTCTAGCCCAGGTGTTGCAGGCTCGCTGGTCCGAGTGCGTTACCATTTTGCAATAGAACGAGTAGGAGCACGTTCGTACGTTGAGAGTGAATGAGGTGAGAAAAGAATTCCCGAAGGAAAGACGTTATTGTTTGTTTTTGACTTTTAAGAGTTTTTTCATTTTGTTTGCATATGATAGTGTATCTGAATCTTAGTCATTGGAATGTGTACATTCTCACATTCCAAGATGGAATGGGTAAGAACGCACGCTAAGAGTGAAGAAGACCCCCACACTTAGTTCCAATTATCAAGGTTCAAACACACTAGCATACTTGTATTCATTAAGTGTTTTTGTTGATTATGAAATGAAGAAGTGTTTTTTATTTGTATCTTCAACAAATATTGGATTTAAGTCCCTCATACAAGATCAAATGTTTAACACATTGACCCAAGATGGGCTATATGCTACACATTCTAAGATTATAAGAGAAGACCCCTTATAACCTTTTCTTTATATGAAAGGCCTAAATGCAATAAATGCCTACCTTTATTAGATATTTTGAATTTTCTTTGAGATGAGAAGAGAGACTCAAGAGAGGAGCAAAGGTAAAAATCTATATGATCTAAGACTCAATCCTAATTGAAAATTAAAGGGAGTGGTCCTAATGGTTTGTGAGGTTTCAACCTAAAGTCTAAAGAAAGAATGAATTAAACAATTCACTTCTAAGTTAGAAGATGAATTGTAATTCAAAAAGGGAAAGTGATGAGTTATTAAAAGAAAACACATAAGTGCTTAACAAAACACAAAATGGAATTGCAAAAGAGATGAAAGGAAATAGGTTTGAATGTGGATTCCTTATCCACACCCAATTGAAACTTACCCAAGCCCCTACATGGTTAGTAAACATGTATAAGAAGTATAAAGAGTAAAAGAACACTTAATGCACCATAAAGATCAAGAGAATTAGATGAGAAATCAAACCCTAATGTCACAACCAGAATGTACATCATATGGAAAACAAATGATCATTATCATGCAAGTCCAAGTGGATAGGCAACAAACATCATCCATGACATTAGAACATGCTACCATAAGAAAAGGGAGAATGAAAGATGAAAAGAAATGGAAGAGACATGCCTAAATGGAACATGTAATCCAAGGATCAGAATTGAAATGAAGTAAAAAATGATTCACAAACATCTCACAAGTATTTATGAAGCAACATCAAGACATTTAAGAAGCAATAGAAGAAGAAAGGAAATGGAAATTCAAGAGATAACACAAGTACTTCATATTAAGGACTCACAAAGTTCAAATGAAAGTGAACATGCAAAGATGACACATAATATGTACCAATGACTTATAATGTCAAATGAATATCTCACAAAGTAGGCAAATGATCATGCAAGTATGCACAAAAGCAATCATGTACACATGCACAAAGATTACAAGGATATGACATGTTGTAATGCTTCAAATGAAATGTTTTAAACAAAAATCAAATGAGTTCATGAAAATTATGAAAACATGGTATTGAAGCTCACAAATCAGAGAAGAATCACATATCAAAGTAGCATGCAAGAAACCAAGGCAAAATGATGTCAAACCATGCACTTAGGTCAAGTATACACATCATACAAAGTAGCACAAAAATGAACACCCAACATGCCATAAACTGACTTAAAAAAATCAAATAAAAATCACTTAACATACCTCAAGATGATAGTGACTCAATGCAAAAAGAAGATCATCAAAACAATTTTTAATGATTGAGAACAAAAATGCACAAATTTATGTATCACATTAAGCATGCATTCAAATAAAAATCAAAGAAAATTATGGAACAGGGGCAAAAAGGTCATAAAATCAAGAAATAAAATCATGAAAAATTTTATAAATGTTTTAAGAAGGCTCATGAATTTTTGTGGAATTTTATAAGGCCATTTGGTATTTTTAAAAATTAAAAAGCAAACGTGTAGAAAAAATAAAAATAAAAAAAGAAATGCAAAATGAATGGGGGTGCATGCATAGTAATTACTCAGTTCAAAATCATTGGGCTATACACAGAGGGGGTGCGAATGGCATAAAGGCTTAAGTCCAAGTTTGCGCAAAACACCATAATAAGCATGTACACTCAGTCAACAAAATTGACTCACTAATAACCATTGGATGAGGTCTCAGTCAAGCCAAAGTCAAAGTATGCCAAATCAACGCACGCGCACGCATGAGCACCCTTACTATCATGTACCATGCCACACCATGTTTAAATGAAATCAGAAATAACACACGTGACACGCACATGGATTTTAATGTGTTGGCACCTTTTGGACCACACGATCATGAAAAATGGACGGATGAGATTATAACATGCATAAACCCTAGCTCTAATAGTCACCGGCCGGAGAGGGACCTCCGGTCACCTTCTCCGGTCAATCACCACCGTCTGCAACCCTCACCTCTCACCAAAATACACAAATATGATGCCAAATTGAAGCTGAGCTTATGTAGAGCATGAATCCGGTGATAAAACATACAAAATATTCATGACATGAGAGAATCGAACAGAGGAATATTTGCCCTAACATTTGGTCTATGCCTCTAAAGGCCTATCAACTAGCCAGGCAAGTTCTTGAGCTTATAAGAAGCTGCAAGAACCTGAAAACCAACTCACATCAAGTCTATAATGGATGAAACTCGTACTTGAATATTGGAGATTTGAAAATGCTCTTCAGAAAACCAGAGATCTTAGCTTCTTCTTCAACCTTGTAGCTTCACGAACTTAGCAAAATAAATGCTATACAACCAATGGTCTTGAGAGCAGAGAGATTCAATGTTGAACAATGCTTGCAAAATCTTGAGGACTGTGTAGAAAAACTTCAATCCAATGCCATTGATGATGATGAAGATGATGAAGATGAAGTAGATGAAGGAAAGATGGTGAAGCTCGTGTGAAATCAGAGGGAAAGTAGAGAGAATGTGAGGGAGAGTTGGAAGTGAAAAATGAGAGAAATGAAGCTAGAAGTGAAATTTGAGAGAGTGATTTTTATTTATAATGTGAGCTAACCATGGTTAAACTGAGTGAGTCAGCTGAGTCACATTTGAGTTAAGTGAGTCATCCCTAACTAACTGAGTCAAGTTAGTTAGGGAGAGCAAGGATATGGTGGTGACAACTCATGGCAAGCTATGGTGGAAGTGAGGAGAAAGTGAAATGGCAAGGCCGCTGCACTAGAAACTTGCTCAGCAAGTTTGTCTTTTCTATTTCCATGCAAAGCACGTGCTAGTGTATGAGACTTATATCATGGGTGCTTGGTTTAATATGGAAAACTGAAGTTATGAAGTGTTTGTTGTGTGTGTGAACCAAATCGTGTGTCAAACTGCTAATGTATCAGTGCCAACATAGGGTGGTTTGCAAATGTTTTTCTCCTTATTCAATGAATGGTTTGGTGTGCTTTTGGAGTCAATTGAAAGAGGAGATATTGGAGAACAATGTTGGTTTGAAAATTGAAGTGAAATGAGGTCTCTAACATGCCTAAAAATGACCACAAACAGATGGACAAAGAACTGGTACATATGCGTACGAAGCAAGTCATGGCATGGCAAGTGACATGCACGGAAGTTCAGCTTAATCAACCTATCTTGAGACCACTATAACTCACTCATACTTGATTAACTCAAAATTTTCCCAACATCAATATTAAAGATGACACTACAAAGAACAACTTTGATGTTGAAAACTTTTCCATTTGAGGTTTTTATCTTGATGAAAAACGGGTGGACATTTGGCTCACCAACTGTTTGAGAAAATGACTGCGCGCGTGCCCTGAAAATCTTGGTCATGACCTAGTTTTGAACCTACTTTGCTCAAACTTTGATCAATCATATCTCACTCAATTTTTATCCAATAGAGATGTTCCACATATGGTTGTGAAGCTTAAAACAAGATCTTTTGTTGTGGCCTGGTGGAATTTTCATTTGATACTCCAATTTTAAATGGCCTTGGTTCAAACTCTGATGCAAAATGGCCAGAACTTGCTATTTTTAGTAACCCTTCTTCATCCAAAAATGGCAACTTTCCACCTCTTGATTTTTTTATGATTCCTTTGGAGTTTCTTGATAAAATTTTGTACATTGGACACATATAACATGAGTTTTATGGATTTGGCCTCAAAAAGTCAAGAGTTGACTTTTTCCTCTGATTATTTGACTTGGCCCCAATTTTCCTGATTTTTTATCTTTCTTCCAATTGAACCACTTCTAAAACCAATTGAGAGGCAATTTTCCATACACATACACTTAAGAACATGCAGAATACCATGACATCAAGTTTTGTCCAAAAAATCAAAGATATCCTGATTTAATTGGAAACCCTAGTTTTGGTGCCCACCTCCTAGGAGAAAAATGTGCAGTCTTCAATTTCAAATTCCTCAGAGTATGTTGTGTATCCCTTTAAAGAATGATGAGATATGCCACTTGAGATTGATTTTGGATCAATGAGCTATCTCTTTTGAGGGTTTTCCTTCAGTTTTTGAACCTCTTGCATGTTGAAGTATGTATTGCTTCAATCTCCCATTGGATCTCACTTCCTTGAGATTGTGGATGATCAATTGAGATGGTATGAGACATGAGAGACTCTTGCCTTGAGGCAACTTGATTGACCTTTTTGTGCTTTGAATGATCCCTTGATTGTCCACCTTCCACCTGATCACATGCCCTGATGGTAAGAGGGATGCTATGCTCTATTTTTCTATGTTAAATGCAATGCAATGCTAATGATAGATGATAATGCTATGCTAAGATGACAAAAAGGGAGAGTAAATTTTGGGGTATTACACTATGGAGCTGATATGGGACTTGTAAAGGGAAAATGAAAGGAAACATAAGCAAATAATACATGAAATGACAATGACTCGATAAAAATACGATAAAACATGCACGAATTGAACCGAAATAAACTATACGGAATCGAGTCATCAATGACATTATATTTGGATCTACTAACATGCATTTGGTCAAGGAATTTTCTAAGTTGATGCAGGGTGAGTTTGAGATGAGCATGATGGGGGAGCTAAACTACTTCCTCGGACTCCAAATCAAACAACTCGAAGAAGGAACGTTTGTGAGCCAAACAAAGTATTGTTATGAGCTACTCAAGCGCTTTGATATGGCTAACTCAAAAGCAATTGACACTCCAATGCCTACATGTGTAAACTTGGATCGAGATGAGAATGGTAAGATCATTGATGTAAAGAAGTATAGAGGTATGATAGGTTCTCTTCTCTATCTTACCGCATCTCGACCAGATATCATGTTTAGTGTATGTATGTGTGCTAGATATCAATCATGTCCCAAGGAATTACATTTAAAAGTTGTCAAGCGCATACTTAGATACCTATGTGGTACTCTAAAGTATGAGCTTTGGCTTTACAAGGGAAGTGATTAAACTTTGGTTAGCTATTCCGATTCCGACTTTGCCGATTGCAAATAGGATAGGAAGAGCACTAGTGGCACTTGTCATTTTTTCTCAAATTCCTTAGTGAGTTGGCATAGCCAAAAGTAAGTTTTCGTTGCTTTGTCAACAGCCGAGGCGGAATACTTCGCAGACGGTAGTTGTTGTGCCCAAATCTTTTGGCTCAAGCAATAATTACTCGACTTTAATGTTAAACTTGATCTTATTCCCATTTTTGTGACAAAACGAGTGCTGTTAACTTAACCAAAAATCTAGTACTACATTCACGCACGAAACGTATTGAAATTCACCATCATTTCCTTAGGGATCATGTTGAGAAAGGTGATGTCGTATTCGAGCATGTTGATAGCAAAAGTCAACTTGCCGACATTTTTACAAAACAACTTGCGATGGAACCCTTCTTTAACATTCATAGGGAACTTGGCGTTCTCGATATCTCGGATCATGTTTAAATGAAATAGTTGTATGCTCTATATCTATGCTTGTCTATACTTTGATTAACAATATTGAAAAGCTCAAGCTATGTGAGGGCATTCATCCTTCATCTTCATTGGAGGTAATATCGTTCCTATCTATTTGACTTATCTTGATCATATATATATATATATATATATATATATATATATATATATATATATATATATGTGTATGTGTGTGTGTGTGTTTGTACTATGGTTAGTGTGTTATCTTGGTGTTTATTTGATTATTTAAATCCTCTTTTTAGTCCATTTTGATGTTTTGAATATGTGTGGGCTTGCTATTTATCTTTGTGTGATGCATTCATAACATGATTTTTCATTTTTTTCATGTTTGTACTCCATGCGTCGACCTGAACAGGGTATAGGTCGACTCATGCTCTTCCCAATTCAACAATATTTGATTCTGCCATGTATGCGTTGACCTGAGGGATCCTCATGCGTCGACTCATATTGAACGCTTCAGACTTTTGAAATTTTAACATGTATGCGTCGATGCATCCCATGCTTTAGGTTGACGTATCGCTTCGTGACTTAGAATTTTTTCTTGAAAATTAAAGCGTAACAGACGGCCTTGGAAAATACATGACATTCATTGTGTCTTTTCATTTCATCTTCTCATTATCATTATCATTTGCATCTTATCATTTCATTTCTCTTCACCAACATCTCTCTCAATTCCTCTCCAAACCCTAAACCCCATTTCAAGAACTCTAAAAAATTAGAAATTTCAAGTCCAAATTAGTGAACAATTTGGTCATTCTTCACCAATTTCTACTGCGGGTACTGTTCATCATCCCCAAAAACAGAGGTTCCATGGCATCTTCAAGAGTAACAGGAAAGAGGTCCACTCGAGCTTCTACTTCTCGAGCAGCAACTTCACAACCTCCATCTGATATTCCGGTAAACGCTATGTCTTTACTTTCTGATGAACTTGCTGAGACCTATGAAAAGAACTTTAAGAAAAGGTCAGTTATTAAGCAGTTTGTTTACTATCCGAAAGTTGTTGAACGAATGCACATTCCAGAAATTATTGATATGCTTAATTTTCAACAGTTCAATAACTTCTTAGAATGTGGTACAAATTATAATGAAGACATGGTCAGGTTGTTTTACACTGGTATACACGGAAAATTTCTTGATTATGACTATGGTTACAAAATTGATGGTAAAAGTTTAAAAGTTGACAGCGAAGTTTGGAGATACCTATTTGAAATGTATCCAGTTCAATCTCCTCATATTAACATAACCAACACCAAACTGGCTCCAGGTTATGAATTCAAATATGCTCTGAATTCTATGTTGAAAGACCCTTATCCAGAGGATATTGTGGCAAGTGATTTGTTCCCAAAACCTGTCACCACCGGTTGGTTAAAGCCGATAGATAGGATTCTACAATGGATTGTGGCTCATATTTTCCGACCAAAGAAGGGAGGATATTCTCGAGTTGACCAAGCCGAAGTGCACTTGGTCTATTTGCTCAAGAATAAGAAAAAATTTCACTAGCCATACCACATTGCTAGTCGAATTTTTGCTGTGAAGGAATCAGGTAGATGGACAACTTTATGCTATGGTTCATTCATTCAAAGTGTCCTTGATCGTGATGGGATTATTGTTTAAGATATTCCATACATCTCCATTTTGAGCAATCAAGAATTTAGCCAGAAGACCATGACCTTGATGGGTTACCTTTGGGATCGTCAATAGCAAAGGTATGTGGTCAAGATAAAAGGCTCGGGTGCAAGGATTCAGAATCTAGATAAGGATGAAGAGGAAGACCAAGAGGAGGATGAGGAAGCTCATCATATGGAGACTAACCATCCTGCTAACGGTCATGATGATGGTGATTGGTTAGGTGATTCACCTGTGCAGGATCCTTATACTAACCAAGGCTAGGGAGAATGGTGACACACTGGTTGGACTAACCAAGGCACATCTTATATACCTCCATCTCCACCTCAATATCAACCAGACAATTGTGAAGTCCTTGAGATGTTGCGAAATATGCATATTCAACAACAGGATTTTGCGACTCTTCAAGAAGAAAGGTTTACAGTTATGCAGGGCCATATTCAAGCCTAAAGTGATAATTTTGATTTGTTTGCTTCCACAGTTTTATGCAGGTTTGATGTTATGGCTGAGACAGCTGCAAATTAACATCAATCTCTTTCTGTTTGCTTCAATACACTAAACATGATTGTTCTTGACTTCACTGAACGACAAGAGGAGCAAAGAGCACCACATCAGGATTATTCCTTCAGATGGAGAGGTCACCCACATAGGGGGAGGAGACTGTAGATTGTTGAGTTGTGTTGGTGTTGTGCATTTCATTTAGCATGTTATTGTGTGTTTCGTTTTTTTATTTGTTTGGCGTTTGACTTGAAAACTTGTAATGAACTACTTTTGATGTGTAATGCACTAAGTTTACTTCTTTGTGTTTCTTGTCTTATTTAAGTCTATATCTCTTGCATTAACAACATTATATGTGAATGCTTGTTGATGTTTTATCTGTTACAAAGAGTATGATTGTGTACATATGAATATGTTTTGATTACGAATGACCTATTGCTTCACTTTTTTTGATGTTGTCAAAGGGGAGAATGCAAAAGCAAGTGATTCACAAAGATAGCTCAAAATTTTACAAAGAGAAATGCTTACAGTCACGGGGAGAATGCTTCACAAAGTACTCGATGTGTGGAAGGTTTTTCCATCATCAAAAAGGGGGAGTACGTGAGGGCAAGGTTCCTTAGTGCTTTATTTTAATGATGTCAAAACTAGTAATGTCTCGTACTTGTGTACTTTGGACGGTATCGTCGTGTCTTAGATTGTATTCATCCTTTAATATGCATATAATAATCCACATACGTGTGTCTATACATATAGGATCATCCCATATATGAAAATTGTGCATTGGATCATTTTGGATACCTTAGGTCAACCCATACAGGGCTCTAGGTCGACTAAAAAACTTACAAAAATGTGTTTGTAGCATTCTGGTACTTGTGCGTCGACTCACAGATGTGTGGAGGTCAACATATACTGTTGGATAAAACATTTTCTGCTCTCGGGTGTCCTTGTGTTGACCCACAGATATGTGGAGGTCGACGCATACTGAAAGAAAATAATTCTCTGCTCTCAGGTGCCCTTGCGTCGACGCATGGCTTGGTTCAGGTCGACGCATGGCTTGAATTTTTGCACAGGTTTACATTTTGGAGTGTTTAGGTCGACTCACAGAGTGCTGAGGTTGACCTCTCGCTCACTTACGCACATTTTTCTGATTCTTTGTGTTTCAAAAAGCTGTTAATTCAGTTATGTGGTCTTAGTCTTATATATATATGTATATATATTCATATTCATCATCTTTTGTATGAACTAACAAGAAAATTAAAAATATACTCTGCATTTGCTCATCATCTTAATTCTCACACTTGCATTCGTCAACAATTACACATAATCATTTTTGTTGAGCTGTGCATTGTCGAGGTGATAACGTCCAAACGTAGGATTTGTGTATCTAGTTTGGGTTGAAATTTCAGTGGAATTTTCTTGAATAAAACCATTAGGGGTTTGACCTCCAAGATATTGAGGGATTTGGGTTTTTTTTTCACAAATCTTTGATTCACAAATTCAGCCGAGTGAAAGGCTTGAAGAACGGTGGGTTCGTTCAAGCAAGTAGCGGTAACCAGAGGATTGTGTCGAAAGATTTGGGGTCGAACATCTTGCGATCGAAATCAGCTGAGCGAAAGACTTGAAGAATCAAGTGAGTAGTGGTAACCAGAGGTTTGTTTGAAGCGTTTGATGCACTTGATTCGGCTTGAATCAAGGGGAAAAAAGTGGATAGAATCAACATCAAAGTTTAGGCTTGAGTGTATGGTGACTATAACTTCTCTTGTACAAAACTTTGCAACTTGATAATACATATCTCAATTCTAGTTTTAGAAATAGGGGCTGACGTACCCGAAGCGAGGATGAAAGGAGAACTGCCTAAATAAATCGGGTGTTGTTCTCTCTTTCTTTATCTCTTTAATTTGTGTTGTTAACATTTGTATGATATAAATTGTTCAATAAATTTCCACTGTTGTGTAGTGCTGAAATTCTGTTTTGAAAACTCATTACAATCACTTGGATTGTAATTGTAAAAAATTCTGCACTATCATTTCATAAGAAATTCAACTTGGGGTGTTGTGCATACCAAATGTTCGACGTATTGATCGGACACAAACTGTTTGTGAAATTGTCAATTTAATTTTTACATTTTATAATTAATTGGAAACTAGTAAATTCAAAGTGACCATTATTTGTATTGATTAATCGGTAACATATTGATTCGTTTTCTCATTGATTTTATTCCATTCGGTTTTACATATCCGATCTTACCAATAATGGTTCGTTTAGACGATTTAAAATTCACAGCCACTTCCGCACATTTTTGAAAACAATTTTAAGCGCCAATTTTTGTTAAAAATTAGTGATCTATTCAACCCCATTTCTAGATCATTGCCATCGTCTAACAAAGTTATCAAAGGACCTCAGTAACACCTCTCTTGAAGAATTGGTTAGTTCTTTAAGAAGCCATGAGATTGAGCTCGAAGGAAATGAGCCCAAGAGAAAGACCAAGTCTGTTGCTCTGAAGTCTTTAGGAAGATCTGAAAAAACTAAAGCTCTTCAAGCTGATACCGATGAACGTTTTAAAGATAAATCAGAAGAAAAAGATGAATTGTCTCTCCTTTACAGATGTGTGAATCACCTCTGGAAGAAAAGGCAACGCAAGTACAGAAGAAAAAGAAAGACATGTGGTCACTCTGAGTCTAATTCTTGATTCAAGAAAGCTAGAGCCAGCAAAGAAGTCATCTGCTATGAATGCAAGGAGCTAGGTCATTATAAGAATGATTGCCCAAGCCGAAGAATGACAGACCCAAGAAGAAATACTATCGTGGGAAAAAGAAGGGTCTTATGGATATATGGGACGATTCAAAATCTTATGAAGATGACTCTGAAGAAGAGTTGGTGAATGTGGTTCTAATGACATTCACAAAAGCTCCTGTAGAAACAAGTCAATCAGAATCAGAATTTGAGTCTGATTCTGAAGAGGTATTTTCTCAACTCTCTCGTTCTGAACTTATATCCATCTTATTTGAAGTTCTGGAAAAAAACCAGAACCTTCTGAACAAATATAAGGATCTCAAGAAGATTCATGTATCTGAATCAGAAGCTTACTGTAAGCTCCAGAAAGAGTTTTTAAGTTTGAGTGAAGAAAATCTTATTTTGAAAAACAATTTTGTGCCTTCAAGCAAGAGTCTCAAACCTGAACATAAAATCATTTCTAAAGTCTCTACAGGTTCTGATGATATCATACAGAAGTATGATAAATCTTTCCAGAAGTTTATTGCTAAAAGCCTAAATAAAAGCTTGATGGATTCCATGATTTATGGCGTTAGCCGGAATAGGACAAGAGGTATTGGCTATGATTCTGATGAAGAATCTGATTCCGAAAAAGATGATAAGTTCAATACTCTTGAATCTCATTTTGTTCCCTCTAGGAAACAAAATGATGTCAGGCCTAAAGGTAAAGCTATTGCAAAACCTAAGGCTAAAATAAAAACTCATGCTCATTCTAATCATGCATTCATGTATAGATTTCCTACACAAAAACCCAAAGTTGTTAAAGGCTCTGGAAAGACTAACCCAAAAGGACCCAAAAAGATGTGGGTACCTAAGGACAAAATAATTTATGTTACAGATATTCTTACTAGCATGTTAAGACACCAGTTATCGTACCTGGACTCTGGATTCTCGCGGCACATGAAGGGAAGAAGGCATATGTTCCCAGACCTGGAACTTAAGCCTAGAGGCGTCGTTGGTTTCAGAGGTGATAAGAAAGGGAAGATCATTGGATCCAGAACTATATGTAACAATAATCTCCCTTCCATTACAAATGTTCTTCTTGTTGAAGGATTAATGCATAACCTTCTTTCCATAAGTCAATTAAGTGACAAAGTCGTGCGACACACTCTAAATACTATAAATGGAAGGTTCACCAAGAGCAGGGAGATTAACTTCTCCCGCAAAAGGTGTACATGCCAAATATTGAATATAGAAGACCTCTCAAAAGAGTTGGGTGAAGGTGAAACAAAGATGCCAAAAAAAATCACTTTCTTCGAGAAGGATGCAAGTAACATCCATCCACACAATGATAATCCCATGGTCACCATAGTTAGGTGCAAGGAATAGGAGATTATAAGAGTTCTTGTAGACCAACAAATCTCCACAGATATCCTCTATTGGGATGCGTTAGAGAGGCTACGCCTTGACACAAGTGACTTAAAACCCTCAAAGGGATCACAAGTTGGATTCTTCAGGGATCAAGTGCAAGTGAAAGGATACATAATGCTAAGAACCACCTTTAGAGAACAGGAGGAAGCCAAGGAGATTAAGTTCATGTATCTATTTATTGACACTCACTCTTATTACAATATGATTATATGGAGGTTGACTTTCAATCAGTTGGGATCTTCCTTGTCCACTTTATATTTGTGCATGAAATACCGCTCTCTAATAGGCGGGTGGGAGTTATTCAAGGAGATCAAAAAATTTCCATGAAGTGTTACATAGAGAGTATTAAGATGAAAAAGAATTGAACCCTGGGCAGGAACACAGGGAAGGTGGATCTAAGAATAAAGCCGCACGAAATGCTCACAGAGGCGAAGAAGCCCCCTACAGACTAACGAGGAGATTGGAGATTAAAATCCTAGAGGGAATTCCCTTTAGTCCCACCTACTTTACTGTTATTCGTTTATTTTCTTTGTTCCTATTTGTTTGCTTTGGTTCTATTTTTAATTGGGCGGATATTATATATTTGTTGCTTGTAAGGACATGTTGTTTTTCTAGGGGAACACTTTTTTCCCTCTACACTTGGTTGTACAAGGTAAGGGTTTTTAATGAGGTTCCTCATTCTATTATTTTTAAGAATCTGTACTATTATCCATTCCCTTTTGCAGGAAACCTAAAAGTTCTAAAGAATACCTCCTTTAGAGACAATCAAAATGTTGGATCCCTATGAGGGATCCTTGTTTCCTTTAGAGGCAATCAAAACGCTGGATCCTCATGAAAGATCATTACCGCCCTTAGAGGCAATCAAAATGCTGGATCCTCATAAATAATCCTTGCCACCCTTAGAGGCAATCAAAATGCTGGATTCCTGCCACCCTTAGAGAAAATCAAAATGTTTGATCCTCGTGAAGGCTCCTTTCCTCCCTTAAAGAAAATAAAAATGTTGGACCCTCATGACAGATCCTTTCCGTCCTTAGAGGCAATCAAATCACTGGATTCTTATGAAGGGTCCTTTTCGTCCTTAAAGGAAATCAAAATGCTGGATCCTCATGAAGGATCCTTGTCACCCTTAGAGACAATTAAAATGTTAATTCCTCATGAAAGATCCTTGCCACCATTAGAGGAAATCAAAATAATGGACCCTCATGAAGGATCTTTGTCGCCCTTAGATGAAATTAAAACAGTGGACCACTAAGAGAGATCTTTGCCGCCGTTAAAGGCAATCAACACGATGAAACCTTAATAAGGAACCATAACTATCCCTTTGGCGGCAGATGACCTGGGTCCCTTGGCAGTAAACCATTTCGCAAAAATATCAATCAAGAATAGAATACAAGAATAAAAGGGGGTTCTACAAATAAGAATAACATTAAAAAGGGTAGTAAACAACCTAACTATTACAAAAAAGGGATATTACAATAGGGTCAAAATACACGGGGCTACTTGTTATCCACAAGATGTCCATATCGAACCACCTAGAGCAGGTCCTTCTAAATCAAGTCCAGGTCTGGGTAAAAGAAGGTTGTGTGTCCTTTCGCCCTTATAAAATGCTGGGCAGAGATGGCCACAACTTCATCCTTGAACAACAAGGCCTTACCCTCTAAACTTTTCATAGAGCGAAGAAGTTCCTCGAGCGATTGCTCTTGACACTTCACCTCCTCAAACCAAGCAAGACTCGCGATAACTATTTCCTTGGAGTGCGCCTGCAAAGCATCCCGCTCCTCTCTCAGTATCCCTAACGCCTTATGATGTTCTTGAATGCTTTTTATAATAAGGTTCATCTTGGAATATAACTCTTGGATAATACGAGAATTTTTTTCCCTCTGGGTTGTTCCTACTAGAAAACTTTGTAACAATTAGACCTCTAGAAAGTTCTCTAAATGGACCGAAGATTTGCCAAGAAATGACTGATAATCACCATGAAAACTCTTTGAAATGGGGAGGTGGCACTCGGAGAACTCCAATATGTTAAAAGTAGTAGTATTCCACAATGATGGACCAGTGGAAGCAGATCTAGAACTTGTTTTTCCTCCCTTGTCTCTTACTTGACTATTCCCTAATGGTCCATAAGGACCCATCTTCCGCCTTTGATTATTAGGATGGTGAGATTCACCAACATGAGATGTCTCGGACTTCTGCTTTATTCCAGAAGTAGTTAAATCTCTAGGGAAAGGCGAGGGCAAGCCCTCCAATTGATGTGGAACTTGCATCTGAACCAAATTCTCCCTCTTCTTGCCAAGAGAAATCCCAATCATATCCTCTACAAAAAAGGGGGAGTGTTATTAGTGCATATAAAATAATAGATAAGGGATTTTAGAAGGTTCTTTTTATACCATAAAGCTTACCCAAGTACTTCTCTATCCCATCACCATCTTCTCGATCTGGGTAATTAGAGTACGAGAGTTCATAGGCCAAAAGCAGCAAAAAAATCTGAATCATCTCTTGCTCAATAAGGGGAAGAGCACTCAAATCCATCCCTTTGATAAGGTGAGGATCCGACCATGATAAAGGAAATAGGGGGGCACTCATCGCCCTTGTTCTCACCAGAGAGGCGCCGCCTCGCCCCTTGACCCACACAAACCTATTTTTCCAATCCTCATAAGGACTAGCATAAGGTTTACACAAATGTCTATTTGGAAGAGCATACAATGTTATCCAGCCACTTTTGGAGAGAATCTTTATGCTAAAGAAAGAGAAAAACACCCAAATAACGGGGGAGCCCAAGTTAGAATATATTATCTAGAAAGCCCTAAGGATACTCCATACGTTGGGAGTGATCTGGGAAGGTGCAACATTAATAACCGTTAAAAGTATGCCTCAAAGGAAGTGAAAGGGACTAGAACCCCCAAACTCGTGGATAGTGGGCATGTGAAAATCAAAGCAGGTAACATATGATTTTCCAATGATGTTCATGTTGGTTCTCCCCATTTCTGAATAGGGGTTCAGGATCACATCCTCTTTGCGCCCTATTCTAGAAAACCAAATACCCTGATGAAACCTACATACCATATCAGTATAGGGACACAATGTCTCAAATGTGAACACACTTGATTTTCTTCCTAGGGAGAAGAAAGAGGATAAATAGTAGGATTTATGCCTTTGGAGAAGGAACAAATATCACATCCCCATTTCCTTTCCTTCTCTAAAGCTTTTTCCTAGACATATATATTTCAATGAAGTAGCATAAGTAATGTACCCCTCAATAGAGTAATTTTTGCGAGGAGTGGAAAAGTTCCCACGCATTGAGAACGCGTGTAACAAAAGGGTTGGATTGATTTTCCCTAGGAAAACCATCATGAGTTACATTTAATGCTAGGGTCAATCAAGTGAGACTTTATGTCTCCCAACTGACACTCTAGTTACTCAGTAGATATCTAGCAAGGAGTTGATGCCTCACCCCAACTAAGAGGTTCACCTTAAATTAAAGGAGTCACCTTTAGTTGAGGGACTCACCATTGCAGAGGGAATCATCCCCTTTTTGAGGGACTTGCCTCCCATTAAAAGAGCTGTTTTCAGTTGAAGGACTCACCCTTTACTGAGGGGTTCACCTCCCATTAAAAGAATCACATTTAGTTGAGGGATTCTCCCCTTTGCTGAGGGGATCACCCCTGACCACGTAGCTTAACCCGAGGGAAGTTTGAAAATACCTCACCCTTTACAAGTCCTCGTTCTTGAGGGATTGTGTAGTGATATATTTGTGAGAACCAAAAATAAGGGCGACACACGGTCCCCACCTCAAGAAGCATCACCCGAGAGTGACCTTTTTCAATCAGCTCACCTACACTCATCAGATTGCTATTCATGCTAGGAATATACCATACATCCTTGATCAGTACAATTTTCCATAGTTCAACTTAACTCTGACATTTCCCATTCCTTTAGCATTCAGATACGTATCATCAGCACATTTGATCTATGTCCTTTTACCATAGTAACAATCAACTAGTCATTTCTTGTTTCCAATTAGGTGATTTGAGCAGCCAGTGTCCATATACCATAAGTCTACCATTGATCCATCTACATTATTTGATGCCATTAATATCACAGGTTCGTCATCAAAATCTTCTATGGCTATGTTGGCTTCTTCACCCTTGCTAACCTTGTTTGACCAGCAATCAGCAGCAAAAGGGCCAAACTTGTTGCAACTGTAGCACTGAACCTTCCCCTTGTCAAATTTCTCATTTCTCTTTGAGAATTTTGATATTTCTTATCAGAATTGGAGAGTTATGACTTCTGAACACCACCATCACACTTCTTCTTGTTCTCTAACCATGTTTGCTTCTGATTCTTCTTTCTAGAAGAAGCTTTCAAATTTTGAGCTTTCAGAGCCTGTTCTAACTCTTATTCAGAGTTTCTTTCAGCCTGACACAACTCTTGTGCCTCTAAACTACTATGAAGCTCTTCAGTTCTCATGGTGCTAGTGTCTTTAGAGTGTTTTATAGCTACAACTATATAATCAAACTGAAGAGTAAGTGATCTCTGTACCTTTTCAATGATTACTTGTTCAGAGAACATTTCTCCATAAGACATCATCTCATTAATGACCACAATCACTTTGGAGATGTAATCTGGTACCTTGTCATTGTTCTTCATGCTAAGATTCTCATATTACTTATGTAAGGACTAAGCTTGACCTTTTTCACTGATGTGTCACCACCAAACACCGTACCAGTGTATCCTACGCCTCCTTCGCCGTCGTCGAATCAACAATTTTCTTAAACACCGTCATATCCATACTCTGATAGATATAGAACAACGCACTTTGATCATTCTTTCTCGTTTCACTTTGCGGATTTCTTTGTGCTTCTGCTGCATTTTCTACAACCAGATTGTAACCATAATTGAGGAGATTAAGGACATCTTGAGCTCCAAATAAATATGCATCTGAATCGACCACCGATTTCAGTTCTTTTCACCGAATACTTGAAGATTTATGTTCCAGCTACCGTTTCCTCCATCCATCTTCGTTCTTGTGCAAATCACTCAGTTCTCACTAACACTCGTGTTTCCCAAATGCTGAGAATCAAAATCTGTGATTCTCTTCGATTTCAAACTTCAATTCAATGTGAATTTCAGAAACGAAATCAATCACATACCTCACTACACTCGTGTTTCCCTGTGAATCAAATCGGAGCTTTGGATACAAATTGTTGAAGTTTAACAATGAACCTCCATTAACAATGCACAAGAATTAGAGAAGATGAAGAATGAGAAGAGAAAGAGAGAGAATTTTCTGACTAACTTTTCTCAAAGATGAAAGAACTGAATTCTGTTACAAATGCAACTTCAATTGTAACAAAATTAAGTTCTTTCATCTTTGAGAAAAGTTAGTTAGAAAATTCACTCCCTTTCTATTCTCATTCTTCATATTCTCCAATTCTTGTGCATTATTAATGGAGGTATCATGAGCCTTTGGTTCGAGTTAAGGGACTAACTTACTTTTATAAAAATTTCCTACTAGGTAGGAGGTGGCCCGTTGAAAAATGTCAACGACAGTACAAGTGTATGTGAATAAAAGAGCTTCCACTTGAGGGGGGAGCATTGTGGATAGAATCACACTTGAGGGGGAGTGTTGAAAAAGAATTACAAGTGTGAGTAGTATGGGGAACTCCCACATTGGTTAGAAATATGGAGACTTTAACATTTATAAGTGGGAGAACCCACACACCTGTCACCTTAATGTTGGAATTCAACCACGATTTATGGTGAATTCTTCTCAATCTTGATCTCAAGATTGTTATGTAATGACAATGAACAAAAACAAGAACGCGTTTAAAGAAGATGAGTATGAACTGCAGAGTAACTCTCTACCCAAAACCGTGGAATTTTATTATCATTTTGCAACTGCAAAACTGTGATTATCAAACTTGATGATTACAATTATAAGGGTTCCTCCCTATTTATAGATTTAGGTTAACTTTCATCTCAAGCTAAAGCCCAAACTATAAAAGCCCAAAAATATCTAATCTAATCTTTCTAAATCAAATGTGATCTTTCTAAATCAAATCTAATCTTTCTAAATCAAATCTGATCTTTCTAAATCAAATCAACCTTTTCTAACACAAAGAATTACATATTTAACACACCACCTAATTCATTGTGTCTAAACTATCTACATTCATCATAGACCTTATCTTCTTGAACACTTCAACTGGCACTCCCTTCATCATGATGTCTACAATCTGATTCTCAGTTCTTCAATGTTCCAAGTTCATCTTCCCTTCTGCTACCTGTTCTCGAAGATAATGGAACCTCATTTTGATGTGTTTGCTTCGACCGTGTGCTATTGGATTCTTCGCCAAGTTGATAGCTGACATGTTGTCGATCTTCATGGTAATTGCTCCATGATTCTTCCCTGTAATCTCTTTGACAAGGTTCACCATCCAGGTTGCTTGACATGCACAAAGAGAAGCATCTAAGTATTCTGCTTCGCATGACGATAATGCCACTACTGGCTTCTTTCTCGAACTCCAAGCAACTGGTGCACCACCTAGCATAAACACATAGCCAGCTGTGGATTTTCTATCCTCAACATCACAACACCAACTTGAGTCAGTGTATCCCACTAACTTGCATTCTTTTCCTTCATCAGCAGCAGGAAAAAAATGTCGTAGTCGAGAGTTCCTTTCAGATACCTCAGTATCCTCTTCGTCGCTTCTAGGTGTGATACCTTTGGCTTCTGCATGAATCTACTTACCATACCCACACTGTATGCTAAGTCAGACCTTTTGTGACAAATGTATCAAAGTGACCCAATAAGTCTTTTGTATTGGGTTGGGTCGACATCATCTTCATCTGACTGCTTCGATAGTTGCAATCTGGTCTCAGTTAGAGTCGAAGTTGGATTGAAATCTTGCATCTCAAATCTCTTGATTTTTTCGCCTGCATATCTTCTTTGGTGCATCATCAAACCTCTACCAGTCGTGTAGAATTCGATGCCAAGGAAATATGAGAGATTTCCCAAGTCTGACATTTCAAACTCCTCACTTAGGTCATGTTTGAAATCTTCGATCTCCTTCTTGCAACTTCCTGTTATCAACAGGTAATTGACATAGAGACATAGTATAAACAATTCACTATTGCTTCTCCTTACATATACTCCACGCTCAGTCGTGCACTTAACAAATTCCTTCTCCCTTAAAAAGTTGTCGATCTTCTTATTCCAAGCTTTTGGAGCTTGCTTAAGTCCATACAGGGCTTTATGCAACCTATACACGTTTTTTTCTTCGCTTGTTCCACAAACCCAGCTGGTTGTGCAACATAAACTTCTTCATCTAAGGGGCCATTGTGGAATGCATATTTCACATCCATCTGACATGTGTGCCAATTGTTCATGTTTGCTAGACCAACAACCAACCTGATTGTTTCGATCCTAGCAACAGGTACAAAAACTTCGCCGAAGTCGATTCCTTCCTTCTGTAGAAATCCTTTCGCTACAAGTCTCGCCTTGTGTTGAGTTACCTCTCCTTTAGGATTCACTTTCACCTTGTAAACCCATTTCACATCAATTTCCTTCTTGACTTGAGGCAATTCGACAATTGACCAAGTGTTGTTGACTTCGATGGACTATAACTCTTCATTCATTGCTTTTACCCACTTTAAATCTTTCAATGTCTCAGCTGCATTGACTGGTTCGACATCTGCGTAGAAAGCATAATGTACCAGCTCACCTTCTTCATCGACCACATCATTTGATGTAATCACACATTCTTGCAATCTTGCAGGTACGTGTCTCGTTTGTCGAGGTCTGCTTGGGCCTGACTTGTTCCTGTCGAACTTGTCTTTCGACTTCAGTGGCTGGTTCTTCACTGGAGATTCTCACTGAATCCTTCTTGAAATTCTCAGTCCAATCCCATTCTTTAAGCTCATCTATGATGACGTTCCTGCTGATCACTACCTGCTTGTTCACTGGGTCGAACAACTTGTAATCTCCAGTTGAAAGATATCCTATAAAGATCATCTGATTCGACTTGTCACCAAGCTTCCTTCTTAACTGATCTAGCACATGTCCATGTGTAATAGATCCAAACACCTTCAAGTGCCTGAGGCTAGGCTTGAGACCAGACCAACATTCTTCTAGTGTGATTCCTTCAAGCTTCTTCGTCGGACATCTGTTTAATATGTATGTTGATGTCAAAACCGTTTCTCCCTATAATTCTTTGGGTAGATGCTTTCCATTTAACATACTTTTCACCATGTTCATGATGGTTCTGTTCTTTCTTTCTTCAATTCCATTTTGCTGTGGAGTGTAGGGTGGCACCACCTCATGCAGAATCCCTTCTTTTTCACATAATGCATTGAACTCTTTCGACACATTGTAAATTATTGATTTCTTACCATTCTTCCTCACGATCTGAACATCACCAACACCTTCAGCTGTTAGAGTGTTGTTATTTGCAAACTTCACCGCGTTCTTCGACGAGGGCTTCATGTTGACAAACCAATCTTTCCTTTCAGTCATGTGTGATGAGCATCCTGAGTCCAAGTACCACTGGTCTTGGAATCTCTCTTCGTCTCTTATTGTGACCATGAGCAACATCTCTTCTTCTTCATGTCTCGCCAGCTTTGTATCAGTTTCTTGATTCTTCTTCTTTTCTGGACAATTACTAAAATAGTGACCATACTTATGATAATTGAAACACTGAATGTGACTTTTGTCAGGCTTTCGACCACCACCTTTTCCTCTATCTGCAACATCACCTCTTTGGTTGCCTTGATTCCAGAGTTTTCTATGATTCGACCAGTTTCCTTCATGCTGATTTCCACCAGTCGAATTATTGTAGCCTCCTCTAACTTTGTTGCCATTCCAGCTTCCTTTGCCTTTCCTTTCTTTTTCTGACTGCGCCTGCAAAGCCATATCACTCTTCGACTTTCCTGCAGCTCTTTCATCCATCCTTTATTCATGAGACTCAAGCGTCTCTTGAAGCTCTTCATTCGTCAATATCGTCAAGTCTTTCGACTCTTCTATGGCTACTACCCACGTGGTCGAATTTTGGAGCCAATGACTTCAAGATCTTTGACACAACTGATCTTGATGCCAACACTTCTCCACATACCTTGATTTGATTCACCAGCTTTGTAACTCTGGTGAAGAAATCTGTTATACTTTCATTGTCTTCCATCTGAAGCAATTCATAAGTCCTTTTGTGAGTTTGTAACCTCACCTCTTTCACCTTCTTTGTGCCTCTAAATGATTTTTCAAGAATCTCCCAAGCTTCTTTTTGTGATTCTACATCACTAACCTTTTCAAAGTTATTTGGATCAACACATTGATGGATTATAAAGAGAGTTTTATAATCTTTCTTCTTCAATTCTTTATATGCTACTTTCTCCTAATCTGTCACAGTTTCTGCAAGCCGTAATAATCCCTCATTCACAAAATCCCAAAGATCTTGGTAACACAAAACCACCGTAATCCGCTTGCACCAATTCTCATAATTATCTTTCTTGAGAATTGGAAGATTTGTTCGAAAGTGACCGTTCGGGTGATTCATCGCCATCACAATTATTCTTCCCTTGAATCAAAACCAGAGCTCTAGATACCAGATGTTGGAATTCAACCACGATCTATGGTGAATTATTCTCAATCTTGATATCAAGATTGTTATGTAATGACAATAAACAAAAACAAGAATACGTTTAAAGAAGATGAGTATGAACTGCAGAATAACTCTTTGCCCATAACTGTGGAATTTTATTATCACTTTGCAACTGCAATACCATGATTATCAAACTTGATGATTACAATGATAAGGGTTCCTCCCTATTTATAGATTTAGGTTAACTTGCATCTCAAGGTAAAGCCCAAACTATAAAAGCCCAAAATTATTTAATCTAATCTTTCTAAATCAAATCCGATCTTTCTAAATCAAATCTAATCTTTCTAAATCAAATATGATCTTTCTAAATCAAATATATTCTTTTTAACACAAAGAATAACATATTTAACACTTAAGGTTTTGGGTGAGCATGTGGTGTGCCTCTCACAAAGGTGTGGTGCTCATAAGAAAGGAAAACCCCCGAGTGTAAAAATGCTCTCTTGTGATGACCCCAAATAGGCCCAACAAAATAGAGTGGATTGAATCACATATAAAATTGAGGTTTCATTCTATTATTTAGGTGTTTTACGACGAAACAAGACAAATTTTTCATTTCATGTGAATCATTGAAAAATAAATATGATAGTAAGTGATAAAATAAGATGAAATATGATAGTAAGTGATAAAACGAAATGAATTCAATATCAATTCATTTTAATCAAATAATAAAATATCACTATGCATTTCATCTTATACTACTCTATTCTATCTATTTTTTCAATTCAAACAAAATTTTAATTAGATTAAGGGCCCGTTTGTTTTGACTTTTTTTTAAAAATAATTTTTATAGTGTAACAAATTTTGTGGAAATTTTTTTTACAAAGAAACTTTTCATAAAAGCTTCAAATGAAAATTTGGTTTGAATAGTTATCCTTAAAATGTTATTTTAGGTATTTCATCATTTTATCGAAACTTTTTTTGAATATCAAAATTCAAAAAATCACTTAATTTTGAAGCTATTTCAAATAGCTTTTTGTGAAAATCATTTTTAAAATACAACTTTTTGAAAAATTTGTGATTTTGACTATGTTTTGATCTTCAATAATATATATTAATGTTATAGAATGTTAAAATTAGTCTTTTAATTTATAAAAAACCAAATTTAAAAAAACTTGTAATATTTTGAAATTTTTTTTTGTAGAATCCATTTTAAAAAATACAAAGAAAAAATCTATTTTTTTAAAGCTAAAACAAACTTGTTGGTATTAACCCAAAACCTTTTGAGAATTCCTATTCAATCTTGATCTCAATATTGTTAACAATTGCACGCAATGGCAACGAAAAGAAAAATTAAGAAAGAATGAAAGAAAGAGAAAAGAGAAATAGTAACGTTGGAGAAGAAGATGAAAAACTGCATAGTTCTTTCTGCCCACAAACTGCGGAAACTTTCAATATTCACTTGCAACTGCAAACTGTGAATTATCAAACTTGATGATTACAATGATAAGGGTTCCTCCCTATTTATAGATTTAGGTTAACTTGCATCTCAAGCTAAAACCCAAACTATAAAAACCCAAAAATATCTAATCTAATCTTTCTAAATCAAATTTGATCTACCTAAATAAAATCTAATCTTTCTAAAACAATGAATTACATATTTAACACACCACCCAATTTATTGTGTCTAAACTGTCTACATTCATCATGGCTTTTAGTTTTCTGAAAACTTCTACCTGCACTCCCTTCGTCATGATATCTGCAATCTGATTCTCAGTTCTGCAGTGTTCCAAGTTCATCTTCCCTTCTGCTACCTGTTCTCGAAGATAATGGAACCTCATTTCGATGTGCTTGCTTTGAACGTGTACTATTGGATTCTTCGCCAAGTTGATAGCTGACATGTTGTCGATCTTCATGGTAATTGCTCCATGATTCTTCCCTGTAATCTCTTTGACAAGGTTCATCATCCAGGTTGCTTGACACGCACAAAGAGAAGCAGCTAAGTATTCTACTTTGCATGACGACAATGCCACTACTGGCTTCTTTCTCGAACTCCAAGCAACTGGTGCATCACCTAACATAAACACATAGCCAGCTGTGGATTTTCTATCCTCAGGATCACTACACCAACTTGAGTCAGTGTATCCCACTAACTTGCATTCTTTTCCTTCATCAGCAGCAGGAAAAAAATGTCGTAGTCGAGAGTTCCTTTCAGATACCTCAGTATCCCCTTCGTCGCTTCTAGGTGTGATACCTTTGGCTTCTGCATGAATCTACTTACCATACCCACACTGTATGCTAAGTCAGGCCTTTTGTGACAAATGTATCAAAGTGACCCAATAAGTCTTTTGTATTGGGTTGGGTCGACATCATCTTCATCTGAGTGCTTCGACAGTTGCAATCTGGTCTCAGCTGGAGTCAAAGTTGGATTGAAATCTTGCATCTCAAATCTCTTGATTTTTTCGCCTGCATATCTTCCTTGGTGCATCATCAAACCTCTACCAGTCATGTAGAATTCGATGCCAAGGAAATATGAGAGATTTACCAAGTCTGACATTTCAAACTCCTCACTTAGGTCATGTTTGAAATCTTCGATCTCCTTCTTGCAACTTCCTGTTATCAACAGGTAATTGACATAGAGACATAGTATAAACAATTCACTATTGCTTCTCCTTACATATACTCCATGCTCAGTCGTGCACTTCACAAATTCCTTCTCCCTTAAAAAGTTGTCGATCTTCTTATTCCTAGCTTTTACAGCTTGCTTAAGTTCATACAGGGCTTTATGCAACCTGTACACCTTTCTTTCTTCGCTTGTTTCACAAACCCAGCTGGTTATGCAACATAAACTTCTTCATCTAAGGGGCCATTCTAGAATGCATATTTCACATCCATCTGACATGTGTGCCAATTGTTCATGTTTGCAAGACCAACAACCAACCTGATTGTTTCGATCCTAGCAACAGGTGCAAAAACTTCGCCGAAGTCGATTCCTTCCTTCTGTAGAAATCCTTTCGCTACAAGTCTCGCCTTGTGTCGAGTTACCTCTCCTTTAGGATTCACTTTCACCTTGTAAACCCATTTCACATCAATTTCCTTCTTTCCTTGAGGCAATTCCACAATTGACCAAGTGTTGTTGACTTCGATGGACTATAACTCTTCATTCATTGCTTTTACCCACTTCGAATCTTTCAATGCCTCAGCTGCATTGACTGGTTAGACATCTGCGTAGAAATAATAATGTACCATCTCAACCTCTTCATCGACCACCTCATCTGATGTAATCACACATTCTTGCAACCATGCAGGAATGTGTCTTGTTCGTCGAGGTCTGCTTGGGCCTGCCTCATCTCTGACTTGTTCCCTTTTGAACTTCTCTTTCGACTTCAGTGGTTGGTTCTTCACAAAAGATTTTCACTGAATCCTTCTTGACATTCTCAATCCAATCCCATTCTTTAAGCTAATCTATGATCACGTCCCTACTGATCACTGCCTGCTTATTCACTGGGTCGAATAACTTGTAACCTCCAGTCGATTGATATCCTATCAAGATCATCTGATTCGACTTGTCATCAAGCTTCCTTCTTAACTGATCTAGCACATGTCCATGTGCTGTATATCCAAACACCTTCAAGTGACTGAGGCTAGGCTTGAGACCAGACCAACATTCTTCTAGTGTGATTCCTTCAAGCTTCTTCGTCGGACATCTGTTTAATATGTATGTTGATGTCAAAACCGTTTCTCCCTATAATTCTTTGGGTAGATGCTTTCCATTTAACATACTTTTCACCATGTTCATGATGGTTCTGTTCTTTCTTTCTGCAATTCCATTTTGCTATGGAGTGTAGGGTGGCACCACCTCATGCAGAATCCCTTCTTTTTCACATAATGCATTGAACTCTTTCGACACATTGGAAATTATTGATTTCTTACCATTCTTCCTCACGATCTGAACATCACCAACACCTTCAGCTGCTAGAGTGTTGTTATTTTCAAACTTCACCGCGTTTTTCGACGAGGGCTTCATGTTGACAAACCAATCTTTCCTTTCAGTCATGTGTGATGAGAATCCTGAGTCCAAGTACCACTGGTCCTGGAATCTCTCTTCGTCTCTTGTTGTGACCATGAGCAACATATCTTCTTCTTCATGTCTCGCCGGCTTTGCATCAGTTTCTTGATTCTTCTTCTTTTCTGGACAATTACTAAAATAGTGACCATACTTATTGAAATTCTGGTACCAGATATGTGATGTTACGTGTGATGTCACAACAACACACTCTGATTTGTCTTTGATGAAGCTCACCCAGGTGTACCTTGAATAGTCATCCACAACTACATATGCATATTTTTTTCAACCCAGACTTTCCACCTGCATAGGTCCCATCAAGTCCATATGAAGTAGTTCCAAGACCTTGGAGGTGGTGTCATGTTGAAGCTTCGGATGAGACATCTTTGTCTGCTTCCCTTTTTTACAGTCTCCACACACTTTTCCTTCCTCAATATTAAGTTTGGGAATTCCTCTGACTGCTTCTGAGGAGATGATTCTCTTCATTCCCTTTAGGTGAAGATGTCCCAACTTCTGATGCCAGATTTTGACATCATCTTCTTTAGCAAAAACACAAGTGGGAGAATTTGATTCTTGTGGCACCCAAAGATAACAATTGTCCTTAGACCTATCTCCCTTCATAATGACTTCTCCTTTATCATCTTTGACAATGCATTCAGACTTTGTAAAGTCTACTTTGAATCCTTGATCACAAAGTTAACTAATGCTAATCAAATTAGCTGTCAGTCCTTTAACAAGAAGAACATCCTCCAGTTTGGGAGCACCATCACAGTTTAGTTTACCAATCCCCTTGATCTCTCCTTTGACCCCATCACCAAATGTAACATATCCTGAAGAATGAAGTTTCACATCTACCAACAGATTCTTTACTCCAGTCATGTGCCTTGAACACCCACTGTCAAAGTACCAATCTTCTTTGGTAGAAACCCTTAAAGAAGTGTGAGCTATCAAGCTGGTAACCTTAACTTTAGGGACCCATTGCTTCTTAGGCTTGGTAACCTGCCTTCCTTTATAACAGTTCTGTTTGGGAACAACCTGATGAGCCTTCTGTGGATATCCATGTAGCTTATAACAATAAGCCTTAATGTGTCCAAAACATCCACAATGGTGACATCTCCAGTGTCTGTATTTCTTCTTAGATGGAGTTCTGTCATGATGTTTTAACATCTGTTTTAACATCACTGGTTTTGAGGTGATAGAGCCAGCATCACTGGTGAATCCCAAACCACATTTGTCTGCAGCCATCTTCCCAATACTAAGAATGTTGTCTAACGCATTAGTACCATTGTTCAACATTCTGATAGTTTTGGTCATAGAGTCCAGTTTATAGTTAAGCATACTGACTTCAGCTTCAAGTTCAGTCTTTTTAGCTTTTAACTGTACTATGGTTTTCTTCTGTTCTTCTCCTTTAAGACACACTTGTTCACTTCTTATAAAAAGATCTTTATAAGTGACAGCAAGTTCATCATAAGTAACCTCATCATCACAAGACTCATCATCTGACTCATAAACCCCAACCATAGCTCTAACAAGTTTAGCTGAATTTTCTTCAGATTCACTCTCACTGTCAGACCAAGAAGCTGATAACCCTTTCTGCTTCTTTAGAAAAGTAGGACATTCCTTCTTGACATGTTCATACCCTTCACACTCAAAGCATTGAATCCCTTTGTCATTACTGGATTTTTCTTCATCTTTAGACTTCTTCCCTTATTCTCCTGATCTGTTGATGTCAGAGGTAATGTTCTTGACATTGGGATTATAACTCCTATTTATCCTCTTCATAACTTTGTTGAACTATTTACCGAGCAAAGCAATAGCCTGAGACAGCTCCTCCTGAGAATCATCCTCTTTCCCTTTCTTGGCTTCTTCAGAACTAGAAACCAAAGCTATACTCTTGGACTTCTTCTCAGGTTCCTCTTCACTTAACCATAGCTCAAATGTTTGAAGAGATCCAATAAGCTCATCAACCCTCATTTTCCTGATGTCTTGAGCTTCTTCAATTGCAGTCACCTTCATCTTATACCTCTTGGGAAGGGATCTAAGGATTTTCCTCACCAACTTTTCTTCAGTCATCTTTTCTCCAAGAGCACTAGAGGCATTGGACAGCTCAAGAATACTCATATGAAAGTCATGAATAGTTTCATCTTCTTTCATCTTTAGACTTTTAAACTTTGATGTCAGAAGTTGAAGTCTTGACATCTTAACCTTTTGTCGTTCCTTCATGAGTAGTCTTCAAGATGTCCCAAGCTTCCTTGGCAACTTCACAGGTATTGATCAACCTGAATATGTTCTTATCAACTCCATTGAAAATATCATTTAAGGCTTTGGAATTACCAAGGGCAAGCTCATCTTCTTCCTTGGTCCATTCTTCTTCAGGTTTCAGTTTTGAGCTGCCTTCTTTTTCTTTCCCAGCATCATCCTTCTCAACAACGACAGGTGCTTTCCATTCTTTTATGATAGCCTTCCAAGCCCTGCTGTCCAAGGATTTCAAAAAGGTAATCATCCTTGGCTTCCAATAATCATAATTAGAGCCATCCAAAATAGGGGGTCTATTCACAAATCCACCAACCTCCTTGTCCATCTTTACCAGAAAGTATCAGCCCTAGATCTCACCCAGATTCAGAGCAGGATGCCTGCTCTGATACCAATTGAAATTCTGGTACCAGATATGTGATGTTACGTGTGATGTCACAACAACACACTCTACAATGGACAATGTAAAACAACAGAAGAGAACACAAAGTATTGTTCACCCAGTTTAGTTAAACAACTTACACTGGGGGCTACCAAGCCAGGGATGAATTTCACTATTAGTAGAATTAATTTACAGACTCAACAACCCAGTTGACATCTCCTAAACTTAATCTCTACTTAATGAACCTTCTACCTAAGAGACCACTTAGGTATGAGAACACTACTCAATCCCTAAATCACTTCAGTGATATAATTCAAAGATCACACACTTTGAGAAACACAACTTGATTCTGCTTCATAGCTTTGATCAAGAACAACTCAAAACAACAACACCAATTCACACTAGAATGGTTTACAACACGAAGACTCAAATGACTCTCAGTCTTTAGCACTCTTTCTTCGTCACTTTCTTCAAAGGATTGATGCGCTTTATATAGCAATTTGATTTGATCTTGGACCTCCTACAATATCTGACCTGATTTGTTATTTAAAACTGAATCTTCAACATATTTTCTCTCTCAAAATCTTCTTAAATCTTCAGCCTTTAAACACTCCTACAAATCTGCATCAAATCTGATTGTAACAGAAAATATCTCCTCCAAGATATTCGCATCCAATAACTTTACTAGCTCTCCCAAATTCCAGCAAAACGCTTAACCCTAAAAACATCTCAAACCTGATGTTTTAAAGATCTGCATATCGGATGTCATGACATCGCATGTGACATTAGACTTTACAACTTCAACAAGCTAAACACTTAACATAAACCAATGTTAAGACTCAATGTTAAGACATCACCCATGTGACATCAGACATTACCCAACTTTGTTTTACCAAAATTCTAGCCAATCCAAGAGCTAACACTTATGACAATTGAAACACTGAATGTGACTTTTGTCAGGCTTTCGACCACCACCTTTTCCTCTATCTGCAACATCACCTCTTTGGTTGCCTTGATTCTAGAGTTTTCTATGATTCGACCAGTTTCCTTCATTCTGATTTCGACCAGTTGAATTATTGTAGCCTCCTCTACCTTTGTTGCCATTCCATCTTCCTTTGCCTTTCCATTCTTTTTCTGACTGCGCCTGCAAAGCCATACCAATCTTTGATTTTCCTACAGCTCTTTCAGTCATCCTTTGTTCATGAGACTCAAGCGTCTCTTGAAGCTCTTCATTCGTCAATACTGTCAAGTCTTTCGACTCTTCTATGGCTACTACCCACGTGGTCGAATTTTGGAGCCAATGACTTCAAGATCTTTGACACAACTGATCTTGATGCCAACACTTCTCCACATACCTTGATTTGATTCACCAGCTTTGTAACTCTGGTGAAGAAATCTGTTATACTTTCATTGTCTTCCATCTGAAGCAATTCATAAGTCCTTTTGTGAGTTTGTAACCTCACCTCTTTCACTTTCTCTGCGCCTCTAAACGCTTTTTCAAGAATCTCCCAAGCTTCTTTTTGTGATTCTACATCACTAACCTTTTCAAAGTTATCTGGATCAACACATTGATGGATTATAAAGAGAGTTTTATAATCTTTCTTCTTCAATTCTTTATATGCCACTTTCTCCTGATCTGTCACAGTTTCTGCAAGCGGTAATAATCCCTCATTCACAAAATCCCAAGGATCTTGGTAACATAAAACCACCGTAATCCGCTTGCACCAATTCTCATAATTATCTTTCTTGAGAATTGGAAGATTTGTTGGAAAGTGACCGTTCGGGTGATTCATCGCCATCACAATTATTCTTCCCTTGAATCAAAACCGGAGCTCTAGATACCAGATGTTGGAATTTAACCACGATCTATGGTGAATTCTTCTCAATCTTGATATCAAGATTGTTATGTAATGACAATAAACAAAAACAAGAACACGTTTAAAGAAGATGAGTATGAACTGCAGAATAACTCTTTGCCCATAACTGTGGAATTTTATTATCACTTTGCAACTGCAATACCGTGATTATCAAACTTGATGATTATAATGATAAGGGTTCCTCCCTATTTATAGATTTAGGTTAACTTGCATCTCAAGGTAAAGCCCAAACTATAAAAGCCCAAAATTATCTAATCTAAACTTTCTAAATCAAATCCGATCTTTCTAAATCGAATCTAATCCTTCTAAATCAAATATGATCTTTCTAAATCAAATCTATTCTTTTTAACACAAAGAATTACATATTTAACACTTAAGGTTTTGGGTGAGGATGTGGTGTGCCTCTCACAAAGGTGTGATGCTCATAAGAAAGGAAAACCCCAGAGTGTAAAAATGCTCTCTTGTGCTGACCCCAAATAGACCCAACAAAATAGAGTGGATTGAATCACATATAAAATTGAGGTTTCATTCTATTATTTAGGTGTTTTACGACGGAACAAGACAAATTTTTCATTTCATGCGAATCATTGAAAAATAAATATGATAGTAAGTGGTAAAATAAGATGAAATATGATAGTAAGTGATAAAACGAAATGAATTCAATATCAATTCATTTTAATCAAATAATAAAATATCACTATGCATTTCATCTTATACTACTCTATTCTATCTATTTTTTCAATTTAAACAAAATTTTAATTAGATTAAGGGCCCCGTTTGTTTTGACTTTTTTTAAAAATAATTTTTATAGTGTAACATAATTTTGTAGAAAAATTTTTTACAAAGAAACTTTTCATAAAAGCTTCAAATGAAAATTTGGTTTGAATAGTTATTCTTAAAATGTTATTTTAGGTATTTCATCATTTTATCGAAACTTTTTTTGAATATCAAAATTTCAAAAAATCACTTAATTTTGAAGCTATTTCAAATAGCTTTTTGTGAAAATCATTTTTGAAATACAACTTTTTGAAAAAATTGTGATTTTGACTATGTTTTGATCTTCAATAATATATATTAATGTTATAGAATGTCAAAATTAGTATTTTAATTTATAAAAAAAAAAATTTTTAAAAAGTTGTAATATTTTGAAAAACATTTTTGTAGAATCCATTTTAAAAAATACAAAGAAAAAATCTATTTTTTTAAAGCTAAAACAAACTTGTTGGTATTAACCCAAAACCTTTTTAGAATTTCTATTCAATCTTGATCTCAAGATTGTTAACAATTGCACGCAATGGCAACGAAAAGAAAAATTGAGAAAGAAAGAAAGAAAGAGAAAAGAGAAATAGTAACGTTGGAGAAGAAGATGAAAAACTGCATAGTTCTTTCTGCCCACAAACTGTGGAAACTTTCAATATTCACTTGCAACTGCAACCTGTGAATTATCAAACTTGATGATTACAATGATAAGGGTTCCTCCCTATTTATATATTTAGGTTAACTTGCATCTCAAGCTAAAGCCCAAACTATAAAAGCCCAAAAATATCTAATCTAATCTTTCTAAATCAAATTTGATCTATCTAAATCAAATCTAATATTTCTAAAACAATGAATTACATATTTAACACACCACTTAATTTATTGTGTCTAAACTGTCTACATTCATCATGGCTCTTAGTTTTTTGAAAACTTCGACCTGCACTCCCTTCGTCATGATATCTACAATATGATTCTCAGTTCTGCAGTGTTCCAAGTTCATCTTCCCTTCTGCTACCTGCTCTCGAAGATAATGGAACCTCATTTCGATGTGCTTGCTTCGACCGTGTGCTATTGGATTCTTCGCCAAGTTGATAGCTGATATGTTGTCGATCTTCATGGTAATTACTCCATGACTCTTCCCTGTAATCTCTTCGACCAGGTTCACCATCCATGTTGCTTGACATGCACAAAGAGAAGCAGTTATGTACTCTGCTTCGCATAATGACAATGCCACTACTGGCTCCTTTCTCGAACTCCAAGCAACTGGTGCACCACCTAACATAAACACATAGCCAGCTGTGGATTTTTTATCCTCAGCATCACTACACCAACTAGAGTCGGTGTATCCCACTAACTTGCATTCTTTTCCTTCATCAGCTGCAGGAAACAAAATTCCATAGTTGAGAGTTCCTTTCAGATACCTCAGTATCCTCTTCGTTGCTGCTAGGTGTGATACCTTTGGCTTCTGCGTGAATCTACTTACCATACTCACACTGTATGCTAAGTCAGGCCTTGTGTGACAAAGGTATCGAAGTGACCCAATAAGTCTTCTATATTGGGTTGGGTCGACATCATCTTCATTTGAATCCTTCGATAGTTGCAGTCTGGTTTCAGCTGGAGTTGAAGTTGGATTGCAATCTTGCATCTCAAATCTCTTGAGTATATCGCATGTATATCTTCTTTGGTGCATCATCAACCCTCTACTAGTCTTGTAGAATTCGATGCCAAGGAAATATAAGAGATTTCCCAAGTCTGACATTTCGAACTCCTCACTTAGGTCATGTTTGAAATCTTCGATCTCCTTCTTGCAACTTCCTGTTATCAAAAGGTCATCGACATAGAGACATAGTATAAGCACTTCACTATTGCTTCTTCTTACATACACTCCATGCCCAGTCGTACATTTCACAAATTCCTTCTCCCTTAAGAAATTGTCGATTTTCTTATTCCAGGCTCTTGGAGATTGCTTAAGTCCATACAGGGCTTTATGTAGCCTGTACACCTTTCTTTCTTCGCCTTGTTTCACATACCCAACTGGTTGTGCGACATAAACTTCTTCGTCTAAGGGACCATTAAGGAATGCACACTTCATGTCCATCTGAAATGTGTGCCAATTGTTCATATTTGCTAGACCAACAACCAACCTGATTGTTTCGATCCTAGCAACAGGTGCAAACACTTCGTCGAAGTCGATTCTTCCTTTTGTAGAAATCCTTTCGCCACAAGTCTCGCCTTATATCGAGTTACTTATCCTTTAGGATTCACCTTCACCTTGTAAACCCACTTCACATTAATTGCCTTCTAGCCCTGAGGCAATTCGACAAGTTACCAGGTGTTGTTGACTTCGATGGAGTCTAACTCTTCATTCATTGCTTTTACCCACTTCGAATCTTTCAATGTCTCAGCTGCATTGACTGGTCCGACATCTGCGTAGAAAGCATAATGTACCAGCTCACCCTCTTCATCGACCACATCATTTGATGTAATCACACATTCTTGCAATCTTGCAGGTACGTGTCTCGTTCGTCGAGGTCTGCTTGGGCCTGACTTGTTCCTGTCGAACTTGTCTTTCGACTTCAGTGGCTGGTTCTTCACTGGAGATTCTCACTGAATCCTTCTTGAAATTCTCAGTCCAATCCCATTCTTTAAGCTCATCTATGATCACGTTCCTGCTGATCACTACCTGCTTGTTCACTGGGTCGAACAACTTGTAATCTCCAGTCGAATGATATCCTATAAAGATCATCTGATTCAACTTGTCATCAAGCTTCCTTCTCAACTGATCTGGCTCATGTCTATGTTCTATAGATCCAAACACCTTCAAGTGACTGAGGCTAGGCTTGACACCAGACCAACATTCTTCTGGTGTGATTCCTTCAAGCTTCTTCGTCGGACATCTGTTTAATATGTATGTTGCTGTCGAAACCGCTTCTCCCAATTATTATTTGGGTAGATGATTTCCATTAAACATTCTTCTCACCATGTTCATGATGGTTCTGTTCTTTCTTTATGCAATTCCATTTTGCTGTGGAGTGTAGGGTGGCACCACCTCATGCACAATCCATTCTTTTTCACATAATGCATTGAACTCTTTCGACACATACTCTCCACCATCATCAGTCCTCAGAATTTTCAGCTTTCGACCACTCTGTCTTTCGACCATAGATTTGAATTTGACAAATACCTCGATCACATCACTTTTCTTCTTGATGAGGTAAGTCCACAACTTTCGATTGTAATAATCTATGAACATGACAAAGTATTTGTTGCCTGCAATCGAATCCACCTGGATTGGACCACATACATCAGAGTATATAACTTCCAGAATTTCCTTCGACTTCCTTCCTGTATCCTTGCTGAAGTTATTCTTGTGTTGTTTCGACTGAACACACTCTTCATAAACTTCACTTGGAATGTCGATTTCAGGTAATCATGAAGCCATATTTCTTCTCTTTAGCTCTCTGATGTCATTGAAGTTAAGATGGCCTAGTCGAAAATGCCATAACCACTCATCTCTACTAGCCGCAGTTGCCAGGCACTTGTGCTCCATCACATTGAGTTCAATCTTGAAGGTCCTATTATGAGACATTGGAGCCTTCAAGATCAACCTACCACCTGCGTCGAGGACACTCATCATCTTGTCTACGACAACTACCTTGTAGTTCTTTTCGACAAGTTGTCTTATACTGAGAAAATTACTCTTCATGCCTGGTATATACAACACATTGGAAATTATTGACCTCTTGCCATCTTTCCTCATAATCAGAACATCACCAACACCTTCAGCTGCTAGAGTGTTGTCATTTGCAAACTTCACCATGTTCATTGACGAGGGCTTCATGTTGACAAACCAATCTTTCCTTCCAGTTATGTGTGATGAGCATTCTGAGTCCAAGTACCACTGGTCCTGGAATCTCTCTTCGTCTCTTGTTGTAACCATCAACAACATCTCTTCTTCTTCATGTTTCGCCAGCTTTGCATCAGTTTCTTAATTCTTCTTCTTTTCTAAACAATCACTAAAATAGTGATCATACTTCTGACAATTGAAACATTGAATGTGACTTTTGTCAGGCTTTCGACCACCACCTCTTCCTCTAACTACAACACCACCTCTTTGGTTGCCTTGGTTCCCGGGTTTTCTTTGATTTGACCAGTTTCCTTCATGCTGATTTTGACCAGTCAAATTGTTGTAGCCTCCTCTACCTTTGTTGTCATTCCAGCTTCCTTTGCATTTCCTTTCCTTTTCTGACTGTGCCTGCAAAGCCATACCACTCTTCGACTTTCTTGCAGCTCTTTCAGCCATCCTTTGTTCATGGGACTCAAACGTCCCTTGAAACTCTTCCTTCGTCAATACTAACAAGTTTTTCGACTCTTCTATGGCTACTACCACATGGTCGAACTTTGGAGCCAATGACCTCAAGATCTTTGCAACAACTGATCTTGATGTCAACACCTCTCCACATACCTTGATTTGATTCAACACCTTTGTAACTCTGGTGAAGAAATCTGTTATTATTTCATTATCTTCCATCTGAAGCAACTCATAGGTTCTCTTGTGAGTTTGTAACCCCACCTCTTTCACCTTCTCTGCGCCTCTAAACGACTTTTCAAGAATCTCCCACGCTTCCTTTTCTGACTCTACATCACTAACCTTTTCAAAGTTATCAGGATCGACACACTGATGGATTATAAAGAGAGCTTTATAATCTTTCTTCTTTAATTCTTTGTGTGCAGCCTTTTCTTGATCCGTCGCATTCTCTGCAAGCGGTGCTACTCCTTCCTTCACAAGATCCCAACGATCTTGATAACAGAAAACCACCTTAATCTGCTTGCACTAATTCTCATAATTATCTTTCTTGAGAATTGGAAGGCTCGCCGGAAAGTGTCCGTTCGGATGATTCATCGCCATCACGATTTTTCTTCCTTGAATCGCAACTGGAGCTCTAGATACCAGATGTTGGAATTAACCCAAAACCTTTTGAGAATTCCTATTCAATCTTGATCTCAAGATTATTAACAATCGCACGCAATGACAACGAAAAGAAAAATTGAGAAAGAAAGAAAGAAAAAGAAAAGAGAAATAGTAGCGTTGGAGAAGAAAATGAAAAACTGCAGAATTCTTTCTACCCACAAACAGTGGAAACTTTCAATATTCATTTGCAAATGCAAACTATAAATTATCAAACTGGATGATTACAATGATAAAGGTTCCTCCCTATTTAAAATATCTAATCTAATCTTTCTAAATTAAATCTGATCTATCTAAATCATATCTAATCTTTCTAAAACAATGAATTAGATATTTAAGAAAATTGGTTGTAACTCTTTTATGATAATGATGTACTCCCTCCGTTCCTTTATAAGTGTCATTTTTTAAGTTTTTACACTTACCAAAAAATTAATCATTATAGTTACTTTTCAAACAACAATTTTCTTTTTATCTATAATATCCCTAATTATTTATTACATTTATCTAACTTTTTCTCTCTTTGTAATGATTACTTAGGGGTAATATAGACAAAAATGTAATTAATACTATCTTAAACTTTGCAAGTGACACTTAAAAAAAAACAAAAAATTATTTTAAAAATGACACTTAAAAAAAACGGAGGGAGTACATGTTATAAAAATATTTTAAACCAAAAGTAACAAACCATATGTGTTCGTTGGATTACTTCTAGATTTTAAATTTGTTTTAATATTTACTGGTCGACGTGTGAATACGTATGAGTTTGTGATAAAGCTTTTATAGAATAGCAACAGCAATGCTCATTTTTTATACGACGTGGGATTAGGTTTAGAACAAAAGGATAAATTAAGAAAAAAGATATAATTTTTAAGTCAAGTTTGACAGTTTGGTTAAAGATAACTTTGAAATGATGCAATATATTTAATTTAACAGTTTTAATAAAAAAAGGTTTGGAAGAATAAAATCATATCTTAACACTAGCTGTTTAAACTATCAATCCCACCGTCTACTAGCAGAAATTCTGTTTAAAATCAGAGCAAAGTTCCGTATAAATTGATTCACACAAGAATTGATTGTATCTAATAAAATTTGAACTTGAAATTTTGAGAGACGTACATTTTTATGACCTAAGTCTCTACCACTAGACCAATCCTTAGAAATTAGCTGTTTAAACTGTTAACGAGGCCGGTTCTTAAACAATTTCAAACAAAAAGCGATTTCTAACTTTTAAGACATGACAGTATTTGTAGTGCAGTTGTATTTAATTCATGCCACTAATTAAAGTTCTGAAGCCTTAAGATATTATAGTATAACTGCTTAATCCATTATTAAACGATCTTATCTATAATATCATGGATAAGCATGGTCATGGCTGCTTACCTTGGCACAACCACTAACAATAGTTGTTGAACTAATTCATATATTAATAAAATAAATAATAGAAAATGTATTAATTTTTTTTAAGAGTTTAAGGGCAGTGCACTGTCAGTGTAAAAAAGTATTACACATATATCCAATCAAAATATTTTAAAGTGTCAAATTATATAAACAATTTAAAATTTACAGGTTGACTTGGCGGAATACATGGTTGTCATTGGTTGACAGTGTAAAAATAATTTACACTGTCAGTGCACCATCCCTTTTCTCTTTTTTTTAAATGAGAAAAAAGGAAATACACTGTGAGTGTAAAATATTTTACACTATCAATTAATTACAACCATGTATCAGAATAAAATATATTTTATTTTAAAAATACTGATATTACATTACAATTGTAAACATTTTAATTGATTGTATGTGTACAACTATTTTACATTACACTACCATTAAACTCTTTTTTAATTATTGACAAAGTTCTCATAACTATTAAAAACTCATTTATATAATAGTAAGAGTTACAATTTAATTTAAAATATTCACGTTCAATTTAATAATATTGATTGATGTTAATTGAATTTGAATTCACAAACAAAATAATTTAATATTAATATTTCATGAAAATTAATTATTTTGTTAAATTATAAAATATTTTAAAATTATTTAATATAATATTTTTTATAGAACAATAAATATCTATTAAACTTTTTAATAAAATGAATCAGACATATGTGAATCCAACTCTAAATTCCAAAGCACCAATCACCATTCCATTTAGTGTGATATATTCTAACTTGTTATAATTATAATTATTTAGAGTTATCGGAGTAAATTAACTCGTATTTCTTAGTTGAATTAAATAAGTAAAGTTTAACACTTGATAGCAATATTTCTTTGTATATTATTAAAACCTTTTTAAACATGTGATTGTACTTATAAATTAAATTTTTTTGAAAATAGTTTTACGTTATTTTACTTATTTAATAAAAATAAATCATGCAAAATAATTAATATAAATTTTTGTAAAATATTAAAAATAATTTTACTAATTACTGCTTTTGATTTTTTTTAATAAAAAGTGCTCAGAGTATTTCTTAAATAATAATATCAGCAATATAAAAATTCTAGGGACTGTAATTTTGCTTCCAACTAGGAAATGCGTTATCGAATTCGGGTGATTACGATGAGCGAGACGTACACCCTCAAGACTTTTCCTATAGAACTTATCTCTAGGATCTGGTGTTAGGGAATTTTTACTAGGGAGCATTGAACATCGTGAGACTACCTTCTTAGAGCAACACACCTTTATGAGAGACACACTACATATTCATTCAAAACTTTAAGGTAATAGGTGAGTGGGTTCTCTCACTTATAAATGCTCAAGTCACCACATTCCTATCCAATGTAGGACTAGTATCCACACTATTCACACTTGTAATTCTTTTCAACACTCCCCATCAAGTGTGAGTTTACCACAATGCTCTCCCTCAAGTGGAAGCACTTTCTTCCACATACACTTGTACCGTCGTTGAACACACTTCAACGGGACACTCAACCACATCCGAGACACCTACCCATATGGGATACTTTTGATACAAGTAAGTTGGTCCCTGTCTCAAACCAAAGGCTCATGAGGAGCATTGAACACCGTTGGACTACCTTCTTTGAGCAACACACATTTGTGAGAGACACACCACATATTCACCCAAAACCTTAAGGTAATAGGTGGGTGGGTTCTCTCACTTATGAATGCTCAAGTCATCACATTCCTATCCAATGTGAGACTATTATCCACACTACTCACACTTGTAATTCTTTTCAACACTTGTAATTCTTTTAAACACTACTTCAGCTAACTCACACCTAGTTTGAATAATTGTTTCAAAGTTGAAACTCTAAAAATATAATTCCATTAAAATGAATTATAAAATCAAATGACTTTTTTACTATTTTGTTTGTATGATTTTCTTTTTTCCAAGAGAAAGTAGAGTACTACGATATGATAATGCAACTAAGCTCAGAAGTCTGAGAGAAGTGCAGAAAATGCTACATCAGGCACACCCCGCTCTCAATAGCTAGCAACTCTAGAACACAAGAGGTGGAGCCTCGAACACGTTAGCCTCGAACGTGTTTTTACATGAGGACAGGGAAGTGGTCATATTTTGGTCGGGCGTGATCCACAGAGACATCAAGATAATGATGAAACAAAATCGTTAGGGATACAAAATGATGAATCAAATTTATTAAGGATACACAATGATGAAACAAAATCATTAAGAATGCATGATGATGAAATAAAATCATTCAAGAGAGAAAAAATAAAAAAAATTATGCGGAGAAGAATAAGAAGCCTAATCCATTCGCATGGATGAAGAAAAATAGTTAACATTCATAGAAGATTACATTAGGCCATGACTAATGCCACAACCCGAAACAAAACCTTGAACTAACTCAACACATTGTCAAAGGGAAACCTACATGATTTGAGCCGATAAGTTAACCCAATATTTTAGCTCCTTGTGCAGGTCCTTTAGATGGACTTCATAGGTTTTCACCTCTTTGGATGGTATTTTTTATCTTTTTCCATAGTGGGCTCTTGCTCTATCAATATCTTTGTTGAAGTACTAAGGGAGTTTTGGATGTTAGACATATCTTTTTCAACTTTGGCAAGCAACGCCTCCCGAAACTTCACCTTGGCAGCAAGATTAGAAGGGGTGGCACGCACCTTCACTTCCTTTGTACAAGAAGTCAATTGCTGATTCACTTCATCCACTTCCTTCTTAAGATTATACCATTCAAGCAAGAAGAAATCATATATTTTCATCAATATTATATCTCCCTTTTCAGGATGTTTAAAGTCAAGATAGCCCTGAGTCTATAAGAATTGATAAACAATACAACAACAACCCAGTGAAGCTAGTAGGACATCTCAACCATTTTCCTACCTCCTAGCTATCTGGTCAGTCGTTGGAAGTAATTATAATCTTCCTCAGAAAAACTGGCCTGAACATCTTTGGAAGTTCAGGCCCCATTGGTAAGAAGAATTTTTACATGAGTAGGTAGGTGACGTGTTTTGATTCCCCCAATGAGAACCTAATTAACCTCAAGAATCATCTTCTTAGGTCCCTTTGAGGGAGGTTCCTAGCATGGATCTTTTCCACTACCCTTCTTTGGGAAGTCATTGACAGCCGCCTTTAAACTTTATGCGGCATGATTTCTTGAACTGTCATTGGATATTTTATTGTGGCCCTTCGAAGATGATTGCTTGTGAGTTATTGTGCCTTATTAATTGGGGTGTTGATATGTTTGTTCTAGGTTAGGAATGTTACTTCCTCCCAAATCCATATCCTTTGACGGGGTGGTAGCATGTTCAGTCGAATCGGGAGAAAGGGTAGGGGTAGTCTTCGTTATTGTCTTTTTCCTCTTGATTATATCTTGAATGACACTCGTGCTATCTGGAAAACATAATGAACTCAATATTTAAGGTATATTGTAAAATGACAATGAAGTACAATAATAATATTAACTCCGACTCCACATCAACTATATCTTTTTTTATTTATTATCGATCACCTCTACCAACAACTATGTTTCAATGTATCATCTCTTTTGTCGGGACATAAAAACGTATGAAGGACAGACCCTTTCCACAAAGCCCAAACTCTCCTAGAAAAAGATGAGGTAAGCCTTTATGCCTTCTTCTTTTAGTGTTAGCTCCTCTGGCGGAACCACGTACTTGTTTGGGGTCTCCAAGAAATTATAATGATTCTAATACTTTAGGAATCTGTCCTTGCATCTAGATTGCTCTGGTCCAAGGGGGCAAGATGAGGAAAATTTTGGGAGAGCACACAAGCTTGAGTGTGAATCACGACTCTAGGGAATAGATAAAAAGTTTTTTTTTTAAGTTCTTAAGGCTATCAACAAAAACTTCAAACATTTTCTTTTTTTTTGACAAAACAAGAGCATCCATTGCCCTCACTCAACATAGGGAGAAGTATGATGCATGTTGAACAAGTGGAAGAACAACTTCAGAGTCAAGGTGCCATTCCATTCTTATACATGTATTGAAATACTTTCATATATGACCAACTCACCAGATGCATCTAAGATGAGGAAAATCTTGAGATGATTCATAATCCCCACTTCAAAGTCGGTAAAGGGAAGTCTGAACCCCATCCTAGAAAAGAGATACTCATGAAGAGGTAGCGAACATCCATCAAAGGAGTTGCATAACCTTATACCGGTCTCTGACTAGTCACAAGACGAACCCACCTCCCTGTAAGCATTTTCAAACTTAAATTCCTAATTATAAATGGAAGTCGTACCCAATACCCTCAATATTTACCTAGAGATATTGATTAGCATCAACATGTAGCTCGGGAGTTTGCTATCCCCTCTGTACCATCTCTCATTCACTATCAACAAACAAAAAAACACGATTGTGACTTCTAAAGTGTGCTTGAGATTCAAGATATCTCTTAATCTTATCATCACCAGGTTACTAACTGTTCAGAGCCTTAAAAGCCTTAATATAAACGCATACCCTTAAGTTACCTTAGTAATCATCAACCCTTTCCAAGTTCATCATTGACACTTCAGGGAAAGCGAAACGACGAACAAGCTCTCTAATGTAAAACCTAAATTGGTTAGACCCATATCCTCATCCACATGCTCCTCTAAATTCTCATCAACTTCAAGACACTCTTAGAGTCATAACTATCACTAATTTGAATAATATTCACATGTGGGTATAACCACCAGAGAAACCACATCTAACCCTCTAGGTTAATCACTCCAGTGCGTGAGGAGGAATCTCTTATTTCAAACCCATTGGATAAGTCTGCAAAATACATGTTTGGGTTCCCTAGGTTTTCCATGGCTGAAAAAAGAGTAAAAAAACAATAATGGGATGAAGAGAGAAAGAAATCTTACCTTAGACATATTACAAAAGTAATATCGAAAAAGATAATGAAGAAACCACGTAGAAGCTTAAGAACACTAAATCATGGAAAAAGAGGCAGATGAATGGACCGAACAAAATTAAAAAATATTACTTCAACCCAAGGAAGAACAAAGTAAAATCCGTGAGAAGCAAAATGTTTTAGTAAGAAGGTGAAAGAACTGTGCGTAGTAAAGGGTCATCCTTATATAAGAAGAAGAAGAAGAAGGGGATAAACCTATGGACCAAGATGAATGGAGACTTAGATGATGAAATCAATGATGGAAGATTAACCTCAAGATTGCAACGGAACTCAAGTGAACTCTATGGATCTATGTGCTCGTAGGCATAGTCAAGAAGTGATCCAAAATGGTAAAGTTCATGGTAAAGCTCACATGTAGTATTAGGAAGAGAGGCATTGAACAAGGGTTGTTCATCTAAGACTATTTTTACTAATACTATTAAAAGTGGATTTACTTTCTTGGGTTAAAAGCTCCCCAAACATAGGTGACATTGCACCGATTTGGGTTAATAATCCTTTGTGTTCTTTATTGCTTTATGATTTTTTAGTGCATTATATTAATATGATATAAGCACAATGTCCACATCGTCCCAAAAATTATGTCCAACACCTATCCTATGAAGAAAATAACTTTAGTTCTTATGTGATGCTAAAGTCAGAGATAATGATGCAAAGACTTGAAGCTTCAGAGTGTAAAAGAGAGGAGTAAATGTGAAAAGCTCACCTGATCGTGTCTGTTTGAGTGATTAGTGTCTTGTAAAAACACAAGGGCATTTTTAGAAAAATTATAGTTAAGTAACACACACACACACACACAAACAAAAACATTGAGAAACCTCTCATGATCTATTGGTTATTTAAATTATTGTACCATAGCACATGAACCTATAAATTTCTTGATGAATTCTAACGATTCAATAACATCCACTTTCAAAATTCCCCGCGCTTGCATTTGCTCAGAGCTTGTAAAGGACATCACTAGCATTATTAAATACTTTGAGTGCAAGAAAAAAGAGAAAATGAAGATGAAGTTGTAAATTGAAAGGAATAAATCCAAGTTCCTTACGATTTTGTTGATTGTCTCTTGGATTGTATTCTTTGCATACTTCAAGATGCATACTTGATTGATGAATGTAAACTTTTTTATTGTGCAGAAATGTAATGGTTTAAAATGCATATTTTTGATTGTCTAATGTAATGATTTATTAATGAATAAAATTGAAGATGTTGAAAGAATTACCCAAACTATTTAGTTCAAAATGGTATAATACAATATTTATTTCATATTTATCCAACATTTGTTTCATATTTATCCAAGAATTGCACAAAATAGTCAAACTCTGCACAATAAAAATAACTTTGATCTTTTCAATCAAATATTGAACTTGTTTTACATAACCAAAATGCATATGACCCATAGGAATATGAACTTTTCTCAAATACATAATCATAAGGCATATGAACTTGTCTCAAATACATAGTCATAACCAAAATGCATTAGGTCTTAAAATTCATAACCATTAACTCAATACTTAAAATACATAACTAAGATGCATTATGTCTTAAATACATAACCATTCACTGAGTATATTTTCTACAAATGCGATCCCAATTTCTTAATGCACCTAAGCATCCTCCAATATTTGGGTAATTTAATTAGGGCTATGATAATGGACATACAACTTTCTTAGTTGTAGGTTGAACAATTTGATCATCTTGAGCATCAATAGTCATAGGTCATGTTGTATCACGTCTAGGTCCCTTAAGTTGTTTGCAATTTAGAACTTTTGTCCTATAACTTCTCCTCAAGTTCTTCAAGTCCAATTTTCTTGCAACCTTTAGTTTGGTTTTATTTTTTTGCAGAACAAAATAGGTATCAGAGGGAAAAACCACATGATATAAACATATAACATATAAATACTTAACTACAAACACAAAGAGTTTAAAGCTCAATTAGTTTAAGAATTGTAGGAGTTGCTGAAATGGGAGATTTAAGAGCAATAACTTCATGTGTACGAACTTCAGGTACCTTATGTTCAACAAGTACATAAGGCGCAGACAAAATGAAATCAGATGCAGAAAGACTTATCTTAGATTCATTAATAGAAGTAATAGTGTTTGTCACAACATGCTCAATAGGTACAGATGCAGATGTAACATCATTCACATTTGGTTGAGTTTGTGTTGCCTCAAATGTTGTAGCAAGTTCTGCAACAAGCATTTCAAACTCAATATCAATATCAGGAGCATGTGTAAATGTAACGTCATTCACATAAGGTGGAATAAGAGCTTGATTTTTCTTTGGTTTTCACTGAATATATAATAAAGTAAATTAATACAAATAAATCACTAACATAAATAAATGATACAAATTAATATCTCATATGGTTTCTCGTTTGAACTTCCGAATCAACCTCAATACCACATCTTATGCAAAAATAAGTTGTCTGTGCACTTCCTTTGTTAGGGTCCTCATTAGGTTCCCTCCTCCTCAATTTTTTTTCCAGGCTGTCTTTTGTACTTTGTAGGTAACATTTCTTCTATGTCAACCTCAGGCCACATGTATTGTCCATTAATAATACTTACACTAAAATTATAGCATGCTATATAAGTTTCCTAGGAGTAATAATCATCCACAAAGTCTTCAGGATTTTGCTTCCAAAACCATAATGCAACTATTTACTGTCTATAAGGAATTTTCCTTTTTGAAGTGTCAACAATGAAATTATGCTTGGAATAAAATGTTTAACCTGCCATGTTGTTTCATCTGACCAGTTTGGATACCAATAACAGTAAATTACCTTTTGTTGGTCATAAATGAAAATCCATCTTTTTATCTTGACCCATGTCCTTAAATTGTAAAGTAATAAAGCCCCTTCACGAGTCTTTTATTTCAGTTTCACAAACACCAAAATCTAGAGGAAAGTATTGGTCATTTGGGTATCTACCAATAATAATAAGAGTCCCTACATAATTGGTCTTAAGATGACATCCATCAATTACTATAAATGGCATATAAGATGTTTTGAAACCCTTCTTAAATCCATCAAAGCAAAAAAAAAAAACTACCAAACCTTCGTAGTAGTGCTGATCCAACCGTTTCCACATTAATCTTACAACTTTTCCCTATATTAAACCTCCTCAATTCTGCAGAGTACCTCCACAACAAGTTGTATTGGTTTGGTGCATCACCCTTAACAATATCTTTTGAAATTTGTTTGACCTTACATGCCCTGTTCATAGTTATCCCAACAAAAAAATTCCTCATAATTTCAGAAACAGGCTCACAAATCTAAACACCATCTGAAGTTTTGGTCTTAGCCGCCATAAAATTAGCAATCCACTTGGAATTCGATGAGATATTATTCAAAACCTAGAAAATGTTTGAGCACCAAACCATATCTTCATTCTCTATTTGTGCATATTCCCAACTTTACTTATAAGTGCCAAAAACCCTCATTTACCCTTGAAAACTACCCTTACTTTAACTTTATCATTTATGTTGCGGTGAAAATTTGATATCAAGCTATTGATTAAACTTGAATCACAAATCTTTTAAAGATCCACCACCGAGCTTTGATTTATCTAAAGGAAAGGGTAAAGATCGTAAACAACCCTAAGTTCGCAATGTAACAACAATGCTAAGAGATTTTGGGGGATCGAGGATTGGTTATACAAAGGGAAGGTATTAGCACCCTAAGTATCTATAGTACTATATAGGAACCTCTTAGTTGTATTTGTGATATTTGCTTGCTATTTGTTTGTGTTGGGTTATATGATGAGAGATGGGGACCTAAAGGCTTAGTCACTAAGTATGCTCGCCAAAACTTCGCGGACTTGTGCCTACATATCCTTACAAGGATGGAATCAAAGTAGTTGTAGTTCATCTCAATGGGGATGAATGAATACTTGATTATGATCAAGATTCAAGGGGATTAAGTGTTAAGGTCTTAACACTTACTTGACTTGACAAAGTCACAAAGGTTGCAAATTCTAACTTAAGTCTAATACTCAAAAACCTAATGACTCTAACAAGGTCAAAGGGTGATGGGTAATGATGAGTTATCTATGACATGGAGTCAATAGAGAGACTTTCCCTTGGACAAAGAAATGGGGGTAACTTGAGGATGGAAGCTAACAAGCTAACATTACTTGGGAAAATAACTTGACAAAGTTAAAAAAGTATGATAAGTATGGATGATATGAACAAGTATGATATTCAAACATGATATCAATTGAAAATGGATCAATATAACATTCAAACATGAGGTTAATGAAAGCATGACAAAGTAACATTCAAACATGATGTTAATATGGCAAAGGTAAAGCATATGGTTACAACCAAAGCATAAAGATAAACGTAACAACCTTTGGAGAAAGGACTTAACAAAGTCATGAACTAGACAAAGTAACTACCTAATATGTTCAAAGGTTCAAAGAAGTTTTAAAATCAACATGGTGACAACCAAGTTAAGTTCAAGGGTTTAAAGATGTTACAACATCTAAATAAACATGAGATATAGTTCTAACAAGACTAAAACATCATGGATGAGAGCTCAAGTACTTGATTAAGGCAAGCATGCATTAAGGTTTACTAACACCACTTAATCATGAATACAATTTAACATTCAAAGCATGGATAAGTCATTACAACACTTAAACATGGTGAGGTTCAAATTCAAGTTAACATGTGAAAGTTATGACAACACTTAAACATGAAAAAAAAAGAGTTCAAAGCGGACATGCATAAGTTAAGACATTACTTATCATGGGTAGAAAAAAAAGCTTAAGTTCAACATGTAAAGGTTATAGAAATACCTAAACATGAATGAAGTTAAAAGATGAAATGAAGCAAACATGGATAAGTTAAGACATTACTTATCATGGATAGAAAGTGAAAACAAGTGAATGGTGACAACCAAACATAATTGAGCAAAAGGAACATGTTTATGACAACAACATGTGGATGAATATGCAAGCATACAAAGGATGGCATGTGAGAATGCTTAAAGATGGCATAGTGAAAGTTTAAACATTTTTGTGAACAAGTTAAGACATCACTTGTCATTTAGGCATGTCACAAGTTGCAATATGTTAAGACAAGTAGGTAATAACCTAAACATGCATATTAGGGTTCAATCATGACTGTAATCAAGCAAGAACATTTACAAAAGTTAATGTAATGGTTCTTGGTGCTCATCAAAATGTGTATATGAAAGGTTAAGGCAAGTGCACAAAGTGGCTCATGGCTTAGGTGACAAAGTTCAATGCATTTAAGGCATGTAAACATACATAATAAGTCAAAAATCAAGTTAAAACTCAAAGAAACAAGTTGACAAACTTGTAGAAAGTTCACATAGATTGCAACTGGTTCAAACATGTCCATATTGGCAAAGAACATCAAAGGAATCAAGCAAGAAACCAAAATAGTCCTTAAGGAAACCCTAAAAGTCCTCTTACTTCAAACATGAATAAGAGGTACAAAAATAAATATTTTTGGAAATCTAAATTCATAAACAGAAAATAGACAACAACATGAGCATTTTGCAAAAAGAATGGATAAAAAATGATTAATATTGAAAAAGTTGGGACCATTTGAAGTTGTAAAGAAAACAAAATGGAAAAAGTGCTAAAAATAGGGTTCTCTCCCAGCCAGGACTTGAACCCACGCCCTTTTGCTCAACAGTCCAAAACCTTGCCAGATGAGATATGACACGCGTGTGATAAAGAGATGAACCCCGAATAATATATTTTAAAAACATTTGAGGTTCAAAAAAATAAAAAAGGACTGGGGCGAGGGGGATTCGAACCCCAGCCCTTATGCTTGCAAACAAACACACAAACCTCCTTGACCATCGGTGCTACGCCCTCATCCGTTAATTAAATGGATTGGAATAATATATATTTTACAAACACATGGAAATGGACACCTTAGCGCCACCTGGGCACCACATCAGCGCCATCTCACTTCTTCTTCTTCTTCTTCCTTTTTCGTTTTCCTTTCTTTCTCTCTCCCTGTGCCCTAACTCACTCCATGGCTAGAACTTCAACCTTAAATATCTCCCGCATTACTTCATCATTTTTAACTTTGTAAAAACGAAAGTTGTAGCATTTTTAACAAGGAATTCAAATATATTATTTGTTCAAACTAAAACCAACTGTATAATTCACAAATTACTCCACAACAGTGCAACACACATGAACTTTAAAGTGTTAAAACATCACACATTCAGTCCATAAAATGAAAGAAAGGCTTTAAACAAGTTGTGTATAATACATACTACATTTAGTCTTCAAACATGAGCTAATGAAATGCACAGAATGAGAGTTGGAAGTTTCAAAAACCTTACCTCTTGGAGCTAGTCCAAGGCTTCTTCTAATGGAGTTCCAGAAGAGAGATGACCACCTCCTTGATCTTGTTGATTCTTATAGAGATGATTAGGATGCTTGAGAGTGTTGGAAATTGCTTCAATAACAGAGCACGAATCCTTTTACAAGATGGAAGTGAGAAATGGCAGGTAGTGTATGGCTTGCTACAAAACTTGTTCAAAGGTTGGAACAAGTTCTATTGAGGGTATAGAGAAGGTTTATGGTGTTTGTTTGGAGTATGCACGAGGGGAATGACTCTGGCCAGAGGTTTTGCAAATTTGAGGTGTTTTTGCAAAAACTATGGAAAAGAGAGAATGCTGAGGTTTTGGTGTATGATTGTTGTGTTTTTTGAAGCTTGAGGTGTCCCTCTATTTTTAGGGAAAAGGTTGGGAAAAGTTCTGGTTAGGATAACAAGTTCTTGGAGTTTTTGCAAGTTGGCTTGATTGGAAATGAACCAAGTGATTTCATGCAAGATTATGGTTCCAATGTACAAGTACACAACCACTCTAGAGTGGTTGAGAGTTCAGAAAAAGATTGAGTGCAGAAGGAACAAGTGAGGAGCTCAAGACAAGTTGACTTATGGATAAAGTAACTTTATCAAAATGGAAGTCTTGCCTTTCTTCCCAAAATGGAATGGTTCAATGGATAAAGCTTCAAATTGTTGTGTAATGCTCCCTTAAATCATGCAAACCTCTGATTATGGATGTGTTTAGAAGTAATGAGGCCCGAAATGTAGGATTATAGGGCACGGTTTGGAGTTTTGTTCAAGATTAGTTTGTGAAAATGGCATGAAACCCAACTTTATGACCTCAACTTCTCCCCTTCGAAACTCTCAGCCCAGGAAGGCTATGGAGGAGTTCTAGTACTTTTTTAAAAGCCCCAAATATGCTCTAAAACTTTCATGTTCAACAAAAATTCTTAATCTAAAGGGATCATAATGAAAACTGGTCTCAAAGATTGATGTTTCAAAAGATTAAAGGCTGCCTTGAAATTTTTCCAAGTGTCCCAAGATTTCTTCAAACTTTGGAGCCTCATAACTCAAAATCGAAGCATTTTTTTAGGTATCTACCTCTCATACAAAGTTGTAGTATGTTGTACGGGATTTAATTTGATCTTTGGATCACACAAAATGGCTTTGTAGATTGGGAGTTATGATCTTTCAAAGTTGGCCTCTCAATTAGGGCTTTTCCATACTTAGAAAATTTTCAAGTTTCTTTAACTTTGCCCCTTTTGCAAGAAACCTCCCAAATCTTGATTTTTCATGCTCAAACGCATTGATCAAACATGTCTTGATGAAATTTGGCTTGATGACTTCAATTTGGACCAAAAACCATAAAAGTCAAAGGGTTGACTTTGTCAGATGAAGCTTGTATAATCAGATGAATTCAACTGTGTGATCTTCAATGATCTTGCATTCTTGAATCTTTCAAACATCAGGGATGGACTTCAAGGATGTTTATGAGTGTCTTGGGTTATGCCTCAAGGCTTGGCATCATGATTAGATCAAAAGTCAAGCCACATTTGACTTTTTCCTAATGAGACCCTAATTGGTGACCAGATGAAATTGAGCTCCATAAAACTTGTAATGAGACCATCTTGTTCTTGATTCTTGACAAGGAGAAACCTATTGAGTGTATATAAGCTGGAGGGGTTGATGATCATTCCAAAACATTGACTGATCACGTGAGGAGTCCCTTGATTTTCTTGAGCCAAAACCCTAATTTCAGACAAAACCAAACAAGAAACATCTTGAACAATGGTTAGGGTTAGCAATGCAATGCTTGATGCTTCCTAGAATGATGATGACATCTAGGGTCAAAATTTGGGGTATGAAAATTTATTACAAACTTTTTCTCTCCCCAACTCAATACTGACCATTCATTAATTTCTTCTTTAAATTTATCAAGTGAAGTGAACTCTAACCCCACTTTGAAACTTTAATTCTTGTCCAACTCCTCCACCCTAAACGTATCATACTTTTGGTCCTTTCTAATTATTTGAAGCATCATATTCACTGTTATGAAGCTCATAACTAGCATAGTAAACCTCTATCTCATCATCAACACTTTTCAAAATTTTGTTTGGAGTGTTCTTTTTCCTATTTGCAACAATTTTTACCCTAATTTTTTTTACCATTGACATCACATTTAGGTAGAGGCGGAGGTTCTAAAATGATATCAAACCCATCATCCAACTCAAGGGCCATTTCATTCTAACTATCATCAAATGCTATACCAGCAAATTCATCATAATCTAATTCAACATCACTTATATCACCTTGTTCATCTCTTTCAACATCATTACCATCATATTGTTCACCTCCTTCAACATTATTTTCATCACCTTCTTCAATATGACTTCCTCCAACTCCTTCATACATAAATTTGTTGACATGGATAGGGTGAGGAGCAACTATGCCTTTACTAGAATGCTCAACATATAAGTGCACTTCACATTTCATTTCAATAGCATATTTAGAAACCTCATAAGCATCATTATCATTGACTATTATTTTGTAGTTATCCTCATAATTTTTATTCCACCATAACATATATTTTGATTGATCAAGATCACTAATCTCTTTCAATATACCAGTAGCTTCAAAGAAACTCCACTTATCAGTATTTATGTCATTTACTACACGTTGATATCTCCCTTTGTAATACAAAACACAGTTCCTAAAAAATTGACCCCCAAAATGAAAGTTCACTGTAAAACTCATCCCTATAAGATATACCATTTTATTACACTAGTCAACCACATATGTATATTGATCCTACCAAAAAAGGAACAATGAAGGAATGGAAAAAGTAGATGACAACATTGAACAAAGTCAAACAAAAAGAGAGTCAAACAATGCTAATATTGTTCATTCACTACATATTGAATTTCAATAACAAACACAAAAAACAAAGGAAAGGAACCAACTTTACCTCAAATGCAGTGGCAAAACACAATGAGAACCATGCACGTTCTCAAACTTGGATACTTTCGAAACAACCACACCACTTAATCTCCACCGTCAATTGCTTTTTGTCTCCCTCAGTCGTTCGCTGATTTTATGCTACTGCACAAATGAACAATGGATTATATGTCTTTGATTTTTAAATGTCAATTTATAACTTTAATACTAAAATAATGAAACCTAACACGAGTTAAATCCATGGCATTGTCGCTTAGGCCACATAAATGAGAAACACATTTCCAAACTATATAATGATTGACTCTTGGACTCTTTTGATTATGAATCATATGAGACGTGCATATATTATTTAATGAGAAAGATAACAAAGTTCCATTCATAGGAAAGTGTGAAAGGGAGAATGATCTTTTGGTCATCCTACATACTGGTGTATGTGTACCACTGAACACACCATCCAGAGGAGGTTTTCAATACTTCATCACATTTACTGATGATTACAGTAGATGCGGTTATGTGTATTAATGAAACACAAATCTGAATCCTTTGAAAAGTTCAAGGAGTTCAAGACTGAAGTACAAAACTAACTAGGAAAGAATATTAAAGCTCTTCGATCAGATTGAGGTTGCAAATATTTAAGTCTAGAGTTTGAGGACCATCTAAAAGAGTGTTGGATTCTATCAAAATTGACTCCTCCTGGAACACCATAGTGGAATGGTATATCTGAGATAAGAAACTAAACATTGTTAGACTTGGTTCGATCCATGATGAGTCACACGGATATTCCAAACTCTCCTTGGGGCATGCTCAATTAACAATAGCCTACACACTTAACCGTGTTCCATCCAAAAAGGTTTAGAAGACACCATATGAGATATGGAGTGGTAAGAAATCACACATGTCTTACATGAAGATTTGGGGTTGCGAAGTTTATGTGAAATGACAAATTTCAATTAAGCTTGAGCCTAAATCTGAAAAAATGCTTATTTGTAAAGTATCCTAAAGAAACAATAAGGTATTTCTTCTACAATCCTTCAGGTGGCAAAGTGTTTGTCAATTAAACTGGAGTATTCTTTGAAAAGGACTTTATTTTCAAAGGAATAAGTGGGAGGAAAGTAGAGCTTGAAGAAATTCAAGAATCACAAAGCATTGATACATGTATGGAAGAACTATAGCAGGAAACATTAGTTATGGAAGAGCAACTTGCTCAAGTAGAACAAGACCAACGTAGGTCAAGTAGGATATGTCACCAACCTGAGAGATATGACTATCTCATAACTGAGCAAGGCGATGTATTGCTTATGGATCAAGATGAGCATGTGAATGACCAACATGCCTTTACTGGTCTTGAGTTTAAGAAGTGGCTAGAAGCCATCAAATCTAAAATGGAATCAACGTACACAAACCAAATTTGGACCTTGGTAGAGCCTTATGTAGAACTTAATCTTATAGGATGCAAGTTGGTCTTTAAAAAGAAGACTGTCATGGATGGTAAGGTACATACCTATATGGTAAGACTGTTTTCTAAAGGATATAAGCAAATTTGTGGTGTAAACTATGATGAAACCTTTTCACCAGTTACAATACTTAAATCTGTTTAGATTTTACTTGCTATCGTTGTATATCATGATTATTAAATATGGGAGATGGGTGTCAAGACTATTTTCCCTAATAGGAATCTTCTAGAGGATGTGTACATGACATAATCTGAAGGATTTGACATACTAGAAGAAGCCTAAAAGATATACAAGTTATAACGATCATTCTATGGATTGAAGCAAACTTCCAGAAGTTGGAATCTTTATTTTGATAAAATGGTAAAACATTATGGATTCATTAAAAATGAATATGACCCTTGTGTCTACAAGAAGGTTAGTTGGAGCATAATATATATTGTGGAGAAAATAAAGTAAAAACAAAGTTGAGGCAAGTATATTGTTGCCTCAAATGCAGCAAATGAAGTTGTTCTTTAGTGAATTTGGCATAGTCCATAGAATTGTGGATCCCATTGATATCTATTGTGATAACAATGATGTTATCACACAAGCTAAGGAGCCTAGATCTCACCAACGATCCAAACACATACTTAGACAATATCACCTCATTTGAGAGATAATAGATATAGGAGATGTGAAGATATGTAGATTATCAACACTTGGCAACGTCGTTGACCTATTAACAAAGTCTCTTTCACAACAGAAGCATGATGGTCATATTAGATTTATGGGTATTAGGGGTATGCCTGATTAGCTCTAGTGTTAGTGGGAGATTATTGGTGTATGCCCTAGAGGCCAATAGTTTTATTAGAACTTGTTATGTGTATCAAATTATTTATTAATAAAAGATATTTCTTTATTATGTTTCTAAAATAATAAAGTCCATAGAATAGCTATTCCATTTAATGAAACATTAAGTGTGACTTAATCATGAGATCCTATTAAACATAAGGACATTATTCCTAAAGTATCCTTAATTGAGATTTATTGTAAAGTGGGATAACATTAAAGCATTGAGACTGTTATATGGATAGAGTGATAATCACATCTCATGGATCATGGATAAAGAGTTATTAATTCTTCACATAAGTATGAATATTATGAGTAATATTTATGCTGGGTTGACTCATTAAGAGAAAACTACATAAAATGTTATGCAAAGTATCATAATTTTTTTTCTCATGGTGATAGTGGTGTACACCACCCTTAGACCTCAAACCACTATGTGAAGGTTAAGAAACACAAGAAAGGGGGTTTGAATTGGGTTTCACATTTCGTCCCCATTTGCGGAATTTAAACTAATGGCGTTAACTTGTAAATAAAAATAAATGAACACAATTATTTTTATCCTGGTTCACTGTTAACGAAGTTACTTCAGTCCACCCCTCAAGGTGATTTTGCCTTGTCACAAGGACTTAATCCAATAATCATTAACGATTACAACCACAATGGATACCTTCCATTGCCTTCTTAAGAATCATGGCTTTCATTCGCATCTCAAGGAATCAACCTCCAAGCCGTTCAACAACGACCCGGCCCTCTCAAGCATTTTGGTCTTCACTCGACCGCTCAAGGAATCAACCTCCAAGCCGTTTAACAACGACCTGGCCCTCTCAAGCATTCTGGTCTTCACTCGACTGCTCAAGGAACATTACCTTTTTCAAGGATTTTTGTGTGCACTATAGATGCTTCTTACAAGCTAATTACACAAATGAAGTACAATAACACCTAAGTGTTTCTAGCAAGTTATGAGCAACAACTCCTTGCTTTCTAATACAGAAACTATCTAAAGAATAAATCTCTAAGAGATTATAGAGCACACTAGTTCTGTATTGCTTAAAAGCTTTCTTATGAGCACTGCGACTTTTTATCATTAGCTTTAAGTTTCTTTCAGATGTACTCCTTTCTGAGTAGGTAATTCTTCTTCCAGCTTAACCATAAATATCAATTAAGTTACTATGCTTCACTTATTGATGTTCACTTGACAAGTTTCACATGGCTTTAGCATGTTACATCGTTGTGCATTTTTTATCATTCTGCTTCAGCTTCTTCTTCATTGAGCATTCTTCATTTAAGCTTCAACTTGCAGCATCTTGTACTCCTTTCTTAAGAATATAATGCGTTTTCCAATTCAACCATCAAGTTCAACTAAGCTACCATGCTTCACTTATTGATGTCTCACTTGAGTAGTTTCATATGGTGTTAGCATGATCATCGTTTGTGCACACTTTGTAGTAGCAGCTTCATCTTTGCTTGCTACATGTTAATTGTTTGTTGTGTTGAATAATAACCCTTTGTATGAACAACTACCAAAAAACTTTTTATCTTTCTCTCTTTATGATCAGCGGCTGCTTCAAGCAACAAGCCATGAGCAACAAGCCACGAGCAACAAGCCATGTTTCTTCAATCTTCCAAGTCTTCAATTTATAGAGCAGGAGAAAATAGATCCGTTGAGGGGTATTCATGGGGTAACACCCCAAAATTTTCCCTCATGTTTTACCATCAAAAAGTGGCTTATGCTTCACATACATGTGCATTTAGGTCATGAACATCATACATGCATCATTGGTTTTCCCAAGGCATGGGATCAGAGGTTTCTATGTCATTGGTTGTTCAAAGCAAGAAGAATGAGATATACTCAAGCACTCAAGCTACAAAGGCTCCTCAGGCCTCAAGATATCATATTAGGTACACTATTTCATTAGAAGATTGAAGTTTGCAAGAAACTTGAAGAGGATAATCTTCTCCTATCTTTGGTCCTCAAATTAGGGTTTTGCCTATCTGTGTATGTGGCACCTTCATGGGAAAGGATTATGAAGCCTCATCATCCCTATATCATGTAAAACATCTTGGTTCAAGGGATTCTTAATTTTCTTCAGAGGAATTAGGGTTTTGACCATTGATCAACATCTCCTATCTTTTGGGGCTAAAATTAGGGTTTTGTCTAAAATCAGTTTATTTTCGATTCATTGAGCAAGACTTAATTCCATGGTATTCTATATGTTCTCAAGTATCTATGAGTGGAGTATGGACCATTAATTTCATTCATAAGGGTTTCAATTGGTCAGATGATTGAGAATCAGTTAAATTGGGGACAAAGTCAACTGAGAGTGAAAAGGTCAACTCCTGACTTTTTGAGGTCAAGCTTGTGTTTATCATGTTAAATGTGACCAATGGATGGAATTTAATCAAGAAATATCAAAGGAATCATGAAAAATCAAAGATTGTGGAAAGTTTCTATTGTGGAAAGTTTCTATTAGGGTTTTAAGATAACTTTCCATTTTTAGTAAGTTTTCATGGTTGTGCAGCCACTTTCAAGGCCATTTTCCCCATGTTCAAAGCTCCATTTCTTTTTTTGTCAAACATGAAAGTTGTAGTGCTCATTTCAAGCTTTCCAACCATATAAAATTCATCTCAATTGGATCATTTTTGAGCAAGTTATGATTGTTAGAAATTGGACATTTTCACACTTGCATTTTCCAACACTTAGATTTTTTTCTAAGTGTTAAGGGTCAGTTTTTGTGCCAATGTTCAAGCTCATTTTTGAATGGATTCCAAGCCTTATTTGGAAATCATGTTCAAATGAAAGTTGTAGAGTGATCTTCCACCTTTCCAACCATATAAAGAATGTTTCATCTGGATTCCTAAATCAAAAGTTACGGTCATCCAAAGTCTTGATCTCACAGATGTAATTTCCTATGTTCAAAAACCAGTCTTGTACCAATGATTTGAAGGCCAATTATCATGATTATCTAAGATTCAAATCAACTTTCATCAAACATAAGAATTGTTCTATCAAGTATCACCTTTCCAAAGACACAAAGATCTTTCAAATTGGCTCCATATTCATTAAGATGTGCATCATCAAAGTCAGCCATCTCAACATGTTCTTCAAGAGTTTAACAGCCATAATATTGCATTCTAAACACAAAATGAAACCTTGCAATGATGTTGCATTCTTGTTATACGTATATGTCATCACCCTTACTATATTTGGCCATGCATAACCTTACATAACACATACACACTCCAACATTACCTCACATATCAAATGAAAGGGAAATAATAAAACTTAGCAAGCAAGTTGTCATGCTGCTTGTACCATCTAGCTATTGCTAATTCATACATCATCATCATGTTGTCATGCACACCATAATAACAATACACACATACATCACAATAGCAAACCCGTGCCACTCACCACCTCACTCTCATTTCCAACTTTCAAACTAACCAAGCTTTAACTGCTTTCTAACCAAGATTAACTCTTAACCATCATTTAACCACCATATATAATCCTCTAACAACCCATAACAACTGGCAGTTACAACCATTTTGAGAAAATCAAATCAAAAACTCCATTTTCATACCATCACCTTCATCTCTTCGAATCTCACCATATCAAGAGCTTTGGCTGAAATTTCTTCACCCACATCATCACACCATTGAAGAGCTTCTTTTGCTTGCATTGTTTTTCATCTGGGAGCTCCACATCATCATCCACGGTTTCACCAACTTTCACCATAATTTGGAAGTTTCAGTCAAGATTCAAGAGTACTGAGCATTTATTTTGCTTCCAAGGGGTGATCTCAAGATAGTGCAAGAAGTTTTAGGGTTTCTAACACGCGTGAATCAAAGCTCCAACAGGTCAGTTTTCTTGAAACTTTAAGCATCATTTTAGGGCAATGTATGTGGTTTAGAAGCATGAGATTAATTGCATCTGAAGCCCTCCTACATGAGGCATTATTTGTGGTGTAGAATAAGGTGAAATGTGAGGATCTTGGTTTTTAGGGTTTAACTTATTGCCCTTCGTTATCAATCTTAGAGTTGTCAAATGGAAATTTTGAGCTCATATTCGAAACCAGCATGAAAATCCGAGTAGGGCGGTGGTCCTCTTTTCCATTTCTCGGACGTGTCATCATGGCTCACGGTGGAGGTCCACTGGAGAAGACGATAGGAGCCTAGCTCCATCGTTTGTGTTTTCCCTGGCCGTTGAATTCAATGCGCTGGTGTCTTATTATGATTGGGCCATGTTATTTCTTTTAATCCTATGTGTATAGACCTTCCACCACATAAATGACCCAAGAAATAAACCACGTGCTTCAATTTGTTTTTATTTTCTGAATAAATCATTTTAATATAAACAAAATCCAAATAAATGTGATTATTGGTGATATGGGCCACGCGTGCATATGCTATTCCCACCCATGTTTTGTGGCCCATTGGGATTCTGAACATGATAATTGCTAGTGCTACACCCCTCTTGCATTTAGTTCTTATTTTCATTTTATTTTGATAACACATTTCATTTTGCTCTATTAAAAATAGTTTTATTCATCATAAAATTCCCAAAAAATTCATGAGGGATATTTTGGGTATTAAATAATTTTAAATATTTTCTAATCTCATTTTTGGATTATTTTGATAATTGTTTTGGATTTTATGATTAAAGGTGTTTTAGTTGACCTAGTCTCTACATTATGGCTTATTTCTTGATGATTCCTAATTGATCTTGATCCTAACTTTTGCACACATTTAGTCACATGATTATAGGATATGTTGATGATCACTTGGGATTTTTTCCATTATTTTTTGGTTCCTTTTGAAGCTCCTTTTGCGACTTATTTTGAGTGATCCTTGATTTATAACTTGTCACATGTTTGATATTGTTTAAGTATCTTGTGTGCATAAGTTTAGGACTATTATTAGAGCATGTTGAGCCACTAATTCATCATATCATGGTTAAAATCTCATAATTTTTCAAGACTTCTAACTATTTTTCATGATTATTTCCTTGCATGTCTAATGCTTTGATGTGTTCCTAGAATTAGGGTGAATTTGATGATTGTGTGTGTCCTTTCTTGAGACAATTTCCTTGACATGTTTAGGCATATTCAATAGGATATTTTTTGCTCCATTGTGATGCTTTGATATTGATTTTTGAACATTGTCTATGTGCTTATCTTGAATCCTAAATGCATACCTGATGTTTGTTCAATGTTTACCTAAGTGATTGGATTTGATGATGTATTTATGCAACCCTTTTGGGGATATTTTGAGCATTGATTTAAACTTGATCTAGCATGAGGTAAAGCCTTTCCATACCATTTTATAGGTCATTTTGTGTGCCTCTAATTGGTGTTATACTTGCAAAAACTTGAACATGGTTAAGCATCCAACTTTGATAACTTCACTTGAGCTTTTGTGTGCTTCCTTTGCCCAATGTTTGTAAGGTCTAAATGTGAAACTTTCTATGTCATTTTCTACTGGATTTCATGCTTAGACACTCACTTGACATGACCTTTTCATTCTTTTACATGATTAAAACTTCACATGCCTTTAAAGGAAGATTAGGGTTGAATTTGATCATTACTTGTTCTAACTTCTAAGAGTGTTTTGACATGAAACTTTTGCAATGTTTTGAGGTTACTTTTAAACGTTAAATCCATGAGGTAGCTTCTGACTTAGGTCATTTACAAGTCAACTTCATGCTTACTTGTTCATTGTTGTGTCATAAGTGAATGATGCATCATAAAAGTGACATCTTTGTGTATAATTGCCTAACCTTTTGAACATGACGGTGTGGATTTCATAACCATTTCTTAACATCTCAAACCTCATTTTTCTATGATCATACCATATGTGCTACTGACCCAACTTGTATGATTAGCTTAACTTCATTTGTGTAGCCTTTAGAGATAAACTTTGCATGACTTTTTGATTGACAATCTTTTGTGTGCTAACATGAGCCATAACTTGGATTCTTTTACACTTGTTAGGACCACAAAATGAATGAGACATAATAGGACATAGCTACTGCCCCACTAGGGTTCTCACCCTTTTAGGACCCATTTCATTTTTTTTAATGATCGACATTACTTCTAGGATAGTCTTAGGACATTTGCATGAGCATAAGTGCATTGTTTTGCATATTTCTTTCAACTATCCAATAGTTGAGCTTGGTTTAAATTTGATGAACACTTGTATCACTTTACATTAACATCCACTCTTGTGACTCCTCTTTCATCTCACTTCTTCTTTATTTCTTCTTTGAATTGTGATTGAATCATCTAATGTTTACTTGGGTATGATCACATGTTCCCTTAGGGTTCCTAGCTTGAATCTAATTTTGGATTAGGTTCAAAGTAGGATAGACATTAGGTTATCAATCCAAACATGCTAACATAGGTAGAGGTTCCCTTTCCTTATTTCAACTATAGGATTAATCATTGCATGAAAACTTCTAGGATGAAGATCCCCTTAGATTTTTCTTTTAACCATTTGAGTCTCTCTTCTCTCTCTAAAAATTATCCTTGTTACTTAACAATCGCCTTCAGAAACATCAGGGATTTTCTCTCTACTCGTATATCAACAACCGTTACATTGCTCCTCATCCTTCGAGAAGTAAACATCGACAACGTCTAATCATCTTTTCTCTAGGCGCTCCAACTTGATTAACAACAAAATCTTGAATTTATGTCTCCTCCAGATTCGGGAAACAACATACTTCAACAGTACTTGCACTGTCGCCATCAACAGCATACCGAGCCAACATCTTACAACCGAAACACATCCGAGAAGCAAATCTTCTTCCCCACTTATCTTCAAACCTACTCCTGCATACCATCGATTAGGAAAACAAACAAGTACCGATAGTGTTCCACACACTTGTCGCATACTAAGGGATAAACAACATTAGACAACTTGGCCGGACAGACCGACCTGCTATGATACCACTAATGTAACACCCCATTTCTACCCGGCGGATAATTATAAAATCAGAGTTTCAAAATTTCAACATACAAATGAGATGCTACACTTTCAAATTAAAAACGACTTCATATTATCGCATGTTAATCAGATACATAAAACTTTAACTCAGATGAACCGATAACAACAAAATTAGTCTTTAAAATAAAACAACTTTTATTAACTAAATAGCGGAATCATACTTTTCAACTCAAATGACATAACATCTTTTGTTCATCTGAAAACAACTGCAACATAACAAGTATTCAATGACATCAACTTATAATTCAACAACTGAAATATAACAACTATAAAACAACGATCGTTCATCCCCCCGAGTGTTATGTATCAGAGCAAGACCCTCTTGACTTGCAATAAGGCAACATAAGGACTCCAAAAACTATTCCGAACTGCCACTGATATTCTTGAGTACCTGCCCATTTCCCATGGTAGGGGAAATATCAGCAGAAGGGGTGAGATATCTAACAATATAATAAGATGTATGATGAATAATATATTAGAATTTAGATCATATAAAATTACCACTTTACAGCTTATAACAACAATTAGCACAACCAGTCATCAGAATAATATCACAACAAAGTCATCAACTTAATATCACGGCAATTTAACCAACTTAATATAACAACTTTCAGACCACAAATATAACAACAAAACCCTTAACAGGTTATAACAACATTTTCATAGCTTTCAGACAGTACCTGTCACAACAAGTCAACAATATAATAACAACGAATATATCATCACAACACTGGAATATGCAGCTCAGAATGTGACTCATACAATGCACATGCATGTGGTACTATTAAAGCAGAACTCCCAACTTAAAAATGGAGCAGAACTCCCAACTTAGGAATTGCCAAGTAATAGAGGCATCAAACAAGGCATAAGCCTTCAACTTTCAACTTTTTGCCAATCCAGGTCAACTTAATAATTTTGTCAATCCAGGCCAACTTAATAATTTTGCCAATCCATGCCAACTTGGTATGCTATGCTATGCATGCGACAACAACTACAGCATCAACTTATTCAACAACAACACAACAACAACGCAACTGCAACTTAACAACAATTTCAACTTCGCCCACCGGCCTACAACTTAATATTTGCCAATTAATAGAGGCAATTCAACAACAATAAATATTCTGCAACTTCGCATCATCAACAGCAACAACATATCAGCATCAATAATTAACAGCAACTAATCAACAACAAAACAACATTGGCCGTAGGCCTCACAATTCAACACCACCTGCAAATTCATATTTTTCAGCAAGGTACACAACCCAACGAATCAACCAAAATAAGCTACAAATAATTCGCATAATTATTCGGGCAGTCTTTGACTAAAACCGGTTACTTAATTATCGGCTAAATTCTAATATTTCTACTCCGAGCTACTATTCTTATTAGTCCTCTATTAAATTAATACTGCCTTACAACCAAAAACATATAATTCAGTCACTATTGTTTTATACCCATATTACTAGTTCTGTTATTCACTTAATAACTATTGGCACTGGTCACTGTATCATTCATCTACTATTTATAATTCTCTGCTACCAATAATAATACTACTAATTATCTGCTAAATTAATTAAATTAATCAAAAGAGAGACTACTGTAATTAATGAAGTCAATTCTGCAGCTTATTAAATTCATCTCTGCCAAACAATTATATATATATATACCATCCCTCTCAACTAACTTAAAAAGGAACAGACCAAGTGAAGCCATAGTAGACAGAAATGAACAGAAACGGAAACAAAAACAATTACACAGCAGGCCCGTGTGACGCTCGTCACAACTTCCTGGCCCTCGTCACAATGCGTGATGGTCGTAACACATGAGTGACGGTCGTCACTCGCACACAACCTGCATGACGCTCTTCGCGCTCTCCATCACGGTCGTCATACCCCCAATTCCCAATTTCCTTCGTTTCAGTGCATTTCGTTCCAGTTCTCCTTAATTCGATATTCTGCTCCTCCGTTTCAATCACAGAAAAGGTCCAACCATCACAGTACAACAACAACATACATAATTCACACTCAATCAACATAGATTCATTTTTATACGACTAATTCAATCACAACGACCAATTTCAGTATCAATTACAAAAATAAAAAACACAAACAGAGTAATTCTACAACCCAATCCCACATATCATTTATCAACTACCTAATTATAGAGTTAGAACCACACCCTTACCTTGGATTGAAGGTCGCTCTAAATCTCTAATTGGGTTCCCGTTCTCGCAGCCTCTCCGTGCTCCATTTCCAAACCCTTGCTCCTCTCTTTCGTAACCTCTGTGTTGTAACTGCTACTTCCCTCTTTCTCTTACTGCTACTTTCTTTTCCTTCTCCTAATTCTCCATACCTAATAATAAAACACTAATGTTTTATTAACTTATTGGGCCTCATTTCTACACCCCCACTATTACTACTTCACTCACCATCCAAAAAGCCCAATAATATAATCTAGTATTATTTCTAATACTATAATTATACCACTTAAGTCAGCTTGATTAATTAATTAACAATAACACAACTTAAATCAACATTTTATAATTAATTCAACTAAAACCGACATAGCAACTCAACACCACATTTTCGACAACCAACACAAATCACACAATTAATACGAAGATATTTAATTAAATAATTAATTAAATAACCGGGCGTTATAGCTGAGCTTCTCAAGCATCAGCTGGTTCAGTTAAGGACTCTCGTTGCTCCCGCCCAGCTGCCACTAGGTTATGATACCACTGCCAAATGTGAGTTCCATTCAGGGGCATGTGGACATTCAATCGAAGATTGTAGAGCTCTGAAACACTAGGTGCAAGATCTGATTGGTTTAAAGGTCATCACATTCATTGCGGATGGTCTGCACATTAACTGAAGCCTCCTAAGTGAGCACTCAGACTGCAAGTATGTCGTCAGGAGCAATAAGTCCAGACAGAGTCAGACCTCCTCAACGATGGCAATCTTCAGCTTCTTTACTGCATTTTCATTTGTATTTTTCATTGTATGTTAAAGAATTGTTTGCATGTAAAATTTGTTGTTTTTGAATGATAATCTTAATGCAATGAGTATTTTTTTCGTGAAGTAATCCATTTGTGTTCACTCATATTCTTGTGCATTGCAATACCAACTTTCTTGCTTAAACTCTTGGAGGGAGGATGACGAATTGAAAACACAAACTTTCTGGTCGTATGCTTTTGGAACAAAACCTTGCTGATGATGTGCATGCATTGTTTCAACTCCCCAAACACCGGAGATATAAGGTAGATAGACCCTCGTTAACCCCGTTGAGCCTAGAAGTAGAAGTTGATTTTGAAAGAAAAAACCCTCACATCTTAACCCCAGGGCAGGGTAGTTGTCAGTTGATTTGACTAATCATTCAAATTTCAAAAGGAGTGTGCATCTAAAGATCCATTACCTTTTATTCCTCACATATCAGGAGGTCAAGGGGCGTGAAACCACAGTGGTTATCCCTCACCGCAAGGAGTGAGGCAGTCACAACTCTTTCATGGAAATCAAGACATCCGTTGTCACACGATTTGTTCAAAAAAAAAAGAGAAAAAAAGGAGAAAGAAAGCCCGCTAAGTCGAAAGCTTGAAAACAAATGACTTAGGCAAAAGTTAGGGCATCCCGCTGGACATCAAAATCGAAAAGGATTCAAAAGAATCAGTCCAGGAAAAATCAGGGAACTAAATACAAAAAAAGAACAAATAGAAAAAGCAAAAAGGATTAAAAAAGAAAAATCCTCGAGTAAAAGCAAGTCGTGTGACTAAAGACACCAAAGACAAAAGGAGTGACTGCCACTCTGAAAATCTTGTGGGCACCTTAACCATCACTGCTGACATTCCATAACCTTTTGAAAGATGAGCGCTTATGCCAAGTTAACTGAACGTAGGACTGAGAACATCAAGGGGAATGGGTGGGTACAAACAAAATTTTGAGCCATACATCCTTCTTTCTCAAACCGTGAACCAGGCCACGTTAAAACCCTCAAAAGTCCTAATTGAGGTAAGGTTTATTCCGAAGGCATACTTCTGATGAGACAACGTTCCTGACTCCCATGAGTAGTGCTAAAATATTTTTGGAATTCCATGTGCATAATGTCCTTCACCCAAAAATTAGTGCCGCATCTTAACTAGTGACTTGTTCACAGGGTTTGGCGATATATTTTCAATAAAAACTTCAAGATTAACATGTATGTTTCATTAGAATGATCATTCTCAAAATAAGCATTTTTCGCTTGCATACATTGTACTGGACGCCAATGAAGCTTGCATAATGAGCATCAGTCGAGAAGTCTAAATTTTCCAAGAGGAAACTCCTAGACAATCATATTGAGGAGCATGTAGTCAAAAGACTCTATCAGGTAACGATTTTCTCAGCAAGTTGTGCTCATAAGTTTGGCCAATCTGGGGCAGTCACGTCGAGAAATCTCTCCAAAGTTCAGCCAATCTGGAGCAGTCACGTCTAGAAATCTCTCCAAAGTTTAGCCAATCTGGAGCAGTCACGTAGAGAAATTTCTCCAAAGTTTAGCCAATCTGGGGCAATCATGTCGAGATTCGGTGAATCTCTCAGAGACAGAGGTAAAATTATGGCAAGACTCGTACTGAGGCAGGCCACCTCAGGAGCGAGAAGTTGTCCTCTCCAGAAGACGGTTAATCAGAATCACTTCTCCAGGGTTCAGTATACTGGGGAAGAATACATCAAGTCTTCGTGATACCTCTCGAGGCAAGTTCTTTTATAGGTTATGTTTTACTTGAGACATCCTCTTGTTGCTCCATACGTTACAAGACCATTTTCCTCTCACAACAATTGTGGCATCGTTCATATATAAGAATATATGTCTCCCCGGCAGAAATAATTAAGGTTGTATCATCCTCGGCAGAGTTCTATGTTTTCTTATTATTCTCCCCAGCGAGAGTCCAGAGGTTTAGTTTCCCCGACAGAGATGGATTTGTCTTTTCTCCAGTAAGAGTTCAAGTCCCCAGACAAGGTAAAGATGGTTTGTTCTTGCTCTTCAAGCAGGTTGGCGTCCCCAGCAAGAGGCTCGTTTGACCTCCCGTCCCCAGTAGAGTTTCTCTCCCCGCAGAGTACTGGTATATAATTACCTCATCAAGTCAGGAAGTGTAATTCCCCAACAGGAGACTTGTTTGATCTCTATTCTCCAACAAGCATTTCCTTCCTCAGTAGAGGTTTGTTTGATCTCAATTCCCCCAGCAGTCAGGTCAGAAGGTTGTCATTTCCCCAACAAAGTTCTATGGCTATAGGTTCTCCCCAAGCAGAACTGGTTCAGGTGATGTCTTCCTAACAAAGTCATCCTTCCCCACAGTGGCAGAGTCCAGAAGTTCGCAGCAAGTTTTGGCAGTTCAGAGCCCAGATGTATCAACATTACTCCCCATCCGAGTTGTTGATCTTTTCCCCACAGAAAGTCAGAAGATCAGATCAGTGGTCACTTCCTCAGCAGAGTTGCTAATCACCATCCCCCGCAGAGGATTCTCTTTACGTATTGCAAATAGTAATCATCATTACATCGCATCTTCAAAACGCGTAGCATTTCCATTTAATATGGAGCATTACGCCATGGAAAAATTCAAACATGTGCATATGGAGCATAAGCCAAGTCCGAGTGTTTGCCCAAGAGGTAGATCAACCCTCAGATAAAGCGTTGTCATGAACCTTCAACAGATATTCCTAACAGATTATTTGGAGTATTCACACTCAAGAAGACTTACTTTCTCGCACCCGTCCGTGTCTGTATCTTTCTTTGATACCTGTAAGTATCATCTTTCGATACTCATCCGTATCATTAACCTAAACACTCGCCCGTGTTCGATTTCATTTCTTCAATACTTCGTCCATATTGATCTTAAACACTCGTCCGTGTTCATCTTTCTTTGATACCTGTAAGTATCAGCTTTCGATACTCGTCCGTATCGTTAACCTAAACACTCGTCCGTGTTCATCTTTCTTTGATACCTGTAAGTATCATCTTTCGATACTCGTCCGCATCGTTAACCTAAACACTCATCAGTGTTCATCTTTCTTTGATACCTGTAAGTATCATCTTTCGATACTCGTCCATATCGTTAACCTAAACACTCGTCCGTGTTCATCTTTCTTTGATACTTGTAAGTATTATCTTTTGATACTCGTCCGTATCTTTAACCTAAACACTCGTCCGTGTTTATCTTTCTTTGATACCTGTAAGTATCATCTTTTGATACTCGTCTGTATCGTTAACCTAAACACGCGTTCGTGTTCGTCTTTCTTTGATACCTGTAAGTATCGTCTTTCGATACTCGTTCGTATCTTTAACCTAAAAACTCGCCCATGTTCATCTTTCTTTGATACCTATACGTATCATCTTTCGATACTCGTCCGTATCGTTAACCTAAACACTCGTCCGTGTTCATCTTTCTTTGATACCTATAAGTATCATCTTTTGATACTCGTCCATATCGTTAACCTAAACATTCGTCCGTGTTCACCTTTCTTTGATACCTATAAGTATCATCTTTCGATACTCGTCCGTATCGTTAACCTAAACACTCGTCCGTGTTCACATTTCTTTGATACATGTAAGTATCATCTTTCGATACTTGTCTGTATCGTTAACCTAAACACTTATACGTGTTCACTTTTCTTTGATACCTGTAAGTATCATCTTTCGATACTCGTATGTATCGTTAACCTAAATAATCATCCGTGTTCACCTTTCTTTGATACCTGTAAGTATCATATTTCGATACTCGCCCGTATCGTTAACCTAAACACTCGTCCGTGTTAACTTTTCTTTGATACATGTAAGTATCATCTTTCGATATGCGTCCACATTGTTAACCTAAACACTCGTCCGTGTTCACCTTTCTTTGATACCTGTAAGTATCATCTTTCGATACTCGTCCTTGTTGTTAACCTAAACATTCATTCGTGTTTGTTCTCATTCTTTGACACCCGTCCATATCAACTTTGGATACTCGTTCGTATCGTTGTTCCAAACCCATGTCTACGTTTTTATCTCGTGATTCCAGACACCCGTCTGTGTAGTTTCTTCTCCTTAGCAGATTTCTTAATCTCTTCGACCTTTTATTCCCAATAGATTCATTCACGCTCATCAAGCTTTCTACCCTTATTTTCTACCCACAGAGTGCAAAATTTCTGGTTCTTTTGGTATTCAATCCCTCTTTACCTTGATTTTTCGAAAGCTGCTGCTCTCATCCCATCAGGTCCACAGTTGATTGAATAGGGCCAGCGGTAACACCCCAAAATTTGCCCTCATGTTTTACCATCAATAAGTGGCTTATGCTTCACATACATGTGCATTTAGGTCATGAACATCATACATGCATCATTGGTTTTCCCAAGGCATGGGATCAAAGGTTTCTATGTCATTGGTTGTTCAAAGCAAAAAGAATGAGATATACTCAAGCACTCAAGCTACAAAGACTCCTCAGGCCTCAAGATACTATTTCATCAGAAGATTGAAATTTGCAAGAAACATGAAGAGGATCATCTTCTCCTATCTTTGGTCCTCAAATTAGGGGTTTACCTATCTGTGTATGTGGCACCTTCAAGGGCAAGGATTTTGAAGCCTCGTCATCCTCATATCATGTAAAACATCTTGGTTCAAGGGATTCTCAATTTTCTTCAAAGGAATTAGGGTTTTGACCATTGATCAACATCTCGTATCTTTTGCGGCTAAAATTAGAGTTTTGTCTAAAATCAGTTTATTTCTGATTATTTGAGCAATACTTTATTCCATGGTATTCTATATGTTCTCAAGTATCTATGAGTGGAGTATGGACCATCAATTTCTTTCAGAAGGGTTTCAATTGGTCAGATGATTGATAATCAATTAAATTGGGGACAAAGTCAACTGAGCAGTGAAAAAGTCAACTCCTGACTCTTTGAGGTCAAGCTTGTGTTCATCATGTTAAATGTGACCAATGGATGAAATTTGATCAAGAAATATCAAAGGAATCATGAAAAATCAAAGATTGTGGAAAGTTTCTATTTTGGCAAATTAGGGTTTTAAAAGAACTTTCCATTTTTGGCTAGTTTTTATGGTTGTGCAGCCACTTTCAAGGCCATTTTCCCCCATGTTCAAAGCTCCATTTCATTTTTTGTCAAACATGAAAGTTGTAGTTCTCATTTCAAGCTTTCCAAACATATAAAATTCATCTCAATTGGATTATTTTTAGCAAGTTATGATTGTTGGAAATTGGACATTTTTACACTTGCATATTCCAACACTTAGATTTTTTTCTAAGTGTTAAGGGTTAGTTTTTGTGCCAATGTTCAAGCTCATTTTTCGGTAGTTTCCAAGCCTTATTTGGAAATCATGTTCAAATGAAAGTTGTAGAGTGATCTTCCACCTTTCCAACCATATAAAGAATGTCTCATTTGGATTCCTAAATCAAAAGTTATGGTCATCCAAAGTCTTGATCTCAAAGATGTAATTTGGAGAAAAAACTTAGAAATTTCCCATGTTCAAAAACCAGTCTTGTACCAATGATTTGAAGGCCAATTATCATGATGATCTAAGATTCAAATCAACTTTCATCAAACATAAGAATTATTCTATCAAGTATCACCTTTCCAAAGACACAAAGATCTTGCAAATGGGCTCCATATTCATTAAGATATGCATCATCAAAGTCAGCCATCTCAACATGTTCTTCAAGTGTTTAACAACTATAATATTGCATTCTAAACTCAAAATGAAACCTTGCAATGATGTTGCATTCTTGTTATACGTATATGTCATCACCCTTACTACATTTAGCCATGCATAACCTTACATAACACATACACACTTCAACATTACCTCACATATCAAATGAAAGGGAAATAATAAAACTTAGCAAGGAAGTTGTCATGCTGCTTGTACCATCTAGCTATTGTTCATTCATACATCATCATCGTGTTGTCATGCACACCATAATAACAATACACACATACATCACAAGAGCAAACCCGTGTCACTCACCACCTCACTCTCATTTCCAACTTTCAAACTAACCAAGCTTTAACTACTTTCTAACTAAGATTAACTCTTAACCATCATTTAAATACCATATATAATCCTCTAACAACCCATAACAACTGGCAGTTACAACCATTTTAAGAAAATCAGATCAAAAACTCCATTTTCATACCCCACCTTCATCTCTTCGAATCTCACCCATCTCAAGAGATTTGGCTAAAATTTCTTCACCCACATCATCACACCATTCAAGAGCTTCTTCTGCTTGCATTGTTTTTCATCTGGGAGCTCCACATCATCATCCACGGTTTCACCAACTTTCACCATAATTTGGAAGTTTCAATCAAGATTCAAGAGTACTGAGCATTTATTTTACTTCCAAGGGGTGATCTCAAGATAGTGCAAGAAATTTTAGGGTTTCTAACACGTGTGAATCACAGCTCTAACAGGTCAGTTTTCTTGAAACTTTAAGCATCATTTTAGGGCAATGTAAGTGGTTTAGAAGCATAAGATTAATTGCATTTGAATCCCTCCTACCTGAGGCATTGTTTGTGGTGTAGAATAGGGTGAAATGCGAGGATCTTGGTTTTTAGGGTTTAACTTATTGCCCTTCGTTCTCAATCTTAGAGTTGTCAAATGGAAATTTTGAGCTCACATTCGAAACCAGCATGAAAATCCAAGTAGGGTGGTGGTCCTCTTTTTCATTTCTGGGACGTGTCAGTGGAGGTCCACCGGAGAAGACGATCGGAGCCTACCTCCGTCGTCTGTGTTTTCCCTGGCCGTTGAATTCAATGTGTTGGTGTCTTATTATGATTGGGACATGTTATTTCTTTTAATCCTATGTGTATAGACCTGTCAGCACATAAATGACCCAAGAAATAAACCACGTGCTTCAATTTGTTTTTATTTTCTGAATAAATCATTTTAATATAAACAAAATCCAAATAAATGTGATTATTGGTGATATGGGCCACACACACATATGCTATTCCCACCTCTCTTTTGTGGCCCATTGGGATTCTGAACATGATAATTGCTAGTGCTACACCCCTCTTGCATTTAGTTCTTATTTTCATTTTATTTTGATAACACATTTCATTTTGCTCTATTAAAAATAGTTTTATTCATCATAAAATTCCCAAAAAATTCATGAGGGATATTTAGGATATTAAATAATTTTCAATATTTTCTAATCTCAGTTTTGGATTATTTTGATAATTGTTTTGGATTTTATGATTAAAGGTGTTTTAGTTGACCTAGTCTCTACATTAGGGCTTATTTCTTGATGGTTCCTAATTGATCTTGATCCTAAATTTTGTACACATCTAGTCACATGATTATAGGATATGTTGATGATCTCTTGGAATTTTTTCCATTATTTTTTGGTTCCTTTTGAAGCTCCTTTTGTGACTTATTTTGAGTGATCCTTGATTTATAACTTGTCACATGTTTGATATTGTTTAAGTATCTTGTGTGCATAAGTTTAGGACTATTTTTAGATCACGTTGACCCACTGACTTCATAATATCATGGTTAAAATTTCATAATTTTTCAAGACTTATAACTATTTTTCATGATTATTTCCTTGCATGTCTACTACTTTGATGTGTGCCTAGAATTAGGGTGAGCTTGATGATTGTGTGTGACCTCTCTTGAGCCAATTTCCTTGAAATGTTTAGGAATATTCAATATGATATTTTGTGCTCCATTTTGATGCTTTGATATTGATTTTTGACTATGATCTATGTGCTTATCTTGAATCCTAAATGCATACCCGATGTTTGTTCAATGTTTACCTAAGTGATTGGATTTGATGATGCATTTATGCAACCCTTTTGGGGATCTTTTGAGCATTGATTTACACTTGATCTAGCATGAGGAAATTCCTTTACATATCATTTTATAGGTCATTTTGTGTGCCTCTAATTGGTTTTATACTTGCATAAACTTGAACATGGTTAAGCATCCAACTTTGACAACTTCACTTGAGCTTTTGTGTGCTTCCTTTGCCCAATGTTTGTAAGGTCTAAATGTGAAAATTTATAGGTAATTTTCTACTGTATTTCATGCTTATATACTCACTTGACATGACCTTTTCATTCTTTTACATGATTAAAACTTCACATGCCTTTAAAGGAAGATTAGGGTTGAATTTGATCATTACTTGTTCTAACTTCTAAGAGTGACTTGACATGAAACTTTTGCAATGTTTTGAGGTTAATTTTAAACATTAAATCCATGAGGTAGCTTCTGACTTAGGTCATTTACAAGTCAACTTCATGCTTACTTGCTCATTGTTGTGTCATAAGTGAATGATGCATCATAAAAGTGACATCTTTGTGTAGAAGTGCCTAACCTTTTGAACATGACTTGGTGTGGATTTCATAATAATTTCTTAACATCTCAAACCTCATTTTTCTATGATCATACCATGTGTGCTACTGACCCAACTTGTATGATTAGATTAACTTCACTTGTGTAGCCTTTAGAGATAAACTTTGCATGACTTTTTGATTGACAATCTTTTGTGTGCTAACATGAGCCATAACTTGAATTCTTTAACACTTCTTAGGACCACAACATAAATGAGACATAATAGGACATAGATACTGCCCCACTTGGGTTCTCACCCTTTTAGGACCCATTGCATTTTGTTTGATGATTGACATTACTTCTAGGATAGTCTTAGGACATTTGCTTGAGCATAAGTGCATTATTTTGCATATTTCTTTCAACTATCCAGTAGTTGAGCTTGGTTTGAATTTGATGAAAACCTTGTATCACTATACATTAACATCCACTCTTGTGACTCCTCTTTCATCTTACTTCTTCTTTATTACTTCTTTGAATTGTGATTGAATCATCTAATGTTTACTTGTGTATGATCACATGTTCCCTTAGGGTTCCTAGCTTGAATCTAATTTTGGATTAGGTTCAAAGTAGGATAGACATTAGTTTATCAATCCAAGCATGCTAACATAGGTAGAGATTCGCTTTCCTTATTTCAACTATAGGATCAATCATTGCATGATAACTTCTAGGATGAAGATCCCCTTAGATTTTTCTTTTAACCATTTGAGTCTCTCTTCTCTCTCTAAAAGAAAAAAGCAAAAACACTTAATAAATATTGTATGTGTAGTGCGCCACGAGCCTTAAGCACATGGGAAATGATTAGTGAAGGTCTCCTTTACTCTTCTAGGGTGCTTTGCAAATGTCCCTTTGGGGCGATCTTGTCAAAGTATTCGCTTTCTATGGCATAGTCTTTAGCATGGCACATATCGCAAACAAAACAAATCAAAACACTTCTTCTAAAAGACATAAACAAATCAATCGTCTTCATTTGGGATTATTTTCTCATCTCACTCCCTCTAATTATAAGGACACACTATTTCCATTCTACCGCAAACAGGTAAATGCGGAAGTCTCCACACAACGAGCGACAACACCTAAACTGCTAGAACGCGAACGTTAGTGTCGTTCACTTAAAAAAACATCAAACAAACAAGGTCACCCGTAGTAAGTTGAACTACGACTGCTCTGATTTCCTCTCTCTCATCTGATTAAGGATATGTAGGCACAATATGTCGATGTCTTGGCAAGCATTCTTCCCCCCATCCACCTGTAGTCCTCCGAAATACGTTGACTCTGACTTTCCCATTCTTGAGGGAATACGTAGGCCTAGGACGGCGATGTCCTATTGAGTCACCTTTCGTGCTTTTCCCCCTCTTCTTTGTTTCTCATTCTATTCCTTTCCAGTTAGAAGTGGAGCTTCAGATACCTACACCCTTTGACCAGAACAACAAGTGTGGATCCCATCAAGTACGGTGGACGCGTAGGGGTGCTAATCCTTCTTTTTGCGCAACCGACTCCCGAACCTTGATCTTGGTCGCAGGACCATTCCTTTCCCTTCTTCAGGTTTCTTCGAACGTTTCCTTTCCCCCGTCAGGATAAATAATGTTCGGTGGCGACTCTTCTGTTTTTTTCGCCGGTTGTTTTTCGTGTTGCGACACTTGGAAACATATTCCAACAACAATAAATCAACGTTTACATGAAGGAATGGCCAACATCACTGTATAAAAAGCTGCTCCTACGCCACCTTTTCGAGGTAGAGGTTACAGAGTTTTAGTATTATTATATTCAGCTAAACATAATAGTATCTTCAGTCTTCTAGCATCTTCAGAGGCTTCAGATATTGACTTGATTAAGTGTGTTGTAGAAGAGTCATTCTTTGTGTAATCTTCAGAAACCCAGTCTTCAGAATTCCAAGATCTTTGTTTAGCAGAATCTATCATTAGAATCTTCAACACTAGTTCTTTTTGAAGCATTATTTTCAGAGTCTTCAGAACTTGTCCCTTCAGAACCTTGTCTTCAGAGTCTTCAGATTTCATTAAGCATGTTCTTGTCTTCAGAGTCTTCAGCACTTCGTTCAATCAGAACCTTGCATTCATGAACTTTTGAGAACTTGATCTTCATAAATTATGTCTTCAGAATCTTCAGAGCTTTGTTCACCTGAACTATATCTTTAGAATCTTCAGAACTTGTAATATTAGAAGCGCATCACATTTGAAAACCTTGTAGACCTTTCTCATAAAGTCTCAATTAGAATGTCCATAAAGCCTTGTAGACCGTTGTATTAGAAACATTTATGAATCTTAACTTTATCTTGTACACACGTATGTTTTCTTCCAGAGTGTTGATAGCAGAGTATGATGACGTCACACGCCTTCATATCAGATTCAGAATCATATTAACAACCGCCACACACTAGACAAAAACCATATCATACAGAATTATTCTCTTAGATAACACGTGCAAAACTCTTCCATAAGGATTGTATGACTTGTGCTGACCTCTGGAAGTTCTAACAGAATCCTTCAAGTGATTGAAGATTGTTAAAGGGAGATTGATTCTGATAATTTTTATCAAAAAATAGATAAATTGTCTGTCTTCATAAGACAAAACATTTTTGTGTGTTTCCCGAGGTAGAAAATTGTTCAGAAGAAGGTTAAACCAAGCTTTTGTAGTGGGTGAAAGTTTATCCGGATAATTTGGTTCAAACCTAAGGAAGGAAGTGTGGAAGATGTCACAAAACTCATCAACAAAAGTGTAGTTTAGGCAGAACTCATCAACAGTGACACCAGTTAGGATACAACCTATGGCCTTAGAAATAGAAGAGGGAGTGATTGTGAATGGAAAGTAATACACATATGAGTTAATGGAGTTACTGTAACACCCCATTTTAATTATTTAGATGTCCGGCATTATTTTTTTTTAATTGTTGCCTTTGGTTGGGTGCGTGTTTGAGTGCGTAGGGGGTAATATTAGTAATATGGAAATATTATTATTATTATTATTCTAATAGTATATTTCATATTATTATTATTACTATTAGTATTATCGTTGTTTTGGTTATTATTATTATTATTATTATTAAGATTATTTAGTAAATAGGACCTAATATAATTAAGTGAATATTGGGTTAATGAGATTAGTGAGGGTAGTTTGGTAAATGGAGCTTAATTAGTGGAAAAATTGGTAATAGTAAGAATAATCAGAAGTTTAGAGATAGAAAGAGAAAAGGCTAAGGAGAGGAAGAACAAGGGAACTCTAGGGCAAGGAATCTTCGTCAATTTTTGCAGGAATTAAGCAAGAATTCGAGGTAAGGGGGAGAAACGGGTTTAATATTGGTGTTTATTTCATGATCGGGTAGTGGGGAGTCCTTAACCCCGTAGGAAATTAATGTACAACTGTTGAATTATTGATTGTTGAATATGCTGGTTGTGATTCTGAGAATCGTGCATGAATTAATGAATATTTTCATGAATTTTGGTTGTTATTGCTGTTGTATAAACACTTGTTGCAGATCTATCATTTTTGAATTCGATTTGGGGGAAACGAATTGAGGTTTTAGGCTTGTAATATCTGTAGTAATTATAGATGTAAGTATGAAGATGAAAATTGGACCTAAAATCAATGTAGAAACGATTATAGGACTGATTAGAAGTGGAAACAGGTGAAAATCGTAGCAGACTGCAGAATAGGGAGGTCTCTGGTGAAATGCGTAATAGATCTGGCCATACGCGTATGGGGCTAGGTCATACGCGTATGGGAATGAAGGAAAAGGATCCATACGCGTAAGAGAGTAGGCAGTACGCGTAATAGGGGGTGGTACGCGTACGGTATTGGAATTTGGGAAATTCAGTGATAAAACGTTTCTGCCCGTACGCGTACGGCACAAGGCATACGCGTATGACATTGGGCATTGTGAGGCGATACGCGTATCAAAGAAGGCAATACGCGTACGAGTTGGGCGAGGGAGCTGGCATACGCGTATGGCATGGGTCAATACGCGTATGGCCTGCAGAGTTGCAGAATTTTACCGTTTCGCGAGTTCGTTCCCGTTTTCGCGTCCGATTCGGTTTCTTTCGGTTTGAGAGGTTGGGAATAGGTGCCAGGTGCTGGGAAATAAGATATTGGTGTTGGAAATATTAATTTTAATAATTTTTAACTAATTAATTAATTAAATTAGTATTTGGTGTATTTGAAGTAAATGGTGTAACGTTAGTGTTATTGATATGTATGGTGTGATCAGGAGGATCGTGTGCATGTATTTATGTTGTATACATGTTTTGTTGTTCATTTTGAGTCTTGCATATTCATGGTGATTGGTGGGATGGATCGTTGCTCAGGAGGAGTGTATGCGATTCATCCGTACTCCTATGTGGAGAATGGTGGGGATAGATCATTGCTAAGGAGAGGTGTATGTGATCTATCCTGGGTTCGATTGAATGAACCAATGAGTCGGTACCGCATGCATGGTGTTGTGTCGCATTACATTCTTATTTAGTGTTAATGATGATATTGGGCAGTAGGCCGTGTTTGATGATTGATAATACTTGTATGTGATGACTACCTGTTTATCATGTAATTATTCACCTATAATATTTGAACGTGATTTCTCACCCCTTTGTTGTTGTTGTTGTGTTTGTGCTTCTTCGGAAGTACAGATAATCTAGGTACTTAGCTAACTTGGATATTGGTGTTGCTGATCGAGTCTATAGGAGTGCTCTGATACGTAACACGAGATTATTTTGGGGATTTTAGTCATTTGATATCTGTTATTCTTTTGTTACGTATCTTTATTTTTTTTTATGATTATTTTGGTGGACCACGATTTTATGTGGGATATTTGGTGTATTTGGCAGATGGCCGTGAATTAAATAAATGAATAAATATTTCCGCTATTTATTTCATTTAATAAAGGAGTTTTGGTGTTGTTTTTGCGAATGTGGCATCCTACTTGATTTTGGTGTAAAAACTCAGATTATTTCATTGATTATTTTGCTTATTTTAAAAGTGGGAGAAATGGGGTGTTACAATTGGTATCATAGCAGGTCGGTCCGTTCGGCCAGGTGTTAGAGTCGAGTATGTCCTTAGAATAGAAGTTGTTTGTGTGTTCTGACCTTGTGATGATTGTTGTCCAGTATGGCAGGAAGGAATGATGCTGCTCTTGTTGCTGCTATGCAAGCCATGTCACAAGCTGTAGAGAATGCCAACCAGGGTGGAGGTGCTCAGTTTCGTGACTTAGCACAGTTTCAGAGCAACAAGCCACCTACATATGAGGGAGGTATCTTGAATCCAGAGGCTGCACAGAAATGGCTGAAGGCTGTGGAGAAGATCTTCAGGACCATGGGATGCAGTGATGCTCAGAAGGTACGGTTTGGTACTCATATGCTGGAAGGAAAGGCTGAGGCTTGGTGGGACAATAGTCATCAGAGATTGGAAGCTGCAGGTACTGAGATTACTTGGGCTGTGTTTTAGGCTGAGTTTCTGGAAAAGTATTTTCCAGAAGACATCCGTAGTGCTAAAGAGCTGGAATTTTTGGAGTTGAAGCAGGGTGACAAGATAGTTGCTGAGTATGCTGCTAAGTTTGAGGAGCTGGTTCAGTATTGTGCCCATTACAATACTGAAGAAGCTATGACTTCGAAGTGTTTAAAGTTTGAGAACGGGCTGTGTCCCGAAATCAAATTGGGGATTGCTTGTCAGAAGATAAGAAACTATCCAGAGCTGGTAAGCAGAAGCAGAATTTATGATAATGACAACAGGGCCAGAATTGCTCATTACAAAGCTGTGAATGAGAAGAAAAATAAGCAGAGATTTGGAGGAACTCCTTACAGTGCTCCAGCTGATAAGGGGAAACAGAAAGCTGATGGGGGAAAGAAGCCAAAGGAGAAGGGGGCAAGTGCTGATACTCTAAAGTGCTTCAAATGTGGTGGCGCGGGTCACCGTGCTAACAACTGTCAGACTGAGGTGAAAATGTGTTTCAAGTGTGGCAAAGCAGGTCATGTTATAGCTGATTGCAGAGCCGCGATGCCTACTTGCTATAATTATGGTGAGAAGGGTCACATCAGCACTCACTGTGAGAAGCCAAAGAAGTCTCAGGCGTCTCAGACTAGTGGGAAGGTGTTTGCCTTAGTGGGAGCCCAATCCACTGAGGAGGAGCGTTCTATCAAAGGTACTTGTTTTATTAATGATGTTCCTTTGATTGCTATCATTGACACGGGTGCAACGCACTCGTTTATTTCTGTTGATTGTGTGAAGAGATTAGGGATTGTGCCATCTACTCTCGAGCAGAGGATGACGATTGAAACTCCATCTATTGGTTCCGTGGTTACTTCTTTGGTGTGTTTGAAGTGTCCGCTGACCGTGTTTGGTAGAGATTTCAGAGTGGACTTGATTTGTTTGCCACTCGGTAATCTTGATGTTATTTTGGGGATGAACTGGTTGGAGTTCAACCAGGTTTATATTGATTGCTTCAGGAAGACGTTGTTGTTTCTTACTCCTGAAGAGGAAGCATTAGCAGATTCGCTATCTGGCAAGGAGTTGAGGGCGTTGTTGGAAGATGAAGCAAAGCTGTTTACAGTATTTGCCTCGTTATCTGTTGAAAGCAAGACTTCAGTTAATGAATTACCAGTAGTTAATGAATTTTCGGAAGTGTTTCCAGATGACATCACAGAATTGCCTCCGACAAGAGAAGTTGAGTTCGCTATTGATCTTGTACTGGGTACCAGACATATCTCTATGGCACCGTACAGGATGTCTGCATCAGAGTTGGCAGAGTTGAAATCTCAGGTCGGGGATTTGCTCGATAAGAAGTTTATCAGACCCAGTGTGTCGCCGTGGGGAGCTCCAGTGTTGTTGGTGAAGAAGAAGGATGGTAGTATGCGTCTATGCATTGATTACCGTCAGTTGAATAAAGTAACCATTAAGAATAAGTACCCACTTCCTAGGATTGATGACTTAATGGATCAGCTTGTAGGAGCTCGTGTTTTCAGCAAAATTGATCTGAGGTCGGGTTACCATCAGATTAGAGTAAAGGAAGGTGATATTCAGAAGACTGCTTTCAGAACTCGCTATGGACATTACGAATATACAGTGATGCCTTTCGGAGTGTCTAATGCGCCGGGTGTATTCATGGAATATATGAATCGTATTTTCCATTCGTATCTGGATTAATTTATTGTGGTATTTATTGATGATATACTGATTTATTCTAAGTCTGACGAAGAGCATGCAAGTCACTTGAGAATTGCATTGCAGGTGTTGAAGGATAATAAACTGTTTGCAAAGTTCTCGAAGTGTGAATTTTGGTTGAAGACCGTGAGTTTCTTGGGCCATGTGATTTCTGGTGATGGTATAGCAGTGGATCCCTCTAAAGTAAGTGGTACTTCAGTGGGAAACTCCGAAGACCGCAACGGAGATTAGAAGCTTTTTGGGTTTGGCATGTTACTATAGAAGGTTAATTGAAGGGTTTTCTAAATTGGCGTTGCCGTTGACTCAGCTGACCAGGAAGAATCAAGCTTTTGTCTGGGATGATGCTTGTGAGGAAAGTTTTAAGGAACTGAAGAAGAGATTGACTACAGCGCCAGTTTTGGTTTTGCCAAGTCTAAATGATTCTTTCTTAGTGTATTGTGACACGTCTAAGATGAGATTAGGCGGTGTGTTGATGCAAGATGGAAAGGTAGTGGCTTATGCTTCAAGACAATTAAGGGTGCATGAAAGGAACTATCCAACTCATGATCTTGAATTAGCTGCAGTAGTATTCGTGTTAAAAATCTGGAGGCATTATTTGTATGGATCGAGATTTGAAGTGTTTAGTGATCACAAGAGTTTGAAGTATTTGTTTGATCAGAAGGAATTAAATATGAGGCAGAGAAGATGGTTAGAATTCTTGAAAGACTATGACTTTAGTTTGAGTTACCATCCGGGTAAAGCTAATGTTGTGGCAGATGCTCTGAGTCGAAAGGCAATCCATATGTATGCGTTAATGGTGAAGGAAATGGAATTGATTGAACATTTCAGAGATTTGAGCATGGTTTGTGAAACTACACCCGGAAGTATCAGATTGGGTATGCTGAAAGTGAATAATGACTTTTTGGATGTGATTAAGGAAAATCAGAAACTGGATGTGAAGTTAGTAGATTTGATGCCTACAGGAGGAGATGATCCTGATAGTGACTTTAAAGTGGATAATGTTGGTGTGCTGAGATTCCGGGGCAGAATTTGTGTGCCGAATAATGAGGAATTGAAAAAGGCAATATTAGAAGAAAGTCATCGGAGTAGCTTGAGTATTCATCCGGGAGCTACAAAGATGTATCATGATTTGAAGAAGTTGTTTTGGTGGTCCGGTATGAAGAGGGACATAGCTCAGTTTGTCTATGCTTGTTTGACATGTCAGAAGTCAAAAGTGGAGCATCAGAAACCTTCTGGACTGATGCAACCGTTGGAAATTCCTGAGTGGAAATGGGACAGTATTGCAATGGATTTTGTGACTGGTTTGCCAAATACGGCGAGAGGCTTTGATGCTATTTGGGTAGTGGTGGATCGACTTACGAAATCTGCACATTTTATACCAATTAACATCAGTTTCCCGTTGTCGAAGCTGGCGGAGATTTATATCAGAATAATTGTGAAGCTGCATGGTGTTCCGTCAAGCATAGTGTCGGATAGAGATCCGAGGTTTACTTCTGAATTTTGGAAGAGTCTGCAGGAAGCCTTGGGTTCTAAGTTGAAGTTGAGTTCGGCTTATCATCCTCAGACCGATGGTCAGTCATAGAGGACCATTCAGTCGTTGGAGGATTTGCTGAGGGCCTGTGTATTAGAAAAAGGTGGTGCGTGGGAGACTCATTTGCCATTGATTGAGTTCACGTATAATAACAGTCACCATTCTAGCATCGGAATGGCACCTTTTGAAGCTTTGTATGGTAGGAGGTGTAGAACGCCCCTGTGTTGGTATGAAACAGGTGAGAATGTGGTGCTTGGACCAGAAATTGTGCAACAGACTACTGAGACAATTCAGATGATCCGTGAGAAGATGAAAGCATCTCAGAGTAGACAGAAAAGTTACCATGACAATCGGAGGAAAGAGTTGGAATTCAGTGAAGGTGATCACGTATTCCTAAGAGTTAACCCAGTGACCGGTGTGGGTCGTGCTTTGAAATCTAAGAAGTTGGATCCTAAGTTTATTGGACCGTATCAAATCTTGCAGAGAGTCGGTGCAGTTGCTTATAGAGTGGCGTTGCCACCGGAACTTTCGAACTTGCATGACGTGTTTCATGTGTCGCAGCTTCGGAAGTATGTTTCGGATCCGTCTCATGTGATTGAGAGGGACGAAGTTCAGATCAGGGAGAATCTTACCGTAGAGACGATGTCGTTGAGGATCGAGGATTGTAAGATGAAATAACTCAGAGGAAAGGAGATATCTCTGGTGAGAGTGGCTTGGGGAGGTGCTGCAGGAGGCAGTGTGACCTGGGAATTGGAAAGCAGGATGCGAGAGTCGTATCCAGAATTGTTTCCATCAGGTAATTTTCGAGGACGAAAACAATTAAGTGGGGGAGAGTTGTAACACCCCATTTTAATTATTTAGATGTCCGACATTATTTTTTTTTAATTGTTGGCTTTGGTTGAGTGCGTGTTTGAGTGCGTAGGGGGTAATATTAGTAATATGGAAATATTATTATTATTATTATTCTAATAGTATATTTCATATTATTATTATTACTATTAGTATTATCGTTGTTTTGGTTATTATTATTATTATTATTAAGATTATTTAGTAAATAGGACCTAATATAATTAAGTGAATATTGGGTTAATGAGATTAGTGAGGGTAGTTTGGTAAATGGAGCTTAATTAGTGGAAAAATTGGTAATAGTAAGAATAATCAGAAGTTTAGAGATAGAAAGAGAAAAGGCTAAGGAGAGGAAGAACAAGGGAACTCTAGGGCAAGGAATCTTCGTCAATTTTCGCAGGAATTAAGCAAGAATTCGAGGTAAGGGGGAGAAACAGGTTTAATATTGGTGTTTATTTCATGATCGGGTAGTGGGGAGTCCTTAACCCCGTAGGAAATTAATGTACAACTGTTGAATTGTTGATTGTTGAATATGCTGGTTGTGATTCTGAGAATCGTGCATGAATTAATGAATATTTTCATGAATTTTGGTTGTTGTTGCTGTTGTATAAACACTTGTTGCAGATCTATCATTTTTGAATTCGATTTGGGGGAAACGAATTGAGGTTTTAGGCTTGTAATATCTGTAGTAATTATAGATGTAAGTATGAAGATGAAAATTGGACCTAAAATCAATGTAGAAACGATTATAGGACTGATTAGAAGTGGAAACAGGTGAAAATCGTAGCAGACTGCAGAATAGGGAGGTCTCTGGTGAAATGCATAATAGATCTGGCCATACGTGTATGGGGCTAGGTCATACGCGTATGGGAATGAAGGAAAAGGAGCCATACGCGTAAGAGAGTAGGCAGTACGCGTAATAGGGGGTGGTACGCGTACGGTATTGGAATTTGGGAAATTCAGTGATAAAACGTTTCTGCCCGTACGCGTACGACACAAGGCATACGCGTATGACATTGGCCATTGTGAGGCGATACGCGTATCAAAGGAGGCAATACGCATACGAGTTGGGCGAGGGAGCTGGCATACGCGTATGGCATGGGTCAATACGCGTATGGCCTGCAGAGTTGCAGAATTTTACCGTTTCGCGAGTTCTTTCCCGTTTTTGCGTCCGATTCGGTTTCTTTCGGTTTGAGAGGTTGGGAATAGGTACTAGGTGCTGGGAAATAAGATATTGGTGTTGGAAATATTAATTTTAATAATTTTTAACTAATTAATTAATTAAATTAGTATTTGGTGTATTTGAAGTAAATGGTGTAACGTTAGTGTTATTGATATGTATGGTGTGATCAGGAGGATCGTGTGCATGTATTTATGTTGTATACATGTTTTGTTGTGCATTCTGAGGCTTGTATATTAATGGTGATTGGTGGGATGGATCGTTGCTCAGGAGGAGTGTATGCGATTCATCCGTACTCCTATGTGGAGAATGGTGGGGATAGATCATTGCCAAGGAGAGGTGTATGTGATCTATCCTGGGTTCGATTGAATGAACCAATGAGTCGGTACCGCATGCATGGTGTTGTGTTGCATTACATTCTTATTTAGTGTTGATGATGATATTGGGCAGTAGGCCGTGTTTGATGATTGATAATGCTTGTATGTGATGACTACCTGTTTATCATGTAATTATTCACCTATAATATTTGAACGTGATTTCTCACCCTTTTGTTGTTGTTGTTGTGTCTGTGCTTCTTCGGAAGTATAGATAATCCAGGTACTTAGCTAATTTGGATATTGGTGTTGCTGATCGAGTCTATAGGAGTTCTCTGATACGTAACCCGGGATTATTTTGGGGATTTTAGTCATTTGATATCTGTTATTCTTTTGTTACGTATCTTTTTTTTTTTTTTATGATTATTTTGGTGGACCACGATTTTATGTGGGATATTTGGTGTATTTGGCAGATGGCCGTGAATTAAATAAATGAATAAATATTTCCGCTATTTATTTCATTTAATAAAGGAGTTTTGGTGCTGTTTTTGCGAATGTGGCATCCTACTTTATTTTGGTGTAAAAACTCAGATTATTTCATTGATTATTTTGCTTATTTTAAAAGTGGGAGAAGTGGGGTGTTACAGTTACCATCTTCACTTTCTAGGGCATATTCCCTAAAGTCTTTCACAAGGTTTGGATAAATGGGGCCTCTTAACAAAGCAAAGTAGTTAGGTCAATCATGTATGTGCTGGCTAAGGTTAATGTCACGATCTGTTCCCATAAGACTCATAAAATTAGGTCGTTTTTTAACAATGACTTCGAGAATCTCTTCATTGCCACAGAAGATTTTGAGAGACATGGTTGATTGGAAGAAGGTGAAACGGAACAAGGAAGAGATATGAACTTCACAAGGAAGGAGTGACTAAGAATGAAGGAGACGAGAAATTTTATGGCCATCATAGATGATAGAAGGACTAGAGAAGCATGAAGATTAATGATATAGCTAAAAATGGAGACTGTTTTCAAAGCAGGTGCGATAAATTAAAATAACAAAGTAACACGCCTAATAAAAGATGAAAATAGAGGACCTAAGCAGATACTAGGTTCAAGGAGAAATAGAGGAGACACTAAAAAAGGAATGAACACAAAAATTTTGACAAGAGGTAAAGTGAATGAATTCATTACCTTTATCCAAGATATTCTCATTACCCAAGGTGTCCCATTAGATACGAGGTATGGTACATATTCAGCAACTCCATTTCCTTCATCATAGAGAAGATAGTTTCCAGCTTTGCATTTTTCCAATGAGCTTCAGTTTCTGACTTCCAAGCTAATTATCAAATCTGACATTGATTTGATTTTTGATGGAGGTACTTCAATAGCCTTTGGATATTCAGAGCAATTTAACCAATATGCATCAAAATATATTCGAATCATATTTTGTTCTGAATAAACATGCTGGTTGCTTCCTAGAAATGCTTTGTCATGATGATTTCTCATATATCATGATTTAAGCCATTTCTTTTCCAGGCTTGTTCTATCTTTAATCATTTGTATTCGATAGTGAAGAACTAGAACATCAGAATCTTCTTTTCACTCAGTCACATGAGTCCAGAAAGTAGTGAACACAGAAGGATGCATTTATGTATCAGGAGCTCCAGAAAAGAAACTTTGGATAACATTCTGACAAACTTAAGCTTGTTAAATTGAGATTCCATTCTCAAGATAACATGACTTACTTGTCTTATGTCAAGTCATTTCTCTTCATGAACACACATACGTCAAGAACTCAGAAAATTGATCTCGCATGTGTTGTTCTTCCAAACTTCTGACAACTTGATAATCTTCCTTTTTTATCACTTCATAAATCCGTGAAGCTTTCCAGAATTGGAGTAAATGTTTTCATTCTGTGCAGACAGTCAGAAACCTGATAACCATCTCCAATTCTCTTTTGCAGGCTTGATCAGTTGCCATAAGCTTCTATTCAATTAGCAAGTTTCTGGTCATCTTATTCAAGAATCCGACGAAGAAATCATCATTCAGAATCTTAAATTCTGCAGTCATGATTTAAAATCTTGATAACAAGATTTCTAACATCTTCAGTATACTTCATCTCGAAGTGTTCATGCTTCAAAATCATGACTCAAGCATTTTCTCTTCTTCGCATAAAAGAGTTCCTAATGAGCAATACTGAGAAAGTCAATGGTAGACCAAGTTTGTTTGTTGAAAACATCCCATACTCAGAAAGAATAAATTTAAGCAAATAATATTTATTGCTTTCTGATGATTCTTGTTGATCTCCTCTAGATCATTTTTCTTAGGACTTGTCTAGGAATCACCTTGATGAAATACGTAGCCTTCAACTAACGTATTCTAAGAATAGCATTCATCAGATTCTTCTAATTATCTGATGAGTCTATTATCCTTTTTCCAGCTGATTCTTCGTCTTGCTTTCAATCTTCTTGTAAGCGCCTTAAGAAAGATTATGTTGTCAATAACAACCAGCTCTAAGAATCAGTGACACGATCCAGAATGAACTTTTCTGGTTTGTCATTTCATTACTCAATATTTTCATCATTGTATGAGACTGAAATTGTAGATGGTGGAGGAGATTAACCAGAGCGTTTCTCAAAGCTCGTCCGGATCTTATTCTGACATGGTTAAGTGTTTGATAAACATCAATAACAGAACCGGAGCTCTGATACTAATTGAAGGTTGAGAAACACAAGAAATGGGGGTTTGATTTGGGTTTCACATTTCGTCCCCATTTGCGGAATTTAAACTAATGGCGTTAACATGTAAATAAAAATAAATTAACACAATTATTTTTATCCTAGTTCACTATTAACGAAGTTACTTCATTCCACCCCTCAAGGTGATTTCGCCTTATCACAAGGACTTAATCCAATAATCATCAACGATTACAACCACAATGGATACCTTTCATTGCCTTCTTGAGAATCATGGCTTTCATTCGCATCTCAAGGAATAAACCTCCAAGCTGTTCAACAACGACCTAGCCCTCACAAGCATTCTGGTCTTCACTCGATCGCTCAAGGAATCAACCTCTAAGTCGTTCAACAATTACCTGGCCCTCTCACGCTTTTTGGTCTTCACTTGATCGCTCAAGGAACATTACCTTATTCAAGGATTTTTGTGTGCACTATATTCTTTCTTGTACATGTCTTCTGATGATTATACCTTATGTTTTCTTGTACAATTGCTTCTGATATATTCTTCTTGATTATTAACCATTTCTTCTAAACATATCTTATCAAATACAAATTATGTATTATGATATATCATAGCTTCTGATATGTCTTGTTTTCTGTCTTCTAATAACCTGTTCTAACTTACAGTGAACTTTTGTGAAGTTCCTGAAAAATTCTCAAACATATGGTTAGAAGTAAAACATATTCAATTATATTTGGGATGAGATTCTTTAGATTGGATATCAAAATCATATATCACTTTCTCCCCCTTTGTCAAAAATCAAAAAGGTATAGAAAAGAATGACAAAGAAATATGAAAAAGAAATTAAATTAATATTCATTAAGAAATTACAATGAGAGACGATAGACACAAAACATACTTAGGTCTAATGACAAAAATAAGAACTTAGAGGTTCTAAGAGTCAACAACTTTTCAGGGCCTGAGGTTTGTAAGCTCTCCCTGTGTCAGATGGTCTTCGATAGGAGGTTTGTAAGCTCTTCTTGAATTTTATCTGTAAAGTCTAAGAAGTGGGGTTTGTAAGCTCCCTTCTATTCAAAACAAAAAAACTAGTCATATAGCAGATCATTTACAACTTTGCATCTTACTTCTACACAAGCCTCATCTGGTCTAAGCCTTTTAGCTAAACCAATGATTTCCCCTTTGAAGAAAAGCTCAGTCAAAACTCTTCCATAAGGATTGTATGACTTGTGCTGACCTCTGGAAGTTCTAACAGAATCCTTTAAGTGATTGAAGATTGTTAAAGGGAGATTGATTCTGATAATTTTCATCAAAAAATAGATAAATTGTCTGTCTTCATGAGACAAAACATTTTTGTTTGTTTCCCGAGGTAGAAAATTGTTCAGAAGAAGGTTAAACCAAGCTTTTGTAGTGGGTGAAAGTCTATCCAGATTATTTGGTTCAAACCTAAGGAAGGAAGTGTTGAAGATGTCACGGAACTCATCAACGAAAGTGTAGTTTAGGCAGAACTCATCAACAGTGACACCAGTTAGGATACAACCTATGGCCTTAGAAATAGAAGAGGGAGTGATTGTGAATGGAATGCCATACACATATGAGTTGATGAAGTTACCATATTCACTTTCTAGGGCATATTCCCAGAAGGCTTTCACAAGGTTTGGATAAACGGGGCCTCTTAACAAAGCAAAGTAGTTAGGTCAATCCTGTATGTGCTGGCTAAGGATAATGTCACGATCTGTTCCCATAAGACTCATAAAATCAGGTCGTTTTTCGATAATCACATAGAGAATCTCTTCATTTCCACATAAGGTTTTGTCAGACATGGTTGATTGGAAGAATGTGAAACGGAACAAGGAAGAGATATGAAGTTCACAAGGAAGGAGTGACTGATAATGAAGGAGACGAGAACTTTTATGGCCATCATAGATGATAGAAGGACTAGAGAAGTGTGACGATTAATGATATAGCTAAAAATGGAGATTGTTTTCAAAGCAGGTGTGATAAATTAAAATAATAAAGTAACACGCCTAATAAAAGATGAAAATAGAGGACCTAAGCAGATACTAGGTTCAAGGAGAAACAGAGGGGACACTAAAAAAAGAATGAACACAAAAATTCTGACAAGTGGTAAAGTGAATGATTTCATTTTCTTTATCCAAGATATGCTCATTACCCAAGGTGTCTCATCAGATACGGGGTATGGTACATATAAGACAAAGATTTATTGACGTACCAACTCTTTATATCATTATGGTTAATAAATGAATTAGACCCTAGTTTCCAACAGTCAAAAGATTTTCATTTCAAAAGCACGATTTCTACGCATCATGTTTAAGAAATATATTTTTCTATTCTCGAGAAGCATAAATTCTGAGATACTTCTTTTCATTCTGATCATTGAAAATGACAAGGTTTATATGAAAATAAGTTTAACTTCAGCAAGGATTCTTGAGGAAAGATTCAAGTCATATGAGAAACTGAATCAGAAATTTTAGAAAATATTTTCCTTCTGAATTCTCAAAAATTATAGTTCTAGAATGTGAGAATAATTTCTGAACCATTTAATTAAATAGAGGAGTTAGAAATACATTACTCTTAATTCTTTGTGTAGATTCTTAGTTACGACTGTAGATGCTTCTTCAGAATTACTATGCATTCATCTTCTGTAGTTGTTGAGTGAGTGCTTCTAGTTGGACCACTAGAATCATTTTCTTCTTTCATCGTTTGTCTTGTTTCTGCTGCGATCTTCGTAGGAATCTTGAACTTTGTGCAGAGGCAAGATCATCTTCATGACTTCTTGAGCTTTCATTCTGACGGATGAAAATATCTCTCCTGGTGTTTGTTTCATTTTGATCATTAGAGAAGAGTCAAGTTCTATCTCTAGTCTTCATCTTAGAATCATCCATCTTCTATCTTCAAAAAGACTTGCCTTTAGAAAACCACTAGTTTCTTAGCTTAAACATAAACTTTGAGCAGTTATGTGCTAAAGAAACTTGTCGGAATCTTCTTGCATCATCAGAATTCAATCATTGAACAAATGCTAATCTTCACCAGATGCGGATATCATCATGATCATCAAACCAAGACATATTTCTTTGAGGGTTTGAATGATAATCTTGTTCTTACTGGTTTGGTTTTATGAACCAGAAATAGTTCATCAGAAAGTGACAACTTCTGTCTTTCCTTTCTTAGGGAGTGTGAACTGTGATGGTTTCTGATTGAGCATCTTCTGATTTCCTCATCTTTGCCTTCTTCAGCAGCTCCATTTCCTTCATCATAGAGAAGATAGTTTCAAGCTTTGCATTTTTCCAATGAGCTTCAGTTTCTGACTTCCAAGCTAATTATCAAATCTGACATTGATTTGATTTTTGATGGAGGTACTTCAATAGCCTTTGGATATTCAGAGCAATCTAACCAATATGCATCAGAATAGATTCGAATCATATTCTGTTCTGAATAAACATGCTGGTTGCTTCCTAGAAATGCTTTGTCATGATGATTTCTCATATATCATGATTTAAGCGATTTCTTTTCCAGACTTGTTCTATCTTCAATCATTTGTATTCGATAGTGAAGAACTAGAACATCAGAATCTTTTTTTCATTAGATAGCTTCTTAAGCTCAGACTTTCCAATGCTCTTTTGCAGGCTTGATCTGCTCCCATAAGCTTCTATTCAATTAGTAAGCTTCTGATCATCTTCTTCAAGAATCCTGACGAAGAAATCATCATTCAGAATCTTAAATTCTGCGGTCATGATTTAAAATCTTGATAACAAGATTTCTAACATCTTCAGTATACTTCATCTTGAAGTGTTCATGCTTCAAAATCATGACTCAAGCATTTTCTCTTCTTCACATGAAAGAGTTCCTAATGAGCAATACTGAGAAAGTCAACGGTAGACCAAGTATGTTTGTTGAAAACATCCCATACTCAGAAAGAATAACTTTTAGCAAACAATATTTCTTGCTTTCTGATGATTCTTGTTGATCTCCTCTAGATCATTCTTCTTAGGCCTTGTCTAGGCATCACCTTGATGAAATACGTAGCCTTCAGTTAACGTATTCCAAGAATAGCATTCATCAGATTCTTCTAATTATCTGATGAGTCTATTATCCTTTTTCAGGTGATTCTTCATCTTGATTTCAATCTTCTTACAAGCGCCTTAAGAAAGGTTATGTTGTCAATAACAACCAGCTCTAAGAATCAGTGACACGATCCAGAATGAACTTTTTTGGTTTGTCATTTCAGTACTCAATCTTTTCATCATTGTATGAGACTGAAACTGTAGATGGTGGAGGAGATTAACCAGAGCGTTTCTTAAAGCTTGTCCGGATCTTTATCTGACACGGTTAAGTGTTTGATAAACATCAATAACAGAACTAGAGCTCTGATACTAATTGAAGGTTGAGAAACACAAGAAATAGGGGTTTGATTTGGGTTTCACATTTCGTCCCCATTTGCGGAATTTAAACTAATGGCGTTAACATGTAAATAAAAATAAACGAACACAATTAATTTTATCCTGGTTCACTGTTAACGAAGTTACTCTAGTCCACCCCTCAAGGTGATTTCACCTTATTATAAGGACTTAATCCAATAATCATCAACGATTACAACCACAATGGATACCTTTCATTGCCTTCTTGAGAATCCTGACTTTCATTCGCATCTCAAGGAATCAACCTCCACGCCATTCAACAACGACCTGGCCCTCTCAAGCATTCTAGTCTTCACTCGACCGCTCAAGGAATCAACCTCCAAGTCGTTCAACAATGACCTGACCCTCTCAAGGATTCTGGTCTTCACTCGACCGCTCAAGGAACATTACATTTTTCAAGGATTTTTGTGTGCATTGTATACGCTTCTTACAAGTTGATTACACAAATAAAGTACAATAACACCTAAGTGTTTCTAGCAAGTTATGAGCAACAACTCCTTGCTTTCTAATACAGAAACTATCTAAAGAATAAATCTCTAAGAGATTATAAAGCACATTAGTTATGTATTGCTTAAAAGCTTTCTTGTGAACACTACGACTTTTTATCATTAGCTTTAAGCTTCTTTCTGATGTACTCCTTTCTGAGTAGGTAATTCTTCTTCCAGCTTAACCATCAAGATCAACTAAGTTACTATGCTTCACTTATTGATGTTTCACTTGACAAATTTCACATGGCTTTAGCATGTTGCATCATTGTGCATTTTTCATCATTCTGCTTCAGCTTCTTCTTCATTGAGCATTCTTCATTTAAGCTTCAGCTTACAGCATCTTGTACTCCTTTATTAAGAATATAATTCTTTTTCCAATTCAACCATCAAGTTCAACTAAGCTACTATGCTTCACTTATTGATGTCTCACTTGAGTAGTATCATATGGTGTTAACATGATCATCGTTTGTGCACACTTTGTAGTAGCAGCTTCATCTTTGCTTGCTACATGTTGATTATTTATTGTGTTGAATAATAATTCTTTGTATGAACAGCAACCAACAAACTTTTAATCTTTCTCTCTTTATGATCAGCGGCTGGTTCAAGCAACAAGCCATGAGCAACAAGCCACGAGCAACAAGCCACGTTTCTTCAAGCTTCCAAGTCTTCAATTTATAGAGCATGAGAGAATATATCCATTGAGGGGTATTCTTGGAAACATATTCCAACAGCAATATCCCAACGTTCACATGAAGGAATGGTCAACATCATTATACAAAAAGCAGCTCCTGCACCACCTTTTCGAGGTAGAGGTTACAGAGTTTTAGTACTATTACATTCAGCTCAAAACCATTCTGATCTTCAGTATTCTAGCATGTTCAGAGGCTTTAGATATTAACTTGATGAAGCGTGTTGTAGAAGAGTCATTCTTTGTGTAATATTCAGAAACTTAGTCTTCAGAATTCCAAGATCTTTGTTCAGCAGAATCTATCTTGAGAATCTTCCGCACTCGTTCTTTTAGAAGCATTATCTTCAAAGTCTTCAGAACCTGTCCCTTCAGAACCTTGTCTTTAGAGTCTTCAGATTTCATTAAGCATGTTCTTTTCTTCAGAGTCTTCAGCACTTCGTTCAATCAGAACCTTGTCTTTAGAAACTCTTCAGAACTTGATCTTCATAAATTGTGTCTTCAGAATCTTCAGAGCTTTGTTCACCTGAGCCATGTCTTCAGAATCTTCAGAACTTGTAATATTAGAAGTGCATCACATTAGAAAGCCTTGTAGACCTTTCTCATAAAGTCTCAATTAGAATGTCTAGAACTAACGTTCATTAGAACCGTTGTATTAGAAATATTCATGAATCTTGACTTTATCTTGTACACACATATATTTTCTTCTAGAGTGTTGATAATAGAGTCTGATGACGTCACACGCCCTCTTATCAGAGTTAGAATCATATTGACAACATCCACACACTAGACAGAAACCATATCATACAAAATTGTTCTCTTAGATAACATGTGCATTTATCGTGAAAACTCATAGGCCACATATAGAACCAAAACTTTTTTTTACATTATGGACCCTAGATGTGGAGTCGAGTAGTTTATTGTTGATCAAACGTTGTTCGTAACAGGATGACCATAAAGACAATTGATGGGTACTCCATAAATCATGCTGAGGGACATGAGTGACATATATGAAATTTTTCCATCACGCGTAATAAGATAAATGTCTAATGGCTCAATATTTAACTGGACAAGGGTGACAAGATATATGCATTGTGTTCAATATAGACATATGGGAAAAAAGATAATTGTACACATAAGAATCATCACATAAATGTTTTGTCTAATCACATGACAATTTTGTGACTTGGATAGCCATGATGTATTTCTAGACATCGCCCATTGTTTATTATATTAAATGTGTGATTTAATATAATTTCCAACGTCACGAGAACATACAGGGTCACACGCATAAGAATAGAATGATGAGAGGTAGAATAAGTAAGTAACATCATAAGATACGATGCGCTTATGTAAATTGTATAATGCAATTAAGTACGGTGTACTTAAGTGGAATACGGAATGCGGTAAGGTATTGCACGCTTAATTTGATGGGTCATCATGAGGGAAAGCATTCAAATTGGGTCAAAGACTCACCTAAAGGTCAAAGACTCACCAAAACAAGTGAGGGAGACACCACGTATTCCTCCAAAACCTTAGGTGATAGGTGTATGAGTCCTCTTACTTATAAAGGGCTCAACCTCCACTTTTCTAAGCAATGTGGGACTTAGAACTCACACTTGTTTCTCAACATAACTCACACATATTTCTCAACAATCTCCCCCTCAAGTGTGAGTTCATCGACTATGCACCACCTCAAGCGGAAACTCTTTCATCCACATGCTTGTACCTCTGTTAAGAGACACCCTTATCTCGTCATGGGCACTTCAACGGAACATGTCACCTGACCACCATGTCAAGAAGACTTTCGACACAATGAGGTTGTCCCTTACTCGAACCATCGGCTTTGATACCACTGATGGATCATCATGAAGAGGAAGCATTCATATTGGATCAAACACTCACCTAAAGTTCAATGACTCACCCAAACAAGTGACAGAGACACCACATATTCACCAAAAACCTTAAGGTGATAGGTGTTTGAGTCCTCTTACTTATAAAGTGCTCAACCTTCACTTTTCTAAGCAACGTGGGACTTAGAACTCACTGAAGGTGTGAGAAAAACACAAGAAAGGGGGGTTTGAATTGGGTTTTTCATTTTGAAAGCTTTTTATGAAACTCAAACAAAGATCAAAAATAACTAACAATAGAGAAAGACACACGATATATCCTGGTTCACTTGAAAACTATCAAGCTAATCCAGTCCACCCGCCAAGGTGATTTTACCTTATACACAAGGAATTAATCCACTATAACCAAACTGATTACAATCGCACGAGCAAACTGCTGGTGACTAACAACCTCTAAGACACACTAGTCCTAGACTTCTTAAGAATTCTGACCCAACTGGTCTCTTAAGGAATACAATGCACAAGCCAACTGCAAGTGACTAACAACACTAAGACACAATGTCTTAGTCTCCCTAAAAATTCTGACCCAATTGGTCCTTTAGGGAAATCAAACAACTGTTTGCTACAAGGTTTGTTTACAATAATGATGCTTCTACACATGCAGGGTAAACATACATTTTAAGCTCAATCTAACTTAGAGAGAATCTACAGTAATAACATTCTTCTTCTTTGTATTGTGGTGCTTTACTGTTCACTCATAAGTTTCTTCATTTCTTGAGTTCTTTCTTCATATACATCAGTGTTTCTGATACTTCTCCTTTTACACCGAGTATTGTGATCGGTCACCAATTCTATGAGTTTGTCATCTATTCATTCGGTATAAAGTCAAGAAATCGGTAAAATTTCATTTAGTATTTCTATTGTTTCTTCGCTCTTTCGCAAAATTAGTTAATGGTTTAATTTTTAGTAGTTTTCATTGTTTTGTGCATTTTATGTGTGTTTTGGTAGTTTGTGTTGGTTTCAGATCACAATGTGGAAGCCCCGGAGGACTTACGCGAAGAATGGAAAAGTTCGGAGTGTCATGGAAGTGTTTTGAAAAGAATCTGAAGCCTGACACGGGCCCCCGTGTTGCCTGACACAGGCCGTGTCAGGAGAAGAGTTGAAAGGAAGAATTTGGGCAAGAGTCAGAGAGCTGACACGGGTGCCCGTGTTAGCTGACACGGCCCGTGTCAGCACACCTGGAGTGGAAAAGTTTTGTGCAGAGAGTCAGAGGGCTGACACGGGTGCCCGTGTCAACTAACATGGCCCGTGTCAGCAAGCCTGGGAGAGACAACTTTGTGATTTTTTCATATTTTCTGAGTTAAGTGTCCTGAGGGGTATTATGGGAATTTTGCACTGTTATGATTGATTTGGAACTACTTAGGCTAGGTTGAGAGAAAAAAAATACACTTTTTTACTTTGAGGAATAATTTACAATAGAGTTTATGCGATCAAGGAGATTTGGAGAAGACGATCGTTCATGAGCGGAAGCGATTGAAGAATTAGTTTTCCTCCGATCAAATTGTAATGTCTACCTTTAATTTTCTTATTGTTTTTGTTTTGAATACTATGAGAGGCTAAACCCCCCAATGCTAGGGGGTGTCCCTGAATTGTTATGTAATGAATACCTTTTGAATTATTCGATGAGACTATGCATTTTTACCTTAATCTATTGTTATGCAATGTGTTTAACGCTTTTTCAATTGGACAAATTGGGAATGATTTACGATTAGGGATTAGGCCTGAAAAACTAACATAATTCTTTTGCGTAATAACATTATGGTAGATTTTTCCTAGGAATGGGGATATCCCGTAGTGACTGATAAAATCTTGTTATAACTATTGCTTGATGTTCTTCCTTGATTGCGAGGAATTAGGGTCAAGGGAGAATCTCAAAGGTTTTTTCTGTTAAGGAATTAAAGAAAAATATTATTGAGATTCAGTAAAATTAAGGTTTTGAATATGTCTCTTTGATAATGATTTGGGGTTCTTACAGAGCAATTCATACACCTTTCCCTAGCATATTTTCTCATAATTGTTAAAGTCATTTTTATTATTTGCTTATTTCATATTGTCATTATAATTATTTTCAAAACCATCAAACAAAACCTCCAAAGGATATTTTTGTTTAATTGAAATAACATCGGTAAAAAATATTACACCTTTCCCAAATATTACTACATCGGTAAAAAATAGTACACTTGCTATTTTTTCGATCAAGTTTTTGGCGCCATTGCCAGGGACTGCCAAATTTTAAGTACTTGTGTTAGTTCAATTGGAATTTTTTCACTCTGTGACTAAAATTTTTAATTTTTAATTTTATTTTTATAATTACTAATAATTTTCTAACCTGTGTATGCGAGGTAAGACCTCAGCTGTATTTTCTTTTGACGCAGAACCAGAGAGATCTTCGCACGCTAGACGCCGTCAAGCCAAGCAAGAAAGACTGGCAGCGTCGGGTTCAGGATTAATTATTTCTGAACAAGAGAAAGAAGAAGCAGTTTCAGGACACTCCGAGCACATAGATTCCGGCACAGACTCAGAGCCGGAAACTCTTATTATGGTTGACGATCCACCAGCAGAAAGACTTCTCGGTGACTATGGAAGGGCGAATGCTCCAATAGTGCGGTTGACAATCGTTAATCAACCGGTTACTGTCGCGCAATTCCAGCTGCACCCATCCACTATTCGACAGCTTCAGAGTAGGCATTTCTCAGGAAGGATCAATGAAGATGTAAATAAGCATCTACAAAGATTCCTTACTATGAGTACGTCATTAAAAATTGAGGGACACTCTGAAGAAGAGAAAAAGCTGGTTATGTTTCCGTTTACTCTATCTGATGAAGCCGAAGAGTGGTTTTACTCATTACCTGCTGGGAGTATTACTACTTGGCAAGAGATGGAAACGACATTTCTAAATGAATATTTCCCTGCTTCTGTGTACATCCGAAAGCAGTACGACATCGTGAACTTCAAACAGAAAGAGGGAGAGTCACTTGGAGATGCGTATAAGAGGTTTAAGAGGTGTTTGGTTGCGTTTCCAACTCATAACATGGACGCAACCGAACAAATGCAGAATTTTGTGAATGGTCTCAAGATGAAGACTAAGCAGCTTATCGATACAGCTGCCGGTGGCTCAACCAACTTTACAACAACCACTGGCATTAAAAAAATAATTGAGGCTATTGTAGAAAATGAGCACTTGGAGTTGTATGATCGCAGTGTAAGCCAACCTGAAAAGATTATTGATATGAAGCATACGGAGCAAGTGGTAAAAATGGAAGAGCAGATTGCTGCTGAGGTAGAAAGGAGGATTAAAAAGATGAATCTTGATACTCAAACCGTGGTACAGGTTCAACCAGTTCAAGCAGTTAATTGTGAAATCTGTGGGGGACCGCATTTTACTATGCATTGTGTTACTACCACGCAACAAGTGGAAGCAATCAACTTTTTGAACCAGAATAACCCTTATTCCAACACCTATAGTCCGGGGTGGAGGAATCATCTGAATTTCCCATGGAAAGATCAGCAAGGGAATGTTCCAAAGCAAGGGGTTACTCCACCTCCGAACCAACCGCAACAACAACAGTACCATCCTCAACAACAACAACCTCAACAGCCGTATCCTCAATAATTCCAGCAACAGTTTCAACAACACCCATAACAGTTTCAGCAGCAAGCACCACGAAAAGCTGATTGGGAAATTGCCATTGAAAAAATGGCCGCTCAGAGCTCCCAATTCCAAATAGAGACAAGAAGCAATCTTAGGAATACAGGTGCTTCGATAAAAAAACCTTGAAGTCCAGATGAGCCAAATAGAACAACAACAAGCAAGTTCTCAAGCACCGGGTGCTCTACCTAGTGCCACTGTGCCCAACCCGCGGGATCATAATAATGTTAGTGTTGTGATCACAAGGAGTGGTAAATCTCTTGATGTTCCTGAAAAAATTATGAATTGGAAGACCAACTGCTTGAGGTCGATCTAGAGATCAAAGAAAATGAAGTAGTTGCTGAAAAGGTGGTGTCACCGGAACAAGTGGTGAAAGAGAAAGTTATTGAGTCCAAACCAGTTATTAAACTTCCTTATCCTCAAAGGAACAAGAAGAAGGGGCAGCAAGAGAAGAACTTCGAAAAATTCTTGGAGATGTTCAAAAAGCTTGAGCTCAATATTCCATTTTTGGAGGCACTCAAGCAAATGCCTACCTATGCGAAGTTCATGAAGGATATCATTTCAGATAAGCAAACCGTTGACACGGATCCGATTATTCTAACCTAAACTTGTAGTGCTATTTTGCAGGGCATGAAGATTTCGGTAAAGAAGAAAGATCGAGGTGTCGTCACTATTCCTTGTACAATTAGGGATAAATCATTCAAGAAAGCTCTTATTGACTTGGGTGCTAGTGTAAGCCTAATGCCCTTATCCATCTACCGAAAGTTGGGAATAGGTGCGGTGCAAGACACTAGGATGACACTTCAATTCGCGGATCACTCGGTAAAGAGACCTTATGGGGTTGTGGAAGATGTTCTAGTGAAAGTTGACAAGTTTGTATTCCCGGTGGATTTCGTTATTCTTGAAATGCCGGAAGATGAAGAGATCCCTCTTATTCTTGGAAGATCTTTTTTGGAAACCGGGAGATGCTTGATTGATATAGAGGGGGGAACCATGACTATGAAGGTTTATGATAAAGAGGTGAAGATTGATGTGAGGAGTACAATGAAGCACAAAAATGATCTTGGCACAAGCAATAATATTGGGGTGATTGACCAAGTTGTTGCAAATGAAAATCTTGAAAGTGCAGCCCAATTGCCTCTAGAAAAAGTGTTAAGTTTGTCAATTTTTGAAGATAATGAAGAAGTGGGTGAAGGAGAGTTGGAAGTATTAGCCATGATGGAAGCTCTACCTCCTTGGAAGGGATCTCGACCACACCGGTGGGGGGATCTAAGACGACCTCTATCGGTGGAGGGGAGTGAAGAGACCAAAAAGAGTACGGAATTGAAACAACTTCCGAAAAACCTCAAGTATGTCTTCCTCGACACCGAAGGTAAATGTCTAGCCATCATAAGTGCTAGCCTCAAAACTATCCAAGAAGATAAGTTGATTGAAGTTCTCAAAAGGTACAAGGGGGCTATGGGTTGGAAGATTGAGGATATGAAAGGTATTAGTCCCATTGTCTGTATACACAAAATTCTCATGGAGGATGATTATAAACCAGTTGTCCAACCTCAAAGAAGGCTTAATCCAGCTATGAAAGAAGTTGTAAGAAACGAAGTGGTGAAGTTGCTAGATGCGGGTCTGATTTACCCGATATCTGACAGCTCATGGGTGAGTCCGGTCCATGTAGTGCCCAAGAAGGGGGGAACCATCGTCATCAAAAATGAGAAAAATGAGTTGATTCCTACAAGGACGATTACAGGGTGGCGGGTGTGTATTGACTACAGAAAGTTAAATCTTGCCACAAGGAAGGATCGCTTCCCATTGTCGTTCATTGATCAGATGTTGGAACGGCTAGCGGGTCATAATTACTATTGTTTCTTAGACGGGTACTCCGGTTAGAATCAAATTGCGGTTGCACCAGAAGATCAAGAAAAGACGGCTTTTACGTGCCCATATGGTGTTTTTGCTTACAGAAGAATGCCATTCAGGTTATGTAATGCCCTTGCTACATTTCAGAGATACATGACTTCCATCTTTGCCGATATGCTTGAAAAGCATATGGAAGTCTTCATGGATGACTTCTCGGTATTTGGGTCTTATTTTGATAATTGTTTAACAAATCTTTCTCTTGTTTTAGAAAGATGCCAGGAGAGCAACTTAATCCTCAACTGGGAGAAGTGTCATTTCATGGTCCATGAAGGTATAGTGTTGGGTCACAAAATTTCCCACAAGGGGATTGAAGTATACCAAGCCAAAGTGGAGGTAATCTCAAAGCTTCCGCCTCCGGTGAGTGAAAAAGGTATACAAAGTTTCTTAGGCCATACGAATTTCTACCGCCGGCTCATAAGAGACTTCTCTAAAATAGCCAAGCCTCTAACTACTCTTTTGGTTAAGGATAGGGCTTTTGTTTTTGATAAGGAGTGTGCCGATGCATTTGAGACATTGAAAAATAAATTAGTGTCGGCACCTATTGTTATTGCCCCCGATTGGTCTCTACCGTTTGAGATCATGTGCGATGCTAGCGACATTGCAGTAGGGGTTGTTCTTGGACAGCAAAGAGATAAGTTGTTGCATGTTATTTACTACGCTAGTCATGTGTTGAACCCTGCACAGATGAACTACGCAACTACCAAAAAGGAGTTGCTAGCTGTTGTGTATGCCTTTGATAAATTTAGGCAATATCTGTTAGGTTCGAGAGTCATTTTTTATACTGACCATGTTGCTTTGAAGTATCTGTTTGCTAAGAAGGATTCTAAGCCAAGGCTCTTGAGATGGATTCTACTTCTTCAGGAGTTCAATGTTGAGATACGTGAGAAGAGAGGGTGTGAAAATACTGTTGCTGATCACCTCTCTCGGATGTCACCGATTGAAGAAACATAAGAGAAACGACCAATAAAGGATGAGTTTGCTGATGAACACATCCTTGCTGTTATTGGTGTGCCGTGGTTCGCAGACTATGCAAATTATCTAGTAGGTGGAATTATCCCTGATGATTTTGATTCTAACCGGAACAAAAAGTTTTTACATTATTGCAGGTTTTATTTATGGGATGATCCATTCTTGTACAAAAGAGGAGTTGATGGGTTGGTAAGAAGATGTGTGCCTGAAGAAGAACAGAGGGATGTGTTGAAAGCTTGTCATGACTTAGATTACGGAGGGCATTTCAGTGGTGATAGAACTGCAGCCAAAGTCCTTCAGTCAGGGTTATACTGGCCCTCATTGTTCAAAGATGCCCAAGAGATGCTGAAAGAGTGTGACAAATGTCAGAGAACTGGGAATATATCCAAGAGGAGTCAGATGCCCCAGAATTCCATGTTAGAAGTTGAGTTGTTTAATGTTTGGGGCATAGACTTTATGGGGCCATTTCTAGCGTCCTTCGGGAAAAACTATATCTTAGTGGCAGTGGACTATGTTTCTAAATGGGTGGAAGTCGTGGCCTTGCCTACTAATGATGCTAAGGTAGTGGTGAAGTTCTTGAAAGAGAACATTTTTGCTAGGTTTAGAGTACCGAGAGCGCTTATAAGTGATGAAGGAACACATTTCCTAAATCACCTCATGGAAAGGTTACTCCAAAAGTATAATGTGAAGCATCGGATAGCCACTCCATACCATCCTCAAACCATTGGCCAGGCAGAAGTGTCCAATAGGCAACTCAAGAAGATTCTTGAAAAGACAGTTAGTTCCTCTCGAAAGGATTGGGCGACTAAGTTGGATGACGCACTTTGGGCGTATCAAATGGCATTCAAGACACCGATCGGTATGTCTCCGTACCAACTGGTATATGGAAAGGCATGTCATTTGACTTTGGAGTTGGAACACAAGGCTTTATGGGCCTCTAAGTTCCTTAATTTGGACTTCGCGAAAGCAGGAGATTCTAGGATCCTTCAACTCCATGAGCTAGAGGAATTTTGGAATCGGGCGTATGAGAATGCCAAAGTCTATAAAGACCAAACAAAAAAATGGCATGTTAGGAGGATTCAAAAGAAAGAGTTTTGGGAAGGCCAACTGGTCCTTTTATATAATTCCTGGTTGAAACTATTCCCGAGAAAGCTGAGGTCTAAATGGTCAGGACTGTTTACTGTTCACAAACTATTTCCCCATGGAGCGATTGAATTAAAAAATCAAGCAAATGGAGATACTTTTAAAGTGAATAGGCAGCGATTGAAGCCTTATTTTCAAGGACAATCCAATGATCAACCAGATGTCGTTCGTCTTACGGGGTAGGATGGACGACCGTCGAGCCATGCGACGTTAAACGAAGCGCTTCGTGGGAGGCAACCCACGCGTTTTTTTCTAATCGTTGTGTTTTTATGTGTTTGTCTGTTTTGTTTTGTGTAGGTACTCGCATATACTGCACTAGTACAGAGGAGGAATCAAAGAAAAAAACGAAGGAAAAGTAATAAAATTGGAAAAAATGTGGAAAACAGGGGCCTGACACGGCCACCCGTGTCACCGGACACGACCCGTGTCAGGGAGGTGAGCAAGGACTTGGGAAAAAGGAAAAATTTGGAGTTCCATTGGCCTGACACGGCCGCCCGTGTCAGCTGACACGACCCGTGTCAGGAAGTCTGAAGGGTGAATTTTATTTACGTTGGGAAAATGGAAGTCAGTGGCCAGACACGGCCGCCCGTGTCGCCGGACACGGCCCGTGTCAGGCAGTGCGACACCCCAATTTTGAAATTTTTTTGAAATTTTTTCTTTCTCTGGTGGGGCCCACGCATTTTTAATTATTTTTATTTTTCTTTAACCACTTTTTACCTCTCATTACTCTCTCTTACTGACATTATCTTTCATCTTCACAACTCTCATTCTCTTCTCTTTCCCTAAAAAACCTAAAACCTCCATTGTTACACCACTTAAACCTTCAATTTGTCACATACCCACTCGCCAAAACCATCATCCCGCTTCACAAAAGTTGCTCCCCTCGCCCTCCTCTACCTTTCTACGGTAGCATTTTCTACTAATTTTCGTTTTTAGTTTCTGTTATTTTCCAGGTTGCCCATTATGCCCCCAAAGCGTGTAGACAGAGGCAAACAGCCGGCTGGTGAGCCATCCCGAACCAGGAAGCGAACCATCCGCCGACCAAACGCTCACGAGATCATTTTCGACAATGACGAGCATGAGAGGAGGTACTCTATGCATGTGAAGCGAAAAATCACGCCTACGAGGTATTTGTGATCTGAAACTTTATCTCAATTGGGTCTGTCTAGAGAGGTAAACAGGATGTTCCATTCTTTAGGGATGCTTAAATTCATAATGTTTGAGGCACCGACGTATGAGCGCATTACTCTAGAATTTCTGAGCACAGTCAAATTTAAGCTTAAAAAGAAATGGACAGGTACTGCTTACTATTTTTATGGTACGATGAGTTTCAGGTTGCACAACAATGATCACGAGTTGACTGTGGAACAGCTGGGGAGCATTCTCGACCTCCCAATTGATGGTCCTGGAGCCGTCCCGGAGTCTTTTGATGCTAAATCTTTCTGGACGGAAATCACAGGCCACTCAGGATATGTGGCTAAAGGAGCCAAGGCCTCAGGGATTCAAAATCCTTGTTTTAGATACGCACATAAATTTTTAGGCTATACACTGTTCGGTAGAGGCGATAGCACCGAGGTGGCTTCCCAGAGGGAGCTATTTTTCTTTTATGCCATGGAGAACCAGATATCAATCAATGTGGCTCCCTTTGCAGCCGATTATCTGGGGAGAGTCGGCCGAGCCAATTCAGGTGGTATTTTTGTTGGGGGTATGATTACCCAAATTGCTGAGCATTTTAGCTATGATCCGGCTGCACACAATGACACACCGGTCTCAAGTAAGACCCATCTGGACATGAATACTCTGGTCCAGCAAAGGATGATTGCTTATGTTGATGGTTACTATGGTTTATTATGTTCTGAGCAATTCGTTATGACACTTCCTAATCCTAATAGAATAAGGATTGATGATACTGATAACTGGCTCTATGGGAGTGCCGTCCTCGATGTGGAAGATGAGCAGGATGATGAAAATTTGAATTAAGGTGAAGAAGAGTTCCATACAGAGCCAGAACCACAACGAACTGTTCCCCCTCATGCGGGAACCTCGACCGCGGGTACGGGGTCATTCTCCATGGAACCAGACTAATGGTCGTGGATTAAAACTGAAATTGGTGAAATCAGGGATGAACAGGCGTGCCAAGGACGTGAGCAGACCCGACAGGGTGACATCTTGGATGAGATGCAGCAAATGATGCTGCACTTTCCTCCTCCTCCTCCTCAGTGAGGCTACGTGAGTCCCCTCTCATGTTTGTTCTAAAACAGTGAGGTCACTATTTGGTTCAAGTGTGGGGGGGGGGGGGTTATTTTATTTTCTTTTTGTGTGATTTATTTTTCCGTTATTTCACTTCTGTTTAAGTTATTTTGTTTATTTTGGTGTGTTTAATGCTGTGTGTTACAGATTGAGGACTTCGGTACCGGATGAAGATGAAACTCTTAGTAAGTGGTTGAAAAGACACGAACCAGGCGTGATCTCAAGGAAACCCCTGGAAGTTGATATTGCTAAGTTGATGACTGGACGCGTCTTTCCAACGCGGGACTGATACGGGAATACTGTGCACTCGAGATGGAAATGATACCACATCTCACGGAAGGGACCTAGGAAACTGTCAGCGTACTAAACATGGTGAGATTCTAAAGAGCCAAACACTTTTGCATCATGAGAGTATCAGGTATGTCTTTGTCACTCTGAGCTTGTGTATTCGTCTATTGGATTTTCTATGCACACATCTATACACTGAGGCACTTGTTTTTGTTTAACCTTGAGCCTTTTAGCCAACCCTTGTAACTTATCCATTGCTAACCCCGTTGAGCCATATTTCCCTTTTGTTTGTTTTAACCATATCATGTTAACCGTAAGCCCAAACACTTCCTTACCCTGCTCGGACAAGTGTTATCAATTTCTAACTTGTGTGAAAATCTAAGTTTGGGGTTAAAACACTCACAATAAAAGTAAGTGCATTCGAAAAAATATATATATAAAAAAAAGAGAGAAAAAGACAATGCAAAAGTCTTGAAAAAAAAGAGAAGAAAGAATGCACTTACCTCTTGGAGAATCCAGTTCAAAAAAATCGAAAAATAACCTCAAAGCTTCATTGGAGGAGAGGACTGGAGAATCCTAATTAAGTTGTGTTCAATCCCGTCGAGTGTGAAAAGTGCAAAAATTTACACAGTGACGAAAGAGATAACACTACGTCTGAGCCTAAAAACTGTTTGTTTTCCCTTTTTGTTTGTTTACCACACCTTGTCCCTCAGCCCCGTTACAACCTCAAGTAGTGTGTGTTGTGTGTGTGATATGAAGATAGACGATATTCAAACTTATGAGTCGGCGTTGCATACTGTGATTTTTTAGCGTAAACACTTTAACCCGAGAGATGCGGTGAGATTGTGAAAAGCTGACAGGTGAAAAGGAACTCGGATGTGGAAATGTGGTGAACTGTCAAAAGTCGGGTAAGAAGGAAACCGTTGAAAGGAAAGTGGGAAGTGAGTTGCGAAAAGTCTTGGCAATATTGTGGTAAGTAGTAATTTGGGGGTGACTGACTTGTTGTCTCTAGCATCACTTAAGGACAAGTAATGAGATAAGTTTGGGGTTGTGATCGGTCACCAATTCTATGAGTTTTTCATCTATTCATTCGGTATAAAGTCAAGAAATCGGTAACATTTCATTTAGTATTTCTATTTTTTCTTCGCTCTTTCGCAAAATTAGCTAATGGTTTAATTTCTAGTAGTTTTCATTATTTTGTGCAATTTATGTGTGTTTTGGTAGTTTGTGCTGGTTTCAGATCACAACATGGAAGCCCCAGAGGACTTACGCGAAGAATGGAAAAGTTCGGAGTGTCTCGGAAATGTTTTGAAAAGAATCAGAAGCCTGACACGGGCCCCCGTGTTGCCTGACACGGGCCGTGTCAGGAGAAGAGTTGAAAGGAAGAATTTGGGCAAGAGTCAGAGAGCTGACACGGGTGCCCGTGTCAGCTGACACGGCCCGTTTCAGCACACCTGGAGTGGAAAATTTTTGCGCAGAGAGTCAAAGGGCTGACACGGGTGCCCGTGTTAGCTGACACGGGTGCCCGTGTCAGCTGACACGGCCCGTGTCAGCAAGCCTGGGAGAGACAACTTTGTGATTTTTTCATATTTTCTGAGTTAAGTGCCCTAAGGGGTATTCTGGGAATTTCGCACTGTTATGATTGATTTGGAACTACTTAGGCTAGGTTGAGAGAAAAAAAAAGACACTTTTTTTACTTTGACGAATAATTTACAATAGAGTTTATGCGATCAAGGAGATTTGGAGAAGACGATCGTTCAAGAGCGGAAGCGATTAAAGAATTAGTTTTCCTCCGATCAAATTGTAATGTCTACCTTTAATTTTCTTATTGTTTTTGTTTTGAATACTATGAGAGGCTAAACCCCCCAATGCTAGGGGGTGTCCCTGAATTGTTATGTAATGAATACCTTTTGAATTATTCGATGAGACTATGCATTTTTACCTTAATATTTTGTTATGCAATGGGTTTAACGCTTTTTCAATCGTACAAATTAGGAATGATTTACGATTAGGGATTAGGCCTGGAAAACCAACCTAATGCTTTTGCGTAATAACATTATGGTATATTTTGCCTAGGAATGGGGATATCCCGTAGTGACTGATAAAATCTTGTTAGAACTATTGCTTGATGTTCTTCCTTGACTGCTGAGGAATTAGGGTCAAGGGAGAATCTCAAAGGTTTTTTCTGTTAAGGAATTAAAGAAAAATATTATTGAGATTCAGTAAAATTTAGGTTTTGAGGCATGTCTCTTTGATAATGATTTAGGATTCTTACAGAGCAATTCATACACCTTTCCCTAGCATATTTTCTCATAATTGTTAAAGTCATTTTTATTATTCTACTTATTTCATACTGTCATTATAATTATTTTCAAAATCACCAAACAAAACCCCCAAAGGATATTTTTGTTTAATTGAAATAACATCTGTACTTACAATTGCACGCAGTCCTCGAGAGATCGATTTTGGGGATAACCCCAACTATTACTACATCGGTAAAAATAGTACACTTGCTATTTTTCCGATCATATTACATCGTTTGTTGCTCACTCACATTCAATCATGCTTGCACGCATGCATCTGCTCTCTTACGCTCATGCTCATAAGCATCAGATTCGTTGAATGATCAAGTCTATATATAGCCCGAAAAAGATTCGTTGAAGGGCAGATCCATAATATCAGAGAGTACTGGCGACTTGAAATAAAGTCGTTATGTGATAAGTGCAAATTGTAGCTATTATTGTATATAAGTTTTGTTGCATTTATCGATACTTTTTGTTAAAATCGTTCAAATAAACCTCGCTTTGTTTGTAAATACGTTTACTTTACTTTATAGTGTATGTATTGCGTTATCGTATAAATATCATTGAGTTTAATTGTTTTCCATTTATTTTTGTAGGTATTAAAGCGTTGATATTGGAGTATTTTTAGATAGAGCATTGAATAAGCTTTCCAACGCTTCGAACCGGGCGAAAAACGAAGTTACGGTTCAAAAGTTATGAAGAAAACAAGTGTAGAAAATTTTCATTCTCGAGCAGACCGGGCTAAGCGTGCCCGACCGCGCTTAGCGGGCTTTTAAGGCAGTTTAACATTAATAAGGGTGCGCTTAGTGCCCAAAACCGGGCTAAGCGGGGTCTGCGATGATGACATCAATAAATAGGGGTAAAAACACATTTTTTAGGTTATGGTTTTGGGATTTTTTGCTCCCAACTCCATCAACTTCATTTTTTCATTAGATTAGCTTAGAAAACATCATGGGAGTTTGCATTTGGATGATCCGGGGTGGATTTCTCATCGATCGGCTCTGACAACCCGTGAAGTGTTTGGTTCATTTCTGATTTTCTTCATGTCTTTCTTCTTTGTTGGGTTCGTATATGTTTTTACTTTGATCTTATGTATATTTATCGCCCATGGCGTTATATTTAATTTGCTTTACAAATCTTTATCGATGATTGTCTTTGATATTTGCTTTATGCGCGGGGTTTGAGTTGTGTTAGAGATAAACATCGCAAACCTTCATTAGGGATGATTATCTGTTAGTTTCTGGATGCTAGAGATAGATTTAGAGCTAACAATCTATTTGGGTGTCGGAGCTTAATGCATCCGTGTTATTTGAGTCGAGTGCGAGAGTGTCGACGAGAGTAATACGGTTTTTCTCTCACCTCGGTGTGTCAGAGATGAACACTATTGAGAGCGATGCTGGATGATATTGAGGAATATTGTAGGTTGAGTATAACTGGTCGATAAGTTTAAGTTTGTGACGAGTGGAATATATACATGCTTGATAAGTCATTTCTCTCTGATGAATGAATTTTCTTGTGTTAATATTTACTTTTTTGTTTTTATGTTTCAACCATTTTAATCCAAACTCAATAACATTTAAATTGTCGAACGGCAGTTCAGTAGCACCGATCTCTGTGCACACGATAAATTCCCTGAAAAATACTTCCAAATCTTTTGTTGCTTGCCGCTATTCCGCTTCCAACAAAATGGCGTCGTTGTCGGGGATTGGTGTTTTTATTGAATATCATTGCGATAGTTTCTTTGTTTTTGAGTTTTGTAGATATCGTATATATTGTCTATTTTCACTTGTTTATATTGCTACTTGTATATGTTTACCATAATTGTAAATTTTACATATTTTGTATACTTGTAAATTTAGTGTATATGTTTGTTTCTCTTCACGTTTGCTAAGTGTTTGGTTAGGTTTCGTCGTCGGTAAGCACTAACCGTGTAAAGAGGCAACTTGGAGAAGTGTGTATAAATAATAGGCGTCGAGCTTATGACGTAAAACAAGCATGTTTTATCTTTTTTGTTCCGTTATTACTTTTTCATTATAGCGTAGGTAGTGTGGTGAACATTCATTAAACAAATTGTACTCGGATTTTTCGTAAAATTCTCAAATCTTCACTTTACAACTTGTTTAATTCATTTTCACCCGGTCATTCTGGACCAATTTTTGTATATGAGATTGTGTAGGTGTTAAGTGGAGGCCTACACCAGAACCTTGTTGCTGTACTGGTTTTTTTGGTTCTGGTGTAGCGCACCCTGCTGTGCTGAGCCAGTGAATTCTTTTAATTGTTCACTTGGCTCCCCCTTCTTCCCACCTCCACCAAGGCCTTATATATTAGTAATTATTAGTAATTTTTCTAATTTTTTTGTTGTTGTTTGGACTCAAATTTTGGTTCGATTGCTTGAAGTCGCATTCGGTGATTTTTCGATTTTGAGTGTTTCAACTTGCGAATGCGTAGTAATGATAGGGTTTAAAGTTTTGTACACGTCTAAGGTATGTGTTTATCGCTTTCTAGACTTTAGCATATTTGTGATACTTAGGCTCTTTACAACTTCTATGACATTCATTCTTTTATATACTTGTTCGTATATGAATCACTTTAGTTTCCACCCTTTTTGTGAGGAAGCCTTCCATTGTTCATATATGCTCGGAGTACCAATATTCTTGTTTTAACTGGATTTTGTTATGCTTAATCTTTTGTTTGTGTTGATTATTTGAAAGCATGAAAAGGATCAAGGCATTTTGTTTCATTTTGAGCACAACTACCTTAGCCAAATAGTCAATTCATCTTGTGAGTGTGTGATTGTTTGTAAACCCTTTGAGCCTTTGGTCATTATCCATGTTGTTTGAGTTTGATTCTTGTCTATGAGTGTCAAATTCATTTTTTGTGTGGATCTTGATTGTTGTTTTTTTTTCTTGAACCCTCAATTTTGTGTTGTTGTATGAATTTTTACCTTGCCTTAGAAAGTAGGGAGTATTCACATGATGATGTGGTTGAATTCAAGTTGGGGAGAGCAATGTTTTCTCACTTATGTTATTGGTTGCTATGAGGTTAGAAAAGAAAAGAAAAAAGAGAAAAATATGAAAAAGAAAAGAAAAGAAAAGAAAAAGAAAGAAAAAAATTGAAAAAGCTTTGAAAAAGAAAAACAAAAAGAGTAGAATAATGTTGTGCTAATAAGTTCTATGTGTTGGTGTAACACTTGGGATTTTGGAAGAAGTTTGATTGAAATTTTGTGTTTGAACTTTTGTGAGTTGATCACTCCCTTAGGTTTAGGCAAGTTTTTGTTTCGATTAGCTTTAGGAATTATTCCTTGTTTGTTCACCCGACCACATTACAGCCCTGAAAGTCCTTTTGATTCTTGCTTTTGTGTTTTCAACATGATTTTTGGATGATTGCATAATTTAGTCTTTTGTTTGCAAGATTGTTGTGTGAGTGAAAAATCCCTCATTTTGTGTTTTTCATCTACCGATGATTGTTTTTGCTAGGTGTGATTCACGTTTGAACTTGTGTTATTTTAGAATGTTTGGCATGACTTTTGTATTAAGCATTTGTTTTGTGATTATGTTATCGTTGAAGTTTAGTGGTAAGTATTTACTTTGTGTGTACCATTTTCGATTGAACCATTGCATTTGTTTTTGTTTGTAAAAACTTGTTGTTGCGTGATTTCTTGGATTTTGTTCCTTTAGATGTTGGCTTTGTTTGAGGACAAACAATTATGTAAGTTGGGGAGAGTTTGATAAGTGCAAATTGTAGGTATTATTGTATATAAGTTTTGTTGCACTTATCGATACTTTTTGCTAAAATCGTTCGAATAAACCCCGCTTCGTTTGTAAATACGTTTACTTTACTTTATAGTGTATGTATTGCGTTATCGTGTAAATATCATTGAGTTTAATTGTTTTCCATTTATTTTTGTAGGTATTAAAGCAATGATATTGGAGCATTGTTAGATAGAGCATTGAATAAGCTTTCCAACGCTTCGAACCGGGCGAAAAACGGAGTTACGGTTCAAAAGTTATGAAGAAAACAAGTGCAGAAGTTTTTCATTCCCGAGCAGACCGGGCTAAGCGCGCCCGACCGCGCTTAGTGGGATTTTAAGGCAGTTTAACATTAATAAGGGTGCGCTTAGTGCCCAAAACTAGGCTAAGCGGGATCTGCGATGATGATAGCAATAAATAGGGGTAAAAACACATTTTTTTAGGTTATTGTTTTGGGGTTTTTTGCTCCCAACTCCATCAACTTCATTTTTTCATTAGATTAGCTTAGAAAACATCATGGAAGTTTGCATTTGGATGATCCGGGGTAGATTTCTCATCGATCGGCTCTGACAACCCGTGAAGTGTTTGGTTCATTTCTTATTTTCTTCATGTCTTTCTTCTTTGTTGGGTTTGTATATGTTTTTACCTTGATCTTATGTATATTTATCGCCCATGGCGTTATATTTAATTTGCTTTACAAATCTTTATCGATGATTGTCTTTGATTTTTGCTTTATGCGCGGGGTTTGAGTTGTGTTAAAGATAAACATCGCAAACCTTCATTAGGGATGATTATCTGTTAGTTTCTGGATGCTAGAGATAGATTTAGAGCTAACAATCTATTTGGGTGTCGGAGCTTAATGCCTTCGTGTTATTTGAGTCGAGTGCGAGAGTGTCGACGAGAGTAATACAGTTTTTCTCTCAGCTCGGTGTGTCAGAGATGAACACTATTGAGAGCGATGCTGGATGATATTGAGGAGTATTGTAGGTTGAGTATAACTTGTCGATAAATTTAAGTTTGTGACGAGTGGAATATATACATGCTTGATAAGTCTTTTCTCTCTGATGAATGAATTTTCTTGTGTTAATATTTAATTTTTCTATTTTTATGTTTTAACCATTTTAATCAAAACTCAATAACATTTAAATTGTCGAACGGCAGTTCAGTAGCACCGATCTCTGTGGACACGATAAATTCCCGGAAAAATACTTCCAAATCTTTTGTTGCTTGCCGCTATTCCGCTTCCAATAAAATGTTGGCTTTGTTTGAGGACAAACAATTATGTAAGTTGGGGAGAGTTTGATAAGTGCAAATTGTAGCTATTATTGTATATAAGTTTTGTTGCACTTATCGATACTTTTTGTTAAAATCGTTCGAATAAACTCCGCTTTGTTTGTAAATACGTTTACTTTACTTTATAGTGTATGTATTGCGTTATCGTGTAAATACCACTGAGTTTAATTGTTTTCCATTTAATTTTGTAGGTATTAAATCATTAATATTAGAGCATTGTTAGATAGAGCATTGAATAAGCTTTCCAATGCTTCGAACCGGGCGAAAAACGGAGTTACGGTTCAAAAGTTATGAAGAAAACAAGTGCATAAATTTTTCATTCCCGAGCAGACCAGGCTAAGCGCGCCTGACCGCGCTTAGCGGGCTTTTAAGGCAGTTTAACATTAATAAGGGCGCGCTTAGCGCCCAAAACCGGGCTAAGCGGGGTCTGCAACGATGACAGCAATAAATAGGGGTAAAAACACATTTTTTAGGTTATGGTTTTGGAGTTTTTTGCTCCCAACTCCATCAACTTCATTTTTTCATTAGATTAGCTTAGAAAACATCATGGACGTTTGCATTTGGATGATCCGGGTTGGATTTCTCATCGATCGGCTCTGACAACCCGTGAAGTGTTTGGTTCATTTCTTATTATCTCATGTATTTCTTCTTTGTTGGGTTTGTATATATTTTTACTTCGATCTTATGTATATTTATCGCCCATGGAGTTATATTTAATTTGCTTTACAAATCTTTATCGATGATTGTCTTTGATTTTTGCTTTATGCGCGGGGTTTGAGCTGTGTTAGAGATAAACATCGCAAACCTTCATTAGGGATGATTATCTGTTAGTTTCTGGATGCTAGAGATAGATTTAGAGCTAACAATCTATTTGGGTGTCAGAGCTTAATGCCTCCGTGTTATTTGAGTCGAGTGCGAGAGTGTCGACGAGAGTAATACGGTTTTTCTCTCAGGTCGGTGTGTCAGAGATGAACACTATTGAGAGCGATGCTGGATGATATTGAGGAGTATTGTAGGTTGAGTATAACTGGTCGATAAGTTTAAGTTTGTGACATGTGGAATATATACATGCTTGATAAGTCTTTTCTCTCTGATGAATGAATTTTCTTGTGTTAATATTTACTTTTCTGTTTTTATGTTTCAACCATTTTAATCCAAACTCAATAACATTTAAATTGTCGAACGGCAGTTCAGTAGCGCCGATCTCTGTGGACACGATAAATTCCCAGAAAAATACTTCCAAATCTTTTGTTGCTTGCCGCTATGCTGGGTTGAAAATCGTACACTGAAGTTGTCCTTTGTACCACCAAATCAGGGTAGTGGATAGGAACGTTTTATCTGTACTATTGATGCATCCGCAAGCGCACAGATTTATCGAAGTAATATAAAAGATTGTCGAACCCACAGAGACCAATGTCAACCTACCGTAATCTATCGTTACTTTGTAAAGCTAAGGCTAATGATAATTGATAAAAGGGAAACTAAGACTAGAACTAAAATAAAACTAAGAAAATATGTTAATAAAGAGAGAGACTGGAATGTGAATTCCATGTACCTCAGGCACTCAGCAATTGGTTGGCGCTAATTTACGTATGTTCCGTAGAAAATATTGGTTTAAAGACTCCGCCTCACACTCTCGCGTTATTGACTAAAGCCACATCTCCTAACCACAGGATTTTGCTCTCGCTCGCCCGTTTTAATTAGAAAATGTATTTTGAAAATCAATTAGATCCTAATCGATACCTAAAGCACTCTCGCTGTTTTTAGGATCAATGCCCCGTTCCCACTATCTGGTTCGACCCCCACGCTCTCGCAGTGCCGGCTCTAACCTTTACTTGCTTCTCACTCTCGTGACGAAACGGTGTTAAATAACCTCTCACTCTCGTAACGAAGTTATTTAAATTAAACTTGGAAACAAAGACCAAAACAGAATTTATTATAAGTTAACGCTAATTTAATTACCGAGTCCCGTCGGAACGACGATCCTCACATACCGGACTCTAAACATTTAGTCGGACATGGAATTTAATGAAGACAACATAAACATTATAATTGAATTTGAAAACATCATGATAATTAATTTAGGAAAGCGATAAACAATAATAATAAGCAATGTGATAAAGAACCTGTAAAGACTTGAAGTAAATTGCGGGACTTGGAATAAATGCAGAACTGAAACGACTTTTATTAATGGCGACAAGATTGATGATCCAAGAATTACATAAATTGTAGGCCTAAATAATAATGGTGTAGTAGTTCCTCGATGTGAGAAACTACCACTTTTACAAAGGTAATATCTGCCTAAAACTATGAAAATAAATTCTACAGCGCTTTCGCGCATAAAAACTTGGATGCTCAAAATAACAAGGGAAATGCTATATATAGAGGGAGATTCCGTTCTGTAACTTCCATAGAGCATAAGTGAGTGGTGGAGAAAGTGGGAGGTTGGAGAAGTCTTCGGAGAAAATGTAAACTTGTGAAAGTTGATCCTCAAAAACTTCGTGACCACGTTTCTGCTCAACGTATTAAACTTGTTTAGGACGCATGACGATCTTGAAGCTTCTGTTACGCTCGTGATGAATTTTGTGTCTGCCACAGTCGTGGTGGACCTGCCACGGTCGTCACACTAGCAGAATTTGGATTCTGCTGTTTTCTGCTCTTTTCTGCATCTTTTCTTCCTTGTTTTGCTTCTTTTCTCCACTTTGCATACTTTTAACTTGGAAATAGAAATACCTGCAAAAACACTTAAATATTCTCGAGAAAATCGGATATTAGACGAAAACAATATAATAATTGAATGTAAATCAAGGCCAAAATACGATACATTTTCGTGTTATCAAACACCCCCACACTTAAACCTTTGCTTGTCCTCAAGCAAACCATGACTCGTAAGAAAAATAGTGCATACGGATACTCATCCTAGGCTACCAACTCTACTTCGGTTGAGTTTGTGTCATAGGTACTAGCTTACACACTAAGAATATCGTAACAACACAATTCCGCTTTTGCGGTCATCAACCTCCCTCCTATACAAACCAATCTGAATCATGTCATTATACCTAAACCTAACTAACTCATCCTTCTTTCATCCCTTTTCATTCTGGCGCAATCACATTAAGCCCGTTATCCTTTCACACTCATGGTAGGATAACCTGTTAGTGACTATGATCTCATTATTATTATCAATTTTTTTTTCTTTTGCACATTGGCTTAAATATCAATAAAATAAAGAAGTTTGCACTGTTGGGCTAAATGATCGAGTGAGGATCACCTAACATAGAAGGAGCATTTCTTTTCATTCTTTTTTTTTTCTTTTCAATTTACCATTTAAACATGAGATCATACACTTATTTGCATCGGCTTCCTGCTTAGTGCGTGCTTAGGATGGTGCTGACTGCTAAATAAACTAATTAGGGACTACTAAAGGGGTGAGAACTTAAGGCTGCGGCATAACAAGTACTCAAATCGATTTCCCTAATAAGGAGGCTCACGGTGTTAAGACGATATCGATTTTGCGGAATTTTTCCCACGACTCACAATCTAACCTTAAGTTCGTCTGTAACCTAAGATTTTCAAAAGAAACCCTATTTTTAACGCAAAAATTTTCAAAATATTTGGTGTGGCTCAAGGGAGTGGGAAATCGATAAACACAAAATCGCATATAAAGACTTGACAGCACATGTAAAGACGCAACGAAAATAGAAAAAAAATTTAAAATCATGCTAGAAAGCAATAAATCTAACTAAAATGCGTTAAAATGAAAGCGGTAGAGTTCCTCCCCCACACTTAAACCAAACATTGTCCTCAATGTTTTCATAAAAGGTGGTAAAGGAAAGATAGAACCTGTATGACTGCCAATGCGTGCTACCATAGCCAAATTCACTCTGATTCTTCCCTTGCTGTCCTTGTCTTTGCTGACCACTTCTACTCCGACGTCTTGTACTACGAGATATCTGAATTTGCTGAAACTTCACTTTCTTGAAGTCGCTCATTATATGGCTTGTTTCCGAAGGAAGTACTCATCATCGGTGTCACCACCACCAGCGACATTCGTAGGAATGTGCGTGGGCACCAACTCATCTTAAGGGATTGTCATCAAGAGACTGTTCGCCTAAATGTAGCTGAGACGTGACAAGCGATACAATTCTTTATTTTCTGCAAACACAAACAATGAAAGGAAAACATTTAAATTAAAAACTTGTGGGTTTCCTCCCACACAGAGCTTTGTTTAACGTCGATAGCTCGACGGATGGAAGTGTTAATTTTCGGTTTCCATGGCCATTTATCAAGCCATCTCACATATCCCTCACCTTTTCTTTTCTTCCTTCTATGGGGTGGTTCATTCTTTTGAACTTGTGGTGGTGGTTCTGGATCTATGCTAAGTATCAGCTTTTCAAGTTTTGGCTTAGTTATGTCATTCACCACCTCAAAGTTTAATCTTACCCTCTTAGCAGTAATGTTTTCCCTAGTTTCGCGGTCCTCTAATTTTCTCTTTTTATGTGGGACCTCAGACAAAGGTGTGTTAGTGTGGATATTTTCCAATATCTCCACATTTGTTTTGGATTGGGATTCTACTTTAGCCTCTACAAACCTTTGCGGGAAAAGAATTCGTGGGGTATATGGAGGAAGAACAACAATAGTTGCTTCATTCTCTACCTCTATGACAACCTCCCTTTCGGATGGTGTCGGTGGATTTTTCTCTACACTTTCCTCACCAGAACTCTCATCATTCTCATTATCACTCTCCTCAACCTCATTATCACTCTCCTTAGGATTTTCGAGTTCTTTTTCACTACTAGTTGTTATAACATACGCATTCTCCTCAGGGGAGGGTTCTATAGGTGTCAGTGCAAGTAGTAAGATTTGGGTCTCCAATGCCTCGGTGTGAGTCACGAGGGACTCGACCATAGTGTTCATCTGCCTAAGGGTTTCATGAGTATTGAGATGTTGCCTTTTAAGCTCTTCATTATGGAGAGTTTGGGTCTCCACAAAGTGCTCCATCATAGATTCTAACCTCGAATTAGTTGTTGTTTCAATGAAATCCTCCATTAATGCTTCAAGGTTGGAATTGACGGATTCTTGTGGTTCCTCAAAATATTGGGAGTGGTAATTTGGGTGGAAATGAGTTAGTGTCGCGTTGAAATCCTCCATTAGTATTACGAGATTGGAAATATGTGATTCTTGCGGTTCCTTAAAATTTTGGGAATGGTAATCATAGGAAAAATTTGGTTGCGGTTCCTCAAAATATTGGGAGTATTGCGGTTGATAATTGTAGAGAAAATTTGGGTGCGGCTCCTCAAGATATTGTGAGTGGTTATCATAGAGAAAATTTGGGTGATACATAGCTTTTAATTTTTTTAAAATTTTTTTTTATTATTATATTTTTTTTATAGGAGTGCCTTAGTCTATACGGTGCAACAACGGAAAAACAATATTGACTGTTGGTCCCCGGCAACGGTGCCAAAAACTTGATGCGTCCGCAAGCGCACGGATTTATCGAAGTAATATAAAAGATTGTCGAACCCACAGAGACCAATGTCAACCTACCGTAATCTATCGTTACTTTGTAAAGCTAAGGCTAATGATAATTGATAAAAGGGAAACTAAGACTAGAACTAAAATAAAACTAAGAAAATATGTTAATAAAGAGAGAGACCAGAATGTGAATTTCGTGTACCTCAGGCACTCAGCAATTGGTTGGCGCTAATTTACGTATGTTCCGTAGAAAATATTGGTTTAAAGACTCCGCCTCACACTCTCGCGTTATTGACTAAAGCCACATCTCCTAACCACAGGATTTTGCTCTCGCTCGCCCGTTTTAATTAGAAAATGTATTTTGAAAATCAATTAGATCCTAATCGATACCTAAAGCACTCTCGCTGTTTTTAGGATCAATGCCCCGTTCCCACTATCTGGTTCGACCCCCACGCTCTCGCAGTGCCGGCTCTAACCTTTACTTGCTTCTCACTCTCGTGATGAAACGGTGTTAAATAACCTCTCACTCTCGTAACGAAGTTATTTAAATTAAACTTGGAAACAAAGACCAAAACAGAATTTATTATAAGTTAACGCTAATTTAATTACCGAGTCCCGTCGGAACGACAGTCCTCACATACCGGACTCTAAACATTTAGTCGGACATGGAATTTAATGAAGACAACATAAACATTATAATTAAATTTGAAAACATCATGATAATTAATTTAGGAAAGCGATAAACAATAATAATAAGCAATGCGATAAAGAACCTGTAAAGACTTGAAGTAAATTGCGGGACTTGGAATAAATGCAGAACTGAAACGACTTTTATTAATGGCGACAAGATTGATGATCCAAGAATTACATAAATTGTAGGCCTAAATACTAATGGTGTAGTAGTTCCTCGATGTGAGAAACTACCACTTTTACAAAGGTAGTATCTGCCTAAAACTATGAAAATAAATTCTACAGCGCTTTCGCGCATAAAAACTTGGATGCTCAAAATAACAAGGGAAATCCTATATATAGAGGGAGATTCCATTCTGTAACTTCCATAGAGCATAAGTGAGTGGTGGAGAAAGTGGGAGGTTGGAGAAGTCTTCGGAGAAAATGTAAACGTGTGAAAGTTGATCCTCTAAAACTTCGCGACCACGTTTCTGCTCAACGTATTAAACCTGTTTTGGACGCATGACGATCGTGAAGCTTCTGTTACGCTCGTGATGAATTTTGTGTCTGCCACGGTCGTCACACCAGCAGAATTTGGATTCTGCTGTTTTCTGCTCTTTTCTGCATCTTTTCTTCCTTGTTTTGCTTCTTTTCTCCACTTTGCATACTTTTAACTTGGAAATAGAAATACCTGCAAAAACACTTAAATATTCTCGAGAAAATCGGATATTAGACGAAAACAATATAATAATTGAATGTAAATCAAGGCCAAAATACGATACATTTTCGTGTTATCAACTATGTACTATTTTCCCACGCAAATGTTTCATCTTCTTCTATTCATCAGAGGCTTCTGAGTTGATTTAATTGAAGCATAATCAGAAGAATGAATCATTGGGTCTTTAGAGTCTTGAGTCTTCAGAGTCTTCAGAACTTGTTCAGCTGAACCTTGTCTTCAGAGTCTTCAGCACTTCTTGTTCAGAACCCTTGATTATCAGAATACTTAGGTCTTCAGTGTCTTCAGAACTTCGTTCAGCAGAACCTTGTCTTCAGAATCTTCAGCACTTAGTCTTCAGAATCTTTAATCTTCAGAATCCTTAAGTCTTCAGAATCTTCAGAACTTCGTTCAGCAGAACCTTGTCTTCAGAATCTTCAGCACTTAGTCTTCAGAAGTTAACGACCTCAGAAGCTATGCAAGCTTCAGAAATAGAACATCAGAGTCACACTCAGAAATTATAATCCAAGAGACGTTACAACAACAACATAGTGTCTTCTCAGAATCTTTCTGATGCACTGTAGATTAGAATCAATCTTTGCTTCTTCACACAGAAGTGACCATAGAGAATATTAGAGTGACGTAGCACATGGTCTTTATCAGAGTTAGAACCTGTTTGTTAAAACTATCAGAATAACAAACGTTAGAGTACCATAATTGTTCTCACACAAATACTTCATTGTTATCATCAAAACATAGAGACAAGATGCAGAACCAAATCTTGTTCTTACAATCTCCCCCTTTTTTATGATGACAAAATCATGTATTTTGATAGAACAATTTATACATGGTAATTACCATAGTCTACAAATTCAGAGTTTAAGCTCTCAGCTCCCCCTGAATCTGTTAATCTCAAAATTTCATTTATGCTTGTTCAGAGTCTCCCCCTGATCCCAATACTCATAAAATAAAATTTGAGTTCTTCAAAACATGACAATAGAGAAGGAATACTTCCCTATAACTGCTCATCAGAGTGACTAGAACATTAGGTCTTCATCTCAGAACCGGGTTACTATCAGAACTTTGATGAAAAATCAAAACTTAATTTTGAATCTGATTGGATGATGCCGCACATCTCGTATCAGAACTTCTTATCAGATCTTGATGGAGAATCACAACTTCTTAAGTATCAGAGTTTCATTGGAAGTGACTTCTCTTTTGTCCATTTTTTCTTAGATTCACCAATCTTATCAGATTCAGAGCCTGGCTAATTTTATCAGAATATCATTCGTTGCTGAGCGTGTCTTCTGATTCAGAGAATTGACTTGACTTGTTTTCAAGGAGATTTCTGCTTCTGACGCTTTGAGTCTGAATTTCATACTTTCAGAAAGTTTACAACTTCTGAACACTATGATATTAAACAAGATTTCTTGACTTTCAGAAAGTTCACAACTACCGAACAGTATTGGAACATCTGTTTGAATAATCATATATTCTCAAAGTGTACAACTTCTTAACCATGAATTATCAGAGTTGAAATTATCCATAAGATTTTCCATCTTCGGAGAATAGGATCTTTACGTTCAACCTGTCTAAAATGCTAAGTGAACTTTTTCAGAGTTCCTTACATCAAACAAATGGTTAGTTGCAAAAGCATTATATAAGCATTATGTAAAGTTTGAGTTCGAGATTCTGAGAATAAGTACTATCAAAATCACTTTACTTTCTCCCCCTTTATGTCATAATCAAAAAGATAATGCAATAAATAGTGCAGTATTATGAGAAATATGTGAGAAAGAAATTTCTAAGATAGGCCATAGCACTCATAAACAAAGACAGTTTCATTAATAATGGATTGAAATACATTGTCATGACTCGAATACAGAGCATCCTAAATATGAGACAGAAAACGCAAGATACGGCATGCTATTGATTAACCATCAAAGACTTCACAATATTTCTTCAACAGACCGTTTTCTAGACCTTCTAACTGGACAAGTTCAACAATTCCTTCTTTAAAGAAGATTTCAGATAGAACTATTCCAAAAGGTATATAGGGCTTGATGAAATTGCCATTTCTGGAATCAGTAATGGATTTTTGCAGAAAATTGAAGATAGTCTGAGGTAGATTAATTCGCATCTGAGCCATCAGGAGAAAAATGAGGACCCGATCATCATGAAATATGATATTTTTGTTTTCTTCCCGAGGATGTAAATTAGTCAGCAAAAGCTTAAACCAAGCTTTGGGAATGGGAAGAAGATTTTCAGGATTGAGAGGTTCATATTTTGACGATGTGTTGTGAAGAGAGGCTAGTTCCTCAGAGATAAGATACCTAGACTTAACATGTTCAACAGTAAAACCAATGTTCTCACAGCCAATTGCTAGAGCAATGGTGAAGGAAGTGATGTTTATGAGAACACCAGAAACACGAGAAGAAATTGAGCGACCTTCATCATTAATGTAGGCATGTTTCCAAAAATTTTTTACAAGATTTAAGTAGACTGGTTTATCCAGAATCATGAAGTATTTTGCCCATTCTTGATAGTGCATGATTGAGGTGATACTGCTAGCAATTTCTCTATTTCCAAGATGCAGAAGATTGATTTGTTCTTATGATATGACCTCAAGAAGGCTCTCATCTCCTTGGAAAGTGATTAGAGACATGATGAGAAGATTTAGACAGTGAAGGTAATTTTGAAATAGTGAGATCAAACACTACAGATCATGAAAGGAGGAATGAAGTATAGATATATATATATGGGTAGGAGACGTGACTGACTGAGAAAATGACATAGGTCAAGATGCGTATCACGCATAAGATATGCCAAGGACACAGTGGCAGAGTAAGAGATAAGACTATCAAGGAATAGGAAAGAAGTGTAGCAGTCTCTTAAAGCTAAATACCCAAAAAGGTCACAAATAAGGATACAATATTTAAGTTCTAACAGGAGTCAATAAATGTATACTTATAAGTGGCAATTGAGAACTTACGCATAGTAAAGACAGAAGAGCGTATAACTTATTTTCAAGAAAATCTTAACTCACATATGTCTTATCATTTATGACTTCACAGCCATGGGGGAATACATAAAGATTTTTAACCTATTCTCAAGAAGGTCACGTTACTCGTGTGTCCAACAGTTGTTATCATTATCATTCACACATTATCAAGATTTTAACTTAATCGTTTTGATTTGAAGAATTTAGATAAGTTAAATTTAGTCATTTTTTTTCCTTTTTATGGTAATCATTATGTAATGCAGTAAGACAAGATAAAGAGAATAAGAAAGGTACTTCATTAACGAAACAACAAAACGCCGAAGCATAGTACAGACACAGAATCATAAAGCAGAAAAACAAACGACAACTAGAACAACGAGTAGGAGTAGTAATGACAAACATAAGAAAGACCAAACATCAAGCAAGCCAAAAGACCACGAGAGCCATCCACCAACCAGCTATCAGAAATCCTCCACCTCATCAACCCTTTCACGCCTCTCTTCAGAGGTAGCATCTTCTGGTCCAAGTATTCTGGCTAAAGTAATGCTTTCAGCCCTGTAGAATAACTCAGACAGAATTCTTCCATAAGGTATGAATGACTTATGTTGATTTCTGGAGATTTCAACACAGTTCTTCAGATGATTGAAGATGGTTTGTGGAAGATTCACTCAGACATTGTACATCATGAAATAGATAAACAACCTATCATCATGAGTCAAGGTACTTTTGGCCATTCCTCTAGGGCGAAAGTTGGTTAACAGTAGTTTAAACCACAGTTTTCCATCAGGGAGGAGTCCTTCAGGATCATAGGGTTCATACTTGTCTCAAGACACATCATGAATCCTAATGAGATCTCCAACAAAAGAATAGTTCAGATGGAATTCATCAACAGACACTCATGATTGAACACAATGAATGGCTTGGGCGATGGAGGTAGGTGTTACTATGACCGGAACATCGAAAACGGAAGACCAAACAGAGTTATTGTCTTCACCAATCTTTGTGTATTTCCAGAACTCTTTTACCATCACAGGATAAATGGGTCCATGCAGACTTGCAAAGTATCCTGACCATCCTTGGATTTGCATGCTGGTTAAAATGAAAATGCCTGCATCTTTCAGTCTGGGAAGACATGGTCGTTTCTCATTAATGACCTCAAGGGTTTCTTCATTACCGGCGAAGGTTTTGATAGACATGGTGAGAGCAAAAGGATAGACGTTAAAAGCAAGTAGAATGGATGAGAAGTTATGAAGAGAAGTGTGGTATTTAAAGAGAACAAAGAGTGATGATCATAAATAGTAATAAAGACTGGATGAATTGAGACGAGATATTCATCATTTCCAATACAAGGAATACAGACAAGAGTAGGGAATGATGAAGAAGTGTATCAGTCTCTAAAAGATCACAAATCAGTATACGTTATTCATGTTATGACATCAGTCAATAAATACAAATAAATGTTTACTCGAAAGCGAGAGGGCATAGTCTGACACAGAATAAAGGAGGGAAGACATGTGTTAAGTTCCAAGAAGTCTTTGTCTTACATGCATATTTATGAATGCCTAAGGAGGAAGGAAGACGTAAAGATTTACACACTTATCAAATAAATTTTCAAATCCAATGTTAAACATGATATTAATGCGTAATAGATAATAATTACTGAAACCCCAGTCACACAAAATCATAATGCTCGAGGTGACTTATGGACACGCTTTGATATCCTCAGAGTCTGGAAAACCAAAAGGTTTCCATCTGATCAGAGACACTTCTGACAAAGCATCTTTTGACGACTAAGGTTTAAAACAAATGTTTCTCAGTTTAACATGAAAATCTGATATCTTCAGACTTTGAATAAACACATCTGATTCTGATGAAATCTTACTCTGGACAATAGTCCATTTTCAGATGTTTCAGAATAAATAAGAATCTATCTTCAGCCAAGGGTTTTGTAAAAATATCAGCCCATTGATGGTCTATATATAAAAATTTTAAACATAAAATTCCCTTCTGAACATAGTCTCTAATAAAATGATGTTTAATTTTTATGTGCTTAGTCCTAGAGTGTAAGATTAGATTCTTACTTAAACAGATAACAGTAGCATTATCACAAAGGATAGAAATGTTACTCTCATTTATCTGATGATCTTCTGGATGGTTCTTCATCCATAGCATCCGCGTATTGCATAGAGATGTGGATATGTACTCTGCTTCTACAATTGAGAGAGCAATTGTTGATTGTCTCTTGCTTGATCATAAGATCTGATACTTCCAGAGAGCCTGACATTTCCGGAGGTGCTTTCTCTTTTCGATTTGTCTCTTTCTTTTCTAGAATATACGTTGGATGCATTGGAGTCTTAGCTGGTGTACAATCCATCATGTTGAATTTCTTCCAAAGTTCTTTTGCATACTTGCTCTGATGAATGTATGTTCCTTCTGATCTTTGATCAATTTGAATTCCCAGAAAGAATCTAAATTCTTCCATCAGACTCATTTCGAATTCAGCCTTTCTCATCTAGTTTGTTTCTGAACACCCATTTAGTTCCAACAACGTGAACGCCTTTGGGTTTCTGAACAGGATCCTAAACGACATTTCTTATGAATTGATTCAGTTCTTCTAGCATGGCCAGAATCCACTCATTATCTTTTAGAGCTACATTAACTGTTGTTGACTCTATCAGAGACACTAGACCCAGAAGAGTTTCTTCGGAATGTCTGAAGGATGAGCGAGTTCTGACTGGATCAACTTTATCTTCCAGAATCAATTCTTCAGAATGAGAGTTATTTAATCTATTCTTCTTCTGATGAGATGAGTTGTTCACAGCTTTCTGATAGGGTTGTATTTAGATCTGGAGAATTTGTATCTTCGTCTTCTTCTCTTGAATCTTCTACTTCTTAGATTCTGATGACGTGATCTTCAGATCTGCAAGCTTTTCGACTAGCTTTGACTTTTCAGAGTCAAGCTTATCATTTAATCTGATATGAATTGATTCGTCTACCATTCGTGTTTCTGTGATATAGATTATGTAGTCTTTAGAGCATTCAGAGTATCAAAAGTAAACACGACTGATCCAGAGCCAATGATTCTTCCTTTTCTGGTTTCTTTCAAACCGACGAAGCTTCCAGGCTTAAGTTCCAGACTTTGAATCTTATGCCTTCTTCTCGTTATGAGTTGCGAGCAAATGCTGTTTAGTTACCAAGACTAGTGTTTCAACTGAGTTGCTAAGAATATCTCTGAGTCAGAATCTGAGTCTGATTCAGGTTCTGATGATATTTAGTCTTCTGGTTCTCCAGAAACTTCATTTTCGGTTATTGCTGCTAGCACAACATTTGCTTGTTCTTCATCAGATTTTTCTTCTTCAGAATCAGATTCGTCCCAAGTTGCCAATAGACCTTTCTTCGCTTTGGAGAAGTTCTTCTTAGGCTTCTTTGTCCTTCTTGACTTTTGGACACTCGTTCTTATAATGACCTGGCTCGTTACACTCGTAGCAGATAACTTCCTTTCCAGAGTTATACTACTTCTGTTCAGATGATGACTCAGAGCGCCTTTGTTTCTTCTAGATCTTCTGAAGTTGCCTTGCCTATGCTTCCAGAGTTTGTTGATTCTTCTGGAGATTAATGACAACTCATCTTCTGATTCTTCATCAGAATCTTCTGATTCTTTCTCAGCTTGATAAGCCTTTGCCTTTCTAGGTTCAGACTTAAGAACAATGGATTTACTCTTTTTCTTCCTCCAACTATATCTCATGATTTCTCAAGGAACTAACACGTTCTTCAAGACTTATACTGTTGAGATCTTTTGATAGCTTTAGAGTTGTTGCCATAAGTATCCATTTCTTAGGAGGACTTTTGATGATCTTTTTCATATGTCCAGCAATTAAGTAGCCTTTGTCCAGAACTTTGAGTTCTGCAATTAGCATTTGAGACTTTGAAAACATGGTCTCAACTGTCTCATTATCCTCCATACTGAATGCCTCATAGTTTTGGATTAAGGCAAGCGCCTTTTGTCTTCTTAACTTGTGCATTTCCTTCATTAGTCATCCTAAGAGAATCAAGAATAGATTTGGCATCATCTTCTCATACTTAGTATAAGAGATAACATTTAGCACTATGATTCTTGCCTTATGATGACTTTGTATTCTTTCTTCTGTTGGTTGGTTATATCACTTCTGGATATATTAGCACATGTAGCATCAACTGGGCGATTGTAGCCATCGACTACCTAGTCCCAAAGATCTACATCATAATCAAGAAAGAAACTTTTCTATTCTGTCTTTCCAGTAGTCAAACTTTTCACCATCAACGACTGGTGGTTTGATACTGTATTGATCTTTCTTTTTAGTAGTGGTATTAGCAGGAACTGCCATGTTATCTCACACAAATACTGGATCGGTACTGAACACTGTTAAGTGCTGATAAAACGTTTATCACAATCAGAACCGGAGCTCTGATACCAATTGAAGGTGTGAGAAAAACACAAGAAATGGGGGTTTGAATTGGGTTTTTCATTTTGAAAACTTTTTATGAAACTCAAACAAAGATCATAAATAACTAACAATAGAGAAAGACACACGATATATCCTAGTTCACTTGAAAACTATCAAGCTAATCCAGTCCACCCGCCAAGGTGATTTTGCCTTATACACAAGGACTTAATCCACTATAACCAAACTGATTACAATCGCACGAGCAACCTGCTGGTGACTAACAACCTCTAAGACACCCTAGTCCTAGACTTCTTAAGAATTCTGACCTAACTGGTCTCTTAAGGAATACAATGCACAAGTCAACTGCAAGTGACTAACAACACTAAGACACGCTGCCTTAGTCTCCCTAAAAATTCTGACCCAACTGGTCCTTTAGGGAACGCAAACAACTGTCTGCTACAAGGTTTGTTTACAATAATGATGTTTCTACACAAGCAGGGTAAACATACATTTTAAGCTCAATCTAACTTATAGAGAATCTACATTAATAACATTCTTCTTCTTTGTATTGTGGTGCTTTACTATTCACTCATAAGTTTCTTCATTTCTTGAGTTCTTTCTTCATATACATCAGTGTTTCTGATACTTCTCCTTTTACACTGAGTATTACATCATTTGTTGCTCACTCACATTCAATCATGCTTGCACGCATGCATCTGCTCTCTTACGCTCATGCTCATCAGCATCAGATTCGTTGAATGATCAAGTCTATATATAGCCAGAAAAAGATCCATTGAAAGGCAGATCCGTAATATCAGAGAGAGTACTGGCGACTTGAAATAATGTCGTTATGTTGGGTTGTAAATCGTACACTGAAGTTATCCTTTGTACCACCAAATCAGGGTAGTGGAGAGGAACGTTTTATCTGTACTATGTACTATTTTCCCACGCAAACGTTTCATCTTCTTCTATTCATCAGAGGCTTCTGAGTTGATTTGATTGAAGCATGATCAGAAGAATGAATCATTGGGTCTTTAGAGTCTTGAGTCTTCAGAACTTGTTCAGCCGAACATTGTCTTCAAAGTTTTCAGCACTTCTTGTTCAGAACCCTTGATTATCAGAATACTTAAGTCTTTAGAACTTCGTTCAGCCGAACCTTGTCTTCAGAATCTTCTGCACTTAGTCTTCAGAACCTTTAATCTTCAGAACTTCGTTCAGCAGAACCTTGTCTTCAGAATCTTCAGCACTTATTCTTCAGAAGTTAACGACCTCAGAAGCTATGCAGGCTTCAGAAATAGAAAATCAGAGTCACACTCAGAAATTAGAATCCAAGAGACGTTACAACAGCAACATAGTGTCTTCTCAGAATCTTTCTGACGTACTGTAGATTAGAACCAATCTTTGCTTCTTCACACAGAAGTGGCCATAGAGAATATCAGAGTGACGTAGCACATGGTCTTTATCAGAGTTAGAACCTGTTTGTTAAAACTATCAGAATAACAAACGTTAGAGCACCATAATTGTTCTCACACAAATACTCCATTGTTATCATCAAAACATAGAGACAAGATGCAGAACCAAATCTTGTTCTTACACTCACACTTGTTTCTCAACACAAGTCACACTTATTTCTCAACATAAGGGACATATTGTACCCCATAAGGCACGAAGCACTTAAGTGGATTTTTTGGATTGCATTCCACACAAGTGGTTTTATAAATAGAACCCTTGTGCAGATGCTTTCACACTTGATAAAATTCAGTTTGTGAAACCCTAGTCGTAATTTTTATATTTCTATCTCACTCAAAGTCTTCATTTGTAGCGGCTAGCACTGAAATTGAAGGCACTATGTTCGTGTAGACTGAGTTGAGGCGTTGTTCTTCATTTAATGTCCATGATCATTCCTCTGATTCTACATCAAAGGTGTTAATCTCCACAAGAGGTAGTCGTTTTATCACTGATCATGCGTCATTCATAAGGATCAACTAAAGGCAAATTTTTATTTTTCGTTGTGTATTGTATCGTGATTTTCCTTCACATTTAACAATTCAAGAGTATTTTTTATTTAATTTAACATAATACCAGAATATGATTTTGTAACCTCTAGGTCAAGAAAATATCTTATGGTCACAAATCCTTAATAATAAATTTACTATGAAGGAAAGGCTTAACACACTGAATTTCATGAAAATCATTATGTGTAAGCACCGATTTATCTACATATATTAGCATGAAAGTGAAATTATCATTACAAGTCTTAGTGTACAAGGAATAATAAACATAATAGAGTAAGAAAGTTTAAAATACTTGTCTGCTTGTTTGTTTTAAGGCAATAAATATATTTATTAAGCTTATAGACTTTGGGTGTAGTAGTAGATGCATTATGAAGTTTATATCTATAAGGAATGAACATATAAACTTCTTCATTCAAGTCACCATGCAAAAAAGCCAAAGCGAGTAAAGTTCTTATAGTTAGTTAGCTTTGCAACATGAAAGAATATGCCAATAATCTACGTCTTCCTTATTTGATGTAAGATACCCGTTGATTGATAAAAGTAATGCTTTAAAAATTCAAAAACATAATCCCTTAGAAAAAGGAGTTTCATTGTAGGAAAAAATTGATTAAATAATTCCTAATTTTACGTTTCTGTTTCATAAAAATATTCAAATAAACCTAGTACTATCATCCACAAGTGTAAAAAATAATTTGTAACCAAAAAATAAAATGAGTGGAGTATATACCCCATGTAAATGTCAAAAAGTTGAGAAGAATTACTAGTGCTATTAGCTTAAGGTGATTTTTTATGTTTAGGAAATTTCAGAAGGAGAATTTGTATTAGACTTATAAGCAATACTAGGAAGTTCAAGGAGAGGGATAACAAGGATCGACGATGAATTTTCATTGAGGTGGACGTAATAGAAATTTTCCGCCATTGCAGATAAGGAAAAGGAAAGGAAAATATCGAAACGAGGACGGACACCAACAAAGTTTTATAAAGGGAATAGGAAAAAGGTGTGTGACTAATAGAGGTGGAAATAGGCTGAGTCGAGCTAGGTTTTGTCAAGTCTAAGTCTGATCTGTCAAAAAAATTAAAGTCTAAGTCTGACCTGTAACCTGTCATAGGCTTATTTTTAGGCCTGATCTTGGCCTTTTCTAAGGTCTGATTAGCCTGTTAGCCTACATAAAAGTCTATTATTTTAGAAATATGTAAATACACAATTAAAATAATATTTAAATAGACTAACAAACTAAAAAATCAATGAGATTAAAAGTTTGTTTGCATTGACTTATTTTAACTTACCTATTAGCATAAGTTTTGTGAGATTATTTGTTTAAGATAACTTATGAAAACAACTTATAACACATTTTTCATAAGGTGTTTTCATCTTATTTTCATAAGTTCTCCAAAATAACCAATTTTTATTTATGTATTTTAACTCAAAGTACAAAACATAACATAAGATGATAAAAAATTATTCATATTTATTTAAATAGACCGGTCTGTTAGGCTTAAAAGGCTTTTTTTATAGCCCGTGGCCTAGTCTTTTTAACTAAATAGGCTTATAAAAAAAGTCTAGACATTTTCTATTTAAAAAAATAGATTGGCCTGGCCTGAGCCAGTGTAGACTAACCTGTAGGCCCCTGTTATCGGTCTGACCTATTTCCACCTCTAGGGACTAAGGGAGAGAAAGAAAGGGAAAATAGAATTTATAAAATAAAATAAAAAGCCTTTTAAAAATATGTTATCATATTGAAATGTTGAAAAATAAGTGGCGAATAAATTCAATAATTTCTTGTGGATTTCATTGTTAATGTTAGAGCTGTCAAAATGGGCTATCTGGCCCTAAACAGACCGTCCTTGATGGGCTCGGGCTTTTTAAGGCTGGGCCAAAAAAGCCAATTTCTAATATGGACTCGAAAATTACTACCCGAGCCCGGCCCTAGATGGACTTCGGGCTACCCGGCCCTAAATGGACTTTTTTTAATAAAAAAATTAAAATAAAAATGCCATAATATCTATTATAAATAAAAAAATAATAATATTATTTTAAACACAATATATTTTTATAATACATTTTTAAGTACTATATTATCTTTTATCAACACTATAATGTGTTTTTAAATACAATACATGTCTAAATTGGATAAAATAATACTCAAATATTTAACATAAGAGAAACTAATAGAATACGAGAAAAAAGTGTTGATTATATTAATGTATAATATTTAAAAGAGAAATATTGAATAGAATATATATAAAATTTAATAAGGTGTGAAAAATCAATGTGTTATTTTAGAATAAGATAATATAAGTATTAGTATAATTTTTTAAAATTTCTAGTGATATAGTCCTAATGGGCAGCGGGCTATTTAGGGCTGGGCTAAAAAGACCCTGAAAAATATGGACTCTAATTTTAAGACTCAAACCCTATGATTCTTCAGGCCTGATGGACCGGCCCATGTGGGCTAGCCTATTTTGACGGCTCTAGTTAACGTGTATAATACAAAATCAATTTTAAAAATTATAGTACTTAAATAACAAATTAAATGATAATTTAATGATAATTCAATAACAAATTAACTAATAATATAATTATCTAACTAAATATATAATAATGGAAAGAGAAAATAAGACCCGTGTGTATATATATATATATATATATATATATATATATATATATATATATATATATATATATATATATATATATATATATATATATATATATGAAATGCTAAAATACATTTAAAATTAGTGGATCCTACACAAAAATACACTACATCTATTTTTTTTCTATTTTTTTTCCTTCATCTTTTTAATGTGGATCTCATCCAAAATTGATGGACCCCACACAAAAATAAATTAAGGTGTATGTTGCTAATGTACACCTACATGGGTGTGTATTAGTATAACCCTATATATATATATATATATAAAATAAAAAATCAGCTGTTTAAAATAAATATTATTTTATATTTATCAATAAATAATTTGATGTGTGACCATGCTGATTTGAATTTGTGTTTTGAAAGATTTATTGTTTATTATTAATATTATTTTATGTGAGATTCGTAGCATATAAAATAATTGACGGTAAAGATGCAGGTTTGAATCTGTAGCATATCTCTTATTATTTTTAAAATATGTAATTTCAACTATTAAATTATTTCAGATGTATATTATTTTATATGTAGATTATATTTATATAAAATAAAAGGTAAAAGTACTCGCTAGATCCTTTAAATTATTTTAAAATATCAAATTAATCATTTAAGTTTTTTTTAAGACTTTGGTCTTTTATGTTAAGTAATGTTTGCGTCGTTGACTTTTTAAAAAATATCTGTTATAATAAATTACAAATTACTATACCATTTGAGTCGATTTTTTGCGCTGATCACGAATATGCAATCAAATTTATTAAACACGTTACGTTCATGAGAATCAGAGAAAAAAATGGACAAATACATAATGAAAAATCGTTCGATCCGACCAAAATACACAATCAAACGCAAATTTAATTACATATTCGTGATCATCGCGAAAAAACAGTTCAAATGATATATCAGTTTACAATTTATTGTAACAGAGATTTTTAAAAAAATCAACGACATAAACGTAACTTAATATAAATGATCAAAATATTTAAAAAAAAACTTAAAAGACTAACTTGATATTTTAAAATAATTTAAATGACTAAATCAGTATTTTTGCAAAAAAAAGAGACAATATCTAAATACGAGAATGTGTTTTTAAAAATCGGTGCTATGCATTTTTAAGGCAAAATAATATTTATAATATAAAATAAAAATTAAAAAAAAAACTATAAATGAGACGATTGATACAAGATATATAGAAAAAAAGTCACATTAGCAAAATTAAATAAATACAACATAGAAGAAAAAAAAAAAAGTTCTCAGACTTAAAAATTACAAACAAGCCACATCAAAGTCATGCTAATTTGTTTATGAACATGGTTATATTTTTATTTTATTATTTTTTTGACTGAAGGATATTATACTTTTATTTTAAAAAATCACCGAATCTCATCCAAATCCAAGATGGTTGAAGCTAACATTTAATTATATTATTATGCAGATTCATTAATCTTGTTCCTATCACTATCCATAAATTTTCATTTATACTTTTTTATTACAAGAATTTGACAAAAGTATAAATCAATACATACCTACTCCTTTTTAAAAATGTAATATACTAGTATTTGATCGTACCTGGATTAGACAAGAGAACGGTGACCAGCAACGTCGTGAATCCTCAGCTCTGGTGATAGTGAGACGGCGTGATGGGGGGGGGGGGTGTACCTACAAGGTACTCCGACGCTCAAGTAAGGCAAAGGTTAGAAGTAAAAGCAAGCACATAAAAAGGTTAGAGTGTATGAGATTGTGTAACCTGACCCTCTCAAGTGAGAGGGTATTTATAGAGAGCCCCTAGCGCGGGGCCATCGGTTACTTGCATTGGGCTGGATGGCAAGGCCCAATCCAAGCAACTGTCAGGGCTTACGTGGCGTAGTGAAGACCAGCACGTGGTCTTCGCCCTGGTGTAACGGTCCCGAAATCTCCGGAAGTAGGGCAGGCCGTTTCTTTCGGGAGTGGGAAGTTACAAGAGAACGCGCCCTCTCGGGGAGGAGCACGTGGGTGTCGGGGAGAGGTGTGTCCGTAGACCATATGCTTCTGTCCGACAGTTTTTACCTCGCGTGCCCGACGTCCAAGAGGACTGGCACGTGCCCGACACGGAAGTGGCTTTGGCCTTGTTGGGCTTCCGCTGGCCATTGGGCTTGGGTCTGCCCGACAGTAGGGCAGGTGCTGGCCCAGTCCAGAACAGGAGCCCCCCAAGTCGTTGCTCTGAGGTGTCAGAGTAATGACTTAAGGATCAGCATCATGTCGAGGAAGTATCCCGTCGAGGAAGGGATTTTAAACGAGGAGCGGTTGGTCAACCGGGCAGAAATAAGTCAACTTGCTCGCGCTAGTCTGGTCGAGATTTGGCGACGTTGCGGGGATACGAGAAGTTTGAACCGAGGAGAACAGAAGGACGCGTGTTGGGGAATGAAGAGACACGCGTGGGAGAGCGTGTGCCACGTGTCGCATCTCATCATTGCCTAGGGCGGCTACGCTAGGGTGGCGTAATCGATTGCCTAGGAACCCTCGAGGCTCGTGAGACCCTTATAAATATCGTTTCATTTCCATTTTCGCTCTCCCTTTGCTCAGACTTTGCCTTCTTTCGTTCTCTCTTCAACCACCGTTCGCCGCCGCCGACAGCCGCACCGGAACCTTACCGGAAGTACATTTGAAGTAAGTTTCTCTCTTTTTTCCTCTTTTGTTTGCATTTGTATGGTGAATCTATGGTGAACTGATGAAGTTCCCATAGAAATCACGAAATATCCGGCGAAAACGGCAGACTTTCATAGTTTATTCGTTGAATCTCGCGGGGAGAGACGATGAAATCCACGAGGACATGAAGAATGTCCCGGGGTCGTGAGATGAACATCTCTCAGTTCTTTTGTTGAATCTCCCGGGGATAAATGATGAAATCCCCGGGGAGACGAAGAATGTTACGGGGACGTGGGTCGAATATCTCGGGGTCCCGCCCAACGCCGCTCCCCGCGGACCTGAGGATGGTCGTGGGTTCGCGTTTCCCGACGTTCCTTCCTCGCCCTTTCACTTGATCAGCGGTGGAGGGGTGGATTTGATATGGGTCATCGAATGCACCATTTCCTTCTGCTTTTCAGGTAAATGGACATATTGCAAGTGGCCGAGGGATCTTTAGATACCTACGACGAGCCCGAATCACCTATGGCGGAGACAACCAGCGCCGGGGAGAGGTCACCCGATGACTGGACCTGCAAGGAGGCCGTAAACATGACCTCCCAGTTTGTCGACGGGGACGAGGCCGACATATTTTGCACCTTCGAGCACCGTCTAGTGGGTTCTGCGAAGACGTGGAACGTGTTCAGGACGATGCCACATCATCGAATATGCTCGACATACAGCGGGATGCGGTTTCCCGTATACGAGTTCATGTTCGACGAGGCGGGGTGGCGTTTGTCCTTCACGGATTTCCAACAGTCAGTGTTTATCTGGCTGCGTTTGGCCCATTCTCAGCTCCACCCTAACTCTCTAGCTTTCATCAGGGCTTTCGAGCTCGTGTTCAAATACCTGAAGGTCGGGGCGACCGTGCCTCTATTTTTTCGCATTTTCCATCTTCAACGGCAGGCTGTCGACGGTAAGCATGGTTGGGTGTCCTTCAAGCAGGTGAGCAGCCTGTTTCACACTTATATGGACTCTGTGCGAGATTTCAAGTACTGGTATTACCTTGTGAGGCCGGTCACACTTGAGGCCATAAATTCAGTGTACCATCGGGTCGTCGAAGAAGTAAATGGGCGGCAAGAGGAGGCCCTTGTGCCCAGGTTCCCGTTGTTCTGGACTGAAGAACACTTCAAGAAGGGAACGGACAGCTACATTGTCAGCCCTGGTAAACTCTGTGAAGGGGATCGCTTGGCTCACGAGGCCATAGTTAAGTTCGTCAGTGGGTTTAACAAAGCCAAGTTCGTGACGCCGAACGGGGATTTCCTTCTGGGCGACGGCGGGGAGGTCTTAACGAAACGTCGACTGATCAACACTAGGGCTCTCCTCGAGACGTTTTCTGACGAGGAGGCTCTCGAGCTGTTAGGTGGGGTGGCCCCCCGACCTACTTTTCCCTTCGTCCTACTTTTCGAATTACTGACCTCTTTGTTTTCTGTGCAGGTAAGATGTCGGGTGCTGAGGAGCGTCTCAAGAAACTGAAAAACAACCGAGCTTCAAAAAAGGGTCGGGTCGAACAGCTCCGAGCACAGCATCCTGCCACGACTTCAGTGCCCGCGGATTCTTCGACCTCTCCCCAAGGGAGTCAGTCTCCCAGTAGCCAAGGGTCTTCGAAACGGCAGCGCACAGACGGGCAGGTGGACATCGACCTGATGGTTGAGAACATTCCTCCCTCTGAGAAGTTCATACTTCCTCCTTGTCATTTGAGGCCCCACTTCTTCTCGGGTGCCAACTCTTCAGGTATCCCTGCTGCCGAAGTCCAGGCCGTCCTGGGTGCTCCTCAAGCTTCGAGGAGGAATGCCCTGCTTGAGGACTTGTCCGCCGTTATGCGAGTCTGTTCGGCGGCTTTAATCTTAACCAACGAGACTTGTCCAGCAGCCGAGCTAACCAGGCTGCAAGAGAGGTTCCAGTTCGTTGCTTCCGAGATGACAAAAGTAGGCAAGGAGCTGACTGAGTGCAAAGAACAGAACCGAGTTCAGGCCGAGCACCAGAAGCAGCAGGCCGAAAACCTGAAACAACTAGAGGAGAAGTTGAGCAAAGTCGAGGAGGGAAGGAAAAACCTCTTGGAGAAGGTCGCTGAATTGGAAGATGCTGCTCGCCCCGCCGAGGAAGAAACCGAGGAAGATAGATTGTTGACGTCGTGGGGCAGCGTTGATCGCTAAACTCCGAGAAACTGAGCAGGACAATCTTGTGGCTGCTGAGATAGGCTTCAAGAATGCTGTGCAGTAGCTTCAGATCCTCAACCTTGGCCTCATTACGAAGGGAACCCACTATGACTGCGACGTGGTTGATGGTCGAATCGTGCAGCCGATGGAAGAGGAAGAGGTTGACGGGGACGCGACCGGGCATGAGCAGCCAGAGGGGACGGCCGCGGAATAGGTTTTGTTTTCTTGTTTTGTTTGGCTTGCGAGCCATTTCATTTTGTTTCTTTTGTTTACCCGGCCTGCGTGCCAAGTGCTTTTGGAATATTTGTAATATTTGTACAATGGGCTTTTTGCCCGGATTTATATTTTGATCGCTGCGTTTATATGTGTGTGATGTTTACTTGTTTTGTTTGTTTTACTTATTTTTGTCTAAGTAATGTGTTGATTTTGGGAGTTGCTCGACTTTGATGTTCCTCGACCGTGTGGGGAACTGATCGGGTGGTCGGAGGTGTATTCCGCCCTTCAACGGGGCTAAGAGCTCGTTAGAAGTCTTAACCTCGTGGCGTGAACTTCCCATCGCGAGCTGGGTGTTCTGCCTACATGGTACGACAACGATGGGGCTCGATTGAGGTGTCCTCGTCGGATCAATGGTCTTCGCGCACACACAACGCGACCTTGATCATTGCGTTTAAGAGGGGTGTCGCGCTTGTACCTTAGTGCACCCCCGTAATCGCGACGTTGGGGTGTCGCGGGCAGTGTCTAACTGTAGTATTGCTTGAGTTTCTCAGCATTCCATGGCCGAGCAAGTTCCTCCCCGTATAGATTTTCGAGGAAGTGGGCTCCTGTCCCAGTCTTTCCGCGGACGTGGTACGGGCCCTCCCAGTTCGCGGCAAGTTTACCTTCCCGCAAATCTTTCTGGTTCCTTCGTAGGACGAGGGTGCCTACTTGAAAATCACGCTTAATAACTTTGCTATTATAGCGTAAAGTAATTTTTTGTTTGAGTGAGGCTTCCTGGAGGGAGGCCCCCGTTCTTGTCTCTTCAACGAAGTCGAGTTCTTCCCTTAGGGCCTCGTTGTTTTCCCCCCCTTCGAGGGGAGCTTCTGTCCTCCTCAAGGGTTCCCTGACCTCCACGGGGATCACTGCTTCCGTTCCATAGGTCATGCGAAAGGGAGTCTCCCCGGTTGTGGAATGTGGGGTTGTTCGGTAGACCCAGAGGACGCTGTGGAGTTCTTCGACCCACCTTTGTTTGGCCTCGCCGAGTCGGCGTTTCAATCCTCGAAGGATCATCCTATTTGCTGCTTTGGCTTGCCCGTTTGTTTGTGGGTGCTCGATCGACGTGAAGTGTTGTTTCGTGCCTAGTTTAGCGACGAAGTCTTGGAAGTTCTTGTCGGTGAAATGTGTCCCGTTGTCGGTGACGATTGCTTGGGGAACACCGAACCGAGCGAGGATGTTCCTCTTGTAGAAACGGAGTATGTTGAAGGCCGTGATCTTGGCCAAGGCTTCCGCCTCGATCCACTTCGTGAAATAATCCACTCCGACGATGAGGTATTTATTCTGGTATGAACCCACGACGAAAGGCCTAAGGATGTCCATTCCCCACCATGCAAATGGCCACGGGGATGAGAGCGTTTTGAGCTCATCGGGGGGAGCGAGGTTCATGTCCCCGTGTCGTTGGCATCTATCGCACTTATTAACGTGCTCCTTGGCGTCGTGTTGCATAGTGGGCCAGTAATACCCTGCCCGAAGTGCTTTGCGAGCTAAAGATCGTCCACCAAGGTGTTGGGCGTTGATGCCCTCGTGAATCTCTTCGAGGATACCAGGGACCTTGTTCTCTTCGACGCACCGAAGAAGGGGGATTGAAAATCCTCGGCGGTATAATTTATCCTCGACTATCGTGTATGAACACGCTCTTCGTTTTACCATCCCCACTTCCTTAGGATCTTCGGGGAGCTTGCCCGTCGTTAGATATTCGTATACCGGTGTCATCCAACAATTGGCGTCCCCTATGGCGTTTACATTTGTTGTTGGAGCGGGCTTGTTGATGCTCAGATGAGAGAGTACTTCCTGGATGACTGACTTGTTTCCTCCTTTCTTCTTCGTGCTAGCCAGTTTAGACATGATGTCTGCCCGGGTGTTGTGCTCGCGCGGGATGTGGGTCACCTCCGCGGAGACGAAACTCTTCATTTTTTTCCTTTACTAAGGTTAAGTATTCGATAAGGCAATCGTTCTTATCCTGGTACTCTCCTCTGACCTGGGAGGCCACGAGCTGGGAATCAGTAAAGATCTTGATTTCCTTGGCCCCGAGGTCCTCGGCCAAACGTAGCCCGGCGAGGAAAGCCTCGTATTCTGCCTGGTTGTTCGACGTCAGGAAGGATAACTCGAGGGAGACTTCGATCAGGATGCCTTCCTCGTTCTCGAGGATGATGCCCGCCCCGCTTCCTTTCAAGTTGGATGCCCCGTCGACATAAATTGTCCATCTCTGGGCTCCGTTGGTCGAAGGTTCGGGGATGGTCATTTCAGCCACGAAGTCGCCCAACACTTTAGCTTTCAAGGCTTTCCTTCCTTCATATTGGACGTCGAACTCGGCGAGTTCCAACGACCACCTGAGCATTCTTCCCGCCATGTCTGGTCGACCGAGGAGTTGCCTTATTGGCTGCTCGGTTCTTACCACGATCGTGTGGGCCAGGAAGTAATGGCGAAGTCTTTGAGCTGCGGTGACAAGGGCCAAGGCAACCTTTTCGATCTGTTGATACCTGATCTCGGGGCCCTGGAGGGCTTTACTGGTGAAGTAAATCGGTTTCTGCCCGTCGGGAGTTTCCCGGATAAGGATAGCGCTGACCGCTTCTTCCGTGATGGAGAGATACAAGAAGAGCGTCTCCCCGTTCTCTGGCCGTGAGAGGACCGAGGGTTGTGATAGCACCTGTTTGAGATGGAGGAGCGCCTGCTCGCACTCCTCGCTCCATTCGAAAGTGGCCTTTTGGCAAAGAAGTTTAAAAAATGGGAGTGCGTATTGGGCTGATTTGGCGACGAAGCGGGAGATGGCGGTTAGCATCCCGTTCAGCGATTGTATGGATTTCTTCGAGTCCGGGGTGGGTATCTCAGAGAAGGCCCCACACTTGTCGGGGTTTGCCTCGATTCCTCTCTCTGTGAGGTAGAAACCAACGAATTTTCCTGCCCAAATGCCGAAGGTGTACTTGTCGGGGTTGAATCTCATATGACATCTCCTCGCTGTGTCGAACACCTTTTTGAGATGAGCCGCGTGGTCGAGTTCCGCCGTGGACTTGACGATCATGTCGTCCATGTAGACCTCGAGCATATCACTGATCTCTGAAAGACTTTGTTCATCATCCGCTGGTAGCTCGCGCTGGCGTTCTTCAGGCCGAATGGCATTACGTTGTAATAGTAATTGTCTGACTCGGTCATGAAGGCGGTATGCTGCTTGTCGGCCTTGTCCATGGGGATTTGGTTGTACCCCGAGTAAGCGTCCATGAAGGACAATAGCTTAAAACCTGCAGAATTGTCGACCAGCTGGTCGATGTTAGGCAAAGGGTAAGAATCTTTTGAGCATGCCCGGTTAAGATCGGTATAATCAACACACATCCTCCATTTTCCATTATTTTTCTTAACGAGTACAATGTTAGACAACCAAGTTGTGTACTTGGCTTCCGAAATGAAATTTGCCTTTAGGAGGTCTTTTACAGCTTTTTCAGCAGCCTCCGCTTTCTCCGGAGACTGCCTACGCCTACGTTGAGCTACGACCCTAACGGCCGGGTCTACAGTTAGTTGATGACAAGCCACCTCGGGGTCGAGTCCGGGCATTTCTGAAGCACTCCAGGCGAACAGGTCAGAATTCTCGCGGAGGCAGGCCTTCAGCGGCTTCTTTGCCAGGTCGGGGACTCCAGAACCGATCTTCACGCTTCGGTCGGGGTCGTCTCCGAGGGTCACCAGCTCAAAGTCTCTGTTTGGAACGGGGCGCGTTGGGTAGATAGGCTGCCCGTTGCCTTCAGCTGGAAAGTTATCACCGACGATTTCTTCTGGATCCTGCTCCCCGGGGAACCTGCTATCAAGTTCGACCGCGTTGACGGGCGGGAGTGGCATCTGCTCTGTGTCCGAAGATATCTTTGCTTGGTTCTTGGGCTTGGGACCAATGATGTCCAAACCCTTGATGGCAGTGTCGAAGCATCTTCTGGCCGCCTTGATGTTCCCGTGCATGGTGACCACACGACCTCTGGCGGTGTAGTACTTCATCTTTAGGTGGACCGTTGAAAGCACCGCAGTAAGTTCGGCCAGGGTGGTCCTCCCCAAGATGTAGTTATAGAGGGAAGGACAGTCGACCACCAGGAAGCGGGTCTTGATCTGTCAGGCAGTGTCGTTGATCCCGAAAGTGACCATCGGCTCAACGCAACCCCACGGCCTGGTGGTGGTGCCGTTGAACCCTTGCAAATCTGAGCCCACGTACGGGGTTAAGTGTCTTTCGGTGAGCTGGAGGGTGCTGAAGAGGTGAGCGTACATTATGTCCACCGAGCTGCCCTAGTCGACCAGGATCCTGCGGACGTCGAAGTTGGCCATCTGCGCTCGAATCAGGAGGGGAATAGTTGCATTTGGCGCTCCTCCGGGCAACTCCTCGAGGTAGAAGGTGATTGGGTTTGACCTCCCTTGCACCTTGTTGAGGGTGGTGGTCTTCGCAGATGTAGCTAACTCCAGCTCATCAAACTTCCTCTTTATTGATCCAACAGAGACCTTTTCGGGGCCCCCGCCCGATATAACCATCGTCTTGGGGAAGCTCTCCCATGTGCTGGGGGCAGCGATGGGGTATTCATTGGGGAAACTTCTCCAATGGTTGCGGACAACCTCGGCGTTCTCGATTCCCTCGGGAATGCAGAAATCCTCGGGTCGAGTAATACTGAGGGCAACCTGAAGTGGATTCTCCCCGTCTGGATGGGTCGTATCCTCAACGCTCTGGGCGTCCCGGTTATCTGCCCACGGGGGGTCATTCTTCTGGGCGTACTTCTTCAGATGGCCCTCCTTGATCAAGATTTCGATTGAATCCTTGAGGTGGATGCAATCTTCGGTGACGTGTCCGTGGCTACGGTGGAACCTGCAGTACTTGGACTTGTCAGTGTTTAGTTTGGGAGCCGTCAGTTTGGGAAAACGGACGCTCCCCTTTTGAAACTCTGAGTTTGCGCATTCTGAGAGTATTCGCGAGCGGGTCGCGTTGAGTGGAGTGTAATCCGAGAACATACCAGCAGGACCGCGGGAGTCACGGGGTTGGTTGTCCCTCCTCCTCTCTCCTCCACGTCGAGGTGGAGGAGAGCCTTCATCTCTGTGGCTGCGAGAGCCTTCTCGTCGTCGCGAGTCGAGGGCCAGCTAGGCGGCCTGTGACTCCTCAAACTCGATGTAAGACTTAGCTCGAACGAGTAAATCTTCCAAGTCTATGGGCTTATGAATGCCCACGGTCTTGGCGAAGTCAGTTCCAGGGCGCAATCCCTTCGCGATCAGGAACTTCTTCATCTCATCGGTCGCGTGGACCTCGACAGCTTCTCGGTTGAACCTCTCGATATAATTTCGGAGAGATTCGTTCCGTCCCTGGAAGATGGCCTCGAGGGACGCCACCGTCTTCGGATGTCGGCGCGAAGCGGTAAAATGTCTGGAAAACCGCTGCTTGAATTATTTCCAGTAAGTGATGGACTCTGGAGCAAGCCGTTTGTACCATTTTATGGCCCCTTTCCTGAGAGTCGTAGGGAAAAGCCTGCACTTAATGGCTCCTCGAACGTTCCTAAAGTCGAGCATTGCTTCGAAGCTCTCAATATGGTCATCAGGATCAGCCGTGCCGTCATAGGTCCCTAGCTGTGGGGGCTTCTCCATGCCCAGAGGTATCAGGTGTCCATAATTTCCTTGGACAGGGGAGTTCTTGGATCGTCTTCGTCGCTTCGGACAGGGGACCTGGACGGGGAGTGACGGTCTTGCCTAGATCCCTGTCTACGAGGAGGATTCCTGGGCTGGCCCCTGGGTCTCTCGCCAGCGTCTTTGCTCCTTTTCTTGGTCATCTCTTTCGGGGGAGGTGAGCGGTGGCGTTTCTGGGCAGCTGTCGGTTAAGGGAGTTCCAAACGTGGCCCGCGACCCTCGCGTCGCAGGGAGGGACTGCGGGAGTCCGGCTGGGCAGTTCTCTGGGGAGATTGATGGGGAGAGGGTGGACGACGGTGTCTTCGCGGGGAAGAACGTCGGGGTCGACCTCTCTCCAGAGCTTCGATCCGAATGTTTTGTTGTGCGATCATCTGGTAGGTCTGGTTGACCAAGGCGAACAGGGCCACTGTACTGGGATCTGCGTCGGGCGGTGGCGGAATAGGCTGGTACACGGCATGCGAAATATCCTGTTCGACAACATCATCAGCTATGTCCTCGGAGAATGGGGAGCCGATCTGCCCATCTCTGATGTCGACGTCCTCGACTGGGACGACAACGTTCTCTTCACGATGGTCGCCGTTTTCGGATGGTGCGGCGACGGCGTCCGGTGCTTTGGTTCCAGATGCACTGGCCATGGTTGTTGAGAAGGAATGCTTTGGTTTATCGAAGGAGGAAAAAGGGGAAGCAAAGAGTTCCCACAGACGGCTCCACTGATCGTACCTGGATCAGACAGGAGAACGGTGGTCAGTAACGTCGTGAATCCTCAGCTCCGGTGATGGTGAGACGACCGGGGGGGTGTACCTGCAAGGTACTCCGACGCTCAAGTAAGGCAAAGGTTAGAAGTAAAAGCAAGCACAGAAAAAGGTTAGAGTGTATGAGATTGTGTAACCTGGCTCTCTCAAGTGAGAGGGTATTTATAGAGAGCCCCTAGCGCGGGGCCATCGGTTACTTGCATTGGGCTGGATGGCAAAGCCCAATCCAAGCAACTGCCAGGGCTTACGTGGCGTAGTGAAGACCAGCACGTGGTCTTTGCCCTGGTGTAACGGTCCCGAAATCTTCGGAAGTAGGGCATACCGTTTCTTTCGGGAGTGGGAAGTTACAAGAGAACGCGCCCTCTCGGGGAGGAGCACGTGGGTGTCGGGGAGAGGTGTGTCCGTAGACCATATGCTTCTGTCCGACAGTCTTTACCTCGTGTGCCCGACGTCCAAGAGAACTGGCACGTGCCCGACACGGAAGTGGCTATGGCCTTGTTGGGCTTCCACTGACCATTAGGCTTGGGCCTGCCCGACAACAGGGCAGGCGCTGCCCCAGTCCAGAACAGTATTAATATTGTACCAAATTACGGTATTCATAAATTCTCTATTTGTCTTAGCACGTGTTTGGAAATTTTCAATTATGTTATCTATATTTTTTTTAGATGTAAAAAAATATTCCGATGATGTACATTTATTAATTTTGTTCTATGATAAAATCAGAGTTGATCGCTAACTAAGGATATAAAATTTGTTACGGTGGTTCTGAGCTTTTGATTTGGTGGAAAGGGAGTTGATCTACAAGGTTAATATTCAAATACTTAAATTATTATGAGAGTGAAAAGTGATGTGAGGATGAGAATGAATTTGAATACTTTAGAAATAGTGTGTGTTCCTTCTTAAATAACAGAAACGATTGACAACGGAACACGTGTAGTGAGGCATGAATTGCGGCCAACCGTCATATTGATCTGGATGGTTAGCTAGGTGCTTGCGCGGGGTGCATGTTTAGTGAGGAAAATAGTCTACATGTTATGTACTTAATGTTTCATTCCTTCGTTATTGGGCCTTCTTATTTGAGTCATGTGGGAAACTCAGAACAGTTGCCCCTAAGCCATTGCTTATGTTTTGCAGGACGAGGCTTTGTGACAAGTACTCTTACTCGGCCATGAAATTCGTGGACGTGGAAGTTTTTTATGGGACGTCGTTGCTCTATAGGATAGGTGCTGGAAAATGCCTTTCTTGTAAGAGGTATCATTTATCTGGGAACAATTGGCTCTTCTACGTACGCTAGTTGGTGATAATGTTTCCTCTCATATAAAACACTTAAGTGTTTTTTAACATTTATTTAGAGATCTCAGTCGATAGTAGTTCGCAGTGGATCATACAACCTTTAATGGGCGAATAAGGTATAAATGGTCTTTGAAGTGTCATGTTCATCTTTTCTACTGTTGGTGACCTGCAAAAGAGTTCTTTTTGTTTTCTTTGTCAACTTTTCTCTATGAGCGCCCTTGTTGTAGCATTTGATCAAGTTCATACAATTTTGTTCATTAGTATTGGTATTGCATGTTTCATTGCTCCTTCTTAATCAGCTCTCTGGCTCTTCTAGCTTGCTCTTTGATTAGCTGGTTACGCTTTAATATATAGAGATTGAGAATAGATCCGTTGGATGGTATAATAGGAAACAAATTCCAACTGTAGGTTCCCAACGGTCACTAGAATGAACGGTCTACATAATAGTACAAAAAGTTGTCCTTGCGCCACCTTATCAAGGTAGAGGTCACAATGTACTTTGCACTTTTATATTCAGCATATTATCCAACCATTCTTGATCTTCTGTCTTCTAACTTCTTCAGAGGCTTCAGATGTATATTTGATGAAGCATGTCTAAAGAGATCAATACTTGTAACTTCAAAACCTGAGTCTTTAGAATCTCAGATCTTCGTTCAGCAGAACCTTGTCTTAAGAGTCTTCAACACTTGGTCTTTAGAAGTGATGTCTTCAGACAGAGCTTGTTCAATCAGAACCTCGTCTTCAGAATCTTCAGAACTTGTTCAACACATATTTGTCTTTAGAGTCTTCAGAACTTCGTTCAACAGAACCTTGTCTTCAGAATCTTTAGAACTTTAACTTCAGAAATGATGTCTTTAGAATCTTCAAAACTTTGTTCAGCAGAACCTTGTCTTCATAATCTTTAGAGCTTGTAGCGATAAAAGCACATCTCTTAGAAAGCCTTCAAGGCTTACTTACTAAGTCATGATTTAGAAGCTTTAGTACTAATGTTTTTCAGAACCGTTGTATTAGGAGCTGATCTTACCTGATCAGAAAGAATCCAATGGCCAGCAACGTCGTGAGATCAGAACCTCCGGTTATGGTGAAACGGTGGGGGGTGGGGGGGTGTACCTACAAGGTACTCCGATGCCAAAGTCAGGAGAAAGGGGAGTAAGCAAGTACAGAAAAGCAGTTAAGAGTTAGAATTGGGTGTAACCTGACTCTCTCAAGCGAGAGGGTATTTATAGGTTGCCTCCAGCGCGGGGCCAACGGTCTCCTGCACTGGGCTGGATTGCAAGGCCCAATCCAGGTGACTGCCAGGGCTTACGTGGCGTAAGGAAGGCCAGCACATGGTCTTCGCCCTGGGGTAACGGTCCCTAGATCTTCGGAAGAAGGGAATATCGATTCTTTCGGAGGTGAAAGGTTACAAGATGACGTATCCTCGCAGGGAGGAGCACGTGGGGTTCGAGGAGAGACGTGTTTCCTAACACTCAAAATCTCTGCTCGACGATACATAGCCAACACGTGCCCGACAAGGTGAAGGTATGAACGTGCCACACTGGATAAACGTGGGCCTTGTTAGGCCACCTCAGATGATTGGGTTGGGCCTGCCCGGCCAATGGACAGGCGCCGGCCCAGTCCAGAACAGAAGCCCCCCAAGTCGTTGCTCCGAAGTGTCGGAGTAATGACTTAAGGGTCAGCTCCCATGTCGAGGACACAATAGGCGTGCTCGAAGCACCGGGTTGAAAGTTGTTGTTTGTTACCAGCAGGTAATCCTTTGTCGGAGATACTCGTTGAACGGGGCAGTATCCCCGCTATAACGGGCTCGTAGTAATGGAAGGGCCACGAGCAAGGAAGGCTAAACGGGCAGGAATTTTGAAGTCTGCTCGAACTTCGTATGTTGCTGTGGGGCGACGTTGCGGGGAGACGAGAGGTTGTGGACTCGAGCACCAAAGCAAACGAAGGGTCATACGCCGAAATCCATGTGCCACGCGTCACCCGTCATTATTACCTGGGGCGGCTAGGCTAGGGCTAGGGTACTCGAGTGCCTAAGGGCGCCTCGAGTCCCATGAGGGCTCTATAAATAGGAGCCAGCCTGTGCCATTTACACGTTTCGATCTCTCTTTCTCAGAGTTTCCCTCCCTTTCTCTCTAGGTTTCTCTCACCTTCCGCCGCCGTCTCGCCGCCGCACCGGACTCTTCCAACCGCTATTTTCAAGTAAGTTCCTGATCTTTTCCTTTCCGTTTGCATTTTTTGTGGTGGCCCTCCGGTGAACTGATGAAGTTCTCGGGGAGGTCACGGAGTTTCTGGCGGATACGGTGGAACTTTATTATGTTTTTGATGAACCTAGCGGGGGAGATGGAATGAATGTCCCGGGGACCTGAGGAAGGTCCCGAGGACGTGGGATGAATACCCCGGGGACCTAGGACGAAGGAACCAGAGACTTGTGGACGGTCCCGGGGACGCTCGCCTGACGTCCCGAGGACGTTGGGTGAACGGGATAGATGTGCGTCCCCGACGCTCCTGGGCGGAGGACGTCACTCGCGCAGTTCTCCGTTTCCTTTCTTCGCCCCTTTCACTTGATCAGCGGTGGAGGGTTGAATTTGATCTGGATTATTGAATTCACCAGTTCCTTATGCTTTTCAGGTAAATGGAGGTCGTAGCCGTGGGATCGATAGATATTGACGACCAGCCTGACTCCCCGATGACCCCGATCACCAGCGTCGAGGGACAGACGCCCGAGGATTGGGTTAGCGATGAGCCTCTAAACTTTGAATCCCAGTTTATCGCGGGTGACCAGGATGATATCTTCGCCACTGTCAAGCATCGCCTTGAGGGCTCCTCCAAAACCTGGATGGTGTATAGACATCTGCAGCACCACCGCATCTGCTCGACGTACAGGGGGATGAGATTTCCCTTGTACGAGTTCATGTTCGACGAGGCGGGGTGGCACCTGCCCTTCACCGATTTTCAGCGAGAGGTGTTCATTTGGCTGCGCCTGGCACCGTCGCAACTCCACCCCAACGCCCTCCCCTTTATTCGCGCTTTCAAGCTCGTCTATCAATATCTCCGTATCGGGGCGACCCTACCTCTATTCTTCCATATATTCCACTTGCAGAGGCAGACAATTGATGGAAGACATGGCTGGGTGTCTTTCAAGCAGGTGAGCAGGCTGTTCCAGACTTATATGGACTCTGTTCGCCACTTCAAGTCCCGGTTCTACATCGTGAAACCCATCTCGTTCGAAGCCGTGGAGTCGATGTACAGATGGGTGCACCGAGAGATAGACGGGCAACAGGAAGAGGTCCTCGAAGCGAAGTTTCCCCTATTCTAGACGGAGGAGCATTTCAAGAGGGGCACGGATAGTTATATATTCAGTCATGGCAGACTACGCGAAGGGGATCGTCTGGCTCACGAGGAGATAGTCAAATTCGTCTCCAGTTTCTCCCCTGCACAGCTCATGACACCGGCGGGAAACCTATCCGCGGCAATGACAGGAGGCTTTTAGAGCAAGCCCGATTGATTAATACGAGGGCCCTCCTCGAGACGTTTTCTGACGAGGATGCCCTTAGGTGGATGCCTCTTTAATTAGATCCTCCCATGCACGTTGCTCTTCGACTTACTGACGTATTTCCATTTTCTTTTGCAAGCACCATGTTGAGCGCGAAGGAGCGTATCAAGAAGTTGGTAGCTACTCGAGTTTTGAAGAAGGGAGGAAAAGGGCGGGTCGAGCAGATCCGGTCACAGCGCCCGGGCCCCACCCCGGCAACCGGGGACTCTTCCGACTCTCCCTAGGGTGGCCAATCTCTAGTCACGCAAAGGTCTCCAAAAATACAGCGACTCAGCGAGCACGTGGACGTCGATCTTACCGAGAGTGAAAGCCCTTCCGCTGTGAAGTTCGTGCTCCCGCCTTGCCACTCGAGGCCGAATTTCTTTTCGGGGAACAATTCCCTGTGCGTTGGTGCACCTGAGGCTCAGACCATCTTTAGCGTTGACCGGGCTTCTAGGAGAAAGGCTTTGGTGGAAGACGTGTCTGCAGTGATGCGGGTTTGTGCTGCCTCCCTGGTCCTGAACGACGAGACCTTCCCAGCAGTTAAGCTGACCAAGCTGCAGGAGAGCTTCACGTCGGTCGCAGCCGAAATGGAGAATGTGGGCAAGGACCTGTCAGAGTGCAAAAAACAAAACGAAACCCAGGTCGAGCTTCAGAGGCAGTTGGAGGAGAAGCTGGAAAAGGCTGATACTGAGAGGAAGGATCTCTTGGTGAGGATCTCTGAGTTGAAGCAAGTTGTTTGCCCTGCGGAGGAGGAGACTAAGGACGACAGGTTACTGAAGTCTCGGGCAGACCTGATCGCGAAGCTCAGGCAGACGGAGCAGGATGTCTTCGTGGCCGCCGAGGTGGGCTTTAATAACGTCGTGAAGCAGCTATGGATTGTGAATCCCGCTCTTTCCACTGAGGGGACTAATCCTTTCTACGAGGTGGTCGACGGTCAAATTGTGCGGCCGGCGTCTGAGGAGGATGATGATGGCCAGGCCACGGGAGACGAGCGACTTGAGGAAAACACAGTCGTCTAGTTTTCCATTTGTTTACTTTGTTTGGCCTGTGAGCCATGTTTTTTTTGTAATGATTTGACTATCTTTGCCCGGCCTGCGTGCCAGGGGCTTTATGGCATTTTTGTATTATTTGCACAATGGGCTTCTGCCCGCTTTAATGCTTTGTTTTTGCTTATCTGTGTATGTGATATTTGCATATTTGATATATTTGTTGTTTTTTGCCTAAGTAATTTGTCTAAGCAATTTGGGGGTTTGCTCGACTTTGTTGGTCCTCGACTGTGTGGGGAACTGGTCGAGTGGCCGGAGATGTATTCTGACCTTTAACGAGGCTAGGAATTCGGTCGAGGTCCTAGCCTCGTGGCGTGAACTTCCCATCGCGAGCTGGGGTTCTTCCTGACTGGTACGGCGACGACGGAGCTCGGTCGAGGTATCCTTGTTGGATCGAGGGTCTTCGCACACACACAACACGACCCTCGATCTTCTTATTTTGTGGGGGGAGTCGCGCTTGTACCTTTGTGCGCCCCCGTAATCGCGACGTGGCTGTGTCGCGGACAGTGTTTAACTGTAGTATTGTTTAAGCTTCTCAGCATTCCATGGTCGAGCAAGTTCCTCCCGTGTAGATTTTCGAGGTAGTAGGCTCCTGTCCCCATTTTCACGCGGACACGGTAGGGGCCCTCCCAGTTCGCGGCGAGCTTGCCTTCTCGCGAGTCTTTCTGGTTCCTTCGTAGGACGAGGGTGCCTACTTGAAAATCACGTTTAATAACTTTATTGTTATAACATTGAGTTATTTTCTGTTTAAGTGAGGCTTCTCGGAGGGACGCGCCGGACCTTATCTCCTCGACAAAGTCAAGCTCCTCCCTTAGGGGCTCATCGTTTGTCCCCTCGTCGAGGGGAGATTCCGTTCTCCTTGAGGTTTCCCTTATTTCCATGGGGATCACCGCTTCTGTTCTGTAGGTTAAGCGAAGGGGAGTCTCCCCGGTCGTGGAATGTGGGGTTGTCCGGTAGGCCCAGAGGACGCTGTGTAGCTCCTTGACCCACCTTTACTTGGCGTCGCCTAGTCGGCATTTTAGTCCTCGCAAGATCACTCTGTTCGCCGCTTCAGCTTGCCCGTTCGTTTGAGGGTGCTCGACCGACGTGAAGTGCTGCTTCGTGCCCAACTTGGTGATGAGGTCTTGGAAGTTATTGTCGGTGAACTGTGTCCCGTTGTCGGTGACAATCGCCTAGGGCACGCCGAACCGGGCGAGTATGTTCCTCTTGTAGAAACATAGTATGTTGTGAGCCGTGATTTTGGCCAGGGCTTCCGCCTCGATCCACTTCATGAAATAGTCCACGCCGACGATCAGGTACTTGTTTTGGTATGACCCCACGACGAAGGGCCCTAGGATATCCATTCCCCACCACACGAACGGCCACGGAGACGACAGTGGTTTGAGCTCGCTGGGCGGGGCCAGGTGCATGTCCCCGTGTCATTGGCATTAGTCGCACTTCTTGACGTGCTCCTTGGCGTCCTGTTGCATGGTGGGCCAGTAGTATCCTGCTCGCAATGCCTTGCGAGCTAAGGACCGTCCTCCGAGGTGTTGTGCATTGATCCCCTCGTGGATCTCCTGGAGTATACCGGGGACTTTGGTCTCTTCGACGCACTTGAGGAGAGGGATCTAAAAGCCACGTTGGTATAGTTTGTCTTCGACAATTGTGTATGAGCACGCTCGTCGCTTAACCACCCCGACCTCCTTGGGATCGTCGAGGAGCTTGCCAGTGGTGAGATACTCGTATACCGGGGTCATCCAGCAATTGTTGTCCCCGATGGCGTTCACATCAGTCGCATGGATGGGTTTATCGATGCTTGGGTGCGAAAGCACCTCTTGTATAACAGATTTGTTCCCGCCCTTCTTTTACGTGCTCGCCAGCTTGGACAAGACATCTGCTCGAGTGTTGTGCTCACACGAGATGTGGGTTACTTCTGCCGAGGTGAAGTTCTTCACCTTTTCCTTCACCAGGGTCAAGTACTCGATGAGGATGTCGTTCTTGGCTTGATACTCTCCTCGGACCTGGGAGGCCACGAGCTGGGAGTCGGTGAAAATTTTGACCTCTTTGGCACCGAGGTCCTCAGCCAACCATAGCCCGGTGAGGAAAGCCTCGTATTCAGCCTGGTTGTTCTACGTCGGGAAAGACAATTCGAGGGAGATTTTGATCAGGATGCCTTCCTCGTTTTCGAGGATGATGCCTGCCCCGCTGCCTTTCGAGGTGGATGCCCCGTCGACGTAGATCATCCACTTTTGGGATCTGTTGGTCGAAGGTGTCGGGAGGGTCATTTCTACCACGAAGTTGGCCAGTACCTGAGCCTTTAGGGCCTTTCTTCCTTTATATTGAATGTCGAACTTGGCGAGTTCGAGCGACCATCGGAGCATCCTCCCCGCCATGTCTGGTCAACCGAGGAGTTGTCTTATGGGCTGCTCGGTCCTTACCACCACCGTGTGGGCCAAGAAGTAGTGTCGTAATCTTCTGGCCGCAGTGACGAGGGCCAGGGTGACTTTCTCGATTTGCTGATACCTGAGACCGGGGCCTTAGAGGGCCTTGCTGGTGAAGTAAATTGGATTTTTCCCATCAGGGGTTTCCCGGATAAGGACAGCGCTGACGGCTTCGCTCGTGATGGCGAGGTACAGGAATAACGTCTCCCTATTCTCTGGCCGGGAGAGATCTGGGGGTTGTGAAAGGACTTGTTTAAGGTGGAGGAGCGCTTTCTCGTATTCCTCGGTCCATTCAAACGTGGCTTTCTGTCGTAGCAGCTTAAAAAATGGGAGTGCGTACTATGCAGATTTGGCGACGAAGCGGGAAAACGCGGTCAGCATCTCGCTTAGCGATTGTATCGACTTCTTTGAGTTCGGGGTCGAAATCTCGGAGAAATCCCTACACTTGTCAGGGTTTGCCTCGATTCCCCGCTCTGTGAGGTAGAACCCTTGGAACTTGCTCGCCCGGACGCCGAAGGTGCATTTGTCGGGGTTGAACCTCATCCTGCATCTCCTCGCCGTGTCGAAGAATTTTTTGAGATGGGCGGCGTGGTCAACTTCTTCCGCGAATTTGACGATCATGTCGTCCATGTAGACCTTGAGCATGTCGCCGATCTCTCCCCGGAAGACTTTGTTCATCATCCATTGGTAGGTTGCGCCGGCGTTCTTCAGGCCGAAGGGCATTACGTTGTAGTAGTAATTGCCCGATTCGGTCATGAAGACAGTGTGCTGCTTATCGGTCTTAGCCATGGGGATTTGGTTGTACCCCGAGTAGGCGTCCATGAAGGACAATAGTTTGAAACCTGCAGAATTGTCGACCAGCCGGTCGATGTTAGGCAAGGGATAAGAATCTTTCGGGCACGCCCGGTTAAGGTCGGTATAGTCAACGCACATCCTCCATTTTCCATTATTCTTTTTGACAAGTACAACATTGGACAGCCAGGTTGTGTACCTGGCTTTGGAAATGAAATTTGCCTCTAAGAGGTCTTTTACAGCTTTTTCAGCAGCCTCCTCTTTTTCGGGAGACTGCCTACGCCTACGTTGTACTATGTCCCTAGCAGTCGGATCTACGGTGAGCTGATGGCAGACCACCTCTGGGTCGAGGCCAGGCATCTCGGATGCGCTCTATGCGAACAAATCAGCATTCTCCCTGAGACATGCCTTGAGCTGCTTCTTCGCCAGGTCGGGGAGTTCGGTGCCAATCTTTACGCTCCGGTCTGGATCGTCTCCAAGGACGACGAGCTCGAAGTCTCCGTCTGGGATGGGGTGCATTGGGTGGAGAGGCGGCGCGTTGCCTTCAGCTGGGAGGTCATGGTCAGCTGCTCCGCCTTCTTCCTGCTCGCCGGGGAACCTGTTGTCGAGGTCGATCGCGTTGACACGCGGGAGCGTCTTCTGCACTACGTCCAGGGATGGCTTCACTCCGACCTTGGGTTTGGTGTTGATGGAACTCAGGCCCTTGGTTGCAGCGTCGAAGCACCTCCTGGCCGCTTCAATGTCCCCGTGCATAGTGACGACCCGGTCTTTGGTCGTGTAATACTTCATCTTGAGATGGACCGTAGATGGTACTGTCGTGACTTCGGCCAGAGTAGTCCTCCCCAGGATGCAATTGTAGAGGGAGGGGCATTCGACCACCAGGAAGCGGGTCTTGACTTGTCGGGCAGTGTCCTCGTTCCCGAAAGTGACCATCAGTTCAACATAGCCCCACAGTTTAGTGGTGGTGCCATTGAATCCTTGTAGATCCAAGCCCACGTAAGGGGTCAGATGCTTCTCGTTGAGATTGAGGGTCTCGAAGAGGGGGGCGTGCATTATGTTCACCGAGCTTCCTTGGTCGACCAGGATCCTGCGGACGTCAAAATTTGCCATCTGCGCCCGAATTAAGAGGGGGATGGTGGCGTTGGGCGCTCCGCCTGACAGCTCTTCGAGGTAGAAGATGATGGGGTTTGACCTCCCTTGCACCTTCTCGAAAGTGGTGGTCTTCGCCGAGGTCGCGGATTCCAGCTCGTTTCAGCTTTATCGACCCGACGGAGACCTTCTCGAAACCTCCGCCGGATATGACCATCACCGTGGGGAAGTTCTCCCGCGTGCTATGGGCAGTGATAGGGTCTTCAGGGGGGAAGCTCGCCCACATGCTGCGAACTGCCTCGGGGTCCTCGATTACCTCGGGGACGTAAAAGTCCTCGGGTCGAGTGATACTGAGGGAGACTTGCAGTCGATTTTCCCCGGAATGAGGGGTCGTCTCCTCGACGCTTTGTGTGTCCCGGGCGTTTGGACGAGGAGCGTCATTCCTCTTGGTATACTGCTTGAGATGCCCTTCCTTGATTAGGATCTCAATTGCATCCTTGAGGTGGATGCAATCTTCAGTGACATGTCCATGGCTCCGGTGGAACCTGCAGTATTTGGATCTGTCAGTGTTTCATTTGGGGGGTGTCGGCTTCGGAAAGCGGACACCCCCTTTGTGAATTTTCGAGTTGGTGCACTCGGTGAGAATTCGCTCGCGGGGAGCGTTGAGCGGAGTGTACTCTGTGAACCCCCCAGATGGACCTCTCAGCTCGCGAGAGTCTCTGGGACGCTCTTCCCGTCTCCTTTCTCCCCCGCGCCGGGGGCAGTAGAGTCTTCATCTCTAAGGCCGCGGGAGCCCTCTTGGTGTTGTGAGTCTCAGGCAACGTGGGCGGCCTCCGAGTCCTCGAACTGGATATATGACTGTGCCCGGTGGAGGAGGTCCTCCAAGTTGTGAGGTCTATGGATGCCCACAGATTTGGAGAACTCGGTCCCATGACGCAGTCCCCGCTCGATCAGGAACTTTTTCATGTCGTCGGTAGCGGGTACCTCGACAGCTTTGCGGTTGAATCTATCGATGTAGTCTCTGAGAGATTCGTTCCTCCCTTGGAGGATGCTTTCCAAAGAGGCCAACGTCTTCGGATGGCGGCGAGGCGCAGTAAAATGCTTGGAGAAATGTCCCTTCAGTTGCTTCCAGGACGTGATGGATTCTGGAGCGAGGCTTTTGTACCAAGTCATGGCACCTTTCCTGAGGGTAGTCGGGAAGAGCCTGTATTTAATAGCTCCCCGGACATTCCTATAGTCGAGCATAGCATCGAAGCTTTCGACATGATCGTCAGGGTCGGCGGTACCGTCATAGGTCCCCGAGGGGGGAGGCTTCTCCATCCCTACAGGTATAGGGGTGTCCATAATCTTCCTGGACAGAGGGGTCCTCTGGTCGTCCTCATCACTTCTGACTGGCGACTGTGATGGGGAGTGATGACCTCGACCAGGTCCATGTCGTCGAGGAGAGTTCCTGGAACGGCTCTTCGGCTTTTCGCCGTCAGTTTTACTCCTCTTCTTGGTCGGGGAGCTCCGTGGTTCCTTCTGAGGAGGGGAGCGAGGGCGCTCCTGAGTGACCACAGGCTGGGTTTGTTCCAGGCGCGGTCGGCAGCCCGCAGGTTGCGGGGAAGCGCTGCGAGAGTCCGCCGGGGGTGTCCTTTGCGGGGAAGGGGACCGGCGAGGAGAAGGTGGGTGACAATGTCTTCGCGGGGAAGAGCGTCGTGGCCGCCCCCTCTCGAGGGCTTTGATCATCTCGTTCTGCTTGGCGATCAATTGGTTGGTCTGATTGATCAAGGCGAACAGGGCCACCGTGCCCGGATCAGCGTTTGGTGGTGCAGCGACTGGCTGGTAGACAACCGACAGGTTGTCCTGTTGGGCGGCGTCATACGCCGCGTCTCTTGAGAAAGGGGAGGAAATATGCCCGTCCCTTACATCGCCTTCTTCGACGTGGACGACCGCGTTGTCCTCGCGGTGATTTCCGCTGTCGATTTGCGTGAAAGTGGTGTCCGGAGTCTTCTTCCCAGGCTGGGAGCTGGCCATGTTTGTCGGAAAAAAAGTAGGGATTGCTTTGGTTTTACGTTGAGGTAAATGGGGAAGCAAGGTTTCCCACAGACGACGTCACTGATCTTACCTAATTAGAAAGAATCCAGTGGCCAGCAACGTCGTGAGATCAGCAACTCCGGTGATGGTGAAACGGTCGGGGGGTGTATCTGCAAGGTACTCCGATGTCAAAGTCAGGAAAAAGGGGAGTAAGCAAGTACAAAAAAGCAGTTATGAGTTAGAATTGGGTGTAACCTGACCCTCTCAAGCGAGAGGGTATTTATAGGCTGCCCCCAGCGCGGGGCCAACGGTCTCCTTCACTGGGCTGGATTGCAAGGCTCAATCAAGGTGACTGCCATGGCTTACGTGGCGTAAGGAAGGCCAGCACGTGGTCTTCACCCTAGGGTAACAGTCTCTAGATCTCCGAAAGAAGGGCAGACCGATTCTTTCGGAGGTGGGAGGTTACAAGATGATGTGTCCTCGCAGGGAGGAGCACGTGGGGTTCGAGGAGAGGCGTGTTCCCCAACACTCGAAACCTCTGCTCGACGATACATGGCCAACATGTGCCCGACGAGGTGGAGGTCTGAACGTGCCCGACACTAGATAAACGTGGGCCTTGTTGGGCCACCTCAGATGATTGGGTTGGGCCTGCCCGACCAATGGGCAGGCGCCGACCCAGTCTAGAACAGGAACTTTCCTGAAACTTGACTTTAACAAGGAACACCATATGTTTTCTTCCAGAGTGTTTAGATCAGAGTCTGACGACGTCACACGTCTTTCTATCAGAGTCAGATCCTGTTTAACAAAAGCTACACACTAGACATAATTCATTAGAGTACAAAATTGTTCTCTAAGATAACATGCACTTATCATCAAAACTTAAGGTCAGATGCAGAACCAATCTTGTTCTTACAGAAAGGTTTGTCTTCGACTATTTTAGTTCTCTCATGTAAGTCTACAATATACTTATGTTAGCTAAGAAATAAACTTGTGGTAGTTTGGATGACCTCAACAACAAGAAAGTAGTGTAAGTTGCCTAAGTCTTTGGTGGAGAAGGAAGTTGCAAGTGATGCAATGCACTTGGGGACTTTGTTAATGGTGTTCCCTGTGATTATGATATCATCCTCACACACAAACGTGTATAAAACAAGACCCTTATTTTTAAGAATGAACAAAGATAGGTCATAATCACATAGAAAAAGTTTGAAACCAAACCAACACTGCTTGTTTGAGTCCATATATTGACTTCCTTATTTAACAACTCAAAGACCAAACAGATGTTCACATGCTTAATCTCTTTTAAAATAATTTGGTTATTGATGTATTTTAATTATTTATAATAAAAAAAGAGTTTTAGAACCAGCAAGATATACAACTTGTGTTTCAAAAGGTCAAAGATTAAAAAGATGTTTGTCTAATTAATCTATTTTTAAAATTATTTATATATTTATTCATAAAGAAGAGTTTAGAACAAGAAAGTTGTCCAACTTGTGTCCTGATAACTAAATCATAAAAAAAGATGTTAATCTAATTAACCCTTTTTAAAAATAATTTAACTTTTGATTTATTTTAATTATTTATTGTAAAAAAACGTTCCAAAAACTCACATTATAAAAAGACGATCATCTAATTAATTTATGTTTAAGTGATTTTAGAATGATCAAACAATCAATGCTTATGTTCCAAAAAATTCAAGAATTAAAAAGATATTAATCTAATTAATTCCTCTTATGATGATTTTAATTTTTAATTTTTTTTATATAAAAAACGAGATTTAATATGAAGTTATTGCAACTTATGTGCTAAAATCTCAAGGACTAAAAATTAATTCATCTAATGGATCCCTTTTAAAATGATTTGAGTTTTTTTGTTTTAATTTGTTTAATTGTTTAGAAGACTTAGGGCTTGTTTGAATTAGTTTTAAAAATCTTTCTGTAAATCAATTTTAAAAAATAGTTTTGAAAAAAAGCATGATTAATCTTACTTTTAAAAACTGTTTTAAATGGCACAATATTACAATTTTGTCATTAATGAAAACGCTAGATCTTATATTGCTACCTCAATCAAAAGCGTGAATAAGAAAACAGAAAAATGGGAATGAGAGAAGGAGAGAACGTTAGTCAGGCATGGCTACAAGGCTGATAGGGAAATGGGTTGACTGTGCAGTGGTCCTCGTTCTTCTTCCTTCATACTCCTTTTGTTTCTTTATTTCACAGTGCCTTTTCCAGATGAGTTTGAAAATTAACTTAGTAGAAGAAATAGTGGCAGCGGTTTGCACCAACCAAATCAAAATTGAAGCAGGGAGTTGAAAGAGGAAATTGAAATCGTGAAGACAATGCCATTTGATTTTTTGTTTATATTCCTCTTTATTCTTCTTCTAAGAATCTACCTTCTTTATTTATTTTTATTTTACTATTGTTTGTTTTGTTGACTTTTAAGTTTATATGAAAAAGATTATTTCATAGCTATTTCATGTTTAAAGAAGAAAGTTTGGGCTTTGATTTGGATATTGGGATGAATTTTGCAAGAAAGAAACAAAAGTTTGTGTATGATTATTCTATGGGTATATTTGTAAAAGACCAATTAAGGCAGCACAGAAGACCCACTAAAGGAGGTGATACAATACGTCTCCCTCCCTAGTTTTCTTGTCGCCCATTTACTTATGGAAACGCCCATCTTCGGGTTATGTCACTCATTCTCTAAATAACTCGTCTGATTCACAGAAATGTTGGAAGTTATGTGTTCCAATCCACAATATTGGTAGGAGATTGTCAAAAGGGGAGAGGTACGCGTTATTCTGAATAAAATGGAATTAATAGCCGTATTCTCACACTCTTAGAGGCGCTTGCTATTTCTTGGTAGCTTAAAATCCAGGCTCGAGGACTTCTATAATTTTCAACCTTAAGGTTGAAAAGGGATCGAATCTCATTATGCATATACCACATGTATATAACTTCTACCTCCCTGTGTGATAACTCTAAAACCCACAACAAACTCTAAAAACGTCTAGCAGTCCTTAATCATTAAGGATTTTCATGTATTATACTTTTAACAAGTTAGTATGTTGTGTGGGTTAGGGGTGTGCATTTTAACCGGTTCATCCAATCCTTAACCAGAAATTTGGTTTACCAAATAAAATAATCCAAAGCACTTTTGTTTATAACTGACCCAATCCATTTTAAAAATACCAATAACATTTGGTTACCATATACTAATATCCGGTTATAATCCAGTTCATGTAAAAATCAGAAAGTTTAGAACTCTGAACTTCTAACAAAGACAAATTCATTATAAATTGAATAACTCTAATACTGAGCTCACAATATTAGTTAAATTAGAATTTAAGCAGTATACACTAAAATAATATAGAAAAATATTCCAGTATTAAATATCTCAATTTATCAATGTATTAAATATCCCAGAATTAAATATCTCAGTTTATCAATGTATTAAATATCTCAGTATTAAAATAATATAGAAAAATATCCCAGTATTAAATATTCAATATTCGTTAAATTGAATAACTCTAATACTGTGAGCTCCGAGTATTATATATCAATGTGTTGGAACTTCGGAGGATACAGAAGATTAGTTCTAGACACTTTTTATTTCATTTCATTTTAATAAACAATGAAGAGAGAGAATCTTGTTAAAAAATAGTTAAAATAATACTTATAAATATATAAGATGATAAAATATAACGGCTAGATGGAGCCATGAGAACTTTGCCATCAAATACTGATATAATTGATTTTGATAGAAACTAGTTTTAAAACTGGATCAAATAAAACATTGATTTTTAATAAGAATCGGTTTTAAACCAAAATGTTTCAAATATAAATTGGTTTTGAAAATATAAACCAGTTTTATAGAAATGGTTCTAAGAACCAAACCAAACCATATATATGGTTTAATTCGGTTTGGTTTAAGAATCATGGACACCCCTAGTGTGGGTTGGAGCTTACATTTATGTTTCTAAAAGGTGTTCCTTCTTTTTTTTTTTTCGTTCTCCCCCTTTTGTTCTAATTTGTTGTGAATATTTATACTCAAATTTAGGGTTAAGGTTTAAGAATGATGTCAAATTTGCAAACTATAGAGATGATGATGGAAGATTAGAAATTACAGTGATGCATAAGCTTTGCATGGAGCGCTGATGTAGTGTTAAGTATGATGTATAGAAATGCAGTCATTGGGTTGTTTGAAGCATAAAAATAGAAAGGGTTAATACCCATTTTCACCCCTGCCATATAGGCGAGATTTGAAAAACCCCCATAGAAAAAAAAACTTGCATAAAATACCCTGACTTTTCAAAATAATTTCATTGTAGACCTTTTGCACGCCACATCACCCAAAATGCTTATGTGTCATTATTTTTTCATTTTTTCTTTTAATTTGAATTGCCACATGGGTTAATGATGAGACGGAATGACCAAAATACCCCTAAGTGAAAAAAAATTAACTTTGTCTTCTTCATTCCACAAGTGTTCCAGATTTGTGCCCTAAAATAACAAATTGCTCAGAAAGAGGGCTCTTTCATCATCGCTTCCCTCTTAAAAAAAACAAGAAAAATCAAATGGGCAAGGTGACTTCCGTTTCAACAATAACAACATTAACATCGACAGCCGCAAAAAAAATCCAATCGCTCGGAAATCTTGCTCATCATCGCGCACGAACAATCTACGGGAACAGATCGAAAATGAGATAATCATTATATGGTTTCAACCTTCTGTGCGTTTTCGGATTCGCCTTCGATTTTACGTTCTCGTTCACATTTCAGATTCGATTTTGATTTGTTCAAGGTTTGATTTTGATTCTCCTCTCCTCTCTCACTTCAATTTCTAGGCTGGTTTGAGTTATTGTTGTTGTTGTTGTACAATGAAGATTGAGGAGAGGGGATTTGGGTTTCGATCTCAGCTTCTTGTTCTTTTGTTTTACGATTTTTTTTAGGAAGATGGAGGTTATTTTGATGAAGAGGATTGAAGAGAAGAAGGTTGGGATGGAAGATGGTGAGGGTTGTGGTCTTGTTTCAGTCCGGGAGCATTGAAGTTTGGAGGAAGTTTAGTTTTATGGAGCCGTTGATGGCGTCTAGAGATTGAGGAATTTTAAGGAAGCATGAAGGTTGAAGGTTTTAAGTTGGTTCTCTTGGAAAGGATTGGTGAGAAGGAATGGAAAATCCAAGAAGATTGAAAAGTGGTTGTGTCGTGTTGCAGAGAAAAGGAAGGAGAGTTATGTGGTGATCATGGAGAGGTTTTTTTCAGGTTTGATTTGTGAAGAGGCGAAGGGTGGAATCCAGTTTTGTTGAATCCAACGGATGAAAAGGTTTTATGAAGGAGGTTGAATGGTCTGTAGGAATACGGGTTTGTGAATGATGAAGGTTGGGTTTTTGTGCTGCTGTTGTTCTGTGAGGGAAGAAAAGAATGGGTGGAAAAAGATGAGTGAAGGGAAAGATTAGGCTGGTGTTTCTCAAGAAATGGAACTTGTTGATCGTGAGGTTTTTGATAAGGGTCTGTAGAAGAAGGATAAGAGCCATGTGGCAATTTAGGGGTATTTTGGTCATTGCATCTCATCATTAACCCATGTGGCATTTAAAATTAAAAGAAAAGATGAAAAAATAATGACACATAAGCATTTTTGGTGATGTGGCGTGCAAAAGGTCTACAATGAAATTATTTTGAAAAGTCAGGGTATTTTATGCAAGTTTTTTTTTTCTAGGGGGGTTTTTCAAATCTCGCCTATATGGCAGGGGTGAAAATTGGTATTAACCCAAATAGAAAAAAAGGAAAAGGAAAAAGAGAAAGGTAAAAACATTATGGCTCGTTATAGGGTGAAATTTTCCGCAATTTCTTGTTAACAATAATAAGTCAAGTGTGAGTTGGAATGTTATATTAGTTATAAATGTGAAGATTTGATCATATATAAGTGGGAGAATCTATACACCTATTATTTTAATGTTTTGAATAGATATGTGATGTCTCTCTCACTTGTGTATTTTGTATATTACTCTTAATTAGCTCAATGTTGATGTTCTTTCTCATCACAAAACATTTCTGAAACTGAGAGTTTGAGAAGGAGAAGAGGGATTTGAAAAAATAAAAGTTGAAGAAGAAAAAGGATTTTTAAATAAATACAACTTTCAAATTTATTATTTAGATTGCTTAGTATAATTAAAAAAAAAATGCCAAAACACAAAAAAACAAAAAAGTAAATTAATAAATTAATTATATTCATATTATAACTTCTATATGATCTAAATTTCCGTTTAAACTCTTGACCAAAAAAACTTTTCCGTTTGAAAAAGATTGTGTTGGAATTGTGAAACTACCCAACTACCCTCAGATTCGATTGATTTGTAGTATATATACCTCTCTATCCCTCGTAGCGTCTCATTGATCATTTCGAATTTGCATTTGCAATTCAAACACTCGCAAAGCAATTATCATTTACAATGAGTTCTCTTCCACACTTAGTAGAAGACTGCATGGGCTTCCTCAAACTCTATAGCGACGGTTCCGTTCACCGTTCAAACAACTTCAAATTCCATGTTTCCGCCGTCCAAGACAACACCGTAACATTCAAAGACTGTGTCTTCGATAAAAAATTCAACCTCTCTCTTCGCCTCTACAAACCCAACACCGACAACAACAAAAGCAAGCTTCCTGTGACTGTGTTCCTCCACGGCGGAGGATTCTGTTTCGGCTCACGTACGTGGCCTCATATCCATAACTGTTGTGTGCGTCTTGCCACTGGACTCCAAGCGTTGGTGGTTGCGCCGGACTACCGTCTCGCGCCAGAGCACCGGCTTCCAGCGGCGGTTGATGACGCTATTGAAGCGGTGAGGTGGATTCAGAGGCAAGGGTTGAGCTTAAAAGAGGAGGAGAATAATTGTGGTGAGGCGTGGTTGAGGGATGACGTTGACTTTGATCGTGTGTTTATAGTCGGTGACTCTTCTGGTGGGAACATTGCCCATCAGCTTGCGGTTCGGTTTGGTTCGGATCGAACCGCTATTGAACCGGTTCGGATAAGAGGTTATGTTCTGTTGGCGCCGTTTTTTGGCGGGGAGGTAAGAACCAACTCTGAGGAAGGTCCTTCTGAACAAACGTTGAATCTTGACTTACTTGACAGGTGAGGATTATAACAACATTCAAAATAAGATTATGACAAAAACTCATCATTATAACAACAATCTATAGCTAATTTATGTTTATAAATGTTTAAAAGTGGAGGTAATTATATATATTAATTACATCAAATTCAAAATTTAACATGTAGGATACTAAACATCTATAGACCCTTATTGATGACGGTATTAAAGGTTGTGCAGGGTAGGGTTCAAAATTTCTCAGTTAAACTTTGGTTAATTAAGATTTTGTAAAATATTAAATAAAATCTCTATTTGTTTTGTCATATATATATATATATATATATATATATATATATATATATATATAAGTTATTCATAGTATAAAATACTATCACAGATAAATTATGATTAAATAGATTCTTTAAAAATTTGAGACGTCTATTTTCTTAATCTACAATTTTTAAAAAAATTTGAGACAATTCTATTCTTAAGTTATAATTTATCATTCTTAGTATCAAAATTTAGTTTTGTTGAATTATCTAATATAAAATTTTTACTATTAAAATTACTAATCATTTATTTAGCAGCAAACTCAATAATATTAGATATTTATAAGTAGAGATTGTCACCTAACAAATTATTTTTATAAAAATAAGTCAGGCTATAAATTTGATTTGGTTAAAATTGTGAATGTCAGACTATACACTTTTTTTTAAAAAAATAAGTGATGCATTGTTAGTGTAAATTAATTTTACATTATCAACTAATAAAGATATATCTTATTTAATCAAACGACATAATAAAATAATATATTTTTATAAGAGGATAGTATAATTTTTCTGCCTGTTAGTGTATCAGTGTTAAATCCTTATATTTTTTTCACTTTAAAAGTTTTTGATAAAAGTTATACACAAATTTCAAACCTTTTTAACATAAAAAAAAACTCACATGTGACTCAGCATATATGTACTAGTGACTCATTCTCCACTCCACACATGTGATAATCTCCATGTCATCTCTTGCATCAAGAGTGTGTATCAATATTCAAGGAGTCTAGAATCATTTTCATACATGATTGGTCATAAAAACACACTAATATATCCCTACCAAAAAAAGGATATAGATATTTACCAATAAACGTGTCTAAATTATTGTTATCTAATGATGGTTGGAAAGGCTAAAACTAGTCCTCACAAAAATAAGTGATGTGATTAATTAGTGATAACACTTGTCTAGTCCCTCTTGCACTCTTTATGAACCTTTTTGTGCCACCACACCACCACACGCGACATAATGAAAAAAAACTTGCTGTCCATTAAATTATTATTATTATGGAGAATATTGAAACGTTATTGTCATCAACTTTTTCTTCTTCTTTTCTCCAATATAGGTTCCCATTGCTTTCAATCAACCCAAAGTGTAATTATTTTCTTTTCCTATTTTTTTTTTCTTTCTTCAGATTTTGGAGGCTATCTATGCCTATTGGAGAGACCAGTAGAGATAATCCATTGGCTAATCCATTTGGACCTAATAGTCCAAATCTTGAAAAACTGAAGCTCGATCCTATTTTGGTGATAGTTGGTGGAAATGAATTGCTTAAAGATAGGGCTGCAAACTATGCAACAAGATTGAAAGGAATGGGAAAAGACATTAAATACATTGAATTTGAAGGGTGTGAACATGGGTTTTTCACACATGATTCATATTCAGAAGTTGCAAAAGAAGTTATCCATATCCTTAAACGATTCATGTTTGAATCATCTACTTAATTAGGAGACTAATTAATTATATGATTTATATAGACTACATATTATATTAAAGTAGTTTGTGGGATTGAATTTTGTCATCATCAATTTGTGGCTAGTATTTGAGTGGAGTAGTTTGTAGATGGTAGTTAATTACCATTTAGAGTAATTTGTGGTATATAATTGTCAATTGTATGAGTTATTTTTCGAGTGGAAAATCTTATAAAATTCAAAATTTTGAGTGCATTAATTATTTAATTTATTTAGTTAATGATACCCGTATTAGTTAGAGTTTCAAATGCTTTTCTCTCTTAATTAATTTTGAGAATTAATTTATTTAATTTAATGCTAATTTTAATTAAAATTTCTTGAATTACGAAACCTGAAGTAATTGGTATATTTGTTTTAAGTGTGTGTATCAATCAATAGTATATATATATGGACGTGTTTCTAGCAATTGGGCACAGAAAGATTCACACACGTGAAATCAACATCTTCGATTTGTTCTTTTCACATGTGACACATTTGAAAAGTTGTGTGCATTTAGTCCCAAAAAATAAAGGTGAGTGCAAAATTCATCCAGGAGTTATGTCCATCGAATTTCTTTTTACCAAAATAATAATATAAGTTAAATACTGAAATGTAGTAGGATCATATGGTGATATCTTTGAAATCACAACACTAAATTTGAATAAATTTTCTTATCACCTTCACAAGAGACTCTCTCTAACCGAGAGACTCTCCCCTAATCGAGGGATTCGTTCTAAAATGAGGAATTCTCTCCTAACGGACGGACTCGCCTTTAATTTCATATTCGCTTAAAAGAAGTGAAAGGCTTAAAACTATGTGGAGGAGGAGCTTAATCACTTTACCATTTATAAGTCCTCGTGTTTCAGAGACTGTAGTGATATATTTGTAAAAATCTGCAATATGGCGATACGGGACCAAAACATGTCTCCTAGGCATGATCCCCACTCAGTAGGCGGCTTTTCCTAAGGGGAAACATGGATGGTGACGTGTATGTAGTCCCTAACCACGGACCAAAGAAGTCATGACCATGGTTCTCTAAGAAGTAGGCAGTCAACAAGTTTCCTAGTCAAGGTGGAGCGGTTACTACTTCTTAGGATTCCACAAATCCATGCGCATATGCCTCTATCAATATCTCATACTTAGGGTTAAGAAGAAAATTTGAATTCACTAAAGAATACCCCTAAATACAAAGCTTCTCACCCTTGCAAGCTTACTCTAACCCCAAAGAAAACACCACCAAAATAGAATTTCTCACCCGCGTGAGCTTTCCTTAACAACCCCAAATACTAAAGCCTTTGGCCACTCCTACCAGCCTAGAGATACCTCACATTTGTACTTTATTTTAGCAAGTACACTTAGTAAGATGTTATTGATTACTCTTAGGGATAACTTTCAATTCCCTATAAAAAGGGGTTTGGCCATCACTATCCATTTTTTCAAATATCTTCTCCAATAAAGCTTTTGTAAACACAATCAGTGTCCTTCAAGCGCAGTGCATATCCGCCTTCCAAAATTTCTAAGTTCAACTCTTAATCCCGATTTGCAGGTACATGTAGTTTTTACTCTTCCTTCCCATTTTCCCTTTTAATGGAAATTGTTAGGGACTTACATGAGAGCGGTATAGTTATAGAGCCTTCGAACATTAGAGAATGGTCTAAAATGTACTTGGGATGAATTAGGGATGTTGAATAAGCGGACAGTCCCATTAACTAAAGGTTGTTAGATTTAGGCATATTCGAGAATTACGAGAGAACTAGTAGTTCTATGAGTGATAACAACTCTTTTTTTTCCTTTCCTTTTCCAAGAAACTCCTAGAAAATGATGGCGACTTGTCGCGTCGCGAAAAATATGACCACAAGCGCGTCGCACGCTCGCGGGGATAAATTGAGTCGTCAGCCAACTTTATTTATTCCAAAAAGAAAGAGAAAATATCGATAAAACCCTTATAGATTAAAAAGATGCGGTCGTCACAAACAAATAGGGATTAACACCCCTCACATGTAGAATTCATTTTCGCTTGCAAGGTGCACAGCGAAATGTCTCAACCCGCTCCTTTCTTCTTTTTGTCTTATGTTTTTCTTTTGATTTGTTGTTGCTGATTGTTGTTGATGATTATGCTCAAATTGTGGTGTCATACCCTAATTTTTACCCTTAAGATTCCACCTCATTCACATCATTTGCATGACATTTAGCATTATGTGTGTGTGTGTGTGTCTTTATGCATCACTAACCCATTACAAATACAAGAAATGTGTGCTTGTTTGCTTTACAAGTTAGGTTGTGCCTCAAGATGTTCAAACTGATGGTTAGCCAGGTTTTGGTGTGATCTTCAAGATCTCAAATATCGCATTCATTTATGAAGATCAAGAGTTTCCCTTTATCAAATATCAAGTATAAGATTGCATCATTTTAAACTCATCAAGCTTCAAGTTCATCAGATGCACCAAATTAAGGTTTTGTCTGAGTGAGGCTTACCATTGAATTTTTCATCTGAGGATGATCCTACACTTCAAAACATGATTCAAGGACCTCAAATATATCTTTGAAGACCATTCACAAGTTCCTAATTGCCCAAGAACCTTGGTTCATTGGCAATTACAAAGTTGAATTCATCTGATACAAAGTGAAACAATTGATCAAGTTAAAGCCTAATTTTTGGCATCTTTGGGTCAAACATGATTCCCTCAAGTCAGATATCATGAAAATATGATTTATGAATGCATTTGATCATGATCAATCAAGAAAATCAAAGAAAAGATTAAAATTGCAAAATTAGGGTTTTGGGAAATTTCACTAAGTTATGAAATCCTATGATTTTTGCCCTACTTTTCAAGTCCATAACTTCCTCCTCAAGCAACCATTTTCTTTGCTCCAAAGACAAAATTGAAGATCTTGTTCCATACTACAACTTTGTCCTAGAGTAAGATCTTGTTCACTACTTTTGGAACAAAAACACTTAGAAAAATTTTCAACAAGTTATGACCTTGACAAGTAACCAACTTTATAGACATTTTTCACTATGATCCCAATTGAATCAAGAAAAATTGTCAACATGAAAGTTGTAGAGGATGTTTCAAGCTTTCCAAAGAGTCCAAGAACAAAGATATATCTTACTTGAGCTAGAAGTTATGATTTTTGTAAGAAGCATTGATGAAGTTGAAATTCAAGACAGATTTCTTGTAGCACATGATTTTGGACACACTTTTGACCACTTTCCCAACTTTATCTCTGCACAAGATCACCATGAATCTTGTAGTATCCCATGAGATCTTCAAGATGGTGCCAAATTTTCTGAAGTTCTATCCCTTTGCATAGTAGAAAACCTCATCCTAAGGCATGAACTTAAGTTTTGTTTTGGTGCATTGAGTGAAATGCCAAATAGTCAAGAAACTTGTCCACCAAGTCAAAGCTTTGTTCTAAACATCAAGACTAAAGTCACAGTCTGAATGATGATGGTCCAAATTGTCAAGATTTGATCATGCTTAGAAAGAAAGCTATTTGTTCTTTGCATTCAAGTTTAAGCACATGTCATGATTCATTGGATAATATGATGCATCTCAATCCAAAACTTTTCCTCCAAAAAAACCAACTTGTTTTTCTATAAATAGAGGCCATTTCTGATCATTTAGGACACACAACAAGACCTCAAAACCTTTCCACACCAGAATTGCAAATTCTTGCAAATTTTAAAATCCATCAAAGTGAAAGCTTGAATTTCACAAACCATACCATAAACCTTCATTCTAACACTTCAAACATATCTCTTGCAACTTATATAAGCTTCTGAAACACTCTAAACATCACCAAACCATCCATATACAGAAGTTGCATTTTCATATCACCATTGTTGCACAACTTGCAAGAGCTTTCGAATTCTTCATTCCAAACACTTTCCATTCAATCTTAGCATCCAAACACCTTCTATACACTTAATAGAAGTGATCCAAAGCCTTGAAACACAGTTGTAACACCTCAATCCATAAGAGAACATCTCACTTCCTTAAATTGCAGTTTGATTCAAGCAAGGAGTTCTAGAGGGTCTCAGCTTAATTCAACCACTTCAACACATTCCTTGGAGGCCAAGGAAGCTTTTAGGATCATCTAATTGCATCTATAACACCTCTAAGCAGAAACACGATTTTCACTTTTGAAGGTAAGTTGCTCTTTCCCAAACTCTATGATCCATGCATCATTCTTGATCATTTGAGTTACAAACATGTATGTCATGTTGTGAGGATCATTTTCCCCATGTCAATTGCTATGTATCTGCAGTATATAGAATTTCATACTGGATATTCAGTTCTAGGATTTTTTATATTCTTGCGTGTTAATTTGAATTCTAGGCAAAATAAATGTAATTGAGTAATACCATTGAATTCCTGGCAAAATTTAAAAAAACTTTGATGTTTACATAATTCAATTTCATTAAGAATTGAAGAAGTTAGCAAATTTGAAAAATGAAGATAATGATGAAGCTCGTGTGAAGAAGACAAAAATGGCTGCTGCAAAAATCATATTTTAATTGTTGCTTCAATATATTATATTTTAGTTGCACATTATGAATTGAATAGGCATTACACCATGGTGGTATAAGGGTTGGTTTTGTGTGTGTAGAGAGCTCTAGGTATGGGGTTCGAATTCCCATCACCCCAAACCTTTTGGATTTTTTTTTTTTACAATTTTCAACTTGAACTTTCATATTTATTCTTGCATGTGTGTTACATTTCAACCCAAGGCACATGTCCTAGTGGCTAAAGTTTTAAGTAGCGAGCATAAGTGCGCGGGTTCAAGCCTTGTGGGAGGCATTCCTTATTTTTTAACACTAATTTTCATGCTTTTCTTCTCATTTTATCCTAATTTTTTCTATATGCAAAATTAATTATTTTTGAATTTTTTTTTTTGCACACTTGTCATTTATCCCTTCTATTTTGAGAATACTTCACAAAATAGCAAAAATAATATTTATTTCATGTATTTTTGTGTAGTTAAAAACATGTACATTTTATGTGTTTTAAAAGCTTTTAATGATGTTCTTTAGATTATTTCTTTGATCTAATTGAAGTTATGTGCTTATGTGTCTATAGTATGCTTTGTTTAAAGTCTTGTTAAAGACTTATACCATATTAAATTTCCCTTTTCTTTTGAATAAAAGCCTTGTTTAAATGGTTTGTTTAAGTGATACCTTTAGGGTTTAATCTTGCTTGATCTTTTGAAACACCTTGATGAATGACTAGGGCTTCCACTTGAGTTTGGTTCCTTTAACCCTTGATTAAAACATGTTAAATATCCTGCTTATGTGCTTACCTTGATTAAATTGTTGACATGTTCAAGTATTTCCTTCATGAACTCCTTGTTAGGGTTTTTCCTTACCACATTCATCAGAACCATGGTTTATTGTGAACATGTACGTGCTTAAACTTGTTTGTGATGTTTGCTCACATATTCAAGTATTTGCTTCGTAAGCTTCCACAATGTCAAGCATGTCCATTATCTTATGTTTTGCCTGTCTTAATACCATGATTAATCATACTTGTATTCATTTCATTCTTGATGTTTTACTTATACACTTGATAAACTGTCTATTAAGTTTCTCTTGACATTAGTGTTTATATTCATCATTCCCCTCACCCTTTGTTTAGACTTAGTTCAAACATTATGATTCCCCTCAAAATTAAACTTCAATCAAACCCTAGCCATCGTTGGCTTCAAACTCAAAACTTTTCCCCAAGAGATTAGACATGAGTAATCTCTATGGAAGAGATATCTCTTTTATCCCCACAGTACAAATCAAACTTTTGAAACTTTCTCTCTCATTTAAGTGATGTAAGTGGTCTACTTGTTGTTTCTATATCCAAGTTGATGTCCCTATCTTATTATGGCGCAGAGATACTCTTTCATTTAAGTGATGTAAGTGGCATACTTGTTGATTCTATATCCAAGTTGAAGTCCTTCTCTTATTATGCAAAGATTATTTATCTTTCTATGTTTGTTATGGTATAGTTGAGCAATCCCTCTTAAGATGACAACTTGTCTCTTCTCCTAAAAACCCAACAAACATTGCTTTTACTCGTAGTTCCCCAAACTACAAATGCTCTGACTTCCTCTAAGGATATGTAGGCATAGGATTGCGAGATCTTAGCGAGCACACCTTTTTAATTTCACCCCCCTTTATTCATATATAAAAACAACAAAAAACATTTCCTACTCTCATCACTCACTCAAAAACAGTCAACTCTCCCAATTAATAGCAAATAACTTAAGCAAATAACACAAATATCTTAAGAGGTTCCTATAGGATACTATAGATACTTAGGGTGTTAGTACCTTCCCTTTGTATAACCAACCCCCGAACCTTAGATCTTTTATTGCATTGTTTCACATTGCATATTTATGGGTTATTCTTTCTTTACCCCTTCCCTTGGATAAATTAAAGTTCGGTGGCGATATTTGATTTGTGAGTCAAGTTAATCCAATAGCTTAATCTCCGATTCTCAAAAAACACGTCCACATGTGGCTTGTGAATTTGTTGTAGTGTTGTCGTTATTGTCGTTTCCGTTGTTGATAAATACCAAAGCTATATATATATATATATATATATATATATATATATATATATATATATATATTAGTTTATAATATAGCTTTTCTATGGTTTTCTCTTTGTTTATTTTACTTGTTAAATATTGTTGGTTTTGCATTGGTTTATTTCCAAATGGTTCTGGTGTATTAATTAATTGAACTTACTCTCTGTTTTGGTTATGAATGTTGAATGTGCATGTTCGGCTGGCTCGCATTTTGATCCAAATAGCATTACACGTGTTAATAAATATTCTGTTGATTAAATCAGATCTGAGTGATTCGTAAAATTGACACAATTTGATTATGGACGCTGGCAGGATTTTTTTTGTTTGTTTTTAATTGTTGTAAATATTTCAATAATATAAATAACATTGGTTGATGTTGTTATTCTATTTTTATTTGCGTTAAATCAGACTTTGATCCACGGATTCGACAATTTTATGTCGTTATACCACTGAAAATTTCGATACATTGATATGATATTTTGCCGCTTTGTGATCTTTCCGCACGACATTCCATTCTTGTTATCGCTACGCACAAACTGGCTTAGAACACATTATGTAGCTTTGTGTGCATCTCTTTGCGATAATGCACCTTTGATTGTCTTGGTAATTAAATTGTGTAGTGATAATACAAATTAAAATAAATATTTTCACTAAGAAAATACCTCGGTCCAACTGTCATACCCCAAATTTTTACCACAAAGATTTTCCATCATTGTGCAAATCATCACCACAATATGGATGTACCTTCATGCCTCATCAATCTCCTCAAAGATGGTTGAGCATTCACTATAATCAAGAATTAGGGTTTCAAACCCTCTAAGAGCTCTTAGACAAAAGATCAATCAAGAAATGACATGATCTTCAACTTGTCAAGTCTCTCAAACATCCATAAGAGATCAAGAGGACTCCCACATCAATAATCAAGCACAAGTTTGCAACATTCCAAGTGGATCAAGCCTCGAGATCGCCAGTGTCACCAAATTAAGGTTTTGGTCGACCAAGGCCTCCAGATGAAAATTTTCATCTGGGCATGAGCCAATGCTTCAAAGCACAACCCAAGATACTCCAAGGGACCTCATGAACCCAATCATCAAGTCAATATAACCTCAGGGGAAGCATTCATAAAAAAATCAGGAATTAGGGTTTCTTGACCTAATTCACCCCTAAGTTGACTTTTGAGGCAAAGCATGGGCCAATACCTCAAGACATGATTTGAGGGCCTCAAATACACCACATTGATCCATTTACAACAATGGATTGACCCAACAAACTTGATTCACAAGTTTCAATTTCATCTGGACCACAATTAGGGTTTTAAAGGAAAAGTCAACTATATCTTTGACTTTTGACCAAGACATGCTCTCAAACCTTGGGACATGATTCAAGATACCCTAAAACACCTATGGAATCCAACCATTAGGTTTAAATTAGGTCTAGTACTTGATTGCACAAAGAATCACACAGTTTGGATTTCATCTGACAAAAAGTCAACTGTGCCCAAAATCAAGTTTGACTTTTTGGAATTTTTCACAAATATGGTTCCCCTAAGTCAAAAATAATGTTAATGTATGGTATTGATCATCATTCATTAAGAAAAATAAAAAAAAGTGAGGTTTCTTGCAAAAGGGGCAACCATGAGAAACCAAAATTTTTCTAAGTTATGGAACAAAAGTGATTTTCTACCAACTTTGCAAGGTCATAACTCCAAAACCACAAGGCCTTTTTCTCCTATTCAAAGCTCAAATGAAAGTCCATATGACATACTTTAAATATGTCAACTACAAGAGATTCCAAATCCTCATGGATTTTGAGTTATGGATTGATCAAAATCACAAAAACATGAAAATGACCACTTTTCCAACACTTAGTGAAATTTTCAATAAGTCAGAATCTGCCTTACTTTTTCCAAAATGTAGGGACATTTTTCACCTTGATCCAAGTTAAGCCAGGTCCATTGGTGAACATCAAAGTTGAATTATGCAATGAGGGCTTTCCAACAAGTACCAGATCATCTCCAAATTCAATTTGAGTAGGGAGATACAACCCTTGGAACATGGCATCATGGACTGATTTTTTTCAAGGCAGATTATAGGACATTTGCTCGATTTGGCCAAATCAGATAATTCCAAGCCTTGTCATCTATTTGGATATCTCAAGGGATAAAATCAAAGTGGAATGATCTGATCCACAAGCCTCCCAAGTTCAAGGAACTACATGTAGCTATAAGTGCCCTAAAAAGGCTAAAAAGCTCAAAGGCTCCAATTTTGTTTCCAAGCATTCAATGGATGTATCAAGGTGACATGGACTGAGACATTGCTAACTGAATGAGTTAAGATTCAGCTCTGAACCAAAGGACCATAGGCATGTGCCCTAACCTCAAGTCAATGGTTATAGGAGACTAAAGATGCCTTTATGCCACAATTGGCCAAAGGACTGTCCAAGATGCCATTCACTATTCCTTGTAAAACAAACTTGCTTTACTATAAATAGAGATAATTTATGATCAGTTTGAGTACACCAAAGCACTACAACACTTGCTTTCCTCAAAATCTCTCTCATTAGGCCAAAATGCCTTCTTTTGTAAGTCACCTCTGAGTTTTTGAGTTAGAGAGCAATTCCACCACAGCTCATGATCCAAACACATCCAATGTATCATATATAAGCTGTTCAAACACTCACCCTTGATCTGAAACACCAAAATCAGAAAGTCAACCTCCAAAACCTCAAATTTTGACTTTTCTTCATTTTTCAAGCCATGTCTTGATTCAGTCACTTTAAAAACCAAACAAGGCCTCAAACACACTCCAAATATCATCCTTAAACTGTCCCAATTGGTTTCCCTCATCTGGAACACCATTTGAGAGGGTTACCATTTTGATCACTTTTGCCACTTTTGCAAGAAAGAGCCAATACTTGTTCCTGAGGATTCCAGCTGGTTTTGATCATCCTAAAAGCTTCTAAGGGATCAATCAAGAGTGTTTAAAGCATTGAATTACTTCTGGCACAAGGAACTTGACAGATAACACAAGAAGCTTCAAGAGGTAAGTACATCACAACTTGAACTCTCTAAATCACACATTGCTTTGAGGTCCATTGATCATGGATATCTCATACATATCATATATGTTGTGTTTGAACCAATTTACCATGCTATTATTGCCTGTATGATGAGATAGCATAGAACATGCAAATCTAGGCCTATTTTGAAATCACTATCGGATTTTAAAATAGAAACATTTTCAGAAAATTCCAAAAGCACCATTGGATTCCTCATGAAATTCTAGGCAGGATGCACCTAAATTTTGTCAAGATCCATGGAGAATTGAGGAAGTTAGAGCCTTCATGCAAATCCACCAAGACTTGGTTTTTTGCCTTGACCAGGCCTAAAAACCAAGTCACCCATATATATTCATGAGGTGGTTTTGATACACGGATGTATCACCAGCCCAGTGGTAGCGCGCATGTGTGTTTGGATGGAAGGTCGTGGGTTCAACACCCACCCAGACCATTTTTCCATTTTCTCTATTTTTGCTATTTTTTCACATTTTCATGGTTTTTGTTAATTAATTCCAAAATTAATTTCTCTCTCAATTTTAATTATTTTTTATTGGTTCTTTTTTTGAAAATTCTTAAAAATATTAAAATATTTTATTCTACAAAAATTTCACAAAAATATTATTTATTTCATATATTTGGTATTTTTGTAAAGAATTATGTTTTTATTTATTTTTAAACATTTAAAAATATTTCTTTCTCTTATTTTGCAAATTCAAATGATTTTCAAATCATTCTATGAATGAAACATGATTTTTCAAACATTAATCCAAGATCACAACTTGTTTTTTCACACATGTTTGGTAATTTTGATCATTTTAATTGAATTTTATTCAATTAAAATACATTTTACATCAAATTAGGGTTTTTGTTGATTTTCACCCTCACAAATCTTTTGCAAACACTTTGGGCCTCTAATAGAGTGTAAGACCTAACCCCTTTGTACATAAATAATTTTGGGCCTCAGTTATTGTATAAGTCCCAGTACAGTTTTCAAAACAACGGCGCGATCACTATCTTTCCATGGGCCTCTCCTTGAGTTATAAGCCTCATCCCTTATACAAAAATAAACTTTTGAGCCTCTAATAGAGTGTAAGACCCATCCCTTGTAAATATAAAAACCTTTTTGGGCCTCAGTCATTGTATAAGTCCCACTGTGTTTTCAAAACCTCGGCGCGATCACCGTTTTCAAACAAATCATCTGGGCCTACCCTTGTGTTGTAAGTCCCATTTCTTTTCTTTTTCAAACACTTTGGGCCTCTTGATAGAGTGTAAGTCCCATACTTTTGTAAATAAAACCTAATTTGAGCCTCAGTCATTGTATAAGTCCCGATATAATTTTCAGATCAACGGTACGATTACTGTTTTTCATCTGGGCCTCTCCTTAAGTGTAAGCCCCAATATTTTCAAAACAACTTTCCCTTTTGATTTAGGTTCAGATTCATAGTTGTTATCAAAACTTTCTTTAATTTCTTGAACAACTAACCATACAACTGTTACAATGAAAGCTTGCTCACCTGTAAGTTTTATCAGCTTTCTTTTACATACTTGCTCACCTGTAAGTCCTCATACCCTCTTTTACATACAGTATATATTTCATCTGTATATATATGCCTGTATATTATCTGCTTAGAGTTTTCCCCGACAATTAGGTCTAAAACTAGATAAAGTCAGTGGTCACTCTTTCAACGCAGTCAAAACTAGTTCCCCATTAGAATTCCAGATACAGTCTTGCCTCCTCTTGGGCTTATACAATATGGAACAAAGAGAAAGGCATTATTCCTGGTGAAACTTTTTTCAGACTGTCACTATTAGAAAATTGTCAAAGAAATTCATTTCCCCCCAGAGAGGATTAATTCCCTGTGAAACCTCTCTTGAATTTCTTCAAACCCTAGAACTATTCACTAAAGAAAAGATTATTTCCGGTGAAACTTTTCTTGAACTTTTCTTAAGTTTGGACCCACAGGCTTCCTAAAAGCATCCCAACCTCCTCTTGGGCTTTGTACAAGGACCTCGGGCTTCTTAGAAGTTCTCATGCCTTCTCTTGGGCTTAGTACAAGGACCAAAGACCACCTACAGGTATAGGACATAACTTAGTCATCCTTTGTTAGAACAGTCTTTCCAAAGAGTCAAAACATCATATCAATTAAGGGTTGTTTCTCATCCCTTAAAACATCTGCCTCATGTTGGGCATCATGCAAAGATAAACTCTTTCATACCAGTAGACTTGGACAGTCTAATCTCCTTTTGGATCTCAAAGACATTCTCAAGTTCCCTACAAGCACAGGAGAAACCCTGGTCATTTAATCAATCTCCAGTAGAGTTAAAAGCCCCATAGGTTCTAAAACTCAATCTTTATCCTAAATTTTCCCAGCTAAGGTCAAATCACTATCAATAAACCTTTATCAGAACCTCAAGGCATCTGATATTTCAACTCTTCTGTAAACCCTCAGCAAGAGTTGATTCCCCAACTTGGACCTGTCTCTAGATCTCAATAATCTTCAGCAGAAACTAGCCTCCTCTTAGGCTTTGTATAAAGATTTTTCCCCACTCTCTCTCTTGTTGAGTCAATCACCTTTCAGCACTCTCTTGTTGAGTCAATCACCTTTCAGCACTCTCTTGTTGAGTCAATCACCTTTCAGCACTCTCTTGTTGAATCAATCACCTAAAAACACTCTCTTGTTGAGTCAATCTTCTTCCTTAAAGAACTCTCTTGTTGAGTCAACCTTTTTTAGCCTCCTCTTAGGCTTTGTATAATGATCCTTCTTTTTCTCAGCAAAAGCCAGCCTCAATCTTGGGCTTTGTACAAGACACCATATAAATATCTTCAGCTGAGTCAGTCAAATATCTTTTAGCCTCAATCTTGGATTTTGTACAAGACACATATAAATCTCCCTAAGCAGAGTCAATCCTCTTTCCAGCCTCCAATCATGGGCTTTGTACAAGACAAATCATACTCTCCAGCAGAGTCAATTTCCTTTTAGCCACAATCTTAGGCTTTGTACAAGACTGATAAAACCTCTCACCAGTAGAGTCAGTTTCCCCTTTTAGCCTCAATCTTGGGCTTTGTACAAGACACATACAAATATTCCCCAGTGGAGTTAAAAACCCCTTTTTTAGCCTAATTCTTGGGCTTTGTACAAGATAGACAAAATATTTCCCCAGAAAAGTCAACTTTTAGCCTCCTCTTAGGCTTTGTATAATGATCTCCCCAAAAGAGTCAGTCTCTTTTCAGCCTCAATCTTGGGCTTTGTACAAGACAGATATAAAACTCCTAAATAGAGTCAACCTTTTAGCTTCAACCTTGGGCTTTGACTAAGGCACACAAAAATCAACATCCCCTCAGAGGAAATAAAAAAAAACTCTCTGTAGGAAGATACTTCTCTGTATATCACACAGAAAATTAAACAAACCTTAATCCCAGATAACTGCTATAAGTGGCACACTTGTTGATTCGAATATCCAAGCTGTAGTCCATCTCTTATCCTGGTAAATCCCCTATTTCATCTAACAGCTGTAAGTGGCAAGCCTCTGGATTATTTACATCCAAGCCACTGTCCCTCTCTTAGCATGAAAAACTCCTAAGGAAAAATGGCATTGCTCATCACTGAGTTAAAGTTTTCTCCTTCAGGATAACACCCCTATAAAGGAAATTATGGCATTGCTGGATTCACATATCCCAGTTAAAGTAATTCTCCTTTATAATCAGTCACCCAACAGTTGTGATAAACAGACGAGATGTCTCCCTTTAGAGATGATAAATTCTCTCTCAGTCAAACCTTTTAGCTTCAATCTTGGGCTTTGAACAAGACACAAATAACCTTTAGCTTCAATCTTGGGCTTTGAACAAGACACCAAATATCTTTTTCCTCTCATAGGATTGCGAAATCTTAGCGAGCACACCAATCAAAAAAATTTAGGTCCAATACCTTCACACTAATCAAAAACTTTAGGTCTAGTACCTTCACTCATAAAAAACCTCGGAACACCCGAAATCAAACAAAAACTCTCTCTCTCTCAAACACTCCCAAAGGAGAAACTTTCCCAACCCACAACAGACAAACACGAGTAAGTAGAAAGCATTAAGGAAAATTGCTAACAACCTATGGATAACCACATATAGGATGGGTAATTGACAAATCCTCATTGTATAACCTGACCCCGAACTCCCCGATCTCTTCTTAGCATTTGTTCAGTTAAACATTTGCGTGCAAGGTTAGTTTTAGATAGCTTCCCTTTCCTTTCCAGCTTCATAGGATAAATAAGAAATTAGAAAGTAGCACCCCAACTCCTACCATTGCGGTGAGGAGAAACCCATGGCGATAAGGTGGTCGCATCACCGACAAAAATCGCACGCTACAGGAAAATGGAGACTTTGCTGGGGACATCATTTTATCTGTCTAGGACTAGGATTAGAATTCCTAAGAGGTCTAGGGTGTTAGAAATTTTTCTATATACTATATATATATATATATATATATATATATATATATATATATATATATATATATATATATATATATATATATATATATATATATATATATTGATTTTCCTACTTAATATTCGTGTTTATTTTTCTGTCAATGGGAATGCGATTGATACGCATGTGGAAAGTTTGAGAGAACCCTAAGATAAGTGATGGCATAGACGGGTGGACTTACAGGGAGTGATTCTCGAATAAGTGATCCTGGTAGACCATCAAATCAGGCGAGGGCCCGTGTGGATACTATGTTGAATGACCGACCGTCATGAAAATAGACGCTATCCCAGTGCGGCACCTATGACCCTGAGGATTTAGTAGACATTAACCATATGACCATTTGGTAGTGCGGTAACTATCAAGATTAGTTGATACGCGGTGCTACTCTCAAATGAGATTACCCTAGGAGGCTGTGGCTCGCTCGGGTGAACCAACTTGTTGTTGATATCCCTAGGGGGTCAATGATTTTGGGAACCTTTAACCCGTTTTACAGGTATAAAAATTGACCAGAATACAACCTTTGGGGATGGGTAGAGCCATGACTCCATGCTCGTGACGTTGAACCCTTGAACCCATGTTTTTTTAATGTTTTTGTGTGCTGCATTCATGCATTCATTTAAAAAAAACTCTTAAACAAAGAAAAAATCTCCTTCTTCTTCCTCTCTTCTTTTTCAAAATAAAATAAAACAATAATTGCAAATATCAGAGAAAGATTGCGTTATGGATTTCAGTAGAAGAAATATGCATAAGTACACCTTCAAGGCTCCAAAACTAGAGGAATTAAGAAGGTTGGCAAGGATGACTACCAACCCTGATGCTTTCAGAGCTAAACATGGAGGACTACTGTCTCTGTTAAGGGTCTAAGTTGTTGAAGGAATCCTGTCTATGTTAATTCTGTTTTACGATCCGGTTTATCACTATTTCACATTCCCGGATTATCGACTTGCACCAACACTGGAGGAGTACTCTCACCTGACTGATTTACCCATCACTGACCAAGCTCCCTTTTCTGTACTGGAAGAAATTTCAAAGGAACAAACCAATGCAAGAGCAATCTATTTGGACGAGCCAGAAGTCAGGACTCACATGACCACTAAGGAAGGGATCCAGGGTTTACCAGCTAAATTCCTGACGGAGAAAGCTCTATACTTTGCCAGTGTAGGAAACATAATTGCTTTCGATGATATCTTTGTTCTGCTCACATATGGGTTATTCCTTTTTCCCAACATCGATAACTTCGTCGATACCAACGCTATTAAGATATTTCTGATTGGGAACCCCGCACCAACCTTGCTCGCAGATGCTTATCATTCTGTACACTTAAGGAATTTGTACAGCGGAGGAATGATCACATGTTGTGTACCCCTGCTTTACAAATGGTTCACTTCCTATTTACCCAAGTCTGCTGCTTTTTGGGACCGTAAGAGTACTCTGTGTTGGTCACAGAGAATCATGTCTCTTACCAACTCTGACATAGATTAGTATAATAGGATTTATGAGGGGATAAAGATCATCGACAGATGTGGAAACTTCCCTAATGTACCCCACATAGGAACTAAAGGAGGAATCAACTATCATCCAATTTTAGTTCACCGTCAACTCAGATACCCGATGAAGAATATCCCGCATAATGTTCATCTGGAAGGTCTTTTCTTCAAGGAAGGAGAAAATGACAAAGCACTAAAGAAGGAAATAGTGCATGCCTGTCAACATGTTCACAAGAAAGGAAGAGAGTCTCTAGGAAGACCAGACTGTACCTCCATGGAACCTTATCTCCACTGGTGTCATACCCCAAATTTTGACCACTAAGATTTCCCATCATTGTGCAAATCATCATCACAATATGGATGAACCATCATGCCTCACCAAATGCCTCAAGGGTTGTTGAGCATTCACTACAATCAAAATTAGGGTTTCAAGCCCTCTCTGAGTGCTTAGACAAAGGATCAATTAAGGAATGACATGATCTTCAACTTTTCTAGCCTCTCAAACATCCACAATGGATCAAAAGGACTCCCACTTCAAGGATTAAGCACAAGGTTGCTCCCTTCTAGGTGGATTAAGTCTCAAGATTGACAGTGTCACCAAATTAGGGTTTTGGTCGACCAGGGCCTCCAGATGGAAATTTTTCATCTGGGCACAAGCCAATGATCCAAAACATAACCTAATATACTCAATGAAACCTCATGGATCCAAGCATCAAGTCAATTTGACCTCAGGGGATGCATACATCAAAAATCAGGAATTAGGGTTTCTTGACCTAATTCACCCCTAAGTTGACTTTTGGGACAAATCAAGAGCCAAGACCTCAAGACATGATTTGAGGGTCTTTAATGAACTATATTGATCCATTTGGAACAATAGATTAATCCAAGAAGCTTGAGCAACAAGTCTCATTTTCATCTGCACCACAATTAGGGTTTCGCGAGGAAAGTCAACTGTAACTTTGACTTTTGACCAGGACATGCTCCCAAACCCTAGGACATGCCTCAATATACCCTATGACACCCATGGAACATGTTCATCAAGTTTGATTTAGGTCAAGGACATGATTTCCTGAAGAATTGCACAGTTTGGAATTCATTTGATAAAAAGTCAACTGTGCACAAAAGTCAACTTTGACTTTTTGAGATTTTTCACCAAAATGGATTTTTAACCCTAAAATGATGTTAATGTATGATTTGAATCATCATTCATCAAGAAAAACCAAAGAAAGTGGGATAACTTGTAAAAGGGGTAACCATAAAACTTAGAAATTTTTCTAAGTTATGGAAAAAGTACCACTAATACACTAACTTTGGAGGGTCATAACTCCTAAACCACATGGCCATTTTTTCTCATCCAAAGATGGATTTGTAGCCCTCATTACCCTCTACAAAAACTTCAACTAGACCTAAGTCCAATTCATTAAGGATTTTGAGTTATGGAGTGATCAAAATCAAGAAATCACACTTTGTTCCAACACTTAGTGAAAATTTCACTAAGTCAGATTTTGCTTCACTTTTTGCCAAATGTAGAAGGATTTTTCACTTGGAATCAAAAGAGATCAAAACCAAACTTGTTCAAACAGTTGTTATATCATGTAAGGGCTTTCCAAAGTGGCCAAGAACATTGCCAAATTCAACTTATCCCATGAGATATGACATTGTCAAGTTGCCTTGCTGAAATCTGTCAAAGGCAAGGCAGATTTTGCATTTTGGCTCGATTTGCCAAAATCAGCCAAATTCAAATACTCCTATCCACTTGGACATATATGAGGATTGAATCTAAAGGGGACAATCACTGAGCCAAGCCTCCAAAGTCTATGGAATAAGAAATAGCATGTTGAACCTAGAATGGTCAAAATAGGGACAAGACTCCAAATTTGGATTGAAGCATTCAATGGAAGCATCAAGGTGGCATGGACTGAGCCATTCTCATCTGAAATCAGTCAAGACTTATCCAATACCAAGGGAACCAAAGCTCTGTGCCCTAACCTCTAGTCAATGGCTAGAGGAGACTTGGATTTTCATTTGCCAACATTGGCCAAACCTACTTACCAGCTGCCATTCACTATTCCTTGCAAAACAAACTTGCTCTACTATAAATAGAGCTCAATTGTGATCAGTTTGAGTACACCAAAGCCATCTAACAAATGCTTTCCTCAAAATCTCTTTCTCTTGGCAAAAATCCCTTTCTTAGCAAGGTAGCTATCAGGTTTTGAGTTTGAGAGCAATTCCAATCAAACCAATCACTCACACACCTCATATACATCACATATGAGATGATCAAACACTTAGATCACTTCTGAAACACCAATTTCACAAAATCACCAGCTGGTTGCTCAAATTTTCAATCAAGTTGCAGCTGAGGTACCACAAATTGATCCAGCCAATTTCAATCAAGTCCAACCATTCAAACACACTCCATAGGGTGTAGGGAAGCTGTTCAGATCATCACCACTCATCTGTAACACCTCCAAATCAAAAATCACATTGCACTTGCTGTCACGGCTTGGAGGTAAGCATATACTAGGTCATCTCTCAATCCATGCATATTTCCTTGCACAATAATTTGGCCATATGTTCATAATCATGCATGGAATGTTTTCCCTCAATTAATTGCATTGTTTGAATCGTGTATCAAAAATCCTAGCCTTCATGCCGAAATTAGGGTTCTTGAGGTTTCTTCGTGATTTCATGTTTTATGTTTAATTTAAATGAAATTAAGTGTTATAAACATGATCGTGAGGTTGAGACGAGCATAATGATATGTGGATTACATGATATGATTACGTATTCAGTGAGATTGGATGGAAAACGCAAATCAGCCAAACCCAGAAAAACGTGCGTGTTCTTGCTTGTGTTCTTGGCGCCTTTTTCACAAATTCAAATATTTGAATTTTGTGATTTTGTTTAATTGATTCAAAAATTAATTTCTCTCCGAGTTTTAATGATTTTGAGTTGATTCCTTTTTTAATAATTCACAAAAATGTTAAAATATTTTATTTTATCAAAAAATCCCAAAAATATTATTTATTTCATATAATTGATATTTTTGCAAAGAATTAATATTTTAATTGTTTTTGACATATTAAATATTTTTTCCACATTGATTTTGCAACTTTTAATGCTTTCTAATTATTTTGTAGGTCAATACTTAATTTTTGAAGCATTAATCCAAGATCACAATTTGTTTTTCACATGTTAAACAATTTTGATCATTTTAATTGAATTTTTATTCAATTAAATACATTTTTGAAAACAAATTAGGGTTTTTGGATTAATTCAACCCTCATAAATCATTTTCAAAACACTTTTGGCCTCTAATAGAGTGTAAGACCCAATCCTTTCTTGACCAAAACATTTTGGGCCTCAGTGTATTGTATAAGTCCCGATACCGTAAAAAACAAACGGTGCGATCGTTGCCTTTTGAAAAATAACCTTTGGGCCTCTCTTCGAGCTATAAGACCCATTCAAAACCTTTTGGGCCTCTAATAGAGTGTAAGACCCAACCCCCTTTTAACCAAAATCATTTGGGCCTCAGATATTGTATAAGTCCCTCTGCGTTAAAAGAAAACCTCGGCGTAGTCGCCATTTCAAACGGAAAAATCATCTGGGCCTACCCTCATGTTATAAGCCCCACTCTTTTTCTTTAAACATTTTGGGCCTCTTGAGAGAGTGTAAGACCCATCCCTTTGTACAGAAAACATTTTGGGCCACAGTCACTTGTATAAGTCCATCTGTACAAATTCAAACAGTGCGCTCACTGATAAAACCTTGGGTCTCTCCTTGAGCTGTAAGCCCCAAAACTTTCTCTTTCAAAGCTCTTTCAAAGCTCTTTCTCCTTTGATTTTGAATATACTGTTGTTTTCAATCTTTCTTTGTTGAACAACTAACCAAACAGCATGGAAGCTCTACAACCGAGTAAGTGGTTATTGCTTTCATTTACCGCTTTCATATACATATAAACTGTATTGTGGGGCTGTTTCACTGTAAGTCTTCTTTCATAAACTCATATCAACTGTGTAATAATAGTATAGATATTTCGAGTTTCCCCGGCAACTACGTCTAGAACTAGGTGACGCCGTTTCGTTCATAGAAATAGACACCTAGATCCCCAAATAGGATCACCAGATACAGTCTTCTCTTCGGCTGTCCGCATTAGGAATTGTCAAGAAACTCTACTCCCAGAGATGAATGTCTTCTCCGTGAATGGAATCTTTGAGTTTCTTCCAAATTCTCGAACTTTCCTGACTTTGATCTATTCTCGGTGAATAGCATTGCCTTGAATTTCTCGGGGTTTGGGGACCCACAGGCTTCTTAAAAGCATCGGCCTCCTCTTGGGCATCGTACAAGGACCCACAGGCTTCCTAAAAGCAACCCCGCCTCCTCTTGGGCTTAGTACAAGGACCCTACGGCTTCTTAGAAGTATCCACAACCTCCTCTTAGGCTTTGTATAATGATCTCTTCCTCCGGGAATGATAGCCTTCTCTTGGGCTTCGTACAAGGACCTATCGGCTTCTTAAAAGTTTCCAGCCTCCTCTTGGGCTTCGTACAAATTGTCCCGACGACCTCCTAGAGGTATAGGAACAGAACTTAGTCATCCTCATAGAACAGTCATTTCAAAGAGTCTACTACTGTCTCTCAAAACATAGTACAAAAGGTGAAACTCTAGACTTGGACAGTCTAATCTCCTTGAGTCTCAAAGACATTCTCAAGTGACCCTTTCGTTAAATAGGAAGGAAACCCGTAGACTCGGATAGTCTCAATACCCTTCGGATTTCCCGCTTCCTTAAAGAACAGGAAATATCCCTGACCCTCGAATCAAATCCATGAGTACAGTGTTGCTCATATAAGAACTGATTTTCTCTTTAAAATCAGTATACTGGACCTGTCACTCAACTGAAACAGTAACCATAGCCTCCTCTTGGGCTTTGTACAAATGATTCTCCCCAGCGGAGTCAAACAACGTTTAGCCTCTCTCTCGGGCTTTGTACGAGACATATAAGAGACTCCCTCGTTGAGTCGATCACTCTTTCGCCTCCATCTCGGGCTTTATACGAGATACCAAAAGATTCCCTCGTTGGGTCAAAACCTTTTAGCCTCTCTCTCGGGCTTTGTATGAGACACATACTAGCCTCCTCTTAGGCTTTGTATAAGAAAACCACTGGTTAATCCAATTAACCTTTTAGCATCAAAGCTGTGCCTCGTTCATAGTACACAAACATCAACAACTCTTTTCCTTTCATCTAATCGCTGTAAGCGGCAAGCCTCTGGATCATCTATATCCATGCCACTGTCCCTCCTTTAGCATGAGAAATTCCTAAGGAAAGATGGCATTGCTCTACACTTAGTTAAAGTCTTCTCCTTCAGGTTGAAAAAACCCCTTCTAAGGAAATTATGGCATTGCTAGGATTCACACATCCCGGTTAAAGTAATTCTCCTTTACAAACAGACAAACCCCCCTTTAGAGATGAAAAATTCTCTCTAAAGTCGAGACCTTTCGCTTCACATCTTGGGCTTCGAACAAGATACAAATCACCTTTCGCTTTACGTCTTGGGATTTGAACAAGACACCAAAACAACCATTTCCTCCCATAGAATAGGAGGAACTACGAACGCTCTGATTTCCCTGTTTCGGTAAACGGGAATACGTAGGCATAAGATTGAAAGAAAAATCTTAGCGAGCACACTAAACAAAAACCCAAAATCCCATATCAAAAGCAGTAATTCAAAAGCATCAGTCCTAACATCCTAATCCTTGTTCCCCGCCAGAAACCTTATGTCTAGAAAGAAAACCGTATTGGCGAAAATACAAATAACCAGTACAAAGGCCCCCCACATTGATAGCATTCGTAACCTAACAGACCGCTGTTTAAACTCAGTATGCAAAGCAGGGTTAATTGGAGACATCTATTTCCCTTCCTTCATCAGCTTCAATAGGATAAAAAATGAATCGACCTGTAGTTTAAGCTCAAACCGCAGAGAGTGACCAGCGCTTAAGAACCACGTCCAAAATCGCTCACTACAGTGAAAATGGCGCCCACCGTGGGGCCATTCTCTGTTTTTCTTTTCCTTTTCTTCTCTTATGAGAATACCACAGATTGGGGCTTCCGCCGGGGAACCCATTTTCTGTCAGGAACTTAGGATTCTTAGCTTTATAGGTCTAGGATGATTAGGACAAATATATATACTGATTTTCCTAATTGCTATACATGTTTATTTTTCTGCTAATGGGAATGCGGGTGATGCCGTATGTGGAAAGATTGAGTATACACTTAAGATAAGTGATGGCGACGGGGTCGACCATCAACCTCAGTGGAGGCTGACCAACACAACCTATTCTCTCACCTAGATAATGGGCCGGTTATTAAGTCTGAGAAGCTGAGGAGCCAAACCCTTTCGTAGTGCGGAAACTATCAGAAATAGTTGTTACGCGATACTACCCTCATTTGAGGCTGGTGATCTATTCTCGGTGAATGGCACTTACTCTAAGATTGCCTTACAACTCGCTGGCGATCCGCTTGTTGTTTTGCTTTCCTGGGAGGTGCTGATGATAATGAGTACAGGTACAAAAATCACCCTAGTATAAACCTTTGGGGGATGGGTAGAGCTTTGACTTCATGACAACGACCCTTTGACCCCATGTTTTTTCTATGTTTTTGTGTGCTGCATTCATGCATTCATTTAATAAAACATTAAAACATTCAAAAAATCTTCTCTTCTAGTCTCTCTGTTCATTCAAAATAAACTAAGACTGTGATTGCAAATATCAGAGAAAAGGATTGCACTAATGGATTTCGGTAGAAGGAGAACTCACCAGTATACCTTCAAGGTTCCAAAGCTAGAGGATTTGAGAAGGTTAGCGAGGATGATCACTAACCAAGAGGCTTTTAGAGCCAAGCACAGAGGTTTGCTACCACTATTAAGAGTCCATGTGATTGAGGGAATCATGGATGCGCTCATTCAGTTTTATGATCCAGTTTATCACTGTTTCACATTCCCGGATTACCAGCTTGCACCAACGCTGGAGGAGTATTCTCACCTGATCGATCTACACATTACAGATCGAGCTCCATTTTCTGGACTGGAAGAAATTCCAAAGAATCAGACTATTGCAAGAGCAATTCATTTGGACGAGTCTGAAGTTAGGACTCACCTAACCGATAAGGGTGGCATCCAAGGTTTGCCAGCCCAGTTCTTGACAAAGAAGGCCCTGTATTTCGCCAGTATAGGAAACGTGACTGCTTTTGAAAGCATCTTTGTCTTGCTTACCTACGGGTTATTTTTATTTCCCAACATCAATAACTTCGTTGATATTAACGCTATTAAGGTTTTTCTCATTGGAAACCCTGTGCCGACTTTGCTCGCAGATGCGTATCATTCTGTACACCTGGGAAATTTGTACAGCGGAGGGGAGATCACATGCTGTGTACCTTTGCTTTACAAATGGTTTATCTCTCACTTGCCCAAGTCTGCTGCTTTTTGGGATTGCAAGAGTGCCTTACGTTGGTCGCAGAAGATCATATCTCTTACTAACTCTGATATAGATTGGTGTAATAGGATTTATGAGGGAATCAGAATCATTGATCGTTGCGGAAACTTCCTCAACGTACCCCTTATAGGAACTAAAGGAGGAATCAACTACCACCCGGTATTGGTTCGCCGTCAATTTGGATACCCGATGAGACACATCCCGCCGGGTGTTTATCTGGAAGGTCTTTTCTTCAAAGAAGGGGAAAATGACAGAGCACTAAAGATGGAAATAGTGCACGCTTGGAAGCACGTTCATAAGAAAGGACGAGAGTCTCTGGGAAAACCAGAATGTGTCTCGGTGGAGCCTTATCTCCATTGGGTGCAAACTAGAGCTCTCAAGCTAAAAATGCCTTATCCTCGTTACAGAATTCTTCCGCCGAGGGAATCTGTCATGTACTTCATGACGGAAACTGAAAAGCTTCAGGTTACTCTCAACAAAGTTCAAAAGGAGAGAAGGTCTTGGAAGAACAAGTACCGCACCCTCGACGTAGAGTGCATCAAAATACAACAATTACTGAAAGAAAAAGATGCTCTGATTGAAATTTTGGAGCAACATGTTGTAGATAATCAAGATGACCAAAGGAATCTGCTCGCTCCTTTCACCTGGCAAAGGAGTGACAACCCGACGACGGCCCAAGAGCCCCGGTCAAAGAAAAGGAAGATACCGGAATTAGCACCTGATTTCTCTTCAGAGAGGACTCAGGACCCATTAGTTTAGGTTTCCTGTTTCTGCACTTTGTAATCTACTGTATTTCCATTTCTGTAATCCTTTGAATTTCAATAAAAAGGGGTTTCCCCACCGTTTGATATTTGCAATCTAATTGTCGAAGTTTATTTTGCTTAAACCATTAAACAATTAATATAGTCATTGCATTCATCATTCTCACATCGTGTATTCTTCTTCCCTACGAATCTCACGTTTGTGTCTCGATTCTAGAGTCAAACTGTCTTATTCGTATAATACTCGGGCCAATCGTCAGAAAAGGATGGATGATCTTGAGGAAGAAAATAGAGAGTTGAAAGAAGAGATCGACGCTCTGAGAGAGGATATGAGAAAGCTTCGTAACGGCATGCAAGCCATGGCAGAAGCTCAGCTACAACGAACTGTGATCTCAGAGATCACCTCAACGCCCATAGTGGAGAGGTATGATTCTAGGTATCAGATACCGAAAGATCGTCCTTGGGGAATGCCTGTTAACTATATCCCGGGAGGATATGTTCCACCGATCACTGAGGATCAGGGAATCACAACAGAAGCCGCTGGGCCTGAAGGTTACAAACTTCGGGAAAGCGAAGATGCCAGGGGCATGTTGAAAACTCCTGAAGGTTACAAACTTTGGGAAACGCCAAGACTCACTACCGTAGTCACGGTACCACCCCCTGTGGTGCACACTGTCCCGGAAGGACAGATTTCACAGACACCTTCTGGTAAGAAGGAAACTATGTTTGACCGAATGGATGAATTCCAGGAACAGTTCTTGGAAATGCAGAGGGAACTGCAGGCCATTCGCGGTCAGGATTTATTTGGAAAGGACGCCGTAGACCTTTGCTTGGTCCCAAATGTGAAAGTTCCGCACAAATTTCAAGTGCTCGACTTTGAAAAATATAAGGGTAACTCTTGCCCTCAAAGCTATCTGGTGATGTACGCTCGGCGGATGTCAGCCCAGACGGAGAATCAGGACCTACTGATTCACTACTTCCAGGATAGTTTAACCGGTGCCGCACTCAAATGGTACATGGGTTTAAACCGTGCGACGATTAGCACATTCAGAGATCTTGGTACTGCCTTCGTCCAGCAATACAAATACAATTTGGACATGGCACCCGACAGAGATCAACTCAGATCAATGTCGCAAAAGGACAAGGAAACCTTTAAGGAGTATGCTCAAAGGTGGCATGAAATTGCCGCTCAAATTAGTCCACCTCTTGAGGAAAAAGAGATGACAAAGATCTTCTTAAAGACCTTAAGCTCATTTTACTATGACCGATGGTTGCCAGTACGCCCAGTGATTTCACCGAAATGGTCGGCATGGGTGTACGTCTTGAGGAAGCCGTCCGAGAAGGACGTTTGGTAAAAGACACTGGATCGACGAGCGGTACTAAAAAATACGGTAGTGCTCTCCCTAAGAAAAAAGAGCAAGATATTGGGAATATCTCTCTCGGAAAGCAAAGGCGACGTTATCAACCGGTAGCAGCTGTAACTCCTGCTATCAGCCCAACGCCTATTCCTACGTATCAACCTCAGGTTGCGCAGAGCCAACCTGACCAGCAAAGGACACAACAGCCTCTTCAGCAGGCTCGTCCTCCATATAACAACAACCGTACAACACGGCCACCAGGATTTGATCCTATACCCATGACGTACGAAGAACTGTTTCCGTTACTACTGGCTAAGGGGCACATCCAGACTAAGTCTCCTCTTACAGTACCAAAAAATCTGCCTTTTTGGTTTAAGGTGGATCAGACATGCCCATATCATCAAGGAGGTTCAGGGCATAACATTGAGAACTGTCTTAATTTCAAGTCTGACGTGCAAAAGCTTGTTAGGAGCAGGCTCTTATCTTTCAAAGATACGAATCCCAATGTTCTTACGAACCCGCTGCCTCAACACGAGAAAGCTGCAGTCAACCTGATCGAGAAAGAGTCTAACAATGTCTATCAAATTCACGATGTACTCTTATTGAGGGCCAATCTGGTCAAGATGCATTGTAGACAGAGTGGATATGGCCATGTGCCACCTCATAACTATCATCAATGTGATATCTGCTCTAAAGACAACCAGGGATGTTCTGTAGTGCAAGCAGCTCTACAGGAACAAATGGATCTCGGATGGATCCAAGAGCACCGAGTTCGTGGAGTTAACATGGTTTACACGAATTCTAACTTCATTCAGAACCACGACATCCGTACAATGAATGTCAACTTGGTGGCAATGCACTCAAGGCAAAGCCAGTATCATGATCTGCCGCGGCACAATTACGGTTCTTATCTGATTTGCTCGATAAACAAACAGGGATGCTCTTTTGTACAAGAGGCCCTCCAGCGTCAGATGGATCTTGGATGGATCCAAGACTACCATGATAGGAACCCTTATCAGATCAATATGGTTCAGATCTTCGATATTCGCGTAATGAATACCAACCTGGTAGAGTTACATGCTGAGCAGGTCCGACTCGGATTCTTAATATCACATGACTATCAAAGCTGTAAAGCGAGTTACAAAAACGATCGAGTTGTACCCTTCTCCAGGAAGCACTTAAGCACTTGTTAAATCATTGGTGGATGCCAATATACATGGATGAAGATACTCAGCAGATTAGTATCAGTAATAGAAACCCCACTCGGCGTCAGAGTCAGGATGTCCGATCAGTGGAAGCTAACCTGGTGAGGATACATTGTATTCAAAGTAGGCGTGGCCAGGTACCACCACACAACTATGACAGTTGTAGCGTCTGTTCGGAAAGTAACCAAGGGTGTTACCTTGTGAGAGAAGCTCTTCAGGGTCAGGTCGATCGTGGAGAAATTCGTCCCTACTCGGGTTCTGGACCCATCAACTGGACGCTGAACTACCTTGCCGGGCAAGTTGAGGATGTTGTCACGATCTCTGGTCATCACAGGACCAGGGATGTTTTTGCCATTATTCCTCTGCTTGACGAATCTAAGGTTCCCAACCGGGAACGAATCGAGATCACTTATGATGGTCAGAAAAATCAGAAGGCTCCTGTAGTCATCTATCTACCAGGACCGCTACCGTATGAATCAACTAAGGCTATCCCTTACAAATACGGTGCAACAACAATTGAGAATGGAAAGGAAATTCCATTACCCTCCGTCGTGAATATTGCAGACATCAGTCGAGTAACACGGAGCGGTCGAATCTTCAACCGAGGAGTTGGAGAACTTAACAAGGAAAAGGAACTTCAGGAAGAAGCTCCCGATCCACCAGTCGGTCAATCCAATAATCCCGACCTGTCAAAAAATAATGATGAGATGCTGAAGCTCATCCAAAGGAGCGAATATAACATTATTGATCAGCTGTTACAGACTCCTTCAAAGATCTCGGTATTATCACTGTTACTCAGTTCAGAAGCCCACAGGGAGGCTCTACAGAAAGTCTTGGAGCAAGCCTTTGTGGAACAGGATGTAACAATTAGACAGTTCGATAGCATTGTCTCTAACATCACTTCCTGCAACAATTTGGGATTTAGTGATGAAGAATTACCTGAGGAGGGTCGCCGTCATAACATGGCGCTCAACATTACAGTTAACTGCCAGGACGATGCTTTAGCCAGCGTACTGGTAGACACAGGGTCAGCCCTGAATGTTATGTCGAAGTCCACTTTGATGCAATTATCATTCAAAGGACCCCCGATGAGAATCAGCGAGGTTGTCGTCAAAGCATTCAACGGATCCAGAAAATAGTTATCGGCGAAGTTGATCTTCCCATAACTATTGGTCCTCATACTTTCCAAGTCACTTTCCAGGTCATGGACATCCGGGCAACATACAGTTGTTTATTAGAAAGACCTTGGATACACCAGGCTGGAGCGGTCACCTCGACCCTCCACTAAAAGCTAAAGTTTGTCAAGAACGATCAACTTGTCACGGTTTATGGGGAACAAGCCTTGCTTGTGAGTAACTTGTCATCATCTACCGGAATAGAACCCGAGGAGGTTATTGGAACTCGGTTCCAAGCACTGTCGGTAAGCGAGAACAATCAGTTCAGAGGAGGAACCTCGATTTCCTCATACAACGATGCTATCAAAGTGGTCGAGAGTACCGATACAACAGGATGGGGACAGCTTGTCATTCCTACTAACAATAAAACAAAGAAGGGTCTTGGTTTTTCTGCAACCTGTACCCAGACAGCTGCTAGCAATGAAAGTCTTCATCCCATTCAGGATTTATTCCACAGTGGAGGTTTCCCTCACCCAGTGTCTCAATCAGTTCATGCTATCAATGAGGAAGATCCCTCTGACACAAATGAAGAATGGAAGTCCTACCTTAACAAGGACGGTTATATGTCTCAGGAAGAGGTGCCTATGCCTTTTTGCTTTCCTATAGAAAGTCCGAGATTTATACCAAGATCAGATGTCGAAATGATCTATGGAGATTGTGATCCAGAAGGATGTCGTGCTCCGCCAAATTCATTAGAGGAAGACACTCCGATGAAAGACAATTTTGACTACACCTACTCTGGCCCAATGGATGGTCTGCCAATGTGGCAACCTTACCCAGGAAACTTGGGGCAAGAAAGTCAGCTGAGTAATGAAACTCAGCTGAGCATCATTGAACAGAATACCTGTGTCCCCACCATGTCATGGGATCAACACTCAGGTCATTCAGAAACTACTCAACATGACGATGAATTTGCAATGTTTGCAGGACTTGAATTCATCAACTATGCTTTTCCCGAGGTCAACGTCATCGAGAGAGATGACTCCTCCAGTTCGAAAGAAGTGTGGGACACCTTGGGACAACCGAGTGGAAAATTTGACTATACGGTCAAATACACCGCTCCCGAAAGCTCTCGTATCAGGCTTGAAGATATCCAGCCAACTGGATGGGGAGATACAGCTGAGAGCCCAAATACTATGCAAAATGCGACAGAGGAATTCTCCTACGATAATTCTGCCTGGGAGACAGATTCCAATGATCCCGCTCCACCAGAAATCAGCGTCATTTCTGAAGACAAATCAAGGAAGGTGCCAGACTTTGTGATTCACCGAGGTGTTCGCCACCAATGGGTTGCTGTCAATGTTTCGAAGGTCGTTCGCCAGTTAAAGTAATTGCCGTCTTTTAACCTTTCACCCTGCCTAGGTGAAACAGATGTTTTGATAGGGCTCGCTTTCTGTAAATTTTCCCTCTTCGCTTTGCCCAAAGCGACAGAGTTTTGTTTTATAGGGATGTAGTTTCAAGATTCGACTTGTTCACTAATAAAATAACGTCGTTCTGTAATTTCCGCATTAATTGCTGTTTTCTCTTTTTGCTTTTTCAGAAAATGGTAATCCTAAAAAACAATTCAAAAATAAAAACAAGCAGTAAAATAAATACACTGCACACACTTGCATTTTCTCTATCTCTTCTAAACACGAATCATCACGTTATGCAGATTGCTTGTTTTACACCCCGTTGAAACATGCGATCCGATGCCTTCTCCCGACTTTGAGTTCCCGGTATTTGGGGCTGAAGAAGAAAATGACAACGAAATTCCAGAAGAGATCTCTCGACTACTCAGACGAGAGGAAAGGTCCCTTGAACCTCACAAAGAACCGTTGGAAACGGTAAACTTGGGTTCAGAACAAGAGAGAAAAGAAATCAGGATTGGGGCACTGCTCAGTCCAACTGCCAGAAAGAGTTTGATAAAGCTTCTCAAAGAATTCCCCGATGTATTCGCTTGGTCCTATCAGGATATGCCAGGGTTGGATACCAACATCGTGGAACATCATTTACCGTTGAGATCGGAATGTCCTCCAGTAAAGCAAAGGTTGAGACGGACTCACCCGGACATGGCCATCAAAATCAAAGAGGAGGTACAGAAACAGATTGACGCGGGTTTCCTCGCCACGGCTGAATATCCTCAATGGTTAGCCAACATCGTACCCGTTCCCAAAAAGGACGGAAAGGTCAGAATGTGTGTTGATTACCGAGATCTGAACAAGGCTAGTCCGAAGGACGACTTTCCTTTACCACACATTGACATGTTGGTTGACAGCACAACAAAGTTCAAAGTATTCTCCTTCATGGATGGATTTTCGGGCTATAACCAGATCAAAATGGCGCTGAAAGACATGGAGAAAACTTCGTTCATTACCCCATGGGGTACTTTTTGTTACAAGATAATGCCGTTCGGTTTGAAGAACGCCGGGGCAACCTATCAAAGGGCCATGACTACTCTGTTTCATGACATGATACACAAAGAAATCGAGGTATATGTCGATGATATGATTGCAAAATCAAAAACAGAGAGTGAGCACGTTGAACATCTGTCAAAATTGTTCGAACGTTTGAGAAAATTCAAGCTCCGCTTGAATCCCAACAAGTGCACCTTCGGTGTCCGTTCAGGGAAACTACTAGGGTTCATCGTCAGCTAGAAAGGAATTGAGGTTGATCCTGACAAGGTCAAGGCCATTCAAGAAATGCCTTCTCCGAAAACTGAAAAACAAGTCAGAGGATTCCTGGGACGTTTGAACAACATCTCCAGATTCATATTCCTTATGACCGCGACATGCGCGCCGATCTTCAAATTACTCAAAAAGAACCAGGATTGCGTTTGGTCAGAAGATTGCCAAACCGCTTTCGACAGTATTAAGGAATACCTGTTGAATCCTCCGATTCTATCACCTCCAGTGGAAGGAAGACCACTGATCATTTACCTCACAGTCCTAGAGGACTCAATGGGATGTGTACTTGGCCAACAAGATGAAACCAAAAGGAAAGAGTCTGCCATTTACTATCTGAGCAAGAAATTCACCAACTGCGAAACTCGGTATACGATGCTCGAGAAAACTTGATGTGCTTTGGCTTGGGCAGCCAAACGTCTTCGCCAGTACATGATTTGCCACACTACTTGGTTGATCTCAGAAATAGATCCAATCAAGTATGTATTTGAAAAAGCTGCTCTCACGGGAAGGATTGCCCGTTGGCAGATGTTATTATCAGAATATGACATAGAGTATCACGCTCAGAAAGCCGTTAAGGGAAGTATTTTAGCCGATCATTTGGCTCATCAACCGATTGATGATCAAGAATCAATCGGGTTTGACTTCCCAGACGAAGATGTCATGTATCTAAAGATGAAAGATTGCGATGAACCGCAACCCAGTGAAGGGCCAGAACCAGGATCCCAATGGGGACTTATCTTTGATGGAGCAGTTAATCATTATGGAAACGGAATTGGGGCAATCATTGTTACCCCTCAGGGTACCCACATTCCTTTCACCGCTCGACTTACGTTCAAATGTACGAACAACGAGGCCGAATACGAAGCATGTATCATGGGTCTCGAGGAAGCGATTGATTTAAGGATCAAAAACTTGGACGTATACGGCGACTCAGCCCTGGTTATCAATCAGATAAAAGGAGATTGGAACACATACCAATCCGGATTGATTCCTTACAAAGACTACGCAAGAAGGTTGCTACCTTTCTTCGACAGAGTTGAGTTTCATCATATCCCTCGTGATGAGAATCACATGGCTGATGCTTTAGCCACTATCTCTTCCATGATTAGTGTAGGTCAATGGAATGACATACCTAAGATCGACATAATGTGCCTTGAACTGACCGCTTACGTCTTCACGATTGAAGCAGTCATAGACGACAAACCTTGGTATCACGATATCAAATGCTTCCTTCAGAAACAAGAGTACCCATCTGGGGCACTCAGAAAGGACAGAAAGACCCTCAGAAGATTGGCTGGAAACTTCTTCCTGAGCGGTGACACTCTCTATAAGAGAAATTTTGACATGATCTTGCTCCGATGCGTAGACAGACCAGAAGCAGAAATGCTGATGAAAGAAATTCATGAAGGATCCTTTGGCACTCATGCCAACGGACACACAATGGCGAGAAAAATTCTAAGAGCAGGGTACTACTGGTTGACCATGGAATCCGACTGCTACAAGTACATGAGGAGGTGTCACAAATGTCAGATATACTCTGACAAAATTCATGTACCGCCATCACATCTCAAAGTTCTTTCTTCCCCGTGGCCTTTTTCCATATGGGGAATCGACATGATTGGTTTGATTGAACCTAAGGCTTCAAACGGACATCGGTTCATCCTGGTAGCCATTGATTACTTCACCAAGTGGGTCGAAGCAGCGTTATTTGCCAATGTAACCCGACAAGTGCTGGTCCGATTTATCAAAAACAATATCATCTGCCGTTATGGTGTTCCAAGCAAGATCATTACTGATAATGGATCTAACTTGAACAATAAGATGACGAAAGAGTTGTGCGCAGAGTTCAAGATCGAACATCATAACTCATCTCCCTACCGACCTAAGATGAACGGGGCGGTAGAAGCAGCTAACAAGAACATCAAGAAGATTGTTCAAAAGATGGTTGTAACCTACAAAGACAGGCACGAGATGCTACCCTTTGCTGTTCATGGTTATCGCACATCTGTCTGTACTTCAACAGGGGCAACCCCTTTCTCTCTAGTGTATGGCATGGAAGCAGTGCTCCCCATAGAAATAGAGATCCCATCAATCAGGGTATTGATGGAAGCTAAGCTCACCGAAGCTGAATGGTGTCAAAGCCGACATGACGAACTGAATCTGATCGAAGAAAAGAGAATAACGACACTATGTCACGGTCAGTTGTATCAACAGAGAATGAAGAGGGCGTTTGACAAAAAGGTCCGACCTCGTGCTTTCGGAAAAGGAGACCTCGTGCTAAAAAAGATACAATCATTTCTCACAGATTCCTGGGGCAAGTGGACTCCGAATTATGATGGCCCCTATGTGATCACGAAAGCTTTCTCAGGCGGCGCCTTGAGACTTGCAACCATGGACGGAGAGGAATTTACCTATCCCACGAATGTTGATGTAGTCAAGAAATACTTCGCCTAAACTAAAAAAAAAAACGTCTCGGTGGATTGAAAACCCGAAAGGGCGGTCCAGGCAAAAGTTAGAGACATGAAAAAAATCATCCTGGTGGATTGGAAATCTCATAGTACAATCCAGGCAAAAATTAGGGATAATGGCAAGTAACTATGTTCAACAGAGGAAAGTCCCTCAACAGCAGCAGTTACAACATCCGAGGAAAACTCCAGTCAAGGTCATCTTCGACAGAAGCTCAGGATGCCCCGAATTCAAAGTTGGTGGAAGGATAGTGGTCGTTATGTTTCAACGTAGCCATTTTCCCTGTAAAGTACCATTTTCTAACTTTGTATATACTCTGTGGAATCACGTGTTTGGCTGATCTCCATCCTATCAATAAAATTTGAGCCCTTGTGCTTTTGTTTGTATTTCTTATTTGTTTTAGCTTTACAGAATGACGTTTTTTAACATGATTAACGATTCTTGAAATAAAACAAAAATGAATTTACTTGTTAAAACTTTTTCTGCTTTAAAATAAAGATGGCAATTTCTTTTGACTGTTGAACATCGAAAGAACATCAACCGCTTCTCTAGAAGTAAGCGAACTTCAAAGTGCAGAATCAAAGTGCTCCTTCTAAACCAGTTCGCCTGAATGAAGGGATCAACTGTGTCAGAGACCTTGTTTCGTCTGACACGCCTCGGCCGAGTTCTCATCTCCTAAGCTCGATCAACGGTATTCCCCGCGAGGACTACTTCTCCTAAGCAAGATGGAATTGCTATCTTGAACCAGCGATATCTCTATACGCCCTGCGATGGCCGAGTATCCAGTCATGTTCATCTTTTAGTTTGTGTGTTGCGTCAGTTTTGTTAGCATATACATACATACATCATGCATTATTGATTTGCATTTACATTTCATATTGCATCGCTATCACTCTAGTCGGTCTTATCCCCTAGTGGTAAAAGTCCTCTCAATCGAGTTGTCAGACCTTTCCTCATTGGGAAGAGAATCATCTAAGCAATCTCTCTAGATCAGAGTCGGCACTAGACCACTTTGATAACTTGAACCTCTGAAAGGCCAGAGAACCTTCAACAGATGTCACTCTTCACCATTGAAGATGATATCCTTGCTTTCCCGGATTAAATAAAATCCCCAGAGAAAGCCTCTTAAGCAAAGATTCGGCAGTACAACAGTGTTTCTCCGAAAAACCGCTGATGAAAGGGTCATCGGCACCTCAAAATTGGGTCGCATCATATGGCATTTCTCCGGGAAGATCCTGAGAAAAGTATGATATAATATCCCCAAGTGGAAACAGTCTCTCAAGATACTCGCTTTCCCCCAGTAGAATCGACAAATGACGTCTCCAACAGAGAAGTTTGTGCACCTCTATAACTCAGACGACTGGGTTCCCCAGCAAGTCTGACATCAAAACTTTTTCCACTCAAATGGCATCTCCCCAGGAAAATTCGGCGAGAAGTTTGAAGGAAAGCCGCTACGAATAGCGTCCCTTGTCAGTAAAATTTATTGACAAAAGAAACTAAGACCAGTTCCTTGGTAGGAAACCAGGATCGAGGGGGAGTTTAAATCAGAAACTAAGACCAGTTCCTTGGTAGGAAACCAGGATCGAGGGGAAGTTTAAATCAGACACTAAGACCAGTTCCTTGGTAGGAAACCAGGATCGAGGGGGAGTTTAAATCAGAAACTAAAACCAGTTCCTTGGTAGGAAACCAGGATCGAGGGGAAGTTCATTTCAGCAACTTAGACCAGTTCCTTGGTAGACAACCAGGATCGAGGGGAAGTTTACCTTTTCTAAGCATCATCGCTTAGCTAAAGAAGATGAATGCGTAAGCTACCATTCATAACCACCGTCAAAATTTCGGGTATTCCGATATTTAATCCTCTTGTACCCCGAATGCCCGAATACCTTCGTCATTCACACCTTCGGGTCCAAGAAGATTAAATAGGGGCATCTGTCATACCCTAAATTTTGACCACTAAGATTTCCCATCATTGTGCAAATCATCATCACAATATGGATGAACCATCATGCCTCACCAAATGCCTCAAGGGTTGTTGAGCATTCACTACAATCAAAATTAGGGTTTCAAGCCCTCTCTGAGTGCTTAGACAAAGGATCAATCAAGGAATGAAATGATCTTCAACTTTTCTAGCCTATCAAACATCCACAATGGATCAAAATGACTCCCACTTCAAGGATTAAGCATAAGGTTGCTCCCTTCTAGGTGGATTAAGTCTCAAGATTGACAGTGTCACCAAATTAGGGTTTTGGTCGACCAGGGCCTCCAGATGGAAAATTTTCATTTGGGCACAAGCCAATGATCCAAAACATAACCTAGTATACTCCATGGAACCTCATGGACCCAAGCATCAAGTCAATTTGACCTCAGGGGATGCATACATCAAAAATCAGGAATTAGGGTTTCTTGACCTAATTCACCCCTAAGTTGACTTTTGGGACAAATCAAGAGACAAGACCTCAAGACATGATTTGAGGGTCTTTAATGAACTATATTGATCCATTTGGAACAATGGATTAATCCAAGAAACTTGAGCAACAAGTCTCATTTTCATCTGCACCACAATTAGGGTTTCGCGAGGAAAGTCAACTGTAACTTTGACTTTTGACCAGGACATGCTCCCAAACCCTAGGACATGCCTCAATATACCCTATGACACCCATGGAACATGTTCATCAAGTTTGATTTAGGTCAAGGACATGATTTCTTGAAGAATTGCACAGTTTGGAATTCATTTGATAAAAAGTCAACTGTGCACAAAAGTCAACTTTGACTTTTTGAGATTTTTCACCAAAATGGATTTTTAACCCTAAAATGATGTTAATGTATGATTTGAATCATCATTCATCAAGAAAAACCAAAGAAAGTGGGATAACTTGTAAAAGGGGTAACCATAAAACTTAGAAATTTTTCTAAGTTATGGAAAAAGTACCACTAATACACTAACTTTGGAGGGTCATAACTCCTAAACCACATGGCCATTTTTTCTCATCCAAAGATGGATTTGTAGCCCTCATTACCCTCTACAAAAACTTCAACTAGACCTAAGTCCAATTCATTAAGGATTTTGAGTTATGGAGTGATCAAAATCAAGAAATCACACTTTGTTCCAACACTTAGTGAAAATTTCACTAAGTCAGATTTTGCTTCACTTTTTGCCAAATGTAGAAGGATTTTTCACTTGGAATCAAAAGAGATCAAAACCAAACTTGTTCAAACAGTTGTTATATCATGTAAGGGCTTTCCAAAGTGGCCAAGAACATTGCCAAATTCAACTTATCCCATGAGATATGACATTGTCAAGTTGCCTTGCTGAAATCTGTCAAAGGCAAGGCAGATTTTGCATTTTGGCTCGATTTACCAAAATCATCCAAATTCAAATACTCCTATCCACTTGGACATATCTGAGGATTGAATCTAAAGGGGACAATCACTGAGCCAAGCCTCCAAAGTCCATGGAACAAGAAATAACATGTTGAACCTAGAATGGCCAAAATAGGGACAAGACTCCAAATTTGGATTGAAGCATTCAATGGAAGCATCAAGGTGGCATGGACTGAGCCATTCTCATCTGAAATCAGTCAAGACTTATCCAATACCAAGGGAACCAAAGCTCTGTGCCCTAACCTCTAGTCAATGGCTAGAGGAGACTTGGATTTTCATTTGCCAACATTGGCCAAACCTACTTACCAGCTGCCATTCACTATTCCTTGCAAAACAAACTTGCTCTACTATAAATAGAGCTCAATTGTGATCAGTTTGAGTACACCAAAGCCATCTAACAGATGCTTTCCTAAAAATCTCTTTCTCTTGGCAAAAATGCCTTTCTTAGCAAGGTAGCTATCGGGTTTTGAGTTTGAGAGAAATTCCAATCAAACCAATCACTCACACACCTCATATACATCACATATGAGCTGATCAAACACTTAGATCACTTCTGAAACACCAATTTCACAAAATCACCAGCTGGTTGCTCAAATTTTCAATCAAGTTGCAGCTGAGGTACCACAAATTGATCCAGCCAATTTCAATCAAGTCCAACCATTCAAACACACTCCATAGGGTGTAGGGAAGCTGTTCAGATCATCACCACTCATCTGTAACACCTCCAAATCAAATATCACATTGCACTTGCTGTCACGGCTTGGAGGTAAGCATATACTTGGTCATCTCTCAATCCATGCATATTTCCTCGCACAATAATTTGGCCATATGTTCATAATCATGCATGGAATGTTTTCCCTCAATTAATTGCATTGTTTGAATCGTGTATCAAAAATCCTAACCTTCATGCAGAAATTAGGGTTCTCGAGGTTTCTTCGTGATTTCATGTTTTATGTTTAATTTAAATGAAATTAAGTGTTATAAACATGATCGTGAGGTTGAGACGAGCATAATGATATGTGGATTGCGTGATATGATTACGTATTCAGTGAGATTGGATGGAAAATGCAAATCAGCCAAACCCAGAAAAACGCGCGTGTTCTTGCTTGTGTTCTTGGCGCCTTTTTCACAAATTCAAATATTTGAATTTTGTGATTTTGTTTAATTGATTCAAAAATTAATTTCTCTCTGAGTTTTAATGATTTTGAGTTGATTCCTTTTTTAATAATTCACAAAAATGTTAAAATATTTTATTTTATCAAAAAATCCCAAAAATATTATTTATTTCATATAATTGATATTTTTGCAAAGAATTAATATTTTAATTGTTTTTGACATATTAAATATTTTTTCCACATTGATTTTGCAACTTTTAATGCTTTCTAATTATTTTGTAGGTCAATACTTAATTTTTGAAGCATTAATCCAAGATCACAATTTGTTTTTCACATGTTAAACAATTTTGATCATTTTAATTGAATTTTTATTCAATTAAATACATTTTTGAAAACAAATTAGGGTTTTTGGATTAATTCAACCCTCATAAATCATTTTCAAAACACTTTGGGCCTCTAATAGAGTGTAAGACCCAATCCTTTCTTGACCAAAACATTTTGGGCCTCAGTGTATTGTATAAGTCCCGATACCGTAAAAAACAAACGGTGCGATCGTTGCCTTTTGAAAAATAACCTTTTGGGCCTCTCTTCGAGCTATAAGACCCATTCAAAACCTTTTGGGCCTCTAATAGAGTGTAAGACCCAACCCCCTTTTAACCAAAATCATTTGGGCCTCAGATATTGTATAAGTCCCTATGCGTTAAAAGAAAACCTCGGCGCGGTCGCCATTTCAAACGGAAAAATCATCTGGGCCTACCCTCGTGTTATAAGCCCCACTCTTTTTCTTTAAACATTTTGGGCCTCTTGAGAGAGTGTAAGACCCATCCCTTTGTACAGAAAACATTTTGGGCCACAGTCACTTGTATAAGTCCATCTGTATAAATTTAAACAGTGCGCTCACTGATAAAACCTTGGGCCTCTCCTTGAGCTGTAAGCCCCAAAACTTTCTTTTTCAAAGCACTTTCTCCTTTGGTTTTGAATATACTGTTGTTTTCAATCTTTCTTTGTTGAACAACTAACCAAACAGCATGGAAGCTCTACAACCGAGTAAGTGGTTATTGCTTTCATTTACCGCTTTCATATACATATAAACTGTATTGTGGGGCTGTTTCACTGTAAGTCTTCTTTCATAAACTCATATCAACTGTGTAATAATAGTATAGATATTTCGAGTTTCCCCGGCAACTACGTCTAGAACTAGGTGACGCCATTTCGTTCATAGAAATAGACACCTAGATCCCCAAATAGGATCACCAGATACAGTCTTCTCTTCGGCTGTCCTCATTAGGAATTGTCAAGAAACTCTACTCCCAGAGATGAATGTCTTCTCCGTGAATGGCATCTTTGAGTTTCTTCCAAATTCTCAAACTTTCCTGACTTTGATCTATTCTCGGTGAATAGCATTGCCTTGAATTTCTCGGGGTTTGGGGACCCACGGGCTTCTTAAAAGCATCGGCCTCCTCTTGGGCATCGTACAAGGACCCACAGGCTTCCTAAAAGCAACCCCGCCTCCTCTTGGGCTTAGTACAAGGACCCTACGACTTCTTAGAAGTATCCACAGCCTCCTCTTAGGCTTCGTATAATGATCTCTTCCTCCGTGAATGATAGCCTTCTCTTGGGCTTCGTACAAGGACCCATCGGCTTCTTAAAAGTTTCCAGCCTCCTCTTGGGCTTCGTACAAATTGTCCCGACGACTTCCTAGAGGTATAGGAACAGAACTTAGTCATCCTCATAGAACAGTCCTTTCAAAGAGTCTACTACTGTTTCTCAAAACATAGTACAAAAGGTGAAACTCTAGACTTGGACAGTCTAATCTCCTTGAGTCTCAAAGACATTCTCAAGTGACCCTTTCGTTAAATAGGAAGGAAACCCGTAGACTCGGATAGTCTCAATACCCTTCGGATTTCCTGCTTCCTTAAAGAACAGGAAATATCCCTGACCCTCGAATCAAATCCATGAGTACAGTGTTGCTCATATAAGAACTGATTTTCTCTTTAAAATCAGTATACTGGACCTGTCACTCAACTGAAACAGTAACCATAGCCTCCTCTTGGGCTTTGTACAAATGATTCTCCCCAGCGGAGTCAAACAACGTTTAGCCTCTCTCTCGGGCTTTGTACGAGACACATAAGAGACTCCCTCGTTGAGTCGATCACTCTTTCGCCTCCATCTCGGGCTTTATACGAGATACCAAAAGATTCCCTCGTTGGGTCAAAACCTTTTAGCCTCTCTCTCGGGCTTTGTACGAGACACATACTAGCCTCCTCTTAGGCTTTGTATAAGAAAACCACTGGTTAATCCAATTAACCTTTTAGCATCAAAGTTGTGCCTCGTTCACAGTACACAAACATCAACAACTCTTTTCCTTTCATCTAATCGCTGTAAGCGGCAAGCCTCTGGATCATCTATATCCATGCTAATGTCCCTCCTTTAGCATGAGAAATTCCTAAGGAAAGATGGCATTGCTCTACACTGAGTCAAAGTCTTCTCCTTCAGGTTGAAAAAACCCCTTATAAGGAAATTATGGCATTGCTAGGATTCACACATCCCGGTTAAAGTAATTCTCCTTTACAAACAGACAAACCCCCCCTTAGAGATGACAAATTCTCTTTAAAGTCGAGACCTTTCGCTTCACATCTTGGGCTTCGAACAAGATACAAATCACCTTTCGCTTCACGTCTTGGGCTTTGAACAAGACACCAAAACAACCATTTCCTCCCATAGAATAGGAGGAACTACGAACGCTCTGATTTCCCTGTTTCGGTAAACGGGAATACGTAGGCATAAGATTGAAAGAAAAGTCTTAGCGAGCACACTAAACAAAAACCCAAAATCCCATATCAAAAGCAGTAATTCAAAAGCATCAGTCTTAACATCCTAATCATTGTTCCCCGCCAGAAACCTTCTGTCTAGAAAGAAAATCGTATTGGCGAAAATACAAATAACCAGTACAAAGGCCCCCCCACATTGATAGCATTCGTAACCTAACAGACCGCTGTTTAAACTCAGTATGCAAAGCAGGGTTAATTGGAGACATCTATTTCCCTTCCTTCATCAACTTCAATAGGATAAAAAATGAATCGACCTGTAGTTTAAGCTTAAACCGCAGAGAGTGACCAGCGCTTAAGAACCGCGTCCAAAATCGCTCGCTACAACTGAGTACAAACTAGAGCCCTCAAGCTGAGGATGTCTTACCCTCGTCAAGAAGTTCTTCCGTTAAAGGAATATGTCCTTTATTTTATGTCTGATACGAAAAAACTCCAGGCTGCTCTCAACAAAGTTCAACGGGAGAAAAGCTCTTGGAAAAACAAGTATCGAATCCTCAATGTGGAATGTACCAAAATTCAGGGACTGTTAAAAGAAAAGGATACTCTGATTGAGATTCTAGAACATCATGCTATAGAAGATCAAAGGAACTTGCTCCCTCATTTCACTTGGCAAAGGACTGATAACCCGACAACGGCTAAAGAACCCCGATCAAAGAAAAGGAAAATACCAGAACCAGCATCTGAGTTCTCTTCAGAAAGGACTCAGGATCCATAAGTTTAGACATTTCCTTTTACAACACTTTGTAAAATACTGTATTTTTCCCTTTCTGCAATCTTTCAAATTCAATAAAAAAGGGGTCTCCCCACTGTATGATATTTGCAATCTATTTGTTGAAGTTTCTTTTTGAGTAAAACAAAAAATAATATATATCATTGCATATCATTCATCATTCTCACATAACGCGTTCTTCTTATCTTCGAGTCTCACGTATGTGTCAAGATTCTAGAGTCAAACTGTCTCACTCATACAATACTCGGGCCAATCGACAAAAGAAAATGGACGATCTCGAGGAAGAGAACAGAGAGCTAAGAGAAGAAATCGACGCTCTGAAGGAAGATCTGAAAAAACTTCACAGTGACATGCAATCCTTGGCAGCAGCTCAGAGGCAACAACAAATGACTGTGATCTTGGAGATCACATCTATGTAACACCCCCAATCTATACCCCCAAATAATTAAAACAGTAAAAGAAAATTCAAAATTTCATCAGAGTATATTTAGAAATTCACAGCATAGACCGAGGGGTCACATAAAATTGAAAACAATACATACAACACCTGCCCATAAGGATATGCAACAGTGGGGTAGCAATCAACAGAGGAACTCAGTTCCTTACACCCACATTTCAGAATTTAGAATAAAAGCGAAAAATCTAAAACTGAATAACATACATATATATCACATGAAAAGTTTGTCATACAGCGAGTTGTGCATGCACAAGCCAAAAGATATATATACAGAATACACAATAATCACTAACGGCCTCCCTAACTACCCGGTGTCACATATCATAGCCGACCGACAAAAGAATGAAGATGCAAAGCTTCACAAAAATACCTCCAACAACTCTAATCTGCAATGCCTCATAGAGCATTATAAAACAGCAGAAGAGTGAGAAAAACAACCATAATATAATTGCATACAATTATATATATAACACAAAAATACACATATATACGGTTCTCACCACAACTCACACCATAATTCAAGCACAAGGCATTACAAGACACAATACATATTTCCATCACCAACACATATTCATATATCAATTTATCCACAAATCCACACATAACCAACCATAACTGATTTATGCAAATGCAAGAGACCGACACAACGACTCTATGCATATGCACATGCGGCACCGACTTCCATTGTTTCTCATCACTAGTTCACTCAGGAACTCTGCTGGAATCATCGCTCGTTACATCACTGTAACTCCCCGTCGGGCCTACGATGTTCCCCACCGCTCACACCCCACACGGGCACACGGTGTTTATGGATCGCTCACACCCAACACGGGCACACGACCCGATCGCTCACACCCCACATGGGCACACGATCGTTTATAATCATCGCTCACACCCCACATGGGCACACGACGTTATAGCGAATTCCCTCTGGAATCCAAACCATCACTCAGGATGTCTCAACAATGCATATCATGATGTTTGGCATACAATGACCCATGACATTTAATATTCACACATAAATACATTCATTTACATCGACAAAATCACACTTTGCACTTATGCCCAAAACAATGCATTTAATTTCCATACGGCCACAAATCATCACAACACCATCTAAACACATACATTTACGTCATACAACATCACCTTGCATAATACACATCAATTACGCATCACTACAACGACAAAAGTCGACAACTGACACTATTCCCAATTTTCCGACATAATTAAATTGGCTAACAATTTCAAAATCATCATAATGAGAAAGTACAGCTCAATAGCTGCACAACGATACCAAGAGTGTAAAAATCGGACAACCGGAACTCAAGTTACGAAAGAAAACGAAAAACTATATTTTGAAAAGTCCCATTTTTACAATTGGCCTGACCATACGCGTATCACCATTCTCATACGCGTACAACCCTGATTCCTCGCCATTCCTATACGCGTATTGCCAAGACCCATACGCGTATGGGCAGAAGTCATTTTTCCCCCAAAATTCACGTTTAAAAGTCCATACGCGTATGCTCAACACCATACGCGTATCACCAGGTGGCCGGGAAAAGTCACATTCCATACGCGTAATGGCCCAAAAACAAGCCAATGATACGCGTAACGCCTAGGCTCATACGCGTATGAACATGCCCTATACGCGTACGGCCAGGGCAAATGCAGAAAAATTCTACAGAACTTGGTTCTGCGTTTTTCATCCAAACTCATCATCCAAATACAGAAAAACACTATTTTGAGGTATAACAATACATATCCAACATGTATAAACAACAAGGAATACAATTAACATGAGTTTAGACACATTTGAATCAATTTCTAATCAATTTCACACCATATGGGTTTTACTAAATATTTTCAATTCAATCCAATAACAACAACAAAAACACATACATAATCACATACAATCATACAATAATTGAGTTTCGCACCCTTACCCGATTAAATCGATTTTAGAAGTTGATTTTTCTTGATTTTCCCAAGTTTCCTCACTATTTCTCTTCTTCTTCTCTTTTCTCCTCTTTTTCTTTCTTTTCCTTTTCTTTCTTTCTCTTTTTCTCTCTTCCTAATTCCCTTTCTATTCTAACTTAACAAAATATTGTGAAATGTCCAAAATACCCCCACACTCAAATATCTCGCAAACGATCCCAAAACCCGATAAAATATCACAACATTGAAAAATAACATATTTGCAGATAAAAGTCGAAAATAAAATAAAATAATAATATAATAATCAAAAGACTCGATTAAATAAAATGCACACAAAACTGGGTCGTTACAACTCTCCCCCATTTAAAAATTTTCGTCCTCGAAAATATTACCTGAGACGAACAAATCTGGATACGACTCCCGCATCCGACTCTCCAACTCCCAAGTCAAATTGCCCTTAGCAGCGCCTCCCCACGCCACCTTCACAAGTGCAATATCTTTGCCTCTCAACCTCTTCACCTCGCGATCCAAAACCCTAACTGGTACTGCCTCGACTGTAAGGTTCTCCCTTACCTCGACCTCATCCATCGGAATCACATGCGACAGATCTAGAACATACTTCCGAAGCTGTGAAACATGAAACACATCGTGCAAATTCGACAGATTCGGCGGCAACGCCACCCTATACGCCACAACACCCACTCTCGCAGATATCTGGTAAGGACCAATAAATCGAGAAGTAAGTTTCTTCGATTTCAATGCACGACCCACACCTGTTACCGGCGTAACCCTCAAAAATACATGATCGCCCTCCTGAAACTCAAGATCTTTCCGTCTCCGATCATGATAACTCTTTTGTCTACTCTGAGAAGCTTTCATCTTCTCACGAATAAACTTCACTGTTTCCGTCGTCTGTTGCACCAATTCTAGCCCAACCACCATTCTCTCACCAGCTTCGTGCCAACACAACGGTGTTCGACATCTTCGTCCATATAATGCCTCAAATGGTGTCATTCCAATACTAGAATGAAAACTGTTATTATACGTAAACTCAATCAATGCAAGATAACTATCCCACGCACCACCTTGTTCCAAAACACACGCCCTCAACAAATCTTCCAACGACTGAATCGTCCTTTCCGTATGACCATCCGTCTGCGGATGATAAGCCGAACTCAATCTCAATTTAGAACCCAACGCCTTCTGTAAACTTTCCCAGAATCTCGAGGTAAATCTAGGATCTCGATTAGAAACAATACTCAATGGAACCCCATGTAATTTCACAATCACACTGATGTAAATCTCAGCTAACCGCTCCAAAGAAAAACTGATATCAATCGGAATAAAATGAGCCGATTTAGTCAGCCTATCAACAACCACCCAAATAGCGTTATGCCCTCGCTGAGTATTCGGTAACCCTGTCACAAAATCCATGGAAATACTATCCCATTTCCATTCCGGAATATCCAACGGTTGCAACAAACCACTAGGCCTCAGATGTTCCACCTTCGATTTCTGACAAGTCAAACATGCATAAACAAACTGAGCCACATCTCTTTTCAATCCAAACCACCAGAAAATCTTCTTCAAATCTTGGTACATCTTATTCGCTCCCGGATGTATACTTAAATTACTCCGGTGCCCTTCCTCCAAAATCATCTTTTTCAACTCCGCATCATCCGGAATACAAATTCTACCTCGGAATCTCAAAACACCATTAATATCCACTTGAAAATCACTATTCGCATCTTTTCCTCCAACCAACATCAAATCCACAAGTTTCACATCCAGCTTTTGCTTCTCACCAACCGTCATCAAAAAATCATTAGTAATCGCTAGCATACCAAGCCTAACGCTATCCAACGTCACTTCACAAACCAAACTCAAGTCTCTAAACGATTCCAAAAGTTCCCACTCCTTAACCATTAAAGCGGACATATGTAACGATTTCCGGCTCAACGCATCGGCTACCACATTAGCTTTACCAGGATGGTAATTCAAGCCAAAGTCGTAGTCCTTCAAGAATTCTAACCATCTACGTTGCCTCATATTTAGGTCTTTCTGATCAAACAAATATCTCAAACTTTTATGATCACTAAATACTTCAAACCTTGCACCGTAGAGATAATGCCTCCAAATCTTCAACATAAACACCACAGCCGCTAATTCAAGATCATGAGTAGGATAATTCTTCTCATGAACTCTTAACTGCCTTGAAGCATAAGCCACCACCTTACCTTCCTGCATCAGAACACCACCTAGACCTATCAAAGAAGCATCACAATAAACCACAAATGGTTCATTAGGATTTGGCAAAATTGATAAGTGCAAAATGTACCTATTTGTGTATATATGTTTTATTGCACTTATCATTACTTTGTGTTAAAATTGGTTGAATAAACCCCGCTTTGTTCGTAATTACGTTTACTTTACGTTTTCGTGTGTATAGTGCGTTATCGTGTAAATATCATTGAGTTTAATTGATTTTTATTTATTTTTTCAGGTGTTCCAGCAATGGGATCTTGCCATTGTTGTATAGAGCATTGAATAAGCTTTCCAGCGCTTCAAACCGTGCGTCAATCGGAGTTACGGTTCAAAAGTTACGAATAAAACAGTGCTGGATTTTCTGGTGTGATTCGCCCCTGCTGCGCCGGGCGGAAATTCCGCCGGGCGGAACTGCAAAAGCGCCGGGCGATGCCAGAATTCCGCCGGGCGATTTTTGACGTGCTGAAACTCCATTAAAGCCCCAAAACACAATTTTTAGGTTATGGGTTTGATATTTTTAGTTCCAAATCCATCCAATAGCATTTTTTGAGTAGAATTAGGCTAGAAAACACATTGGAGCATGCATTAGGATGATCCGGAGTCGAATCCTTCATCAATCGGAGCCGACAACTCAAGCGATGTTTGGTTTTTCTCCATTTCTTCTCTATGTTTTTCTCTTTTTGTTGGGTGTTTGTATATTTACTATGAACATATGTATCTTTGTTGATCATAATATTGTATAAAGCTTGCTTTACAAATCATTATCGATGTCTTCCTTGATCTTTTTGCATTTATGTTTAGATTTGTGTTGTGTTAGAGATAAACTTCACAAATCTTGATTAGGGATGGATATCTATTGTCTAGATGCTAGAGATAGATTTAGATGATAATATTTATGGTGTCGAAACTTAAATGCCTTCCGTGTTTCGAGGCTTCGTGCGCGAGAGTGACGAAGAGAGTGATACGGTTGCTTCTCAACTCAGTGTGCCAGAGATGGACACTGTTGTGAGCGACATTGGATGATTTTGACGAGTATTGCATGTGGAGTATACTTGGTCGGTAAATTTATGTTTGTGACGAGTGGAATATATACATGCTTGATAGGTTTCTTCTCTTCAAAGAATATACTTTTTATGTTTTTATTTACTTTCCTGTTATTTACCTTAAACCCATTATAAACCAAACTCATTAACAATTAAATTGTCGAACGGTAGTTCAAGAACCGATCTCTGTGGACACGATAATTCCCGGAAAAATACTTCCAAATCTTTTTGTTGCTTGCCGCTATGCCGCTTCAACAAAATGGCGCCGTTGCCGGGGATTGGTTTTTATTGTTCTTGCATTGCGATAGTTTCGTTGTTTTTGAGTTTTGTAGATATCGTACATATTGTATATTTTCACTTGTTTATATTGATACTTGTATATTTTAACGTTTGTTCAAGTGTTTGGTTAGGACGCTTTCTTTTGGTTGCGCGGTGAGACATCACCACGGCATGAAGAGAGGAAGTTTCTAATTAAGCACCGTAAAGGCGTCGAGCTTACGACGTAAAACAAGCATGTTTTTATTGTTTTTCATTTCTAATGTTTTTGGTTGTTGTTTGCTCGCAAATTTTGATTGACTTATTTGAGGATGCTTTGGTGATTTTCCAAGTTAGTTCGTTTCAACTTGCGAATGCATGGTAATGATCTTGTTAAGTTTTGTACACGTCCGAGGTATGTGTTTATCGCTTTCTTGACTTCAGCATATTCATGATACTTAGGCATTTTACAAACTTCCATGCCATCCATTCTTTTGTACACTTGTTCTATTGTGAATCACTTTAGTTCTCAACCTTTTTGTGAGGAAGCCTTCTATTGTTCATATATGCGGAGAACCGACATTCTTGTTTAACTGGATTTTATTATGTTGAATCTGTTGTTTGTGTTGTTTATATGAAAGCTTGAAAAGGATCAAGGCAATTGTTTCATTTTGAGCACAACCACCTTAGCCAAATAGTCAATTCACTTGTAAGTGTGTGATCATTTGTAACCCCTTTGAGCCTTTGGTCATTATCCATGTTGTTTGAGTTTGATGCTTGTCTATGAGTGTCAAATTTACTTTTTGTATGGATTTTGATTGATTATTTTTTCTTGAACCCTCAACTTTGTGTTGTTGTATGAGTTTTTTTCCTTGCCTTAGAAAGTAGGGAGTATTCACATGATGGTGCGGTTGAATTCAAGTTGGGGAGAGGATGATTGTATACTCATTGGTTGGATTCTATGAGGATTGAAAAAGAAAAGAAAAAAGAGAAAAATTTGTGAAAAAGAAAAAGAAAGAAAAAAGAAAGAAAAAGAAAAATCCTTGAAAAAGGAAACAAAAAGAGTTTCAATAATTGTGCTAAATAAGTAGTGTTGTTGTGTAGCACTTGGGATTTTGGAAGAAGTTGGTTGAAATTTGGTGTTTGAACTTTTGTGAGTTTTCACTCCCTTAGGTTTAGGCAAGTTTTTGTTTCAATTACCTTTAGAAATTGCCCCTTGTTTGTTTACCCGACAACGTTACAACCTTGAAAGTCCTTGTGATTCTTGCTTTTGTATTTGCAATATGAATTTGTGGATGTATGCATAATTTAGTCTTTTGTTTGCATGAGTGTTGTGTGAGTGTAAATTACCTTATTGTGTGTTTTTCATCTACCGATGATTATTTTTGCTAGGTGTGATTCACTTTGGAACTTGTGTTGTTTGAGAATGTTTGGCATGATTTTTGTATTTTGCATTTGTTTCGTGACTATGTTATCGTCGTAGTTTAGTGGTAAGTATTTACTTTTTGTGTGTACCGTTTTTTATTTGAACCATTCATTCGTTTTCGTTTTTCAAAACCTGTTGATTCGTCTTTCTTTGGATATCGCTTTTGTGTTTTCAAGTTTGTTTGATTCTTGTTTGTGGACAAACAATTATGTAAGTTGGGGAGAGTTGATAAGTGCAAAATGTACCTATTTGTGTATATATGTTTTATTGCACTTATCATTACTTTGTGTTAAAATTGGTTGAATAAACCCCGCTTTGTTCGTAATTATGTTTACTTTACGTTTTCGTGTGTATAGTGCGTTATCGTGTAAATATCATTGAGTTTAATTGATTTTTATTTATTTTTTCAGGTGTTCCAGCAATGGGATCTTGCCATTGTTGTATAGAGCATTGAATAAGCTTTCCAGCGCTTCAAACCGTGCGTCAATCGGAGTTACGGTTCAAAAGTTACGAATAAAACAGTGCTGAATTTTCTGGTGTGATTCGCCCATGCTGCGCCGGGCGGAAATTCCGCCGGGCGGAACTGCAAAAGCGTCGGGCGATGCCAGAATTCTGCCGGGCGATTTTTGACGTGCTGAAACTCCATTAAAGCCCCAAAAACACAATTTTTAGGTTATGGGTTTGATATTTTTAGTTCCAAATCCATCCAATAGCATTTTTAGAGTAGAATTAGGCTAGAAAACACATTGAAGCATGCATTAGGATGATCCGGAGTCGAATCCTTCATCAATCGGAGCCGACAACTCAAGAGATGTTTGGTTTTTCTCCATTTCTTCTCTATGTTTTTCTCTTTTTGTTGGGTGTTTGTATATTTACTATGAACATATGTATCTTTGTTGATCATAATATTGTATAAAGCTTGCTTTACAAATCATTATCGATGTCTTCCTTGATCTTTTTGCATTTATGTTTAGATTTGTGTTGTGTTAGAGATAAACTTCACAAATCTTGATTAGGGATGGATATCTATTGTCTAGATGCTAGAGATAGATTTAGATGATAATCTTTATGGTGTCGGAACTTAAATGCCTTCCGTGTTTCGAGGCTTCGTGCGCGAGAGTGACGAAGAGAGTGATACGGTTGCTTCTCAACTCAGTGTGCCAGAGATGGACACTGTTGTGAGCGACATTGGATGATTTTGACGAGTATTGCAGGTGGAGTATACTTGGTCGGTAAATTTATGTTTGTGACGAGTGGAATATATACATGCTTGATAGGTTTCTTCTCTTCAAAGAATATACTTTTTATGTTTTTATTTACTTTCCTGTTATTTACCTTAAACCCATTATAAACCAAACTCATTAACAATTAAATTGTCGAACGGTAGTTCAAGAACCGATCTCTGTGGACACGATAATTCCCGGAAAAATACTTCCAAATCTTTTTGTTGCTTGCCGCTATGCCGCTTCAACAAAATGAAGATCGGAGCTGTCGTCAATCTTCTCTTCAGCTCATTAAAACTCTCCTCACACCGAATATCCCAAATGAACGCTTGCCCTTTACAAGTCAACTGGGTCAAAGGAAGTGCTAGTTTCGAAAAACCTTCAATAAACCTGCGATAATAACCAGCCAAACCCAAAAAGCTTCGAATTTCAGTAACAGATCTCGGAGCCTCCCATTGTAGAACTGCTTCTACTTTAGATGGATCCACAACAATACCATTACCTGAAATTACGTATCCAAGAAAACTCACCTCCGACAACCAGAATTCACACTTGGATAATTTAGCAAAAAGCTTCCTTTCCTTCAAAACCTGTAAAACAATACACAAATGTTCTGCATGCTCCTCCCGAGACTTAGAATAAATCAGAATGTCATCAATAAACACAACGACAAATCGATCTAGATGCTCGTGAAAAATACGATTCATGTATTCCATAAACACACCTGGCGCATTAGAAACCCTGAACGGCATCACAGAATATTCATAATGACTGTAACGTGTCCTAAAAGCCGTCTTCTGAATATCTTCCTCCTTCACCCTTATCTGATGATACCCTAACCTCAAGTCAATCTTACTGAACACACACGCACCAACCAACTGATCCATCAGATCATCAATCCTTGGAAGAGGATATTTATTTTTGATCGTCACCTTATTCAACTGACGATAATCAATACATAATCGCATACTCCCATCCTTCTTTTTCACCAATAAAACTGGAGCACCCCAAGGAGAAACACTTGGTCTCACGAACCTCTTTTCCAACAACTCATTCAACTGTTTCTTTAACTCAACCAACTCAGATGCCGACATACGATAAGGTGCCATAGAAACAGGTCTAGTACCAGGAACTAGATCTATAGAGAACTCCACCTCTCTCTCTGGCGGCAAATCTGAAATATCCTCAGGAAACACTTCCGGAAATTCACACACAACAGGAAACACCTCAAGTGAAACTTGACTATCCACACTTAAAGATGCAAACAACCCAAACAACTGAGCTTCATCCGCCAAAAGTTTCTTCAACTCTTTGGTAGATAAGAAAATTGAGTCTTCGTCTTCCTCAAGAGAAGGAAACCTTACCAACTTATGATAACAATCAATATGAACCCGATTGAATTGCAACCAATTCATACCCAAAACCACATCTAAACCCTCCAACGTCAAACACACTAAATCCATCTCAAAGTCTTTACCATAAATGGTCAAAGGACATCTTAGACAAACCAAGGAAGTAGTTACTGACCCCATTGCTGGAGTATCAATAACCATCTCACCACCCATCAAAGACAACACAAGATTCAAATGCTTCGCGCACTCAAACGAAATAAATGAATGAGTCGCTCCAATAACAGTAAAAGAAAATTCAAAATTTCATCATAGTATATTTAGAAATTCACAGCATAGACCGAGGGGTCACATCAAATTGAAAACAATACATACAACACTTGCCCATAAGGATATGCAACAGTGGGGTAGCAATCAACAGAGGAACTCAGTTCCTTACACCCACATTTTAGAATTTAGAATAAAAGCGGAAAATCTAAAACTGAATAACATACATATATATCACATGAAAAGTTTGTCATACAGCGAGTTGTACATGCACAAGCCAAAAGATATACATACAGAATACACAATAATCACTAACGGCCTCCCTAACTACCCGGTGTCACATATCAGAGCCGACCGACAAAAGAATGAAGACGCAAAGCTTCACAAAAATACCTCCAGCAACTCTAATCTACAATGCCTCATAGAGCATTATAAAACAGCAGAAGGGTGAGAAAAACAACCATAATATAATTGCATACAATTATATATATAACACAAAAATACACATATATACGGTTCTCACCACAACTCACACCATAATTCAAGCACAAGGCATTACAAGACACAATACATATTTCCATCACCAACACATATCCATATATCAATTTATCCACAAATCCACACATAACCAACCATAACTGATTTATGCAAATGCAAGAGACCGACACAACGACTCTATGCATATGCACATGCGGCACCGACTTCCATTGTTTCTCATCACTAGTTCACTCAGGAACTCTGCTGGAATCATCGCTCGTTACATCACTGTAACTCCCCGTCGGGCCTACGATGTTCCCCACCGCTCACACCCCACACAGGCACACGGTGTTTATGGATCGCTCACACCCCACACGGGCACACGACCCGATCGTTCACACCCCACATGGGCACACGATCGTCTATAATCATCGCTCACACCCCACATGGGCACACGACGTTATAGCGAATTCCCTCTGGAATCCAAACCGTCACTCAGGATGTCTCAACAATGCATATCATGATGCTTGGCATACAATGACCCATGACACAGCTCAATAGCTACACAACGATACCAAGAGTGTAAAAATCGGACAACCGGAACTCAAGTTACGAAAGAAAACGAAAAACGATATTTTGAAAAGTCCCATTTTTACAATTGGCCTGACCATACGCGTATCACCATTCTCATACGCGTACAGCCCTGATTCCTCGCCATTCCCATACGCGTATGGGCAGAAGTCATTTTTCCCCCAAAATTCACGTTTAAAAGTCCATACGCGTATGCTCAACACCATACGCGTATCACCAGGTGGCCGGGAAAAGTCACATTCCATACGCGTAATGGCCCAAAAACAAGCCAATGATACACGTAACGCCTAGGCTCATACGCGTATGAACATGCCCCATACGCGTACGGCCAGGGCAAATGCAGAAAAATTCTGCAGAACTTGGTTCTGCGTTTTTCATCCAAATTCATCATCCAAATACGGAAAAACACCATTTTGAGGTATAACAATACATATCCAACATGTATAAACAACAAGGAATACAATCAACATGAGTTTAGACACATTTGAATCAATTTCTAATCAATTTCACACCATATGGGTTTTACTAAATATTTTCAATTCAATCCAATAACAACAACAAAAACACATACATAATCACATACAATCATACAATAATTGAGTTTCGCATCCTTACCCGATTAAATCGATTTTAGAAGTTGATTTTTCTTGATTTTCCCAAGTTTCCTCACTATTTCTCTTCTTCTTCTCTTTTCTCCTCTTTTTCTTTCTTTTCCTTTTCTTTCTTTCTCTTTTTCTCTCTTCCTAATTCCCTTTCTATTCTAACTTAACAAAATATTGTGAAATGTCCAAAATACCCCCACACTCAAATATCTCGCAAACGATCCCAAAACCTGATAAAATATCACAACATTGAAAAATAACATATTTGCAGATAAAAGTTGAAATAAAATAAAATAATAATATAATAATCAAACGACTCGATTAAATAAAACGCACACAAAACTGGGTCGTTACAATCTACGCCCATAGTAGAAGCATATGATCCTCGTTACAACATGCCTAAGGATAGCCTCTGGGGCATGCCTATCAACTTTGTCCCTGAAGGATATATCCCGCCGGTCACCGAAGACCCAGAAACTGCAGCAGGAACCGCTGGGCCTGAAGGTTACAAACTTCGGGAAGGCGAAGACACAATAGTTATGACGGAAACTCCTGAAGGTTACAAACTTCGGGGCAGGGAAGCACCAAGAGTCACCGCTGTAATGACTATACCACAACCAGTGGTACACACTGTCCCAGAAGGACAGATTCCACAAGTAATTTCTGGTGGAAACGAAGACATGTACAAAAGAATGAATGAGTTCCAAGAACAATTCCTGGAGATGCAGAAGGAACTGCATGCCATTCGCGGTCAGGATTTATTCGGAAAGGACGCCGCAGACCTCTGTCTGGTCCCTAACGTGAAAATACCGCACAAATTCAAGGTGCCTGACTTTGAAAAATACAAGGGCAACTTTTGCCTTTAAAGTCATTTGGTGATGTACGCTCGACAAATGTCAACTCAGACAGAGAATCAACAGCTACTGATCCATTACTTCCAAGACAATTTAACCGGTGCCGCACTTAAATGGTGCATCGGTTTAAACCGCACCAAGATCAATACTTTCAGAAATCTTGGCGCAAATTTTGTTCAGCAGTACAAGTATAACCTAGACATGGCACCAGACAGAGATCAGCTCAGAGTAATGTCTCAGAAGGACAAGGAAACTTTTAAGGAATATGCTCAGAGATGGCGTGAAATTGCCGCTCAGATCTGTCCCCATCTTGAGGAAAAAGAGGCGACTAAGATCTTTTTGAAAACCTTGAGCTCATTCTATTACGACTGAATGGTCGCCAGTGCGCCCAACGAATTCACTGAGATGGTGAACATGGGGTTACGCCTTGAAGAAGCAGTCCGAGAAGGACGATTGGTCAAAGATGCAGAGCCATCTAGCAGTACCAAAAGATACGGTCGTGCTTTCCAAAAGAAAAAAGAGCGAGATATTGGTAATATCTCTCTCGAAAAGAAAAGGCGAAGGTATCAACCAGTAGCAGCGGTAACTCTCGTTATCAACCCTGTGCCGACTCCAACGTATCAACCTCAGGTTGCTCAGAGTCAACCAAGTCAACAACAGTATCAGCAAAGGACACAACAGCCTCTTCAGCAAGCTCATCCCCAGTACAATAACAACAATCGTACGACATGACCATCAGGGTTCGACCCTATACCGATGTTGTAGGCAGAACTGTTACTGGCCAAGGGGCATGTCCAAACCAGGTCTCCTCTTAGAGTACCGGAAAATATGCCCTTTTGGTTCAAAGCGGATCAAACATGCCCTTACCATCAAGGAGGATCGGGGTACAACATCGAGAACTGTATCAGTTTCAAGTCTGATGTGCAGAAGCTTGTCAGGAACGGGGTCTTATCTTTCAAAGATACTAATCTGAATGTTCAGACGAACCCGTTGCCACAACATGAAAAGGCTGCAGTAAATTTGATAGAGAAGAGGTTAGCCGCGGTTATCAAATTCATGATGTACTCCTATTAGGAACCAATCTGGTCAGGATGCAATGTAGATAGAGCGGGTACGGTCATGTACCACCTCACAATTATCACCAGTGTGATATCTACTCAAAGAATAATCAAGGATGTTCCGTAGTGCAATAAGCTCTACAAGAACAAATGGATCTTGGATGGATCCAGGACCACCGAATCTGTGAAGTCAACATGGTTCATGCATGCCCCAACATTATTCAGAACCACGATATCCGTGCAATGAATATCAACTTAGTGGTGATGCACTCAAGGCAAAGTCAATACCATGATCGGCCACGACACGATTACAATTCATGTCCGATATGCTCAATGAGCAATCAAGGATGCTCTTTTGTACAAGAGGCCCTCCAGCGTCAGATGGATCTCGGATGGATTCAGGACTATTAGGAGAGAAATAACCATCAAGTCAATATAATTCAGATCTTTGATATTCGCTTGATGAATACCATTCTGGTAGAATTACACGCTAAGCAAGTCAGGCTCGGTTTTCTGGCTTCACATGATTATCAAGGCTGTAAAGTGTCTCGTAAAGACGACCAAGGATGTGCACTTGTCCAAAGAACACTTCAAAACTTGTTGGACCACTGGTGGCTTCTAATCTACTTGGATGAAGCTACACAACAAATCAGTATGACTGACGAGAATCTTGATAGGTATCGAAGTCAGGATGTGCGCTCGATGGAAACAGATCTAGTAAAGTTGCACTGCATACAAAGCAGGCGTGGCCGGGTGCCACCACACAATTATGAGCACTGTAGAGTTTTCTTAGAGAACAACCAAGGATGCTACCTCGTACGAGCGGCTCTTCAAAATCAGTTGGACCACAAAGAGATCCGACCATGTTCAAGTTCTGGGTCGACCAACGGGATACCCAACTATCTCCCTAATCAAAGCAAAGAAGTTGTCATAATCTCCGATCATGGAAGGACCAAAGAAGTTTGTGCCTTAATCCCTCTACTCAATGAATCAAGAATTCCTCTTGATAGTAGAAAGATTCTCAACCTCAAACGAATTGAGGCTGCCTACGATGGTCAGAAAAATCAAAGAGCTCCTGTGGTTATCTACTTGCCAGGTCCAATACCGTACAAATCCAATAAGGCTATCCCTTACAAGTACGGTGCAACAACAATCGAAAATGGATAGGAAACTCCATTACCCTCCGTCGTAAACATTGTCGACATCAGTCGGGTTAAACGGAGCGATCGGATCTTCAACAGAGGAGTTGGAGAACCCACCAAGGAAAAGGAACCTCAAACAGAAGTTCCCAATCAACCAGTCAGTCAATCCAGTAATCCGGAACTGGTAAAAGACAACGATGAGATGTTGAAGCTCATCCAGAAAAGCGAGTACAACATTATAGACCAACTGTTGCAAACTCCTTCGAGAATCTCTGTGCTATCTCTCTTTCTCAGTTCTGAAGCTCACAGGGAAGCTCTAGAAAAAGTCTTCGAGCAAGCTTTCGTGGAGCAAGATGTAACGATAAGACAATTTGACAACATCATCTCCAACATCACTTCCTGCAACAACTTAGGATTCAGTGATGAAGAACTGCCAGAAGAAGGAAAAATCACAATATGGCGCTCAACATTAGAGTCAACCGCCAGGACGATGCTTTAGCCAGCGTACTGGTAGATACAGGATCAGCTCTGAATGTTATGCCAAAATCTACTCTGATGCGACTATCATTTCAAGGATCTCCGATGAGAGGCAGCGAGGTCATCGTCAAAGCCTTTGATGGATCCAGAAAAACAGTTATCGGCGAAGTTGATCTTCCCATAACCATCGGTCCTCACACTTTCCAAGTCACTTTCCAGGTCATAAACATCCAGGAAGCATACAGCTGTTTATTAGGAAGACCTTGGATACACGAAGCTGGGGCAGTCACTTCGACACTTCACCAGAAGCTGAAGTTCGTCAAGAATGACAAGTTAGTCACAGTATGTTGAGAACAAGCCTTAATAGTGAGCAACTTATCATCATTCTCCGGTGTAGAACCCGAGGAAGTTGTTGGAACCCAGTTTCAAGCACTCTCGGTGAGCAATGAGAATCGATCAGAGAGAGGGACATCGATTTCCTCATACAAAGATGCTCTCGAAGTGATCAAGGGTAACGACGTAAAAGGATGGGGACAACTTGTAATTCCTACAAAAAACAAGACAAAGAAAGGTCTTGGTTTTTCCTCAGCCTGTACCCAGACTGCTACTAAAGATGAAAGTTTTCATCCCATTCAGGACTTCTTCCACAGTGCAGGCTTCCTCCACCCAGTGTCTCAAGAAGTACACACCATCAATGAGGGTGACTCCTCTGATACGGATGAAGAGTGGAAGTCTTATCTCAACGACAATGGTTATATGTCTCAGGAAGAAACACACACGCCATTTTGCTTTCCCACGCAGAGTCCGAGATACATACCAAGATCAGACGTCAAGATGATATACGGAGATTGTGATCCTGAGGGATGTCGTGCTCCACCAAACTCATTAGAAGATGATCCGATGAAGAACAACTTCGACTATGACTATTTTGATCCCCTGGATGACTTGCCTATCTGGCAGCCGTACCTAGAAGACTTGGGGCAAAAGAGTCATCCAAATGATGCTTATCAGTTGAGTAAAATTGAAAAGAATACATGTGTCCCCATCAAGTAATGGGATCGTTACTCAGGACATTCTGAAGATATCCAGCACAACGATGAATCAACGATGAATCTGCAAAGATTGCAGGACAAGATTTCATCAATTATGCTTTTCCCGAGGTCAACGTCATCGAGAAGGATGACTCCTCTTCTCCCACCGAAGTATGGGACACCTTAGGACAGCCGAGTGGCAAGTACTACTTCTTGGTCAAGTACACCTCTCCTGAAAGCTCTCGTATCAGGCTCGAAGACATCCAGCCAACTGGATGGGGAGATCCGCCTGAGAGTGAAAACACTGTGCAAGATACAACAGAAGAGTTTGTTTACAACAACTCTGGCTGGGAGGAAGACTCCAACGATCCAGCTATGCCATAAATCAGCGTCATTTCAGAGGACAACCCAAGAAAAAAGGTACCAGACTTTGTGATTCACCGAGGAGTTTGTCGCCAATGGGTTGCTGTCGATGTCCCGAAAGTCGTCCATAAGTCTAAGTAATTGTTGTCTTTGTTTTAAACCTTTCACCCTGCCCAGGCGAAACAAATGTTTTTATAGGGCTCACTTTTCTGTAAATGTCCCTTTTTGCATTGCCCGAAGCGATAGAGTTTTGTTTTATAGGGCTGTAGTTTCAAGAATTGGGAAATCATAAATAAATAAATGTCATTCTGTAATTTCCGCATTTACTGCTGTTTTCACTTTTCGTTTTTCAGAAAATGGTAATCCTAAAACAACAAAAAATAAAAAATAACAAGCATTTTTTTCAGAAAATACATTGTACACACTCTTGCATTTCTCTCTATCTCTTCTAAAAAAACAAATCATCACGTCGTGCAGATTGCTTGTTTTAAACCCCATTGAAACATACGATCTAATGCCTTCTCCCAACTTTGAATTCCCGGTATATGAAGCTGAAGAAGAAGAGGACGAGGAAATTCCAGAAGAGATCTCCCGATTACTCATACAAGAGGAAAGGTCTATTGAACCTCACAAAGAGCCGTTGGAAACGGTCAACTTGGGAAGAAAGGAAAGAAGTCAAGATTGGAGCACTGCTCAGTCCGACTGTCAAAGAAAGCTTGATAAAACTTCTCAATGAGTTTCCCGATGTATTTGCTTGGTCCTATCAGGACATGCCAGGGTTGGATACCAGCATCGTGGAACATCATTTACCATTGAAATCAGAATCTCCGTCGGTGAAACAAAGGCTGAGACGGACTCACCCGGATATGGCTATCAAAATCAAGGAGGAAGTGCAGAAACAGATTGACGCGGGTTTCCTCGTCACCTTTAAATATCCTCAATGGCTAGCCAACATAGTGCCAGTTCCAAAAAAGGACGGAAAAGTCAGAATGTGTGTAGACTACAGGGATCTGAATAAAGCCAGTCCAAAGGATGACTTTCCTTTACCACACATAGACATACTGGTAGACAGTACTACAAAGTTTAAAGTCTTCTCCTTCATGGATGGATTCTCGGGCTATAATCAAATCAAATCAAATCAAAATGGCGCCAGAAGATATGGAGAAAACTTCATTCATCACCCCATGGGGCACCTTTTGTTACAAGGTAATGCCGTTCGGTTTGATGAACGCCGGGGCAACTTATCAAAGGGCCATGACTACTCTGTTTCATGACATGATGCACAAAGAAATCGAAGTGTATGTCGATGATATGATTGCCAATTCTAAAACAGAAGAGGAGCATGTGACCCACCTGTCAAAGTTATTTGAGCGTCTGAGAAAATACAAACTCCGCTTGAATCCTAACAAATGCACGTTCGGTGTCCGCTCAGGAAAACTTTTAGGGTTCATCGTCAGCCAGAAAGGAATTGAGGTTGATTCTGCCAAGGTCAAGGACATTCAAGAAATGCCTTCACCAAAGACTGAGAAATAGGTCAGAGGATTTTTAGGACGCCTGAATTACATTTCCAGATTCATGTCTCAAATGACTGCGACATGCACGCCAATCTTCAAACTACTTAGAAAGAATCAAAGCTGCGTATGGACAGAAGACTACCAAAAAGCCTTCGACAGTATCAAAGAGTATCTGTTGAATCCACCAATTTTGTCTCCTCCAGTGGAGGGAAGACCACTGATCATATACCTAACAGTCTTGGAAGACTCCATAGGTTGTGTACTTGGCCAACAAGATGAAACCAAAAGAAAAGAGTCGGCCATCTACTATTTGAGCAAGAAATTTGCCGATTGTGAAACTCGATACACTATGCTTGAAAAAACTTGTTGTGCTCTGGCTTAGGCAGCCAAACGTCTTCACCACTACATGATTTGTCACACTACTTGGTTGATCTCCAAAATGGATTCGATCAAGTATGTCTTTGAAAGGCCTGCTCTCACAGGAAGGATTGCCCGTTAGCAGATTTTGTTATCAGAATATGACATTGAGTACCATGCTCAAACAGTCGTCAAAGGAAGTATTTTAGCAGATCATTTGGCTCATCAACCGATTGATGATCAGGAATCAGTCAGATTTGACTTCCCAAACGAAGATGTCATGTACTTGAAAAAATGAAAGATTGCGATGAACCGCTACCCAGTGAAGGGACAGAACCAGGTTCCCAATGGGGACTAATTTTTTAGGGAGCTGTCAACATTTACGAAAATGGAATTGGGGCAATCATCATAACACCTCAGGGTACCCATATTCCTTTCACTGCCAGACTAACGTTTAAGTGCACAAACAACGAGGCCGAATACGAAGCTTGTATCATGGGTCTCGAAGAAGCAATTGACTTAAGGATTAAGAACTTGGATGTGTATGGAAACTCATCCCTGGTTATCAATCAGATCAAAGGAGATTGGAACACATACCATTCAGGACTGATTCCTTACAAAGACTACGCGAGAAGGTTGTTACCCTTATTCAACATAATCGAGTTTCATCGCATCCCTCATGAAGAGAATCACATGGCTAATGCATTAGCCACTCTCTCCTCTATGATTAGTGTAGGTCAATGGAACGACATACCTAAGATCGACATAATGCACCTTGAAAGGCCCGCTTACATCTTCACGATTGAAGCAGTCCTAGATGACAAACCATGATATCACGATATCAAATGCTTCCTTCAGAAACAAGAGTACCCACCTGGGGCATCAAGAAAAGACAGGAAGACCCTCAGAAGACTGGCATGTAACTTCTCCTGAGCGGTGATGCACTCTATAAGAGAAACTTTGACATGGTTTTGCTCAGATGCGTAGACAGACCAAGAGGCATTCATTTTGATGAAAGAGATTCACGAAGGATCCTTTGGCACTCATGCCAACAGACACACAATGGCGAGAAAATTTTTGAGAGTAGGGTACTATTGGTTAACCATGGAATCCGATTGCTACAAGTACATGAGGAAGTGTCACAAGTGTCAAATATACGCTGACAAAATCCATGTACCGCCAACGCATCTCAAAGTTCTCTCTTCCCCATGGCCTTTTTCTAAATGGGGAATCAAAATGATTGGTATGATTGAACCCAAGGCTTCGAACGGACATCGGTTCATCCTGGTAGCCATTGACTACTTCACCAAGTGGGTCGAAGCAGTGTCATATACCAATGTAACCCAACAAGTGGTGGTCCAATTTATCAAAAACAATCTCATCTGTCGTTATGGTGTTTCAAGCCAGATCATTACTGATAATGGATCTAACTTGAACAATAAGATGATGAAAGAGTTGTGTGCTGAGTTCAAAATCAAACACCATAACTCATCTCCCTACCGGCCCAAGATGAACGGAGCGGTAGAAGCGACTAACAAGAACATCAAGAAGATTGTTCAAAAGATGGTTGTAACCTACAAAGACTGGCATGAAATGCTACCCTTTGCTCTTCACGGTTATCGCACATCTGTCTGTACTTCAATAGGGGAAACCCCTTTCTCTCTAGTATATGGCATGGAGGCAGTGCTTCCCGTAGAAATAGAGATCCCGTTAATCCGGGTATTGATGGAAGCTAAGCTAACAGAAGCATAATGGTGCCAAAGCAGGCACGATGAACTGAACCTAATTGAAGAAAAGCGAATAACAGCTCTGTGCCATGGTCAGTTGTATCAACAAAGAATGAAGAAGGCATTTGACAAAAAGGTCTGACCCCGTGTCTTCAGGAAAGGAGACCTCGTGCTCAAAAAGATACAATCATTCCTCACTGATTCCCAGGGCAAATGGACTTCGAATTATGACGGCCCCTATGTGGTCACGAAGACCTTCTCAGGCGGTGCCTTGAGACTCGCAACCATGGATGGAGAGGAGTTTGCCTACCCCACAAATGTTGATGTAGTCAAGAAATACTTCACCTAAAAAAAAACGTCTCGGTGGATTAAAAACCCGAAAGGGTTGTCCAGGCAAAAATTAGAGACATAAGCAAAAAAAATCATCCCGATGGATTGGAAATCTCAATGTACAATCCAGGCAAAAGTTAGGGATTAATGGCAAGTAACTACGTCTGATCAGTTCAACTCCTCAGCAGTCATGCCATCCATCAAGAAAAACTTCACTCAAGGTCATCTTCGACAGAAGCTCACAGTCCAGAATTCAAAGTTGGTTGAAGGATAACGGTTGTTATGTTTCAATGTAGCCCTTTTCCCTTAAATTACCATTTTTTAAACTTTGTAAATACTCTATGGGATCACGCGCTTGGTTGATTTCTATCCTATCAATAAAATTTGAGCCCTAGTGCTTTTGTTTGCAATTCTCATTTGTTTTAGCTTTACAGAATGACATTTTAACATGATCGACGATTCTTGAAATAAAACAAAAATGAATTTACTTGTCAAAATTTTTCTGCTTTTAAAATAAAGATGGCAATTCCTTTTGACTTTGAACATCACAAAGAAAATCGATAGCTTCTCCGAAAGTGATTGAACCTCAAAATGCAGAATCAAAGTACTCCTTCTAAACCAGTACACCTGAATGAAGGATCAACTATTTCAGATGCAATGTCCCATCTGATATCCCCGGCAGAGTTCATATCTCTTAAGACCAATTGAATGATTCTTTCTCCCCTCACAGGGTCTACCTCTCCTAAGCAAGACAGGATGGCTATCTTGAACCAATGGTACTTTTCATCCCCCGCAGTGGCCGAGTATCCAGTCGTGTTCATCCACTAGTCTGTATGTCGCGTCAGTTTTGTCAGCATAAACATACATACATCATGCATTATTGATTCATATTCATATTCATGTTGCATTACTATCACTCTAGTCATATTCATCCCCCAAGTGATAAAAGTCATCTAATCAATCGAGTTGTCAGTTCTTTCCTCGTCAGGAAATGCTTTGTCTGAGCAATCTCTCCCCAGTTTATTTCTGGATTGGAGACGGTTCTCGACCACTTTGATAACTTGAACCTCTAAAAGGAAAGAAGACATTCGACAAACGTCACTCTTCACCATTGAAGACGATATATTCGCTTTACTGGATTAAGGAAAATCCCTAGAGAAAGCCTCTCAACCGAAGACTTTCAGCAACACATTGGTTTTTCTCCCAAGAAAGTCAATGTTAATGAAGTCATCAGCACCTCCAAATGGGTACCCCCAACATGTCTGACCTTCAATCTTTTCCGTCAAATGGCATCTCTCTAGTAAAACTCAGTGAGAAGTTTGATGAAGACTGCTACACATAGCACCCCTTGTCAAGGAAGAAACTCTACAAGAAGAAATTGAGACCAGTTTCATGGCTGAAGACCAGGATCGAGGGGAAGTTTATTTCAGAAACTAAGACCAGTTTCATGGCTGAAGACCAGGATCAAGGGGAAGTTTATTTCAGAAACTAAGACCAGTTCTGTGGATGAAGACCCGGATCGAGGGGAAGTTTATTTCAGAAACTTAGACCAGTTCCGTGGCTGAAGACCAGGATCGAGGGGAAGCTTACTTCAGAAACTAAGACCAATTCCGTGGCTGAAGACCAGGATAGAGGGGAAGTTTTACCATTTTCTAAGTATCATTGCTTAGCAAAATAAGATGGCTGAGCAAATTACCATTCATAACCACCGTCAAAATTTCGAGTATTCCGATATTTAATCCTCTTGCACCCTGAATGTCCGAACATCTTCGCCATTCACACCTTCGGGTCCAAGAAGATTAAATAGGGGCATTTGTCATACCCCAAATTTTGACCATAAAGATTTCCCATCATTGTGCAAATCATCACCACAATATGGATGTACCTTCATGCCTCATCAATCTCCTCAAAGATGGTTGAGCATTCACCATAATCAAGAATTAGGGTTTCAAGCCCTCTTAGAGCACTTAGACAAAAGATCAATCAAGAAATGACACGATCTTCAACTTGTCAAGTCTCTCAAACATCCATAAGAAACCAAGAGGACTCCTACATCAAGAATCAAGCACAAGGTTGCAACATTCCAAGTGGATCAAGCCTCGAGATCGCCAGTGTCACCAAATTAGGGTTTTAGTCGACCAAGGCCTCCAGATGAAACTTTTCATCTGGGCATGAGCCAATGCTTCAAATCACAACCCAAGATACTCCAAGGGACCTCATGAACCCAATCATCAAGTCAATTTAACCTCATGGGAAGCATTCATAAAAAATCAGGAATTAGGGTTTCTTGACCTAATTCACCCCTAAGTTGACTTTTGAGGCAAAGCATAGGCCAAGACCTCAAGACATGATTTGAGGGGCTCAAATACACCACATTGATCCATTTACAACAATGGATTGACCCAAGAAACTTGATTCACAAGTTTCAATTTCATCTGGACCACAATTAGGGTTTTAAAGGAAAAGTCAATTGTATCTTTGACTTTTGACCAAGACATGCTCCCAAACCTTGGGACATGATTCAAGATACCCTAAAACACCTATAGACTCCATCCATTAGGTTTGAATTAGGTCAAGGACTTGATCGCACAAAGAATCACACAGCTTGGATTTCATCTAACAAAAAGTCAACTGTGCCCAAAATCAAGTTTGACTTTTTGGAATTTTTCACAAATATGGTTCCCCTAAGTCAAAAATAGTGTTAATGTATGGTATTGATCATCATTCATTAAGAAAAATCAAGAAAAGTGAGGTTTCTTGCAAAAGGGGCAACCATGAGAAACCAAAATTTTTCTAAGTTATGGAACAAAAGTGATTTTGTACCAACTTTGCAAGGTCATAACTCCTAAACCACAAAGGCCTTTTTCTCCCATTCAAAGTTCAAATGAAAGCCCATCTGACATACTTCAAATATGTCAACTACAAGAGATTCCAAATCCTCATGGATTTTGAGTTATGGATTGATCAAAATCACAAAAACATGAAAATGACCACTTTTCTAACACTTAGTGAAATTTTCAATAAGTCAGAATCTGACTTACTTTTTCCAAAATATAGGGACATTTTTCACCTTGATCCAAGTTAAACCAGGTCCATTGGTGAACATCAAAGTTGAAGTATGCAATGATGGCTTTCCAACAAGTACCAGATCATCTCCAAATTCAATTTGAGTAGGGAGATACAACCCTTGGAACATGGCATCATGGACTTATTTTGTTCAAGGCAGATTATAGGACATTTGCTCGATTTAAATCAGACAATTCCAAGCCTTTTCATCTATTTGGACACCTCAAGGGATAAAATCAAAGAGGAATAATCTGATCCATAAGCCTCCCAAGTCCAAGGAACTACATGTAGCCATAAGTGCCCTAAAAGACTCCAATTTTGTTTCCAAGCATTCAATGGATGCATCAAGGTGGCATGGACTGAGACATTGCTAACTGAATGAGTCAAGATTCAGCTCTGAACCAAAGGACCATAGGCCTGTGCCCTAACCTCAAGTCAATGGCTATAAGAGACTAAAGACGCCTTTATGCCACAATTAGACAAATGACTGTCCAAGCTGCCATTCACTATTCCTTGCAAAAAAAACTTGCTCTACTATAAATAGAGCTCATTTGTGATCAGTTTGAGTACACCAAAGCACTACAACACTTGCTTCCTCAAAATCTATCTCATTAGGCCAAAAGGCCTTCTTTTGCAAGTCACCTCTGAGTTTTTGAGTTAGAGAGCAATTCCACCATAACTCATGATCCAAACACATCCAATGTATCATATATAAGCTATTCAAACACTCACCCTTGATCTGAAACACCAAAATCAGAAAGTCAACCTCCAAAACCTCAAATTTTGACTTTTCTGCATTTTTCAAGCCATGTCTTGATTCATTCACTTCCAAAACCAAATAAGGCCTCAAACACACTCAAAATATCATCCTCAAACTGTCCCAATTGGTTTCCCTCGTCTAGAACACCATTTGAGAGGGTTACCATTTTGGTCACTTTTGCCACTTTTGCAAGAAAGAGCTAATACTTGTTCCTGAGGATTCCAGTTGGTTTTGATCATCATAAAAGCTTCTAAGGGATCAATCAAGAGTGTTTAAAGCATTGAATTACTTCTGGCACAAGGAACTTGACAGATAGCACAAGAAGCTTCAAGAGGTAAGTGCATCACAACTTGAACTCTCTAAATCATGAATTGCTTTGAGGTCCATTGATCATGGACATCTCATACATATCATATATGTTGTGTTTGAACCAATTTACCATGCTATTGTTGCCTGTATGATGAGATAGCATAGAACATGCAAATCTAGGTCTATTTTGAAATCACTATAGGATTTTAAAATAGAAACATTTTCAGAAAATTCCAAAAGCACCATTGGATTCCTCATGAAATTCTAGGCAGGATGCACCTAAATTTTGTCAAAATCCATGGAGAATTGAGGAAAATAGAGCCTTCATACAAATCCATCAAGACTTGGTTTGTTGCCTTGGCCGGGCCTATAAACCAAGTCACCCATATATATTCATGGGGTGGTTTTGATACACGGATGTATCACCACCCCAGTGGTAGCGCGCATGTGTGTTTGGATGGAAGGTCGTGGGTTCAACACCCACCCATACCATTTTGCCATTTTCTCTATTTTTGCTATTTTTTCACATTTTCATGGTTTTTGTTAATTAATTCCAAAATTAATGTCTCTCTCAATTTTAATTATTTTTTATTGGTTCTTTTTTTGAAAATTCTAAAAAATGTTAAAATATTTTATTCTACAAAAATTTCACAAAAATATTATCTATTTCATATATTTGGTATTTTTGTAAAGAATTATGTTTTTATTTGTTTTTAAACATTTAAAAATATTTCTTTCTCTTGATTTTGCAAATTCAAATTATTTTCAAATCATTCTATGAATGAAACATGATTTTTCAAACATTAATCCAAGATCACAACTTGTTTTTTCACACATGTTTGGTAATTTTGATCATTTTAATTGAATTTTATTCAATTAAAATACATTTTAAATCAAATTAGTGTTTTTGTTGATTTTCACCCTCACAAATCTTTTGCAAACACTTTGGGCCTCTAATAGAGTTTATGACCCAACCCCCTTTGTACATAAATAATTTTGGGCCTCAGTTATTGTATAAGTCCCAGTACAGTTTTCAAAACAACGGCGCAATCAATGTTTTTCCATGGGCCTCTCCTTGAGTTGTAAGCCCCATCCCTTGCACAAAAATAAACTTTTGGGTCTTTAATAGAGTGTAAGACCCATCCCTTGTAAATATAAAAACCTTTTTGGGCCTCAGTCATTGTATACGTCCCACTGTGTTTTCAAAACCTTGACGCGATCGCCGTTTTCAAACAAATCATCTGGGCCTACCCTTGTGTTGTAAGTCCCGTTTATTTTCTTTTTCAAATAGTTTGGCCCTCTTGATAGAGTGTAAGTCCCATCTCTTTGTAAATAAAACCTAATTTGGGTCTCAGTCATTGTATAAGTCCCGATACAATTTTTAGATCAACGGTACGATTACTGTTTTTCATCTGGGCCTCTCCTTAAGTGTAAGCCCCAATCTTTTCAAAACAACTTTCCCTTTTGATTTAGGTTCAGATTCATAGTTGTTATAAAAAATTTCTTTAATTTCTTGAACAACTAACCATACAGTTGTTACAATGGAAGCATGCTCACCTGTAAGTTTTATCAGCTTTCTTTTACATACTTGCATATATATATATATATTTGTTTGTGCTGGAAGCTTGCTCACCTGTAAGTCCTCATACCCTCTTTTACATACAGTATATATTTCATCTGTATATATATATGCCTGTATATTATCTGCTTAGAGTTTTCCCCGGCAATTAGGTCTAGAACTAGATAAAGCCAGTGGTCACTCTTTCAACACAGTCAAAACTAGTTCCCCATAGGAATTCCAGATACAGTATTGCCTCCTCTTGGTCTTATACAATATGGAACAAAGAGAAAGGCATTATTCCCGGTGAAACTTTTCTCAGACTGTCACTATTAGAAAATTGTCAAAGAAATTCATTTCATCCAGAGTGGATTAATTCCCGGTGAAACCTTTCCTGAATTTCTTCAAACCCTAGAACTGTTCACTAAAGAAAAGATTATTCCCGGTGAAACTTTTCTTGAACTTTTCTTAAGTTTGGACCCACATGCTTCCTAAAAGCATCCCAACCTCCTCTTGGGCTTTGTACAAGGACCCTCAGGCTTCTTAGAAGTTCTCATGCCTTCTCTTGGGCTTAGTACAAGGACCAAAGATCTCCTACAGGTATAGGACAGAACTTAGTCATCCTTTGTTAGAACAGTCTTTCCAAAGAGTCAAAACATCATATCAATTAAGGGTTGTTTCTCATCCCTTAAAACATCGGCCTCCTCTTGGGCATCATGCAAAGATAAACTCTTTCATACCAGTAGACTTGGATAGTTTAATCTCCTTTTAGATCTCAAAAACATTCTCAAGTTCCTGTAGCGAGCGATTTTGGACGCGGTTGCGAAGCGCTATCTCTCTTTGGTGTCTACAGCTTGATTCATTTTTTATGCTATTAAAGCTGATGAAGGAAGGAAAATAGATGTCTCAAATTAACCCTGCTTGCAAACTGAGGTTAAACAGCGATCTGTTAGGTTACATATGCTACAAAGATTCGGGGTCTCTATTGGGTGTATTTTTTTAAAAGTGGTGTTCGGTTTAGATGTTAGGACGGATGCTTCTTGATAGATATGTGAGAGTATGGGATTTTGGGGTTTTTATTTAGTGTGCTCGCTAAGATTTTTCTTTCAATCTTATGCCTACGTATTCCCGTTTACCGAAACAAGGAAATCAGAGCGTTCGTAGTTCCTCCTATTCTATGGGAGGAAATGGTTGTTTTGGTGTCTTGTTCAAAGCCCAAGACGTTAAGCGAAAGGTGGTTTGTATCTTGTTCAAAGCCCAAGATGTGAAGCTGAAAGGTCTATTTGTATCTTGTTCAAAGCCCAAGATGTGAAGCTGAAAGGTCTATTTGTATCTTGTTTAAAGCCCAAGATGTGAAGCTGAAGGGGTTTGACTTTAGAGAGAATTTGTCATCTCTAAAGGGGGTTTGTATGTCACAACTGTTTATAAAGGAGAATTACTTTAACCGGGATTTGTGAATCCGGCAATGCCATAATTTCCTTTAAAGGGGATTTTAACCTGAAGGAGAAGACTTTAACTCAGTGTAGAGCAATGCTATCTTTCCTTAGGAATTTCTCATGCTAAAAGAGGGACAATGGCATGGAAGTAGATGATCCAGAGGCTTGCCGCTTACAGCGATTAGGTGAAGGGGAAGGAGTTGTTGATGTTTGTGTACTGTGAACGAGGCACAACTTTGAGGCTAAAAGGTTGATTGGGTCAACCAGTGGTTTTCTTATACAAAGCCTAAGAGGAGGCTAAAAGGTTTTTGACTCGACGATAGAGTCTTTTGGTATCTCGTATAAAGCCCGAGATGGAGGCTATTTGACTCAACAAGAGAGTTTTTTATATCTTGTACAAAGCCCGAGATGGAGGCTGAAATTTGTTTGGCTCAATAAGAACCTTTTTGTATCTCGTATAAAGCCCGAGATGGAGACGAAAGGGGTGATTGACTCAACGAGGGAGTCTCTTATGTGTCTCGTACAAAGCCCGAGAGAGAGGCTAAATGTTGTTTCACTCCGCTGGGGAGAATCGTTGTACAAAGCCAAAGAGGAGGCTATGGCGCTGTTTCAGTTGAGTGACAGGTCCAGTATGTTGATTTAAAGAGAAAATCAGTTCTTATATGAGTAATGTTGGCACTCAGGGATTTTTGATTCGAGGATCAGGGATATTTCCTATTCTTTAAGGAAATGGGAAATCCAAAGGGTATTGAGACTGTCCAAGTCTACGGGTTTTCTTCCTATTTAACGAAGGGGTCACTTGAGAATGTCTTTGAGACTCAAGGAGATTAGACTGTCCAAGTCTAGAGTTTCATCTTTTGTACTAGGCTTTGAGAAACAGTAGTAGACTCTTTGAAAGGACTGTTTTATGTAGATGATTAATTTTTGTTCCTATACCTCTAGGAGGTCGTTGGGACAATTTGTACGAAGCCCAAGAGGAGGCTGGAAGCTTTTAAGAAGCCGACGGGTCCTTGTACTAAGCCCAAGAGGAGGCTATCATTCCCGGAGGAAGAGATCATTATACGAAGCCTAAGAGGAGGCTGTGAATACTTCTAAGAAGCCGACGGGTCCTTGTATTAAGCCCAAGAGGAGGCGGGGATGCTTTTAGGAAGCCTGCGGGTCCTTGAACAATGCCCAAGAGGAGGCCGATGCTTTTAAGAAGCCGATGGGTCCCCAAACCCCGAGAAATTCAAGACAGGCTATTCACGAGGAATAGATCAAGCCAGGAAAGTTCGAGAATTTGGAAGAAACTCAAGAGATGCCATTCACGGAGAAAAGATCATCTATGGGGAATAGAGTTTCTTGACAAGTGCTTTTAAGAAGCCGATGGGTTCCCAAACCCCGAGAAGTTCAAGACATGCCATTCACCGAGAATAGATCAAGCCAGGAAAGTTCAAGAATTTGGAAGAAACTCAAGAGATGCCATTCACGGAGAAAAGATCATCTCTGTGGAATAGAGTTTCTTTGACAACTTCTACGAGTGACAGCCTATGAAAGGGTTCACCGAGAATGCTGCCTTTCATGTCTCCATATTGTTTAACCCCAAGAGGAGGGAAGACTGTGTCTGGTAATCCTATGGGGATCTAGTTTTGACTATTTAAGAGTGATCAATGGGCTTAATGCTAGACGTAGTTGCCGGGGAAACTCTAAATATCTATACTATTATTACACAGTTGATATGAGTTTATGAAAAAAGACTTACAGTGAAACAGCCCCACAATACAGGTATATGTATATGAAAGCGGTAAATGAAAGCATATAAATACTTACTCGGTTGTAGAGCTTCCATGTTGTTTGGTTAGTTGTTCAACAAAGAAAGATTGAAGACAACAGTATATTCAAAATCAAAGGAGAAAGTGCTTGGAAAAGAAAGGTTTGGGGCTTACAGCTCAAGGAGAGGCCCAGGGTTTTATCAGTGAGCGCACTATTTAAATTTGTACAGAGGGACTTATACAAGTGACTGTGGCCCAAGAAAGGTTTTCTGTACAAAGGGGATGGGTCTTACACTCTCTCAAGAGGCCCAAAAAGTTTTAAAGAAAAGAAATGGGTCTTACTACTCGAGGGTAGGCCCAGTTGATTTTTCGTTTGAAATGGCGGTTGCGCCGAGATTTCCTTTTAACGCAGAGGGACTTATACAATAAGTGAGGCCCAAAATGTTTTGGTTAAAAGGGGATTGGGTCTTACACTCTATTAGAGGTCCAAAAAGTTTTGAATGGGTCTTATAGCTCAAGGAGAGGCCCAATTGATTTTTTAAAAGGCGACGATTGCGTCGTTTATTTGAAAATGTACAGAGGAACTTATACAACGAATGAGGCCCAAAAAGTTTTATGTACATGGGGGTTGGGGCTTACACTCTAATAGAGGTCCAAAAAGTTTTGAAAAAAGAAATGGGTCTTACTACTCGAGGGTAGGCCCAAGGTTTTTTGTTTTGAAAAGGCGGCGATCGCGCCGTTTGTTTTTTACGGTATCGGGACTTATACAATATATTGAGGCCCAAAAACTGATTTGGTAAAAAAAAAGAATTGGGTCTTATACTCTATTAGAGGCCCAGAGAGTTTTGAAAATGATTTATGAGGGTTGAATTAATCCAAAACCCTAATTTGTTTTCAAAAATGTATTTAATTGAATAAAAATTCAATTAAAATGATCAAAATTGTTTAACATATGGAAAACAAATTGTGATATTGGATTAATGCTTCAAAAATTAAGTATTGACCTACAAAATAATTAGAAAGCATTAAAAGTTGCAAAATCAAGGTGGAAAAAATATTTTAAATGTTAAAAATAATTAAAACATTAATTCTTTGCAAAAATATCAATTATACAAAATAAATAATATTTTTGGGATTTTTTGGGAAAATAAAATATTTTAACATTTTTGTGAATTATTAAAAAAAAGAATCAACTCAAAATCATTAAAACTCAGAGAGAAATTAATTTTTGAATCAATTAAATAAAATCACAAAATTCAAATATTTGAATTTTCAAAAAATGGCGCCAAGAACACACCAAGAACACGCGCGTGTTCTGGGTTTTCCCAGATTTGCATTTTCTCTTCAATCTCACTGAATACTTGATTATATCATGCAATCCACATACCAATCAACTCGTTTCAACCTCACGGTCATGTCTATGACAATTAATTTCATTTAAATTAAGCATAAAACAAGAAATCACGAAAAATCCTCAAGAACCCTAATTTCTGCATGAAGGCTAGGATTTTTGATACACGATTCAAACAATGCAATTAATTGAGGGGAAACATTCCATGCATAATTATGAACATATGGCCAAATTATTGTGCAGCAAATATTGCATGGATCATAGAGTTAGAAGAGCTCATGCTTACCACTTGCAGCTGGTGATCGTGATTTGTGTTGGAGGTGTTACAGCTAGGTTCCAATGATCTGGATAGCTTCCCTAGGTGCCATGGAGTGTGTCTGAATGCTTGGAATGGATTGAAATGATCTGGAACTTGAGATGGTACCCCAACTGCAAATCTGTCAAGAACTTGAGCAATTGGCTGGTGATTTTGTGAAATCTGTGTTCCAGATGTTATGTGAGTGTTTAGATCACTTCTATATGATGTATATGAGGTGTGTGTGTGTGATTGGTTTGATTGGAAAAGCTCTCAAACTCAAAACCCGATAGTGACTTGCCTTAGAAGGAAAAATTGGAGTGAAAGAAGAGATTTTGAGGAAAGCATCTGTTTGATGGCTTTGGTGTACTCAAACTGATCACAATTGAGCTCTATTTATAGTAGAGCAAGTTTGTTTTGCAAGGAATAGTGAATGGCAACTGCTGAGTAGGTTTGGCCAATGTTGGCAAATGAAAATCCAAGTCTCCTATAGCCATTGACTAGAGGTTAGGGTACAGGCTGCTGGTTCCCTTGGTCTTGGATAAGTCTTGACTGAATTCAGTTGAGAATGGCTCAGTCCATGCCACCTTGATGCTTCCATTGAATGCTCCAATCCAAAATTGGAGTCTTGTCCCTATTTTGGGCAATTCTAGGTTCAACATGCTATTTCTTGTTCCAAAGACTTTGGAGGCTTGGCTCAGTGATTGTCCCCTTTAGATTCAATCCTCAGAGGTGTCCAAGTGGATAGGAGCATTTGGATTTGGCTGATTTTGGAAAATCGACCAAAAGTGTAAAAATCTGCCTTGCCTTGGCAGATTTCAACAAGGCAACTTGCCAATGTCATATCTCATGACTCAAATTGAATTTGGTAATGTTCTTGGCCATTTTGGAAAGCCCTTACATGATACAACAACTGTTTGAACATGTTTGGTTTTGATCTCTTTTGAATCCAAGTGAAAAATCCCCCTACATTTGGCAAAAAGTAAGGTAAAATCTGACTTAGTGAAATTTTCACTAAGTGTTGGAACAAAGTGACTTTTCTTGATTTTGATCACTCCATAACTCAAAATCCATGAGGAATTTGGACATAGGTCAGTATGAAGCTTTTGTAGAGGGCAATGAGATCTACAAATCAAGCTTTGAATGGGGAATAATGGCCTTGTGGTTTAGGAGTTATGGTCCTCCAAAGTTGGCACATTAGTGTCACTTTTTCCATAACTTAGAAATTTTTCTAAGTTTTTATGGTTACCCCTTTTACAAGTTATCCCACATTCTTTGATTTTTCTTGATGAATGATGATTCAAATCATACATTAACATCATTTTACGGTTAAAAATCCATTTTGGTGAAAAATCTCAAAAAGTCAAAGTTGACTTTTGTGTACAGTTGACTTTTTATCAGATGAATTCCAAACTGTGCAATTCTTCATGAAATCATGTCCTTGACCTAAATCAAACTTTATGGACATGTTCCATGGGTGTCATAGGGTATATTGAATCATGTCTTAGGGCTTGGGATCATGTCCTGGTCAAAAGTCAAAGTTACAGTTGACGTACCTCGCGAAACCCTAATTGTGGTGCAGATGAAATTGAGACTTGTTGCTCAAGCTTCTTGGATTAATCCATTGTTCCAAATGGATCAATATAGTTCCTTAGAGACCCTCAAACCCTCTCTTGAGGTCTTGGCTCATGATTTGTCCCAAAAGTCAACTTAGGGGTAAATTAGGTCAAGAAACCCTAATTCCTGATTTTTTATGTATGCATCCCCTGAGGTTAAATTGACTTGATGCTTGGGCCCATGAGGTTTCATGGAGTATTTTAGGATATGCTTTGAAGCATTGGCTCATGTCCAGAGGAAAATTTCCAACTGGAGGCCCTGGTCGACCAAAACCCTAATTTGGTGACACTGTCGATCTTGAGACTTGATCCACCTAGAAGGGAGCAGCTTTGTGCTTAATCCTTGAAGTGGGAGTCCTATTGATCCCTTGTGGATATTTGAGAGGCTAGACAAGTTAAAGATCATGTCATTTCTTGATTGATCCTTTGTCTAAAAGCTCTGAGAGGGCTGGAAACCCTAAATTTGATTGTAGTGGATGCTCACCCATCTTTGGGGAGACTGATGAGGTATGATGGTTCCTCCATATTGTGATGATGATTTTCACAATGATGGGAAATCTTAGTGGTCAAAATTTGGGGTATGATAGATGCCCCTATTTAATCTTCTTGGACCCGAAGGTGTGAATGACGAAGGTATTCGGGCATTCGGGGTGCAAGAGGATTAAATATCGGAATACCCGAAATTTTGATGGTGGTTATGAATGGTAGCTTACGCATTCATCTTCTTTAGCTAAGCGATGATGCTTAGAAAAGGTAAACTTCCCCTCGATCCTGGTTTCCTACCAAGGAACTGGTCTTAGTTTCTGAAATAAACTTCCCCTCGATCCTGGTTTCCTACAAAGGAACTGGTCTCAGTTTCTGATTTTTGAACTTCCCCTCGATCCTGATTTCCTACCAAGGAACTGGTCTTAGTTTCTGAAATAAACTTCCCCTCGATCCTGGTTTCCTACCAAGGAACTGGTCTTAGTTTTGATTTAAACTTCCCCTCAATCCCGGTTTCCTACTGAGGAACTGGTCTAAGTTTCTTTTGTCAATAAACTTTATTGACAAGGGACGCTATTTGTAGCGGTTTTCCTCAAACTTCTCGCCGAATATTCCTGGGGAGATGCCATTTGACGAAAAACTTTTGATGTCAGACTTGCTGGGGAACCCAGTCGTCTGAGTTGTAGAGTTGCACAAACTTCTCTGTTGGAGACGCCATTTGCCGACTCTATCTGGGGAAAGTGAGTCTCTTGAGAGGCTGCTTCTGCGTGGGATCTTACATCATACTTTTCTCGGGATCTTCCCGGAGAAATGCCATATGATGGGGTCCAATTTTGAGGTGCCGATGACCTTTTCATCAGCGGTTTTTTTTTGGAGAAAAACTGTTGTATTGCCGAATCTCTGCTTAAGAGGCTTCCTCTAGGGATTTCCCTTAATCCGGGAAAGCGAAAATATCATCTTCAATGGCGAAGAGTGACATCGGTTGAAGGTTCTCTGGTTTTTCAGAGGTTCAAGTTATCAAAGTGGTCAAGGGCCAATTCTGATCCAGAACTAAACTGGAGGGGAGAGAGATTGTTTAGACGCAACCTTCCCTGATGAGGAAAGAACTAACAACTCGATTGAGAGGACTGTTATCACTAGGAGACAAGACCAACGGGAGTGATAGTGATGCAATATGAACATGAATGCAAATCAATAATGCATGATGTATGTATGTATATGCTGACAAAACTGACGCGACATACAGACTAATAGATGAACATGACTGGATACTCGGCCATCGCAAGGCGAAGAAGTACCGCTGGTTCAAGATAGCAATTCCGCCTTGCTTATGAGAAACGGTCCCTGTTGGGAGCGACGCTGGTCGGGCTTAGGAGATAAGAACTCGGCCGAGGCGTGTCAGACGAAACAAGGTCTCTGACACAGTTGATCCCTTCATTCAGGCGTACTGGGTTAGAAGGGGTACTTTGATTCTGCACTTTGAGGTTCGATTACTTCTGGAGAAGCGACCGATGTTCTTTTGATGTTCAACAGTCAAAAGAAATTGCCGACTTTATTAAAAAGCAGAAAAAGTTTTAACAAGTAAATTCATTTTTGTTTTATTTCAAGAATCGTTAATCATGTCAACAACGTCGTTCTGTAAAGCTAAAACAAATAAGAATTACAAACAAAAGCACAAAGGCTCAAATTTTATTGATAAAATGGAGATCATCCAAACGCGTGATTCCAAAGAGTATTTACAAAGTTAGAAAATGGTAATTTACAGGGAAAAGGGCTACGTTGAAACATAACGACTGCTATCCTTCTACCAACTTTGAATTTGGGGCATCCTGAGCTTCTGTCGAAGATGACCTTGACTGGAGTTTTCTGACGGATGATGTAACTGCTGCTGAGGGACTTGCCTCTGTTGAACATAGTTACTTGCCATTATCCCTAATTTTTGCTTAGATTATACTATGATGTTTCCAATCCATCGAGATGATTTTTTTTATGTCTCTAAATTTTGCCTGGACCGCCCTTTCCGGTTTTCAATCCACCGAGACATTTTTTTTTTTAGTTTAGGCGAAGTATTTCTTGACTACATCAACATTCGTGGGGTAGGAAAATTCCTCTCCGTCCATGGTTGCAAGTCTCAAGGCGCTGCCTGAGAAAGCTTTCGTGACCACATATGGGCCATCATAATTTGGGGTCCATTTACCCCGAGAATCAGTGAGAAATGATTGTATATTCTTGAGCACGAGGTCTCCTTTCCTGAAGATGCGGGGTCGAACCTTTTTGTCGAACGCCTTCTTCATTCTCTGCTGATACAACTGACCGTGGCATAGTGCCGTGATTCGCTTCTCTTCGATCAAGTTTAATTCGTCGTGTCGACTTTGACACCATTCAGCTTCTGAAAGCTTAACTTCCATCAATACCCGGATTGATGGGATCTCTACTTCTATGGGGAGAACTGCCTCCATGCCATATACTAGAGAGAAAGGGGTAGCCCCTGTTGAAGTTCGAACAGATGTGCGATAACCGTGGAGAGCAAAGGGTAGCATCTCGTGCCAGTCTTTGTAGGTTACAACCATCTTTTGAACGATCTTCTTGATGTTCTTATTGGCCGCATCTACCGCTCCGTTCATCTTTGGTCGGTAGGGAGATGAGTCATGATGTTCGATCTTGAACTCTATACACAACTCTTTCATCATCTTGTTGTTCAAGTTAGATCCATTATCAGTAATGATCTCGCTTGGAATACCATAACGGCATATGGTATTGTTTTTGATAAATCGGACCACCACTTGTCGGGTTACATTAGCGTACGGCGCTGCTTCGACCCACTTGGTGAAATAGTCAATGGCTACCAGGATGAACCGATGTCCGTTTAGAGCCTTAGGTTCAATCATGCCGATCATATCGATTCCCCATATGGAAAAAGGCCACGGGGAAGAGAGAACTTTGAGATGCGATGGCGGTACATGAATTTTGTCGGAGTATATCTGACATTTGTGACACCTCCTCATGTACTTGTAGCAGTCGGATTCCATTGCCAACCAATAGTACCCTGCTCTGAGAATTTTTCTCGCCATTGTGTCCATTGGCATGAGTGCCAAAGGATCCTTCATGAATTTCTTTCATCATCATGTCTGCTTCTGGTCTGTCTACGCATCGGAGCAAGACCATGTCAAAATTTCTCTTATAGAGAGTATCACCGCTCAGGAAGAAGTTTCCAGCCAATCTTCTGAGGGTTTTTCTGTCTTTCCTGGATGCCCCAGGTGGGTACTCTTGTTTCTGAAGAAAGTATTTGATATCGTGATACCAAGGTTTGTTGTCTATGACTGCTTTGATCGTGAAGATGTAAGCAGGCCGTTCAAGGCGCATGATGTTGATCTTAGGTAGGTCGTTCCATTGACCTACACTAATCATGGAAGAGAAAGTGGCTAATGGATCAGCCATGTGATTCTCATCACGAGGGATATGATGAAACTCGACTCTGTTGAAGAAGGGTAACAACCTTCTTGCATAGTCTTTGTAAGGAATCAATCCTGATTGGTATGTGTTCTAATCTCCTTTTATCTAATTGATAACCAAGGCTGAGTCGCCATATACGTCCAAGTTTTTTATCCTTAAATCAATCGCTTCTTCGAGACCCATGATACAAGCTTCGTATTCGGCCTCGTTGTTCGTACATTTGAACGTAAGTCTGGTAGTGAAAGGAATGTGGGTACCCTGAGGGGTAACAATGATTGCCCCAATTCCGTTTCCATAATGATTAACTTCCCCGTCAAAGATAAGTCCCCATTGGGAACCTGGTTCTGGCCCTTCACTGGGTAACGGTTCATCGCAATCTTTCATTTTTAGATACATGACATCTTCGTCTGGGAAGTCAAACCCGGTTGATTCTTGATCGTCAATTGGTTGATGTGCCAAATGACCGGCTAAAATACTCCCCTTAACGGCTTTTTGAGCATGGTACTCTATGTCATATTCTGATAACAGCATCTGCCAACGGGCAATCCTTCTCGTGAGAGCAGGTTTTTCGAAGACATACTTGATTGGATCCATTTCGGAGACCAACCAAGTAGTATGACGAATCATGTATTGGCGAAGACGTTTGGCTGCCCAAGCCAAAGCGCAACAAGTTTTCTCAAGCATCGCGTACCGAGTCTCGCAGTCGGTGAACTTCTTGCTTAGATAGTAAATGGCAGACTCTTTCCGTTTGGTTTCGTCTTGTTGGCCAAGTACACATCCCATTGAGTCCTCTAGGACTGTGAGGTAGATGATCAGTGGTCTTCCTTCCACTGGAGGTGATAGAATCGGCGAATTCAACAGGTATTCCTTAATACTGTCGAAGGTGGTTTGGCAATCTTCTGACCAAACGCAATCCTGGTTCTTTTTGAGTAATTTGAAAATCGGCGCACACGTGGCGGTCATAAGGAATATGAATCTGGAGATGTAGTTCAAACGTCCCAGGAATCCTCTGACTTGTTTTTTAGTTTTCGGAGAAGGCATTTCTTGAATGGCCTTAACCTTGTCAGGATCAACCTCAATTCCTTTCTGGCTGACGATGAACCCTAAAAGTTTCCCTGAACAGACACCGAAGGTGCACTTGTTGGGATTCAAGCGGAGTTTGTACTTCCTCAAACGCTCGAACAATTTTGACAGATGTTCAACGTGCTCACTCTCTGTTTTTGATTTTGCAATCATATCATCGACATATACCTCGATTTCTTTGTGTATCATGTCATGAAACAGAGCAGTCATGGCCCTTTGATAGGTTGCCCCCGGCGTTCTTCAAACCGAACGGCATTACCTTGTAACAAAAGGTACCCCATGGGGTAATGAACGAAGTTTTCTCCATGTCTTTCGGCGCCATTTTGATCTGGTTATAGCCCGAGAATCCATCCATGAAGGAGAAAATTTTGAACTTTGTTGTGCTGTCTACCAGCATGTCAATGTGTGGTAAAGGAAAGTCATCCTTTGGACTAGCCTTGTTCAGGTCTCTGTAGTCGACACACATTCTGACCTTTCCGTCCTTTTTGGGAACGGGTACGATGTTGGCTAACCATTGAGGATATTTAGACGTAGCGAGGAAACCTGCGTCGATCTGTTTCTGTACCTCGTCTTTGATTTTGATGGCCATGTCCGGGTGAGTCCGTCTCAACCTTTGCTTTACTGGCGGACATTTCGATCTTAACGGTAAGTGATGTTCCACGATGCTGGTATCCAACCCTGGCATATCCTGATAGGACCAAGCGAATACATCGGGGAATTCTTTGAGAAGCTTTATCAAACTCTCTTTGGCAGTTGGACTGAGCAGTGCCCCAATCCTGATTTCTTTTTTCTCTTTTTCCGAACCCAAGTTTACCGTTTCCAACGGCTCTTTGTGAGGTTCAATGGACTTTTCCTCTTGTCTGAGTAATCAGGAGATCTCTTCTGGAATTTTGTCGTTAACTTCTTCTTCAGCCCCAAATGCCGGGAACTCAAGGTTGGGAGAAGGCATCGGATCGTATGTTTCAACGGGGTTTAAAACAAGCAATCTGCATGACGTGATAATTCGTGCTTAGAAGAGATAGAGAAAATGCAAAAGTGTGCAGTGTATTTATTTTACTGCTTGTTTTTATTTTTAATTGTTTTTTAGGATTACCATTTTCTGAAAAAGCAAAAAGAGAAAACAACAATTAATGCGGAAATTACATAACAACATTATTTTATTAATGAACAAGTCGATTCTTGAAACTACAGCCCTATAAAACAAAACTCTGTCGCTCTGGGCGAAGCGAAGAGGGAAATTTACAGAAAGTGAGCCCTATCAAAACATCCGTTTCACCTGGGCAGGGTGAAAGGTTAAAGATGGCAATTACTTTGACTGATGAACGATCTTCGGAACCTCGACAGCAACCCATTGGCGGCGAACTCCTCGGTGAATCACAAAGTCTGGCACCTTCCTTGATTTGTCTTCAGAAATGACGCTGATTTCTGGTGGAGTAGGATCGTTGGAATCTGTCTCCCAGGCAGAATTGTCGTAGGAGAATTCCTCTGTTGCATTTTGCATAGCATTTGTGCTCTCAGTTGTATCTCCCCATCCAGTTGGCTGGATGTCTTCGAGCCTGATACGAGAGCTTTCGGGAGCGGTGTACTTGACCATATAGTCAAATTTTCCACTCGGTTGTCCCAAGGTGTCCCACACTTCTTTCAAACTGGAGGAGTCATCTCTCTCGATGACGTTGACCTCGGGAAAAGCATAATTAATGAATTCTAGTCCTGCAAACGTTGCATATTCATTGTCATGTTGAGTAGTTTCTGAATGACCTGAGTGTTGATCCCATGACATGGTGGGGACACAAGTATTCTGTTCAATGACGGTCAGCTGATTTTCATTATTCGGCTGACTTTCTTGCCCCAAATCTCCTAGATAAGGTTGCCACATTGGCAGACCATCCATTGGGCCATAGTAGGTGTAGTCAAAATTGCCTTTCATAGGAGAGTCTTCCTCTAATGAATTTGGCGGAGCACGACATCCTTCCGGATCACAATCTCCATATATCATTTCGACATCTGACCGTGGTATAAATCTTGGACTCTGTGCAGGATAGCAAAATGGTATAGGCACCTCTTCCTAAGACATATAACCGTCCTCGTTAAGGTAGGACTTCCATTCTTCATCTGTGTCAGAGGGATCTTCCTCATTGATAGCATGGACTGCTTGAGGGACTGGGTGAAGAAAACCTCCACTGTGGAAGAAATCCTGAATGGGATGAAGACTTTCATCGTTAGCAGCTGTCTGGGTACAGGTTGCAAAAAAACCAAGACCCTTCTTTGTTTTATTGTCACTAGGAAGACAAGCTGTCCCCATCCAATTGTATCAGTACTCTCGACCGCTTTGATAGCATCTTTGTATGAGGAAATCGATGTTCCTCCTTGGGATTGATTGTTCTTGCTCACTGACAGTGCTTGGAACTGAGTTCCAATAACCTCCTCGGGTTCTACACAAGTAGATGATGATAAGTTACTCACGAGCAAGGCCTGTTCTCCACAGACTGTGACAAGTTGATCGTTCTGAACGAACTTTAGCTTTTGGTGGAGGGTCGAAGTGACCGCTCCAGCCTGATGTATCCAAGGTCTTCCTAATAAACAATTGTATGTTGCCCGGATGTCCATGACCTGGAAAGTGACTTGGAAAGTGTGAGGACCGATAGTTATGGGAAGATCAACTTTGCCGATAACTGTTTTTTTGGATCCGTTGAACGCTTTGATGACAATCTCGCTGATTCTCATCGGAGGGCCTTTGAATGATAATTGCATCAAAGTGGACTTCGGCATAACATTCAGGGCTGACCCCGTGTCTACCAGTACGCTGGCTAAAGCATCGTCCTGGCAGTTAACTGTAATGTTGAGCGCCATGTTATGACGGCAACCCTCTTCGGGTAATTCCTCATCACTAAATCCCAAATTATTGCAGGAAGTGATGTTAGAGACAATGTTATCGAACTGTCTGATTGTTACATCCTGTTCCACAAAGGCTTGCTCCAAGACTTTCTGTAGAGCCTCCCTGTGCGCTTCTGAACTGAGTAACAGTGATAATACCGAGATCTTTGAAGGAGTCTGTAACAGCTGATCAACAATGTTATATTCACTCCTTTGGATGAGCTTCAGCATCTCATCATTATTTTTCGAAAGGTCGGGATTACTGGATTGACCGACTAATGGATCGGGAGCTTCTGTCTGAAGTTCCTTTTCTTTGTTGGATTCTCCAACTCCTCTGTTGAAGATTCGACCCCTCCGTGTTACTCGACTGATGTCTGCAATATTCACGACGGAGGGTAATGGAATTTCCTTTCCATTTTCAATTGTCGTTGCACCGTATTTGTAAGGGATTGCCTTAGCTGATTCATACGGTAGTGGTCCCGGCAGATAGATGACTACGGGAGCCTTCTGATTTTTCTGACCATCATAAGTAATCTCGATCTGTTCCCGGTTGGGAACTTTAGATTCGTCAAGTAGAGGGATGATGGCAAAAACATCCATGGTCTGGTGACGACCAGAGATTGTGACAACATCCTCGATTTGATCGGCAAGGTAGTTCGGCCTCCAGTTGATGGGTCCAGACCCTGGATATGGGCTAATTTCTCCACGATCCACCTGACCCTGAAGAGCTGCTCTCACAAGGTAACACCCGTGGTTACTTTCCGAACAGACACTACAACGGTCATAATTGTGTGGTGGCACCCGGCCACGCCCACTTTGAATACAATGTAACCTCACTAGGTTAGCTTCCATTGATCGGACATCCTGACTCTGACGCCGAGTAGGATTCCTGATACTGATACTAATTTGCTGAGTATATTCATCCATATAAATTGGCATCCACCAGTGATTTAACAAGTGCTGAAGTGCCTCCTGGACAAGGGTACAACCTCGATCGTTTTTGCAACCCGCTTTACAGCTGTGATAATTATGTGACACCAGGAATCCGAGTCGGACCTGTTCAGCATGTAACTCTACCAGGCTAGTATTCATCAAGCGAATGTCAAAGATCTGAACCATGTTGATTTGATAGGAATTCCTATCATGGTAGTCTTGGATCCATCCAAGATCTATCTGACGCTGGAGGGCTTCTTGTACAAAAGAGCAACCCTGTTTGTTTACTGAGCAAGTCAGACAAGAACTGTAATCGTGTCGCGGTAGATTATGATACTGGCTTTACCTTGAGTGCATTGCCACCAAGTTAACATTCATCGAACGGATGTCATGGTTTTGAATGACGTTAGAATTCGTGTAGACCATGTTAACTGCACAAACTCGGTGCTCTTGGATCCATCAGAGATCCATTTGTTCCTGTAGAGCTGCTTGCACCACAGAACATCCCTGGTTGTCTTTAGAGCAGATATCACACTGGTGATAGTTATGAGGTGGCACATTGCCATATCCACTCTGTCTACAATGCATCTTGACCAGATTGGTTTTCAACATGAGTACATCGTGGATTTGATAGACGTTGTTAAATTCTTTCTCAATCAGGTTGACTGCAGCTTTCTCATGTTGAGGCAGCGGGTTTGTGAGAACATTGGGATTTGTATCTTTGAAAGATAAGAGCCCGCTCCTAACAAGCTTTTGCACATCGGATTTGAAATTGAGACAATTCTCTATGTTATGCCCTAGACCCCTTGATGATAAGGGCATGTCTGATCCACCTTAAACCAAAAAGGCAGATTTTCCGGTACTGTAAGAGGAGACTTAGTCTGGATGTGCCCCTTAGCCAGTAGTAACGAAAATAATTCTGCGTACAACATGGGTATAGGATCAAACCCTGATGGTCGTGTTGTACGGTTATATGGAGGGCGAGCCTGCTGAAGAGGTTGTTGTGTCCTTTGCTGATCAGGTTGGCTTTGCGCAACCTGAGGTTGATACGTAGGCGCGGTGCTGATAGCAGGAGTTACAGCTACTACTGGTTGATATCGACGCCTTTTCTTTCCGAGAGAGATATTCCCAATATCTTGCTCTTTTTTCTTAGCGAGAGCACTACCGTATTTTTTAGTACCGCTCGTCGATCCAGTGTCTTTTACCAAACGTCCTTCTCTGACGGCTTCCTCAAGACGTACACCCATGCCGACCATTTCGGTGAAGTCACTGGGCGCACTGGCAACCATTCGGTCATAGTAAAATGAGCTTAAGGTCTTTAAGAAGATCTTTGTCATCTCTTTTTCCTCAAGAGGTGGACAAATTTGAGCGGCAATTTCACGCCACCTTTGAGCATACTCCTTAAAGGTTTCCTTGTCCTTTTGTGAGATCGATCTGAGTTGATCTCTGTCGGGTGCCATGTCCAAATTGTATTTGTATTGTTGGACAAAGGCAGTGCCAAGATCTCTGAAAGTGCTGATCGTGGCACGGTTTAAACCCATGTACCATTTTAATGCGGCACCGGTTAAACTATCCTGAAAGTAGTGAATCAGTAGGTCCTGATTCTCCATCTGAGCTGACATTCGCCGAGCGTACATCACCAGATGGCTCTGAGGGCAAGAGTTACCATTGTATTTTTCAAAGTCATGCACTTGGAACTTGTGCGGTACTTTCACATTAGGGACCAAGCAGAGGTCTGCGGCGTCCTTTCCAAATAAATCCTGACCGCGAATGGCTTGCATCTCCTTCTGCATTTCCAGGAACTGCTCCTGGAATTCCTCCATTCTGTCAAACAAAGTTTCCTTTTTACCAGTAGGTATTGGCGAAATCTGTCCTTCCGGGACAGTGTGCACCACAGGGGGTGGTACCGTGACTAAGGCAGCGAATCTTGGCGTTTCCCGAAGTTTGTAACCTTCAGGAGTCTTCAATATGCCCCTGGCATCTTCGCTTTCCCGAAGTTTGTAACCTTCAGGCCCAGCGGCTTCTGTTATGATTCCCTGATTTTCAGCGATCGGCGGAATATATCCTTCTGGGATATAGTTAACAGGCATGCCCTAAGGACAATCTTTCGGCATTTGATACCTAGGATCATACTTCTCCACTATGGGCGTTGAGGTGATCTCTGAGATCACAGTTCGTTATAGCTGAGCTTCTGCCATGGCTTGCATGTCGTTACGAAGCTTTCTCATATCCTCTCTCAGAGCGTCGATCTCTTCTTTCAACTCTCTGTTTTCTTCCTCAAGATCATCCATCTTTTTCTGACGATTAGCCCGAGTATTGTATGAATGAGACAGTTTGACTCTAGAACCGAGACACAAATGTGAGATTCGTAGGTAAGAAGAATACGTGATGTGAGAATGATGAATGCAATGATTATATTAATTGTTTTTTAGTTTAATAAACTTCGACAATTAGATTGCAAATATCAAACAGTGGGGAAACCCCTTTTTATTGAAATTCAAAGGATTACAGAAATGGAAATATAGTAGATTACAAGGTGCAGAAACAGAAACCTAAGCTAATGGGTCCCGAGTCCTCTCTGAAGAGAAATCGGGTGCTGACTCTGGTACTTTCCTCTTCTTTGACCGGGGCTCTTGGGCCGTTGTCGGGTTGTAATTCCCTTGCCAGGTGAAAGGAGTGAGTAAATTCCTTTGGTCATCTTGATTATCCACAGCATGTAGCTCCAAAATTTCAATCAGAGCATCCTTATCTTTCAGTAATTGCTGTATTTTGATACACTCTATGTCGAGGGTGCGGTACTTGTTCTTCCAAGACCTCCTCTCCCTTTGAACTTTGTTGAGAGTAACCTGAAGCTTTTCAGTTTCCGTCATGAAGTACATGACAGATTCCCTCGGCGGAAGAATTCCGTAATGAGGATAAGGCATCTTTAGCTTGAGAGCTCTAGTTTGTACCCAGTGGAGATAAGGCTCCACCGAGACACAGTCCGGTTTTCCTAGAGACTCCCGTCCTTTCTTATGAACATGTTTCCAAGTGTGCACTATTTTTGTCTTTAGTGCTCTGTCACTTTCTCCTTCCTTGAAGAAAAGACCTTCCAGATGAACATTCCGGGGAACATGTCTCATCGGGTATCCAAATTGACGACGAACGAAAACTGGATGGTAATTGATTCCTCCCTTAGTTCCTATAAGGGGTACGTTGGGGAAGTTTCCACAACGGTCAATGATCCTGATTCCATCATAAATCCTATTACACCAATCTATATCAGAGTTGGTGAGAGACATGATCTTCTGCGACCAGCGCAAGGCACTCTTATGATCCCAGAAAGCAGTAGACTTAGGTAAATGGGAGATAAACCATTTGTAAAGCAAAGGTACACAACATGTGATCTCCCCTCCGCTGTACAAATTCCCTAAGTGTACAGAATGATACGCATCTGCGAGCAAAGTCGGCACAGGGTTTCCAATGAGAAAAACCTTAATGGAATTGATATCGACGAAGTTATTGATGTTGGGAAACAAAAATAACCCGTAGGTGAGCAAGACAAAGATGCTTTCAAAAGCAGTCACGTTTCCTATACTAGCAAAATACAGGGCTTTCTTTATTAAGAACTGGGTTGGCAAACCTTGGATGCCACCCTTAGTGGTCATGTGAGTCCTGACCTCAGACTCATCCAAATGAATTGCTCTTGCAATGGTCTGATTCTTTGGAATTTCTTCCAGTCCAGAAAATGGAGCTTGATCAGTGATATGTAAATCGATCAGGTGAGAATATTCCTCCAACGTTTGTGCGAGCTGGTAATCCGGGAATGTAAAGCAGTGATAAACCGGATCGTAGAATTGAACGAGCGCGTCCATGATTCCCTCAATCACATAAACCCTTAACAGAGGTAGCAAACCTCCGTACTTGGCTCTGAAAGCCTCTTGGTTTGTGATCATCCTCGCCAAACCTCTTAAATCCTCTAGTTTTGGAACCTTGAAGGTGTACTTATGAGTTCTCCTTCTACCGAAATCCATTAGCGTAATCCTTTTCTCTGGTATTTGCAATCACAGTCTTAGTTTAATTTGAAAAACAGAGAGACTAGAAGAGAAATTTTTTGAATGTTTTAACGTTTTAAATGAATGCATGAATGCAGCACACAAAAACATAGAAAAAACATGGGGTCAAAGGGTCGTTGTCATGAAGTCAAGGCTCTACCCATCCCCAAAGGTTTATACTAGGGTGATTTTTGTACCTGTACTCATTATCATCAGCTCCTTCCAGGAAAGCAAAACAACAAGCGGATCGCCAGCGAGTTGTAGAGCAATCTTAGAGTAAGTGCCATTCGCCGAGAATGGATCACCAGCCTCAAATGAGGGTAGTATCGCGTGACAACTATTTCCGATAGTTTCCGCACTACAAAAGGGTTGGCTTCTCAGCTTCTCAGACATCACAATCGGCCCATTGCCTATGAGAGGGAATGGGTTGCATTGGTCAGCCTCCACTGAGGTTGATGGTCGACCTCGTCGCCATCACTTATCTTAAGTGTATACTCAATCTTTCCACATGCGGCATCACACGCATTCCCATTAGCAGAAAAATAAACAGGTATAGCAATTAGGAAAAGCAGTATATATATTTTTCCTAAACATCCTAGACCTTTAAAGCTATTAATCCTAAGTTCCTGACAGAAAATGGGTTCCCCGGCGGAAGCCCCAATCTGTGGTTTCATACAAGAGAAAAGAAAAAAAGGGTAGAAGAGCCCCACGGTGGGCGCCGCTTATAAAGTTTCTACCTAATAGATGAGAAGAGAACAAGATCCTGCTACAAAGGTGAGATAGATCCTAATGACAAATCCCCAGCAGAGTTGCCATATTCCCCAGTGAAGTCGCCATTTTTTTGTAGCGAGCGATTTTGGACGCGGTTGCGAAGCGCTATCGCTCTTTGGTGTCTACAGCTCGATTCATTTTTTTATCTTATTAAAGCTGATGAAGGAAGGGAAATAGATGTCTCAAATTAACCCTGCTTGCAAACTGAGGTTAAACAACGGTCTGTTAGGTTACAGATGCTACAAAGATTCGGGGTCTCTATTGGGTGTATTTTTTTAAAAGTGGTGTTCGGTTTAGATGTTAGGACGGATGCTTCTTGATAGATATGTGAGCGTATGGGATTTTGGGGTTTTTGTTTAGTGTGCTTGCTAAGATTTTTCTTTCAATCTTTTGCCTACGTATTCCCGTTTACCGAAACAGGGAAATCAGAGCTTTCGTAGTTCCTCCTATTCTATGGGAGGAAATGGTTGTTTTGGTGTCTTGTTCAAAGCCCAAGACGTTAAGCGAAAGGTGGTTTGTATCTTGTTCAAAGCCCAAGATGTGAAGCTGAAAGGTCTATTTGTATCTTGTTCAAAGCCCAAGATGTGAAGCTGAAGGGGTTTGACTTTAGAGAGAATTTGTCATCTCTAAAGGGGGTCTGTATGTCACAACTGTTTATAAAGGAGAATTACTTTAACCGGGATTTGTGAATCCGACAATGCCATAATTTCCTTTAAAGGGGATTTTAACCTGAAGGAGAAGACTTTAACTCAGTGTAGAGCAATGCTATCTTTCCTTAGGAATTTCTCATGCTAAAAGAGGGACAGTGGCATGGATGTAGATGATCCTGAGGCTTGCCGCTTACAGCAATTAGATGAAGGGGAATGAGTTGTTGATGTTTGTGTACTGTGAACGAGGCACAACTTTGAGGCTAAAAGGTTGATTGGGTCAACCAGTGGTTTTCTTATACAAAGCCTAAGAGGAGGCTAAAAGGTTTTTGACTCGACGATAGAGTCTTTTGGTATCTCGTATAAAGCCCGAGATGGAGGCTATTTGACTCAACAAGAGAGTTTTTTGTATCTCGTACAAAGCCCGAGATGGAGGCTGAAATTTGTTTGGCTCAATAAGAACCTTTTTGTATCTCGTATAAGCCCGAGATGGAGGCGAAAGGGGTGATTGACTCAACGAGGGAGTCTCTTATGTGTCTCGTACAAAGCCCGAGAGAGAGGCTAAACGTTGTTTGACTCCGCTGGGGAGAATCACTGTACAAAGCCCAAGAGGAGGCTATGGCGCTGTTTCAGTTGAGTGACAGGTCCAGTATGCTGATTTAAAGAGAAAACCAGTTCTTATATGAGTAATGTTGGCACTCAGGGATTTTTTATTCGAGCATCAGGGATATTTCCTATTCTTTAAGGAAATGGGAATTCCAAAGGGTATTGAGACTGTCCGAGTCTACGGGTTTTCTTCCTATTTAACGAAGGGGTCACTTGAGAATGTCTTTGAGACTCAAGGAGATTAGACTGTCCAAGTCTAGAGTTTCATGTTTTGTACTAGGCTTTGAGAAACAGTAGTAGACTCTTTGAAAGGAATGTTCTATGCAGATGATTAAGTTTTGTTCCTATACCTCTAGGAGGTCGTCGGGACAATTTGTACGAAGTCCAAGAGGAGGCTGGAAGCTTTTAAGAAGCCGACGGGTCCTTGTACTAAGCCCAAGAGGAGGCAATCATTCTCGGAGGAAGAGATCATTATACGAAGCCTAAGAGGAGGCTGTGAATACTTCTAAGAAGCCTACGGGTCCTTGTATTAAGCCCAAGAGGAGGCGGGGATGCTTTTAGGAAGCCTGCGGGTCCTTTAACAATGCCCAAGAGGAGGCCGATGCTTTTAAGAAGCCGATGGGTCCCCAAACCCCGAGAAATTCAAGACAGGCTATTCACGAGGAATAGATCAAGCCAGGAAAGTTCGAGAATTTGGAAGAAACTCAAGAGATGCCATTCACGGAGAAAAGATAATCTCTGGGGAATAGAGTTTCTTGACAAGTGCTTTTAAGAAGCCGATGGGTCCCCAAACCCCGAGAAGTTCAAGACATGCCATTCACCGAGAATAGATCAAGCCAGGAAAGTTCAAGAATTTGGAAGAAACTCAAGAGAAGCCATTCACGGAGAAAAGATCATCTCTGTGGAATAGAGTTTCTTTAACAACTTCTACGAGTGACAGTCTATGAAAGGGTTCACCGAGAATGCTGCCTTACATGTCTCCATATTGTTTAACCCCAAGAGGAGGGAAGACTGTGTCTGGTAATCCTATGGGGATCTAGTTTTGACTATTTAAGAGTGATCAACGGAATTAATGCTAGACGTAGTTGTCGGGGAAACTCTAAATATCTATACTATTATTACACAGTTGATATGAGTTTATGAAAGAAGACTTACAGTGAAACAGCCCCACAATACAGTTATATGTATATGAAAGCGGTAAATGAAAGCATATAAATACTTACTCGGTTGTAGAGCTTCCATGCTGTTTGGTTAGTTGTTCAACAAAGAAAGATTGAAGACAACAGTATATTCAAAATCAAAGGAGAAAGTGCTTTGAAAAAGAAAGGTTTGGGGCTTACAGCTCAAGGAGAGGCCCAGGGTTTTATCAGTGAGCGCACTGTTTGAATTTGTACAGAGGGACTTATACAAGTGACTGTGGTCCAAGAAAGGTTTTCTGTACAAAGGGTATGGGTCTTACACTCTCTCAAGAGGCCCAAAAAGTTTTAAAGAAAAGAAATGGGTCTTACTACTCGAGGGTAGGCCCAGTTGATTATTCGTTTGAAATGGCGGTTGCGCCGAGATTTCCTTTTAACGCAGAGGGACTTATACAATGAGTGAGGCCCAAAATGTTTTGGTTAAAAGGGGATTGGGTCTTACACTCTATTAGATTCCCAAAAAGTTTTGAATGGGTCTTATAGCTCAAGGAGAGGCCCAATTGATTTTTTAAAAGGCGACGATTGCGTCGTTTATTTGAAAATGTACAGAGGGACTTATACAACGAATGAGGCCCAAAAAGTTTTCTGTACATGGGGGTTGGGTCTTACACTCTAATAGAGGCCCAAAAAGTTTTGAAAAAAGAAATGGGTCTTACTACTCGAGGGTAGGCCCAAGATTTTTTGTTTTGAAAAGGCGACGATCGCGCCGTTTGTTTTTTACGGTATCGGGACTTATACAATATACTGAGGCCCAAAAAATGATTTGGTAAAAAAAAGGATTGGGTCTTACACTCTATTAGAGGCCCAGAGAGTTTTGAAAATGATTTATGAGGGTTGAGTTAATCCAAAACCCTAATTTGTTTTCAAAAACGTATTTAATTGAATAAAAATTCAATTAAAATGATCAAAATTGTTTAACATATGGAAAACAAATTGTGATCTTGGATTAATGCTTCAAAAATTAAGTATTGACCTACAAAATAATTAGAAAGCATTAAAAGTTGCAAAATCAAGGTGGAAAAAATATTTTAAATGTTAAAAACAATTAAAACATTAATTCTTTGCAAAAATATCAATTATACAAAATAAATAATATTTTTGGATTTTTTTTGGGAAAATAAAATATTTTAACATTTTTGTGAATTATTAAAAAAAAGAATCAACTCAAAATCATTAAAACTCAGAGAGAAATTAATTTTTGAATCAATTAAATAAAATCACAAAATTCAAATATTTGAATTTTCAAAAAATGGCGCCAAGAACACACCAAGAACACGCGCGTGTTCTGGGTTTTCCCAGATTTGCATTTTCTCTTCAATCTCACTGAATACTTGATTATATCATGCAATCCACATACCAATCAACTCGTTTCAACCTCACGATCATGTCTATGACAATTAATTTCATTTAAATTAAGCATAAAATAAGAAATCACGAAAAATCCTCAAGAACCCTAATTTCTGCATGAAGGCTAGGATTTTTGATACATGATTCAAACAATGCAATTAATTGAGGGGAAACATTCCATGCATAATTATGAACATATGGCCAAATTAATGTGCAGTAAATATTGCATGGATCATAGAGTTAGAAGAGCTCATGCTTACCACTTGCAACTGGTGATCGTGATTTGTGTTGGAGGTGTTACAACTAGGTTCCAATGATCTGCATAGCTTCCCTAGGTGCCATGGAGTGTGTATGAATGCTTAGAATGGATTGAAATGATCTGGAACTTGAGATGGTACCCCAACTACAAATCTGTCAAGAACTTGAGCAATTGGCTGGTGATTTTGTGAAATCTGTGTTCCAGATGTTATGTGAGTGTTTGGATCACTTCTATATGATGTATATGAGGTGTGTGTGTGATTGGTTTGATTGGAAAAGCTCTCAAACTCAAAACCCGATAGTGACTTGCCTTAGAAGGCAAAATTGGAGTGAAAGATGAGATTTTGATGAAAACATCTATTTGATGGCTTTGGTGTACTCAAACTGATCACAATTGAGCTCTATTTATAGTAGAGCAAGTTTGTTTTGCAAGGAATAGTGACTTGCAACTGCTGAGTAGGTTTGGCCAATGTTGGCAAATGAAAATCCAAGTCTCCTCTAGCCATTGACTAGAGGTTAGGGCACAGGCTGCTGGTTCCCTTGGTCTTGGATAAGTCTTAACTGAATTCAATTGAGAATGGCTCAGTCCATGCCACCTTGATGCTTCCATTGAATGCTCCAATCCAAAATTGGAGTCTTGTCCCTATTATGGGCAATTCTAGGTTCAACATGCTATTTCTTGTCCCAAAGACTTTGGAGGCTTGGCTCAGTGATTGTCCCCTTTAGATTCAATCCTCAGAGGTGTCCAAGTGGATAGGAGCATTTGGATTTGGATGATTTTGGTAAATCGACCAAAAGTGTAAAAATCTGCCTTGCCTTGGCAGATTTCAACAAGGCAACTTGCCAATGTCATATCTCATGACTCAAATTGAATTTGGTAATGTTCTTGGCCATTTTGGAAAGCCCTTACATGATACAACAACTGTTTGAACATGTTTGGTTTTGATCTCTTTTGAATCCAAGTGAAAAATCCCCCTACATTTGGTAAAAAGTAAGGTAAAATCTGACTTAGTGAAATTTTCACTAAGTGTTGGAACAAAGTGACTTTTCTTGATTTTGATCACTCCATAACTCAAAATCTATGAGGAATTTGGACATAGGTCAGTATGAAGCTTTTGTAGAGGGCAATGAGATCTACAAATCAAGCTTTGAATGGGGAACAATGGCCTTGTGGTTTAGGAGTTATGGTCCTCCAAAGTTGGCACATTAGTGTCACTTTTTCCATAACTTAGAAATTTTTCTAAGTTTTTATGGTTACCCCTTTTACAAGTTATCCCACTTTCTTTGATTTTTCTTGATGAATGATGATTCAAATCATACATTAACATAATTTTAGGGTTAAAAATCCATTTTGGTGAAAAATCTCAAAAAGTCAAAGTTGACTTTTGTGTATAGTTGACTTTTTATCAGATGTATTCCAAACTGTGCAATTCTTCATGAAATCATGTCCTTGACCTAAATCAAACTTGATGGACATGTTCCATGGGTGTCATAGGGTATATTGAATCATGTATTAGGGCTTGGGAGCATGTCCTGGTCAAAAGTCAAAGTTACAGTTGACTTTCCTCGCGAAACCCTAATTGTGGTGCAGATGAAATTGAGACTTGTTGCTCAAGCTTCTTGGATTAATCCATTGTTCCAAATGGATCAATATAGTTCCTTAGAGACCCTCAAACCCTCTCTTGAGGTCTTGGCTCATGATTTGTCCCAAAAGTCAACTTAGGGGTGAATTAGGTCAAGAAACCCTAATTCCTGATTTTTGATGTATGCATCCCCTGAGGTCAAATTGACTTGATGCTTGGGCCCATGAGGTTCCATGGAGTATTTTAGGATATGCTTTGAAGCATTGGCTCATGCCCAGAGGAAAAATTTCCAACTGGAGGCCCTGGTCGACCAAAACCCTAATTTGGTGACATTGTCGATCTTGAGACTTGATCCACCTAGAAGGGAGCAGCTTTGTGCTTAATCCTTGAAGTGGGAGTCCTATTGATCCCTTGTGGATATTTGAGAGGCTAGACAAGTTTAAGATCATGTCATTTCTTGATTGATCCTTTGTCTAAAAGCTCTGAGAGGGCTGGAAACCCTAAATTTGATTGTAGTGGATGCTCACCCATCTTTGGGGAGACTGATGAGGTATGATGGTTCCTCCATATTGTGATGATGATTTTCACAATGATGGGAAATCTTAGTGGTCAAAATTTGGGGTATGACAGTTCCCTACAAGCACAGGAGAAACCCTGGTCATTTAATCAATCTCCAGTAAAGTTAAAACCCCCATAGGTTCTAAAACTCAATCTTTATCCTAAATTTCCCCAGCTAGGGTCGAATCACTATCAATAAACCTTTATCAGAACCTCAAGGCATCTGATATTTCAACTCTTCTGTAAACCCTCAGCAAGAATTGATTCCCCAACTTGGACCTGTCTCTGGATCTTAATGATCCTCAGGAGAAACTAGCCTCCTCTTAGGCTTTGTATAAAGATTTTTCCCCACTCTCTTGTTGAGTCAATCACCTTTCAGCATTCTCTTGTTGAGTCAATCACCTTTCAGCACTCTCTAGTTGAGTCAATCACCTTTCAACACTCTCTTGTTGAATCAATCACCTAAAAACACTCTCTTGTTGAGTCAATCTTCTTCCTTAAAGAGCTCTCTTGTTGAGTCAACCATTTTCAGACTCCTCTTAGGCTTTGTATAATGATCCTTCTTTTTCTCAGCAAAAGTCAGCCTTAATCTTGGGCTTTGTACAAGACACCATATAAATATTTTCAGCTGAGTCAGTCAAATATTTTTTAGCCTCAATCTTGGGCTTTGTACAAGACACATATAAATCTCCCTAAGCGGAGTCAATCCTCTTTCCAGCCTCCAATCATGGGCTTTGAACAAGACAAATCATACTCTCCAGCAGAGTCAATTTTCTTTTAGCCACAATCTTGGGCTTTGTGCAAGACAGATAAAACCTCTCACCAGTAGAGTCAGTTTCCCCTTTTAGCCTCAATCTTGGGCTTTGTACATGACACATGCAAATATTCCCCAGTGGAGTCAAAAACCCCTTTTTTTAGCCTCAATCTAGGGCTTTGTACAAGACACACAAAATATTTCCCCGAAAAAGTCAACTTTTAGCCTCCTCTTAGGCTTTGTATAATGATCTCCCCAAAAGAGTCAGTCTCTTTTCAGCCTCAATCTTGGGCTTTGTACAAGACAGAAATAAAACTCCTAAATAGAGTCAACCTTTTAGCTTCAACCTTGGGCTTTGATCAAGGCACACAAAAATCAACATCCCCTCAGAGGAAATAAAAAAAACTCTTTGTAGGAAGATACTTCTCTGTATATCACACAGAAAATTAAACAAACCTTAATCCCAGATAACTGCTATAAGTGGCACACTTGTTGATTCGAATATCCAAGCTGTAGTCCATCTCTTATCCTTGTAAATCCCCTCTTTCATCTAACAGATGTAAGTGGCAAGCCTCTGGATTATTTACATCCAAGCCACTGTCCCTCTCTTAGCATGAAAAACTCCTAAGGAAAAATGGCACTGCTCATCACTGAGCTAAAGTTTTCTCCTTCAGGATAACACCCCTATAAAGGAAATTATGGCATTGCTGGAATCACATATCCCAGTTAAAGTAATTCTCCTTTATAATCAGTCACCCAACAATTGTGATAAACAGACGAGATGTCTCCCTTTAGAGATGATAAATTATCTCTCAGTCAAACCTTTTAGCTTCAATCTTGGGCTTTGAACAAGACACAAATAACCTTTAGCTTCAATCTTGGGCTTTGAACAAGACACCAAATATCTTTTTCCTCCCATAGAATAGGAGGAACTATGATTGCTCTGATTTCCCTGTTTTCTTTAACGGGAATACGTAGGCATAATATTGCGAAATCTTAGCGAGCACACAAATAAAAAAAATTTAGGTCCAGTACCCTCACACTAATCAAAAACTTTAGGTCCAGTACCTTCACTCATCAAAAACCTCGGAAAACCCGAAATCAAACAAAAACTCTCTCTCTCTCAAACACTCCCAAAGGAGAAACTTTCCCAACCCACAACAGACAAACACCAGTAAGTAGAAAGCAGTAAGGAAAATTTCTAACAACTTATGGATAACCACATATAGGATAGGTTATTGACAACCCGATCTCTTCTTAGCATTTGTTCAGTTAAACATTTGCGTGCAAGGTTAGTTTTAGATAGCTTCCCTTTCCTTTCCAGCTTCATAGGATAAATAAGAAATCAGGAAGTAGCACCCCAACTCCTACCAATGCGGTGAGGAGAAACCCATGGCGATAAGGTGGTCGCATCACCGACAAAAATCGCACGCTACACCAACGCCAAGCGAATCTTTTCTCAAACTCGTTTCGTCTCATTTCGATTTAATGATAATGAAAAACCTCGATCAACATTGAGTTCTTTTCTCTAATTCAAAGTCAAAACACTTAATCATACTTAAACACCATTTCAAAAGGGTGAAAAGAGAGATTGTCTAGAGCCTTCCATTCCCCTCCTCGATTGACTAGGTACCAGTTGCCTTACTCGACTATTTGAGCAATTGTCATCCATTAAAAACCTTTAATTCGATTCGTCTCAAAGCACTCAACACATCAAACCTATCTTTTTCTCGCCCCCACGCAATCGAAACCTTTTCGCAAACAGACATTGTTTAGTCTTTTCTAACACGTATACAAACTAGCACTTAAGCCTCCACCACGAGCATATAAACCATTGTTTAACCGTTAGAATGAAATCTAAGCATTTGTTCATTAAAAAAAAGCAACCAATAAAACATAGTTCTCTACCAAGAACTTCGTAGCTTTGATTTCTCCATCGCACCTGGAGATACGTAGGAGCGAGATTCAACGTCTCATCAAGCACTATAATAAAAAACACCAAAAACATTTTTGTCTTGCGCAGAACTACATCGCTTTGAATTCCTTATTATACATGAGGATACCTAAGAGCGAGACTCGCAATCTTGTCACGCACCCCAATAAAAAAAATTTTACAACCCCTTTACTTTTCCCTTTTTCATTTTTTATCATTCGAAGAAAAAAAAATGACATATGATAATATTCAATCACAAGTTTAACTAAAAGGTTCATGTTGAGTACAACGCACGTGAGGGGTGTTAATACGTTCCTCTTTCGTAATCGACTTTCGAACCCAAATTTGGTTGCGACGACCATCTTATTTTTCTTTTAAGGGTTTTATTGATATTTTCTCTTTCCTTCTTTGGAATAAATAAAGTTCGGTGGAAACTCTATTCGAATCATTTCTCCGCGACTTCATGAAGGATCGTATTTTTCGAGGTACACTAGTACACCCTCCTATTTGTTAAACTATATAAGTTTGGGAGGGCCTCTCCCAAGTTAAAAAATTTGGGCGAGCATGAAACTTCTTTGTTTTTTGCAGTGGTAGACAAGGGTGCCTGCAGCAGCCACGTAGGCAAAAAAGTTCTCGCACACAAACTATTAAGTTTGAGGTACTATTAGCCTACCCTGATGAGTGATATCATCGCCTTTGTCAAGTGGTGAAATCAATGTTAAAGACATGCTAACCTTCACCACGCCTCAACAAAACTTCTCCAGTTGATGACTTCGACGTATCCTTTCTACCAATGGGGCATGCAAATTCTCAGCTCGTTCCCCTTGGCACATGGTCAACTGAAGTTCCTAACAAAGAGAGTTGATTACTTCACCAAATGGATAAAGACAAAAATAGTAGCCAAGCTTATGGTGGAAAGAGTGTGTTATTTCTACTGGCATAAGATTATGTGCAGATATGGGCTCTATAAGGTCATCCTCTCCGACAACAAGACCCAACTCACCAGTGCTATGGTCACTCAATCAGTTGTACAACCTCAAGATAATGATCAAGGTAATTCAGAAAACAAGGTAATTTTTAAGGGACTTAAAAAGAGACTTGACAACACCAAAGGATTGTGGGCGGACGTGCTCCATGAGATATTATGGTCATATCACATCACTCCACAAACCACTACCAAGGAAACCCAATTTTCCATGGTCTACGGAGCAAATTCCATGCTACCTGTGGAAATTGAAACACCCTCATGTTGGAGGTCTCAGTTTAATGAAGAGGCACGATAGACATCCGTTCCAAGAGACTTGATAACAAGTCTTGCCTGAGGGCTGGATAAAAGTCTCACCCAATTAGGTTGAAAGCCTCGCCAGAGAGACTTATAGTCTCATAAGTTGGGATATATACAATTCTTCCTTAGGGACTTAGATTCCCCATAATAATTACACTCTTGCCCGAGGGACTTATTATCTTTTTGGGCGGGAAAAGTACTCAAGAATCACGACTAAGAGGCATAACAGACATCCCGTCTGATAGACTTGATAACAAGTATAGCCTGAGAGGTTGATGGAAGTCTTACCCAAGTAGTTCAAAAGCCTTTCGAAAGCATCACAATAGAGGATATCTTCAGAGCTTCCTTGATCAATCAACACTATCTTAATCTCCCAATCATCAGACTTCATTGTTATGACCACGGGGTCTTTAAAATTCAGATGGATGTTTGATGCGTCTCTCCCAATGAATGAGATCTCATGCTCTAGAGCTTCCTTCTTACCTAAATATGGGCTAGACGACGAGCCTTGTATGGTCAGAAATTGTTGTGTGTGCCTTCTGAGAACAAAGCTAGTCTCTCGCCTCAAGTGAAACCTCTTATGATTGTTTTAAGGGTGTGATGCATATGCCTGTCTTCACCCTTCCCCCTTACTTGGTTCCTTTCCCTGCTTAGATCTAGGGCTTCTAAAGGCATCTCTCCCTTGAGAGCTAGATCCACCTAGTGTCTGGGTGGATCTTCCTATGACGTATTTCTTCATGTGGCATTCTTGGATGAGGCATTCAATCTCTTTATTGATCTAGTTGCAGTCTTCTCTGTGGTAGACCTTAACCTTGTCAAACTTACACCATATGTTGGGTTTAGGCCCCATGATGTCTGACTTAGGGGATGGCGGAAGAGAAATATTGTGTGTATGGAGGACCTTATACCATATCTTCTCACAAAGAGTATTCAAGGGTGTGAAGTTATTCAGAGACATCTCTCTCTGTTTAAAGGTCACATTGTCTCTAACAAGCGAGGTATAATGACTCATGTGCAACTGTTACGAGTTATCATGGTTATCAGTTGTATGTTCCTTAATATCTTGTGCCTTCTTCTCGGAGTTGTAGTCTCACCCTTTTTGTGAAACTCTGCCTGCGTAAATACCTTCTCTTGGGATGCAATAGGCCTCTAGACTGGGGCTTCTTTAAAATGTCCAGCCCTCAATCCGTTTGGGAATGCTCATAAGAAAATCTCCTAGTTGGGGTGGATGACCTTGATTGTCACTAATAGGCCGCAAGCATACGGCTATAGCAATGTTGCATTAAAAGTTATTGTATCCACAGAGGCCAAATGACAAGTATTGTTTTCTATTGTTTATGTGTGTATCTAAGGCTATGAAAAACTTGTTTTTTGTGTGAAATTGGAAATAATGAATTTAATTAAATAATAAAATAAAGAGTCCGAAACAATTATTTCCTTACACCTACGTCGCTCATACAAATTACAACATCTAATCATAACAAGAATTATATTCTTGTAGAAAATAATAAAATTAGAGGTAACACCCACTTTTGCCGGTGCAATACCAAACTTTAAACCCGCAACTGCCTATTTTCGCATCGCAAAATCCTGAGTTTAAATATTTCTTTTTAAAATACAATAATCTTTCAATTAATTTAAAGATGCTTTCGACGCGTAAATGGTATTTCGGAACTTCTACTTTCGTAGAAAGACTTTTCTTTTCAAAACAGAAATTTTAAAACAATATTCTCATTTTCGTTACGATTAAATAATTATATAATTTACATGAGTTCCATCTGTATGACGGTCCTCATGTTTCGGATTCAAAAGAAATTACTCAGCATGGTAAACATAGACATAAAGTGAATAGCTTCTGATCTATTCACCCCCTCTAGATCGTTGCCCTCGTCTAACAAGTGTTATCAAGAGCACCGATTTATCTTGTACTTCAAAATCACTTATTATATTATAGCTCTTGAACCTAAAGGGCCGTATAATAGAGTGCCTGTTTTCAATGGCGAAAACTATGGTTATTGGAAGGATTGTATGTGTGTCCATATTAATTCTATTGATAGGAAAGTATGGAACGCCATCCAAAATGGTCCTTTTGAAATTACTGTGACCAATGTGGATGGTGTTGTTGTACCTAATCCAAAAGCACAATGGAACGCAGATGAGGAGAAAATTTGGTCATATGATTATAAAACAAGGAATATTCTCATATAATCTTTAGGAGTTAACGAATATTACCGTATTTCTCATTGTACAACCTCTAATTCTACGTCGGACTCATTATAAGTTGATCATGAGGGCACAAATGAGGTAAAACAAGCTAGAATCAATACTTTGAACCAAGAGTTTGAACTTTTTCATATGAAGCATGGTGAAACCATTCCCGATATGGAAAAAAGGTTCACTCATCTTCTAAACCGTTTGAATGCACTTGGTAAGCCTGTTTCCAATGAAATTGCTACTAACAAAGTTTTAAGATGTCTTAATAGGGAATGGAAACCGAAGGTCACCACAATCAAGGAAGCTAACAATATCTTGACATTATATATTACTAATTTCTTTAGAAAGCTTGAAGAACTTAAGCAAGAGCTCATTTGCTTGGAGAAGCATGAGAAGAAACTTAAGAAGGAGAAGAATAAGGAAAAGGAGGTAGACAAGAAGTCAATTTCTATTGTGGATTCTAGTTCTAATTCCTCTACTATAGAGAAAGGTGATAGTGGAACTAGTGATGAGGAGTGTTCGGGTGATGAAGAAATGGATTTGTTTATTAGAAGGTACCATTTAAGAGAAATGGAGTGAAGCATTTAGATAAGAATCTCATCAACTATAGAAGGCAATCGAATACCTCAAAGCAAGATGAGATTAAGAAGGAAATATCTAAAGGTCCATACTATAATTGTGGAAACGCCTGTCATTATAAGACGGATTGTCCATTGCTTAAGAAGGATAAAGGAAAGGGTAAACAAAACAAGTCTAGCAAGCTTAGAAGAGCATTCATCGTATGGGATAGTGATAGTGAATTCTCCAAGGCGGGTAGCTCAGGTGAAAGTGATGATATGGAAAATCCTTGCCTCATGCCCAAACACAAGAAGAAGAATGTAAGTCATTCCAAATCTGAACCTATCGATAAAATTTCTTATTTTGATTTACAAATTGCTTTTGAAAATATACACGGTGAAGCTAAAGAAGCTTTTAAAAGGTTGACTTCAAATAAAAGAATAGTTTCATACTTAGAAGCCAAGGTTTTAGAAACGGAAAAACAAATGGAAGTTCTTAAGCAAACCATGTTAGAGATTCCAAAAGTTAAAATTGAGGATGAGAAGTCTTCTTGGTTTGGTTGTGAAACTTGTCACATTTGAAAAAAAAAAGTTATTACTCTAAAAACCAAATTGAACAATGCTTTATAACCAAAAGTTACTTTTTCTATTGAACCAAAAAAAATTAAAAGATCTTTAAATTTACCGTACAAAAAGTATAAATTTGATGTAAGGGAATTCAAATAGCAAGAGTCACTCTCATCATCACTTGACTTGTCATTATTGTAGTAAAAAAGGTCATACCATTGCAAAATGCAACTTTAGGAGATACTTGGTTCCTAAAGGTGTAGTTCAATGGTTTCCAAAGTGCAACAAAGTTTCCACTCACTCTCAAGGAACCAATGAAAATTGGGTACTTATCACTCTTGTTTGATCTTGTAGGTTGAATTTCTTGGCTCCACGGAAAGAATGTGGTTTCTCGATAGTGGATGCTCAAGGCATATGACAGGTGACATTTCCTTATTCATTGACTTCAGGACAAAGAATAAGGGCTATGTGACCTGTGGAGATAATAATAAGGGTGTTATACTTGGTAAAGGTAGTGTAGTTCGTGCATGTCACTTTTGACAAATCTTATCCGAGAAATGTCGGGAAATGTATTTCTTTTCATGATGAAGGTATATGTTCAAAAGACATACTCAAAGACACCAAAGAAGGAACTGATCATCCTGAGGCGGTGGAACCTGAGAAGGAGGAAGATGAAGAACTTGTTAAAGAGAAGAAAGATAGTCTAACTGAAGTGTATGACCTTCCCTTTGCTTGGACGACTTCCAAAGACCATCAATTCCACAACATTCTTGGAGACATCACCAAAGGCGTAAATACACGCTCTATGATAAGTAATTTTTGTTATCACTTTGCATTCATGTCTCAAATTGAACCTAAAAACGCAAAATAGGCCTTACTTGATGATCATTAGCTTATGGCCAAGCAAGATGAGTTAAATCAATTTAAAAGAAATTATGTGTGTGACCTTACCCCACCCACGCGGATCATTAAATTATAGGCACTAAGTGGGTTTTTAGAAATAAACTGGACGAAAACAGAGTGATAACAAGGAACATGGCCCGACTAGTGGCCGAAGGATATAACCAAGAGGAGGACATATATTATAAGGAAACTTATTCTCTGGTTTCCCGCCTCGAGGCTATACGCCTTTTACTAGATTTTGTATGCTCTAAAGACTTCAAACCATTTAAAGTTTATGTTTATGATATTATATTTGGTTCTACTAACATGCAATTGGTCAAAGAGTGGTCAAAGTTAATGCTGGGAGAATTTGAAGTGAGTCTAATGGGAGAGTTGTCTTACTTTCTCGGACTTCAAATCAAGCAGCCCAAAGAATGGATATTTGTGTGTCAATCAAAATACTTTCTGTAAACATAACATGTTTGGAACTAGGATTTTTATCTCATTCATGATCGTGGAGACCCTCTAAAACGATGGACAAACTTAGAATAAAAGTGGGGGTATAAATAATTATGGAAGAGGTGAGTGGAGTTAAAAGATATTATTAAAAAAAAGTCACCCCACAACGATTAATATCAAGGAGAATCATTTGACAGAGGAAAAATGATCAAGTAAATGATCAACGAAATGAGCATTCACAAAAGAGACAGTCAAAAGGATTTTCAAATATATATGAATCTAAGTTATTCAATTTACTGTTACAAATACAATTCAAGAACTAATGTGCACAAAAAGAATGTAATGTGATTACTACAAGATACATGATCATTACCCAGAAAATTGTTAATGTATGAAGATCCAAATAAAGAAGATGATCTAAGAAAGTTACCAACATAATTATATTGAAAAGAATAATTGACTAAGGAACTTTGAGAGGTCGCACCATCGAAGAAGGAACTCCAGGTTGCCTAAACCCAAAAAGAAGTCATGAAATCCCTAAAAGAAATGCATCGGGGATGAAATAAGAGAAAAGAGATTTACACCATAGTTAATGGAGATGAATCTATTTTTATGAGGGTTCGCTAAGGAGAACGAAGATCCTTCAGAAGTGCAGTAAAAAAAATTTTCTGGACTTTAAAGTTTGTATGCACTCTTACGAGAGTCGTCTCAATTTTTTGGAGGCCCTGTGTAGGTTAGACACAGTTTAACCATGGAAAATTATACAGAGACCCTACTTAAGTGATAACTTACTTTATGTGAGATATTTAATCCTTTTATACTTGAATTTTAGGGTAATTTATATCTTGAGTATTGTCATTTATTTATGTTTTATGTTGCTTTAGTTAATTTAGAATAGAGCACACTAGGTGCTCTCTTTTGTTATTTTTATGTGTTTTGTGCTAGTGCAAAATTAGCTCAGGTGTCGAGTACTGTCACGCCAGGAATTTGTGAACACCATTCTGCAGGCCATGAGCTAGAAGATATTGGTATGAGTTCTCAACTACAATGCTAATGCTGACGTGGTAGAAATTTGAGAAGAGAATAGGGCTGAGTTGGAGGAAATGAATGGATAAGGGTGAAATGCTATAATACAAAGGAGAAAATTAATGGATAAGGATGAAACACTACAAGACAAAACTCTGAAAAGCTATTTTTAGCCTGCTGGTGTTGTACCGCTGCTGCTCCTGCACTGCTCCTGCTCCTGCAATTCTGCCACAGTGTCATGTTGTCTCCCATGTGCAATGTACTATCATAGTACAACATGAGGGAATATGCTTTATTCGTTGGGCTTAAGCTAATGGATAATTGTAAAGGCCCAAGAACCAAAGAGTGACAACATGCAACTGGAAATCCTCTATAAATAGACATGCAATGCAATGAAGAAAGTGGTTCTGAAACTTGGAAAATTCTGCAGAAGTGAAATAAAGGAAGACAAAGGCGAAAAGGCGAGGGGAGCTGTGGCAAAACTCATCACCTATTGTTTAGAAAATTGCAAGTGATTAAAGTGTCATTCTTAGGTTTATCATTTCTATCTTTTTGCTTAGGAATGTGTAGCTTAAGATCTCTCTGTGTTGTTCTTACTTTACTCATTATAAGCTAAAGTTTCTCTGTTGGATAATGTGAAGTTTAATGAATTTGTAATCTTTTGAATGTTATGAATGAGTTGTCTTGATATATTTTACTCATGTGAATTTATGCTATATATTTACTCCTTTGTCTGGCCACCTTGGGAGTAGATAACAGCTTGTTAATGTGAGAGATCCTTTAACAAGTGGAACTCATAAGTAAATATGGTTGAAAATAGTAGGATAGAGATATTCACTAGATTAGCTACTTTAGAGATAAAGAGCTACACTCATAGGGGAACTTCAGAATGAACCCAGACCTGGACCAAGGTTACAATAGAGGCTTAGAGATTTGTCCCCTTGCTTTGATGTATATGTTTATCATGTTGTAGAGATACACCTTAAGATCATATTCTGACCTCACATGTCATGACAGAACACATCAGAAGCATACATTATATGAATTCGTTAAATGGAACATTGTCCAACATATTATTTCACTCTTTATTAACCTTAATCATCTTCTCTGTTTTTTCACTTTCTTAACCACGTGACACACACCATTATTTTATTACCTTTTCTCATGTTTACTTTACAACTTCTTGTATGAAAATCATTATGCTTAACAATCTTTGTGGGACCGATACTTTTTCTTATCACTTGCTACTAATTCGACTGTGTATACTTGCACATAAATAAATTAGCCTTCATTAAGCACAATTTAACCTAACAAATATTTTATGAGGCCCTATGTAGCTATACTTTAACCCCTAAAAAATTTGAGGCCATGTGCGGTACCCCGCCTTGCACGCCCTCAAAGACAACCCTGACTCTTACACGCGTTGGAAATGTCTTACCAACCATCTGAATTTCTGAAATAGATTACAAGGGAATAGAAAAGCAGCCAGATGATCCAATGGTATCTCGATGGGAATGGTAAACTAAAACATAAAAATGAGTTTGATAAATCAAGACAACTTAGTCGACATCATATTCAGGGAGGCTTATAAATAGTTAGGTTTACCTAAATTTGTCCTCAAGCCATGTAAAATCACTTTGGACAGATTCTTAGGAGATATCTCCAAAGTCCCGGGGTTCATGGAATATCGTAGAAAAATTAGGCAGATCGCTTAATTAAATGAAAAGATCAAAAATACAATTAGAATAATTAAATCAGCATAAATAAATGAGATTTGCCTATTTGTAAGCTGAGACATGATTTATAACGACTACTTTCTCTTTGACGGTGCAATGATGATCTGGTTCTCATGCAGTAATTATTCTTTATGTTGCATCATTTTGTTGTTCAAGGTGCAACGATGGTATGGCTCTTGGTCATGAGCACGGATGAAGAATGCAGCAGCAACAAGTTGCGGGAGAGTAGCAGCAATAATTCAAGGAATTCTGCAAAATTAAATTGTAACCGGTTGAATGATACGATTACCGGTTACATGCTGTAGAAAACACCATGATTAGTACGAAAGTTGTTTAGTGGAGCGAGGAACGGTGCTTAGACTCGGGTTGTTCTACTCATATGAGAGGGAGGAAGGATTGGTTTGTTAAAATCCATCGTGACATGAAGAATAAAGTGAAGTTCGCGGATGACACCATTTTCGCGTCCAATGGGATCAGTGCTATTTTGATCATGAGAAGGGATGGTGGATATTCCTTGATCAAAGATGTCTTGTGCATTCCAGGAATCAAGTGTAACCTTCTAAGTATTGGCCAATTATTTAAGAAGGGTTACAAGATTCACATGGAAAACAAGGGGTTTCGCGTTATGGATGCAAAGGGAATTTCGGTCCTTAAAGCGCCTATGGCTGTCAATTGAACCTTCAAGGTTAAGCTGAAAGTTATGGAGCATAGATGTCTTGCTACTGTATCAATTCGTGAAGAGTGGATGTGGCACTATCATCTTGGGCATCTCAATTTTAGGGATCTCAAAGACTTGCAAAAGAACGGAATGGTAATGGGGCTGCCATCGATCAACATATCTGCTATAATTTATGAAGAATGTGTGCAAGCAAAGCAACATAAGGGTAAATTAAGTAAGGATGCAGACCATAGAACCAATACTCACCTTGAGGTGGTGTATTCGAATGTGTGTGGGTCGATGCAAGTAGATTCCATTGGTGGTAATAGGTACTTTGTCACATTTATCGACGTTCATAGTAGAAACCTACAGACATACCTAATCAAGATAAAGGATGAGGTATTTGAAGTATTCAAGAAGTTCAAGTCCATGGCTGAGAGGCAAAGCGATATCAAGCTTAAATTGTTCAAAACGGATGGTGGAGGAGAATATGTCTCAAATGACTTTGGGAGGTTTTGTGATCAAGAAAGGATTATACATGAGGTAATACCACCTTACACACCACAACAAAATGGTGTTTCCAAAAGGAAGAATCGGTCAATCATGAACATTGTAAGAAACACGTTAAAGGGGAATAACTTAGCGAAAGAATTATGGGGAGAAGCGGTATCCACAACTACCTATTTGTTGAATAGTTATCCTACAAAGAAGCTTGAGAATGTAACACTGGAGGAAGTATGGTCGGGATTCAAACTAAATCTAAACCAGTTGAGAGTCCTTGGTTCCGTTGCATACTGACACGTTCCTGGACAACTTAGAAAGAAGTCGGATGATAAGGGAGAAATGATGATACTTGTAGGGTATCACTCTACCGGTGGTTACAAACAGTTTAATGTTGCAAACAAGAGGATCTTGATCAGTAAGGACGTTGTGGTCGATGAATTGGGCCAAGTGGAGCAAGGTGTAACTGGTTACCAGCAGTCCTTAACCGGTTACATGCAGGCGTTAACCAGTTACCAGAAAGCTGTAACTGATTACATCTTCGAAATTTCAAGTTCTGCAGAAATGGAAAGTGCAGAACAGTCCATCGTCGAAGCCCAAAATGAGGAAAATGTTAGAAGATCAACAAGGCAAAGGGGTTTGCCTCAAAGACTCTAATATTATGATCTATTTTGAGACAACGAAGTCAATGATGATGGTGATTTAGTCCATTTTGCACTTATGGCCGAATCTGAATCAGTTAACATAGAAGAGGCTTTAAGTGATCCAAAGTGGATTTGTGTTATGAAAGAGGACCTGTAACCCATTGAGGACTACAATACTTAGGAGTTGGTTGATGTACCAGATGAAAAGAAGCTAATATGTGCGAAAAGGGCATTCAAAGGGAAGGCAAATCCCAAGGGTGAGAGAATCAAGCATAAGGCTCAATTGGTTGCTAAAGGATTTTCGCAAAGAGAAGACATAGACTTTGAAGAGGTATTTGTAGCAGTTGCTAATTGAAACCATTAGGTTTATTGTTGGTATTGTGAATAACCACAATTGGCCCATTTACCAAATGGACGTCATATCTGCATTTTTTAATGGACCGCTTGAAGAGGAGGTATATGTAGGACAACCTCCTGGTTTTGTTGTGAGAAACCAAGAGATGAAGTTCTCCAAGTTCAAGAAAGCGCTATATGGTTTGAAGTAAGCTCCAAGAGCTTGGAATAAAATAATTGATGGTTTCCTAAAGGATGTTGGTTTCAAGAAATGTGTATTCGAGCATGGAGTGTATGTGAAGACGGATAGGAGTGAAAGAGTAATTATCCTTTGTCTATATGTAGATGAATTATTGATTACCGACAACAACAGAAAGTGAATTGCAAAGTTTAAGAGTGAACTTATGAAAGATTTTGAGATGATCGACCTTGGCCTCATGACATACTTCCTTGGTATTGAGTTTCTAAAGTCCAAATGGGGATTGCTTATGCACCAAAGAAGGTATGCTCTTGAGATATTGAAGAAGTTTGAAATGGAGCATTGTAATGCTGTCATTACTCCAACTAAACCAAGGTTGCAGTTGTCTAAAAATGAGGATGAGCAAGATATTGATCCAACTCAATATAGAAGGTTGATTGGATCTTTGCATTATTTGTACAATACGCGACCAGACTTGGCAATTAGTGTCGATATTATGAGTAGATTTACGGGGAGACCGAAGGTGTCTCACTTGGCAACAGTCAAGCGGGTCCTAAGATATTTCAAAGGTTATGTTGGCTACAGAATTCTCTTTCCTGCAACGGATACAGGCAGAAAATATAATTTGCTTGGTTTTACCGATTCCAATCGGTGCGGAGATAAAGATGATCGAAAGTCTACAACTGGATACATTTTATTGTTCGGTGCAACACCAATCTCATGGTGTTCGATGAAGGAACCGGTATTTACACTCTCATCTTGTGAGGCCGAGTACATTGCCGCTTCGTTATGTGTGTCCCAAGGTGTGCGGCTTATGAATCTATCGGAGGAGCTGAGCAGTAGTGACAGTGAGGTTGTTACACTCCTGGTTGACAATGTTTCCGCGATTAATTTGGCTAAGAACCCAATTACACATGGGAGGAGCAAGAATATTGAGATGAGGTTTCACTACTTGAGGGAACTTGTTAGTGAAGGAAGGTTATGATTGGGATATTGTACGAGTGAAAACCAAGTGGTTGATTTGCTGACTAAGGGAGTCACAAATGATGTGTTCAAGAGGTTGAAGATGAACATGGGCATGGAAGACTTGGAGCACTTGAATTAATGTGGTGTGTTGAAAGTTATGTTGGTAATTCAAGTGTTGTAACCAGTTAACATGAGGTGTAACGGGTTACAGCAAAGTCAATAACACTCCTAAGTAACAGAAAAGTGAAGGTTTCACAGATGTAACCGGTTTAACTTGTGGCGTTAACTAGTTACCATTGAATGGGATTTTATTTCAATGTCAACTATAACGGATTAACCAAATGGTGTAATCGGTTACGAGCCCGAGTTTTGTATTTTTCTATTATTTCATTTGTTTGTTTTGGATCCCAATCATAATATAACCTTTGTATAAATGTATATGATGCATTCTCATCCTAGGCTAAGACGATATTCACCTCTCTCTCTCTCTCTCTCTCTCTCTCAAACACACACACACAATTATCCTCTTTCACTCTTCACATTTCAAGTCTCTCCACCATTGTTCACTAATCTTATAGTTCTAAGTTCCAACACATCCGTGTACTCGGACAAAATTAAATTTTATGAAACGCGTCATTTTAGTTTACTATTGTTCGCCTATAAATAACACACTTGTAAATTTTTTTTTATAAACAATCAATCAACTAATTTTTTAGTCATTTTATTATTCTGTTTTATTTATTATGGGTACAAAGACCTCTAATTATCTATACTTAATACTCTTTACAAAAAGATAATTAAATTTACGAATTAAACTTTTAACTTCAACAACTTCTACAGACTAAATAAACTTTTACTAATATATTGTGATTTATCAGATTTGGATAAAGAAATTTGATTCAATCAAATAGATAATTGCAAAAAAATAAAAAGATTAGAAAAGATAATGACAAAATATTACTACTACTCCCACGTGCGCCTACAATGTCGTCTGCAAATTACTTTCATTTGCGTAATTATTTTCACATAGCTTTTGATCAAAAATGCGTCTTATCTCATCATCAATATCCTTTTTGAGTGGATTTTGTGGGTCCATAACCATGGTATCTTTCACATTACATGAATTCATGTATATTTTTAAATTAATACGAAAAAAATAATCGCATTAAAGTCACACATATAAAACAATAAAATTTAGATTTAAATCATGGTGATAACATTTTCTCAAAATAAAAAAAGTTAAAAATTAATTTTTTAAATTCAACCATCAAAATGAAAAACTTGATGTGTTTGTGCCTTTTTTACGTCTCTTATATATATTCATTTTAAGTTTTAAATTATATATTTTTTGATAAAAAAAGTTTTTTTATAAATTTTAATTTTATTTTTTAAAAAATTATTAAATTTTGTTTCATAAGTTTAAGTGATAAATATGGGAAATTATTTTATTAGAATATTATTATTATTTATTTTGTTTATGATATATAGTAAAAACTTAATTTAATCCTATAAGGATTTTATTTTTATATTGACTTGACTTAATTTCTCCATTCTAAAGAGTTTCAATATCAACATTCACACTCCTAAATTCAAATCTGCAATTGATGTTTTATGACAGTCTCTCTCTTCAGGATGGATCAAATGTGATATTGATGGTATTGCTATTGGAATTTCTGCATTTTGTGCTTGTGGTGGAATTTATAAAAATGAGAAGGCTGAGCATATGAGAAGTTTCTCTTCATATATTGGTCCTAGTAATGCTTTGACGACTTAATTGACAGAAGCGATTTTAATAATTTAGTTAGCTTTGGCTAAAAATTGGAACAAAGTTTGGATTCAAATAGATTCTTCGATGGTGGTGAAAGCCTTCTAATTGAAATATTGCTCCTTGGATTATTAAAACTCGTTGGTTGAACTGTCATTATAATATTAACATGTGGATTTTATGGTCTCTGAAATTGATTGAGAATGTAATATGTGTGGACAAGCTTGCTAGCATATGATTGGTTGATAGAAATTTAATTGGTATAATCAGCTTCTTGATAGCATTAGGGATGATTTCTTATAAAACAAGTTTGAAAGGTCTAATCGTGTTCTTCTCAAGGAGTTTTGGATTGAGTCCCCTCTTTCCTTTGTTTTTTCTTTTATCTAATATATTACCTTAGTCTTTATTTAAAAATAAAAAACTTAATCTAATTTGTTACCTCATATTTTCATTAAACGGATGAGACCCAAAAACAAATTGTGAAAACATTTTTTTTACTTTTTTTTGAAAGCTTAACATTTTTGTTTACTAGGAGTTATTATGAGAATATATGTGACTGAATTATTATGAAAATGATGAAATTATTCAAACATGATCCCTAGATCAAATCAAATAAGGTTCCAGAATATTTAAAAATAATAAAGAGATGTTAAAATTATATGGACCTAAAATTTTATCTCCATCATTCAAGAACACAACCACATTAAACTCTTGAAGATTAAAGGGTGATGATAAAGAGAGATTATCATCGTTCAAATAAGAGTGGAAAACTACAACATTTAGACGAGGTCTATCAGAAATCAGATTCTTTAAAAACCTTAATAAAATGATTCACAATCTCTTATCTAATATTGAATAACCCTTCAATCCAAACCACTTCGAGTTTCAATGTTAACTTCTCAAGGAAGGATAGATCTAAATTTTTGAATCAATTTGGAGTCTTTAATCTTAAGGAAGGACTACAAATCTGATATCACTTTGGTTATATTCTCAACCTCCCTATCTGTCAAATAATCAACCATGTTAACTTCCTCTCACAACCTATCATTCCAGGAGTCCAGATTACCAACACAATATCCCTATTCCAAGATTTTAGGATCATTTTGAGGGCTTTAAGTTTCTCCAACTGAACAAAAGATTTCAAACCATGAAACTCAACAGTGTTCTGGAAATTAGGCACTAACTCCAGAAGACTACTATGAGCTAACCAATGATTGTTTAATCTTCAAGGTTTAGTGCTTCATAACTGATTATCGTATTTCGAGATAATACGGAAATGATCGTAGACATCCCTCAGAAGAGAACATTGAGATATCTCACACCAATTGTCTCACAGCCTTCTAGAAATCAAAATAAGATAAATCCTACTAGTCACCTCTCCGAAAGGCTGAAACCAAGTGAACTTTCTATTGAATAGGGGTAAATCTATAACCTTCGCCTACGCGATAAAATTTGCAAAATCAAAACAATCCACCATCCTATAGGAATTAGAAGGAACGCCAATACCTACCCTCTCAGCAAAAGAGTATTTAAAGTTAAAATCCCCCATTACACACCCAAGAGCACCTCCAAAGTTGGCTTTCTTGAAATACATGTCGACCCACATAGCTCTTTTATCAGTTAGAGAACACTTGGAGTAAACTTTTATTATAAATCACACAGACTTAGATGACCTCCCCTCTAAATAAGTACCAATAAACCCATAACTAGAGAAAGTAAAAAAAAAATCCTTTTGAACTATACCAGATCAAGAGGAGATAACCACCGCTTCCCACTGATAGACTAAAAATCCACTCATAAAACTTATTGCCCCATTGGAAATGGACCTGAGGATGTTGTAATTAAATGAATAACAATTAATCACATATACATGTTCCACATACTATGTCATATACTTTAGTGCGGAATATAATAGATAATACGAATATGTATATAATTACAGGATCTACGACATGTTAGTATATGAGAGAAGAGATTACAGGAATATCTGGATCTATTTAGAAAGTTTTATTGGCGGTAATCTTGAATGGTTGAAGACAAACAACTAATACCTGATGGCTTGTATGGTTCTTCCTCAACCAGTACTCCTAATGCCTTGAATACTATTCAGATGGGGAGAAGAGATTATGTACGATATAGTGGGACCATAGCCTATATATAGTGTGATGGCCAATTAAGGTTCCCATTATTTCCATGGGTCATCCTGACATCCACTCATATTTGAACTCATATATAATTAATTAATTAATTACTAAATAGAAATCTAATTAGCCTTTTAAATTTATTTGACCACTTAATCATGCTCTAAATTTTGCTAAATAACTAATAATTAAAATATGTATGCCCACATAATAATTATTTAAATATAATAGTTAAGTTATTTTAATTATAAAATATTCAAACAGAGAAATCTCATACATCTTAGTCTCTTGGATAGCAATAAAATCTAAGAAGTAAGCCTAACTTTTGAAATATATTGGTCATTGTTGTAACTTTTGATTATATTTTAAAAGTTAAAAAAAATTGTCTCTTAATTTTAAATGAAAAATGTGAGAAAATATTTTAAACGAATGTTATTATTTTTTATTTATGATATGTATTAAAAAAAATTGACTTGCTCTCATAAGGATTTTATTCTCATATTGACTTGACTTAGTATAACTTGTTACTATCTCTTTCTCTATTTTGATAAATATTTATCTTATTTTCATAAAATGATTGATATTGAAAAATAAAACGGTGAAACACCTTTTTCTGCTTTTCCTTTTTCTTTGAAAGTTTTATCTTGGTACCATATGTTAAACTAGATATAGTTTGAAGAACAATGATCTCTTTTATATATTTTTGATGATAATAATGTAATTAATAAATTTGATACTCTAACGTGATTGTTTTTATTTGTAGGACTATTTGAAATCATCTATAGAAGATAGAGCCATGATTGTTTGTAGAGAAAATGATCATTTGTACCTAACTCATCTAGATTGTGATCAAATGATCATCTACACCCAAATATAAGTTTCATACCTCAAATTTTGACCCTAGATTTCATCATCATTCTAGGAGCATCATACATTACATTGCTAACCCTAACCTTGTACAAGTTGTTCTTTGTTTGTTTCATCTGTGAATTAAGGTTTTGAACCAAGAAAATCAAGAGGAGGATCTTTATTTGACCAGTCAATGTCTTGGATTGATCATCAGCCTACCAAATGTGCATACACTCAAGATACCTCTCTCCGCCAAGAATCAAGTGCAATTTGGTCTTGTTACAAGTCCATCAAGACTCAACTTCATTTGATCACAAATTAGGGTTTTCTTAGGCAAAGTCAATTGTGCCTTTGACTTTTGATCAAGACATGATCCCAAGCCTTGGGACATGATTCAAGATGCTCAAATACATCTTTGGATTCCATTCATGATGTTTGAAAGACTCAAGAGTTCAAGATCATTGAAGATCACACAGCCAAATTCATCTGATACACAAACTCTTAACTGCAAAGTCAACCCTTTGACTTTTGAGATTTTTGGTCAAAATTGAAGTCCTCACTCTAAATTTCATGAAAACAAATTTGATCAATGAATTTTGACCATGAAAAATCAAGAATTTGGAGGTTTCTTGCAAAAGGGATAAAGTGGAAGAAATTGAATTTTTTTCTAAGTATGGTGAAAACACCCTAATTTGGTGCCAACTTTGAAAGGTCATAACTTTCAATATAGACCACCATTTTTTGTGTTCCAAAGATCAAATTGAAGCCCTTACAACATGCTACAACTTTGTCATTTAGGGTTAATCTCCAAAAAGTGGAAGGATTTTGAGTTATGAGGCCATCAAGTTAGTGAAAAACTTTCCACACTTAGAAAAATTTCAAGACAAGTGTTTGTTCTCGAAAGTACCTAACTTGAGAGCCAGTTTTTAATATGATCCACTTGAGAATCAATAAATTCATCAAACATGAAAGTTGTAGAGCATGTTTGGGGATTTTCAAAAAGTACAAGAACTCCTTGATCCCATTCTTGATCTAGGAGCTTCGAAGAAAGGAAGTTGACCTCAAAATCCGATTTTCAAGTCATGTTCTTGGCAAACCATGATTGCAAATCCTAACCAAAGCCATGAAATATGGTTTTGCAGCCTATGTAAGTTGTAAATCTCCCCCTAATCATAGAATTACACAAGTCCTTGGTGCATTACTCATTAATTTGAGGCATTATCCAAGTGTTCATACCATTTTTGGAGTGTTTTGCCAAAAAGATTACAAGGTCATTCTCATAAAGCACCTTTAATCAAGAAGTCAACTTCCCTTGAGCTTCCAAATTGTTTCTTCTGCACAAAACCTTTTCTTTACATAGAAGCAAGATGTCTGAACCTCCAACAACTCTAGGAGAGGCTTGTACCTTGCATTGGAACTTCAAAATTCATGGAATTATCCATTTGGTTCCTAACCAACCCATGAGAACTTCCACTTATGATTTTTACATGACCTCTGATCCTCCCTCCTCCCCTATAAATAGAGGTTCATTTCATTCTTCAAGGACACAACAAAACCCTCATAAGTACTCTCAAACAAACCTCATTGCAGCATCTTGCAAACCAAACCTTCACTTGTGCCAAACAACCTCATTTTACACAAACACAACCAATCTCATTTCCAAACACCAAATCACCAAACCAATAGTTCAAACACACCACAAATCATCCCCTAGACCTGTCCAAACCACCACATTCATCAGAAACCATCAAGATCAAAATGTAAACTCACAAAACAACCTCTTTTTGCACAAACACAACCAATCTAATTTCCAAACACCAAATCACCAAACCAACAGTTCAAACACACCACAAACCATCCCCTAAACCTATCCAAACCACCACATTCATCGAAAACCATCAAGATCAAAATGTCAACTCATAAAACCTCAAACTGTTGACTTTCTGCATCTTCCATACCAAAACCTGATTCTGACCCATTTCAAACCATTTGATCATTGGAAATCAACCCTCAAACATGTCTTGAACTATCCACAACATCAAAACCTGACTGTAACTCTATTTGGCTAAGGTTCAAAATCTCACTTTTCCCATTTTGCAAGAAAGAAAGCACAACCTGTTCTAGTTGATTCCAGTGGGTCCTAAGCCTCCAGAAAGGTTCAAGGAGGTCCAAGTAAGCAATCCAAGTCATTGAAACAGTTATGTAGCAGTTTGTTTGGAAATTCGAATTTTGGCTTCAAGAAGTAAGTGTTCATAATTGAAACTCATTGAACCATGTTGTATCTTGATGTACATTGAACATGAAACTTGTTTGTTATGAGGTGTATAGTGTTTGCCATCATTTAATTGTTGTTCATGATCAATGTATGTGAAACTGCAGTTTTAGGATTCGTGGGTTGTAGAGATCCATTTTTGAGTTAGATCCTGTTGGTTGCGAAATAGGGCAAGCAGCAAAAATATTTATTTTCGAAAAGAATTCCCTCCGGGATTTATGTCGTGTCCACAGAGATTGGTTCGAGGGAAAGAATACCGTTCGACAGTCTCTTGCGTTTATGAGTTTGGATTAGAATGGTTTAAAACAAGAAAACAGAAAATTAAACATTAAAACAAGAAGAAATCATTCTTCAGAGAGAAAAACTCGTCCGATAATGCATATAAATCACTCCTCACAAACTTAAACTTACCGACCAGTTATACTCCACCTACAATACTCCTCAATATCACCCAGCATCGCTCACAACAAAGGTTATGTCTAACGCACAGTTGAGATAACAACCGTGTCACTCTCTTCGTCACTCTCGCGAGCGAAGCCTCGAAACACGGAAGGCATTAAGATTCGACGCCTATTGAAGATTGTTAGCTCATAAATCTATCTCTAGAGTCCATAAACTAACAAATAATCATCCCTAATCGAAGTCCGCGAAGGTTATGTCTAACGCAATCCAAACCCCGCGCATAAATAAAAAATCAGAGACAATCACCAATAAAGATTTGTAAAGCAAGTTTTATACAACGCCATGGGCGACAAATATACATGAGATCATAGTCAATACATATACACAACCCAACCATAAAGAAAAACAAAAAGAAAAAGAGAAATGAACCAAACATCTCGCGGATTGTCAAAGCCGATCGACGAGAGATCCACCTCGGTTCATCCGTATGCATGCTCCACAGTTGTTTTCTAAGCTCTCCAATGAAAAATGAAGTTTGATGGAATTAGGAACAAGAATCCCCAAAACCATCACATAAAAAGTGACTAAAATGAATTATATACATTTCAAATTCTGCATTGTTCGCTAGGAGAACAGATCATTCGCTAGGCGAATGCACGAAAATGGAACTTAAGTGCCTCTGAATAGTTAAAGCGCCCCTTGCTTTCTTCAGAAGTTCGCTAAGCGAACGTTTTATTCGCCTAGCGAATGCTCGCTAGGAAGTTCGCGAAGCGAACTTAGGTCTCTTTCTCCTCTGCCTCTTTCTGGCCTCCTTCGCTGGGACCTTCGCCAGCCTTCGCTAGGCGAACATTCGCTGTCACACTTGCTAAGCGAACATGACAGAAAAACAACCCCTTATTTGACCACAACTTCTGCACCGTAGCTCCGATTTACGCACGGTCGGAAGTGCTGGAAAGCTTATTCAATGCTCTTCAAAACAATGGCAAAATGGCATTTATTAGTTACCTACAAAAATGAGACAAAATCACTTAAACTCAATGATATATACAAGAAAACGCAATATACACACGAAAACGTAAAGTAAACGTATTTATAAACAAATCGGGTATTATTCGCACGATATTTACCAAAAAGAATCGATAAGTGCAACAAAACATATATACAAAAATAGGTTCAATTTGCACTTATCAAACTCTCCCCAACTTACCTACTTGTTTGTCCACAAACAAAAATCAAACAAACTTGAAAACACAAAAGCCATATCTAAAGAATACCGAATCAACAAGTTTTGAAAAATGAAAACGAATGAATGGTTCAAATGAAAATGGTACACGCAAAAAGTAAATACTTACACTGGCTACGATGACAACATAGTCACGAAACAAAAGCAAAATACAAAAATCATGCCAAACGTTCTAAAACAACACAGGTTCCAAAGTGAATCACACCTAGTAAAAACAATCATCGGTAGATGAAAAACACAAAATAAGGTACTTTACACTCACACAACACTCATGCAAACAAAAGACTAAATTATGCATACATCCACAAATTCACATTGAAAATACAAAGGCAAGACTCAAAAGGACTTTCAAGGTTGTAACGTGGTCGGGTAAACAAACAAGGGGCAATGTCTAAAGGTAAATGAAACAAAAACTTGCCTAAACCTAAGGGAGTGAAAACTCACAAAGATTCACACACAAAATTTCACCCAACTTCTTCCAAAATCCCAAATGCTACACAACACACAATACTTATTTAGCATAATTATTGAAACTCTTTTTGTTTCCTTTTTCAAGGAATTTTCTTTTTCTTCCTTTTTCACTTTTTTTTTGCTTTTTTTTTTCTTTTCTTTTTCAATCCGCATAGAATCCAACCAATGAGTACACACAATCATCCTCTCCCCAACTTGAATTCAACCACACCATCATGTGAATACTCCCTACTATCTAAGGCAAGGAAAAAATCCATACAACAACACAAAGTTGAGGTCCAAGAAAAAACAAAATCCATTCAAAAATAAATGAACTAAATACTCATAGACAAGCATTAAGTTCAAATAGAAACATGGATCAAAAAGCTCAAAGGGGTTACGAATTCTCACACACTCACAATGTGAATTGACTATTTGGCTAAGGTAGTTGTGCTCAAAATGAAACAATTGCCTTGATCCTTTTCATGCATTCATATAAACAACACAAACAACAGATTCAACATAATAAAATCCAGTTAGAACAAGAATGTTGGTACTCCGCGCGTATATGAACAAACGGAAAGCCACCTCACAAAAAGGTTGGGAACTAAAGTGATTCACAATAGAACAAGTATACAAAAGAATGGATGGCATGGAAGTTTGTAAAATGCCTAAGTATCATGAATATGCTAAAGTATAGAAAGTGACAAACACATACCTTGGACGTGTACAAAACTTAACAATATCATTACCATACATCCGCGAGTTGAAATGAACCAACTTGGAAAATCACAAAAGCATCCTCAAATAAGTCGACCAAGACTTGCAACCAAACAACAAACAAAACTTTAGAAAAGAAAAACTATAAACATGCTTGTTTTACGTCGTAAGCTCGACGCCTTTACGGTGCTTAGCTAGCAACTTTCTTCATTCATGCCATGGTGATGTCTCACTGCGCAACCAAAAGCAAGCGTCCTAACCAAACACTTGAACAAACGTTAAAAGAAACAAAAATATACAAGTATCAGTATAGACAAGTGAAAATATACAAAATATACGATATCTACAAAACTCAAAAACAAAGAAACTATCGCAATGCGATTCAATATCAAAACCAATCCCCGGCAACAGCGCCATTTTGTTGGTTGCGGAATAGGGCAAGCAGCAAAAATATTTATTTTCGGAAAGAATTCCCTCTGGGATTTATGTCGTGTCCAAAGAGATCGGTTCGAGGGAAAGAATGTCGTTCGACAGTCTCTCGCGTTTATGAGTTTGGATTAGAATGGTTTAAAACAAGAAAACAGAAAAGTAAACATTAAAACAAGAAGAAATCATTCTTCAGAGAGAAAAACTCGTCCGACAATGCATATAAATCACTCCTCACAAACTTAAACTTACCGACCAGTTATACTCCACCTACAATACTCCTCAATATCACCCAGCATCGCTCACAACAAAGGTTATGTCTAATGCACAGTTGAGATAACAACAACCGTGTCACTCCCTTCGTCACTCTCGCGAGCGAAGCCTCGAAACACGGAAGGCATTAAGATTCGACGCCTATTGAAGATTGTTAGCTCATAAATCTATCTCTAGAGTCCATAAACTAACAGATAATCATCCCTAATCGAAGTCCGCGAAGGTTATGTCTAACGCAACCCAAACCCCGCGCATAAAGCAAAAATCAGAGACAATCACCAATAAAGATTTGTAAAGCAAGTTTTATACAACGCCATGGGCGACAAATATACATGAGATCATAGTCAATACATATACACAACCCAACCATAAAGAAAAACACAAAGAAAAAGAGAAATGAACCAAACATCTCGCGGATTGTCAAAGCCGATCGACGAGAGATCCACCCCGGTTCATCCGTATGCATGCTCCACAGTTGTTTTCTAAGCTCTCCAATAAAAAATGAAGTTTGATGGAATTAGGAACAAGAATCCCCAAAACCGTCACATAAAAAGTGACTAAAATGAATTATATACATTTCAAATTCTGCACTATTCGCTAGGCGAACAGATCATTCGCTAGGCGAATGCACGAAAATGGCACTTAAGTGCCTCTGAATAGTTAAACCGCCCCTTGCTTTCTTCAGAAGTTCGCTAAGCGAACGTTTTATTCGCCTAGCGAATGCTCGCGAAGCGAACTTAGGTCTCTTTCTCCTCTGCCTCTTTCTGGCCTCCTTCGCTGGGACCTTCGCCAGCCTTCGCTAGGCGAACATTCGCTGTCACACTCGCTAAGCGAACATGACAGAAAAACAACCCCTTATTTGACCATAACTTCTGCACCGTAGCTCCGATTTACGCACGGTCGGAAGCACTGGAAAGCTTATTCAATGCTATTCAAAACAATGGAAAAATGGCCTTTATTAGTTACCTACAAAAATGAGACAAAATCACTTAAACTCAATGATATATACAAGAAAACGCAATATACACACGAAAACGTAAAGTAAACGTATTTATAAACAAAACGGGTATTATTCGCACGATATTTACCAAAAAGAATCGATAAGTGCAACAAAACATATATACAAAAATAGGTTCAATTTGCACTTATCAGATCCATTATTAATGAAATTGATTATTGTCATTGAGTTCCTTGTTGAAAAACACACAATTTTCATTTTTGTAGCATGTCATTTGGATCAGTATTCAGAAATTTAGGATTTTTAAATGTTTGAAAATGGTGGGAGAAGTCTCAGGTTGAAGAAGAGGAGGGCGACCTCCTTTTTTTCATTTGGATTTAATTTTGGTATATTATTTATTAGATGGGGGTGATACAATGGATGTATCACCACCCTAGTGGTTCAACATGCACATTTCAAGTCTTCCTTGCCTTCCTGACCTGGGTTCGAGTCCTAGTGACTCCCCTTTTGGCATTTTTGTGCTATTTTGTTTTGTTTTGCATTTCTGAGCATTTTTAAAATATATATTCATGACTCTATTGTTGTATCACATGCACGCGCTGGTTGGGTTGGTAATATTTTGAGTGGAAAGCTCATTGGCGTGGGCTCAAGTCCCACCAAGGCCATTTCTTATTTTTATCACACATTTTTCTCATTTTCTTCACAACTTGAAACCTCCATAACTTCTTCATCCCAAAAGCTTTTTGACCCCTTCTTTTTTCTAAATATTCATGAAGATGTCTACTTTCTGTTCATAAAAAGAAATTTCCAAAAATGTTTATTTTTCTTGCATTTATGCTTGCTTAAGGTAAATGACTTTTTAGGGTTTCTTAAAGCTTTCTCTTGATTCTTTGATTGATTCCTTTGATTTTCTTTATGCACATTGACTTGTATGAACCTCTTACACTTTGTATAGACCTTGTATGATGTTGTGAACTTGTATATCCTTGTTTTAACTTGATTTTGATACATTTTTAGGTGTATGCTTAAATGTAAATGTATGTTGAAACTTTGATTATACCATGAGTCTTACTTGGTCATTTTTGCCTTTGATATGTGATTTTATTTCATGTTTATATGAACCTTGATGTGCATATGTGCCTTGTGTGAATCATACCATGTTTAGGTGTTCTTAAATACTTGATCTTTGTCTTAAATGTGACTTTGTATACATGATTGTATGTCTAAACCTTTGTGATGTTTCCCTCTTGTTTGAGACCATGTTTGAATTCATAACATGTATGTTTGGTTGTTACCTACTTGTCCTAAACATGTTCAACTTGTATCCATGATTGAATATTAAAGTAATGTCTTAACTTTTTCATATGATGTTTAAACCATGGCTTGTCATCTATATGTATGCTCACATGTCAGCATCTATGTGCTTGCATCCTACATCCACATGTTATTTTCATGAACATGTCTCTTTGCTCAAGTATGCTTTGGTCATTACCTTTACTTGTCTTGAACATCTTAAATTGTATTCATGATTAAGTGGTGTTTAACTTAAACCATGTTTCAATATGCTTCCTTGACTTGTGCATGTCATGTTTGAACCTTGTCTTAATCCTTTCATATTGATCGACCTCACTCATGTTTTATATATATATATATATATATATATATATATATATATATATATATATATATATATATATATATATATATATATATACATGCTTTGTTGAACTTTTGAACCATGAATAATACCATGTTAAGTAATGTTTTGACTTATACATGTTTTACTTCATCTTACCATGATTAAGTGTTGTTATAACTTATCCATGCTTGCTTTGTATTCATGATTAAGTATTGTTACAACTAACCCATGCTTGCTTTGCATTTATGATTAAGTGTTGATATAACTTGTCCATACTTGTCTTGTATTCATGATTAAGTGGTGTTAGTAAACCTTAATGCATGCTTTCCCTAATTGTGTACTTAGACTTGTCATGATACTTTAGTCTTGTTAGAATTATACCTTAAGTATGCTTAGGTGTTGTAACATCTTTGTGTTTACCTTGGTTGTTACCATGTTGATTTGTAACTTCATTAAACTTTGAATATGTTCATGGTTATTACCTTGATCATTTGTGACTTTGTCAAGTCTTTGCTTTAGATGTTGTCACATCTACTTTTATGCTTTGGTTGTTACCATGCACCTTTAACTTTGTCATACCTCATATGTTTCTTCAATTAACATCATGTTTGAATGTTACCTTTGTTTATTCACAATTAACATCATGTTTGAATGTTACCTTTTGTACTTACAATTGATAGCATGTTTGAATATCATGCTTGTTTATCATATATGTTCATGTTTACTTTTAACTTTGTCGAGTTATTCCCCAAGTGATGCTAGCTTGTTAGCTTTCATCTTCCTTTGTTGCCTCTTGTTTCCTAATCCAAGGGAAAGAACACATCATTGACTCAATGTCATAGGTAATTTAGCAATACCCATTTTCTATTTGACCTTGTTAGAGTCATTAAGTCTTACAACTTAGACTTGAGGTAGGATTTACAACTCTTTTGACTTTGTTAAGTCATGTAAGTGTTAAGGCCATAACACTTACCTCCCCTTTGAACTTTGATCATAATCAAGTGTTCATTCATTCCTATTAAGGTGAACTACAAATGCTCTTATTCCATCCTTGTAAGGATATGTAGGCACAAGACCGCGAAGTCTTGGCGAGCATACTTATTAAGAAACCCTTAGGTTCCTACCCTCACCAATAAAACCCAAACATAAGACATTTCAAAGCAAATAGCAAACAATGACACAAATACATTCAAGAGGTTCCTATAAAGTAATATAGATACTTAGGATGCTAACACCTTCCCTAAGTATAACCAACCCCCGAACCTTAGATTCTCTTAGCTTTGTTGTTACATAGCGCACTTAGGGTTTTATACGATCTTTTCCCTTTCCCTTGGATAAAATAAAGTTCGGTGGTGAATATTTAAAGATTTGTGATTCAAGTTAATCAATAGCTTGATATCCAATTCTCACCGCAACAATAAGATATAATCATTTATATTCCGTTAGAAGAAATGATCATGTGCTTCCATAAATGGGAATTATCTTGGGCTCCATTTAACAAGGTTTACCATCTGTAGCATGGATAATGTGATCATATATACCTTAAGGAAAAAATAATCATATGTACCCAGACAGACATGATCGTTTTATACTCAATGCAAGTGAATACATGTACCTAAATGAATACATATATGAATACATATGTCTAGAAAATACATATCATACATGTTTATAAGTTTGGTACTGAAATACAAATAAGTTTCTAGTAGCACATTGTATACATTACATGCCAAAACATAAAATCTAAAAACCATGGCATAATATACACATGATGCTCCAAAATACTAAGAACTAGATCATATCAAATGATCTCAAAATAGAGTCTTCACAGCAGAAACAATGGCATCCAAAAATCTAGGACAAGTAAGGATGTCAAACAACTTTGTCCTTACCCTTCACAGAAACTGAACCACCTGAAATATAATCAACAACATGGAGTGAGATAATAATCCCAGTGGGTTCCTTATCTTATGGATTCTCTCGGCTTTACAAGGTTTTAACCAATCCTAACTCAAGTCAAAAGGGAAGGGAAAGGACTTGAGTTCACCACTTCACACTATATGGAAATATGTTGCTTGAGTTCAACAAATCAAACTATGACTAATTGGAAACTATACCAAGGCATCCCTTTTTCGCGTCCTCTCTTACGTCTGGGACTTTCAGCAAGGGTCATGAATCCTTGTAATATACTTTGACATACGAAATAGATTCGTATTCAAGGTGTTTTCCACATGAATCGTCACTACCCATGTGAATACCCCTATCTCAAGAATTTTACCCGTAGGCTCCATTCGTACTACACACGGGAATCAAACTTGTCAAAGTAATAGTGCGTACATTCTAGAGGAGCTCTCTACATAAGCCTCAACTCTTGGAATGACACGTCTCAAGGGGATGTTTCTGACTATATGATCACAACACAACCATGATTGTATTCGACAATCACAAGGCAACTCATTCACCTTATTCACAAGTAACATAAATTATCACATGTTCCATATAATGTCTCACCTCTCCACTAGACAACTACTTGATGAGGATGCACACCTAGGCATCAAATGCACAAGCATTGTCATTTAAGTTGTCTACCATATACTAGTCACCCTACTAGCTCACCTCATTAATCTCCATTAAGGGTTTTCCTCACATTCCTTTACAATCTTCCAATATATTTATATTGTTCCTGATCCACCGATCATTCATGGTAAACATATATAATAATCATAATAATCAAGTTAGAACAAGTCATGGTATCAATGGACATGTATAGGAAGCAACCAAGCAAGTAAAAAAACAAGATGAAACAAAACTGCTAGGTTCGTTGTGTGAGCTCTAGGCGAGGTCCCCTCGCTTTGAGTTTGTTGTGCGAGCCCTGGGCGAGGCAGGAAAAATAATTGCAGTGGCAAAAGGGCTCAGTGGTTCCTGTGTGAGCTCTGGGCGAATGCTCGCCTTTGCCTCGCCTTCAGCCCTGTGAATTTTCCATAATTTCTACATAGCAGGGACAATTCTAAAGGGGTTTTCAAACCACCATTTCTACCCAAATTCAATCCAACAAAATACCAACAAGTATGCAACAAAACAACATATATAGCATCAATATGACACAAATAACATGGTTAGCAACATATTTGTATGAATTTCACAATATAGAAAACAAAATACCTCAGCCCACCATAACTCATTCTATCTAATAATCTTAACTTAGAGCTTCTACCTAGAACCGACCTCTATATGATGATGAAGAAGTTGTTGATGATGAAGATGAGATGCTTTGATGATGAATGGTGAAGTTTCATCTTTTACTAGGGTTTCTTCTTCTTTCTCTCTACTTTCTCTTCTTCTTCTCTTTTCTTCCTACTATTTTTTTTCTTATTCTTCTTCTTACTACTTTTCCAACAAAATAGGAAACAAGAGGCACATGGAAGCAACAATGAAAGTTAGTAAGACTAACTTGGTAAAATTTCAAATTAAGGGTATCCAAAATGTCTCTAAAGTGCCAATTAATAAAACCTCAGAGTCGGGTAATATTAATTAAATCAACTCAGAGCTCATCAGTTACTCTAATTATCTCAACAGATAACTCTCAGAGCACATCGAAACCCAATTGATCTCAACTAATATTATTTTGAGCATTTATTAAATACGGGTATTATAATGACACTTGTGTCAGTACAAAGAATAAATGTGTAAGAATCACAATAATGAATTAATGGATAAGATTTTGTATGCATAGTAAAATTCCAACTACTCGATTTCCAACAACCAAATGATTTACAAGGATAAATGGTTGGAATCTAGAACTCTCAAGTCTTGTATAAAGGCTACTTTAAATGTTAAAGATTACAACTCTACCATGACTACCTACTGTATTATTATTGTGTCACTAAAATATTCTAAATATCTGTGAGCTTTACAAAACATTGTAATATTAGCAAAGAAAAAACAAGTAGATATAATTTCTATTTTATCCATTATTCTTTCTTAGGAAAGTTAAACACTTATAACTAGATGTATTAAGTTTACTACTTTGTGTAATTTGTTGTAAACAAACAACTTTGTAACTATTTTAAAGCCTCTAGTTTGAGGCAAACAGATGTTTAAAGGTTTAAGGCAAAGAAGTCATCTAGTGTTAGAAAAGAAGTCCTTATAGATTGTAAGGCAGGAAAGTCATCTAGTATGAGGCGGGAAATTTATACAACTAGATTATTTTAGGGGTTGTATATAATCAAGTATGATTATAGCATAAATCTCTCAAATATGATGAACTGGATTAGCCTCTAGTTAACTTGATGAACTAGTATAAATTTTCTGTGTTTTTTTTCCTTTTCTCTTTACTTTTTGTTGCATTACTACTTTGTGTTTGAAAATATCAACCAAAAAAGTTTAAAAACGATACAATTCAAACCCCTCCACCCATTTATTGTGTTGTTCTCACCTTCACCGTCTTATTTCACCCCTAAGATAATTTTTTTGTTATTCTTTTACCTTGAATTCATACTAAAAAGAGTATGTTGAATCATATGAAATTTTCACTTATAAGGCGGGTTAATATTAAAACAATGTTCTACATGCCATAGGTTTGGATAATTGTTTACTATTTTTGTTTGATACGAGTTATTACAAGAAGATATGTAACCCTACACACCTACAAGATGTAAGGCAAAGAAGTCTTGTAGTGTGAGGTAAGAAAATTTTAAAACTAGATTGTCTTTGTGGTTGTAGTAATCAAGTGTGATTATAGTAAAAATCTCATAAGAATGAGGGGATGAGACTGGATTAACCTCTAGTTAATGAGGTGAACTAGTATAAATCTTGGGCGTGGTTTTTTTCCCTATTGTCTTTACTTTTCGTTGGATTACTACATTGTGTTTGAGAATATCAACAAAGATATTTTTAAACCAATACAATTCAAATACATCCCCATATTTCTTGTATTTTTATCACTTTCACCATCTTCCTTAATCACTGAGATAACTTTATGTTGTTTTATTACTTCAGATTCATATCGAAAAGAGTATGTTGAATCCTATGGAATTAATGCTTATAAGGCAAGGTAATTCTTAAGACAATGTTCCAACATGGTTTGGATAATTATTTACTACTTTTATTTAATATGAGTTATTTCAAGAAGATATGTGACCCTCCACGCTTATATGTTGTAAGGCAAAAACGTCCTCTAGTGTAAGACAATGAAATTCTAAAACTAAACTAGTAACTAACCCGTATGTTCACACAGGCCTGTCTGTTCGAAGATTTTATGTTATGAACGCGTAATTGTTAATCAAATTGAAAAGAAAAATGCTAAAATTATAAAAATATATATGATTGAAATTAAAACTTTGTATTGGTAAGTATAAGAAAATGTTGCGTGTTGTAAAAGAAGGAAATAAATTAATTATTGATATAAATTTAAATAATGCAATGATGATTGAAAATTAAACAAAAAATATTAATCAATAGATAGACCAAAAACAAATGAAACTAAAGAATAATAGTAAATTTAAGAATAATAATATGATTAAAACTTAAAAATAATAGTAAAATTAAGTTGAAATAATAATACATGTAGAAGATGAAAGGTAAACAAAAAATATCAACAATAATATGATTATAACAATAGTATTTTTTTTCGTATATAAAAAATTTGAATCAAGATTAAAGTTGTGTCCGTCTATAACAATAGTATTTTTTTCGTATATAAAAAAATTTGGATCAAAATTAAAGTTGTGTCCGTTTATAACAATAGTATTTTTTTCGTATAGAAAAAAAATTTGAATCAAAATTAAAGTTGTGTCCGTTTATAACAATAGTATTTTTTCGTATATAAAAATATTTGAATCAAAATTAAAATAGTCCCCGTCTATAACAATAGTATTTTATCTTATATAAAAAAATTTGAATCAAAATTAAAGTTGTGCTCGTTTATAACAATAGTATTTTTTTCAATATAAAAAAATTTGAATCAAAGTTAAAGTTGTACCCGTTTATAACAATATTATTTTTTCGTATATAAAAAAAATTTAATCAAAATTATAGTTGTCCCGTTTATAACCGTAGTATTTTATATTATATAAAAAAAATTGAATCAAAATTAAAGTTGTGCCCGTTTATAACAATAATATTTTTTTTCATATATAAAAAAATTTGAATCAAAATTAAAGTTGTGCCCGTTTATAACAATAGTAATTTTTCGTATATAAAAATATTTGAATCAAAGTTATAGTTGTCCTTGTTTATAACACTAATATTTTATCTTATATAAAAAAATTTGAATCAAAATTAAAGTTGTTCTCGTTTATAACAATAGTATTTTTTTCGTATATTACAAAATTTGAATCAAAATTAAAGTTGTGCCCTTTTATAACAATAATATTTTTTTCGTATATAAAAATATTTGAATCAAAAGTATAGTTGTCTCCGTTTATAACAGTAGTATTTTATCTTATATAAAATAATTTGAATCAAAATTAAAGTTGTATCTGTTTATAACAATAGTATTTTTTTCATATATAAGAAAATTTGAATCAAAATTAAAGTTATGTCCGTTTATAACAATAGTATTTTTTTCGTAAATCAAAAAATTTTAATCAAAATTAAACTTGTGTCAGTTTATAACAATAGTATTTTTTTCGTATATAAAAATATTTGAATCAAAATTATAGTTGTTCCCGTTTATAACAGTAGTATTTTATCTTATAACTATAGTATTATTATGTTTTAATATTATATAATATTATGTTTTAATACTACATAATATTATGTTTTAATGACTTTTTACACTATTATGTATTAATGACTTTTTTTTAATAATTTTTTAAGTACAGTTATTATTATATTTTAATATGATACAATACTTATAATTTTAGGTAGTATATTATTTTTTTAAAAAGGAATATTAAATATACAAATATCAAACTATATAAAATAATATTGTATCATAAGTAAAATTTAATACTAATTATTATTTTTAATGATTTTTTTAGTACAATTATTATAATGTTTTAATAATATACAGTATTATGTTTTAATGACTTTTTTACATTATTATGTATTAATGACTTTTTTAATACAATTATTATTATATTTTAATATGATATAATACTTATAATTTTAAGAAATACATTATTTAAGAATATTAAATATACAAATACCAAAATATATGATTGAAAAAATAGAGTAAAATATTCAATAATAGTTATAGGTCATAGACATAAATTCTTAATATATTATATTGTGATAAAGTTGTTTAGGTAATAATTAATTATAGATTGTAAACTTAATAATTGAATAATTATTAAAATATGAAATTCTTTTCTTAGGAGTAAAGAGATACAAAACAAACTAATTTCTTCATAGATGAAAATAAAACATAATATAATATAGTTTTTCACAACAAAAAGCATCATAGTGTCATACTCTTGACAAAGACAAAATACAATTACATAATCGAATCATACACACCTAACATATAGTGATGAAGTGAAACTTTGCGTCAAAAAATGATAGTCAAACAGCTAAATTAAGTCCAGAGTCATGACAGTGGTGTCATTAGAGCATACTCATAAAAAAAATAGTAACAATGAAGATAATTATGTAAGGAAGAATATTTCTTTTTACCTGACTCAATCTCTTACTTGAATGCATTGTTAAACTATATGTATGATTTTATCATCTATTACAAATAAATAAAAACATAAACACAATTTATGAGTATGGAAGAAGATTTATCATAAGAACAAATCAAAAAATAAAAATAAAGAAAAGTAAACATGACTTAGATTAAAAATGAAAAAAAGATTCATGAAAAATCAATGAAAAACAAAATTTTACATATTGCAATGCTTGTAACAATTCTTTATCTACACCTTATGTTCATTCTACAACACATATTGTTCCTTTACCTCAAACAAATCCAACCAACTCACCAGTTTTGATCTTCAAACCAACTACGACACTCGAACAAAATTGATTTCTACAATATTGTAACAATTAACATTGTTCAAAGAATTGCAAATATTAAAAGTTATAAAATATTATAATGTAATTGAAAAAAACGTGCAGAGAGAACACATGGACAAAAGGTTCAGTTTTTGTCTCCATTAAATATAATTCATCAAAACTAATGAACTCTTTTGTTCTATATGACTTGAATTAGTTTCTCATAATCAAAATCTTCTTTTTTTTCATTCCAACAAAAACACAAACACAAAATCAGCATCTTTCATAACAGATGATTATAATCAAAACCAATACCAAAAAAACTAAAATAAAATCCTAAAATATTATCACTTAATTCACCTTTAATATCTCTCTTAGCCTGCAAAGTCATTGCTCTGAGACAAAAAACCGGATCAAAATAAAAAAATTAAAATGAAACCACATGAATAAAACAAATATTTTTCACTGCATTTTCTTTATCCTTGAATTAAGAATGGTTGATGTAAAAAATAAGTTAAAATTTCCATTTTTATTTAGTTAAAGGAAAAAAAAACAAAAACACAAACAACTTCTTTAACACAGACAAAAGGAAATGTGAAAAAAGTAGAATTTTTATGTCAAAATACACCATAACTGACATTGAGAACTTCATCTTAAATACACAGACATGGAAATGTGTAAAAGGTTGACTTTTTATGTAAAAAATGACCATATCCGACATTGAAAACGACATGGAAGAGATATAATGTTAAAAAATTCACCCTTTGATGTTGTTGTTGACAAACAAATGCGTTAAACCACTTGAATAACCTGGAAAAACAAAATCAGAATGCATTAAACCAACACCTCAATTCAAAACCAAAATATGCAGCAAGGTTAAAAAGGAGAAAAATAGATGAATCAAAGTTAAAGTTATTACGAAAATGAAGATTTCAACGATCTAAAAAACATAACAAATATTTCAAATTTTTTAGATCTTCTTTGATTTCACATATCTGAAAAACATCGCTGATTTTTTTCACAGATCTTAAAAACATCAATGATTTCATAGATTTGAAACATCACTGATCTAAAATTTAAAGTAAGAATAAAAACTAAAATCGTATATGAACGGAAGATTGAAGTTGTTTAAAACGATTCAAAAGATTGAAAGATGAAAGAAACATTTTAGATTCAACATTATTGTTGAAAAACGCAGAAAATGAAGAGAAAGGGGAGAGGAAAGAAACCAGTGGAAGAAAGAATAGAAGAAGCGATGAAAGAGAAAAAAAAGGAGATAATGAAGAGAGATTTCATAAGTTTAGTATATTAATGACATATTGTATTATTTTAATAATAAAATTGAGGATTTTAGTCTACAAAGACCAAATAAAGAGCATTTTAATGTGGTGGCAGAAAATTAGACAAGGGTATTTTAGACTTTTCCAGAACATGTTCTTTTCTTATATTATAGACTGTCTTAGTGGATGTTTGTAATCAGGTGTGATTTTAGTGGAAATCTCTCAAGTAAGGAACTACTTTACTACTTTATGTTTGAGAGGTTGTGTTGGCAGCCATATTCTACAACATTTTTCTAGTGTTCTTCAATTCACCGACCAGAATATTATTTTGGACATAACTATAATTAATTGTTTAATGCTACTAATGTTTCTCTTCCCATTTGTTAAAAGAATGGTGAAAACTGTATTCGACCACTTAAAAAAAAAGAGTTATGTGATTTGGTGAAAAGAACAAACTTAAAAGTTAAAGGCTTAATGCGTGTTTTATTCCAATAACTTATATTAATGTTTTGCTTCAGCCCCTCAACTAAAAAATGGTACATGTTAGTCCTTTAAAAACACTTCTGTTAGTCGAATTGGTCATTTCCGTCATTTTTTTTAAATCGTTAAGTTCTACTGATGTGGCAATATACTTAGCGTTATTGTCTTACCTGGTTTCTTCTTTTTTGTTTATTTTTAATTTATTATTACTTTTGTTTATTGTTATTGGATCTAGTATAATAAGTTCTAATTAGTTTCCATAGCAAACTCTAATCTCTCAACCAAATTTCTCACTTTCTCCGTCTCTTAACCAAATCTCTCACTTTCTCCGCCTCTCAATCGAAAGTTTGTAACCCTAGAAATGTTGCTTTTATTTCTCTCCTTTTATCTATTTGCTTTCTAGGGTTCAAAATGGAGACTAATAACAAAGTGAAGAACGATGATCCTAAAGTAGAGTCAGCAACTTCCGTCCTAGAAGAAGAGGTATTTGTAGTTTGAGTAATATTTCGTTGTGATTTTTAGTATTTGTAATGAAACTAGTGTAGTTCTTGTTCGATTGGTTTGACTTTTTGTATTTTCGATGTTTGTTAAATGGAAATGTTATGTGTGAGAAAAAAGTGGAGGTTAAGTTGGAGGAAGAGGTGGTTGCAGGTGATGGATCTTTTAACACAAACCAAACTATATTCGAAGTTTCTTCTGGAGAAAATGGATGACATCAGAATGGTATTCCCTTTTTAATCTTTTTGTTTGTGTTAACTTTTTTCTTCTGAATGTTAGTTTGCTAGTTTTGTTATATTGTTTGTTTTTATTGTTTGAATTTGTACCACAGTGAAAAAAAAATCATAAAGATGACATCAGAAGGAAACATATGCCTAGAAGAATTGATAAATAGAGGTTATAAATAGTGTTATTAAGTTATTAAACTCATGGTGAGTATCAAAATAAATCAACAAAACGATTTACAAAATAAAAGTAAGCATAAAGTGAGGGTTGAACAAATAAAATGTTTTATTAAATTGCTTCATTATGAAGAGTTATTTTTTTTTACGCATTATTAACGATTTGCAAGGGTTTTTAACTTTCGAAAATAAAATCCCCAAAGTTTAAATCAACTTTTTAATACATCTATTGAGTCAGATGTGTACCTTGCGCCTTGTTGTAAAGCCATGTCAGCATAACTTAATGATTTTTGTCAAAATTTAATAGAAAAGACCAAATTGTCTAACGGAGCGTTTTTAAAGAATTAAAATGTAACAGTTTTTAATTAAGTGATTCAAACGAAATATTAAATTAAATTAAGAGAGTTGATGATTAATTATAAAAAAATAAAACTATAAGTTATAGGTAATCCAAACATAAAAAAGTTGAAGTCTCACCATAAGTTATCCAATTTCTATGGTAGTTCAAAGAGGATCAAAACTCTTACTACATCAATTTTAAATTTTTTTTTTGTAAGCAAGGATTCAATTAAATGAGCACTAGGGGTGTTCAAACCCGAATACAAAAGACGAACAAACGTTCAAACATGCGGAGAGATTAAAAACCAAATGAAACTCTAAAACTAAATTTGCAAAGGATTCTTGCAAAAGTCGTAAAAGTTACATTTGGATTGACTAATATCTCCCATTGAAAACCACCTCCAAGCCAAAATCTTGATGTTCCAAACGAGGTCGGACACTCCGCCGCTGGCTTCTTTGAACAAAATGTCATTTCTCAAAGCCCAAATACTCCAAGTTGTGGCAAATCCAGAAGATACCCTCTCTACCCGCAAAAGTTTTCCTCCTTTTGAGGAAGTTCACCCAATTCCAATAACTTCCGTGAAAATCAACAGAAGGCTGAAACATGTCCATCCCAATCCAAGACGAAATTTCATGCCACACCGACGTAGACACAGCGCAAGAAAAGAATATATGAAGATGGTCCTCGGTAAAAACTGAACAAAAAACGCAGCCAATGAGGTTAGGAGGCAATATACCTCTCACCATAAGAGGCTCCTTCAGAGGTAATTTATTAAACAACAGTCGCCAACCGAAAACCTTGAAACGAAACGGAATTATGCATTTCCAAACGTGGGAATAAGCAAACTGGTTTGCCAACACGTCCTGGGCAGGAAAGGAAGCAGCGCAAAGACAACTGTAACCAGACTTCACTGAATACCCTTCGACGAGATCGATCTCCCACGACACACGATCCTCTTCCTCACCAAACAGATAGAAATCCTGAATAGCATTTTTCAGACTCTGCAACCTTAACATGACGGCAGGATCAGAGTCACGAGGGATCCCAAAATCGCCCCACAGCCAGCCACCAGAACTCCAATCCCCCATACTATCCACCATTGCATTCTTCAAGTTAGTAATTGCAAACATATCCTGATAAACATCAGCCAGCTTCTCCTCTCCATACCACAAACCTCCCCAAAAAGAGATATTATTTCCCCTCCCCATAATTTGTTTACAATTAGACAAAAGAGTAGAGGTATGATACCTATTCTCCAAGGATGAGATGTCTCTCCACCAAGTGGAACACGAAGATCTAGTACCCCTTGTCGCGAAACCGCTGCTGCTGCCACCGTAATCATACAATGAACATTGAAACGCACCATATCTGGCCCTCAAAACCTCATTCCACAAAGAATCCCCTCCTTTTAATAATCGCCATCTCCATTTGAACAATAGGGTTGTGTTAAATTCTTGCACCCTTTTAAAGCCAAGCCCGCCTTCATTCAACGGAAGACACAAGCGCTCCCATCTGACCCAATGAACTTTCCTCCTTCCACCACCGTCACCCCACAGAAAGTTATTTTGCATCCTCGTGATTGAATTGCAAACAGAGACAGGTGCTTTGTAAAAAGACATTAGAAAAACCGGAAGGCTGCTCCAAACCGATTTTAAAAGAGTGATTCTCCCGCCGATACTAAGAATTATGCGTTTCCACTTCGCTAACCTCTTTTCCAATCCTTCAAGCAGAAAATTCCACGATGAAATGCGCCTAGGATTGATTCCGATCGGGATCCCGAGGAAACTAAAATTTCTATCTTCAATCCTGCAAGAAAGAAAATTAGTAGCAGCTTCCAGAAAATTCGGGTTCAGATTTATGCCTATAAGTTTACTTTTCAAGTAGTTAACTCCAAGACCCGAAATCGCTTCAAAGCCTCTTAACACAGATTTGATTGCCCAAACGTGCGTCCAACTTCCGTCTCCAAACAGGAGAGTGTCATCCGGGAATTGTAGGATATCAACCTTACATCTTTCATTCACATAGAAACCAGAGAAATCTCCGCTGCTGATCAATTTTCTGACTAAACCAGATAAGCCTTCGGCAACTATAACAAATAAAAAGGGTGAAAGTGGATCTCCTTGTCTGAGCCCCTTACCTGCAGCGAACTCCTTAGTCGGGCTTCTGTTAACGAGAATCGACATATAGCTAGTGCATATCATAACCTCCATCCATTTGATCTAAGTATCTCCAAAACTCATTCTCTTCAACATATATAATAGAAACTTCCAGTTGACTTTGTCGTAAGCCTTTTCAAAGTCGACCTTAAAGAGCATACACCCCCTTTTTTCCTTTTCCGCAAAATCCAGTATCTCGTTAGCTACCAGCACTCCTTCAAGAGATTGTCTTCCCGACACGAATGTTGTTTGACAGGTAGAAATGATAGAGGAGAGAACTAATTTCAATCTAGCCGCCAACAATTTAGAAAGAGCTTTGTAAATGCACCCCACCAAGTATATCGGTTGGTAATTGTTCAGTCTCAAAGGGTTATTATTCTTCGGGATTAGAGTAATAAAAGAAGAATAAAAAGCCTTCGAGAGAATTGCCTTACCATGAAAGTCCCTAAAACAGTGGAAGACATCCTCTTTCATAAAATCCCAACAATTTCTCAGAAAAAAGAAGTTAAAACCGTCGTGTCCCGGGCTCTTGGATCTGTCACAGCTCCAAAAGGCATCCTTAATTTCGGTGTCCGAAAACTCAGCTTCCAGGTTCCGTCTCTCAATTTCAAAAATTCTGTTAAAGATAATACCGTCTGGAGTAGGGCGATCCAGTTCCTCTTCAAAGAAGGCCTCTGAGAAATGCCTGTGCACTTCTTGCTTCACTTCCTCCACTCCGTCCACCTTGCCGCTACTGGTTTTCAAATGGCCTATGAAATTCCGTCTCCTTCTGTTGTTCATCACTCCATGGAAAAATTTACTGTTTTGGTCCCCCTCCCTGTCCCACTGCAGTCTAGACTTTTGAAGCAACAAATTCTCCTTGATTCTCATGTCCTGCCAGAACTTGCTAATAACTCTGCTCCTCTCCCGAGCCAAATTGTCAATAGAATCTTCATCACAATCTTGAAGCCGAAGATCAGCCTCATTGATTTTACAACATCCGTCTTTGATGGCAAGATCAAACTTACCGAAAACCTCAGAGTTCCAAGAGCGAAGATGACTTTTCAATATTCTTAATTTTTCTTTCAAAACGAAATCACTCCTACCTTCAATCCTGATGTTTTTTCACACTTTCTCCACGAAAGGTAAAAAGTCTTTGCAATCGAACCAGCTGTTAATAACCCGGAACGGTTTTGGTCCCCAGTCAGCTTTATTGATCACCAACCAAATCGGACAATGATCCGAAATATCTCTTTTGCCAATAGATTGACACACTAAGCTCCACCTGCTGATCAAAGGTCTCGCTACCAGAAAACGATCTATACGACTCATAGATCTACCATCACCGCTAAACCAACTAAACTTATTCCCTTTACAAGGAAGATCACAGAGATCAGACTCAGAGACGAAATCTGCAAAATCCCTCATCTCAGAATTTCTACTGCTAGAAGCAATTCCCTTCCTTTCTGACGAATCCTTGACAGAATTAAAATCGCCACTCACACACCATTCTCCATCCGAGTAATTAGATTTAAGGGACAACAGCTCCTTCCAAAGGGTTCTTTTCTGGGCCAACGAACACGGTGAGTAGATATTCACGATATATAAGTACCTGCCTTTCCAATTCACTTTGAGACCTAAATAACCAACTCCTTTGAAACTAAATAAAATCTTGACCATACCTTCTCTCCACATAGTGATGATACCTCCCGATTGGCCACTAGATTTAGAGAAAGACCAGCCCACATCACCCCCCCCCAAAACTCCTAATGATGCCTTCATCCACCTTTTCCAATTTCGATTCCTGAATCAAGAAAAAATTAGCTTTCCCCTGATGAATAATACGGCTCAACCTTTTCCTCTTAATCGCGCTACCACCCCCTCTAATATTCATAGAACCAATGATCATTTTCCTGTCGAAGAAAGCTCCTTCAACCTTTGATTTCTCTCCAAATCTCTCTTCTCCATAGCTTCGATTTTGCTCCTGTAGTCTAAACCTTCCCCATTATAAACTATGCCCAAATTTTCAATAGCCTTCCACACTTTACTTCCCACGTTGGAATCTAAATGCTCCCAAAAGCGTTTGTTGCAGACCACCATATCTGACTCAGTCAAGGAATCGCAGCAAATAATGGTGCCAGCAGAGAAGCTACTTTCCTCCGTCCTTACTCTGTTATTCTCCTCAAGAGAGCTATCCCTCAACTCTACAAAATGATTGGAACAAGGGATATTGGGCCTGGCTACCGGGCTCGGAATGGGCTCGACCATTTGCAAACTTTTCTTTTTTATCCTTTTTTTCTGAAAGAAAGAGGCCCACAAACATCATAAATGCTCTTGTATTTCCTACCAAACGGCCCAAACTTTGTACTTTTCCTTCCCTTGGTCTTTACCCTTTTGTCCTTGTTGGGAATAGGTAATGAACTAGCCACCCTAGTATCAGTAGGCAGGGAAGTGTACACGGTATCATTGGAATTCCCACCTGCTAATCCTCTGCTGTTAGTAACCACCTTTGTTGCCAAAAGCGCTTCATCAAAACTCCCTGCCACTCTGATCCCACTGCTGCTCTGATTGGACCTATTCCTAGTGCTCTCAGCAATAGGTCTGCTATCAACATTGCCCATAGGAACGTCGCTTTCATCATGGAGAACCTCACCACATTTCCTCTCCAGAACAGGTTCATGTAAGGCAAGGTCGTGAAAGTCTTCCACTGAATGACCATCATCAAGATTGTCCCAAAATTTCTCAGAGTCCGAAGAGGAAACGACTGTGGAAGGATTTGGGTTCTTACTATTCACAACCAAGCGTAGAGGACCATAAGAATCTTCCATAATTTTGATGTTAAACAAGACCCCATCCACCAACACCTGAATGTTCTTGGCGATTTCAGCATCGCTAGCGGTCCTCACCATCACTCTAGCTATGTCCTTATGAATACCCTTGATTGTGTTATCGTCGGAACAAACATACCTCCCTATTGAGTTAGCCACCAAATCGAAAAAATCCAGGTTCCAAGCATGGCAAGGGACACCATGAAGTCTGATCCAGGTGACCCTCTCCAGGTCCACATCAGTCTCTTTCCACTCTCTAATATTCACAAACCATTGCTTCCACCAAGAGCCTCCTTCCTTAATCAAGTCAACAATCGCTCCTTCCTCTAATTCCTCCAACTGACACAAATTTGCTCCTAAGGGTGTAACCTTAATAGCAAAATACCCTTCCGTCTCAAAGCATGTTTGGATGTTGTAAGACATACCTGAGTTGATGACCTCCCCTACGAAAGCCCTCTTTAAACCAGCTAAATCATCTTGGTTGGGTGAGTACCTCAAAACCTGCTGATTCGGATCTTCGAAACGGTTAAGAGTAGAAATCTTTTCCACAACCTGAGCAAATGATCTTGAATCCACCCTGAAATTCTGACTCTGCCCCCTATTAATGCGCTTCTCAAAAGAGTGACTCTTACCAACGACCTTGTTCATATTCTTCAACGAACCAGTGCCACCCCCAGCCTTCAATCCACCAGAACTGGAACGATCAAAGCGAGGCAAATTGGCGTGAATCTTTCTACCATCAATAATGACGTTGTCAAGTTTCACCGCAAGCAATCTCAAATCTTCCTTCTCCTTGAAGCGTGCGAACCCGAACCTTCTCCCCAGTTTGTTCCTCTTTGCCGGAATGACGACTTCCACCACCTCTCCAATGCAACCAAACAGTTCGAAAATGTCACACGCCTTGACCCTGTCAGGGATTTCAGAGAAGAAGATGGAAGACAAGCTATCTTTATCACCCTGTTGAAGTAAGTTGCCAGCCGGAAAAATATCCCATCTAGGTTGAATGTGTCTGAAACTCCTTCTTTGCACCTTTTTCCACTCCATGCAAACTTGAATACGTGTTTAGAGAGAAGGAGGAGCCCCTCTCTCTAGAAAAGATAGCTCCTATTTGATCACTTCTATAAAAAAAGGTATTACAACTTATAAGTTATTATATAATTTTAATATAATATTAATGATTTTTTTCAACTATAACTTTTACTATTTATTATTTTTATTTTTTTTAATTCTTTTAATTTATATTTCATGTGTAACTTTGCATAATTGTTTTCATATAAAATTAATAACTTTTTTTAATTTTTGGGCTTATAAATTAGAATGGAGAGAGTATTTCATAACTTTGTTAGTTTATTTTGGCCTTATTTTTTCTCTATTTGAAATTGCTTCACCTTATTATTTTATTTTATTTTCTCACTATATTCAAATGTTTTGGAGTTTCGTTTAAAAGTTTTTTTTAATGTGCTCTATTAGTCTTTTTAACTAAAAAAATGTACTCTTTGTTAGTCTTTTCTACCATCCTCAACACTATTTATTTAATTAAATATATCAAAAAAGTAAGTGTGGCAACTAAGGTTTAAACTCTGGTATCATATAAGTTGTTGCGATAATCAAACTACTAAATTGTGACAATGAAGATCAATAATATATATAATATAAAGAAATTTTAAAAAAAGTCTTATTAATTTATGTATGATATTTTTTTATACATTTGTATTCAATAATTAACATTTTTTATTTAATTTTAAAACATATAATTATTAAAATTTTGTTCAAGTTAAATAATATACATTAGAAAATTGAAAATAAAACAATAAATTTGAGTTAACCTTGTAAAATAAAACATATATCAAATAAAGTACAATCAAGTCGTTGTGTTTATTAATTTAAAGAGATTAATTGTTATGCATTGTTAGTGTAAAAAGTTTTACATTGTTAATGCATCACAATCATCCATTTGTATTATTTTTCAAGTGGTTAAAAGAAAAGTCAAAGCTTTTAAATAAATCAACGGTTGTGATTAATTAATAGTGTAAAAAAATTTACACTGTCGATGTATGTCAATTAAATTTTAATTTAAAATATATAAAATCTAATTTAAATTATATATATATATATATATATATATATATATATATATATATATATATATATATATATATATATATATATATATATATATATATATATTAAAAAATATTTTTAATTTCATTTTTTAAAATTGAGAAAAATTGACTGCGTTGATAATGAGTTTGTTCATCAACTTTCAATGCTAATGTGAAGACATTCTTAATAAGTAATATATAAATACTTATATAAACACTCTTTGAATCTTGAGATTTTTCCTTACTCTCGTGCGTCTCCAAGGTTTAACTCACTTAAACTTTATATAAAAAAATTCACAATACAAAAAATTAATGTTAAAATTTAAATCTGAGAGAACCAACGAAAAGCCAAACAAGAAAATAAAATGAAAAGAATAAAATGTTAGATTATAATTCCTTTCAATTTCATTTGAGTTTAATTTGATTAGCATTTGAATTTCATTTAGTTAAGGCTAATGTATAAGACCAAAAAAGGTTGTAAAAGAATTGGTAGAGTGTAATCATTTTTTTGTTAGAAGTTAGTTAATTTTTCTTTTCTCTATGCTATCTTTTCCATCTTTATCATCTTCATTTTTCTTCCTATTTGTGCACCAACAAGTGGTATCTAGAGTTTCGGTTCGTATCCGTGGAAAACACCAAGGGAAACACGAGTGAACATGAGGCGTGTGTGATTATTTTTTTCTTGAATTCGTGTTGAATTTACGACCGGAATCATAATAGAATCATATTTCTTGACTCTGCGGGATTGGGAAACACGAGTGTTTGGTGAAATTTGAGTGAATTATTGCACAAAATCTAAGATAAACGGTGGAAATGGTATCTTAAACACAAAGCTTCCAGTTTTTATAGAAAGAATTGAGATCGGTGGATGATTCAGATGCGTTTGTTATTTGGCGCTCAAGATGTTCTTGATCTCTTCAATGACGATTATGCATCGGTTGCAGCGGATGCAACTGAAGCACATAGGAACACGTATAGAGACATGAGGAAGAAGGATCAGAAAGCTTTGTTCTACAATCTGTGTGAGGATGTGAATGTGTTTGAGTAGACCGCTGATTCAACATCGTTGAAGGCTGCGTGGAACACACTGGTACGATGCTACGGAGGTCGTGCATCAATGAAGAAGGTGAAGCTTCAGTCTCTACAAAAGAAGTATGAGAAACTCAACATGAAGAATAATGATAAGGTACCTAATTACATCCCTAGAGTGATTCTAGTCACAAATGAGATTAAATATTGTAGAGAGACTTTCTCTGAACAAGTAATCATTGAAAAGATACTGAGATCACTTACTCCTCAATTTGATTACATTATTGTAGCAATTAAACATTGTAAAGATTTGAGCACCATGAGAATTGAAGAGTTGGAAAGTAGTCTAGAGGCACAAGAGTTGCATCTAACTGAGAGAACCTCTGAAAGAGAGGTAGAACAGGCTCTGAAGGCTTCTTCAGGTAAGAAGATTCAGAAGGAGTCTTGGTCAGAGACCAAGAAGTGACACGGTGATGGCTATCAGAAGTCGGAAGTCTCCAACTCTGATGAGAAGAAACATAAGAAAAGAAAGGAGAAGTATGACAAAAAGAAGGTTAAATGTTATTGTTGTAAGAAGTTTGGACTTTTTGTTGCTGACTGTTGGGTAAACAAAGAAAGGAAATCAGAATAAGCAAACATAGTCAGAGGCGAGTCCGATGATGAACCTGTGATATTGATGGCTTTTGAATCTGATGGTGGATATTTGGTAGACTGGTGTTATATGGACACTGGCTGCTTAAATCACCTAATTGCAAACTAATAGTGGCTGATTAATTTTGACTCTAAAAAGAGGGAAAAAATCAATTGTGCTGATGAAAAGTATCTGAATGCTGAAGGAATGGGAAATGTCAAGGTCAGAGTGAATAATGGAAAAAATGTTCTGATTAAGGATGTTTGGTGTGTTCCAGGCATGAAGAGCAATTTGATGAGTGTAGGTTAGCTAATTGAGAAAGTTTTGTCAGTTACTATGAAGGACAATCTCTTGAAGTTGTATGATTCTGATCAGAAATTAATTATGCAGTCTGAGTAGGGAGGCAACAAACATTCAAGGTGAATGTGGAAACAGGGGACACTAAATGGCTTAGTGCAGAAGGTGCTGAAGGTCACAATGAGTAGTGGCACAAGAGATTGAGGCATCTGAACTTCAGAAGCTTAGGGAATCTAAGTTATAAGAAGCCTGTACATGGAATTCCTAAGATTATGAAGCCTAAGAAGTCATGTAAGATATGCATAAAAGGCAAGCAACCAAGATTTCCATTTGCATCAGAAGTGGCTCCAAGAGCAAAACATGCTTTGGGAATAGTGCATTCTGATGTATGTGGACCATTTGAAGTACCTTCACTTGGAGAAAACAAGTATTTTGTGGATGAATTCACAAGGATAACATGGGTAGCACTCATCAAGTTTAATCATGAGGTGTTTGATGAGTTTCAGAAATTCAAGGCGAGGGATGAAAAATAGAGTGGTCAAAAGCTGAAAATTCTCATAATCGATGGTGGAGGTGGGTACAAGTCTACAGAGTTCATAAGGTTCTATGAGGAGAATGGAATTGAGCATGAGGTTACTGGTCTATACACTCCTCAACACAATGGTCTTGCTGAAGGAAGGAATAGAACTTTGCTTGATATGACAAGGAGCATGTTTAAGGAAAAGAAGCTCCCTCACACTTTGTGGAGAGAAGTTGTTGCCACTTCAGCATATGTGATCAACAGGTGTCCAACTAAGAAGCTGAAGGAAATTGTTCCTTTATAGAAGTGGACTGAAGATAAGGAAAGTGTGAGCCATCTGAAGGTGTTTGGTTCTGTTTGTTACAAACATGTTCTAGATGCTAAGAGAAGTAAGTTGGATGATAGAAGCAAAGTTATGTTGCTTGTAGGGTACCATAGCACAAATTCTTATAAGATCTAATGTCCTGTCACTAACAAAGTTGGATTCAGCATATATGTCATTATGAAAGAATTAGAAGTGTGGTATTGGAACAAGTCTCAATCCAACTCTAGTGCAGTGTTAACACCTGAGTTAACTTATGAAGATATTTAAGATGCTAAAGGAGAATCTGCCTCTGAAGGAGATTCTATCTCTAAAGATGAGTCAGAGTTTGGAGGCGACTTTGATGCTGAAGAGGAGTTGGAAGGAGAATCTGAGTTTGACGGTGAATCTAATTCTGATCCAAATTTTGATGATGATCCAAACTCTGGTGGTAATCATGATTTTGGTGGTCGTTCCTCTGAAGGTGGATTAGATTTTGAAGGTAGTCCAGTATCTGAAACTGTTCCAGCATCTGAACAAGATTATGAACAAGTTCAGAGACCACAAAGAATCAGACAAATACCAAGAAGATTTGTAGAGTTTAACATGTTGCGAGATACTGAGACAGACTCTGAAGGGGAAGTCATTCAGTGTGCCATGTTGGTAGACTCTGAGTCAGTTAATACTGAATAAGCTCTCAAGAAGAAAGTGTGGTTGAAGGCCATGAAAGAAGAACTTGAGGCAATATAAAGAAACAAAACTTGGGAGTTGACTGAGATTCCAAGGAATGAGAAAGTCATTAGCGTGAGATGGGTTTATAAGGTGAAACTCAGATGAATCAATTCGCAAATGCAAAGCAAGGTTAATAGCTAGAGGATTTCTACAGAAATCTGGTTTAGATTACGTTGAAGTGTTTTCACCTGTAGCTAACATGAAACAATCATATTGGTGATTGCTATAGTTGGTAGTTAAAATTGTCCTCTGATGCATTTAGATGTGAAATCTGCATTTTTGAATTGTCCTTTACAAGAGAAAGTTAATGTGTCACAACCTCCTTGTTGTACCCCAAATTTTACCCTCAGATCCTCTGATCATTTTTCATGTCATTTTAGGTCAACCTTTTTCGCATTTTTAGTTAAACGCCATTAATCATCCATTTTAGCCTTTTTTTTTATCATTCCACGCCATTTCCCATTTTATATCTTAGATTATTAAAATTAATTTAATTTATTTTCTTAAATTTAGTTTTTTTTATATATATAGTTCATTTTCAATTAGAGTTTTATCTTTAACTTAATTTAATTTTTATTTTAGCTTAATTTAATTTTAATTTTAGTTTAATTTAATTTCTAATCTAGTTTAGTGTTAATTTTAATTTATTTTGTTAAATTTTAATTTCAACTTATTTGGTTTTAGTTTTTTTCTATTTCTTTTTCCTTAGTTAAAATAAGTTTTCAATTAATTTTAAAGTAATTTAAGTTTATTTAGTTTATAGTATAATTATATTTGTTTCTTACAAAAAGAATTACAAAAAAAAAAGCGATAGGAACAAGTCTCCTCCATGCCAAAAACTTTGACCAACAATCTCCTCCATTCACCATCTGCACCATCCGTGAATACCCAGCTCCCATCCTGCCAAACTTTGACCAAATAACAGAACTTGAAAAGTCACCTGCTATAACTTTCCAACAATGACCCCACACTCCATCAAAACTTGTTTCAATGCCATATCCTATACACCAAAATGGATCACAACCTGCTATGCCCTGCGCCAAGCTACAGCGACAACTCCTCTTCATCCAATTTCAACACACCTACAGCAAGACTACAACCTCCCATCTACACTCTAAAACTTCCAACTTGTGCAAAGTGAACAAAGCCAAACAGTACAAAATCATGCAGAAACAAACCATGAAAACTTGCTTCAAGACACTGCTACAACAAATAGACAAAAACCTGCTCAATCCTGCTGTTTGACCTCTGCAATGCCCTGCCATGAAAGGGACATAGCACCAACGTTCAAAAAATCCAAAAGGAGATAGAGGAAACAAATTTGAATTTAAAGAGAGGCAAAGAGAGAAACCGGGGGGGGGGGGGAGTAGGATCAAGAGAAATATTTTAAAAATCACTTTTCCTCAAATCAACCTCCCTGCGTCCAACTCCATCCGTTTTCAACCTTCATACGAACCACTTCTTCAACTCAAACTTTTCTCCAAGTCTTCTTTTTCCTTCAACAGCAAAAAAATATTCTCATAACACTCTTTCCTCCTCCAATCTTGAACCGAAACCTTCCATCAACCTCCTTCATCACTTTGTTCCAACACAAACTTTCTGACACAGAACAACAACCACTCATCATCTCTAATCTCCTTTCCATAAACCTTCAACAAAACCTTTAACTCTCTTTAACAATAACTCAGTAACAATCCATAACCAAATCAAACCTTCATCATCAAATGCATCCCTAATCTTCAATAACCCTTTTAGTCCTTATAACCACAAAACCGACAAATTCACAAACCCCATCCAACCTCGTCACCGTTCGCACCGCCTAAATCGCCACCACCCACCTTCTCATCGCGCCGCCACAAGAAGTAAATCAAGGAGATAGAGTGCAATCAGAGACAAGTGCAGTGCAGAGATAAAGAGATTGGAAGCGATACAAGGAGAAGAGAGCGAAAGAAACAAAGGCGAGACGGAGGGTAATCACAACGTTGAAGCGAGTTGATGATTGTATCTCTTTCTGACCGTGTTTTCCTCCATCGTGACTTGAGCGTTTTTTCTGTTCATTTCACCTATGTGCGTATTCCCGTCCCCTTACTCTTTTCTTCTGACTTGTACTTTATTTCAAGGTTTTTTTTGTTGTTTTAAGTTTTGTTGTTGTGACAATGGGCTTTGAGCCCGAGTTGAATATGTGATGCACACCACCCTCAATTCCCATTCAGCATGTACCCTTCATAGTCCATTAGGTTTAGTTTCTAATTAACCAGGTTAACTTTTGTTTTAGAATTAGAATTTAGTTTTATTTATTTATTTAATTTAGACATTAAACTAGAAATTAGGTTAGTTAATTAATTTAGCTAATTAAAATTTAGTTGACAGTTAACTAGTCTTAGTTTTATTAGTTAACTAGTCTCTTTTAGAATTTTAAGTTAATTAGTTTTAATCAAATTTTAACCAGTAATTAGTAATTAGGCTTAGTTATTTATTAGAATTAATTAACTAGTTAATTAATTTAGAATTTAGTTAATTAGTTTTAATTAGATTTTATTTTTTAGATTTTAATTCTTAATTTTATATTTTCATTATAGTCGATTACCGATATTCATTTTCATTTCTAATTGCACTTGTTGTACATAGATTGCTACTCATTTTTACTCTTGGTACTCGAATTTTCCTCTCTTACTCATACCTCATTCCAAAGGAAAGGATTCCCGTTGACAGCCATGTCATTTAAGATAGCCTTGTCCATCTTTCCCTTATCTTATGTCGCCACGCGATCGAGACTTGCCTTCCTTTTTTATCCAGCCTTAGGTTTGGAGTCGCCGCACTCCACGTAGGTGTCTTGCTGTCAGACCCTACTTTCCCTTGGAACCTTGACCACAGTCAAGAGTTCTTCACCCCCGTTGAGGGGAACTACGATTGCTCTGATTTCTCAAGTTCACCTTGAGAATACATAGGCATAGGAATGCGAGATCCTAGGGAGCTACCTTTTTCTTTTTCCACCTTTTCTTTTTTCTACCTTTTTGTTTTGCTACCTTTTTTCTTTTTTCCACATTTTCTTTTTTCCACCTTTTCTTTTTTTCACCTTTTCTTTTTTTCAACCTTTTCTTTTTACACCCTTTTACCCCGTAGTGTGGGGAACTACGAATGCTCTGATTCCATTCTCGTCAGGATACGTAGGCACGAGATGCGATGTCTTGGCGAGCATACTTAGTGTATATACCCTTAGGTCTTTACCTTAGCACATTTCCCTTAGCAAGCAAACTTTAACATAACACAAATACTAACAAGAGGTTCCTGTAGAGTACTACAGATACTTAGGGTGCTAATACCTTCCCTTTGTATAACCAACCCCCGAACCTTAGATCTCTAGCTGTGTTCCTACATAGCGCACTTAGGGTTTTTTTCGATCTTTACCCTTTCCTTTGGATAAATCAAAGCTCGGTGGTGAACTTCATGTTTTGTGATTCAAGTTAATTAATAGCTTGGTATCCGATTCTCACCGCAACAGAAATGGCGACTTCACTGGGGAAATTCCCCTAAGAGGGTTAAGCCTATCTTGTTTGTATTTGTGTTATTTATATTTTTTCTTGCTTGTATATTTGTACATATTATATCTGTATATATACCTATTGTGCTTGGGTTTTTCTGTGTGCAGGGTTGTTACTTTGAGTGGTGAGGATAAGTCCTAACCCGAATTTGGGAGCACTTATGATAGGATAGTGGTTATAGTCAAGGAGACTTAGAGGGAGTAATCCCAAAGGAGTTGACTTGAGATTCCACACTCAGTTGAGGCCCTCTTGAGGGTGGTATATGTTGAACGAACTATCGTGAATGCATTGCCACTTTCGACCTGGGTGCCCGTGACACTGATGACCTTTAGTTACCCTGTTACCCCCACTTAGTCTCTTAGGACGTAGTGCGATGACTATGAAGGAGTAATCCTGAATGGTTGATACGCGATACTACACTCAGACGAGACTCTCTTGAGAATATTATTGACTACCAAGTAATTGGGAAATCGATAATATCTGAAAGATGGGTTGTTGACTCAGGGAACTCTTTAGAACCCTATTTTACGGATACAAGAACCCTAGTACACACCCTGTGGTTGGTTCTTTACCCAGACTCCATGCTGTAATCTCGACCCTTGATCCTGTTGCATGTGTTTTGCATCCTGTTTGCATCGCATTGCATATCATTTGCATCTTTGCATGATTCATTGCATGCGTTCGTCTGTCCAGTTACTCATTTCCAACTGTCTCTATCTTCCAGTGTTGCCTGTGAGTTATCAAGCTGATGCCTCGACACCGATACCGGACTAGAGCTGACTACAGACGCAAGATGGAAGAGCAAAAGGTACACAATGCTGAAATTTGAATGGAGATCGACGACCTCAAGTCAAGTGTGACCAAACTCACTAAAATGCTTCAAGTTTTGATTGCTAGGGGAGAGCCTCCCCAAAGGATAGTCATCCAAGAAGTTTCAAGTGCTGATCCTCCACCAGTTCAAATGCCACCTTTAATTTGGCCAGAGTTTGGTTTGCCACACAACTACTCTCCACCGATTGCATCTACTGCCATGGTTGGTCAGACTGTCAGATCGACATTTCAAGCTCCTATTTTTACCGAGCTTAGACCTGTGGTTCATGCTGCTCCACAACCAGCTCAAGCTCTCCAATGTCCGGCTGCAGGACAAAACCAGTACCGTAATAGAAATCATTTTGATCATATTCCCATGAAGTATACTGAACTGTATCCTGGTCTGGTTGAGCAAGGTTTGATTAGCACAAGGCCTATGCCTTCTCCTCCAAATCCTCTTCCGGCTGGCTATAGAGCTGATCTTCATTGTGAATACCATCAAGGTGGTGCGGGCCATAATTTGGAAGGTTGCTTTGCATTGAAGGCTAGAGTACAAGAGCTGGAGAGAAACAAAATCCTTTCCTTTAAGGACAATCCCAATGTCCAGAGTAACCCTCTGCCAGGGCATGCCAAGTGAAGCTTCAGTCGACTTCAGCTCAGCTACTTCTTAAAGACAGGACAACTTATCCTTGTGTTTAACTAGTCACTAGGCCTTGTTTCTTGTTGTTTGCATTTTCCTTATTTTGTAATAGTTGTTTTCCTTCAAATTAAGTTTGTACTTTCGTGATTAATGAAATGAGCATTGTAACTTTTGATTTAATTCATTTGTGTTTGCTATTTACATCTTTTATGCTTTCTTTTGCAAAATATTTTATCTATTTTTCCACTTTCTTTTGATTATGCAAAGATTGGAGGGAGGATGATGAAAACGTTATACTTATAATTGCTAGTATGCTTTCAAATAAACTTTGCTGACCCCAAACACCGGAGAAATAAGGAAGTTATTCCCTTGTCAACCCCTTTGAGCCTAGAAGTAGGAGTTTCTTTCTTTGTAATCATTAAGCTGGTTAGCCATTTTCCTCACTCAAAGAATGAGCCGAGTCCCTTTCAAGGCAAAAGCTAAGAAAGATGGGAAGCTCATGACCTTGCCTTATACAAAAAGGTTTGTATGAAAACCAAAATAGAGGAAATCTTTAAATCCTTCATCCTGAAAGTCCTCAATGGCAAACAGTCTGGTAAGAAAGTAGTGACTGCCATCTCAAAGTTCCTTGACTTCTGAACCATCATCATTACTATCATCAGTACAATTCCCCGCCTATGGGAACCTGAGTGTAAAGTCTAAGTTGATTGAGCATAGGATTGGAAGTTCATCACGAAGATTGGGTGGGCACAAATAAACTTTGAGCCTTTATCCTTTGTTTCTTAAACCATGAACCAGTCCACGTTACAACCCTCAAAAGACCTAACTGAAGCAAGGTTATTTTGAAAGCATACTACAACAAGGTTGCGTAAACTGACTCCAAAAGATCTTTGCAGATAATCTATTTTGGGCATTACACCTTTTGCTTTACCTTTCACTTTGATGTCTTGAACCGCCGTGTTCAGACTAGTGACTCATTTAGTTTTGCATCTTCCAAAAAATAGTTTTGATTTCAAAAGTTGCATGACTTTGCTTTAAAATTACCATGTTTGTACAAATACTTTTGTTTACAAATTGGCTTCTTCTCAAGGAATTTTCAAACAATCAAGAGACTTGGTTGGTGATCCTATTGAAGAATCAGTTCAAGATTTGTTGTTCAGGGGAAAGTCCTTCTCAGATTTGGTTTATCCAGAAGACTTTTCAAGACTCATACTGGGGCAAGCTTTCCCAGTGTACAGTGAAACGATCATCTTCAAGACTCAGACTGGGGCAAGCTTTCCAAGCGCTTAGTATAAAAACCATGTTCAGAATCATTCAAGCTGAAGCAATGATCGGTTCATCTATAACTGTCAGCTAATATGGGGCTGTTTACTTAGATAATCCCCATACAACTCTCCATCCTTCCCCCAAGGATCATCAATTTGGATACAGTTTACTAGTGTGGCAATGATGTGTTCAGCAGTAGCATCTCTAGTCCCAAGCAGAATGACAGTGATCTCCGTGTTGAGGAATCAACCTTCCAGTATTGTCTTATCCACAAAAGAGTCGAGCCGTGTCGTTGACATATGCATTTGCATTTGATCATATATCATTTGCATAATTCATATACCATATGCATAGCATGAGTGTTTCATCCTCATTTGCATTTCTCCCGAGGTCGTGTTGTTATCCACGTCTTACCTTGTGGTCAAAGTCCAACTCACGTGGCACCTACCAAATAAATATTATCGTGTCTATCTGACGTTCTTCCAGATATGACCTTTCTTATCCGATTGCTTTTCCAGACATGTCGGTTCCTCTTTTGTATCCAATGCTATTCTTGGATGTCTTCGCCTGTCTTTTCTCCAATACCGTTCTTGGATGTCATATATATTTGTCTCCTCTGATGTTTTACCAGATCGAGTCTTTTGTGTGAGAGCAAGAATTGTCTCTACAAGTCAATCTATGTTTTGATGATAACAATACGTATTTGTGAAAGAACTATTTTATGTTCTAACATGTGTTGTGTGCAGATCATAATTACTGAAGATATCAGATCCAACAAAGCACCAACCAGATGAGCGTAATTGATTATATGCGAAGTTACTATGTGTGACACAAGTCGCAAGAAGCAAGAATGCTTCTGTATCTAATCATGATCAGTCAGATCCAAGGATGTCGATATTGCTGTTGCAATGCTCTTGTGGATTCTCTCTGAAAGTGATTGAGATTCTGAAGATAGCGAAGCTTCTGAAGAAGACAATGTTATAGAGAACCAAAGTGCTGAAGACTCTCATTACTTGAAGTTCTGAAGGCTGAAGGCTCTGAAGACCAAGTGCAGAAAGACTCTGAAGACTTATGTGTTCTGAATATTACGGTTCCAAAGGTCAAGTACTGAAGACTCTGAAGACAGATTCCTAATGGACGAGTTCTGAAGTTTCGGAAGACTTGAAGTAGTAAAAGATAATGTTCTTAAAGACAAGTGTTGAAGTTCTGAAGACTGATTCCTAATGGACTTCTTCAAAATACTGAAGACTTGTCGTATCAGATATCCTGTTAAGAAGGCTCTACTCATGCTTCAATAAATTACCATCAGAAGCCTCTGAAGTTTGGAAGTCAAATGTTACCGTTGTGAACAACTGTACACACTGCCCAAGAAGATATCCCGTCACTTCTTCCACAGCAAAAAAGAGATGTGTCAGTACAGCTAATTATTACACAACATCTCTTTTCTAACAGCCAACAGTATTTCAACGGCTATATTTCACTGGGATATTTAAAGAAAGGAGTAAACGCTTCTGAAGGTATCGATTCAGTCCATGAATGGAGAATTGATCAAAGTCATTGTGTGAAGATAGCAACAACGATGAGTTCTCGTTGTAACACTTAAACATTCAAAGCTATCACCATTTACACACGGCCATTGTTGTTGAAGCTCAAAGAACATCATTCAACACAACAACAATGAATTGGTACAAAAGTTGTTGATGAAGAAGACAATATTGAAAATCAGTCAAGTCATCAACCACCTTCTCGTCAGCGCTACATTGAAGATCTGAAGCAAGGAGTTGTTGCTCAAAGCTTGCTCAACCAAGAAGACGAAGAAGAAGATCTACAAGATGTCAACAACTGTCAAATTCAAATACATCTTTGTAGTTTCTTAGAATAGCAAGGAGCTGTTGCTCATATCTTGCTTGAACATTTGTGTGTTCTTTGTACTTAAACTTAGGAGTAATCTGCTTGTTAAGAAGCATTATTGTAATCTCCTGTTAAACTAATTCTTGGTGAATTAGGATTCCTTGAGTGGTCAGTGTGACCGGAGACTCGAGAAGACAATGTCGAGATGTCATTGTGGTAAATCCTGAAATAGGGTCAGTAGCGTTATATTCATTGCGATGAATCCCTGAACGTCTAGCTGTTGAAATCCTAGCAGTAGATCTTTCGAGATTGGAACCTGCAGGTCAATGTTCATTATATTCATTAAGTTGAATCCCTGAATGGTTCATTGTGGGTTAGTCACAGCTGCGGTTGTGCATGTTGTTAGTCACCGGCTGTTGCCCGTGCATCTGTAATCGAGATTGAATATAGTGGATTAAGACCTTGTGTTCAAGGCGAAATCACCTGAGGAGGGTGGAGTGGATTAGCCTTTGTGGTGAACCAGGATATATCATGTGTTCTTTACTCTTATGCTTAATGTCTTTGTTTATGTTTCTATATTGAGGATCAGAACCTTACATAAGTAAGTCAGAACCTTGCAACTCTGATAAGCTTCCGCTCTGCAAGTTCTGAATGATGTACACAGTGTTCAGACTCTTATTGGTTCTCATGCTCTAAGCATTGCCAAATCTGAATATAACTTCGCAAGTCAGAGTCTCTCAACGAACTCTGATGTAACGTAAAGTGTCTTATTGATAAGAAGCGAAAAGTTGTTAAAAGAGTAAATACACAATTCAAACCCCCATTTCTTGTGTCTTTCTCGTACCTTCAATTGGTATTAGAGCTCCGGTTCTATTATTGATGGATATCAAACACTTAACAGTGTCAGAAAAAGATCCAGATGCGGTGCGTAGAAATACTCTGGGTGAGATTGAAATCCACTTACAATTTCTGTAACAGTTCAAAAGATGACTGCGTACAAAATTGTAATCAATCTGAGTACTTGGGCAAATAACTGATTCTGGAAGTTTTGCAGCTGTCAAACAACTAAATCTTCCTCACTTAAGTTTTAATGAAGATTGAAGAATCAGCTGATAAGATAGATTCATCAGATAAGAAGTAGTATCTGTTGAATGCTTATCTTGGAAGATACGTGTGGATGAACCACGTATTTGCTCAAAGTTGAATCATCAGAAAACAAGAAGTCTTGTTTGCTGAAGATTAATTCTTTATGAGTTTTTGAGATGTTTTCAAGAAACGGATTAGGTCCACCCTTGACTTTCTCGTTTAAAGCTCATTCAGAACTTCATGTAAAGAAGAAAGATTGTTGTTCTATGATTTTGAATTTCAGAGTGAAGTCTGTTGAAGTCAGAAGAATTCAAACTCTTAGAAATGATTCAACATATGAATCTTGACTAATCAAGAAGTTAAAAGATTCATTGAAGAACTGAATACTTTTTTCTTGGAAAACCTTGCAGAAAACTGAAAGAATATTCAGAAAGAAGAAATCCCATGATTCATTAAGTACTTGACTATTGCAAGTCTTGATTGAATTAAACTCAGACGGTTAAGTTCTGCTAACTTGAGATTATATCTCAGTTGGAATATGTGTGATTGATCAGATCCTATCTGATAACGTTCTCAGAACTTCTTAAATCGGAATCAAAAGATGTTAATTCAAACACTTAAGTCCTCTACTTGTAGTCAAAAGGATTTTAAGCTGATGATTGAAGAGATCAGTTAACATTATCTTCTGGAGTAGATATGATGTTAATCCATGATGGACTAATTCTATGGCAAGCTGGATCAGCATTGCGAGACCAAGGTGTATCATGCAAACTATGGTTCATGTTGTACACATGCTTGATGATAGTCTGTTCTGAATTTTATCTGCATCAGTTTGAAGAAACATGTCAGAAGATGTTGCGGAAATCAAATCTTGAAGCACATAACCTTCAATGGTTTATGATTATGCTAAGAAATTAATAGCTAGAAAGCCTGATAGAAGCTTTCTTGTTCTGACAATGAAGTTTCAAGAGTCTCTGATTGGTGTTCTCAGAAGTCAGATGAACAACTCTGAACAGGAAAAGAAAGAATCATCTGGAATTTGATTCTTGAGTTCAGAATGTAGGGAATATCTAATTCATTTAACTTAAAAGTTATGAATTAGGCGAGATTCAACATTTGTCCAAATAGTCCACTCAGAAGGAAGCAGGAGCTGAAAATTAATGACCAAAAAGCTCTAAGTCTAATTGCATTCTTCAGAAAGAATGATAACCAGAATCAAAACAGAAAGCACTCAAATGGTCTATAATAACCTCAGTATCATCAAGAAGTCAAAATACAAAAGCAAACCCCTGAAGAACATGGGAACCAACAGTTGTTCACTTAGATGCAAACAGATTCAGAAAAATGATGATCGGCAGTTCTGAGTCAGAACTAAATACAAGGTATGACAACAGAAATTTCAGAATATCCAAGGTATGACTCCTTTCATTCAAACTAAAAATATATGATCTAAAATATTCATGTATTATAAGAAAAATCTTTTGACATTACGTTCACTCAAAAATAACTTTAATCATAATTGCAAATCTTGAGTAATCATAACATATCTCTGACAACCCGAGATTTTCTTTAGAAATCTTAACAAAATCTCTCTCGTACCTGATCTATGATGTCCTAGGCTAAGTACAATTCATCCTATCTATTTATATGTACAAAAATCGCCTCTCTCTATCAAAATAATTCATATTCAAGCCCTTCTATCATAAAACCTTAAGTGTCAAAACTTCCATTGTCCATCTGGCATCATGCCTCCACTAACATTTCTTGGAGATCAAGATCTTCTTGAAATCATTCTTGAAAAACAGTTTGTGATCAACACCCCTCCTCTTTCAAGTTACATTTCCAGCAGTATAGCTAATGTGTTTTATACTTAACAATGGACTAGATACTGTACTATGCTAGAAAAACCCATTTATGTAAATCTAGTTAAGGATTTTTGGAAGCATGCCTTCCTTGACCATCAAACTGGACATATCACTTCTTTTGTCCTTGAACTTCCCATCACTATCACTCTTTTCTCAGTCACCTTAGCAACTGGATGTGAGAATGTTGGAATCACTATTGACCATGATCTAAACAAATTCTTTGTTGCTAAAAGATTTGCCTTCCTTCATAACCTTTCATCTGGATACGAACCATCCAATCCTGAAAACCTCTTACCCATTTCCAAAGCCCGGTACAAACTAGTTGTGTCAAATTTCCTTCTCAGAGGAGAATACCATGACATTCCAAGATTTCATGACAAACCAATTCATTCACTTACTAATGAATGATTTTCAGATAAACCTTCCACACACTATCTACAACTGTCTCTGGGACTCCATCTCTATGTCCAGAAACCTCACAAAGTCTTACACTCCTTATGCAAGAGTTTTATCTGAAATCTTCTTCAGAGAAGGTTTTGTGGACATGATCAAGGAGAAAATTGAAGAAGATGGTCCTGAAAGCCTTCCAAAGAACTGCTTGTTGAAAACTAAATGTGAAATCTTTAGTAACTAAGTAAACCAGATTCGTCTCTATTCAATTTGTGTCTGCTGTATGTCTGTTTTTGTTATGTAATGGTTTAAGTTTCATCTAATCTCATGTACCCGTGTCAGTTTGTCTTTTGAATTATTAGGAATTAATGTGTCAACAAGATTATGTCTTATAAGCGTCTTAATTAATGAAATATATTATTCTAAAAAAAATATATAAAAATCTCAGATTACTAATTCTAGGAGGAATTAAGCAAATTAAAAATCTGACAAGCATTAAAAGAAGATTCATGATATCTCTTGAAAGATAGTTGAATGATGTTTGTGTAGCTCAAGGAACCATCATTATCAAAATTCATCAGCTACGTTTGCCACGCACAAAAAAGTAGTTATTATCCAGAACTAATTAATAAATAGGTAACTGCTTAGTTTTCTTTTCCCATACGGTTACAACTTTTAATATACCCTAAGAAATCATGACTCACCTAGGAATAATAAACACAAATCCTTAGTAACAATCCAAATTATTACTCTCCATCTTCACTCGTCTATAAGTAGCAGAATCCTTCTCAACTTAATTCATTCTCAAACCTAAAACATCATTCTCCAAATTTGTCTTTCAAAATTAATGGCTCTTCAGAGAACCGGTCCAACCTTTCTAGGAAGAAAAAAAAACTTAGATATCATTGCTGAGAAAAGGCCAAACCTTGCTCGTCTTAGAAACGATGGTTTGGAAATAATCAGAAGCATGCAAGCTCAGTCTTGGCAGTGCTATTACTCTCTCCTGTATGGTCCCATCTTTAAAAACCTTGTTAAAGAATTCTGGAACTACGCAAGAGTCAACAATGACGGAAAAACTATCTGGTCTGAAGTCCACTATCAACCTATCGCTATCTTTGTCTCCTCGATAGAGAGAATCACGGGATGTGTCTCCTCCAGAGCCACCATTGATGACTATCAATCAGACATAAACATGGTTGAAAGATGCAGAATTCTGTTTGATGATTCAGTTCCCTATGAACCGAACAACCCAGAGAAGCTTCTCCCTTCTCCAAAAACCTGGTTCAAATTTTCCTTAACCAACCTTCGTCCGCGTGCTTCTGCAAGAAGCACTATGACTCATGACGACAGAATCTTCATCTTCCTCTTAAAACATCACGTTACAATAGACCTTTCTAAGACCATTTTTAACCACATGAGACATTCTATCAGAGTCTCATGAAACAAGATGCATGCCTTCATTCCATATGCAAGAATAATATCTGAAATACTTCTTAAAGAAAAGGCCTGGAGACTGATCAGCAGGCTTGAACCAGGATCTTCGCCTGTTGAAACCAGATGTAAGAGTCTGGACAATGTTGAGGATTTTGATGATTAAGTTTTTGCTGATCTTCCAGTAGTTGCTATGATTTGTCGATTGTAGTTTTATAATACTTTGTGTTATTTTATCTTTATTTCATGTATGATCTCTAATGAATCAATGACATTGCCTTAACTTAAAACTGAATATGCTTATAAGTCTAAAGATAAGTGTTGAGTACTCTATCTAAAGATGTTGATCACTAGAACTGTTCCTTATTATATCAATCTTCGTATGTTTAAATGATAACATACTTTGAGTCTATTTATGTTCACTATCATATTGATCTACATATGCTTAAATGCTCAGACGCTCTAAACTTTTTGATGATGTCAAAAAGGGGGAGAAATATAATATGATTTTGATTGGAAAGAAAAATCTTAAAACAGAAAGAATGCAACTCAAACAAGTAGTTAATCATATAAAATGCATTACTACTAACATTTGTGTTTGATGTTTATCCGAGGAACTCTGAACAAGTTCACTAGGCATTCTAAGAACAGGTTAAGAAAGAAGAACCTTGCTAAAACCTCTTATGAACTGTTTATTCATATGATCGAAGTTGTACACTTCGTGAACATGTGTTCAAGATCAGATCTACCAAGTACTGTTCAAAAGCTGAAAACTGTCTGAAAGTCAAAGTTTATCTTGATCTCTGTCTCACTTGGCTCAAAAGCTGTAAGCTGTCTAAGAATATGAGATTCAGAACGTAAGAATCAGAAGAAGAAAAATCTGAAAGCAGTCAAGACAAAGTCTACATCTCAAGATGCTCATTCAGAAGAACTGTGCAAATCAGAAGTCAAGAACAGTCTGAAGATTCGGATTGAAGATCCAAGAACAAGTAGTTCTGATGTCTACCAAGAACCAATTAAGAAGAAAATGATTTGGTATCAGACTAAATCAATAAATGGTAATCAGACTCACTATACATAAAGATTGGTATCAGACTCAGTCTGCAGTAATATCAATCAGAGCTAAGCTGTGAAATGTTTTCTATACCTTCATTGGTATCAATCTCAGCACACTAAGGAAATACCCTTCAAGTGGTATGAAAAGAATTCCTTCAGTTGGAATCAGACACAACATACTCTAGTATAACTCAGTATCAGACTAAGATTAAAACATGTGTACTAGTTTCAGAGTCAAGCGTTGATTGATCACAATAATTAACCTTCAATTGATATCTGATCAAAAATCAAGCTTTGATGAACCACTGAGTTGTGACAGTAACAAGGTTCTGAGATGAAGACCTGTGTTCAAAGTCAAACTCTGAAAAAGTCATGATCCATATTGGTGATTAAAAACTCATATTCTTGAATTACGATTCTGAAGATCCCAATATCTGACTTATGGAAATTTAGGGGAGACTACCCAGAAGGTTCAATTGCAAAATCTAAAATCTTCACAAAGTCTGAAACTCAGGGGGAGTTTCTCAAAAGACGGTGTCTGTCTCTGATGAATAGTGATGCTATGTTATTAGATAAGAACTATTCTGTTTGTGCTTAAATGAATCTGCTGAAAAGTAGAAATGCTTCAGATGTCTCTGAAGATTATAAGCTCTGATACAACTACAAAGGAACTGAGTTCTGAAGATTTGAAGATGGAAGTTCTGATGAACTAGTACAGATGCTAAAGACTCTCTGTTTTCTTATAGACAAGATAGAGAAGTAATCCTTTTATATTCTTTATTCTGGAAACTCAAGTTGTTATTCTGTATATCTTTGGATCATATGAGATTCTAGATGATCACAGATAAAACTTTGAGGATAACACATTCAGGGGGAGCTGTTGTTCCAGACTCTAAATATGTTTGTTTGGCGATTACCTTGTATAAAATGTTCAATCAAAACACTTGGTTTTGTCATCATCAAAAAGGGGGAGATTGTGAGAGCAAGAATTGTCTCTACAAGTCAATCTATGTTTTGATGATAACAATATGTATTTGTGAAAGAACTATTTTATGTTCTAACATGTGTTGTGTGCAGATCATAATTACTGAAGATATCAGATCCAACAAAGTACCAACCAGATGAGCGTAATTGATTATATGTGAAGTTACTATGTGTGACACAAGTCGCAAGAAGCAAGAATGCTTCTGTATCTGATCATGATCAGTCAGATCCAAGGATGTCGATATTGCTGTTGCAATGCTCTTGTGGATGCTCTCTGAAAGTGGTAGAGATTCTGAAGATAGTGAAGCTTTTGAAAAAGACAATGTTATAGAGAACCAAAGTGCTGAAGACTCTCATGACTTGAAGTTCTGAAGGCTGAAGGCTCTAAAGACCAAGTGCGGAAAGACTCTGAATACTTATGCGTTCTGAAGATTACGGTTCCAAAGGTCAAGTGCTGAAGACTCTGAAGACGAATTCCTAATGGACGAGTTCTGAAGTTTCGGAAGACTTGAAGTAGTAAAGGATAATGTTCTTAAAGACAAGTGCTGAAGTTCTGAAGACTGATTCCTAATGGACTTCTTCAAAAGACTAAAGACTTGACATATCAGATATCCTGTTAAGAAGGCTCTACTCATGCTTTAATAAATTACCATCAGAAGCCTCTGAAGTTTGGAAGTCAAATGTTACCGTTGTGAACAACTGTACACACTTCCCAAGAAGATATCCCGTCACTTCTCCCACAGCAAAAAGGAGATGTGTCAGTACAGCTAATTATTACACAACGTCTCTTTTCTAACATCCAACAATATTTCAATGGCTGTATTTCACTGGGCTATTTAAAGAAAGGAGTAAACGCTTCTGAAGGTATCGATTCAGTCCATGAATGGAGAATTGATCAAAGTCATTATGTGAAGATAACAACAACGATGAGTTCTCGTTGTAACACTTAAACATTCAAAGCTATCACCATTTACACATGGCCATTGTTGTTGAAGCTCAAAGAGCATCATTCAACACAACAACAATGAATTGGAACAGAAGCTGTTGATGAAGAAGACAATATTGAAAATCATTCAAGTCATCAACCACCTTCTCGTCAGCGCTACATTGAAGATCTGAAGCAAGGAGTTGTTGCTCAAAGCTTGCTCAACCAAGAAGACGAAGAAGAAGAAGATCTACAAGATGTCAACAACTGTCAAATTCAAATACATCTTTGTAGTTTCTTAGAATATCAAGGAGTTATTGCTCATATCTTGCTTGAACACTTATGTGTTCTTTGTACTTAAACTTAGGAGTAATCTGCTTGTTAAGAAGCATTATTGTAATCTCCTGTTAAACTAATTCTTGGTGAATTAGGATTCCTTGAGTGGTCAGTGTGACCGGAGACTCAAGAAGACAATGGCGAGATGTCATTGTGGTAAATCCTGAAATAGGGTCAGTAGCGTTATATTCATTGTGATGAATCCCTAAACGTCTAGCTGTTGAAATCCTAGCAGTAGATCTTGCGAGATTGGAACCTGCAGGTTAATGTTTGTTATATTCATTAAGTTGAATCCATGAACAGTTCATTGTGGGTTAGTCACAGCTGCGGTTGTGCATGTTGTTAGTCACCGGCTGTTGCCCGTGCATCTGTAATTGAGATTGATTATAGTGGATTAAGGCCTTGTGTTCAAGGCGAAATCACCTGAGGAGGGTGGATTGGATTAGCCTTTGTGGTGAACCAGGATATATCATGTGTTCTTTACTCTTATGCTTAATGTCTTTGTTTATGTTTCTATATTGAGGACCAGAACCTTACATAAGCAAGTCAGAACCTTGCAACTCTGATAAGCTTCCGCTCTGCAAGTTATGAATGATGTACACAACGTTCAGACTCTTATTGGTTCTCATGCTCTAAGAATTGCCAAGTCTGAATATAACTTCGTAAGTCAGAGTCTCTCAATGAACTCTGATGTAACGTAAAGTGTCTTATTGATAAGAAGCGAAAAGTTGTTAAAAGAGTAAATACACAATTCAAACCCCCTTTTCTTGTGTCTTTCTCATACCTTCATTCTGTTCTGACGTTTTTCCAGAACTCTCTCTTTGTGTTATCTGATGTTTTTCCAGATATAGTCCTTTGTGATTCTGATGCTTTTCCAGAATGACATTTCTTTTACCATCTGATGCTCTTGTTAGTTCTTGTATTGGCTGGAATTTTGGTAAAATAATGGTGTTGTTAATGATGTCATATGTCTGATGTCTTAACATGAGTTCTTAACATTGAGTTGATGTTAAGTTCAGAAGGGTTGCAGTTTTGTATGCTGATGTTAAACCTGATGTCTTGACATCAGTTGACAGAACATCAGTCTGATGTGTTTTGTTAGGGTTGCATTTGTTTAAGCGTGTCTTTAGAAGATCTGGTGGAGAGATTACAGGCGAATATCATGGGACAAATATATTCTGTTGCAATCTTATATTGAGTAGATATTGTTACTATTTTCATGCAAAAAGATATGGAGAATAATTAGATTTAATTGAAGATTTAATTGAAGATCTATTTAGTAGCAGAATCTTTTGCAGATTTGTAGCAGCTGATTTGTTGTGATTTGAAGGCCCAAATCCAGTTGGGAAATAGGTTATAAATAGAAGCATTGTAACCTAGTTTTAGCAAGCCAGCCATCATGTAAATTATAAGGGTTGTGTTGGTTGATGAACCACCCGGTTTGTGGGATGGTCATCATGTTTATCTCTAAGCCTGTAGGTAAGAGATGTATTGGTCTTAGAGGAAGCTGTTAAGCAACTCTAAGCATTGTTCTTAGTTATGAGGGTCATGTCTAGGTATTGTTATAGGAGTGTGGCTTCTATTTTTATGTGTTTGGAGAGTTGTTGGAAATCAAGTTGTTGATGCAGTAACTGAGATGTTGACTGCTAGACATTATTGCGATGATTGGAAGTGAGATGAAGTCTCTTACCTAGGGAGAACTTAGGTAGAAGGGTCATTGGGTAGGGATTAAGTGAGTAGATTGTCAACTGGTATTGTTGAGTCTGTTATTTAATACTGCTAATAGTGGACTTCCTTCCTGGCTTGGTATGCCCCCAGATGTAGGTTGTTAGACCGAACTGGGTGAACAAATTCTGTGTGCATTTTTCTTTTCAGTAACTTATTTAATTGTCTATAATTGCCTTGTTGTTTATGTTAGACCAGATGTCTCGATATCATGTAGGACATCTGGGATCTGTTATACCAGAATTTCAATTGGTATCAGAGCAGGCATCCTGTCTGTTTCTGGATGAGATCTAGGGAAGATACTTTCTGGTTCATAAGCAAGGAAGATAGTTTTGCTGAGTTATGGACTTGGTCAGTTCATATAGTTGTTTGTTTGATCCCTTGAAGTAAAGGATGGACTATTCATGACAGGGTATGTATTGGACCTGTCTGTTGTTATCAGGTGTGTAGCTTTAGTGGAGAACTGCTGTTATGAGTTTGATTTATCTTAAAACTTTTTTTGGCACTTGGATTATGGTGATGGTGTGCAAGGATTATTGAGTAGTGCCTGAAGAGTGTTGAGGAGTTGTTGTGTGTTCCGCTGCATGGTATCTGATGTAACCCTGGTTGTTTTTTATGTCTCTGGTGGTGAGACTTTAGGAAGGTATTTTCTTGGAAAGACTTTAGAGTTTGGTCTCCTCAGCAGAAGAAGAATATATTTCAAATCAGGTATTGAAGACCAATCTATCCAGAACACTGATTCCTTCCTTCTCAATTTTCTTGATGATGAAAGAAGAGGGTGGAGCCAAAGCAAAAGAGTATCACTGCCAAATCTTTCATGCGGGAATGAAGCTGAGCTTGATATGTCAATCCTAATGTCTCGACATCGCGCTACACATCAGCAGTTTATGGTAAATGCTAAGTCAAAGTCCTATTAGATTATAACTGTTTTGAAGGATCACTGAAGCTGTGAAGTTGAACAATTTTTTAGATGCTGTTCATAATGTCATAGCATCTCAGCTGGAGCTGGTTGAAGTAAAGGTAGTAATCTTGATAGCAGAAGAGAAGGAGATGATCCCTGTTTAAGCTAAAATGTCTGAGGACAATTTTATAGGGAAAATACATCCAAGAGTTTGTGTGCAGTAGCAGTGTAAATCAGCCTATGGTCAATTGGTGTATGCATGAGCTCTTTCAATTTTGTGGCTTGAAGGATTGGAAGTAGCAGATTGTCTATGGTATGTTATCACTCTTAAGTTAGACAAGAGGTCTGAACCTTGTGATTATAAGAAGAAGCTTCTGGAAGAGTGTGTTATGCAAGTTACTGCAGTTTTGTTGGTCTGATCTGGGAAGTTGATCAGGTGTTGATATGTTCTCGTGTGTTTGCTGCCAGAGATATGTATGGATTACTATGGTTGTAGTCTCCAAATCCTAGTAGATGTTTAATGTGATTTAGACTGATGTCGGAACTGATGTTGAAACATCACTTTAGTTCTTTTCTCAGGGTGGAGTGAAAGATCAAGACACTAACCTAACCTGGAAGGCTTTTGTGGTATGAATGGTTGTCATAATGGTTGTCATGAAGAAGATTCAGAAGATGCTAGAATCTGAAGAAGAGTTAAACCACAAGGATTTAAGATCAAAAGACAAGATTAAGGATGTTCTGTCAATTGTTTTAACATCTTTTCATCAGAGGTTTGGAGAATCATGGGAGGGGTTCTACATTCGCTCACAAGTCGCCTAGGTGTTGACCTGGGATTATTGCTTAGCATCTGTTCCTAGAAAGTATGACTTGTCCAGATAGTGGTGTTGTTGAAGATGAAGACGGAAGACTATGTAGACATCATAATCTTGTTGGTTACAGCTTGGATCGATTTATTTCTGATCTAAGTGGTTTGGAGCATGGGGTTTGCTCTGGTTGTGAAGGTCGAGGATAAGTGGCAGTTATCTCTGGCTTTCTACTGACGGCTCTACTAAGGGAAGTGACATTCTTCAGTATTGTTATGGGGTAGTCTTGGACTACTTATTTTCTGAAGATTCAGATGTGGTAGGGTTGAAGCCTTGGGAGTTTCTAAGCAAGATGGAGGTTGTCTACTCAAACTTGATTGTTGAATCAAGTCTATGAGAGCATGGAAATCTGTTTCTGCAAAGGGAGGAGGTTCTTCTGAGTGGCAGAAGGAAGAGCTTAATTCAACAGTTGGATGTCATAATGTCCTGACATCTAGCTTAACATCAGAAGTCTCAGCTGGTGATGTGGCACATCAGCTTATGATAGGGTGATCTACAAGAATGAACAATAGGATGGTTCAAAAAAAAATCGTTCTCATGGCAGTTTGCGGGAGCTGCAGGAAGGAGAAGATGTTACATGACCATGGCTTAGGGAGTCTAAGTGTGCTTGCTATTGAGCAATTAGAACATGTGACTTGAAGATCAAGTTTCTTGGTGGATCAGGATATCTTTGTGAGAGTTCTGACAAACGTGGAAAAAAAAGTCAGAGTGTGGCAGCTAGTTATTATTGACGATTGTCTTGGAACAAGTTACTCTTGGGCAGAAGGGCGATGAGTTGAAGAATCAAGGAGATTATTTTTCTTGAAGGTGGATGAGAGTTTATTCCTCTGGTTCTTTGGATTACTATGCTAGAGTAATTCCAGTTGGTGGAGCATATCAAGAATCATGGTGTTGATGTTTTGGTGTGTGGAAGATGTTCTAACTTGTGATAGGACATTATCTGGGATGATTACATACATTGTATCTAAAGAGAATCTACCTAATCATACGGGAGAATGATGAAGTAGAAGGTCTGCTTTGGAAGGAGAATGTAGAGAAGATTGAAGTAGATCAGGTATTGATTGCTTGAAAGTCTGAATGTGGATATTCATCAATTGATCCAAATGTCAAAAATAGATGATTGGATGTGTATCGCTAAAGGAAGAAGAAAAGCATGTGAAGGGGACATAACCCTCTTGTCAAGTCATGCTAGAGAGTAGTTGATCAGCCTGGCAAGATGTGGAGTTTTGGAGCATGTGAAGATAACAAACCAAGAGGGAATCATGTGATGAACTCTTTGCTTCAGAGAGAGTGTGCGTGTGGAGTTGGATGCTCAAGCATTTGTGTCAGAAGAGATGTTTCTGACTATGTGAATTAGAATGTGGAGATTCTGGTCTTGTTTTTAGTAGTATGTTCTGGCAAAGCATGACTACTATTTTTGAAGACCTCACTAGTGTCAACAACTACTAGTGGATGTAATGGAAGAGGAATTGTGCCAGATGAGGTGATTTGACCAGGAAGTTTTGTTTAAGAGCTGTTCTTTCTCTTGAAGAGATTAGATCTCAGTAAAGGAGAGAATTTGTGGAGTCTGTGAGCAGTGTCAAACAAGTCAGGATACTTGGTTGTGTTCTCCAAAAGTGAAAGTACAGTATGTGAATGTGCTCAGCAAGTGTGCTCAAATGTTCATCTCCATCTGGAGCATTAGTTAACCATGACAGGGGGAGTACTTGTCTATGGATTTTGCTGCAAAGGTACATATATTGTGAAGATTGCATGTTGATCAAGCTTGTGGAGATTGGGTGCCTCTTATGAGGAGATAATGTCAGATAACATGTTATGACATTAGGCTGTTGGATGGCATGTTGGTGTGGACATGAATGGTTCTAGCCATGTGAAGCTAATTGTTTGTATCATGTGCGCACATGCTTCTGAGGAGAAGTCTGAAGACAATTTTATGCAGTTTTGGAAAAACTTTGTGAGGGTCTTTGTTGATGGGAGATGTCACACTTGTCTTGATGTGTGTTATTAATTCTAAGTAAGAGGTGTTTACTTAGAGTTCAGTGGAAGGAATTGTGAGTGTGCTTCAGAACTTGTGGATGATTGTGTGAAGCATTCCTGACTGGATGGATGAAGACTGTGTCTGGATTTTCCAAATGCTATGATGTACTGGTCAAGGAGCATCAGTTGTGAAATATAAGGGGAGAAATTCTGTCTGTACTAGTGTGGTACTTGGATTGTTTGAGGATTAAGCATTTTGTGAATGCGTTCAGCAGGTGTGTTGAACAGAGGGTGCGCTCTTGAAGACATGAAGATGAGTCTTATGTTTTCCATTCATTTAAGGTGTTCTTCTTGCAAAGGAGCACTAGTTATCTTAGATAGGGAGAGTTGATATTTTGTTGAAGAAGTTGTTTATCCAAATTGTAATGTCAGACAAGATGTCGTGACATTGTGTTACTGGTGAAGTTCATGGTGTACTTGACAGTTTAGACCTGGTTCTATAGATTTGTGTGTCAATGGATTGAATCAGAAATATACATTTACAGCAATGTTTGTCAATTTTTGGCCAAAAAGGGGGAGAGAATGTACAGTAGTAGCTGTTGAGTCTGGATTTTGTTCTGAGTATGTTGGTTGGCAGATTTAGAGTTTGTCCAATTGTGGCTAAAAAGGGGGAGAGTTAGCCTAGCTGTTGCCTAGTTGTCTGTTGTGGTTCTAGGCTTGAGGGGGAGTGTGTAGTTTGCAGCTGTTTTGATGGTTGCAGTTTTGAGGGGGAGTTGCTGCTGCTAGTTGTGTGCTGATGTTAGTTTGTATGGTGTTTTTCTGCGGCTGGTATCTCTGGTGTAGGCTGAGATTGTTTTAGCCAAAATTAGCCAAAGGGGGAGATTGTTAGTTCTTGTATTGGCTGGAATTTTGGTAAAACAATGGTGTTGTTAATGATGTCATATGTCTGATGTCTTAACATGAGTTCTTAACATTGAGTTGATGTTAGGTTCAGAAGGGTTGCAGTTTTGTATGCTGATGTTAAACCTGATGTCTTGACATCAGTTGACAGAACATCAGAACATCAGTCTGATGTGCTTTGTTAGGGCTGCATTTGTTTAAGTGTGTCTTGAGAAGATCTGGTGGAGAGATTGCAGGCGAATATCATGGGACAAATATATTCTGTTGCAATCTTATATTAAGCAGATATTGTTACTATTTTCATGCAAAAAGATATGGAGAATAATTAGATTTAATTGAAGATTTGATTGAAGATCTATTTAGTAGCAGACTCTTTTGCAGATTTCTAGCAGCTGATTTGTTGTGATTTGAAGGCCCAAATCCAGTTGGGAAATAGGTTATAAATAGAAGCATTGTAACCTAGTTTTAGCAAGCTAACCATCATGTAAATTATAAGGGCTGTGTTGGTTGATGAACCACCCGGTTTGTGGGATGGTCATCATGTTTATCTCTAAGCCTGTAGGTAAGAGATGTATTGGTCTTAGAGGAAGTTGTTAAGCAACTCTAAGCATTGTTCTTAGTTATGAAGGTCATGTCTAGGTATTGTTATAGGAGTGTGTCTTCTATTTTTATGTGTTTGGAGAGTTGTTGGAAATCAAGCTGTTGATGCAGTAACTGAGATGTTGACTGCTAGACATTATTGCGATGATTGGAAGTGAGATGAAGTCTCTTACCTAGGGAGAACTTAGGTAGAAGGGTCATTGGGTAGGGATTAAGTGAGTAGATTGTCAACTGGTATTGTTGAGTCTGTTATTTAATACTGCTAATAGTGGACTTCCTTCCTGGCTTGGTATGCCCCCAGATGTAGGTTGTTAGACCGAACTGGGTGAACAAATTCTGTGTGCATTTTTCTTTTCAGTAACTTATTTAATTGTCTATAATTGCCTTGTTGTTTATGTCAGACCAGATGTCTCGATATCATGTAGGACATCTGGGATCTGTTATACCAGAATTTCAATTGGTATCAGAGCAGGCATCCTGTCTGTTTCTGGATGAGATCTAGGGAAGATACTTTCTGGTTCATAAGCAAGGAAGATAGTTTTGCTGAGTTATGGACTTGGTCAGTTCATATAGTTGTTTGTTTGATCCCTTGAAGTGAAGGATGGACTATTTATGACAGGGTATGTATTGGACCTGTCTGTTATTATCAGGTGTGTAGCTTTAGTGGAGAACTGCTGTTGTGAGTTTGATTTATTTTAAAACTTTTTTTGGCACTTGGATTATGGTGATGGTGTGCAAGGATTATTGAGTAGTGCCTGAAGAGTGTTGAGGAGTTGTTGTGTGTTCCGCTGCATGGTATCTGATGTAACCCTGGTTGTTTCTTATGTCTCTGGTGGTGAGACTTTAGGAAGGTATTTTCTTGGAAAGACTTTAGAGTTTGGTCTCCTCAGCAGAAGAAGAATATATTTCAAACCAGGTATTGAAGACCAATCTATCCAGAACACTGATTCCTTCCTTCTCAATTTTCTTGATGATGAAAGAAGAGGGTGGAGCCAAAGCAAAAGAGTATCACTGTCAAATCTTTCATGCGGGAGTGAAGCTGAGCTTGATATGTCAATCCTAATGTCTCGACATCGTGCTACACATCAGCAGTTTATGGTAAATGCTAAGTCAAAGTCCTATTAGATTATAACTGTTTTGAAGGATCACTGAAGCTGTGAAGTTGAACAATTTTTTAGATGCTGTTCATAATGTCATAGCATCTCAGCTGGAGCTGGGTGAAGTAAAGGTAGTAATCTTGATAGCAGAAGAGAAGGAGATGATCCCTGTTTAAGCTAAAATGTCTGAGGACAATTTTATAGGGAAAATACATCCAAGAGTTTGTGTGCAGTAGCAGTGTAAATCAGCCTATGGTCAATTGGTGTATGCATGAGCTCTTTCAATTTTGTGGCTTGAAGGATTGGAAGTAGCAGATTGTCTATGGTATGTTATCACTCTTAAGTTAGACAAGAGGTCTGAACCTTGTGATTATAAGAAGAAGCTTCTAGAAGAGTGTGTTATGCAAGTTACTGCAGTTTTGTTGGTCTGATCTGGGAAGTTGATCAGGTGTTGATATGTTCTCGTGTGTTTGCTGCCAGAGATATGTATGGATTACTATGGTTGTAGTCTCCAAATCCTAGTAGATGTTTAATGTGATTTAGACTGATGTCGGAACTGATGTTGAAACATCACTTTAGTTCTTTGCTCAGGGTGGAGTGAAAGATCAAGACACTAACCTAACCTGGAAGGCTTTTGTGGTATGAATGGTTGTCATAATGGTTGTCATGAAGAAGATTCAGAAGATGCTAGAATCTGAAGAAGAGTTAAACCACAAGGATTTAAGATCAAAAGACAAGATTAAGGATGTTCTGTCAATTGTTTTAACATCTTTTCATCAGAGGTTTGGAGAATCATGGGAGGGGTTCTACATTCGCTCACAAGTCGCCTAGGTGTTGACCTGGGATTATTGCTTAGCATCTGTTCCTAGAAAGTATGACTTGTCCAGATAGTGGTGTTGTTGAAGATGAAGACGGAAGACTATGTAGACATCATAATATTGTTGGTTACAGCTTGGATCGATTTATTTCTGATCTAAGTGGTTTGGAGCATGGGGTTTGCTCTGGTTGTGAAGGTCGAGGATAAGTGGCAGTTATCTCTGGCTTTCTACTGACGGCTCTACTAAGGGAAGTGACATTCTTCAGTATTGTTATGGGGTAGTCTTGGACTACTTATTTTCTGAAGATTCAGATGTGGTAGGGTTGAAGCCTTGGGAGTTTCTAAGCAAGATGGAGGTTGTCTACTCAAACTTGATTGTTGAATCAAGTCTATGAGAGCATGGAAATCTGTTTCTGCAAAGGGAGGAGGTTCTTCTGAGTGGCAGAAGGAAGAGCTTAATTCAACAGTTGGATGTCATAATGTCCTGACATCTAGCTTAACATCAGAAGTCTCAGCTGGTGATGTGGCACATCAGCTTATGATAGGGTGATCTACAAGAATGAACAATAGGATGGTTCAAAAAAAAAATCGTTCTCATGGCAGTTTGCGGGAGCTGCAGGAAGGAGAAGATGTTACATGACCATGGCTTAGGGAGTCTAAGTGTGCTTGCTATTGAGCAATTAGAACATGTGACTTGAAGATCAAGTTTCTTGGTGGATCAGGATATCTTTGTGAGAGTTCTGACAAACGTGGAAAAAAAAATCAGAGTGTGGCAGCTAGTTATTATTGAAGATTGTCTTGGAACAAGTTACTCTTGGGCAGAAGGGCGATGAGTTGAAGAATCAAGGAGATTATTTTTCTTGAAGGTGGATGAGAGTTTATTCCTCTGGTTCTTTGGATTACTATGCTAGAGTAATTCCAGTTGGTGGAGCATATCAAGAATCATGGTGTTGATGTTTTGGTGTGTGGAAGATGTTCTAACTCGTGATAGGACATTATCTGGGATGATTACCTACATTGTATCTAAAGAGAATATACCTAATCATACGGGAGAATGATGAAGTAGAAGGTCTGCTTTGGAAGGAGAATGTAGAGAAGATTGAAGTAGATCAGGTATTGATTGCTTGAAAGTCTGAATGTGGATATTCATCAATTGATCCAAATGTCAAAAATAGATGATTGGATGTGTATCGCTAAAGGCAGAAGAAAAGCATGTGAAGGGGACATAGCCCTCTTGTCAAGTCATGCTAGAGAGTAGTTGATCAGCCTGGCAAGATGTGGAGTTTTGGAGCATGTGAAGATAACAAACCAAGAGGGAATCATGTGATGAACTCTTTGCTTCAGAGAGAGTGTGCGCGTGGAGTTGGATGCTCAAGCATTTGTGTCAGAAGAGATGTTTCTGACTATGTGAATTAGAATGTGGAGATTCTGGTCTTGTTTTTAGTAGTATGTTCTGGCAAAGCATGACTACTATTTTTGAAGACCTCACTAGTGTCAACAACTACTAGTGGATGTAATGGAAGAGGAATTGTGCCAGATGAGGTGATTTGATCAGGAAGTTTTGTTTAAGAGCTGTTCTTTCTCTTGAAGAGATTAGATCTCAGTAAAGCAGAGAATTTGTGGAGTCTGTGAGCAGTGTCAAACAAGTCAGGATACTTGGGTGTGTTCTCCAAAAGTGAAAGTACAGTATGTGAATGTGCTCAGCAAGTGTGCTCAAATGTTCATCTCCATCTGGAGCATTAGTTAACCATGACAGGGGGAGTACTTGTCTATAGATTTTGCTGCAAAGGTACATATATTGTGAAGATTGCATGTTGATCAAACTTGTGGAGATTGGGTGCCTCTTATGAGGAGATAATGTCAGATAACATGTTATGACATTAGGATGTTGGATGGCATGTTGGTGTGGACATGAATGGTTCTAGCCATGTGAAGCTAATTGTTTGTATCATGTGCACACATGCTTCTGAGGAGAAGTCTGAAGACAATTTTATGCAGTTTTGGAAAAACTTTGTGAGGGTCTTTGTTGATGGGAGATGTCACACTTGTCTTGATGTGTGTTATTAATTCTAAGTAAGAGGTGTTTACTTAGAGTTCAGTGGAAGGAATTGTGAGTGTGCTTCAGAACTTGTGGATGATTGTGTGAAGCATTCCTGACTGGATGGATGAAGACTGTGTCTGGATTTTCCAAATGCTATGATGTACTGGTCAAGGAGCATCAGTTGTGAAATATAAGGGGAGAAATTCTGTCTGTACTAGTGTGGTACTTGGATTGTTTGAGGATTAAGCATTTTGTGAATGCGTTCAGCAGGTGTGTTGAACAGAGGGTGCGCTCTTGAAGACATGAAGATGAGTCTTATGTTTTCCATTCATTTAAGGTGTTCTTCTTGCAAAGGAGCACTAGTTATCTTAGATAGGGAGAGTTGATCTTTTGTTGAAGAAGTTGTTTATCCAAATTGTAATGTCAGACAAGATGTCGTGACATTGTGTTACTGGTGAAGTTCATGGTTTACTTGACAGTTTAGACCTAGTTCTATAGATTTGTGTGTCAATGGATTGAATCAGAAATATACATTTACACCAATGTTTGTCAATTTTTGGCCAAAAAGGGGGAGAGAATGTACAGTAGTAGCTGTTGAGTCTGGATTTTGTTCTGAGTATGTTGGTTGGCAGATTTAGAGTTTGTCCAATTGTGGCTAAAAAGGGGGAGAGTTAGCCTAGTTGTTGCCTAGTTGTCTGTTGTGGTTCTAGGCTTGAGGGGGAGTGTGTAGTTTGTACAGCTGTTTTGATGGTTGCAGTTTTGAGGGGGAGTTGCTGCTGCTAGTTGTGTGCTGATGTTAGTTTGTATGGTGTTTTTCCGCGGCTGGTATCTCTGGTGTAGGCTGAGATTGTTTTAGCCAAAATTAGCCAAAGGGGGAGATTGTTAGTTCTTGTATTGGCTGGAATTTTGGTAAAACAATGGTGTTGTTAATGATGTCATATGTCTGATGTCTTAACATGAGTTCTTAACATTGAGTTGATGTTAAGTTCAGAAGGGTTGCAGTTTTGTATGCTGATGTTAAACCTGATGTCTTGACATCAGTTGACAGAACATCAGAACATCAGTCTGATGTGCTTTGTTAGGGCTGCATTTGTTTAAGTGTGTCTTGAGAAGATCTGGTGGAGAGATTACAGGCGAATATCATGGGACAAATATATTCTGTTGCAATCTTATATTAAGCAGATATTGTTACTATTTTCATGCAAAAAGATATGGAGAATAATTAGATTTAATTGAAGATTTGATTGAAGATCTATTTAGTAGCAGACTCTTTTGCAGATTTCTAGCAGCTGATTTGTTGTGATTTGAAGGCCCAAATCCAGTTGGGAAATAGGTTATAAATAGAAGCATTGTAACCTAGTTTTAGCAAGCCAGCCATCATGTAAATTATAAGGGCTGTGTTGGTTGATGAACCACCCGGTTTGTGGGATGGTCATCATGTTTATCTCTAAGCCTGTAGGTAAGAGATGTATTGGTCTTAGAGGAAGTTGTTAAGCAACTCTAAGCATTGTTCTTAGACATGAGGGTCATGTCTAGGTATTGTTATAGGAGTGTGTCTTTTATTTTTATGTGTTTGGAGAGTTGTTGGAAATCAAGCTGTTGATGCAGTAACTGAGATGTTGACTGCTAGACATCATTGTGATGATTGGAAGTGAGATGGAGTCTCTTACCTAGGGAGAACTTAGGTAGAAGGGTCATTGGGTAGGGATTAAGTGAGTAGATTGTCAACTGGTATTGTTGAGTCTGTTATTTAATACTGCTAATAGTGGACTTCCTTCCTGGCTTGGTATGCCCTCAGATGTAGGTTGTTAGACCGAACTGGGTGAACAAATTCTGTGTGCATTTTTCTTTTCAGCAACTTATTTAATTGTCTATAATTGCCTTGCTGTTTATGTCAGACCAGATGTCTCGACATCATGTAGGACATATGGGATCTGTTATACCAGAATTTCAGCTCTTTCGGATGTGTTTCTCTTTCTGATGTTTTACCAGATCGAGTCTTTTATTCTGATGTTCTTCCAGAACTTATCTGATGTTTTTCCAGATATTTCGCTTTGTTATTCTAATGCTTTTCCGGAACGACATTGCTTTTTACCATCTGATGCTTTTCTGGATGTGTCTCTCTTTCTGATGTTCTTCCAGATTGAGTCTCTGTTATCTGATGTTTTTCCAAATATTCGCTTTGTTTATTCTGATACTTTTCTGGAATGACATTGCTTTTACCATCTAATGCTTTTTTGGATGTGTCTCTCTTTCTGATGTTTTTCCAGATAGAGTCTTTTGATCTGATGTTCTTCCAGAACTTATCTGATGTTTTTCCAGATATTTCGCTTTGTTATTCAGATGCTTTTGCGAAACGACATTGCTTTTACCATCTGATGCTTTTTCGGATGTGTCTCTCTTTTTGATGTTTTTCTAGATTGAGCCTTTTGTTCTGATGTTTTTCCAAAACATGTCTGATGCTTTTCCAGATATTTCCATTGTATTTTAATACCTTTCCAGGTTTTGTTTCACTCCCTAATGAGTTTCCAGATATATACCTTTGTAATTCTGATGTTTTTCCATAATTTCTTCTCCTTTACCGTCTGATGTTTTTCCAGATGTGTCTTGTTATGATGTTTTTCCAGAGCCCCTTTATGTCCATCTGATGTTCTTCCAGATATAATGTTGCTGATCTGATGCTCTTCCGGATATGTCTTCAAAACCTTTTCCCGTGCATTTAATGATGTTCTAAATGTTTCGGATGGATTTTCATAATCTTTGTCTTCATCTATTGCTCTTCTAGATGTTTTCAATTTGTTTATGATTTTGGTTAACAGTTGCCGAATATTTTCAAATATGTTTCCATTCTCCATCCAATGCTTTTCTGAATGTGTGCTGGAGTTTATTCGATGCTTTTCCGAATATCTCTAATATGCTTCCCGGAGTTCATTCAATGCTCTTCTGAATGTCTCTGTTGTTAGTTTATTTCCCAGAGTTTATTCAATGTTTTTCTGAATATCTCTGATGTTTACTTGTCTCATGTATTTCCTAGTTTTTTTTCCACCTCATTCAATGATCTTCTGAATGTCGTGACTCTTTTCCATCCATTTCCATTCATGGATGGTGACTTTTGATTCCCCAGTGGAGACCGTCTTTCCGGTGCTATTTCCATTAAGGATCTTGTGTTATCTTTTCTTTCTAAAGTGTTAGCCGATCACGCTTGAATCAGTTGTCTCACCTTAGATTTTCCCAGTTTGTTTCAGTTCCCCAGTGTGGTTGTCATCCCCAGTGAGTGATTTCTCATTGTGTGGACTTTGTCTCTGTCTACTTTCGTTTTTGTCTGTGTTTTGCATTTATCATTCTATCATTATCATCATACTAGAAATTCATGGCATGTCTGCATTTGCATGCCTGTTAGCTGTCCTTAGCATCTGCATTCCATCTAAGGACAAAATTTTTGGTTTGCTATATTTAAATACCTTCACCTTGATCTCCCGAGGATTCTCATCTCTCGTGTCGTCTAGTGAAGCTATTTAAATAGGGGAAACTGTTGTACCCCAAATTTTACCCTCAGATCCTCGAATCATTTTTCATGTCATTTTAGGTCAACCTTTTTCGCATTTTTAGTTAAGCATCGTTAATCATGCATTTTAGCCTTTTTTTATCATTCCACGCCATTTCCCCTTTTTTATCTTAGATTATTAAAATTAATTTAATTTATTTTCTTAAATTTAGTTTTTTTTTATATATAGTTTATTTTCAATTAGAGTTTTATCTTTAACTTAATTTAATTTTTATTTTAGCATAATTTAATTTTAATTTTACTTTAATTTAATTTCTAATCTAGTTTAGTGTTAATTTTAATTTATTTTGTTAAATTTTAATTTTAACTTATTTGGTTTTAGTTTTTTTTCTATTTCTTTTTCCTTAGTTAAAATAAGTTTTCAATTAATTTTAAAGTAATTTAAGTTTATTTAGTTTATAGTATAATTATATTTGTTTCTTACAAAAAGAATTACAAAAAAAAAAGCGATAGGAACAAGTCTCCTCCATGCCAAAGACTTTGACCAACAATCTCCTCTATTCACCATCTGCACCATCCGTGAATACCCAGCTCCCATTCTGCCAAACTTTGACCAAATAACAGAACTTGAAAAGTCACCTGTGTTGAACCCTAATTTTTACCCCTAAGATTTCGCACATTTCATCTGCATCTCATATCACAAACAAGATCACAATATGTGTTTCTCCCGAGTACCTGTGTTATTTCTCATTTGCTTTATTATTTGTTTATGTTTATCTAACCTCTAACCAAAATACCAAAAATATGTTGCAGTTTGCCTGTACTTCTCTCTCTGTGTGCATCCAGGGTTTTACAGATTTGTCAAAGGCAATGAGCTGATTTCAGGTCACATGTGGTTATTCATTCAAGTCCAAAATCAGATGGATGTTTGACCTAATCTTGGTCAAACTATCAAGCAATTGTTTCAAGTGCAGGTTATCTGTTTCAGTGGACTATTTCTCAAGCAGTGATTGTCAAGTTGTTGTGTGGTGACATTCATCAGTTCATCTGAGTTCACCAGTCCAAATTGGGTTCGTCTGTGGATTTATTTTCCCAGATGGTTGATTAAGACGAATTTTTTGAACATGATTCAGAACTTATTATCAGATATTCAGAGAATTGTGGAAAAGTTCAAACAGATTCAAATGGCCGTTGTTCAGTTGTGGTTTATTCAGTGGTAGCTGTGTGCACTTTATCAGGGGCTTGTGAAAAAGTTTGGTTATCCATTTGCTATCCATGATCCTTTTCATATCTAGCTTGATTATCCACCATTCTAAACCATTTTTCTTATCCTTTTCTCAAAATCCAATTACCCATTGTTCAAACCATATCCAATAATATCCATTTTCCATTCAAACTTTCAATTTTAATTCATTTCCAATTATCCATTATATTCAATTATCCATTCTTTTTAGCCATTATCCATTTAAACTATTTCCATTTCTCCATATTTTATAACCAATTATCCATTCATACCCAAATTTCAAAATCATGTCCAAACTCCATGTCCATAGCATTTTTCCAATTATCTAATTCTCTCCAATTTTTAAATCCATTATTCATTATCCAAATCCATATTACCAAATAATATGTCTATTCTATTTTTCCAAAATCCATATATCCCAAAGCCTATGCAACCATTACACCAAACATTTCCAAAAATTAATGAATCAAATTACAAGGCACATCTCCTTTCCTTTTTTTTACACCATGTACCATTTACAAAATCAATTGGAAAGAAAAAAAAATGAAATGAATGAAGAATAAAGTTCGGCCCATCATCAATTGCCACAATTCATACTCAAGCCAAATTCATTTTTCCACAAGCTGCTAGAAGTCAAACTTCAAGTTGCAAGCCATGAAGCACGGTCAAGAAAGAAACAAGCCAAAGCTGCTCCAAATTTCACGTTACCCCACAATCCCTTTTCAACACAATTTTTATGCTACAGCCAAGCCCAACACAAGCTGCAATGAAGCTGCAAAACGAGAGCTGCTACTGAGTCACACTCGCACAAATAGCTGCTTCACAAACCAAATCTCACGCCATTCCTGCCGCCATTACTACATGATGCAAGGCCACACGAACACATCACTCAAGCCGTCCAAGACCCACGCCGACACGAGGTACACACGAGCTGCAGCTGATACAGAGCAAACCAAAACGACATCGCGCAGCAAAAGCAAAATGCACCAAGCTCGCACATCAAAACGACATCGTACATCACAAATAAGTCACGCGAAAACTCAAATTCAAAACGCAACAAAAAAACAATTCAAATGCAAATGAAAATTCAAAAACAACACACCAATTTTACCTCACTCCATCTATAAATACGACTCATATTCCACTCTTTTCTCTAAGCTTTGACAGCCAGACTCTCCCTGGCAAAACCAAAACCCAAAGCTTCAATACACTTTCAATTTCATTTTCATTCTCAAAGCTTCAAAAAAAAAAACCTGCAGAGAAAGATCTTAAACAAATTCAATCAACATATAATATTTTTTCAACAACCTTCATCAACATCGCAAGTGAATCGCGACTGCAACTGTGAATAATTCAACATCTCACACGAAATTGTAACAACTTCAGAGCCGCGATTCAAACACCATTCCGTTCGCACAACATCAACGCGCATCAACGACAATAACTTCAGAAATTCACGCAGAAGAAAAGAGGAAAAAGATTGGAAATGTTTTCTCATCTTAATTTGAAGGTAGTTGCCGATTTCGACGAACTCTCGTATTCTAATTTCGACTCTGTAGATGAACTTCATTTAAAATTGATAACATATCTGGAGTCTACACTGTGTTTCGTTCGCTCCCGTTACAATTTTGCCTCCTACCGCTCAGATTTATTGAGGTTTTGGATTGACGGCCATGGAGGAACAGTAGACGCGATGAACACCAAGAAGATGATGCTTCGTTTTTCTTTCTGATCCTTTTTGTTATTTTAAAAAAAATTTCTTCACTCTTAAGCTTCGGGCTGGGCCGAGCTTGTGTTTGGACTTGCTAACATCACCACTTCCTTTTGCTAACAAACCTCCATCTCTCTTTTTATTTTTTTTATTCTTTTATAATTCTTTTTTTTTCAATTTTCTTTACTTTTTTTTATATAGTAACTTTATTTTTCAAACTAGATTTTATTCTTTTTTTTTTTTATGAATTTTAGTTCAAAATGACTTTTGAAAAATCATTTGAAAAAAATATTTTAATTCTTTCTTCTTTTCATTTCTTTTTTTTTTCTTCTATTTTTTGACTTTATTGTCGGTTGTGTGGATCATAACATGTTAGATCCACTTTTTCTACATCTCGTTTCTTTTGATCGACGAAAGTCTTATGGATCTTATAATTCCTTTGTTGAATTTTGATCAAGACTAGATCGCTACCTTTTTTTCTTTTCGTGCGATATTGCTTTCGGATGACGATCTACATATCGTTCATCTAGCATGCATTAGCACAAAGAGCTATTGACCGGCCTCATTGTAGGGTAATTACTCCGTAAATTACTCGGCGATTGCTTAACATAGCGCAACATATGTCCCTTTATCGGAAACATAAAAAATTATTGATTATTTGTCTTTTGGTTCAACACTTATGAGACTTGTTGTTAGGAGGCTTTGGTCTTATCAATCCTTTAATGAGTTCTCATTAACCTTGACCTAAGTGCAATTATTCAATTATTATTGATCACTTACTCTAACAACTAACCACTAATCACTAACTTTTAACTTTTACTTTTACAATTCCTTCTCGCTCCCTATCTCTCTTTTACTTTTATGCTCCATTATTATCATTTCATATCATGTTTATGCTTCTGTAATTTTTCCTTTGTCCGTTGGACATATGTTTATGCTTATACCTTTTTCTCTTTGTCCACTTGGACCAAAAACATTAATAAAGGCTAAAACCTCTAAAAAACTTGTGCTTCTAATCTTGGACTATGGTTACTATCCTTTGCAATTGACATGGAGTTTTACACCTAGACCTTGGAATTCAATGCTATTCTTGGATCCTTGGACTTAGAACTAGGACTTTTTCCCTGTGCTTTGGAATTATGGTTCGAAGACTTTGAAGACTTGTGCTTTTGCATGGTTTATGGTGAAAATAACTACATTTGTGGTTAGATCTTTCTTATCCTTAGATTTTACTTTATGCTTTAGGATAGTCACTTCTTCTCCACCCATTCTTCAATTTTCAAAACTTTCTCCCTTTTTCAAATCTTCTTGATTTCAAACTCTCACCTCTTTCATAATTAAACCTTGACTTTGTCAAGTGACTTTACTCTTTTCTTTTCATTTCTTAACAAATGCTAAACTACATAAGCATATTGACACCTTTTTCAAAAGACTTTAAAAAACATTCAAACTCTTTTTGTCCCCTTGTGCACTTTTTCCTTTAACTTTTTCATAAGTTTAGACATGATTCATTTCTTTAAGTGGAATTATTTGCTTGGAAATGACGAATTGTCTTTACATCTAAAATCAACTAAAATAAACAAATTTCATTCTTTGTACCACGAACTACGGGGTTTTGATCCTACATTGCACTTCGTGGGAACGTAGGCACGAGACTACAAGTTTCTCCAAACACAAAAATCTTAAAAAAACAATTTCTCCTCTCATCTCGTCAATCTCTTTTCAAGCAAACTTTTTCAGACCAAAAAGCGTAAATATTTCAAAGGGTTCCTATAGAGTACTATAGACGTTTTAGGTGCTAACACCTTCCCTTAACGTAACCAACCCCCTTACCCAGTCTCTGTTCACTTGTTCTTGTTGTAGAGCTTGTGTAGGTTTTGTTCGCTCTTTTTCCTTTCCTTTTTGGATAAAATAAAAGTTCGGTGGCGACTCTTGCTTTATGAGTTAAGTTAATCAATGGCTTACACTCACGATTTTTCCGCTACAGAAAAAGTGGCGACTCTGCTGGGGAGACCTTCCTTGAGGGGTTTGGCCTACTTTGATTTATTTACTGCTTTTTGTTTGATTTTCTTGTTACTTGGTTATTCTGTTTGGGAGTTCCTCTGTGTGTGCGAGATATGTCCTATACCCGGACCAGAGTGTACTTTGAGATAGGAGGATGGTATAGTCAAGGGAGCTTTAAGGGAGTCGAATCCCGAAAAAAGCAGAACTTGAGAATCCAGCCACTCAGTGGTTGCCTCTTTAGAATTACTGATGCCGATCGAGCGATCGTGAAGGCATTACTTTTTCCATAGAAGCCTATAACACTGAGGACCGTAGTAACCCTTAACCTATCTTAGCCTTTTTTAGGATCGTGGCGCGGAAGCTATGAAGATGCAAATCCGACTTAGCTGTCACGCGATGCCACACTCAGGTTAGATTCTCTTGAGGATAACTACCAACCTTCGAGTAAATCGGTGCACTGGTGTGTCTGATAGTGGATTGTGGACCCTGGGCACTCTGTTAGAACCGCTGTTTTCTGCAGGTACAATGAAGATAAACCTTAGTACGCACCTTTGTGGGTTGGTTCTTAACCTTGACTTCATGCTCGTGACTCGAACCTTTGAACCCGTGTGCTTCGAGTGATCTTGTTTGTGGTTATTGCATTCATGCACTCTTGCATCCATGAGCATACATATGCATTCTTCCAAGTTGCCTCAGAAACTCATTTCAACTGTCTCTTTCTTTAGTTATCTGTTCACCGTCAAGCTGTTTCCTCAACACAACTATGGAACTAGAGCTGCTGTCAGATTGAGAATGGAAAACCAAGAACAATACAACGCCGAAGTCAGAATGGAAATTGATGAGTTGAAGGCCATCATGACCAAACTCACAGAAATGATGCAAGTTCTGATTGCTAGAGGTGAACCACCTCAGAGGACCATGATCTCTGAAATCTCAACTGCTGCTGATGACCCTCCACTGACTCCACAACCAGCTTCTACTTGGCCAGAATTTGGGTTACCTCCGAATTACTCGCCACCCTTTGCAACTACTCCTGTGTTTGTCCCGTCTGTACTGCCAGTATCTTCAGCTCCACTGTTCACTGAACCTCAGCCTGTTGTGCATTCTGTTGCTCAAGCTATTCCTGAGAATCCTCCTTTCGTGTACCATGCTACTGGTCCACAATCCAAAAGTCAGGGAGAACCTGGACACACTAGACAAAAGAATAAGAGCCGTGGAAGGAAGTGATGTCTTTAGTGCTGCTGTAATGGACATGTGCTTGGTTTCAGACTTGGTTATGCCTGAAAAATTCAAAACTCCTGATTTTAAGAAATACAAGGGGCACACCTGTCCCAGAAGCCACTTGGTGATGTACTGCCGCAAGATGGCTGCTCATGCCAAAAATGACAAACTGCCCATTCACTGTTTCCAAGACAGCTTGAGCGGGGCTTCAATGAAATGGTATATGGGACTTGAGAAGAACCGTATCCAAAGCTGGAAGGACTTGGCTGATGCTTTCTTAAAGCAGTATAAGTACAATCTAGCCATGGCACCTGATCGTCGTCAATTGCAAAATATGTCTCAGAAAGAAAAAGAATCTTTTAAAGAGTGCGCTCAGCGCTGAAGATAGCTAGCTGCTCAAGTGGATCCACCCTTGGCTGAAAAAGAATTGACTGGATTATTCATGGACACTCTTCAGCCACTCTTTTGGGAAAAGATGATAGGCAGTGTATCATCTGGTTTTGCTGACTTGGTCACTATTGGAGAAAGACTAGAAGAAGGTATCAAGAAAGGAAAGATTACTAATGCTGAAGCCTTTAGTGGTGCTAAAAAGTATGTTGGGAATTTTCAAAAGAAAAAGGATGGTGATACCCATGTTGTTTCAGTTGAAGGGAAATCTCATCGCAAACAATAACAATATGTAGCTGCAGTTGCTCCTGTTGTCAATGCTCAACCAATTCAAGCTCCTCGTCAAGTTGTTAGACAAAATCAAAATCGCAATAGGGTTAGCTTTGATCCTATCCCAATGTCTTATACTGAGCTGTATCCATGTCTTGTTCAGAAAGGTTTGGTTACAACAAGGGATTTACCTCCTCCTCCAAATCCTCTCCCAGCCGGCTATAAGGCTGATCTTCACTGTGAGTTCCATCGAGGTGGGGCAGGCCATAACTTGGAAGGTTGCTATGCATTGAAAGCTAGAGTACAAGAGTTGGTGAACTCAAAGATTCTGACTTTTCTTGATGAGAATCCCAATGTTGTCAATAATCCTTTGCCAGAGCATGCCAAGTGAAGTTTGAGTTAAGTCAGACGGATCATCTCCTAAAGCCAGTGCTTCAGATAGGACAGTTCATCCTTGTTGCTGATTAATCACTAGGCCTTGTTTCTTTCTGTTTGCATTTTTCTTTAATTGTATTGACTGTTTGCTTTCGAACTTTATTTGTACTTTCATGATAATTTCAATGAAATGAGCATTGCAATGTTTTGATTCAATTCATTTATATCCACTGTCTGCATCTTTATGCTTTCTTTTTTACAAAACAAAAATATATCTCCTGTTCACTTTCTTTATCAAGCTTTTGTTTATGCAAATATTGGAGGGAGGATGATGAAAGAGAAATACCTAAAATTGCTGAACTGTATGCTTTCAATTTAAAACTTGGCTGATGATGTACAGGCATTGTTTTAACTCCCAAACACTGGAGAAATAAGGAAGTTAATCCTTTGTCAACCCCTTCGAGCCTAGAAGTTGGAGTTTCTTTCTGTACGAAAAACCCCGTAATTTTAACCTGGGGATGGGTAGTTCTCAGTTAATTTGACTATGCATGCAAGACACCTTTCAAAAAAGGTTGCAATTACAAGCTTTCCTTTACACACATCAAAGAAGTGTCGAAGATGTCTTTCAAATCAAAAGCCAATGATGGTTCACCGTAATCATTAAGCCAGACAGTCATTACCTTTCAAAAAAAAAGAATAAAAAAAATCAAAAGAAAAGCCCGCTGAGTCAAAACCTATGAAGGAGACTTAGGCAAAAATTGGGGCATCCCGCTGACTGTAAAATCAAATGACACATTCAGGCAAAAGTTAGGGATAAAAAAAAATCAATCAAGAGGTTACCAAAATCCTCAAAGACAAAAACGAGTTAACTGAGGTCCTCATTAAAAACAACAAAATGTTGTAAGAAAGAGTGACTGACATCTCAAAAATCTCTTGAGCCATCATCATAACAGTGTTGCAATTCCAAAATCACTTGGAACCTAAATGCGTAGTTGAATTAACTGAGCATAGGACTGGAGATCATCATGAAGAATGGGTTGGGTACAAATTAACTTTGAGCCTATATCCTTTGTTTCAAAAACCGTGAACCAAACCACATTACAACCTTTAAAAGACCTAATTGAAGCCAGGTTTCTTTTGAAAGTATACTACAGCAAGGTTGCGTAAACTGACTCCTATGTTTGTTGCCAATCATTTGCTTTGATGTCATACCTTTGCTTTCTCTTTCATTTTGAATGTCTAAACCGCCGTGTTTTGACAAGTGATTTATTTTGCTTTGCATCAATAATATCATTCCAAAAATGATTTTTGATTTCAAAAATTGCATGAGCTTTGCATTAAAATTACCATGTTTGTTTGAATGATCTTATTTGCAGACAAACTTTCCTCATCAAGAAAATTTCAAACAGTTGAGAAACTTGGTCAGTGATCCTATCAGGGGCACATTACTTCCAAATCCTGTTGTGAATTAGTTCAAGATTTGTTGCTTAGTGCAAGTTATTTTCAGAATTGGTTAACCAAAAGATCTCCTTCAAGATTCATACTGAGTTTAGACTTCTCAACATTTGTTTCAAGAACTGAAGCCATGATCAGTCCATCCCTAGCAACTGAAGCCATGATCAGTTTATTGTCAACAATCATTTCAAGAATTGAAGCCATGATCAGTTCATTCTTCCCCTGCAACAGTCAAACTGAAGCTATGATCAGTTTATCCTCATCAATCAATCAATCTGGGGCAATCTTCTTCAAGAATCCTCAAGATTTCTCTCCTCAAAAGACCATCAGCCTGATACAATTCATAAGTGTGACAGAGATATGTTCAACAACTTTTCTCCAACCAGTGTGGGCAGCGTTCCCTGTGTTGAGGAATCTGAGTTCCATTCTTCCCTCACAAAAGAGTCTATCTCAGTTGTCCCTATCATCTGCATTGCATACATAAATCATTCATTTACCATACAAAGAAAGATTTTCATAGCTCGAAGCGTGCTTCGTGCTCATATGCATTTCCTGAGGTCCTGTTGCTTTCAACATCTTACCTTGTGATCAAAGTCCAGCTTACTTGGCACCTACCCAAACATTACATGTCCTTTCACCCAGTGCTATTCCTGGATGTCTTGTTTATTTTCTTTCTTTCCAGTGCTATTCCTGGATATTGTCGTTTCCCTGTGCATCTTGTCATGTTGTTAGATGTTTGTCTCCTTTCATTCCAGTGCTATTCCTGGATCTTTATTTTCTTTCATTCCGGTGTTATTCCTGGATCTTTATATTCTTTCACTCCGGTGCCATTCCTAGATGTCTGTCTCTTTTGATCTCCAATGCTATTCCTGGATATCGTGTTCCTCTTGTTTCTCCCAGTGCTATTCCTGGAAGTCTTTTCTCTCTTCTGTAACCCCCATCATATTTGTGTGGATATATTTCAGTGCCATTCCTGAAAGTTTAATCTGTTAATTCAGTGTCATTCCTGAATGAGTTTTCTCCTTTGCATTCAGTGCCATTCCTGGATGTCTTTCTCACTATCATTCAATGCCATTCTTGAATGTAGTGATTTACCTTTACCTTTCAGTGCCATTCCTGAAAGTCCCTGCTCACTTTATTCAATGCCAGTCTTGGATATCGTGAACCCTTTTTTATCCAATGCCACTCTTGGATAATTTTGAGGTATTTTTCCAGAACCTTTCTCACTTTATCCAATGCCATTCTTGGATGTTGTGATTTTTTTTGTCCAATGCCATTCTTGGACACCTTTTCCCCAGCTAAGTCCAATGCTATTCTTGAATATCTCTGATGTTTAACCTTGCCATCCAATGCCATTCTTGGATGTCCCCAGTGAAATTTTCAAATAGAATTTTGTTTATATCCAATGCCATTCTTGGATGTCTCTGATGTTTGTTGTTGCCCCATTCAATGCCATTCTTGAATGTTGTAGTTCCTTTCATCCAATGCCATTCTTGGATATCTTATCCCCAATAGAGATTTTTTTCACCTCCATCCAATGCTATTCTTGGATATCGCTGCTGTTTTTGCCAGAAACTTCCTTGTTGTTGTCCAATGCCATTCTTGGACATCTTTTGGCATACTTTTGTCTCGTTTGTAGCATCCATCCAATGCCATTCTTGGATGTCACTACTTCTCTTCCCAGGGTCTTGTCCCTCTCTTTCCAACTATTGATGGACACTTCTTGTCACCTTGACAGATCTCCAGAAATAGCTTGTGTTCCCTAGCGTGTCCTTTCGCGTCTTCTCACTCAATTTACCGTAAATCCCTTGTTTCAAGTTTCCCCGCAGAGTGTTTTATCCTTTGCATTCATATAATCTTGTGACATCTTATGGCTAAAATTTTTGGTTCTCTGTATTTAAGTATCTTCAATCTTGTCGAGATAAAGTTTTCAACCTTCATATCTCCTGATAGAAGAAACTTAAATAGGGGCAGCTGTTGAACCCTAATTTTTACCCCTAAGATTTCGCACATTTCATCTGCATCTCATATCACAAACAAGATCACAATATGTGTTTCTCCCGAGTACCTGTGTGATTTCTCATTTGCTTTATTATTTGTTTATGTTTATCTAACCTCTAACCAAAATACCAAAAATATGTTGCAGTTTGCATGTTCTTCTCTCTCTGTGTGCATCCAGGGTTTTGCAGATTTGTCAAAGGCAATGAGCTGATTTCAGGTCGCAAGTGGTTATTCATTCAAGTCCAAAATCAGATGGATGTTTGACCTAATCTTGGTCAAACTATCAAGCAATTGTTTCAAGTGCAGGTTATCTGTTTCAGTGGGCTATTTCTCAAGCAGTGATTGTCAAGTTGTTGTGTGGTGACATTCATCAGTTCATCTGAGTTCACCAGTCCAAATTGGGTTCGTCTGTGGATTTATTTTCCCAGATGATTGATTCAGACGAATTTTTTGAACATGATTTAGAACTTATTATCAGAGATTCAGAGAATTGTGGAAAAGTTCAAACTGATTCAAATGGCCGTTGTTCAGTTGTGGTTTATTCAGTGGTAGCTGTGTGCACTTTATCAGGGGCTTGTGAAAAAGTTTGGTTATCCATTTGCTATCCATGATGCTTTTCATATCTAGCTTGATTATCCACCATTCTAAACCATTTTTCTTATCCTTTTCTCAAAATCCATTTACCCATTGTTCAAACCATATCCAATAATATCCATTTTCCATTCAAACTTTCAATTTTTAATTCATATCCAATTATCCATTATATTCAATTATCCATTCTTTTTAGCCATTATCCATTTAAATGATTTCCATTTCTCCATATTTTATAACCAATTATCCATTTAAATGATTTCCATTTCTCCATATTTTATAACCAATTATCCATTCATTACCCAAATTTCAAAATCATGTCCATAGCATTTTTCCAATTGTCCAATTCTCTCCAATTTTTAAATCCATTATTCATTATCCAAATCCACATTACCAAATAATATGTCTATTCTATTTTTCCAAAATCCACATATCCCAAAGCCTATGCAACCATTACACCAAAAATTTCCAAAAATTAATGAATCAAATTACAAGGCCCATCTCCTTTCCTTTTTTTACACCATGTACCATTTACAAAATCAATTGCAAAGAAAAAAAAATGAAATGAATGAAGAATAAAGCTCGGCCCATCATCAATTGCCACAATTCATACTCAAGCCAAATTCATTTTTCCACAAGCTGCTAGAAATCAAACTTTAAGTTGCAAGCCATGAAGCACGGTCAAGAAAGAAACAAGCCAAAGCTGCTCCAAATTTCACGTTACCCCACAATCCCTTTTCAACACAATTTTCATGCTACAGCCAAGCCCAACACAAGCTGCAATGAATCTGCAAAACGAGAGCTGCTACTGAGTCACACTCGCACAAACAGCTGTTTCACAAACCAAACCTCACGCCATTCTAGCCGCCATTACTACATGATGCAAGGCCACACGAACATATCACTCAAGCCGTCCAAGACCCACGCCAACACGAGGTACACACGAGCTGCAGCTGATACAGAGCAAACCAAAACGGCATCGCGCAGCAAAAGCAAAACGCACCAAGCTCGCACATCAAAACGACACCGCACATCAAAAATAAGTCACGCGAAAACTCAAATTCAAAACGCAACAAAAAAACAATTCAAACGCAAATGAAAATTCAAAAACAACACACCAAGTTTACCTCGCTCCATCTATAAATACGACTCGTATTCCACTATTTTCTCTAAGCTTTGACATCCAAACTCTCCCTGCCAAAACCAAAACCCAAAGCTTCAATCCACTTTCAATTTCATTTTCATTCTCAAAGCTTCAAAAAAAAACCTGCAGAGAAAGATCTTAAACAAATTCAATCAACATATAAACTTTTTTCAAAACCTTCATCAACATCGAAATTGAATCGCGACTGCGACTGTGAATAATTCAACATCTCACACGAAATTGTAACAACTTCAGAGCCGCGATTCAAACACCATTCCGTTCGCACAACATCAACGCGCATCAACGACAATAACTTCAGAAATTCACGTAGAAGAAAAGAAGAAGAAGATTGGAAGTGTTTTCTCATCTTAATTTGAAGGTAGTTGCCAATTTCGACGAACTCTCGTATTCTAATTTCAACTCTGTAGATGAGCTTCGTTTGAAATTGATAACATATCTGGAGTCTACACTGTGTTTCGATCGCTTTCATTACAATTTTGCCTCCCGCCGCTCAGATTTATTGAGGTTTTGGATTGACGGCCATGGAGGAACAGTAGACGCGATGAACACCAAGAAGATGATGCTTCGTTTTTCTTTCTAATCCTTTTTGTTATTTAAAAAAAAATCTTCACTCTTAAGCTTCGGGCCGGGCCGAGCTTGTGTTTGGACTCGCTAACATCACCACCTCCTTTTGCTAACAAACCTCCATCTCTCTTTTTATTTTTTTTATTCTCTTATAATTCTTTTTTTTTTCAATTTTCTTTACTTTTTTTTTATATAGTAACTTTTTTTTTTCAAACTAGATTTTGTTCTCTTTTTTTTATGAATTTTAGTTCAAAATGACTTTTGAAAAATCATTTGAAAAAAATATTTTAATTCTTTCTTCTTTTCATTTCTTTTTTTTTTCTATTTTTTGACTTTATTGTTGGTTGTGTGGATCATAACATGTTAGATCCACTTTTTCTACATCTCGTTTCTTTTGATCGACGAAAGTCTTATGGATCTTATAATTCCTTTGTTGAATTTTGATCAAGACTAGATCGCTACCTTTTTTTTCTTTTCGTGCGGTATTGCTTTCGGATGACGATCTACATATCATTCATCTAGCCTGCATTAGCACAAAGAGCTATTGAGCGGCCTCATTGTAGGGTAATTACTCCGTAAATTACTCGGCGATTGCTTAACATAGCGCAACATATGTCCCTTTATCGGAAACATAAAAAATTATTGATTATTTGTCTTTTGGTTCAACACTTATGAAACTTGTTGTGAGGAGGCTTTGGTCTTATCAATCCTCTAATGAGTTCTCATTAACCTTGACCTAAGTGCAATTATTCAATTATTATTGATCACTTACTCTAACAACTAACCACTAATCACTAACTTCTAACTTTTACTTTTACAATTCCTTCTTGCTCCCTATCTCTCTTTTACTTTTATGCTCCATTATTATCATTTCATATCATGTTTATGCTTTCACAATTTTTCCTTTGTCCGTTGGACATATGTTTATGCTTACGCCTTTTTCTCTTTGTCCACTTGGACCAAAAACATTAATAAAGGCTAAAACCTCTAAAAACTTGTGCTTTTAATCTTGGACTATGGTTACTATCCTTTGCAATGGACATGGAGTTTTGCACCTAGACCTTGGACTTCAATGCTATTCTTGGATCCTTGGACTTAGAACTAGGGCTTTTTCCCTTTGCTTTGGAATTATGGTTCGAAGACTTTGAAGACTTGTGCTTTTGCATGGTTTATGGTGAAAATAACTACATTTGTGGTTAGATCTTTCTTATCCTTAGCTTTTACTTTATGCTTTAGGATAGTCACTTCTTCTTCACCAATTCTTCAATTTTCAAAACTTTCTCCCTTTTTCAAATCTTCTTGATTTCAAACTCTCACCTCTTTCATAATTAAACCTTGACTTTGTCAAGTGACTTTACTCTTTTCTTTTAATTTCTTAACAAATGCTAAACTACATAAGCATATTGACACCTTTTTCAAAAGACTTTAAAAAACATTCAAACTCTTTTTGTGCCCTTGTGCACTTTTTCCTTTAACTTTTTCATAAGTTTAGACATGATTCATTTCTTTAAGCGGAATTATTCGCTTGGAAATGACGAATTGTCTTTACATCTAAAATCAACCAAAACAAACAAATTTCATTCTTTGTATCACAAACTACCGGGTTTTGAGCCTACATTGCACTTCGTGGGTACGTAGGCACAAGACGACAAGTCTCTCCAAACACAAGAATCTTAAAAAACAATTTCTCCTCTCATCTCCTCAATCTTTTTTCAAGCAAACTTTTTCATACCAAAAAGCGTAAATATTTCAAAGGGTTCCTATAGAGTACTATAGACGTTTTGGGTGCTAACACCTTCCCTTAACGTAACCAACCTCTTTACCCAGTCTCTGTTCACTTGTTCTTGTTGTAGAGTTTGTGTAGGTTTTGTTCGCTCTTTTTCCTTTCCTTTTTGGATAAAATAAAAGTGCGGTGGCGACTCTTGCTTTATGAGTTAAGTTAATCAATAGCTTACACTCACGATTTTTCCGCTACAACCTGCTATAACTTTCCATCAATGACCCCACACTCCATCAAAACTTGTTTCAATGCCATATTCTATACACCAAAATGGATCACAACCTGCTATGCCCTGCGCCAAGCTACAACGAAAACTCCTCTTCATCCAATTTCAACACACCTACAGCAAGACTACAACCTCTCATCTACACTCCAAAACTTCCAACCTGTGAAAAGTGAACAAAGCCAAACCGTACAAAATCATGCAGAAACAAACCATGAAAACTTGCTTCAAGACACTGCTACAACAAATAGACAAAAACCTTCTCAATCCCGCTGTTTGACCTCTGCAACGCCCTGCCATGAAAGGGACATAGCACCAACGTTCAAAAAATCAAAAAGGAGATAGAGGAAACAAATTTGAATTTAAAGAAAGGCAAAGAGAGAAATCAACGGGGGAGAGCAGGGTCAAGAAAAATATTTTAAAAATCACTTTTCCTCAAATCAACCTCCCTGCGTCCAACTCCATCCGTTTTCAACCTTCATACGAACCACTTCTTCAACTCAAACTTTTCTCCAAGTATTCTTTTTCCTTCAACGGCAAAAGAATCTTCTCATAACACTCTTTCCTCCTCCAATCTTGAACCGAAACCTTCCATCAACCTCCTTCATCACTTTGTTCCAACACAAACTTTCTGACACAGAACAACAACCACTCATCATCTCTAATCTCCTTTCCATAAACCTTCAACAAAACCTTTAACTCTCTTCAACAATAACTCAGTAACAATCCATAACCAAATCAAACCTTCATCATCAAATGCATCCCAAATCTTCAATAACCCTTTCAGTCCTTATAACCACAAAACCGACAAATTCACAAACCCCATCCAACCTCGTCACCGTTTGCACCGCCTGATTCGCCACCACCCACCTTCTCATCGCGTCGCCGCAAGAAGTAAATCAAGGAGATAGAGTGCAATCAGAGACAAGTGCAGTACGGAGAGAAAGAGATTGGAAGTGATACAAGTAGAAGAGAGCGAAAGAAACAAAGGCGAGACAGAGGGTAATCGCAAGGTTGAAGCGACTTGATGATTGTATCTCTTTCTGACCGTGTTTTCCTCCATCGTGACTTGAGCGTTTTTTTTGTTCATTTCACCTATGTGCGTATTCCCGTCCCCTTATTCTTTTCTTCTGACTTGTACTTTATTTCAAGGTTTTTTTTGTTGCTTTAAGTTTTGTTGTTGTGACAATGGGCTTTGAGCCCGAGTTGAATCTGTGATGCACACCACCCTCAATTCCCATTCAGCATGTACCCTTCATAGTCCATTAGGTTTAGTTTCTAATTAACCAGGTTAACTTTTATTTTAGAATTAGAATTTAGTTTTATTTATTTATTTAGTTTAGATATTAAACTAGAAATTAGGTTAGTTAATTAATTTAGCTAATTAAAATTTAGTTGACAGTTAACTAGTCTTAGTTTTATTAATTAATTAGTCTCTTTTAGAATTTTAAGTTAATTAGTTTTAATCAAATTTTAACTAGTAATTAGTAATTAGGCTTAGTTATTTATTAGAATTAGTTAACTAGTTAATTAATTTAGAATTTATTTAATTAGTTTTAATTAGATTTTATTTATTAGATTTTAATTCTTAATTTTATATTTTCATTATAGTCGATTCTCGATATTCATTTTCATTTCTAATTGCACTTGTTGTACATAGATTGCTATTCATTTTTACTCTTGGTACTCGAATTTTCCTCTCTTGCTCATACCTCATTCCAAAGGAAAGGATTCCCGTTGACAGCCATGTCATTTAGGATAGCCTTGTCCATCTTTCCCTTATCTTATGCCGCCGCGCGATCGAGACTTGCCTTCCTTTTTTACCCAACCTTAGGTTTGGAGTCGCCGCACTCCACGTAGGTGTCTTGCTGTCAGACCCTACTTTCCCTTGGAACCTTGACCACAGTCAAGAGTTCTTCACCCCCGTTGAGGAGAACTACGATTGCTCTGATTTCTCAAGTTCACCTTGAGAATACGTAGGCATAGGATTGCAAGATCCTAGCGAGCTACCTTTTTCTTTTTCCACCTTTTCTTTTTTCCACCTTTTTGTTTTTCTACCTTTTTTCTTTTTTCCACCTTTTCTTTTTTCCACCTTTTCTTTTTTTCACCTTTTCTTTTTTTGAACCTTTTCTTTTTACACCCTTTTAGCCCGTAGTGTGGGGAACTACGAATGCTCTGATTCCATTTCCGCCAGGATACGTAGGCACGAGATGTGATGTCTTGGCGAGCATACTTAGTGTATATACCCTTAGGTTTTTACCTTAGCACATTTCCCTTAGCAAACAAACTTTAACGTAACACAAATACTAACAAGAGGTTCCTGTAGAGTACTACAGATACTTAGGGTACTAATACCTTCTCTTTGTATAACCAACCCCTAAACCTTAGATCTCTAGCTGTGTTCCTACATAGCGCACTTAGGGTTTTTTCGATCTTTACCCTTTCCTTTGGATAAATCAAAGCTCGGTGGTGAATTTCATGTTTTGTGATTCAAGTTAATTAATAGCTTGATATCCGATTCTCACCGCAACACTCCTGAATTTGTGAAAAAAGAATCAGGAAGGGACGGCATACAAGTTACATAAAGCCTTGTATGGACTTAAACAAACTCCTAGAGCCTAGAATCTGAAAATTGATTCATTTTTCAAGTTTTAAGGATTCAGAAAATGTGAGATGGAGTATGGCGTTTATGTTCAGCATACATCTGATAGCAATATAATTCTGGTGTGTGTTTATGTTGATGACATATTGCTAACAGAAAGTTGTTCAGAAAAGATAGCTAAGTTCAAGATGTGTTAATGAATGAGTTTGAGATGACTGATCTAGAAAGTATGACATATTTTTTAGGGATGAAGATTAAGTACTCTGATAAGGGTATAATCTTGCATTAGCCGAAGTATAAACTTGAGCTTCTGAAAAGATTTGAGTTAACAAATTACAAGTCTGCAATCACACCTGCTGAAACAAATCACAAGCTAGATTCTGATATTGAGGGTGATGATATAGATGCTATAATTTTCAAACAGTTGGTAAGCTCATTGAGATATCTTTGTAATACAAAACCTGATATCTGTTATGAAGTTGAAATGGTGAGTAGGTTTATAAACAAACTAGAGTGGGCACATTACCAAGTTGCTGTCAGTATACTGAGGTATATTAAGGGGACTCTATGGTATGGATTTTTGTTCACTTTGATGTTGAATCTGATTCAGAGTTGATATGATATTCAGACTCTGATTAGTGTGGAGACAGTTGATAAAAAGAAGTAATTCTGGATAATTTTTTTAAGTATCTAGGAGGTCATATTTCTTAGTGCTCTAAGAAGCAATCAGTTGTTGCATTGTCAACCTATGAAGTTGAGTACATTGCAGGTGTTTTGTCTGCTTGTCAAACTATGTGGATTCTGAACTTGCTACAGGATCTAAAGCTCAAGGTGAGCAAACTTGTGAAATTGATGTTTGACAACAAATCAGCTATAAGTCTTTCCAAGAATTCAGTGTTGCATGGAAGAAACAAGCATTTTAATACGAAGTTCTAATTTCTGAAAAATCATATTCAGAATGTAGTGCTTGAAGTTGTTCACTATAGCACTCAGAAGCATCTGACAGATGTACTGACCAAAGCAATCAAAACTGAACACTTTATTCACTTGAGGGACGAAATTGGTGTTGTTGATTTTAATTAGCTGAAGATGAATTAAGTGATGGTGTTAGATTGTAATTTATTTCACTTTCATTTGAGTTTAAATTGATTTGCTAGTTAGTTATGGTTAGTGTATAAAACCAAAAAAGGTTGTAACAAAATTGGAAGATTGTAATCATTTTTCTATTAAAAATTAGTTACTTTTTCTTTTCTCTCTTCTATCTTTATCATCTTCATTTTCTTCCTTGATCTTGTGTATCAACATAAAAACTGCCCAAAAAAATTTGAAAACCACTTTACAGCTTAGTATATAAATACTATAGCACTTGGAAGTTTATGATGCATGCATGTATATAATGTTTGGTCTTTAATTGCAAGACAAGAATTTTGTGGCGGAAAAGGCAGGTGGAAACATCCGTAATTTATCGGTTCAATATCTGTCTTCCATGAAATATTGCTATGGCAAATTCAAAGAATCTGTTCCAATCTTCAAACATGTTTTTGATGCCTCAATATTCAACACACTTTGGCTTTTTACTTTTACTTTTGGGTGATTAAAAGTTGAAATGAGTTGGATCTAGATTCATTCGTCAAAACAAACACTAAAGCTATAAACCAATTAGTTTATAAATTTTAAAAGTGAAATTTATACTAGAATTATAAAAGAAAGTGTATGAATCAACTTTTAGTGACCTTTATGCATTAGCTTTTTGTTTTAACTAAAAAGAGGTGAGTGTCTTTTGTTTTGTTAGGTATTTTATTTAGAAAGTTTTGAATTGCTATTTTCTAACCTGTTAATTTAGTGGACAAGCCTTTAGTGTCCACTAGAATGGCCAGATTCTCAATGCAAAAGTTTTGGACATGTGTCCAATGTTCAAGGAAGGGGAAGAAATGTTTATGTAAAGAAAATTTGGTATTTAAATGTTTATGTAAAACTAATACTACTTTTTAAAATAAATTTATTTGTTGAGTCATGTCAACTTCACAAATGTTAATTTTATAAACTTTCTTGAATATGATTTATTTTAAATATGTTTTATTAAATAATTGAGCTATATTTTAATTTTTCTAATAAGAAAATGGTATAATCATAGCTTTGTTTTAAAATTCACTTACTTAAATTATATTTTAAAATGCTATAATCAATTTTAAAAAGTAATGTCTTTAACAAAGTTAGTAAAATATAATACTTATATATTTTGATTTAGTTGATTTTGTTTTAAACTAAAGTCGATCTTAAATCACTCATAAGTTATTAAGTACTCATAAGTTATTAAGTTTGTTCGGGTTTAAGGCCAGAATAAAATCATTAAAATAATCTATCAAAATTTAAAATAGAGTTAATTATATGTCAACCCCTATCAATATAGCGAGTTTTGCTTTCATCCCCTATAAGAATATTTTTTTGGACCCCCCTTTACAAAATCTTGATTTCCTCAATGTAGACCCTTGAGTCACAATTTTGATGAATTTGCAAATGAGACATTCTAGTTTGCGGTGACACGACCACCTTACCGCAATGGTTGGAATTGGGTGCTACTTTCTGATTTCTTATTTATCCTATGAAGTTGGAAATGAAAGGGAAGATATCTAAAACTAACTTTTCACGCAAATGTTTTCTTTAACAAATGCTAAGAGATTGGGGGTTCGGGGTCAGATTATACAAAGGGAAGTTGTCAATTACCCAGCGTATATATGGTTATCCATAGATTTTCTGGCATGTTTTTCTATACTTTTTGGTGTTTACTGTTATGGGTTGGGAAGTTTCTCCTTTGGGAATGTTGAGAGAGTATTTTTGTTGTTTTCGGGTTTTTCGATGTTTTTGATAAGGTATTGGACCTAAGGTTTTTTATTTGTGTGCTCGCTAAGATTTTCCAATCTTATGCCTACGTATTCCCGTAAAGGTAATAGGGAAATCAGAACAATCGTAGTTCCTCCTATTTTATGGGAGGAAAGGTGTTTGGTGTCTTGTTTAAAGCCCAAGATTGAAGCTAAAAGTTTGACTGAGAGAGAATTTGTCATCTCTAAGGGGAGATATCTCACCTATTCATCACAGATGTCGGGGTTGGTTTAAAGGGGAATTACTTTAACTGGAATGTATGGAATCCAGCAATGCCATAATTTCCTTTAAAAGGGAATTGTCCTGAAGGAAGAAACATTAACTTAGTGTAGAGCAATGCCATTTTTCCTTAGGAGTCTTTCATGATAAGAGAGGGACATTGGATTGGATGTAAATAATCCAGAGGCTTGCCGCTTACAACAATTAGATGAAAGAAGGGATTTACCAGGATAAAGAGGGACTACAGCTTGGATTTTTGAATCAACAAGTGTGCCACTTACAACAATTATCTGGGATTTAGTTTTTTTATTGTCTGTTTTGATGTGTGATGTACAGAGAAATGTCTTCCAACAGAGAAATCTTGATTTCCTCTGAGGGGTGTTGATTTTTGTTTGTCCTGACCAAAGCCCAAGGTTGAAGCTAAAAGGTTGATTCTGTTTAGGGAGTTTTATTCCTGTCTTGTACAAAGCCCAAGATTGAGGCTGAAAAGAATTGACTCTTCTAGGGAAAAGTTTGGTCTGTCTTGTACAAAGGCCAAGATTGAGGCTAAAAGAAATTGACTCCACTGGGGAGAGGTTTTATCTGTCTTGTACAAAGCCCAAGATTGAGGCTAAAAGTTATTGACTCAGCTGGAAAATAATTTGTCTGTCTTGTACAAAGCCTAAGATTGAGGCTAAATCTGTTGAGGGAAAATCATTATACAAAGCCTAAGAGGAGGCTGGTTGGGGAATTTCTTATATGAAGTCTAAGAGGGGGCTAGCTTCTGCTGAGGATTATTGAGATCCAGAGACAGGTCCAAATTGGGGAATCAACTCTTGCTGGGGATTTGAAGAAGAGTTGAAATATCAGATACCTTGAGGCTCTGATTTTTCCTGAGGGTTTGTTGGTAGTAATTTGACCCTAGCTGGGGAATTTAGAAAGACAGTTAAAAATTGAGTTTGAAAACCTATGGAGGTTTTAACTCTGTTGGAAATTGATGAAGTGATCAGGTTTTCTTTTTCCTGTGCTTTTAGGTAACTTGAGGGTTTCTTTGAGATCCAAAAAGAGATGAGACTTTCCAAGTCTACTGGTAAGAAAAGGTTAACTCTTAGTTAGAGGATGATCTTTGTATGATGCCCAAGAGGGGGCTGATGTTTTAAGGGATGAGAATCAACCCTAAACTGGTCTGATGTTCTAAAATTCTGACTCTCTGGAGAATTAAACTAGCAAAAGATGACTAAGTTATGTCCTATACTTGTAGGAGGTCTTTTAGGTCCTTGTACTAAGCCCAAGATGAGGCTGAGAACTTCTAAGAAGCTTGAGGGTCCTTGTACTAAGCCCAAGAGGTGGCTAGGGATGCTTTTAGGAAGCTTGTGGGTCCAAGCCTGAGAAAAGTTCAAGAAAGATTTCACCGGGAATAATCCTGTCTTTAGTGAACAGTTCTAGGGTTTGAAGAAATTCAAGAGAGGTTTCACCGGGAATTAATCCTCTCTGCGGGAAATGAATTTCTTATACAAATATTTCTAAGTTGTGACAGTCTTGAGAAAAGTTTCACTGGGAATAATGTATTTCTCTGTTCCATATTGTATAAGCCCAAGAGGAGGCAAGTCTGTATCTGGAATTTCCTATGAGGAACTAGTTTTTTACTGTGTTGAAAGAGTAACCACTGGTTTGATCTAAACCTAGACCTAATTTCTGGGGAAAAATCTGAAATATATGCAGGCATATATATACAGATGAAATATATAAGCAAGTATGTAAAAGAAAATGGTAGAACTTACAGTTATGCAAGCTCCACCATTCTAACCACAACTGTATAGTTAGTTATTCAAGAAATTGAAGAAAGTTTTGATAAAACTTAGAATTTGAATCTAAATCAAAAGGATAGTTTGTTGTAAAAGGAAGTTTGGGGCTTTTACTTAAAGAGAGGCCCAGATGAACTCTTTTGAAAAAGCGACGATCACGTCGTAGTTTTTAAAATTACAGAGGGACTTATACAATGACTGAGGCCCAAATTGTTTTATTTACAAAGGAATGGGACTTACACTCTATTAGAGGCCCAAATGTTTATTTTTATACAAGATATGGGGCTTACAACTCAAGGAGAGGCCCAGATGAAAAACAGTGATTGCACTGTTGTTTTTGAAAACCGCGTAGGGACTTAAACAATGATTGAGGCCCAAAAAGTTTGTGGGTGACAAGGGATGGGTTTTACACTCTATTAGAGGCCCAAAAGTGTTTTGAAAAATGTTTATGAGGGTGAAAATGATCAAAACCCTAATTTGATTGAAAAATACATTTTAATTTGAACAAAAATCATTTAAAATGGTCAAAATTCTCAAACATGTGTAAAAAACAAGTTGTGATCTTGGATAAATGTTTGAAAAAACATATTTTCATTCATAGAATGATTTGAAAATCATTTGAATTTGACAAATCAAGAGAAAGAATTTATTTAAAAATGTTTAAAAACAATTAAAAAGGAATTCTTTTCAAAAATTCAAAATATATTAAATAAATAATATATTTTTTATTTTTTTATGGAATAAAATACTTTAACATATTTGTGAATTTTGAAAAAATGAATCATTAAAAAATGATTGAAATTGAAAGAGAAATTAATTTTTGAAGTTATTAAGAAATTGTGAAAAATGTGGAAAAAAATAAGTGGTAAAAAGAATGGGATGGTCCTCCCAAGGTTTGAACCCACGCCCTAGGGGTGGAGGGTTTAAAACTTTACCAACTGAGCTAGGTGTGTTGGCTGATAGAGAATGGAAAGGGTAAATGATATGTGAAACTCTCTTTTGAAAATGGTTCAAAAAAAATACCAAAAGGTCTGGGGCGAGGGAAATTCGAACCCCAGACCTCTCGCTCCCTACACACACACACAAATACTAGTGTTTCCACTAGGGCGCAATGCCAATTCAAACATATATTGGCAACTGAATAATATATACTATGTTTGGTTCTAAAAACTTGAAAATGGCGCCATGGCCATCTTCTTCCTTGGACCAACATCAGATTTGCATGAAGCATGCTATCTCTCTCGTTTCTCAACCATTTTGGAAGATGTAAAAATGAAACTCGTTCGTTTCTTGACAAGGAACATGATGGCTCTTTTCAATTTTATTTAAATTAAGTGTATCAAGAGATATCATGTTAAAATCAGATGAACCCTAAAAAATGCAAGAGCTATATGAAATTTCATACACACAAGATAAATAACAATTGATTAAGGGTTAATGATATATGAGCAATCAGAATCATGATGGTAACTTAAAACAACATTTATGATGCATGATTCATTGAGTTTGGAAGTTTAAGGCTTACCTCTGCAAGAAGGAATCGAATTCTGTTGTGGAGGTGTTACAGGAGTGAAACAATGATCTGGATAACTTCCTTAGGTGGTATGGATTGTGTTGCAAGCTTCAAAGCCCTTTGGAACTCCTTAGATCACTTGGATAGAATTCAGTTGTATTTGGATCAAGTTGACTAGTGAGATCCTGATTCTGGTGTTACATAAGTGATCAAGGTGCTTGGATTACTTCTATATGTTGTATATGAGCTGTGTGAACCATTGGTTTGAGTTGCATTGGTCTCCAACTCAAAACCTGATAGTGTTTTCTCAAGAAAATGGAGTTTTTGTGTTTAAGAAGGAAATGAGAGAAATATATGTTGTAAGTTGCTTTGGTGTGTTTGTAAACATCAGAAGTGATATCTATTTATAGGTGAATAGATTTGTCAAGCATGGACAGTTGGAACTTGAAGGATAAGAACTGAATTCAATGGTCTTGGCTTTGCATAATTGCTTCTTACACAAGGTACAATAGCAGTACCAAATAACTTAGCTATGTATTGACTCAATCCACATTCTGCAGTCCTCTTAAATGTTGTTTATTGGAGCATCTTAACTACAAGGAGTGTGAATCTTGACTATGCACCATTTCACATTATTACCCTTTGAATTCAAGGCATATATTCCAAAACTCATCAATTCAAAATGAGAAACTCTTGGCATCTCAGTGTCATACCCCAAATTTTGACCACCAAGATTTCCCATCATTGTGCAAATCATTACCACAATATGGATGAACCATCACGCCTCATCAATATCCTCAGAGATGTTTGAGCATCCACCACAACCAAGAATCAGGGTTTTGAGCCCTCTCAGGGCACTTAGACAGAGGATCAATCAAGGAATGACATGATCTTTAACTTGTCTAACCTCTCAAAACATCCATAAAGGATCAAGAGGACTCCCACATCAAGAATCAAGCATAAGGTTGCAACATTCCAAGTGGATCAAGCCTCAAGATCGCCAGTGTCACCAAGTTAGGGTTTTGGTCGACCAAGGCCTCCAGATGAAGATTTTCCTCTGGGCATGGGCCAATTCTTCAAAGCATAACCCAAGATACTCTAAGGGACCTCATGGACCCAATCATCAAGTCAATTTAACCTCAATGGATGCATTTACCCAAAAAATCAGGAATTTGGGGTCTTGACCTAATTCACCCCTAAATTGAATTTTGGGACAAAGCATGAGCCAAGACCTCAAGACATGATTTGAGGGCCTCCAATATACTACATTGACCCATTTGCAACAATGGATTGACCCAGGAACCTTGATTCACAAGTTTCAATTTCATCAGGACCACAGTTAGGGTTTCGAGGAAAAAAGTCAACTGTACCTTTGACTTTTGACCAAGACATGCTCCCGAACCTTGGGACATGATTCAATACACCCTATAATACCTATGGAATATATCCATTAGGTTTGATTTAGGTCATGGACTTGATTTCACAAAGGACCGCGCAGTTTGGATTTCATCCGATAAAAAGTCAACTGTGCACAAAATCAAGTTTAACTTTTTGGAATTTTTCACAATTTTGGTTCCTCAACCCTAAAACAATGTTAATATTTGATTTGAATCATCATTCATCAAGAAAAATCAAAGAAAGTGAGTTAACTTGTAAAAGGGGTAACCATACAAAACTTAGAATTTTTCTAAGTTATGGAACAAAATGGCTAGGGTACCAACTTCCAAGGACCATAACATGAGATCCAAGCAACCATTTTGGATGCTCCAATGCTGGATTTGTAGATCTCATTACATACTTCAAAAGCTTCAACTACATCAAACTCCAATTTCTCATGGATTTTTAGTTATGGAGTGATCAAAATGGCTGAAAACATGAAAATGACATTTTTCCAACACTTAGTGAAATTTTCACTAAGTCAGAATCTTCCTTACTTTTTCCAAAATGTAGGGACATTTTTCACCTTGATCCAAGTCAAACCAGGTCTAGGGGTGGACATCAAAGTTGAAGTATGCCATGAGGGCTTTCCAACAAGAACCAGATCATCTCCAAATTCCATTTGAGCAAGGAGATACAACCCTTGAAACATGGCATCATGAACTGGTTTTACAAGGCATAATTTGTGCATTTTGCTCGATTTGTCCAAATCTGATAAATCCAAGCCTTGTCATCCATTTGAACACATCTGAGGATAAAACAAGAAAGGAATGATCTGATCCCCAAGCCTCCAAAGTCCAAGAATCTACAATAGTCATGCCAAACCTAAAAAGGCTAAAAAGATGCCAAGACTTCAATTTTGTTTTCAAGCCTTTAATGAATGCATCAAGGTGGCATGAACTGAGCTTATTCCACTTAATTCAGTCCAAACTTATCTCTGAACCAAAGCTACAAAGCACGTGCCCTAATCTCAAGTCAATGGCTAGAGGAGACTTGAGATTCCTTTTGCATAACATTGGCCAAAGGCCTGCTTCAGTTGTCATTCACTATTTCTTGCAAAACAAACTTGCTCTACTATAAGTAGAGCTCATTTGTGCTCAGTTTGAGTACACCAAAGCACCCAAACTGATGTTTTCCTCAAAATCCCTCTCTTTAGGCCAAAATGCCTTCTTTTGCAAGGTATCTCTGAGTTTTTGAGTTAGAGAACAATTCCATCATAGCTCATGATCCAAACACCTCTAATATGTTGTATCTAAGCTGTCCAAACACTAAGATGTGACCTGTAACACCAAAATCACAAAGTCAACCTCCAAAACCTCAAAAATTGACTTTTTTGCATTTTTCAAGCCATGTCTTGATTTAGTCACTTTCAAAACCAGATAAGACCTCAAACACACTCCAAATATCATCCTTGAACTGTCCCAAATAGTTCCCCACATCTGGAACACCATTTGAGAAAGTTGCCATATTGGTCACTTTTGCCCCTTTTGCAAGAAAGTGCCAAAACTTGTTCCTGAGGATTCCAGCTGGTGGTGATCATTCTAAAAGATTCCAAGGGATCAATTGAGAGTGTCTAAAGCATCAAATTACTTCTGGCACAAGAAACTTGGTAGATAGCACAAAGAGCTCTAAAAGAGTTAAGCATCACAACTTGAACTCTTTGAATTATGCATTGTTTTGAAGTCCACTGCTCATAAACATCTCATACATGTTGTATATGTTGTGTTTGAATCAATTCATCATGCAATTATTGCCTGTAACATGAGGTAGCATAGAAAATGCAAATCATGGCCTATTTCAAAACCACCATTGGGTTTTAAAATGGAGACCTCATCTGAAAAAACCAAGGGCACCATTGGATTCCTTGTGAAATTCTAGGCAGGATAGACCTAAATTTTGTCCCAATTAATGGAGAAATGAGAAAGTTACAACCTTTGCGTTTTGGCCCAAGAACTTGCCTTGCCTTGCCTTGCCTTGGCCAGGCCTAACACAAGGCACCCCTTATGTGTTTATGGGGTGGTTTTGATACACGGATGTATCACCACCCCAGTGGTAGAAGGCGCGCGCTGTAACTTTGAGGTCTGGGGTTCGAATCCCCCTCGCCCCAGACCCTTTTTTACCACTTTTTCCATTTTTTTAATATTTGTCATATTATTTTAAATGATTTGGTAAATTAAGTTCTCTCTCAATTTTAATTATTTTTTATTGGTTCTTTTTGCAAAAAATCACAAAAATGTTAAAATATTTTATTCCACAAAAAAATCAAATTTGTATTATTTATTTAATATAGTTGATATTTTTGTAAATAAATTCATTTTTATTGTTTTTAAACATTTCAAAAATGGATATTCATCTTGAAAATCAAAATCAAATGAGTCCTAAATCATCTTGTGATTAAAACCTCATTTTTCAAACCTTAATAAAAAATCACAAGTAGTTTATTTAGACTTATTTGGTATTTTTGTCATTTTATTAATTTTATTAAAAGGATTACTTTTAAAAGAAAATGAAATTAGGGTTTCTTTGGTTCTTGATCTTCATCAAACCTTTTAAAACACTTTTGGGCCTCTAATAGAGTGTAAGACCCAACCCTTGTTGTACATAAACCTTTTTTTGGGCCTCAGATATTGTATAAGTCCCGATACGATGAAAAATCTCGGCGCGATCGCCATTTTCAAACAGAAATCAATGGGCCTCTACTTGAGTTGTAAGCCCCACCACTTATACAAAAATAAATCTTTTGGGCCTCTAATAGAGTGTAAGACCCAATCCTTTTTTAACCAAAACCATTTTGGGCCTCAGTCATTGTATAAGTCCCAGAACAACCTTCGAAACAACGATGCGATCACTGTTAAACCTTGGGCCTCTCTTTGAGTATAAGCCCCAACAATCTTTTTCAAAACTACTTCCCTTTTGATTTAGATTCAAATATACGGTTATTGTCAAAACTTTCTTTAATTCTTTGAACAACTAACATTACAACATGGAAGCTTGCTCGCCTGTAAATTTTTATTTGCTTTCCTTTACATGCTTTAATATATAAACTGTATTGTGGAAAGCTGCGCACTGTAAGTCCTTCTTTCGTATCCTTTTAAATACTTGTCATATATCAATTATATATACACTAGTATAGCTATTTAGATTTTTCCCCGGCAACTAGGTCTAGAACTAGGTAAAGCCAGTTTGGTCACTCTTAAATACAGTCAAAACTAGATCCCCATAGGATTTCCAGATACAGTTTTACCTGTGAACCTTTTCTCAGACTATCACCCTAGAAATTGTCAAAGAAATTCTATTCCCCAGAGTTGATCTATTCTCGGTGAATAGCATCTCTTGAATTTCTTCAAACCTTAGAACTTTCACTAAATGATCTATTCTCGGTGAATAACATTTCTTGAACTTTTCTTGGTTTGAGACCCACGGGCTTCCTAAAAGCATCCCCGCCTCCTCTTGGGCTTGGTACAAGGACTCTTCGGCTTCCTAGAAGTTCTCATGCCTTCTCTTGGGCTTAATACAAGGACCCTGAAGACCTCTTAAAGGTATAAGACAGAACTTAGTCATCCTTTGCTAAAGCAGTCTTTCCAGTGTCAAATCTCAGACCAACTTAGGGTTGATTCTCATCCCTTAAAACACCAGCCTCCTCTTGGGTATCATACAAAAGATAAAACTCTTCCACGCCAGTAGACTTGGACAGACTAATCTCATCTTGAGTCTCAAAGACATTCTCAAGTTCCCTACAAAACATAGGAAAAACCCCGGTTCTTCTGGATCAATCTCCAGTAGAGTCTAAAACCCAGTCTCTCTCCTAAAAACCCCAATCCAGGGTCAGTTTAGTATCAAGATAACATTATCCTAGATCAAAACCTCAAGGCATCTGATACCTTAACTCTTCTGTAATCCTCAGCAACAGTTGATTCCCCATTTGGACCTGCCTCAGGATCTTAATAATCCTCAGCAGAAGTTAGCCTCCTCTTAGGCTTTGTATAAGGATCTTTCCTCAGCACAGTCGACCTCCTCTTGGGCTTTGTACAAATGATTCTCCCCAGCGGAGCTAACCTTTTCAGACTCTCTTGTTGAGTCAATCACTTTTCAGACTCTCTTGTTGAGTCAACCACTTTTCAGACTCTCTTGTTGAGTTAATCACCTTTTAGCACTCTCTTGTTGAGTCAACCCTTTTAGCCGCAATCTCGGGCTTTGTACGAGATATGTAAGAACACTCTCTTGTTGAGTCCATGTTTTTCAGCCTCCTCTTAGGCTTTGTATAATGATTTCCCCTAGTAGGAGTTAGCCTCCTCTCAAGCTGTGTATAATGATTTCTCCAGCTTGTTCAACCACAATCATGAGCTTTGTACATGACAGATAAAAGCACTCTCTTGTTGAGTCAAACGCTTTTAGCCTCAATCTTGGGTTTTGTACAAGACACAAATTTTCATAACCTTCTCTTAAGCTTGGGGACAAATATCTACTCCCGCGGAGACAATTCCTCCTAGCCTCCCTTTAGGCTTTGCGAAATAAATTCCTAAGCAGAGTCAAACTCTTTTCTGCCTCCATCTTGGGCTTTGTACAAGACAGATAATACTCTCCAGCAGAGTCAAATCCTTTTAGCCTCCATCTTGGGCTTTGTATAAGACACCTAAAATATCCTCACCCGAGTCAGTTAAATTTCCCATTCAGCCTCAATCTTGGGCTTTGTACAAGACCATACAAACCTCCCCGGCGGAGTCAAAACCTTTTTTAGCCTTAATCTTGGGCTTTGTACAAGACAGATAGAACACTTTCCCCAGAAAAGTCAAACTTTTAGCCTCCTCTTAGGCTTTGTATAATGATATCCCCAAAGAGCCAGTCTCTTTTTTTAGCCTCAATCTTGGGCTTTGTACAAAACATATAAACACTCTCTTGTTGAGTCAGCCATTTCCAACCTCCTCTTAGGATTTGTATAAGGACTTCCCTAGTGGAGTCAATCAACCTCTTAGCTTCAACCTTGGGCTTTGATCAAGGCACACAAAAATCAATATCCCTTACAAAGGAAATTATGGCATTGCTGGATTCTCATATCCCAGATAAAGTAATCCTCCTTTATAAATAGTCACCCAACAACCATGATAAACAGACAAGACATATCCCTTTAGAGATGATAAATTCTCTCTCAGTCAAACCTTTTAGCTTCAATCTTGGGCTTTGAACAAAACACAAATAAACCTTTTAGCTTCAATCTTGGGCTTTGAACAAGACACCAAAACATCTTTTTCCTCCCTTAGAATAGGAGGAACTACGATTGCTCTGATTTCCCTATTTCTTTTAAACGGGAATACGTAGGCATAAGATTGCAAAATCTTAGCGAGCATACTAATTAAAAACTCTAGGTCCAGTACCTTACCAAAAAAATCGGGAAAACCCGAACATCAACATCAAAAATACTCTCTCTCTCTCTCTCTCATACTTTCCCAAGAAACTTTCCCAACCCATTAACGGATAAACACCATCACGTACAAAGCGAAACGTAAAGCTAACATCCTGTGGATAACCACTTATAGGATGGGTAATTGACAACTCCCCATTGTATAACCTGACCCCGGACCCCCCAATCTCTTTAAGCGTTTGTTCAGTTAAAACATTCGCGTGCAAGGTTAGTTTCAGATAGCTTCCCTTTCCCTTCCAGCTTCATGGGATTAATAAGAAATCAGAAAGTAGCACCCCCTCCTCATTGTGGGGCGAAACCCAAAAACCAGCGATAAGGTGGTCGCGTCACCGACAAAAATCGCTCGCTACACTCAGCCTAATTTTACAGGTTTGATCTGAGTTGTGATGATCATATTGAATGTATTTGGCTCTTCTGATCATTTCCCCTTGACTCAAAATCGTGTATGGCAAGTTACTACTCAAACTGTTATGAAAACAGTTGCAACAATGCCTTCTGTGGCAGCCATAATTCTTGCCTCAAGTTAAGTTGTTTCATGCCAATGAACTCTCTGGATTGTTGGCAATATGTATAACAACTTTGATGTTCACATTTGAGATTGATTCTTCTTGTAACTAGGTGTAAACATCTCCCAAGTTTTGGTGTTTTCCCTAAAATCTGTTTTGGACAGAATTTTGTCTAAGTGTTTGAAAAAGAAGCAATTTCATGTTTTTAGTGATTTTGATTCAACCATAACTCAAAATCCATGATGGTTTGGAATGAGATGTAGTTGAGATATTTGAAGTATGTCATGTGAACTTCCATTTGAGCTTTGGATGGAAGCAAATGGCTTTGTGGTTTAGGAGTTATGACCTTGCAAAGTTGGTACCAAATCACTTTTGTTCCATAACTTAGAAAATTTTAAGTTTCCTATGGTTGCCCCTTTTGCAAGAAACCTCACTTTTCTTGATTTTTCTTAATGATTGATGATCAAAACCATGTATTAACATGGTTTTTGACTTAGGGGAGCCACATTTGTGAAAAATTCCAAAAAGTCAAACTTGATTTTGGGCACAGTTGACTTTTTGTCAAATGAATTCCAAACTGTGTGATCCTTTATACAATCAAGTTCTTGACCTAATTCAAACCTAATGGATGGATTCCATAGGTGTTTTAGGGTGTCTTGAATCATGTCCCAAGGTTTGGGAGCATGTCTTGGTCAAAATTCAAAGATACAGTTGACTTTTTCTTCAAAACCTTAATTGTGGTCCAGATGAAGTTGAAACTTGTGAATCAAGCTTCTTGGATCAATCCATTGTTGTAAATGGATCAATATGGTGTATTTGAGGCCCTCAAATCATGTCTTGAGGTTTTGGTTCATGTCTTGCCTCAAAAGTCAATTTAGGGGTGAATTAGGTCAAGAAACCCTAATTCCTGATTTTTTATGAATGCTTCCCCTGAATTGTTTTAACTTGGTGATTGGATCCATGAGGTCCCTTTAAACTTCTTGGATCATGTTTTGAGGTATTGGCTCATGTCCAGATGAAAATTTTCACCTGGAGGCCTTGGTTGACCAAAACCCTAATTTGGTGACACTGGCGATCTTGAGACTTGATCAGCTTGAGATGTTGCACTCTTGTGCTTGATTCTTGATATGGGAGACCTCTTGGCCCTTCATGGATGTTTAAGAGATTTAGACAAGTTGAAGATCATGTCATTTCTTGATTTATCTTCTGTCTAAGTGTTCTGAGAGGGCTCAAAACCCTAATTCTTGGTTAAGGAGAGTGCTCAACAATCCTTGAGGAGATTGATGAGGTATGATGATACATCCATATAGTGGTAATGATTTTCACAATGATGGGAAATCATAGTGGTCAAAATTTGGGGTATGACAGATGCCCCTATTTAATCTTCTTGGACCCGGAGGTGTGAATGGCAGAGGTATTCGGACATTCAGGGTGCAAGAGGATTAAATATCGGAATACCCGAAATTTTGACTGTGGTTATGAATAGCGGTTTGCTCGTCCATCTTCTTTTGCTAAGAAATGTTACTTAGAAAAGGGTAAAACTTCCCCTCGATCCTGGTCTTCAGCCACCGAACTGGTCTCAGTTTTCTGAAATAAACTTCCCCTCGATCCTGGTCTTCAGCCTCAGAACTGGTCTAAGTTTCTAAAATAAACTTCCCCTCGATCCTGGTCTTCAGCCACGGAACTGGTCTCAGTTTCTGAAATAAACTTCCCCTCGATCCTAGTGTTCAGCCTCGGAACTGGTCTAAGTTTCTTCTTGTCGAGTTCCTTCCTCGACAAGGAACACTATTTGTAGCGATCTTCATCAAACTTCTCGCCGAGTTTTACTGGGGAGACGCCATTTGATGGAAAAAGATTTGATGCAGACTTGCTGGGGACACCCATTTGTTTGAGCTGTAGAGGTATGCAAACTTCTCTGTGGGAGATGCCATTTGTTGACTCTACTGGGGAAAATAAGTCTCTTGAGAGACTACTTTTTACTTGGGGATATTACCTCATACTTTTCTTCGAGATCTTTTCAGAGAAATGCCATGTGATGTGATCTGATTTTGAGGTGCTGCTGATTTCATTAACATCAAATTTCTTGGGAGGAAAACTGATGTATTGTCGAGAGTCTTTGGTGAAGAGGCTTTCTCTAGGGATTTTCCTTAATCCGAGAAAGCAAAAATATCATCTTCAATGGTGAAGAGTGATGTTCCACAGGTGTCTGTTGAATGTCTTCTTGCCTTTCAGAGGTTCAAGTTATCAAAGTGATCGAGGACAGGCTCCAATCCATAAATAAACTGGGAGAGATTGTTCAGACGACACATTTCCAGACGATGAAAGAACTAACAACTTTCATTGAGAAGACTTTTATCACTTGGAGATGAGTATGACCAAAGCGACAGTAATGTAATGTGAATACGTATATGAATCAATTATGCATGATGTATGTATGTTTATGCTGACAAAACAGACGCGACATAGAGACTAGTGAATGAACACGGCTGGATACTCGGCCACTGCGGGGGATGAAAAGTACCATCGGTTCAAGATAACAATCTTGCCTTGCTTAGGAGAGGTAGACCCTGTGGGGGGATAAAATCATCAATTGGTCTTCAGAGGCAAGAGCTCTGTCGGGGATGATAGATGGATCATTGTATCTGAAATGGTTGATCCTTTATTCAGGCGTACTGGTTTAGAAGGAGTACTTTGATCATGTATTTTGAGGTTTAATCACTTCTGGAGAAGCCATCGATGTTCTTTTTGATGTTCAAAGTCAAAAGGAATTGCCATCTTTATTTTAAAAGCAGAAGAAAATTTGACAAGTAAATTCATTTTTGTTTTGTTTTCAAGAATCCTTGATCATGTCAAAAATGTCATTTTGTAAAGCAAAAATAAATGAGAATTGCAAACAAAAGCACTAAGGCTCAAATTTTATTGATAGAACGGTAATCAGCCAGGCGCGTGATCCTATAGAGCATTTACAAAGTTTAGAAAAATGGTAATTTAAGGGAAAAGGGCTACATTGAAACATAATGACCGCTATCCTTCCATCAACTTTGAATTCTGGACATTCTGAGCTTCTGTTGAAGGTGACCTTGACTGAAGATTTCGACGGATGGTGTTACCACTGGGGATTTAACCTTGTCGGACGTAGTTACTTGCCATGAATCCCTAACGTTTGCCTGGATTACCTTTTCAGGTTTTAAATCCATCGGGATGAATTTTTCGTATGTCTCTAATTTTTGCCTGGACCGCCCTTTCGTGTTTTCAATACACCGAGACATTTTCTTTATTAGGCGAAGTATTTCTTGACTACATCAACATTCATGGGGTAGGTAAACTCCTCTCATCCATGGTTGCGAGTCTCAAGGCACTGCCTGAGAAATCTTTCTTAACAACATAGGGGCCATCATAATTCGGAGTCTATTTGACCCTGGAATTAGTGAGAAATGATTGTATCTTCTTGAGCACGAGGTCTCCTTTTCTGAAGACACGGGGTCGGACCTTTTTATTGAATGCTTTCTTCATCCTTTGTTGATATAACTGACCATGGCATAAAGCCGTCATTCTCATTTCTTCAATTAGGTTCAGTTCATCGTGTCTGCTCCTGCTTTGGCACCATTCAGCTTCTGTTAGCTTGGCTTCCATCAATACCCTAATTGATGGGATCTCTACTTCTTTGGGGAGCACTGCCTCCATGCCACATACTAGAGAGAAAGGGGTTGCCCCTGTTGAGGTGCGAATAGATGTGTAATAACTGTGAAGAGCAAAGGGTAGCATCTCGTGCCAATCTTTGTAGGTTACAACCATCTTTTGCACGATCTTCTTGATATTCTTGTTATCCGCTTCTACCTCTCCATTCATCTTAGGCCGGTAGGGAGATGAGTTATCGTGTTCGATCTTGAACTCAGCACACAACTCTTTCATCATCTTGTTGTTCAGATTAGATCCATTATCCGTAATGATCTGGCTTGGAACACCATAACGGCTGATGAGATTGTTCTTGATAAATTGAACCACCACTTATCGAGTTACATTGGTGTATGATGCTGCTTCGACCCATTTGGTGAAGTACTCAATGGCTACCAGGATGAACCGATGTCCGTTCGAAGCCTTAGGTTCGATCATGCCAATCATGTTGATTCCCCATATAGAAAAAGGTCACGAAGAAGAAAGAACTTTGAGATGCGTTGGCGGTACATGGATTTTGTCAGCGTATATCTGACACTTGTGACATCTTCTCATGTACTTGTAGCAATCGGATTCCATTGGCAGCCAATAATATCCTGCCCTCGGAATTTTCCATGCCATTATGTGTCCATTGGCATGAGTGCAAAAGGATCCTTCATGAATCTCTTTCATCAGCATGTTTGCTTCTTGCTTGTCTACGCATCTGAGCAAAACTATGTCGAAGTTTCTCTTATAAAGTCTACCACCGTTCAGGAAGAAATTTCCAGCCAGTCTTCTGAGAGTCTTCCTGTCTTTTCTTGATGTCCCAGGCGGGTATTCCTGTCTTTGAAGGAAGCATTTGATATCATGATACCATGGTTTGTCATCGATGATTGCTTCAATCGTGAAGATGTAAGCAGGCCTTTCAAGGTGCATTATGTCAATCTTAGGTACATCATTCCAATGATTTACAGCAATCATGGAAGAGAGAGTGGCCAGTGCATCAGTCATGTGATTTTCTTCACGAGGGATATGATGAAACTCGATTCTGTTGAAGAATGGTAACAACCTTCTCGCGTAATCTTTGTAAGGAATCAATCCTAATTGGTATGTATTCCACTCTCCTTTGATCTGATTGATAACCAGGGCTGAGTCTCCATACACATCCAAGTTCTTTATCCTTAAGTCAATTGCTTCTTCGAGACCCATGATACAAGCTTCGTATTTGGCCTTATTTTTTGTGCATTTGAATGTCAGTCTGGCAGTGAAAGGAATATGGGTACCCTGAGGTGTTACTATGATTGCCCCAATTCCGTTTCCATAAGTATTGATAGCCCCATCGAATATTTATCCCCATTGGGATCGTGGTTCTGGCCCTTCACTGGGTAGCGGTTCATCGCAATCTTTCATTTTTAAGTACATGACATCTTCATCTGGGAAATCAAATCCGACTAATTCCTGATCGTCAATCGGTTGATGAGCCAAATGATCGGCTAAAATACTCCCTTTGACGGCTTTCTGAGCATGGTACTCAATGTCGTATTCCGATAACAACATCTGCCAACGGGTAATCCTTCCCGTGAGAGCAGGCTTTTCAAAGACGTACTTGATCGGATCCATTTAGGAGATTAACCAAGTAGTGTGGCAAATCATGTACTGGCGAAGACGTTTGGCTGCCCAAGCTAGAGCGTAACAAGTTTTCTCGAGCATAGTGTATCAAGTTTCACAGTCAGTGAACTTCTTGCTTAAGTAGTAAATGGCAGACTCCTTTATTTTTGTTTCATCTTGTTGACCAAGTACACAGTCCATAGAGTCTTCCAAGACTGTTAGGTAGATGATCAATGGTCTTCCCTCCACTAGAGGAGATAGAATCGGTGGATTCAATAGATATTCTTTGATACTGTTGAAAGCTTTTTGGAAATCTTCTGTCCATACACATCTTTGGTTCTTTCTGAGTAGTTTGAAGATTGGCGCGCATGTCGCAGCCATGAGGGATATGAACCTTGAGATATAATTCAAACGTCCCAAGAATCCTCTGACCTATTTTTTAGCCTTTGGTGAAGGCATTTCTTGAATAGCCTTGACCTTGTCAGGATCAACCTCAATTCATTTCTGACTGATGATGAACCCTAAGAGTTTTCCTGAGTAAACACCGAACGTGCACTTATTAGGATTCAAGAGGAGTTTGTATTTTCTCAGATGCTCTAATAATTTTGACAAGTGTGTCACATGTTCTTCTTCTATTTTAGATTTGGCAATCATTCTCTTTGTGCATCATGTCGTGAAACAAAGTTGTCATGGCCCTTTGATAGGTTGCCCCCGCGTTCTTTAGACCGAACGACATTACCTTGTAACAAAAGGTGCCTCATGGGGTGATGAATGAAGTTTTCTCCATATCCTCCAGTGCCATTTTGATTTGATTATAGCCCGAGAATCCATCCATGAAGGAGAAGACTTTGAATTTTACTGTACTGTCTACCAGCATGTCAATGTGTGGCAGGGGACGTCATCCTTTGGGTTTGCTTTGTTCAGATCCCTGTAGTCTACATACATTCTGACTTTTCGTCCTTTTTTAGAACTGTCACTATGTTAGCTAGCCATTGAGGATATTCTGAGGTGGCAAGGAAACCTGCGTCGATCTGTTTCTGCACTTCTTCTTTAATCTTGATAGCCATATCCGGATGAGTCCGTCTCAGTCTTTGTTTCACCGGAGGACATTCCGTTTTCAGCGGTAAGTGGTGTTCCACGATGCTGGTATCCAACCCTGGCATGTCCTGATAGGACCAAGCAAATACATCAAAAAACTCTTTGAGAAGTTTTATCAAGTCTTATCTGACAGTTGGACTGAACAGTGCTCTAATCTTAACCTCTTTCCTTTCTTCTTCTGAACCCAAATTGACCGTTTCCAACGGCTCTTTGTAAGGCTCAATAGACCTTTCCTCTTGCCTGAGTAATCGGGAGATCTCTTCTGGAATTTCTTCGTCCTCTTCTTCTTCAGCTTCAAATACCGGGAATTCAAAGTTGGGAGAAGGCATTGGATCGTATGTTTCAATGGGGTTTAAAACAAGCAATCTGCATGACGTGATGATTCATTTTTTAGCAAAGACAGAGACAATGCAAGAGTGTGTGCAGTGTATTTTCTGAAAAATGCTTGTTTTTATTTTGGGTTGTTTTTTAGGATTGCCATTTTCTGAAAAATGAAAAGTGAAAACAACAATAAATGCGGGAATTCAAAATGACATTATTTATTCATGATTTCTCGATTCTTGAAATACAGCCCTATAAAACAAAAATCTGTCGCTTTGGGCGAAGCGAAGAGGGACATTTACATAAAGGTGAGCCCTATAAAAATAGCTGTTTCACTTGGGCAAGGTGAAAGGTTAAAACAAAGATGGTAATTACTTAGACTTATGTGTAATACCCTAATTTTTACCCCTAAGATCCCACATGTTTTTTTTGCATTTCATGCCACAAACAAGATCACAAGCTTTGGTTTTTTTGCTCTCCTCTGAAGGTTTGTTCTTGATTGAGATCGCCAAGCACCCGTGTTCTTTTCTTTGTTTGAGGTTTATATTGGTTTATGTTTATTAACCATTAATCAAAATCCAAAAATATGTTTGTTTTTTTTTCTTTACTAACTTTTTCAGGAAGAATTTGGACCAAGGATATCAAAATCAGTCCCTCAGCTCGAATGAATTTCATCTGAACAAAGTCAAAGTTGATCTGCAAGTCATTCAAAAGTCATCTGATCAAGAGTTTCCAAGATTTAATTGATTATTATTCAAGAGACTCCAAGGTTCATGTGTTTATATCCATGCCTTCTTTGACAAGCAAGAAAAATTGAGCCAGAGCCAAGACAACACATCAAAAACCCATTTTTCTCATTTTTTCACTATGTTAATCAATTAACACATTTTGCACTGAAAATGGTTAATCGATTAACACGTGCAATTTTTGAAAAAATGTGGCAAATTCAAATTCTGCAGCAATTGGCACCAATTTTCATCATTTGGATCACATGTGGAATATTCTATACCATCCCATTTTAATTCCCTACATCATCATAATTAATTCCCACCATGTACCTCCACTAATCACCACTCTTTTGATAATTTCCCAGCAAAATTCAAATTCCAAGCTTAATTTTCATTTCCAAACCAAATTCCAAACCACCAAATTTCCAATCCTAAACTCTATAAATAGAGACCTCATTTCATTCATTTCACAAGCTTTTGATAGCCAACAAACCTCTTGTAAATTCTATCCCTAACCATAAAATTTCACTAAAGCTCACTTTTCTTCTATTGAAAGTTAACAAGAATTCACATTGAATCTTGTTCAACTTTGAGCTAGACCTTAATCCAAGCTTGTTTTCTTCATCAATTGTCATAGATCAAGGCTTTGGTGTTTGGATCTTGAAGCAATTTGAATGAATTTTCAGATTTGAAGTGGAAATTCATCTTTCACCATTGTTGAAGCTTCATCTTCATCTTCCATAATGTAGATCCTTGGTGGATTCGTGTTACTTGATCCGTTGGATCTTGTAATTGTGTTTAATTACTGGTTTTTGCTGTTGTTTTACTCAAAATTTCGTGCACAATTGCATTCTTGATTATGAGGTGTTTGAATAAATGATTGATCAAGGATTTTACAATTTTCAAACTGATTTGTTGCTGTTTTCACAGTGTTAATCGATTAACCAAAACCAGCACGAATTGGTTAATCGATTAACAGTTGGATTTTACGCCCAGAATTGCATTTTTCACTGTGTTAATCGATTAACACATTTTGCACTGAAATGGTTAATCGATTAACCAGTGTCCAGAATGTGATTTTCACTTGTTTTTTGGACTGTTTTGGTTTTTTTTCCTCCTTCTTTATCCAATTCGAAAGCGATTGCTTAACATAGCCCTACATTTGTCCCTCTTTATCCAATTCGAAACTTGAATTTTCGTGGTCCGGACCTTGATTGGTCGCGTCAACCCAATGATGGTAAATATTTTGTATTAGGTTCAAAATCTTTGAAGCGTGTTGTTGTAGAGACTTTGATTCTATCAATCTTCTAACAAGTCTTCATTAACCTTGACCTAAGTACATTGTTTAATCATTATAGTTCAAGACGTGAAACGGAATACTCGGTGAAGGCTTATGGCACTAGAGCCCTTGTGCTACTAATCACTAACTTCTAACTTTATTTTTATGTTTCCTTCTCGCTCCCTACCTCTCTTTATTTTTTTTATGCTTATTATCATATATCATATCATGTTTATGTTTATGTCATTTTTCTTTTGTCCACTTGGACCATATTATCTTGTGCTTTTGTTTTTCTTTTGTCCATTTGGACTCAAAAACATTAATAAAGAATTAAACCACTAAAAGACTTGTGCTCTCAATTGTTGGACTATGACCACTATCCTTTGCATTGGAGGACCTATACTCTTGATTATGGACTTATGGACTTAGACTTAGGACTCTCTCCCTTGTGCTTTGGACCATTATGGAGTTTGATATTCTAGCCTTTATTTGGCTTGCTTATTGGCTCAAGAGGACGGAATTCTTTTCTTATTATGCTTTGAAGAGTGCCTCCATGTGGTTAGATCTTTCTTACCCTAGCTTTTATTTTATGCACTAGGATAGTCTCTTCTTCTCCACCCCTTCTTCAATTTTCAAAATCTCCTCTCTTTTTCAAAACTTTCTTGTTTTCAAACTTAAAATCGCTTTCATAATAAAACCTTGACTTTGGTCGAGCGATTTTTAAACTTTGTTTTTTTTCTTTAATAAATGTCAATCCATGTTAATCATATTTTTACCAATTCAAAAAGACTTTAAAAAACATCAAACTCATCAATCTCTTTTTGTGCCTTATGCACTTTTTCCTTTAAAACTTTTTCATAAGTTTAGACATGATTCATTTCTTTAAGTAGAATTATTCGCTTGGAAATGACGACTTGTCTTTACACTTAAAATCAACCAAAACAAACAAATTTCATTCTTTGTACCACGAACTACGAGGTTTTGATCCTACATTGCACTTCGTGGGTACGTAGGCATGAGGCGATAAGTCTCTCCAAACACAAAAATCTTAAAAAACACTTCTCTTCTCATCTCTCCCAATCTTTTTCAAGCAAACCTTTTCAAACCAAAAGCAGTAGATATTTCAAAGGGTTCATATAGGGTACTATAGACGTTTTGGGTGCTAATACCTTCCCATTGCGTAACCAACCCCCTTTTCCCATTCTCTGTTTGTTCTTGTATTTTTAGAACTCCTTAGGTTTTGTTCGCTCTTTTTCCTTTCCTTTTTTGGATAAAATAAAAGTGCGGTGGCGACTCTTGTTTTTTTAGTTAAGTTAATCAATAGCTTATACTCACAAATTTCCCCGCTACAGAAAAGTGGCGACTCTGCTGGGGAAAATCTCCCTTGAGGGGTTTAGCCTACTTTGATTTATTTACTGCTTTTTGTTTGATTTTCTTGTTACTTGTGGGATCTGTTTGGGAGTTCCTCTGTGTGTGAGATAGGTCCTATACCCGGACCAGAGTGTACTTTGAGATAGGAGGATGGTATAGTCAAGGGAGCTTTGAGGGAGTCGAATCCCGAAAAATCAGAACTTGAGAATCTATCCACTTGGTGGTTGCCTCTTTGGAATTACTGATGTCGATCGAGCGATCGTTGAAGGCATTAATTTTTTCATAGAAGCCTATAACACTGAGGACCGTAGTAACCCTTAACCCATCTTAGCCTTTTTAGGATCGTAGCATGAAAGCTATAAGGATGCAAATCCAACTTAGCTGTCACGCGATGCTACACTCAAGTTAGATTCTCTTGAGGATAACTACCAAACTCCGAGTAAATCGGTGCGTTGGTGTGTCTGATAGTGGATTGTGGACCCTGGGCACTCTGTTAGAACCGTTGTTTTCTGCAGGTACAATGAAGACAAAACCTTAGTACATACCTTTGTGGGATTGGTTCTTACCCTTGGCTTCATGCTCGTGACTTGAACCTTGACCCGTGTGCTTTGTGTGATCTTGTTTATGGTTGTTGCATTCATGCACTCATGTATTCATGAGCATTCCTCTATAAGGTTTCAAGGAACTTAAAGGTGTTATTGCAAACATTGCAGGTACTTTTGTTATGGATTTTGGAAGGAGAAGTACAAGTGTCGCTCCCGGGATTTTCATCCAAGTACAAACGCGAAAGTGGCGCTGAAACAGAGTCGCTAGCAATGTGTATTTATCCCAAGAGAGGGAAAGGAAACACTGCGTAAACCTGAGGGAAGGAAAGAACGAGGTCTCATAACCAAGAGAAATGGGTAAGGGAGTCGGTTACGCGAGGGGAAGGTATCAGCACCCCCACGCGTCCATCGTACTCGATGGGATCCACGCTTGCTGTTTCAATCAAAGGGTGTAAGAAACTAGATATCAACTGCTAACTAGAGAACTGGAAATGAAAGATAAAAAGGAGAAGGTAGGGGAGAAAGAAGTGACTCGATAGGACACTATCGTTGTCCTAGGCCTACGTATTCCCTCAGTGCAATGGGAAAGTCAGAGTCAACGTAGTTCGACGGACTACGGGGAAAGGTTGCTCGTCAATACATCGCCTTCTTATGCCTACGTATCCTTAATCAGACGAGAAAGAAGAATCAGAGCAAATGTAGTTCGGCTCAACAAGGGTTTCTTTGTTTGTGTTTTTTAATGGAAACGTCAGAGTGCGCATTCCAGCAGTTAGGTGTTGCAGCTCGCTGTAGGGAGACTTAGGTGTTACCTGTTTGCGGTAGAACGGACATGATGAGTCCTTAAGAATGGAATGAAGAAGATGAGAAGAGAATTGTTTGTTTGTTTTTGTATTTTAGAAAGAAGTGTTTTGATCATTTTTGTGTTAGTAACACGTATTGCATTCAAGTCTATTGCATAAGATCGAATGCATCGTATGGTCGTCCTAACAGGACGTATGCTAAAGATTCTAGAAAGGCGGAGAGAAATTCCCCTCCTTCCATTTCTCGTGCTCTAGGCTCACGTGCAATACGCGTTAATCCTTTATTAGGTGTTTTTTGCTTTTGTTTTAAGATGAGAAAAAGAGAGACTCAAAGGTTAAGAAAGGTAAAAGTCTAAAGGGAGACTAATAATCCTAAGAGTTATCATGCTTGGATGTTCCTAATGGTTAAGTGTGGTTTAGAAGCCTAAGTCTAAAAGAGAAGAGGAGTGAGTTCTAACTTACTTCAAAGATTAAAGTTAAGTTAAGAACTCAAAGGGATGAAAGAGATGAAATATCAAAGAAGCATAAGATGCTTATCACAATCACAACTTGAAAGCTTCAAAGAGATAAAGGAAGAAGGTGTATGTGGATTCACATCCACACTCTAAACTTACCATTAGTCCCTACATGAAAAGGTTAGCTAAACAATTGAATATGAAAGCATAAGTGAAAGAAATCACACAAGTAAGCACCAAACATCTCATGAAATGAAATTATGAATCAAACAAAGCCTAAGCCTAAAGAGAAGGGATCCTAAGTGTTAAATAACTTCTAAAATCAGTAGCATATCTAATGAGGTTCAATTAAAGTTAAGGTACCTAATGAGATCAAACTATGTCAAGAAAGGTGCCAAAGATTCACACAAGTTCAAGTTATGAAACATGGATGAAGTATGAATGCATATAGCATACAAACATGAATGAATGCTTGTATAAATGTCAAAATCATAATTTAATGTCATATTATAATGCTCATGGATGTCAATGAATGAACATACAAAGCATGAGTGAAATGATTTAAGAAGATAAAGCAAATAGAAGCAAACAATGTTCAAGTTCAAGTAAGAAAGGAAGAAACTTGTAACACAAGTCAAAGTTGAAAAAGAACATGAAAATAAATGCAAATGGATGCAAGTTAGAATCATACCTCATATTTGGATATCCTATAATGTCTATGAACAAGCATACAAATCATGAAAAAGAATATTCAAGTAGAAGAAATTAGATGAAGAAGAAGTAAGAAGAAAAGAAACAAGTTTCACTTATAGAAAAGAAATAACTTGCAACACAAGTCAAAGTTGAAACTCAAAGATAAATGAACATGGATTATAGGTCAGTACCAAATGACATTTAAGATGCAATTAAAATATAAGAATTAATCATACAATATGCATATGCAAATCACATTGAAACTAATTAAGAAAGAAAGATGAAATAGATCAAACATAAACAAGTATGCAAGATGAATGACATTTGAATGCATGAGATGATTATGGGTCAGTAGCATACCAAAGATGAGATGAAATTAGAATGCATGAATAGGCATTGATGATTCACAAACAAATCATGTTGAGTACAAGAAGGGATAAACAAGTTTAGGTCAAACAAGTTCAAGTAATGATGCAAGTTAAAATACACAAACATACATCAAAGGTAAACACAAACCAAAAGGACCTATAAATAAATAAAGAGAGACATATAATCCTATAAACAAGTCCTATAATCTCACACAAAGTAAACCTAATAAGATGGCACAAGTGCCTTCTCAAACTATGCTAGAAGGAAGTAGAAGAATAAGCACAAAATGTTACTTCAAACACAAGGCATCAAGAAATTACTAAACCACATGAGAAAATTATTAAAATAGGTCACAACTAACCTAAGTCAGAGATAAAACATGTGTCAAAATATCAAAGCAAAATTCAAAAGGAAACATGCTCAAACAATTCAACAAAGTCACATTGACACAAACCAAAAGAATGCACGAAGATGAATATCAAAAGGTATGATAAAATGACTTTAAAAATACAAGAAAAATGTTTTAGATGCATCAAGATGTTATTCAAAAATGGTGAAAATATTAGAGGCCAAATGGCTTAGGAACTATGCAAAAATAATTGGACAATGCACAAATATCATGAAGAATATCGTTCAAAAAGAAAATAAAAGGAAATTATGAAAATATGAGCCAAAATCAATAAAATCAGAATTAAAAAATTTAGAAAATTAGTTAACTGTGTTATAATGCTAAGTGAATTTATCTGGAATTTTTGGATGAACTTTAGTATTTTTAATAAAAAAATAAATGAAACTATGTCAAAAAGAAATTAAAAGAAAAAAGAATTAACACAGGGGTGTAGACATAGCAAAAATGAAGTTCAAAATGTGATTGGGCTTAAAGCGTGGGTGTGTGAATAGCAATTATAGTCTAGGTCCAAATACAAGCGCAGAACATGGTAATAGCATAGACACTCATTCAAACATTGACTCCATCAGAGCCTCACGTTCAAGTCAACAAGATCAATCAAATAAACTAATCTGATCCAACGCATCACAAGCCACACACATGGTAATAATCATACACGCACACACATGCAACCAGTCAAAGTCAGCACAAAGAAAGAGAGAGAGTCACGTGAGTGAGAGCACACTCATTAATTCGCTGGCATGCTGTGAGCCATTGGATCAAACAAATCAAACGGCTGTGACTTAAAGTTGGCAACGGGTAGGGGTTTAGAGATTCAGGCAACCTCACCAGCCAGAGAAGACTCCGGTCATCTTCTCCGGCCATCTCTGACGACTGTAAACACTCACATGTTCCAGAAATTCACAAAACATATATCATTCGAAAGCTAAAGTTATGTAGAACACGAATCTAGCAATGGAATTCACAAATCATGCACACATAAAGAGAATCGAAGGGAGAAAGTTTGCCCTAAAAATTCATCTAAGCTTCTAACAAGCTCTATCAACTAGCCAGAGTTTCCACAGCTTCTATTAAGCTCAAATCACAACAACAATAAGCTAAAATCAGTAAAAATGTGCAAAGGAAGTTTGAATTGAAACCTGGAAATTTGAAGTAACTTGAATCTTCAGAAAACCAGAGATGCTTCAAGTTGAACTTTGAGCTTAATCTGGCCAAATAAAGGCTTATAGAAGCTTGATCTTGCAGAGGAATTGAGATCTAGAACTTGAAGGTGCTTCCACTATTCAATGCTTCAAAGCTTCAAAGGTGCTTGATGATGAAGATTGAAGAAGAATTGTGATGAATTCGTGCAGAGAGAGAGAGAGAGAGAGGATTCAGAGAGAAAGTTGAGAGCTCTGGTTTGTGAAATGTGAATAATGAGAAAGTTTTCTTTCCAAATTCTGTTAGGAAGCTACTTATATGTATGGCTAGGAGTTAAACATCTCAGTTGATATTTAGAACTCAGGTTGAGTTAATGGTGGTATGAGAAGCAATGGCAGGTGTGTTTTGCAATTTGAAATGGAGAGAGAATTAGCTCGTGTGTTATGTTGTTGTGTTAATCAAGTGTGTGAAGTTTATGAGTGTTATAGTGTGATGCTGATGTATGGTGATGATGATGTTGCAACATTGCAACATGCCTTGTAGTGTAAGCTTCTAGTTTTTGCAACATTTCCACATCCATGTATGGTGCCTTATGCGCATGTATGAATGCAAGAAGGTGTTGGTCCAAAAGAGGCAATGTCTGGTGTGAAATATGCATCATGCGTGTGAATCAAACAATCACCAACCATGCCATACATCCTACTCTTGGCAGCATGATACCAATGAAAATATTGAAATTTGGAGAAAGAATTCTTCATGCATGGTGCATGAAATGATGAGATTTTGGTGGCTATGGAAAGAGGAAATGTAATAGAACAAGTTTGTGTGCAATACAAGTGGAATTGGAACCTCTAATGTAGTAAAAAAGACAATGAAATCACTTGATCAAGACTGAAGTATTGGTCGTGTCAAGTTTCCCACATATATGGCCATGGGCCTATGAGAATTCAGTGTGAGACCCTTGTGTTTGAACCCTCATATCTCTTCATACATTGATCATATGAAAATTTTCCCAACATCAAAGTTGTAGAGGAGATCAAGAGGAATAACTTTGATGTTTAAAATTTTTCCATTTGGAGCCTCCATCATTGAGAAAAAATTGCTTGACATTTGGCACACCACATGTTTGATGAAATTATGGCCGGGTGCCTTGAGATTACCTTGTCATGACCTGGTTCTTGCCTTGATTTTGTCAAACTTTGATTGATCATAACTCTCTCAATTTTGATCCAATGGAAGAGTTCTTGGTATGGATTTGAAGCTTGGAATGTGATCTTTAATTGGCTCAACTTAGGCCTAAAGTTTGAAGCTTTTATCATTGAAAAAGAATGCCTTGAAGTAGAGTGCAAAATGGTCCAAAACTTTCCATTTTTAGAAACCCTAAGTTTCTAAATTTGGCAACTTTGTACAATTCTTGATTTTTGATGAATCTCTTGACATTTATTGATCAAATCTTGTCCAATGAACATATGTGACTTAAATTTCATGAATTTGACCTAAAAAAGTCAGGAGTTGACTTTTTCCTTTGCACAGTTGACTTTTTCCCTAATTTCTTGATTCTCAAGCAACTGACAAATTGAATCTCTTCTGAAATGAACCAATGGGCAATCTTCCATCCTTAGATACTTGACATCATGTAGAAAACATTGAGATCAAGTTTGAACCAAAATTTCATTAGGAGACAACTTGAATCACAAATCCTAATTTTGACTGCTTTTGGTTAGGAGATGATGAACTGTCCAACTTCTTGATAAATTTCCTTCCTCCAATGACTTGTGGGATCAAATGAGATGACATAAGATGTAAGGGACCTTTGAGGATTATTTGAAGACCCTTGGCTCTTGTTCTCTTGCTTTGAATAATCAATGCTCTGAAAACCACTGACCACATGCCCCAATGCAACATGTATGAGATATATGTGATGAGATGAGATGTAAATGCAATGAAATGAAACATAAGCTAGGTAACAACAAGAGGGAAAATTTTGGGGTGTTACAGGTGCCCCTGCTCAATCATCTGTTAACCTGAGAAGAATGAAAGCAACGACTATTCATACAATCAAGGTGAATTGTGATTGAATACCAAAACAACCAGAAAATTTGCACGCTGAATGAAGAAGAAAAGGGATATAAACCCTTCTGGAAGTATCAGCAAATAACTGCATAGATTGATACGACGTGTATTGAAATAGGGATACGGACGATTATCAATGATCATACGGACGAGTACGGAAAGAAAACACGGACGGGTGTTTAGGTCAACGATGCGAATGAGCAATGGACTATCGTCAGAGGAACACGACGAGTGACCAGGTCGACGATACGAATGAGTATCAGACGATGATTAAGAAAAGGAACACACACAAGTGTTCGGGTCAACGATACAAATGAGCATCAGACAATCATCAAAGGAACACGATGAGTGACCAAGTCGATGATACGAACGAGTATCAGATGATGATTAAGAAGGGAACACACACAAGTGTTCTGGTCAACGATACGAACGAGCATCGGACAATCATCAAAGGAACACGACGAGTGACCAAGTCGGCGATACGAATGAGTATCAGATGATGATTAAGAAGGGAATACACACAAGTGTTCGGGTCAACGATACGAATGAGCATCAGACAATCATCAAAGGAACACGACGAGTGACCAAGTCGACGATATGAACGAGTATCGGACGATGATTAATAAAATACGGACGAGTATCTCAAAGGTCAATACGGACGAGTATCGGCTTTAAAAGTTCAAACACGAACGGGTGTTGAATAGGGTCAATACGAACGGGTATTGAAAAATGAAAGCTTTTAAAGTGATCTCACTGGGGATTAAAATGCTAAAAAGGACACGGACGAGTGTCTAAGAGGTCAATACAGACGGATATTGAGAATAAGGGGTTCAAGCACGGACGAGCGTTGAAAGGACACGGACGGATGTCCAAGGTCAATACGGACGGGTATTGAATTAACATTGTATGATCAAGTGTTGTAGTAAGCTTTGCTGGGGTTGCACGACAATGTTTTCTCTGTGAACTACTCTGGCCTGCAGGTAAACGGTTGAACCTGGGTTATGTTTTGTATGCGTATGTTTGAGTTTTACCGTAATGCTCCATATCAATGGAATGCTACGTTTTAGAGAATGCAAATGTCATGATATATGCAAATGCAAAAGACACTCCAGACGAGGAATCCAACTCCGCGGGGAAAAGATCATTGTTCGATCCTTCAATTGCTCTGTGGGGATTAACCCTTCCGCCGGGGATAACGCTTGCCACAAATTGCCAAAAATAATTGGCTAGCAGATACACTGAGGTGTGATGATCCTGTTGAGGAAGTTTCTACTTGAATGACTCTGCCTTGGAGAGAGATTATTCAGTTCATAGAACTCCACTGGGGATGAGAACTTTCTGAATGACGTTCTGCTGAGGAAAAAATTCATTAAAAACTCTGCTTGGGAACAATGATCACTGATTTGATCTCGGAAGCTCCTGAAAGGATAATATCTCTGCTGGAAAAAATGCGAACAATTCGTCTGCTTGCCAAAAAATAAATTGGACTTTGAGATATAGGGGAGTGATGACTCTGCCAGGAATTATTTCATCTTCTTGGGGATGAATTTTGATCATAGCAACTCCGCTGGAGGAATGACAACTTTCCGACTTGGTTGGGGAAAGAATGTACTAACACTCTGCTGAGGAAGAGATTCTGTTGATCTGCTAAACCTCTGCGGGGAGAAAGAACAACTCAGCTGGGGAGTATTACTGACAAGATTCAATGCTGAACTCTGTGGGGGATACAACCGTATTTAGCCCTGGTTGCTAAGCAATGAATTTACAGTCTCTTCTTGCTGAGAACAAACTGTCGGGGATACGATCTTACTGGGGATCGGAGCTACTCCGTCGAGGATACGCAAATCCTGGTTGGAAGACGTTCTAATGCGATATGCTGGGAAAGAATCCCTAGAGATCTGCTGGGAAAACACAAAGAAAATCCATGGTAATCTATTGAGGAACAAAGCTATCGAGCTTAGAATAAGTGCCACAATGCCCCATGCTAGGCGAACTTCCGCTTGATGACTCCACTAGGGATAATGAGTTTACAACAAACTCTGCTGGGGAGAACCGCTTCAAAGCGTCTCGTGCTGGGGAATGCCTCTTAAGAGGATTTTACAGAAGACCAAGCATCTTCAAACTCTTAGACAAATACTGAGACTTGAGTTAGTCGTATTAACTTGGAGATTACTCTACTGGGGATAATAGATCTGGAACACATCCTATCGGAGGGATTTCACGATGCCCCATGCTTGGGAGGGTCACAAACTCGCTTTTGCTCCAGATTACGCGGCTGATCTGAAGAAATCGTACTAAGAGGATTTTACAGAAGAACTGACGTCTTCAAACTCTTGGACACTCACTGAGCTTTGAATAAGGTATACGAAGCAACTCTAATGAGGAATTTGCAACTGTTATCGACGCGGAAAAGCTTGTAGCTGTTGGAAGTTCTGAATGGGAGAATTGACTTAATATGATATAACGATACCCAGTGGAAATTAATTTGTCGATATCGAATCGTCGTGAGCGACCGTCAGCTGATTGATGGACTCCAACAGTAAAAGTTGTGACAAAAGGGTGACACGGGAACCCTTTCCTGAACATGATTGCCCTAGTATTCTGAATTAGGGGTGAGTGATTACTTGTTTGGAAGAAATGGCCCATGCTCTTGAAAAGGCTTCAATCTTGCTTTTGAGCCTAGTACGAGGCTGTTACCTGCAAGCAAAAGGATATGCACATATGCCCCGTGCTGGATATGACTTCTGCAACTGAGAAAATCTAACTTTAAACCACCACTTGTTGGGGATAAAGGTTTTGATGCATCTCTTGCTGGGAACATGATTAATGAAGCCTGCTGAAGGCAAGGGACCACAAATGCCTTGGGTTGGAATGCCCCTTTGTTTCAAGCCTTTTGGCTGATTGACTGCATATGCGTGAACAACAGTTTTTTTACAATTTTCCACTTGCCCCAGACCAACACGGGCCACCAGAAGAAATTGTCTCAAGAGGATTTTACAGAAGACTTGACATCCGAAACGCCTCAATGTCTTCAAACTCTTGGAGTGATTCGTCGGATCTAGAAGTAACTGCCTCAGACTGTATGGTCTACAGAGGAATTCGCCTCGAGAAGATTTATGAACAATCTCATATCACCGCGGGATATTCTGCCTCAGTATTCTGAACCCTATATAGGCTGATCAGTCGTCTGGATGGACTAACTTCTCGTGCTCTTGGGATGGCCTTCCCCAGTATGAACCTTGAAGTGGTTTTTCCCCTAACTACTGATCTTCGAAGGAAGACCCAGAATACCTGTCTTTGGAGAGATTTGAATCTCGAAGTAATTGCCCCAGTTTGGCTGAACTCTGAAGAGATTTCTCGACGCGATTGGCCCAGATTGGCTACACCTTAAAGATATTATTTGACGTAATTGCCCCAGTTCGGCTACGTCTTAACACAACTTGTTGGGAAAGCTCCCGCTCAACAAAGTTTCCAAGGAAGTACCACTGGATGTGGGTGTCCTTCGGGAGTTTCAGGATTCTCAACTCGGCAAGATTAAGCTTCTGGATTGAATTTCCATATGTAAACTTCTTTTGATGTCAAACAAATGTATGCAAGAAGAAAATATTTACTCTTAAAATGATTATTCAAATGCAGCACACCTGTTAATCTTGAAGTCTTTATTGGACAGATGTCGCAAAGCCATGTGAACGAATCACTGCTTAGGATACGACATTGATTTTTTTGAATGAAAGAGAACATGCACATGCAATACCAACAAACGTCTTTTAGCACACCTCATAGGAGTCAGGAACGCTATCTCATCGGAGTACGCTCTCGAAATAAACCATGTTTCAATTAGGACTTTTGAGGGTTGTATCGTGGCCTGGTTCATGGTTAATGAAACAAAGGATATAAGGCTCAAAATTTATTAGTGCCCACCCACTCTTCGTGATGTCCTCCAGTCCTACATTCAGCTAATTTGCACAAGCGTTCGCCTCTCAAAAAGATTTTGTGATCTTTAAGGAACCCATGCATCTGATAGTTTGACACCTAATGAGGCTTTGGAGTGACAGTCACCCCTTTGTCTTTTGTTCGTAGTCACACGACTTTGTTCTTGCTCGAGGATTTTCTTTTGTAATCCTTTTGTTTTTCGCTTTCGCATTCTTTTGCCTTTTTTTATCCCTAATTTTTGCCTGGACTGATTCTTTTGAATCTTTAGATTTTGAAGTGCAGCGGGATGCCCTAACTTTTGCCTAAGTCGCTTGTTTTCAAGTTTTGATTTAGCGGGCCTTTTCCTTTTTTTTTTATTCTTTTTTTTTGGAACAAATCGTGTGACACTGGCTTGTCTTGACTTTGTTGAAAGGGTTGTGACTGCCTCACTCTTTGATTGTTGATGGATAACCATTGTGGTTTCACATCTCTTGACCTCTTGACGGTGGAATAGAAGGTAATGGATCCTCAGATGCACACTCCTTTTGAAATTTGAACGCTCGGTCAAATTAACTGACGCCTACCCTGCCCCTGGGTTAAGATTGAGGGTTTTTTCGTTTCTAGAAAGAAACTCCTACTTCAAGGCTCAAAGGGGTTAACGAGGGTCTATCTCCCTTATATCTCCAGTGTTTAGGGATTTGAAATAATGTCTGTACATCCTCAACAGGGTTTTATCCAAAAGCACCTAACCGAAGATTTTGCGTTTTTACCTCATCATCCTCCCTCAAGAGTTTAAGGCAAGAAAGTTGGCATTTCAGTGCATATAAACATGATGTGAGTACATAAAAGCAAAATACTTCAAGAACAACACATTTATTGCATTAAAATCAGCATTCAAAACACAAATAAGTTTTTACATGCAGACAGTGTTTAAACAAACAAATGAAAGCTACATATGAAGATGCAGTAAAGAAATTGATGATTGCCATTGTTGAGGAGACTTGACTCTGTCTGGACTTATTACTTCTGATAACATCCTTGCAGTCCCAAGTGCCCACTTGGGAAGCTTCAGTTGAAATGCATATCATCAGCAGTGAAAGTAATGACCCCTGCATCAATCAGATCTTGCACTTTGTGTGGGAGCGCCTTACAATCCTCAGTTGAATGCCCCCGTGCCCCAGCATGGTATCCACATCGAGCATTGGCATTAAACCCTGGTGGATACGGAGGAATGATCGGATCTAGTTTCCTTGGCACAATCAACCCTCTTTTAACCAGCTCTGGCAATATCTGACCATATAGCTTTGGTAGTACAGCAAACTGCCTGTTTCTTGGCTTCCGTCGACCCGCTTGAGAACTGTTCTGCTGTTGACTCTGATTTACGTATTCCTCTGGCTCAGGCGCTTTTCCCCTCAGACTTAATCGAGGAGTAGGCAGCAGTTGCGGACGTGGGGATTCTAATACCAAGGACTGTAAGAAATTCCCCTGAATTGATGTAGCTTTGGGAGAGACAACAGGGATATCCACTTCTTTTTCAGTAGCTAGAGTAGGATCACCATGTATACTTACGCCACTCGGCGTGAATTCAATTTCCTTCGAATCAATCAGATCCTGGACAGCATGCTGAAATGCCCTACAATCTTCCACATTATGCCCCGGCGCACCAGAGTGGAAATCACAGTGAGCTCTTGCATCATAACCCGGTGGGGGAGTACCAGTAAGAGGAGCCAGAGTCCTTTTCTGTACCAGTTGCCACTGAAGGAGATGCTGGAATAGCTGAGAATATGGCACCGGTGGAGTCTCAAAGTGTCGGTTCATCTTTGGTCTATCTTGATACCGACGAGGAGCACTACCCCGTTGTGGAGATACAGCTGGGACGATCACAGTGGCAATCTGCTCACTCTTTGGGAAGGATCCCTTAAACACAGGAGGAGAGACAATTCCAACCGCAGCTTCAGGCATGGGAGTATTATCCTTGTTTAGCACACCTCTCACGACCTCCATAACCAGACTCATCTGAGTCTTCAGTTGGTTGACCTCTTCCTTCAGCACTTTCTGGTCTTGAACCAAGGCTTGCATCCTCCCCATAAACTGCCCCATCTGAATCTTTATTTCGGTCATTTCTGCACGGAGTTGTTCCATGGCTATCCTCTGATTATCACAGGTCGAGTAGTGGTGGCAGTTCAAGCTGGCTGTCCTGAAGATAATACTAAGACATAATGAGAAATCCGCTCCGGAACACCTGTTATGCATATGAGTATGAGAATGCAATGCAGAATGCCATGTTCGAATATTTCGAAGGAATCATTATGCTTCGATTCAAATTTTTTCCTTACACTAACCACAAGAAATAGATGGAAATGCTCAGGAGCAAATCTCAAAGTTAATATCCCTTGGAAATACAAGAACATGTATGCGAATATGATGATGCAGATGCATCAGACATGGGATCAAAGCTTCCATATGGTATGAATAATCACTGTGCTGGTGATTGAATAAGTTCACAGGTCAGCTCTGAAGAGAATACCCGAATACCAGAATATCCGAATAACCAGAATACCAGAATAACCAGCATATCGGCATAATCAGAATCCCAGAATGCCAGGGTGCCAGAATAATTAGAATACCGGAATACCAGAATATCGGCATAATCAGAATCCCAGAATACCAGGCTGATAAGTTTGCACTGATAAGAGAACCAGAATACCAGGTAGGATGATAGTTAAGGTTACCTGCAAACCTGTAAACAACCCGCCTCTCTCACACGTGGGTACTAGGATCCTCAGTATCCCGGGCTCTCAGGTCGAGAAATGATGATACGTTCACCACTTTTGGTTTGGCATCATCATCAATTGAGGAGGCCTCAACTGATTCTCCAAAACGAAAGGTCCTCAGCTTCTGGCACTGAGGTCAAGAAGCAATAGTACATTCATCCCTTGGGGTACAGTACTATCGCCAATCGAGGAGTGCCTCCACTGATTCACTTTCAAAAAGGACATCCTACAGCGAGTTCCCAGCATTGGGTCCTCGGATCGAGAATGTGTAATGGGTCTGCCATTTCTGGTCTGCCATTATCACAACTCGGGAGGAGTGTTGTTACTGAGTTCTCGGGAATGGTCACCAGAGTCGACAATTCCTCCAGGGAATATCTACTGGCCTGTATTACACATACAGTAGCAGATAGCTCCGGATATAACCTCGTCTGGCTGTAGGTCTCGTGAACACCCACACGTGGCCAAACACCACGGGAGCGACACGTCCACCCACACTAATATCTATGTGTATGCTCAAGCCTGGGTAATGGGCTTATCTCTCAGAACACCCTGCCCACCAAACAGAAAACCAGCACAGCACAGCACAATCCAGTATAATAATGAAATGAAAATGCAATAAATGCGGTAAACAGTAGTACAGTAAAGCAATTATACATTAAACAATAATACAGTAAAATAGCAAAACACAGCACCACAGATAAACACCCAATGAAAAACACAGACAAGCGCTAAGATTGACTCGCTTAGGAAACCAGTTCCCCAGCAGAGTTGCCAGCTGTCGCTCCCGGGATTTTCATCCAAGTACAAACGTGAAAGTGGCGCGGAAACAGAGTCGCCAACAATGTGTATTTATCCCAAGAAAGGGAAAGGAAACACTGCGTAAACCTGAGGGAAGGAAAGAACGAGGTCTCGTGACCAAGAGAAATGGGTATGGGAGTCGGTTACGCGAGGGGAAGGTATCAGCACCCCCACACGTCCATCGTACTCGATGGGATCCATGCTTGCTGTTTCGATCAAAGGGTGTAAGAAGCTGGATATCAACTGCTAACTAGAGAACTGGAAATGAAATATAGAAAGGAGAAGGGAGGGGAGAAAGAAGTGACTCGATAGGACACTATCGTTGTCCTAGGCCTACGTATTCCCTCAGTGCAATGGGAAAGTCAGAGTCAACGTAGTTTGACGGACTACGGGGAAAGGTTACTCGTCAAGACATCATCGTGTTATGCCTACGTATCCTCAATCGAACGAGAAAGAAGAATCAGAGCAAACGTAGTTTGGCTCAACAAGGGTTGCTTTGTTTGTGTTTTTTAATGGAAACGTCAGAGTGCGCATTCCAGCAGTTAGGTGTTGCAGCTCGCTGTAGGGAGACTTAGGCGTTACCTGTTTGCGGTAGAACGGACATGACGAGTCCTTAAGAATGGAATGAAGGAGATGAGAAGAGAATTGTTTGTTTGTTTTTGTATTTTAGAAAGAAGTGTTTCGATCATTTTTGTGTTAGTAACACATATTGCATTCAAGTCTATTGCATAAGATCGAATGCATCGCATGGTCGTCCTAACAGGATGTATGCTAAACATTCTATAAAGGCGGAGATAAACTCCCCTCCTTCCGTTTCCCGTGCTCTAGGCTCACGTGTAATACGCGTTAATCCCTTATTAAGTGTTTTTTGCTTTTGTTTTAAGATGAAAAAAAGAGAGACTCAAAGGTTAAGAAAGGTATAAGTCTAAAGGGAGACTAATAATCCTAAGAGTTATCATGCTTGGATGTTCCTAATGGTTAAGTGTGGTTTAGAAGCCTAAGTCTAAAAGAGAAGAAGAGTGAGTTCTAACTTACTTCAAAGATTGAAGTTAAGTTAAGAACTCAAAGGGATGAAAGAGATGAAATGTTAAAGAAGCATAAGATGCTTATCACAATCACAACTTGAAAGCTTCAAAGAGATGAAGGAAGAAGGTGTATGTGGATGCACATCCACACCCTCAACTTACCATTAGCCCCTACATGAAAAGGTTAGCTAAACAATTGAATATGAAAGCATAAGTGAAAGAAATCACACAAGTAAGCACCAAACATCTCATGAAATGAAATTATGAATCAAACAAAGCCTAAGCCTAAAAAGAAGGGATCCTAAGTGTTAAATGACTTCTAAAGTCAGTAGCATGTCTAATGAGGTTCAATTAAAGTTAAGTTACCTAATGAGATCAAACTATGTCAAGAAAGGTGCCAAAGATTCACACAAGTTCAAGTTATGAAACATGGATGAAGTATGAATGCATATGGCATACAAACATGAATGAATGCTTGGATAAATGTCAAAATCAGAATTGAATGTCATATTATAATGCTCATGGATGTCAATGAATGAACATACAAAGCATGAGTGAAATGATTTAAGAAGATAAAGCAAATAGAAGCAAACAATGTTCAAGTTCAAGTAAGAAAGGAAGAAACTTGTAACACAAGTCAAAGTTGAAAAAGAACATGAAAATAAATGCAAATGGATGCAAGTCAGAATCATACCTCATATTTGGATATCCTATAATATATATGAATAAGCATACAAATCATGAAAAAGAATATTCAAGTAGAAGAAATTAGATGAAGAAGAAGTAAGAAGAAAAGAAACAAGTTTCACTTAAAGAAAAGAAATAACTTGCAACACAAGTCAAAGTTGAAACTCAAAGATAAATGAACATGGATTATAGGTCAGTACCAAATGACATTTAAGATGCAATTAAAATGTAAGAATTAATCATACAATATGCATATGCAAATCACATTGAAACTAATTAAGAAGGAAAGATGAAATAGATCAAACATAAACAAGTATGCAAGATGAATGACATTTGAATGCATGAGATGATTATGGGTCAGTAGCATACCAAAGATGAGATGAAATTAGAATGCATGAATAGGCATTGATGATTCACAAACAAATCATGTTGAGTACAAGAAGGGATAAACAAGTTTAGGTCAAACAAGTTCAAGTAATGATGCAAGTTAAAATACACAAACATACGTCAAAGGTAAACACAAACCAAAAGGACCTATAAATGAATCAAGAGAGACCTATAATCCTCTAAACAAGTCCTATAATCTCACACAAAGCAAACCTAATAAGATGGCACAAGTGCCTTCTCAAACTATGCTAGAAGGAAGTAGAAGAATAAGCACAAAATGTTACTTCAAACACAAGGCATCAAGAAATTACTAAACCACATGATAAAATTATGAAAATAGGTCACAACCAACCTAATTCAGAGACAAAACATGTGTCAAAATATCAAAGCAAAATTCAAAAGGAAACATGCTCAAACAATTCAACAAAGTCACATTGACACAAACCAAAAGAATGCACGAAGATGAATATCAAGAGGTATGATAAAATGACTTTAAAAATACAAGAAAAATTGTTTAGCTGAATTAAGATGTTATTCAAACATGGTGAAAATATTAGAGGCCAAATGGCTTAGGAACTATGCAAAAATAATTGGACAATGCACAAATATCATGAAGAAAATCATTCAAAAAGAAAATAAAAGGAAATTATGAAAATATGAGCCAAAATCAATAAAATCAGAATTAAAAAATTTAGAAAATTAGTTAACTGTGTTATAATGCTAAGTCAATTTATCTGGAATTTTTGGATGAACTTTAATATTTTTAATAAAAAAGGAATGAAACTTTGTCAAAAAGAAATTAAAAGAAAAAAGAATTAACACAGGGGTGTAGAATAGCAAAAATGAAGTTCAAAATGTGACTGGGCTTAAAGCGTGGGTGTGTGAATAGCAATTATAGTCTAGGTCAAAATACACGCGTAGAACATGGTAATAGCATAGACACTCAGTCAAACATTGACTCCATCAGAGCCACACGTTCAAGTTAACAAGATCAATCAAATAAAGTAATCTGATCCAACGCATCACAAGCCACGCACATGGTAATAATCATACACGCACACACATGCAACCAGTCAAAGTCAGTACAATGAAAGAGAGAGAGTCACGTGAGTGAGAGCACACTCATTAATTCGCTGGCACGCTGTGAGCCATTGGATCAAACAAATCAAACGGCTGTGACTTAAAGTTGGCAACGACTAGGGTTTTAGAGATTCAGGCAACCTCACCGGCCGGAGAAGACTCCGGTCATCTTCTCCGGCCATCTCCGACGACTATAAACACTCACATGTTCCAGAAATTCACAAAACATATATCATTCGAAAGCTAAAGTTATGTAGAACACGAATCTAGCAATGGAATTCACAAATCATGCACACATCAAGAGAATCGAAGGGAGAAAGTTTGCCCTAAAAATTCATCTAAGCTTTTAACAAGCTCTATCAACTAGCCAGAGTTTCCACAGCTTCTATTAAGCTCAAATCACAACAACAATAAGCTAAAATCAGTAAAAACGTGCAAAGGAAGTTTGAATTGAAACCTGGAAATTTGAAGTAACTTGAATCATCAGAAAACCAGAGATGCTTCAAGTTGAACTTTGAGCTTAATCTGGCCAAATAAAGGCTTATAGAAGCTTGATCTTGCAGAGGAATTGAGATCTGGAACTTGAAGGTGCTTCCACTATTCAATGCTTCAAAGCTTCAAAGGTTCTTGATGATGAAGATTGAAGAAGAATTGTGATGAATTCGTGCAGAGAGAGAGAGAGAGGATTCAGAGAGAAATTTGAGAGCTCTGGTTTGCGAAATGTGAAGAATGAGAAAGTTCTCTTTCCAAATTCTGTTAGGAAGCTACTTATATGTATGGTTAGGAGTTAACCATCTCAGTTGATATTTAGAACTCAGGTTGAGTTAATGGTGGTGTGAGAAGCAATGGCAGGCGTGTTGTGCAATTTGAAATGGAGAGGGAATTAGCTCGTGTGTTATGTTATTGTGTTAATCAAGTGTGTGAAGTTTATGAGTGTTATAGTGTGATGCTGATGTATGGTGATGATGATGTTGCAACATTGCAACATGCCTTGCAGTGTAAGCTTCTGGTTTTTGCAACATTTCCACATCCATGTATGGTGCCTTATGCGCATATATGAATGCAAGAAGGTGTTGGTCCAAAAGAGGCAATGTCTGGTGTGAAATATGCATCATGCGTGTGAATCAAACAATCACCAACCATGCTATACATCCTACTCTTGGCAGCATGATACCAATAAAAATATTGAAATTGGGAGAAAGAATTCTTCATGCATGGTGCATGAAATGATGAGATTTTGGTGGCTATGGAAAGAGGAAATGTAATAGAACAAGTTTGTGTTCAATACAAGTGGAATTGGAACCTCTAATGTAGTAAAAAAGACAATGAAATCACTTGATCAAGACTGAAGTATTGGTCGTGTCAAGTTTCCCACATGCATGGCCATGGGCCTATGAGAATTCAGTGTGAGACCCTTGTGTTTGAACCCTCATATCTCTTCATACATTGATCATATGAAAATTTTCCCAACATCAAAATTGTAGAGGAGATCAAGAGGAACAACTTTGATGTTCAACATTTTTCCATTTGGAGCCTCCATCATTGAGAAAAAATTGCTTGACATTTGGCACACCCCATGTTTGATGAAATTATGGCCGGGTGCCTTGAGATTACCTTGTCATGACCAGGTTTTTGCCTTGATTTTGTCAAACTTTGATTGATCATAACTCTCTCAATTTTGATCCAATGGAAGAGTTCTTGGTATGAATTTGAAGCTTGGAATGTGATCTTTAATTGGCTTAACTTAGGCCTGAAGTTTGAAGCTTTTATCATGGAGAAATAATGCCTTGAAGTAGAGTGTAAAATGGTCCAAAACTTTCCATTTTTAGAAACCCTAAGTTTCTAAATTTGGCAACTTTGTACAATTCTTGATTTTTGATGAATCTCTTGACATTTCTTGATCAAATCTTGTCCAATGAACATATGTGACTTGAATTTCATGAATTTGACCTAAAAAAGTCAGGAGTTGACTTTTTCCTTTGCACTGTTGACTTTTTCCCCAATTTCTTGATTCTCAAGCAACTGACCAATTGAATCTCTTCTGAAATGAACCAATGGGCAATCTTCCATCCTTAGATACTTGACATCATGTAGAAAACATTGAGATCAAGTTTGAACCAAAATTTCATTAGGAGACTACTTGAATCACAAACCCTAATTTTGACTGCTTTTGGTTAGGAGATGATGAACTGTCCAACTTCTTGATAAATTTCCTTCCTCCAATGATTTGTGGGATCAAATGAGATGACATAAGATGTAAGGGACCTTTGAGGCTTATTTGAAGACCCTTGGCTCTTGTTCTCTTTCTTTGAATAATCAATGCTCTGAAAACCACTGACCACATGCCCCAATGCAACATGTATGAGATATATGTGATGAGATGGGATGTAAATACAATGAAATGAAACATAAGCTAGGTAACAACAAGAGGGAAAATTTTGGGGTGTTACAAAAAGGAAGTACACTTTCAAGAGTCCTAAGTTAGGGGGTTTGAGAGAGCTAGGATCTTTGGTTGCTGATACCCATAAGTTCGAGTCCAAATATGGAAGGCTTTTATCTCTCTTGAAGGTTGATATGGCTGAAGGATTGCTTACTATTTTGGTTCAGTTCTATGACCCTTTGCTTCATTGTTTCACCTTTCCTGATTATTAGTTGGTACCTACGCTAGAGGAGTACTCTCTCCTGCTTGGTTTTACTATTCATGGTTGGATTTTCTCTGGTTTGGATCCAACTCTCGAGCATCACGTTATTGCGAAGGCTACTCACTTGAAGGTTTCTGAGATTAAGGCTCGCATGGATACCAAAGGAAAGATTCTTGGGTTACCCGCTAAGATCTTAATGGATAGAGCTCGTCACTTTGCTAGTGTGAAGGACACAGTTGCTTTTGAGGCTATTCTCGAATATTGAGAACTTTGTCGACATCAACGCTATTCAGATATTCTTGATTGGGAATCCAGTTCTTACTTTTCTTGCCGACACTTACCATTTTATTCACCTCAGGAATTTCCATGGTTAAGGGATGATTATCTGTCGTGCGTCTTTGCTCTACAAGTGGTTTATTTCTCACTTGCCGGAGTCTGCAGCTTTCTGGAACCTCAAGGATGGTTTATATTGGTTGCGGAAGATCATGTCTCTCACTCATTCTGATATTGATTGGTGTAGCCGTGTTCCTTCTGGAGCGATGATTATTAATAGTTGTGGTGATTTTCCCAACGTGCCTCTTCTTGGTACAAAATTAGCTATAATCAAGTGTTGGCTCGTCATCATTTGGGATATCCTTTGCGAGAGGTACCGAAGAACATTCATTTGGCCGGTCTCTTTTTCAAGGAAGAAGAATCTCAGGTTGCTCTCAAGAGAGAAATTGTGGAAGCTTGGCGCAACATACGTAGAAAAGGAAAGGAAAGTTTGGGAAATCTGAATTATGTCTCTTTGGAGCCTTACCTCCAGTAGGTTAAAAATAGAGCTATTACTTTGAAGATGCCTTATACGTGTCAGGAACCTTTGTCTCTAACTGCTAAGAAGCATATCCTCTACTTTATGGAAGACAAAGAGAAGTTTCAGATCGCTTTGGCCGAGATGCAACAAGAGAGAGATGCTTGGAAGAACAAGTATCAGATTGTTGAGTTATAGAATGCAAGACTTCAAGAGCATTTTAAGAAGAAGAATGAAGATGAAGTTGCCAACAAGATAAGAAAGGCGCAAGAGGATTTATTTTCCTCTCGCATTCAGCCAGTTTCCGATATTCCGAAGAGTTCAGAATCTCCTTGGAAGTTGATCCTCGATAAATTGTTGATTAAGAAGACTCAGATGCAGGCCCACTGTCATACCCCAAATTTTGACCATCAATATTTCCCATCATTTTGTAAATCATCACCACAATATGGATGAACAATCATTCCTCACTAATCTCCTCAAAGAGGGGTGAGCATTCACCACAAACAAGAATTAGGGTTTCAAGCCCTCTCAGAGCACTTAGACAAAGGATCAATCAAGGAATGACATGATCTTCAACTTGTCTAACTTCTCAAACACCTACAAAGGATCAAGAGGACTCCCACATCAAGAACCAAGCACAAGGTTGCTACATTCCAAGTGGATTAAGCCTCAAGATCGCCAGTGTCACCAAATTAGGGTTTTGGTCGACCAAGGCCGCCAGATGGAAATTTTCCTCTGGGCATGATCCAATGCTTCAAAGAATAACCTAAGATACTCCAAGGGACCTCATGGACCCAATCATCAAGTCAATTTAACCTCAGGGGATGCATTTATCAAAAATCAGGAATTAGGGTTTCTTGACCTAATTCACCCCTAAGTTGACTTTTGGGACAAAAAATGAGCCAAGACCTCAAGACATGATTTGAGGGTCTCTAATACACCATATTGATCCATTTTCAACAATGGATTGATCCAAGAAGCTTGATTCACAAGTTTCAATTTCATCTGAACCACAATTAGGATTTTGAAGAAAAAGTCAATTGTATCTTTGACTTTTGACCAGGACATGCTCCCAAACCTTGGGACATGATTCAATACACCCTATATCACCTATGGAATCAATCTATTAAGTTTGATTTAGGTCAAGGACTTGATTTCATAGAGGATCGCACAGTTTAGATTTCATCTGTTGAAAAAGTCAACTGTACAAAAAGTCAAAGTTTGACTTTTTGATTTTTTTGGTCAACTAAGGTTCCTTAACCCTAAAATGATGTTAATATGTGATTGGAATCATCATTAATCAAGAAAAACCAAAGAAAGTGAGATAACTTATAAAAGGGGTAACAATAAAAAACTTAGAATTTTTCTAAGTTATGAAACAAAATGGCTAGGGTACCAACTTCCAAGGATCATAACTTGAGATCCAAGCAACCATTTTGGATGATCAAAGATGGATTTGTAGCTCTCATGGCATACTTTAAAAGTGTCAACTACATCTCATTCTAATTCTTCATGGATTTTTAGTTATGGAGTGATCAAAATGACTGAAAACATGAAAATCACATTTTTCCAACACTTAGTGAAATTTTCACTAAGTCAAAATCTGCCTTACTTTTTCCAAAATTTAGGGACATTTTTCACCTTGATCCAAGTCAAACAGATCTTGGGTTGGACATCAAAGTTAAAGTATGCCATGAGGGCTTTTTAACAAGTACCAGATCATCTCCAAATTCCATTTAAGCAAGGAGATACAACCCTTGAAACATGGCCTCATGAACTGATTCTTCCAAGACAGATTTGGCAGATTTTGTGCTTTTTGTTCGATTTGATCAAATCTGACAAATCCAAGCCTTGTCATCATTTTGGACACATTTGAGGATCAAATCCAAGGGGGATGATCTGATCTCCAAGCCTCCAAAGTCCAAGAATCTACAAATAGCATGCCAAACCTAAAAGGCTACAGAGATGTCAAATATCCAATTTTGTTTTCAAGCATTCAATGGATGCACCAAGGTGGCATGAACTGAGCCTATTCCAACTGAATTCAGTCCAAGTTTATCTCTGAACCAAAGCTACAAAGCATGTGCTCTAACCTCTAGTCAATGGCTAAAGGAGACTTAAGATTCCAAAGTGATCCAATTGGCCAACAACCTGCTGTAGTTGCCACACACTATTGCTCGCAAAACAAACTTGCTTTACTATAATTAGAGCTCATTTGTACTCAGTTTGAGTACACCAAAGCACTACAACACTTACTTTCCTCAAAATCCCTTTCTCTAGGCCAAAATGCCTTCTTTTGCAAGGTAACTCTGAGTTTTTGAGTTAGAGAGCAATTCCATCACAGATCATGATCCAAACACATCCAATATGTCATATCTAAGTTGTCCAAACTCTCACATGTGACTTGTAACACCAAAATCACAAAGTCCCCTCTCAAAACCTCAAAATTGGACTTTATTGCATTTTTTCAAGCCATGTCTTGATTCAGTCCCTTTCAAAACCAGATAAAACCTCAAACGCCCTCCAAATATCATCCTTGAACTGTCCCAAATGGTTCCCACATCTGGAACACCATTTGAGAGAGTTACCATATTGGTCACTTTTGCCCTTTTTGTAAGAAAGAGCTCAAACTTGTTCCTGAGGATTCCAACTGATTCCAACCATTCTAAAAGCTTCTAAGAGATCAATTGAGAGTGTCCAAAACATCAAATTACTTCTGGCACAAGAAACTTGGCAGATAGCCCAAAAAGCTCCTAAAGAGGTAAGCATCACAACTTGAACTCTTTGAAATATGCATTGCTTTGAAGTCCACTGATTATGCACATCTTATACATCTTATATATGTTGTGTTTGAACCAATTCATCATGTAATTCATGCCTGTAACAAGAGGTAGCATAGAAAATGCAATTATAGGCCTATTTCAAGAACACTATCGAGTTTTGAAATAGGAGCCTCATCTGAAAAAACCACCACCACCATTGGATTCCTTGTGAAATTCTAGGCAAGATAGACCTAAATTTTGTCCCAATCCATGGAGAAATGAGAAAGTTACAAGCTTCACGTTTTTTGCCAAAACTTTGCCTTGCCTTGCCTTGGCCAGGCCAAAAACAAGGCATGCCTCATGTATTCATGGGGTGGTTTTGATACACGGATGTACCACCACCCCAGTGGTAGAAGGCGCACGTTGCACACAAGAGGTCTGGGGTTCGAATCCCCCTCTCCCCAGATCCTCTTTTTACTATTTTTTCCATTTTTTTAAATATTTTTTATATTATTTTAAATAATTTGGAAAATTAATAACTCTCTCAATTTTAAAGATTTTTGATTGGTTCTTTTTGCAAAAAATCAAAAAAATGTTAAAATATTTTATTCCACAAAAAAAATCAAGTTTACATAAATTATTTAATATAGTTGGAATTTTTGTAAATAAATTCATTTTAATTGTTTTAAACACTTTTAAAAGTGGATTTTTATCTTGAAAATCAAAACCAAATGAGTTTTAATTCATCTTTTGATTAAAACATCATTTTTCAAGTCTCAACCAAAAATCACAAGTTGTTTATTCAAGCTTATTTGGTATTTTATCATTATTTATTGATTTTCTTTAAGAATTTACTTTTAAAAATGATAAAATTAGGGTTTCTTTGATTTTCACCCTCACAAATCTTTTTCAAACACTCATGGGCCTCTAATAGAGTGTAAGACCCAACCCTTTTTGAAAACAAAACTTTTTGGGCCTCAGACATTGAATAAGTCCCCCGGCGATTTTCAAAACGACGGTGCGATCACTGTCCATCACATGGGTCTATCCTTGAATTGTAAGCCCCATCTTTTGTATAAAAACACTCATGGACCTCTAATAGAGTGTAAGACCCAATCCCCTTTAACTAAAACCATTTTGGGCCTCAGATATTGTATAAGTCTCGACACGATAAAAAATCTCGGCGCGATCACCAGTGTAAAATAACCCTTGGGCCTCTCCTTGAGTTGTAAGCTCCATCACTTGTACAAAAACACTTTTGGGCCTCTAATAGAGTGTAAGACCCATTCCTTGTAAATAAGATACCTTGTTGGGCCTCAGACATTGTATAAGACCCACGGTGTTTTCAAAAACCTCGGCGCGATCGTCGTTTTCAAACAAACCATCTGGGCCTACCCTCGTGTTGTAAGTGTCATACCCCAAATTTTGACGACTTAGATTTCCCATCATTGTGCAAATCATCATCACAATATGTAGGAACCATCATACTTCATCAGTCTCCCCAAAGATGGGTGAGCATTCACTACAATCAAAATTAGGGTTTCAAGCCCTCTCTGAGTGCTTAGACAAAGGATCAATTAAGGAATGACATGATCTTCAACTTGTCTAACCTCTCCAACATCCATAATGGATCAAAAGGACTCCCACTTCAAGAATTAAGCACAAGGCTGCTCCCTTCTAGGTGGATTAAGTCTCAAGATCGACAGTGTCACCAAATTAGGGTTTTGATCAACCAGGGCCTCCAGATGGAAATTTTTCATCTAGGCACAAGCCAATGATCCAAAACATAACCTAAGATGCTCCATGGAACCTCATGGACCCTATCATCAAGTCAATTTGGCCTCAAGGGATGCATACATCCAAAATCAGGAATTAGGGTTTCTTGACCTAATTCACCCCTAAGTTGACTTTTAGGGCAAATCATGGGCCAAGACCTCAAAGGAGGATTTGAGGGTCTCTAATACACTACATTGATCCATTTGCAACAATGGATTGATCCAAGAAGCTTGAGCAACAAGTCTCAATTTCATCTGCACCACAGTTAGGGTTTTAAGGAAAAAGTCAGCTGTAACTTTGACTTTTGACCAGGACATGCTCCCAAGCCCTATGACATGCATCAATATACCCTATTACACCCATGGAACATGTCCATCAAGTTTGATTTAGGTCAAGAACATGATTTCCTGAAGAATTGCACAGTTTGGAATTCATCTGATAAAAAGTCAACTGTGCACAAAAGTCAACTTTGACTTTTTGAGATTTTTCACCAAAATGGATTTTTAACCCTAAAATGATGTTAATGTATGATTTGAATCATCATTCATCAAGAAAAATCAAGAAAAGTTGGATAACTTGTAAAAGGGGTAACCATAAAAACTTAGAAAATTTTGTAAGTTAAAAATAAAGTGGCTAGGGTACCAACTTTGGAGGATCATAACTCCTAAACCACAAAGCCATTTTTCCTCATCCAAAGATGGATTTGTAGCCCTCATTACCCTCTACAAAAACTTCAACTAGACCTAAGTCCAATTCATTAAGGATTTTGAGTTATGGAGTGATCAAAATGGCTGAAAAATGAAAATGTCACTTTTTCCAACACTTAGTGAAATTTTCACTAAGTCCAAATCTGCCTTCATTTTTTTCCAAATGTAGGGGGATTTTTCACTTGGATTCAAAAGAGATCAAAACCAAACATGTTCAAACAGTTGTTGTATCATGTAAGGGCTTTCCAAAATGGCCAAGAACATTGCCAAATTCCATTTGGGCTATGAGTTATGACATTGCCAAATTGCCTTGTTGAAATCTGTCAAGGCAAGGCAGAATTTGCATTTTTGCTCGATTTGCCAAAATCAGCCAAATCCAAATGCTCCTATCCACTTGGACACATCAGAGGATTGAATCTAAAGGGGACAATCACTGAGCCAAGCCTCCAAAGTCTTTGGAACAAGAAATAGCATGTTGAACCTAGAATGGCCAAAATAGGGACAAGACACCAATTTTGGATTGGAGCATTCAATGGAAGCATCAAGGTGGCATGGACTGAGCCATTTTCATTTGAATTCAGTCAAGACTTATCCAAGACCAAGGGAACCACAACCCTGTGCCCTAACCTCTAGTCAATGGCTAGAGGAGACTTGGATTTCCATTGGCCAACATTGAACAAACACCTGTTGCAGTTGCCATTCACTATTGCTCCCAAAACAAACTTGCTCTACTATAAATAGAGCTCAATTATGATCAGTTTAAGTACACCAAAGGCCTACAACACTTGCCTTTCTCAAAATCTCTTTCTCTTGGAAAAAATGCCTTTCTTAGCAAGGTAGCTATCGGGTTTTGAGCTAGAGGGCAATTCCACTCAAACCAATCACACACACACCTCATATACATCACATATGAGCTGATCAAACACTTAGATCACTTCTGGAACACCAATTTCACAAAATCACCAGCTGGTTGCTCAAACTTTCAATCAAGTTGCAGCTGAGGTACCACAAATCGTTCCAGCCAATTTTAATCAAGTCCAAGCATTCAAACACACTCCATAGGGTGTAGGGAAGTTGTTCAGATCATCACCACTCATCTGTAACACCTCCAAATCAAAAATCACATTGCACTTGCTGTCACGGCCTAGAGGTAAGCATATACTTGGTCATCTCTCAATCTATGCATATTTCCTCGCACAATAATTTGGCCATATGTTCATAATCATGCATGAAATGTTTCCCCTCAATTAATTGCATTGTTTGAATTGTGTATCAAAAATCCTAGCCTTCATGCAGAAATTAGGGTTCTTGAGGATTTTTCGTGATTTCTTGTTATATGTTTAATTTAAATGAAATTAATTGACATAGACATGATCGTGAGGTTGAGACGAGCATAATGATATGTGGATTGCATGATATAATCAAGTATTCAGTGAGATTAGATAGAAAATGCAAATCTGGCCAAACCCAGAACATGCGCGTGTTCTTGGTGTGTTCTTGGCGCCATTTCTTTCAAATTCAAATATTTGAATTTTGTGATTTTATTTAATTGATTCAAAAATTAATTTCTCTCTGAGTTTTAATGATTTTGAGTTGAAATATTTTAATTGTTAAAATATTTTATTTTCCCAAAAAATCCCAAAAATATTATTTATTTCATATAATTGATATTTTTGCAAAGACTTAATATTTTAATTGTTTTTGACATTTTAAATATTTTTTCCACCTTGATTTTGCAACTTTTAATGCTTTCTAATTACTTTGTAGGTCAATACTTAATTTTTGAAGCATTAATCCAAGATCACATTTTGTTTTTCATATGTTAAACAATTTTGATCATTTTAATTGAATTTTTATTCAATTAAATACATTTTTGAAAACAAATTAGGGTTTTTGGATTAATTCAACCCTCATAAATCATTTTCAAAACACTTTGGGCCTCTAATAGAGTGTAAGACCCAATCCTTTGTAAATACAAACCATTTTGGGCCTCACTTATTGTATAAGTCCCACTGTATTTTCAAAAACCTCGGCGCGATCGTCGCCTTTTTAAAATAACCTTGGGCCTCTCCTTGAGCTATAAGACCCATTCAAAACTTTTTGGGCCTCTATTAGAGTGTAAGACCCAACCCCCTTGTACAGAAAACATTTTGGGCCTCATTCGTTGTATAAGTCCCTCTGTACATTTTCAAATAAACGGCGTGATCGTCGCCTTTTCAAAATAACCCTGGGCCTACCCTCGTGTTATAAGCCCCACTCTTTTTCTTTAAACTTTTTGGGCCTCTTGAGAGAGTGTAAGACCCATCCCTTTGTACAGAAAACCTTTTGGGCCACAGTCACTTGTATAAGTCTCTCTGTACAAAAATTCAAACAGTGCGCTCACTGATAAAACCCTGGGCCTCTCCTTGAGCTGTAAGCCCCAAATCTTTCTTTTTCAAAGCACTTTCTCCTTTGATTTTGAATATACTATTGTTTTCAATCTTTCTTTGTTGAACAACTAACCAAACATCATGGAAGCTCTACAACCGAGTAAGTGGTTATTGCTTTTATTTACCGCTTTCATATACATATAACTGTATTGTGGGGCTGTTTCACTGTAAGTCTTCTTTCATGAACTCATATCAACTGTGTAATAATAGTATAGATATTTAGAGTTTCCCCGGCAACTACGTCTAGCATTAAGCCCGTTGATCGCTCTTAGAAATAGTATAAACTAGATCCCCATAGGATTACCAGACACAGTCTTCCCTCCTCTTGGGGTTAAACAATATGGAGATATGAAAGGCAATATTCTCTGTGAACCCTTTCATAGACTGTCACTCATAGAAGTTGTCAAAGAAACTCTATTCCCCAGAGATGATCTTTTCTCCGTGAATGGCATCTCTTGAGTTTCTTCCAAATTCTCGGATTTTCCTGGCTTGATCTATTCTCGGTGAATGGCATGTCTTGAACTTCTCGGGGTTTGGGGACCCACAGGCTTCTTAAAAGCACTTGTCAAGAAACTCTATTCCCCAGAGATGATCTTTTCTCCGTGAATGGCATCTCTTGAGTTTCTTCCAAATTCTCAAACTTTCCTGACTTGATCTATTCCTTGTGAATAGCTTGCCTTGAATTTGTCGGGGTTTGGGGACCCATCGGCTTCTTAAAAGCAATTGGCCTCCTCTTGGGAATTATACAAGGACCCACGGGCTTCCTAAAAGCAACCCTGCCTCCTCTTGGGCATTATACAAGGACCCACGGGCTTCCTAAAAGCAACCCCGCCTCCTCTTGGGCTTAGTACAAGGACCCGCCGGCTTCTTAGAAGTATTCCCAGCCTCGTCTTAGGCTTCGTATAATGATCTCTTCCTCCGGGAATGATAGCCTTCTCTTGGGCTTCGTACAAGGACCGATCGGCTTCTTAAAAGTTTCCAGCCTCCTCCTGGGCTTCATACAAATTGTCCCGACGACCTCCTAGAGGTATAGGAACAGAACCTAATCATCTCCATAGAACAGTCCTTTCAAAGAGTCTACTACTGTTTCTCAAAGCATAGTACAAAAGACAAAACTCTAGACTTGGACAGTCTAATCTCCTTGAGTCTCAAAGACATTCTCAAGCACCCTTCAAGAATAGGAAGTAAACCCGTAGACTCAGACAATCTCAATACCCTTCGGATTTCCCGCTTCCTTAAAGAACAGGAATAACCCGGATCCTTGAATCAAATCCATGAGTACAGTGTTGCTCATATAAGAACTGATTTTCTCTTTAAAATCAGTATACTGGACCTGTCACTCAACTGAAACAGTAACCACAGCCTCCTCTTGGGCTTTGTACAATGATTCTCCCCAGCGGAGTCAAACAACGTTTAGCCTCTCTCTCGGGCTTTGTACGAGACACATAAGAGACTCCCTCGTTGAGTCGATCACCCTTTCTCCTCCATCTCGGGCTTTATACGAGATACAAAAAGGTTCTTATTGAGCCAAACAAATTTTAGCCTCCATCTCGGGCTTTGTACGAGATACAAAACTCTCTTGTTGAGTCAAATAGCCTCCATCTCGGGCTTTATACGAGATACCAAAAGACTTCATCGTCGAGTCAAAACTTTTAGCCTCTCTCTCGGGCTTTGTACGAGATATATATTAGCCTCCTCTTAGGCTTTGTATAAGAAAACCACTGGTTGATCCAATTAACCTTTTAGCATCAAAGTTGTGCCTTGTTCACAGTACACAAACATCAACAACTCCTTCCCTTTCATCTAATCGCTGTAAGCGGCAAGCCTTTGGATCATCTACATCCATGCCACTGTCCCTCTTTTAGCATGAGAAATTCCTAAGGAAAGATAACATTGCTCTACACTGAGTTAAAGTCTTCTCCTTCAGGTTAAAATCCCCTATAAAGGAAATTATGGCATTGCCGGATCCGCGTATCCCGGTTAAAGTAATCCTCCTTTACAGTCAGTCACCCAACAGTTGTGACATACAGACCCCTCTTTAGAGATGACAAATTCTCTCTGAAGTCAACACCCTTTTAGCTTTACATCTTGGGCTTTGAACAAGATACAAATAAACCCTTCAGCTTCACATCTTGGGCTTTGAACAAGATACAAACTACCTTTCGCTTCACGTCTTGGGCTTTGAACAAGACACCAAATACCATTTCCTCCCATAGAATAGGAGGAACTACGAACGCTCTGATTTCCCTGTTTCGGTAAACGGGAATACGTAGGCATAGGATTGAAAGAAAAATCTTAGCGAGCACACTAAACAAAAAAACCAAAATCCCATACTCTCATGTATCTATCAAAAGCATCAGTCCTAACATCCTAATCCTTGTTCCCCGCTATAAAGTCCCAGAAAGAGAAAAGAAAATCGTATTGGCGAAAATACAAATAACCAGTACAAAGGGCCCCCCACATTGATAACATTCGCAACCTAACAGACTGCTGTTTAAACTCAGTATGCAAAGCAGGGTTAATTGGAGACATCTATTTCCCTTCCTTCATCAGCTCACAATAGGATAAAAAACGAATAGACCTGTAGTAAACTCAACCACAGAGAGCGACCAGCGCTTAAGAACCGCGTCCAAGATCGCTCGCTACAGAAAAATGGCGCCCACCGTGGGGCCCGTCTCTCTATTTCTTTTCTCTTCTTCACTTGTGTGAATACCACAGATTGGGGCTTCCGCCGGGGAACCCATTTCTGTCAGGAACTTAGGATTCATAGCTTTAAAGGTCTAGGATGATTAGGACAAATATATATACTGCTTTTCCTAATTGCTATACATGTTTATTTTTCTGCTAATAGGAATGCGGGTGATGCCGCATGTGGAAAGATTGAGTATACCCTTAAGATAAGTGATGGCGACGGGGTCGACCATCAACCTCAGTGGAGGCTGACCAATGCAACCTATTCTCTCACCTAGACAATGGGCCGATTGTTAAGTCTGAGAAGTTGAGGAGCCAAACCCTTTCGTAGTGCGGAAACTATCGGGAATAGTTGTTACGCGATACTACCCTCATTTAAGGCTGGTGATCTATTCTCGGTGAATGGCACTTACTCTAAGATCGCTCTACAACTCGCTGGCGATTCGCTTATTGTTTTGCTTTCCCGGGAGGAGCTGATAATAATGAGTACAGGTACAAAAATCACCCTAGTATAAACCTTTGGGGATGGGTAGAGCCTTGACTTCATGACAACGACCCTTTGACCCCATGTTTTTTCTATGTTTTTATGTGCTGCATTCATGCATTCATTTAAAAAACATTAAAACATTCAAAAAATTCTTCTCTTCTAGTCTCTCTGTTTTTCAAATTAAACTAAGACTGTGATTGCAAATATCAGAGAATAGGATTGCACTAATGGATTTCGGTAGAAGGAGAACTCATACGTACACCTTCAAGGTTCCAAAACTAGAGGATTTGAGAAGGTTAGCAAGGATGATCACTAACCCTGAGGCTTTCAGAGCCAAGCACGGGGGTTTGCTACCACTGTTAAGAGTCCATGTGATTGAGGGAATCATGGATGCGCTCATTCAGTTTTACGATCCGGTTTATCACTGTTTCACATTCCCGGATTACCAGCTCGCACCAACGCTGGAGGAGTATTCTCATCTGATTGATCTACACATTACTGATCGAGCTCCATTTTCTGGACTGGAAGAAATTCCAAAGAATCAGACTATTGCAAGAGCAATTCATTTGGACGAGTCTGAGGTCAGGACTCACATAACCACTAAGGGTGGCATCCAAGGTTTGCCAGCCCAGTTCGTGACAAAGAAGGCCCTGTATTTTACCAGTATAGGAAACATCACTGCTTTTGAAAGCATCTTTTTCTTGCTCACCTACGGGCTATTTTTGTTTCCCAACATCAATAACTTCGTCAATATCAACGCCATTAAGGTTTTTCTCATTGGAAACCCTGTGTCGACTTTGCTCGCAGATGCGTATCATTCTGTACACTTAGGAAATTTGTACAGCGGAGGGGAGATCACATACTGTGTACCTCTGCTTTATAAATGGTTTATCTCCCACTTGCCCAAGTCTACTGCTTTTTGGGATTGCAAGAGTGCCTTACGTTGGTCGCAGAAAATCATGTCTCTTACCAACTCTGATATAGATTGGTGTAATAGGGTATATGATGGAATCAGGATCATTGACCGTTGTGGAAACTTCCCCAACGTACCCCTTATAGGAATTAAGGGAGGAATCAACTATCATCCAGTTCTCGTTCATCGTCAATTCGGATACCCGATGAGACACGTCCCACAGGGTGTTCATCTGGAAGGTCTTTTCTTTAAGAAAGGAGAAAATGACAGAGCACTAAAGACGGAAATAGTGCATGCTTGGAAGCATGTTCATAAGAAAGGACAAGAGTCTCTAGGAAAACCGGACTGTATCTCGATGGAGCCTTATCTCCACTGGGTATAAACTAGAGCTCTCAAGCTAAAGATGCCTTATCCTCGTTACGGAATTCTTCCGCCGAGGGAATCTGTCATGTACTTCATGACGGAAACTGAAAAGCCTCAGGTTACTCTTAACAAAGTTCAACGGGAGAGGAGGTCTTGGAAGAACAAGTACTGCACCCTCGACGTCGAGTGCATCAAAATACAGCAATTACTAAACGAGAAAGACGCTCTGATTGAAATTTTGGAGCAACATGTTGTGGATAATCAAGATGACCAAAGGAATTTGCTCGCTCCTTTCACCTGGAAAAGGAATGACAACCCGACAACAGCCCAAGAGCCCCGGTCGAAGAAAAGGAAGATACCAGAGTCAGCACCCGATTTCTCTTCAGAGAGGACTCGGAACCCATTAGTTTAGGTTTCTGTTTCTACACTTTGTAATCTACTGTATTTCCATTTCTGTAATCCTTTGAATTTCAATAAAAAGTGGTTTCCCCACTGTTTGATATTTGCAATCTAATTGTCGAAGTTTATTTTGATTAAACCTTAAACAATTAATATAATCATTGCATTCATCATTCTCACATCATGTATTCTTCTTCCCTACGAATCTCACGTTTGTGTATCGATTCTAGAGTCAAACTGTCTCATTCGTACAGTACTTGGGCTAATCGTCAGAAAAAGATGGATGATCTTGAGGAAGAAAACAGAGAGTTGAAAGAAGAGATCGACGCTCTGAGAGAGGATATGAGAAAGCTTCGTAACGACATGCAAGCCATGGCAGAAGCTCAGCTACAAAGAACTGTGATCTCAGAGATCACCTCAACGCCCATAGTGGAGAAGTATGATCCTAGGTATCAGAGGCCGAAAGATCGTCCTTGGGGCATGCCTGGTGACTATATCCCGGAAGGATATGTTCCGCCGATCACTGAAGATCAGGGAATCACAACAGAAGCCGCTGAGCCTGAAGGTTACAAACTTCGGGAAAGCGAAGATGCCAGGGGCATACTGAAGACTCCTGAAGGTTACAAACTTCGGGAGACGCCAAGATTCACTGCCGTAGTCACGGTACCACCCCCTGTGGTGCACACTGTCCCAGAAGGACAGATTCCACAGACACCTTCTGGTAAGAAGGAAACTATGTTTGACAGAATGAAGGAATTCCAGGAGCAGTTCTTGGAAATGCAGAAGGTACTGCAAGCCATTCGCGGTCAGGATCTATTTGGAAAGGACGCCGCAGATCTTTGCTTGGTCCCCAATGTGAAAGTCCCGCACAAGTTCCAAGTGCCCGACTTTGAAAAATACAAGGGTAACTCTTGCCCTCAAAGCCATCTGGTGATGTACGCTCGGCGGATGTCAGCTCAGACGGAAAATCAGGACCTACTGATTCACTACTTTCAGGATAGTTTAACCGGTGCCGCATTAAAATGGTACATGGGTTTAAACCGTGCCACGATCAGTACATTCAGAGATCTTGGCACTGCCTTCGTCCAACAATACAAATACAATTTGGACATGGCACCCGACAGAGATCAACTCAGATTGATGTCGCAAAAGGACAAGGAAAGCTTTAAGGAGTATGCTCAAAGGTGGCGTGAAATTGCCGCTCAAATTTGTCCACCTCTTGAGGAAAAAGAGATGACAAAGATCTTCTTAAAGACCTTAAGCTCATTTTACTATGACCGAATGGTTGCCAGTGCGCCTAGTGATTTCACCAAAATGGTTGGCATGGGCGTACGTCTTGAGGAAGCCGTCCGAGAAGGACGTTTGGTAAAAGACACTGGATCGACGAGCGGTACTAAAAAATGCGGTAGTGCTCTCCCTAAGAAAAAGAGCAAGATATTGGGAATATCTCTCTCGGAAAGCAAAGGCGACGTTATCAACCGGTAGCAGCTGTGACTCCTGCTATCAACCCTACGTCTATTCCTACGTATCAACCTCAGGTTGCGCAGAGCCAACCTGATAAGCAAAGGACACAACAGCCTCTTCAGCAGGCTCGTCCTCCATACAACAACAACCGTACAACACGACCATCAGGGTTTGATCCTATACCCGTGTCGTACGCAGAGTTGTTTCCATTACTACTGGCTAAGGGGCACATTCAGACTAAATCTCCTCTTACAGTACCAGAAAATCCGCCTTTCTGGTTTAAGGTGGATCAAACTTGCCCTTATCATCAAGGAGGATCAGGGCATAACATAGAGACTTGTCTCAATTTCAAGTCCGACGTGCAAAAGCTTGTTAGGAGCGGGGTCCTATCCTTCAAGGATACAAATCCTAATGTTCTCACGAACCCGTTGCCTCAACACGAGAAGGCTGCAGTCAATTTGATAGAAGAAGAGACTAACGATGTCTATCAAATTCATGATGTACTCTTGTTGAAAACCAATCTGGTCAAGATGCATTGTAGACAGAGTGGATATGGCCATGTACCATCTCATAATTATCACCAGTGTGATATCTGCTCTAAAGACAATCAAGGATGTTCTGTGGTGCAAGCAGCTCTACAGGAACAGATGGATCTCAGATGGATCCAAGAGCACCGAGTTCGTGGAGTTAACATGGTCTACATGAATTCCAACGTCATTCAGAACCACGATATCCGTGCAATGAATGCCAACTTGGTGGCGATGCACTCAAGGCAAAGCCAGTATCATAATCTACCGTGGCACGATTACAGTTCCTGTCTGACTTGCTCGGTAAACAAACAGGGTTGCTCTTTTGTACAAGAAGCCCTCCAGCGTCAGATGGATCTTGGATGGATCCAAGACTACCATGATAGGAACTCCTATCAGATCAACATGGTTCAGATCTTCGATATTCGTGTGATGAATACCAACCTGGTAGAGTTACATGCTGAGCAGGACCGACTCGGATTCTTAATATCACATGACTATCAAAGCTGTAAAGCAGGTTGCGAAAACGATCGAGGTTGTACCCTTGTCCAGGAGGCACTTCAGCACTTGTTAAATCACTGGTGGATGCCAATTTATATGGATGAAGATACTCAGCAAATTAGTATCAGTAACAGGAATCCTACTCGGCGTCAGAGTCAGGATGTCCGATCAGTGGAAGCTGACCTAGTGAGTTTACATTGTATTCAAAGTGGGCGTGGCCAGGTGCCACCACATAACTATGAACGTTGCGGCGTCTGTTCGGAAAGTAACCAAGGGTGTTACTTTGTGAGAGCAGCTCTTCAGGGTCAGGTCGATCGTGGAGAAATTTGCCCATATCCGGGTTCTGGACCCATCAACTGGACGCCGAACTACCTTGCCGAGCAAGTTGAGGATGTTGTCACGATCTCTGGTCATCACAGGACCAGGGATGTTTTTGCCATCATCCCTCTACTTGACAAATCTAAAGTTCCCAACCGGGAACGGATCGAGATTACTTATGATGGTCATAAAAATCATAAGGTTCCCATAGTCATCTATCTACCGGGACCACTACCGTATGAATCAGCTAAGGTAATTCCTTACAAATACGGGGCAACAACAGTTGAAAATGGAAAGGAAATTCCATTACCCTCCATCGTGAATATTGCAGACATCAGTCGTGTAACACGGAGTGGTAGAATCTTCAACCGAGGAGTTGGAGAACTTAACAAGGAAAAGGAACTTCAGACAGAAACTCCTGATCCACCAGTCGGTCAATCCAGTAATCCCGACCTTTCAAAAAATAATGATGAGATGCTGAAGCTCATCCAAAGGAGTGAATACAACATTGTCGATCAACTGTTACAAACTCCTTCAAAGATCTCTGTACTGTCACTTTTACTCAGTTCAGAAGCACACAGGGAGGCTCTGCAGAAAGTTTTGGAGCAAGCCTTTGTGGAACAAGATGTGTCAATAAGACAGTTTGATAGCATTGTCTCTAACATCACTTCCTGCAATAATTTGGGATTTAGTGATGAGGAATTACCCGAAGAGGGTCGCCGTCATAACATGGCGCTCAACATTACAGTTAACTACCAGGACGATGCTTTAGCCAGCATACTGGTAGACACAGGGTCAGCCCTGAATGTTTTGCCGAAGTCCACTTTGATGCAATTATCATTCAAAGGCCCTCCGATGAGAATCAGTGAGGTCGTCGTCAAAGCGTTCGACGGATCCAGAAAAACAGTTATCGGCAAAGTTGATCTTCCCATAACTATTGGTCCTCACACTTTCCAAGTCACTTTCTAGGTCATGGATATCCGGGAAACATACAGTTGTTTATTAGGAAGACCTTGGATACACCAGGCTGGAGCGGTCACTTCGACCCTCCACCAAAAGCTAAAGTTCGTCAAGAACGATCAACTTGTCACAGTCTGTGGAGAGCAAGCCTTGCTTGTGAGTAGCTTATCATCGTCTACTGGTATAGAACCCGAGGAGCTTATTGGAACTTAGTTCCAAGCACTATCGGTAAGCAAGAACAATCAGTTCAAAGGAGGAACTTCGATTTCCTCATACAAAGATGCTATCAAAGCGGTCGAGAGTACCGATACAACAGGATGGGGACAGCTTGTCATTCCTATTGACAATACAACAAAGAAGGGTCTTGGTTTTTCTACAACCTGTACCCAGACAGCTGCCAGCAATGAAAGTCTTCATCCCATTCAAAACTTCTTCCACAGTGAAGGTTTTCTTCACTCAGTGTCTCAGGCAGTACATGCTATCAATGAGGAAGATCCCTCTAACACAGATGAAGAATGGAAGTCCTACCTTAATGAGGACGGTTATATGTCTCAGGAAGATGTGCCTATACCATTTTGCTATCCCGCACAGAGTCTGAGATTTATACCAAGGTCAGACGTCGAAATGATATATGGGGATTGTGATCTGGAAGGATGTCGTGCTCCGCCAAATTCATTAGAGGAAGACACTCTGATGAAAGACAACTTTGACCACAACTACTATGGCCCAATGGATGGTATGCCAATGTGGCAGCCTTACCCAGGAAACTTGGGGCAAGAGAGTCAGCCGAACAATGAAACTCAGCTGACCATCATTGAACAGAATACCTGTGTCCCCACCATGTCATGGGATCAACACTCAGGTCATTCAGAAACTACTCAACATGATGATGAATTTTCAACATTTCCAGGACTTGAATTCATCAACTATGCTTTTCCCGAGGTCAACGTCATCGAGAGGGATGACTCCTCCAGTTCGAAAGAAGTTTGGGACACTCTGGGAGAACCGAGTGGGAAATACGACTACATGGTCAAGTACACCGCTCCCGAAAGCTCTCGTATCAGGCTCGAAGATATCCAGCCTACTGGATGGGGAGATACAGCTGAGAACATAAATACTATGCAAAATGCAACAAAGGACTCCTCCTACGACAATTCTGCCTGGGAGACAGATTCCAATGATCCCGCTCCACCAGAAATCAGCGTTATTTCTGAAGACAAATCAAGGAAGGTACCAGACTTTGTGATTCACCGAGGAATTCGCCGCCAATGGGTCGCCATCGATGTTCCGAAGATCGTTCATCAGTCAAAGTAATTGCCATCTTTAACCTTTCATCCTGCCCAGGTGAAGCAGATGTTTTGATAGGGCTCGCTTTCTGTAAATTTTCCCTCTTCGCTCCGCCCAAAGCGACAGAGTTTTGTTTTATAGGGCTGTAGTTTCAAGAATCGACTTGTTCATTAATAAAATAACGCCGTTCTGTAATTTCCGCATTAATTGCTGTTTTCTCATTTTGCTTTTTCAGAAAATGGTAATCCTAAAAAACAATTAAAAATAAAAACAAGCAGTAAAAATAAATACACTGCATACTTTTGCATTTTCTCTATCTCTTCTAAACACGAATCATCACGTCATGCAGACTGCTTGTTTTAAACCCAGTTGAAACATACGATCCGATGCCTTCTCCCGACTTTGAGTTCCCGGTATTCGAGGCTGAAGAAGAAGTTGACAACGAAATTCCAGAAGAGATCTCTCGACTACTCAGACAAGAGGAAAGGTCCATTGAACCTCACAAAGAGCCGTTGGAAACGGTGAACTTGAGTTCAGAAAAAGAGAGAAAAGAAATCAGGATTAGAGCACTGCTCAGTCCAACTGCCAGAGAGGGTTTGATAAAGCTTCTCAAAGAATTGCCCGATGTACTCGCTTGGTCCTATCAGGATATGCCAGGGTTGGATACCAGCATCGTGGAACATCACTTACTGTTGAGATCGGAATGTCCGCCAGTAAAGTAGAGGTTGAGACGGACTCACCCGAACATGGCCATCAAAATCTAGGAGGAGGTACAGAAACAGATTGACGCGGGTTTCCTCGCTACATCTGAATATCCTCAATGGTTAGCCAACATCGTACCCGTTCCCAAAAAGGACGGAAAGGTCAGAATGTGTGTTGATTACAGGGATTTGAACAAGGCTAGTCCGAAGGACGACTTTCCTTTACCACACATTGACATGCTAGTAGACAGTACAGCAAAGTTCAAAATTTTCTCCTTCATGGATTGATTCTCGGGCTATAACCAAATCAAAATGGCGCCGAAAGACATGGAGAAAACTTCGTTCATTACCCCATGGGGCACCTTTTGTTACAAGGTAATGTCGTTCGGTTTGAAGAACGCCGGGGCAACCTATCAAAGGGCCATGACTACTCTGTTTCATGACATGATACACAAAGAAATCGAAGTGTATGTCGATGATATGATTGCAAAATCAAAAACAGAGAATGAGCACGTTGAACATCTGTCAAAATTGTTCGAACGTTTAAGAAAATTCAAGCTCCGCTTGAATCCCAACAAGTGCACCTTCGGTGTCCGTTCAGGGAAACTACTAGGGTTCATCGTCAGCCAAAAAGGAATTGAGGTTGATCCTGACAAGGTCAAGGCCATTCAAGAAATGCCTTCTCCGAAAACTGAAAAACAAGTCAGAGGATTCTTGGGACGTTTGAACTACATCTCCAGATTCATATTCCTCATGACCGCGACGTGTGCGCCGACTTTCAAATTACTAAAAATGAACCAGGATTGCGTTTGGTCAGAAGATTGCCAAACTGCCTTCGACAGTATTAAGGAATATCTGTTGAATCTTCCGATTCTATCACCTCCAGTGGAAGGAAGACCGCTGATCATTTACCTCATAGTCCTAGAGGACTCAATGGGATGTGTACTTGGCCAACAAGATGAAACCAAAAGGAAAGAGTCTGCCATTTACTATTTGAGCAAGAAGTTCACCGACTGCGAAACTCGGTACACGATGCTTGAGAAAACTTGCTGTGCTTTGGCTTGGGCAGCCAAACGTCTTCGCCAATGCATGATTCGTCATACTACTTGGTTAATCTCCGAAATGGATCCAATCAAGTACGTTTTTGAAAAACCTGCTCTTACTGGAAGGATTGCCCGTTGGCAGATGCTGTTATCAGAATATGACATAGAGTACCACGCTCAGAAAGCCGTTAAAGGGAGTATTTTAGCCGATCATTTGGCTCATCAACTGATTGACGATCAAGAATCAATCGGGTTTGACTTCCCAGATGAAGATGTCATGTATCTAAAAATGAAAGATTGCGATGAACCGTTACCAAGTGAAGGGCCAGAACCAGGTTCCCAATGGGGACTTATCTTTGACGGAGCAGTTAATCATTATGGAAACGGAATTGGGGCAATAATTGTTACCCCTCAGGGTACCCACATTCCTGTCACCGCCAGACTTACGTTCAAATGTACGAACAACGAGGCCGAATACGAAGCTTGTATTATGTGTCTCGAAGAAGCAATTGATTTAAGGATCAAAAACTTGGACGTATATGGCGACTCAGCTCTGGTTATCAATCAGATAAAAGGAGATTGGAACACATACCAATCAAGACTGATTCCTTACAAAGACTATGCAAGAAGGTTGCTACCTTTCTTCAACAGAGTTGAGTTTCATCACATCCCTCGTGAGGAGAATCACATGGCTGATGCATTAGCCACTCTCTCTTCCATGATTAGTGTAGGTCAATGGAACGACCTACCTAAGATCGACATAATGCGCCTTGAACGGCCCGCGTACATCTTCATGATTGAAGCAGTCATAGACGACAAACCTTGGTATCACGATATCAAATGCTTCCTTTAGAAACAAGAGTACCCACCTGGGGCATCCAGGAAAGATAGAAAGACCCTCAGAAGATTGGCTGGAAACTTCTTCCTGAGCGGTGACACTCTCTATAAGAGAAATTTTGACATGGTCTTGCTCCGATGCGTCGACAGACCAGAAGCAGAAATGCTTATGAAAGAAATTCATAAAGGGTCCTTTGGCACTCATGCCAATGGACACACAATGGCGAGAAAAATTCTCAGAGCAGGGTACTATTGGTTGACCATGGAATCCGACTGCTACAAGTACATGAGGAGGTGTCACAAGTGTCAGATATACTCCGACAAAATTCATGTACCTCCATCACATCTCAAAGTTCTTTCTTCCCCGTGGCCTTTTTCCATATGGGGAATCGACATGATTGGCTTGATTGAACCTAAGGCTTCAAACAGACATCGGTTCATCCTAGTAGCCATTGACTACTTCACCAAGTGGGTCGAAGCAGCTTCGTACGCTAATGTAACCCGACAAGTGGTGGTTCGATTTATCAAAAACAATATCATCTGTCGTTATGGTGTTCCAAGCCAGATCATTACTGATAATGGGTCTAACTTGAACAACAAGATGATGAAGGAGTTGTGCGCAGAGTTCAAGATCGAACACCATAACTCATCTCCCTACCGACCCAAGATGAACGGAGCGGTAGAAGCGGCCAATAAGAACATCAAGAAGATTGTTCAAAAGATGGTTGTAACCTACAAAGACTGGCACGAGGTGCTATCCTTTGCTCTTCACGGTTATCGAACATCTGTCCGCACTTCAACAGGGGCAACCCCTTTCTCTCTAGTGTATGGCATGGAGGCAGTGCTCCCCATAGAAGTAGAGATCCCGTCAATCCGAGTATTGATGGAAGCTAAGCTCAGCGAAGCTGAATGGTGTCAAAGTCGACACGACAAATTAAACCTGATCGAAGAAAAGCGAATCACGGCACTATGCCATGGTCAATTGTATCAACAGAGAATGAAGAGGGCGTTCGACAAAAAGGTTCGACCTCGCATCTTCAGGAAAGGAGACCTCGTGCTCAAGAAGATACAATCGTTTCTCACTGACTCTCGGGGCAAGTGGACCCCAAATTATGATGGCCCCTATGTGGTCACGAAAGCTTTCTCAGGCGGCGCCTTGAGACTTGCAACCATGGATGGAGAGGAATTTGCCTACCCCACGAATGTTGATGTAGTCAAGAAATACTTCGCCTAAACTTAAAAAAAAAAAACGTCTCGGTGGATTGAGAACCCGAAAGGGCGGTCCAGGCAAAAGTTAGAGACATAAAAAGAAAAAAAATCATCCCGATGGATTGGAAATCTCATAGTACAATCCAGGCAAAAATTAGGGATAATGGCAAGTAACTATGTTCAACAGAGGCAAGTCCCTCAGCAGCAGCAGTTACATCATCCGCCAGAAAACTCCAGTCAAGGTCATCTTCGACAGAAGCTCAGGATGTCCCGAATTCAAAGTTGGTAGAAGGATAGCGGTCGTTATGTTTCAACGTAGCCCTTTTTCCTGTCAATTACCATTTTCTAACTTTGTATATACTCTTTGGAATCACGCGTTTGGCTGATCTCCATCTTATCAATAAAATTTGAGCCCTTGTGCTTTTGTTTGTAATTCTTATTTGTTTTAGCTTTACAGAACGACGTTGTTAACATGATTAGCGATTCTTGAAATAAAACAAAAATGAATTTACTTGTTAAAACTTTTTCTGCTTTTAAAATAAAGTCGGCAATTTCTTTTGACTGTTGAACATCAAAGGAACATCAGTCGCTTCTCCAGAAGTAAGCGAACTTCAAAGTGCATAATCAAATTACTCCTTCTAAACCAGTACACCTGAATGAAGGGATCAACTGTGTCAGAGACCTTGTTTCGTCTGATACGCCACGGCGGAGTTCTCATCTCCTAAGCCCGGCCAACATAGCTCCCAACAGGGACTGTCTCTCCTAAGCAAGGTTGGAATTGCTATCTTGAACCAGCGATATTTCTATACGCCCCGCGATGGCCGAGTATCCAGTCATGTTCATCTTTTAGTTTGTATGTCGCGTCAGTTTTGTCAGCATATACATACAGGCATCATGCATTATTGATTTGCATTCACATTTCATATTGCATCGCTATCACTCTAGTCGGCCTTGTCCCCTAGTGATAAAAGTCCTCTCAATCTAGTTGTCAGCCCTTTCCTCGTCAGGAACTGTTACATCTGAACAATCTCTTTCCTCCAGTTTATTTCTGGAAGAAAGTTGGCCCTTGACCACTTTGATAACTTGAACCTCTAAAAAGCCAGAGAAAACTTTCAACAAACATCACTCTTCGCCATTGAAGATGATATCCTTGCTTTCCCGGATTAAGGAAAATCCACAGAGGAAGCCTCGTAATCAGAGATTCGGCAGCATGCCAGTTTTTCTCCGAAAAACCCGTTGATGAAAAGGTCATCGGCACCTCAAAATTGGATCACATCATATGGCATTTCTCCGAGAAGATCTCCGAGAAAAGTATGATGTAAAGACCCCGAGCGAATGCAGTCTCTCAAGGGAATCGTATTCCCCAAGTAGATTCAACAAATGGCATCTCCAACAGAGAAGTTTGTACACCCCTACAACTCAGACGACTGGGTTCCCCAGCAAGTCTGACATCGAAACTTTTTCCACTCAAATGGCATCTCCCTAGGAAAATTCGGCGAGAAGTTTTAGGGAAAGCCGCTACGAATAGCGTCCCTTGTCAATAAAGTTTATTGACTAAAGAAACTAAGATCAGTTCCTTGGTAGGAAACCAGGATCGAGGGGAAGTTTACATCAGAAACTAAGACCAGTTCCTTGGTAGGAAACCAGGATTGAGGGGAAGTCTACATCAGAAACTAAGACCAGTTCCTTGGTAGGAAACCAGGATCGAGGGGAAGTTTATTTAATAAAACTGAGACCAGTTCCTTGGCTGAAGACCAGGATCGAGGGGAAGTTTACCTATTCTAAGCATCATTGCTTAGCTAAAGAAGATGAATATGTAAGTTACCACTCATAATCACCATCAAAATTTCGGGTATTCCGATATTTAATCCTCTTGCACCCCGAATGCCCGAATACCTTCGTCATTCACACCTTCGTGTCCAAGAAGATTAAATAGGGGCATCTATCATACCCTAAATTTTGACCACTTAGATTTCCCATCATTGTGCAAATCATCATCACAATATGGAGGAACCATCATACTTCATCAGTCTCCCCAAAGATGGGTGAGCATTTGCTACAATCAAAATTAGGGTTTCAAGCCCTCTCTGAGTGCTTAGACAAAGGATCAATCAAGGAATGACATGATCTTCAACTTGTCTAACCTCTCCAACATCCACAATGGATCAAAAGGACTCCCACTTCAAGAATTAAGCACAAGGCTGCTCCCTTCTAGGTGGATTAAGTCTCAAGATCGACAATGTCACCAAATTAGGGTTTTGGTCGACCAGGGCCTCCAGATGGAAATTTTTCATCTGGGCACAAGCCAATGATCCAAAACAAAACCTAAGATGCTCCATGGAACCTCATGGACCCTATCATCAAGTCAATTTGGCCTCAAGGGATGCATACATCCAAAATCAGGAATTAGGGTTTCTTGACCTAATTCATCCCTAAGTTGACTTTTAGGGAAAATCATGGGCCAAGACCTCAAAGGAGGATTTGAGGGTCTCTAATACACTACATTGATCCATTTGCAACAATGGATTGATCCAAGAAGCTTGAGCAACAAGTCTCAATTTCATCTGCACCACAGTTAGGGTTTTAAGGAAAAAGTCAACTGTAACTTTGACTTTTGACCAGGACATGCTCCCAAGCCCTATGACATGCATCAATATACCCTATGACACCCAAGGAACATGTCCATCAAGTTTGATTTAGGTCAAGTACATGATTTCCTAAAGAATTGCACAGTTTTAAATTCATCTGATAAAAAGTCAACTGTGCACAAAAGTCAACTTTGACTTTTTGAGATTTTTGACCAAAATGGATTTTTAACCCTAAAATGATGTTAATGTATGATTTGAATCATCATTCATCAAGAAAAATCAAGAAAAGTTGGATAACTTGTAAAAGGGGTAACCATAAAAACTTAGAAAATTTTCTAAGTTAAAAATAAAGTGGCTAGGGTACCAACTTTGGAGGATCATAACTCCTAAACCACAAAGCCATTTTCCTCATCCAAAGATGGATTTGTAGCCCTCATTACCCTCTACAAAAACTTCAACTAGACCTAAGTCCAATTCATTAAGGATTTTGAGTTATGGAGTGATCAAAATGGCTGAAAAATGAAAATGTCACTTTTTCCAACACTTAGTGAAATTTTCACTAAGTCCAAATCTGTCTTCATTTTTTTCCAAATGTAGGGGGATTTTTCACTTGGATTCAAAAGAGATCACAAACAAACATGTCAAACAGTTGTTGTATCATGTAAGGGCTTTCCAAAATGGCCAAGAACGTTGCCAAATTCCATTTGGGCTATGAGTTATGACATTGCCAAATTGCCTTGTTGAAATCTGTCAAGGCAAGGCAGAATTTGCATTTTTGCTCGATTTGCCAAAATCAGCCAAATCCAAATGCTCCTATCCACTTGGAAACATCAGAGGATTGAATCTAAAGGGGACAATCACTGAGCCAAGCCTCCAAAGTCTTTGGAACAAGAAATAGCATGTTGAACCTAGAATGGCCAAAATAGGGACAAGACTCCAATTTTGGATTGGAGCATTCAATGGAAGCATCAAGGTGGCATGGACTGAGCCATTTTCATTTGAATTCAGTCAAGACTTATCCAAGACCACGGGAACCACAGCCCTGTGCCCTAACCTCTAGTCAATGGCTAGAGGAGACTTGGATTTCCATTGGCCAACATTGAACAAACACCTGCGGCAGTTGCCATTCACTATTGCTTCCAAAACAAACTTGCTCTACTATAAATAGAGCTCAATTGTGATCAGTTTAAGTACACCAAAGGCCTACAACACTTGCCTTTCTCAAAATCTCTTTCTCTTGGCAAAAATGCCTTTCTTAGCAAGGTAGCTATCGGGTTTTGAGCTAGAGGGCAATTCCACTCAAACCAATCACACACACACCTCATATACATCACATATGAGCTGATCAAACACTTAGATCACTTCTGGAACACCAATTTCACAAAATCACCAGCTGGTTGCTCAAACTTTCAATCAAGTTGCAGCTGAGGTACCACAAATCGTTCCAGCCAATTTTAATCAAGTCCAAGCATTCAAACACACTCTATAGGGTGTAGGGAAGCTGTTCAGATCATCACCACTCATCTGTAACACCTCCAAATTAAAAATCACATTGCACTTGCTGTCACGGCCTAGAGGTAAGCATATACTTGGTCATCTCTCAATCTATGCATATTTCCTCGCACAATAATTTGGCCATATGTTCATAATCATGCATGGAATGTTTCCCCTCAATTAAATGCATTGTTTGAATCGTGTATCAAAAATCCTAGCCTTCATGTAGAAATTAGGGTTCTTGAGGATTTTTCGTGATTTCTTGTTATATGTTTAATTTAAATGAAATTAATTGACATAGACATGATCGTGAGGTTGAGACGAGCATAATGATATGTGGATTGCATGATATAATCAAGTATTCAGTGAGATTGGATAGAAAATGCAAATCTGGCCAAACCCAGAACACGCGCGTGTTCTTAGTGTGTTCTTGGCGCCATTTCTTTCAAATTCAAATATTTGAATTTTGTGATTTTATTTAATTGATTCAAAAATTAATATCTCTCTGAGTTTTAATGATTTTGAGTTGATTCTTTTTTTAATAATTCACAAAAATGTTAAAATATTTTATTTTCCCAAAAAATCCCAAAAATATTATTTATTTCATATAATTGATATTTTTGCAAAGAATTAATATTTTAATTGTTTTTGACATTTTAAATATTTTTTCCACCTTGATTTTGCAACTTTTAATGCTTTCTAATTATTTTGTAGGTCAATACTTAATTTTTGAAGCATTAATCCAAGATCACAATTTGTTTTTCATATGTTAAACAATTTTGATCATTTTAATTGAATTTTTATTCAATTAAATACATTTTTGAAAACAAATTAGGGTTTTTGGATTAATTCAACCCTCATAAATCATTTTCAAAACACTTTGGGCCTCTAATAGAGTGTAAGACCCAATCCTTTGTAAATACAAACCATTTTGGGCCTCACTTATTGTATAAGTCCCAATGTATTTTCAAAAACCTCGGCGCGATCATCGCCTTTTTAAAATAACCTTGGGCCTCTCCTTGAGCTATAAGACCCATTCAAAACTTTTTGGGCCTCTATTAGAGTGTAAGACCCAACCCCCTTGTACAGAAGACATTTTGGGCCCCATTCGTTATATAAGTCCCTCTGTACATTTTCAAATAAACGGCGCGATCGTCGCCTTTTCAAAATAACCCTGGGCCTACCCTTGTGTTATAAGCCCCACTCTTTTTCTTTAAACTTTTTGGGCCTCTTGAGAGAGTGTAAGACCCATCCCTTTGTACAGAAAACCTTTTGGGCCACAGTCACTTGTATAAGTCTCTCTGTACAAAAATTCAAACAGTGCGCTCACTGATAAAACCCTAGGTCTCTCCTTGAGCTGTAAGCCCCAAATCTTTATTTTTCAAAGCACTTTCTCCTTTGATTTTGAATATACTGTTGTTTTCAATCTTTCTTTATTGAACAACTAACCAAACAGCATGGAAGCTCTACAACCGAGTAAGTGGTTATTGCTTTCATTTACCGCTTTCATATACATATAACTGTATTGTGGGGCTGTTTCACTGTAAGTCTTCTTTCATGAACTCATATCAACTGTGTAATAATAGTATAGATATTTAGAGTTTCCCCGACAACTACGTCTAGCATTAAGCCCGTTGATCGCTCTTAGAAATAGTATAAACTAGATCCCCATAGGATTACCAGACACAGTCTTCCCTCCTCTTGGGGTTAAACAATATGGAGATATGAAAGGCAACATTCTATGTGAACCCTTTCATAGACTGTCACTCATAGAAGTTGTCAAAGAAACTCTATTACCCAGAGATGATCTTTTCTCTGTGAATGGCATCTCTTGAGTTTCTTCCTAATTCTCGGATTTTCCTGGCTTGATCTATTCTCGGTGAATGGCATGTCTTGAACTTCTCGGGGTTTGGGGACCCACAGGCTTCTTAAAAGCACTTGTCAAGAAACTCTATTCCCCAGAGATGATCTTTTCTCCGCGAATGGCATCTCTTGAGTTTCTTCCAAATTCTCGAACTTTCCTGACTTGATCTATTCCTTGTGAATAGCTTGCCTTGAATTTCTCGGGGTTTGGGGACCCATCGGCTTCTTAAAAGTAATCGGCCTCCTCTTGGGCATTATACAAGGACCCACGGGCTTCCTAAAAGCAACCCCGTCTCCTCTTAGGCATTATACAAGGACCCACGGGCTTCCTAAAAGAAACCCCGCCTCCTCTTGGGCTTAGTACAAGGACCCGCCGGCTTCTTAGAAGTATTCCCAGCCTCGTCTTAGGCTTCGTATAATGATCTCTTCCTCCGGGAATGATAGCCTTCTCTTTGGCTTCGTACAAGGACAGATCGGCTTCTTAAAAGTTTCCAGCCTCCTCTTGGGCTTCGTACAAATTTTCCCGACGACCTCCTAGAGGTATAGGAACAGAACCTAATCATCTCCATAGAACAGTCCTTTCAAAGAGTCTACTACTATTTCTCAAAGCATAATACAAAATACAAAACTCTAGACTTGGACAGTCTAATCTCCTTGAGTCTCAAAGACATTCTCAAGCACCCTTCAAGAATAGGAAGTAAACCCGTAGACTCGGACAATCTCAATACCCTTCGGATTTCCCGCTTCCTTAAAGAACAGGAATAACCCGGATCCTTGAATCAAATCCATGAGTACAGTGTTGCTCATATAAGAACTGATTTTCTCTTTAAAATCAGTATACTGGACCTGTCACTCAACTGAAACAGTAACCACAACCTCCTCTTGGGCTTTGTACAATGATTCTCCCCAGCGGAGTCAAACAACGTTTAGCCTCTCTCTCGGGCTTTGTACGAGACACATAAGAGACTCCCTCGTTGAGTCGATCACCCTTTCGCCTCCATCTCGGGCTTTATACGAGATACAAAAAGGTTCTTATTGAGCCAAACAAATTTTAGCCTCCATCTCGGGCTTTGTACGAGGTACAAAACACTCTTGTTGAGTCAAATAGCCTCCATCTCGGGCTTTATACGAGATACCTAAAGACTTCATCGTCGAGTCAAAACTTTTAGCCTCTCTCTCGGGCTTTGTACGAGACACATATTAGCCTCCTCTTAGGCTTTGTATAAGAAAACCACTGGTTGATCCAATTAACCTTTTAGCATCAAAGTTGTGCCTCGTTCACAGTACACAAACATCAACAACTCCTTCCCTTTCATCTAATCGCTGTAAGCGGCAAGCCTCTGGATCATCTACATCCATGCCACTGTCCCTCTTTTAGCATGAGAAATTCCTAAGGAAAGATAGCATTGCTCTACACTGAGTTAAAGTCTTCTCCTTCAGGTTAAAATCCCCTATAAAGGAAATTATGGCATTGCCGGATCCGCGTATCCCAGTTAAAGTAATCCTCCTTTACAGTCAGTCACCCAACAGTTGTGACATACAGACCCCTCTTTAGAGATGACAAATTCTCTCTGAAGTCAACACCCTTTTAGCTTCACATCTTGGGCTTTGAACAAGATACAAATAAACCCTTCAGCTTCACATCTCGGGCTTTGAACAAGATACAAACTACCTTTCGCTTCACGTCTTGGGCTTTGAACAAGACACCAAATACCATTTCCTCCCATAGAATAGGAGGAACTACGAACGCTCTGATTTCCCTGTTTCGGTAAACGGGAATACCTAGGCATAAGATTGAAAGAAAAATCTTAGCGAGCACACTAAACAAAAAAAACCAAAATCCCATACTCTCATGTATCTATCAAAAGCATCAGTCCTAACATCCTAATCCTTGTTCCCCGCTATAAAGTCCCAGAAAGAGAAAAGAAAACTGTATTGGCGAAAATACAAAAAACCAGTACAAAGGCCCCCCCACATTGATAGCATTCGCAACCTAACAGACCGCTGTTTAAAATCAGTATGCAAAGCAGGGTTAATTGGAGACATCTATTTCCTTTCCTTCATCAGCTCACAATAGGATAAAAAATGAATCGACCTGTAGTAAACTCAACCGCAGAGAGCGACCAGCGCTTAAGAACCGCGTCCAAAATCGCTCGCTACAGTAAGTCCCATCTTAATTTTTTTCCAAAATAATATTTGGGCCTCTACTTGAGTTGTAAGACCCATACCTTTGTACAGAAAACCTCTTTAGGCCTCAGTCGTTGTATAAGTCCCAATACAATATTCAAAACAACGGTACGATCACTGTTAAACCTTGGGCCTCTCTTTGAGTATAAGCCCCAACAATCTTTTCAAAACAATTTCCCTTTTGATTTAGATTCAAGTATACAGTTGTTATCAAAGCTTTCTTTAATTTCTTTGAACAACTAACAAAACAGCATGGAAGCTTGCTCACCTGTAAGTTTTTATCCGCTTTCATTTACTCGCTTTAATATATATAATTGTATTGTGGGAAGCTACGCATGGTTAGTCTTATTTCATTCTTTTAAATACATGTTAAATATATATAACTGTATTGTGGGAAGCTGCGCATGGTTAGTCTTCTTTCATACTCCTTTAAATACTTGTCATATATCAACTGTATATATACTAGTATAATTATTTAGAGTTTTCTCCGGCAACTAGGTCTAGAACTAGGTAAAGCCATGTTGGTCACTCTTAAATACAGTCAAAACTAGATCCCCATAGGATTTCCAGATACAGTATTTCCTTCTCTTGGGGTTAATCAATATGGAACAAAGAGAAAGGTAGTATTCTCGGTGAACCTTTTCTCAGACTGTCACCCCTAGAAATTGTCAAAGAAATTCTACTCCCCGGAGTTGATCTATTCTCTGTGAATAACATCTCCTGAGTTTCTTCAAATCACAGAACTTTCGCTAAATTATATATTCTCTGTGAATACCATTTCTTGAACTTTTCTTGGTTTGGGACCCACAGGCTTCCTAAAAGCATCCCCGCCTCCTCTTGGGCTTTGTACAAGGACCCATCGACTTCTTAAAAGTTCTCATTCCTTCTCTTGGGTTTCATACAAGGACCCTCACGACCTCTTAGAGGTATAGGACAGAACTTAGTCATCCTTTGCTGGAGCTGTCTTTCTAAAAAGAGTCACCAAAAAATCCTCAGACCAATTTTACGGTTGATACTCATCCCTTAAAAGAGTCGGCCTTCTCTTGGGCATTGTACAAAGATAGACCACACTAATAGACTTAGACAGTCTAAATCTCCTTGAGTCTCAAAGACATTCTCAAGTTCCCTACAAACATAGAAAGAAACCCCGGATTCTGGATTAATCTCCAGCAGAGTTAAAACTTGTGGGTTCTAAAACCCCGTCTCTCTCATCCCCCAGCCAGGGTCAGTTTATCATCATATAACACTATCCCAAATTAGAACCTCAAGGTTTCTGATCCATCAACTCTTTTGGATTCCCCTGCAAGAGTTTATTCCCCACTTGGACATGCCTCGGGATCTCAACAATTCCCAGCATAAGATAGCCTCCTCTTAGACTTTGTATAATGTTCCTTTCCTCAGGAAAGTAAGCCTTCTTTTTGGCTTTGTACAATGATTTTCCCCCAGCTGAGCTAACCTTTTCAGACTCTCTTGGTGAGTCAATCACCTTTTCAGACTCTTTTGTTGATTCAACCACCTTTTCAGACTCTCTTGTTGAGTCAATCACCTTTTCAGACTCTCTTGTTGAGTCAACCACTTTTCATACTCTCTTGTTGAGTCAATCTCGTTCCAGACTCTCTTGTTGAGTCAACCATTTTTACCTTCAATCTCGAGCTTCGTACGAGACAGATAAAAAGCACTCTCTTGTTGAGTCAACCCTTTTTAGCCTCAATCTCGGGCTTCGTATGAGACAGATAAGAGCACTTTCTTGTTGAGTCAAACCCTTTTTCGCCTCAATCTTGGGCTTCATACAAGACAGATAAGTACCTTCCCAGTGGAGTTAGACTCCTCTTAGGCTTCATATAATGATATCCCCAAAGAGTCAGTCTCTTTTAGCCTTCGTCTAGGGCTTCGTACAAGACACCAATATATCCACTCTCTTGTTGAGTCGGTCTCATACAGCCTCCTCTTAGGCTTTGTATAAGGACTTCCCCAGTGGAGTCAATCAACCTCTTAGCTTCAACCTTGGGATTTGATCAAGGCACACAAAAATCAACAATCCCTCTTTAGAGATGACAAATTCTCTTTCAGTCAACCTTTTAGCTTCAATCTTGGGCTTTGAACAAGACACAAATACCCCTTTAGCCTCTGTCTTGGGCTTTGAACGAGACACCAAAACATCTTTTTCCTCCCTTAGAATAGGAGGAACTATGATTGCTCTGATTTCCCTGTTTCGTTTAAATGGGAATACGTAGGCATAAGATTGCGAAATCTTAGCGAGCATATTAATCAAAAACTCTAGGTCCAGTACCTTCATACCAATCAAAACTGAGGTCCAATACCTCACCAAAATCATCAAAAACTCTCTCTCTCTCTCTCTCTCTCTCTCTCTCTCATATTTCCCAAGAAACTTTCCCAACCCATTAACGGATAAACACCATCAAGTACAAAGCAAAACCTAAAGCTAATATCATGTGGATAACCACATATAGGATGGGTAACTGACAACTACCCATTGTATAACCTGACCCCGGACCCCCAATCTCTTTAAGTGTTTGTTCAGGTAAACATTTGCGTGCAAGGTTAGTTTTAGATACCTTCCCTTTCCCTTCCAGCTTCATGGGATAAATAAGAAATCAGAAAGTAGCACCCCTTTCTCCTCGAGGAGGAAAACCCAAACCCCAGCGATAAGGTGGTCGCGTCACCGACAAAAATCGCTCGCTACAGTAAAAATGGTGACTTCACTGGGGACGCATTTTATTGTTTAGGACTAGGATTATTATAGCTCCTAAGAGGTCTAGGATGTTAGCTTTAGGAATGAATATATATATATATATATATATATATATATATTGCTTTTCCTACTTGATATCCGTGTTTATTTTTCTGCTAATGGGACTACGGGTGATGCCGCATCTGGAAAGATTGAGTATACACCTAAGATAGGTGATGGCACGAGACGGGTAATCTTACAGGGAGTGACTCCTAAATAAGAGGTCCCGGTAGACCATCGAATCAGTGGAGATACCTTTGCGGAGTCAATACCTATACGACTTCGGTTGTTGAAAGCAGATTGTTCGATTGAGCTGTCTTTGAAATTGAGGATTTTAGTAGACTAAGACCATGTTACTATTTTGTAGTGCGGAAGCTATCGAAAATAGTTGTCACACGATACTACCCTCATTTGAGACCACTCTAAGATACATCAACTCGCTCGGGTGAACCAGCCTGCTGTTGTTATCCCAAGAGGGGTCAATGATTTTGTGGACAGGTACAAAAAATCACCAGTATAACCTTTGGGGATGGGTAGAGGCTTGACTTCATAACACCGAACCTTTGACCCCATGTTTTTCTATGTTTTTGTGTGCTGCATTCATGCATTCATTTCATTAAAAACATTTAAAACAAAGAAAATTTTCTCTTCTAGTCTCTCTTTTTCAAATTAAACTGAGACAATGATTGCAAATGTCAGAGAGAAAGATTGCATTATGGATTTTGGGAGAAGAAGGACTCACAAGTATACCTTCAAGGTTCCAAAATTAGAGGATTTAAGAGGTTTGGCGAGGATGATCACCAACCCTGATGCTTTCAGAGCTAAGTATGGAGGACTGTTGTCTCTGTTAAGGGTCCATGTAATTGAAAGAATTCTGTCCACACTCATCCAGTTCTACGATTCGGTCTATCACTGCTTCACATTCCCGAATTATCAGCTAGCACCCACACTGGAGGAGTACTCTCACCTGACTGATTTACCTATCACTGACCAAGCTCCCTTTTCTGGACTAGAAGAAATTCCAAAGGATCAGACCATTGCAAGAGCAATTTATTTGGACGAGTCAGAAGTCAGGACTCACATGACCACTAAGGGTGGAATCCAAGGTTTTCCAGCCCAGTTTTTTATAAAGAAAGCCCTCTACTTTGCTAGTATAGGGAATGTGCCTGCTTTCGAAAGCATCTTTGCTTTGCTCTCCTACGGGTTATTTATGTTTCCCAACATTGATAGTTTCGTTGATATCAATGCCATTAAGATTTTTCTGATTGGAAACCTCGTACCAACCTTGCTCGCAGATGCTTATCATTCTGTACACTTAAGGAATTTGTACAGCGGAGGAATGATCACATGCTGTGTACCCTTGCTATACAAGTGGTTCACTTCTCATTTACCCAAGTCTACTGCTTTTTGGGATCAAAAGAGCACTTTACGTTGGTCGCAGAGAATCATGTCTCTTACCAACTCTGACATTGATTGGTACAATCAAATCTATGATGGGATCAGGATCATTGACCATTGTGGAAAATTCCCTAATGTACCCCTCATAGAAATTAAAGGAGGAATCAATTATCATCCAGTTTTAGTTCATCGTCAATTCGGATACCCGATGAGGCATGTCCCACGTAATGCTCATCTGGAAGGTCTTTTCTTCAAGGAAGGAGAAAACGACAGGGCACTAAAGACAGAAATAGTGTATGCCTGGAAACATGTTCACAGGAAAGGAAGAGAGTCTCTAGGGAAACCAGATTGTATCTCTATGGAGCCTTATCTCCGCTGGGTACAAACTAGAGCTCTCAAGCTGAGGATGCCTTACCCTCGTCAAGAAGTTCTTCCATTAAGGTAATCTGTCCTTTATTTTATGTCTGATATGGAAAAACTTCAGGTTACTCTCGCCAAAGTTCAACAGGAGAAGAGGTCTTGGAGGAACAAATATCGTATTCTCAATGTGGAGTGTAACAAAATGCAGTAAATGTTTAAAGATAAAGATGCTCTGATTAAGATTTTAGAGCAACATGCTGTAGAGAATCAAGAAGACCAAAGGAATTTCCTCGCTCTTTCCACTTGGCAAAGGAATGACAACCCGACAATGGATCGAGAGCCCCGGTCAAAGAAAAGGAAAATACCAGAACCAGCACCTGAGCTCTCCTCAGAGAGGACTCCGGATCCATTAGTTTAGAGATTTCCTTTTACAGTACTTTGTAAATTACTGTATTTCTGTTTCCACAATCTTTGAATTCAATAAAATGGGGTTTCCCCACTGTATGATATTGGCAATCCAATTGTCGAAGTTTCTTTTGATTAACAAAAAAATTTAATTAATATAATCATTGCATATCATTCATCATTCTCACCTAACGCATTCTTCTTCCCTACGAATCTCACATTTGTGTCTCGATTCTAGAGTCAAACTGTCTCATTCGTACAATACTCAGGCCAATCGACAAAAGAAAATGGATGATCTCGAGGAAGAAAACAAATAGTTGAGAGAAGAAATCGACACTCTGAAAGAAGATCTGAGGAAACTTCACAATGACATGTTAGCTCTGGTAGCGGCCCAGATGCAACAACAAAGGACTGTGATCTCAGAGATCACATATACGCCCATAGTGGAAAAGTATGATCCTCGGTATAACATGCCAAAAGATCGTCCCTGGGGCATGCCACTCAACTATATCCCGGAAGAATATATTCCGCCGATCATGGAAGATTCGGAAACTGCAGCGGGAGCCGCTGGGCCTGAAGGTTACAAACTTCGGGAAAGCGAAGATGTAAGGGGCATGACAGCAACTCTTGAAGGTTACAAACTTTGGGAAAGGGAAGCACCGAGAGTCACTGCCGTAATGACTGTACCACCACCCGTGGTACACACTGTCCCGGAAGGACAGACTCCACAGATACCTTCTGGTGGAAATGAAAGTATGAATGATAAAATGAAGGAATTCCAGGAACAGTTCCTGGAGATGCAGAAGGAACTGCAAGCCATTCACGATCAGGATCTATTAGGTAAGGACGCCGCAGACCTTTATTTGGTCCCCAATGTGAAAGTTACGCTCAAATTCAAGGTGCCCGAATTTGAAAAATACAAGGGTAACTCTTGCCCTCAAAGTCACTTGGTGATGTACGCTTGGAGGATGTCAACACAGATAGAGAACCAATAGCTACTGATCCATTACTTCCAGGATAGTTTAACCGGTGCCGCACTCAAATGGTACATGGGTTTAAACCGCACTAAGATCGTCACTTTTAGAGATCTTGGCGCTGCCTTTGTTTAACAATATAAGTATAATCTGGACATGGCACCAGACAGAGATCAATTCCGAGCCATGTCGCAGAAGGACAAGGAAACTTTCAAGGAATATGCTCAGAGATGGCGTGAAATTGCCGCTCAGATTTGTCCATCTCTTGAGGAAAAAGAGATGACAAAGATCTTCTTGAAAACCTTAAGTTCGTTTTACTACAACAGAACGGTCGCCAGTGCGCCCAGTGACTTCACCGAGATGGTGGGCATGGGAGTTCGTCTTGAGGAAGCTGTCTGAGAAGGACGTTTAATTAAAGATGTTGGACCATCAAGCAGTACCAAAAGATACGGTAGTGCTTTCCCTAAGAAAAAAGAGCAAGATATTGGCAATATCTCTCTCAGAAAGCAAAGGCGACGTTACCAACCAGTAGCAACTGTAACTCCTGCTATTAACCCTGCGCCTGTTCCAACGTATCAACCTCAGGTTGCTCAGAGCCAATCGAATCAACAACAATATCAGCAAAGGACACAACATCCTCTTCAGCAGGCTCGTCCTCCGTACAACAACAACCGTACAACGCGACCACCAGGGTTTGACCCTATACCAATGTTGTACGCAGAACTGTTTTCGTTACTACTGGTCAAGGGGCACGTCCAAACCAGGTCTCCTCTTACAGTACCAGAAAGTACGCCTTTTTGGTTCAAAGCAGATTAGACTTGTCCTTACCATCAAGGAGGACAGGGCATAACATAGAAAACCGTCTCAGTTTCAAATCTGATGTGCAAAAGCTTGTCAGGAGCGGGGTCTTGTCCTTCAAGGATACAAATCCAAATGTTCAGACGAACCCGCTGCCTCAACACGAGAAAGCTGCAGTCAATTTGATAGAGGGAGAGTCAAACCACATCTATCAAATTCATGATGTACTCTTATTAAGGGATAATCTGGTCAAGATGGATCGCAGACAGAGCGGATATGGGCATGTACCACCTCATAACTATCACCAGTGTGATATCTTCTCTAAAGACAATCAAGGATGTTCTGTGGTGCAATCAGCTCTACAGGAACAATTGGATCTCGGTTGGATCCAGGATCACAGAATTCGTGGGGTCAACATGACTTATACGAATTCCAACATCATTCAGAACCACAACATCCGTGCGATGAATGTCAACTTGGTGGTAATGCACTCAAGGCAAAGCCAACATCATGATTTGCTACAACACGATTATGATTCCTGTCTGATTTGCTCGGTAAACAATCAGGGATGCTCTTTTGTACAAGAGGCCCTCCAGCGTCAGATGGATTTTGGATGGATTCAAGACTACCATGATAGAAATCCCTATCAAGTCAACATGATTCAAATTTTTGATATTCGCTTGATGAATACCAGCTTGTTGGAATTACACGCTAAGCAAGTCCAGCTCGGTTTTCTGACTTCGCATGAGTATTAGAACTGTAGCGTATGTCGTGAGAGTAACCAAGGTTGTGCACTAGTTTAAATGACGCTTCAACACTTGTTAAACCACTGGTGGCTTCTGATCTATCTAGATGAAGACACACAACAAGTCAGTATGATTAATGGGAACCCTACTAGGCATCAAAGTTAGGATGTTCGATTAATGAACACAGATCTAGTAAAGTTACACTGCATACAAAGCGGATGTGGCCGGGTGCCACCACACAACTAAGAGCGCTGTAGAGTCTGCTCGGAGAATAATCAAGGATGCTACCTCGTGCGAGCAGCCCTTCAAAGTCAGTTAGACCATAAGGAAATTCAACCATGGTCAAGTTCTAGTTCAATGTCAAACTATCATCCTGATCAAAGCAGGGATGTTGTCTTGATCCCTAAAAGAGAAAGGGCCAAATATGTGTGCGCCATAATCCCTTTACTCCATGAATCAAGAGTTCCTCTTGATAGTGGAAGGATTCTCAACCTCGAACCAATTGAGGTCGGCTATGATGGTCAGAAAAATCAAAAGGCTCCTGTTGTTATCTATCTGCCAGGACCAGTACCGTACAAGTCCGATAAGGCGATCCCTTACAAGTACGGTGCAACAACAATTGAGAATGGAAAAGAAGTCCCGTACAAGTTCGTTCATTACCCCATGGGGTACTTTTTGTTACAAGGTAATGTCGTTCGGTTTGAAGAACGCCGGGGCAACCTATCAAAGGGCCATGACTACTCTCTTTCATGACATGATACACAAAGAAATTGAGGTATATGTCGAGGATATGATTGCTAAGTCTAAGATAGAAGAGAAGTATGTGACCCACCTGTCAAAGCTATTCGAGCGGTTGAGAAAGTACAAACTTCGCTTGAATCCCAATAAGTGCACATTTGGTGTCTGGTCAGGGAAACTTTTAGGGTTCATCGTCAGCCAGAAGGGAATTGAGGTTGATCCTGACAAAGTTAAGGCCATTCAAGAAATGCCTTCTCCAAAGACTGAAAAACAAGTCAGGGGATTCCTGGGACATCTGAACTACATTTCCAGATTTATATTCCTTATGACCGCGACATGCGCACCAATCTTCAAATTACTCAAAAAGAATCAGGACTGCATTTGGACAGAAGACTTCCAAACCGCCTTCGACAGTATTAAGGAATACCTGTTGAACCCACCGATTCTATCACCTCCAGTGGAAGGAAGACCACTAATCATCTACTTAACAGTCTTGGAAGACTCTATGGGCTATGTACTTGATCAACAGGATGAAACAAAAAGGAAAGAGTCTGCCATCTACTATTTGAGCAAAAAATTCACCGACTGCGAGACTCGGTGCACTATGCTTGAGAAAACTTGTTGTGCTCTAGCTTGGGCAGCCAAACGTCTTCGCCAGTATATGATTCGTCACACTACTTGGTTAATCTCAGAAATGGATACAATCAAGTATGTCTTTGAAAAACCTGCTCTCACGGGAAGGATTGCCCGTTGGTAGATGTTATTATGAGAATATGACATAGAATACCACACTCAAAAAGCCGTTAAGGGAAGTATTTTGGCCGATAATTTGGCTCATCAACCGATTGATGATTAGGAATCAATCGGGTTTGACTTCCCAGACAAAGATGTCATGTATTTGAAAATGAAAGATGGCGATGAACCGATACCCAGTGAAGGTCCAGAACCAGGTTCCCAATGGGGACTAATCTTTGACGGAGCTGTAAATCATTATGGAAATGGAATTGGGGCAATCATCATAACACCTCAGGGTACCCACATTCCTTTCATTGCCAGACTAACATTCAAGTGTACAAACAACGAGGCCGAATACGAAGCTTGTATCATGGGTCTCGAAGAAGCGATCGACTTAAGAATTAAGAACTTGGATATGTATGGAGACTCAGCCCTGATTATCAATCGGATCAAAGGAGATTGGAACACATACCAATCAGGACTGATTCCTTACAAGGACTACGCGAGAAGGTTGTTACCATTCTTCAATAGAATCGAGTTTCATCATATCCCTCGTGAAGAAAATCACATGGCTGATGCATTAGCCACTCTTTCTTCCATGATTAGTGTAGGTCAATGGAACGACCTACCTAAGATCGACATAATACGCCTCGAGAGGCCCGCTTATATCTTCACGATTGAAGCAGTCAAAGAAGACAGACCTTGGTATCACGATATCAAATGCTTTCTTCAGAAACAAGAGTACCCACCTGGGGCACTAAGGAAAGACAGAAAAACCCTCAGAAGGCTAGCAGACAGTTTCTTCCTGAGCGGTGACACACTCTATAAGAAGAACTTTGACATGGTCTTGCTCCGATGCGTAGACAGACCAGAAGCAAACAAGCTGATAACGGAAATTCATGAAGGCTCTTTTGGCACTCATGCCAATGGACACACAATGGCGAGAAAAATTATAAGAGCAGTGTACTATTGGTTGACAATGGAATCCGATTGCTACAAGTACATGAGGAAGTGTCACAAGTGTTAGATATACTCAAACAAAATCCATGTACCGCCAACGCATCTCAAATTTCTCTCTTCCCCATGGCCTTTTTCTATATGGGGAATCGACATGATTGGCATAATCGAACCCAAAGCTTCAAAAGGACATCGGTTCATCCTGGTAGCCATTGATTACTTCACCAAATGGGTTGAAGCAGCATCGTACGCCAATGTAACCCGACAATTGGTGGTTCGATTTATCAAAAACAATATCATCTTCCGTTATGGTGTTCCTAGCCAGATAATTACTGTTAATGGATCCAACTTGAACAATAACATGATGAAAGAGTTGTTCGATGAGTTCAAGATCGAACACCATAACTCATCTCCCTACCGACCTAAGATGAACGGAGCAGTAGAAGCGGCTAACAAGAAAATCAAGAAGATTGTTCAGAAGATGGTCGTAACCTAGAAAGACTGGCACGAGATGCTACCCTTTTCTCTTCACGGTTATCGCACATCTGTCTGCACTTCAACAGGGGCAACCCCTTTCTCTCTAGTATATGGCATGGAGGCAGTGCTCCCCATAGAAGTAGAGATACCATCAATCAGGGTATTGATGGAAGCTAAGCTAACAGAGGCTGAATGGTGTCAAAGTCGACATGACGAACTGAATCTGATCGAAGAAAAGCGAATAACGGCACTATGCCATGGTTAGTTGTATCAGTAAAGAATGAAGAAGGCGTTCGACAAAAAGGTCCAACCTCGCGTCTTCAGAAAAGGAGATCTCGTGCTTAAAAATATACAATCATTTATCACTGACTCTCAGGGAAAATGGACTCCGAATAATGACGACCCATACGTGGTCAAGAAAGCCTTCTCAGGCGGCGCCTTGAGACTCGCAACCATGGACGGAGAAGAATTTACCTACCCCACAAATGTTGACGTAGTCAAGAAATACTTCGCCTAAATAAAAAAAATAAATAATAAAAAAATAAAAAGAAAAAAAACGTCTTGGTGGATTGAAAACCCGAAAGGGCGGTCCAGGCAAAAATTAGAGACATAAGCAAAAATCATCCCGATGGATTGGAAATCTCAAAGTACAATCCATGCAAAATTTAGGGATAATGGCAAGTAACTACGTCCAACAGGGGAAAATCCCCCAGTAGCAGTCATGCCGTCCATCAGAAAACTCCAGTCAAGGTCATCTTCGACGGAAGCTCAGGATGCCCAGAACTCAAATTTGGTAGAAGGATAGCGGTCGTTATGTTTCAATGTAGCCCTTTTCCCTTAAATTACCATTTTCTAACTTTGTAAATACTCTATGGAATCACGCATTTGGCTGATTTCCATCCTATCAATAAAATTTGAGCCCTTGTGCTTTTGTTTGCAATTCTTATTTGTTTTAGCTTTACAGAACGACATTTTTAATATGATCAACGATTCTTGAAATAAAACAAAAATGAATTTACCTGTCAAATTTTTCTGCTTTTAAAAAAAAGATGGCAATTCTTTTGACTGTTGAACATTGAAAGAACATCGATCGCTTCTCCGAAGATGATTGAGCTTCAAAGTGCAGAATCAAAGTACTCCTTCTAAACCAGTACGCCTGAACGAAGGATCAACTGTATCAGATGTGATTTTCGCATCTAATATCCCCGGCAGAGTTCTTACCTCCTAAGCCCGACCAACGTCTTCCCCCGCGGGAACTACTTTCTCCTAAGCAAGGCAGAATTGCTATTTTGAACCGAAGATACTTCTTCGTCCCCTGCTGTGGCCGAGTATCCAGTCATGTTCATCCACAAGTCTGTATGTCGCGTCAATTTCGTCAGCATATACATACATACATCATGCATTATTGATTTACATTCATATTCATATTGTATCACTATCACTCTAGTCGGTCTTGTCCCCTAGTGATAGAAGTTCCCTCAATCGAATTGTCAGTTCTTTCCTCGTCAGGAAATATTGCATCTGAACAATCTCTCTCCTCCAGTTTATTTCTGGATTGGAGTTGGCCCTTGACCACTTTGATAACGGGAACCTCTGAAAGACAAGAAAACGTTCGACAAATGTCACTCTTCGCCATTGAAGATGATATCTTCGCTTTCCCGGATTAAGGAAAATCCCCAGAGAAAGCCTCACAACCAAAGGCTCTCAGCAACACATTGATTTTTCTCTCCAATAGAGTCAATGTTAATAAAGTCATCAGCACCTCAAAATTGGGGTACATTATATGGCATTTCTCAGAGAAGATCTCGTAGAAAAGTATGATGTAATATCCCCAAACGGAAAGCAATCTCTCAAGAGACTCGTTTCCCCACTAGAGTCGACAAATGGCGTCTCCAAACAGAGAAGTTTGTGCACCTTTACAACTCAGACGAATGGGTTCCCCAGCGAGTCTGACATCAAAAGTTTTTCCATCAAATGGCATCTCCCCAGGAAAATTCGACGAGAAGTTTGAGGAAAACCGCTACGCATAGTGTCCCTTGTCAAGAAAGTTTATTGACAAAAGAAACTAAGACCAGTTCCTTGGTAGGAAACCAGGGTCGGGGGGAAGTTTATTTCAGAAACTTAGACCAGTTCCCTGGTAGGAAACCAGGATCGAGGGGAAGTTTATATCAGAAACTTAGACCAGTTCCTTGGTATGAAACCAGGATCGAGGGGAAGTTTATATCAGAAACTGAGACCAGTTCCTTGGTAGGAAACCAGGATCGAGTGAAAGTTTATTTCAGAAACTTAGACCAGTTTCTTGGTAGGAAACCAGGATCGAGGGGAAGTTTATTTCAAAAGAAAACTGAGACCAGTTCCTTGGCTGAAGACCAGGATCGAGGGGAAGTTTACCTTTTTAAAGCATCATTGCTTAGAGAAAGAAGGTGGATGAGCAAACTGCCATTCATAACCACCGTCAAAATTTTGCGCATTCCGATATTTAATCATCTTGCACCCCGAATGCCCGAATGCCCGAATACCTTCGCCATTCACACCTTCGGGTCCAAGAAGATTAAATAGGAGCATCTGTCATACCCCAAATTTTGACCACCAAGATTTCGCATCATTGTGTAAATCATCACCACAATATGGATGAACCATCATGCCTCACTAATCTCCTCAAAGAGGGGTGAGCATTCACCACAAACAAGAATTAGGGTTTCAAGCCCTCTCAGAGCACTTAGACAAAGGATCAATCAAGGAATGACATGATCTTCAACTTGTCTAACTTCTCAAACACCTACAAAGGATCAAGAGGACTCCCACATTAAGAACCAAGCACAAGGTTGCTACATTCCAAGTGGATTAAGCCTCAAGATCGCCAGTGTCACCAAATTAGGGTTTTGGTCGACCAAGGCCTCCAGATGGAAATTTTCCTCTGGGCATGAGCCAATTCTTCAATGCATAACCTAAGATACTCCAAGGGACCTCATGGACCCAATCATCAAGTCAATTTAACCTCAGGGGATGCATTTATCAAAAATCAGGAATTAGGGTTTCTTGACCCAATTCACCCCTAAGTTGACTTTTGGGACAAAACATGAGCCAAGACCTCAAGACATGATTTGAGGGTCTCAAATACACCATATTGATCCATTTTCAACAATGGATTGATCCAAGAAGCTTGATTCACAAGTTTCAATTTCATCTGAACTACAATTAGGGTTTTGAAGAAAAAGTCAACTGTATCTTTGACTTTTGACCAGGACATGCTCCCAAACCTTGGGACATGATTCAATACACCCTATATCACCTATGGAATCCATCTATTAAGTTTGATTTAGGTCAAGGACTTGATTTCATAGAGAACGCACAGTTTAGATTTCATCTGCTGAAAAAGTCAACTGTACAAAAAGTCAAAGTTTAACTTTTTGATTTTTTTGGTCAACTAATGTTCTTTAACCCTAAAATGATGTTAATATGTGATTGGAATCATCATTCATCAAGAAAAACCAAAGAAAGTGAGATAACTTGTAAAAGGGGTAACCATAAGAAACTTAGAATTTTTCTAAGTTATGAAACAAAATAGCTAGGGTACCAACTTCCAAGGATCATAACTTGAGATCCAAGCAACTATTTTGGATGATCCAAAGATGGAGTTTAGCTCTCATGGCATACTTTAAAAGTGTCAACTACATCTCATTTCAATTCTTCATGGATTTTTAGTTATAGAGTGATCAAAATGGCTGAAAACATGAAAATCACATTTTTCCAACACTTAGTGAAATTTTCACTAAGTCAAAATCTGCCTTACTTTTTCCAAAATGTAGGGACATTTTTCACCTTGATCCAAGTCAAACCAGGTCTTGGGTTGGACATCAAAGTTAAAGTATGGCAAGAGGGATTTTTAACAAGTACCAGATCATCTCCAAATTCCATTTAAGCAAGGAGATACAACCCTTGAAACATGGCCTCATGAACTGATTCTTCCAAGACAGATTTGGCAGATTTTGTGCATTTTGCTCTATTTGATCAAATCTGACAAATCCAAGCCTTTTCATCATTTTGGACACATCTGAGGATCAAATCTAAGGGGAGTGATCTGATATCCAAGCCTCCAAAGTCCAAGAATCTACAAATAGCATGCCAAACCTAAAAGGCAACAAAGATGCCAAATATCCAATTTTGTTTTCATGCATTCAATGGATGCACTAAGGTGACATGAACTGAGCCTATTCCAACTGAATTCAGTCCAAGTTTTTCTATGAACCAAAGCTACAAAGCATGTGCTCTAACCTCTAGTCAATGGCTAGAGGAGACTTAAGATTCCAAAGTGATTCAATTGGCCAACAGCCTGCTGTAGTTGCCACACACTATTGCTCGCAAAACAAACTTGCTCTACTATAAATAGAGCTTATTTGTGCTCAGTTTGAGTACACCAAAGCACTACAACACTTGATTTCCTCAAAATCCCTTTCTCTAGGCCAAAATGCCTTCTTTTGCAAGGTAACTCTGAGTTTTTGAGTTAGAGAGAAATTCCATCACAGCTCATGATCCAAACACATCCAATATGTCATATCTAAGCTGTCCAAACTCTCACATGTGACCTGTAACACCAAAATCACAAAGTCCCCTCTCAAAACCTCAAAATTGGACTTTATTGCATTTTTCAAGCCATGTCTTGATTCAGTCCCTTTCAAAACCAGATAAAACCTCAAACACACTCCAAATATCATCCTTGAACTGTCCCAAATGGTTCCCCATATCTGGAACACCATTTGAGAGAGTTGTCATATTGGTCACTTTTGCCCTTTTTGCAAGAAAGAGCTCAAACTTGTTCCTGAGGATTCCAGCTGATTCCAACCATTCTAAAAGCTTCTAAGGGATCAATTGAGAGTGTCCAAAACATCAAATTACTTCTGGCACAAGAAACTTGGCAGATAGCCCAAAAAGCTCCTAAAGAGGTAAGCATCACAACTTGAACTCTTTGAAATATGCATTGCTTTGAAGTCCACTGATCATGCACATCTTATACATCTTATATATGTTGTGTTTGAACCAATTCATCATGTAATTCATGCCTGTAACAAGAGGTAGCATACAAAATGCAATTATAGGCCTATTTCAAGAACACTATCGGGTTTTGAAATAGGAGCCTCATCTGAAAAAACCACCACCACCATTGGATTCCTTGTGAAATTCTAGGCAAGATAGACCTAAATTTTGTCCCAATCCATGGAGAAATGAGAATGTTACAAGCTTCACGTTTTTGGGCAAAACCTTGCCTTGCCTTGCCTTGGCCAGGCAAAAAACAAGGCACATCTCATGTATTCATGGGGTGGTTTTGATACATGAATGTATCACCACCCCAGTGGTAGAAGGCACACGCTGTACACAAGAGGTCTGGGGTTCGAATCCCCCTCGCCATAGATCCTCTTTTTACTATTTTTTCCATTTTTTTTAATATTTGTTATATTATTCTAAATAATTTGGAAAATTAATAACTCTCTCAATTTTAATGATTTTTTATTGGTTCTTTTTGCAAAAAAATCACAAAAATGTTAAAATATTTTATTCCACAAAAAAATCAGGTTTATATTAATTATTTAATATAGTTGGTATTTTTGTAAATAAATTCATTTTTAATTATTTTAAACACTTTTAAAAGTGGATTTTTATCTTGAAAATCAAAACCAAATGAGTTTTAATTCATCTTGTGATTAAAACATCATTTTTCAAGTCCCAACCAAAAACCACAAGTTGTTTATTCAAGCTTATTTGGTATTTTATCATTATTTATTGATTTTCTTTAAGAATTTACTTTTAAAAATGATAAAATTAGGGTTTCTTTGATTTTCACCCTCCAAAATCTTTTTCAAACACTCATGGGCCTCTAATAGAGTGTAAGACCCAACCCCTTTTGAAAACAAAAATTTTTGGGCCTCAGACATTGTATAAGTCCCCCGGCGATTTTCAAAACGACGGTGCGATCACTGTCCATCACATGGGCCTATCCTTGAATTGTAAGCCCCATCTTTTGTATAAAAACACTCGTGGGCCTCTAATAGAGTATAAGACCCAATCCCCTTTAACCAAAACCATTTTGGGCCTCAGATATTATATAAGTCCCGACACGATAAAAAATCTCGGCGCGATCGCCAGTGTAAAATAACCCTTGGGCCTCTACTTAAGTTGTAAGCCCCATCACTTGTACAAAAACACTTTTGGGCTTCTAATAGAGTGTAAGACCCATTCCTTGTAAATAAGATACCTTGCTGGGCATCAGACATTGTATAAGACCCACGGTGTTTTCAAAAACCTTAGCGCGATCGCCGTTTTCAAACAAACCATTTGGGCCTACCCTCGTGTTGTAAGTCCCATCTTTCTTTTTTTCCAAAATAATCTTTGGGCCTCTCCTTGAGTTGTAATACCCATACCTTTGTACAGAAAACCTCTTTGGGCCTCAATTGTTGTATAAGTCCCAATACGATATTCAAAAAAATGGTGCGATCACTGTTAAACCTTGGTCCTTTCTTTGAGTATAAGCCCCAACAATCTTTTCAAAACAATTTTCCTTTTGATTTAGATTCAAGTATACAGTTGTTATCAAAACTTTAATTTCTTTGAACAACTAACAAAACAGCATGGAAGCATGCTCACCTGTAAGTTTTTATTCGCTTTCATTTACTTGCTTTAATATATATAACTGTATTGTGGGAAGCTGCGCATGGTTAGTCTTATATCATTCTTTTAAATACATGTCAAATATATATAACTATATTGTGGGAAGCTGTGCATGGTTAGTCTTCTTTCATACTCTTTTAAATACTTGTCATATATCAATTTTATATATACTAGTATAGTTATTTAGAGTTTTCCCCGGCAACTAGGTCTAGAACTAGGTAAAGCCATGTTGGTCACTCTTAAATACAGTCAAAACTAGATCCCCATAGGATTTCCAGATACAATCTTCCCTTCTCTTGGGGTTAATCAAAATGGAACAAAGAGAAAGGCAGTATTCTCGGTGAACCTTTTTTCAGACTGTCACCCCTAGAAATTGTCAAAGAAATTCTACTCCCCGGATTTAATCTATTCTCTGTGAATAGCATCTCCCGAGTTTCTTCAAATCAGAGAACTATCGCTAAATGATATATTCTCTGTGAATAGCATTTATTGAACTTTTCTTGGTTTGAGACCCACAGGCTTCCTAAAAGCATCCCCGCCTCCTCTTGGGCTTTGTACAAGGACCCGTCGGCTTCTTAAAAGTTATCATGCCTTCTCTTAGGCTTCATAAAAGGACCCTCACGACCTCTTAGAGGTATAGGACAGAACTTAGTCATCCTTTGCTAGAAATGTCTTTCTAAAAAGAGTCACCAAAAAACCCTCTAACCAATTTTAGGGTTGATACTCATCCCTTAAAAGAGTCAGCCTTCTCTTGGGCATTGTACAAAGATAGACCACACTAATATACTTGGACAGTCTAAATCTCCTTGAGTCTCAAATACATTCTCAAGTTCCCTGCAAACATAGGAAGAAACCCCGTCTCTCTCATCCCCCAGCCAGGGTCAGTTTATCATCATATAACACTATTCCAAATCAGAACCTCAAGGTTTCTGATCTATCAACTCTTCTGGATTCCCCTGCAAGAGTTGATTCCCCACTTGGACATGCCTCGGGATATCAATAATTCCCAGCATAAGATAGCCTCCTCTTAGGCTTTGTATAATGATCCTTTCCTCAGGAAAGTAAGCCTTCTTTTTGGCTTTGTACAATGATTTTCCCCCAGCTGAGCTAACCTTTTCAGACTCTCTTGGTGAGTCAATCACCTTTTCAGACTCTCTTATTGAGTCAACCACCTTTTCAGACTCTCTTGTTGAGTCAATCACCTTTTCAGACTCTCTTGTTGAGTCAACCACTTTTCAGACTCTCTTGTTGAGTCAATCTCGTTCCAGACTCTCTTGTTGAGTCAACCATTTTTAGCCTCAATCTCGGGCTTCGTACGAGACAGATAAAAAACACTCTCTTGTTGAGTCAACCCTTTTTACCCTCAATCTCGGGCTTCGTACGAGACAGATAAGAGCACTCTCTTGTTGAGTCAAACCCTTTTTCGCCTCAATCTTGGGCTTCATACAAGACAGATAAGTACCTCCCCAGTGGAGTTAGCCTCCTCTTAGGCTTCATATAATGATATCCCCAAAGAGTCAGTCTCTTTTAGCCTTCGTCTTGGGCTTCATACAAGACACCAATATATCCACTCTCTTGTTGATTCGGTCTCATACAACCTCCTCTTAGGCTTTGTATAAGGACTTCCCCAGTGGAGTCAATCAACCTCTTAACTTCAACCTTGGGCTTTGATCAAGGCACACAAAAATCAACAATCCGTCTTTAGAGATGACAAATTCTCTTTCAGTTAACCTTTTAGCTTCAATCTTGGGCTTTGAACAAGACACAAATACCCCTTTAGCCTCTGTCTTGGGCTTTGAACGAGACATCAAAACATCTTTTTCCTCTAAGGGAGGAACTACGATTGCTCTGATTTCCCTGTTTCGTTTAAACGGGAATACGTAGGCATAAGATTGTGAAATCTTAGCGAGCATACTAATCAAAAACTCTAGGTCCAGTGCCTTCATACCAATCAAAACTGAGGTCCAATACCTCACCAAAATCATAAAAAACTCTCTCCCTCTCTCTCATATTTCCCAAGAAACTTTCCCAACCCATTAACGGATAAACACCATCAAGTACAAAGCAAAACCTAAAGCTAATATCCTGTGGATAACCACATATAGGATGGGTAACTGACAACTACCCATTGTATAACCTGACCTCGGACCCCCCAATCTCTTTAAGCGTTTGTTCAGGTAAACATTCGCGTGCAAGGTTAGTTTTAGATACCTTCATTTCCAGCTTCATAGGATAAATAAGAAATTAGAAAGTAGCACCTCTTTCTCCTCGAGGAGGAAAACCCAAACCCCAGCGATAAGGTGGTCACGTCACCGACAAAAATCGTTCGCTACACCCACATCAAGAAGCTGGAAGAGAGAGGTGGGACTTTCTCTCATAGGATTCTCTAGGGATCTAGTTTTCTTTATTCTCTATTGTTTTAGGATTCTTGAATCTGTACTTACAAGATGTAATCTTTTCCATCATTAATGAATGAGATTTTGGTATTTCAAATAACAATGTTTGCAATATGCCTTATAGTCCCTTGAAACTTTGCATTTGTACTTGCACATCAAGCATCATTTTGCATTATTTCTTGCCTTTTCCAGGTGTCTTATGTTTCTTTTGGTCTTCATTCAGCCAAGCTGTCGCACTAGTATAATACTCGAGCTAATCTGAAGAAAAAGATGGATCAATCGCAACAAGAGAACCGTGAGCTTCGTGAAGAAGTATCAACTCTGAAGGATGGTTTGGAAAGACTCACCGCTATGATGGAAGCTCTGGTGGCTGCTCAGAATCAGCCACAACCCCCTCCTCCTCCGCTTTCGACTCCTGTGCAAAGGACAGTCATTTCTGAGATTGTCTCTACGCCCATCTCTATGGCGCCTGCTAGTGTTCCTCAACACTCCATGCCTCCTGGTTTCCCCTGGGGCATGCCTCATAACTTTATTCCTGAAGGTTATCAACCACTACCACCACCTCTTGAAATTCTAGTTGTTCCTACTGTTCAGCCTGTGATGTATGTACCGCAGCCCGTGGTTCATACCATTCCTTTTGGCGAAGAGCAAATTTTCCATATTGCTTGAAGTGAGAGTGTTGATTCTTATAAGGAAATGGAAGAGATTAAAGACCAGTTTGCTGAAATGCAGAAAGAAATCAAAGCTCGGAGAGGAAAAGAACTGTTTGGGAAGAATGCTCATGAGTTATGCTTGGTTCCTAATGTGAAGATCCCGCATAAGTTCAAGGTCCCTGACTTTGAAAAGTAAAGGGAAACTCTTATCCGTTGAGTCACTTGATTATGTATGCTCGTAAGATGTCGACTCAGACCGATAATAATCAGCTTCTCATTCACTACTTTCAAGACAGTTTGTCTGGTGCAGCTTTGAAATGGTATATGGGACTCGACAGTACTCGAATTCGCAGTTTCGAAGATTTAGGTGAGGCGTTTGTGAAACAATATAAGTATAATATGGATATGGCTCCTGATCGTGACCAGCTTCAGGCAACGACTCAGAAAGATAAGGAGACATTCAAAGAATACGCGCAAAGGTGGCGCGAGATTGCTGCTCAAATTAATCGTCCTTTGGAAGAAAAAGAGATGGCGAAGATTTTTCTGAAAACTCTGAGTCCTTTCTATTATGAGCGTATGATTGCTAGTGCCCCGAGTGATTTCACTGAGATGGTTAATATGGGGATGAGATTAGAAGAAGGTGTCTGTGAAGGACGTTTGTCAAAAGATGGAAATTATGCTGGTAATTCCAAGAAATATGGGAGAGGACTTGCCAAGAAGAAAGAGGGTGAGACCAATGTTATTTCCCGTGGAGGACGCAGAAAGAGTTACAGTAAGAATAATCAGTGTCAGCAACATGTTGCATCTGTTACTCCTGTTATCAATTCAACTCCTGTTGTTCAGGCAGCTCCTGCTCAACAACATTCTAATCAACAGAACAATCAACAGGGCCGTTTTCAGAAAGATTTTGATCCGATTTCGATGACCTACACGGAATTGCTTCCTTGTTTAATTAAGAAGAATCTTGTTCAGACCCGTCCACCACCTTCTGTTCCAAAAGATTCACCATGGTGGTATAAGCCTGAAGCTCATTGTGCTTTCCATCAGGGAGGAGTTGGGAATGATACTGAGAAATGTTATCCATTGAAGATGGAAGTGCAAAGGTTGGCTAGAAGTGGTATTTTATCTTTCGAAGATTCCAATCCTAATGTCCAATCGAATCCGCTGCCTAATCATGGCAAGGCGTCGTTCAATATGGTTTATGGTTGTCCTGGTACATTCAAAAATTTTGATATCCGTTGGATCCGAAGATCTCTTGTAGAAATGCATGCACTTTAGAGTGAATACCATGATATTGATCATGACTATGCAGCTTGTTGCATCTGTTCCGTGAATCCGCGTGGTTGTGTGATAGTGAAGACATTCAAAAGATGATGGATGAAAATTTGATTGAAGTCACTGCTAAAAGAGATGAATATCAGAATGAGGTGAATGTTATTGCACCACGCTTTAATATTCCTGGATGAGTTGTTATCTCTTATGATAGTCGGAAGACCGCTGTTATGCCTTTGGTCATTCGGTTGCCCGGTCCAGTACCATATGAATCTGAAAAGGTTGTTCCATATAAGTACAATGCTACCATGGTAGAAGATGTTAAGGAAGTGCCCATTCCTTCTTTGTCTTCTGTGGTAAGCATCGCTGATGTGAGTAGAGTGACCCGAAGTGGTCATGTCTTTGCTCCTGAGCCTCCAAAGATTGTGGAGAATGTTGTTGCTGGTAAACGACATCAAGATGAGAGTAATGTCGATGCTTCTGGTCAGTCCAGTGGTTCGAAGGCTTATGAGGATGAAGTATTGAAATTGATCAAGAAGAGTGAGTATAGTGTTGTAGATCAACCCTTGTATACCCCGTCCAAGATTTCTGTGTTGTCCCTACTGATGAATTCTGAAGCTCATAGGCAATCATTGCAGAAGGTATTGGAATAAGCATATGTTGAGCATTATGTGACTGTTAATCAGTTTGATGGAATTGTTGCCAACCTCACAGCCTGTAATAATTTGAGTTTTTGTGATGAAGAGTTACCCGAGGAAGGGAGAAATCACAATTTGGCTTTACATATCTCCATGAACTGTCAAGAAGATGCGCTTTCCAATGTGTTAGTTGATACTAGCTCTTCTTTGAATGTGTTGCCAAAATCTACTTTATTAAGGCTTTCTTACCAAGGTGCTCCCATGAGGTATAGTGGGGTTGTTGTTAAAGCTTTTGATGGATCTCGAAAAATTGTGATTGGAGAGGTTGATCTTCCAATCAAAATAGGACCGTGCTTCTTTCAAATTACATTTCAAGTAATGGATATTCGTCCTGCTTATAGTTGTTTACTTGGCCGACCCTAGATTCATGAAGCTGGGGCAGTGGCTTCGACTGTTCATCAGAAATTGAAATTTGTTAAGAATGATAAGCTGGTAATTATTGGAGGCGAGCAAGTGATGCTGGTGAGCCATCTTTCATCCTTTTCATATGTTGATGCTGACGAAACTGTTGGGACTCCGTTCCAAGCTCTTTATGTTGATGATAAAGCTGTTAAGAAGAATGAGTTACCCATGTCTTCCTTGAAAGATGCTTTGTATGTGTTAGAGACTGGTTGGTCTGATGGTTGGGGCCGAGTTATTGATGTGGTAATAACCTGGGTAAAACTGGTTTAGGCTTTACGCCTGGTACAGTTAGAAGAGATTTGAAGCGTATTAATGAGGCCTTTCACAGCGCCGAATTCATCAACAAATATCACTCTACTGCTGCGATCATTGAAGATGATGAAGAAAAAGAACTTCCCAATTTTGTGACACATGGACAAATCTGCCAGAATTGGATAGCTGTTGATATTCCCACTGTTATTCAAATTTCAAAGTAATTTGTTTTTGTTTCTTTCAAAAATCCTTTCACTCTACCCAAGGTGAAAGTGAATTGGTGAGGGCTTTGTTTCAAATTTTATCATCATCAATAAAATGTTATTTTGTTTATCCATATTATGTTTTTCCCTTTTTGCTTTATTTTTTAAAAATGGTAACATAAAAAAACCGAAAAAAAATATAATAATAATGTGATAATCACTTTTATCTGCATAATACTTGCACTTCTTGTTCATATTCTAAAATCAAACATAAAATCGTTGTGCAGATTGATTGTTAAACCCATTGAAAACAATGACCCTATGCCCTCTCCCAACTTTGAGTTCCTTGTGGAGCTGAAGAGGAGGGTATTGAGGAGATTCCAGATGAAATTTCTCGGTTGCTTGAGCACGAGGAAAAAGCCATTCAGCCCCATGAAGAGCCGATAGAATTGGTCAATTTGGGTTCAGGGGAAGATATAAAAGAAGTCAAAATTGGGGCACTGCTTCAGTCAGATGTTAAGAAGAGGATTGTGGAGCTTCTTAGAGAATATGTTGACGTGTTTGCTTGGTCCTATCAAGACATGCCTGGTCTTGATACTGATATTGTGGAACACCATTTGCCATTGAAGCCTGAATGTCCACCGGTGAAGCAGAAATTGAGAAGAACCCATCCCGACATGTCTATGAAGATCAAAGAGGAGGTTCAAAAGCATATTGATGCTGGTTTTCTTGTGACTTCTGAGTATCCTTAATGGGTGGCCAATATTGTGCATGTTCCAAAGAAAGACGGAAAAGTTCGAATGTGCGTTGACTATAAAGATTTGAATAAAGCGAGTCCGAAAGATGGTTTTCCATTACCACACATTGATATGTTGGTAGATAATACTGCTAAATTCAGTATCTTTTCTTTTATGGATGGATTTTCCGGTTATAATCAAATAAAGATGGCACCCGAGGATATGGAAAAAAACAACATTCATTACACCCTGGGGAACATTCTGTTACAGAGAGATGCCCTTCGGTTTGAAAAATGCTGGTGCAACATACCACAGAGTTATGACTACTTTGTTCCATGATATGATGCATAAATAAATTGAGGTCTATGTGGATGATATGATTTGTAATTCGAAGACTGAAAAAGATCATATTGAGTACTTATTGAAGCTGTTTCAACGTTTGAGAAAGTTTAAGCTCCGTTTGAATCCTAATAAGTGCACTTTTGGTGTACGTTCTGGAAAGTTGTTGGGCTTTATTATCAGCCATAAAGGCATTGAAGTTGATCCTGGTAAATTTAAAGCTATTCAGGAAATACCCGCGCCCAAAACAGAAAAACAAGTAAGAGGATTCTTGGGACGTTTGAATTATATCTCCCGATTTATATCCAATATGACAGCCACATGTGGGCCGATCTTCAAGCTTCTCCGCAAAGATCAGGGTTGTGTATGGACAGAGGATTGTCAGAAAGCTTTTGAAAGAATTAAAGAGTATCCGCTTGAACCTCCGATTTTGTCTCCTCTCGTGGAAGGAAGACCTTTGATCATGTATTTGACTGTGCTATAAGAGTCTATGGGTTGTGTTCTAGGTCAACAAGATGAATCTGGTCGAAAAGAATTTTCCATTTATTATCTGAGCAAGAAGTTCACCGATTGTGAGTCTCAGTACTCAATGCTTGAAAAGACATGTTGTGCTTTAGCTTGGGCTGCCAAGTGCCTCCGCCAGTATATGTTGAATCATACTACTTGGTTGATATCCAAAATGGATCCAATAAAGTATATCTTTGAAAAGCCTGCTCTAACTGGGAGGATTGCTCGTTGGCAAATGTTGTTGTCAGAATATGATATCGAGTACCGAACTCAAAAAGCAATAAAAGGAAGTATTTTGGCTGACCATTTGGTACACTAGCCAATTGATGATTACCAACCTATCAAGTTTGATTTTCCTGATGAGGATGTGATGTATCTAAAGGTTAAAGATTGTGAAGAACCATTACCTGATGAAGGGCCTGAGCCTGGATCCCGTTGGGGTTTGATTTTTGACGGAGCTATTAACGAGTATGGCAACGGTATTGGGGCAATAATTGTTACTCCTCATGGTTCTCATATTCCTTTCACTGTAAGGTTGATGTTCACTTGCACAAATAATGCGGCTGAGTATGAAGCACGTATTATGGGCTTAGAAGAAGCTATTGATTTAAGAATCAAGATTCTTGATGTATACAGAGATTTAGCCCTGGTGATTAATCAGATTAAAGGAGAGTGGGAGACACGTCAACCTGATTTGATTCCTTATCATGATTATGCAAGAAGGTTGTCAACTTTCTTCAATAAGGTTGAGTTTCACCATATACCCATAGTAGAGAATCAAATGGCAGATGCTTTAGCAACCATATCCTCCATGATTTTGGTGAATCGGTGGAATGATGTGCCAAAAATTAATGTTATGCGTCTTGATAGACCAGCTCATGTGTTTGCGGTTGAAGAGGTTGTTGATGATAAACCGTGGTATTATGATATTAAATGCTTTCTTCAGAATCAAGAGTACCCACTTAGGGCATCAAAGAAAGATAAGAAGACTTTGAGAAGATTAGCTGGTAGTTTCTTCTTCAATGATGATGTGCTGTATAAAAGAAATTATGTCATGGTCTTGCTCAGATGCGTGGATAGACACAAAGCAGACATGTTGATGAAAGAAATTCATGAAGGATCTTTTGGTACCCATGCCAATGGGCATGCAATGGCTAAGAAGATGTTGAGGGCAGGTTACTATTGGCTGACAATGGAATATGACTGTTGCAAATTTGTGAAGAAGTGCCATAAATGCCAGGTTTATGCTGACAAAATTCATGTTCCTCCAACTCCTCTCAATGTTATTTCTTCTCCATGGGCTTTCTCCATGTGGGGCATTTATATGATTGGAATGATTGAGCCTAAAGCATCAAACGGACATCGTTTCATATTGGTGGCTATTGACTATTTTACCAAGTGGGTTGAAGCGGAATCATATGCCAATGTGACCAAGCAAGTAGTGATCCGGTTTATTAAGAACCAAATAATCTGTCGGTATGGTGTTCCAAGCAAGATTATCACTGATAATGGGTCGAACCTAAACAACAAGATGATGAATGAATTATACGATGAGTTTAAGATTGAGCATCATAATTCTCCTCCTTACAGACCTAAGATGAATGGGGTTGTTGAAGCTGCTAATAAGAATATCAAGAAGATCATTCAGAAGATGGTTGTTACATACAAGGATTGGCATGGGATGCTCCCTTTTGCTTTGCATGGGTATCGTACATCCGTCCAAACTTCAACAGGGGCAACCCCTTTCTCTCTTGTTTATGGTATGGAAGCAGTGCTCCCAGTAGAAGTTGAAATCCCTTCTATGAGAGTTTTGATGGAAGCTGAATTATCTAAGGCTAAATAGTGCAAGAGTAGATACGACCAGTTGAATTTGGTTGAAGAGAAAAGAATGATGGCCTTGTGTCATTGCCAATTGTATCAATAGAGAATGAAGAAAGATTTTGATAAGAAGGTTCGACCTCGTGTGTTCAGAGAAGGCGACCTCATGCTCAAAAAGATCTCGACTTGTACCAATGATTCTAGGGGCAAGTGGCCTCCTAATTATGAAGGCCCATATGTTGTTAAGAGAGCCTTCTCTGGTGGTGCATTACTTCTTACAACTTTGGATGGTGAAGAGTTCACTCATCCTGTGAATGCTGATACAGTCAAGAAATACTTCGCCTAAAAATAAAAAAGAACAACTCGCTAAGTTGAAAACCCGAAAGGGCGGCTTAGGCAAAAAATGAGCGTCTCTGTGGGCTGAAAACCCGAAAGGGCGGTCCAGGCAAAAATTAGAGACAAAAACAGAAATAATCATCCCGGTAGATTGAAACCCGAAAGGGCAATCTAGGCAAAAGTTAGGGATTATGGCAAGTAACTGTATCTAGCCAGTCTTGATCACTGAAAGCAACATTATCTATCAAGGAGTCTGTTTCAATTATCCTCAGCTGATGTTTTGAGCACAGTGGAATTCAAATTTGTTAGGGAGAATGGTGGTCATTGTATGTCAATGTAGCCCTTTCCATGTATTTACCATTTTTCAAACTTTGTAATGATCCATGGAGTTACGCCATCTGCATACTACCATTCTATTAATAAAATTTGGGCCTTTGTCCCTTTGTTTGCAATTCTTGCTTTGCTTCTGTTTGCAGAATTTCATTTATTTTTTATGATGATTTTTGAAACAAAATGTGAATAATTGATTTAAATTTTTTGAAACTTATAAAAACATTTTCTTTTGATTTATGAAAATAAAAAAAGAATGTCAACTGTTATTCCAAGAATGGTAAGATCAATGTTTTCCTCAGTAGGGTTTGTTCTTACTCTTCCAGTAGAATTTACTGTCAACTCCCCAGTAGAGTTTATTGGTGCTTCTCCAGTAGAGTTTGCTGGTGCTTCTCTGGTAGAGTTTGTTGATATTTCCTCAGCAAAATTTGTTATGAGGTGATGGACTTATATTCCTGTATTTTCAGGTTGAATACCGGTTTGAGTTTTCTCCAGACGAGTGTTGTTCGATTTTTCCCCAGTAATGTCTCGGTCCAGATTCTCTCTAGCTTATTATGTTATGGTCAGGAAGTTGAGCAGTTTTCGGAGATTATCCCCACACAAAGATTCATTTCTTTTGCTATCCCAAAAAAAATCATGTGAAGAGTCCTCACTCAGATTTTTACCCTCTAGATGTGTGGATTTGGATATCCCCAAACAGAGAGAAATGTTATTTCCCGCTAAGGGTATTTGACACCGTAGCCACCTGTCGGATTTTATTTTCCTTATGGATGTATTCCTCTTCAGGTTGTTTTACCCAGAGATTATAGCTTTGCTAATTCTCCAACGGAGGTTGTGCATTATTGTTTTGATTGTTTCCCAATCATAGAGCGGTGATGTTATTTTTATCATTCCCGGCAAGTCTAGAATGTACTTCTCTCCAGATTGTTTATTTTCAGAGAAGATTGTGCATCACTATTTCGTATATTCCCCAGTGAAGTTGCTGATGATATCTCTATTTAAGGAGTACTGATAGTAGTCACATGTAGGGTTTTCTCTCATTTTTATGAGTATTGATCTAAAATCCCCCATAGTTTGACCTTTTGTTGTTTTCCTCTGCAAGTCCAGGATGCTTTGCTCAGATTTGGATAATCCCCTGAGAGTGTTCTCGTATCTCCAGCAGATCTGCCTTGCTTTCCCAGTGGATTTTGCGTAGATATTTATATGTCTACAATCCCCAGCGGATTCGTTATTTTATTTTTTTGCAGCAGATCTCCTCATCTTATTGAAATGGAAGTTCCTGTGAATTCTTTTTTATCCTCAGGAAAAGTCAGAAAGATTTGGGTTGTTATGATTCCCCGACAGCTTTCCTTCCATCCCCGAAGCAGAGTTTATGTTGTTATCCTCTTTATGGATCATTGATGTTAGAGGATTGATATTTGGGTTTCTCCCCAAGGAGTATCTTCCTCTCTCCAACAAGATTTGAGTCTTGTAGTAGGATTTATTTTCCTTTGATGGCTTTTGTTTACCCCTTTGCAGGATTTCTTCAGCTAAATCCCTAGCAGATTTTCTAATGATATCTCCATCTTATTGAGATTAGTTGAGTATTCAGTGGTGTTGTGATGTTCATTCCGCCCTCTGTTTATCCTTATGTCTGTTTTGTCAGCATATTCATACTCATAAGCATTGCATGCGTATTCTTCGTTGTGTATAGCATATTGTTGGTGCATTGTGCATTTTGCATTTGTGTTGGTGCTTTTTTGCTCTCTAGTGTTGTTATCCCCGCAGAGCATGTGTGTCCTCTCTCCATTTAGAGTGTCGACTCGTAAGCAGAAAATGCCTATCTTTGCTAATTCCCCACTGATTTTATGCCTCGTGGAAGATATTTTGTTTTAGCCTTCCTCCCCAATTCATTTGTCTGGATGGAATTAATCCCCAGTTGAGATATTTCCTCCTCGGGATGAGTCTTGTTTGACCGTCTCTCTCTGGTTTATTCCCGGATTGAATTTTGGTCCCTTGCTTTGGCAATGGAAGCTTATCACCTTTGTCGCCCTGCCCATTTAGTTGGTAGTAGGTGATGTAGCTGGCTTATTACCTTTGTTGTCCTGCCCTTTAGTTGGTAATATGTAATATAGCCTGGTTCGATTACCTTGTTGTAGTTGTCACTTGGTTGATAGCCGGTAATCTTTCCCTTGTTCGAGTTTATCGCTTTCGTGGTCCTGCCCTTTTGTTGGTAGTAGGTGATATTTCTCGGATCTTTTGAAATTGTTACCTTTGTTGTCCTACCCTTTGTTGGTAGTAGGTAATATTTCTCATACCCTTGGTGGATTACTTTGTTTTAACTGTCACTTGGTTGATAGTTGGTAATCCCTCTTTTTGGCTTATCACCTCCGTTGTCCTGCCTATTTAGTTAGTAGTAGGTGATATAGATGGCTTATTACCTTTGTCGTCCTGCCCTTTATTGGTAGTAGGTAATATAGCCCGGTTTGGTTACCTTGTTATAGTTGTCACTTGGTTGATAGCTGGTAATCTTTTCCCCCTTTTGAGATTATTACCTTTGTCGTCCTGCCCTTTGTTGGTAGTAGGTGATACTTCTCATACCCCTTTTTGAGATTATTACATTTGTCGTCCTGCCCTTTGTTGGTAGTAGGTGATACTTCTCGTACCCCTTTGTGAGATCGTTACCTTTGTCGTCCTACCCTTTGTTGGTAGTAGGTAATTCTTCTCATATCCTTTTGAATGACTGCCTTGTTGTAGCTATCGCTTGGTTGTAGTTGGAAATCTTTCCTTTTGATTATGCTATTACCGGATGTATGGTATTGGACGATCTTTTCCCCAGTGGAGATTTTTCTCTCCATGTTGGGATGATGTTATCCCTCTTTTATTTTTTGTGTTGGTAATTTTCCCTCAGTTGGAATCTTACTCTTTATTCTTCCCCTGCGGAGATTGTTTCTTCCCCTGTTGGGATGTGTTTTCCCTCTTTTGTTTTCCCCCGGCGGAGTCTTCTCTCTTTGCTCCCCAGCTTGTTGTTTGTCTCCTGTGGCATATTCTCCCCACAGAGGTCTTGTGTCTGCATATCATTTTCATAATCATATCATTTTGTGGTCTCTTAGGGCCAAAAATTGGGTTTATTATTATATTTAAGTCTCTTCTATCTCGTCGAGACAAAGATGTCAATCTTCTTATCTCCGGATAGAAGAAACTTAAATAGGGGCGGCTATAATACCCTAATTTTACCCCTAAGATCCCACGTGTTTTTTTGCATTTCATGCCACAAACAAGATCACAAGCTTTGGTTCTTTTGCCCTCCTCTGAAGGTTTGTTCTTGAGTGAGATCGCCAAGCACCCGTGTTCTTTTGTTTGTTTGAGGTTTATATTGGTTTATGTTTACTAACCATTAATCAAAATCCAAAAATATGTTTGTTTTTTTTTCTTTACTAACTTTTTCAGGAAGAATTTGGACCAAGGATATCAAAATCAGTCCCTCAGCTCGAATGAATTTCATCTGAACTAAGTCAAAGTTGATCTGCAAGTCATTCAAAAGTCATCTGACCAAGAGTTTCCAGGATTTAGTTGATTATTATTCATGAGACTCCAAGGTTCATGTGTTTATTTCCATGCCTTCTTCGACAAGCAAGAAAAATTGAGCCAGAGCCAAGACAGTACATCAAAAAGCCATTTTTCTCATTTTTTCACTGTGTTAATCGATTAACGCATTTTGCACTAAAAATGGTTAATCGATTAACACGTGCAATTTTTGAAAAAATGTGCCAAATTCAAATTCTGCAACAATTGGCACCAATTTTCATCATTTGGATCACATGTGGAATATTCTATACCATCCCATTTTAGTTCCCTACATCATCATAATTAATTCTCACCATGTACCTCCACTAATCACCACTCTTTTGATAATTTCCCACCAAAATTCAAATTCCAAACCTAATTTTCATTTCCAAACCACCAAATTTCCAAGCCTAAACACTATAAATAGAGACCTCATTTCATTCATTTCACAAGCTTTTGATAGCCAACAAACCTCTTGCAAATTCTATCCCCAACCACAAAATTTCACTAAAGCTCACTTTTCTTCTTTTGAAAGTTAACAAGAATTCACATTGAATCTTGTTCAACTTTGAGCTAGACCTTCATCCAAGCTTGTTTTCTTCATCAATTCTCATAGATCAAGGCTTTGGTGTTTGGATCTTGAAGCAATTTGAAGGAATTTTTTAGATTTGAAGAGGTAATTCATCTTTCACCATTGTTGAAGCTTCATCTTCATCTTCCATAATGTAGATCCTCGGTGGATTCTTGTTACTTGATCCTTTGGATCTTGCAATTATGTTTGATTACTGGTTTTTACTGTTGTTTTACTCAAAATTTTGTGCACGGTTGCATTCTTGATTATGAGGTGTTTGAATAAATGATTGATCAAGGATTTTACAATTTTCAAACTGATTTGTTGTTGTTTTCACAGTGTTAATCGATTAACCAAAACCAGCACGAATTGATTAATCGATTAACAATTGGATTTTACGCATAGAATTTCATTTTTCACTGTGTTAATCGATTAACACATTTTGCACTGAAATGGTTAATCGATTAACCAGTGTCCAGAATGTGATTTTCACTTGTTTTTAGGACTGTTTTGGTTTTTCTTCCTCCTTCTTCCCCTTTCTTCTTATTTTAGCCTTGAAACACATTGTTGAGATTAATTTCTCTTCAATTTCAATGGACTTCGGATACGGTTAGAGTAATTAAACATTCATTAGTTCAAATCTATCTTTAAATGAATTGTTGAATTCATTTGAGGTGCTTTGAATTAGTGATATGTTTTCACACTTAAATTTATCAATTAAAGGTGATTGAACTTGAAGATGAAAGGTTCTTGAATTTGTAATTCAATTTGGCATTTCTCTTCATCTATTTCTTTTTTTATTTTGATCGATGAAAGTCTTATGGATCTTAGAATTTCTTTGTTGAATTCTTGATCAAGACTAGATCACTACCTATTTTCTTTTCGTGCGGTATTGCTTTTGGATGACGATTTACATATCGTTCATCTAGCATGCATTAACACATATATCATTTTGACCGGCGTCATTGTAGGGTAATTACTATGTAAATTACTCGGCGATTGCTTAACATAGCCCTACATTTATCCCTCTTTATCCAATTCGGAACTTGAACTTTCGTGGTCCGGACCTTGATTGGTCGCGTCAACCCAATGATGGTAAATCTTTTGTATTAGGTTCAAAATCTTTGAAGCCTGTTGTTGTAGAGGCTTTGATTCTATCAATCTTCTAACAAGTCTTCATTAACCTTGACCTAAGTACATTGTTTAATCATTATAGTTCAAGACGTGAAACGGAATACTCGGTGAAGGCTTATGGCACTAGAGCCCTTGTGCTGCTAATCACTAACTTCTAACTTTATTTTTATGTTTCCTTCTCGCTCCCTATCTCTCTTTATTTTTTTTATGCTTATTATCATATATCATATCATGTTTATGTTTATGTCATTTTTCTTTTGTCCACTTGGACCATATTATGTTGTGCTTTTGTTTTTCTTTTTTTCCATTTGGACTCAAAAACATTAATAAAGGATTAAAACACTAAAAGACTTATGCTCTTAATTGTTGGACTATGGCTACTATCCTTTGCATTGGAGGACCTATACTCTTGATTATGGACTTATGGACTTAGACTTAGGACTCTCTCCCTTGTGCTTTGGACCATTATAGAGTTTGATATTCTAGCCTTTATTTGGCTTGCTTATTAGCTCAACAGAACGGAATTCTTTTCTTATTATGCTTTGAAGAGTTCCTCCATGTGGTTAGATCTTTCTTACCCTAACTTTTATTTTATGCACTAGGATAGTCTCTTCTTCTCCACCCCTTCTTCAATTTTCAAAATCTCCTCTTTTTTTCAAAACTTTCTTGTTTTCAAACTTAAAACTGCTTTCATAATAAAATCTTGACTTCGGTCCAGCGATTTTTAAACTTTGCTTTTTTTTTTCTTTAATAAATGTGAATCCATGTTAATCATATTTTTACCATTTCAAAAAAACTTTAAAAAACATCAAACTCATCAATCTCTTTTTGTGCCTTATGCACTTTTTCCTTTAAAACTTTTTCATAAGTTTAGACATGATTCATTTCTTTAAGCAGAATTATTCGCTTGGAAATGACGACTTGTCTTTACACTTAAAATCAACCAAAACAAACAAATTTCATTCTTTGTACCACGAACTACGAGGTTTTGATCCTACATTGCACCTCTTGGGTACGTAGGCATGAGGCGATAAGTCTCTCCAAACACAAAAATCTTAAAAAACACTTCTCTTCTCATCTCTCCCAATCTTTTTCAAGTAAACCTTTTCAAACCAAAAGCGGTAGATATTTCAAAGGGTTCCTATAGGGTACTATAGACGTTTTGGGTGCTAATACCTTCCCATTGCGTAACCAACCCCCCTTACCCATTCTCTGTTTGTTCTTGTTTTTTTAGAACTCCTTAGGTTTTGTTCGCTCTTTTTCCTTTCCTTTTTTGGATAAAATAAAAGTGCAGTGGCGACTCTTGTTTTTTTTAGTTAAGTTAATCCATAGCTTATACTCACAAATTTCCCCGCTACATTATGGACGACTTTCGAGACATCGACAGTAACCCATTGGCGACGAACTCCTCTGTGAATCACAAAGTCTGGTACCTTCCTTCTCGGTTTGTCTTTAGAAACAATGCTGATTTCTGGCTGAGTAGGATCATTGGAGTCTTCCTCCCAAGTATAATTGTCATAAACTAACTCTTCTGTTGTATCTTCCCTAGTGTTTTCACTCTCAAGGGGATCTCCCCAACCAGATGGCTGGATGTCCTCGTATCTGATGCGAGAGCTTTCGGGAGCGGTGTATTTGACTAGGAAGTCATACTTGCCGCTTGGCTGTCCTAAAGTGTCCCATATTTCTGTGGGAGTGGATGAGTCATCTTCCTCCATGACGTTGATTTCAGGAAATGCATAGTTGATGAACTCTTGTCCTGCGACCTTTACAAATTCATCACCATGGTGTCGGATATTTTCGGAATGTCCTAAGTAATGATCCCATGACTCGGTGGGGACGTGGGCATTCTTTTCAATATTACTCACTTGACAGGCATCGTGCGGCTGACTCTTTTGCCCCAAGTCTTCTGTGTACGGCTTCCAGATAGGCAAGTCATCCAGAGGATCATAATAGTCGTAGTCAAAGTTGTCTTTCATTAGATTGACTTCCTCTAACGAATTGGGTGGAGCACGGCATCCTTCGGGATCACAATCTCCATAGATTATCCTGACGTCTGACCTCGGTATATATCTCGGGCTCTGCTTTGGAAAGTAAAATGGCATGTGCGCTTCTTCTTGAGATAAGACTTCCACTCCTCATCCGTGTCGGAGGAGTCGCTTTTATTGATGGTGTGTACTTCTTGAGACACTGGGTGGAGGAATCCTCCATTGTGGAAGAAATCCTTAATGGGATGACAACTTTCGTCCTTCTTTTTAGTGTGGGCACAGGTTAAAGAGAAGCCAAGACCTTTCTTTGTCTTGTTATCAGTAGGAATTACAATCTGTCTCCATCCTTTTGTGTCATTACTCTTGATTACTTCGAGAGCGTCCTTGTATGAGGAAATCGATGTCCCTTTTTCTGGTCGATTCTCATTGCTCACCGAGAGTGCTTGGAACTGAGTTCCCACAACCTCTTCTGGTTCTACATAGGAGAATGATGATAATTTGCTCACGATTAAGGCTTGCTCTCTGCAGACTGTGACTAACTTGTCATTCTTGACGAACGTCAGCTTTTGGTGAAGTGTCAAAGTGACTGCCTCAACTTCGTCTATCCAAGGTCTTCCTAATAAATAGTTGTATGCTGCCCGGATATCCATGACCTGGAAAATGACTTGGAAAGTGTGAGGACCGATGGTTATGGGAAGATCGACTTCACCGATAACTGTTTTTCTGGATCCGTCAAAGGATTTGACAATGATCTCACTGCCTCTCATCGGGGCTCCTTGAAATGATAGTCGTATCAGAGTTGATTTTGGCATAACATTCAAATATGATCCTGTGTCCACCAGTACGCTAGCTAAAGCATCGTCTTGGCAGTTGACTGTAATGTTAAGTGCCATATTATGATTTTTGCCTTCTTCTGGCAGTTCTTCATCACTGAATCCTAAGTTGTTGCAGGAAGTGATGTTGGAGATGATGCTGTCAAATTGTCCTACCGTCACATCTTGTTCCATGAAGGCTTACTCTAAGACTTTCTGTAGAGCTTCCCTGTGAGCTTCTAGACTAAGCATGAGAGATAGCACAGAGATTCGAGACCGAGTTTGCAACAATTCTCCTACAATGTTGTACTCGCTTTTCTGGATGAGCTTCAGCATCTCATCGTTGTTCTTTATAAGTTCTAGATTACTGGATTGACCGACTTGTTGATTTGGAACTTTCGTTTGAGGTTCCTTTTCTTTGGCAGGTTCTCCAACTCCTCTGCTAAAGATCTGACCGCTCTGGGTAACTCGACTGATGTCGGTAATGTTCACGACGGAGGGTAATGGAGTTTCCTTTCCATTTTCGATGGTCGTTGCACCATACTTATAAGGGGCGGCCTTATCTGACTTGTACAGTATGGTACATGGCAGGTAGATAACCACAGGAGCTTTTTATTTTTCTGACCGTTATAGGCAACCTCAATTAGTTCCTGGTTGGGAACTTTTCTATTATCAAGAGGGATTCTTGATTCATTGAGTAGAGGGATTATGGCGCAAACGTACTTGGTTATTCCATGATAGGAGATTATGACAGCGTCTTCGCTTTGACTAGGGAGGTAGTCTTGTACCATGTTAATCGACCCAGAACTCGAACATGGTCGAATCTCCTTTCGGTCTAGCTGATTTTAGAGGGTTGCTCGAACGAGATAACATCCTTGGTTATTTTCCGAGCATATTCTACAGCACTCATAATTGTGCGGTGGTACCCAACCACACCAGCGTTATATGTAATGCATCTTTACTAGATCTGTTTCCATTGAGCGAATATCACAACTTTGATGTCTATCACGATTTCCATCAGTCATGTTAATCTATTGTGTAGCTTCATCCAGGTAGATTGGAAGCCACCAGTGGTCCAACAGATGTTGAAGTGTTCTTTGTACAAGCGCACACCCTTGGTCGTCTTTACAGCATTCTTCACAATCTTGATAATTATGTGAAGCTAGAAAGTCGAGCCTGACCTGCTTAGCATGTAATTCCACTAGACTGGTATTCATCAAGCGTATGTCAAAGATCTGAACCATATTGACTTGATGGTCATTTCTTTCGCGGTAGTCTTGGATCTATCCGAGATCCATCTGATGTTGGAGGGCCTCTTGTATAAAAGAGCATCCCTGATTGTTCGTTGAACAGATTAGACAAGCGTTGTAATCGTGTCGTGGCAGATTATAATATTGACTTTGTCTTGAATGCATCACCACCAAATTGACGTTCATCGCAAGAATTTTGTGGTTCTGAACAATGTTTGGATGTGCATGGGCCATGTTTACTTCACGAATCCTGTGATCCTGAATCCAGCCCGGATCCATTTGTTCTTGTAGAGCTGCTTGCACTACGGAATAACCTTGACTGTTCTTTGAGCAGATATCACACTGGTGATAATTGTGAGACGGCACATGACCGTACCCTCTCTGTCTGCAATGCATCTTCACCAGGTTGGTTCCTAATAGGAGTAAATCGTGAATTTGATAACTGCGGCTAGATTCTGCCTCTATTAAATTCACTACAGTCTTCTCATGTTGTGGCAACGGGTTCGTCTAAACATTCGGATTAGTATCTTTGAAAGATAAAATCCCGTTCCTGACAAGCTTCTGTACGTCAGACTTGAAGCTGAGACAATTCTCAATGTTGTGCCCCGATCCTCCTTAATGGTAAGGGCAAGTTTGATATGGTTTGAACCAAAAAGGCGGATTTTCTGATACTGTAAGAGGAGTCCTGGTTTGAACATGTCCCTTGGCCAGTAGAAATGGAAATAGTTCTGCGTACAACATCGGTATAGGGTCAAACCCTGATGGTCGTGTAGTACGATTATTATTATTGTACTACGGGCAAGCCTGCTGAAGAGGCTATTGCGGCCTTTGCTAATACTGTTGTTGACTTGGTTGGATCTGAGCAACCTGAGGTTGATAAGTCGGAGCTAACGTTGGGTTGATAGCGGGAGTAATCGCCGCTACTGGTTGATACCTTCTCCTTTGCTTTCCTAGAGAGATATTACTGATATCTTTCTCTTTCTTCTTTTCGAAGGCACTATCGTATCTCTTAGTACTGCTAGATGGCTCTGCATCTTTGACCAATCGTCCTTCTCGGACTGCTTCTTCAAGGCGTACTCCCATGTTCACCATTTCAGTGAAGTCACTGGGCGTGCTTGCAACCATTCGGTCATAATAAAATGAGCTCAATGTTTTTAGGAAAATATTTGTCATCTCATTTTCCTCGAGAGGGGGACAAATCTGAGCGGCAATTTCACGCCATCTCTGGGCATATTCTTTGAAGGTTTCTTTGTCCTTTTGTGACATTGGTCTGAGTTGATCCCTATCCGGTGCCATGTCCAAATTGTATGTATACTGTTGAACGAAGGCTGCCCCGAGATCTCTGAAAGTACTGATCTTGGTGCGGTTTAAACCCATGTACCATTTGAGTGTGGCACCGGTTAAACTGTCTTGGAAGGAATAGATCAGTAGTTGTTGATTTTCTGTCTGAGTAGACATTTTTTAAGCGTACATCACTAAATGACTTTGAGGGCAAGAGTTGCCTTTGTATTTTTCAAAGTCGGGCACCTTGAATTTGTTTCCATACCTTAGGGAAGTTGTCAATTACCCAGCATATATATGGATATCCATAGATTTTCTGGCATGTTTTTCTATAATTTTTGGTGTTTACTGTTATGGGTTGGGAAAGTTTCTCCTTTGGGAATGTTGAGAGAGTATTTTTGTTGTTTTCGGGTTTTTTGATGTTTTTGATAAGGTACTAGACCTGAGGTTTTTGATTTGTGTGCTCGCTAAGATTTCGCAATCTTATGCCTACGTATTCCCGTAAAGGTAACAAGGAAATCAGAGCAATCGTAGTTCCTCCTATTCTATGGGAGAAAAGGTGTTTGGTGTCTTGTTTAAAGCCCAAGATTGAAGCTAAAAGTCTGACTGAGAGAGAATTTGTCATCTCTAAAGGGAGATATCTCACCTATTCATCACAGATGTCGAAATTGGTTTAAAGGGGAATTACTTTAACTGGAATGTATGGAATCCAGCAATGCCATAATTTCCTTTAAAAGGGAATTGTCCTGAAGGAAGAAACTTTAACTCAGTGTAGAGCAATGCCATTTTTTCTTAGGAGTCTTTCATGCTAAGAGAGGGACATTGGCTTAGATGTAAATAATCCAGAGGCTTGCCACTTACAGTAATTAGATGAAAGAAGGGATTTAACAGGATAAAGAGGGACTACAGCTTGGATTTTTGAATCAACAATTGTGCCACTTACAGCAATTATCTGGGATTGGGTTTTTTTATTGTCTGTTTTGATGTGTGATGTACAGAGAAATGTCTTCTTACAGAGAAATCTTGATTTCCTCTGAGGGGTGTTGATTTTTGTGTGCCTTGATCGAAGCCCAAGGTTGAACCTAAAAGGTTGATTGTGTTTAGGGAGTTTTATTCATGTCTTGTACAAAGCCCAAGATTGAGGCTGAAAAGAATTGACTCTTCCGGGGAAAAGTTTGCTCTGTCTTGTACAAAGCCCAAGATTGAGGCTAAAAGAAATTGACTCCACTGGGGAGAGGTTTTATCTATCTTGTACAAAGCCCAAGATTGAGGCTAAAAGTTATTGACTCAGCTGGAAAATATTTTGGCTGTCTTGTACAAAGCCCAAGATTGAGGCTAAATCTGCAGAGGGAAAATCATTATACAAAGCCTATGAGGAGGCTGCTTGGGGAATTTTTTATATGAAGCCTAAGAGGAGGCTAGCTTCTGCTGAGGATTATTGAGATCCAGAGACAGATCCAAATTGGGGAATCAACTCTTGCTGGGAATTTGAAGAAGAGTTGAAATATCAGATACCTTGAGGCTCTGATTTTTCCTGAGGGTTTATTGGTAGTCATTTGACCCTAGCTGGGGAATTTAGAAAGACAGTTAAAGATTGAGTTTGAAAACCTATGGAGGTTTTAACTCTACTGGCAATTGATGAAGTGATCAGGTTTTCTTTTTCCTGTGCTTTTAGGAAACTTGAGGGTTTCTTTGAGATCCAAAAGGAGATGAGACTTTCCAAGTCTACAGGTAAGAAAAGGTTAACTCTTAGTTATAGGATGATCTTTGTATAATGCCCAAGAGGAGGCTGGTGTTTTAAGGGATGAGAATTAACCCTAAACTGATCTGATGTTCTGAAATTCTGACTCTCTGGAGGATTGAACTAGCAAAAGATGACTAAGTTATGTCCTATACCTGTAGGAGGTCTTTTAGGTCCTTGTACTAAGCCCAAGAGGAGGCTGAGAACTTCTAAAAAGCCTGAGGGTCCTTGTACTAAGCCCAAGAGGATGCTGGGGATGCTTTTAGGAAGCCTATGAGTCCAAGCCTGAGAAAATTTCAAGAAAGGTTTCACCGAGCATAATCCTTTCTTTAGTGAACAGTTCTAGGGTTTGAAGAAATTCAAGAGAGGTTTCACCGGGAATTAATCCTCTCTGGGGGAAATTAATTTCTTATACAAATATTTCTAAGTTGTAACAGTCTTGAGAAAAGTTTCACCGGGAATAATGTCTTTCTCTGTTCCATATAGTATAAGCCCAAGAGGAGGCAAGATTGTATCTGGAATTTCCTATGGGGAACTAGTTTTTGACTGTGTTGAAAGAGTAACCATTAGTTTGATTTAAACCTAGACCTAATTGCAGGGGGAAACTCTAAGCAAATATATACAGGCATATATATATACATATGAGATATATAAGCAAGTATGTAAAAGAAAATGGTAGAACTTACAGTTGTGCAAGCTCCAGCATTGTAACCACGGCTGTATAGTTAGTTATTCAAGAAATTGAAGAAAGTTTTAATAAAACATAGAATTTGAATCTAAATCAAAAGGAAAGTTTGTTGTAAAAGGAAGTTTGGGGCTTTTACTTAAAGAGAGGTCCAGATGAACTCTTTTGAAAAAGCGACGATTGCGTCGTAGTTTTGAAAATTATAGAGGGACTTATACAATGACTGAGACCCAAATTGTTTTATTTATAAAGGAATGGGATTTACACTCTATTAGAGGCCCAAATTTTTATTTTTATACAAGAGATGGGGCCTACAACTCAATGAGAGGCCCAGATGAAAAATAGTGTTTGCACCGTTGTTTTTGAAAACCGCTGTAGCACACGATTTTTGTCGGTGACGCGAACACCTTATCGCGGAATTTGGGTTTTCTCCTCAATGAAGAGGAGGGGGTTGCTACTTTCTGATTTATTATTTATCCCATGAAGCTGGAAGGGAAAGGGAAGTTATCTAAAACTAACCTTGCACGCGAATGCTTAACTTGAACAAATGCTTAAAGAGATTGGGGGGTCCGGGGTCAGGTTATACAATGGGGAGTTGTTAATTACCCACCCTATATGTGGTTATCCACAGGATGCTAGCTTTAGGTTTCGCTTTGTGCTTGATGGTGTTTATTCGTTAATGGGTTGGGAAAGTATGAGAGAGAGAGTGAGTTTTTGTTGATGTTCGGGTTTTCCGATGTTTTTGGTAAGGTGCTAGACCTAAGTTTTGATTGGTATGAAGGTACTGGACCTAGAGTTTTTGTTTAGTATGAAGGTACTGGACCTAGAGTTTTTGTTTGGTATGCTCGCTAAGATTTCGCAATCTTATGCCTACGTATTCCCGTTTAAAAGAAACAGGGAAATCAGAGCAATCGTAGTTCCTCCTATTCTAAGGGAGTAAAAAGATATTTTGGTGTCTTGTTCAAAGCCCAAGATTGAAGCTAAAAGGTTTATTTGTGTCTTGTTCAAAGACAAAGATTGAAGCTAAAAGGTTTAACTGAGAGAGAATTTGTCATCTCTAAAGGGGAGACTTCTCGTCTGTTTATCACAGTTGTTGGGTGACTGTTTATAAAGGAGGATTACTTTAACTGGGATATGAGAATCCAGCAATGCCATAATTTCCTTTATAGGGGTGTTATCCTGAAGGAGAAAACTTTAACTCAGTGTAGAGCAATGTCATTTTTCCTTAGGAATTTCTTATGCTAAGAGAAGGATAGTGGCTTGGATGTAAATAATCCAGAGGCTTGCCGTTTACAGCAATTAGATGAAAGAGAGGATTTACCAGGATAAAAGATGGACAACAGCTTGGATATTTGAATCAACAAGTGTGCCTACTTACAGCAGTTATCTGGGATTTCGGGTTTGTTTGGGATTTCTGTTTTGACAAGTGATAAACGGAGAAATAACTTCCTACAGAGGGATTTTGATTTCCTCTGAGGGGATGTTGATTTTTGTGTGCCTTGATCAAAGCCCAAGGTTGAAGCTAAGAGGTTGATTGACTCCACTAGGGAAGTCCTTATACAAAGCCTAAGAGGAGGCTGGGAACGACTGACTCAACAAAAGAGTGTTTATATATGTCTTGTACAAAGCTCAAGATTGGGGATAAAAGAGACTGACTCTTTTGGGGATATCATTATAAAAAGCCTAAGAGGAGGCTAAAAGTTTGACTTTTCTGGGGAAAATGTTCTATATGTCTTGTACAAAGCCCAAGATTGAGGCTAAAAGGGTATTTTGACTCCGTCGGGGAGGGTTTGTATGTGTCTTGTACAAAGCCCAAGGTTGAGGCTGGAAAGAAACTGACTCTGTGGGAAAGAAATCTTTATCTGTCTTGTACAAAGCCCAAGATTGAGGCTAAAATGAGATTTTTACTGACTCGGCTGAGGATATTTTAAGTGACTTGTACAAAGCCCAAGATTGAGGCTGAAATAAGTTTGACTCTACTGGAGAGTATTATCTGTCTTGTACAAAGCCCAAGATTGAGGCTGAAAAGAGTTTGACTCTGCTTAGGAAATTATTTTTCAAAGCCTAAAAGTAGGCTGAGAGGAATTGACTCCGCTGGGGAAGATATTTGTCCCAAGCTTAAGAGAAGGTTATGAAGATTTATGTCTTGTACAAATCCCAAGATTGAGGCAAACAGGGTTTGACTCAACAAGAAAGTGCTTTTATCTGTCCTGTACGAAGCCCAGGATTGTGGCTGAACAAGTTGGAGAAATCATTATACAAATCCTAAGATGAGGCTGACTTTTGCTAGGGGGCAATCATTATATCAAGCCTAAGAGGAGGCTGGAAGATTATCTCAACAAGAGAATGGTTTTATCTGTCTTGTACAAAGTCCAAGATTGAGGCTGAAAGGGTTGACTCAACAAGAGAGTCCAAAAAGGTGATTAACTCAACAAGAGAGTCTGAAAAGTTGATTGACTCGACAAGAGAGTCTGAAAAAGTTGATTGACTCAACAAGAGAGTCTGAAAAGTTGATTGACTCAACAAGAGAGTCTGAAAAGTTGATTGACTCAACAAGAGAGTCTGAAAAGGTTAGCTCCGCTGGGGAGAACCATTGTACAAAGCCCAAGCAAGAGGAGGCTGGCTATGCTGAGGAATGATTGTTATACAAAGCCTAAGAGGAGGCTATCTTCTGCTGGGGATTATTGAGATCCCGAGGCAGGTCCAAATGGGGAATCAACTCTTGCTAAGGGTTACAGAAGAGCTAAGATATCAGATGCCTTGAGGCCCTGATAGTATTATATTGAGGATAAACTGACCCTGGCTGGGGGATTTTAGGAGAGAGACTGAGTTTTAGAACCCATGGGTTTTAACTCTATGGAAGATTGATCCGGAATGACCGGGGTTTCTCCTATGTTTGTAGGGAACTTGAGAATGCCTTTGAGACTCAAGAGGTGATTTAAATTGTCCAAGTCTATTGGTATGTAAGAGTTTATCTTTGTATGATGCCCAAGAGGAGGCAAGTGTTTTAAGGGATGAGAATCAACCTTAAATTAGTCTGAGATTTGACACTGGAAAGACTGCTTTAGCAAAGGATGACTAAATTCTATCTCATACCTTTAGGAGGTCTTCAGGGTCCTTGTATTAAGCCCAAGAGAAGGCATGAGAACTTCTAAGAAGCCGGAGGGTCCTTGTACAAAGCCCAAGAGGAGGCGGGGATGCTTTTAGGAAGCCTGTGGGTCCAAACTTAAGAAGAGTTCAAGAAAAGTTTCACCGAGAATAATCTTTTCTTTAATGAACAGTTCTAGGGTTTGAAGAAATTCAAGAGAAGTTTCATCGGGAATTAATCCTCTCTGGGGAAACTGAATTTCTTTGACAAGTTCTAATAGTGATAGTCTGAGAAAAGGTTCACCGAGAATACTGCCTTTCTCTTTGTTCCATATTGTTTAAGCCTAAGAGAAGGCAAGACTGTATCTGGAAATCCTATGGGGATCTAATTTTGAATGTATCAAAGAGTGACCAACTGGCTTTACCTAGTTCTAAACCTAGTTGTCGGGGAAAACTCTAAATAGATATACTAGTATATATACAGTTGATATATGACAAGTATTTAAAAGGATATGAAATAAGGACTTACAGTGGAGCAGCTTCCAACAATACAGTTATATATATAGGAAAGCAAGAAATTGAAAGCTGATCAAACTTACAGGTGAGCAAGTTTCCATGCTGTATTATTAGTTGTTCAAAGAAATTAAAGAAAGTTTTGATAACAACTGTATATTAGAACCTAAATCAAAAGAGAAGTTATTTTTGAAAAGATTGTTGAGGCTTATACTCAAGGAAAGACCCAGATGAAAAACAGTAATTTTACCGTTGTTTGTAAACTGTACTGGGGCTTATACAACGACTGAGGCCCAAAGAGGTTTTCTGTACAGAGGGATGGGTCTTACAACTCAAGGAGAGGCCCAAAGATTTATTTTTATACAAGAGATGGGGCTTACAACTCAAGGAGAGACCCAAAGTTTAACAGTGATCGCACCGTTGTTTTGGAAATTGTATCGGGACTTATACAATGACTGAGGCCCAAAAAGGTTTTGGTTAAGAAAAGGATTGGGTCTTACACTCTATTAGAGGCCCAAAGTGTTTTGAAATATTCGATGAGGATCAAAAATCAAAGAAACCCTAATTTCATTTTTTTAAAGTAATTCTTTAAAGAAAATCAATAAAAATGATAAAAATACCAAATAAGTTTAAATAAACTACTTGTGATTTTTTATTAAGGTTTGAAAAATGAGGTTTTAATCACAAGATGATTTAAAACTTATTTGATTTTGATTTTCAAGATAAAAATTCACTTTTAAAATGTTTAAAAACAATAAAAATGAATATATTCACAAAAATACCAACTATATTAAATAAATAATATAAATCTGATTTTTTTGTAGAATAAAATACTTTAATATTTTTTTGATTTTTCAGAAAAAGAACCAATAAAAAATGATTAAAATTGAAAGAGAAATTAATTTTTCAAATCATTAAAAATAATATGAAAAATAAAATAAAAATGGAACAAGTGATAAAAAAGAGGTCTGGGGAGAGGGGGATTCGAACCCCAGGCCTCTCGCTCGCTAATACACACAAACTAGTTGATCAACCACTGGGGCGCAATGCTCCTATCTCCCTCATGTCTCAATCATATCACATGATCCAAATATGAAAATTGTGCGTTTTCAGATGAGGAACACAATGGCAATACCCAATTTTATTGAAATTAATTGAATCAGAACATATCATGATAAAACCTAAAGAACCCTAAAATTGGCATGAACTCAATGAAATCCTATACACGAATTGTAAACAACAATTGATTTAGGGTAAATGATCTACAAACATCCAGAATCACAGTGGTAACAAGAAAACATGTTTATGATGCATGATTCATTGAATTTGAGAGTTCAAGTTTTACTTCTGCAAGTGAGAATCGAATTCTGGTTTGGAGGTGTTACAGATGAGTTCCAATGATTTGGACAGCTTCCTTGTACCTCAAAGGATGTGTTTGAATGCTTGGATTGATTTGAAATGAACTAGAGCTGGTTGTGGCACCCTAACTGCAACTCTGCTAAAAGCTTGAGTAAATGGATGGTGATTTTGTGAATTTGGTGTTCCAGATGTTGTTTAGTGTTTGATCAGTTCACATATGATGTTTGTGAGGTGTGTGTGTATGATTGGTTTGGTTGGAAACACACTCTAACTCAAAACCTGATAGTAACTTGCATTAGAAGGTATTTTTGGAGTGAAAGTTATGATTCTGAGAAAGGCATCTGTTTAGGACCTTTGGTGTGCTTAAATTGATCACAAATGAGGCCTATTTATAGTGTGTCAAGTTTGTTTTGCAAGCAACAGTGTGTGGCAACTGCAGCAGGCCTTTGGCCAATTGTGATCAAATGGAATCTCAAGTCTCCTCTAGCCATTGACTTGAGATTAGAGCAGTGACCTATGGTTCTCTGTTGTATGAGCTTATCTTGACTCATTTGGCTGATCATGGACTGATACATGCCAACTCTATGCATCCATTGAATGCCTCAAAACAAAATTGGAGTCTTGAGGTATCTTTAGCTTTTAGGGATGCCGCCCCTATATGTAGTTCCAAAGACTTGGGAGGCTTATGGATCAGTGCTTGTTCCTCCTTGGTCTCCCCTTGAGGTGTGCAGATGGATAACCATGTTTTTTTTTGTACAATTTGATCAATTCGAGCCCTAATGTACAAATCTGCTTTACAAAACAGTTTGCAGTAAGGCATGTTGCAGCTGTCATAACCCCTAGCTCAGGTGGAGTTTGATGGAGTTCTTGGTCATTTTTGAAAGCTGATATATCCTATTTCAACATGATGTCCAACTTTGGTTTTGAATCAACCCTAATTGCAATGAAAAATGCCTCTACATTTTGGAAAAAATAAGGCAGATTCTGACTTAGTGAAAATTTCACTAAGTGTTGGAAAAATGTCATTTTCATGTTTTTTGTGATTTTGTTCAAACAATAACTCAAAATCCATGATGAATTGGAATGAGATCTAGTTGACATATTTGAAGTATGTAACATGAACTTCAATCTGAGCTTTGAATGGGAGAAAAAGGCTTTATGGTTTGGGAGATATAGCCTTGCAAAGTTGGTACCTTAGCCACTTTGTTCCATAACTTAGAAAAATTCTAAGTTTTTTTATGGTTACCCCTTTAACAAGTTAACTCATTTTCTTTGATTTTTCTTGATGAATGATGATTCAAATCACCTTTTAACATTGTTTTAGGGTTAAGGAACCTTGGTTGACCAAAAATCCAAAAAGTCAAACTTGGATTTTTGCACAGTTGACTTTTTCATCAGATGAAATTTTGACTTTGTGATCCTTTTGTGAAATCAATCCTTGGGCTCAATTAAACTTCATGGATGGCTTCCAAGGGTATTTAGGAATGTCTTGGACCCTGTAACACCTCAAAATTTGCCCCTATTTTTTTTCTAACATTCTTCTGGCTGTCGCTTTGCTTTCATTTGCATCATTTAGGTCATAACTGCATTAATCATACATTTGCATGAGCTCCTAGGACGTGGGATCAAGCATTTTCTTGTGATTCGAGTTTGCTCTACTCAAAAGAGGTTCAGTTGATCATTACAGCAAGAATTGAATTCACAAGATATGTGCCAGTTAAAACATGATTTAATCAAGGCTATCGGGTCAAGTGTGTGGCTACTCTGCAAGTTCAAGAGAAGTGATCGAGATCAAAGTTTATGCTAGTCTAAATCCATCTGATTAAAATCAAGAGACTGAGCACCTAAAAGTTGAGGTTCGAAATCCAGTCATTGGTTCGATTCAATTTTAAGCGGGCCTTTGACCTGGTTAATTTCAAGTTTGATTCAAGGTCAGAGAAAAATTTAATTCAAGAGTGTCAGAGGGTTGTTACTAGATGGGGTCAAAGTCGGGATTTAATTCAAGGATTTTAGTCAAGATTTAATAAGTGGCTCATTCAGGCTCAATTTCAAAATTATGGTTTGATTCAATTTGGTGGGTGAAAGAAGGATTCAAGCCCATTACTATTCTGTAATCCATCTCATTCATTCAATTACCCATTTATTTCCATCCAATTTACAATTAATCATTTTCTATACCCAATATCCAAACTCCCCATATCCAATTTCATTTGACTCCTTTTTTGCCTTTCCATATTTAAAACCATTTGCCCATTTTTATCCATATTTTGATCCAATTCCAATTACCCAAATAGGTCCAGTTTAGCCATTTTTCTCACCTTTTTTCCAAATTCCGATCATCCGAATATTCAACTTCATTTAAATCCATTCTGTTATCCATTTTTTTTCATATTCAAATTGAATCCATTTTTTCAAATTCATTCACAACAGAAGTCCTGTCATATCCATTAAATCATCTTGTGTCCAAAGTTCTTTTTAAGTACAAACAACCATACAATTTAAGTCCATATAACACAAAACAAAAGCCACGGCAAATCAGGTGGCAATGGTTCTCTCACCGCCTTTTCCAATGCGTGCTTTTCATAATGCCGGTTCTGGTGACTCTTATTGGACATCTATTCAAAGGTTACGGTGTGCTTTGCCTTCCTCGTTTGACTATACCGGAGGGCGATACTTGATTAAGCAGAGGCAAATATTAGAATTCGATATTACAAGAGATGCTTTGCCTTCAATTACAAATGAAATAGCATCGATTATAATAAAAGAGAAAATACAACATGGACATCTAGCAAAACAATGTAAAATACGCATGGGCTAAGTGGATCAAAATCTTGAGGAGGTTCATTATCTTCTTAACAAGACAATACAGGTCACCGAAAAAGAAAATGATAGCAGAAAGCAGCTCATAGCAGTTAGGAAAAATTAACAATTCCAACCTTCAATTCCTCTAACCATTCTAACCGAAAACTCCTCAAGAAAACTAATTAACTGACCAAACCTTTCATGGCAATTTAGTTACAAAAACTCCTAACCACTTTTTAACCAATTCATGATAGAATTTAACTGTCACAACCAATTGCTAACAGCTCCTAACTAACTTCTTCTTCCATCTTCATTCTACACGATCCCTTGATTCACCCTTCACGGAAACCTTCATTCACCAATATCACCGCCAAAAAACCTTCAATTGTTCTTCACCCCGATACACTTCTAACCATCGTCTTCATCCCAAGTTCAGAGAAAAAACCTACAAAACTCAACAAAATCACAACGCAAATCCAAGAGCCAACAACTTCAACAAGATTCAACACGAATCCGAACCTGCAAATCAGTGTTTACACCGCAACAAACTCATCCACGATTTCAGATCGTAATAACGCAAGAACACACATACGGAGCGATTTCAGAAGAGTAGGAGAAGAATTCAAAGCGAAGGATCAAATTCGTACCTGAACAGGTTCCAATTCCAGGTAAATAAGCTTCATTCGTATCCGTCTTTTGGTGCGTTATTAGTCAGCGTCGTGAACGAATTCAACTTCTGCTTATTAGAGTAAGGGAACACTGAATGGTTCGCATAGAGGTTCGCGGCAGGGAGTTCAGGACGTAGTCGATCGGTGAAATCGCCGCCGTCGTTAGAGAGGTCACTTCGTGGCAATTTACTGATGTGAGGCGAGACGGAGGAAAGTTTCGGAACGGCGGAGAAATGTTATAAAGAAAGGAGAATAGAGAGAAGGATTTGAATCAAAGGGGTTGAAGGAGCGGATTTAAGCTAAGAATTAAGAGGATCGGGAACTTCGATCCCGCCGATAGGTTGAATTCCTGACGAAACTAGTTACGGATTTGTAATCACCGTGCAAAAGTAACTAAGGTTGATGTTTGGATTTTTGTGACTGGTGGTGGTTAGTGGCCAGAGAAGACGGCGGCGCAGCCACCGGCCACCACTTTCTTCGGCGAGTATTTATTTTCAGGCGAGGTTAAGATGTTTGAGAGAGAGAGATGTTTAAGTGAATGGAGAAGCTTGGTTCATGTGTTTCTTATGTGAAGATAATGGGAAGAGGATAAGATTGTGGTGGCGGTTCACTCTGGCGATGACACTTGTCACTGTCTGGTAGGCCTTTTGTTCTGATCCCATGCGTGCCATCCCATAGCAGTTAATGTGTGCCTCCTAATTATCACCTTCGGATCATCCATCATCATCAGCCCTACGAATCAACGGTCGTGATTCAATCCCTATAGTTGACTGAAGAGCAAGATAAGGAGACGATGCGCCCTCAAGACTTAAACTTCTTGGGCCTATATCCAGTCTGCTATTTGCACCCCTCATCTTGAGCCCAATAAAGAAATGAAATGGAATCTCTGCTATAGTGCACCTCCCTTGGATTCTTGTGTATGTTTACTCCATCCTTTGTACACGTTTCAAATGTGTTTACTAAAAATAGTTTCATGCCTCAAAAAAATTCCAATAAAATTCATGTATATTCTAGGAGGTGTTAATTAATTTTTGGATATTTTTAATTCTATTTTGGGGGCTGTTAAATATTTCTCTTGGATTTTGGAAAGGAATATGTTCTTAGTGGTGTATCTTGTGATGCAAGTCATGAAATGTGATTTTCCCTTGACCATTTGGAGCTAACTTTTATTGTGCATTTAGGCCTCTGATTATATGACCTAATGATGTTTGATTGGTACTTTGTCCATGATTATTGAACTGCTTTTAAGCATCATCTTTGTGCCTTGTCTTGTAAGAGCATCATCGATAAATTGATCCATGTTTGCAATTGATTGAGTATGTTTGGTGCATGATATGAACTTTATATTTTGCATGTGATTACCTACTGGACTTGGAATGACTTGGTTGATTACCCATAATTTTCAAGAGCAGTTTTCTATTTTTCACTCATTTTCCAATGCTAACCGAACATGTTGACACATATTTAGAAAGAAGTCATGTTTAGGACTTGTATGAGGGAACTTTGAGCCAACTTTGAATATGAGTTTTAGCACATTATTAATTGTATTTTGATGCACAATTGAGACATGCTTGAGTATTGCCTTTGATCATTTCACATGCCTTAAATGATGCCTTCTTTGTGTGCATGTGAACTTGAATTTGTGTTTCACTTTGACCACTTCTTTTGATGCCACTTGTATGCCATGTTCATGATTGTTTTTGGGAGTCAATTAGGACATTTTGTAGGTCATTTTCCTCTGGTTTGTGAGATTTAAAATTGCCTTACCATGCCATTTCATTTTCCTTACTTGAGTGACAATTTTACATACTTGTATGAGGAGTTTAAATGTGATTTTGCTCATGGAATGAATTGACTTTGGAGAGAGAGTTTAACGCAAACCTTGGTGACACTTTGAGATTGGTTTTAAGCATGCGTATAAGTTGTTTCACTGCTGACCTTGGTTCATTTTCACGTTTTATTTCAATTCATCTAACTTGTAATGGCTTTCTTTTGTTGGTTTACCTTTAACTTCAAAGTAGATTAGTCTTGTAGCATAGTTGTAACTTGGCTTGTAATTTCATAATCCTTTTAGGTCTTTCACTTTGACTAGTGTGACTCAAGTGTACATAGCCACTAGACTTAGGTTTCATGTTGTACATACGCTCTCTTGTTATTACTAATGTCTTTGGTTCACATGTGCAAGGTACATAAAGGAGACATTCCAAATGTGGTTTGACCATTTCATTTTGTAAATAAAAACTTGTTTCTAACTTGGTTTGCTATTTGTTTATAGGTGCTTTCGTGACTTGCTTTTGTTGCGCTTTCGTTGCTTTGCTACGGATTCATATTCGTTTGGTAGGACTTCTTATCTCTTCACTTCTCTTTAATGCTTTCAAATGCCATGAGAAGTAGGAATAGTCAATACCATGAGAAGTAGGAATAGCAAATGCCATGATAAGTAGGATTGTATGGAAAGCCCTCTGTCATACCCCAAATTTTGACCACTAAGATGTCCCATCATTGTGCAAATCATCATCACAATATGGAGGAACCATCATACCTCATCAGTCTCCCCAAAGATGGGTGAGCATCCACTACAATCAAAATTAGGGTTTCAAGCCCTCTCTGAGTGCTTAGACAAAGGATCAATCAAGGAATGACATGATATTCAACTTGTCTAGCCTCTCAAATATCCACAATGGATCAAAAGGACTCCCACTTCAAGGATTAAGCACAAGGATGCTCCCTTCTAGGTGGATCAAGCTTCAAGATCGCCAGTGTCACCAAATTAGGGTTTTGGTCGACCAGGGCCTCCAGATGAAAAATTTCATCTGGGCATGAGCCAATGATCCAAAACATTACCTAATATACTCCATGGAACCTCATGGACCCAATCATCAAGTTAATTTGGCCTCAGGGGATGCATTAATCAAAAATCAAGAATTAGGGTTTCTTGACCTAATTCACCCCTAAGTTGACATTTGGGACAAATCATGAGCCATGATCTCAAGAGAGGGTTTGAGGGTCTCTAATGAAATATATTTATCCATTTGGAACAATGGATTAATCCAGGAAGCTTGAACAACAAGTCTCAATTTCATCTGCACCACAGTTAGGGTTTTAAGGGAAAAGTCAACTGTAACTTTGACTTTTGACCAGGACATGCTCCCAAGCCCTAATACATGATTCAATATACCCTATGACACCCATGGAACATGTCCATCAAGTTTGATTTAGGTCAAGGACATGATTTCCTGAAGAATTGCACAGTTTGGAATTCATCTGATAAAAAGTCAACTGTGCACAAAAGTCAACTTTGACTTTTTGAGATTTTTCACCAAAATGGATTTTTAAACCTAAAATGATGTTAATGTATGATTTGAATCATCATTCATCAAGAAAAATCAAGAAAAGTGGGATAACTTGTAAAAGGGGTAACCATAAAAACTTAGAAAATTTTCTAAGTTAAAAATAAAGTGGCTAGGGTACCAACTTTGGAGGATCATAACTCCTAAACCACAAAGCCATTTTTTTTCATCCAAAGATGGATTTGTAGCTCTCATTACCCTCTACAAAAACTTCAACTAGACCTAAGTCCAATTCATTAAGGATTTGGAGTTATGGAGTGATCAAAATGGCTGAAAAGTGAAAATGTCACTTTTTCCAACACTTAGTGAAATTTTCACCAAGTCAGAATCTGCCTTCACTTTTTGCCAAATCTAGAGGGATTTTTCACTTGGATTCAAAAGAGATCAAAACCAAACATGTTCAAACAGTTGTTGTATCATGTAAGGGCTTTCCAAAATGGTCAAGAACATTACCAAATTCAACTTACACCATGAGATATGACATTGGCAAGTTGCCTTGCTGAAATCTGTCAAAGGCAAGGCAGAATTTGCAATTTTGCTCGATTTGCCAAAATCAGCCAAATTCAAATGCTCCTATCCACTTGGACACCTCAGAGGATTGAATCTAAAGGGGACAATCACTGAGCCAAGTCTCCAAAGTCCATGGAACAAGAAATAGCATGTTGAACCTAGAATGGCCAAAATAGGGACAAGACTCCAAATTTGGATTGAAGCATTCAATGGAAGCATCAAGGTGGCATGGACTGAGCCATTCTCATCTGAAATCAGTCAAGACTTATCCAAGACCAAGGGAACCAAAGCTCTGTGCCCTAACCTCTAGTCAATGGCTAGAGGAGACTTGGATTTTCATTTGCCAACATTGGCCAAACCTCTGCTGCAGTTGCCATTCACTATTCCTTGCAAAACAAACTTGCTCTACTATAAATAGAGCCCAATTGTGATCAGTTTGAGTACACCAAAGCCATCTAACGGATGCTTTCCTCAAAATATCTTTCTCTTGGCAAAAATGTCTTTCTTAGCAAGGTAGCTATCGGGTTTTGAGTTTGAGAGCTTTTCCAATCAAACCAATCACTCACACACTTCACATACATCATATAGAAGTGATCCAAACACTCACATAACATCTGGAACACTGATTTCACAAAATCACCAGCCAATTACTCAAGTTCTTGACAGTTTTGCAGTTGAGGTGCCATCTTCAACTCCAAACCATTTCAATCCATTCCAAGTACTCAGACACATCACTTGGTACCTAGGGAAGCTATCCACATCATTGGAACCTAGCTGTAACACCTCCAACACAAATCACAATCACCAGCTGCAAGTGGTAAGCATGAGCTCATCTAACTCTATGATCCACACAATTTTTGCTGCACAATAATTTGGCCATATGTTCATAATCATGCATGGAATGTTTTCCCTCAATTAATTGCATTGTTTGAATCGTGTATCAAAAATCCTAGCCTTCATGCAGAAATTAGGGTTCTTGAGGATTTTTCATGATTTCTTGTTATATGTTTAATTTAAATGAAATTAATGGACATAGACATGATCGTGAGGTTGAGACGAGCATAATGATATATGGATTGCATGTTATAATCAAGTATTCAGGGAGATTGGATAGAAAATGCAAATCAGCCAAACCCAGAACACGCGCGTGTTCTTCAGCTGTTCTTGGCGCCTTTTTTGAATTTTCAAATATTTGAATTTTGTGATTTTTGTTTAATTGATTCAAAAATTAATTTCTCTCTGAGTTTTAATGATTTTGAGTTGATTCTTTTTTTAATAATTCACAAAAATGTTAAAATATTTTATTTTCCCAAAATATCCCAAAAATATTATTTATTTTGTATAATTGATATTTTTGCAAAGAATTAATGTTTTAATTGTTTTTAACATTTACAATATTTTTTCCACATTGATTTTGCAACTTTTAATGCTTTCTAATTATTTTGTAGGTCAATACTTAATTTTTGAAGCATTAATCCAAGATCACAATTTTTTTTTCACATGTTAAACAATTTTGATCATTTTAATTGAATTTTTATTCAATTAAATACATTTTTGAAAACAAATTAGGGTTTTTAGATTAATTCAACCCTCATAAATCATTTTCAAAACACTTTGGGCCTCTAATAGAGTGTAAGACCCAATCCTTTTTTGACCAAATCATTTTTGGGCCTCAGTGTATTGTATAAGTCCTGATACCGTCAAAAACAAACGGCGCGATCGTCGCCTTTTGAAAAATAACTTTGGGCCTCTCCTTGAGCTATAAGACCCATTCAAAACTTTTGGGCCTCTAATAGAGTGTAAGACCCAACCCCCTTTTAACCAAACATTTTGGGCCTCACTTATTGTATAAGTCCCTCCGCGTTAAAAGAAAACCTCGGCGCGATCGCCATTTTTTAACGGAAAAATCATCTGGGCCTACCCTCATGTTATAAGCCCCACTCTTTTTCTTTAAACTTTTTTGGGCCTCTTGAAAGAGTGTAAGACCCATCCCTTTGTACAGAAAAACATTTTGGGCCTCAGTCACTTGTATAAGTCCCTCTGTACAAATTCAAACAGTGCGCTCACTGATAAAACCCTGGGCCTCTCCTTGAGCTGTAAGCCCCAAATCTTTCTTCTTCAAAGCACTTTCTCCTTTGATTTTGAATATACTGTTGTTTTCAATCTTTCTTTGTTGAACAACTAACCAAACAGCATGGAAGCTCTACAACCGAGTACGTGGTTATTGCTTTCATTTACCGCTTTCATATACATATAACTGTATTGTGGGGCTGTTTCACTGTAAGTGTTCTTTCGTAAACTCATATCAACTGTGTAATAATAGTATAGATATTTCGAGTTTCCCCGGAAACTACGTCTAGAACTAAGTGACGCCGTTTCGTTTATTCGTAGAAATAGACAACTAGATCCCCAATAGGATCACCAGATACAGTCTTCTCTTCGGCTGTCCTTATTAGGAATTGTCAAGAAACTCTATTCCCAGAGATGAATGTAATGGCATCTTTGAGTTTCTTCCAAATTCTCGAACTTTCCTGACTTGATCTATTCCTTGTGAATATCTTGCCTTGAATTTCTCGGGGTTTGGGGACCCACGGGCTTCTTAAAAGCATCGGCCTCCTCTTGGGCATCATACAAGGACCCACAGGCTTCCTAAAAGCAACCCCGCCTTCTCTTGGGCTTAGTACAAGGACCCTACGGCTTCTTAGAAGTATTCACAACCTCCTCTTAGGCTTCGTATAATGATCTCTTCCTCCGGGAATGATAGCCTCCTCTTGGGCTTTATACAAGGACCCGTCGGCTTCTTAAAAGTTTCCAGCCTCCTCTTGGGCTTCGTACAAATTGTCCCGACGACCTCCTAGAGGTATAGGAACAGAACTTAGTAACCTTCATAGAACAGTTCTTTCATAGAGTCTACTACTGTTTCTCAAAGCATGGTACAAAAGATGACACTCTAGACTTGGACAGTCTAATCTCATTGAGTCTCAAAGACATTCTCAAGTGACCCCTTCGTTAAATAGGAAGAAAACCCGTAGACTCAGACAGTCTCAATACCCTTCGGATTTCCCACTTCCTTAAAGAACAGGAATAACCCGGATCCTTGGATCAAATCCTTGATTACAACATTGCTCATATAAGAACTGATTTTCTCTTTTAAAATCAGTATACTGGACCTGTCACTTAACTGAAACAGTAACCACAGCCTCCTCTTGGGCTTTGTACAAAGATTCTCCCCAGCGGAGTCAAACAACGTTTAGCCTCTCTCTCGGGCTTTGTACGAGACACATAAGGGACTCCCCCGTTGAGTCAATCACCCTTTAGCCTCCATCTCGGGCTTTATACGAGATACAAAAAGGTTCTTACTGAGCCAAACGAATTTTAGCCTCCATCTCGGGCTTTATACGAGATACCAAAAGATTCCCTCGTTGAGTCAAAAAACTTTTAGCCTCTCTCTCGGGCTTTGTACGAGACACATATTAGCCTCCTCTTAGGCTTTATATAAGAAAACCACTGGTTAATCCAATTAACCTTTTAGCATCAAAGTTGTGCCTCTTTCACAGTATACAAACATCAACAACTCCTTCCCCTTCATCTAATCGCTGTAAGCGGAAAGCCTCTGGATCATCTACATCCATGCCACTGTCCCTCTTTTAGCATGAGAAATTCCTAAGGAAAGATAGCATTACTCTACACTGAGTTAAAGTCTTCTCCTTCAGGTTAAAATCCCTATAAAGGAAATTATGGCATTGCTGGATTCACAAATCCCGGTTAAAGTAATTCTCCTTTATAAACATTTGTCATAGACAAGCCCCTCTTTAGAGATGACAAATTCTCTCTAAAGTCAAACCTTTTCAGCTTCACATCTTGGGGTTTGAACAAGATACAAACTACCTTTCGCTTCATGTCTTGGGCTTTAAACAAGACACCAAAACAACCATTTCCTCCCATAGAATAGGAGGAACTACGAACGCTCTGATTTCCCTGTTTCGGTAAACGGGAATACGTAGGCATAAGATTGAAAGAAAAATCTTAGCGAGCACACTAAACAAAAACCCAAAATCCCATACTCTCATATACCTATCAAAAAGCATCAGTCCTAACATCCTAATCCTTGTTCCCCGCCAGAAACCTGTCTGTCAAAATAACACAAGAAAGGCCCCACCACATTGATAGCATCCGTAACCTAACAGACCGCTGTTTAAACTCAGTATGCAAAGCAGGGTTAATTGGAGACATTTATTTCCCTTCCTTCATCAGCTCACAATAGGATAAAAAATGAATCGACCTGTAGTTTAAGCTCAAACCGCAGAGAGCGACCAGCGCTTAAGAACCGCGTCCAAAATCGCTCGCTACAGAAAATTGGCGCCCACCGTGGGGACTTTTAAAGTTAGATCTAGGCACGGTCTTTCTTTTCACCTCTTGTGTGAATACCACAGATTGGGGCTTCCGCCGGGGAACCTAATTTCTGTCAGGAACTTAGGATTCATAGCTTTAAAGGTCTAGGATGATTAAGACAAATATATAGACCTCTTTTCCTAATTGCTATACGTGTTTATTTTTCTGCTAATGAGAATGCGGGTGATGTCGTATGTGGAAAGATTGAGTATACACTTAAGATAAGTGATGGCGACGGGGTCGACCATCAACCTCAGTGGAGGCTGACCAATGCAACCCATTCTCTCACCTAGACAATGGGCCGATTGTTAAGTCTGAGAAGCTGAGGAGCCAAACCCTTTCGTAGTGCGGAAACTATCGGAAATAGTTGTTACGCGATACTACCCTCATTTGAGGCTGGTGACCTATTCTCGGTGAATGGCACTTACTCTAAGATCGCTCTACAACTCGCTGGCGATCCGCTTGTTGTTTTGCTTTCCTGGGAGGAGCTGATGATAATGAGTACAGGTACAAAAATCACCCTAGTATAAACCTTTGGGGGATGGGTAGAACCTTGACTTCATGACAACGACCCTTTGACCCCATGTTTTTTCTATGTTTTTGTGTGCTGCATTCATGCATTCATCTAAAAAAACATTAAAACATTCAAAAAACTTCTCTTCTAGTCTCTCTGTTTTTCAAATTAAACTAAGACTGTGATTGCAAATATCAGAGAAAGGGATTGCACTAATGGATTTCGGTAGAAGGAGAACTCATACGTACACCTTCAAGGTTCCAAAACTAGAGGATTTGAGAAGGTTAGCGAGGATGATCACTAACCCAGAGGCTTTCAGAGCCAAGCACGGAGGTTTGCTACCACTGTTAAGAGTCCATGTTATTGAGGGAATCATGGATGCGCTCATTCAATTTTATGATCCAGTTTATCACTGTTTCACATTCCCGGATTACCAGTTAGCACCAACGCTTGAGGAGTATTCTCACTCGATTGATCTGCACATTACAGATCAAGCTCCATTTTCTGGACTGGGAGAAATTCCAAAGAATCCGACCATTGCAAGAGCAATTCATTTGGATGAGTCTGAGGTTAGGACTCACCTAACTACTAAGGGTGGCATCCAAGGTTTGCCAGCGCAGTTCTTGACAAAGAAAGCCCTGTATTTTGCCAGTATAGGAAACGTCACTGCTTTTGAAAGCATCTTTGTCTTGCTCACCTACGGGTTATTTTTGTTTCCCAACATCAATAATTTCGTTGATATTAACGCCATTAAGGTTTTTCTCATTGGAAATCCTGTGCCGACTTTGCTCGCAGATGCGTATCATTCTGTACACTTAGGGAATTTGTACAGCAGAAGGGAGATCACATGCTGTGTACCTCTGCTTTACAAATGGTTTATCTCTCACTTGCCCAAGTCTGCCGCTTTTTGGGATTGCAAGAGTGCCTTACGTTGGTCGCAGAAGATCATGTCTCTTACCAACTCTGATATAGATTGGTGCAATAGGATTTATGAGGGAATCAGAATCATTGACCATTGCGGAAACTTCCCCAACGTACCCCTCATAGGAACTAAAGGAGGAATCAACTACCATCCGGTATTGGTTCGCCGTCAATTTGGATACCCGATGAGGCATATCCCATTGGGTGTTCATCTGGAAGGTCTTTTCTTCAAGGAAGGAGAAAACGACAGAGCATTAAAGATGGAAATAGTGCATGCTTGGAAGCATGTTCATAAGAAAGGACGAGAGTCTCTAGGAAAACCGGACTGTGTCTCGGTGGAGCCTTATCTCCATTGGGTACAAACTAGAGCTCTCAAGCTAAAAATGCCTTATCCTCGTTACGGAATTCTTCCGCCGAGGGAATCTGTCATGTACTTCATGACAGAAACTGAAAAGCTTCAGGTTACTCTCAATAAAGTTCAACGGGAGAGAAGGTCTTGGAAGAACAAGTACCGCACCCTCGACATAGAGTGCATCAAAATACAGCAATTACTGAAAGAAAAAGATGCTCTGATTGAAATTTTGAAGCAGCATGCTGTAGAGAATCAAGATGACCAAAAGAATTTGCTCGCTCCTTTCACTTAGCAAAGGAATGACAACCCGACAACGGCCCAAGAGCCCCGGTCAAAGAAAAGGAAGATACCAGAATCAGCACCCGATTTCTCTTCAGAGAGGACTCGGAACCCATTAGCTTAGGTTTCTGTTTCTGCACTTTGTAATCTACTGTATTTCCGTTTCTGTAAACCTTTGAATTCAATAAAAAGGGTTTTCCCCGCCGTTTGATATTTGCAATCTAATTGTCGAAGTTTATTTTGATTAAACCAAAAAACAATTAATATAATCATTGCATTTACCATTCTCACATCGCGTATTCTTCTTACCTACGAATCTCACGTTTGTGTCTCGGTTCTAGAGTCAAACTGTCTCATTCGGGCCAATTGTCAGAAAAAGATGGATGATCTTGAGGAAGAAAATAGAGAGTTGAAAAAAGAGATCGACGCTCTGAGAGAGGATATGAGAAAGCTTCGTAACGACATGCAAGCCATGGCAGAAGCTCAGCTAAAACGAACTGTGATCTCAGAGATCACCTCAACGCCCATAGTGGAGAAGTATGATCCTAGGTATCAGATGCCGAAAGATCGTCCCTGGGGCATGCCTGTTAACTATATCCCGGAAGGATATGTTCCGCCGATCACTGAGGATCAGGGAATCACAACAGAAGCCGCTGGGCCTGAAGGTTACAAACTTCGGGAAAGCGAGGATGCCAGGGGCATACTGAAGACTCCTGAAGGTTACAAACTTTGGGAAACGCCAAGATTCACTGCCGTAGTCATGGTACCACCCCCTGTGGTGCACACTGTCCCGGAAGGGCAGATTCCACAGACACCTTCTGGTAAGAAGGAAACTATGTTTGACAGAATGGAGGAATTCCAAGAGCAGTTCTTGGAAATGCAGAAGGAACTGCAAGCCATTCGCGGTCAGGATCTATTTGGAAAGGACGCCGTAGACCTTTGTCTGGTCCCAAATGTGAAAGTCCCGCACAAATTCCAAGTGCCCGACTTTGAAAAGTACAAGGGTAACTCTTGCCCTCAGAGCCATCTGGTGATGTACGCTCGGCGGATGTCAGCTCAAACGGAGAATCAGGACCTACTGATTCACTACTTCCAGGATAGTTTAACTGGTGCCGCACTCAAATGGTACATGGGTTTAAACCGTGCCACGATCAGCACATTCAGAGATCTTGGCACTGCCTTCGTCCAACAATACAAATATAATTTGGACATGGCACCCGACAGAGATCAACTCAGATCGATGTCACAAAAGGACAAGGAAACCTTTAAGGAGTATGCTCAAAGGTGGCGTGAAATTGCCGCTCAAATTTGTCCACCTCTTGAGGAAAAAGATATGACAAAGATCTTCTTAAAGACCTTAAGCTCATTTTACTATTACCGAATGGTTGCCAGTGTGCCCAGTGACTTCACCGAAATGGTCGGCATGGGCGTACGTCTTGAGGAAGCCGTCCGAGAAGGACGTTTGGTAAAAGACGCTGGATCGACGAGCGGTACTAAAAAATACGGTAGTTCTCTCCCTAAGAAAAAAGAGCAGGATATTGGGAATATCTCTCTCGGAAAGCAAAGGCGACGTTATCAACCGGTAGCAGCTGTAACTCCTGCTATCAACCCTACGTCTATTCCTACGTATCAACCTCAGGTTGCGCAGAGCCAACCTGACCAACAAATGACACAATAGCCTCTTCAGCAGGCTCGTCCTCCATATAACAACAATCGTACAACACGGCCACCGGGATTTGATCCTATACCCGTAGCGTACACAGAGCTGTTTCCATTACTACTGGCTAAGGGGCACATTCAGATTAAATCTCCTCTTACAGTACCAGAAAATCCGCCTTTTTAGTTTAAGGTGGATCAAACTTGCCCTTATCATCAAGGAGGTCTAGGGCATAACATAGAGACTTGTCTCAATTTCAAGTCCGACGTGCAAAAACTTGTTAGGAGCGGGGTCTTATCCTTCAAGGATACAAATCCTAATGTTCTCACGAACCCGCTGCCTCAACACGAGAAAGCTGCAGTCAATTTGATAGAAGGAGAGACTAACGATGTCTATCAAATTCATGATGTACTCTTGTTGAAAACCAATTTGGTCAAGATGCATTGTAGACAGAGTGGATATGGCCATGTGCCACCTCATAACTATCATCAGTGTGATATCTGCTCTAAAAACAATCAAGGATGTTCTGTGGTGCAAGCAGCCCTACAGGAACAAATGGATCTCGGATGGATCCAAGAGCACCGAGTTCGTGGAGTTAACATGGTCTACACGAATTCCAACGTCATTCAAAACCACGACATCCGTGCGATGAATGTCAACTTGGTGGCAATGCACTCAAGGCAAAGCCAGTATCATAATCTGCCGCGACACGATTACAGTTCCTGTCTGACTTGCTCGGTAAACAAACAGGGATGCTCTTTCATACAGGAGGACCTCCAGCGTCAGATGGATCTTGGATGGATCCAAGACTACCATGATAGGAACCCTTATCAGATCAACATGGTTCAGATCTTCGATATTCGCGTGATGAATACCAACCTGGTAGAGTTACATGCTGAGTAGGTCCGACTCGGATTCCTGATCTCACATGACTATCAAAGCTGTAAAGCGGGTTGCGAAAATGATCGGGGTTGTACCCTTGTCCAGGAGGCACTTCAACACTTGTTAAATCACTGGTGGATGCCAATCTACATGGATGAAGATACTCAACAGATTAGTATCAATAACAGAAACCCCACTCGGCGTCAGAGTCAGGATGTCCGATTTGTGGAAGCTAACCTAGTGAGGTTACATTGTATTCAAAGTAGGCGTGGCCAGGTGCCACCGCACAACTATGAACGTTGCGGCGTCTGTTCGGAAAGTAACCAAGGGTGTTACTTTGTGAGAGCAGCTCTTCAGGGTCAGGTAGATCGTGGAGAGATTCGCCCATATCTGGGTTCTGGACCCATCAATTGGTCGCCGAACTACCTTGCCGAGCCAGTTGAGGATGTTGTCACGATCTCTAGTCATCACAGGACCAGGGATGTTTTTGCCATTATCCCTCTACTTGACGAACCTAAAGTTCCCAACTGGGAACGAATCGAGATCACTTATGATGGTCAGAAAAATCAGAAGGTTCCCATAATCATCTATCTACCGGGACCACTACCGTATGAATCAGCTAAGGTTATCCCTTACAAATACGGTGCAACGATAATTGAAAATGGAAAGGAAATTCCATTACCCTCCGTCGTGAATATTGCAGACATCAGTCGTGCAACACGGAGCGATCGAATCTTCAACCGAGGAGTTGGAGAACTTAACAAAGAAAAGGAACTTCAGACGGAAGCTCCCGATCCACCAGTCGGTCAATCCAGTAATCCTGACCTTTCGAAAAATAATGATGAGATGCTGAAGCTTATCCAAAGGAGTGAATACAACATTGTTGATCAACTATTACAGACTCCTTCAAAGATCTCGGTATTATCACTGTTACTCAGTTCAGAAGCCCACAGGGAGGCTCTACAGAAAGTCTTGGAGCAAGCCTTTGTGGAACAGGATGTAACAATCAGATAGTTCGATAGCATTGTCTCTAACATCACTTCCTGCATTAATGTGGGATTTAGTGATGAGGAATTACCTGAAGAGGGTCGCCGTCATAACATGGCGCTCAATATCACAGTTAACTGCCAGGATGATGCTTTAGCCAGCGTACTGGTAGACACGGGGTCAGCCCTGAATGTTATGCCGAAGTCCACTTTGATGCAATTATCATTCAAAGGCCCTCCGATGAGAGTCAGCAAGGTCGTCTTCAAAGCGTTCGACGGATCCAGAAAAACAGTTATCGGCGAAGTTGATCTTCCCATAACTATTGGTCCTCACACTTTCCAAGTCACTTTCCAGGTCATGGACATCCGGGCAACATACAGTTGTTTATTAGGAAGACCTTGATACATCAGGCTGGAGCGGTTACTTCAACCCTCCACCAAAAGCTAAAGTTCGTCAAGAACGATCAACTTGTCACAGTTTCTGGGGAACATGCCTTGCTTGTAAGCAACTTGTCATCATCTACTGGTATAGAACCCGAGGAGGTTATTAGAACTCAGTTCCAAGCACTGTCGGTGAGCGAGAACAATCAGTTCAGAGGAGGAACCTCGATTTCCTCATACAAAGATGCTATCAAAGCAGTCGAGAGTACCGATACAACAGGATGGGGACAGCTTGTCATTCCTACTGACAATAAAACAAAGAAGGGTCTTGGTTTTTCTGCAACCTGTACCCGGACAACTGCAAGCGATAAAAGTCTTCATCCCCTTCAAAATTTCTTCCACAGTGGAGGTTTCCTCCACCCAGTGTCTCAAGCAGTACATGCTATCAATGAGGAAGATCCCTCTGACACAGATGAAGAATGGAAGTCCTAACTTAATGAGGACGGTTATATGTCTCAGGAAGAGGTACCTATGCCTTTTTGCTTTCCTACAGAAAGTCCGAGATTTATACCACGGTCAGACATCGAAATGATATACGGAGATTGTGATCCAGAAGGATGCCGTGCTCCGCCAAATTCATTAGAGGAGGACACTCTGATGAAAGACGACTTTGACCACGATTACTATGGCCCAATGGATGGTCTGCCAATGTGGCAACCTTACCCAGGAAATTTGGGGCCGGAAAGTCAGCCGAGTAATGAAAATCAGCTAACCATCATTGAACAGAATACCTGTGTCCCCACCATGTCATGGGATCAACACTCAGGTCATTCAGAAACTACTCAACATGAAGATGAATTCGCAACGTTTGCAGGACTTGAATTCATCAACTATGCTTTTCCTGAGGCTAACGTCATCGAGAGAGATGACTCCTCTAGTTCCAGAGAAGTGTGGGACACCTTGGGGCAACCAAGTGGAAAATACGACTATATGGTCAAGTACACTGCACCCGAAAGCTCTTGTATCAGGTTCGAAGACATCCAGCCTACTGGATAGGGAGATACAGCTGAGAGCACAAATGCTATGCAAAATGCAACTGAGGAATTCTCCTACGACAACTCTGCCTGGGAGACAGATTCCAATGATCCTGCTCCACCAGAAATCAGCGTTATTTTTGAAGACAAATCAAGGAAGGTGCCAAACTTTGTGATTCACCGAGGAGTTCGCCGCCAATGGGTTGATGTCGAGGTTCCGAAGATCATTCACCAGTCAAAGTAATTGCCGTCTTTAGCCTTTCACCCTGCCCAGGTGAAATGGATATTTTGATAGGGCTCGCTTTCTGTAAATTCCACTCTTCGCTTTTCCCGAAGCGACAGAGTTTTGTTTTATTGGGCTGTAGTTTCAAGAATCGACTTGTTCATTAATAGAATAATGTCGTTCTGTAATTTCCGCATTTATTGTTGTTTTCTCTTTTTGCTTTTTCAGAAAATGGTAATCCTAAAAAACAATTCAAATAAAAAACAAGCAGTAAAAAAAAATAAAACACTGCACACACTTGCATTTTCTCTATCTCTTCTAAACACGAATCATCACGTCATGCAGATTGCTTGTTTTAAACCCAGTTGAAACATACGATCCGATGCCTTCTCCCAACTTTGAGTTCCCGGTATTCGGGGCTGAAGAAGAAGTTGACAACGAAATTCCAGAAGAGATCTCCCGACTACTCAGACAAGAGGAAAGGTCCATTGAACCTCACAAAGAGCCGTTGGAAACGGTAAACTTGGGTTCAGAAAAAGAGAGAAAAGAAATCAGGATTGGGGCACTGCTCAGTCCAAATGCCAAAGAGAGTTTGATAAAGCTTCTCAGAGAATTCCCCGATGTATTCGCTTGGTCCTATCAGGATATGCCAGGGTTGGATACCAGCATCGTGGAACATCACTTACCGTTAAGATCGGAATGTCCACCAGTGAAGCAAAGGTTGAGACGCACTCACCCGGACATGGCCATCAAAATCAAAGAGGAGGTACAGAAACAGATTGATGTGAGTTTCCTCGCCACGTCAGAATATCCTCAATGGTTAGCCAATATCGTACCCGTTCCGAAAAAGGATGGAAAGGTCAGAATGTGTGTCGACTACCGAGATCTGAACAAGGCAAGTCCAAAGGACGACTTTCCTTTACCACACATTGACATGCTGGTGGACAGTACAGCAAAATTCAAAGTCTTCTCCTTCATGGATGGATTCTCGGGCTATAACCAGATCAAAATGGCGCTGAAAGACATGGAGAAAACTTCGTTCATTACCCCATGGGGTACCTTTTGTTACAAGGTAATGTCGTTCGGTTTGAAGAACGTCGGGGCAACCTATCAAAGGGCCATGACTACTCTGTTTCATGACATGATACACAAAGAAATCGAAGTGTATGTCGATGATATGATTGCAAAATCAAAAACAGAGAGTGAGCACGTTGAACATCTGTCAAAATTGTTCGAACATCTAAGAAAATTCAAGCTCCGCTTGAATCCTAACAAGTGCACCTTCGGTGTCCGTTCAGGGAAACTATTAGGGTTCATCGTCAGCCAGAAAGGAATTGAGGTTGATCCTGACAAGGTCAAGGCCATTCAGGAAATACCTTCTCCGAAAACTGAAAAACAAGTCAGAGGATTCCTGGGACGGTTGAACTACATCTCCAGATTCATATTCCTTATGACCGCCACGTGTGCGCCGATTTTCAAATTATTGAAAAAGAACCAGGATTGCGTTTGGTCAGAAGATTGCCAAACCGCCTTCGACAGTATTAAGGAATACCTGTTGAATTCGCCGATTCTATCACCTCCAGTGGAAGGAAGACCACTGATCATTTACCTCACGGTCCTAGAGGACTCAATGGGATATGTACTTGGCCAACAAGACGAAACCAAAAAGAAAGAGTCTGCCATTTATTATCTAAGAAAGAAATTCACCGACTGTGAAACTCGGTACACGATGCTTGAGAAAACTTGTTGCACTTTGGCTTGGGCAGCCAAACGTCTTCGCCAATACATGATTCGTCATGCTACTTGGTTGGTTTCCGAGATGGATCCAATCAAGTATGTCTTCAACAAGCCTGCTCTCACGGGAAGAATTGCCCGTTGGCAGATGTTATTATCAGAATATGACATAGAGTACCACGCTCAGAAAGCCGTTAAAGGAAGTATTTTAGCCGATCATTTGGCTCATCAACCGATTGACGATCAGGAACCAATCGGGTTTGACTTCCCAGACGAAGATGTCATGTATCTAAAAATGAAAGATTGCGATGAACCGTTACCCAGTGAAGGGCCAGAACCAGGTTCCTAATGGGGACTTATCTTACGTTCAAATGTACGAACAACGAGGCCGAATACGAAGCTTGTATCATGGGTCTCGAAGAAGCAATTGATTTAAGGATCAAAAACTTGGACGTATACGGCTATTCAGCCTTGGTTATCAATCAGATAAAAGGAGATTGGAACACATACTAATCGGGATTGATTCCTTACAAAGACTACGCAAGAAGGTTGCTACCTTTCTTCAACAGAGTCGAGTTTCATCATATCCCTCGTGAGGAGAATCACATGGCTGATGCATTGGCCACTCTCTCTTCCATGATTAGTGTAGGTCAATGGAATGACATACCTAAGATCGACATCATGCGCCTTGAACGGCCCGCTTACATCTTCACGATTGAAGCAGTCATAGACGACAAACCTTGGTATCACGATATCAAATGCTTCCTTCAGAAACAAGGATACCCATCTGGGGCATCCAGAAAAGACAGAAAAACCCTCAGAAGATTGGCTGGAAACTTCTTCCTGAGCGGTGACACTCTCTATAAGAGAAATTTTGACATGGTATTGCTCCGATGTGTCGACAGACCAGAAGCAGACATTCTTATGAAAGAAATTCATGAAGGGTCCTTTGGCACTCATGCCAACGGACACACAATGGCGAGAAAAATTCTAAGAGCAGGGTACTACTGGTTGACAATGGAATCCAACTACTACAAGTACATGAGGAGGTGTCACAAGTGTCAGATATACTCCGACAAAATTCATGTACCGCCATCGCATCTCAAAGTTCTTTCTTCCCCGTGGCCTTTTTCCATATGGGGAATCGACATGATTGGCTTGATTGAACCTAAGGCTTCAAACGGACATCGGTTCATCCAGGTCGCCATTGACTATTTCACCAAGTGGGTCGAAGCAGCGTCATTCGCCAATGTAACCCGACAAGTGGTGGTCCGATTTATCAAAAACAATATCATCTGTCGTTATGGTGTTCCAAGCGAGATCATTACTAATAATGGATCTAACTTGAACAACAAAATGATGAGAGAGTTGTGTGCAGAGTTCAAAATCGAACACCATAATTCGTCTCCCTACCGACCCAAGATGAACGGAGCGGTAGAAGCGGCTAACAAGAACATCAAGAGGATTGTTCAGAAGATGGTTGTAACCTACAAAGATTGGCACGAGATCCTACCCTTTGCTCTTCACGGTTATCGTACATCTGTCCGCACTTCAACAGGGGCAACCCCTTTCTCTCTAGTATATGGCATGGAGGCAGTGCTCCCCATAGAAGTAGAGATCCGTCAATCCGAGTATTGATGGAAGCTAAGCTCACCGAAGCTGAGTGGTGTCAAAGCCGACACGACGAATTGAACCTGATCGAGGAGAAGCGAATCACGGCACTATGCCATGGTCAATTATATCAACAGAGAATGAAGAAGGCGTTCGACAAAAAGGTTCGACCTTGCATCTTCAGGAAAGGAGACCTCGTGCTCAAGAAGATACAATCATTTCTCACTGATTCGCGAGATAAACGGACTCCGAATTATGATGGCCCCTATGTGGTCACGAAACCTTTCTCAGGCGGTGCCTTGAGACTTGCAACCATGGACGGAGAGGAATTTGCCTACCCCACAAATGTTGATGTAGTCAAGAAATACTTCGCCTAAAAAAAAACGTCTCGGTGGATTGAAAACCCGAAAGGGCGGTCCAGGAAAAAGTTAGAGACAGAGAAAAAAATCATCCCGGTGGATTGGAAACATCACAGTACAATCCAGGCAAAAATTAGGGATAATGGCAAGTAACTATGTTCAACAGAGGCAAGTCTCTCAGCAGCAGCAGTTACACCATCCATCGGAGGAAAACTCCAGTCAAGGTCATCTTCGACAGAAGCTCAGGATTCAAAGTTGGTAGAAGGATAGTGGTTGTTATGTTTCAACGTAGCCCTTTTCCCTGTAAATTACCATTTTCAAACTTTGTATATACTCTTTGGAATCATGCGTTTGGCTGATCTCCATTTTATCAATGAAATTTGAGCCCTTGTGCTTTTGTTTGTAATTCTTATTTGTTTTAGCTTTACAGAACGACGTTGTTAACATGATTAACGATTCTTGAAATAAAACAAAAATGAATTTATCTATTAAAACTTTTTCTGCTTTTAAAATAAAGTCGGCAATTTCTTTTGACTGTTGAACATCAAAGGAACATCACTACAGCTTCTCCAGAAGTAAGCGAACTTCAAAGTGCAAAATCAAAGTACTCCTTCTAACCCAGTACGCCTGAATGAAGGGATCAACTGTGTCAGAGACCTTGTTTCGTCTGACACGCCACGGCAGAGTTCTCAGCTCCTAAGCCCGACCAACGGTAGCTCCCAACAGGGACTGTCTCTCCTAAGCAAGGTGGAATTGCTATCTTGAACCAGTGATATTTTTATACGCCCCGCGATGGCCGAGTATCCAGTCGTGTTCACCTGTCAGTTTGTATGTCGCGTCAGTTTTGTCAGCATAAACATACACACATCATGCATTATTGATTTGCATTCACATTTCATATTGCATCAATATCACTCTAGTCGGTCTTGTCCCCTAGTGATAGAAGTTCTCTCAATTGAGTTGTCGGTTCTTGCCTTGTCAGGAAATGCTGCGTTTGAACAATCTCGCCTCCAGTGTATCTCTGGATTAGAGTCGGCACTCGACCACTTTGATAACTTGAACCTCTGAAAAGCCAGAAGAGCTTTCTACAAATGTCACTCTTCGCCATTGAAGATGATGTCCTTGCTTTCCCGGATTAAGGAAAATCCACAGAGAAAGCCTCTTAAGCAGAGATTTGGCAGTACAACTGCCATTCTCCGAAAAACCCACCGATGAAAAGGTCATCGGCACCTCAAAATTGGATCACATCATATGGCATTTCTCCGAGAAGATCTACGAGAAAAGTATGATGTAAAGACCCCAAGCGATAGCAGTCTCCCAAGAGACTCGCTTTCCCCAGTATAAATAAATGGCGTCTCCAACAGAGAAGTTTGTGCAACTCTACAACTCAGACGACTGGGTTCTCCAGCAAGTCTGACATCAAAATTATTTCCGTCAAATGGCATCTCCCCAGGAAAATTCGGCGAGAAGTTTGAGGAAAACCGCTACGAGTAGCGTCCCTTGTCAGTAAAGTTTATTGACAAAAGAAACTAAGACCAGTTCCTTGGTAGGAAACCAGGATCGAGGGGAAGTTTACATCAGAAACTAAGACCAGTTCCTTGGTAGGAAACCAGGATCGAGGGGAAGTTTACATCAGAAACTAAGACCAGTTCCTTGGTGGGAAACCAGGATCGAGGGGAAGTTTAAATCAGCAACTGAGACCAGTTCCTTGGTAGGAAACCAGGAACGGGAGGGAGGTTGACATAAGAAAACTGAGACCAGTTTCTTGGCTAAAGACCAGGATCGAGGGGAAGTTTACCTTTTCTAAGCATCATTGCTTAGCTAAAGAAGATGAATGCGTAAGCTACCATTCATAACCACCATCATAATTTTGGGTATTCCGATATTTAATCCTCTTGCACCCCGAATGCCCGAATACCTTCGTCATTCACACCTTCGGGTTCAAGAAGATTAAATAGGGGCATCTGTCATACCCCAAATTTTGACCACTAATATTTCCCATCATTGTGCAAATCATCATCACAATATGGAGGAACCATCATACCTCATCAGTCTCCCCAAAGATGGGTGAGCATCCACTACAATCAAAATTAGGGTTTCAAGCCCTCTCTGAGTGCTTAGACAAAGGATCAATCAAGGAATGACATGATCTTCAACTTTTCTAGCCTCTCAAATATCCACAATTGATCAAAAGGACTCCCACTTCAAGGATTAAGCACAAGGATGCTCCCTTCTAGGTGGATCAAGCTTCAAGATCGCCAGTGTCACCAAATTAGGGTTTTGGTCGACCAGGGCCTCCAGATGAAAATTTTCATCTGGGCATAAGCCAATGATCCAAAAAATAACCTAATATACTCCATGGAACCTCATGGACCCAATCATCAAGTCAATTTTGCCTCAGGGGATGCATTCATCAAAAATTAGGAATTAGGGTTTCTTGACCTAATTCACCCCTAAGTTGACATTTGGGACAAATCATGAGCCAAGATCTCAAGAGAGGGTTTGAGGGTCTCTAATGAACTATATTGATCCATTTAGAACAATGGATTAATCCAGGAAGCTTGAGCAACAAGTCTCAATTTCATCTGCACCACAGTTAGGGTTTTAAGGGAAAAGTCAACTGTAACTTTGACTTTTGACCAGGACATGCTCCCAAGCCCTAAGACATGATTCAATATACCCTATGACACCCATGGAACATGTCCATCAAGTTTGATTTAGGTCAAGGACATGATTTCCTGAAGAATTGCACAGTTTGGAATTCATCTGATAAAAAGTCAACTGTGCACAAAAGTCAACTTTGACTTTTTGAGATTTTTCACCAAAATGGATTTTTAACCCTAAAATGATGTTAATGTATGATTTGAATCATCATTCATCAAGAAAAATCAAGAAAAGTGGGATAACTTGTAAAAGGGGTAACCATAAAAACTTAGAAAATTTTCTAAGTTAAAAATAAAGTGGCTAGGGTACCAACTTTGGAGGATCATAACTCCTAAACCACAAAGCCATTTTTTTCATCCAAAGATGGATTTGTATCCCTCATTACCCTCTACAAAAACTTCAACTAGACCTAAGTCCAATTCATTAAGGATTTGGAGTTATGGAGTGATCAAAATGGCTGAAAAGTGAAAATGTCACTTTTTCCAACACAGTGAAATTTTCACTAAGTCAGAATCTGCCTTCACTTTTTGACAAATGTAGAGGGATTTTTCACTTGGATTCAAAAGAGATCAAAACCAAACATGTTCAAACAGTTGTTGTATCATGTAAGGGCTTTCCAAAATGGTCAAGAACATTACCAAATTCAACTTACACCATGAGATATGACATTGGCAAGTTGCCTTGCTGAAATCTGTCAAAGGCAAGGCATAATTTGCAATTTTGCTCGATTTGCCAAAATCAGCCAAATTCAAATGCTCCTATCCACTTGGACACCTCAGAGGATTGAATCTAAAGGGGACAATCACTGAGTCAAGTCTCCAAAGTCCATGGAACAAGAAATAGCATGTTGAACCTAGAATGGTCAAAATAGGGACAAGATTCCAAATTTGGATTGAAGCATTCAATGGAAGCATCAAGGTGGCATGGACTGAGCCATTCTCATCTGAAATCAGTCAAGACTTATCCAAGACCAAGGGAACCAAAGCTTTGTGCCCTAACCTCTAGTCAATGGCTAGAGGAGACTTGGATTTTCATTTGCCAACATTGGCCAAACCTCTGCTGCAGTTGCCATTCACTATTCCTTGCAAAACAAACTTGCTCTAGTATAAATAGAGCTCAATTGTAATCAGTTTGAGTACACCAAATCCATCTAACATATGCTTTCCTCAAAATCTCTTTCTCTTGGCAAAAATGCCTTTCTTAGCAAGGTAGCTATCGGGTTTTGAGTTTGAGAGCTTTTCCAATCAAACCAATCACTCACACACTTCACATACATCATATAGAAGTGATCCAAACACTCACATAACATCTAGAACACTGATTTCACAAAATCACCAGCCAATTACTCAAGTTCTTGACAGTTTTGCAATTGAGGTGCCATCTTCAACTCCAAACCATTTCAATCCATTCCAAGCACTCAGACACATCACTTGGTACCTAGGGAAGCTATCCACATCATTGGAACCTAGCTATAACACCTCCAACACAAAACACGATCACCAGCTGCAAGTGGTAAGCATGAGCTCATCTAACTCTATGATCCACACAATTTTTGTTGCACAATAATTTGGCCATATGTTCATAATCATGCATGGAATGTTTTCCCTCAATTAATTGCATTGTTTGAATCGTGTATCAAAAATCCTAGCCTTCATGCAGAAATTAGGGTTCTTGAGGATTTTTCATGATTTCTTGTTATATGTTTAATTTAAATGAAATTAATGGACATAGACATGATCGTGAGGTTGAGACGAGCATAATGATATATGGATTGCATGTTATAATCAAGTATTCAGGGAGATTGGATAGAAAATGCAAATCAGCCAAACCCAGAACACGCGTGTGTTCTTCAGCTGTTCTTGGCGCCTTTTTTTAATTTTCAAATATTTGAATTTTGTGATTTTTGTTTAATTGATTCAAAAATTAATTTCTCTCTGAGTTTTAATGATTTTGAGTTGATTCTTTTTTTAATAATTCACAAAAATGTTAAAATATTTTATTTTCCCAAAAAATCCCTAAAATATTATTTATTTTGTATAATTGATATTTTTGCAAAGAATTAATGTTTTAATTGTTTTTAACATTTAAAATATTTTTTCCACATTGATTTTGCAACTTTAATGTTTTCTAATTATTTTGTAGGTCAATACTTAATTTTTTAAGCATTAATCCAAGATCACAATTTTTTTTTCACATGTTAAACAATTTTGATCATTTTAATTGAATTTTTATTCAATTAAATACATTTTTGAAAACAAATTAGGGTTTTTGGATTAATTCAACCCTCATAAATCATTTTCAAAACACTTTGGGCCTCTAATAGAGTGTAAGACCCAATCCTTTTTTAACCAAATCATTTTTGGACCTCAGTGTATTGTATAAGTCCCGATACCGTCAAAAACAAACAGCGCGATCGTCGCCTTTTGAAAAATAACTTTGGGCCTCTCCTTGAGCTATAAGACCCATTCAAAACTTTTGGGCCTCTAATAGAGTGTAAGACCCAACCCCCTTTTAACCAAACATTTTGGGCCTCACTTATTGTATAAGTCCCTCCGCGTTAAAAGAAAACCTCAGCGCGATCGCCATTTTTAAACGGAAAAATCATCTGGGCCTACCCTCGTGTTATAAGCCCCACTCTTTTTCTTTAAACTTTTTTGGGCCTCTTGAAAGAGTGTAAGACCCATCCCTTTGTACAGAAAAACATTTTGGGCCTCAGTCACTTGTATAAGTCCCTCTGTACAAATTCAAACAGTGCGCTCACTGATAAAACCCTGGGCCTCTCCTTGAGCTGTAAGCCCCAAATCTTTCTTCTTCAAAGCACTTTCTCCTTTGATTTTGAATATACTGTTGTTTTCAATCTTTCTTTGTTGAACAACTAACCAAACAGCATGGAAGCTCTACAACCGAGTAAGTGGTTATTGCTTTCATTTACCGCTTTCATATACATATAACTGTATTGTGGGGCTGTTTCACTGTAAGTCTTCTTTCGTAAACTCATATCAACTGTGTAATAATAGTATAGATATTTCGAGTTTCCCTGGCAACTACATCTAGAACTAGGTGACGCCGTTTCATTTATTCGTAGAAATAGACAACTAGATCCCCAATAGGATCACCAGATACAGTCTTCTCTTCGGCTGTCCTTATAAGGAATTGTCAAGAAACTCTATTCCCAGAGATGAATGTATTCTCCGTGAATGGCATCCTTGAGTTTCTTCCAAATTCAGGAACTTTCCTGACTTGATCTATTCCTTGTGAATAGTTTGCCTTGAATTTCTCGGGGTTTGGGGACCCACGGGCTTCTTAAAAGCATCAGCCTCCTCTTGGGCATCATACAAGGACCCACAGGCTTCCTAAAAGCAACCCCGCCTCCTCTTGAGCTTAGTACAAGGACCCTACGGCTTCTTAGAAGTATTCACAGCCTCCTCTTAGGCTTCGTATAATGATCTCTTCCTCCGGGAATGATAGCCTCCTCTTGGGCTTTATACAAGGACCCGTCGGCTTCTTAAAAGTTTCCAGCCTCCTCTTGGGCTTCGTACAAATTGTCCCGACGACCTCCAAGAGGTATAGGAACAGAACTTAGTCACCTTCATAGAACAGTCCTTTCATTGAGTCTACTACTGTTTCTCAAAGCATGGTACAAAAGATGACACTCTAGACTTGGACAGTCTAATCTCATTGAGTCTCAAAGACATTCTCAAGTGACCCCTTCGTTAAATAGGAAGAAAACCCGTAGACTCAGACAGTCTCAATACCCTTCGGATTTCCCACTTCCTTAAAGAACAGGAATAACCCGGATCCTTGGATCAAATCCTTGAGTACAGCATTGCTCATATAAGAACTGATTTTCTCTTTTAAAATCAGTATACTGGACCTGTCACTTAACTGAAACAGTAACCACAGCCTCCTCTTGGGCTTTGTACAAAGATTCTCCCCAGCGGAGTCAAACAACGTTTAGCCTCTCTCTCGGGCTTTGTACGAGACACATAAGGGACTCCCCCGTTGAGTCAATCACCCTTTAGCCTCCATCTCGGGCTTTATACGAGATACAAAAAGGTTCTTACTGAGCCAAACGAATTTTAGCCTCCATCTCGGGCTTTATACGAGATACCAAAAGATTCCCTCGTTGAGTCAAAAAACTTTTAGCCTCTCTCTCGGGCTTTGTACGAGACACATATTAGCCTCCTCTTAGGCTTTATATAAGAAAACCACTAGTTAATCCAATTAACCTTTTAGCATCAAAGTTGTGCCTCGTTCACAGTATACAAACATCAACAACTCCTTCCCCTTCATCTAATCGTTGTAAGCGGCAAGCCCCTGGATCATCTACATCCATGCCACTGTCCCTCTTTTAGCATGAGAAATTCCTAAGGAAAGATAGCATTTCTCTACACTGAGTTAAAGTCTTCTCCTTCAGGTTAAAATCCCTATAAAGGAAATTATGGCATTGTCGGATTCACAAATCCCAGTTAAAGTAATTATCCTTTATAAACATTTGTCATAGACAAGCCCCTCTTTAGAGATGACAAATTCTCTCTAAAGTCAAACCTTTTCAGCTTCACATCTTGGGCTTTGAACAAGATACAAACTACCTTTCGCTTCATGTCTTGGGCTTTAAACAAGACACCAAAACAACCATTTCCTCCCATAGAATAGGAGGAACTACGAACGCTCTGATTTCCCTGTTTCGGTAAACGGGAATACGTAGGCATAAGATTGAAAGAAAAATCTTAGCGAGCACACTAAACAAAAACCCAAAATCCCATACTCTCATATACCTATCAAAAAGCATCAGTCCTAACATCCTAATCCTTGTTCCCCGCCAGAAACCTGTCTGTCAAAATAACACAAGAAAGGCCCCACCACATTGATAGCATCTGTAACCTAACAGACCGCTGTTTAAACTCAGTATGCAAAGCAGGGTTAATTGGAGACATCTATTTCCCTTCCTTCATAAGCTCACAATAGGATAAAAAATGAATCGACCTGTAGTTTAAGCTCAAACCGCAGAGAGCGACCAGCGCTTAAGAACCGCGTCCAAAATCGCTCGCTACACCCTCAAGTGAGGCCATGATTGTGCTTGTTTAGTATTGTGCTGAAGACCTCTAAAGAGGCATCCCATTCCCATGTTCCCTTGTAAGACCTCCAAGGAGGCAATTGACGGAAGGTATGGTCCGCAATCGACCCCCGTTATTCTAGTTGAGCCGTTCTTAGCTCTCATTACATGATTGAAGCTCTGAACATTACCTACTCTTGTTATCGAGTCGGTCAAGTGGAATGAGGGTTTAACAATCAAACCCCCACGCCTTGTCTATAGCTCGCATTAACCAATGCTGACGCTTATGTGATCCGATTCACATCTTCCCCTTCCTTACTCTGCTCTCCATGGTTCTTGATACCATTGGGTGAGCCCCCCTACTTCCCACACCTAGCTTGTTTGCCTCGGTTGATATGACCCCTTGGCTAAAGCTCCCTCTTTCTTATTGTGATTGTGTGATATTGTTGTTAACTGACACTGTTTACTCCTTAGTTGCTTTTATTTCATTTTGTGATTGATTCATCCTGTGTTTACTTGTCTGATGACATGATCCCGTAGGATTCCTAGCTCCACTTAATTTTTGATTAAGTCGGGGGTAGGAGAGACATTAGGATAGCAATCCATGCATGACAACATGAGGTAGACTTCCTTCTAAACTCAACCTTAGGGCCACCTTTGCATGATAATATTAGGAACATTTAGTTTCCCTTTAGTGTTTTCTTTTCAACTTGAGTCTTCTCTTCTCATCTCATAATCTTTCTAAAAACACTTAATAAAGGTTAAACGTGTATTGCGCATGAGCCTTAAATGTGGGAAGTGAATAATGGGGGGTCTCCCTTCGTTCTTCTAGGATACTTAGTGTACGTCCTTTTGGGGACGATACGCGACGTATTCGTTCCTATGTTGTAGACTTGGGTGCAATGCAAGTTACAAACAACTTCAAAAAACACTTCTGTCTAAAAAACACAAAAACCAACTCAAACCTTTTTCATCCTTTGGGATCGTTCGGTTTCAAACTATTTTCAGAAAAGGGCACGTTATTTTCCGTCTCGTTGCAAACAGGCATCGACCCTAACTGCCGGACGCGAACTTAACGTCGCTCATAAAAAACACTCACAGACTTGGTTAAGTCGAACTACGATTGCTCTAATTTCCTCCTTCTGGTTAGATTGAGGATACGTAGGCACGAGACGACGATGTCTTGGCGAGCATCCTCCCCCCTAGTTCGTGTCCGAACTACGTTGACTCTGATTTTCCCGTTCCCGAGGGAATACGTAGGCCTAGGACTCCGAGGACGTCCTATCGAGTCACTTCTTTTTCTTTTTTTCTTTTCTTCTTCGTTTCTTCGTTCTTTTCCGTTCTCGTTCCTTCTCCGGTCCAGTAGCAGTGGAGCTCCAGACGACGAAACCTTCTGATCGAGACAATAAGCGTGGATCCCATCGAGTACGATGGACGTGTTGGGTGCTAACACCTTCCCTTCGCGTAACCGACTCCCTTACCCGTTTCTCTTGGTCGCGAGACCATGCTTTTCCTTTCCCCCAGGTTTATACAGTGTTTCCTTTCCATCTCATGGGATAAATACACATTGCTGGCGACTCTGTTTCCGCGCCACTTTCGCGTTTGTACTTGGATGAAAATCCCGGGAGCGACAGACCCCCCCCCCCCAAGGTTTGAGATCAAGGGTAGGTCAACAGTCAAGGATAGGGTTGACTTTTTCCATCAGAAATCCTAATTTGTGATCAGATGGTTTTGAGTTCTTGTGGCTTATGATTTGAGCTTTTTGAGTCAATCAAATCTTGTAAACATGTCAATATGATGTATTTGAGGTCTTTGAAGTTCATTTTTGAAGCTTTAAGCCATGCCTCACTTTACAAGTTAACTCAAGGGTTGAATTAGGTCAAAACCCTAATTCCTGATTTTTTGATAGATGGACCTTCAAGGTGATTTTCCATTGTGGATAGGCTCTTGAGATCCTTTTGAGCTTATAGGACCATACATTGAGGCATTGGCTCATACCTAGAAGAAAATTTTCATTTGGAGGCCTCAGTCGACCAAAACCCTAATTTGGTGACGTAGGCGATCTTGAGGCTTGATTCACTTGGAATGCTGCAACCTTATGCTTGATTCTTGAGGTGGGAGTCCTCTTGATCCTTGGTGGGTGTTTAAGAGGCTAGACAAGTTGAAGTTCATGTCATTTCTTGATTGATCCTTTGTCTAAGTGCTCTAAGAGGGCTTGAAACCCTATTTCTTAATTGTAGTGAATGCTCAACAATCTTTGAGGAGATTGATGAGACATAATGGTTCATCCATATTGTGATAATGATTTACACAATGATGGGAAATCTTGGTGGTCAAAATTTGGGGTATGACAGATGCCCCTATTTAATCTTCTTGGACCCGAAGGTGTGAATGGCGAAGGTATTCGGGCATTTGGGGTGCAAGAGGATTAAATATCGGAATATCCAAAATTTTGATGGTGGTTATGGATGGCAGCTTGCTCATCCATCTTATTTTGATAAGAAATGATGCTTAGAAAAGGTAAGAACGTCCCCTCGATCCTGGTCAGCCAAGGAACTGATCTCATTTTCTGATACAAACTTCCCCTCGATCCTGGTCTTCAGCCAAGGAACTGGTCTCAGTTTCTGAAATAAACTTCCCCTCGATCCTGGTTTTTAGCCACGGAACTGGTCTCAGTTTCTGAAATAAACTTCCCCTCGATCCTGGTTTTTAGCCACGGAACTGGTCTCGGTTTCTTTTGTCAATAAACTTTTGATAAGGGACGCTATTTGTAGCAGTTTTCCTCAAACTTCTCGCCGAATTTTCCTGGGGAGATGCCATTTGATGGGAAAAAGTTTTGATGTCAGACTGGCTGGGGAACCCATTCGTCTGAGCTGTAGAGTTGTACAAACTTCTCTGTTGGAGACACCATTTGTTGACTCTACTGGGGAAAACGAGTCTCTTGAGAGACTGCTTCCTGCTTGGGGATATTACATCATACTTTTCTTTGAGATCTTCTCGGAGAAATGTCGTGTGATGTGATCCAATTTCGAGGTGCTAATGACTCCATTATCATTGACTCTCTTGGGGAGAAAAATCAATGTGTTGCTGAGAGTCTTTAGTTGTGAGGCTTTCTCTGAGGATTTTCCTTAATCCGGGAAAGCGAAAATATCATCTTCAATGGTGAAGAGTGATGTTTGTCGAATGCCTTCTTGCTTTTCAGAGGCTCAAGTTATCAAAGTGGTCGAGGACCGTCTCCAAATTAGAAATAAACTGGGGGAGAGATTGTTTATATGATTCACTTTCTGACGAGGAAAGAACGGATAACTCGATTGATAAGAGGACTTTCATCACTTGGGGATAAGACTGACCAGAGTGATAGTGATGCAATATGAATATAAATGCAAATCAATAATGCATGATGTATGTATGTTTATATTGACAAAGCTGACACGACATACAGACTAGTGGATGAACACGACTGGATACTCGGCCACTGCAGGGGATGAAAAGTATCACTGGTTCAAGATAGCAATTCTGCCTTGTTTTTAAAAAAGTTCCCGCGGGGAAAAACGTTGGTCGGGCTTAAGAGATAAGAACTCTGCCGGGGATGTCGGACGGAATATTCGCATCTGACACAGCTGATCCTTCATTCAGGCGCATTGGTTTAGAAGGAGTATTTTGATTCTGCACTTTGAAGCTTAATTGCCTTTGGAGAAGCGATCGATGTTCTTTCGATGTTCAACGGTCAAAAGAATTGCCTTCTTTATTTTAAAAGCAGAAAAATTTTGACAAGTAAATTCATTTTTGTTTTATTTCAAGAATCGTTGATCATATTAAAAACATCATTCTGTAAAGCTAAAACAAATTAGAATTGCAAACAAAAGTACTAGGGATCAAATTTTATTGATAGGATAGAAATCAGCCAAGCGCGTGATTCCATAGAGTATTTACAAAGTTAGAAAATGGTAATTTAAGGGAAAAGTGCTACATTGAAACATAACGACTATTATCCTTCTACTAACTTTGAATTCTGGACATCCTGAGCTTCCGTCGAAGATGACCTTGACTGGAGTTTTCCTGATGGATGGCATTACTGCTAAGGGATTTAACCTTGTCAGATGTAGTTACTTGCCATTTATCCCTAACTTTTGCCTGGATTGTACTTTGAGATTTCCAATCCATCGGGATGATTTTTTATTATGTCTCTAATTTTTTCCTGAACCGCCCTTTCGGGTTTTCGATCCACCGAGACTTTTTTTTAGGCGAAGTATTTCTTGACTACGTCAACATTCGTGGGGTAGGAAAACTCTTCTTCATCCATGGTAGCAAGTCTCAAGGCGCCGCCTGAGAAAGCTTTCTTGACCACATAGGGGCCGTCGTAATTCGGAGTCCATTTGCCCCGGGAATCAGTGAGAAATGACTGTATCTTCTTGAGCACAAGGTCTCCTTTTCTGAAGACGCGAGGTCGGACCTTTTTGTCAAACGCCTTCTTCAGTCTTTACTAATACAACTGACCATGGCATAAAGTCGTTATTCGTTTGTCTTCGATCAGATTCAGTTTGTCGTGTCGACTTTGACACCATTCAGCCTCTGTTAGGTTAGCTTCCATCAATACCCTGATCGATGGGATCTCCACTTCTATGGGAAGCACTGCTTCCATGCCATATACTAGAGAGAAAGGGGTAGCCCCTGTGGAAGTGTCGACAGATGTGCGATAACCGTGAAGAGCAAAGGGTAGCATCTCGTGCCAGTCTTTGTAGGTTACAACCATCTTTTGAACAATCTTCTTGATATTTTTGTTAGCCGCTTCCGTTCATCTTAGGTCGGTAGGGGGATGAGTTATGGTGTTCGATCTTGAACTCAGCACACAACTCCTTCATCATCTTGTTGTTTAAGTTAGATCCATTATCAGTAATGATCTGGCTTGTAACACCATAACGGTAGATGAGATTGTTCTTGATAAATCGGACCACCACTTGTCTGGTCACATTGGTGTATGACGCTGCTTCGACCCACTTGGTGAATTAGTCAATAGCTACTAGGATAAATCGATGTCCACTTGAAGCTTTAAGTTCGATCATGCCAATCATGTCAATTCCATATGGAAGAAGGCCATGGGGAAGAAAGAAATTTGAGATGTGTAGGGGGTACATGGATTTTGTCTGAGTATATCTGACACTTGTGACATCTCCTCATGTACTTGTAGCAATCGGATTCCATGGTCAACCAATAGTACCCTGCTCTTAGAATTTTTCTAGCCATTGTGTGTCCATTGGCATGAGTGTCAAAGGATCCTTCGTGAATTTCTTTTATCAGCATGTTTGCTTCTGGTCTGTCTACACATCGAAGCAAGACCATGTCGAAGTTCCTCTTATAGAGTGTATCACCGCTCAGGAAAAAGTTGCTAGCCAGTCTTTTGAGGGTCTTTCTGTCCTTTCTGGATTCCCCAGGTGGGTACTCCTGTTTCTGAAGGAAGAATTTGATATCGTGATACCAAGGTTTGTCGTCTATGACTGCTTCAATTACGAAAATGTAAGCGGCCCGCTCAAGGCGCATTATGTCAATCTTAGGTATGTCGTTCCATTGACCTACACTAATCATGGAAGAGAGAGTGGCTAATGCATCAGCCATGTGATTTTCTTCACGAGGGATGTGATGAAACTCGATTCTGTTGAAGAATGGTAACAACCTTCTCGCGTAATATTTGTGTGGAATCAGTCCTGATTGGTATGTGTTCCAATCTCCTTTGATCTGATTGATAACCAGGGTTGAGTCTCCATACACATCCAAGTTCTTAATTCTCAAGTCAATCGCTTCTTCGAGACCTATGATACAAGCTTCGTATTCGGCCTCATTGTTTGTACACTTGAATGTCAGTCGGACGGTGAAAGGAATGTGGGTACCCTGAGGTGTTATGATGATTGCCCCAATTCCGTTTCCATAATGATTGACAGCTCCGTCAAAGATAAGTCCCCATTGGGAACCCGGTTCTGGCCCTTCATTGGGTAGTGGTTCATCGCAATCTTTCATTTTCAAGTACATGACATCTTCGTCTGGGAAGTCAAATCCTACTGATTCCTGATCGTCAATCGGTTGATGAGCCAAATGATCGGCTAAAATACTTCCTTTGACGACTTTCTGAGCATGGTACTCGATGTCGTATTCTGATAACAACATCTGCCAACGAGTGATCCTTCCCGTGAGAGCAGGTTTTTCAAAGACATACTTGATAGAATCCATTTCGGAGATTAACCAAGTAGTGTGACGAATTATGTACTGGCGAAGACGTTTGGCTGCCCAAGCCAGAGCGCAGCAAGTTTTCTCAAGCATAGTGTACTGAGTCTCGCAGTTGGTGAATTTCTTGCTCAAATAATAGATGGCAGACTCTTTCCTTTTGGTTTCGTCTTGTTGGTCAAGTACATAACCTATTGAGTCTTCCAAGACTGTCAGGTAGATGATCAGCGGTCTTCCCTATACTAGAGGTGATAGAATCGGTGGGTTCAACATGTATTCCTTGATACTGTCCAAGGAGGTTTGGAAGTCTTCTGTTCAAATGCAGTCCTGATTCTTTTTGAGTAATTTGAAGATTGGCGCACATGTCGCGGTCATAAGGAATATAAATCTGGAAATGTAATTCAAACGTCCCAGGAATCCCTTGACTTGTTTTTCACTCTTTGGAGAAGGCATTTCTTGAATGGCCTTGACCTTGTCAGGATCAACCTCAATTCCTTTCTGGCTGACGATGAACCCTAAAAGTTTCCCTAAACGGACACCGAATGTGCATTTGTTGGGATTCAAGCGGAGTTTGTACTTCCTCAGACGCTCGAATAGTTTTGACAGGTGGGTCACATGCTCCTCTTTTTGTCTTAGATTTGGCAATCATATCATCGACATATACTTTGATTTCTTTGTGTATCGTGTCGTGGAACAGAGTAGTCATGGCCCTTTGATAGGTTGCCCCGGCGTTCTTCAAACCGAACGGCATTACCTTGTAACAAAAACTGCCCCATGGGGTGATGAACGGAGTTTTCTCCATATCTTTCGACGCCATTTTGATTTAATTATAGCCCGAGAATCCATCCATGAAGGAGAATACTTTAAACTTTGTTGTACTGTCTACCAGCATGTCAATGTGTGGTAAGGGAAAGTCATCCTCCGGACTAGCTTTGTTCAGATCCATGTGGTACTATGTTGGCTAACCATTGAGGATATTCAGATGTGGCGAGGAAACCCGCGTCAATATGTTTCTGTACTTCCTCTTTGATTTTGATGTCCATGTCTGGATGAGCCCGTCTTAGTCTTTGTTTTACCGACGGACATTCTAATCTTAACGGTAGATGATGTTCCACGATGTTGGTATTCAACCCCGACATATCTTGATAGGACCAAGCGAATACATCGGGAAATTATTTAAGAAGCTTTATCAAACTTTCTTTGACAGTTGAACTGAGCAGTGCCCCAATCTTGACTTCTTTTCTCTCTCCTTTTGAACCCAAGTTGACAATTTCCAATGGCTCTTTGTGAGGTTCAATGGACCTTTCCTCTTGTTTGAGTAATCGGGAGATCTCTTCTGGAATTTCTTCGTCATTTTCTTCTTCATCCTCAAATATCGGGAATTCAAAGTTGGGAAAAGGCATTGGATTGTATGTTTCAATGAGGTTTAAAACAAGCAATCTGCACAACGTGATGGTTGATTTTTAGAAGAGATAGAGAGAATGCAAGAGTGTGTGCAGTGTATTTTTTGAAAAATGCTTGTTTTTATTATTTTGAGTTGTTTTTAGGATTACCATTTTCTGAAAAAGCGAAAATAGAAAACAGTAATAAATGCGGAAATTATAGAACGGCATTATTTTATTTATGATCTTGTCGATTCTTGAAACTACAGCCCTATAAAACTAAACTCAGTCGCTTCGGGCAAAGCGAAGAGAGACATTTACAGAAAGTAAGCCCTATCAAAACATCCATTTCACCTAGGCAGGGTGAAAGGTTAAGACAAAGACGGCAATTACTTAGACTTATCAACAACTTTCGGAACATTGACAGCAACCCATTAGCGGCAAACTCCTCGGTGGATCACAAAGTCTAGTACCTTCTTTCTTGGCTTGTCCTCATAAATAATGCTGATTTCTGGTGGAGCAGGATCGTTGGAATCTGTCTCCCAGGAAGAGTTGTTGTAGACGAACTCTTCTGTTGTACCTTGCACAGTGCTTGCACTCTCAGGCAGATCTCCCCATCCAGTGGGCTAGATGTCTTCGAGCCTGATACGAGAGCTTTCAGGAGCGGTGTACTTGACCAAGAAGTCGTACTTGCCACTCGATGGTCCTAAGGTGTCCCACACTTCTTTGGAACTGGAGGAGTTATACCTTTCGATGATGTTGACCTCAAGAAAAGCATAGTTAAGTAACTCTTGTCCTGTGCTCTTTGCAAATTCATCGTCGTACGGGATATCTTCAGAATGCTCTGAGTAATGATCCCATGATTCGGTGGGGACGCAGGTATTTTTTTCGATGATGCTCAGCTGATATGCATCATTGGGCTGACTCTTTTGCCCCAAGTCTCCTGGGTACGGCTTCCAGATTGGCAGGCCATCCATTGGGCCATAATAGTCATGGTCAAAGTTGTTTTTCATCAGAGTGTCCTCCTCTAATGAGTTTGGTGGAGCACGGAATCCTTCCAGATCACAATCTATGTATATCATCTTGACATCTGACCTCGGTATATATCTCAGACTCTGTGCGGGATAGCAAAGTGGCGTAGGCACCTCTCCCTGAGACATATAACCGTCTTCATTAAGATAGGACTTCAATTCTTCATCTATATCGGAGGAGTCACCCTCGTTGATGGTATGCACTTCTTGAGACACCGGGTGAAGGAAACCTCCAATGTGGAAGAAGTCTTGAATGGGATGAAAACTTTCATTGTTAGTAGCAGTCTAGGTACAGGTTGAGGAAAAACCAAGACCCTTCTTTGTTTTGTTATCAGTAGGAATGACAAGTCGTCCCCATCCTTTTGCATTGTTACTTTTGATCACTTCAAGAGCATCTTTGTACGAGGAAATCGATGTTTATTTTTCTGATTGGTTGTCATTGCTCACCGAAAGCGCTTGGAACTGGGTTCCAACAACCTCCTCTGGTTCTACACAAGTGGACGGAGATAAGTTACTCAAGATCAAGGCTTGCTCTCCGCAGACTGTGACCAGTTGGTCATTCTTGACGAACTTTAGCTTCTGGTGAAGTGTCGAAGTGACTGCCCCAGCCCTGTGTATCCAAGGTCTTCCTAACAAACAGTTGTATGTTGCCCGGATGTCCATGACCTGGAAAGTGACTTGGGAAGTGTGAGGATCGATAGTTATGGGAAGGTCGACTTCACCGATAACCATTTTTCGGGATCCGTCAAATGCTTTGACGGTGACCTCACTGCCTCTCATCGGAGATCCTTGAAATGATAGTTGCATTAAAGTAGATTTTGGCATAACATTCAGAGATGATCCGGTGTCTACCAGTACGCTGGCTAAAGCATCGTCATGGCAGTTGACTGAAATATTTAGTGCCATGTTATAATTTTGGCCCTCTTCTGGCAGTTCCTCATCACTAAATCATAAGTTGTTGCAGGAAGTGATGTTGGAGATGATGCTGTCAAATTGTTTTATTGTTACATCTTGTTCCACAAAGGCTTGCTCTAAGACTTTCTGTAGAGCCTCCCTGTGAGCTTCGAAACTGAGTAAAAGAGATAGCACAAATATTTTTGAAGGAGTTTACAACAGTTGATCAATAATGTTGTACTCACGCTTCTGGATGAACTTGAGCATCTCATCGTTGTTCTTTGAAAGTTCGAGATCACTGGATTGACCGACTGGTTGATTAGGAACTTCTGTTTGAGGTTCCTTTTCTCTGGTGGGTTCTCCAACTCCTCGGTTTAAGATCCGTCGCTCTGTGTTACTCGACTGATCTTTGCAATATTCACGATGGGGGGTAATGGAGTTTCCTTTCCATTCTTAATTGTTGTTGCACCGTATTTGTAAGGGATGGCTGTAACGCCCCGGTCAGTTTTGTCTTTTTAATTAATTGAGTCGTTTTGAGTATTTTATTATTATATTATTTTATTTCTGACTTTTAGGTGAAAATATGTTATTTTTCATCGTGAATATATTTTGTCGCGTTTTGGGAACATTTGCGAGATATTTGAGTGTAGGGGTATTTTGGGCATTTTGATTTATTTTATTAAGTTAGAATATAATAGAATAGAAAGAGAGAAAATAGTAAGGGGAAAGAAAAAGAAGAGAAGAAGAAAAGAAAAGGAGAAGAGAAGAAAAAGAGAGAATTTGGAAAATTTGGAAATCAATCAACCGACTTTCTAGAACACGATTAAATCGGGTAAGGGTGCGAAACTCGATTATGCTATACTTGTGTATGATTATGTATATGTGTATTGGATTGTTTGTGGTGTTTTCATAGTTTTCTATTATAGGTCGATAGAGAGAAATCGATGTTTTCGCGGTTGAAAATCAGTGTAAATGCGGTAGAATACTTGTTACTATGATTAGACTAGGTTCTGATTGCTATATGTTGGTTTGGAAATGTTTTGGATGAGAAAATATCATTTTTGGATGATCTGGTGCGCTGCTGGGTTTTGCTGAAATCGCAGGTTCGCACTGCGAATGGTCAGCGAATGGGTGGCGAGCGTTCGCGTGAGGTTCGCACTGCGAACGTTGTATTATTTTTCATTCTGCCACGGTTCGCTGGAGGATTCGCATTGCGAATGGGGTAGTGATCATTCGCTGGATGGTTCGCACTGCAAACGTTGGGAATTTTCTAGGCTATTTTGCTTCTGCCATTGTTCGTTAGGACATTCGCACTGCGAATGAGGGAGCGAAGGACTCGCTAGGAGCTTCGCACTGCGAACATGATAGTTTATTCCAATTTGTTTTCTCTGTAACTTTTGATCCGTGAGTCGGTTTGAGGCATGGTTTGATGCGTTAGAAAGCTTGTAGTATGTACTTTCTTATGATGATGGTTTTGAGACTGTTGGCCAATTAAATTATGTAGGGAATTATGAAATGTGTTGTTTTGTTGTCGACTTTTGCCGTTTGATTGGGTGAACTTGATGTGTATGTGCAATATGCTGTTGGTGTGGATATTTTATGACTTGCGTACTGTTGGGTGATGTAATTGCATGAAATACATATGGTGATAATGATTGGTGGCCTTAGGGCAAGAAAATGAAATGTGTGGTAATTATTGATATATGCATGATTATGGAATGTGTATATGTGTGCATTTGAATGTCATGAGTCATTGTATGCTGAGCATCATGATATGCATTCTGGTTACGTCCTGAGTGACAGATTGATTCCAGAGGGAATCCGCTATAACATCGTGTGCCTTAAAAATAAGAGGTGTGAGCGATCGGATGGATCGTGTGCCTTAAAAATAAGAGGTGTGAGCGATGATTATAGACGATCGTGTGCCTTATACAAAGAGGTGTGAGCGATCGGGTCGTGTGCCTTATACAAAGAGGTGTGAGCGATCCATAAACGTCGTGTGCCTTAAACAAAGAGGTGTGAGCTACGGGGAACATCGTATGCCCGACGGGGAGTTACAGTGATGTAACGAGCGATATTTCAGCAGAGTTCCTAGGTGAACTAGTGATGAGAAATATTGGAAGTCGGTACCGCATGTGCATTGCATAAGAGTCGTTGTGTCGGTCTCTGTGCATTTGCATAAATCATGGATTAATTGTGTATGGAATTGTGATGTGATTGATGAGATGGAATATGTGTAATTGTATGGATGATGAGTGTATTGTGTATGATTGGAGTGTAGTGGTATTTGATACTTGAGAATTGTACTGTGTTGTGTTGTATTTGATTGTGGTGCATTTGTGGTGAGAATATTTTACTTGTGCATTTATGTGTTAATATATAATTATATGCAACTGTAATATGATTGTGTTTCTCACCCTTCTGCTGTTTTATAATGTTCTATGAGGCATTGCAGATTAGAGTTGCTGGAGGTCTTTTTGGTGAAGCTAGGTCTTCATTCTTTTGTCGGTCGGCTCTGATATGTGACACCGGGTAGTTAGGGAGGCCGTTTGTGATTATTTGTATTATATATATGTATCTTTTGAATTGTACATGTATGATGTTGTATATGACAGATATACTCTTATGATATATATATATATATATATATGAGATTCAGTTACAGATTTTCCGTTTTTATTCTGTAATTGGATTGTGGGTGTATTACTACCTAAATTGTTGCATATCTTTATGAGCAGGTGTTGTATGTTTTGTTTCAAATTGATGTGGCGTCTCCAGTCTATGCCGTGAATTTTTAAATATACTCTGATGAAATTTTGTATTTTATTTATCGCTTTAATAGCTTGGGGGTATAGATTGGGGGTGTCACATTAAGTGGTATCAGAGCCAGTCCGTGTCAGTTCGTGTCTGGTTGTGTCAGTCCTGGTCTGTGTGGCGTGTGGAGTGAGCTGTTTGTTTAACCATAGTTTCTGTTATTGGAAATGAACAGAATATGGCTGGTAGGAACGATGCTGCTTTGGCTGCTGCTATGCAGGCTATGGCTCGGGCTGTGCAGGGTGCACCTAATGCTGCTGGTAATGATGAGTTCAGGAAGAACAGACCGCCTGTCTTCAAAGGGAGACATAATCCTGATGGTGCACAGATTTGGTTGAAAGAGATTGAAAGGATTTTCCAAGTTATGGATTGTGCTGAGGATAGTAAGGTGAGACTGGGAACTCACATGTTACAAGAAGAAGCTGATGACTGGTGGGTTAGTACTCGTCAGGTGTTGGAAGCTGGGGATGAGGAAGTTACTTGGGAATTGTTTAGCCAGGAGTTTCTGAGGAAGTATTTTCCCGGGGATGTTAGAGGAAAGAAGGAAATTGAGTTCTTGGAACTTTAACAAGGTAATATGTCTGTTGTTGATTATACTGCTAAGTTTGTGGAGCTTGTGCAGTTTTATCCTCATTATGCTGAACCGACTGCGGAGTTTTCTAAGTGTGTGAAGTATGAGAGCGGGTTGCGTCCTGAGATTAAGCAGGCAATCGGTTATCAACGGATTCGGAGGTTTTCGGATTTGGTGGAATGTTGTAGGATTTATGAAGAGGATAGTAAGGCTCGTTCTACTCACTACAAGAGTGTGAGTGACAGAAAAGGGAAGCAACAGTTCCGTGGTGGGCCGTATGTAACACCAGCTGATAAAGGTAAACAAAGGGGTACTTTTGATCGAAGGTCAAGTGGTGGAGGTATGTCTGGTCCTTTGAGGTGTTATAGGTGTGGTGAAGTGGGACATCGACAGTTCGAATGTAAGAAAGATTTTAGGAAGTGTTCTAACTGTGAGGTATAGGACACATTGCAGCTGATTGTAAGAGGAACATGGTGAAGTGGTTTAATTGTGGGGAGCTTAGACATGTTAGTACGAAGTGTCAGAAACCGAAGCAAGCTCCAGCTGGTGGGAAAGTTTTTGCATTGGTAGGGACTCAGACTTCAAGTGCAGATCGTCTGATCTGAGGTACTTGTTTTATTAATAGTACGCCTTTAGTTGCTATTATTGATACTGGAGCTACTCATTCGTTTATTTCGTCTGAGTGCGCTAAGAGTTTGAATCTTGTGTTGTCTTTGATGGATGGTGAGATGGTTATTGATACTCCAGCAATGGGGTCAGTAACTACTTCTTTGGTTTATCTAAGTTGTCCTTTGACCATTTATGGTAAAGACTTTGAAATGGATTTGGTGTGTTTGCCATTGGAGGGTTTAGATGTGGTTCTGGGAATGAATTGGTTGCAATTCAATCGGGTTCATATTGATTGTTATCATAAGTTAGTGAGGTTTCCTTCTCTTGAAGAAGACGAGGACTCGAGTTTCTTATCTACCAAAGAGTTGAAGAAACTTTTGGCGGATGAAGCTCAGTTGTTTGGGTTGTTTGCGTCGTTGAAGGTGGATAGTCAAGTTTCACTTGATGTGTTTCCTATTGTGTGTGATTTTCCGGAAGTGTTTCCTGAGGATATTTCAGATGTGCTGCCAGAGAGAGAGGTGGAGTTTTCTATAGATCTAGTTCCTGGTACTAGACCTGTTTCTATGGCACCATATCGTATGTCGCCATCTGAGTTGGTTGAGTTGAAGAAGCAATTGAGTGAATTATTGGAAAAAAGGTTTGTGAGACCAAGTGTTTCTCCTTGGGGTGCTCTAATTTTATTGGTGAAAAAGAAAGACGGAAGTATGCGGTTGTGTATTGATTATCGCCAGTTGAATAAGGTGACGATTAAGAATAAATATCCTCTTCCGAGAATTGATGATTTGATGGATCAGTTGGTTGGTGCTTGTGTGTTCAGTAAGATTGACTTAAGGTCAGGATATCATCAGATTAGGGTGAAAGAGGAAGATATTCAGAAGACGGCTTTTAGGACACGTTACGGTCATTATGAATATTCTGTGATGTCGTTCGGGGTTTCTAATGCGCCAGGTGTGTTTATGGAGTACATGAATCGTATTTTTCACGAGCATTTGGATCGATATGTTGTTGTGTTTATTGACGACATTTTGATTTATTCTAAGTCTCGGGAGGAGCACGCGGAGCATTTGCGTATTGTTTTGCAAGTTTTGAAGGAGAAGAAGCTTTTTGCCAAATTGTCTAAGTGTGAGTTCTGGTTGTCGGAAGTGAGTTTTCTTAGACACGTAATTTCAGGTAATGGTATTTCTGTGGATCCATCTAAAGTAAAAGCAGTTCTACAATGGGAGGCTCTGAGATCTATTACTGAAATTCGAAGCTTTTTGGGTTTGGCCGGATATTATCGAAGGTTCATTGAAGGTTTTTCTAAGCTAGCACTTCCTTTGACCCAGTTGACTTGTAAAGGGCAAGCGTTCATTTGGGATATTCGGTGCGAGGAAAGTTTTAATGAGCTGAAGAGAACATTGACGATAGCTCCGATTTTGATTTTGCCGAATCCTAATGAACCATTTGTGGTGTATTGTGATGCGTCTTTGATTGGTCTAGGTGGGGTTCTGATGCAAGACGGTAAGGTCGTGGCATATGCTTCGAGGCAGTTGAGAGTGCATGAGAAAAATTACCCTACGCATGACTTGGAATTAGCGGTTGTGGTGTTTGTGTTGAAATTTTGGAGGCATTATCTTTTTGGTGCGAGATTTGAAGTCTTTAGTGATCACAAGAGTTTGAAATATTTGTTTGATCAGAAGGAATTGAATATGACGCAACGTAGATGGTTGGAATTTTTGAAGGACTACGACTTTGGCTTGAATTACCATCCGGGTAAAGCTAATGTGGTAGCTGACGCATTGAGCCGGAAATTGTTACATATGTCCGCTTTAATGGTTAAGGAGTGGGAGCTTTTGGAATCGTTTAGAGATTTGAGCTTGGGATGTGAAGTGACGTCGGATAGTGTGAGGTTGGGCATGTTGAAGGTTACGAATGATTTTCTGATGACGGTAAGTGAGAAGCAGAAGTTGGACGTGAAATTAGTGGATTTGATGTTGGTTGGCGGAAATGATATGAATAGTGATTTTAAAGTGGATGTTAATGGTGTGTTGAAGTTCCGTGGGCGAATTTGCATTCCGGACGATTCGGAGTTGAAACGGATGATTTTGGAAGAAGGACACCGGAGTAATTTGAGTATACATCCTGGAGCGAATAAGATGTACCAAGATTTGAAGAAGATTTTCTGGTGGTCGGGTTTGAAAATAGATGTGGCTCATTTTGTTTATGCATGTTTGACTTGTCAGAAGTCGAAGGTAGAACATCTGAGACCGAGTGGTTTGTTGCAACCGTTGGATATTCCTGAGTGGAAATGGGATAGCATTTCGATGGATTTTGTAACGGGGTTGCCGAATACACAGCGAGGGTGTAGCGAGTGATTTTTGGATGTGGTTGCGAAGCACGATTGCTCTGGTACTATAGTTCGATTCATTTTTTATCCTATTAAAGCTAATAAAGGAAGGGAAATAAATGTCTCCAACTAACCCTGCTTACATACTGAGGTTAAACAGCGGTCTGTTAGGTTTACAGATGCTACAAAGATTCGGGGTTTGTCCTAGGTTATTTTGTTGATGAGGGGTGCTTTAGGCTATTGGTTAGGATGTTAGGACGAATGTATGAATGTATGGGATTTTGGGTTTTTGTTTAGTGTGCTCGCTAAGATTTTTTCTTTCAATCTTATGCCTACGTATTCCCGTTTACCGAAACAGAGAAATCAGAGCGTTCGTAGTTCCTCCTATTCTATGGGAGGAAATGGTTGTTTTGGTGTCTTGTTCAAAGCCCAAGACCTGAAGCGAAAGGTGGTTTGTATCTTGTTCAAAGCCCAAGATGTGAAGTTGAAGTTGATTTGTATCTTGTTCAAAGCCCAAGATGTGAAGCTGAAAAGTTTATTTGTATCTGTAATACCCCAAAATTTTCTCTCTCTTTTGTCATCATAGCATAGCATTATCATATATCATATCATATCCATCTCATTAGCCTTGCATTGCATCTTTAACATAGAAAAATGAAGTATAGCATCCCTCTTACCATCAAGGCATGTGATCAGGTGAAAGATGGACAATCAAGGAATCATTCAAAACTCAAAAGGTCAAACAAGTTGCTTCAAGGCAGGCCAAGAGGTCTTTCATGTCTCATACTATCTCAATTGATCGTCCAAAACCTCAAGAAAGTGAGATTCAATAGGAGATTGAAGCACTACATCCTTCACTATGCAAGAGGTCCAAAAAAAAACTGAAGGAAAACCCTCAAAAGAGATAGTTCATTGGTTCAAAATCACCCTCAAGTGGCATATCTCATCATCCTTTAAGAGGATACACAACATACTCTGAGGAATTTGAAGTTGAAGACTGCATTTTTTCCCCTTAGTAGGTGGGTGTCAAAACTAGGGTTTCCAATTAAATCAGGTCATCTCTGATTTTTTGGACAAAACTTGGTGTCATGGTATTCTACATCTCCTTAAGTGTATGTGTGTGGAAAATTGCCTCTCAATTGGTTTTAGAAGTGGTTCAATTGGAAGAAAGATCAAAAATCAGGAAAATAGGGGCTAAATCAAATAATCAGAGGAAAAAGTCAACTCTTGACTTTTTGAGGCCAAATTCATGAAATTCATGTTATATGTGACCAATGTACAAAATTTGATCAAGAAACTCCAAAAGGATCATGAAAAATCAAGATTTGAAAAGTTGCCATTTTTGGAAGAAGTAGGTTTTCTAAATAAGGAAAGTTTTGGCCATTTTGCACCAAACTTTGAACCAAGGCCATTCAAAATTGAGACATCAAATAAAAATTCCACCAGGCCACAACAAAAGATCTTGTTTCAAGCTTCAAATCCATATAAAGAACAGCTCCATTGGATAAAAATTGAGTGAGATATGATTGATCAAAGTTTGAGCAAAGTAGGTCCAAAATCAGGTCATGACTAAGAATGCCCAGGCCCACGCGCCATCATTTTTACAAACACTTGGTGGTCCAAATGTTAAGCTTAATTTCTCAATGATAAAAGCTCCAAATGGAAAACTTTTCAACATCAAAGTTGTTCCTTACAATGCCCTCTTCAATGTTGATGTTGGGGAAATTTTGATTTGGTCAAGTTATGAGGGAGAAATATTGGTCTCAAGATAGAGTGAGCACACTGAAATTTCATGCACCACATTGCTAGGTCACAACTTGTTGTTGCACGCCCACCAACCAGCTTTGCATCCTTGTGTTCACATCCATTTTTAAGTGTGTTCAAGGCATTATTTCAATCCAAGATCCATACCAATATTGTTCTATGATCCATTCTCTTTCCAATGACCCATGAATTTCATGATCTCATACATTAGAGTGAGAGAATTTCCTTCTCAAACTTGCATATTTCCATTGGTTCCAAACTGTCATAAAAACCAGAAAAACAAATGTTGTTGATGTTGTTATTACAAAGCCTGCACGTGCATTACTCATACCATCCAACCATTGCCCTTTTAAACCAAGCACATTTCATATACACCATATCACGTGCTTCACTATACATGGAAATGGAAGGAATGAAAACTTGTAGAACAAGTTTGCTTGCTGCAGCATACACGAGTTAGCTTCATTCTATTAACTTCCACCACAACTGTCATAAACCCTCTCCACCATATCACAGCCATAGCACAACTCGCCCTAACTAACTTGGCTCAGTTAGTTAGGGATGACTCACCTTAACTCACATGACTCACACTAACTAACTCACTTAACCAATGTGGTTTAATCCTAACTCAACTTATAAATAGAAACTTCACTCACATTTCTCATTTCAACTTCATTTTCTCATTTTCACTCCAAACACTCTCTCTGTTTTCTCTCTGATTTCACACGACTTCCACCATCTTCTATCACATTTCACCTCCATCATCATCATTGTTTCATTTTGTATCAAGAATAAGAGCATGCATATCCAAATAATCAAGTTCAGTTTCAAGATATTGGAATTTTCAGTGTGATTCTCTGCGTGATTTCAAGCTCTAAAGCCTTTATTTTGCCAAGTGAAGCTCAAGGAAGAAGCACATTCCTCTGGTATTCTTGTATACTCAAAGTCTCATCAGTTTCAGGTTTGATTTCTTGAACTTTGGTTGCACGTTTTCTCTTCATTATCACTTGTTTCTTGTTGATTTTAGCTCATTAGGAGCTTTGTTAACTCCGGCTAGTTGATAGGCCTCGTAGAGGCTTAGATCCAAAAGTTAGGGCATGTTTTAACCTCCTCTGTTCTCCATGTATGTGTTTGTTCTATGAAAAATAGTTGTGTATTCGTGCTCTCCATAACCTCAGCTTCATTTTGATATAAGAATTGTGCTTTTCTGTGAACATGTAAGATTTGCAGGTGGTGGTTCTCGCCGGAGAAGGTGACCGGAGGTCCCTCTCCAGCCGGTAGCTTTAACTGTTAGGGTTTATGCCAGTTTGAATTACAGCCGTTTGATCTCTTAATCCAACGCTCCAAAACGTGACAACACATTAAAATCCACCCTCCCCTGCACGTGCATTTTTTGAATCAGATTGGCCGTGTGTGTGTGAGTTCATGGTTGTTGTGATGTACTTTTGATCTGAGTCGTTGCTTTGTCTTACTTTGTTAATATGTTGACTGATTTTGGTACATATGATGAATCATGTGGATGAGGTTTTGCCAGCGAATAAAAATTGCATGTGCTACTCACGCGGCTTCTTATGGTATTCAGAGTGTTTTGGTGTGTGCGCGTGTATCATTTTATCGTGTGCCTCTTAATCTTGTTTGTTGATCTTGGCTACTTGACCATTTTGTTGACTTGATTGTGTGCATTGGATCACTTGTAAGGTCGTGATTGAATATTTTTGTTGACTGGAAATCCATTGTTCCTTTTTGGTTGCGCTGCCTTCTTTTGTTGGGTTGGACTTATTACTGGCACCCCCCCCCCCCCTGAGCCCATCTATCTTGTTTGAACATGATAATGTTGCTATCTGCACCCCATGCTTGTTTCCCTTTTCTTTTTTAATTTCTTTTATGTACTTATTTCATTTTTTATTTTTAAAAATACCAAATAATCATGAAAAATTCTGGAAAAATTCGTGAGTATTATCAAGACATTTAGGAAATTTTTGATATTTTTATTTCATGATTTTATCACATTTTTACCACAGTTTCATAATTTTCTTTGAATTTCCATTTGTATGCATTCCAAATATGATACATGAATTTGTAGAATTTTGTTCTTGCTCATTACAAACTGTTTTGACCTAATTCTTTTTACATTGATTCACTAATCCATTGAAGCATGTTAGATGATTTTTGTTTGATTTTTTTAGGTCACTTTATGACACGTTTTGATGCTTGTCTTTGCACCATTTTCCATGATGTTTCAACTTGACCTAATACATTGTTTGAAGTCATTTTGCTTTGAATTTTGACATGCTATTTTGATGTATGATTTACTTCTGTCTTAGGCATTCAAATACCATGCTTGCATAATTTTCATAAGTCCATTTTATTTTTGTTTGATGCATTACATTTGAAGCCTAATACATGTCATATCATTCTAACTTTAGTGTATGTTTGCATGAATTCTTTTGTGAATATTTGTGTGAGCATTTGCATATTTTATGAGCTATTCATATGATATTATAGGTCCTTGGTACACACTATAGGTCATCTTTACATGTTCATTTCAACTTGAACTTTGTGCATCCTTAACATGTATTGTTTGCACTTTCCTTTTGAACTTTCACTTCACTTCTTCTTCTATTACTTCTTGAATGTCTTGAATGTTGATTCATGAACACTTTTGAGATGTTTATAACCATTTTTCATTTAGTTTCAATTCTGATTTTTGGATTACAGGTTCCATTTATGCATGTTCTTTTCATTTCTTTTCATCTTTCATCTATCCTTTCTTATGATAACATGTTTAAATGCTATGGATGATGATTGTTGCTTATTCATTTGAACTTGTATGATGATAATCACTTGTTGTCAATATGATTCACATTCTGGTTGTGATATTAAGATTTGATTCTTCATCTTATTCTTTTGAACTTTATTGTGCATTAAGTGTTTTTTACTTCTTATACATGTTTCCATGTTTACTAACCATGTAGGGACTTTGGTAAGTTGAAATTGAATGTGGATAAGGAATCCACATTCAAACCTCTCTCCTTTCATCTTTTACAATTCAACCTTGTGTTTTGTAAGTACTTATGTGCTTTCTTTGATTAACTCATTACTTTCCCTTTTGAGTTACAATTCATCTTCTACTTTAGAAGTGAATTGTTTAACTCATTCCTTCTTTAGACTTTAGGCTTTGCAACCTCACGAACCATTAGGATCACTCCCTTAACTAATCAATTAGGATCGAGTCTTAGTTTACATAGATTTTACCTTTCTCACCCACTTGAGTCTTTCATCTTCTCATCTCAAAGAAAATTCAAAATATCTAATAAAGGTAGGCACTTATTGCATTTAGGCCTTTCATATAAAGAAAAGATTATAAAGGGTCTTCTCTTGTAATCTTAGAATGTGTAGCATATGGCCCATCTTGGGCCAATGTGTTAAACATTTGATCTTGTATGAAGGACTTAAATGCAATTCTTGTTGAAGATACAAATAAAAAAAACACTTCTTCATTTCATAATTAACAAAAACACTTAATAAATACTAGTATGCTAGTGTATTTGAACCTTAATAATTGGAACTAAATGTGAGGGTCTTCTTCACACTTAGTGTACTTTCTTACTCATTCCATCTTGGAATGTGAGGATGTTTACATTCCAATGATTAAGATTTAGATACATTATCATACGCGAACAAATAACAAACATTTTTCTTAAAAGACAACAAACAAACAAACAATTCTTTTCTCATCTCATTCATTTCAGTCTTAAGGACTCGTCATGTCCGTTCTACCGTAAACAGGTAACGCCTAAGTCTCCATACAGCGAGCCGCAACACCTAAACTGCTGGGACGCGCACCCTGACGTTTCCACTAAAAAACACAAACAAAGCGACCCTCGTTGAGGGGAACTACGTCGCTCTGATTCTCATGTTCCCGATGAGATACGTAGGCAGTGGGGTAGGGCCCATTCGAGCACTTCTTTTATTTTCCCTACATTTGTTCTTCTTTCTGTTTCTATTCCTTTTCCAGTTCCTTTTCCAGTATCTTTCCTTACACCCTTTGATTGAAACAAGCAAGCGTGGATCCCATCGAGTACGATGGACGTGAGGGGGTGCTAATACCTTCCTCTCGCGTAACCGACTCCCTTATCCAGTTCTCTTGGTCGCAAGACCGTGCTCTATCCTTTCCCTCAGGTTTACGCGGTGTTTCCTTTCCCTCTCTTGGGATAAATACACATTGCTGGCGACTCTGTTTCGGTGCCACTTTCGCATTTGTACTTGGATGAAAATCCCGGGAGCGACAGTATCTTGTTCAAAGCCCAAGATGTGAAGCTGAAAGATGGTTTATATCTTGTTCAAAGCCCAAGATGTGAAGCTGAAAGTGTTGACCTTAGAGAGAATTTGTCATCTCTAAAAGGGCCTGTTTGTCACAACTGTAAAGGAGGATTACTTTAACCGGGATACGCGGATCCTAGCAATGCCATAATTTCCTTTATAGGGGGTTTTTAACCTGAAGGAGAAGACTTTAACTCAGTGTAGAGCAATGCTATCTTTCCTTAGAAATTTCTCATACTAAAAGAGGGACATTGGCATGGATGTAGATAATCCAGAGGCTTGCCGCTTACAACGATTAGATGAAGGGGAAGGAGTTGTTGATGTTTGTATGCTGTGAACGAGGCACAGCTTTGATGCTAAAAGGTTGATTGGATCAACCAGTGGTTTTCTTATATAAAGCCTAAGAGGAGGCTAATATGTGTTTCGTACAAAGCCCGAGAGAAAGGCTAAAAAGTTTTGACTCGACGATGGAATCTTTTGGTATCTCGTACGAAGCCCGAGATGGAGGCGAAAGGGTGATTGACTCAACGAGGGAGTCTCTTTATGTGTCTCGTACAAAGCCCGAGAGAGAGGCTAAACGTTGTTTGACTCCGCTGGGGAGAATCATTGTACAAAGCCCAAGAGAAGGCTAACTTCACTGGAGAAGGATCATTATACAAAGCCTAAGAGGAGGCTATGGTTACTGTTTCAGTTGAGTGACAGGTCCAGTATGTTGATTTAAAGAGAAAATTAGTTCTTATATGAGCAACACTGTACTCGAGGATTTGATTCGAGGATCCGGGTTATTCCTGTTCTTTAAGGAAGTGGGAAATCCGAAGGGTATTGAGACTGTCCGAGTCTACGGGTTTTCTTCCTATTTAACGAAGGGGTCACTTGAGAATGTCTGGAAAACTCAAGGAGATTAGACTGTCTGTGTCTAGAGCTTCATCTTTTGTACTATGCTTTGAGAAACAGTAGTAGACTCTTTGAAAGGACTGTTCTATGCAGATGACTAAGTTCTGTTCCTATACCTCTAGGAGGTCATCGGGATAATTTGTACGAAGCCCAAGAGGAGGATGGAAACTTTTAAGAAGTCGATCGGTCCTTGTACGAAGCCCAAGAGGAGGCTATCATTCCCGGAGGAAGAGATCATTATACGAAGCCTAAGAGGAGGCTGTGAATACTTCTAAGAAGCCGACGGGTCCTTGTACTAAGTCCAAGAGGAGGCGGGGTTGCTTTTAGGAAGCCTGTGGGTCCTTGTATGATGCCCAAGAGGAGGCTGATGCTTTTAAGAAGCTCGTGGGTCCCCAAACCCCGAGAAATTCAAGGCAAGCTATTCATAAGGAATAGATCAAGTCAGGAAAGTTCGAGAATTTGGAAGAAACTCAAAGATGCCATTCACGGAGAATACATTCATCTCTGGGAGTAGAGTTTCTTGATAATTCCTAATGAGGACAGCCGAAGAGAAGACTGTATCTGGTGATCCTATTGGGGATCTAGTTGTCTATTTCTATGAATAAACGACGCGGCGTCACCTAGTTCTAGGCGTAGTTGCCGGGGAAACTCTAAATATCTATACTATTATTACACAGTTGATATGAGTTTATTAAAGAAGACTTACAGCGAAACAGCCCCACAATACAGTTATATGTATATGAAAGCGGTAAATGAAAGCAATAACCACTTACTCGGTTGTAGAGCTTCCATGCTGTTTGGTTAGTTGTTCAACAAAGAAAGATTGAAAACAACAGTATATTCAAAATCAAAGGAGAAAGTGCTTTGAAAAAGAAAGATTTGGGGCTTACAGCTCAAGGAGAGGCCCAGGGTTTTATCAGTGAGCGCACTGTTTGAATTTTGTACAGAGGGACTTATACAAGTGACTGAGGCCCAAAAAGGTTTTCTGTACAAAGGGATAGGTCTTACACTCTCTCAAGAGGCCCAAAAGGTTTAAAGAAAAAGAGTGGGGCTTATAACACGAGGGTAGGCCCAGATGATTTTTCTGTTAAAAATGGCGATCGCGCCGAGATTTTCTTTTAATGCGACGGGACTTATACAATAAGTGAGGCCCACAATGTTTTGGTCAAAAAAAAGGATTGGGTCTTACACTCTATTAGAGGCCCAAAAGTTTTGAATGGGTCTTATAGCTCAAGGAGAGGTCCAAGGTTTATTTTTCAAAAGGGCGACGATCGCGCCGTTTGCTTTTTACGGTATCGGGACTTATACAATACACTGAGGCCCAAAAATGATTTGGTCAAAAAAGGATTGGGTCTTACACTCTATTAGAGGCCCAAGGTTTTTTTTTCAAAAGGGCGACGATCGCGCCGTTTGTTTTTGACGGTATCGGGACTTATACAATACACTGAGGCCCAAAAATGATTTGGTCAAAAAAGGATTGGGTCTTACACTCTATTAGAGGCCCAAGGTTTATTTTTCAAAAGGGCGACGATCGCGCCGTTTGTTTTTTACATTATCGGGACTTATACAATACACAGAGGCCCAAAAATGATTTGGTCAAAAAAGGATTGGGTCTTACACTTTATTAGAGGCCCAAAGTGTTTTGAAAATGATTTATGAGGGTTGAATTAATCCAAAAACCCTAATTTGTTTTCAAAAATGTGTTTTAATTGAATAAAAATTCAATTAAAATGATCAAAATTGTTTAACATAGGAAAAACAAATTGTGATCTTGGATTAATGCTTCAAAAATTAAGTATTGACCTACAAAATAATTAGAAGGCACTAAAAGTTGCAAAATCAAGGTGGAAAAAATATTTTAAATGTCAAAAACAATTAAAACATTAATTATTTGCAAAAATATCTAATTATACAAAATAAATAATATTTTTGGGATTTTTTCGGAGAATAAAATATTTTAACATTTTTGTGAATTATTAAAAAAAGAATCAACTCAAAATCATTAAAACTCAGAGAGAAATTAATTTTTGAATCAATTAAATAAAATCACAAAATTCAAATATTCAAATTTTGAAAAAATGGCGCCAAGATCACCCAAGAACACGCGCGTGTTCTGGGCTTGCCCGGATTTGCATTTTCTCTCCAATCTCACTGAATACTTGATTATATCATGCAATCCACATACCAATCAACTCGTTTCAACCTCACGATCATGTCTATGGTATTTAATTTCATTTAAATTAAACATATAACAAGAAATCACGAAAAATCCTCAAGAACCCTAATTTCTGCATGAAGGCTAGGATTTTTGATACACGATTCAAACAATGCAATTAATTGAGGGGAAACATTCCATGCATGATTATGAACATATGGCCAAATTATTGTGCAATAAAAATTGCATGGATCATAGAGTTAGAAGAGCTCATGCTTACCACTTGCAGCCGGTGATCGTGATTTGTGTTGGAGGTGTTACAGCTAGGTTCTAATGATCTGGATAGCTTCCCTATGTGCCATGGAGTGTGTATGAATGCTTGGAATGGATTGAAATGATCTAGAACTTGAGATGGTACCTCAACTGCAAAACTGTCAAGAACTTGAGCAATTGGCTGGTGATTTTGTGAAATCTGTGTTCCAGATGTTATGTGAGTGTTTGGATCACTTCTATATGATGTATGTGAGGTGTGTGTGATTGGTTTGATTGGAAAAGCTCTCAAACTCAAAACCCGATAGTGACTTGCCTTAGAAGGCAAAATTGGAGTGAAAGAAGAGATTTTGAGGAAAGCATCTGTTTGATGGCTTTGGTGTACTCAAACTGATCACAATTGAGCTTTATTTATAGTAGAGCAAGTTTGTTTTGGGATCCACAGTGAATGGCAACTGCAGCAGAGGTTTGGCCAATGTTGTCCAATGGAAATCCAAGTCTCCTCTAGCCATTGACTAGAGGTTAGGGCACAGGGCTGTGGTTCCCTTGGTCTTGGATAAGTCTTGACTGAATTCAGTTGAGAATGGCTCAGTCCATGCCACCTTGATGCTTCCATTGAATGCTCCAATCCAAAATTGGAGTCTTGTCCCTATTTTGGCCATTCTAGGTTCAACATGCTATTTCTTGTTCCAAAGACTTTGGAGGCTTGGCTCAGTGATTGTCCCCTTTAGATTCAATCCTCAGAGGTGTCCAAGTGGATAGGAGCATTTGGATTTAGCTGATTTTGGTAAATCGAGCAAAAATGCAAAATCTGCCTTGCCTTGACAGATTTCAGCAAGGCAACTTGCCAATGTCATATCTCATGACTCAAATTGAATTTGGTAATGTTCTTGGCCATTTTGGAAAGCCCTTACATGATACAACAACTGTTTAAACATGTTTGGTTTTGATCTCTTTTGAATCCAAGTGAAAAATCCCCCTACATTTGGCAAAAAGTAGGGTAAAATATGACTTAGTGAAATTTTCACTAAGTGTTGGAACAAAGTGACTTTTCTTGATTTTGATCACTCCATAACTCAAAATCCATGAGGAATTTGGACATAGGTCAGTATGAAGCTTTTGTAGAGGGAAATGAGATCTACAAATCAAGCTTTGAATGGGGACCAATGGCCTTGTGGTTTAGGAGTTATGATCCTCCAAAGTTGGCACATTAGTGTCACTTTTTCCATAACTTAGAAATTTTTCTAAGTTTTTATGGTTACCCCTTTTACAAGTTATCCCACTTTCTTTGATTTTTCTTGATGAATGATGATTCAAATCATACATTAACATCATTTTAGGGTTAAAAATCCATTTTGGTGAAAAATCTCAAAAAGTCAAAGTTGACTTTTGTGCACAGTTGACTTTTTATCAGATGAATTCCAAACTGTGCAATTCTTCATGAAATCATGTCCTTGACCTAAATCAAACTTGATGGACATGTTCCATGGGTGTCATAGGGTATATTGAATCATGTCTTAGGGCTTGGGAGCATGTCCTGGTCAAAAGTCAAAGTTACAGCTGACTTTTCTCGCGAAACCCTAATTGTGGTGCAGATGAAATTGAGACTTGTTGCTCAAGCTTCTTAGATTAATCCATTATTCCAAATGGATCAATATAGTTAATTAGATACTCTCAAACCCTCTCTTGAGGTCTTGGCTCATGATTTGCCCTAAAAGTCAACTTAGGGGTGAATTAGGTCAAGAAACCCTAATTCCTGATTTTTGATGAATGCATCCCCTGAGGCAAAATTGACTTGATGATTGGGTCCATGAGGTCCCATGAAGTATATTAGGTTATGTTTTGGATCATTGGCTTGTGCCCAGATGAAAAATTTCCATCTGGAGGCCCTGGTCGACCAAAACCCTAATTTGGTGACACTGTCGATCTTGAGACCTGATCCACCTAGAAGGGAGCAGCCTTGTGCTTGATCCTTGAAGTGGGAGTCCTTTTGATCCATTGTGGATGTTTGAGAGGTTAGAAAAGTTGAAGATCATGTTATTCCTTGATTGATCCTTTGTCTAAGGCTCTGAGAGGGCTTGAAACCCTAATTTTGATTGTAGTGGATGCTCACCCATCTTTGGGGAGACTGATGAAGTATGATGGTTCCTCCATATTGTGATGATGATTTGCACAATGATGGGAAATCTAAGTGGTCAAAATTTGGGGTATGACAGATGCCCCTATTTAATCTTCTTGGACACGAAGGTGTGAATGACGAAGGTATTCGGGCATTCGGGGTGCAAGAGGATTAAATATCGGAATACCCGAAATTTTGACGGCGTCTATGAATGGTAATTCACGCATTCATATTCTTTGGCTAATCAATGATGCTTAGAAAAGGTAAACTTCCCCTCGATCCTGGTTTCCTACCGAGGAACTGGTCTTAGTTTCTGATGTAAACTTCCCCTCGATCCTGGTTTCCTACCGAGGAACTGGTCTTAGTTTCTGATGCAAACTTCCCCTCGATCCTGGTTTCCCACCAAGGAACTGGTCTTAGTTTCTGAAATAAACTTCCCCTCGATCCTGGTTTCCTACCAAGGAACTGGTCTTAGTTTCTTTTGTCAATAAACTTTATTGACAAGGGACGCTATGTGTAGCGATTTTCCTCAAACTTCTCGCCGAATTTTCCTAGGGAGATGCCATTTGATAGAAAAATGTTAATGTCAGACTTGCTGGGGAACCCAATCGTCTGAGTTGTAGAGGTGTACAAACTTTTCTGTTTGGAGACGCCATTTGTCGAATCTACTAGGGAAAACGAGCCTCTTGAGAGACTGCTCTCTTGCTCGGGGTCTTTACATCATACTTTTCTCTGAGATCTTCTCGGAGAAATGCCATATGATATGATCCAATTTTGAGGTGTCGATGACCTTTTCATCAGTGGGTTTTTCGGAGAAAAACTGTCGTACTGCCGAATCTCCGATTTAGGAGGCTTTCCCTCGGGATTTTCTTTAATCCGGGAAAACAAGGATATCATCTTCAATGGCGAAGAGTGATGTTAACTGAGGGCTCTCTGGTCTTTCCGAGGTTCAAGTTATCAAAGTGGTCAAGGACCCAACTTCAATCCAGAAATAAAACTGGAGGAGAGAGATTGTTCAGACGTAACACTTCCTGATGAGGAAATGGCTGACAACTCGATTGAGAGGACTTTTATCACTAGGGGACAAGACCGACTAGAGTGATAGTGATGCAATATGACTGTGAATGTAAATCAATAATGCATGATGCCTGTATGTATATGCTGACAAAACTGACGCGACATACAAACTAAAAAGATGAACACGACTGGATACTCGGCCCTTGCAGGGCGAAGAAGTACCGTTGGTTCAAGATAGCAATTCCACCTTGCTTAGGAGAGATAGTCCATGTTGGGAGCTATGTTGATCGGGCTTAGGAGATGAGAACTCGGCCAAAGCGTGTCAGACGAAACAAGGTCTCTGACACAGTTGATCCCTTCATTAAGGCGTACTGGCGTAGAAGGAGTACTTTGATTCTGCACTTTGAAATTCAAATGCCTTTGGAGACGCGATCGACGTTCTTCCGATGTTCAACAGTCAAAAGCAATTGCCATCTTTAATTTAAAAGCAGAAAAAGTTTTAACAAGTAAATTCATTTTTGTTTCATTTCAAGAATCGCTAATCATGTTAAAACGCCATTCTGTAAAGCTAAAACAAATAAGAATTACAAACAAAAGCACAATGGCTCAAATTTTATTGATAAGATGGAGATCAGCCAAACGCGTGATTCCATTGAGTATTTACAAAGTTAGAAAATGGTAATTTACAGGGAAAAGGGCTACGTTGAAACATAACGACCACTATCCTTCTACCAACTTTGAATTTGGGGCATCCTGAGCTTCTGTCGAAGATGACCTTGACTGGAGTTTTCCTCCGATGGATAGTGTAACTGCTGCAGAGGGACCTGCCTCTGTTGAACATAGTTACTTGCCATTATCCCTAATTTTTGCCTGGATTTTACTATGATGTTTCCAATCCATCGGGATGATTTTTTTTTGTCTCTAACTTTTGCCTGGACCGCCCTTTCGGGTTTTCAATCCGCCGAGATTTTTTTTTTTTTAGTTTAGGCGAAGTATTTCTTGACTACATCAACATTCGTGGGGTAGGCAAATTCCTCTCCGTCCATGGTTGCAAGTCTCAAGGCGCCGCCTGAGAAAGCTTTCGTGACCACATAGGGGCCATCATAATTCGGAGTCCATTTACCTCGCGAATCAGTGAGAAATGATTGTATCTTTTTGAGCACGAGGTCTCCTTTTCTGAAGACAAAAGGTCGGACCTTTTTGTCAAACGCCCTCTTCATTCTCTGTTGATACAGCTGACCATGGAATAGCGCTGTGATTCGCTTCTCCTCGATCAGATTCGGTTCATCGTGTCGACTTTGACACCATTTAGCTTCGGTGAGCTTAGCTTCCATCAATACTCGGATTGACGGGATCTCTACTTCTATGGGGAGCACTGCTTCCATGCCATACACTAGAGAGAAAGGGGTTGCCCCTGTTGAAGTGCGGACAGATGTGCGATAACCGTGAAGAGCAAAGGGTAGCATCTCGTGCCAGTCTTTGTAGGTTACAACCATCTTTTGAACGATCTTCTTGATGTTCTTGTTAGCCGCTTCTACCACTCCGTTCATCTTGGGTCGGTAGGGAGATGAGTTATGGTGTTCGATCTTGAACTCTGCGCACAACTCTTTATCATCTTGTTGTTCAAGTTGGATCCATTATCAGTAATGATCTCGCTTGGAACACCATAACGGCAGATGATATTATTTTTGATAAATCGGACCACCACTTGTCGGGTTACATTGGCGAATGACGCTGCTTCGACCCACTTGGTGAAATAGTCAATGGCTACCAGGATGAACCGATGTCCGTTTGAAGCCTTAGGTTCAATCAAGCCAATCATGTCGATTCCCCATATGGAAAAAGGCCACGGGGAAGAAAGAACTTTGAGATGTAATGGCGGTACATGAATTTTGTCGGAGTATATCTGGCACTTGTGACACCTCCTCGTGTACTTGTAGCAGTCAGATTCCAATGTCAACCAATAGTACCCTGCTCTTAGAATTTTTCTCGCCATTGTGTGTCCGTTGGCATGAGTGCCAAAGGATCCTTCGTGAATTTCTTTCATCAGCATGTCTGCTTCTGGTCTGTCTACACATCGGAGCATGACCATGTCGAAATTTCGCTTATAAAGTGTGTCACCGCTCAGGAAGAAACTACCTGGTAGCCTTCTGAGGGTTTTTCTGTCCTTCCTTAGTACCCCAGGAGGGTACTCTTGTTTCTGAAGGAAGCATTTGATATCTTGATACCAATGTTTGTCGTCTATGACTGCTTCAATCGTGAAGATGTAAGCGGGCCGTTCAGGGCGCGTTATGTCGATCTTATGTAGGTCATTCCGTTGACATACACTAATCATGGAAGAGAGAGTGGCTAATGCATCAGCCATGTGATTCTCATTACGAGGGACGTGATGAAACTCGACTCTGTTGAAGAAAGGTAGCAACCTTCTTGCGTAGTCTTTGTAAGGAATCAATCCTGATTGGTATGTGTTTCAATCTCCTTTTATCTGATTGATAACCAAGGTTGAATCGCCATATACGTCCAAGTTTTTTATCCTTAAATCAATTGCTTCTTCGAGACCCATAATACAAGCTTCGTATTCGGCCTCGTTGTTCGTACATTTGAACGTAAGTCTGGCAGTGAAAGGAATGTGGGTACCCTGAGGGGTAACAATGATTGCCCCAATTCCGTTTCCATAATGATTAACTGCTCCGTCAATGACAAGTCCCCATTGGGAACCTGGTTCTGGCCCTTCATTGGGTAACGGTTCATCGCAATCTTTCATTTTTAGATACATGACATCTTCGTCTGGGAAGTCAAACCCGATTGATTCTTGATTGTCAATCGGTTGATGAGCCAAATGATCGGCTAAAATACTCCCTTTAACGGCTTTCTGAGTGTGGTACTCTATGTCATATTCTGATAACAACATCTGCCAACGGGCAATTCTTCCCGTAAGAGCAGGCTTTTCGAAGACATACTTGATTGGATCCATCTCGGAAACCAACCAAGTAGTATGACGAATCATGTATTGGCGAAGACGTTTGGCTGCCAAGCCAAAGCGCAACAAGTTTTCTCAAGCATCGTGTACCGAGTTTCGCAGTCGGTGAATTTCTTGCTCAAATAGTAAATGGCAGACTCTTTTCGTTTGGTTTCATCTTGTTGGCCAAGTACACACCCCATTGAGTCTTCCAAGACTGTGAGGTAGATGATCAGTGGTCTTCCTTCCACTGGAGGTGATAGAATCGGAGGATTCAACAGATATTCCTTAATACTGTCGAAGACGTTTTGGCAATCTTCTGACCAAACGCAATCCTGGTTCTTTTTTAGTAACTTGAAAATCAGCGCGCATGTCGCGGTCATAAGGAATATGAATCTGGAGATGTAGTTCAAACGCCCCAAGAATCCTCTGACTTGTTTTTCAGTTTTCGAAGAAGGCATTTCTCGAATGCCCTTGACCTTGTCAGGATCAACCTCAATTCCTTTCTGGCTGACGATGAACCCTAAGAGTTTCCCTGAACGGACACCGAAGGTGCACTTGTTGGGATTCAAGCAGAGTTTGTATTTCCTCAAACGCTCGAATAGTTTCGACAGGTGGGTCACATGCTCCCCTTCTGCCTTAGATTTTGCAATCATGTCATCGACATATACCTCGATTTCTTTATGTATCATGTCATGAAAAAGAGTTGTCATGGCCCTTTGATAGGTTGCCCCGGCGTTCTTCAAACCGAACGGCATTACCTTGTAACAAAAGGTACCCCATGGGGTAATGAACGAAGTTTTCTCCATGTCTTTCGGCGCCATTTTGATATGGTTATAGCCCGAGAATCCATCCATGAAGGAGAAAATTTTGAACTTTGCTGTACTGTCTACCAGCATGTCAATGTGTGGTAAAGGAAAGTCGTCCTTTGGACTAGCCTTGTTCAGATCTCGGTAGTCGACACACATTCTGACCTTTCCATCCTTTTTCGGAACGGGTACGATATTGGCTAACCATTGAGGATATTCTGACGTGGCGAGGAAACCCGCATCAATCTGTTTCTGTACCTCCTCTTTGATTTTGATGGCCATGTCCGGGTGAGTCCGTCTCAACCTCTGCTTTACTTGCGGACATTCCGATCTCAACGGTAAGTGATGTTCCACGATGCTGGTATCCAACCCTGGCATGTCCTGATAGGACCAAGCGAATACATCGGGGAATTCTTTGAGAAGCTTTATCAAACTCTCTTTGGTAGTTGGACTGAGAAGTGCCCCAATCCTGATTTCTTTTCTCTCTTGTTCTGAACCCAAGTTTACCGTTTCCAACGGTTCTTTGTGAGGTTCAATGGACCTTTCCTCTTGTCTGAGTAGTCGGGAGATCTCTTCTGGAATTTCGTCGTCATTTTCTTCTTCAACCTCGAATACCGGGAACTCAAAGTTGGGAGAAGGCATTGGATTGTATGTTTCAACGGGGTTTAAAACAAGCAATCTGCATGACGTGATGATTCGTGTTTAGAAGAGATAGAGAAAATGCAAGTGTGTGCAGTGTTTTATTTTACTGCTTGTTTTTATTTTTAATTGTTTTTTAGGATTACCATTTTCTGAGAAAAAGCAAAAAGAGAAAACATCAATAAATGCGGAAATTACAGAATGACGTAATTTTATTAATGAACAAGTCGATTCTTGAAACTACAGCCCTATAAAACAAAACTTTGTCGCTTTGGGCTAAGCGAAGAGGGAAATTTACAGAAAGTGAGCCCTATCAAAACATCCGTTTCACCTGGGCAGGGTGAAAGGTTAAAGATGGCAATTACTTTGACTGATGAACGACCTCCGGAACCTCGACGGCAACCCATTGGCGGCGAACTCCTCGGTGAATCACAAAGTATGGCACCTTCCTTGATTTATCTTCAGAAATAACGCTGATTTCTGGTGGAGCAGGATCATTGGAATCTGTCTCCCAAGCAGAGTTGTCGTAGGAGAATTCCTCAGTTGCATTTTGCATAGTATTTGTGCTCTCAGCTGTATCTCCCCATCCAGTAGGCTGGATATCTTCGAACCTGATACGAGAGCTTTCGGGAGTGGTGTACCTGACCATATAGTCGTATTTTCTACTCAGTTGTCCCAAGGTGTCCCAAACTTCTTTGGAACTGGAGGAGTCATCTCTCTCGATGACGTTGACCTCGGGAAAAGCATAGTTGATGAATTCAAGTCCTGCAAATGTTGTGAATTCATCTTCATGTTGAGTAGTTTCTGAATGACCTGAGTGTTGATCCCATGACATGGTGGGGACACAGGTATTCTGTTCAATGACGGTCAGCTGATTTTCATTATTCGGCTGACTTTCTTGCCCCAAATCTCCTGGATAAGGTTGCCACATTGGCAGACCATCCATTGGGCCATAGTAGTTGTAGTCAAAGTTGTCTTTCATCAGAGTGTCTTCCTCTAATGAATTTGGCGGAGCACGGCATCCTTCCGGATCACAATCTCCATAGATCATTTCGACATCTGACCGTGGTATAAATCTCGAACTCTGTGCGGGATAGCAAAATGGTATAGACACCTCTTCCTGAGACATATAATCGTCCCCATTAAGGTAGGACTTCCATTTTTCATCTGTCTCAGAGGGATCTTCCTCATTGATAGCATATACTGCTTGAGACACTGGGTGAAGGAAACCTCCACTGTGGAAGAAGTTTTGAAGGGGATGAAGACTTTTATCGTTGGCAGCTATCTGGGTACAGGTTGCAGAAAAACCAAGACCCTTCTTTGTTTTATTGTCAATAGGAATGACAAGCTGTCCCCATCCGGTTGTATCGGTACTCTCGACCGCTTTGATAGCATCGTTGTATGAAGAAATGGAAGTTCCTTCTTTAAACTGATTGTTCTTGCTCACCGACAGTGCTTGGAACTGAGTTCCAATAACCTCCTCGGGTTTTATACCAGCAGATGATGACAAGTTACTCACCAGCAAGGCCTGCTCCCCGCAGACTGTGACAAGTTGGCCGTTCTGGACAAACTTTAGCTTTTGGTGGAGGGGGGAAGTAACCGCCCCAGCCTGATGTATCCAAGGTCTTCCTAATAAACAACTGTACGTTTCCCGGATGTCCATGACCTGGAAAGTGACTTGGAAAGTGTGAGGACCGATAGTTATGGGAAGATCAACTTCGCCGATAACTGTTTTTCTGGATCTGTCGAACGCTTTGAAGACGACCTCGCTGATTCTCATCGGAGGGCCTTTGAATGATAATTGCATCAAAGTGGACTTCGGCATAACATTCAGGGCTGACCATGTGTCTACTAGTACGCTGGCTAAAGCATCGTCCTGGCAGTTAACTGTGATATTGAGCGCCATGTTATGACGACGACCCTCTTTGGGTAGTTCCTCGTCACTAAATCCCAAATTGTTGCAGGAAGTGATGTTAGAGACAATATTATCGAACTGTCTAATCGTTACATCCTGTTCCATAAAGGCTTGCTCCAAGACTTTCTGTAGAGCCTCTCTGTGGGCTTCTGAACTGAGTAACAGTGATAACACAGAGATCTTTATAGGAGTTTGTAACAGTTGATCGACAATGTTGTATTCACTCCTTTGGATGAGCTTCAGCATCTCATCATTATTTTTCGAAAGGTCGGGATTACTGGATTGACCGACTGATGGATCGGGAGCTTCTGTCTGAAGTTCCTTTTCCTTGTTAGGTTCTCCAACTCCTCGGTTGAAGATTCTACCACTCTGTGTTACTCGACTGATGTCTGCAATATTCACGACGGAGGGTAATGGAATTTCCCTTCCATTTTCAATTATCGTTGCACCGTATTTGTAAGGGATTGCCTTAGCTGATTCATACGGTAATGGTCCCGGCAGATAGATGACTACGGGAGTCCTCTGATTTTTCTGACCATCATAAGTAATCTCGATCTGTTCCCGGTTGGGAACTTTAGATTCGTCAAGTAGAGGGATGATTGCAAAAACATCCCTGGTCCTGTGATGACCAGCGATTGTGACAACATCCTCTACTTAATTGGCAAGGTAGTCCGGCGACCAATTGATGGGTCCAGAACCCGGATATGGGCGAATCTCTCCACAATCCACCTGACCCTAAAGAGCTGCTCTCACAAGGTAACACCCTTGGTTACTTTCCGAACAGACTCCACAACGTTCATAATTGTGTGGTGGCACCTGGCCACGCCCACTTTGAATACAATGTAACCTCACTAGGTTAGCTTCCACAGATCGGACATCCTGACTCTGACGCCGAGTGGGGTTTCTGTTATTGATACTAATTTGCTGAGTATCTTCATCCATATAAATTGGCATCCACCAGTGATTTAACAAGTGCTGAAGTGCCTCCTGGACAAGGGTACAACCTCGATCATTTTCGCAACCCGCTTTACAGCTTTAATAGTCATGTGATATTAAGAATCTGAGTCGGACCTGCTCAGCATGTAACTCTACCAGGTTGGTATTCATCACGCGAATATCGAAGATCTGAACCATGTTGATTTGATAGGAATTCCTATCATGGTAGTCTTGGATCCATCCAAGATCCATCTGACGCTGGAGGGCTTCTTGTACAAAAGAGCAACCCTGTTTGTTTACCGAGCAAGTCAGACAAGAACTGTAATCGTGCCGCGGCAGATTATGATACTGGCTTTACCTTGAGTGCATTGCCACTAAGTTGACATTCATCGCATGGATGTCGTGGTTTTGAATGACGTTAGAATTCGTGTAAACCATGTTAACTCCACGAACTCGGTGCTCTTGGATCCATCCGAGATCCATTTGTTCCTGTAGGGCTGCTTGCACTACCGAACATCCTTGATTGTTTTTAGAGCAGACATCACATTGATGATAATTATGCGGTGGCACATGGCCATATCCACTCTGTCTGCGATGCATCTTGACCAGATTGGTCTTTAACAAGAGTACATCGTGAATTTGATAGACATTGTTAGACTCTCCTTCTATCAAATTGACTGCAGCCTTCTCATGTTGAGGCAGCGGGTTCGTGAGAACATTAGGATTTGTATCCTTGAAGGATAAGACCCCGCTCCTAACAAGTTTTTGCACGTCGGACTTGAAATTGAGACAATTCTCGATGTTATGCCCTGATCCTCCTTGGTGGTAAGGGCAAGTTTGATCCATCTTAAACCAAAAAGGCGGATTTTCCGGTACTGTAAGAGGAGATTTAGTCTGAATGTGCCCCTTAGCCAGTAGTAACGGAAATAGTTCTGCGTACAACATGGGTATAGGATCAAACCCTGATGGTCGTGTTGTACGGTTGTTGTTATATGGAGGACGAGCCTGCTGAAGAGACTGTTGTGTCCTTTGCTGATCAGGTTGGCTTTGTGCAACCTGAGGTTGATAGGTAGGCGTAGGCGCAGAACTGATAGTAGGAGTTACAGCTGCTACCGGCTGATAACGTCGCCTTTGCTTTCCGAGAGAGATATTCCCAATATCTTGCTCTTTTTTCTTAGGGAGAACACTATCGTATTTTTTAGTACCGCTCGTCGATCCAGTGTCTTTTACCAAACGTCCTTCTCGGACGGCTTCCTCAAGACGTACGCCCATGCCGACCATTTCGGTGAAGTCACTGAGCGCACTGGCAACCATTCGGTCATAGTAAAATGAGCTTAAGGTCTTTAAGAAGATCTTTGTCATCTCTTTTTCCTCAAGAGGTGGACAAATTTGAGCGGCAATCTCACGCCACCTTTGAGCATACTCCTTAAAGGTTTCCTTGTCCTTTTGCGACATCGATCTGAGTTGATCTCTGTCGGGTGCCATGTTCAAATTGTATTTGTATTGTTGGACGAAGGCAGTGCCAAGATCTCTGAATGTGCTGATCGTGGCACGGTTTAAACCCATGTACCATTTGAGTGCGGCACCGGTTAAACTATCCTGGAAGTAGTGAATCAGTAGGTCCTGATTCTCCGTCTGAGCTGACATCCTCCGAGCGTACATCACCAGATGGCTTTGAGGGCAAGAGTTACCCTTGTATTTTTCAAAGTCAGGCACTTGAAATTTGTGCGGAACTTTTACATTAGGGACCAAGCAGAGGTCTGCGGCGTCCTTTCCAAATAAATCCTGACCGCGAATGGCTTGCAACTCCTTCTACATTTCCAAGAACTGTTCCTGGAATTCATCCATTCGGTCAAACATAGTTTCCTTCTTACCAGAAGGTATCTGTGGAATCTGTCCTTCCGGGACAGTGTGCACCACAGGGGGTGGTACCGTGACTACGGCAGTAAGTCTTGGCGTTTCCCGAAGTTTGTAACCTTCTGGAGTCTTCAGTATTCCCCTGGCATCTTCGCTTTCCCGAAGTTTGTAACCTTCAGGCCCAGCGGCTTCTGTTGTGATTCCCTGATCTTCAGTGATCGGCGGAACATATCCTTTCGGGATATAGTTAACAGGCATGCCCCAAGGATGATCTTTCGGTATTTGATACCTAGGATCATACTTCTCCACTATGGGCTTTGAGGTGATCTCTGAGATCATAGTCCTTTGTATCTGAGCTTCTACCATGGCTTGCATGTCGTTACGAAGCTTTCTCATATCCTCTCTCAGAGCATCGATCTCTTCTTTTAACTCTCTGTTTTCTTCCTCAAGATCATCCATCTTTTTCTGACGATTGGCCCGAGTTTTATACGAATGAGACAGTTTGACTCTAGAACCGAGACACAAACGTGAGATTCGTAGGGAAGATGAATACGCGATGTGAGAATGATGAATGCAATGATTATATTAATTGTTTTTTGGTTTAATCAAAATAAACTTCGACAATTAGATTGCAAATATCAAACAGTGGGGAAACCCCTTTTTATTGAAATCCAAAGGATTGCGGAAATGGAAATACAATAAATTACAAGGTGCGGAAACAGAAACCTAAGCTAATGGGTCCCGATTCCTCTCTGAAGAGAAATTGGGTGCTGATTCTGGTATTTTCCTTTTCTTTGACCGAGGCTCCTGGGCCGTTGTCGGGTTGTCATTCCTTTTCCAGGTGAAAGGAGCGAGCAAATTCCTTTGGTCATCTTGATTCTCTACAGCATGTTGCTCCAAAATTTCAATCAGAGCATCTTTCTCTTTCAGTAATTGCTGTATTTTGATGCACTTTATGTCAAGGGTGCGGTACTTGTTCTTCCAAGACCTTCTCTCCTTTTGAACTTTGTTGAGAGTAACCTGAAAATTTTCAGTTTCCGTCATGAAATACATGACACATTCCCTCGGCGGAAGAATTCCATAACGAGGATAAGGCATTTTTAGCTTGAGAGCTCTAGTTTGTACCCAATGGAGATAAGGCTCCACCGAGACACAGTCCGGTTTTCCTAGAGACTCTCGTCCTTTCTTATGAACGTGTTTCCAAGCGTGCACTATTTCTAGCTTTAGTGCTCTTTCGTTTTCTCCTTCTTTGAAGAAAAGACCTTCCAGATGAACACCCCGTGAGACGTGTCTCATCGGGTATCCAAACTGACGGCGAACCAACACCGGATGATAGTTGATTCCTCCTTTAGTTCCTATGAGGGGTACGTTGGGGAAGTTTCCACAACGATCAATGATTATGATTCCATCATAGACCCTATTACACCAATCTATATCAGAGTTGGTAAGAGACATGATCTTATGCGACCAACGTAAGGCACTCTTGCAATCCCAAAAAGCAGCAGACTTGGGCAAGTGGGAGATAAACCACTTGTAAAGAAAAGGTACACAGCATGTGATCTCCCCTCCGCTGTACAAATTTCCCAAATGTACATAATGATACGCATCTGCGAGCAAAGTCGGCACAGGGTTTCCAATGAGAAAAACCTTAATGGAGTTGATATCGACGGAGTTATTAATGTTGGGAAACAAAGATAACCCGTAGGTGAGCAAGACAAATACGCTTTCAAAAGCAGTCACGTTTTCTATACTGGCAAAATACAGGGCCTTCTTTGTCAAGAACGGGGTTGGCAAACCTTGGATGCCACCCTTAGTGGTTAGGTGAGTCCTAACCTCAGACTCGTCCAAATGAATTGCTCTTGCAATGGTCTGATTCTTTGGAATTTCTTCCAGTCCAGAAAATGGAGCTTGATCAGTAATGTGTAGATCAATCAGATGAGAATACTCCTCCAGCGTTGGTGCGAGCTGGTAATCCGGGAATGTGAAACAGTGATAAACTGGATCATAAAACTGAATGAGCGCATCCATGATTCCCTCAATCACATGGACTCTTAGCAGAGATAGCAAACCTCCGTGTTTGGCTCTGAAAGCCTCTTGGTTTGTGATCATATTCGCCAAACCTCTTAAATCCCCTAGCTTTGGAACCTTGAAGGTGTACGTATGAGTTCTCCTTCTACCGAAATCCATTAGCACAATCCTTTCCTCTGATATTTGCAATCACATTCTTAGTTTAATTTGAAAAACAGAGAGACTAGAAGAGAAAATTTTTTAACATTTTAATGTTTTTTAAATGAATGCATGAATGCAGCACACAAAAACATAGGAAAAACATGGGGTCAAAGGGTCGTTGTCATGAAGTCAAGGCTCTACCCACCCCCAAAGGTTTATACTAAGGTGATTTTTATACCTGTACTCATTATCATCAGTTCCTCCCAGGAAAGCAAAACAACAAGCGGATCGCTAGCGAGTTATAGAGCAATCTTAGAGTAAGTGCCATTCACCGAGAATAGATCACCAGCCTCAAATGAGGGTAGTATCGCGTAACAACTATTCCCGATAGTTTCCGCACTACAAAAGGGTTTGGCTCCTCAGCTTCTCAGACATCACAATCGGCCCATTGTCTAGGTGAGAGAATGGGTTGCATTGGTCAGTCTCCACTGAGGTTGATGGTCGACCTCGTCGCCATCACTTATCTTAAGTGTATACTCAATCTTTCCACATGCGGCATCACACGCATTCCCATTAGCAGAAAAATAAACACGTATAGCAATTAGGAAAAGCAGTATATATATTTTTCCTAATCATCCTAGACCTTTAAAGTTATGAATCCTAAGTTCCTGACAGAAAATGGGTTCCCCAGCGGAAGCCCCAATCTGTGGTTTCATTCTGAACTAACGGCATTTCGACCTAAGATCCTAATGACGTCAAGGTTTCCACCTAGGGGACAAAAAGAACAAGATCCCTAAAGAGACCAGAAAACTCCCCAGAAGAGTCGCCATTTTTCTGTAGCGAGTGATTTTTGGATGTGGTTGTGAAGCACAATCGCTCTGGTACTACAGTTCGATTCATTTTTTATCCTATTAAAGCTGATGAAGGAAGGGAAATAGATGTCTCCAACTAACCCTGCTTGCATACTGAGGTTAAACAGCGGTCTGTTAGGTTTACAGATGCTACAAAGATTCGGGGTTTATCCTAGGTTATTTTGTAAACGAGGGGTGCTTTAGGCTATTGGTTAGGATGTTAGGATGAATGTATGAAAGTATGGGATTTGGGGTTTTTGTTTAGTGTGCTCGCTAAGATTTTTTCTTTCAATCTTATGCCTACGTATTCCCGTTTACCAAAACAGGGAAATCATAGCGTTCGTAGTTCCTCCTATTTTATGGGAGGAAATGGTTGTTTTGGTGTCTTGTTCAAAGCCCAAGACGTGAAGCGAAAGGTGGTTTGTATCTTGTTCAAAGCCCAAGATGTGAAGCTGAAGTTGATTTGTATCTTGTTCAAAGCCCAAGATGTGAAGCTGAAAAGTTTATTTGTATCTTCTTCAAAGCCCAAGATGTGAAGCTGAAAGATGGTTTGTATCTTGTTCAAAGCCCAAGATGTGAAGCTGAAAGTGTTGACCTTAGAGAGAATTTGTCATCTCTAAAGGGGTCTGTTTGTCACAACTGTAAAGGAGGATTACTTTAACCGGGATACGCGGATCCTAGCAATGTCATAATTTCCTTTATAGGGGGTTTTTAACCTGAAGGAGAAGACTTTAACTCAGTGTATAGCAATGCTATCTTTCCTTAGGAATTTCTCATACTAAAAGAGGGACATTGGCATGGATGTAGATAATTCAGAGGCTTGCCGCTTACAGCTATTAGATGAAGGGGAAGGAGTTCTTGATGTTTGTATGCTGTGAATGAGGCACAGCTTTGATGCTAAAAGGTTGATTGGATCAACCAGTGGTTTTCTTATATAAAGCCTAAGAGGAGGCTAATATGTGTTTTGTACAAAGCCCGAGAGAGAGGCTAAAAAGTTTTGACTCGACGATGGAATCTTTTGGTATCTCATACGAAGCCCGAGATGGAGGCGAAAGGGTGATTGACTCAACGAGGGAGTCTCTTTATGTGTCTCGTACAAAGCCCGAGAGAGAGGCTAAACGTTGTTTGACTCCGCTGGGGAGAATCATTGTACAAAGCCCAAGAGAAGGCTAACTTCACTGGAGAAGGATCATTATAAAAAGCCTAAGAAGAGGCTATGGTTACTGTTTCAGTTGAGTGACAGGTCCAGTATGCTGATTTAAAGAGAAAATCAGTTCTTATATGAGCAACACTGTACTCGAGGATTTGATTCGAGGATCTGGGTTATTCCTGTTCTTTAAGGAAGTGGGAAATCCGAAGGGTATTGAGACTGTCCGAGTCTACGGGTTTTCTTCCTATTTAACGAAGGGGTCACTTGAGAATGTCTGGAAAACTCAAGGAGATTAGACTGTCCGTGTCTAGAGCTTCATCTTTTGTACTATGCTTTGAGAAACAGTAGTAGACTCTTTGAAAGGACTGTTCTATGCAGATGACTAAGTTCTGTTCCTATACCTCTAGGAGGTCATCGGGACAATTTGTACGAAGCCCAAGAGGAGGCTGGAAACTTTTAAGAAGCCGATCGGTCCTTGTACGAAGCCCAAGAGGAGGCTATCATTCCCGGAGGAAGAGATCATTATACGAAGCCTAAGAGGAGGCTGTGAATACTTCTAAGAAGCCGACGGGTCCTTGTACTAAGCCCAAGAGGAGGCGGGGTTGCTTTTAGGAAGCCTGTGGGTCCTTATATGATGCCCAAGAGGAGGCCGATGCTTTTAAGAAGCCCGTGGGTCCCCAAACCCCGAGAAATTCAAGGCAAGCTATTCACAAGGAATAGATCAAGTCAGGAAAGTTCGAAAATTTGGAAGAAACTCAAAGATGCCATTCACGGAGAATACATTCATCTCTGGGAGTAGAGTTTCTTGATAATTCCTAATGAGGATAGCCGAAGAGAAGACTGTATCTGGTGATCCTATTGGGGATCTAGTTGTCTATTTCTATGAATAAACGAAGCGGCGTCACCTAGTTCTAGACATAGTTGCCGGGGAAACTCTAAATATCTATACTATTATTACACAGTTGATATGAGTTTATGAAAGAAGACTTAGAGCGAAACAGCCCCACAATACAGTTATATGTATATGAAAGCGGTAAATGAAAGCAATAACCACTTACTCGGTTGTAGAGCTTCCATGCTGTTTGGTTAGTCGTTCAACAAAGAAAGATTGAAAACAACAGTATATTCAAAATAAAAGGAGAAAGTGCTTTGAAAAAGAAAGATTTGGGGCTTACAGCTCAAGGAGAGGCCCAGGGTTTTATCAGTGAGCGCACTGTTTAAATTTTGTACAGAGGGACTTATACAAGTGACTGAGGCCCAAAAAGGTTTTCTGTACAAAGGGATGGGTCTTACACTCTCTCAAGAGGCCCAAAAGGTTTAAAGAAAAAGAGTGGGGCTTATAACACGAGGGTAGGCCCAGATGATTTTTCCGTTAAAAATGGCGATCGCGCCGAGATTTTCTTTTAACGCGACGGGACTTATACAATAAGTGAGGCCCACAATGTTTTGGTCAAAAAAAAGGATTGGGTCTTACACTCTATTAGAGGCCCAAAAGTTTTGAATGGGCCTTATAGCTCAAGGAGAGGCCCAAGGTTTATTTTTCAAAAGGGCGACGATCGCGCCGTTTGTTTTTTACGGTATCGGGACTTATACAATACAGTGAGGCCCAAAAATGATTTGGTCAAAAAAGGATTGGGTCTTACACTCTATTAGAGGCCCAAGGTTTATTTTTCAAAAGGGCGACGATCGCGCCGTTTGTTTTTTACATTATCGGGACTTATACAATACACTGAGGCCCAAAAATGATTTGGTCAAAAAAGGATTGGGTTTTACACTCTATTAGACACCCAAAGTGTTTTGAAAATGATTTATGAGGGTTGAATTAATCCAAAAACCCTAATTTGTTTTCAAAAATGTGTTTTAATTGAATAAAAATTTAATTAAAATGATCAAAATTGTTTAACATAGGAAAAACAAATTGTGATCTTGGATTAATGCTTCAAAAATTAAGTATTGACCTACAAAATAATTAGAAGGCACTAAAAGTTGCAAAATCAAGGTGGAAAAAATATTTTAAATGTCAAAAACAATTAAAACATTAATTCTTTGCAAAAATATCAATTATACAAAATAAATAATATTTTTGAGATTTTTTAGGAGAATATAATATTTTAACATTTTTGTGAATTATTAAAAAAAGAATCAACTCAAAATCATTAAAACTCAGAGAGAAATTAATTTTTGAATCAATTAAATAAAATCACAAAATTCAAATATTCAAATTTTGAAAAAATGGCGCCAAGAACACCCAAGAACACGCGCGTGTTCTGGGCTTGCCCAGATTTGCATTTTCTCTCCAATCTCACTGAATACTTGATTATATCAAGCAATCCACATACCAATCAACTCGTTTCAACCTCACGATCATGTCTATGGTATTTAATTTCATTTAAATTAAACTTATAACAAGAAATCACGAAAAATCCTCAAGAACCCTAATTTCTGCATGAAGGCTAGGATTTTTGATACACGATTCAAACAATGCAATTAATTGAGGGGAAACATTCCATGCATGATTATGAATATATGGCCAAATTATTGTGCAGCAAAAATTGCATGGATCATAGAGTTAGAAGAGCTCATGCTTACCACTTGCAGCTGGTGATCGTGATTTGTGTTGGAGGTGTTACAGCTAGGTTCCAATGATCTGGATAGCTTCCCTAGGTGCCATGGAGTGTGTATGAATGCTTGGAATGGATTGAAATGATCTGGAACTTGAGATGGTACCTCAACTGCAAAACTGTCAAGAACTTGAGCAATTGGCTGGTGATTTTGTGAAATCTGTGTTCCAGATGTTATGTGAGTGTTTGGATTCTATATGATGTATGTGAGGTGTGTGTGTGATTGGTTTGATTGGAAAAGCTCTCAAACTCAAAACCCGATAGTGACTTGCCTTAGAAGGCAAAATTGGAGTGAAAGAAGAGATTTTGAGGAAAGCATCTGTTTGATGGCTTTGGTGTACTCAAACTGATCACAATTGAGCTCTATTTATAGTAGAGCAAGTTTGTTTTGGGATCCACAGTGAATGGCAACTATAGCAGAGGTTTGGCCAATGTTGTCCAATGGAAATCCAAGTCTCCTCTAGCCATTGACTAGAGGTTAGGGCACAGGGCTGTGGTTCCCTTGGTCTTGGATAAGTCTTGACTGAATTCAGTTGAGAATGGCTCAGTCCATGCCACCTTGATGCTTCCATTGAATGCTCCAATCGAAAATTGGAGTCTTGTCCCTATTTTGGCCATTCTAGGTTCAACATGCTATTTCTTGTTCCAAAGACTTTGGAGGCTTGGCTCAGTGATTGTCCCCTTTAGATTCAATCCTCAGAGGTGTCCAAGTGGATAGGAGCATTTGGATTTAGCTGATTTTGGAAAATCGAACAAAAATGCAAAATCTGCCTTGCCTTGACAGATTTCAGCAAGGCAACTTGCCAATGTCATATCTCATGACTCAAATTGAATTTGGTAATGTTCTTAGCCATTTTGGAAAGCCCTTACATGATACAACAACTGTTTGAACATGTTTGTTTTTTATCTCTTTTGAATCCAAGTGAAAAATCCCCCTACATTTGGCAAAAAGTAGGATAAAATCTGACTTAGTGAAATTTTCACTAAGTGTTGGAACAAAGTGACTTTTCTTGATTTTGATCACTCCATAACTCAAAATCCATGAGGAATTTGGACATAGGTCAGTATGAAGCTTTTGTAGAGGGCAATGAGATCTACAAATCAAGCTTTGAATGTGGACCAATGGCCTTGTGGTTTAGGAGTTATGATCCTCCAAAGTTGGCACATTAGTGTCACTTTTTCCATAACTTAGAAATTTTTCTAAGTTTTTATGGTTACCCCTTTTACAAGTTATCCCACTTTCTTTGATTTTTCTTGATGAATGATGATTCAAATCATACATTAACATCATTTTAGGGTTAAAAATCCATTTTGGTGAAAAATCTCAAAAAGTCAAAGTTGACTTTTGTGCACAGTTGACTTTTTATCAGATGAATTCCAAACTGTGCAATTCTTCATGAAATCATGTCCTTGACCTAAATCAAACTTGATGGACATGTTCCATGGGTGTCATAGGGTATATTGAATCATGTCTTAGGGCTTGGGAGCATGTCCTGGTCAAAAGTCAAAGTTACAGCTGACTTTTCTCGCGAAACCCTAATTGTGGTGCAGATGAAATTGAGACTTGTTGCTCAAGCTTCTTAGATTAATCCATTATTCCAAATGGATCAATATAGTTCATTAGAGACCCTCAAACCCTCTCTTGAGGTCTTGGCTCATGATTTGCCCTAAAAGTCAACTTAGGGGTGAATTAGGTCAAGAAACCCTAATTCCTGATTTTTTATGAATGCATCCCCTGAGGCAAAATTGACTTGATGATTGGGTCCATGAGGTCCCATGAAGTATATTAGGTTATGTTTTGGATCATTGGCTTGTGCCCAGATGAAAAATTTCCATCTGGAGGCCCTGGTCGACCAAAACCCTAATTCGGTGACACTGTCGATCTTGAGACCTGATCCACCTAGAAAGGAGCAGCCTTGTGCTTGATCCTTGAAGTGGGAGTCCTTTTGATCCATTGTGGATGTTTGAGAGGTTAGACAAGTTGAAGATCATGTCATTCCTTGATTGATCCTTTGTCTAAGGCTCTGAGAGGGCTTGAAACCCTAATTTTGATTGTAGTGGATGCTCACCCATCTTTGGGGAGACTGATGAAGTATGATGGTTCCTCCATATTGTGATGATGATTTGCACAATGATGGGAAATCTAAGTGGTCAAAATTTGGGGTATGACAGAGGGCATAATGTTATTTGGGTGGTTGTTGATAGGCTGACTAAATCGGCTCATTTCATTCCGATTGACATCAGTTTTTCTTTGGAGCGGTTAGCTGAGATTTATATCAGGATGATTGTGAAGTTGCATGGAGTTCCGTTAAGTATTATTTCGGATCGAGATCCAAGGTTTACCTCAAGATTTTGGGAAAGTTTACAGAAGGCGTTGGGTTCTAAATTGAGGTTGAGTTCGGCTTATCATCCGCAGACGGATGGGCAGACGGAGAGAACGATTCAGTCTTTGGAAGATTTGTTGCGAGCTTGTGTTCTTGAACAAGGTGGTGCGTGGGATAGTTATCTTGCATTGATTGAATTCACGTATAATAACAGTTTTCATTCTAGTATTGGAATGGCACCGTTTGAAGCATTGTATGGACGAAGATGTCGAACAACGTTGTGTTGGCACGAATCTGGTGAGAGTTCGGTGGTTGGACCAGAGTTGGTGCAACAGACTACAGACAAAGTGAAGCTTATTCGTGAGAAATTGAAGGCTTCCCAAAGTAGGCAAAAGAGTTATCATGATCGGAGACGGAAGGATCTTGAGTTTCAAGAGGGCGATTATGTATTTCTAAGGGTTACGCCGGTAACGGGTGTTGGTCGTGCATTGAAATCGAAGAAACTTACTTCTCGATTTATTGGTCCTTACCAGATATCTGCGAGAGTGGGTGTTGTGGCTTATCGGGTGGCGTTGCCGCCGAATTTGTCGAATTTGCATGATGGGTTCCATGTTTCACAGCTTCGGAAGGACGAGGTTGAGGTTGTGATTCCGATGGACGAGGTTGAGGTAAGGGAGAACCTTACGGTTGAGGCACTACCAGTTAGGATTTTGGATCGCGAGGTGAAACTGTTGAGAGACAAGGATATTGCACTTGTGAAGGCAGCGTGGGGAGGCGCTGCTGAGGGCAATCTGACTTGGGAGTTGGAGAGTAGGATGCGGGAGTCGTATCCAGAGTTGTTCGTCTCAGGTAAGATTTTCGAGGACGAAAATTTCTAAGTGGGGGAGAGTTGTAATGCCCCGGTCAGTTTTGTCAGTTTTATCTTTTTAATTAATTGAGTCGTTTTGAGTATTTTATTATTATATTATTTTATTTCTGACTTTTAGGTGAAAATATGTTATTTTTCATCGTGAATATATTTTGACGCGTTTTGGGAACATTTGCGAGATATTTGAGTGTAAGGGTATTTTGGGCATTTTGATTTATTTTGTTAAGTTAGAATATAATAGAATAGAAAGAGAGAAAATAGTAAGGGGAAAGAAAAAGAAGAGAAGAAGAAAAGAAAAGGAGAAGAGAAGAAAAAGAGAGAATTTGGAAAACTTGGAAATCAATCAACCGACTTTCTAGAACACGATTAAATCGGGTAAGGGTGCGAAACTCGATTATGCTATGCTTGTGTATGATTATGTATATGTGTATTGGATTGTTTGTGGTGTTTTCATAGTTTTCTATTATAGGTCGATAGAGAGAAATCGATGTTTTCGCGGTTGAAAATCGGTGTAAATGCGGTAGAATACTTGTTACTATGATTAGACTAGGTTCTGATTGCTATATGTTGGTTTGGAAATGTTTTGGATGCGAAAATATCATTTTTGGATGATCTGGTGCGCTGCTGGGTTTTGCTGAAATCGCAGGTTCGCACTGCGAATGGGTGGCGAGCATTCGCGTGAGGTTCGCACTGTGAACGTTGTATTATTTTTCATTCTGCCACGGTTCGCTGGAGGATTCGCATTGCGAATGGGGTAGCGAGCATTCGCTGGATGGTTCGCACTGCGAACGTTGGGAATTTTCTAGGCTATTTTGCTTCTGCCACTGTTCGCTAGGACATTCGCACTGCGAATGAGGGAGCGAAGGACTCGCTAGGAGCTTCGCACTGCGAACATGATAGTTTCTTCCAATTTGTTTTCTCTGTAACTTTTGATCCGTGAGTCGGTTTGAGGCGTGGTTTGATGCGTTAGAAAGCTTGTAGCATGTATTTTCTTATGATGATGGTTTTGAGACTGTTGGACGATTAAATTATGTCAAGAATTAGGAAATGTGTTGTTTTGTTGTCGACTTTTGCCGTTTGATTGGGTGAACTTGATGTGTATGTGCAATATGCTGTTGGTGTGGATATTTTATGACTTGCATACTGTTGGGTGATGTAATTGCATGAAATACATATGGTGATAATGATTGGTGGCCTTAGGGCAAGAAAATGAAATGTGTGGTAATTGTTGATATATGCATGATTATGGAATGTGTATATGTGTGCATTTGAATGTCATGAGTCATTGTATGTTGAGCATCATGATATGCTTTCTGGTAACGTCCTGAGTGACGGATTGATTCCAGAGGGAATCCGCTATAACATCGTGTGCCTTAAAAATAAGAGGTGTGAGCGATTGGATGGATCGTGTGCCTTAAAAATAAGAGGTGTGAGCGATGATTATAGACGATCGTGTGCCTTATACAAAGAGGTGTAAGCGATCGGGTCGTGTGCCTTATACAAAGAGGTGTGAGCGATCCATAAATGTCGTGTACCTTAAACAAAGAGGTGTGAGCGACGGGGAACATCGTATTCCCGACGCGGAGTTACAGTGATGTAACGAGCGATGATTCCAGCAGAGTTCCTGAGTGAACTAGTGATGAGAAATATTGGAAGTCGGTACCGCATGTGCATTGCATAAGAGTCGTTGTGTCGGTCTCTGTGCATTTGCATAAATCATGGATTAATTGTGTATGGAATTGTGATGTGATTGATGAGATGGAATATGTGTAATTGTATGGATGATGAGTGTATTGTGTATGATTGGAGTGTAGTGGTATTTGATACTTGAGAATTGTACTGCGTTGTGTTGTATTTGATTGTGGTGCATTTGTGGTGAGAATATTTTACTTGTGCATTTCTGTGTTAATATATAATTATATGCAACTGTAATATGATTGTGTTTCTTACCCTTCTGCTGTTTTATAATGCTCTATGAGGCATTGCAGATTAGAGTTGCTGGAGGTCTTTTTGGTGAAGCTAGGTCTTCATTCTTTTGTCGGTCGGCTCTGATATGTGACACCGGGTAGTTAGGGAGGCCGTTTGTGATTATTTGTATTATATATATGTATCTTTTGAATTGTACATGTATGATGTTGTATATGACAGATATACTCTTATGATATATATATATATATATATATATATATATATATATATGAGATTCAGTTACGGATTTTTCGCTTTTATTTTGTAATTGGATTGTGGGTGTATTACTACCTGAATTGTTGCATATCTTTATGAGCAGGTGTTGTATGTTTTGTTTCAAATTGATGTGGCGTCTCCAGTCTATGCCGTGAGTTTTTAAATATACTCTGATGAAATTTTGTATTTTATTTATCGCTTTAATAGCTTGGGGGTATAGATTGGGGGTGTCACAATAGCTTTATCAGATTTGTACGGTACTGGTCCCGACAGATAGATAACTACAGGAGCCTCTTGATTTTTCTGACCGTCGTAGCTGGCCTCAATTGGTTCAAGGTTGGGAATCTTTCCACTATCAAGGGGAACTCTTGATTCATGGAGTAGAAGGATTATGGCGCATACATCTTTGGCCACTTCTCGTTTAGGGATCAAGACAACTTCTTTGCCTCGATTGGGAAGATAGTGTGACATTATGTTTATTAAACCAGAGCTTGAACATGGTTGAACCTCTTTGTGGTCCAACTGACTTTGAAGGGCTGCTCGCACGAGGTTGCCTCCTTGGTTATCCTCACGACATATTTTACAGTTCTGATAATCATGTAAGGTCAAGAAACCGGGCTGGACTTGCTTAGCGTGTAATTCCACCAAGCTGGTATTCATTAAACGAATATCAAAGATTTGAATCATGTTAACTTGATAGTGACTTCTATCACGGTAGTCCTGGATCCATCCAAGATCCATCTGGCGCTGGAGGGTCTCTTGTACAAAAGAGCATCCCTGATTGTTTACCAAGCAGACCAAACATGAATCGTAATCGTGTCGTGGCAGATCATAATGTTGGCTTTGCCTTGAGTGCATCGCCACCAAGTTGACATTCATCGCACGGATTTCGTGGTTTTGAATGATGTTGGAATTTGTATAAGACATGTTGACCTAATGGATTCGGTGATCTTGGATCCATCCGAAATCCATCTGTTCCTGTAGAGCTGATTGCACCACAGAACATCCTTGATTATTTTTAGAGCAGATATCACACTAGGGATAATTATGAGACGGTACATGACCATATCTGCTCTTTCTGCAATGCATCTTGACCAGTTTGGTTCCCAATAATAGTACATCATGAGTTTGATAGTTATGGTTAGATCCCTCCTCTATCAAATTGACTGCAGCTTTCTCGTGTTGAGGTAACGGGTTCCTCTGAACATTCGGATTTGTATCCTTGAAGGATAAGACCCCATTCTTGACAAGCTTCTGTACATCGGACTTGAAGCTGAGATAGTTTTCTATGTTATGCCCTGGTCCTCCTTGATGGTAAGGGCAAGTCTGGTCCGCTTTGAACCAAAAGGGTGGATTTTCCGGTACTGTAAGAGGAGACCTGGTTTGGATGTGCCCCTTGACCAGTAGTAGTGGAAACAGTTCTGTGTACAGCATTGGTATAGGTTCGAACCCTGGTGGTCGTGTTGTACGGTTGTTGTTGTATTGAGGACGAGCCTGCTAAAGAGGTTGTTGTGTCCTTTGCTGATATTGTGGTTGATTCGGTTGGCTCTGAGCAACCTGAGGTTGATACGTTGGAATAGGCGCAGGGTTGATAGCAGGAGTTACAGCTGCTACTGGTTGGTACCGTCGCCTTTGCTTTCCGAGATAGATATTACCAATATCTTGCTCTTTTTTCTTAGGGAAAGCACTACCGTATCTTTTGGTACTGCTTGATGGTCCAGCATCTTTGACCAGACGTCCTTCTCGGACTGCTTCTTTAAGACGTACTCCCATGTTTACCATTTCAGTAAAGTCGTTGGGTGCAATGGCGACCATTCGGTCATAGTATAACGAGCTCAAGGTTTTCAAGAAGATTTTTGTCATCTCTTTTTCCTCAAGAGGTGGAAAAATCTAGGCGGCAATCTCACGCCATCTCTGAGCATATTCTTTAAAGGTTTCCTTGTCCTTCTGCCACATGGCTCTGAGTTGATCTCTGTCCAGTGCCATGTCCAGGTTATACTATTATTGTTGAACGAAGGCAGCGCCAAGATCTCTGAAACTGACGATCTTGGTGCGGTTTAAACCCATGTACCATTTGAGTGTGGCACCGATTAAACTGTCTTGGAAGTAGTGGATCAGTAGTTGTTGATTCTCTATCTGAGTTAACATCTTTCGAGCGTACATCACCAAATGACTTTGAGGGCAAGAGTTGCCCTTGTATTTCTTAAATTCGGGCACCTTGAATTTGTGCGGAATTTTCACATTGGGGACCAAACAAAGGTCTGCGGCGTCCTTTCCAAATAGATCCTGACCGTGAACGGTATGCAGTTCCTTCTGAATCTCTAGGAATTATTCCTGGAACTCATTCAATCTGTCGTACATACTTTCATTTCCACCATAAGGCATCTGTGGAATCTGTCCTTCTGGGATAGTGTGTACCACGGGTGGCGGTATAGTCATTATGGTTGTGACTCTTGGTGCTTCCCTATCCCAAAGTTTGTAACCTTCAGGAGTTGCTATCATGCCCCTTGCATCTTCAGTTTCCCAAAGTTTGTAACCTTCAGGCCCAGCGGTTCCTGCTGCAGTTTCCGGATCTTCCGTGATCGGCGGAATATATCCTTCCGGGATATAGTTAAATGGCATTCCCCAGGGATGATCTTTAGGCATGTTGTACCGAGGATCATACTTTTCCATTATGGGCCTAAATGTGATCTCTGAGATCACAGTCCTTTATTGTTGTATCTGAGCTACTGTCAGAGATTGCATGTCACTGTGAAGTTTCCTCAGATCTTCTTTCAGAGTGTCGATTTCTTCTCTCAACTCTCTGTTCTCTTCCTCGAGATCATCCATTTTCTTTTGTCGATTGGCCCGGGTGTTGTACGAATGAGATAGTTTGACTCTAGAATCGAGACACAGACGTGAGATTCGTAGGGAAGAAGAATGCGTTATTAGAGAATTATGAATGATATGCAATAATTATATTTTAATTAATTGTTTTAATCAAAAGAAACTTCAACAATTGGATTGCAAATATCATACAGTGGGGAGACCCCGTTTTATTGAAATCAAAGATTGCAGAAATGGAAATATAGTAATTTACAAAGTGCTGCAAAAGGAAATGTCTAAACTTATGGATCCTGAGTCCTCTGTGAAGAGAGCTCAGGTGTTGGTTCTGGTATTTTCCTTTTCTTTGACCGGGGCCCTTGAGCCGTTGTCGAGTTGTCATCCCTTTGCCAAGTGAAAAGAGCGAGCAAATCCATTCGGTCTTCTTGATTTTCTACAGCATGTTGCTCTAAAATCTCGATCAGAGCATCTTTTTCCTTTAACAGTTACTGTATTTTGGTACACTCCACATTGAGAATGTGGTACTTGTTCTTCCAAGATTTCTTTTCCCGTTGAACTTTGTTGAGAGTGACCTGGAGTTTTTCCGTATCAGACATGAAATAAAGGACAGATTCCTTTAACGGAAGAACCTTTTGACGAGGGTAAGGCATCCTCAACTTGAGAGTTCTAGTTTGTACCCAGTGGAGATAAGGTTCCACCGAGACACTGTCTGGTTTTCCTAGAGACTCTCTTCCTTTCCTGTGAACATGTTTCCAGGCATGCACTATTTCTATCTTTAGTGCCCTGTCATTTTCTCCTTCCTTGAAGAAAAGACCTTCCAGATGAACATTACACGGGATATGTCTCATCGGGTATCCGAATTGACGACGAACTAAAACTGGATGATAATTGATTCCTCCTTTAGTTCCTATGAGGGGTACATTAGGGAAGTTCCCACAACGGTCAATGATTTTTATCCCGTCATAGAATCTGATTGTACTAATCGATGTCAGATGTGGTAAGAGACATGATTCTATGTGACCAACGTAGAGTACTCTTATGATCCCAAAAAGCAGCTGACTTAGGTAAATGGAAAGTGAACCATTTGTATAGCAGGGGTACACAACATGTGATCATTCCTCTGGTGTACAAATTCCTTAAGTATACAGATGATAAGCATCTGCAAGCAAGGTCGGCACAGGGTTTCCAATCAGAAATATCTTAATGGCATTGATATCAACAAAGTTATCAGTGTTTGGAAACTGAAATAACCCGTAGGTGAGCAGAACAAAAACGCTCTCGAAAGCAGTCACGTTCCCTATACTAGCAAAGTACAGAGCCTTCTTTACCGAAAACTTGGCTGGTAAACCTTGGATTCCACCCTTAATTGTCATGTGAGTCCTGACTTCTAACTCATCCAAATAGATTGCTCTTGCAATGGTTTGATCCTTTGGAATTTCTTCCAGTCCAGAAAAGGGAGCTTGGTCAGTAATGGGTAAATCAGTCAGGTGAGAGTACTCCTCCAGTGTTGGTGCTAGTTGATAATCCGGGAATGTGAAACAGTGATAGACCGGATCGTAGAACTGAATTAGAGTAGACAGGATTCCTTCAATTACATGGACCCTTAATAGAGACAGCAGTCCTCTATACTTAGCTCTGAAAGCATCAGGATTGGTGATCATCCTTGCCAACCCTTTTAAATCCTCTAATTTTGGAACCTTGAAGGTGTACTTGTGAGTCTTCCTTCTACCAAAATCCATAATGTAATCTTTCTCTCTGATATTTGCAATCATTGTCTTAGTTTAATTTGAAAAACAGAGACTAGAAAAGAAGATTTTTTCTTTGTTTAAAGTTTTTTTTATGAAATGAATGCATGAATGGAGCACACAAAAACATAGAAAAAACATGGGTTTAAAGGTTCAGCGTCACGAGCATGGAGTCATGGCTCTACCCATTCCCAAAGGTTGTACTATGGTAAATTTTTGTACTTGTCCTCAAAATCATTGACCCCCCTTGGGATAACAACAGCAGGCTGGTTCACCCGAGCGAGCTGCAGTATCTTAGGGTAATCTCAAATGAGGGTAGTATCGCGTGACAACTATTTTTGATAGCTTCCGTACTACAAAATAGTCACATGGTCTCAGTCTACTAAATCCCCAATTTCATGGATACCACAATCGAACAATCTGCTTTTGCAACCGAAGTCACTAGACATTGAATCCGCAAAGGGTATCTCCACTGATTCGATGGTCTACCAGGATCGCTTATTCGGGAATCACTCCCTATAAGACCACCCGTCTATGCTATCACTTATCTTAGGTATCACTCAAACTTTCCACATACGGCATCACCCGCATTCCCATTAGCAGAAAAATAAACACGGATATCAAGTAGGAAAAGCGATATATATATATAGGGAACGTATCATATGAGAATGTCATTTTTATGTGAGAACATGAGAATGAATCTGAACCATTAGATTTTGAAATATATGGTGGAGATTATGTGTCAGTTTTTTTTCTCTCTCCTTCATGATTTACTTTAATAATGGAGGAGAGAGAAAAATAAAAATCACACATAATCTCCACCATTTATTTAAAAATCTAATGATTCAGATTCATTCTCATGTTCTTATATAAAAATGGCATTCTCATAGGATATGAACCCTATATATATATATATATATATATATATATATATATATATATATATATATATATATATCCATTCCTAAAACTAACATCCTATACCTCTTAAGAGTTATAGTCCTAGTCCTAGACAGATCAAAGACGTCCGCAGCAGAGTCGCCATTTTACTGTAGCACACGATTTTTGTCGGTGACGTGACCACCTTATCGCGGAATTTGGGTTTTCTCCTCAATGAAGAGGAGGGGGTTGCTACTTTCTGATTTCTTATTTATCCCATGAACCTGGAAGGGAAAAGGAAGCTATCTAAAACTAACCTTGCATGCGAATGCTTAACTTGAACAAACGCTTAAAGAGATTGGGGGGTCCGGGGTCAGGTTATACAATGGCAAGTTGTCAATTACCCATCCTATATGTGGTTATCCACAGGATGTTAGCTTTAGCTTTCGCTTTGTACTTGATGGTGTTTATCCGTTAATGGGTTGGGAAAGTATGAGAGAGAGAGAGTGAGTTTTTGTTGATGTTCGGGTTTTTCCGATGTTTTTGGTAAGGTGCTGGACCTAAGTTTTGATTGGTATAAAGGTACTGGACCTAGAGTTTTTGTTTTGTATGAAGGTACTGGACCTGGAGTTTTTGTTTGGTATGCTCGCTAAGATTTCGCAATCTTATGCCTACGTATTCCAGTTTAAACGAAACAGGGAAATCAGAGCAATCGTAGTTCCTCCTATTCTAAGGGAGGAAAAAGATATTTTGGTGTCTTGTTCAAAGCCCTAGATTAAAGCTAAAAGGTTTATTTGTGTCTTGTTCAAAGCCCAAGATTAAAGCTAAAAGGTTTGACTGAGAGAGAATTTGTCATCTCTAAAGGGGAGCCTTCTCGTCTATTTCTCACAGTTGTTGGGTGACTGTTTATAAAGGAGGATTACTTTAACTGGGATATGAGAATCCAGCAATTCCATAATTTCCTTTATAGGGGTGTTATCCTGAAGGAGAAAACTTTAACTCAGTGTAGAGCAATGCCATTTTTCCTTAGGAATTTCTCATGCTAAGAGAATGACAGTGGTGTGGATGTAAATAATCCAGAGGTTTGCCGCTTACAGCAATTAGATGAAATAGAGGATTTACCAGGATAAAAGATGGACAACAGCTTGGATATTTGAATCAATAAGTGTGCCTACTTGCAGCAGTTATCTGGGATTTGAGGTTTGTTTGGGATTTCTGTTTTGACAAGTGATAAACGGAGAAATAACTTCCTACAGAGGGATTTTGATTTCCTCTGAGGGGATGTTAATTTTTGTGTGCCTTGATCAAAGCCCAAGGTTGAAGCTAAGAGGTTGATTGACTCCACTAGGGAAGTCCTTATACAAAGCCTAAGAGGAGGATGGGAACGACTGACTCAACAAAAGAGTGTATATATATGTCTTATACAAAGCCCAAGATTGGGGCTAAAAGAGACTGACTCTTTTGTGGATATCATTATACAAAGCCTAAGAGGAGGCTAAAAGTTTGACTTTTCCGAGGAAAATGTTCTATCTGTCTTGTTGAAAGCCGAAGATTGAGGCTAAAAGGGTATTTTGACTCCGTCGATGAGGGTTTGTATGTGTCTTGTACAAAGCCCAAGGTTGAGGCTGGAAAGAAACTGACTCTGTGGGAAAGAACTCTTTATCTGTCTTGTACAAAGCCCAAGATTGAGGCTAAAATGAGATTTTTACTGACTCGGCTGAGGATATTTTAAGTGTCTTGTACAAAGCCCGAGATTGAGGCTGAAATGAGTTTGACTCTACTGGAAAGTATTATCTGTCTTGTACAAAGCCCAAGATTGAGGCTGAAGAGAGTTTGACTCTGCTTAGGAAATTATTTTTCAAAGGCTAAAAGTAGGCTGAGAGGAATTGACTCTGCTGGGGAAGATATTTGTCCCAAGCTTAAGAGAAGGTTATGAAGATTTATGTCTTGTACAAAGCCCAAGATTGAGGCTAACAGGGTTTGACTCAACAAGAAAGTGCTTTTATCTTTCCTGTACGAAGCCCAGGATTGTGGCTGAACAAGCTGGAGAAATCATTATACAAAGCCTAAGAGGGGCCTGACTTTTGCTAGGGGCAATCATTATATCAAGCCTAAGAGAAGGCTGGAAGATTATCTCAACAAGAGAATGGTTTTATCTGTCTTGTACAAAGCCCAAGAATGAGGCTAGAAGGGTTGACTCAACAAGAGAGTCCGAAAAGGTGATTGACTCAACAAGAGAGTCTGAAAAGTTAATTGACTCAACAAGAGAGTCTGAAAAGTTGATTGACTCAACAAGAGAATCTGAAAAGTTGATTGACTCAACAAGAGAGTCTGAAAAGTTGATTGACTCAACAAGAGAATCTGAAAAGGTTAGCTCCGCTGGGGAGAATCATTGTACAAAGTCCAAGAGGAGGTTGGCTATGCTGAGGAAAGATCGTTATACAAAGCCTAAGAGGAGGCTATCTTTTGATGGGGATTATTGAGATTCCGAGGCAGGTCCAAATGGGGAATTAACTCTTGCTAAGGGTTACAGAAAAGCTGAGATATCAGTTGCCTTGAGGCATTGATAGTGTTATACTGAGGATAAACTGACCCTGGCTGGGGGATTTTAGGAGAGAGAATGGGTTTTAGAACCCATGGGTTTTAACTCTACGGGAGATTGATCCGGAATGACCGGGGTTTCTCCTATGTTTGTAGGGAACTTGAGAATGTCTTTGAGACTCAAGAGGAGATTTAGACTATCCAAGTCTATTGGTATGGAAGAGTTTATCTTTGTATGATGCCCAAGAAGAGGCTAGTGTTTTAAGGGATGAGAATCAACCCTAAATTGGTCTGAGATTTGACACTGGAAAGACTGCTTTAGCAAAGGTGTTGAAACAGTATTAGGGGGGTGTTTTTATCGTCTCCACAGGGATTGTCGATATTAGATGCTTGTCGTTCAATAGTCACAATGTTTTAAGTTCAAGAGTTTCAAATGGTTCTCGATTTCGGTTAACATTAATTGGTAGCAAAGAGTAAATTTGTGGCAAAGAGTTTGTAAGGTTTTTACGAAAACATGTCAAGGTTAGGTTTCGCTAATGCGTTTCACATATATCCGATTAAACACGCATATGAACTTAGTTTTCGACCAATACAACCGTGTATCCTCCCGACTAAGTTTATGTCTAAAGCAAAGTCGTGAGTATCGTTGTTTAGACCGTTAGATGATGTCTCACGCTAACAATCGAAACAATAATCGCTAAGATCAACACTAAGCGAATAACAAATCCCAAATCTATGTCTAGAGTTTGGTTTTTAAGAGATGAAATTATTAGGTCATGATTTGCAAAATCTATGTCTAGAGCAATACAAACCACACATACATCATTGAGAATAAATAACCTCATCTATATTGATCAAAAACCTTGTTCATATATAAAAGATCAAAAGAAATACATATTATCAAGATCAACTACATATAACCTCAACACAAGAGTGTTTAGCTACTCATTCTCATGGTAGCTTGGATGACAAGTTTCAAGAGGAGATGAATGAACATCCACGTCGAATAATCGAGAATGGATGTGACTTCAGCTTCTCTAGGTGAAAATTTCCTCTAGGATGATCAAAAGATAGAAAACTATGTTTTTGGGTCAAAATAGCAAAAAGATCCCTTTCAAGAAAAGTGAAAAATCTATTTATACAACACAAAAATTCAGCAGCCTTCGCCTAGCGAAGGAATCATTCGCCTAGCGAATGTATTAAAAAATGGCACCTTAAGTGCCTCAGACTTAAACCGCCCATAAAAGTTATCGCGGGTTCGCTAGGTGAAAAAAATCATTCGCGAAGCGATCATTCGCCAAAACCATCGCCCCAGCGAATTTTGGGTCCTTTCGCCCCTGCCACAAATAAGGGTCCTTCGCCAGCACCTTCGCCTAGCGAACAAATTAGCGAACCTTCGCTAGCTCCCTTGCCACAGCGAATTTACCCTATTTTCCTAATGAATCTTTCTGCCTCTCTTCGCTAGGAGCTTCTCCACCATTCGCTAGGCGAACGTTCGCTGGTGACTTCGCCAGGATTCGCTCCTGCTGTTGCTTTCTTGATTCTATGGCAGCTTGCATCAACTTTTTGTGTCTTACATTCTTGACCATTTCATGCCTATTTCTGCACACTAGCACAAAAATTACAAGCACCACAAGTATATTCCAATGTTTGAAGAACAACACAAATCACCACTAAAATCAACAAGTTAAATATGGAAAGTAATGAAAAATGCCAAGTATTGAATACAAATATGTAGTATGTTTGACATCTAACAAACTCTACCCAACTAACTCTTTGTTTATCCTCAAGCAAAGTCTGCCTCTTATTGAAGAACAAGAGGATTTGCTCGAGTCTAAAATTCAACCAAGACAAGATAAACGGCTCAAATAAACAACAATCACAACAAAGCAACAATTACACAATCCTAGAATTTACAATGTAAAAGAACTTGACTCTTAAACAACTACAAATGATGTTTCAAGAGACAACTAAATTTTCATGCACATGTCAATCTAACACTCCACTTCGAAAAAGGATTGAAGGGAAATGCGCATACAAGAACGGGACAATTTCACTCAAATGACAAATGATGTAAATACTAAGCAATTCATACAGTATCTAAATGATCACGAAAGAAATCATGGAAGCACAAGATCACTAAGGGCTTCAAGGTTGTAGCTTGGTCGGGTTAACAATAATGGGAACTTTCTAATGGCCATTGAATCGAAATTGCCGATGCACAAGAAAATTCACTCTACAAAGTATTCATAACACCTCAACTTCATTCACCAATTTTTCTTTATCACGCCTTCTCAAACTTCCTTGCACAATTATTGGATCTATTTTTTCCAAGCAAGCATTCTTTTTCTCTTTTGTGCACACATATTCACATACTCTTCTCTTTTCATGCTTGCTTAAATGTTTTCACAAGTTTGAGCAATTCACCAATCCTCCATTTCATTCTCCCCAACTTATTTTCGACTTAACCTTCGTGAATGTTCCTTGCTTTTTAAGGCAAGGGAGTCAATTAGAACAAAAGTTTCCAGGTTCAAGAAGAAAAAATTTTAGAAGCTCTCAAAAATTCAATGATGACCTTGATTTTTAAAATATGTACAACACCAAGTTCATCACCGAAAGAGATCTAACAAATTTAGGCACAAAGGGGCTAACAAATTCTCACTACTCACGGGTAAATTACTGTTAAGAAATGGTTGTGCTCAAAATCAACAAGTGCCTTGCTCATTTCTAATACTTCCACAAAATCACACAAATCACAAGATGAAGCATGAATTAAAAGTATAAAACAAAATCTATCATCAATCCAAAGCATATAGTATAACCTGGAGGTTTCTCACTTTTGTGATTTTTGGACCTAAATGACATAAGTAATCGATAAAGTTGTAACAAGAAACATAATTTCCAATTGTACAAAGACACAAATTCTAATACATTCTCAATTCTAGAACTAGGCAACTATGTACCTTGCCGACAATATCATGCTTAAATTACTATCATCGCCATCCAACTTGGAAGAATCTTCTTTTAAGATCAAGAATCACCAACCTAAACTTCCAAAGTTCCATCAACAAAAGAAGGAAACATTAAATATTCACAAGCATACCAACATAAAACACTAAAAAAACATATTAACATTAAAAGAGTTGAACATTCGTAAACTGAAGAATCCAACTCTTAACACATAAGCATACCAACCATTTCAGTGTTGAGCATTCGTAAACTGAAGAACTCAACACTTAATGCAATAAGTAAAACCGAAATATTAGTAAATTAAAAACAAAAAAATTTTACTGAAAACATCAAATACTACTACTAATAATAATAGCAATGTACTGGTGTGAACACACCTACAGAGTCAAAAGTACCACCAAAGGGTACATAAACATCATACAACCAAAAATAATCCAACACAATGGATAAAGTACATCACTACTAAACTGAAATAAAACAAAATACATAAAACATGATAAAACTTCACTTTGTAGTACAAAGGAAGTACAAAAGTCTGACATCAACAAAATTAGTCCTCATCGGACACCTCAATCTCCTCCTCCTCAGAGCCGCCAGCAGAACCAGTCACCTCATCATCATCATCACCAACAACATCCTCACCAACCTCCTCATCCTCAGCAGCATCATCTTCACCCCCTCCAAAAATTGGCCTGCCCTCAGGCCAACCAGCATGTGCTAGGAACTGCTCCCTAGACATCATCGAGTGCTCAGTGGCAGGGTCGCGAATCTGCAACTGGAGTACCTGCATAGAATCATGAAGGTCAGTCATGGCGCGTGAAGCCGCCATCCAATCCCAGTTGTACTGACAAATCTCCTGCTGAAAAGGATAAAAGGCCGGTGATGCCGATCTAGAAACTCCACCATCCCCCGCGCTAGCCTCAGTACCAGCACCAGAAGATTCTCCAATTGCCCCTCTGGGCCTACAAAACTTATCCACATATCGATCATCTATAGCCGATGGAATCGTGACCTGCCTGCGTGCGGGTATATCAACTCCAGCATGAGCACACAATGACATTATGAGACACGGAAAAGCAAGCGGGCATTCTTGCGAGCCGCAGTACCTCCAAGTCCACTTAGAACAATAGCCTTGATCTCATCCGCAATAATGCGGGCCACGTCAATCTCTACATTCGTATGAATGCTATGGATAAGATAGGCCAAAGGTATAGGGATGGTATTATGATGTGACCTTGGCGCGATGTTGGTAAGCACAAAAAGCAAGATGAGTTGGACCAATGGTTGCATATCCACCCTTCGGTATCTAATTGCAACCCCGGATGAGTTACGCTCAACATCTTTACCCGGAAGGAGTAAATCACGGGTCATCTGCAGAATGTCACGATGAAGATGAGCATCACGATGATAAGCATCCAACTGACTACCGGCCAATGGTAACGGATCTCCCAGAACCGTGTTGATAGTCCTCCTGTCAAATCTCACCACAGTCCCCCTCACAAGAGAGGTCCAGCTAAAATGTTCCCCATCATCGGGCAGGGCATTTGCGTAAAATTCCCGGACAATCTCTGCATTATAACCATCCAAAGGTGTCATTAAGCGACCCCACTTCTTTTCCACAAAAAGTGCATCCACCGTTCAGTAACTTCCACGGTCGCTTAGAATGAACCTCTTCTCAGCCAAGATATGCTTGCTTTCCAAGGTCTCGTAGCGGGCCGCCTGTTTGGCACCTCTAAATCTAGTGTCATCAAACTGCACTGGTACCAGCCTCGAAGTTGAGGCTTTCCTTTTCTTTGTCGGGTTGGTTGCCATTTTAGGTGCCATCTGCACAAAACAACCAATAAAACAGAACAACAGCAAACCAACACATTAGTGAACCAAGACAACACAGCAAGAGACTCAAATTTCATAAAAAAAAAAATTAAATTTCCTTTTGTTCGCTCCAGGTGTCGCTAGGCGAAGGCTGGCGAACATTCGCCCCAGTTTCGCGAAGCGAATACTAGCGAATGCTCGCGCAGGCTCGCGAAGCGAACACAGTAACGAACCCACGAAAATGCAGAAAAACAATATCAAACAACCAGTCCTACAGCAAATTCAATTTTAAAACATCACCCTATTCATAATGCTTTGTTAATATACAACATGCAGCACAAAAACAATATGAACAGAGGTACATGAGTTTTGAAACCCTAAGTGATTTACATCCAAAATCCAAATCATTCTCTAAACTAATGTCAAACAGAAATAAATATGGAAAGGGTGAACAAACCTGAACTTGCAAGTGAAAAAGGATGAACTTGGTGAAAAGAGCAGGTAGGGACAATGGGTACAAGAAATCTTGAGCGGCGAGAAAGTCTTGAAAATGTTGGGAGAGGCAAAGTGAGCAAGGAAACTAGGGTTTCCCTCTGATAATTCTCAGAAAAGTTGGGTCATGGGCCCAATTGGTTGGCCCACCCAAAAATTGCCCCTAATTTTAACTGATGTGGCAAATCAGCATGACCTGTCTCGCTGGGTTCGCGAAGCGAATGAGCCAGCGAATGCTCGCCCCAGGCTCGCTAGGCGAATGCCAGCGAACATGACAGAATTTTTTCAAAATTTTCTGCATTTGACCACATCTTTCAACACTCCAAAACTTTAACCAATACCAAAAAAATAGCAACAAAGCAGTAAATACTTACAATGTTAGGGTGCCTCCCAACAAGCACTTGTTTAACGTCGGCTAAGCTCGACGGTCCAACGCAACCTCAAGGATCGCGAAAAGGAACAACGGCGGGATTCCGCTCGAAATCACCTCCCAGCTAAACTTTCAACCTTTGACCATTAACAGTCTAATTCTCCTTTGACGTTGTGTCTTCAATCACAATTGCCCCATATGACTTGATTTCCCGAATCCGAAATGGACCCGACCATTTAGACCTCAATTTACTTGGAAACAATTTCAATCGAGAATTGAAAAGTAGGACCAGCTGTCCCACTTCAAACTGTTTGATCACAATTTTCCTGTCATGGTAAGTTTTGACACGCTCTTTATACAGCTTATTGGAATCATACGCTTGGAGGTGCAATTCATCCAATTCATGCAATTGAACTTTTCTTTTGTCATCGCTCAGAGTTAGCTCAAATTTCAGAAATTTTAAGGCCCAAAATGCCTTATGCTCCAACTCGACCGGTAAATGGCAATTCTTACCGTAGACCATTTTAAAAGGGGTGAGACCAATCGGAGCCTTAAAAGCTGTCTGATAAGCCCACAAAGCATCATCAAGCTTATTTGCCCAATCCTTCCTTGAGGATGAAACTGTTTTTTCCAAAATTCATTTTATTTCTCGGTTCGATACCTCCGTTTGCCCGTTAGCCTGAGGATGATATGGTGTTGCAACTTTGTGCTTAACACCATATTGCTCCAAAGCTTTTTCAAGCTGAGTGTTGCAGAAGTGGGATCCTCCGTCACTTATCAACACTCACGGAGTACCAAAACAAGCAAAAATGTTTCTTTTCAAAAATTTTACTACGGTTTTTCCATCGGCCTTAGCACATGCTATTATCTCAACCCATTTGGAAACGTAATCAACAGCGACCAAAATGTACTCGTTAGAAAATGAAGATGGAAAAGGTCCAAAAAAGTCAATTCCCCAACAATCAAATACTTCAATTTCCAACATATTTTGTAAAGGCATTTCATGCCGCTTTGAAATTCCACCACTTCTCTGACATTTGTCACAACTTTGGGCATGCGCATGGGCATCTTTGAATAAAGAAGGCCAATAAAAGCCCGACTGAAGGACTTTCGTTGCCATTTTTAACCCGTTAAAATGTCCTCCATACGGAGAGTTGTGACAATGCCACAGTATGTTCGTGGCCTCATCTACCGACACACATCTTCTCAAGAGGTTGTCGACACCAAGTTTAAACAAATGTGGTTCATCCCAAACAAAAGACTTGGCGTCAGACAAAAATTTCTTTTTTTGATGGTGAGTTAGACCATCCGGTATAAATCTGGCGGCTTTGTTGTTAGCCATGTCGGCGAACCAAGGTCTAACTTGCACCCTAAACAATTTTTCATCTGGAAACTCCTCTTTGACCTCGCATTCCTTTTTGGTCACGTCAACGTTTACAAGGCGGGATAAGTGATCCGCCAACAAATTCTCAGATCCTTTCTTGTCACAAATTTCCAGATCAAATTCTTGCAACAAGAGGATCCAACGAATTAGCCTCTGTTTAGAATCGGGCTTGGTGAGCAAATTCTTAATCGCCGTGTGATCCGTGTAAATGACAACTCGCGACCCAATCAAATAGGAACGAAATTTTTCCAATGCATACACTATTGCAAGCAACTCTTTTTCCGTGGTTGCATAGTTAATTTGAGCTTCGTTTAAAACTTTGCTCGCATAGTGTATAGCATGAAAAAATTTTGTTTTCCGCTGACCCAAAATAGCACCCACCGCATAATCACTCACATCACACATTAGTTCAAAATCCAGTTTCCAATTAGGTGCGATGACTATGGGTAAGGTAGTCAAACTTTAAAAAACTTATCTTTGTTGAGCAAATTGCTCAATGGCTTTGCTATCTTCGCGAAGTCCTTGATGAACCTCCGATAGAATCTCGCATGTCTGAGAAAACTTCGGATGCCTTTGACATTCGTTGGAGGAGGCAACTTTTCAATCACTTCAATTTTGGCTTGATCAACCTCAAGACCATTGGAGGAGACTTTGTGGCCCAACACTATTTCCTCTGTAACCATAAAATTGCACTTCTCCCAGTTCAATACCAAATTCGTCTCAACACACCGTTCAAGCACAACCTCTAAATTTCTCAAACAAAGATCAAAAGACGCTCCGAAAATGGAGAAGTCTTCCATGAAAACCTCCATCGTCTTTTCAATAAGATCGGAGAAAATAGCTTGCACACAACGTTGAAACGTTGCTGGTGCGTTGCATAGACCAAACGGCATCTTTCGGTAGGCAAAAATTCCGAAACAACAAGTGAATGTTGTTTTCTCATGGTCATCCGGGTCCACTGTAATTTGGTTATCCTTGGAATAAACATCCAAGAAGCAATAGAATTGTTGGCCCGGCAATCTTTATAACATTTGGTCCATAAAAGGAAGTGGAAAACTATCTTTCCTTGTCGCGGTGTTTAGCCTCCTATAGTCTATGCACATCCTCCACCCCGTCACCGTTTTTGTCGGGATCAACTCATTTTTTTCATTACGGATCACGGTCATTCCTCTTTTTTTTGGCACAACATGGACCGGACTTACCCAAGGGCTATCGGAAATCGGGTAAATCATACCGGCATCCAAGAGCTTTACAACCTCCTTTCTGATTACTTCTTTCATCGTTGGATTCAAACGGCGTTGCGGTTGAGCGACCAGTTTGAAATCCTCTTCCATGAATATGCGATGCATACAATAAGAGGGACTTATGCCTTTAAGATCGGAAAGAGTCCATCCCATTGCTTCTTGATTTTTCCTCAAAACTTGAATTAACCGGTTTTCCTCATTGTCAGATAAAATGTTGCTTATGATAACAGGTTTATTACCATCGTCATCCAGAAAAGAATATTTCAAATTTGAAGGCAACACCTTCAATTCAAGTTGAGATTTCGCATCACTCACCTCTTTTTTTAGCACTTCCTCTTCACATTCCCAAGGATGCAACTCCTCCAAAGATTCAAGTTCCTTTAAGCACTCTTCAAGTGCTCTTTCCTCTTCATCGGAGAATACTTCAAAGGAATCATCAAGAGCTCTTTGCAAAGGGCTCACTACATGAATTTGTTTTGTGACATCCATAACCACTTCTTCCGTTGCATCTATTCCGAAACAGTCACCTTTGTCATTCTTGTGTTTCATGGCCTCAAATAGATTGAAGCAAACCTCCTCATCTTGGACTCTAACCTTCATAAGACCGTCGTCCATATCAATTGCCATTCTAGCAGTTTTCATAAACGGTCTCCCAAGAATCAATGAAGCGTCTTCATCTTCCTCCATTTCAATTACCACGAAGTCAATAGGAAATAAGAATTTGTCCACTTTAACCAATACATCTTCCGCTACACCGTGAGGACGGGTAGTGGATTTGTCTGCGAGTTGCAATGTCATTTGAGTGGACCTCAATTCCATGTGTCCTAACCATTTCACAATCGACAAAGGTATCAAATTGATACTAGAGCCCAAATCAATCAATCTGTTGCCCACATAGATATTTCCTATAGTAACCGGCAAGGTGACTCGTCCCGGATCACATTCTTTCCTCGGGAGAGTATGTTGAATGATAGCGCTACAACTAGCATCCACCATGATGGTCTCTTGATCCTGGTACCTCTTCTTTTTCGTGAGAATATCCTTCATAAATTTCGCATATTTTGGCATTTGCTCCAAAGCTTCGGAAAATGGAATGTTTATTTGTAATTGTTTGAAAATATCCATAAACCGAGCGTAGTGCCTCGCACTATCTTTCTTTGTAGGAGCATGAGGATATGGTAAATGTTGGATCGGAATATTATTCAACGGTTCTTTCCCCTTCCTAGTTCTTTTCAATTTTTCTTCTCTCTCTCTTTTTTCATCATCCTCACTTTTTTCCTTCTCATTTTCAACTAGAACACCCTCAACATTTTTTTCTACTTCAATCTCATCACTATCTTTTTCTTTTTCAACTACAACCTCCTCCTCCACTACAACTTCACCTACACCCATGTCAATCTCTCTTCCACTTCTTGTTAGAATCGCCTTACAATGCTCTTTAGGATATGGTAGAGTATTTGTCGTAAAGTTTCCTTTTTGTTGGTCGGCCAATTGTTTTGATAATTGCCCGACTTGTGTTTCAAGATTCCTTATGGCCGCGTCGGTATTCTTTTGATTGGACATTGACATTTGCATAAATTGTGTGAGAGTGTCTTCCATCTTCGTATTTCCAACGGGAGCTTGCGGAGGTTGAGTGTAATTTTGGTATTGTTGACGGTTTGACGGTCCGACTTCTTGTGGTCTACACGGTTGTTGATAACCTTGGTTACCCCGTTGTTGGTAACCTTGGTTGCCTTGTTGATAAGGAGGTCGGGGTTGGTATCCTTGATTTCCGGCATAGTTTACCTCCTCCACAACCAGAGGACAATATCCGGTAAGATGGTCGCCTCTACAGAGTTCACAAACCAAGACTTGTACATTTTTACTCGAGGAGTCATGAATTTCTTTAAATTGTTGAGGAAGTTTAGACATTTGTTTCGTCAACAACTCAACTTGCTGGGATAATAACTTGTTTTGAGCAAGTATAGCATCATTGGTTCCCAATTCCAAAACTCCAGAAGTCCTTTGAGAAGGTCCACGGTTATGACTTCCCTGATGGTTATTCAAAGCCACCTTATCAATAATGGCAGTGGCTTCTACAGCTGTTTTGCTTAGCAAGGATCCACCAGCGGTGGCATCCAACAAGGTTTTATGCACAAGTTGAAGTCCATTCCAAAAAATATGAATTTGAGACAATTCATCAAAGCCATGCCCCTTGCATTTCCTCAACATAGATTTGAATCTCTCCCACGCTTCGTTGAGAGATTCGTTGGCACCTTGCGTCAACACTGCTATTGCGGTCTTGGCCTCCATAAAACGATTATGTGGGAAAAATCGCTCCAAAAAATTTTCTTCAAGTAAATTCTAATCAGTCATTATTACCGTCGACTGATCAAGATACCATTCCTTGGCCTTCCCAATGAGGGAATGCGGGAATAGTCTCTTAAACAGAGACTCCTCTTCAGCTTCGGGCGCACCAGTTGCTCCCGCAATCTCATAGAACTTGGTCAGATGTGTAAAAGGATCCTCATGATCCATACCAGTGAAAGGACTTTGATATAGCAGTTGGAGAATACCAGTCTTCATTTCTGAATGACGACCGTTCTGCGCATTGCGAGCAAACTGTGCATTGTGTCACGGACTGTTGGTACATGGTCTATAAGCAGGTGGTGGTGGTGGTGGTGGATGTTCCATAGCTGGAAGTAACTGTGGAAATGGTGGTGGTATAGAAGTTGAACTTCCCTCTTGTTCTTGCCTTTGTCTCGCTAGTTGCCTCCTTTGTCTCGTTCTGCTATTGATTCTACGAGTGGTTCTTTCAATCTCAGGATCGAACAGAAGTTGGTCCGCCGGTAGTTTCCCTCACATAAAACAAAGTCTGCACATTAAACAAAACAAATTAACAAGTTCGAGAATAAGTTAACAAGCTTAAAACAAAACAACTATTGCAATGCTTGCAACATCAATGAACAATCCCCGGCAACGGCGCCATTTAGTTGAAACAGTATTAGGGGGTGTTTTTATCGTCTCCATAGGGATTTTCGATATTAGATACTTGTCGTTCAATAGTCACAATGTTTTAAGTTCAAGAGTTTCAAATGGTTCTCGATTTCGGTTAACATTAATTGGTAGCAAAGAGTAAATTTGTGGCAAAAAGTTTGTAAGGTTTTTAGGAAAGCATGTCAAGGTTAGGTTTCACTAATCCTTTTCACATATATCCGATTAATCACGCATATGAACTTAGTTTCCGACCAATACAACTGCGTAACCTCCCGACTAAGTTTATGTCTAAAGCAAAGTCGTGAGTATCGTTGTTTAGACCGTTAGATGATGTCTCACGCTAACAATCGAAACAACAATCATTAAGATCAACACTAAGCGAATAACAAATCCCAAATCTATGTCTAGAGTTTGGTTTTTAAGAGATGAAATTATTAGGTGATGATTTTCAAAATCTATGTCTAGAGCAATACAAACCACACATACATCATTGAGAACAAATAACCTCATCTATATTGATCAAAAACCTTGTTCATATACAAAAGATCAAAAGAAATACATATTATCAAGATCAACTACATATAACCTCAACACAAGAGTTTTTAGCTACTCATTCTCATGGTAGCTTGGATGACAAGTTTCAAGAGGAGATGAATGAACATCCACGTCGAGTAATCGAGAATGGATGTGACTTCAGCTTCTCTAGGTGAAAATTTCCTCTAGGATGATCAAAAGACAGAAAACTATGTTTTTAGGTCAAAATAGCAAAAAGATCCCTTTCAAGAAAAGTGAAAAATCTATTTATACAACACAAAAATTCAGCAGCCTTCGCCTAGCGAAGGAATCATTCCCCTAGCGAATGTATTAAAAAATGGCACCTTAAGTGCCTCAGACTTAAACCGCCCACAAAAGTTATCGCGGGTTCGCTAGGTGAACAAAATCATTCGCGAAGCAATCATTCGCCAAAACCATCGCCCCAGCGAATTTTGGGTCCTTTCGCCCCTGCCACAAATAAGGGTCATTCGCCAGCACCTTCGCCTAACGAACAAATCAGCGAACCTTCTCTGGCTCCCTCGCCACAGCGAATTTACCTTCTTTTCCTACTGAATCTTTCTGCCTCTCTTCGCTAAGAGCTTCGCCACCGTTCGCTAGGCGAACTTTCGCTGGTGACTTCGCCAGGATTCGCCTAGTGAATCCTGCTGTTGCTTTCTTGATTCTATGGCAGCTTGCATCAACTTTTTGTGTCTTACATTCTTGATCATTTCATGCCTATTTCTGCACACTAGCACACAAATTACAAGCACCACAAGTATATTCCAATGTTTGAAGAACAACACAAATCACCACTAAAATCAACAAGTTAAATATGAAAAGTAATGAAAAATGCCAAGTATTGAATACAAATATGTAGTATGTTTGACATCTAACAAAAGGATGACTAAGTTCTGTCTTATACCTTTAGGAGGTCTTCAGGGTCCTTGTATTAAGCCCAAGAGAAGGCATGAGAACTTCTAAGAAGCCGGAGGGTCCTTGTACAAAGCCCAAGAGGAGGCGGGGATGCTTTTAGGAAGTCTGTGGGTCCAAACTTAAGAAGAGTTCAAGAAAAGTTTCACCGAGAACAATCTTTTCTTTAATGAACAGTTCTAGGGTTTGAAGAAATTCAAGAAAAGTTTCGCCGAGAATTAATCCTCTCTGGGGAAACTGAATTTCTTTGGCAAGTTCTAATAGTGACAGTCTGAGAAAAGGTTCACCGAGAATACTGTCTTTCTCTTTGTTCCATATTGTTTAAGCCCAAGAGAAGGCAAGACTGTATCTGGAAATCCTATGGGGATCTAGTTTTGAATGTATCAAAGAGTGACCAACTGGCTTTACCTAGTTCTAGACCTAGTTGCTGGAGAAAACTCTAAATAGATATACTAGTATATATACAGTTGATATATGACAAGTATTTAAAAGGATATGAAAGAAGGACTTACAGGGGAGCAACTTCCCACAATACAGTTATATATATAGGAAAGCAAGTAAATGAAAGCTGACAAAACTTACAGGTGAGCAAGCTTCCATGCTGTATTGTTAGTTGTTCAAAGAAATAAAAGAAAGTTTTGATAACAACTATATATTTGAACCTAAATCAAAAGAGAAGTTGTTTTTGAAAAGATTGTTGGGGCTTATACTCAAGGAGAGGCCCAGATGAAAAACAGTAATTTTACCGTTGTTTGTAAACTGTACTGGGGCTTATACAACGACTGAGGCCCAAAGAGGTTTTATATACAGAGGGATGGGTTTACAACTCAAGGAGAGGCCCAAAGATTTATTTTTATACAAGATATGGGGCTTACAACTCAAGGAGAGACCCAAAGTTTAACAGTGATTGCACCGTTGTTTTAGAAATTGTATCGGGACTTATACAACGACTGAGGCCCAAAAAGGTTTTGGTTAAGAAAATGATTGGGTCTTACACTCTATTAGAGGCCCAAAGTGTTTTTGAAATATTCGATGAGGATCAAAAATCAAAGAAACCCTAATTTCATTTTTTTAAAGTAATTCTTTAAAGAAAATCAATAAAAATGATAAAAAAATACCAAATAAGTTTAAATAAACTACTTGTGATTTTTTATTAAGGTTTGAAAAATGAGGTTTTAATCACAAGATGATTTAAAACTTATTTGATTTTGATTTTCAAGATAAAAATTCACTTTTAAAATGTTTAAAAACAATAAAAATGAATTTATTCACAAAAATACCAACTATATTAAATAAATAATATAAATCTGATTTTTTTGTAGAATAAAATACTTTAATATTTTTGTGATTTTTCAGAAAAAGAACCAATCAAAAATGATTAAAATTGAAAGAGAAATTAATTTTTCAAATCATTAAAAATAATATGAAAATTAAAATAAAAATGGAACAAGTGATTAAAAAGAGGTCTGGGGCGAGGGGGATTCGAACCCGAGACCTCTCGCTCGCTAATACACACAAACTAGTTGATCAACCACTGGGGCGCAATGCTCCTATCTCCCTCATCTCTCAATCATTTCACATGATCCAAATATGAAAATCGTGCGTTTTTAGATGAGGAACACAATGGCAATACCCAATTTTATTGAAATTAATTGAATCAGAACAAATCATGATAAAACCTGAAGAACCCTAAAATTGGCATGAACTCAATGAAATCCTATACACGAATTGTAAACAACAATTGATTGAGGGTAAATGATCTACAAACATCCAGAAACACAATGGTAACAAGAAAACATGTTTATGATGCATTATTCATTGAGTTTGAGAGTTCAAGTTTTACCTCTGCAAGTGAGAATCGAATTCTGGTTTGGAGGTGTTACATATGAGTTCCAATGATTTGGACAACTTCCTTGTACCTCAAAAGATGTGTTTGAATGCTTGGATTGATTTGAAATGAACTGGAGCTGGTTATGGCACCCTAACTGCAACTCTGCTAAAAGCTTGAGCAAAACGGATGGTAATTTTTTGAATTTGGTGTTCCATATGTTGTTTTAGTGTTTGATCAATTCACATATGATGTTTGTGAGGTGTGTGTGTGTGATTGGTTTGGTTGGAAACACACTCTAACTCAAAACCCGATAGTAACTTGCATTAGAAGGTATTTTTGGAGTGAAAGTTGTGATTCTGAGAAAGGCATCTGTTTAGGACCTTGGGTGTGCTTAAACCGATCACAAATGAGGCCTATTTATAGTGTGTCAAGTTTGTTTTGCAAGCAACAGTGTGTGGCAACTGCAGCAGGCCTTTGGCCAATTGTGATCAAATGGAATCTCAAGTCTCCTCTAGCCATTGACTTGAGATTAGAGCACAGGCCTATGGTTCTCTATTGTATGAGCTTATCTTGACTCATTTGGCTGATCATGGACTGATACATGCCAGCTCTATGTATCCATTGAATGCCTCAAAACAAATTTGGAGTCTTGAGGCATCTTTAGCTTTTAGGGGTGTCGCCCCTATATGTAGTTCCAAAGACTTGGGAGGCTTATGGATCTGTGCTTGTTCCTCCTTGGTCTCCCCCTGAGGTGTGCAGATGGATAACCATGTTTTTTTTGCACAATTTGATCAATTCGAGCCCTAATGTACAAATCTGCCTTACAAAACAGTTTGCAGCAAGGCATGTTGCAGCTGTCATATCCCCTAGCTCAGGTGGAGTTTGATAGAGTTCTTGGTCATTTTGGAAAGCTGATATATCCTATTTTAACATGATGTCCAACTTTGGTTTTGAATCAACCTGAATTACAATGAAAAATGCCTCTACATTTTGGAAAAAATAAGGCAGATTCTGACTTGGTGAAAATTTCACTAAGTGTTGGAAAAATGTCATTTTCATGTTTTTTGTGGTTTTGCTCAAACAATAACTCAAAATCCATTATGAATTGGAATGAGGTCTAGTTAACATATTTGAAGTATGTAACATGAACTTCAACCTGAGCTTTGAATGGGAGAAAAAGGCTTTATGGTTTGGGAGATATAGCCTTGCAAAGTTGGTACCCTAGCCACTTTGTTCCATAAATTAGAAAAATTTTAAGTTTTTTTATGGTTACCCCTTTAACAAGTTAACTTATTTTCTTTGATTTTTTTTTATGAACGATGATTCAAATCACCTTTTAACATTGCTTTAGGGTTAAGGAACCTTGATTACGAAAAATCCAAAAAGTCAAACTTGGATTTTTGCACAGTTGACTTTTTCATCAGATGAAATATTGACTTTGTGGTCCTTTTGTGAAATCAATCCTTGGGCTCAATTAAACTTCATGGATGGCTTCCAAAGGTATTTAGGAATGTCTTGGACCCCCCCCCCCTAAGGTTTGAGATCAAGGGTAGGTCAACAGTCAAGGATAGGGTTGACTTTTTCCATCAGAAACCCTAATTTGTGATCAGATGGTTTTGAGTTCTTATGGCTTATGATTTGAGCTTTTTGAGTCAATCAAATCTTGTAAACATGTCAATATGATGTATTTGAGGTCTTTGAAGTTCATTTTTGGAGCTTCAAGCCATGCCTCACTTCACAAGTTAACTCTTAGGTCAAAACCCTAATTCCTGATTTTTTGATAGATGGACCTTCAAGGTGATTTTGCCATTGTGGATGGGCTCTTGAGATCCTTTTGAGCTTATACATTGATGCCTAGAAGAAAATTTTCATCTGGAGGCCTCAGTCGACCAAAACCCTAATTTGGTGACGCAGGCGATCTTAAGGCTTGATTCACTTGGAATGCTGCAACCTTATGCTTGATTCTTGAGGTGGGAGTCCTCTTGATCCTTGGTGGGTGTTTAAGAGGCTAGACAAGTTGAAATTCATGTCATTTCTTGATTGATCCTTTGTCTAAGTGCTCTGAGAGGGCTTGAAACCCTAATTCTTAATTGTAGTGAATGCTCAATAATCTTTGAGGAGATTGATGAGGCATGATGGTTCATCCATATTGTGATGATGATTTGCACAATGATGGGAAATCTTGGTGGTCAAAATTTGGGGTATGACAACCGCATAGGGACTTATATAATGACTGAGGCCCAAAAAAGTTTATGTGTGACAAGGGATGGGTCTTACACTCTATTAGAGGCCCAAAAGTGTTTTGAAAAATGTTTATGAGGGTGAAAATGATCAGAACCCTAATTTGATTGAAAAGTATATTTTAATTTGAACAAAAATCATTTAAAATGATCAAAATTATCAAATATGTGAAAAAACAAGTTGTGATCTTGGATAAATGTTTGAAAAAAATATATTTCCATTCATAGAATGATTTGAAAATCATTTGAATTTGACAAATCAAGAGAAAGAATTTATTTAAAAATGTTTAAAAACAATTAAAAATAAATTCTTTTCAAAAATTCAAAATATATTAAATAAATAATATATTTTTGATTTTTTTTTATGGAATAAAATACTTTAACATATTTGTGAATTTTGAAAAAAGGAATCATTCAAAAATGATTGAAATTGAAAGTGAAATTAATTTTTAAAGTTATTAAGAAATTGTGAAAAATGTGGAAAAAAAATAAGTGGTAAAAAGAATGGGATGGTCCTCCCAAGGTTTGAACCCACGCCCTTGGAGTGGAGGGTTTAAAACTTTACCAACTGAGCCAGGTGTGTTGGCTGATAGAGAATGGAAAGGGTAAATGATATGTGAAACTCTCTTTTGAAAATGGTTCAAAAAAATACCAAAAGGTCTGGGGCGAGGGGGTTTCGAACCCCAGGCCTCTCGCTCGCTACACACAGACAAATACTAGTGTTTCCACTAGGGCGCAATGTCAATTCAAACATATATTGGCAACTGAATAATATATACTATGATTGGTTCTAAAAACCTGAAAAATGGCGCCATGGACTTCTTCTTCCTTGGACCAACATCAGATTTACATGAAGCATGTTATCTCTCTCGTTTCTCAACCATTTTGGAAGATGTAAAAATAAAACTCGTTAGTTTTTTGACAAGGAACATGATGGCTCTTTTCAATTTTATTTAAATTAAGTGTATCAAGAGATATCATGTTATAATCAGATGAACCCTAAAAAATGCAAGAGTTATATGAAATTTCATACACACAAGATAAATAGCAATTGATTGAGGGTTAATGATCTATGAGCAATCAGAATCATGATGGTAACTTAAAACAACATTTATGATGCAAGATTCATTGAGTTTGGAAGTTTAAGGCTTACCTCTGCAAGAAGGAATCGAATTCTGTTGTGGAGGTGTTACAGAAATGAAACAATGATCTGGATAGCTTCCTTAGGTGGTATGGATTGTGTTGCAAGCTTCAAAACCCTTTGGAACTCCTTGGATCACTTGGCTGGAATTCAGTTGTATTTGGATCAAGTTAACTAGTGAGATCCTGATTCTGGTGTTACAAAAGTGATCAAGGTTTTTGGATTACTTCTATATGTTGTATATGAGGTGTGTGAACCATTGGTCTGAGTTGCATTGGTCTCCAACTCAAAACCCGATAGTGCTTTCTCAAGAAAATGGAGTTTTTGTGTTTAAGAAGGAAATGAGAGAAAACTATGTTGTAAGTTGCTTTGGTGTGTTTGTAAACATCAGAAGTGAGCTCTATTTATAGGTGAATAGATTTGTCAAGCATGAAAAGTTGGAACTTGAAGGATAAGAACTTAATTCAATAGTCTTGGCTTGGCATAATTGCTTCTTACACAAGGTACAATAGCAGTCCCAAATAGCTCAGCTATGTATTGACTCAATCCACATTCTGCAGTCCTCTTAAATGTTGTTTATTGGAGCATCTTGACTACAAGGAGTGTGAATCTTGACTATGCACTATTTCACATTATTACCCTTTAAATTCATGGCATATTTGCCAAAACTTATCAATTCAAAATGAGAAACTCTTAGCATCTCAGCCTAGTTTTGCAGGTTTGATCTGAGTTGTGATGATCATATTGAATGTATTTGGCTCTTCTGATCATTGCCCCTTGACTCAAAATCATGTATGGCAAGTTACTACTCAAACTGTTATGAAAATAGTTGCAACAATGCCTCTTGTGGCAGCCATAACTCTTGGCTCAAGTTAAGTTGTTTCATGCTAATGAACTCTTTGGATTGTTGGCAACATGTATAACAACTTTGATGTTCACATTTAAGATTGATCCTTCTTGTAACTAGTGTCGCTCCCGGGATTTTCATCCAAGTACAAACGCGAAAGTGGCACCGAAACAGAGTCGCCAGCAATCTGTATTTATCCCAAGAGAGGGAAAGGAAACACTGCATAAACCTGAAGGGAAGGAAAAGCATGGTCTTGCGACCAAGAGAACTGGGTTCGGGAGTCGGTTACGCGAGAGGAAGGTATTAGCACCCCCTCGCGTCCATCGTACCCGATGGGATCCACGCTTGTCGTCTCAATCAAAGGGTGTCAGGAAAGGATACTGGAAAAGGAACTGCTAGCTGGAGAACTGGGAAAGGAAAAGAGAGAGGAGAAACAAATGTAGGGAAAATAAAGGAAGTGCTCGAATGGGCCCTACCCCACTGCCTACGTATCTCACCGGGAGCATGAGAATCAGAGCGACGTAGTTCCCCTCACCTAGGGAAAATTGTTTGTGTTTTTTAGGGAACGGCCAATGTTCTAGCTCAGGTGTTGCAGCTCGTTGTATGGAGACTTAGGCATTACCGTCTTGCAAGAGAACAAGGAGAAGCACGTTCGTACGTTGAGAATGAATGAGATGAGAAAAGAATTCCCGAAGGAAAGACGTTATTGTTTGTTTTTGTCTTTTAAGCAAGAAGTGTTTTGATTGTTTTTGTAACTTGCATTGCGCCCAAGTCTATCACATAGGAACGAATATGTCGTGTATCGTCCTCAAAAGGACGTACACTAGGTATTCTAGAAGAATGAAGGGAAACCCCCCCCATTATTCACTTCCCACATTTAAGGCTCATGCACAATACACGTTTAACCTTTATTAAGTGTTTTTTACTTTTGTTTCAAGATGAGAAGAAGAGACTCAAATGGGAGCAAAAGGTGAAAACTAATGAGGGAGACTAAGACTCACCCTAATGTTATTATACATGGAGGTCCTATGGTTTATGTGGTTTAAGAAATCTAATCCTAAAAGAAAGGAGAAGAAGAACAAAAGAAGCAACTTACTTTCAAGATGGAAGTTAAGTTGATCTTAAAGAGGGATGAAGAAGAAGTTATTCAAAGAAAGCATGTCTATGCTTATCAAAATCACAATTTGAATTATTAAAAGAAATAAGAGAGGATGAAAGAAAGAAGTGTATGTGGAAGCATATCCACACACTTTCTTACCATTTGCACCTACATGAAAAGTGTTAGTTCACAAAACATTTACAAGTAATGGAATGAAGAAAGAATACCAAACAATGATCAAACCAATTAAGAACCAATGAAATAGGATCCTAAGAGATGAAACTCACTTAAGGTCAGAACCTACATCTAAAGGTGTTCTCTAATGTTAAGGTATCAAACACATACTAACTATGCACAATTAAATGTCCTAAACACCAAAGAAGTGAATCATGGAAGAAATAGATGAAGAAAAAGTGAATATGCAAAGTAATCATGCATTAGTGCTTCATACAAGACCAAAGTCAGAACCAATGTCATTTAGGAATGCCTCACAATGTATATGAATCATCATACAATTCATAAATGAAACGATGTAAGAAGAAGAGATGAGAAAGAGGAAGAACATAGAAAAGAAACATGCTAAAACTTCAAGTTAATATGCACAAACTTATAACATCATGAAAATGACCCATAAATTATGTACCATCAATCACAAAAAGGTTACACAAATGTTTCACCAAAACATGCTAGAATGAAGTGGAAGAAAGTGTCCAAAGGTACCCTTAATTACAAGGCATCAAAACAACATCAAAGCACATATGAAAATTATGCACATATGATTCTAATCAACCTAAGTCAGAGGCTAAACACATATTAAAACTCATACCAAAATTCAAGATAAAAATGTCACAAAGAAATGCACAAAGTCATATTGAAATGCCACAAAAAGAAGTGTAAAGATGATCATACAAACATCATATAAGGTGACCTTAAAAATCAAGCAAACATATTTTTGGCCACTTTAAGATATTACCTAACCAAGGCAAAAAGAATGGGTTAAAGATGATGTGTGAAATGAGAGAAAGAGATCATACAAGTTCAAGTGTCCATAAGAAGGATCAATCAAAAAGAAACTAAAAGGAAATCATAGAATAATCTGCAAAAAAACACAAAGTCAAAATTAAAAATTATAATAAAATATTTAAATGTGTCACAGTGTCACATGAATTTATTTGGGAATTTTAGAAATGTTTTACTATTTTTAAAATAAGAAAACTAAACAAATATGGAAAAGAAATTTAAAAAATGAAATGAAATGGGAAGGGGGTGTGTCGTGAGCAATATCCATGTTGAAAAGTAAATTGGGCTCATTATGAGGGTGCAAATATAAATTAGAACCCAGTCCAATTACACTTGTGATTGCGTGTGATAGTGTGTATCATCAGTCACATATAGATTCAACCATAGCCATAGGATCAGATCAACGCAAAGTAATCAAACAATCAACTAAATCCAATGCCTCATGATGCACGCATACAATAACAAACATGTATGCATACACACACCAACATTCAGAGACCAAAGATGGAACACGCGTCAGTCACATGCTTCATTAATACGCTGGCAACATAATAGCCACAGGATTAAAACATGATGAGATGACATACATCAAACGTATCAGAATTGAAGTCCACCACAAGTAACATGCACGCACACACAAGATCAACTAAAGACAAAAAATATAGCACATGAAAATCACATGATTATTTAATGTGCTGGCAATATTAGGACCACACGATGCATCAGATCAAACGGCCAGGATTTAAACTGGACCTAAAACCCTAACAATCACTCACCGGCGGAACGCCACCACCTGAAACCTTCCAAACCTCCAGAAATCACCAAACCACGTCCCAAAATGAAGAGGAAGTTATGGAGATTAAGAATACACAATTATTTTCCACGGATCATGCGTATATGTAACAAACCAAATCAAAACATATTGCCCTAGAATATAATCTACACCTCTAAGAGGTCTATCAACTAGCCAGAATCAACAAAAATCCTAATGAGCCAAAATCACATCAACAACAATCTTACAAAACAAGAAAATCAAGCATAATGAGTTGAAAAGTTCTGAACCTGAAATGTGGAGAAGATTAAGTTGTAAGAAAACCAGAGAAGCTTGAGATCCTGAGCTTCTAGATCTTCAACTTTAGCAAAATAAATGCTACTTGATGTTGAGATCTTGAGAACAAAAATAAATTCCAAACTGTGATGATGCTACACTTGGACAATGGAACTTCTTCTCCTTTTTTCTTGATCAGCAGTGAAACATTGAAGATGATGAAGGTGAAATATGGAGGAAGATTATTGAGGTCGTGTGAAATCAGAGAGAGAGTAGAGAGAATCTGAGTGAGTTTTCTTGAGTGAGAGTAGAAAATGAAAGTTGAAAATGAAATCTGAGTAAAATTTTGAATTTATAGGTTGAGTTAAAGGTTTAACCCGTGGTCAACTGAGTTGAACAGGTGTGGTTATGTGAGTGCACCCTAACTAACTGAGTCAAGTTAGTTAGGGGCGAGTGGGTGAGGTTGTGATGTAGTGTGGAATGCTTATGATGTTTATGGTGGTGATGGAAATGAATGGTGATGATGAAGTCACGGCTGCAGAAGCTTGCTAAGCAAGTTTTGTTTTTTCTTTTTTCATGTATGATAAAGAGTATGGTAAGTGCATGTAAGGAGAATGTTTGGCTAAATGAGGCAATGATGGACATGTGTATGGCTAGTATGAATTAACAACAACAACAATGTTATTTTCTGGTTTGGTAGCAGCTCACAGCAGGGTGAAAAAGATGATGTTTGGTAAGACAATTCTTCATGCATAGTGGAGGGAATAACATGGTTTTGGTATCATTATAAAGAGAACACATAAGAGAATGAGTTTGATGTTGGAATGAAGTTGTAATGAAGCCTTTAAGATGATGGAAAATGGATTAAAACATCAAAGCTCAAAACTGGTACATGGGCGTGGCAAATGGTTGGTAGACATGGCAACATGACTTGCAAAATTTCAGCATGAGTATACCAACTTTGAACCCTTATAACTCCATCATAACTTGCTCAAATGAAAATTTGTCCAACATCAAAGTTGAAGAGGACATTGAGATGAACAACTTTGATGTTCAACATTTTTTCATTTGGAGCTTCCATCATTGAGAAAAGTGGATGGACATTTGGAACACCAAGTGTTTGTCAAAATTATGGCGCATGGGCCTGGTCTTGCTTGGTCATGACTTGGTTTGTGACCTAGTTTGATCAAACTTTGATTGATCATAACTCCCTCAATTTTGATCCAATGGAAGAGTTCTTTATATGGATTTAAAGCTTAGAATGTGAACTTTAATTGGCTCAACTTGGGCCTGAAGTTTGGAGCTTTTATCATGGAGAAAGAAAGCCTCAAAGTGTGGTGTAAAATGATACAAACTTACCATTTTTGGAAACCCTAAAGTTTCCATTTTTGACAGTTTTGTAACTTCTTGATTTTTCATGATTCCTCCCTCATTTCTTGATCAAGTCTTGTCCAATGAACATATATAACATGAATTTCATGAATTTGACCTTAAAAAGTCAGGAGTTGACTTTTTTTGCTGCACAGTTGACTTTTCCCCAATTCTCCTGATTTTGAATCTTCTGACCAATTGAAACCCTTCTGAAACCAATTGATGAGCAATTTTCCATCCATATACACTTAAGGACATAAGGAATACCATGAGATCAAGTTTTGTCCAAAAAATCAGAAATAAACTGATTTTATGTCAAACCCTAATTTTGGCACCCTCTGGTTAGGAGGAAATAGCACATCCTCCAAATCCAAATTCCTCTGAATATGATGTATATCCTATCTAACAAAGATGAGATATGACATTTGGAGGTGATAAAAACTCAAAGAGCTTGCCCATTAGAGGGTCAGATCCCAATTTTAGACTGTCCTGTGTAGGAGATAATGCACTGCCCCATCTTCTTGATGAATTCTCCTCTTCCAATGCCTTGTAGGATCAATTGAGATGATATATGACATGAGAGACCCTTGAAGCTTGTTTGAAGACCCTTGGCTCTTGTTCTCTTGCTTTGGATGATCAACACCTTTGAGAATCACCTGATCCTATGCCCTTATGCAAGATGCAATGCAATGCTTTATGTTTTATTTTTCTATGCTTGAATGCAATGCAATGAAATGAAAGCACATGCTAAATGATATGAAAAATGAGAGGGAAAATTTAGGGTATGACATCTGCCCCTATTCAATCACCGTAGACCTGAATGGATGATAGCGATTACTGTCAGCCTTTCAAGGTATTGAGGGATTGAATACCAAAAATAACCAGAAAATTTGCACTCTGTGGAGAAGAAGAAAAGGGATATAAACCCAGCCAAATGAATTCTGCTTGTATAAAAACTCTGATGGGAAGAATAGCATTGGAAAACTGTCTTTTGTATGACGCCAGACGACTACTGGCTTGCCACGCTGCTGGTGGACTTTAACAACGTCTTTTGTACGACGCCAGACGACTACTGGCTTGCCACGCTGCTGGTGGACTTTAACAACATCTTTTTGAACGACGCCAGACGACTACTGGCTTGCCACGCTACTGGTGGACTTTAACAACGTCTTTTTGAACGACGCCAGACGACTACTAGCTTGCCACGCTGCTGGTGGACTTTAATAATGTCTTTTGGAACGACGCCAGACGACTACTGGCTTGCCACGCTGCTGGTGGACTTTAATAATGTCTTTTGGAATGACGCCAGACGACTACTGGCTTGCCACGCTGCTGGTGGACTTTAACAATGATTTGCCACCCTAAGATGGACATTTACCAATCTGCTGTTGGACTCTGCTGATTTTCCACCCTAAGATGGACTTTTGCCAATCTGCTGTTGGACTTTTGCTTATTTGCCACCCTAAGATGGACTTTTGCCAATCTGATGTTGGACTTTTGCTGATTTGCCACCCTAAGATGGACTTTTGCCAATCTGCTGTTGGACTTTTGCTTATTTGCCACCCTAAGATGGACTTTTACCAATCTGCTGTTGGACTTTTGCTGATTTGCCACCCTAAGATGAACTTTTGCCAATCTGCTGTTGGACTTTTGCAAAAACATTCAACATTGGATTACGCTCTGCATACATATCAGACATCTCTGCTGACTCTGCTGAGGAACAATGATCAATGATTTGATCTCAGAGACTCCTGAAAGGATAATATCTCTGCTGGAGAATGAATGAACAATCCGTCTGCTTCGAACTCTCATGCTTGCCAAAAATAAATTGGACTTTGAAATATGGGGAAATGATGACTCTGCCAGGAATTACTTCATCTGCTTGGGGATGAATTCTGGTCACAGCAACTCCGCTGGGGATGAGAATTTTCTGAATGACGTTCTGCTGAGGAAACAAGTCATTAAGACTCTGCTTGGAGATCCACCAAACTCGAGATCCTTTGCGGGGATCATTAACCTTTTAACTCGGCTGGGGAAAGAATGTACTAACACTTTGCTGAGGAAGAGACTTTGTTGATCTGATAAACCTCTTCGGGGATAAAAATAACTCAGCTGGGGAGTACTGTTGATAAGATTCAATGCTAAACTTTGTGGGGAATACAACTATCAGAGACACAATATTGCTGGGGACCCTAACAACTGCATCAGGGATACACAAATCCTGGTTAAAGTCCCTAGAGATCTGCTGGGAGAACACACAGAAAATTCATGGTAATCTGTTGAGGACCAAAACTGTCGAGCTTAGGATAAGTACCACAATGCCCCATGTTAGGCGAACTTTCCGTTTGACGACTCCGCTGGGGGATAATGAGTTTATAACAAACTCTGCTGGGGAAAACCGCTTCCAAGCATCTCATGCTGGGGAAGGCCTTTTAAGAGGATTTTACAGAAGACCAAGCGTCCTCAAATTCTACTGGGGATAATAGATCTGGAACATCTTCTGCCGGGGAAATTCAATATGCCCCATGATACAAGACTGATCCGAAGAAATCGTCCCAAGAGGATTTGACAGAAGATTTGACGTCTTTCAACTCCTGGACACTCACCGAGTCTTGAACATTAGCTACACGATTTACGAAGCAACTCTACTGGAGATTCTGCAACCGTTATCGACACAGAAAAGCTTATAGCTGTTGGAAATACTGAATGAGAGAATCGACTAAATAATATACAACGATACCCAGTTGAACTCAATTCACCGATATCGAATCGCCGTGACCGACCGCCGACCGAATGATGGACTCAATCAGTAAACGTTGTGACAAAAGGGTGACAAGTGAACCCTTCCCTGAACATGATTGCCCCGGTCTTCTGCATGGGAATAAATGGTTACTCGTCTAAGAGGAATGACACTTGTGCTTGAAATCATCTGGACCTGTTTACCTGCAACAGAATACACACACATGCCCCGGAATGTTGCGTGGCTTGAATCCACCATCCAGGATTATTCAACATTCAAAGTAATTTTAAATGTTTTTCTGCGCATGTTATTGTATAGCCACCATGTTTTCAAATGCAATGTTTTATCAAAAATTCGGACGTTTTTACAAACAAAGCAGTAAAACAAAATAAGAAGCTTTTTACTTAAATTCAATTTATTTAAGAAAAGCCCAAAATAGGCAATTACATCAGGAAGCAATCCCTGGAAACAGGTGATTGCTGAAAATTGAGAAAAGAAACTATCCTAATGGCAACGTGAAAACGGCATTCCACTGAGTTTCGATTTTGCTATGGCCAGTATGTCTTCAAGACTCCCCGACCTTGCCTTCTGAGGAATGATTAGACTGATTCCTACCCTTTGGAATGTCAGTCGTTGAAACGGTGATGGAGTACAGATAACTCAGACCGTAATCATTCGCTTAAATCCCTCTTTTGCGTGGACCGCCCTTTCGGGTTTTCAATCCACCGGGATACCCTTTTTTGCCTGAGTTGTCCTTGCGGATTTTCAACTCACCGGGTGTACAACTTTTTTATTTATTATCCCTAATTTTTGCCCGAACCTTTTTATTCTGTTTTTGTGGTTCGCCGGGATGCCCTTTTTTGCCTGGACTTTTCTTTTTTTCTTTTTTTCAGCGGGTCTATTTATGCGAAGTATTTTTTGACTACGTCTGAGTTGACAGGGGATGAAAAATCTTCGCCATCCATGGTTGTAAGTAATAAGGCTCCGCCCGAGAAGACCTTCTTAACCACGAATAGACCTTCATAGTTGGGAGTCCATTTGCCCCTGTGATCTGTACTAGGAGGAAGGATCCTTTTGAGCACCACATCTCCAACTTTGTAAACCCGAGGACGCACCTTTTGGTCGAATGCCTGCTTTATCCTCCATTGGTATAACTGCCCATGACACACCGCTGTCAGTCGTTTCTCTTCAATAAGGCTCAACTGATTAAATCTAGCACGAACCCACTCAGCTTCATCTAATTTGACATCCATCATGACTCTGAGGGATGGAATCTCAACTTCAACCGGTAGTACTGCCTCCATACCGTATACAAGTGAGAATGGTGTTGCCCCAGTAGACGTGCGTACTGACGTTCGGTACCCATGCAAGGCGAACGGTAGCATCTCATGCCAATCTTTATATGTGACAACCATTTTCTGCATAATCTTCTTAATATTCTTGTTGGCCGCCTCCACAGCGCCATTCATCTTCGGGCGATACGGAGAAGAATTGTGATGTTTAATTTTGAAGTCCCGGCACAGCTCAGCCATCATTTTGTTGTTCAGATTAGAACCATTATCAGTAATGATTCTCTCGGGCACTCCATAGCGACAAATAATATCCCGTTTCAAGAAACGAGCTACCACCTGCTTAGTGACGTTGGCATAAGATGCTGCTTCAACCCACTTCGTAAAATAATCAATGGCGACCAAGATGAAGCGATGGTCGTTTAAAGCAGTAGGCTCAATTTTCCCGATCATATCAATGCCCCACATTGCAAAGGGCCAAGGAGAGGACATGACACTCAACGGATTTGGAGGTACATGCACTTTGTCTGCATAAATTTGGCACTTGTGACATTTGCGGGCGTACTTGCAACAATCTGCCTCCATTGTCAACCAATAATACCCCAACCTCAATAGTTTCTTTGACATTGCATGTCCTCCGGCATGGGTACCGAAAGAGCCTTCATGCACTTCCTGCATTAACAGGTCTGCTTCGTGTCTATCCACGCATCTGAGCAGAACCATGTCAAAATTCCGTTTGTACAGCATGTCATCTTGGTTCAGGAAGAAGCTACCAGACAGCCTTCTCAACGTCTTCTTATCTTTGGTGGATGCCCCTGGCGGGTACTCTTGACTTTTCAAGAAACACTTGATGTCATGAAACCATGGCTTGTCATCAGACGTTACATCAACAACAAACACAAATGTAGGTCTGTCAAGACGAGACACTTCAATCTTGGGTACATGGTTCCACCTTTGCACTTTAATCATAGAAGATAATGTGCCCGAGGCATTAGCAAACTTATTCTCATCTCGAGGAATATGCTACAGCTTCACCGTCGTGAAAAATGTCAGCAATCTCTTCGTATAATCTCTATATGGAACCAGATTCGCTTGGTGCGTGTACCAACTCCCTTTCACCTGATTAATTACCAAAGCTGAATCACCGAAAATATCAAGGGTCTTAATACGCAAATTAATTGCCTCCTCAATACCCATTATACAAGCTTCATACTCTGCTTCATTGTTGGTGCACCCGAAAGTTATTCGGGCAGTGAAAGGCATATGAACACCTTCCGGCGTGATAAGAACTGCTCCAACACCGCACCCATTCATGTTGACAGCCCCATCAAACATCAAACTCCATTTGGATTCAGGGTCTGGCCCCTCCTCCGGGAGTGGTTCCTCGCAATCCTTAGCTTTGAGAAACATGACGTCCTCATCAGGGAAATCAAATTTCATGGGCTGGTAATCATCAATCGGCTGTTGCGCAAGATAGTCTGACAAGATACTTCCTTTGATGGCCTTCTGAGAAGTATACTGGATATCATATTCTGTCAAAACCATTTGCCACCATGCAACTCTGCCGGTCAGTGCTGGTTTCTGGAAGATGTATTTGACAGGATCCATTTTGGAAATCAACAAAGTTTTGTGCCTGATCATATACTGCCTCAGTCGCTTAGCGGCCCATGCAAGTGCACAGCATGTCTTTTCAAGCATTGAGTATCGGGATTCGCAGTCATTGAACTTTTTGCTCAGGTAGTAGATAGCATGCTCTTTCCTACCTGTCTCGTCGTGTTGACCGAGAACACAACTCATAGAACCTTCAAGCACTGTTAAATACATTATCAAAGGTCTCCCTAGAACTGGAGGCATGAGAATTGGAGGTTCCTGCAAGTATTCTTTTATTTTGTCGAATGCCACTTGGCAATCGTCATTCCACCTGACCGTTTGATCTTTTCTCAGCAGTTTGAATATTGGTTCGCATGTGGCCGTTAGGTGAGATATGAACCTTGCAATGTAGTTCAATCTACCCAGAAAGCCACGAACCTCTTTTTCTGTTCTCGGTTCAGCCATATCTTGTATTTCTTTAACCTTGGCAGGATCAACCTCAATTCCTTTTTCACTTACAATGAAACCCAGCAGCTTTCCAGAACGCACCCCGAAATTGCACTTGTTTGGATTCAGTCTCAAGCGGAACTTTCTCAATCTTTCAAACAACTTTCTCAAGTTAATCAGATGTTCTGCTTCTGTTCTCGACTTGGCAATCATGTCATCCACATAACATTCAATCTCTTTATGAATCAAGTCGTGAAATAATGTTACCATTGCCCGCTGGTACGTTGCCCCTGCGTTTTTCAACCCAAAAGGCATCACTTTATAACAATATGTACCCCATGGGGTAATGAACGTGGTCTTCTCCATATCTTCAGGTGCCATCTTAATCTGGTTGTATCCGGAGAAACCATCCATAAACGAGAACACTGAAAACTGAGCTGTATTATCAACCAGCACATCGATGTGGGGTCGTGGAAAATCATCTTTAGGACTAGCTTTGTTAAGATCTCGATAATCCACACACATTCTAACCTTTCCGTCTTTCTTTGGTACCGGCACAATGTTGGCAACCCAAGGAGGATAGTTGTTCACAGCAAGAAACCATGCGTCCCACTGCTTCTGAACTTCTTCTTTGATTTTTATGGCCATATCGGGATGAGTCCGACGAAGTTTCTGCTTGACTGGCAGGCATTCTTCTCTCAATGGCAACCTGTGCACAACAATATCAGTATCCAACCCTGGCATGTCCTGATATGACCAGGCGAAGATATCAATATATTCACACAATATTTCAGTCAAAGCTTTCTTCACATCTGTTTGCAGGCTGGCGCCAATTTTGATCTCTTTCTTAACATCCTCCGTACCAAAATTGATTATCTCTATGGTCTCTTGGTGAGGCTGGATGGTCCTTTCCTCTTGTTTTAACAATCTGGCCAGTTCTTCAGGGAGTTCACAGCCTTTCTCATCCCCTTCTTCGGCTTGATAAATCGGTTTGTCAAAGTCATACATAGCCATAGCAGAACCGTTATCAATGAAATTCGGAGGATCAAGTCTGCACGAACGGGTTCATGCTTTATTTTAGAATTTATTTTAAAACAAAAAGAAACGAAACATTGCCATTTTTAATTTTTTTGTGCAAAAATAAAAATGAAAGACAGGGAACAAAATTTGAGTGCAAAACGTCCTTTATTGATGATTAAAATTGCAAATGAAAATGGGTGGCCCTACAAATGAATCTGAACGCCTTGGGCAGAGCGCCAAATTTTAACATGCATTATGATTAAAGAAAAACAAAGAAAATTACTCTGTTTGAAGAGTAACTTGGACGATTTCTTCAACGGACCAATTTTGCAATTGTTGTCCCGAGGCACGTGGGCGTACCCAATTGTCTAAGTCACAGTCACTGCCAATGCCATCTTCTGTAGCTACACAAGACTGGTCTGGGTAAATGATTCCCCCACTGCTGAAAGTGATGGGTCCACTGTATGTTGCAACCGAATCCATAAAGGGTTGATAGCCAATACCAAACTTGTCCTCCTTCATTGGTGTCTCTATCAGCTTGCCCCAGTCTTGGGCATTACCTGCTCTAACAACCTCGACATCCTATTTATAAGATGAAATGGATGTGCCAGCTCTATCTGGTGTAGAGGAAGATTCAGGCACTTGATCAATATTCACTGCCTCGAACGACTGGCAAAGCATCTCGTGAATTTCCCCCTCCATCTCGACATACTTGAATGTGGATAAATGACTAACAAAGATGTCCTCTTCCCCACACACAGTCACTACTTGCCCCTCAAACTCATATTTCAGCTTCTGATGTAATGTGGATGTAACAGCCCCGACCGCATGAATCCATGGGCGACCTAATAAACAGCTATACGCAGGTTGTATATCCATCACATGGAATGTAGACTTGAACACCTGAGGTCCAATTTGCACAGGCAATTCCACTTCACCGAATACAGATCTTTTCGTCCCATCGAACGCTCTGACAACCAACTCACTTGGCCTGAATATCAATCCATCAACTTTCAGCTTCATCAGCGCCTTCTTAGGAAAGACATTGAGCGAGGAACCAGTGTCTACCAACACGTGGGACAACACCGCACCCTTACACTCCATTGTAATATGCAGAGCTTTGTTGTGGTTTCTACCCTCAGAAGTCAAATCTCGGCTCGTGAAACCCAATCCATGGCTGACATTAACATTAGAAATCACACTCTCAAGCTGATTGACAGTAATTTCCTGTGGAACATAGGCTCTCTTCAACACCTTTAGCAAAGCCTCTCGGTGTGCATCAGAACACATCAACAATGACAAAATTGAGATCTTTGAGGGGGTTTAATTCAACTGATCGACGATTTTGTAATCACTTTTCTTTATTATTCTCATGAACTCTTCTACCTCGTTGTCAAAGGTAATCTTGGTATCTGTTTCAGGTACGGGCACACTCTCAACCACCTGTTTTCTTTTAGATTTTGCCGCAGCCTCAACTTCTTTATCACTTCGAAGGGTTAAGGGAGAAAACAACCTTCCACTCCTTGTAAAGCCTCCTACACCACCCACGTTATCAATATTTGAACTGGTCGATGTCTCGACTTCCTGCTTTTTCCCTTCATAGTACACGTCTGCCCCATAATGCCATGGAATTGCTTTATTAGAGGTAAACGGAACAAGTCCTGGCACCGTGATGATAACAGGACTGGGTCTTTCTGGCACAACACTTGCTACAGGAGCTGCCCTTGCAGGTACCTGAATGTCAACAGGAGTATAATAAATTGTCATAGTTGACACCTCATCAATGTCTTTCACAACCCGGTCAAACTGTAGACGACCTTCCTTGATCAGATTCTGCAGACCAACTTTCAATTTATCACAGCCATTCTCTTGACTCATACACTCAGAACAATCTTGGTCACAACCTGGGAACACTTGTCCCTTCAACAGACGATCTTTTACAACCAGCAATGAAGTCTTCACCTGATTGATATCTGCTACCAAGTTCAATCTCTTTCCATCCTCAATAGCGTGCACATCTGCCACACCATGATTAGGCATGGGGTTCTGGAGAACATTAGGAGGTAGAGAAAAATTGATTGCTTTAGCATCTATCAGATCTTGCACTTTATTTTGAAATGCCCAACACTTTTCAGTAGTGTGCCCCGGAGCACCTGAATGGAAATCGCAACGAGCATTAACATCAAAATTAGGTGGCAAGTTACCAGCGACAGGAGGTTTCATAGTACGCAGCCCAACCAACTTTAATTTGAGTAACTGGGTAACAGTGTTGAATAGGTCATAGGGAGAGGGTCAATTTTGCGGTCCCTCTGCCTAGACCTTTGCTGGAAAGGAGGTTGTTGCTGCTGCTGAACCTGCTGTTGTGGTTGTTATTGCTGAACGGCTGGTACTGGGATCGTCACTGCACCTACTTGGTGATAAGCCTGAGAACATCCTCTTCCCCGTCCTCTATACACAGCGTTTGTATCACCTTCTCTCCTTTTCTGACCATTAGCAAAAGGTTTCTTCGTTCCAGAGGAACCAGCGCCACTTACGTCTTGAATCTTCCCAAGTTTCAACAGACTCTCGATCCTTTCGCCCGCAATCACAATGTCATAAAATCCTGTTGATGGACAGGCAGCCAATCTATCAAGGAATGCCCCTTGCAGGGTGCCCATAAACATATCTGCCATTTCTCTTTCCAGTAAAGGGGGTTGAACCTGGGCAGCCATTTCTCTCCACCTTTGAGGGTATTCTTTGAAACTTTCCTTAGCATTCTGTGACAACCCTTGCAACTGAGTGTGGTTGGGCGCCATGTCGATATTGTACTGATATTGCTTTAGGAACACTTCTGCCAGATCCTTCCAACTTCTCACAGCAGCCGTGTTCAATTTCATATACCAGGTCAATGAAGCTCCAGCCAAACTGTCCTAAAAGTAATGCATCCATAACTTCTCATCATCAGTATGGGCTGAGATCCTCCCAAAATAAGCCTGAATATGTGTCTGGGGATACATATTGCCATGATATTTGTCAAAAGTGGGCGGCTTGAATTTTGGAGGAATTCTGACCCCTGGTACTAGACCCAGATTGGTGACATCAATGCCCATAGAATTCTTGCACTCCATAGCCCTTATCTTCTCAGCCAACTCATCGTACATTCTATCATTAGGATTACCCATATCAGCATCCAGCAGGGTAAACTGATCTTCCTGAACAACACCAGCATTTTTGACATTTCCATTACCCAGATTACCAACAGGAGAAGGATTGCCAACAGGAGGAGGAGTGCCATGAGTCTGTGAATTGTCATCCTGATTACCTCCCAGCGTAGTCTCTGGACGCTCGACCAGAAGTCTCAATCTCTCTTGAGTCTGTGCCATACCATTCATGAGAGTCATGAACTGGTCCATGTGTGCCCTCGTTTCAGTCAAATCATTCTGCATTTGATCCATTATCCTTGCTTGATTTCTTCCAGTTGAGTATCGGTGTACGTGATTCTCAGCTATAATGCCTGAAACCAAATAAAGGTTAGAAAGACCGGAGCAAGTACCTGTTATGCAAAAATGCTTATGATTATGAGGATGCAAATGCAAATGCAAACAATCATATTTAAACATTTCCAGGGCATATCTGCTTTGATTCCAGCTTTGAAATCGGGCAAGGGATCAGACACAACATCGGAAAATAAATCTGAATCCAAAAATATTGCAGAATCAATTAAAGGAAGACACCTTTCCCAAAACTGAGAGCTGTTGAGACAAATACGGCTGAACCAAATATTGTAATATCATCTCATAAGAAAGCATACAGATAGGTTCGATACAATCAAAAGTGATTCCATCAACAATCCTGATGGTAATCATAGCAAAATACAAACAACAGAATTACTACAAGTCAATTCCAAATAAACTGGCTTCATTCTCCTCAAGAAGGTTCACAGTATCTAGATGAGTAGGTCTTTCTAACAACCTCTTAATCAGTCTGTTTCTCTTCTCGACATCCTGATTCAGCCTAGCAATCTGCTCTTCAACATCATTGCCTTCGTGCTTTGACTTCTTGATTCCCGCTTGCAGTTTGAGCTCTTCAATTTCTTTTTGTGCTACTTTCCACTTACCAGAGAAGTGCTTCTTATCTTCCTTCATTCTTTGAAGTTCTTCTTTTAACTCCCCATTCTCAATCTTGAGCTCTTCCCACATCTCCTGATATGTGGCAAGCTCGTCTTTAGTTTTGGTCAAGAGCTTCTTGGTTTCCCTGTAGGCTTTGCCGGATGATTCAGCAGTCATACTGATCTTTCTACAGTGCTGAGCTCTGTCATCAAGATCCTTCTCCCTTTTTTCCAAACGCTCTGTCAAATCTTGGACCTTCCATTTCATCTCCAAGTTGTCATGTAAAGCGCCCTGAAGTCTACTACTCATACTAGCATTTTCCTCTCTCAAATCTTGCACCACTTTTCGCTGCTTATCAAATTCTTCAATTGGTACGGTGATTCTTTCCTCTATCACTTTGGGATATAAGGGAGGCGCCCAATCAAAAGGCAAATAGTACTCTTCAACCCTCTTCTTTATCCATTGCTCATATGGAGGGAAAGTTTGATTGTTGGGCACTCCCCAAACGGTTTTTCCTCTCTTCTGTTTACTGAGCCATGCTTTGGAAGCTTTCTGCGCCACATCTAATCCATCGTCAGCCATGTAAAAATACAGAGACTCTTCCAATTCCTTTTCAACTGGGGGACTTCTTAGAGCATACCCAAACTGCCAGATAGCCAAGGAAAGGTTATAGTTAATACCTCCTTTTCTCCCTATCAATGGCACATTAGGGTATTCACCACAACTGTTCAAAATGTCTTTACCCAACACTTTGTGATTCACCCAAACAACATCCTTAGCGTCTAGACCCATCAGACGTTGGCTCCATTTCAGAGAATTCTTAGTATCCTTGAAAGCACCTGACTGGGGTAGACGATTGGCAAACCACTTATAGAATTGAGGTGCACAACAATGAACTGTCCCACCTCGTTTCTTCTCGTTCCTGTTGTATAAAGCATAATGGAGATCTCCTAATAAGGTTGGCAATGGATTCTGAGTTACAAATATCTTAATAGCATCTGTGTCAACAAAATCAGGCTCGTTCGGGAACAAGACAATACCATACACACAGAGAGCCAACACTACATTGAAGACATTCCACTTCTCCTCCTTTGCTGCCTCTTGAGCCTTGCTTGCCAAGTATGATAAGTGATAGCCACGAACCATTCCCTTGCCAGAAATATCAGCTTCCAAAGTTGACTTGCTCAAATAAAGAGCACCAGCCACAGCTTGGAAATCAAGATCTGCCTTCGACCCACAGAAAGGAACACCTTCTTTGATGGAAATTCCCAGGATGTTAGAATACTCCTCCAGAGTGGGAACCAAAACATAATCTGTCAACACAAAGCATCTCAGGGATGGATCATAGAACTGCATCAAGGTGTGCAAGCCGTTATATTCATATTCACTGATGTTACGAACAAAGGATAGGATCCAACCATACTTCTCTCCGAACATTCCTAACACTTCCAGACTGGCCATCTCTTGTAATTTACAAATCTGACCCAGGATGAGCTTCGGGAACTTGTACACAATGATATTCTTCCTACCCTTCTTGGTGTCCATCCCTATGACTGCCCTTTGACTGGAATCAAAATCAGATACTACTTGGAAAATGAAAAATATGAATATTAGAGAAAAAAATGCAATGCAAGGCATGGGATCAAAGTGCCACGTGTCTGTGCTGGACTGTAATAGTTGCGTAAATTCAAGGCTCAAGTTCTCCAGAATTCTAGAACAACAGAGTAACCACACAGGTAAACCGTACTGATAAGAAATCCAGTGTACCAGGTATGTTGAAAGTCAAGGGTACCTGCAAACCTGCAAACAACCCGTCCCTCTCACATGTGGGTACGAGAAAGGTGAGGATCCTCAATATCACGGGCTCTCAGGTCGAGAAATGATGATACATTCACCATTTCTGGTTTGGCATCATCATCAATCGAGGAGGCCTCAACTGATTCCCCTCAAAAAGGATATCCTATAGCAAGTTCCCAGCATTGGGTCCTCGGATCGAGAATGTGCAATGGGTTTGCCACAAAGTGTGGTCTGCCACTGTCATAACTCGGGAGGAGTGCCGCAACTGAGTCCTCGGGAATGGTCACCAGAGTCGACGATTCCTCCTGAGAATATCTACTGGCCTGTATCATACATACAGTAGCAGATAGCTCCGGATAGAACCTCGTCTGGTTGTAGGTCTCGTGAACACCCACACGTGGCCAAACACCACTGGAGCGACACGTCCACCCACACTAATACCTATGTGTATGCTCAAGCCTGGGTAGTGGGCTTATCTCTCAGAACACCCTGCCCACCAAACAGAAAAACCAGCACAGTCCAGCATATAATGATATGTAATGCAGTAAAAATAGTAAAGTACGGTAATACAGTAAATAACTATACAGTAAAATAGTAAAATACAGCACAACAGTAAACACCCAATGAAAGAAAACAGACAAGCGCTAGGATTGACTCGCTAAGGAAACCAGAGATTCTGGGTTCGTTCCCCAGCAGAGTCGCCAGCTGTCGCTCCCGGGATTTTCATCCAAGTACAAACGCGAAAGTGGCACCGAAATAGAGTCGCCAGCAATGTGTATTTATCCCAAGAGAGGGAAAGGAAACACTGGATAAACCTGAAGGGAAGGAAAAGCATGGTCTTGCGACCAAGAGAACTGGGTTCGGGAGTCGGTTACGCGAGAGGAAGGTATTAGCACCCCCTCGCGTCCATCGTACCCGATGGGATCCATGCTTGTCGTCTCAATCAAAGGGTGTCAGGAAAGGATACTGGAAAAGGAACTGCTAGCTGGAGAACTGGGAAAGGAAAGGAGCGAGGAGAAACAAATGTAGGGAAAATAAAGGAAGTGCTCGAATGGGCCCTACCCCACTGCCTACGTATCTCATCGGGAGCATGAGAATCAGAGCGACGTAGTTCCCCTCACCTAGGGAAAATTGTTTGTGTTTTTTAGGGAACGGCCAATGTTCTAGCTCAGGTGTTGCAGCTCGTTGTATGGAGACTTAGGCGTTACCGTCTTGCAAGAGAACAAGGAGAAACACATTCGTACGTTGAGAATGAATGAGATGAGAAAAGAATTCCCGAAGGAAAGACGTTATTGTTTGTTTTTGTCTTTTAAGCAAGAAGTGTTTTGATTGTTTTTGTAACTTGCATTGCGCCCAAGTCTATCACATAGGAACGAATACGTCGCGTATCGTCCTCAAAAGGACGTACACTAGGTATTCTAGAAGAATGAAGGGAAACCCCCCCCCCCATTATTCACTTCCCACATTTAAGGCTCATGCGCAATACACGTTTAACCTTTATTAAGTGTTTTTTACTTTTGTTTCAAGATGAGAAGAAGAGACTCAAATGGGAGCAAAAGGTGAAAACTAATGAGGGAGACTAAGACTCACCCTAATGTTATCATACATGGAGGTCCTACGGTTTATGTGGTTTAAGAAATCTAATCCTAAAAGCCTTTGGTATGCTGAGATATCTTCAAAAGCTAGACTATTATCGTGGCACAACTTGACTGAAGGATCAGATGGAGTGTTAACAGGTTTAGGGCCAAGGAATCCTGAATCATTTAGCAAGTCAATGCGTTACTTTCTTTGGCAGATAGAGCCACTTACCAATATCATATCATCAACATAAACAAGCCAAATATTTCCAATCCCAAGAAATATTTGAGTATGCCAAAGTCTTTGATCTTAAGGCATGGTGTAGAATATTTTTTATATGATGGAATTCAGCCATAGAGTCACTTGCCAATATCATATCATCAACATAAACAAGCAAAATTGTGAATGAGGATGTCGTTTTTTTGATAAAAAATGAGTGGTCTGAAGTTGCTTGTGTGTAGCCATGATGAATGAGAAGTGAAGCTAGCTTCTCATACCATTTCCTACTTGCTCGTTTCAAGCCATGGAGAGATTTAACCAACTTATAAACTTGATTTTTTTTGGAAGTTTGAACACCAAGAAGAATCATCATGTAAACATCTTCATGTAACTCACCATGTAGAAAGGCATCGTTTACATCAAGTTGATGTAAGTGCCAATTATTTATGGAAGCCAAAGCCAAAGCAAGTTGAATTGTTGTGAGCTTTGAAACTGGTGAGAAAGTATATAAATAATCTAAGCTTTCAATTTAGTTATACCCTTTTGCAACATTTCGTACCTTGAATCTCTCTATGCTACCATATAATCTATGTTTAATTTTATAGACACGTCTAAAACCTATTGGATTCACATTGGATGGAATGTCTACCGATTCCCAAGTACCTATTTTCTTAAGGGCGTCAAGCTCAACTTTCATAGCTTGATTCCAACATTCAAACTTAGAAGCCTCGTTGAAGGTTTTAGATTCAGTGTGTGTGGTAAGAGAGAGAGAGGGAGAGGGGGAGAGAGAGACTAAAACTATTTTGAGATGGAGAGGTATTAGAGTATGAAATAAAATTAGAATTGGAATAAAAAGTACCTGAAGAGGACTGACTTAGTGTATCATTGAAGGATGGACAAACATAATCTTTGAGATATAATGGTTGGTGCCTTACTCTTAAAGATACATGTGTGACAGTATGATGATTGACAGATGGAGGGTCAGGTATAGCGATTTGGTTAGCTGTAGGTGAATCATAATTTTGCTGATTATGTGAGTGAGTGGAAGGAGCAGGTATAAGACTGGTATAAGGTTCTAATGGAATTGGGTCTGACACGGGGTTCAAGTCACTGTAATATTCCTAATTTTTATGTGGCAGAAGTCGAAGGAGTTTGATATGGTAGTATGTGTTCATGATAAGTAACATTTATGGAAATGAAGGTGTTATTAGAATGAAGATCTAATAGAAGTGATCCTTTGTATCCGACAACATATCCTAGAAAAATAGATTTTCTAGCTCTAACATCAAGTTTTGTTCTTTAGTTAGATAATGTTAATGCATAACAAAGATAGCCAAAAACATTTATTTGATTTATATCAGGTAATATCTTATAGAGAAGTTGATATGGTGATTTGTGGTTGATGAGATGTGTGTATACTCTGTTGATAACAAAGCCATCATAAGAAACTTCATAAGACCAAAAGTTTTTGGGTAAGTTTGACTGATAACAATGCTCTTCCTACATTAAGTAGATGTTGATGTTTCCTTTCCACCCTTCCATTTTGCTGTGGAGATTCAACATAAGATTATTGGTATACCCTTTGAAGCATAGAATTGTATCGTAAGAAACTCTGGTCCATTGTCTGACCTGACAACTTTTGGACATGTTTGAAATTGGTTATCTATAAGAATGATGAATTGTTTGACATGGTTAGACACTTCTGCTTTAGATTTGAGAAAGATAACCCAAACAAATCTACTATAATCAGCAAGGACAATGAGGAAATATTTATGTCCACAGATTGAATTAATAACTATATGACTCCATATGTCAAAGTGCAATAATTCAAACCTATGAGGAGCTTTAGAACTGCTCAAATTATATGCATTTTTCTTGTGTCGAGGAAAATTACAAACATCACAAATGGATTTATTATCATGAATGAATTATGGATACAATTAAGACATTTTGTATAGTTGATCATGGGATAACTGGCCCAGTCTAAAGTGCCATAAGGCCTGCTGGGGAATCATTTTACAATTATTAGTACAGGAACTAGATAAATGTTGTTTGGAAAGGGAAATACTATGAGTATTAGATTATAGTTGAAATGTATCTTCAGCAAGGGAACCATCATCAATCATCAGTCTCTACAAACCTTCAGATTGACTTGCCAAATCAATCGTCTTCTAGGATAGCACATCCTGAATAAGACATTTGTTGTCAGAATATTGAAACATACAATTAATAGACTGGCATAATCTTGAAACTGACAGTAAATTCAAAGAAAATTCAGGAGTGTAAAGTGTAACACCCCGATTTTTTTCATTTAATTATTTAATTAAGTTAATTTGTGTATTGAAGTGAATTAGCATGGTTATATGATTTTACTTATTGATTTAAATTGAATATTCACTTAATGTGTGTGGGGTATAGTGAGATAGTTGGGATGAATATAGTAGTATGGTGATAGTGTAGAAGTGGTAGAATAATTAAAATAATAGTGTTTTGATTATTAAATGAAATAATATGGGTAGTATAATTTTTAGTGAATTTAATTATTTTGTTATTAGAGATAAAATAATAAGAATACAATAGTTAAATATAGGAAATAAAAGAGGAATGACATTGTTGGGTTTTTGTTAGTAAGTGAGGATAGAAAAGTAAATCCAAAATTTAAAAGTGTTGTTATTATAAAAAGAATGGTTAAATATGTTTGTGTTCCTCCTAAATATCTCAAATTTCATTTTTAGTCCCTTAAAATATTTCCTTCAAAGAATGGTCCTCCTAAAATTTTTCCCTACACTTTTGGTCCCTAATACTAAAATCATCGCTAAAATTGTCGCTAAGTTAAAAAAACGTCTCTAAAATCGTCGTAAATTTTGTCGCTAAGTTGTAAAAATCGTCTCTAAGTTGTAGGAGAGACCAAATATGTGGATTAAAATTTTTTGAAGGACCATTCTTTTAAGGAAATATTTTGAGGGACTAAAAACGAAATTGAAATATTTATGATGACTATAAACATATTTAACCCTAAAAAGAAAGTTAGATAGTTAGAGAATTTTTTGACAGTACGTGAATTGGAAGAGTGAAAGTGATAGGGCAAAGAGAAGAGCAAAAAGAGAGCTAGCATAGAAGAAGAGGAGAACCAAGATAAAAACCAACCTTTGTTGCTAGGAGAACAAAGTAAGGGGGAATAGCTTTCAATAGGGCTTATGCATGAAGAATAGGGTAGAGTAGTCCTTAACCTTCAATAGGGCATTGGGTTGTTCATGAAATTTTGAGTTTCTATGATTTTATGATTTTGATTGGATGAATTGATGTGTATTTTCGTGTAAAATCTGGTATGTGATTACTGTTTTGAAATTGTTAATAGTTTCCACCATTGTCGAAGGTTTGAAGTTTTTGGATAAATGTGAAAGTATGAAAATACATGATTTTGTTGATGTTAATTTGTGATAAATTGTGAATTTGTGGTTTTAATCATTGGATAATTGTTGTATGTCAAATTTTGAGATCAAAGCTTTTTACGGAATCGAAATCGGAGGTTCGGAAGGGCTTCTATGGTGGAAAACGCAGAAAAATAAATTATGAATATTTACCCGCGGATTCTGGGACTTAACGACAGACTGACCGTGGGAAAAAAAACCTAATTTTTGGTGATGTTCGTCAATCCTCGTGACTTCCGGTATTCCTAACGGAAAATATCATAATTTGAAATCCGTGACTCTGTTTGGGACGTGCTTCAAAGCGTTGGAAAGCTAACGTGTACTACTATCTCATGGTGATGCCTTAAAAGGCTGAATATGCACTTAATGACGTGAATATACTATTTTACTTAAGGTGTAAAGTCGGTGGTTGTGTTTCTAGCTGTTGAGTTGGGTTTTATGTGTTGTGATGTCGTGTAATTCATGTTAACTACTGTTGGGCATGTTTTGGATTACTTAAATTAATTAATTGCATGATTACATTGGGTTGTTGAGTGTTAATAACTGATATATAAAAATTATTTAATTGTTACAATTAAATCGATAATGCTATTTGGTGTTATGTGATTAAGGAAAGATAATGTTTTGTATTCGTAAATTTTGTTATATATGGTGTATGAATATTTGAGTTTGTGTGATGCTTGTATGTGAATATGCATAATTGTTGTGGTGGTGGTAGTTCAAAGAGGGAACTATGTTGTTGTATATTATTTATAATTGGATGTTATTTATGGAACATTATATGATTAATTGTTATGATCATTATGTTTGCATAATGAGTTGATTAAGTTGATGTGTTGTTTGAAATATAATTCTGTTAAGATGAATTATTAGCATGCTTGTATTGTACCGTTGATTGATAATGTGTATTTTGTGATTTTGGTGTGATGTAATCCAGAGAGGGGGTTACTTGAGTTGTCGATGCATTTATGTTAGGATCAAAGAGAGGTCTTAACGTATTGATTTGATTATATGATCATGCATCTTACGAGTTGTGTCGAGAAGCATGTGTGCTAGTTTAGAGAGGGGACTAATGGCTTTTCCCAAGCTCGGAATGGGGGGTTTATGGGTTCAAAAGAGGGGACCCGGTTCCAGAGAGAACCAAATATTGAGTTGGTACCACATGTATATGCATACAGTTGCATAGTTGAGTTGCGTTGCATAATAAATATTATGCATTTTGTTGAGTTATGAATGATTATGAGTTGTGTGTAAGAATGTATTGTGATATACTATGAATGATATTGTGTAGAGAATGATGTGTTATTATCCTACCTTGTAGTATATGCATGTTATTATTGTTTGTGATTTCACACTTCTTTGTTGTTGTTCTGGTCTGTGCTCCTCTTCGGGGTATAGATAAGCAGATAACTGAGTAGCTGCTTTAGAGCTTGAGGAAGGCATGAGGCTGTTTCTTCATTTTTCTTTATGCGTTTATTTTACGTGCTCTGATATGTAACACTGGTAATTTTTTATGAGTCTTGTTTAATCTTTTCGTTAAAGAGTTGATGTATACTCTCATGTTTTATATTTATATGTTTTAAGGAATTTTCTTTTATGAGTTGATTATGTTATAAAGTGAAATTGAAGTTTAAATGATTTAGTTAATGCATGCTTTATTATGATAAATTTCACTGCGATGATACCCTAAGTGAAGGTGATCATGCGATGACACCTAAGTGAAGGTGTTGATTGTTGTTTTATTTGATAAAGTGGTACAAGGTATGTATGTTTTGAAAAGAGAATGTATGACACCCTATTTGATTGTGTGAAATCTTTGATTTTATTGTATAATTATGCGCGAGGGAAATATGGTGTTACATAAAAATCATTGGTGAGATATAGTTAACGTGAGAAACTGATTGTGCCTGCATGCTTAGCTACAATAACAGATCCATTAGGTAAACAAACATTAACTAGTTGGATTTTGTGATAAGAACTGAACTAATGTAGAGTAGAACAAACATGATCTTTGGCACCTAAGTCAATGATTCAAAATATAGGTTTAATATGAGTGGAACATGCTATTGTGGAGATTTTTGAATGACCTGAATTCTCATTAGCTCCAAAACCAAAATGAGGAGATGGAGTAGAAATGTGGTTGGAACTTGGATTAGGTGTGGGATTTGGTAAATGAGGCATCAAGTTTGTTTTTTGTAACAAACTAATCAGTTGAGAGTATTGTTCTTGAGTTATACTAGTAACTTGGTTACTTGGCATACCTTCTTCACCATTGTGAATCACAGGTTGTGCATTACCATTAGAAGCATTGGATGCATTAGCAGATACCTGTTTCTTGCCATAATTTGGAGGGAATCCATGGTTAAGATAACAAACATCTATGGTGTGGTCTAATCTATTGCCTTAAGTGCACATTCTACTATCTTTCTTGGAATTATAAAATCTACTAAATGAATTAGAGGATTTACCAAGAAACTTCCTTGAATCATAGGCATTAATCAAAGTATTGACCTTTTCAAGAACAATTGTAGGCTCTGGTTTTGGAAGCAAAGACACATAATTACTTTCTTCTTAAATTACCATAGAATAAATTTTGTTTATAGATGGTAAAGGATCCATTAATAAGACTTGAGTTTTTATGACTGAAAATTTACCATTCAGGCATGTTAAAAACTAGATGATTTGATCTTTAAGTTGAAATTCACGTGCATGGTGCATTGCTTCACATCTACATGAATGAATGCAAGTACATATTGGAATTGGTATGTGAGAGTTTAACTCTTCCCACAATCCTCGCATTTATATGAAGTAATCAATAACAGATTTAGATCCTTGCTTGAGATTGTTAATCTCAACTCGAAGATTTGGTACTTGGATACAATCAGTTTTGGCAAAGTGTTCCTTGAAATTATTCCATACATCAAGAGTGTTCTCTATGGACATAATTGTCTAAGCAATCGGAGCATTAACTGAATTCATAATCCATGAGTGCACTACATAGTTACGTCGGTCTCATGCAATGTGACTCCGATCAGCCATATCCGAAACTGGAATGGAACCATCGATGAAGGTGAGTTTGTTCTTGGCACCAAGAGTGCGTTGCATTAATATTGACCAAGAGATGTAATTGGAGCCATTCAAATGTGGTGTAATGCTAATTGTATTCTGACCTTGGCTAGGGTGAACATGGTATATAAAATTAAAATCACCATTGGTGATTCTTTGAGCAACTAGAGCCACATGTGGTGGCATGATAGTATAAGATCAAAAGCAAGATTTGCATAAGCAAGTTGAAACATAATAAAGAAAATGAAGAAGATGAATCAAGATGAAAACCGAGGATCAAAAGCGAGTGAAACCATATTATAATGTGAGAACTTATATGAATTCATGATATTGATCACGAAGAAAAGGGAGAAGAATGTAGAATGAAAATAGAAAATGAGTCATCTTGCATTGATTAAGTGTTAATGTTGCTTATATACAAGAGGTAACTATTCTCCAGTAGCTTATAATACAAGTTATACTTCTAACTAAATTTTGAATAAGCATAACAAATTGTAACTAACACTAACTAGCTTCCAAATCAATTAAGAATATGTGATGGATTCGAAGGATGATAGCTTGACTCTAAATTTGGCGGAATTGATCAAGAAAGGGAGATCGCGCTTCGATCGAAGGAGGTCTGGATTTCTATCGTAAGAAATTCGATTGAATCAGTGGAAGTAGGTCGTGGAAAATCGCAGTAATCAAAAGTTATTTCCCACATACGATGTCAATCTAGAACTAAATGATGATTAGAAATAATGGATTTACTGTTTGCTACGATGGTTCGTTATTTCCAATGTATTGGAGAGAGGATTGACTTGCAAAGTTAGCACTTTATCACTCAAATCAGTAAGAGAATGAAAAGTGAAATTTGAATGGAAAAGATTCAAATATTTGAAAAATGGAGCGATCTACATTTTAAATAAAAGAATTAGTTAGCAACTAAATTCTCTATTTGGAGGGAAAAAAATGACCACATATTAAACATTGCTTCTTACAACAATTAGGCTTCCGGATTTTTTAGGCCCGATGGATTGTCCAAAACTAACACTAATAAAAATTCGAATTTAGAAATAATATTTAGCAAAGAGACATATTTGATTGAAACAAATAGATTGCCAATAGATAACTGACTGCATTTTCAGCTAATGCATACCACAACTATTTATGAAATTTGATTTTGAGACAATTGAATTCATTTCAAAAAGTCTAAATTTGTTGTACCATTAGAAAAATGAGATAATTGCGTCACTTCGTGGCCACTCAACCAAAGTCTATATACAATCAATGAAAATATAGAATAAGGTAATACTTGTTGCATCAATATAGCAGTAAGATTGTGCAAATTTGGATAAGTTGATTATGAAGTGATTGGTTCAAATCTTACTAATACCGACATGCATTATATACATCATTCTTGATCAAGATTATGCATATTCTGACCATTCAAACTTTATCTTTTAAGTGAATAAAGTTGACACGAAAAATTCTGTTCTAAAAGATTATAATGTGACATGGCTCAAGTCAAAATATGGTTAATGCATCTCCAATTGAAAATCAAAGTTCTCAAACTAGTGGGAGATGAACAAATAAAATGGGGCTTCGTCAAAAGTCATGTTTCAAACGGTTCAAAATAAATGGCAATAATCATGATGTGTATCACTTATTGGCGCAACAAACGAATTATGTACCCTACTGGTGGAATCTAGTGTCATAAGATAGGGTCAGCATAACAAAGATAAATTGAAGAATTTGCTATTTGAAAGAGATATATTGAAACTAGTTAGAATCCATGACAAACATATATACTCTTGGAGTTGATTAGATTCAAACTATTTGTTTTATTAGATGTTCTACTCTAGCCTTTATATGATTCTTTATTTGTAGATCTAAAATATTTGGATTCTCCTAACGTCTCTTTTTGTTACTTTTATAATTTTTGGACAATCTTGTTCGACATATCATTTGCAGCAATAAGAAATTGTAAATAATATGTGAAACAAGATGATCTAAGAGATTAGAAAATTAACTAAAGAGACATTAGGAGGATCAAAAGATTTTGAATTTAGGAGTAAAGAATCATGGTGGTAGAATGAAAGTGTTCAGAGTAAAGTTAAAATTAAAACAGATTGTTTTAAAAAATAATTCAAGTGTAAAAATCACAAAACTTGGGAAAAGTTAAGAACGAGACCAAAAGGCGGGGAGTAGGAGTGTTCGCAGGTTGGGTTGCGTTTAATTTGATTAAATTCAATATCCGACCCGAACAATATTCTTTGGGTTGGATTCAGTATTCAATTCGTACTTTTAAGACTAAACCTGAACCAAACCAACTCGCTCATCAATGAGTTGGGTTGGGTTGGGTTGAGTTCTTTGGTCATCCACTAAATATAATTTTCAAATTTTAAATAAAATATATCAATTTAATTAATATATTTATATTACAAAAACATTAAAATATCATAAATTTTTAGTATTTAATTTGAATATAATTTATCGGTTAATACCTAAAAACTCACAAATGATGTAAAGTATAATTTAAAAGGGAAGATATCTCTCTCTTTAAATGAATAAAGTGGATCTCTCAAATTTTGATTTAGACTTAGGCTCTTACAATTAATTAAAAACTATATATATATATATATATATATATATATATATATATATATATATATATATATATATATATATATATATATATTGTAAGAATTATGCTAGATAATTTATACATAAAATAAAATTAAAATAGTGTGACATATCAATGGTTTGGGTTTGCGGGTTCGTGGATTTAAAACTTCAAACCCGTTATCCGAACCAAATATCAATGTGTTTGAATGGGTTGGTTTGGGTTGGACCCGTACATGATTGGGTTTGGGTAAAGATAAGGGTTGGGTTGGGTTTGGTGAGTGGGTTTGCGGGTTGGCCCGTACCCATGAACACCCCTAGCAGTGAATGAAGCAAGAACCCAATCTTTTAACAGATTTATATCAATCTTTAGGAATCAGGGAAGAAAAAAATCTATATATAGGCTTGCTAAGAGAAGAGAATGAAAGACAAGAGATTTGATATCTTGCTTCGGGAAAAATATATAAAGGATAATACAATTTATTTAATGAAGGATATGATATCTCACTAAACTCTAGCAAACTCGACGTTAGAGAAGAGCAGCAAAACTATAAGTACTTCCGTCGAATTTAGAAACAAGAGGTAAAAGAAGCGTTGAAAAGGATGAGTAACATACCTATTAAAATGTGAAAAGTTCTTGGAGATATAGGTATTGAACGACCTATGAAGCTCTGACACGTCATTCACACGATGTGTCGCCGTGTCAGACACGTATTCAACATGGATACGCGTACGACACACGAACTACACGTATCTGACACGTTTTTGAAGTGTCCAACAAAAAAATAAATTTGAATCACAGCAGACCCAGATACGACACCTTATTTCAAATAAAGGACACGTCTCTACTCAAAAAATTTCAGAATAAAAAATAAACCAACTAAAAAATAAAAAAAAAAATTCTTTTTTAAAAAGAAGGAATTTTTATCTTTCATATTCCACTTCCCCGCTATAAAAACAATACAATTAGGATTCTTTATATTTTTCATATTCCATTGCTCCTTGTGTTGAAAGAAATTAGAGCACATATTCATTTATCCATTATTTGAAGAGAAGCAAGATGACACCACATTGAGCGGAAGCTTTAGTATATGTGCATAGTAACCTTCCACTTCTATGAAGGAGCGCTCTAATATCATCAAAAGGAAACTAAAATGTAGGATGTCACTGGAGATGAGTTTGCATTATTAGATGACATCGAATTTCTTGAAGTTGTTGACTTGTCTTTGGATGAGTCAGGTTTAGAGACTAGTTTTCTCAATATGGAGTAACTATTATATGATTTGTATCATTTTGTTTTGGTGGATTTATGTCTTTTTTCGCTGATTGAAAGTACTAAGTTTAAATAAACATAAATTTTGTTTTTCATTTTAAACTCTTTATAAATTATGCACGTAAATTTCTTTAATATATTAATATATAAAATATATATAGTCGTGTCCGTGTCCTATGATTTTTATATTAGCTGAGTCCTTGTGTCCGTGTCTGTGTCGTGTCCCGTGTCTGTGTCCGAGTCCGGGCTTCATAGTGAACGACTCATCAAACTTTTTAACAAAATTATGAGGTCAAAGCAAACGTCGCGTGAATGGAGGAGAAGCACTTTAGTCTAATCTATAAGAATAAGAGGGATATACAAAATTGTGGAAATCATTGAGAGATTAAACTTATGAGACATACCATGAAATTACGGAAAAGAGTTATTAAACGGATACTAAGAAAAAAGACTCAAGTCACTGAGAATCAATTTGATTTTATGTTATAGAAAACTACCGCTCAAGTTGAAGAGAAAATTTTATCGAACTGCGATAAGACCTGCAATAATAATGTTGGAAGCTTAAAAATCAATACGAGAATAAAGTAATTGTAGTCGAGATGAGGATATTGCATTGAATGTGTAGTAAGACGATACATGATAAGATTAGAAATGACAAAATTAAAAAATGTTAGGGTAACATCTATAATAGAAAAGATGAGAGAAGATCGGTAGATTATATGGTAAGGATAATAGATAAATGGAGAGAAGTCAAATAGTTAGAGATAGAGAAAAATCTAAGAAAATTATAAGAGAAATTATTAAAAAAATCTTGAGATTAACAATTGAAAGTCGTATACAAAAGAAATAACACAATTATTAATACACGTTTAATTAAATTATGGTTAAATATGTTTTTGAACCCTATAAATATCTCACATTTTATTTTTAGTCCCTATAAAAAAAAAACATATTTTAGTCCCTACAAAAATTTTATACATTGTTGATTTAGTCCTTGTTATTTTTTAAAATTTTAAAAACTATTTAATTATCTTTAAACTTTTAAATTTTTGAATAATTTTTTTCATACGTATTCAGATTACTATAAAATGTTTCTTTACCAAATTATATAATTTTTTAAAATGAGAAAAATTAAATATAATTTTTTTAATTTTAAAAAAATAATGATAAAAATAATAAAAATCTCAACTTTTAAATAAAATTTTAAATTCTTTTTTTTTTTAGAAATTTTTTATAACGTTCTAAACATATCTGCAAAATAATCATTCAAAATTATATATTAATTTAACAATGACTAAAATTGTGTGCATAATTATTTTAAAGGGATTATAAAACACGATATATTTTTTTATAGGGACCAAAAAAATTTTTTAGTAATTTTATAGGAATCAAAAAAATATTTAACCCATTAAATTACTATCTACTAACAATATTAAATAATTAATTGAGGAACAATAATAAAATAAAGACAATAATATCTACATTTACATTTGTTCATATTTTAAGCCAAAATAATTTTTAAAAAATTACTCATAAATATAAGATGGGAGAAAATATTAGTGGAAAATATTTAAAGTTTTATCAATTTTATTTTTTTGGTATAAACCATTTTTTATGATTAGCCGTACATATTAATCTTTCGAATCCAAGAGTCATCAAAAATTTTTAAATATGTACACCAATGTTTTGGAGTGATGTGCTATATAATTCAAATACCTGAACCGAGAGTATCGGAATTTTTAGAAAATTAAAATTTAATTTGTTAAATAAATAAGTTTTACAAAAATATTTAAGTCTAATATTTTTCCTAAATGAACTAGGTTGAGATAAACTTTAAATAAATCAAATTACAGATCATTATTCTCACCTCTAATTATAGATAAACAGACAAATAGACATGGCAACAAAATACGTATGTGTGGATATTTACCAGAATCCACCTCAAATTTGATAGAGAAAAATTGTTTTGATTGAGTTCTGAGTTTTGATATGGTCAGCAACTCCAGCACAAATACCTTAATTTCATTAACTAAAGTTTCTTCTAGGTTAATGAATAAAATGCAAGAAAAACATTGTAATAGATAGTAACAAACATTGTAATCATTAGAGATAAGAAAATACACATGCATAGTTCTGAACTTAATATTTCAGGGACAATTGCCATCCATTACAGAAAATGACACCATTCCTTCATATACTGTCTAAACCAAAAAACAATTCCTCAAAAGTTAAAATCAAACAAAAATCCCCGAAGCTAGAAATCACAACACAATTCAACTGGCCATGACTCCGGCATCTGCAAAAAAAACAATTTTAACATTAAGGCAGAGTAAACAACTCAAAACTCATGACTGATGCTGGACCATAGCAGAGTAAACAACTCAAAACTCATGACTGATGCTGGACCATAGAAGAGGCCCACATTGAAAATTTGCAAGGCTAAAATAAAAACACTACTACAAACATTTAAGAATAGAACTTAGCAGTAATCATAGACATAGTTTCTAATTCTCTTAAAAGTCACAGTTAATTATTCAATCATGAAATTGTCAAATTTTCAGATCAGATATGCATATTACATTTACCATGATTTAGAACAATACCTTCTATTTGAAAGCATGTACTAAGACAGCATAACTTTTGAGCATATTAACCACATGGTAAGACAGTACAGCACTAAATTAAATTATCACACCAAGAAATGATGACTACATATGAAAGACGGATTCGCTGTTTTCAGACTTTTGTTATTACACTAGAAAGTTTGATTAATGCATAAGAATAAGAATATTGATTTATCCATATTAGAAAAACATGAACTTACATAAAAGACATTACAAGATTCGAAGATGTGCTCTATCAACTACCAAAATGCATAACACAGGAAGGGGTTCAAAAATGTTTCAAGGAGATATTGGAAAATAAATGACAAACAATTAAAAAAAATCCAGAGACTCAGGTTTACCTCAGATGTTACTGGGATACATAAATACTCTTATCCTCGATCCCTGAAATGAATTCAAACACAAAGTCAAGATAACATTACAAAACACAGTTAATATTAAAAATAATCATATTGGTTAATTATTACCATTGATTTGGGAGGAAGATTTGATGTGAATTTGGCACGGACAATACCACTATTACCATGTGGCCTTGTAACCTTTCCCCATAGGCAGCGGTAATGGGTTCCATTCTTCTTCACCTTGGCCTTGTAGATATATGCCAACCTCTTACCAGCATACCATGCTACCTCCTCCTTGGTGTTCACTCCTTCAATTTGGACCAGAGATGTGTTTGGGTACTGGTTTGATTTGGATCTAGAAAAACAACGTAAAAGAGTATGAATTAAACCAAAGCATCTAACACAACATTTAAGTTTTCCAAAGCCCGTACATAGTGAAACAATTGAAACACAAATAAAAAATATATATACCTTTTGTATCCAAGGATGGTTCCCCTCACATAGAGCCTAATAAAAATTGAAAAAGAGAGTATAATGTTAGCTTTTTCTAACAAGAAATAAAGTTAAAATTCAGAGTGATATTCGATAAAATAGATATGAAAGATAGAGTAAATACACAAACTGATATTTGAGAAAAGAACAAAAAAAATCCTAGAAACCTAAAAGACCATAAGCATTGCATATTTTAAATTTGGTACCAGTCTCAAATATCTGTCAAATAAAAACAGACCGAGTAAATGCTTAAAGGTTTAATTTACTAAATCCAACTTGAAAAACTGTTTTGCCGCAGACGCTTAGCATTGGACGTTACCTAAAAAAAATGCTAATTTTACCTTCATTTGAGATTTTAGAAGAGCAGTTCTAAGCAACAAAATGGTTTACATGTTTTTTCTCAACAACAGATTAAGCATATTGCCTATAAACTAGAAGTAAAATCATTCAAATCCCTCTAAAGTGTATGCTAATTTCTCCAAATCAGATATTTTCAACGATAAAAGCATCAAATTTCTCGCGGTTAAAACAGTAGCTATAACCTAATTAAATCAATCATAAATCATAATCACTAAACCAGAACACCGAACTTCGAAAACATTGACGAACCTTACATAAAAACAACAAACAAAACAAATAGCAGAAGAAAAAAAATTAAACTACAGTATCAGGTCAAAATCTACGAGTACAGAAAAACTTAAATCAGAGCGAGAAAAACGATAACATATGGCATGAAATGAAGAAAGTACCTAACACGCTCGCCTTGACGTCCCTTCACCATCTTCACGAGCAACAGCAGAGGCAGAATTCGGCCAAATCTCAACACTCCCGAAAATGGGCGTTTTAGGGTTTTATTATAGTTGGAGCTTGTGGTGCAGTAGAAAAGATGGGTTTACCTGATTAGGGTTTTCGCGTTGGTTTGGCCCAATATAGTTTTTGATTTGGGTTTTATTTTCACTGGTTATGTTTCCTATACACCCATTCAAATTCATTTTCACACCAATCAAAAGCTGAATTAAATTTAAAGTTTCAAATATTGTTAGTAGTTTTCTTTTCTTTTTTAATTTAATTTATTATTATTTTTAAAATTATTTAAAAATTTGAAGCAATTGTAATTATTAATTTTTTTATTAAAAATGTATGTACACAATTATTGAATGATACTACTATATTATTAAAAATATTTTACTAGTCTCATCATCATAATTACGCCATTGTTGACAATAATACAACCATAATCCTAAATTAAAAATATAAATTTTATGTTAATTTAATGAATTAGATATTGTTGTAATAGTTACTTATGATATGATATAGATATTGTTTTGATAAATTAAAGAGATTTGATATAATATTGCTCCACTCTATATATATATATATATATATAAGCGAAATTACACTAGATGTCTTTTAATTAATTCTTTTAACAATTTAGTTTTTTTTTTTAATTTTTATAGTTTTTTCTCACATTGTGAATATTTAAAAATATGTGACCGTTATATAGGGTTGGGAATAAATCAGACCAACAAAACAGTGACCTTAAAAAAAGTTTTTAAACCTATTAGACCGGTCTATTTAAATAAATTTGAATAATTGTATTATTATTATTATTATATTTGTATTTTAAATTAAAATAAAAAAGTAAAGCTTAATTATCTTGAAAAACTTATGAAAATAAGTTTAAAAAAATCTTATGAACAATGTCATAAGTTGTTTTTATATGTTCTCTCAAACAAATAGTATTACAAAATTTATGTTAATATGTAAACTTGAATAAGTCAATGCAAATAAGCATTTAGTTTCATTGATCTTTTAATTTGTTAGTCTATTTAAACATTAATGTAATTGCTTATTTACAAACGTTCAAATATAATAGGTTTTATGTAAGCTAATATGTCAAATAGACCTTTGAAAATGCCAACACATGCCTAAAAATAAGCCTACGATTGGCCATAGGGCAGGCTTAGGCTTCAAAATTTTTAGTAGGCCAGGCTCATGCTTAGCAAAGTCTAGCTCGACGCAACTTATTCTCACCCCTATTGCTGTATTATGGATTGCACTTCATCATTTTCATACTCCTCAAAATAAGTGCATCCATAATTAGCACATTTGCTATGTTAAAAAAGGGTTCATGCACACGTTTGATAACTTAAATGACCAAATTGATAAAAAAATTTAAATGATCAACTTGTTACAAAAATTAATTTAAAGAATCTCCAATGTAATTTTATCAAATATATAATATTGTTGATATTTTTTAGCATGAAGGAATAAGCATTGAAAATGATTAAATTAAAATAAAAAATAAAAACAAAATAAAATGCATATTTAAAACTTTAATTCAAGTTAAAGGACTCCTAATAATGGTATTTTAGTCCCATCACAATTACAGAAATGTTAGGTATTATTATTATTATTATTATTATTATTATTATATTGTTTTAATTTATCTTTGTAAATGTAGTTAGGTCTTTCTTAGCATATAGTATTTATACTTTGGTATAACCATAACTCTTCTAGTTTTGTTGATTTTATTGAAACCATAAACTGACAGATCTTTTTCCTTCTCTGTGTTTCTAAATGTTTAATATTGTTAAAATGATATCAAAGAGTTCGGTTTGATTTCAACAACTATCGTAAAGTAGAGCAACGTTTTTTTTGTGTTCAATTGGAAGGTCTGAGATTCTAATTGAATGGTACCCAATAATTTATTGGAGTGTTGGTTGTACGGTAAAGTTACATAATTTGTTGGGTTCTGCTTTTTCACTAGTGGTGATAAAAGGTTGTTTGGTATAAGTGGCAGGAAAAAATGAAGGTTACAAATGTGGTATTGTTTCAAAATCTTGGTGTGTCACGTATTTCCATTTAAACTAGTAACTAACCCGTGCGTTCGCACGGGCCTGTCTATTCGATGATTTTAGAGTATAGACGTGTAATTGTTAATCAAATTGAAAATAAAAATGGTAAAATTATAATAGATATGATTGAAAATTAAAATTTGTATTGGTAAGTATAAGAAAATGTTGTGGCCGTTTATAACATGTACTATTTATTTCGTATATAAAAAAATTTTGAATCAAAATTAAAGTTGTCTCTGTTTATAACAATAGTATTTTTTTCGTCTATAAAAATATTTGAATCAAAATTATAGTTGTCCCCGTTTATAACAATAGTATTTTATCTTATATAAAAAAGTTTGAATCAAAATTAAAATTGTGCCCGTTTAAAACAACAATATTTTTTCGTATATAATAAAATTTGAATCAAAATTAAAGTTGTCCCCGTTTATAACAATAGTATTTTTTCCTATATAAAAATATTTGAATCAAAATTATAGTTGACCCCGTTTTTAACATTATATTTTATCTTAAATAAAAAAATTTGAATCAAAATTTAAATTGTGCCCGTATAAAACAATAATATTGTTTTCGTATATAAAAAAAATTTAATCAAAATTCAAGTTGTCCCCGTTTAGAACAATGGTATTTTTTTCGTATATAAAAAAATTTTAATCCAAAATTAAAGTTGTGTCCGTTTATAACAATAGTATTTTTTCGTATATAAAAAAATTTGAATCAAAATTAAAGATGTCCCCATTTCTAACTTAGTATTTTTCTGTATATAAAAATATTTGAATCAAAATTATAGTTGTTCCAGTTTATAACAGTAGTATTTAATCTTATATAAAAAATTTGAATCAAAATTATAGTTGTGTCCGTTTATAACAATAGTATTTTTTTCGTATATAAAAAATTTTGAATCAAAAATAAAGTTGTCCCCGTTTCTAACTTAGTATTTTTTTGTATATAAAAATATTTGAATCAAAATTATAGTTGTCTCAGTTTATAACAGTAGTATTTTAATACATCATAAAATATATTATTTTAGATGGATCACTCATCATATGAATCATTCATAAATGAACCAACCCTGAAATACAGACACAAGATCTTGTTAGAATCAAATTGAGTTAAGAGGGCATTGTCAATAAAAAAATCAAATTGGTGCATATGGGATTAACTTCTTCTTTTTAAGTATGGTAGGTAATTCAAAACAATGTATGGTAGGTAATTCAAAACAATTATAAGTAATATTAAAAAAGTTGTTTTAATTTATATAATTCTACCATGCATAAGTAATTAAAAATAGTAAAGAATGGTTAGAATATGTTGTGTAGGAGTTAAAAGGAAAAAAAAAAGTAATAGGAAGCTATTAGAATGTACATTCTAGACTTTGATAGGAATAGGATGAGACATAACTAATATTCATTAAATGCACAACTGGAAAATATTGTACCTTATGGAAAAAAAAGCTCTAGAAACAGTGTTTATAGTATTTGTAGCATGTGTAATTGTCAGCTAACATGTAGGAAAATGAACTTATTTTTATGACAGCTATCAATAGTAGGGGATAGTCTGTGATTGTGTAAACATGCCTGGTCGAACTGGTGTAGTTATCAAGGACCATTTTCTGCTACTATGTTTCAAAACCAATAAATGAGATAAGTTATGTAATCTTAAATGTTAATAAATTTTAACTGGTTTTGTTTTGAAATGCTAGAGTGGGCAAATTGAATTTATTTGAAAGAAAAAAAAATGATTATGAAGCACCGTAAATATCAAAACATTTATGCATATTATTTATAGTTAAAATAAGAAATTTCTATGATCGGGTAAAGTTGTGGACTTGTTGTACTATATGCACTATAATTCAGCTCTTGGGAATAGGAATACACATGAATACACAATGTAATGTGGCTGCAAATTTTTTTGCGTAAAAAACAGTTTACTTTGATTGTATGACATAAAAAAAATATTGAGTATTGTTGTTAATTATAGGAGTCTTTAGTTTAGTATGAATTGGAAGTTTTACAAACTTAAAATTTGTTAGAATTTCAAAACTTGTATGACCTGAACAAATTGCTAAAATAAAAAGAACATATTGATTTTATTATTTAATAGATAGTTGTTGCCCTCATAGTGAAATTTGGTTAAAAACAAATACATAGTTTATTCCTTTGGTGAAGAATTTGACACACAATGTTAATAATATAGTAGCACAATGTCACATAGAGTTGCAGATCATATCCTTTCCTTTTTCCTTTCTAATCACTATGCAAATAGACTAATAACTTACATCTTTAGCAAGAAGGCCTTCAATATTAAAATCCAACCTTGGATTTAATGTTCCAAGTTTCATAGATAAAAACTACCAAAATAGAAAAGATGGGTCTGAAACAATTTCACAAGACTAAAATGAAAAGGGTCATAAGAATGTGTGTCAAGCATATTCAAAATAAATTTAAAATGAAAAAAAACACAATTTTTCTAGTTATAATTCTCACTCATCCAAAGCACAACAAAGATGACAGTGATCATTTAAAGTTCATAGAAGATTGTTGGAGTTGTAAAAGATGGTAATAAGGAAATCTATCAAGTTATGATTGTTGATATTGTAATTATGTAGAACTAAAATATACATGGCAAAGTTTGTATTTAAATCTTTCTAGACATGTTGCAATCAATGAACTGTCAAGCTAATCATTTTGATATCTGTTTGGAACTGTAATTCACCAACACTATCATTGACATCTTTCAGTCTTTTCACTACCACCATTGTGCCATCTCCAAGCTTCCCCTATAAACATTGGCAAAACCTCCAACGCCGAGTATACTCTTGGAGCTGAAAGCAAAAAATTAAAAGATGAGTAAAATAAAAAAATCCCACACTACAGTACAAGAAACTCAAATCTCAGTTTCTCAAATTTAAAGTTATGAAATACCATCTCACACACTTAGTCTTAAACTGAATGAAAATCAAGTTGTTGAAGTAAAGAAGTAAAATTAAGATTGAGTTGATTTAGTTAATTATCATATAAACCAAACTCTGCTTCACAACTTCACCATGCCAACACAAACCACTACTCATTTAACATAACACATTTTTTCCATACTAATGATTATTACATACTGAAATGGGAATTATAAAAGTCTACAATAATACCTGTAGTCGATTTTTGCAATACTCTTTCAACATATTTTCTTCCACAATTAATACCTATATTATCATTACCTGTCAGCAAAATTCCAGAAAGAATCCTTCACTGCCAGACAAGTTTTGTAACAGTCCTAAAGGTTACATTATATTTAAGAAGAATAACTCTTACCACCTAATAAATCATATAAATCAAATGAATATTTTTGCATAGGCTTCAAAATAAGTTTTATGTAATGCAACCTAAACACAACCTGAACAATTTGAGAACATCTTTCAATCAATTGTATGAAATCCTAACTTAATAAAATTGCAATAATGCTTTGATAAAATGAAATTATTTAATCACACTCACCATTCCAAAAACTTCAGTCCTCTACCAGTAACTTCTTATTTCTTCTCTCTCTTTTAGGTTTCCACCAAGTGTCCTCGTTGGTTTCAATCTATAGAGAATTATATTTAGCATAAATCTAACAGATTCAAAAATATTTTATAGCAATCAATGCATCAGAACAAACTTAATCATATTAATTGGTGGATCATATCATAAGGTGATAAGTAAAAGATCACTAACCAATGAAAAATCAATTCTTAGAAACATCTGTCGGTACTCGCTGACAGTTGTCCTCTTATCACAAGGATGGAGTCCCTGCATTACAAAAGAAGGATTTGTACCAAACAGTGTTAATTTATAAAGAAAATACTTTTTATTAAGTGGAAGATTAATGAACTAAAACACATTTTTATATTCATTATAATGAGAATAACATTAGAACGATTTCTATCCATGTTAACCAAATCACGCCTAATTCGGTGGGAGTACTCTACTACATACAAAACTCCAGCCTACATAAATAGAACAAATTATTCTAATCAGTCTTGAAATAACACTGTTTCTAAGATTTCAAAGAAACTGCAGTTGTAAAAGGATCTTCAGTCACTTCAATAGATGAGTCAAATTCAACAGAAAAAAAGTTTTCATTGAGTTTAGTTTCAACTAAAGGCAGTATATCTGACAAACCTTGTTCAGCATCATTGATTTGCAAAGGTTCCACCTTGTCTTCCACACACTACTACAATTTTGAAATATAATAGCGCCAAATTAATAGCGTTTTTCAATAAAGTGCTATTAAAATTCTCACCCATAAGTTTATAATAGCATTTTTTAGTCGGAAGCTATTAATGAGTGATACTTATAATAGCACTTATATTTAAAATGCTATTATATCTTGCATAAAAAAAATACCGAAGGAAATAAGAGCGTTCTTTGAAGTGACGCTATTATAAAAATATTCTTTTGTTAGCACTTTCGAAAAACGCTATCATAATATTTCTACCAAATAAAATAAAAGATAAAAATCTCATCGAACTCCCGCACCTCTAAACACTTACCATTATATTTTCTTTATAAAAGAATTACCACTTTATTTAAAAAAAAAACCCAAACCATGAGCTCAGCTTCTATCAATATGGGAATTTACCTTGTTCTTCACTGTCGGCTTCCCCCACCTTCTTTTCTCAACAAGTTAACCCAAACCACTCTCCATTTTTATCTCCTTTCAACTTAGAAGTGAATACCCATCTCCATTCAACAACTTAGAAACCCTAAGACCATAATCGATTGAACTCATAACTCAGAAATCCAAAAAAAAATCAATTAAAACCCTAGAAATCGAATGAACCTCTAACTCAGAGTTAAATTTATTTGTTTCTAAAAATTGATTTAAACCCTAAAACTATCTTCCTTTTGACAATACTTGGTGTGTCCAAGATTTCAGATTTCGATTCACGCAGAAGTAAGCTTTACACGCGATATCTTATTCTTCACTCCTCAAACTTAACAAGGTTATTGATTTTGTGGGTACTCTATTTATATTTTTGTCCTCTTTTAAGTTAAGATCAATATCGAACATTAATTTATTTTTTAATTTGGCTTATATCATTTGGGTCTTAGTTTTTGTTAATGGTGTTTCAATTTCGAATAAATTTCTTATTTTATTAAAAAATAGTGTAAAATATTAATCAAGCTTTATGAATGCTTAACATGGATATTGTTTTGGGGAATTTTTATGGCATCTACACCTATATTGAAGAAAGTTGAAATGGGTGTGGTAGTCATTAGACCAATCTTTCACATTATTTCTTATTTTCATTAGTGGCACTCCACTGCTAAAGGTTTTCTTTTACCTCTGCTTTGGTCAAAATTAAGATGAAGTTTTGTCACTTTTATGATGATGAATTGCACAATGGAGGAAGGAATCAACAGATAAAAAGTTTGGGAACGTGGATGGATCTACAAACAAGGAACCAGGTATGTTTTTTTCGCTGTAGGACTGCTCTGTTCTGCCATTTTTGGATTTCATGAGCACGCATATTTTTGTATTTATCTAAATATTTATCATCGTGTTAACACTTTATCAAATAACATTTATTGGTGATAAAATGAGTAGCTCTTTGAATTTAAGCTTGTTGGTTATCCCTTCCTAGTACTGCATACCATGCAGATTATTTAAAACATAGGAATTACCACAGCCCACATCAATGGTGAGGAGAACCTTACAATTATAGAGCATGCTTCTTCATCAACACAACAAGTCATCTATCTAGTCTTTATGAGAAAAGGACACCACAATGAAATTTGGGATTTGGGACACAACAGGACAAGAGAGATTCAAGGTTTTATTCACAAAAATCCTTATTTAACTTTGAGTTAATTAAAAATACCCATGATATTTAATGGTTTATTGTGAGACATTGGGTATTTTTTTCCAGTACAAGATACCAAAGGACTAATCTTTCAATTGCTTACTTTCCATATAATGAAATAACTAATCAAGCAAAGTACCATGAATAATAAATAGAGGGTTTTTATTGAAGTATCATATCAAATATGATATATTTTTATTCCTTATAAATCAATATTATTTGTTGAAGTATCATATCAAATACGTATGTGACCACTAGTTAAATTATTATATATCAAATAATGCACTCAATTTCCTTTTGTTGCAGGATATCTTAATAAGTGCACTCATGCAGAGTTTTCTTACTCTCAGTAAATGTCATCTTATCTATGAATACCTTATAACTTCTATTTATTAAAATGTAGGTATCAATAAATAGTATTACATTGTTACCGTTGATTATGGCATTGATGTGTACTATGGTGCTTGTCTCAAATCTAGACCTTATGTGGTTCCATGTGCAAGACTTGGCAGCTTCCCTAAAAGAAGGTCATTTTACCTCTTTCTCCGAGGATCAAGCATGTAAAGGTATTCTAAACTATTTGTTGACCTTAATTTTGTATTTATATAAATATGCTCTTTTCAGATCAATTCTATTAGTGCAATTCCGTGAGGTAGTTGGTGTAGTGGGTCTTGCATTTTTTGTAGAAGACGTTGCGCTGGAACATTATATGTATATCTTAAAGGTAAGTTGAGCCAGTCTCTAGTTTTATTAGTTTGTTTTTGGTAGAAAGGTATATATAGTTCTCGCAAATGGTTTTTAATTACCATTTGTGTATAAAACTTGTTGCAACTCTATTAGAAATGATGAACATCCAATTGGAGCATGTGCCCAACTTGTTTTTGCACCTATAGACGAATCATGCGCTGATGATTCTATTTTGCTTTCGTATGGTTTTTTCATGTGTTCCCCTTGGATCCAAAATATCATATTTTATCTACTACTAGTCCGAGTTTAACGAAACATGTATATTGAAGTATTGTTGTTACTTATCTTGTTTCATATGTTGATGTGTTGAATTCTTGTGCATCCCATGATGGTATAGCTACATGAAACACATTTGAACTTAGTATAAGCATGATCTAGTAATACTTTACTACCTATGTGGGATTTTGTTACTATCTTAGGACAAAGGACTTTCTAGTAGCTTATGAATCAAAGCAATAGAACAAAAAAAGTGCTTTCAAAAGATGATTTTAGCAAAGCATCAAATCAAAATTATCTTTGTTATAATGAAAAGTATAGAAAAGTACAAGTTACTAAACATGTATTCCATCCATTAACAACCTTATTCTCTAATAAATCACATGCTAAAACTTATGTGGCAGGTTCAATTTTCGTACCTGAGCAAATAGCACATGATATATTGGATTTTTCTTGATTTCCATCGCAGATTTATTGAGTCTTAAATCATGTACGAATTTGTAAGTTATGAAACAAATGTTTTGCGAGTACAATATTTTGTTTTACTCATTGATAAATCATGTACTAGTCTATTCCTATGTGTATTATTTATTTTATGTAGTTTATTCGTATGATAAATCCTGCACTGGAGGCCAAATCAAGCATACTTCAGTTCGTGATTCGCACAAAGCTCATGCTTTAGCACCATGTATGTTTTGAAGATAGAAATTTACTTACAAATCTATTATTTTACAAATTTAATGCCCTCAGTTGTGTTTTATTTTGTCTTACTGCACCTAATTTCTTTATGATAGACACTGGTGCCGAAGTTTTCCGAGTCAAGTCTGAAGCTAGCGATGCAATCTTAAAGCAACTTTAGCACCATTCTGATACACTTATGTTTTTTTTTTTTGTGAAAACAAATTAATCACTTTTCTCTTTAACTAGTCCATTCACTAAAATTTGAACTATTGATAATACTCTGAGATTTTGTGGTATATCCATTAAGCATTCTACATTTCTACTGATTTTGAATAATATTATTATAGACATCTCCAATATTCACCTTGCAAACCATGACGGAATATACATGCTTGTCTCTACTCTAGTTGCACTTCAAGATATAAGGCTGGATAAAGTTCTAGATAAAGCTGCCATGAAGATTATTTGCTATGAATTCTCTAAGATGATTCAACATGTAACTAAAGTGCCTGTTACTAGAATATTATTATTGTTTATAAAAATAGAATTCCAACGTCAGGTGATGATTAATATTTGTTAATTGCATGAATACTTGCAATATTCAATTTTATGGTTTATTTTATATATATTGTTTGTGAGATTTGTTGATATTCACATTTGAGAAGAATATATAAGTTTTGGATTTAGTGTAGTTACAAAATTTCTCTCTGAGTTTGTATACTTAAAAAAACAAAAACAAAAAGAATGGCTTTTAACAGCGCTTTTTATAAAACACTATTAAATCTCAAACAAAGTTATGATAGCACTTTTAAGGAAAGTGCTAATAAAGGCTACACTTTTAATAGCACTTTAAAAGCGCTATTATAGGTTGCCAACATACAATAGCGGCAGATATGATAGCGCTTTAAAGCGCTATTAAAGGTTAAAATAAGCGCTATTAAAAGCTTATTTTGGCGTAGTGACATCATAATTTCCACCTTGTCTTCCATTTCATCACCTTCAAACATTAACAACATCAACCACATCAACAACAAAAACTTGTATCAGATGAAAAAGATTTTAGATAAGAGGTTTCAAAAAAACACAACATTAAAAAACCAAAACAGATCTGAGCAGGAAACTCATCAGTAGAAGCAACAACAACAACAAAAAATTAATGGAGATCTGAGGAGGAAGCAGCACATGAAGTAAAACACAAGTTGATGGAACAAATCGTTTACATTGAGTGAAATCTGAACAACATTCATATATTTCAAGAACATGCAAGAGATGGAAAAAAATTTCTTCAAAACAAACAACAAAGCAAGATGCATGTTGAGAACAGATCTGGGTTTTTTTGGAAGATCATTATTATTTGTAAATCGATGTCGCATATCATCGCTTGTTTGTATTTGATTTCTATAGAAAAATGAGGAAGAAAGAAGAAGAGGAAGATGGAAGAATAAAAAAAAGGAAGAAATGCGAGAGAGAGAGAGAGAGAGAGAGAGAGAGAGAGAGAGAGAGAGAGTAAGGGAGAAAGGACGAGAGACAGAGAGAAAGAGGGAGAGTGGTAAAGAAGAAAGAGAGAAAGTTCAGATGGAGTTGACAACATTGGGAAGAGAAAAAGTAAAAAAATATTAAAAAGATTTAATTGGAAGTTAATCAATTGGAAGGAAACAATTGAAAAATTTGTGTAAAGAGAAACAAAATAGTTTGAAATTGGATAACTATGGTAATTTGGTTACAAAAAGTAAATTTTGGACCACAATTACCCTTAATTTGGTGAGGTGGCAGAATTAGAAGGAATGGCAAAAATGTGTTTTCCAGAGCATTGAATTTTCTTATATTATAGATTTGGTATTATATGAAGATTTCAAATCTTGGTCTGCTATGTATTCCATTCTAATTTGGTATTGTTTCAAAAGTGAAGGTTCCAAATCTTGGTATGCTACGAATTTTCAATCATTTGTCTCATATTTTGAAATTTGGTATTGTTTCTCTTCTCGCCTATTAGTTTATTTGGTTATCTCATAGTTTATTATAAAGAATAATGATCAAGATGACTCTCTTTAGTCGGTTAGTGTCCGACTCATTGGAGAAAATTATCCTCATTGTAGTTATGTAATAAAAAAAATTGAAAGGAAAAAGGATGTGGAGTTATGTTGATGTAACCTCGGTTAAACCTACCGATAAAAAGGATTAAGCAAAATATGCAAATGAGTTAGAAACATGGGCTGTTAGTAATTCGAAGATCCTTACTTGGATCAATAATTGTTTATCATTCAATAGGTGTGCAACTAGCAAAATATGATACTGCTAAGGAGGTTTGGAACCATTTTAAACATTTGTATGCCTAGTCTGATTTTGCAAAACGATATCAATTGGAGAGTGATATTAGAACTCTTAAATAGAATATAATATAACCATTCATGAATTCTATTCAGCGATGAGTAATTTGTGGGATCCGTTGGCTCTTATAGAATCGAGTGAATTGAAAGTTGTCAAAACATACACTGATCAAAGAGAAGAGCAACGTTTGGTTCTAATTCTGATGGCGCTTAGGGGTGATTTTGAGGGCCTTCATGGGGGTATTTTGCATCGTAATCCTTTTCCTAATGTTGAATCGGTTTTTAATGAATTGTTGGCATAAGAAATTAGACACAAATTCCACTCCAATTTGATTCAAGATAAAGGAGTTCTGAACTCCTCAATTTTTTTGCAACTCCATTTCACAAAGAAAAGCCTCGGGGTAGGTTTGGGCTTTGTATTGATGAATGTACATTTTCTAAGGAGAAATGTCATTAGAAAACACAATGTCACATATTGTTGAAGGGAAGTAAGAAAATTTTCAAGAGCCTATCATCTAATGTTTTTGTTGTTTCTCTTGCTACCAATGGTTATGGTTCGAATTATTTATATCCATCTGAGACTGCTTCTCAAATATCTAATATTGCAGAGCAGCTCCAAAGGTTTCTTGCCACTCAACCACGTGTCATGCCTATTTCCTATATTAATCGTTTTAACTCTTCTTGTTTGTCAGATATATCTCCTTCCATGTGGATTTTATACTCCAGAGCATCACATCATATGTAATATGTTGATAAATCATTAGTGTCTTTACATACCGCACCATCTATGTCAGTTACGACTGCTGATGGAAATCATATGCCATTAGCAGGCATTGATTCTGCCTCCACACCTAATTTGTCATTTTCTGATGTTTATTATATTCCTAACCTCACTACGAGCCTTGCTTCTGTTAGTCAATTGTGTGATTCTGGTTACTCATTTATGTTTTCTATCACTTCTTGTTGTGTGTGAGATCCTCACACCGGGAGGCTGATTGGGACAGGTCGTAGACAAGGGGCGCTTTATGTTTTGGATGAGTTGAGAGTCCAAGATATTACATCCTCAACCTCTAGTTCCACAACTGATTTATTATCCTTTTTTCGTTTGAATTCTTTGTCATCTAGTTTTTATTTATGGCATCACCGTCTTGGACATGTTTTTACTTCTAAATTAAAGTATTTAGCTTATACTAAAGCTTTAGGAAAGTTACAACCCGGTGATATTTCAGATTGTTGTGGTTGTAAACTTGCTAATTTTTCAGCTTTATCATTTACTAAAAGTGTTTCCATTTCATATGCACAGTTTGACTTAGTTCACTCTGATGTATGGGGTCCATCGTCGCTTCTTACTAAGGATGGATCTAGATATTATGTTTCATTTATTGATGACTATACTCGTTATTATTGGTTTATCTTATGAAAAATCGTTATGAATTTTTTGAAATTTACTATATGTTTCTTGATATGGTTAATATTCAACATAATGTTGTTATAAAGTGTTTTCGTTGTGAGTAAGGTGGTGAATATACTTCTAGTAAATTCTATGAATTACTTGTTTTTGCTGGTACAATTCATCAAACATCTTGTACTAATACTCTTCAACAAAATAGAGTTGCTGAAAGAAAACACTATCTCATTGTTGAGACTGCTTATTCCGTTTTGTTGTTTGCTTCGGTTCCTAGTGAATTTTGGGGTGAAGCAATTCTTACTGTTGTTCATGTTATTAATATAATCTCATCATCTGTCACATCATATTTGACTCCCTTTGAAAAATTGTATAACTCTATTTCTGATTATTCCTTTTTGAAAGTGTTTGGTTATACTTGTTTTGTTCTTCGCCAACAAGTAAAACGTAGTAAGTTGTATTCTCGTTCTGCTATATGTGTTTTTCTTGGTTATGGGGATGGTCATAAGGGTTATCGTTGTTATGATCCTGGTGCAAAGAAATTGTATGTTTCTCGTCATGTTGTTTCCCTTGAACACATTCCTTTTTACTCTCTTTCTTCTGATTCTTATATTACCATCAATTCAAAACTCACCCATATTTATCATTTTGGTCATAATGACAAAGTTTCCAGTGATTTTAATTTTGAGAATTGCAAGATTGATACTATTGCTACTCTAGATACTGAAATTCCCATGTCCCCGCGACTACCCAAGAACCTCCTACGATTATTTATCCTTCGCCTCTTCGTTACCCCCTTGTTACCGTAAGTATACTAAATTGTCTGATTTTGTCTATTCCACTTACTCTGTTTCTTTTGCTATTTTTTTAACCTTTATCCACAGTTTGTCTGAGCCATCTTCCTGTAAAGAGGCTATTCTTGACCCTTTTTTGCAGCAGACTATGACAGAAAAAATTTATACTTTACATAAAATAGATACCTTGGAATTAATACCTCCTTCTACTAGAAAATGTGTTATTGGGTCTCGTTGGATATACAAGATCAAAACTAAGTCGGATGGGATAATTGAGCCCTACAAAGCATATCTTGTTGCTAAAGGATTATCTCAATAATATGGTGTGGATTACGAAGAAACTTTTGCTCTGATTGCGAAGATTACTATTATTTGCGCTCTTATTGCAGTTGCATTTGTTCGCCAATGGCATTTTTCTTAAATGGATGTTAAAAATGTATTTCTAAAGGGTGATCTTTAAGCGAAAGTTTACATGGTACCCCCATAAGGTGTTTCTCATAATAAAGAGGAAAAGTGTAAGTTGAAGAAGGCATTATACAGTCTGAAACAAACTCATCGAGCTTTGTTTGAGAAGTTTACCACTGTGATTACACCTATTGCCTTTCACTCTAGTGATCATGATTCTGCTTTGTTTATCAAGACCACTCATTATGGTCGTATTTTACTATCATTATAAGTTGATGATATGATTATTACAAGTGGTGATATGGATGGAATTAATGGTTTGAAATTATAGTTAGCCAAACAGTTTGAGATGAAGGACTTATGAACTCTTTGCTACTTATTGGGCATTAAAGTTGCCTACTTTCCTAAAGGCTACCTTTTCTCTCAATCCAAGTATATTTATTGCCAACATTCTTGAACATAGTCGCCTTTCTGATACTAGAGTATCAGATAGTCCTCTTGAGTTGAATGTGAACTATGTTTCATCAGCTGGTGTTCCTTTGTCAGATCCCACCTTATATCATACTTTGGTTGGCAGCCTGATGTACCTTACGATTACTATACCAGATATTGCTTATGATGCTCGTGTTGTTAGTCAGTTTGTTATCTTTCCTACTACAGTGCATTGAGCAGTTGTTCTTCGCACATGTCGTTATCTTCGGGGAACCCAATTTCAAAGCATTCTCTTTCCCTCATCATCGTTATTGGAACTACATGCTTATTTTGATGCTGATTGGGTTGGCGACCCACAAATTGTAGGTCTACCATAAGGTTTTGTATTTTTCTTGGAGATTATCTTATTTTTGGGAAAAGTAAGAAATAATATATTGTCTCTCGTTCTTTTACACAAGCGGAGTATCGTGCTATGGCATCCACCACAACTTAAATAGTTTCGTTACGTTGGTTACTTTCGGATATAGGTCTCTTTTTTCTGAACCAACTCCTATGTATTGTGATAACAAAAGTGCCACTTAAATTGTTCATGGCTCAATCTTTCATGAACGTACCAAACACATTAAGATTAATTGTCACTTCACTTGTCATCATCTTTAGCATGTGACAATTACTCTATCGTTTGTCTCTTCGTTTTGCAGATTATTGATTTGTTTACAAATAGGCATTCCATTAAACGTGTTCGTTTTTTTATTGACAAACTCTCGACGCTATCTGCTAATGCATCTTAAGTTTGAGGGGAGATGTTAGATATTATTATTATTATTATTACTATTACTATTATTACTATTATTATTATTTTATTTTATTTTATTTTTGTAGGGGTAGTTCGGTCTTTCCTAACATATAGTATATATACTTTGGTGTAACCCTAACTCTTCAAGTTTTGTTCATTCTATTGAAACCCTAAGCCAAAGGGTCTATTCCTTCTCTATGTTTCTATATGTTTACTATTGTTAACAAAAAAAATACATTTTTAGACAAAATTTATGAGTTGATTGACATTTTAGTTGACTTAAAAAATGATATGGTGGCAATTTTGTAATTATTTGTAACTTTGTTAAATTGAATTCTAGCTTAACTGACATAATATAAGAGATTTTATATTTTAATTCATTTGCAATAGGTGAACTATTCTGTTTTCTTATAAACCTGACCTCTTTAGAAAAATGATTAATATTTTTTGATACCATGTCTTAGAATAAAAATAAAATAAAAACCATTTAACATAAACCTTTTCCGGACATCGTGTTGTCCATTCCCCCTTTCTCTCTCTCTAGAAATCACTCCTCTGCGCCAGAGGCGGCATAGCCACCAAGACAAAAACTCCAAGATGCTTTGACGGGGTAAGGTAAGGCTTTGAAAAAGGTGAATGCTTTTTCTACATAGCCATTGTGCCAACAAGTTGCTTCCAAAAGGTCTCTGGAGAAAGAACATCAATTTTGTCAGGGATGGATGAATGAGTACAACAATGCTATTGATGAAGGTATTTGGAGTGCTCATACTACTTTTCATTGTGCCATTGAGGAAATTTGGTTTCTTTATATTGGGATTGACATTCCTTTGGATAACATGGGTATGAGAAAAAAATATTATGGACTGGGAAATAGTCAGCGATGATGAGGAGGCGACCGAGGATGGAGACGACAAAGACAAAGAGGAGAATTATAATGGGTACGCATGATGTCCATGATTATCTTTGTATTTTTTTCCTTTGTAATTAATAACGACTGAGTTATAATATTAGCCTCGTGATCTTGTATATTAAACAATATTTTTCTTGCTATTATTAGTTTAATGCTCCCCTTTATTTTGTTGCTTCAACATTTTGTTTCTTGTTCTTTATTTCTTTGTGTACATTCAGTCAGTTCTTCATCATCATTAATGACATTTCCCCAGCCAAGGTTTGGATTCTCTTATCTGCCCCCAGATCTTGGCCTAGTTCGGTTTTGATTTTTTTAATGCTTTACCGCCTACGCCCTTGGAATGGCTATCTCCTAAGAGGGGGGTGTACCACATGTGATGCGACGATCGACACTTTGTCCCAATTTGTGCTACAACAAAAATACCAAAGTATCACCCAAATAGTGTCACATTAATTAAAATACCAAATAAAGACAACACATTACATTTTCTTCGTGGAGTAATTTCGTGCTACTTAATTGGAATACTTCTTGAGCTTCGTGGAATTCCATGTATAATGTATTGATTCCATGTCTAGTGTTTCCAAGCCATATTCTCCTTTCCCTGTGCTAGAATTGACTTTGTAGTCCCAGATAGATGCTAACTTACCATCCCTGAAATTCTTTCCTCGGATATCAGTGTGTCTCGAAACGAGGCTTTCCAACTCGAACTCTCAAGGTCTCACCCACCTATTATATTTAGCAATTGCAGCTTGCCTTACAGTTGTGCTCAACAGAGTTGTGGAACTCCTTGTCTCCTTCAACCGATATGTGTGTTCCATTATGGCTTTAGCTATATCCTCTTCAGCCAGGGTATGAGCCATCTGTCACACCCCAAATTTTGACCACCAAGATTTTCCATCATTGTGAGGATCATTACCACAATATGGATGTGCCATCATGCCTCATCAATATCCTCAGAGATGTTTGAGCATTCACCACAATCAAGAATTAGGGTTTCAAGCCCTCTCAGAGCCTTAGACAAGAGGATCAATCAAGGAATGACATGATCTTAAACTTGTCTAAACTCTCAAATACCTATAAAGGATCAAGAGGACTCCCACATCAAGAATCAAGCACAAGGTTGCAACATTCCAAGTGGATCAAGCCTCAAGATCGCCAGTGTCACCAAATTAGGGTTTTGGTCGACCAAGGCCTCCAGATGGAAATTTTCCTTTGGGCATGAGCCAATGCTTCAAGGCACAACCCAAGATACTCCAAGGGACCTCATGGACCCAATCATCAAGTCAATTTAACCTCAGGGGATGCATTTACCCAAAAATCAGGAATTAGGGTTTCTTGACCTAATTCACCCCTAAGTTGACTTTTGGGACAAAACATGAGCCAAGACCTCAAGACATGATTTGAGGGTCTCCAATACACTACATTGACCCATTTACAATAATGGATTGATCCAAGAAGCTTGATCCAAAAGTTTCAATTTCATCAGGACCACAATTAGGGTTTTGAGGAAAAAAGTCAACTGTACCTTTGACTTTTGGCCAAGACATGCTCCCAAAACTTGGGACATGATTCAATACACCCCATAACACCTATGGAATATAGCCATTAGGTTTGATTTAGGTCAATGACTTGATTTCACAAAGGATCGCACAGTTTGGATTTCATCCGATAAAAAGTCAACTGTGCACAAAATCAAGTTTGACTTTTTGGAATTTTTCACAATTATGGTTCCTTGACCCTAAAACAATGTTAATATGTGATTTGAATCATCATTCATCAAGAAAAATCAAATAAAGTGAGTTAACATGTAAAAGGGGTAACCATAAAAAACTTAGAATTTTTCTAAGTTATGGAACAAAGTGGCTAGGGTACCAACTTCCAAGGACCATAACTTGAGATCCAAGCAACCATTTTGGGTGATCCAAAGCTGGATTTGTAGGTCTTGCTACACTATACAAAAGCTTCAACTACATCTCATTCCAATTCCTCATGAATTTTTAGTCATGGAGTGATCAAAATGGCTAAAAACATGAAAATGACATTTTTCCAACACTTAGTGAAATTTTCACTAAGTCAGAATCTGCCTTACTTTTCCAAAATGTAGGGACATTTTTCATTTTGATCCAAGTCAAACCAGGTCTAGGGGTGAACATCAAAGTTAAAGTATGCCATAAGGGCTTTCCAACAAGTACCAGATCATCTCCAAATTCCATTTGAGCAAGGAGATACAACCCTTGGAACATGGCATCATGAACTGGTTTTTACAAGGCAGAATTTGTGCATTTTGCTCGATTTGTCCAAATCTGATAAATCCAAGCCTTGTCATCCATTTAGACACATATGAGGATAAAACAAGAAGGGAATGATCTGATCCCCAAGCCTCCAAAGTCCAAGAATCTACATTAGGCTTGTCATCCCTAAAAAGGCTACAAAGATGCCAAGACTACAATTTTGTTTCCAAGCCTTTAATGAATGCATCAAGGTGGCATGAACTGAGCCTATTCCAACTGAATTCAGTCCAAACTTATCTCTGAACCAAAGCTACAAAGCCTGTGCTCTAATCTCAAGTCAATGGCTAGAGGAGACTTGAGATTCCTTTTGCATAACATTGGCCAAAGGCCTGCTGCAGCCTCCATTCACTATTGATGCCAAAACAAACTTGACACACTATAAATAGACATCAATTGTGATCAGTTTGAGTACACCAAAGCACCCAAACTGATGTTTTCCTCAAAATCTCTTTCTCTAGGCCAAAATGCCTTCTTTTGCAAGGTACCTCGGAGTTTTTGAGCTAGAGAGCAATTCCATCACAGCTCATGATCCAAACACCTCTAATATGTTACATCTAAGCTGTCCAAACACTAACATGTGACCTGTAACACCAAAATCTCAAAGTCCACTTCCAAAACCTCAAAATTGGACTTTTTTTGCATTTTTCAAGCCATGCCTTGATTCAGTCACTTCCAAAACCAAATAAAAACTCAAATACACTTCAAATATCATCCTTGAACTGTCCCAAATGGTTCCCCTCATCTGGAACACCATTTGAGAGAGTTGTCATATTGGTCACTTTTGCCCCTTTTGCAAGAAAGAACTCAAACTTGTTCCTGGGGATTCCAGCTGGTTCTAACCATTCTAAAAGCTTCTAAGGGATCAATTGAGAGTGTCCAAAGCATCAAATTACTTCTGGCACAAGGAACTTGGCAGATAGCATAAAAAGCTCCAAGAGGTAAGTGCATGACAACTTGAACTCTTTGATTTATGCATTGCTTTGAAGTCCACTGATCATAAACATCTTATACAGGTTGTATATGTTGTGTTTGAACCAATTCTTGCCTGTAACATGAGGTAGCATAGAAAATGCAAATATAAGCCTATTTCAAAACCACTATCGGGTTTTAAAATAGGGACCTCATCTGAAAAAACCATAACCACCATTGGATTCCTTGGGAAATTCTAGGCTAGATGCATATAAATTTTGTCCCAATCCATGGAGAAATGAGAAAGTTAGAGGTTTCATGTAAGTGGCAAAAAAGTTGGCCTTGCCTTGCCTTGCCCAAGCCTAAAACAATGCACCCCTTATATATTTATGGGGTGGTTTTAATACATGGATGTATCACCACCCCAGTAGTTGCGCGCACATGTGTTTGGCTTGGAGGTCTGGGGTTCGAATCTCTCTCGCCCCAGACCCTTTTTTTACCACTTTTTCCATTTTTTATATTTTTCATATTATTTTATTAAATGATTTGAAAAATTAATTTCTCTCTCAATTTTAGTTATTTTTTATTGGTTCTTTTTGAAAAAAATCACAAAAATATTAAAATATTTTATTCCACCAAAAAATCAAATTTATATTATTTATTTAATATAGTTAATATTTTTGTAAATAAATTCATTTTTAATGGTTTTTAAACATTTCAAAAAGGAATTATCACCTTGGAAATCAAAACCAAACCTTGGAAATCAAAACCAAATGAGTTTTAATTCATCTTTCGATTAAAACATCATTTTTCCAACCTCAACCAAAAATCACAAGTTGTTTATTCAAACTTATTTGGTGTTTTTTATCATTTTAATTAATTTTCTTTGAATAATTACTTTAAGAAATGATGAAATTGGGATTTCTTTGATTTTCACCCTAACAAATCCTTTTCAAACACTTTGGGCCTCTAATAGAGTGTAAGACCCAATCTCATGTTGTACAAAAATAATTTTGGGTCTCAATCATTGTATAAGTCCCTCTGTGATTTTCAAAACGACGGTGCGATCACTGTCTTTCATTGGGTCTTCCCTCGTGCTGTAAGTCTCATCTTTATTTTTCAAAACCTCTTTGGGCCTCTCCTTGAGTTGTAAGACTCATCCCTTTGTACAAAAAACCTTTTTGGGTCTCAGTCGTTGTATAAGTCCCGATACGATATTCAAAACAACAGTATGATCACTGTTAAACCTTGGGTCTCTCCTTGAGTATATGCCCTAACAATCTTTCCAAAAATAACTTCCCTTTTGATTTAGGTTCAAATATATGTTGTTATCAAAACTTTCTTTAATTTCTTTGAACAACTAATAATACAGCATTGAAGCTTGCTCACCTGTAAGTTTTTATCGGCTTTCTTTTACATGCTTTAATATATATAACTGTATTGTGGGAAGTTGCTCCTCTGTGAGTCTTCTTTCATATCCTTTTAAATACTTTTCATATATCAACTGTATATATACTAGTATAGTTATTGAGAGTTTTCCCCGACAACTAGGTCTAGAACTAGGTAAAGCCAATTGGTCACTCTTGAATACAATTAAAACTAGATCCCCATAGGATTTTCAGACACAGTTATTGCGGTGAGAATCGGATAACAAGCTATTAATTAACTTGCATCGCAAAACTTTGAAATTCACCACCGAGCTTTGATTTATCCAAAGGAAAGGGCAAAGAACGAAAACCCTAAAAAAAATCTAGGTTCGGGGGTTGGTTATACAAAGGAAAGGTATTAGCACCCTAAGTTTCCGTATTACTCTACGGGAACCTCTTGTTAGTATTTGTGTTATGCTAGAGTTTGCTTGCTAAGGGAAAATGCTAAGGTAAAAAAAGACCTAGGGGTATATACACTAAGTATGCTCGCCAAGACATCGCATCTCGTGCCTACGTATCCTGAAGGGAATGGAATCAGAGCATTCGTAGTTCCCCTCACTACAGGGTAAAAGGGTGAGAAAGAAAATGGAATCCGAGAAGGCACCGAATGTAAAGGTAAAAAAGGATGGAATCCGAGAAGGCATCGGATGTAAAGGTAAAAGAGGATGGAATCCGAGAAGGCATCGGATGTAAAGGTAAAAGATGAAAAAAGAAAAAGGTAGCTCGCTAGGATCTCGCAATCCTATGCCTACGTATTCTCAAGATGAACTTGCGAAATCAAAGCATCAGTAGTTCCCCTTAAATGGGGTAAAGAACTCTTGACAGTGGTCAAGGTTCCAAGAAGTAAGGTGAAAAACTTGAAAGCAAAGCTTGTGAGAATTGATTGGTTAGGAGAAAGAGATTAATGGCTATCTCTGGTGGAGGTTAAAGAAAGGTTTAAGAGTTATAAGAGATTAATGACTATCTCTTAGGAAAGTTAAGTTAAAAGGGAACGAAGTGTTCACAGAGAAGTAAGGTCTGACAACAAGACACCTACGTGGAGGGCGGCGGTTTGAGATAAAAGTGTGATGGACAAGCCTATCCTAATGACATGGCAGTCAATGGGGAATAGTCTTTTCCTTTGGAACCATGCAAATAGGTAAGTCACAGACACAGTACACGGAAAAGCATCGCGGATAAACATAGAGTAAATACACGACAGAACATTGTGGACAAAAAAAGGCACACGGCAAAGCATCGTGACAATAACAGACAATCAGCTCAAGACATGGAAGCAACTCAGTCACAAATAAAAATCGGGTAACAAGAATTATTAATTAATTTAAATGTAAATATTTATTAAGATTAACTAATAATTTAATTAATAAAAATAAAATAAAAATATTAAATTAATTAATAATTAAACAAAATAGTATTTTTATTTTTATATTTTTATTTAACGACTAACAAAAACTAAAAAATGAAAATAGTTAAAAAAAATTATATTTTATAGTTTTACAAATAATTACTCAAAACTAGAATTAAAAATGATTAAAGATTGTTTTTTATTTTTAGTATCTAAAAACTAATAAATAATAAAATAAAAATAAAAATAAAAAGAATTTTGGGATTCCCTTTAATATATCCAAATTAACACCAACGAAACAAAAAAAATTAAAATAAAAACTTTGTATAAGGTTAATATGATATATAGTAATCTTAGCCAAAAATTAAAAAAAATAATCCTTCCAAACTTCTAAATCTAAACCTATAAATAACTTACAAAGTTAAATATATATATATATATATATATATATATATATATATATATATATATATATATATATATATATATATATATATATATATATATATATATATATATATATGATTAAAAATTAGAAACGGCAAGTATGTATATATGAACACTAAAACACCTGTATATTTATATAAACGTAAAGTCAGAAGTGTGTACGAACATGAAATAATTTTAAAAAACATAAGTATATATATTATTAAAAAATGGAATTGGAAGTGGATATATAAACATCACAAAAATAACAAAATTAAGTGAATATCATAACCCAACATTAAAGTTTCTTGAAATTTGAAACGAAACCGATGCACCAGACCTCATGCATTAAACCACACACGTAACTTATTTCTGGAATAATATTGAAGACATGCTTAAAATGTTTTTTTTTTTTATTTTTGATGATTTTTTAATATTAAACAAGTTAAACAGTGAAAGCAACTAAAAATCAATAACTAAACTTAAGTTTAAATCCTAAAAGTAAATTGTCTAGATACAAGAAAAAATAACCTAGCAGTAACATCTATGTTTAACTAGTTAAACAATATTCAAATAGAATAAACAAAAAGAAAAAAATTAAAAGAAAAAGGTAACAACAAGAATAAATAAAAATATTGAAAAGTGAACATTACAGTAAAATAAAATGTATCTCTACAAGTATGAACTAATAGCCATAATGCCATCAACACAAATTTTGTACTGGTCTCAAAACATTACAAACAACTTAATAAAAGTATTAAAAACAAAATAAACTAAGAAATAAAAAAAATTTAAAAGAGAAGACAGAAATGTCTATTTTTGTGTTTTTAAATATTATGCCAAGTGAATTAAAAGAGAAAATCATTAACACCAATAATCAAATAAGGTAACAATTGAATCAAAACCTAAAATATAAACAATTGATAAATAGTTAAAAATAAAACTAAGTTTACATAATATTGACTAATTAACATAAAAAAAAATATTAAAACAAGATCGAGATTATACTTACAGTAAAAAAGTTTTCCTCTTCTTCTATCCGTGTGATACTAGAGGAGGGAGTGCTTTATGTGAAGTGTGAGATATTAATGTTGCTTTTTATTTTTCTTGTTGGTGGCTAACATGAAGTGAAGAAGGAGTGATATATTTGTAATGGATAAATGTTTTTTATGTGAGAAAGAAGAGTGAGTCGTGATGGTTTTTAAAAAGGTAGTAGCATTTTTTTTACTAGCAAGTGGTATGGTTTTCTTTATTATAAAAAAGGCTATATAGAGTGGTTTGCAAAAGGTGAAAACGTAGGAAGAGCTTTTGATGGCGCTACTGTTTTTTCTCTTTAGTCTAATCACACTGAGAGAGGGAAAGTAGGTGGTACGGTGTGCAGCTGGGCGTTTTTGGCGTGTGAATTTGGACAGTAGGGTGGCTGGTGTGCATTGGTACATGGGCAAACGGTTTTGTCTGATGTGTGGCTAGGAGTTTCGCTGCAGAGCACAAAAGCAATGCAATTCGTATGTTTTGGCAAGAAAAATGGTTTTGGTGGATTGGTATGGAGTACAAGTTGAAAAGTCAGATATGGGATATTTGTTTTTTTTTTTCTTGTAATTAGTGGGATACCCGGGCAGAAGCACGGGTTCCGCTGCGGATCTTTAAAATTAGATTAATATATTTTGATATGGAAAAATTTAAATTCACAATTTTTAAAAGATTGTGTTAATAAAAAAATATAATATCAAATATTGATAAGTCACAAAAGGTTAGAAAGAAAAATAAATTCAAATTATAAAAATAAAGATGTTAAGTATAGGAAACCATTAAGAAAAATAAAAAAACACAGAAGAAAATAAAATATGTACTATAAATTATAAAAAGGGTAATGGACTGCGGAATTGTCACCAGTTAGATTATAAAATTCAAATAATAAATAAAAAATAGTTAAATTTAATTAAAAAAAAACATAAAGTAGTAAAAGATAAAAATATAAGTGAATCAAAGATAAATATTTAAATGAAAGACATATTATTTAAAAAAAAATTGTATCAAATTTTCAATTTTTAAAAATAATTTCAAAAAAACAATATTAGATATCAATGCGTTCACACCGATTTTGCCCCGGTCGTCACTGCGTTTACACGGTACTCGTGTACTACCCGTGCGTTCACAATAATTTTGGCCTGGCTACCCGTGCATTCACACAGTATTGTGTGTTATCCGTGAGTTCACACGGTACTGATGTGTTACCCGTGCATTTGGTCTGATTACCCGTGCGTTCACACGGTGTTGGTGTATTATCCGTGCGTTTCACACGGTAATGGTGTATTACTCTTGCGTTCACACTTATTTTGGTCTGATTACTCGTGCACTCATACGGTACTGGCGTGACCCGTGCGTTCACACGATACCGGTGTGGTACGCATGCTTGTGTTTTTAAAATATAATTAAAATGTTAATAAGAAAAACATTATTATTTTACGAAAATTATTAATTATTTATGAAAGAAAGTCAAATTTTTAAGAAAATAAATATTTAAAAGTTTTTGAAAAGTTTTGCCCTGTTCTAATTCATGGAATTTTCTAAGATTCACATGCATGTATTGTTAAGAGTTGGGTTCTAAAAATTTGTATTCATCATATACTACAAACTTAACTGACTTTTTTTAATTGTTATCTAATATTCCTAATGAATATTAGAACAAAACCTCTAATACTTTTAATTGTAGTAGAAAATTTAGTAATGACAAAGTTATGAAAGCTCCAAATTAGAAATTTAGTGTGAAATTTGTGTATCATCAGAAAAGTGTAATGTCATCAATAATTGTTAAAGAAATATGAAAAAACCATTTATAGATATAGCATTGGTTGGTCCCCAAATGTCCATGTAAACAAAGGTTGCTATTGCAAATGTAACTCCTGGAATAAGATTGATCATGGCACTTGCAATTGAAGAAGAATAAAGATAGAGACCCTAAAAATATATATTTTGATATAATGTAAAACTGCAACATCAAACAGAATGTAAAATAATGAGTTTAATTCATTATACATATACAACTTTATTTTAGCAGTGAGGGGAGTAGCTTAGACATATCTTGATGTTGATTCAAACAACATTTCCATAAGCTTCTTATGAAGATAGTCAAGAACATGAACAACCATGTCTGCTGAATGTACAGATGCCCCAAAATCAAAATATACATCAGGGATGGCCTCAGGAACTAATAGCAATAGGAACTCCGCACTTGAGCAAAGACTAAAAGTCAACAAATGCTCGCAATTTCTGAAATAAATTAATTTTGGAGACAAAGTATAATTTGAAGGAAAAAAAAAAACAAAACTTAGGTTCATAAACTTAGATGATTTTTGAGTTGGTATTCACTTAAATATTCATATCTACCAATGATTTCCTGATAGTTTGTTATAACCACAAAAAGTGCATTATAAGTGAAAAACAACACAAAAAACACATAAGAAAATACACCAAAGTTTTTACCTTTGAAGAATTAATCCAAATCTAAGCTAGGTATAACTATATAAAAACCTGAGTTAAAATGGATTTAGACTAAACAAATTCTAAATAAATCTGAGATAATAAAACAAGTTTCTAAAATGGAACGATAAAAATGACAAAAAGTGCATGATTGATGAGATGTTCACTAAAAATGCGAAAACATACCAACTTAGAATAATATGAAATAATCAGGATCTGAGGGTAAAATTTGGGGTACAACAACAGTCTTGCCTTCTCTTGGGCTTAAACAATATGGAACAAAGAGAAAGACAGTTTTCTCAGTGAACCTTTTCTCAGACTGTCACTATTAAAACCTATCAAAGAAATTCAGTTTCCCCATAGAGGATTAATTCCCGGTGAAACTTCTCTTGAATTTATTCAAACCCTAGAACTGTTCACAAAAGGAAAGATTATTCTCGGTGAAACTTTTCTTGAACTCTTCTTAAGTTTGGACCCATAGGCTTCCTAAAAGTATCCCCACCTCCTCTTGAACTTTGTATAAGGACCCTCCGGCTTCTTAGAAGTTCTCATGCCTTCTTTTGGGCTTAATACAAGGACCCTAAAGACCTCCTAAAGGTATAAGACAGAACTTAGTCATCCTTTCCTATAGCAGTCTTTCCAGTGTCAAACCTCGGATTTAGGGTTGATTCTCATCCCTTAAAACACCTGCCTCCTCTTGGGCATCATACGAAAGATAAAACTCTTTCGCGCCAGTAGACTTGGACAGTCTAAATCTCCTCTTGAGTCTCAAAGACATTCTTAAGTTCCCTACAAACATAGGAGAAACCCTGGTCATTTTAATAAATCTCCAGTAGGGTTCTAAAAAACCCAGTCTTTTTCCTAAAAAATCCCCAAACCAGGGTCAGTTTATCATCAGTATAACACTATCCAAAATTAGAACCTCAAGGTATCTGATACCTCAACTCTTTCATAACCCTCAGCAAGAGTTGATTCCCCATGAGGGCCTGCCTCGGGATCTCAATTATCCCCGACAAAAAGATAGCATCCTCTTAGGCTTTGTATAATGACCTTTCCTCAGCACAGTCAGCCTCCTCTTGGGCTTTGTACAATGATTTTCCCCAGCGGAGCTAACCTTTTCAGACTCTCTTGTTGAGTCAATCACTTTTCAGACTCTCTTATTGAGCCAATCACTTTTCAGACTCTCTTGTTGAGTCAATCACTTGTTCAGACTCTCTTGTTGAGTCAACCTTTTTTAGCCTCAATCTTGGGCTTTGTACAAGACAGATAAAACCATTCCCTTGTTGAGACAATCTTTTTCAGCCTCCTCTTAGGCTTGGCATAAGAATTTCCCCTAGCAAAAGTTAGCCTCCTCTTAGGCTTTGTATAATGATTTCTCCAGCTTGTTCAGCCACAATCCTGGGCTTTGTACAGGACAGATGAAAGCACTCTCTCGTTGAGTCAAACCCTTTTAGCCTCAATCTTGGACTTTGTACAAGACATAAATCTTCATAACCTTCTCTTAAGCTTGGGACAAACATCTTCCCCAGCAGAGTAAATCCCTCTCAGCCTTCTTTTAGGCTTTAAGAAACAATTCCCTAAACAGAGTCAAACTCATTTCAGCCTCAATCTTGGGCTTTGTACAAGACACATAAAAATATCCTCATCCGAGTCAGTTAAATTTCCCATTTCAGCCTCAATCTTGGGCTTTGTACAAGACACATGCAAACCTCCCCGACGGAGTCAAAATCCACTTTTAGCCTCAATCTTGGGATTCGTACAAGACAGACAAAGTATTTCCCCGAAAAAGTCAAGCTTTCAGCCTCCTCTTAGGCTTTGTATAATGACATCCCCAAAGAGCCGAATCTCTTTCAGCCTACTCTTAGGCTTTGTATAAGGACTTCCCTAGTAGAGTCAATCAACCTTTTAGCTTTAACCTTGGGCTTTGATCACGGCACACAAAATCAACAATCCCCTCAGAGGAAGTCCACTCCCTCTTTAGAGATGGCAAATTCTCTCTCAGTTAAAACCTTTCAGCTTCAATCTTGGGCTTTGAACAAGACACCAAACATCTTTTTCCCTGTTTTCCCTGTTTCGTTTAAACGGGAATACGTAGGCATAAGATTGCGAAATCTTAGCGAGCATACTAATAAAAAACTCTCGGTCCAGTACCTTCATACCAATCAAAACTTAGGTCCAGTACCTTACCAAAAACACCTGAACATCAACAAAAACTCACTCACTCTCTCATATTTCCCAAGAAACTTTCCCAACCCATTAACGGATAAACACCATCAAGTACAAAGCAAAACCTAAAGCTAACATCCTGTGGATAACCACATATAGGATAGGTAATTGACAACTCCTCATTGTATAACCTGACCCCGGACCCCCCAATCTCTTTAAAGCGTTTGTTCAGTTAAACAATCGCGTACAAGGTTAGTTTTAGATAGCTTCCCTTTCCCTTCCAGCTTCACGGGATAAATAAGAAATCAGAAAGTAACACCCCCTCCTCATTGTGGGGAGAAACCCAAAAACCCGCGATAAAGTGGTCGCGTCACCGACAAAAATCGCTCGCTACAATAAAATGGCGACTCTGCGGGGGAAGATGTTGTCTGTATAGGACTAGGATTATAGCTCTTAAGAGGTCTAGGATGTTAGTTTTAGGAATGAATATATATATCGCTTTTCCTACTTGATATCCGTGTTTATTTTTTTACTAATGGGACTGTGGGTGATGCCGCACCTGGAAAGTTTGAGTGATACATAAGATAAGTGATGACATTAGACGGGTAATCTTACAGGGAGTGACTCCCGAATAAGCGACCCCGGTAGACCATCGAATCAGTGGAGATACCCTTTGCAAATTCAATGTCTAACCGACTTCGGTTGTTGAAAATAGATTGTTTGATTGTGGTATCCATGAAACTGAGGATTTAGTAGGCTGAGACCATGTTACTATTTTGTAGTGCGGAAGCTATCAGAAATAGTTGTCACGTGATACTACCCTCATTTGAGATTACTCTAAGATACTACAGCTCGCTCGGGTGAACCAGCCTGCTGTTGTTATCCCAAGGGGGGTCAATGATTTTGAGGACAGCTACAAAAATTCACCAGTACAACGTTTGGGGATGGGTAGAGCCATGACTTCATGACACCAAACCTTTGACCCCATGTTTTTTCTATGTTTTTGTGTGTTGCATTCATGCATTCATTTCATTAAAAAACTTTAAACAAAGGAAAAATTTTCTCTTCTAGTCTCTCTTTTTCAAATTAAACTAAGACAATGATTGCAAATGTCAGAGAGAAAGATTGCGTTATGGATTTTGGTAGAAGGAAGACTCACAAGTACACCTTCAAGGTTCCAAAACTAGAGGATTTAAGAGGGTTAGCAAGGATGATCACCAACTCTGATACTTTCAGAGCTAAGTACGGAGGACTGCTGTCTCTGTTAAAGGTTCATGTAATCGAAGGAATCCTGTCTACGCTGATTCAGTTTTACGATCCGGTCTATCACTATTTCACATTCCTGGATTATCAGCTAGCACCAACACTGGAGGAGTACTTTCGTCTGACTGATTTATCCATCACTGACCAAGCTCCCTTTTCTAGACTGGAAGAAATTCCAAAGGATCAAATCATTGCAAGAGCTATCTATTTGGATGAGTCAGAAGTCAGGACTCACATGACCATTAAGGGTAGAATCCAAGGTTTACCAGCCAAGTTTTTGGTAAAGAAAGCTCTGTACTTTGCTAGTATAGGGAACATGACTGCTTTCGAGAGCATCATTGTATTGCTCACCTACAGGTTATTTCTGTTTCCCAACATTGATGACTTCATTGATATCAATGCCATTAAGATATTTCTGATTGGAAACCCTATATCGACCTTGCCCGCAGATGCTTATCATTCTGTACACTTAAGGAATTTGTACAGCGGAGAAATGATCACCTGCTGTGTACCCCTGCTATACAAATGGTTCACTTCCCATTTACCAAAGTCTGCTGCTTTTTAGGATCATAAAAGTACGCTACGTTGGTCACAGAGAATCATGTCTCTTACTAACTCTGACATAGATTGGTACAATCAGATCTATGACGGGATAAGAATCATTGACCGTTATGGAAACTTCCATAATGTACCCCTCATAGGAATTAAAGGAGGAATCAACTATCATCCAGTTTTAGTTCGTCGTCAATTTGGATGCCCGATGAGACATGTCTCGCGTAATGCTCATCTGGAAGGTCTTTTCTTCAAGGAAGGAGAAAATTACAGGGCACTGAAGACCGAAATAGTGCATGACTGGAAACATGTCCACAGGAAAGGAAGAGAGTCTTTAGGAAAACCAGACTGTGTCTCCATGGAACCTTATCTCCACTGGGTACAAACTAGAGCTCTCAAACTGAGGATGCCTTACCCTCATCAAGAGGTTATTCCGTTAAAGGAATCTGTCCTTTATTTTATGTCTGATGCGGAGAAACTCCATGTCACTCTCAACAAAGTTCAACAGGAAAAGAAATCTTGGAAGAACAAGTACCGCATTCTCAACGTAGAGTGTAACAAAATACAACAACTGTTAAAAGAAAAAGATGCTCTGATAGAGATCTTAGAGCAACATGCTGTAGAAAATCAAGAAGACCAAAGGAATTTGCTCACTCCTTTCACTTGGCAAAGGAATGACAACCCGACAACGACTCAAGAGCCCCGGTCAAAGAAAAGGAAAATACCAGCACCAGCACCTGAGCCCTCCTCAAAGAGGACTCAGGATCCATAAGTCTAGACATTTCCTTTTACAGCACTATGTAAATTACTATATTTCCATTTTCGCAATCTTTGAATTCAATAAAACGGGGTTTCCCCATTGTATGATATTTGTAATCCAATTGTTGAAGTTTCTTTTGATTAAAACAAAAAAAAAATTAATATAATCATTGCATATCATTCATCATTCTCACATAACGCATTCTTCTTCCCTACGAATCTCACATTTGAACTTCAATTCTAGAGTCAAGTTGTCTCATTTGTATAATACTCGGGCCAATCGACAAAAGAAAATGGATGATCTCGAGGAAGAGAACAGAGAGTTAAGAGAAGAAATCAACACTCTGAAAGAAGATCTGAGGAAGCTTCACAATGACATGCAATCTCTGACAGCAGCTCAGACACAACAATAAAGGACTGTGATCTCAGAGATCACTTCTACGCCCATAGTGAAAAAGTACGATCCTCGGTACAACATGCCTAAAGATCGTCCCTGGGGCATGCCACTTAACTATATCCCGGAAGGATATATTCCGCCAATCACGGAAGATCCAGAAACCACAGCAGGAACCGCTGGGCCTGAAGGTTACAAACTTCGGGAAAGCGAAGATGCAAGGGGCATGACAGCAACTCCTGAAGGTTACAAACTTTGGGATAGGGAAACACCAAGAGTCACTGCCGTAATGACTATACCACCACCTGTGGTACACCCTGTCCCGGAAGGACAGATTCCATAGATACCTCCTGGTGGAAATGAAAGTATGTACGACAGAATGAATGAGTTCCAGGAGCAATTCCTGGAGATGCAGAAGGAACTGCATGCCATTCGCGGTCAGGAACTATTCGGAAAGGACGCCGCAGACCTTTGTTTGGTCCCCAATGTGAAAATTCCGCACAAATTCAAGGTGCCCGAATTTGAAAAATCAAGGGCAACTCTTGCCCTCAAAGTCATTTGGCGATGTACGCTCGAAAGATGTCAACTCAGACAGAGAACCAACAGCTACTGATTCACTATTTCCAAGATAGTTTAACCGGTGTCGCACTCAAATGGTACATGGGTTTAAACCGCACTAAGATCGTCACTTTCGGAAATCTTGGCACTGCCTTTGTTCAGCAATATAAGTATAACCTAGACATGGCACCAGACAAAGATCAACTTAGAGCCATGTCGCAGAAGGACAAGGAAACCTTTAAAGAATATGCTCAGAGATGGCGTGAAATTTCCGCCCAGATTTGTCCACCTTTTGAGGAAAAAGAGATGACAAAGATCTTCTTGAAAACCTTGGGCTCATTTTACTACGACCGAATGGTCGCCAGTGCGCCCAGCGACTTTACTAAAATGGTAAACATGGGAGTTCATCTTGAGGAAGCAGTCCGAGAAGGACGTCTGGTCAAAGATGTCGGACCATCAAGCAGTACCAAAAGATACGGTAGCGCTTTCCAAAAGAAAAAAGAGCAAGATATTGGTAATATCTCTCTTGGAAAGCAAAGGCGATGGTACCAACCAGTAGCAGCTGTAACTCCTGATATCAACCCTGCGCCTGTTCCAGCGTATCAACCTCAGGTTGCTCAAAGCCAACCGAATCAACAACAATATCAGCAAAGGACATAACAGCCTCTTCAGCAGGCTCGTCCTCAGTACAACAACAACCGTACAACACGACCACCAGGGTTCGACCCTATACCAATGTTGTATGCAGAACTGTTTCCGTTACTACTAGTCAAGGGGCACGTCCAAACCAGGTCTCCTCTTACAATACCGGAAAATCCGCCTTTTTGGTTCAAAGCGAATCAGACTTGCCCTTATCATCAAGGAGGACCAGGGCATAACATAGAAAACTGTCTCAGCTTCAAGTCCGATGTGCAGAAGCTTGTGCAGGTGAGATGTCTTCCGCTCATGAAAGAATGGTAAAGAATGCTATCGCGAGGAACAAGCCTGGGGCAGCTGCTCCCAAGACTCGATTCGTCCAGCGTGCTCCTACTCCTCCTCAACCTGCTGCGGGGACCTCCTCGCCCACTCCTCCCTAGGGGTCTCCATAACACCCTAAATTCCCCCGAATAATTTAATAAAAAAAATCAGAGTAAAATGAAACAACTCGGAATAAAAGGGTATTACTTTCAACAAGAACTTGCTCATAAATAAGACACGTAACATATAATAATTATTAATGCAACTTTAATCCAAAAAATCATCTTTATTACACAGCGGAAATTCTTCATTGTGATCAACAAAATATAACGGTTTCAATTAATCAAATTATTATTTTTCAAAAATGTAAAGACAACTGTAATTCTTTAACAAAGTAAAATCATGCATAAAGCGTTCCCGACTCCCAATGTTACATATCAGAGCAGACTCCAAACTAAAGTGAAGCACCTCGTCTTCACTGACCACGACTTCCACACTACTCCTGATTATCAGCACGTTACCCACGTGGAGGCAACATTCAAACAGAAGGGGTGAGATTTCACATTCAATAATACAAGGCAATAACTCGTATAAAGGAATTAGCAACACATAATATCATATAACTGCGCAACTCATCATTATCAATACTTCACATAAGCCCAACAACAAATCATCACATAACTTCGCTCAACAATACAACAACACGACTCAATGGATGCAATGCAATGCAATCATGCATGTGGTACCAACAGAGCTACAACTCCCTTCACTAATGCCGTGATTCGACTTTGACAGGCTACAACCCCCTTTGCTTAACAAATTGCCAATTCAGGCCATCGTGGTGCCAATCCAGGCCATCGTAGTTAAAATGAAATGATTATACAACGATACAATTAAAATGCAACAACAACAACATCAACTTTGCAAATCAACACAGGCACTCGGCCTCTTCGCTATAAGACTACAACTTCGCATCACAACTTCACAATTAATCAACATTATTCTTCGCAAATAAACAATAATTTCATTCACACACTTATAATTACAAAACTCGAGCATGTATACTTTAATAAAAAACGCTTCAAAAATAGCTCAAGGACATGACGAAATAATTATTAAAATACACCTAAATTCATCATTAAATACAAGGAATCACATCCTGAATTCATTTCACAATCTGGAAAATTTTAAATTTCGAAATCGCGCTAAAACTCAAACTTTCACTTCGCCAAAATCAGAATTTTAACACTATAATTCCATTTCAGTTATTCCACAACAAGATAACTCACCCTTGGGCCAGAAACTATTATTATAAGATAGCTCATCTCGTTATCTTTCCAACGCTTCGAGCGGCGTACGAATCGGACTCCCGGAACTCAAATTACGAATTTTCGAAATTTCTAAAATTCTGCACTAACATAGCTACGGGTTTGATCACTTTTTGCCCAAAAACCCATTCGAAACTTCGATTTAATTCGCGAGACTCTTATTTTAACTTAGTTATACCTATTAGAACTCATTGGTAGCCTAAAAACTATTTTTCGCGACGATGAATTTCGCACCAAAATTTCTAGTTTTCACTATTCCTAACCTAAAACAGAATTTCTTCACATTATTCACATAGAAAAACTACATCATAACGATAACATTATAATTCAATCATTGCAAACTCCTAACATCAAATTGGGTTCAAATTCCTAATATCAAGATACTCAATTAACACGTATCAATTAATTTCATTCATCTCTAACAACACACTACGCCAAACAAGGTAAAAGAGGGCGCTTTTTTTGGCCTATGACAGCGCTTAAAAGCGTTGTCTAAGCCAGCGCTGTCGTAGGTAAAGACAGCGCTTTTTTATTTATGAAAAAGCGCTCTCTAAAAGGGGACTTTAGACAGCGCTTATAAAAGCGCTGTCTAATGTATACGTTTAAAATTTTAAAGAATTTTTTTATACACTTTAGAGAGCGCTTTTTTCTTCAAAAGCGCTCTATAAAGTGGGACTTTAGACAGCGCTTTTGAAAGCGCTGTCTAATGTATACGTATAATGATTTTTTTATATACCTTTAGAGAGCGCTTTTTCTTAAAAGCGCTCTCTAAAGGTGGACTTTAGACAGCGCTTTTGAAAGCGCTGTCTAATGTATAACCTTAGACAGCGCTTTTTTCTCAAAAGCGCTGTCTTTTGTCTACGTATAATTTTGAAGATTTTTTTAAAAAATCTCATTTTAACTATTTTTTTAATGCAGAAACCTGTATAATTCACATTTCCATAAACCTGTATAATTCACATTTCAATAAACCAGTATGGATACGCATTTCCATCAAAAAATTCTATTTCAAAACTAGAATTTACATTAATGTAGAATTCGCACAAATTATATAAACTAGAATTTGTACATTTCAATAAACTAGAATTTACATGCAGAATTCGCACAAATTCTATTGTATGGTTTCAAACCTGCATAGAATTTACATTTCAATAAACTAGAATTTACATTCACAAAACTATACATTCAAGAAAGAATTCTTCTTGCAATAAAAAATTCGCACAATTCCTCCTTAGTATCTTGCAATTGTTTCCTCGTGTAATAAGGACACGCCATATCATCCAAATACTACATGACAAAACAAAATACGCATTAGTTAAGAAATAATATATAGATGTTTTGTGTTATCAAGTAGCATCACTAATAAGCAATATTGTGAAAATTAATATACCTCCACTTTGACCCATGTAATATTGGTTGCTCTAGCCCGTGCTACTCGTGCGTATCTTCCTGGTTACTAGACATTTGACCTGTAAGAAAGAAAAAAACAGAAATTAAATGACAAATATAAAAATCCATAATCCTAATCTATTGAATGATATAAGCTATATTGAATGATATAAGCTATAATTTTACAACTAGTACCTTTTTCACTAACGTCTCTTTCTTTTCTTGTTTGGAGTATGTTCTACCCGTCTCTTAACAACACGGACGATTGGATTGATCCAAATACTCTCATTATGATCATTTCTAGTATATGATTCATTCGCTATAATATTTTCATCTTGATCATTTCTAGTAAATGATTCAATATCAACATCAATATCACCTTGATCTCCAACGTTTTCATCAATTACTTTGTTAGATAAAAGTACTATAGACCATTTTGTACTTGTCGGATCAGTGACATAGAACACTTGTTTAGCTTGAGAGGCTAGAATAAAAGGCTCATCTTTGTACCCCACCCTATTAAGACCCACTTGCAAAAATCCTGACTTATCCATTCGTACATCATTATTATTTTCAACCCACTTGCAACGAAATATAGGAATCTGAAACTTCTCATAATCAAACACCCAAATGCGCTCAATAACCCCAAAATATGACAGATTTGCAAATTTGGGGTTTAAGTCTTTCACACTTGAAATGTGCATTGCTTCAGCTACCACGGTGACACCACTATTTTGCATAGTACTTTTATCATCTTGTTCTTTGGTATAAAATGTGTATTCATTAATTACATATGCGCTATAAGAAAACACGACCATACTTGGACCATATGCTAAACATCTCAACCTTTCTGTTATTGAATCGCGGTCTGAATAATACTTTGAATAAATATGATCCTTAAACCAAGGTATGAAACTTCGATTGTGCTCTCGTACTATCCAATTCTTATTTCTATTCGGGTTTAAACCTCGGAGAACATCCTTGTGCATTTCAACATATGGCTCAACCTCATTCTCATTGTGCAGAACATACAAATGCACTTGATCCTGTTCGACCCTTGATACTGTCACAACTTCATTTCCAATTAACTTTTTTCCTTCTTTTTTTTCGACAATATGAGATTTGGGGAGTCCAATTGATTGTACATTGGACAGATATTCAGTAAAAAACTCAACCGCTTCTTCAACAATGTATCGTTCGGCAATACAACCCTCTGGTCGACTTCGGTTTTTCACATACCCTTTTAATATTTTCATATAACGTTCAGCAGGGTACATCCATCTCATATAAGCCGGTCCACACAATTGTGTCTCTTTCACTAGATGAACAACTAGATGAACCATTATGTCAAAAAATGAGGAAGGAAAATACATTTCAAGATCACACAAAGTAATAACTAGTTCTTTTTGCAATGTTGGTAAGATCGCAGGATCGATCACCTTACTGCAAATTGACTTGAAGAAAAAACACAATTTAGTTATTGCGCTTCTTACTTTTTCTGGCAGAATAGAACGTATACCTATTGGTAGAAAATGTTCCATTATAACATGGCAGTCATGCGTCTTTAAACTCTTTAACTTGAGGTCTTTCATAGACACAAGTCTTCTAATATCTAAAGAGTATCCTTCTGGAACTTTAACTTCACTTAGAAACTTACACAATACTTTTTTCTCCTTTCTAGATAGAGTATACGCAGCAGGTGGTAGATATGTTCGTTTTCCTTTCTTCAAGGGTCCTAATTCAGTTCTTATCCCCCTATGTACCAAGTCCTTTCTTGCTTTAAGGCCATCCTTAGACTTTCCTGGTATATTGAGTAACGTACCAATAACACTATCAAATACATTTTTTTCAATATGCATAACATCGAGAAAATGTCTTACATACAACGACTTCTAATATGGCAGTTCAAAAAAAATTGACCTCTTCTTCCACCCACTCTTGACAAGTGTATGTGCAAAAGGCTTTCCAAACTGAGTTGTCACATCTTTCACCTTTTCAAAAATTTGATCACCTGTAAATATAGTTGGAGCTCTACCATGTTCTGGCTCTCCATTGAATGCTTTTCTCCACCCATGATAGTGATGATTAGAATTTAAGAATCTACGATGACCGAGAAAGACATTCTTCTGACCAAACTCCAATCGCGTCCAATCTGTTTTATCTTCACAAATAGGACACGCACATTGACCTTTTATGCTGTACCCTGATAGATTTCCGTATGCTGGAAAATCATTAATTGTGCCAAACAACATCGCCCTCAAGTTGAAACTTTCTTTCCTATACCCATCATAAACCTCCACACTGTTCTCCCACAAAAATTTTAAATCTTCGATTAAGGGTGCCAAGTATACGTCTATGTCATTCCCTGGTTGTCTAGGCCCAAAAATTAACATAGATAACATCATGTACTTACGCTTCATACATAGCCATGGAGGTAGGTTATAAATCATTATGATCACAGGCCAAGTGCTATGTGAGATACTTTGAATACTGTGTGGGTTCATTCCATCAGTAGATAATGCCAAGCGAAGGTTTCTTGATTCTTTTCCAAATTCAGGATAATCATCATCAATTTTCATCCACTGTGGTGAATCTGTCGGATGTCGAAACTTTCCATCAATAATTCTTTCATCTGCATGCCAAGTCAAGTGTCTTGAATCGGTCTCACTACGAAACATGCGTCTAAATCTCAGAATTATAGGAAAATACCATAAGACTTTTGCTGGAGATAACTTTTTCTTATATCGAGAGACACCACATTTAGGACACTCATTTAACGATGCATACTCATTTCGAAACAATACGCAATCGTTTGGACAGGCATGTATCTTATCATAGCTCATGCCAATAGAGCACAACATCTTTTTGGCCTCATATGTTCGATTGGGAAGAGCATTATCCTCTAGAAGCATATCTTTCATAAGGGCCAATAATTCTGTGAAACTTTTATCCGACCATCCATTGCCCGCCTTTAAGTTGTACAACTTTAATACCGCAGACAATCTTATAAATTTGGTGCAACCATCATACAACGGTTTCTCTGCATCGCTTACCAACCTCTCAAACATTTTGGGACAATCCTTAAGATCTTCTTCAAGTGCTTCTACAATCTCTTCGACTCGATCAGAATCGTATGTATCTGTGCCATTGTCGTATGAAGCGTAGGTCGTATTATCCCCCGATTCAACATTCCCGTTAATTTTCTCACCATGCAAATTCCAACATGTATAACTTCTATCAATTCCACTCCTCAATAAATGCGATGCCAACTGAACCGCGTCAACCCGACTCCCAAAACAGTAACCCAAGCAAGGACATATCATTGGACTGGGGTCTTTGGCGTGCGCAACAACAAACTTAACGAATTTCGATACCCCATTGTCGTACTCTTTCGACAATCGACTTGAAGACATCCATTTCTTATCCATAGTTATACTAATTAAACTAAACAAAAACAAAAAGAAAAAATGTTATACCTGTAGGGAAACGATCCGACTTTCACACTTTGAACACAAGTAACCCCTATACACATATCATAAAATGAAATATCATTAATTGACCAATTATGAGTCATAACTTGATAAGTGGCAACTAACTTATAATTTAAAGTATCAAAAAAAATCTAATTAACTTATAAAGTAGACAATTATAATTTAGAGTATCAAAAAAATTCTCTCCTCAATAAGTATAAAGTAGACAATTAACTTATAACAAAAAGTCAAAGTTCTAGAAAATAAAAGAAATGAACTTGGAAAAAAAGGATAGACCAAACACAATCAATTGGAAAAGCAGTACAGCACAACTAGCGAAATACAATTTCAATCAATACTAGGTTGTTTATACTAATCAACTTTGCCAAATATACAGTAGAAAATATTTAAAAGTAACCTTCCACAAAACTAGGTTGTATCATGAAGTATCTTTTCAATAATAGTCATCATTGTGAAGATACTTTAATATTATTTTCCTGTTGTATCATGAATGCATAACACAATGAGCTTATTATAAAAAAAGAGGGACATTTGTAAAAATAAGAGATTAAAGATTAAAGATTCTGCAAAATATACATGATAAATACTTTGCAAAATATACATGAAAAATATACATGAAAAATACTTTGCCAAATATACATGAAAAATAAAAGCAAAAAATAGGTTCGATTCTGCAACAATAAAAGAGGGAGCTTTTATCCTCATCGTGAAAACTTTTTCAGCATAAAAATCAAATCAAAAACAAATTTTAAAAACAGAGAAATGAATAATAAAAGAGTAACAACGTACCTTATTCGTTTTCAGAGGATAAGAGAAAAAGAAGAACAACAACAACAACGTTTTCACGAATGGAATGCAACAGTGACGGCAACGGTGACGGCAACGACAACGGCAAAGAACGACGACAATAATGGCATGCAAGAACGACGACAAGGGTTTAGAGAAACGGTCGAGAGAGAAAATGAATAGAAGTGTCTCTGAAAATGTTTAGAATTGTTTTATATTTTAATTAGTACAGGACTTTAGAGGGCGCTTTTCCTTAGAAAGCGCTTTCTAAAGTGAAAATAATTAGAGTCCTATAAGAGAGCTTTCTGAAAGCGCTTTCTAAGGTGGCCTTTAGACAGCGCTTTTTAAAAGCGCCCTCTAAAGTAATACCTATAGCAGCGCTTTTTGGAAAGCGCTTTCTAAGGTGGTCTAAGGTGGCAGTCTTTTACAGCGCTTTCTAAAGCCTTTCTTTTAAGGCGCTTTTTTTTAGCGAAATTTTTTTATTCTTTTTAGCAGCGCTTTTGTATAAAAGCGCTGTCTTTTAGGTGCCGTCTAAACATATTTTTGGCGTAGTGACAACAACTATCAACCAATATCTACTCAATCCCTTTCATGCTTATTGAATCCGTATTAGAGAAAGTTAGTCCCACCCTTACCTTAGATTGAATGACCTTTTTGAATCTCTAAACTCTAGTCTCTTGCCTTCTCACAATCGTTCTTCTCTTCTTTCTTCTCACTTCTACGGTTTCCTCAAAAGTTGTATTCACGTTCTATTGTGTAACTTCCTCAAACTCCTTAGAACATATTCCCCTTATTCCAACTTAGCCCCTAGAACCCCTAAGTTCCCTCTTTTTGCCAGTTTTGCCCTTACTACCTCATTATTCCATTTTAATTTTATTCCATAAAATAAATATTTAATGTCACGCTAGTTAAACAATTATTTAATTAATATTCTAATAATCAAACAATACCACTAATTCTCATTATTTATTTCCCCACTAATAATATTATAATAAGCTAATAATATTATTCACCAACACTCATCAACACATCACAAAACATCATACATCGCAAATATTCATGTAAATCACTCAAAATTATCGCTATACTCGGTAAAATAATTAAATAATAAATCAGGGTGTTACAACTCTCCCCCACTTAGAATGTTTTCGTCCTCGAAAATTCACCTGATGCGAACTACCCCGGATACGTCCTCGTATCCGACTAATCAATTCTCATGCCATGAAAGGCAACACTGCGGTTAACACAAAACAACAAACTATCTTATTAACGACAACAACAACAAGATGCAATGCTCATGCAATGCACTCGACGACCAACTCAAGACACAAAGAATAACCAAGTTAAGAACACACAGGTTCATTATGAACCAGAACACAACACGATCGTCACCATCACCATAGGCAACACTCCCCTAATTCCCCATCATAGGAATTAGCTACTCGCACTCGAACCATCACCATAGGTAACGAGGCAACAACAAAGATAAAAACACAAAAATCCATAACGCAACCTCAATGTAGCCAAACTACTAACATCGTTGTTACACACGTACGAACAAACTGCACTACACCACGCTTTCGCTGCGCACTCGAATTACTCACAACTATCAAATCTACCAAGTTCACATCCAACTTCCGACCATCAAAGCAGACATAAGAAACGATTTTCGACTTAACTCATCGGGAATTCTGACCAAACAGGTATTCTGCACTCTTGTGATTACTAAACACTTCGGACCTAGATCCATAAAAATAATTCCTCTGGATACTTAACACAATTACAACCTCAGCCAATTCCAAATCTTGAATAGGATTGATACTTTCATGAATCTCCAACTATCGTAAAACATAAGCTACAACTTCACTATCTTATATTATCACACTGTCTAAACTCATCTTAAACACATAACAGCATCCCAATACCATAACCGCATAAGGATACATATTTCTAATTAATTTCGACAAGAAAAATCACCTTTTCCACTCCCAGACCGCGCCTAGCGGGATCTGACTCGCGCTAAGTGCGCTCGCTTATGCCTCGAGAGGGCGAGGGTCTTCCAGACCGCGTTGGGCGCGCTCAACGGCGCTAAGCGCCCTTCGCGATTCCTGCTTCAAAACTCCGTGATGATAACCGACTAAGTCCAAGAATATTATACTCCCCTTAATCGACTGCAGTGCTTCCTTATTGTAAAACTACATCTACTTGGATGGATCCACAACAATACCCTCATCTGAATTAACACAACCAAGTAAACTCATCTCTACTAACCAAAAATCACACTTTGGTAACTTAACATATAACTCCACTTCTTTCAATACTTGTAACTCAATTCTAAATTACTCTACATGTTCTTCTTCCAATTTTTATAATAGATTCGAACATTCACAATGAACACCAGTTCTAACTTATCCAAATAAGTATGGAAGATACGATCCATACTCCCTACACACACTTTAAGGCGTACTAGTCACTACTATCCTCTACCAAACATCCTTGGTTAAATCATGGTCTCGCATTTCCATTTACCTCCTCACTGGATCATCTTTCCAATGCTTCAAGTCTCATGTCTATCGGATTCTCGATTCATCTCAAATCAAAACTCAAGCTACCCCGGACACAACTGCGAGTTTCCATACTACTCACCGATCCACACGTAACCTCGTGCTGTCCTCCTTTTCTTTACTAATAATAATAAGGCTCTCCACGGCGACACCCTTGGCATATCTTTAGTCAACACGTTGTTCTCTGCTTCTGATAAGTAACTATCAACATCATCTGATCAACATACAAAAGCCTCGAATCCGCCTCATCTTCAGATATAGGAATCTGCATCGACTAATCAAACAATCCACAAGACTTGGCTCGACTTCAAACAATTCAATGTACATACTATACCAGCTGGCAAGACACATCTATCCCATCCAACATGATCCCTTCTACTATCAACAAGAGATTAAGGGTGACCAGTTCCTCAATTTGTCAATAGGTAGATGACAACCATAATGGTGGCATACATCATCATTACCCAACTACAATAGCATCCTTTTCTTCGTGCCCAACGTTACCTAAGCATAATGCTCCGCCATCTCTCTAGGGCTTACAACCGTTTTCTTAATTTCCTTCTTTTCAACCTCGTCAATGATATATAAATGCCCAACATCCATTACATATTCTCCTATACACGCTTGTAACACAACACAATTGTTAAATATTCTCCCAAAACCAGAAATGCTACTACTTCAAGTACAATCCAAATCGGTCCGCTCTAAATGAAACATTTATCCAAATAGAGGACTTTAACAATACTAATAAATCCTTCGTCCTTTCTTTAATTTCACAACCTCGATGATCCGTATAGTTTCACATTTGGTCTCATCCTAATCACAATCTTAACAGTACCATCTCATCATCTGGTTGGTGATAGAAACTTTCCAAAATCTTCCTGACACATGTTGACACCATGTCATCAATGACACACAATCCACGTTACTATTTAACCTTCTCCATTTCTCAAAATCTCTCCACTCTAATCATTATCAACTGGCATACACCGCATCTCCATGTGCTTCTCTGAGGTCCTCACCTCCGTCCTGTTACTAAACATCTTATACCTGACCTCATCTTACCCACTTTCAGCAAGACTCACTCAACTTCAAACGCAATTATCTCCTTCAATGCACACCTTCTTGATACAAAATTATATGTCAAAATGAAGGGAATTTCGTGTAGATTCCAGAAATTCAAGAATCACTTTAATCCGAGTTTCGTTTAAAAAGTTATCACCTGCGCAATGGAGGCTGATCAAGAAATCTCGTATACATGCCTTCTCAAAAATCAGAATCAGACCTAAATCTTCAAATGCGGATTTCTCTCTCGTCAAAAACATGTAGAAGACAAAGTTTATATGCAAACTGTAGGGAATTTCGCAAGCTTTCCAAAAAGTCCAGAATTTCTCCCATCGGAGATACCAGCGAAAAGTTATCACCTATTTAGTGAAGAATATTCCATAAGTGCGAAAATGAAAATTGGAAATGATGAACATGAGTTCCACATTTTTCTCTTCCTTCCAAGATCCTCCAACTATCCTCACTTTTCACCCAAATCTGAAGGTAATCCGACTTCAATTCCATTATACTGAAAACACACTAGCCCACCGGTTGGTCTATCAAATCATTAATCCCGTTGAAATGGATATTTATTCTCAACCGTCGGTAATCCACACACCATCTCGTACTACCTTCTTCCTTCTTAACTAATAACACCGGAGCTACACTTGTCTCAACAACACACTACACCACTCATTTAGATAACTGGTAAACACATGGTTTATCTCCACCAATTCGTCCAAAAATGACATCATCTTATTCTAACTAAAGATAACTGTGCACCTCCTAAGGAAACACGTCAGGATACTCCACACATCACCGGCCTATCTCTAGCCACAACATTGCCTTCCCCCCTCACAAGGAAGCGAACAACGAAAACACCTGACCGTCTTCCCTCAAGGATCATCCCATTCTCAAACAGTTGGACAATCCAACCCTGCACTCCCTCATGCGACAACATGATATCCAATCCCTCAACCACTGGAATATCCAAGAGAAGCAGATACTTCTCCCCTACTTGTTTCATTCCCAACCTGCAAATGGAAAACAAAACAAGCACCGAAAGTGTTTTCACACACATGTCGCATACTAGGGAACAACATAATTAGACAACATGGCCGGACGGACCGACCTGCTCTGATACCACTTTGTAACACCCTAAATTCCCCTGAATAATTTAATAAAAAAAAATCAGAGTAAAATGAAACAACTCGGAATAAAAGGTTATTACTTTCAACAAGAACTTGCTCATAAATAAGACATGTAACATATAATAATTATTAATGCAACTTTAATCCAAAAAATCATCTTTATTACACAGCGGAAATTCTTCATTGTGATCAACAAAATATAGCGGTTTCAATTAATCAAAATATTATTTTTCAAAAATGTAAAGACAACTGTAATTCTTTAACAAAGTAAAATCATGCATAAAGCGTTCCCGACTCCCAATGTTACATATCAGAGCAGACTCCAAACTAAAGTGAAGCACCTCGTCTTCACCGACCACGACTTCCACACTACTCCAGATTATCAGCACGTTACCCAAGTGGAGGCAACATTCAAACAGAAGGGGTGAGATTTCACATTCAATAATACAAGGCAATAACTCGTATAAAGGAATTAGCAACACATAACATCATATAACTGCGCAACTCATCATTATCAATACTTCACATAAGCCTAACAACAAATCATCACATAACTTGGCTCAACAATACAACAACACGACTCAACGGATGCAATGCAATGCAATCATGCATGTGGTACCAACAGAGCTACAGCTCCCTTCGCTAATGCCGTGATTCGGCTTTGACAGGCTACAACCCCCTTTGCTTAACAAATTGCCAATTCAGGCCATCGTGGTGCCAATCCAGGCCATCGTAGTTAAAATGAAATGATTATACAACGATACAATTAAAATGCAACAACAACAACATCAACTTTGCAAATCAACATAGGCACTCGGCCTCTTTGCTATAAGACTACAACTTCGCATCACAACTTCACAATTAATCAACATTATTCTTCACAAATAAACAATAATTTCATTCACACACTTATAATTACAAAACTCGGGCATGTATACTTTAATCGAAAACGCTTCAAAAACAGCTCAAGGACATGACGAAATAATTATTAAAATACACCTAAATTCATCATTAAATACAAGGAATCACATCCTGAATTCATTTCACAATCTGGAAAATTTTAAATTTCGAAATCGCGCTAAAACTCAAACTTTCACTTCGCCAAAAATCAGAATTTTAACACTATAATTCCATTTCAGTTATTCCATAACAAGATAACTCACCCCTGGGCCAGAAACTATTATTATAAGATAGTTCGTCTCGTTATCTTTCCAACGCTTCAAGCGGCGTACGAATTGGACTCTCGGAACTCAAATTACGAATTTTCAAAATTTCCAAAATTCTGCACTAACATAGCTACGGGTTTGATCACTTTTTGCCCAAAAACCCATCCGAAACTTCGATTTAATTCGTGAGACTCTTATTTTAACTTAGTTATACCTATTAGACCTCATTGGTAGCCTAAAAACTATTTTTCGCGACGTTGAATTTCGCACCAAAATTTCTAGTTTTCACTATTCCTAACCTAAAACAGAATTTCTTCACATTATTCACATAGAAAAACTACATCATAACGATAACATTATAATTCAATCATTGCAAACTCCTAACATCAAATTGGGTTCAAATTCCTAATATCAAGATACTTAATTAACACGTATCAATTAATTTCATTCATCTCTAACAACAACAACTATCAACCAATATCTACTCAATCCCTTTCATGATTATTGAATCCGTATTAGAGAAAGTTAGTCCCACCCTTACCTTAGATTGAATGACCTTTTTGAATCTCTAAACTCTAGGCTCTTGCCTTCTCACGATCGTTCTTCTCTTCTTTCTTCTCACTTCTACAGTTTCCTCAAAAGTTGTATTCACGTTCTATTGTGTAACTTCCTCAAACTCCTTATAACATATTCCCCTTATTCCAACTTAGCCCCTAGAACCCCTAAGTTCCCTCTTTTTGCCAGTTTTGCCCTTACTATCTCATTATTCCATTAAATAAATATTTAATGTCACGCTAGTTAAACAATTATTTAATTAATATTCTAACAATCAAACAATACCACTAATTCTCATTATTTATTTCTCCACTAATAATATTATAATAAGCTAATAATATTATTCACCAACACCCATCAACACATCACAAAACATCATACATCGCAAATATTCATGGAAATCACTCAAAATTATTGCTAAACTCGGTAAAATAATTAAATAATAAATCAGGGTGTTACAGTCTCCCTTGCCTTTGGCCTCACGGTCCAAGCGGTTCAGGGCCACTGAAGGGGTAGATCTCACTCGGGCGTCAGAAAAGGGGAAGTTCGAACTTCCTCCATGTATTCTTGACAGACGGTTCTTCGAGGGCATGTCGTTGGTCATACCGCGGGCAGAGTCTCTCCAGCCGGAGGGCATGGATCGCCCGAGCAAGAGGGCGCTGGTGGCCCAAGATGCCTCTGCACTGGTCAGAGTTTTGGAGATGGCGTTCGTTTCTGCTGAAGGGGATTCTGTAACTGAGTCTGAACTCAGGACTGCTCGGGCTACCATGGCATCTCTTGAAGAGACGGCGAGGAAAGCCAAGGAGGAGGCTAAGAGTGCTGACGATGCCCGAAAGAATGCGGATGAGGAGGTGACCAGGCTAAAGGGGGAGAACTCTACGCTGGCTGCGGAGAAGAAGGCAACTGAGAAGCTGGTCGAGCAGCTGAGGTTGGCAACCGCTCTGGGTGAGGATGAGTCTGAGGATGTCCGAGAAGTGAAGACTAGGGCCGAGCTGGTTGCTCGTCTGCTGAAGGCCGAGGATGACAACATTGTCATTGGGGACGAGTCTTTTAAGAATTTCGTGGCTCAACTGCGGGTGGTTAACCCCGGGGTTAGTTCTCCACCGAGGGTATCCACTACCTGGCTCATGTCGAGGATGGCAGGATAGTCAGTCCGAACTCCCTCCTTGGTGGTGACGAGCATGCCGAAGTTTTGAACGAGGAGATCCAGGGGCCTGAGCCAAACCTCGAGCAGCCTGAGCGGATAGAGGAGTGATGGTGTGTTTTATTCTTGTTGTAATTTGTCCGGCCTGCGTGCCGTGTATCTTTATAACTTATTTTGAATGAGGGTGTAGCCCCCGGTTTATGTAACAAGCACAATTGTGGTCCTTAAGGCCACTTATTACTTTTAATTATGTGTTCGGTTCTTGTGGCCAGTTTGATGATTTGCATGGCTTTATCCATTATAAATTCTACTAAGTGTTGTACTTTTGCTCGATATGCATGTATGCCCGTAATATGGATTACTTTGATTTGCTTTAAGTTTCAGGGGGATTGCTCGTTGTAGATGTGTTCGGCAGTGAGGGGTACTGGTCGAACGGCCAGGGAATGTTCGAGCGAGAGAGCGGAGCTCAGGTCGCGTTTGAGGCCTGAGTTCGCGGCGTGAACCTCCCATCACGAGCTGGGTGTTCTGCCTGTCATGGTACTTTGACGACGGCGGTGCTCGCTTGAGGGACCGCTGTCGAGCAGGGACCTGGCTCGTTCTTAAGCGGGGTTCTACTTTACTGGTATGCGACGCTTGTACCTAGGCGCGCATCGTGGTCGGTAGGCGATGCTCATCGTTGCGATGGATCAAACCGATAGTTAAGGCCTTAGCTGTAGTATTGCTTTAGCTTTTCGACGTTCCATGGTCGAGCAAGTTCTTCCCTGTTGAGGTGTTCTAGGTAATAGGCCCCATTCTCCGTTTTTGCCCGGACACGATAAGGTCCTTCCCAGTTAGTGGCTAGTTTGCCTTCGCGAGAGTCTTTATGGTTTCTTCTTAGGACAAGGCTGCCCATGTCGAACTCTCGTCGTATAACCTTGGCGTTGTGCCTGATGGTAATTTTTTGTTTTAATGAGGCTTCGCGGAGGGCTGCCCCTGATCGGACTTCCTCGACAAGGTCGAGTTCCTCCCTTAATGCTTCGTCGTTCGTCTCCTCGTCCAGGGGCGATTCAGTTTGCCTGGAGGGTATGTGAACTTCAATGGGGATTACAGCTTCGGTCCCGTAGGCCAGGTGAAAGGGTGTTTCCCCGGTTGAAGAGTGTGGAGTTGTGCGATATGCCCATAAGACGCTGTGCAGCTCCTCGACCCAAGCTTTCTTCATTTCGTCCAGCCTTCGCTTAAGGGCTCAAAGGATGACTCAGTTCGTCGCTTCGGCTTACCCGTTGTCTGGGGATGTTCGGCGGATGCGAAGTGTTGCTTCGTGCCCAGTTGGGCGACGAAGTCCTGGAACTTCTTCTTCGTGAACTGTGTCCCATTGTCCGTGACTATCGCCTGGGGGATGCCAAAACGTGTGAGGATGTTTTGTTTGTAGAAATACAGTATGTTAAGGGCTGTTATCTTGGCCAGAGCTTCCGCTTATATCCATTTTGTGAAGTAGTCCACACCTACTATTAAGTATTTGTTCTGATTTGATCCTACCACGAATGGCCCTAGGATGTCCAGGCCCTACCAGGAAAATGGCCATGGGGAGGACATTGCCTTGAGCTCGTTAGGTGGAGCTAGGTGCATGTCCCCGTGCCGTTGGCATTTATCTCATTTCTTCACATGCTCTTTAGCATCATGCTGCATGGTTGGCCAGTAGTACCCTGCTCGGAGGGCCTTTCGGGCAAGGGACCTTCCTCCGAGATGTTGGGCGTTGATTCCTTCGTGAATTTTGCATAAGATATGGGCGACCATTTCTTCCTCGACACACTTGAGTAGCGGGATGGAGAATCCTCGCCTGTAGAGTTTGTCCTCGACCAGGACGTATGAGCAGGCTCTTCGCCTGACTACGCTGGCCTCTTTGGGGTCGGACGAGAGTTCGTCCTTAGCGAGGTAGTTGTAAACGGGGGTCATCCAGCAGTTGTTGTCCCCGATCACATGTACGTCAAGGGTCGGGGAAGTCTTCTCGATACTGGGTCGAGGAAGTACCTCCTGTATGACGAACTTATTTCCGCCTTTCTTCTTCGTGCTCGCCAGTTTGGACAAAACGTCTGCCCTGACATTGTGTTCGCGGGGAACATGCCTCACCTCTACCGCTGTGAACTTTGTCATCTTCCTCTTGACCAGGGCTAAGTATTCGGACAGATTGTCATTTTTGGCTTGATATTCTCCTCCAATTTGGAGGGCTACTAGTTGCGAATCTGTGCAGATGACGACCTCTTCCGCGCCGAGATCTTCGGCCAGGCATAAACCGGCGAGGAAGGCTTCGTACTCAGCCTAGTTATTAGAAGTGGGGAAGGACAGGGTGATTGATACTTCAAAAATGATTCCCTCGCCGCTCTCTAGTATGATACCTGCCCCGCTTCCCGCCGAACTGGAGGCCCCATCCACGAAAATGGTCCATTTGCGTGCTCCGCAGGCAGGGGAGTCTGCGAACGTCATTTCCGCGACGAAGTCAGCCAAAGCCTGGGATTTGAGGGCTTTTCTGCTTTCATACTGAATGTCAAATTCGGACAGCTCTAGCGACCATTTGAGCATTCTACCGGCCATGTCTGGTCGTCTCAGCAGCTGCTTTACGAGTTGATCGGTACGAACCACGATCATGTGGGCCAGAAAGTAGTGTCTCAGTCTTCTAGCTGCTTTAATGAGGGTCAGTGCCACTTTTTCTATCTGCTGGTACCTCAACTCCGGTCCTTGCAGTTCTTTGCTCGTGAAATATATGGGCTTCTGCCCGTAAGGTATTTTGCGGATAAGAGCGGCGCTTACTGTCTCGGTTGCTACAGCGAGATACTGGTACAAAGTTTCGCCGTTGTCCGGGCGAGAGAGAACTGGCGGCTCTGAGAGTGCCCGTTTCAGGTGGAGGAGGGCCTGGTCACATTCCTCGGTCCATTCAAACGCTGCCTTCTTGCGGAGGAGTTTGAAGAATGGTAGGGCGTGCTGGGCTGATTTGGCCACGAAACGGGATAATGATGCAAGCAACCCGTTGAGAGACTGAATGGATTTCTTCGACTTGGGCGTTGGAAACTCGGAGAATGCCTGACACTTATCGGGGTTGGCTTCTATTCCCCGTTCTGTTAAGTTGAAGCCGAGGAATTTGCCTGGCCGTACACCGAACATGCACTTCTCCGGGTTGAAACGCATCTTGTACTTCCTGGCCTATTCGAAGACCTTCCTCAGATGGGCAGTATGATCGGGTTCCTCGTGGGATTTAACGATCACGTCGTCCATATAGACTTCGAGCATGTCGCCTATCTCTCCCCGGAAGACCTTGTTCATCATCCTTTGATAGGTCGCGCTGGTGTTCTTCAAGCCGAAAGGCATTACGTTGTAGTAATAGTTGCCTGATTCGGTCATGAAGGCCGTGCATTTTTTATCGCTCATTGCCATTGGTATTTGATTATAGCCCGAGTAGGCGTCCATGAATGATAGAAGTTTAAAACCGACAGAGTTGTCAACAAGTTTATCAATATTGGGGAGGGGGTATGCATCCTTCGGGCACGCCTTATTAAGATCGGTATAGTCAATACACATTCACCATTTTCCATTAGATTTTTTCACAAGTACAACGTTGGACAACCAAGTGGTGTACTTGGCTTCCGAGATAAATTTGGCCTCGAGGAGGTCCTTTACAGCTTTTTCTGCAGCCTCCATTTTCTTCGGAGACTGCTTTCTCCTACGTTGTGCTACTGCTTTAACGGTTGGGTCAATTGTGAGTTGATGGCAAGCGACAGATGGCTCCAAGCCGGGCAGATGTCGGGGAGATCTGCTCCAATCTTTACTCCCCGCTGGGGGTCATTGCCGAACAAGACAAGCTCGAAGTCACCATCCGGGATGAGGCACATCGGATGGGAGCTGCTGCTGGTCGTGGTAGACGAGGTGCTCGAGGCTGTTTGGTCTTTCTTCTGGTCCTCTTCGGGGAAGCGACTGTCGAGGTCGTTGGTGTCGGCCTGAGGTAGCGGCTTGGCTTCCTTGGAACTGCTGGGCAAGGCTGGCTTGTTAGATATCTTCGGCTTGGACGCGATGACGTTGAGTCCTTTGGTGACTGCTTCGAAACATCGTCGCGCGGCTTCGATGTCGCCGTGGAGGGTGGCGACCATCCCCTTTGAAGTGTAGTACTTCATCTTGAGATGGACGGTTGAAGGCACAACTACCAATTCGGCCAAGGTTGGTCTTCCGAAGATGCACTGGTATAGAGACGGGCAATCGATTACCAGAAACTGTACCTTAACGGACCTGGCCATTTCCGTTGTCCCAAAAGTTACGATCAGTTCTACGTATCCCCATGGTTTGGTAACTGACCCATTGAATCCTTGCAAGTCAGAACCCACATAGCGAGTGAGGTGTGATTCGTCCAACTAGAGCGTTGAAAACAGCTGGGAGTACATAATATTGACCGAGCTGCCTTGGTCGACGAGAATCCTGCGAATGTCGAAGTTCGCCATCCGAGCTCTGAAGAGCAGGGGAATGCTCGAGTTTGGAGATCCCCCGAGGAGCTCTTCCCTATAGAAGGAGATGGGGATGGAGCCCTTCTGGGCTTGGTCGAGCGTGGTTACCTTGCTGGAGCTCATGCTGATTAGGTGCTCGAATTTCCTTTTTACGGAGCCTACCGTGACTTTATTGAAACCTTCCCCTGAGTTGACCATAACGGAGGGGAAAGTCTCCCACGGGCTATGGGCCGCGAAGTAGGCAGGAGTGCTGAGCTCATATGGGACGTGGAAGTCCTCTGGTCGTGATACGAACATGGTGACCTGGATGTTGGCCTCTTCCGAGGAAGGCACCTCTTCCTCAACCTTCTTGGACTCATGGGCATCTTGCCAGAGAGCGTCTTTCTTTTTTGTGAATTGCTTTAGGTGGCCATCCCTGATCAGTATTTCGATAGCATCCTTCAAATGGATGTAATCTTCGGTGGTGTGGTCGTGACTCTTATGGAAACGATAGTACTTTGACTTGTCGCCGTTGGGCTTGGCCGGTATCTGCTTGGGAAAGCAGACCCCTGCCTGTTTGAATTCCGAATTCGCGCATTCAGATAATATCTTCTCCCTGGAGACAGTCAGGGGGGTATAGTCGTGGAATCGTCCGGAGGGTCCATTGCTCTCGCGGGAATCTCGAGGACAGTCTTCGCACTTCCTTTCTCCTCAACGAGACACCGAGGGCTCTTCGCCTTTGGAGGCCCGGGCATTTTCCTGGTGACGGGAGGCTCGGGCGGAGTTGGCCGCTTCTTTTTCCTCGTACTGAATGTACGACTGCGCCTTGAGGAGGAAGGCGTCCATGTTCCTCGGAGGTGCTAGGCCAACAGCTTTGGAAAACTCTGAGTCTGGGCGGAGTCCCTGTTCGAGCAGAAATTTTTTCATATCGTCCGTTGTAGGGACCTGCACTGCTTCTTTGTTAAACGTCTCGATGTACGCCCAGAGAGGTTCGTCCTTCCCTTAGATTATGACCCCAAGGGAGGCTTCAGTCTTGGGGTGACGGCGTGACGCTGTGAAATGCCGGGAGGACATTCTGCCTAGTTGCTTCCACGAAGTGATAAACTCTTTGGGTAGCTGCTTGTACTAAGTCATTGCTCCTTTTCGGAGCGTGGTCGGAAACAGCTGGCACTTGATGACGCCCCAGACGCCACGGTAATCCAGCAGCGCATCGATGTTCTCGATGTGCTCGTCGGGGTCAGTCGTACCGTCGTACGTGCCTAGTATTGTGGGCTTTTCTAGGCCCTTGGGGAGGCGTGTTGCCAAGATTTCTTGGGATAATGGGACATGAGGCTCATCATCGCTGCTGGAGCTGGTTAGAGACGGAGACCGGACGACTCACTCGTGGCGACGGCTTTTACGGGGGGAAGGTGTACGGGCCCGACCCTTTGACCTGACCGGGGGTGACTGTTTGTCCCTCCGGGTTCTCTTATGACCGGGAGAGCTCTGGTTTCGCGGGGAAACATGGTCGCGTTTCCGGGCAGCATGAGATTCTGGTTCTTGGCGGAACCTTCGGTCGACTTCTCGCCGGGCTTGCGGGTTCTTGGATCGTCGATGGCTTTTCTTCGGAGGGGGGTGTAGCGAGCGATTTTGGACGCGGTTGCGAAGCGCTATCGCTCTTTGGTATCTACAGCTCGATTCATTTTTTATCCTATTAAAGCTGATGAAGGAAGGGAAATAGATGTCTCAAATTAACCCTGCTTGCAAACTGAGGTTAAACAGTCAAAACTGTTGGTTTACAGATGCTACAAAGATTCGGGGTCTCTATTGGGTGTATTTTTTTAAAAGTGGTGTTCGGTTAATTGGTGGGAGGTTAAGATGTTAGGACGGATATATGAAAGTATGGGATTTTGGGTTTTTTGTTTAGTGTGCTCGCTAAGATCTTTTCTTTCAATCTTATGCCTACGTATTCCCGTTTACCAAAACAGGGAAATCAAAGCGTTCGTAGTTCCTCCTATTCTATGGGAGGAAATGGTTGTTTTGGTGTCTTGTCCAAAGCCCAAGATGTGAAGCGAAAGGTGGTTTGTATCTTGTTTAAAGCCCAAGATGTGAAGCTGAAGGGTCTATTTGTATCCTGTTCAAAGCCCAAGATATGAAGCTAAAAGGGTGTTGACTTTAGAGAGAATTTGTCATCTCTAAAGAGGGGGTTGTATGTCACAACTGTTTATAAAGGAGAATCACTTTAACCGGGATATGTGAATCCGACAATGCCATAATTTCCTTTATAGGATATTTTTAACCTGAAAGAGAAGACTTTAACTCAGTGTAGAGCAATGTTATCTTTCCTTAGGAATTTCTTATGCTAAAAGAGGGACAGTGGCATAGATGTAGATGATCCAGAGGCTTACCGCTTACAGCAATTAGATGAAGGGCAAGGAGTTGTTGATGTTTGTGTACTGTGAACGAGGCACAACTTTGGTGCTAAAAGGTTGATTGGACCAACCAGTGGTTTTCTTATACAAAGCCTAAGAGGAGGCTAATATGTGTCTCGTACAAAGCCCGAGAGAGAGGCTAAAAGGTTTTGACTCAACGAGGGAATCTTTTGGTATCTCGTATAAAGCCCGAGATGGAGGCTATTTGACTCAACAAGAGAGTTTTTGTATCTCGTACAAAGCCCGAGATGGAGGCGAAAGGGGTGATTGACTCAATGAGGAAGTCTCTGGTATCTCGTACAAAGCCCGAGATGGAGGCTAAAATTGTTAGCTCCGTTGGGGAGAATCATTGTACAAAGCCCAAGAGGAGGCTATGGTTACTGTTTCAGTTGAGTGACAGGTCCAGTATGTTGATTTAAAGAGAAAATCAGTTCTTATATGAGTAATGTTTGCACTCAGGGATTTTGATTCGAGGATCAGGGATATTTCCTGTTCTTTAAGGAAGTGGGAAATCCGAAGGGTATTGAGGTTGTCCGAGTCCACGGGGTTCCTTCCTATTTTTGAAGGGGTCACTTGAGAATGTCTTTGAGACTCAAGGATGTTAGACTGTCCGTGTCTAGAGTTTCATCTTTTGTATTATGCTTTGAGAAACAGTAGTAGACTCTCGGAAAAGACTGTTCTATGGAGATGACTAAGTTCTGTTCCTATACCTCTAGGAGGTCGTCGGGACAATTTGTACAAAGCCCAAGAGGAGGCTGGAAACTTTTAAGAAGCCGAGTGGTCCTTGTATGAAGCCCAAGAGAAGGCTATCATTCTCGGAGGAAGAATCATTATACGAGGCCTAAGAGGAGGCTGTGAATACTTCTAAGAAGCCGACGGGTCCTTGTACAACGCTCAAGAGGAGGCGGGGATGCTCTTAGGAAGCCTGTGGGTCCTTGAACAATGCCCAAGAGGAGGCCTATGCTTTTAAGAAGCTGATGGGTCCCCAAACCCCAATAAATTCAAGACAGGCTATTCACGAGGAATAGATCAAGCCAGGAAAGGTCGATAATTTAGAAGAAACTCAAGAGATGCCATTCACGGAGAAAAGATAATCTCTGGGGAGTAGAGTTTCTTGACAAGTGCTTTTAAGAAACCTGTGGGTCCCTAAACCCCAAGAAGTTCAAGACATGCCATTCACCGAGAATAGATCAAGCCAGGAAAGTTCGAGAATTTGGAAGAAACTCAAGAGATGCAATTCACGGAGAAGAGATTATCTCTGGGGAATAAAGTTTCTTGACAACTTCTACGAGTGACAGTCTATGAAAGGGTTCACAGAGAATGCTGCCTTTCATATCTCCATATTGTTTAACCCCAAGAGGAGGGAAGACTGTGTCTGGTAATTCTATGGGGATCTAGTTTTGACTATTTAAGAGTGATCAACGGGCTTAATGCTAGACATAGTTGTCGGGGAAACTCTAAATATCTATACTATTATTACATAGTTGATATGAGTTTATGAAAGAAGACTTACAGTGAAACAGCCCCACAATACAGTTATATGTATATGAAAGCGGTAAATGAAAGCATATAAACACTTACTCGGTTGTAGAGCTTCCATGATGTTTGGTTAGTTGTTCAACAAAGAAATATTGAAAACAACAGTATATTCAAAATCAAAGGAGAAAGTGCTTTGAAAAAGAAAGATTTGGGGCTTACAGCTTAAGGAGAGGCCCAGGGTTTTATTAGTGAGCGCACTGTTTAAATTTGTACAGATGGACTTATACAAGTGACTGTGGCCCAAAAATTATTTTCTGTACAAAGGGATTTGGGTCTTACATTCTCTCAAGAGGCCCAAAAAGTTTTTAAAGAAAAAGAGTGGGGCTTATAACACGAGGGTATGCCCAGATGATTTTTCGTTTAAAATGGCGATCGCGCCGAGATTTTCTTTTAACGCAAAGGGACTTATACAATAAGTGAGGCCCAAAGTTGTTTTTGGTTAAAAGGGGGTTGGGTCTTACACTCCAATAGAGGCCCAAAAGTTGTGAATGAGTCTTATAGCTCAAGGAGAGGCCCAGATGGTTTATTTTTAAACTGGCGACGATCGTGCCAAATTTAAAAATGTACAGAGGGACTTATACAATAAGTGAGGCCCAAAATATTTCTGTACAAGTGGGTTGAGTCTTACACTCTAATAGAGGCCAAAAAGTGTTTGAAAATGATTTGTGATGGTTGAATTAATCAAAACCCTAATTTATTTCCAAAATGTATTTTAATTGAATAAAAATTCAATTAAAATGATAAAAAATTGTTTAACATGTGGGAAACAAATTATGATCTTGGATTAATGCTTCAAAAATCAAGTATTAACCTACAAAATAATTAGAAGTCATTAATCTTTACAAAATCAAGAGGAAAAAAATATTTTAAATGTAAAAAACAATTAAAATATTAATTCTTTGCAAAAATATCAATTATATGAAATAAATAATATTTTTGGGATTTTTTGGGAAAATAAAATATTTTAACATTTTTGTGAATTATTATTAAAAGAATCAACTCAAAATCATTAAAACTCAGAGAGAAATTAATTTTTGAATCAATTAAATAAAAATCACAAAATTCAAATATTCAAATGTTGGAAAATGGCGCCAAGAACAAGGGCAAGAACACGCGCGTGTTCTGAGTTTCCCAGATTTGCATTTTCTATCCAATCTCACCGAATACTTAATTATATCATGCAATCCACGTACCAATCAACTCGTTTCAACCTCACGATTATGTGTATGACAATTAATTTCATTTAAATTAAACATAAAACAAGAAATCATGAACAATCCTCAAGAACCCTAGATTCTGCATGAAGGCTGAGATTTTTGATACACGATTCAAACAATGCAATTAATTGAGGGGAAACATTCCATGCATTATTATGAACATATGGCCAAATTATTGTGCAGCAAAAATTGCATGGATCATAGAGTTAGAAGAGCTCATGCTTACCACTTGCAGCTGGTGATCGTGATTTGTGTTGGAGGTGTTACAAATGAGTTGTGATGATCTGAACAGCTTCCCTACACCCTATGGAGTGTGTTTGAATGCTTGGACTTGATTGAAGTTGGCTGGATCACTTCATGGCATCTCAACTGCAACTTGGTTAAAACCTTGAGCAATTGACTGGTGATTCTGAGAAATCAGTGTTCCAGTTGTTGTTTAAGTGTTTGATCAGCTCATATGTGATGTATATGAGGTGTGTGTGTGATTGGTTTGATTGGAAAAGCTCTCAAACTCAAAACCCGATAGTGACTTGCCTTAGAAGGAAAAATTGGAGTGAAAGAAGAGATTTTGAGGAGAGCATCAGTTTGATGGCTTTGGTGTACTCAAACTGATCATAATTGAGCTCTATTTATAGTAGAGCAAGTTTGTTTTGCAAGGAATAGTGAATGGCAACTGCTGAGTAGGTTTGGCCAATGTTGGCAAATGAAAATCCAAGTCTCCTCTAGCCATTGACTAGAGGTTAGGGCACAGGCTGCTGGTTCCCTTGGTCTTGGATAAGTCTTAACTGAATTCAGTTGCTAAGAGCTCAGTCTATGCCACCTTGATGCTTCCATTGAATGCTCCAATCCAAAATTGGAGTCTTGTCCCTATTTTGGCAATTCTAGGTTCAACATGCTATTTCTTGTTCCAAAGACTTTGGAGGCTTGTCTCAGTGATTGTCCCCTTTAGATTCAATCCTCAGATGTGTCCAAGTGGATAGGAGTGTTTGGATTTGGCTGATTTTGGCAAATCGACCAAAAGTGCAAAAATCTGCCTTGCCTTGGCAGATTTCAGCAAGGCATCTTGCCAATGTCATATCTCATGGCTCAAGTTGAATTTGGTAATGTTCTTGGCCATTTTGGAAAGCCCTTACATGATATAACAACTGTTTGAACATGTTTGGTTTTGATCTCTTTTGAATCCAAGTGAAAAATCCCCCTACATTTGGAAAAAAGTAAAGGCAGATTCTGACTTAGTGAAATTTTCACTAAGTGTTGGAACAAAGTGACTTTTCTTGATTTTGATCACTCCATAACTCAAAATCCATGAGGAATTTGGACATAGGTCAGTATGAAGCTTGTGTAGAGGGCAATGTGATCTACAAATTAAGCTTTGAATGAGGAACAATGGCCTTGTGGTTTAGGAGTTATGGTCCTCCAAAGTTGGCACATTAGTGTCACTTTTTCCATAACTTAGAAATTTTTCTAAGTTTTTATGGTTACCCCTTTTACAAGTTATCCCACTTTCTTTGATTTTTCTTGATGAATGATGATTCAAATCATATATTAACATCATTTTAGGGTTAAAAATCCATTTTGGTGAAAAATCTCAAAAAGTCAAAGTTGACTTTTGTGCACAGTTGACTTTTTATCAGATGAATTCCAAACTGTGCAATTCTTCAGGAAATCATGTCCTTGACCTAAATCAAACTTGATGGACATGTTCCATGGGTGTCATAGGGTATATTGAATCATGTCTTAGGGTTTGGGAGCATGTCCTGGTCAAAAGTCAAAGTTACAGTTGACTTTCCTCGCGAAACCCTAATTGTGTTGCAGATGAAATTGAGACTTGTTGCTCAAGCTCCTTGGATTAATCCATTGTTGCAAATGGATCAATATAGTATATTAGAGACCCTCAAATCATTTCTTGAGGTCTTGGCTCATGATTTTTCCCAAAAGTCAACTTAGGGGTGAATTAGGTCAAGAAACCCTAATTCCTGATTTTTGATGTATGCATCCCCTGAGATCAAATTGACTTGATGATTGGGTCCATGAGGTTCCATGGAGTATATTAGGTTATGTTTTGGATCACTGGCTTGTGCCCAGATGAAAAATTTCCATCTAGAGGCCCTGGTCGACCAAAACCCTAATTTGGTGACACTATCGATCTTGAGACTTGATCCACCTAGGAGGGAGCAGCCTTGTGCTTAATCCTTGAAGTGGGAGTCCTTTTGATCCATTGTGGATATTCTAGAGGCTAGACAAGTTGAAGATCAAGTCATTCCTTGATTGATCCTTTGCCTAAGGCTCTGAGAGGGCTTAAAACCCTAGTTTTGATTGTAGTGAATGCTCAATAACCCTTGAGGCATTTGATGAGGCATGATGGTTCATCCATATTGTGATGATGATTTGCACAATGATGGGAAATCTTAGTGGTCAAAATTTGGGGTATGACAGATTCCCCTATTTAATCTTCTTGGACCCGGAGGTGTGAATGACGAAGGTATTCGGGCATTCAGGGTGCAAGAGGATTAAATATCGGAATACCCGAAATTTTGATGGCTATGAATGGCAGCTTGCGCATTCATCTTCTTTTGCTAAGCAATGATGCTTAGAAAAGGTAAACTTCCCCTCGATCCTGGTTTCCTACCAAGGAACTGGTCTTAGTTTCTGATGCGAACTTCCCCTCGATCCTGGTTTCCTACCAAGGAACTGGTCTAAGTTTCTGATTTAAACTTCCCCTCGATCCTGGTTTCCTACCAAGGAACTGGTCTCAGTTTCTTTTGTCAATAAACTTTATTGACAAGGGACGCTATTTGTAGCGGCTTTCCTCAAACTTCTCGCCGGATTTTCCCGGGGAGATGCCATTTGAGTGGAAAAAGTTTTGATGTCAGACTTGCTGGGGAACCCAGTCGTCTGAGCTGTAGAGGTGTACAAACTTCTCTGTTGGAGATGCCATTTGTCGATTCCACCTGGGGAAAATGAGTCTCTTGAGAGACTGCTTCCGCGTGGGGTCTTACATCATACTTTTCTCGGGATCTTCCCGGAGAAATGCCATATGATGGGCTCCAATTTTGAGGTGCCGATGACATTTTCATCAGCGGTCTTTCGGAGAAAGGCAGCTGTAATGCCAAATCTCTGCTTAGGAGGCTTTCTCTGGGGATTTTTCTTTAATCCGGGAAAGCAAGGAGATCATCTTCATTGGCAAAGAGTGACATTTGTAGAAAGGTTCTCTGGCTTTTCAGAGGTTCAAGTTATCAAAATGGTCGAGTGCCGACTCTAACCCAGAGATACACTGGAGACGAGGTTGCTCAAACGCAGTATTTCCTGACGAGGCAAGAACTGACAACTCGATTGAGAAGACTGTTATCACTAGGGGACAAGACCGACTAGAGTGATAGTGATGCAATATGAATATGAATGCAAATCAAATGCATGATGTATGTATATATGCTGACAAAACTGACGCGACATACAGACTGACGAGTGGACATGACTGGATACTCGGCCATCGCGGGGCGAAGAAGTACCGTTGGTCAAAAAAGTAGCAATTCTACCTTGCTTAGGAGAGATAGTCCCTGCGGGGAATACCGTTGATCGGGCTTAGGAGATAAGAACTCGGCCAAAGCGTGTCAGATGAAACAAGGTCTCTGACACAGTTGATCCTTCATTTAGGCGTACTGGCTTAGAAGGAGTACTTTGATTCTGCGCTTTGAAATTCAAACGCCTTTGGAGACGCAATCGACGTTCTTCCGATGCTCAACAGTAAAAAACAATTGTCATCTTTAATTTAAAAGCAAAAAAAGTTTTAACAAGTAAATTCATTTTTGTTTCATTTCAAGAATCGCTAATCACGTTAAAACGCCATTCTGTAAAGCTAAAACAAATAAGAATTTCAAACAAAAGCACAAGGGCTCAAATTTTATTGATACGATGGAGATCAGCCAAACGTGTGATTCCAAAGAGTATATACAAAGTTTGAAAATGGTAATTTACGGGGAAAAGGGCTACGTTGAAACATAATGACCACTGTCCTTCTACCAACTTTGAATTCGAGACATCCTGAGCTTCTGTCGAAGATGACCTTGACTGGAGTTTTCCTCAGATGGATGGTGTAACTGCTGCTGAGGGACTTGCCTCTGTTGAACATAGTTACTTGCCATTATCCCTAATTTTTGCCTGGATTGTGCTTTGATGTTTCCAATCCATCGGGATGATTTTTCATGTCTCTAACTTTTGCCTGGACCGCCCTTTCGGGTTTTCAATCCACCGAGACGTTTTTTTTTTTTTTTTTTTTTTTTAGTGTAGGCGAAGTATTTCTTGACTACATCAACATTTGTGGGGTAGGCAAATTCTTCTCCGTCCATGGTTGCAAGTCTCAAGGCACCGCCTGAGAAAGCTTTCGTGACCACATAGGGGCCATCATAATTTGGGGTCCATTTGCCCCGAGAGTCAGTGAGAAACGATTGTATCTTCTTGAGCACGAGGTCTCCTTTTCTGAAGACGCGAGGTCGGACCTTTTTGTCGAACGCCTTCTTCATTCTCTGCTGATACAACTGACTGTGGCATATTGCCGTGATTCGCTTCTCTTCGATCAGATTCAGTTCGTCGTGTCGTCTTTGACACCATTCAACTTCTGAAAGCTTAACTTCCATCAATACCCGGATTGATGGGATCTCTACTTCTATGGGGAGAATTGCCTCCATACCATATACTAGAGAGAAAGGGGTTGCCCCTGTTGAAGTGCAGACAAATGTTCGATAACCGTGAAGAGCAAAGGGTAGCATCTCGTGCCAATCTTTATAGGTTACAACCATCTTTTGAACAATCTTCTTGATGTTCTTGTTAGCCGCTTCTACCGCTCCGTTCATCTTGGGTCGGTAGGGAGATGAGTTATGGTGTTCGATCCTGAACTCAACGCACAACTCTTTCATCATCTTGTTGTTCAAGTTAGATCCATTATCAGTAATGATCTGGATTGGAACACCATAACGGTAGATGATATTATTTTTGATAAATTGGACCACCACTTGTCGGGTTACATTAGCGTACGACGCTGCTTCGACCCACTTGGTGAAATAGTCAATGGCTAGCAGGATGAACCGATGTCTGTTTGAAGCCTTAGGTTCGATCAAGCCAATCATGTCGATTCCCCATATGGAAAAAGGCCACGGGGAAGAAAGAACTTTGAGATGTGATGGCGGTACATGAATTTTGTCGAAGTATATCTGACACTTGTGACACTTCCTCATGTACTTGTAGCAGTCAGATTCCATGGTCAACCAGTAGTACCCTGCTCTCATAGTTTTTCTCGCCATTGTGTGTCCGTCGACATGAGTGCCAAAGGATCCTTCATGAATTTCTTTCATAAGCATGTCTGCTTCTGGTCTGTCTACGCATCGGAGCAAGACCAAGTCAAAATTCCTCTTATAGAGTGTATCACCGCTCAAGAAGAAGTTTCCAGCCAATCTTCTGAGGGTTTTTCTGTCCTTCCTTAGTGCCCCAGGTGGGTACTGTTATTTCTGAAGGAAGCATTTGATATCGTGATACCAAGGTTTGTCGTCTATGACTACTTCAATCGTAAAGATGTAAGCGAACCTTTCAAGGCGCATTATGTCGATCTTAGGTAGGTCATTCCGTTGACCTACACTAATCATGGAAGAGAGAGTGGCTAAGGCATCAGCCATGTGATTCTCTCTACGAGGGACGTGATGAAACTCGACTCTGTTAAAGAAGGGTAACAACCTTTTTGCATAGTCTTTGTAAGGAATCAATCCTGATTGGTATGTGTTCCAATCTCCTTTTATCTGATTGATAACCAAGGCTGAGTCGTCATATACGTCCAAGTTTTTGATCCTTAAATCGATCGCTTCTTTGAGACCCATAATACAAGCTTCGTATTCGGCCTCGTTGTTCGTACATTTGAACGTAAGTCTGACAGTGAAAGGAATGTGGGTACCCTGAGGGGTAACAATGATTGCCCCAATTCCGTTTCCATAATAATTAACTGCTCCGTCAAAGATAAGTCCCCATTGGGAACCTGGTTCTGGCCCTTCACTGGGTAACGGTTCATCGCAATCTTTCATTTTTAGATACATGACATCTTCGTCTGGGAAGACAAACCCGATTGGTTCTTGATCATCAATCGGTTGATGAGCTAAATGATCGGCTAAAACACTCCCCTTAACGGCTTTCTGAGCGTGGTACTCTATGTCATATTCTGATAATAACATCTGCCAACGGGCGATTCTTCCCGTGAGAGCAGGCTTTTCGAAGACATACTTGATTGGATCCATTTCGGAGATTAACCAAGTAGTGTGACGAATCATGTATTGGCGAAGACGTTTGGCTGCCCAAGCCAAAGCACAACAAGTTTTCTCAAGCATCGTGTACCGAGTCTCGCAGTCGGTGAATTTCTTGCTCAAATAGTAGATGGCAGACTCTTTCCGTTTGGTTTCGTCTTGTTGGCCAAGTACACATCCCATTGAGTCCTCTAGGACTGTGAGGTAGATGATCAGTGGTATTCCTTCCATTGGAGGTGATAGAATCGGCGGATTCAACAGGTATTCCTTAATACTGTTGAAGGCGGTTTGGCAATCTTCTGACCAAACGCAATCCTGGTTCTTTTTGAGTAATTTGAAAATCGGCGCACACGTGGCGGTCATAAGGAATATGAATCTGGAGATGTAGTTCAAACATCCCAAGAATCCTCTGACTTGTTTTTCAGTTTTCGGAGAAGGCATTTCTTGAATGGCCTTGACCTTGCCAGGATCAACCTCAATTCCTTTCTGGCTGACGATGAACCTTAAGAGTTTCCCCGAACGGACACCGAAGGTGAACTTGTTGGGATTCAAGTGGAGTTTTTATTTTCTCAAACGCTCGAATAGTTTCGACAGGTGGGTCACATGCTCCTCTTCTGTCTTAGCTTTTGCAATCATGTCATCGACATATACCTCTATCTCTTTGTGTATCATGTCATGAAACAGAGTAGTCATGGCCCTTTGATAGGTTGCCCCGACGTTCTTCAAGCCGAACGACATCACCTTGTAACAAAAGGTACCCCATGGGGTAATGAAAGAAGTTTTCTCCATTTCTTTCGGTGCCATTTTGATCTGCTTATAGCCCGAGAATCCATCCATGAAGGAGAAAACTTTGAACTTTGTTATACTGTCAACCAACATGTCAATGTGTGGTAAAGGAAAGTCGTCCTTTGGACTTGCCTTGTTTAGATCTCTGTAGTCAACACACATTCTGACCTTTCCGTCCTTTTTGGGAACGGGTACAATGTTGGCTAACCATTGAGGATATTCTGACGTGGCGAGGAAACCCGCGTCAATCTGTTTGTTGTACCTCCTCTTTGATTTTGATGGCCATGTCCGGGTGAGTCCGTCTCAACCTTTGTTTTACTGGCGGACATTCTGACCTTAACGGTAAGTGATGTTCCACGATGCTGGTATCCAACCCTGGCATATCCTGATAGGACCAAGCGAATACATCGGGAAATTCTCTGAGAAGCTTTACCAAACCCTCTCTGGCAGTTGGACAGAGTAGTGCCCCAATCCTAATTTCTTTTCTCTCTCTTTCCGAACCCACATTGATCATTTCCAACGTATCTTTGTGAGGTTCAATTGACCTTTCCTCTTGTTTGAGTAGTCGGGAGATCTCTTCTGGAATTTCGTTGTCAACTTCTTCTTCAGCCCCAAATACCGGGAACCCAAAGTCGGGAGAAGGCATCGGATCGTATGTTTCAACTGGGTTTAAAACAAGCAATCTGCATGACGTGATGATTCGCGTTTAGAAGAGATAGAGAAAATGCGAGTGTGTGTAGTGTATTTATTTTACTGCTTGTTTTTATTTTTAATTGTTTTTTAGGATTACCATTTTCTGAAAAAGCAAAAAGAGAAAACAACAATTAATGCGGAAATTACAGAACGACGTTATTTTATTAATAAACAAGTCGATCCTTGAAACTACAGCCCTATAAAACAAAACTCTATCGCTTTGGGCGAAGCGAAGAGGGAAAATTTACAGAAAGCGAGCCCTATCAAAACATCCGTTTCACCTGGGCAGGGTGAAAGGTTAAAGATGGCAATTACTTAGATTGGCGAACGACCTTCGGAACATTGACAGCAACCCATTGGCGGCGAACTCCTCAGTGAATCACAAAGTCTGGCACCTTCCTTGATTTGTCTTCAGAAATAAAGCTGATTTCTGGTGGAGCAGGATCATTGGAATCTGTCTCCCAGGCAGAGTTGTCGTAGGAGAATTCCTATGTTGCATTTTGCATAGTATTTGTGCTCTCAGCTGTATCTCCCCATCCAGTTAGCTGGATGTCTTCGAGCCTGATACGAGAGCTTTTGGGAGCGGTGTATTTGACCATGTAGTCGTACTTTCCACTCGGTTGTCCTAAGGTGTCCCACACCTCTTTCGAACTGGAGGAGTCATCTCTCTCGATGACGTTGACCTCGGGAAAAGCATAGTTGATGAATTCAAGTCCTCCAAATGTTGCAAATTCATCGTCGTGTTGAGTAGTTTCTGAATGACCTGAGTGTTGATCCCATGACATGGTGGGGACACAGGTATTCTGTTCAATGACGGTCAGCTGATTTTCATTGTTCGGCCGACTTTCTGGCCCCAAGTCTCCTGGGTAAGGCTGCCACATTGGCAGACCATCCATCGGGCCATAGTAATTGTGGTCAAAGTTGTCTTTCATCGGAGTGTCTTCCACTAATGAATTTGGCGGAGCACGGCATCCTTCCGGGTCACAATCCCCGTATATCATTTCGATGTCTGACCTGGGTATAAATCTCGGACTCTCTGTAGGAAAGCAAAAAGGAGTTTGCGTTTCGTCCTGAGACATATAACCGTCCTTGTTAAGATATGACTTCTACTCTTCCTCTGTGTCAGAGGGATCTTCCTCATTGATAGCATGGACTGCTTGAGGGACTGGGTGAAGAAAACCTCCACTGTAGAAGAAATCCTGAATGGGATGAAGACTTTCATCGTTAGCAGCTGTCCGGGTACAGGTTGCAGAAAAACCAAGACCCTTCTTTGTTTTATTGTCAATAAGAATGACAAGATGTCCCCATCCGGTTGTATCGGTACTCTCGACCGCTTTGATAGCATCTTTGTATGAGAAAATCGAGGTTCCTCCTTGGGATTGATTATCCTTGCTGACCGACATCGCTTGGAACTGCATCCCAATAACCTCCTCGGGTTCTACACAAGTAGATGATGATAAGTTACTCACAAGCAAGGCCTGTTCTCCACAGACTGTGACAAGCCGATCGTTCTGAACGAACTTTAGCTTTTGGTGGAGGGTCGAAGTGACTGCTCCAGGTTGATGTATCTAAGGTCTTCCTAATAAATAACTGTATGTTACCCGGATGTCCATGACCTGGAAAGTGACTTGGAAAGTGTGAGGACCAATAGTTATGGGAAGGTCAACTTCGCTGATAACTATTTTTCTGGATCCGTCGAACGCTTTGACGATGACCTCGCTGATTCTCATCGGAGGGCCTTTGAATGATAATTGCATCAAAGTGGACTTTGGCATAACATTCAGGGCTGACCCTGTGTTTACCAGTACGCTGGCTAAAGCATCGTCCTGGCAGTTAACTGTAATGTTGAGCACCATGTTATGACGGCGACCCTCTTCGGGTAATTCCTCATCACTAAATCCCAAATTATTGCAGGAAGTGATGTTAGAGATAATGCTATCGAACTGTCTGATTGTTACATCCTGTTCCACAAAGGCTTACTCCAAGACTTTCTGTAGAGCCTCCCTGTGGGCTTCTGAACTGAGTAACAGTGATAATACTGAGATCTTTGAAGGAGTCTGTAACAGCTGATCCACAATGTTATATTCACTCCTTTGGATGAGCTTCAACATCTCATCATTGTTTTTCGAAAGGTCGGGAAAACTGGATTGACCGACTGATGGATTGAGAGCTTCTGTCTGAAGTTCCTTTTCCTTGTTAGGTTCTCCAACTCCTCGGTTGAAGATTCGACCACTCCGTCTTACACGACTGATGTCTGCAATATTCACGACGGAGGTTAATGGAATTTCCTTTCCATTTTCAATTGTCGTTACACCGTATTTGTAAGGGATAGCCTTAGTTGATTCATACGGTAGTGGTCCCGGTAGATAGATGACTATGGGAACCTTTTGATTTTTCTGACCATCATAAGTAATCTCGAACCGTTCCCAGTTGGGAGCTCTAGATTCGTCAAGTAGAGGGATAATGGTAAAAACATCCCTGGTCTGGTGACGACCAGAGATTGTGACAACATCCTCGACTTGATTGGCAAGATAGTTCAGCGTCCAGTTGATGGATCCAGAACCCGGATATGGGCGAATATCTCCACGATCCACCTGACCCTGAAGAGCTGCTCTCACAAGGTAACACCCTTGGTTACTTTCTGAACAGACACTACAATGGTCATAATTGTGTGGTGGCACCTGGCCACGCCCACTTTGAATACAATGTAACCTCACTAGGTTAGCTTCCACAGATGGAACATCCTTACTTTGACATCGAGTAGGATTCCTGTTATTGATACTAATCTGCTGAGTATCTTCATCCATATAGATTGGCATCCACCAGTGATTTAACAAGTGCTGAAGTGCCTCCTGGACAAGGGTACAACCTCGATCATTTTCGCAACCTGCTTTACAGCTTTGATAGTCGTGTGATATTAAGAATCCGAGTCGGACCTGCTCAGCATGTAACTCTACCAGGTTGGTATTCATCACGCAAATATCGAAGATCTGAACCATGTTGATCTGATAAGGGTTCCTATCATGGTAGTCTTGGATCCATCCAAGATCCATCTGACGCTGGAGGGCCTCTTGTATGAAAGAGCATCCCTGTTTGTTTACCGAGCAAGTCAGACAGGAACTGTAATCGTGTCGTGACAGATTATGATACTGGCTTTGCCTTGAGTGGATTGCCACCAAGTTGGCATTCATTGCACAGATGTCGTGGTTCTGAATGACGTTGGAGTTCGTATAGACCATGTTAACTCCACGAACTCGGTGCTCTTGGATCCATCTGTTCCTGTAGTGCGGTTTGCACCACAGAACATCCTTGATTATTTTTAGAGCAGACATCACACTGGTGATAATCATGAGGTGGCACATGGTCGTACCCACTATGTCTACAATGCATCTTGACCAAATTGGTTTTCAACAAGAGTACATCATGAATTTGATAGACATTGTTAGACTTTTTCTCAATCAGGTTGACTGCAGCTTTCTCGTGTTGAGGCAACGGGTTTGTGAGAACATTGAGATTCGTATCTTTGAAAGATAAGAGCCCGCTCCTAACAAGCTTTTGCACTTCGGATTTGAAATTGAGACAATTCTCTATATTATGCCCTGATCCTCCTTGATGATAAGGGCATATTTGATCCACCTTAAACCAAAAAGGCGGATTTTCTGGTACTGTAAGAGGAGACTTAGTCTGAATTTGCCCCTTAGCCAGTAGTAACGGAAATAGTTATGCGTACAACATGGGTATAGGATCAAACCCTGATGGTCGTGTTGTACGGTTGTTATTGTATAGAGGACGAGCCTACTGAAGAGGCTGCTGTGTCCTTTGCTTATTAGGTTGGCTCTGCGCAACCTGAGGTTGATACGTAGGAATAGGCGCAGGGCTGATAGCAGGAGTTACAGCTGCTACCGGTTGATAATGTCGCCTTTGCTTTCCGAGAGAGATATTCCCAATATCCTGCTCTTTTTTCTTAGGGAGAGCACTACTGTATCGTTTTGTACTACTCGGTGATCCAGCGTCTTTTGTCAAACGTCCTTCTCGGACGACTTCCTTAAGACGAACTCCCATGCCCACCATCTTGGTGAAGTCACTGGGCGCACTGGCAACCATTCTGTCGTAGTAAAATGAGCTTAAGGTCTTTAAGAAGATCTTTGTCATCTCTTTTTCCTCAAGAGGTGGACAAATTTGAGCGGCAATTTCATACCATCTCTGGGCGTACTCCTTAAAGGTTTCCTTGTCCTTTTGTGACATTGATCTGAGTTTATCTCTGTCTGGTGCCATGTCCAAATTGTATTTGTATTGTTGGACGAAGGCAGTACCAAGATCTCTGAATGTACTAATCGTAGCACGGTTTAAACCCATGTACCATTTTAATGCGGCACTGGTTAAACTATCCAGAAAGTAATGAATCAGTAGGTCCTGATTCTCCGTCTGAGCTGACATTCGCCGAGCGTACATCACCAGATGGCTCTGAGGGCAAGAGTTACCCTTGTACTTTTCAAAGTCGGGCACTTGAAATTTGTGCGAAACTTTCACATTGGGGACCAGACAAAGGTCTGCGGCGTCCTTTCCAAATAGATCCTGACCGCGAATGGCTTACAGTTCCTTCTACATTTCCAAGAACTGTTCCTGGAATTCATCCATTCTATCGAACATAGTTTCCTTCTTATCAGAAGGGATCGATGGAATATGTCCTTCTGGAACAGTGTGCACCACAGGGGGTGGTACCGTGACTACGACAGTGAATCTTGGCGTTTTCCGAAGTTTGTAACCTTCAGGAGTCTTCAGTATGCCCCTGGCATCTTCGCTTTCTCGAAGTTTGTAACCTTCAGGACCAGCGGCATCTGTCGCGATTCCCTGATCCTCAGCGATCGGCGGAACATATCCTTCCGAGATATAGTTAACAGGCATGCCCCAGGGACGATCCTTTGTAGCTGAGCTTCTGCCATGGCTTGCATGTCGTTACGAAGCTTTCTCATATCCTCTCTCAGAGCGTCGATCTCTTCTTTCAACTCTCTGTTCTCTTCCTCAAGATCATCCATCTTTTTCTGACGATTGGCCCGAGTATTATACGAATGAGACAGTTTGACTCTAGAACCGAGACACAAACGTGAGATTCATAGGTAAGAAGAATACGCGATGTGAGAATGATGAATGCAATGATTATATTAATTGTTTTTTTGGTTTAATCAAAATAAACTTCGACAATTAGATTGCAAATATCAAACAGTGGGGAAACCCCTTTTTATTGAAATTTAAATGATTGCGGAAACGAAAATACAGTAGATTACAAAGTGCAGAAACAGAAACCTAAGCTAATGGGTCCCGAGAGAACTCGGGTGCTGATTCTGGTATCTTCCTTTTCTTTGACCGGGGCTCTTGAGCCGTTGTCGGGTTGTCATTCCTTTGCCATGTGAAAGGAGCGAGCAAATTCCTTTGGTCATCCTGATTTTCTACAGCATGTTGCTCCAAAATCTCGATCAGAGCATCCTTATCTTTCAGAAGTTGCTGTATTTTGATGCACTCCACGTTGAGGGTATGGTACTTGTTCTTCCAAGACCTCTTCTCCCGTTGAACTTTGTTGAGAGTAACCTGAAGATTTTCAGTTTCCGTCATGAAGCACATGACAGATTCCCTTGGCGGAAGAACTCCGTGACGAGGATATGGCATCTTTAGCTTGAGAGATCTAGTTTGTACCTAGTTGAGATAAGGCTCCACCGAGACACAGTCCGGTTTTCCTAGAGACTCCCGTCCTTTCTTATGAACATGTTTCCAAGCGTGCACTATTTCCATCTTTAGTGCTCTGTCACTGATAGAGTTTGGTGAATCAGAGAGAATTGAAATAAGAAAAGAATCTCTCATTGTATTAGATAAAATTATGTACGATACAATAAACTCTCTATATATATAGAGTGCTCAGCATGACAGCTGTACAAACTGAAGCCAGCTCAGCATGACAGCTGTACAAACTAATGCATAATATTTTCTAACACTTTCTAGACTATATCTTTCATACTCTATTAGTCCCCCTTAGAATCTGCTGGTGGGCTTGTCAAGTCAGTTTTGTTTAACACACGCAGCTTGGCACGCAGAGGCACAAATTTGGCAGCAGACAAAGGTTTAGTCAGAATGTCAGCCCACTGATCTTGGGCTGGGACATGTGCCACAGATAGGCTTTTGCTGAGAACTTTCTCACGCAGAAAGAAGATATCAAGCTCCATATGCTTGGTTCTGTTGTGGAGAATAGGGTTATGAGCAAGTGTGACAGTGCTCAAGTTGTCACACAGGATCCTAGGCACCTGAGAGGAGCAGTGAAGTTCCTTAAGTAGAGACTGGATCCAAATAAGCTCTGCAGCCAACTGAGCCATGCTGCGGTACTCTGCTTCAGCACTGGACCTGGCTACAAGCTGCTGCTTCTTAGACCACCAGGAAACTACATTAGGACCAAGATAGATACAGGCCCCTGAAGTTGACCTCCTATCATCAGGGTCTGATGCCCAATCTGCATCACAGAAAGCTAACAATTGCATAGGCTGTTGGACAGAAGCAGGTTGAATAAGCAAACCATGATGCAGAGTGCCACTTAAGTACCTCAAGATCCTCTTGACTGCTTTCCAATGATCCTCTAAAGGCTTGGACAGAAACTGACAAACTTTGTTGACAGAAAAAGAGATCTCAGGTCTAGTCAATGTAGCATATTGCAAGGCACCAACAACTGATCTAAACTGAGTTGGATCATCCACAGCAGCTGCACCAACTTTAGATAACTTGCTGCTAGAAACCATGGGAGTGGGCATGCCATTGGCATTGATCATATTCAGTTTGGAAAGCAAATCAGAAATGTATTTAGTTTGGGAAAGAAGCAAGGAACCATTAGGGAGATGAGATACTTCAATGCCCAAAAAATAGTCAAGCGGCCCCAACTGCTTTAGGGAGAATTTATCATTGAGATTCTTGATTAAGGAGGTAATAAACGAAGCAGAACTGTCTGTGATGATAATATCATCAACATACACCAGAATCATAACCTGAAGCTTTCCTTGATGCAACAGAAAAAGACTAGGGTCACATCTGCTAGCCTGAAAACCAAGCTGAATTAGTGCACTCTTGAGTTTGTCAAACCAGGCCCTAGGAGCCTGTTTTAAACCATAGATAACCCTATTTAATTTGCAAACCAGCGTCTTGTCAGCTGCTTCAAAGCCAGGAGGCTGCTGCATAAAAACCTCCTCTTCAAGAGTGCCATTTAGAAAGGCATTATTAACATTAATTTGCTGTATGGTCCATTTATTACTAACAGCAATAGTTAAAACAATTCTGACAGTTACTGGTTTGATGACTGGTGAGAAAGTCTCTTGAAAATCACTGCCAGCCTTTTGATGGAACCCTTTAGCAACTAATCTGGCCTTGTACCTGTGTATGAAACCATCAGGATTTTCCTTTGTTCTGAAAACCCACTTACAGCCAATGGGTTTCCTGCAATCAGTAGCTTTCACCAATGTCCAGGTCTGATTTCTCATCAGTGCCTGATACTCTTCTTTCATTGCCTAAAACCAATGAGGAGCAGCCAAGGCCTGATCAACAGAAGTTGGTTCCATGTGAGCTAAAAGGAGGGTAGGGTGAAATCTAGAAAGAGTGATACCTCTTTTGGCTCTAGTTTGCATAGGGTGCACATTTTGAGGATGAATGAAGGGTAAATTGGTATTGGGAGGGTTGGGACTAGGGCTAGGACCAGCTGAAGATGAGAGATTTTGAGAGGAAGAAGGTGAGATGGTACGGGTTTCAGCTGGATCAGAAAGAATAAGGGCATGAGAGTCAGAAGGAGAAGAGGAGACATGGATGGCAGTGATAGGTTGGGGAACAAGAGAAACAGACTGCTGACTAGAGGTGGGAGATGACTGATCAGAGGGAGTAGATTGCTCAGGATTGGAAGGAGGAGCAGACCTGGAAGAGGTATTGTAGCTGCCAGTATGATTAGAATTAGAGTTGAGTGAGGAGGAGGAAGTTGAGGGAAGGTGAGACTGACTGGCAGCAGAGGAAAAAGAGAAAGGAGGGACAGACCAGGTACTAGAAGGAAAAGAGGAAGAAGAGGAAGATTTGGAGGGAGTGGAAAATAATGTGGAATAGGGAAAACGGGCTTCATGGAACACAACATCCTTAGAGATGTAAATGTGTCCATCTGAGGCAAGGCATTTGTAGCCCTTATGAGCTGTGGAGTAGCCAAGAAAAATGCATTGTTGAGACCTATAGGCTAGCTTATGAGAGTTATAGGGACGCAGGAATGGATAACAGGCGCAGCCAAAGACCTTAAGGTTAGAATAATCAGGTGGTTTGTTAAGGAGTTTGTAGTAAGGAGAATAATTGTCAAGTGTAGGGCTGGGAATTCTGTTGATGAGATAGGCTGCTGTGACAAAGGCATGATCCCAAAACTTTAAAGGAAGAGTGGATTGGGCAAGGAGAGTTAAACCAGTCTCAACAATATGCCTATGCTTGCGTTCAACAAGACCATTTTGGTGGTGTGTATGAGGACAAGTGAACCTATGGACAATACCTAACTCAGTGAGATACTTGGTGAGGGGCCTAAACTCTCCTCCCCCATCAGTTTGGGCACACTTTATAGGATAATTAAACTGTAGTTCAACCATTTTCTTAAATTGAAGAAACTGAAGCATGGTGTCAGACTTGAGTTTAAGAGGAAAAACCCAAACAAACCTAAAATAGGCATCTACACAGGTTAGGAAATAAGTGTATCCACTTGAAGATTTCATAGGGGCTGGCCCCCAGAGGTCACACACAACTAATTCAAAAGGATGAGTGTAAACTGTAGTGGACAGTGAGGAAGGTAATCTGTGTGACTTGCCAAGGCAGCAAGCATGACACAGTTCTGTGGGAGGTTTGGGAGGGATAGATAGGTTACAAATTTTGAAAATCTCAATGAGAGCATGATGGTTAGGATGCCCCAATCTGGTATGCCACAGAACATACTTATTAGTGGCTATAGATAATGAACTATTAGAATGTGGAGAAGGTAACTCAGTGCTAACAGTGGCAGAATTAAGAGAAGAAGAATTAAAAAATTTGCTTGTAGCATTATTATTGAAAGAATCATTACACTGTGACATAAAATTTGGCATACAACTGGAAGTATTACAACTGCTAATTTCAGAGGAACAAGGTAAACTACAGCTAGTACTACAAGTATGAAGACTGGGACAAGACTTGGACACTTGAGAGGCAGCAGGATTAGGAAACTTGTAGAGGCCATCATCTCTAACAAGACCACGGAGTAACACTTCAGAAGAAGCCTGAGATTTGACAACACAGAATTTAGGGTGAAATTCAAAAAATACATTGTTATCTTGAGCAAATTTGCTCACACTCATTAGGTTCTTGGTAATGTGAGGGACAAGTAAAAGATTGCTAAGAGTAAGGGATAGGTTAGGTTTGTGTGGTAAAGGAAAGGACATAGAACCAACAGAATTGGTAGACAAACCTTGGCCGTTTCCCATGAAGACTTGCTCAGTACCAGGTAAAGAAATGGAGTCAGACACATTAGAGGCCTCAGGAGTAACATGATGAGAAGCACCTGAATCAGGATACCACCATTGATTGTTGAAGCTAGCTTCAGTACCTGCATAGAAAGCTTGTGGTGAAGAGGATCTGGGAGGTGCAGCTCTAGGAGAAGGATAAGCAAACTGAACAGGATACATAACACGTGGAGCCTCAAGGAAAGGATTGAATGGAGCTCTCTGCTGTGGATAACCAGCACCAATGGAATTGGAATAACGATAATAGCATACTGAAGCATCATGACCAGATTTGTGACAAATCTGACACGACGTTTTGCCAAAACGACCTCCACCACGGCCAAAACGACCGCCTCCACGGCCAGAACGACCTCCACGCGAGCCATAAGCGTGATTCTCAGCATTAGCGGTGACGTGACTTGTTCCTTGAGGAAACGCGTCAATAACAGATTGATCAGCAGCGACCGGCGCAGGCGGTGGTGCTGCTTGAGTGAGATTCACCGTCGCTGGCTCCGTAACCACGGCTTTACGATGTTTCTCCAGACGCGACTCATGAGCCAGTAGAGACGACTCCAGTTCATCTAAAGAACTCAATTCATCCTTACTGTTGACGGCGGCAACAATGGAGTCATACTCCTCAGGAAGCGAATCCAGAACAATCTCAATTAGGTTACGAAGGGGAACCGGATCCCCAATCGAGACGAGCGACTCACTGATCTCACGCGTGCGAGCCATAAGTTCCTCTATCATCAACGATCCCTTCGTGAGACGACGGAGCTCCGATCGTAACTAGCGCGCTTTGGTGGAAAGAAGAGTGTTGAAGTAACGGCGGATCTCTGTCCAAACTTGCCACGCGTGTTTGCACTCAACAAGCTTCGGAAGAAGCGAATCGGAGATGGTGGAAAGGAGCCAGGTGCAAATTAGGGCATCTTGTTGCTCCCATTCAAGAAACGCACTGTGAGATGCAGAATCGGAAGGTGACGGCGACAGAATCACCGGAACTGTAATAAACCTTTGAAGGCGATGACCGCGAACGACTCCGTCAATCTGTTGCTTCCATTGTTTGAAATTTTTATCGTCAAGCTTTACAGAGATAAGGTGAGAAAGCTTCACATGAGAAGAAGGAAAAAGAGGCTCCATGAATCGAAAAAAAAGAAGCTCACAATACCATGATAGAGTTTGGTGAATCAGAGAGAATTGAAATAAGAAAAGAATCTCTCATTGTATTAGATAAAATTATGTACGATACAATAAGCTCTCTATATATATAGAGTGCTCAGCATGACAGCTGTACAAACTAAAGCCAGCTCAGCATGACAGCTGTACAAACTAATGCATAATATTTTCTAACACTTTCTACACTATATCTTTCATACTCTATTAGTCACTTTCTCCTTCCTTGAAGAAAAGACCTTCCAGATGAACATTCCAGGGAACATGTCTCATCGGGTATCCAAACTGACGGCGAACCAATATCGGATGATAGTTGATTCCTCCCTTAGTTCCTATAAGGGGTACGTTGGGGAAGTTTCCACAACGGTCAATGATCCTGATTCCGTCATAAATCCTACTACACCAATCTATGTCAGAGTTGGTGAGGGACATAATTTTCTGCGACCAACGTAAGACACTCTTGTGATCCCAAAAAGCAGCAGACTTAGGCAAGTGCGAGATAAACCATTTATAAAGCAGAGGTACGCAACATGTGATTTCCCCTCCATTGTACAAATTCCCTAAGTGTACAGAATGATATGCATTTGCGAGCAAAGTCGGCACAGGGTTCCCAATGAGAAAAAACCTTAATGGAGTTGATATCGACGAAGTTATTAATGTTGGGCAACAGAAATAACCCGTAGGTGAGTAAAACAAAGATGCTTTCAAAAGCAGTCACGTTCCCTATACTGGCAAAGTACAGGGCTTTCTTTGTCAAGAACTGGGCTGACAAACCTTGTATGCCACCCTTAGTGGTCATGTGAGTCCTGACCTCAGACTCGTCCAAATGAATTGCTCTTGCAATGGTCTGATTCTTTGGAATTTCCTCCAGTCCAGAAAATGGAGCTTGATCAGTAACGTGTAAATCAATCAGATGAGAATATTCCTCCAGCGTTGGTGCTAGTTGGTAATCTGGGAATGTAAAACAATGATAGACCAGATCGTAGAACTGAATGAGCGCATCCATGATTCCCTTAATCACATGGACCCTTAACAGAGGGAGCAGACCTCCGTACTTGGCTCTGAAAGCCTCTTAATTTGTGATCATTCTTGCCAAACCTCTTAAATCCTCTAGTTTTGGAATCCTGAAGGTGTACTTATAAGTTCTCCTTCTACCGAAATCCATTAGCGCAATCCTTTTCTCTGATATTTGCAATCACAGTCTTAGTTTAATTTGAAAAACAGAGAGACTAGAAGAGAAATTTTTTTGAATGTTTTAATGTTTTTTTTAAATGAATGCATGAATGCAGCACACAAAAACATAGAAAAAACATGGGGTCAAAGGGTCGTTGTCATGAAGTCAAGGCTCTACCCATCCCCAAAGGTTTATACTAGGGTAATTTTTGTACCTGTACTCAAAATCATCAGCTCCTCCCAGGATAACAAACAGCAAGAGAATCGCCAGCAAGCTGTATGAAATCTTAGAGTAAATGCTATTCACCGAGGATAGATCATCAGCCTCAAATGAGGGTAGTATCGCGTGACAACTATTTCCAATAGTTTCCGCACTACAAAAGGGTTGGCTCCTCAGCTTCTCAGACGTCACAATCGGCCCATTGCCTATGAGAGGGAATGGGTTGCATTGGGAAGCCTCCACTGAGGTTGATGGTCGACCTCGTCGCCATCACTTATCTTAAGTGTATACTCAATCTTTCCACATGTGGCATCACACGCATTCCCATTAGCAGAAAAATAAACACATATATCAATTAGGAAAAGCAGTATATGTATTTGTCCTAATGTCCTAGACCTTTTAAAAAGCTACGAATCTTATGTTCCTAACAGAAAATGGGTTCCCCGGTGGAAGTCCCAATCTGTGGTTAGAAGAGCCCCTACGGTGGGCGCCACTTTTAAAGTTTACACCTAAGAGATGGGAAGAGAACAAGATCTCGCTACAAAGGTGAGATAGATCCTAATGACAGCTCCCCAGCAGAGTCGCCATTTTTCTGTAGTGAGCGATTTTGGACGCGGTTGCGAAGCGCTATCGCTCTTTGGTATCTACAGCTCGATTCATTTTTTATCCTATTAAAGCTGATGAAGGAAGGGAAATAGATGTCTCAAATTAACCCTGCTTGTAAACTGAGGTTAAACAGTCAAAACTATTGGTTTACAGATGCTACAAAGATTCGGGGTCTCTATTGGGTGTATTTTTTTAAAAGTGGTGTTCGGTTAATTGGTGGGAGGTTAAGATGTTAGGACGGATATATGAAAGTATGGGATTTTGAGTTTTTTGTTTAGTGTGCTCGCTAAGATCTTTTCTTTCAATCTTATGCCTACGTATTCCCGTTTACCGAAACAGGGAAATCAGAGCGTTCGTAGTTCCTCCTATTCTATGGGAGGAAATGGTTGTTTTGGTGTCTTGTCCAAAGCCCAAGACGTGAAGCAAAAGGCGGTTTGTATCTTGTTTAAAGCCCAAGATGTGAAGCTGAAGGGTCTATTTGTACCTTGTTCAAAGCCCAAGATATGAAGCTAAAAGGGTGTTGACTTTAGAGAGAATTTGTCATCTCTAAAGAGGGGGTTGTATGTCACAACTGTTTATAAAGGAGAATCACTTTAACCGGGATGTGTGAATCCGACAATGCCATAATTTCCTTTATAGGAGATTTTTAACCTGAAGGAGAAGACTTTAACTCAGTGTAGAGCAATGCTATCTTTCCTTAGGAATTTCTCATGCTAAAAGAGGGACAGTGGCATGGATGTAGATGATCCAGAGGCTTGCCGCTTACAGCAATTAGATGAAGGGCAAGGAGTTGTTGATGTTTGTGTACTGTGAACGAGGCACAACTTTGATGCTAAAAGGTTGATTGGATCAACCAGTGGTTTTCTTATACAAAGCCTAAGAGGAGGCTAATATGTGTCTCGTACAAAGCCCGAGAGAGAGGCTAAAAGGTTTTGACTCAACGAGGGAATCTTTTGGTATCTCGTATAAAGCCCGAGATGGAGGCTATTTGACTCAACAAGAGAGTTTTTGTATCTCGTACAAAGCCCGAGATGGAGGCGAAATGGGTGATTGACTCAACGAGGGAGTCTCTGGTATCTCGTACGAAGCCCGAGATGGAGGCTAAAATTGTTAGCTCCGCTGGGGAGAATCATTGTACAAAGCCCAAGAGGAGGCTATGGTTACTGTTTCAGTTGAGTGACAGGTCTAGTATGCAGATTTAAAGAGAAAATCAGTTCTTATATGAGTAATGTTTGCACTCAGGGATTTTGATTCGAGGATCAGGAATATTTCCTGTTCTTTAAGGAAGTGGGAAATCCGAAGGGTATTGAGGTTGTCCGAGTCCACGGGGTTCCTTCCTATTTTTGAAGGGGTCACTTGAGAATGTCTTTGAGACTCAAGGATGTTAGACTGTCCGTGTCTAGAGTTTCATCTTTTATACTATGCTTTAAGAAACAATAGTAGACTCTCGAAAAAGACTGTTCTATGGAGATGACTAAGTTCTGTTCCTATACCTCTAGGAGGTCGTCGGGACAATTTGTACGAAGCCCAAGAGGAGGCTGGAAACTTTTAAGAAGCCGAGTGGTCCTTGTATGAAGCCCAAGAGAAGGCTATCATTCCCGGAGGAAGAATCATTATACGAGGCCTAAGAGGAGGCTGTGAATACTTCTAAGAAGCCGACGGGTCCTTGTACAACGTCTAAGAGGAGGCGGGGATGCTCTTAGGAAGCCTGTGGGTCCTTGAACAATGCCCAAGAGGAGGCCGATGCTTTTAAGAAGCCGATGGGTCCCCAAACCTCGAGAAATTCAAGACAGGCTATTCACGAGGAATAGATCAAGCCAGGAAAGTTCGAGAATTTGGAAGAAACTCAAGAGATGCCATTCACGGAGAAAAGATCATCTCTGGGGAATAGAGTTTCTTGATAAGTGTTTTTAAGAAGCCTGTGGGTCCCCAAACCCCGAGAAGTTCAAGACACCGAGAATAGATCAAGCCAGGAAAGTCCGAGAATTTGGAAGAAACTCAAGAGATGCAATTCACGGAGAAGAGATCATCTCTGGGGAATAGAGTTTCTTGACAACTTCTACGAGTGACAGTCTATGAAAGGGTTCACAGAGAATGCTGCCTTTCATATCTCCATATTGTTTAACCCCAAGAGGAGGGAAAACTGTGTCTGGTAATCCTATGGGGATCTAGTTTTGATTATTTAAGAGTGATCAACGGGCTTAATGCTAGACGTAGTTGCCGGGGAAAATCTAAATATATATACTATTATTACACAGTTGATATGATTTTATGAAATAAGACTTACAGCGAAACAGCCCCACAATACAGTTATATGTATATGAAAGCGGTAAATGAAAGCATATAAACACTTACTCGGTTGTAGAGCTTCCATGCTGTTTGGTTAGTTGTTCAACAAAGAAAGATTGAAAACAACAGTATATTCAAAATCAAAGGAGAAAGTGCTTTGAAAAAGAAAGATTTGGAGCTTACAGCTCAAGGAGAGGCCCAGGGTTTTATCAGTGAGCGCACTGTTTGAATTTGTACAGAGGGACTTATACAAGTGACTGTGGCCCAAAAATTGTTTTTTGTACAAAGGGATTTGGGTCTTACATTCTCTCAAGAGGCCCAAAAAGTTTTTAAAGAAAAAGAGTGGGGCTTATAACACGAGGGTAGGCCCAGATGATTTTTCGTTTAAAATGGAGATCGCGCCGAGATTTTCTTTTAACGCAGAGGGACTTATACAATAAGTGAGACCCAAAGTTGTTTTTTGGTTAAAAGGAGGTTGGGTCTTACACTCTAATAGAGGCCCAAAAGTTGTAAATGAGTCTTATAGCTCATGGAGAGACACAAATGGTTTATTTTTAAACTGGCGACGATCGTGCCGAATTTAAAAATGTACAGAGGGACTTATACAATAAGTGAGGCCCAAAATATTTCTGTACAAGTGGGTTGGGTCTTACACTCTAATAGAGACCCAAAAGTGTTTGAAAATGATTTTTGAGGGTTGAATTAATCAAAAACCCTAATTTATTTCCAAAATGTATTTTAATTGAATAAAAATTCAATTAAAATGATCAAAAATTGTTTAACATGTGGGAAACAAATTATGATCTTGGATTAATGCTTCAAAAATCAAGTATTAACTTACAAAATAATTAGAAGTCATTAATCTTTACAAAATCAAGAGGAAAAAAATATTTTAAATGTCAAAAACAATTAAAATATTAATTCTTTGCAAAAATATCAATTATATGAAATAAATAATATTTTTGGGATTTTTTGGGAAAATAAAATATTTTAACATTTTTGTGAGTTATTAAAAAAAGAATCAACTCAAAATCATTAAAACTCAGAGAGAAATTAATTTTTGAATCAATTAAATAAAAATCACAAAATTCAAATATTCAAATGTTGGAAAATGGCGCCAAGAACAAGGGCAAGAACACGCGCGTGTTCTGAGTTTCCCAGATTTTCATTTTCTATCCAATCTCACTGAATACTTAATCATATCATGCAATCCACATACCAATCAACTCGTTTCAACCTCACGATCATGCCTATGACAATTAATTTCATTTAAATTAAACATAAAACAAGAAATCATGAACAATCCTCAAGAACCCTAGATTCTGCATGAAGGCTGGGATTTTTGATACACGATTCAAACAATGCAATTAATTGAGGGGAAACATTCCATGCATGATTATGAACATATGGCCAAATTATTGTGCAGCAAAAATTGCATGGATCATAGAGTTAAAAGAGCTTATGCTTACCACTTGCAGTTGGTGATCGTGATTTGTGTTGGAGGTGTTACAGATGAGTTGTGATGATCTGAATAGCTTCTCTACACCCTATGGAGTGTGTTTGAATGCTTGGACTTGATTGAAGTTAGCTGGATCACTTCATGGCATCTCAATTGCAACTTGGTTAAAATCTTGAGCAATTGACTGGTGATTCTGAGAAATCAGTGTTCCAGTTGTTGTTTAAGTGTTTGATCAGCTCATATGTGATGTATATGAGGTGTGTGTGTGTGATTGGTTTGATTGGAAAAGCTCTTAAACTCAAAACCCGATAGTGACTTGCCTTAGAAGGCAAAATTGGAGTGAAAAAAGAGATTTTGAGGAAAGCATCTATTTGATGGCTTTGGTGTACTCAAGTTGATCACAATTGAGCTCTATTTATAGTAGAGCAAGTTTGTTTTACAAGGAATAGTGAATGGCAACTGCTGAGTAGGTTTGGCCAATGTTGGCAAATGAAAATCCAAGTCTCCTCTAGCCATTGACTAGAGGTTAGGGCACAGGCTGCTGGTTCCCTTGGTCTTGGATAAGTCTTGACTGAATTCAGTTGCTAAGAGCTCATTCCATGCCACCTTGATGCTTCCATTGAATGCTCCAATCCAAAATTGGAGTCTTGTCCCTATTTTGGCAATTCTAGGTTCAATATGCTATTTCTTGTTCCAAAGACTTTGGAGGCTTGGCTCAGTGATTGTCCCTTTTAGATTCAATCCTCAAATGTGTCCAAGTGGATAGGAGTGTTTGGATTTGGCTGATTTTGGCAAATCGACCAAAAGTGCAAAAATCTGCCTTGCCTTGGCAGATTTCAGCAAGGCATCTTGCCAATGTCATATCTCATGGCTCAAGTTGAATTTGGTAATGTTCTTGGCCATTTTGGAAAGCCCTTACATGATACAACAACTGTTTAAACATGTTTGGTTTTGATCTCTTTTGAATCCAAGTGAAAAATTCCCCTACATTTGGAAAAAAGTAAAGGCAGATTCTGACTTAGTGAAATTTTCACTAAGTGTTGGAACAAAGTGACTTTTCTTGATTTTGATCACTCCATAACTCAAAATCCATGAGGAATTTGGACATAGGTCCGTATGAAGCTTTTGTAGAGGGCAATGTGATCTACAAATCAAGCTTTGAATGGGGAACAATGGCCTTGTGGTTTAGGAGTTATGGTCCTCCAAAGTTGGCACATTAGTGTCACTTTTTCCATAACTTAGAAATTTTTCTAAGTTTTTATGGTTACCCCTTTTACAAGTTATCCCACTTTCTTTGATTTTTCTTGATGAATGATGATTCAAATCATATATTAACATCATTTTAGGGTTAAAAATCCATTTTGGTGAAAAATCTCAAAAAGTCAAAGTTGACTTTTGTGCACAGTTGACTTTTTATCAGATGAATTCCAAACTGTGCAATTCTTCAGGAAATCATGTCCTTGACCTAAATCAAACTTGATGGACATGTTCCATGGGTGTAATAGGGTATATTGAATCATGTCTTAGGGTTTGGGAGTATGTCCTGCTCAAAAGTCAAAGTTACAGTTGACTTTCCTCCCGAAACCCTAATTGTGGTGCAGATGAAATTGAGACTTGTTGCTCAAGCTCCTTGGATTAATTCATTGTTCCAAATGGATCAATATAGTATATTAGAGACCCTCAATCATGTCTTGAGGTATTGGCTCATGATTTGTCCCAAAAGTCAACTTAGGGGTGAATTAGGTCAAGAAACCCTAATTCTTGATTTTTGATGTATGCATCCCCTGAGATCAAATTGACTTGATGATTGGGTCCATGAGGTTCCATGGAGTATATTAGGTTATGTTTTGGATCACTGGCTTGTGCCCAGATGAAAAATTTCCATCTGGAGGTCCTGGTCGACCAAAACCCAAATTTGGTGACACTGTCGATCTTGAGACTTGATCCACCTAGGAGGGAGCAGCCTTGTGCTTAATCCTTGAAGTGGGAGTCCTTTTGATCCATTATGGATATTCTAGAGGCTAGACAAGTTGAAGATCAAGTCATTCCTTGATTGATCCTTTATCTAAGGCTCTGAGAGGGCTTAAAACCCTAGTTTTGATTGTAGTGAATGCTCAACAACCCTTGAGGCATTTGATGAGGCATGATGTTTCATCCATATTGTGATGATGATTTGCACAATGATGGGAAATCTTAGTGGTCAAAATTTGGGGTATGACAGGGGGGACCTCGAACGAGCAAATTTCTCTAATGCCCCGATCCTTTCGTTCTGCTGAAGGATCAGGAGGTTGGTTTTGTTGACCGCCTCAAGAAGGGCCACCACGGCTGAATCAGCGTTGGGTGGAGCAGGAACGAGCTGGATGGCCAGCGAGGGCTGACCGTTGTCGCGGTCAGCAGGAGTAGGGGAAGGAGAGGCTGTGGCTCCGTCTCTCAGAAAACGGGGGTCTCCGAGGAGAGATGAATGACCGTCAACGTCAGTCTTGTTGACGGGGAGGACAACGGACTGGAGAACACCTTTGACGTGATCTTGAGCGGCCATGATGATAATCTTGGACGAGAGTGTTTTGGTCTTAGTATCGGAGGTGGATGTTAAAACGGGGAGAACAAGTTTCCCACAGACGACGCCACTGATCGTGAAGGCTTGATCAGATCCTGAGGTGGGCCACCAAGAACGTTTGTGATGTTGGGCGTGAAATGAGGAGGAGGGGGTGTACTTGCAAGGCACTCCGACGCTCAAGGAAGAAAGGGTCAGAGAAAAAGGAGCAAGTACCAAGAGTGGGTTTTTAGGGTGATTATTGGATACCTGACCCTCTCAAGTAAGAGGGTTTATATAATGCCCCCAGCGCGTGGCCAACGGTCTTATTTTCGGGGCGAAATAACTATTTTCCCGAAGAATAGGTAACTGCCAAAAACTAACCGTTATGTCGGGCAGGGTGCCCAAAACTAGCCGTTATGTCGGGCATAGGCATAGTTTCGGGCACATGCCCTTGGCTGTTCTTGAAAGAGGGAGTCGTGCGGAATGGGAAGCGGTTCCGGGGAGGAGCGATGCAGTCCTTGCTCGGCTGGAGGGGCAGAAAGGTAACTTATGCCTCTCTGTGGATTGGACTTGGACAATTGTACCGTTCTGGGAGCAGAAGTGGATTGAGTCATGTCTAGCCATTGGTCCAGTCCAGAACAATATCTTTAATCAATTTAATTATATAATACAATGGTATATAATTTTTTTATTATTTTAAAATAAATTATATTTTAAAATAATATATATTAAAAATATTGAGATCCTACTTAAACTCATAAATACCAAAATAAAATAAAATAAATTCCCTTATATAATATAGAGAAAAAGAATAATATTTTATTGCAAACTCTATAAAAATGTCATATCCATATTAAATAAAAGTAGACGAATGTTCTATCACATGTGCTTTTGACTATATAACAATAATCATATTACACCTTAGTACTACCAAACATGTGTAGAGAAGTATATTTGAATTTGAAATTCTCTACTTTTCATTCGGCAATTAAAAGTGTCTATAAATCTAACCACTATACTACCAAAAAAATAATAATAATAAAAGGTAGTAGTAATCGCGGTAAATAAACAATGCAAAGACGAAAATGCCCCACATGATTCGGATTCAAACCGTCCGTTAGCATGTCTGTCTATTCGGCGTTGTACGGATAGAAAATGAGATTTGAACAAAAACTGCATTGATAAATCAACAACGTGCTTTGGTGGAGGCACATAAAAAAATAAAAGAAAGTAAAAAAAAAAAACGAAATCAAGTAGTTTCTAGGGTTTCCAATCATCCATTCATTCATTCTTCCCTCCAAACACCCGCTCCCAACAAAGCGGGTTCACCCCTTCTACTGCATTTTCGTCAACCACAAGGTCTTTTTCTTCTTTCTCTTCCCTTTTTATTTACCTCTGTAAATTATTTTACATTCTTACCTTTTTTTTATGTAATTCATTTCATAAGGTAATACCTGAAGAATCAATTCTCAATTTCCCTTTTTATTGTTATTTTTTTCACCCTTTGGTAATTTAATTTGTTTCCTTTTGAATTTTGAGGTTTTTAATTTATTATTATTATAATTATTATTTATTTATTTATCTACAGATTTGTGTTCATTTGGTTGATGATCCAAAGGGGGGGTGTTTTGCATGGAGGGAGGTACGACTTCAATTCAAATTCAAATTCAAACAATTGAACCATTTCAGATTCCTCATTAGTTGTAAAAAAAATGATTCTGTTTTAGTTTAGTTATAAAATTCTAACTCGAATATCCATTGTAGCGGATTTTGGTTTTTGTTAATGATTCAAAATTGAATGCGTTTTTATCTTAAATGGATTCGGAATCTTCTAATGATTCTTTAAATACAAAAGCCTGCAAATGTCGCTACTGCAATTGCGAATGTGGTTGCTCTGAGATTTCGACGAATTGGATTCGGAAGGTGAAACGGAAACATGATGAGATGGAAAAGGTGAGGAAATTTAACGGTGGTGGTGGGGATGGGGTTGTTCGGGTCGAAATTGAGGATGAATGTGTTGCGTTACGGGAGGCTGTTGGTAGTCAGCAGAAAGCGATTCAGGATTTGTATTCTGAATTGGAAGAGGAGAGGAATGCTGCTTCGTCTGCGGCGAATGAAACAATGTCGATGATATTGAGATTGCAGACGGAGAAGGCGGAGCTTGAGATGGAAGCGCGGCAGTTTAAGCGTTTTGTTGAGGAGAGGGCGAGTCATGATCAGCAGGAGCTTTTGGCTTTGGAGGATTTGTTGTATAAAAGAGAACAGGCGATTCATTCGCTTACTTGCGAAGTTCAGGCTTATAAGCATAGGTTGATGAGTTATGGGTTAACTGAGTCGGAGGTGGAAGGGGATGGTGAATTTCCGCCTTATGAGTATCCTCCTTTGAAATGTAATGTAATGCATGCTGTTGGGGATGTTGATGATGATGTTTATGATGTTGATGTTGAGAAATATGCTTTTGGGGAAACTCCTAGGGATCGTTTGAGGAGCTTGGAGAATAGGATATCTCAAATGGAGAGAACTCCGACTTATAGTCAAATGGATGGTGATTTCAATACGAAGAATGTTATAGAGAAGGTGATTGTTGGACACTCTCCTAGAAGGAATAAACATTCAAGGAAATTTTCATGTGACTCGTCTTCATTTGGCGCAGAGTTTGTGTCGGATTCTCCGAGGATCAATGGTAGCTCTAGGAAAATGGATTATAACGGGTCAGAGGATTTCTCCAATACGAAGAAGGTGGATAATGTCTCTGAGATGGGTGATAATATGACCGATAGAGTTTACACTGTTGACTCTGAATTCAAAGGGGGATTTGGTGGTTATGATGAGTATGCAACTACTCCAAGGGAGTTTGGAAATCAGGGTGATTTTGAAGATCCTTATGTAAAGAAGCTTTACATGAGGCTTCAAGCACTTGAGGCAGACAGGGAATCAATGAGACAGTCAATCATTTCGATGCGTACTGATAAAGCACAACTTGTTTTGCTCAAGGAAATAGCTCAACATCTCTGCAAAGAGATGTCGGATCAGAGGAGAGTCACTGTGAAAACCTTTGTTGGTGGCTTCTCGTTCTTCACAATTTTTAAGGTAATTCAAAAGCAAATGATCTTTATATTTCAGTCATCTTATCAAATATGTAAAGAACATCACTTATTCTGTTGTCTTTCTTTTTTGTGTACAGTGGGTGGCTTCAATTGTTTTCTGGAGAAAGAGAGGTCATCAAATCAAGTAAGTAGTCTGCGAAATCAAGCATTATTTTAATATTCTCACAGCCACCTTAGCCAGAAATCGTTTTTAAAGAAAACAATAGTTTATAATTCAAACAGCTTCTACAGATAATGCATTCTAATGATTCTTCAATTTCATATGAAATTCCAGTGCAGTGGCATTGGGTAGTTTGATAGTGTACATGTTAATCACTCATAATGACTGTATTAAATGTTTGACATGAACATAATCTCTTAAAAAGATAGTTTGGTGACAGCTTATTAAGTGTATGTTTGTTTTGCTGTTGAAAACAGCCACGAATCTATATAATCCCTTTTAGGCAGACTTCCGGTTAAAATTTACGATTGAAATCTAATTCTATCCTAATACTGTCCTTTCAACAGCATTTTATTTAAATAACAAAGTTGCTGTGATTAAATTTCTTAAAGTGACTGAAGAGGGTACTATAATTGTTTCTGCAAAGTGAGAAAAAAAAAGATTAATTGTTTGAACTCCTTGTGCCAGTAGGTATATGTTTGGGCTACCATCAACCGATGCTGGCTTGCTAATGCTCCTTGATAAAGAGCCCCAACTAAGATCGTGGAGATATGTTTCAAGAGCACAAACAGGAGGATAGTTTACATGCTGGGATCATATGACAGAGCACCAAATGACTCTTCATCACACTATGCTACGTTTTTTTCTTTTAAATTTCTTTTTTCCCATAGATTTTTCTCGTAGAAGTGATGTTTTGTGCAGTGTTTTCTGTTGTATGAAATTGAATGTAATATTGTAATTTGTTGTTGCCTGGTGAAACATGGATGTGAATTGGCATTTGAGCATGGTCTCTTCATGCTATGTTGTAGTTGAGAAAGTATATATATACCTTTAAACAAACTAATAGAAAGTGGCTCATGATATGTTTTAACTTTCAAGTGTCTCATTCATTCGTAGTATATTCTTTTTGTCAAGTTCAATTATAGAAAGTGGCAACATCAAATTTGCACCTGTTTTCACCTTGACCTATTTTATTTGGCGAGGCTTAGTTTGTTCGAAGAATTATGGAATTTGTTGAACACAAGAAAATTAGTTGCAAATAGTTTACAAATATCGGAATATATATAAGCCATATTTTACCCACAGTAGTTTTTGAGTTACATGTGGTTAATCTATAATATAGGAACTTTCATTGTTTTGGAAAATCAAATTTTAATTTTTGCCATTAAGCTGCCATGTCACCAAATTGGGGGCATTTAGCATCTAATTTCAACTATTTTCAACCAAATGATGGGTTAATTGAATCTTAACTACACTAATTGCAATACTTACACTTATTTGTGGCCAAATAGTAATTGAAATAATGCATTTGCAATCCGTTTTTACCTTTTGCCGAGTACATCACGTTTTTGCCTTTTGGGAAACAATTACCCATGCATCTTTTGGTGAGACTAGACATGAAATCAATTTGTTGTTTTCAATACTACAAAACATTGATACCAGAGCTTCCTATTTCCTGCGTCTCACAATCCATTTTGCTCTTAAAATTTCAAATGCTTTGAAACAAGACTATAAGACTCTGTCTCCCAAAGAACACTCTCAACAAAATTTCAGCTTCGCGGGACATTCAACAACAAAGATGGCGATTCAGAGCAATTCCAGGTTTTGGATTTTTATTATTTTTGTGATTGTAGCAATTTCATGTTTAGAGTTTTCAATAATTTTGATTTTTTCATGAAAATGGATCTGTAAGAAGAAGGAAGTTGAAGACTCTGTAAGAAGAAGGATCAACAACAAAAATTTCAATAGTTTTGATTTTGCAGTTGAAGAAATTGATAGAAGAAGGAAGTTGATCCTTCTGCATTGATCTCTTTCTTTTTACCAATTTTTGGTTTCAGGTTTACATTGCAATTGATGTTTATTGCTCTTGCTTTGTATGATGCACTTGATTAGAAATTTATGTGTTGGGACAGTGTTGGTGATTTTTCTGCGATTTAAGGCTATTTTTGAATCGGTAGTGTATGTGTGACAGTTTTGAGTTTGTTTTAGTTTTTAGGTTTTTAGATGTTATTTGCAGGTTCTTCTCTGATAAAGTCACAAATCTTGCTGATGTGTGCTATATGCTAGGTAATGTGATTTTTTAACTTGAAAAGGGAGCAGGGGCCTCTCTTCAAGATAAAAGTCAAGCTGAAAGTCAGAATTCAAGAACTTAGCTTACATGTAAGGCTCTCCTATCTCCTTTTGTTATTTCATGACATTACCAATTTCGAAACTGATACGGAGTATTCGAACAGGTCCACGTATGCTGGTCGTCAGATGGGCAAGGTGCTCGGAATGTTGATGAGGAGAGGATGGGGGTGTACCTGCAAGGCACTCCGACGCTCAAGTAAGAAAGGGTCAGAGAAAAGGGGCAAGGACAAAGTGTATTCTTAGGATGAATATTTGATACCTGACCCTCTCGAATGAGAGGGTTTATATAATGTTCTCCAGCGCGTGGCCAACGGTCCTATTTTCAGGGCGAGATAACTGTTTTCCTGAAGAATAGGTAACTGCCTAAACTAGCCGTTATGACGGGCAGGATGCCCAATCTAGCCGTTATACCGGGCAGGGAGGTAGTTGCGGGCATCTGTTCGTCGGCTATTGGGAAGTTGTAGCTGTGTGAGACAGGTAATAATTCCGGGCAGGACTGGGCCGTCCGTGACCGGTTGTTGGGGCAAAAGGGGACTTTTGCTCCCTTAGTGGACTGGATCCAAGCATTTGAGCCGTTACTGTAGCAATCATGGATTAGGCCGCGCATGGCCGTTGGTCCAGTCCAGAACAGTAGCCCCCCAAGTCGTTACTTCCGAACGCGGAGGTGATGACTTAAGGATAGCGTATAGTTCCGGGGAAGTGGAGTGTGTTGCTCGTTGGTTGTGGATGCCCGTGGTTTCTAATGCCCGTTGTGGCTGTTGGTCGTGGACGTTAAGCGTTGCCCGTTACAGATGGATACCAACAGTCTAGTGGAATATGAAACGATACGGGGGCTGCCACGTGTGTGTTGGAACTTGTGTCGTCGCCGCTTAGGCAATGATGGCTAGCGGGTAGCCATCATGGCCTATGTGCGCGTGGGGATGCACGTGACCTCCTGTATAAATAGGAGGGAAAACTTTCATTCTGAACTTTTTCCTTCAATCTTCACCAAATTTCTTGCCACGACATCTGTCCGTTGCATCCTTCGCCGTTTGGAGCTCCGAGCAACTTTTTTCAGTCTTCTATTTACAAGTAAGTTGTCTCTTTCCTTTGTTTTGCTTCTTGTTGATGTTTATTTAGACATTGCATGCGGTTAGGTTAGATTTTAGGAGACTTAGAGTCGTATATGTGGCAGCCGTTAGTGGTGGATGATGGCTCCGCCGTCTCCACCGCCGTTAGCCTGTTGTTACGCTGTGTGTGAAGAGTCTGTCCGTGACGTCGTCGCGATGGTGACGTGCACGTGACCGTTCTAGCGTTGTGTTTCATGGAGTTGTGAGTTGGATAAAAACCTTGTGATCTTGCTTTGGAGAAGTTCCTCGTGTGATATGAGAGTTCCGGGCATTGTCCCGCAGGGAGACTTTTTCGTAGTGTTGTCAGGGCTTAGGCCGGGGACGTCGTCCTCAGCCCTTAGCGCGCCCTTTCACTTGTTCAGTGGTGGAAGGGTGGATTTGATTAGCTGTCGAATTCACTGTCTTTCTCTGCTTTTCAGGTGATGGCGACAGGGCCCAGTGGAGAAATTGTATTAGATTCGTCCGAGGAGGAATCTGGTTCCTCGGGGAGTAGTAGTACTCAGTCCTCGAGTGGGTCCACCGAGCAGGATACGGACTATAAGCAAGAGGATGAACTGCGAGACGATGATCAGGAAGAGGTGCCCGAGGAGGAGGTATCCGAGGAAGATGTAGCAGAGAATAAAGTAGAGGAGTGGGAGGTGGCGGAACCCTCTGAGCACGCGTCTGAATTTGCGACTTACACAGGGGATTGGTTCCAGATGGTGGGAGGTGACGGGGACTGGAGAGTCCATTTCCCCACCGCTGACGAGCGCGTCTGCACGAACTGTGGAGAGCGCTTTACAATGTACGAGTATGTTTTCAAAGAGCTGGGCTTGAGGCTTTCATTCACGGATTTCCAGCAGTCTGTCTTCTTACATCTTCGATTGGCCCCCACTCAGCTCCATCCCAACTCGTTAGCCTTTCTACGAGCGTTCGAGTTGGTATGCGAGCACCTGCAAATAGGGACGACCATCCCCTTCTTCTTCACCGTCTTTCACCTCCAGCGACAGACCTCTGGGAGGAGCTACGGTTAGGTCTCCCTGAAGCAGCCACGCAAGCTATTCAAAACTTTCTCTGAGTCCATACGGACATTTAAGACGAGGTACTTCGTCGTGGAGCCCGTGTCAGAGGCTGCCCAGGATAACACGTTCTGCTGGGAGCTTGAAGTGGATGAGAACGGTGAGGATAGGATTAATGAGGAGGGGAAATACATCGGATGGAGGTTGTTGAAATATCTCTTCCAATGGACCGGGGAACATTTTACGAAGCCCCCAAAAGACTATGTCTTTGAGCCTGCGAATTTGGACCAGGGGGATGATGCTTCATATGAAAATTTGTTGCAGTACGTGACCTCATTCCGGATGGCCGAGTGCATTACGAAGAAGAAGGAGGCGATCCTCGAGGCCAATGGTAGCCAGTGGGTGGAGCCTCGTTTTATTAATGGTAGGGCACTGCTGGGGTGCAAAACTTACAGAGATGCCATGTATCTGCTCGGTATTTGATCTTAACATATTGCTTTGCATTGCTCGTTATTTTCTATTGTCTGACGCCTGTTTTTGTCTTTTGCAGCCACTATGCCTTCAGCTCACGAAAGGATGGTGAGGAACGTGGCCGCGCGGAAACAAGCAGCTGCAGCTGCTATTACTAAGGTTCGTCCTCCCTCTGCCCATGCGGTGGGTCCCTTCTAACCTCCTCAGGGGAATTCTTCTCCGGCCAATGTTCAACGGTCTCCAATGCCCCTGGCGACCAGATCTAAGCGTCCAAGGAACAAGGCAGTGGATCTGGGCAAGGCGCCAGAGAAAGCGAAATTCGAGCTGCCGCCTTGTGTATTGGATAAGAGGTTCTTTGAAGGGACCTCTTTGGTGATTCCTCATGCTGATTCTCTGCATCTGCAAAGCCTGGACCGTCCGAGCAAGAGGGCGCTGGTGGCCCAGGATGCCTCTGCGATGGTCAGATTGCTGGAGATGGCGGCCACCTATGCCGAGGGGGACACGACCATGGAGAGTGAGCTGACCATTGCCCGAGGTAAGGTGACCACTCTCGAGGAGAGCTTGAGGAAGGTCAGGGAGGAAGCTAGGGTTGCCAAGGAGGCGAAGGAAAAGGAGGGTGAGGAGGTTTCCCGGTTAAAGGGGGAGATGGCTACACTTGAGGCTGAGAAAAAGGCCGCTGAGGACTTGGTCGCGCAACTGCAGGCGGCTAATGCCCCTGGCGAGGAGGAGCCTGAGGACGTGAAGGTAATGACAAGGTCAGAGTTAGTTGCCCGACTGGTGGTGACCGAGGATGACAACTTAGTGCTTGGCGAGGAATCTTTCCAGAATGCAGTGTCTCAGCTTCAGGTGGTGAATCCTGGTGTTGATTTGGTTACCGAAGGCACCAATTTCCTGGCGTACGTTAAAGACGGGCAAATTGTGATGCCAGAGTCTCTCCTTGCCGGCCAAGCTAGAACCCAGACTTCTCCGCCCAATGATGAACGAGTCAAAGACACCGAGGAATGATGTTAGCAGGTGATGATGTTTTGCCGGCCTGCGTGCCGTGTATTTTGTTGTAATCTTATTTGATTTGGGGGGGGCGTGGCCTCCCCCTTTTTATGTAACTCGTACAATCTTTGGCCCTTGTGGGCATTTTTGCTTTATGTCCGGTTTATGTTGACCGGTTTTGTTACTTATATGATTTTTGTTTATATTGTTGTGCTTTACATTAGCGGTGCATATATGACTGCCCGTCGGAGGGTGTGTCTATTAACAGAGCTTTCTGTTGAAAGATTACTCGTTGTGTGTGAATTCACCAGTGTGGAGAACTGGTCAAACAGCCGGGGAAGGTCCTGGCGAGGTTGCGGATCTTAGGTCGCGATTAAGGCCTGAGGTCGCGGCGTGAACGTCCCATCACGAGCTGGGGTTCTGCCAATCGTGGTACTTGGGAGAAGGTGATGCTCGATTGAGGACCGCCGACGAGCGGAGCTCCGGCTCATTTACTTGAGCGGGATTCCACTATGTGCGTATGCATCGTTTGTACCTGAACGAGCATACTGACCGTTAGGTGGTTCTTTAACGCGAGAAAGCCTATTGTGACTTTAGCTGTAGTACTGCTTAAGTTTCTCAGCGTTCCATGGTCGAGGGATTTCATCCCCGTTGAGGGTCTCGAGGAAGTAGGCACCATTCTCCGTTTTGGCGCGGACTCTGTACGGCCCTTCCCAGTTGGCTGCTAGTTTGCCTTCGCGAGAGTCCTTGTGGTTTCTTCGCAGGACAAGGCTGCTCACACCGAACTCTCGTCATAAGACTCTAGCATTGTGCCTGATTGCTATTTTTTGCTTGAGAGATGCTTCGCGGAGGGTTGCTCCCGTTCGAATTTCCTCGACAAGGTCGAGCTCCTCTCTTATTGCTTCGTCGTTCATTTCCTCGTCTAGAGGTGATTCGGTCCTTCTGGACGGTACGTGAATTTCAATGGGTATAACCGCCTCCGTGCCATATGCTAAGCGGAAAGGTGTTTCCCCGGTTGTAGACTGGGGAGTGGTGCGGTACGCCCACAAGACATTGTGGAGCTCCTCGACCCAGGCTTTCTTTGTTTCATCCAGTCTTCACTTGAGGCCACGAAGAATGACACGGTTGGCTGCTTCTGCCTGCCCGTTGGTCCGGGGATGCTCTACAGATGCGAAATGTTGCTTTGTTCCGAGATGGGCGACAAAGTCTTGGAACTTCTTGTCCGTGAACTGCGTTCCATTGTCCGTGACAATTGCTTAGGGAATCTCAAAACGGGCAAGGATGTTTCGCTTGTAGAAGCGCAGAATGTTAAGTGCTGTTATCTTTGCTAAGGCTTCTGCTTCTATCCACTTTGTGAAATAGTCTACGCCCACTATCAGGTATTTATTTTGGCTGGACCCCGTCACGAAGGGTCCTAGGATGTCTAGGCCCCACCAGGCGAATGGCCACGAGGAGGTCATGCTTTTTAGTTCATTAGGTGGAGCTAGGTGCATATCCCCGTGCCGTTGGCATTTGTCGCATCTCTTCACATGTTCCTTGGCATCGTGCTGCATGTTTGGCCAATAATACCTTGCTCGGAGGGCCTTGCGGGCAAGGGACCTTCCTCCTAGGTGCTGGGCGTTAATGCCTTCGTGGATTTCTCGTAATACGTGAGGGACAACTTCCTCTTCTATGCATTTGAGCAGTGGGATGGAGAAGCCTCGTCGATAGAGTTTGTTTTCAAGGATGACGTACGAGCAAGCTCTTCGTCTGATGGTGTTGGCTTCCTTGGGGTCATCCGGAAGCTCGTCCCTGGTGAGGTAGTTGTACACGGGTGTCATCCAGCAATCGCTGTCCCCGATCGCGTGTACGTGTAGGGTCGAGGATCCCTTATCGATGCTGGACCGGGGAAGTATCTCTTGGATGACTGACCTGTTTCCGCCTTTTCTCTTAGTGCTTGCTAGTTTGGACAAGATGTCTGCTCGCACATTATGTTCGCCTGGAACATGTCTTACTTCTACCGTTCTGAACCTCGCCATCTTTCCCTTGACCAAGGTTAGGTATTCGGAGAGACTGTCGTTTTTGGTCTGATATTCTCCTGATATCTGGAGGGCTACGAGCTGAGAGTCTGTGCAGATGACGATTTCTTCAGCCCCTAGGTCTTCGGCTATGTGCAAACCGGCGAGGAAGGCTTCATACTCGGCCTCGTTGTTCGACGTGGGAAAGGACAATGTGAGAGAAGCCTCGACTATGGTCCCTTCGTCGTTCTCCAAAATTACGTCCGCCCCGCTGCCGGTCGGGCTGGATGCTCCGTCTACATAGATGGTCCATCTGTTTGCTATGTGGACCGGGGAGTTTGAGAACGTCATTTCCGCTACGAAATCGGCCAGAGCTTGGGCCTTAAGAGCTTTCCTGCTTTCATACTGGATGTTGAACTCGAACAGTTCCAATGACCATTTGAGCATTCGGCCTGCCATGTCTGGTCGTCCCAGTAATTGCTTTATGGGCTGATCCGTTCTTACCACGATCGTGTGGGCCAAGAAATAGTGTATCAGTCGTCTGGCAGCATTGACGAGGGCCAACGCTACCTTATCTATCTGTTGATATCGCAACTCTGTGTCCTGCAACGCTTTGCTCGTGAAGTATATTGGCTTTTGTCTGCCAGGATTCTCGCGAATGAGAACGACGCTAACGACCTCGGTAGTGACGGCAAGGTATAGGAACAAGACTTCCCCAGCATCTGGTCGTGATAATACGGGCGGTTTCGACAGAGCTCGCTTCAAGTGAAGGAGGGATGTTTCACATTCCTCGGTCCATTCATACGCTGCTTCTTTCCGCAAGAGCTTGAAGAAAGGAAGGGTGTGTTGGGCAGATTTTGCCACGAAGCGGGACAACGAAGTAAGCACCCCGTTGAGGGATTGGATGTTCTTCTTAGACTTGGGCGTTGGGAACTCAGAGAATGCCCGACACTTGTCGGGGTTAGCTTCGATTCCTCGTTCTGTTAGGTAGAAGCCGAGGAATTTACCTACCCGTACACCGAACGTGCATTTCTCTGGGTTAAAACGCATTCGATATTTTCTTGCTTGCTCGAAGATTTTGCGAAGATGGGCGACATGATCTAGTTCCTCGTGGGACTTGACGATCATATCGTCCATGTATACTTCGAGCATGTCGCTTGTTTGTCCTTGGAAGACTCTGTTCATCATTCGTTGGTACGTGGCGCCGGCGTTCTTCAGGCCGAAGGGCATTACGTTGTAGTAATAGTTGCCCGATTCGGTCATGAAGGCCATGTAAGTTTTATCGCTCGCGGCCATTGGGATTTGATTGTAGCCCAAGTAGGTGTCGAGGAACGATAAAAGTTTAAAACCTGCTGAGTTATCTACGAGCTTATCGATATTGGGGAGGGGGTAGGCGTCCTTCGGACAGGCCTTATTAACATCGGTATAGTCAACACACATGCTCCATTTGCCATTATTTTTTCTTACAAGTACAACGTTTGAGAGCCATGTAGTGTATTTGGCCTCAGAAATAAACCTAGCTTCTAGAAGGTCTTTGACAGCTTTCTCCGCGGCTTCCACCTTTTCCGGGTACTATTTCCTTCTGCGCTGGGCAACGACTTTGACGACCGGATCAATTGTAAGCTGGTGGCAAGTGACAGATGGGTCCAATCCTGGAATTTCAGCAGCGCTCCATGCGAACAAGTCTGCGTTCTCCCGGAGGCATGCTTTTAGTTGTCTCCTGGCCAGGTTGGGGAGGTCTGCTCCGATCTTTACTCCCTGTTGGGGGTCTTCTCCGAACGGAACGATCTCGAAGTTGCCATCTGGGACAGGGCGTAGGAGATGGCTGCTGTTGTTGGACTGGCTGCTCGAAGTCGTTGGGTCCTTGGCGCGATCTTCCTCGCTGAAACGGCTGTCCAAGTCGATAGATTCGACCTGGGGGAGCGGTTTTGGCTGCTTGGAGTTGCTGGGCAAAGGGGGACGACCAGAAGTCCGTGGTCCCGCGGAGATGGTGCTGAGTCCCTTTGATGCTGCTTCAAAGCACCGACGGGCAGCTTCAATGTCGCCGTGGAGGGTGGCGACCATCCCTTCAGAAGTGTAGTACTTCATCTTGAGATGTACGGTGGAAGGTATTGCAATAAATTCTGCTAGGGTTGGCCTTCCCAAAATGCACTGGTATAGTGACGGGCATTCAATTACCAGAAACTGTGCTTTAATTGGTTGGGTTGTCTTTCCTGTACCGAAGGTTACGATGAGCTCTACGTAACCCCGGGGCTTTGTCACCGCTCCGTTGAATCCCTGCAGGTCGGATCCAACGTATGGAGTAAGGTGAGAGTCATTCAGCTGCAGCGTTTCGAACAGGTGGTTGTACATTATATAAACCGAACTGCCCTGGTCCATAAGTATTCTGCGAACGTCAAAGTTCTCCATCTTTGCCCGGATAACCAGCGGAATGCTTGAGTTCGGTGCCCCGCCGAGGACCTCCTCCTTGTAGAAGGAAATAGGAACGGATCCTTTGTGAGAGGTGTCCAGCGTAGTGACTTCATTGGAGCTTTTTCTGATCAGTTGATCGAATCTCCTCTTGACTGAGCCGACCGTGATTTTGTTGAATCCACCACCAAAAATGACCATGGCTGACGGGAAGGCCTCCCACGGGCTGTGAGCAGTGAGGTACGTGGAGACGGGCAGACTATCAGGGACGCAGAAGTCCTCTGGCCAAGTTATGGACATAGCGACCTGTACGTTGGTGTCATCAGAGGGTGGAGTCTCTTCTGCAACCTTTTTGTTCTCCTGGGTTTCCCGCCGGGGAGCATCTTTCTTTTTCGCGAACTGCTTCAGGTGGCCGTCACGAATAAGGATATCTATTGCATCTCTGAGGTGGATGCATTCTTCCATCGTATGACCGTGACTCTTGTGGAAGCGGCAATACTTGGATTTGTCTACACCCGGTCTGGCCAACAGCTGCTTGGGGAAATGGACTCCCGCTTGCTTGAACTCTGAGTTGGCACACTCGGACAAGATTTTCTCCCTCGAGGCAGTGAGGGGGGTATAGTCATGGAACCGCCCTGAAGGTCCCTTCTGTTCGCGTACATCGCGAGGCCGATCGTCGCGTCTTTTATCTCCTCGACGGGATGTCGAGGCTTCTTCAGCTCTGGATGAGCAGGCACCTTCTTGGTGTCGAGAGGCCCGGACAGAGTGTGCAGCAACCTTCTCTTCGTATTGTATATGTGACTGAGCTTGGATGAGAAGGGCGTTAAGGTTCCTCGGTGGATCGAGGCCGATGGCATTCGCGAAGTCTGAGCCAGGACGTAATCCTTGCTCGAGTAGGAATTTCTTCATGTCGTCGGTCGTTGGCACTTGGACGGCCTCCTTGTTGAACTGCTCAATGTAAGCCCGAAGAGGCTCATCTCTTCCCTGTACGACAGCTCTGAGGGACGCCTCGGTCTTTGGATGGCGTCGCGATGCAGTAAAGTGACGGGAGAAAATCCTCCCCAGCTGCCTCCAGGATGTAATGGATTCTTCTGGCAGTTGCTTGTACCATGTCATTGCTCCCTTCTGGAGCGTGGTCGGGAACAGGCGGCATTTGATGGCTCCTCGTACCCCTCTGTAGTCCAAAAGAGCATCTATGTTCTCTATGTGTTCGTTTGGGTCAGTGGTTCCATCGTAAGTCCCTAGAGACGGAGGCTTCTCTAGTCCTTTAGAGAGGCGAGTAGCCAAGATCCTGCGGGACAACGGGCCGCGAGGCTCGTCGTCGCTGTCTGAACTTGGAGTCGATGGTGACCGTTGTCTGCGCTCGCGGCGGCGGTCTCTGCAGGGCGATGGTGAACGTAGCCGGTCACGAGGTCTGACCGGTGGAGAATGCCTATCCTGCCTCGTTCTCTTGTGTCTTGGCGATAATCGATCTCGCAGAGGGATCTGGTCGGGCTTGCGAATGTGTTGTGATTCAGGCTCATGCCTGGATCTATGGTCTTCCCCATGCCTAGGTGGCGGGCTTCTTGATTTTCGGTGCTTACTCTTTGGAGGAGAGGATCTTGGAAGAGATGCTTCCTCGAGAGCTCATATTCTCTCTCCTTGCTGCAAGATAAGGAGGTTTGTGCGGTTGATAGCTTCCAAAAGAGCTGCAACGGCCAGGTCGGCACTGGGAGGGCCAGGAATTGGTCGTTCACCTGGCGGTAGCTGCTTGCCTCCTTGCTCGGTGGGAGGAGGAGTTGGAGACGCAGTAGCCCCGTCTCGAAGGAAACGGGAATCAGAAAGTAACGGAGATCTGCCGTCAATGTCCATCTTATTGACGGGAACGAGAACCGTAACGTCAGCACCTTTTGCGGAGTTCTGAGAGGCCATATGTGGGCGGATCAAAGAAAGTATGTTTTGATCTTTTATTTTCTGAGGAGGAAAGAAAGAAGGGGAGAATAAGGCTTTTCCACAGACGGCGCCACTGATCCGGAGTATTCGAACAAGTCCACGTATGCTGGTCGTCAGATGGGCAAGGTGCTTGGAATGTTGATGAGGAGAGGAGGGGGGTGTACCTGCAAGGCACTCCGACGCTCAAGTAAGAAAGGGTCAGAGAAAAGGGGCAAGGACAAAGTGTATTCTTAGGATGAATATTTGATACCTGACCCTCTCGAATGAGAGGGTTTATATAATGTTCCCCAGCGCGTGGCCAACGGTCCTATTTTCAGGGCGAGATAACTGTTTTCCTGAAGAATAGGTAACTGACCAAACTAGCCGTTATGACGGGTAGGATGCCCAATCTAGCCGTTATACCGGGCAGGGAGATAGTTGCGGGCATCTGTTCGTCAGCTATTTGGGAGTTGTAGCCGTGTGAGATGGGCAATAATTCTGGGCAGGACTGGGCCGTCCGTGACCGGTTGTAGGGGCAAAAGGGGACTTTTGCTCCCTTAGTGGACTGGATCCAAGCATTTGGGTCGTTACTGTAGCAATCAAGGATTGGGCCGCGCATGGTCGTTGGCCCAGTCCAGAACAGGAACATTTAAAAACTCTTTGTAGGATGCGAGTGATCAAATAAATGAGTTTGACGTTTGGCATCGTTCTCACGTGTGTATACTGCTGTGATGTTAAAGAAACAACTACAGTAATGTTATGGATGTCCCTATTGGAGGAACATGAATCACACCACCCATTTAAATACTCCATGCAATAAGTATTGTAGATTTCATTCTTGATGTCAATTGCATGAGTAGAGTTAAGTTATTTAATTCTCAATGATTCTGTTGCAGATGATGTTAAGGATATTGGAATTCACTTTAGCTGAGTATTTCATGGATATCTATCATAGAAGAAAAATTGCAGGTATAGGTTAATATGAATGAGACCCTTATAATGTGCATTGAACTTAAAGTATATCTAACTTATGTTAAACAACTAATTGATAATCTAAAATTTTTTGTTTAAGCAGGAGAAACTACTATCAGATTCTGAAACAACTCAAGTGATAACTGAGGCTGCAATTCTCCTTAAGTAGTTGAATAACCCGGTTCATAGTTTTCTCTTAAAATTGCATTTTTTACTGATTGTAGAGATTTTTGACATGTCAAAACCTTTATAAATAAACTATTTCTCATTTTATGCAGGTGGACAATTTGAAAGAAAAGTTACTAGAGAAGTTGGAAAATCTCCTTATAGACATCCAGTTGATTCCTGATGTCGTAAAAACCGCTTCATCCTGTTCTCATGAGGTTAGTATTTCCCTTTTAATCAATTCCTCTGTCTCCCCAAAGTGCTTATTTGGAATTTTCTATCATATCTTTTGTTCTCAACACATGTAGCTTTTCATGAGTTTGTAGAGGCCATTCATGCATTTCAAGTTATAGTTCCTGATTCTGAAACACGGTTAGTTATACTTACTAAAATGATCTTAAAATAGGAGTTGTTTGGAATGATGTGCTGAAAATGAAAGAAGTTTTACAAGAATAATCTATCTCTGACCATTTTCTTGATGTGATGTATTATTATTTTGCATGTCTTACTGCAGGCTTATAATCCAAACACAATATTAGTCAAGTACCTGATATTTTCCTCAACACTTATTACTAAAAACATATTGGCAGATATTACAATATTTCTAAATAAATAAATAGCTTACTACTTATTATTTTTCGATTGAGAGCATCAGTGTTTCGAATATTTAGTTATGTTATTCCTGACATGTTGCTATGCTACATGTGTTGGTATTAGTATGAACATACATTTGAAAACAGTTAAACTAACACTGAAGGGGAAAAACCCAGTGACTCTGGATATAGGAGCATCATGACAAGGCAATGACAAGGCTGCATAACTTGGTCAAATATCAGTTCCTAATTCTCAGGCTAACTTAGAGCGACAAATCAATTAGTATTAGTTGACATTGATTTGTTGTTAATTACCATTAATATTTACATTCATTACATTTGTATCTGAGGAGAATATTATCCTATATATGTAATGTATTATCTATCAATTACAATAGAACACCATCACAACATTCTGTGTTTCTATATGGTATCAGATTCAAAAAGTTTAACAGCAACGATCCAAATCTGATCATTCATCATGCCTTCAGTCCATACTATCAAAATCAGTTAAACTACATCAGTAGTAGTTCTCAATGCTCAAACCTCAATCAAACTCACTCGCTCCAACTACCCTGCGTGGAAGGTCCAATTCAATGCTCTCGTGGTTGGATATGACCTTCTAGGATTTGTTGATGGAGCCAAAAAATGCCTCGCAAAAACTCATACTGACTATACTTATTGGCAACACCAAGATCAGCTGATACTACATGCCATCATATCCTCGGTAGATCCGAGTATCATCACCATGCTTGGTAATGTGAAAACTTCCAAACAAGCATGGGACATTCTCAACGTTTTATATTATATGATTGCCTGCAATTTTTATTTAGGTTGGCTTCTATCTGGTTGTTTTTGGTTTTCAACGTTTAAATTTTATTTACTGGGAAGCCTTTGGGGCGTGGATGCGGTCGAGGGCGTGGGCGCGGTCGTGGCTGTGGTCGTTAAATTTCAATTTTTGTGCCATATGGTTATATTGTAGGAAGTATTTCTGAGTGGTCTTGTGGACATCAAAATATAGTGTTCTTACTGATTAGTTATGTTGGCTTTGGCCAATTGTCATATTTTGAACAAGTACTTTCAAGTTCTAATATATAATTCTTTCCCTTTCAACTTATTGATATTTTGTTGACTTCTAAAAGACACCTAATACCACTCAAGTCTTAACAAAAATCTTCAAAAATGGTGCTCGCGTGTCTTTTTCAATAAATATCCCTTGAGGATATGGTTCCTCTCCAGTTTTTCAAGAGTTAGGACAGTTTTTATATTTATTATAATAACTAATGTTTCTGATAAATGATGTATGAAGTGTCAGTGTATTATCTTGATAGGGTGTTGTTATAATCAATTATGTTGGGATTTGTTTGATAAAAATTAGGGCTAAAATATTGACACTTATGTTTTTACTACTAATAGCTGATAGCTTGCGATGAGAACATGAAATTTAGCTTCCCTGGTAAACAAGAACAATACTTCTAACTCTTAGGAGATGACTTCAAACAACTACATTAAATATATTGCAGTTATAAGGCAATAGTCATTGTATTTATGATATAAAACGTGTCACAGTTCATCATATAATTAACTCAAATTCATATTTTTCTTTACACCTATAAGAAGTAAAGGAACCAACTCTCTCAAACTAAGAAATTAAGAATTGAGGTTTATGAGTTACTTTACGTCACTAATACATGTGAATGATCAATTAGTTATTTTGCTCTAAAAGCATGTGAAAGACCAGCTCATCCAAAACCTTAAGCTATTAGGTGGAAGTTAATGAATAGGCAGTGGTAAAAAATAACTTAATGAGTAGGATGATATTTAAACACAAATGAATAGAATGATTCAAATATTTTTATATACGGGAGCAACTTCACTATTGATTCAATTATTTTTATAAATACTATCAAAACAAAAATAATATTTATATATGGGAAAAATACATTGTTAATTAAAACATTTTACATATGGGAAAAAAATACAAAAACAAAAATAAATAAATTATGGGACAAATTTGTGTCATTGATAAATATTAAAAAATACTAAATAAAATTGTTTTTGAAAAATAAATACAAAACAAAGTTATTACGGGTAAATAAAAAATATGAAACATTTATTTTTAATATGCAAATGTGACATCACCAAATAATATTTTTATTTTAAAGAAATCATAATTTTTTAATTAAAATGAATTATAAATATAAATAAAAGTATATGTCATTGAACAAAATAATATTTAATTACGGACAAAAATACACTGTTGATTCAAATTTTTTTATACAGATTCAAATATATATCTAATGTCAAAACAAACTTAATATTTATATACAGGATTAAATACATTGTTGATTAATTTATTTATATATACAGAAAAAATATCATTGTTATAATATTGATTCTAATATTTTTTTTAAGTAACGTCAAAACAACAATAATATTTATATAAAAAAATAATATATTATTGATTCAAATATTTTTATATACGGAATGAATTATTGACACTAATTTTTTATATCTTTTAAAAATAATATATTTTGGTTAAACACTATAATTTTTTTAATATCATTTTTATTATATTTTGAAAAAACTGCACATACCATATCAGTACCCGTGCGAATGTACGAGTATCCCACTAGTTTTTATAAGTTTTAGATACATTAGTTATATATTTCTTTAAAGTTTAATATAGAAAAAGCCATGTTGTTTTATAGTCATGACAAGGAGGTTTTTCTTTAACTAGTTAAATTGAAAGTTTGCCTTAAATGTAATTTTGGTTTTTTATTTGATTAAATTGAACTTTTAGTCCTTAACATTCATATAATAATTAATATAATAAAGCTTACATAGAAATAGAAGGCAAACAATTAACGATCTGTATTGTTATTATTTTTTTATGATAAATTTGTAAAATAAAAATGATCGTACCTGGATCAGACAATTAGATGGTGGCCAACAGCGTCGTGAAACCTTCAGCTCCGGTGATGGTGAAACGGCGGGGGGTGTACCTGCAAGGTACTCCGATGCCAAAGTCAGAAAAAGGGAGTAAGCAAGTACAAAAAAGTAGGTGTAAGGGTTAGAAAGTAATGTAACCTGACCCTCTCAAGTGAGAGGGTATTTATAGAGAGCCCCCAGCGCGGGGCCAACGGTTACTAGCATTGGGCTGGATTGCAAGGCCCAATCCAAGTAACTGCCAGGGCTTACGTGGCGTAGTGAAGACCAGCACGTGGTCTTCGTCCTGGTGTAACAGTCCCTGAATCTCCGGAAGTAGGGCAGACCGATTCCTTCGGGAGTGGGAAGTTACAAGAGAACGTGTCCTCGCGGGGAGGAGCACGTGGGTGTTGAGGAGATGTGAGGTTCTCCTCGACTATAAGCTTCTGCCCGACATAGGCGTTTGCTAGGTGACTACCGAGCGGAGGACACGCGGGGTCCTCGTCGCTGCGAAGCTGTGCTCGACACTATTCATTGGAAGGATCACGCTGGGCTGACCCATTACTGGATTGGGCCTGCTCGACGGTTGGGCGGACCGCGGCCCAGTCCGGAACAGGATCCCCCCAAGTCGTTGCTCCGAGATGTCGGAGTAATGACTTTAGGATCTGCTCGACGCAAAGCTCCTCGTTCGAATCTCCTCGATACCTTTTGTCGTACGTGTGTCGACGATGAAGTGTCTTCAAGCTAAAACGCAGCGAGGAGGCCACGAGCACGGGATGTTAAGCGGGCAGGCATCTGAGACTCTGCTCGACTCGTGAAGACGGTGACGCGTGGAAGATGAAAGGTTGTGAGGCCGAGGAGCAAGGCAGGTGAAGAGGTTTACGCGGGACCACGAGTGCCACGTGTCGCCTGTCATTAATGCCTAGGGGCGGCTAGGCCTAGGGCACTCGAAAGCCTAGGGACTCCTCGAGTCCCGTGAGGGGCCTATAAAAAGGGTTTTGAGTTCGTGCCATTTGCACGTTCCCCCCTTTTTCGCTCCGAACTTCTCTTCTATTCACCGCCGCTGCTCCATCGCCATGCACCACCGCGCGCCGATGTTTTCACTGTACCGTTCCGCTCTCTACCACCGTTTCACGTAAGCTTTTAATCCTTTACTGTTCCATTTTTGTTTCTTTTGGTGGTTTTCTGGTAAACCTGTAAAGTTCCCGGCATGGCTGTGGAGCTTCCGGCAAGAAACAGTAGGACGTTTCTAGGGTTCCGTCCGATTTGATGGAGGCTTGGGATGAATATCCCGAGGACCCGATGGATACCCCGAGGACATGCGATGAACGTCCCGAGGAGGTGAGGTGAGAGAGGATCGGAGACCTGAAGAAGGTCCCTGGTCGGGGGTAAAGGTATCGGGTAGTTCGTCGTGGTCCCGAGCATCTCCCGTGCTCTCGCTGCCCTTTCACTTGATCGGCGGTGGAAGGGTGGATTTGGTCGTGGCCAACGAATTCACCTATTTCCTCTGCTTTTCAGGTAAAAATGGTCGTGAGGCTTACGGGGATTATCCAGATAGACAATGAACCCGACGTGGATGGCCCCACGCAGATTCCTGGGGAGGAGACCCTGCGTCTGGCCGTCGACTGGGCCGGCGAAGAGCCTCTACGCATTCGTTCACGTTTTTCCATCAATGACACGGACGCTTTCGCCATCGTCAAGGACGTCGCTGTGGGCGAGTAGGCGAAGTGGACAGTCTTTCAGCCTCGGGAACACCACCATATCTGCTCGAATTACCGTGGGTTAATGTTCCCCATGTACGAGTTTGCCTTTAAAGAGGCCGGTATTCGTCTCCCCTTCAACAGCTTTCAGGTGGAGGTGTTCAATCGGCTGCACCTGGCGCCGTCTCAGCTCCATCCTAATGCACTCGTCTTCATGCGGGCATTCGAGATCGTGTGCGACTACCTCAACGTCGAGACCACCCTTTCGCTCTTTTTCTGCGTCTTCCACCTCCAACGGGCAACTGACCAGGGGCGACATAGCTGGGTCTCCTTCAAACAGCCGAGGAAGCTGTTCAAGGCATACTCAGATTCGGTTAGGAACTTCAAAGATAGGTTTTACTATGTAATGCCCGCGACGCACGATGTTGTGGGCACGCTTTATGACATCGTGACCGACAGTGCCGGGCAGGAGAGGTTTGTGGCCAAGTGCCCCCTGGAGTGGGAGGATGCGCACTTCGCGCTTGGTACGGACGAATACCTTGTGAAACCTAGCGAGCTGTCGGAGGAGGATAAAGAAGCATATGCAAATCTGGTCGCGTATGTCGCCGGCTTCAGTCGGGCGGTGTGTATAACTAGGGACGGAAAATCTATCCTCGACTCGCGAGGAAGGGTTAAGACCGAGGCCCGTTATATAAACACCAAGGCTCTCCTTGAGTGCAAGTCCCCCGATGAGGCCAAGAGGTTTTTAGGTAGGAACCAATTGTTCTGTTCGTGCGTACACTTAGTATTGTTTCCTTGTACTAATTTGTATCGTGTTTTCCCTTACAGCTCAAATGTCGAACGCCACCGAGCGTATCATGAAGATGGCTACTGAGCGAGCTCCCAAACGAGCTAAGGGACGTGTTCGAGACGTTATCCAGACAGTGGTGCCGATCGATACGACAAGCAGCTCGTCTTCTCCACAATGCAGTCAGTCTCCCCCTCCGGAGGGCACCCCTGCCAAAAAGGCGAGGATTGAGGGGCCCGTCCTCGTGGATCTCGAGGAGCCCGTTCCAACAGAAAAGTTCCTGCTGCCCGCCTGTCATCTTCAGTGGAACTTCTTCGGGGGAAGCCCTCCCGTCATCGCTGAGGCCGAGGTGAAGGCAGTTCTGGAAATGGATGGAACGGTCAGGAAAGATGCGCTTGTCGAGGACCTGGCGGCGATGATTCGAGTCTTTGAGACAACCTTGATATTAAATGAGGGAACCCCCTCTGCCTCTAAACTGCAGAAGATAAAGGATGAATACACTATCCTCGAGAAGGAGAAGGACAAAATTGAGGTTAATTTGCGAGAGGCTCAGACCAAGTGCGAGGAACATGCCCGTGTCCTCCACGAGCTGAACGAGGCCAACGCTGCACTGAAGGCGACTCAAGAGGAGCGTGACCGCCTCCGAACCAGGATTGCGGAGCTAGAAGCTGTTACCCGTCCTGCAGAAAATGAGTCGGCCGAGGAAAAAGGTTTCGCCAGCCGTGCGGATTTGATCGCTAAGATTCGGGAGCTTCAGCAAGATAGTATGGAGGCCCTCGAGATAGGTTTCAAAAATGATGTGGCGCAGGTCGAAGCCGAGAATCCAGGTGTCCAGCTCACGCTCGACAGGATTAACCCGTTTATTCATGTGGTCGATGGTAAGTTGGACCTGTTAGAGGAGGAGGATGGGGAGAACGCTGACCGGATCGAGGAAGAGATCGCTGTTTAGTTCCTTTGCTTGTTTGGCCTGCGTGCCACTACTTTTTTGGTCTTTTGTTTGGCCTGCGTGCCATTTGTGATGATCTTTGCTCGACCTGCGTGCCAAGGGTTTTTTGATACTTTGTAATATTTGTACGATGGGCTTATGCCCGGCTAATGCTTTGATTTTTGCGTATCTGCGCATGTAATGTTTGTATGTTTTCGCTTGTGTGTGACGTTATCGTATTTGCCATACTTTATTTATTTTTGTCTAATAGAGGTTTAGGGAATTTGCTCGACTTCGATAATCCTCGACCGCGTGGAGAGCTGGCCGAGTGGTCGGAGGTGTATTCGACCTTCAACGAGGCTAAGAGCTCGGTCGAGGTCTTAGCTTCGTGGCGTGAACTTCCCATCGCGAGCTGGGTGTTCTGTCTAATTGGTACAACGACGACAGAGCTCGATTGAGGTGTCCTCGTCGGATCAAAAGTGCTCTCACACACACAACGCGGCCCTTGATCATTGTGTTTTGTATAGGGGTGTCGCACTTGTGCCCTAGTGCGTCCCCGTAACCGCGATGCTAGTGTGTCGCGGGCAGTGCTTAACTGTAGTACTGTTTAAGCTTCTCAGCGTTCCATGGTCGAGCAAGTTCTTCCCTGTGCAGATTTTCGAGGAAGTAGGCTCATGTCCCCTTTTTCGCGCGAACGCGGTACGGGCCCTCCTAGTTTGCGGTGAGTTTGCCTTCTCGCGAATCTTTCTGGTTCCTTTGTAGGACGAGGGTGCCTACCTGAAAATCATGTTTGATGACTTTGTCGTTATAACGTAAAGTTATTTTTTGTTTTAGTGAAGCTTCTCGGAGAGAAGCACCCGACCGTGTCTCCTCAACGAAATCGAGCTCTTCCCTCAGGGCTTCGTTGTTCGCGTCTCCGTAGAGGGGGGCTTTCGTCCTCCTCGAGGATTCCCTGATCTCCACGGGGATCACCGCTTCCGTTCTGTAGGTCATACGAAAGGGGGTCTCCCCGGTCGTAGAATGTGGGATTGCTCGGTAGGCCCAGAGGACGCTGTGTAGCTCCTTGACCCACCGTTGTTTGGCGTCGCCTAATCAACGTTTCAATCCTCGGAGGATTATTCTGTTCACCGCTTCGGCTTACCCGTTCGTTTGAGGACGCTCGACCGACGTGAAGTGCTGCTTCGTGCCCAGTTTGGTGACGAAGTCTTGGAAGTTCCTGTCGGTGAACTGTGTTCCATTGTCGGTGACAATGGCTTGGGGCACACCGAATCGGCCGAGGATGTTCCTCTTGTAGAAACGTAGTTTGTTGAAGGCCGTGATTTTGGCCAATACTTCCGCCTCGATCCACTTCGTAAAATAATCCACGCCGAAAATGAGGTATTTGTTTTGATACGATCCCACGACGAAAGGTCCGAGGATATCCATTCCCCACCATGCAAATGGCCACGGGAATGACAGTGTTTTGAGCTCGTTAGGAGGGGCGAGGTGCATGTCTCCGTGTCGCTGGCATTTATCGCACTTCTTGACGTGTTCCTTGGCGTCTTGTTGCATGGTGGGCCAGTAATACCCTGCCTGAAGTGCCTTGCAGGCTAGGGATCGCCCACCAAGGTGTTGGGCGTTGATCCCCTCGTGGATTTCTTGGAGTATACCGGGGACCCTGGTTTCTTCGACGCATCTGAGGAGGGGGGTAGAAAACCCGCGGCGATATAGCTTGTCCTCGACTATAGTGTACGAGCACGCTCGCTGCTTGACCATCCCTGCTTCCTTGGGATCCTCGAGAAATTTTCCTGTCGTGAGGTACTCGTATACCGGGGTCATCCAGCAATTGCTGTCCCCAATGGCATTCACGTCCGCCGTCGGAATGGGTTTGGCGATGCTCAGGCGGGAAAGGATTTCTTGTATGACGGATTTGTTTCCGCCTTTCTTATTTGTGCTTGCCAATTTAGACAAGACATCTGCTCGGGTATTGTGCTCGCGAGGGATGTGGGTCACTTCCGCCGAGGTGAAATTCTTCATCTTTTCCTTTACTAAGGTCAGGTATTCGATGAGGCAGTCGTTCTTGGCCTGATACTCTCCTCGAACTTGAAAGGCTACGAGCTGGGAGTCAGTGAAGATTTTGACCTCCTTGGCGCCGAGGTCCTCGGCCAACCAAAGCCCGGCGAGGAAAGTCTCGTACTCTGCCTAATTGTTCGACATCGGGAATGATAGCTCGAGATCAGGATGCCTTCTTCGTTTTCAAGGATAATGCCTGCCCCGCTCCCCTTCGTGCTGGATGCTCCGTCAACATATATCATCCACTTTTGGGATCCGTTGGTCGAAGGCTCCAGGACGGTCATATCCGCCACAAAGTCGGCCAATACCTGAGCCTTCAGGGCCTTCCTTCCCTCGTGTTAGATGTCGAACTCGGCGAGTTCGAGTGACCACCTGAGCATCCTTCCCGCCATATCTGGTCGTCCAAGGAGCTGCCTTATAGGCTGTTCGGTTCTTACGATGACAGTGTAGGCTAAGAAGTAATGGCGCAGCCTCCTGGCTGCGGTGACGAGGTCCAGGGCAACTTTCTCGATCTGCTGATATCTGAGCTCGGGACCTTGGAGGGCTTTGCTCGTGAAGTAAATTGGTTTTTGCCCGTCGGGGGTTTCCCGTATGAGGATGGCGCTGACCGCTTCGCTCGTGATGGCGAGATACAAGAAGAGTGTCTCCCCGTTCTCTAGTCATGAGAGGACCGGGGGCTACGACAGGACTTGTTTTAGGTGGAGGAGCGCCTGTTCGCACTCCTCGCTCCATTCAAATGTCGCTTTTTGTCAAAGAAGTTTGAAAAACGGGAGTAAGTATTGTGCAGACTTGGCAACGAAGCGGGGGAGGGCGGTTAGCATCTCGTTCAGTGATTGTATTGACTTCTTTGAGTTCGGAGTTGGGATCTCAGAGAAAGCCCTACATTTGTCGGGGTTGGCCTCGATTCCTCTCTCTGTGAGGTAGAAGCCGAGGAACTTACCTGCTCGAACACCGAAGGTGCATTTGTCGGGATTGAACCTCATGCGGCATTTCCTCGCTGTGTCGAACACCTTCTTGACGCGAGCGGTGTGGTCGACTTCTTCTGCGGATTTGACGATCATGTCGTCCATATAAACCTCAAGCATGTCGCCGATTTCCCCCGGAAAACTTTATTCATCATCCGTTGGTAGGCCGCGTCGGCGTTCTTCGGGCCGAAGGGCATTACGTTGTAGTAATAATTGCCCGACTCGGTCATGAAAGCCGTGTGCTGTTTGTCGACCTTATCCATGGGGATTTGGTTGTACCCTGAGTAGGCGTCCATGAAGGATAACAGTCTGTAACCTATAGAATTGTCGACCAGCTGGTCAATGTTAGGCAAAGGATAACGGTCTTTCAGGCATGCCCGGTTAAGATCAGTATAGTCAATACACATCCTCCATTTTCCATTATTCTTTTTGACAAGTACAACGTTGGACAACCAGCTTATGTACCTAGCTTCCAAAATGAAATTTGCCTCTAGGAGGTCTTTTACAGCTTTTTCAGCAGCCTCCTCTTTTTCGGGAGACTGCCTACGCCTACGTTGAACTATGGCCCTAGTGGCTGGATCTACTGCGAGCTGATGGCAAGCTACTTTGGGGTCAAGGCCAGGCATCTCGGAGGCGCTCCATGCGAACAGATCAGCGTTCTCTCAGAGACACGCCTTCAGCTGCTTCTTTGCCAGGTTGGGGAGCCCGACGCCAATCTTCACGTTCCGGTCTGGATCGTCCCCGAGGGCGACGAGCTCGAAGTCTCCGTCTAGGATGGGGCGCGTTGGGTGGAGAGGCTTCCCATTGTTTTCTGCCTGGAGGTCGAGGTTCTCTGCTCCGCCTTCTTCATGCTCGCCCAGGAACCTGCTGTCGAGGTCGACCGCGTTGACGCGCGGGAGAGGCCTCTGTACGGTGTCTGGGGATGACTTTGCTCCAGCCTTGGGCTTGGTGCCGATGGAACTCATGCCTTTGACTGCAGTGTCGAAGCACCTCCTGGCCGCGTCTATGTCCCCGTGCATCGTAACTACCTGTCCCCTGGCCGTGTAGTACTTCATCTTGAGGTGGACCATTGATAGCACTGCTGTGAGTTCGGCCAGGGTGGTCCTCCCGAGGATGCAGTTGTAGAGGGATGGACATTCGACCACCAGGAAGCGGGTCTTCACTTGAAGGGCAGTGTCTTCGGCCCCGAATATGACCATCAGTTCGATGTAACCCCATGGCCTGGTGGTGGTGCCGTTGAACCCCTGCAAATCTGAACCGACGTACGGGGTCATATGCCTCTCGTCGAGCTGGAGAGTCCCGAACAGGTGAGCGTACATGATGTCGACCGAACTTCCTTGGTCGACAAGGATCCTGCGAACGTCAAAATTTGCCATCTGTGCCCTCACCAAGAGTGGGATTGTGGCGTTGGGCGCTCCGCCTGGGAGCTCTTCAAGGTAGAAGGTGATGGGGTTTGATTTCCTTTGCACCTTCTCGAGGGTGGTGGTCTTTGCTGACGTTGCGGACTCCAGTTCATCAAATTTCTGCTTGATCGATCCGACGGACAATTTCTCGTAACCACCCCCGGATATGACCATTGTCTTGGGGAAACCTTCCCACGTGTTACGGGCAGCAACAAGATCTTCGTGGGGGAAGTTCGCCCACATGCTGCGAACTGCCTCTTGGCCCTCGATGCCTTCGGGGACAAAGAAATCTTCGGGTCGAGTGACGCTAAGGGCGACCTGTAGCCGACTCTCGTCGGGAGGAGATGTCGTCTCCTCAACGTTCTGGGCTTCCCGAGCACTGGGACGAGGAGTGTAATTCTTCTGGGCGTACTTCTTTAGGTGCCCTTGCTTGATCAGGATCTCAATTGCATCCTTGAGATGGATGCAGTTCTCCGTGACATGCCCGTGGCTCTGGTGGAACCTGCAGTACTTGGACTTGTCTGTATTTGGTTTGGGGGGAGTTGGCTTCGGAAAGCGGACACCTCCTTTCAGAAATTCCGAGTTGGAGCACTCGGAGAGGATTCGTGCGCGCGGAGCATTGAGTGGCATGTATTCCGTGAACCGACCAGCTGGTCCTCATGGTCCCCGTCGGGGAGGAGAGTCTTCTTCTCTTCGGCTGCGGGAGCCTTCCTTCCGTCTCGAGTTGAGGACGATCTGTGCTGCCTCTGACTCCTCGAACTCGATGTATAACTGAGCTCGTTGGAGGAGGTCCTCCAATCGGCGAGGTCTGCGGAGGCCCACGGACTTGGCAAAATTTGAACCAAGTCGTAGTCCCCGGATGATTAAAAACTTCTTCATGCCGTCGATCGTGTGGACCTCGACAGCCTCCCTGTTGAACCTCTCAATGTAGTTCTTGAGAGGCTCGTTCTTCCCCTGGTAGATGCTCTCTAGTGCGGCCTCTATCTTCGGGTGTCGGCGAGACGCCGTGAAGTGTTTGGTAAAGCGTTCTTAGTTGCCTCCAGGATGTGATTGACCCGGGTGCTAGACTCTTGTACCAGGTCATGGCTCCCTTTCGCAAGGTGGTGGAGAAAAGTCTGCACTTAATGGCTCCCTTGACGTTTCTGAAGTCGAGCATGGCTTCAAAACTTTTGACGTGATCGTCGGGGTTGGCCAGGCCGTCGTAGGTCCCTAGTGGCGGAGGTTTCTCCATGCCCACAGGGATTGGGGCATCAATGATCTCCCATGACAGAGGGGTCCTCTGGTCATCGTCATCGCTTCTGGCTGGGGACCTTGAAGGGGATCGGTGGTATTGCCCAGGCCCTTGACGTGGAGGGGAGTTCCTGGAAAGGTTCCTCGGTCTCTCTTCGGCGGTTTTGCTCCTCTTGGCAGTCGAGGATTGCCTGGGTTCCTTTCGAGGTGAGAAACGATGGCACTTCTAGGAGGTTTCTGCTGGGGGTGCTCGAGATGCGGTCTGCGGTCCTCGCGCACCGGCGAGGGGGTCCGAGATTCTTCCGGAGGAGTCCTTCGCGGGGAAGGAGAAGGACGAGGTGAAGGCGGACGACGATGTCTTCGCGGGTAAAATCGCCGTGTTCGCCCTCGCTCGAGTGCTTCAATTCTGAGATTCTGGTGCATGATCAGCTGGTTGGTCTGGTTGACCAAGGCGAATAGAGCCACAGTGCTCGAATCGACATTAGGTGGAGGAGCAACTGGCTGAAAAGCGGCTTGCTGGTCGTCCTGCTGGACGGCGTCGTAAGCCGTGTCTTCGGAGTCCGGGGAGGCGGTCTGCCCGTCTCTTACATCGCCATCTTCGACGTTGAGGGCAACATTGTCTTCACGGTGGTTTCCATTCTCGAGTTGTGCGAGGACCGTGTCCAGAGCTTTGTTCGCAGACGGGTTGTTGGCCATGCTGGTGATGAATGGAGGAATTGCTTTGGTTTAACGACAGATGAAAAACGGGGAAGCAGTGTTTCCCACAGACGGCGTCATTGATCGTACCTGGATCAAATAGTTAGATGGTGGCCAACAGCGTCGTGAAACCTTCAGCTCCGGTGATGGTGAAACGGCGGGGGGTGTACCTGCAAGGTACTCCGATGCCAAAGTCAGGAAAAGGGAGTAAGCAAGTACAAAAGAGCAGGTGTAAGGGTTAGAAAGTAATGTAACCTGACCCTCTCAAGTGAGAGGGTATTTATAGAGAGCCCCCAGTGCTGGGCCAAAGGTTACTAGCACTGGGCTGGATTGCAAGACCCAATCCAAGTAACTTCCAGGGCTTACATGGCGTAGTGAATACCAGTATGTGGTCTTCGCCCTGGTGTAACGGTACCTGAATCTCCGGAAGTAGGGCAGACCGATTCCTTCGGGAGTGGGAAGTTACAAGAGAATGTGTCCTCGCGGGGAGGAGCACGTGGGTGTCGAGGAGAGGTGAGGTTCTCCTCGACTATAAGCTTCTGCCCGACATAGGCGCTTGCTAGGTGACTACCGAGCGGAGGACACGCGGGGTCCTCGTCGTTGCGAAGCTGTGCTCGGCACTGTTCATTGGAAGGATCACGCTGGGCTGACCCATTACTGGATTGGGCCTGCTCGACGGTTGGGCGGACCGCGACCCAGTCCGGAACAAAAAATATCCTAAAATGAATGACATTTTTCAATTTTCAATGCATTTTTATTCAATTATACCCTTTAATTAATACTATTTTCATCATTTTCCGATTGGGGGATGAGAACTCCTCTTTCTGGTTTTCTAATTAGTTTGTGGTAGGGAAATTAGCGGATCAAGTTCTCTACGTGGATATCCACGATCTGGAAATGCGAGTGAATGATGTTTACTTGGATGAAAATTGGAACTTCAATTTATTATATACTAATATTTATGCAGTTGTTTGTGACTGCTTAAAAGTGTTTCCCATTTGTTTAGAAGGTATCTATACTACTCGGGATAGTTATAACAGTCTCAACAAACTTGAATTTATTTAGAATATAATAGACAATAACTCTTGGAAGTGGGTGTAACAATAACTCATGAAAGTGGGTGTGACATATTTCTGCTCACGAGAAGGTGGAAATTTTCCTTTGGACGGATTTACATAAGTCCCTCCTACAAGATCAATGTCGTGTCATCGCGGTATGCTCTAGACAAATCTATGTCCTAGATGGAATCAAGATGCTAAGACGACTCTACACTGCTTGAGAGACTATGAATCTGCTACTCACTTTTGGAAATATATTGGATTCTTGGGCCAACTATTCTTTCAAGGGGATAATTTATAGGATTGATTAGACATGACATCAATAATGGCTCTATTTTTTTAGCTGCTTGCTGGTGGTTGTGGCGTGCTAGGAACAAATTGTGTCTTTTGAATGAAGTGGTATCTTCCTATACTTTGAAACTCATCACAATAAATTATGCTAATCTGTTAGCTAAATATTTTCTCACGCATAATATGTCTCATCCAACAATAACAATCATGTGGGATGCACACAAAGGTAGTAATATGATTTTGAATGTTGATGACAGTAGCCTCAGAAATCCTGAAGCCTCGAGTTTTTATGGATTGGTTCGAAATGTTGGTGGTGTTTGACTTCATGCTTTTGAGGGTAATATTGGTTATTCCAACATCTTTCATGTTGAGCTGATGGCGCTATATCATGGTTTGTGTATGGCCTGGGAACTTGACATCAAAGACCTGATGTGTTATTCTGACTTCAATTCTACTATCAAGCTCATTTCAGAATCTGTTAATGCTTGACATCATTATGTTGTGATTCTTCACAAAATTAAAGAATTTCTCTCTAGGGAATGACGATTTTAAATATTTCATATTCTTAGGGAGAGGAATGTTTGTGCTGACTACCTAGCAAAACATATAACTGGTAATGATGCGGCGTACTGGTCCTTTGCAAAACCTCATGTTGGATTCATCACTCTCCTACTATCTGATGCTAGTGGGACTTTATTTTCTAGATAATTTTTTACTTTATTTTTTTCTTTTTCTTTTCCCACTGTACCAAAAAAATGGGCAACAAGTTGTGTCGATACTCCTTTTTGTATGGCAAAACCAATCCTCTTAAAAACTACTCCCTCCATCCCACAATGAGCGACCCAATTATAAAATAAAATTATCCTAAAATGAATGACCATTTTCAATTTCCAATGTACTTTCTCCAATCCACCCTCTAATTAATACTACTTTCATCTCTTTCAACACTTAATGAGGGATACTTTAGTAAAAGCATTATTATCTCTCTTTCATTTATGCATTTTTCTTAATTTGTGTGAAATGGTCAATTAGGTCACTCATTGTTGGACGGGGGGAGTACATCCACAGACCTAAGAGATACAACATTTCTATTCATAAATCTTCAGACTCTCTATAAAATATCAACGAGTTCTGGTGCTAGGAAACCAAAAGTGTCAAAGGCAAATGGTATGAAAACATGTTGATTGTCTAAACATGCTTTCTCATGTTTGACCACTTTACTTGAAAGATTTGAGAGCTTCCCGTCCCACAGTAAAACCTCCAGTCCCCAGTCCCACCAGTGGATAAACTTCAGTCAAGTCCACACAAACGTGTTTTCCTCCTATCCACCTGTACACCAGAGCGTCTGTTGGCTTAAGTGTCTATTTCCCCTCATGTGGATTAGTCAATAAACTCTACTTAAGTTAAGTCTTTTATTTCTCCAATTCTTTGTTCCCAGTTCTTATGAGTTTTTGGTTCTTTCGAATTCCAATTCTCACCTCCAATTCTCAACTTTGACCTTTGTTCTTCCTTATACTTGTTTTCATTCTCACTTTCCAGGATGATCACTACACAAAAAAGATTGATTGATCCAACAAAAATATTAATTATTTATAACTCAAATCTACTAAGTCATTGATCAACCAAGATCTATTTTCTATTTGGGTTAACAAGGTTTTGAAAGGGGCTCAAGGAGCAGGGATATCAAGTTTTTTTTCTCTTTTCTAATCCCACATTTTTAAGGGATTTAGGGTTTTTTAAAGTTTGAATGATATTGGTGATTGTCATACCCTAAAATTTGCCCTTCTCTTTTCATTTTCATCTGACTTTTGGTTTGTGATTCATCTGCATATTCATTAGCATCATAGCACATTCATTTTACCCTTTACATTAAACATCATGGATTCAAAGGCTTTTGATTTTTATGATCAATAAGGAGCTAGGATTTCCTTGAAATCCAAATCCAAGGCATACCTTGATACATTGACTGATGGTGACAATTCTTTTGGGTTCAAGACCATAAAACCCTAATCTGTAAACACCCTTAATTCAAAAAACTGAATTTTACACTCAGTGAGTTTTACGAAGATGCATCTTCAGATGGGTATTAATTCATATACCTCACACGCTGAAACTTCCTCCTTTCTTCTTCATTTGTTACATTTTCACAAACCCTTTTGTAATAGCTCTGAGCAAAATTCAAGTGTGTCATTTTTCAAGCTTAAACACTAATCAACTGCATTGAAATCAATCCCATTTGATTTCATTCACTTCATTCAAGCTTTTGCACAACAACTCTCAATCGATAAGTTTCTCATTTCCTTTCTATTTTTGAGTTGTGATGCATGTATTAAGTAAAATAGGTTGTTTAAAACCAATTGAAATTCTGGTTAAGCAGATCACGAAGATGACAGACAGGATGTCGTGACACTTGATCTCTGCTTCTCAAAAGGATCTAAGGAAGAACAAACGTAAACAGCAGAAAGTAAACAACACCAGAAATTGTTAACCCAGTTCGGTGAACAACAACACCTACGTCTAGGGGCTACCAAGCCAGGAATGAAATCACTAAGTAGAATTGGTTCTAAGCTAAACTCCAACGTTTACAACTTAGCACCTAGAAACTACTCTTCCTAGATTTCTACCTAAGACTCTCCTAGGTATGAGACACTTCTCAATTCCCTTCCAATCACAACAGTGACTGAAAATATTACAACTCAATAATCAATCCTTCTCAAGTATTCACACATTACACGAGAGGCTCACAAAAGTACAAACCCTAGTACTTCTAAAACAGTTGCAATGAACAACCGCAAACTAGGTTAACCCTAACCTATTTATATTGCAAACCAGAGCTGGACTTGGGCTTCAAAAACGCAGCAAATATCTTCCTCAGAATTAGCGACCTAATTCTTTCTTCAATCCCAAGTTACCAAAAATGTCTCCTTCACAAGGAACCGCAAATCCATTTAGAATCAGAATCTCTGATTCCACAATCTCAGGAGCCACCTGGAATCCTAGTCAAATTCCAAACACACCTGTTACCATAAACAATTAGTTCAAAACAGTAACAGACAAAGATGTCGAATCCTCCTGATAGGACATCTTGTCTAACATCTTCACCTGCAGTTAGTTCAACATGTTAGGACATCTTGTCCAACATCTTTCTGCTAAATTAGTTTTACCAAAATTAGTGCCAACCTCAAAAGCAGGGACTCAACATGTATTAATTGGCAGTTACATTCAAAATAGGTATTTTGTTTAGGCCAGAACTAGATTTGGACCCATACAACCTAGTCCGCTACCCAGGACCTCAAAATTTAGATAACAGTATGAAATTCTCCTATTAGCCTTTTTTTATTTTTTTAAAATTTGCAAAAGCTAAATGCATGGAAGTGGAGACATTTTGATATATATTTTTAATTTAAAAAAGCTAAACGCATGGCCACGTTTTAATTATTATTTTTTAATTTATAGAAAGTAAATGCATTCATTTTTTTAGTATTTTACAAAAATTACTTATGAGAGTTTGATTTTTTTTATAAGCAACAATTCATTAAAGGCATACTAGGAGTACACCGAACCCAAAACAATTTACATCAATACTCCAACAAGATGCATATATCTACACACTTGATAAAAATATCCCCCTCACAAAAAATCGAGAGGTGATTTACAAAATTTATAAAAGCTACATCTAGGTATAGATTTGAATCTATAATCCAACAAATTCCAAGAGTTAAGCCTAACTCGAAAAGGAATATCCTCGTGCCTAGCGATCCGATAATTGAAAATGATCTCATTCCTAACCCACCAAATAGTCCAACAGGTTACTAACCAAATGAAAGAAGCGGATGGCTTAGAAGTTTGTTTCACCACCTTCAAGTACCAATCGAACATGTGATCACAAACATTATCTTCTACTACGTGTCGAATGCCAACCCAAACTACAACATTAGACCACACCCTCGCAATCACTGGACATGCACAAAAAACATGATTAATATCCTCCACCACACCAAAACAAAAGACACACACTAATTCACGGGGATTTAAGATTATACCCTTGGCACCCAGATTCGTACGCGTCGGTAGACGTTCTAAAATTAATCTCCACCCAAAAGCACCAATCTTCAACAGAACTTTAGTAGCCTAAACGATATCTAAAGCTATCTTGGGATTAATCTCCATCTCCAAATTTACCGGACAAACCAACAATGAAAAGTAACAGTTCTTCATCGAAAACAGGCTGTGGCAGGCATTCCCCCAAGCATAGCGGTCCATCCCCTGCCAGACAGGATTTACAACAGTAAGCAAAACCTGAAAAGCCTCGAAGTCGCGCATTACAACCAAGGGAAGATTTTGGAACATATATGCAAAATTCCAGCACCAAACTCTGTCCGTCCAGGACCCGAAATCAGAAATAACAACAAATTTGTTCTTTGAGGTAACATAAAGATCAGCAAACAAATCCTTAAGTTTTTCGTATCCAATCCACCGACTGTGCCAAAATAAAATATCAGCCCCGCATCCCAGTTTACAAGAAATTTGATCTGAGAAACACCCCACACCACCGACATCACAAATTTTCATTAGGTCTCGCCACCAAAATGATTCTAAACTCGACGTCCCATGATTCTCTCTAAGAATAATACGCTTTGTTAAATTTCCGTAACGACACAACAACAAACGACTCCAAATTGTCGTAGGTTCCTGTAGGATACGCCATAACCACTTCGTAATCAAAGCCACATTAAATAAAGACAAGTCTTTAATCCCCAAACCACCATCCCTCTTTGGTAAACACAATTTCTCCCAAGAAACCCAAGCGATGCCACGATTATCTCTCGAACCCGACCACAAAAAGTTACATTGGATATATATAAGCTCCTTAATCACCTTTGAAGGAATCTTAAAGAAAGAAAGGTAATGGATTGGTATGTTCGACAAAACAGAATTGATAAGAACGATCCTTCCCCCCCAACGAAAGTAGCTTTCCACGCCAAGTTACCAATTTCCGCTTGAAGGATTCCACCACCGCTTGCCAGAATGCAATATTTCTATGGTTGCCACCCACCATTAGGCCCAAGAATTTGAATGGAAGTAATCCAACTCCACAAGTTAAAAATGACGCCGCCATATTTAAGAAATTCGACTCCACACCAATACCAAAAATGTTACTCTTTGAGAAGTTAATGCGAAGACCTGAAAGCATCTCGAAACCCCGCAGTAAAGCTTTAATGTCCCACAGGTCTTGCCACGAACCATTACATACAAGCAAAGTGTCATCCGAAAATTGCACAAGATTAATATAATCATCATTAGACACATGGAAACCTCTCAACAAACCCTTTGAATTCGCAATTCTAATCATTTCTGCCGAACCTTCCGCAACAAATGAAAACAAAAACGGGGAGAGCGGGTCACCTTGTCTAAGGCCCCGAAATGCCTCAAAATCTTTGGTCGTACCTCAGTTCATGATCAGCGAGAGGAAACAATTAAGAGCACCTCCTTTGATCCACTTAATCCACACCTCATCAAAATTTATAGCTCTTAGCACATCCTCCAAAAAAGACCAATCAACGCAGTTGTATGCTTGTTGAAAATCTACCTTGAAAACAACACACCTATCTTTCCTTCTCTTTGCTAAATCAAATAACCCGTTCACAAGCAAGACACCATTTAGCATTTGCCGACCCGATACAAATGCCGTTTGGGAAGGGGAAACCAATTTGCTTATGACTCTGCTCAGTCTGCCAGCCATCATTTTGGAAATTATCTTATAGATACTGCATATTAGTCTTATAGGCCTGATGTGTTCCAGCCTTTGGGGGTTATCCCGCTTCGGTATAAGAGTCATAAAAGACGAAGAGAAAGTTTTAGGTAAATAGGCATACTCCTGAAAGTGTTTGATAACATTAAAAACTTTGCATCAGACAATGCTCCAACACTGTTTCAAGAAGTCGAGGTCAAAACCATCGAGACCGGGACTTTTATTACTATCTACATCAGAAATTGCCGCAAGTATTTCATCCTCATCAAAAGGAACAATGAGCAATGACTTCTCTTCTGCTGATAATTTCTGCAGACCCAACAGATCCAACTTAATTCTCGAGCGATCAACCTTTTTAAACTTGTCCTCAAAGAAACTCTTAACTAAACACTTAATCTGATCAACCCCTTCAATTATACCAATGTCTGACATTAATGCTATTATATTAATCCTACGATACCTCATCTTCAGCAAGGCGTGAAAATAACGCGAATTCAAATAGCCTTCGTTAATCCACTTAGCTTTGGATTTCTGCCAGATCATGCTTTCTTTTGACTTCAGATTATTCCACAGGCTCTCCACCTCCTTGCTTCGCTATTTCAGTTGCTCTTTCGAATCGGATCGACCATCACAACATAAAGCATCTTCAATATCTTTTAGCACCTTCACGCCCTCTGTTATGGAAAGGTCCCTCCAACCATAAATATTTTTGTTCCACCAACGCAGACGACTTCTCAGCACTTTGAATTTTTCTGCAAGGATATGTGTAGGGCTCCCCTCTATGCGGATCGATTTCCAAGTTGATTCAAAAAACTCAAGAAACCCCCCATGTTCAAACTAGGATTTGAATACCTTAAAAGGTTTAGGTCCCCAGTTCATAACGCTCGCCTTCAGCCATATGGGTCGATGGTCGGAAATATCCCTGGCTCCAACTCTTTGAGATGCAACACCACCACAATCCAACAGTCCTAGCGATAGTAAGAAACGGTCGATCCTGCTCTTGCAACCGCCATTAGGTTTAAACCACATGAACTTGCCACTACCATAAGAACATCGATCAACTCCATATCTTCAATGAACGAAGAAAACTCAGCCATCTGAGACAAACAACAACTGCTTTTGCCTTTCCTCTCAACACCCGATTTAATCGCGTTAAAATCTCCCGACACCACTCATTCACCCACCAGAAGCTTGTTCTTCCATACCAGTAATTCTTCCCAAAGTTTCTTTTTTTCGAACAACTTACACGACAAATAAACATTTATAAGGTAGCATCTCTTCTCATGCCACAGACCACAGACACCTAAGAAGCCACACCCACTGAAACTAAATTCAGCAACAAAAATGTCTCTCTTCCAAATAGACAAGATACCTCCTGACTGTTGAAAAGTATTTCGGGGGTGTTTTATCGTCCCCACAGGGATTATATGTGTATTGCCGCCGTTCTATAGTGGAAAATGTTTTAAACATTTAAAGTAACAAAGAGTTTGTTTGTTTCGTATCGGATCGTTTGCATAAGAATTTAGTAATCAACGTTAAAGAAATTGGTTTTAAAGTGAACTTAGGCCCATTTTGCTACTGCCATATCCAAGGAGTCCTTCGCCGGGTCTTCCCAAAGCGATGAATCAGCCAAAGTTCGCTGGGCAGTTCGCAAAGCGAACTTTAGTCCCTTTTCTTACTGCCCAAAGTCTGGAACTATTTGCTGGGACTTCGCCAGTTGTTCGCAAAGCGAACATTCGCTGGCAAGTTCGCAAAGCAAACTTGCTGATGTTTTCTTCTTTTTTTTGGCAACTTGGATCCTTTCTTTGTGTCTTACATCTTTGATCATTTAGTGCATTTTTCTGCACAATAACACACACATTACAAGCACCAAAGGTATTTTCACAATGTTTGAAGAATAACAACAATTCATCAGTAAAATCCACAATTAAACATAAAAGAGTTGAAAAATGTCAAGTATTAAATAGAAATATTAGTCATGTTTGACATCTAACACTGACTTCCCAGACAAATTAATTGCCGACCAATCTAAATCATCCTGATTCCAAATACTCTGAACCCAACTATCATTCATTTCATGGATCTTTGATTCCTGTATGAAGCAAACTTCCACCTTTCCCTCTAATAAAATCTGCCGAATTCTTCGCCTCTTAAGGGAAGAGCAGCACCCGCACACGTTGTATGAGATGCAATTCATGGTACTCGCAACTCAGACTCCAACCTATCTTCAAATAACTTCTTATCTCTGAGTTCCATTTCACGAATAATTCGCTCGAAAAACTTGTCATCCTCCTCCCTTTCCACTCCCATATTTTTGATTGAATTCCAAATTCTTGAAGGGATAGAATCCAACGACTTTGAAATTCTTCGGTTTCCATTGTCAACATCCGAATCGCAAATGGATTCACAACACAACACAGAACCACCGGAAAACTGAGGAGATATGATACCATCAGATACTGCCAGACTGCCATCTGGTGACGACCTTTCCCTTGATTCAACCAAATGCGTTGGATTGTATAAGGGAATAACATGGTGCATCAGAGACGAGAAAAAGGAAGGGGAATAAGGGATTTTAACCTGCTCATAAATTTTATTCAACAGTTTGACTTTCCTTGGCTTCACACAATGAGCAGGCCCAACAGGTATGATGTTAGTACATTGAATGGGGTCAGACACCTACTGTATTGGGCCAGCCCAACAGGCCCAACAGGTATGATGCTAGTACATTGAATGAGGGTTTAAATTGATACACTAAAAGGAGAAATGTACCAACATTTTATTTTTTTTTATTTACAAAATTTAAATGCATTTATTTTTTTTAATTATTTTACAAAAATTATTTTCAAGGTTTTGAATTGATGCACCAAAAGTATATATGTACTATTACTTCAACCAAATTTTCAATGATAAAATAAACTTTTTATAATCGACTGAAATTTATAATACACTTTTAAGTTAAACTTTGTTTTTTATGATTATTTGTTGTAACTCTTAAATTTTATTCAATTTTTTTTTAATAAATTTTAGATATTATTTATATGTCATAATTAAATATTAAAATTTTGTCTTATTATCAACTTATTTATTATCAAATTTTTATGATGAAATATAATTTATTATCATTTGTGGAAATAAAACCCCAATTATTGTTTGTTTTTTTTTTCAACACTATGTAACTCAATACATTAAAGATTTAATTTAATTTAAATTGACTTTTCATTTCATTTTCTTAAATTCTACTTCAATTATTTTGTTCGGTGCATCATTTATGGATTCATATATTGTTTTTTTATTTTTATTATAAACATATGTATTGTTAAAATTTATTTTATAACAATATACAAAAAAAGTCAACAAATGATTAGTGTTATTTTTAATTAAGTTATCATGATTCAATATATAATTAAAAAGGATGCATATAAATTTCTTGGATGATAGATGTTCTAGTGTGCGGGTGAGTATGAGAAAAACCGATGTGTAGACTTACTTGACTCATGTTTCTCAACTTGTGGGATTGAAGACTAAAAATTTTACGTTGCGACAGACAATACTCAAAGCCACTGCATGTTAAGTGGTTAAACATGAGAATTTTTTTTCTGACAATCAACATGTCTTTATACCATTTGCATTTGACACTTTTAGTTTCTTAGCTTAGCGCTATACGTTGTATATCTTTTACAAAAAATATAGAGGCTCATGGATAACAATGTTTTGCTCCTTATGACTAAGGACGTTGTTTTTAAGAGGATTGATTTTACAATCTAAAAAGAGTAGTGACACAGTTTGTTGCACGTTTTTTCTTCCATTTACATATATTACTTGTTTATATATATTTATATAAATTAATACAATATTATTCATGTTTTTTTTTATTAGGAGTCAATTTTTAAAAAATGGAGCAGGACCTCCAAATTGTTTGAGACGGTCCTAATTTAGACCAGCGTACAAATTTGTTGGTGTTTAGAGCATTATATGCATTTTTTGAATTTTTTGCTATCGCATATTTCGCTACTCTAGGATGGCAAGTTTATGTGCCACTAGATACATGACCATTGACCATGGCACGTTAGCTGCTTTTGTGGAGAGATAGCACAAGGAGACATCAACTTTCCACATCCCTCATAGCGAGATATCCATCACCCTTGATGTTGCCTCATGCCTTCTACATCTTCAGATAGGGGAAGATTACTAAACCATTCCCGGATCAACAAATAAGAGGTAGTTGAGCTGGTGGTAAACTATTTCAGAGCTGACCCAGATGAGCTCCAACAGGATCTTGATGCCACGAGAGGCACTCATGCCCAATTTTCATACTTGGATGACCTGTACAAATACCATCTGGTTGCGGTATTGGAGGCCGAAGGTGATGACAAGCAGGTTTTGTTCCACAGACAATGTGCATTGAGACCATACTTCCTATACTTAGTTGGCACAACATTATTTATGGAAAAGTGCAACATATGTCGATGTTGTCTACTTGACATACTTCATCTACTTAGATCGGATCCACGAGTACAATAGGGGGGACGCGTGTTTAGTGTATCTATACTTCAAACTAGGTGAAACTTGTCTTTTGAATACAAGACACATAACAGGAAGATGCATGCTGTTTACAATAATATATTTGCAACCTTTACTGTTACTAATATTTTCAGAACACTCGTGTTACACTTGTTAATAATATTTTATTTGAACCATTTATCAGGCGTGGATCATCTCTCACTTTCCTCGCATATTCGACTGGCAACCTGTCATGGTCTACACTGAGAATTGGCCACGTGCTTACGCATTTTTCCCGTACAGAGGGAGTCAAGCGATATAGTCGTTTTCAGTGTATATTGACAGCACTATAGCAGATGACATATGCTTCTGCCCATACAAAGGCCATCGTCAAATTCATGCCTTGGACGACATAGCCTTTACTCTGTATGGTTGGCTTGTGGGTAACCTTCTACTCTATATGGTTGACTTGTGGGTCACGCCTGATATATCGATATCTGCTTGAGCAGGTCATGCACCAATTCAGGTTTCTTCAGATTATTCCAAGACACCCCTTCGTGTCTGCTAATCCGACAGTCCTCCGCGGAGATCTTGATGCGTACTCAATGATTTCTATAGTCATTTGGTACTAGATAAAGCGCACAGTGTGACAACAGGTGAACTATGGGCTTATACACATAGCTACATCAATTGGTTCTATCGAGTGTCACATCCTTACATGTCACTAGATACCGCGGGGCACCACATAGACCTGCTCATCAAGAGATTTTGGAAGAGGATTGTACTATAGATGACCACACAACGGACCTGTTATCGGTTTACCATCACATTGCGATGATTGCGAGAGATGCCATGGAAATAAGAGACGTTGTGAAAGGCAGTCCTGGTATGGCCTTCTTACAAACCATCTTATTCGAGGCACATAATGCCTTGGGGTACACGCGGCTGCAGAGGAGAAACATGGGGTTAGAAACATACATTAGTTTATTTTTATTTGTATTTTGGTAACAATTGTATTTTTTTTTTAACAAATTAGGTATCATAGTAACATTTTTTATTAATTGATTAATGTTTGGATTTGAATTTATATATGACATGTTTGAATTACATGAGTATAATTAGCATGGTGTAAATATATCCATAGTGTAAATGGTCTAAAAAATATCAAATTGAGACACTTGATGTCAAATGTTAATAACTCCCAAATGCTGTCAGAGGTTATTCCGGAGATGTGTCTACGAAACCACCCATAAAAATTTACAGAGATGCATCTCTGGTCCATATTTTAACAAAATTTGAGGTGGAAGGTTCATTTGTGAAGCACAAAGTGCTTTCAGGAACTAATTCAAAGATGCATCTCTGTATTTGTTTGAGAGATTCTGTAGATACATCTTCGCACCAATTTTTAACAGAAATGAAGTGGATGACTCACTTATAAAATTTTGTTTATATTTTAGATGCGTTCGAAAATACATATTCAAAATTTAAAAAACAAATTTGAATTTTTAATTTGTTCACCCTCACCATATCAAGTGGATAAAGTAATTGTCACTTGAAAGAAGTCTAGATAGAAAAACCCAAAATTAGCCTTTTCTAAAGTGCATGCATGATGCAATTTCTAATACAATGAAGTAAATTGACAATTTATTCATAAATTTTTTTTTTTAGAAAACTAACCTATCTCAAAAAAAAAACACACATTTGTGTGAGTTTGGGTTTTGGCCCTTACACACACTGCACATTCTCTTGAGCAGCCACCACCAACATCAACGATGCCGAGTCTCAGAATGAGGAACTTCCTGTCCCGTATCAAAACTAGAAGAACAAAGAAAACCATCCGAAAAACCCGAAACAAAAACACTCACAAACTCAGAAACCAGAGCTGCATTTCTTCCACTACCAACAATATCCCATCTCTCATAGAAGATGAAGACACAGAAGAAGGTTTCAGCATCAAAAGCTCTGCCCCATCACACACCCACGGCGTTCAGCCCTTAGGAAATCTCTATTTCAATCCTGGTTCCATCAACTCCAGAGACACTGGTTTAGGTAATCTTCACACCCTCACTGATGAACTTGTTCTTGACATTCTAGGGTTTTTGGATGGTACCAGCTTAGGTGTTTTGGCTTCTGTTAGCAAATCATTTTATGTTTTCATTAATCACGAACCCCTTTGGAGGAACCTTGTGTTGGAGAATCTTATTGATGGGTTTCAGTATAATGGGTCATGGAAAACTACTTTTGTTTCTTCCTGTTACCCTTTATTTGATGGTTCATGTAGTGCTCTTAGGAGTTTCAAAGTTAGAGACTTTTATTCTGATTATCTTTTCCAGAGTTGGTTGTGTGCTAATCTTGAAATGAAACCTGAATGGTTGGAGAGGGATAATATTGTTCGAAAGAGAGGCATTTCGGTTGAAGAGTTTGTGATGAATTTCGAGGAGGTGAATAAGCCGGTGTTGTTGGAAGGGTGTATTGATAATTGGGATGCGTTGAGGAAATGGGATAGAGATTATTTGATGAAGTTATGCGGTGATGATGTTAAGTTTGCAGTTGGGCCTGTGGAGATGAAACTCGGAGAGTATTTTGGATATTCAGATCAAGTTAGAGAAGAACGGCCGCTGTATCTGTTTGATCCAAAATTTGCTGAAAAAGTTCCGACGTTGGGTTCTGAATATGAAGTTCCTGTGTATTTTCGGGAGGACTTGTTTGGTGTTTTGGGCAACGAGAGGCCTGATTACAGGTGGATTATTATCGGACCAGCTGGGTCTGGATCGTCCTTCCATGTTGATCCAAACTCAACCTCAGCTTGGAATGCCGTGATCAAGGGGTCGAAGAAATGGATACTGTTTCCTCCTGATGTAATTCCGCCCGGTGTTCATCCTAGTCCCGATGGTGCAGAGGTGGCATCTCCTGTTTCAATAATGGAATGGTTCATGAACTTTTACGGCGCAACAAAGAATTGGAAAAAGAAACCAATTGAGTGCATATGTAAAGCCGGGGAAGTCATCTTTGTGCCGAATGGATGGTGGCATTTGGTGATTAACCTGGAGGAATCTATTGCCATAACACAAAACTATGTTAGCAGGTGAGGTTCTCTATCCTAGATCTGCATATTTTGCTTGTGCATTGGATAATTTTAATCTCAAACATTAGCTGTATTTTTGCAGGAGAAATTTGCTAAATGTGTTGGATTTTCTTGAAAGGCCGAACGCTAGCATACTGGTATCTGGAACAACGGATAGAGTGAATTTGCATGATAAGTTTAAGAATGCTATTGAGGCTTCTTTTCCTGGAGAAATTGATGAACTGACCCGAAAAGAAGAAGAGAAAAAGATCAAGCAAAGGAAAGTTTCCATCTGGGATTCTATTGCAGACTCCAGCGTGGGAGCTTTCAAATTCTCTTTCTAGAGAAATTTATTGCTGATCCAAATTTCCTACAGATTTCAAAAATCAATTTTGAGTAGTTTTTCATTGGTTGTATTCAATTTTGACATTTTGATTAGTTTTTAATTTATTGTACTCTATTTTTAATGTACTATTACAAAAATTACAGAAATCCAATAGCATATGTGATCTGTACTAAAATCCAGTGTTGTTTTGTTTGCTTCAACGTTTTTACTTGCTTGTATTATTTGCGCATTTTGACAATGTGCACATGATTATGAAATGTTATCATTTGTCGAACATGCGGTTAATAAAGAGAAGAGTGATTCTAACATTTACAAATATGCGGATGATACTCTGATCATTGGGGAAAAGTGTGGTCAAACATACTTTTAATAAAGACAAACTTATTGCTTTTTGAATTGATGTCATGCCTCAAGGTGAATTTTAATAAAGCTTATTAGTAAGGATAAACATTAATCAAAGATAGCTCGAAGAAGCAGCAAGCATCATGAACTATCAAAAGGGTTTGATCCCGAACCCGTTCAAATATTTTGGTCTATCAATCGGAGCTAATCCAAAGAGACTAGAAACTTAGCAGCCAGAAGAATAACATTTATCTATTGGTGGACGAGTGGTGATGATAAAATCAGTCCTGTCTGAGCTTCCGGTCTACTTTCTCGAATAACCGCTGCTCTGCACAGAGAAGGATTTCAGTTTAATAACGAACACTCTTTTTGTAGCATTCAATGATGTTTTCTCGTACCTTGTAAAATGAGTAACATTGGTGTTACTAACAACTCAATTCTGCAAAAACTGAAACTCAAGAATCCCAAACTCGTGCTACTATCACAATGCTCCAACATTCACGACCTCAAAATAATCCATGCCCATATGCTAAGAACCCATCTTTTCTTCGACGTTTTTGCATCAAGTCGCATCATTGCTTTCTGCATAGATCACACAGCGAAATTTCTAACTTACGCTATCAAAGTTTTCTCTCAAATTCACAATCCAAATCTCTTCATTTTCAATGCATTGATCCGTGGTTGTTCCATTAGCGAAAACCCTGAAAACTCCTTTCACTATTACATTCAATCACAACGCATTGGCCTCTTACCTGATAACATCACACACCCTTTTTTGGCTAAAGCATGTGCAAAACTTGAGTCTTTAACAATGGGTACACAAGTTCATGGTCAAATGATTAAGCATGGTTTTCAACGTGATTTCTATGTTCAACATTCTCTTGTTTATATGTATGCTTCTCTGTGTGATTTAAAGTCTGCAAGGTGCGTTTTTAAGAGGATGGGTCGATTTGATGTTGCTTCATGGACTTGTATGGTTAAGGGCTATCATAAATGTGGCGATGTTGATTCTGCACGTGAACTGTTTGATAGAATGCCTGACAAGAATTTGGTGACTTGGAGTACTATGATTAGTGGTTATTCGCGGAATAATCGTTTTGATAAAGCGGTTGAAATGTTTGAGATTCTTCAGGCTGAAGGAGTGGTGGCTAATGAGGTTGTTATGGTTGGTGTGATATCTGCTTGTGCTCATTTAGGTGCTCTTGCAATTGGGGAGAAAGCTCATGTCTATGTGATGAGAAATAATTTGGATTTGAATGTGATTCTTGGGACGGCTGTTGTTGATATGTATGCAAGATGTGGGAATGTTGAAAAAGCTATTCGGGTTTTTGAGGAAATGGAAGAGAAGGATGTACTTTGTTGGACAGGTTTGATTTCTGGATTAGCCATGCATGGTTATGCAGAGAAAGCGCTAGAGTATTTTTATGTAATGGTGAAAACCGGGATAGTTCCTAGAGATATTACATTTACTGCAGTGTTGAAAGCTTGTAGTCATGGAGGGTTGGTAAAAAAGGGTCTAGAAATATTTGAAAGCATGAAAAGAGATCACGGGGTAGAGCCGAGATTGGAGCATTATGGATGTATGGTTGATCTTCTTGGGAGGGCGGGGAAGTTGGAAGAGGCAGAGAATTTCATTCTTGAAATGCCTGTGAAGCCAAATGCTCCAATATGGGGAGCATTGCTAGGAGCTTGCAGGATTCATAGAAATATCAAAGTTGGGGAAAGGGTGGGAAAGATTTTGATCGAGATGAAACCAGAACAGAGTGGTTATTATGTTTTGCTATCAAACATATATGCACGCACAAACAAGTGGAAAGATGTTACTGTCATGAGAAGGTTGATGAAGGAAAAAGGGGTTAGAAAACCACCTGGATATAGTCTCATTGAGATAGATGGAAAAATTCATGAGTTTACGATTGGAGATAAATCACATCCAGAAATAAAAAAAATCGAAAAAATGTGGGAAGATATACTGCAAAAAATAAAGTTAGCGGGATACATAGGAAATACTGGTGAGGCATTGTTTGACATAGATGAAGAGGAGAAAGAAGATTCACTTCACAGGCATAGTGAGAAACTGGCCATTGCCTATGGAATTATGAAGATTCGAGCTCCAACGCCTATTCGGATTGTAAAAAACTTGCGAGTCTGTGAAGATTGTCACACGGCTACGAAGCTAATCTCGAAGGTTTTCAATGTAGAGTTAATTGTTAGAGATAGAAATAGGTTCCATCATTTTACAAAAGGTGTATGTTCTTGTATGGATTACTGGTAAGGGAGCTATGCAACTTCTTAAGGGTCTAAAATTTTCAGTAATGTATTGCCGATGGAAGGAAGATATGTGAGACAAGTGCGTGTGCGCGTCAAAAATCCTTCAAAATACAATAAAAATTATTAACAAACAAATTTTAAGGCAGTGACTTACTTATACACCTTTTCAATATTCGTCTAAACGCTGTAATACATTTTCGCACCTTACGAATAATTCTGGGGCGGTTTATTGCACCTATGTGTTTCTTAGAGTCCTTATAAAAACTTGAAATTGGTCTCTCCATTCGGACATATTTATATTTTACAATTAACTTTGATTTATTTTTTGAAATGTGAAAAGATGTAAGAAATTAATCAGCCCGGAAGATAACTTCCCAAAATCAAGTAATTAGTCAAGATGTTATATTTTGGATGGTAACATTTTATAATGATCCATTTCTTAAACTCTCTCACTCATAACTTGTACTATTTTCTTAAACCCTATAAAAATTCTATCTTTTTATTTAATTATTGTGTTTGGAAACACAATAATTAAATTACATGTAATGAACATTTGTATCTCTAATAAATTATTTATAATCTAGTATTCTTTGCTATTTGAAATCGTTTATATGGTTGATGCCTCCGCAAGTGCACGGAATTATCGAAGTAATATAAAAGATTGTCGAATCTACAGAGACCAATGTCAACCTATCGTTATCTATTGTTGTTATGTAAAGTTAAGGCTAATGAAATATGGATTTGGGGAAACTAAAACTAGAATTAAAACTAAATTAAAATTTAGGAAATATAACAAAAAAGAGAGACCGGAATGTGGATCCCATTGTACCTCAGGAACTCTGTAACTCATTGGCGTTAATTTATGGTTAAATTGCATTCCGTAAAAAATACTAGTTTAAAGACTTTATCTCACACTCTTGCGCTATTGATTAAAGCCACCCTTTCTAGCCATGAGATTTTGCTCTCGCTCACACATTTTAATTAAGAAGCATATTTTGAAAACTAATTAGATTTTAATTGATACCTAAAGCGCTCTCGCTGTATTTAGGATCAATACCCAGTTCCCACTATCCGGTCCAATTCTTACACTCTCGCGCTATCGACTCAGACCTTTATTTGCTTTTCACTCTCGTGACAAAACCATTTGAATTAAACTTGGAAACTAAAGTCAAAACAAAATTTAATAAAGGTTTACGCTAGATTTCATTACCGAGTCCCGTCGAAAACGACGGTCCTCACATATCGGACTCAAATGCGTTTAGCTAGACATGGTTTCAGAAACAAATACACAATTTTGGGTTTTTGAATTAAGCGAAAACATAATAAGAGGTTTAAAGCGGTGTTTGCAAAATAGCGTAAAGTGATAAAAAGCTTAAAACAATAACAATGGTAGATTTTGTAAAGCAGAATATAAATGGCGAAAATTAAAGGCAGGAAAATAAATTGCGATAAAAGTAAATGAACCTAAAATAAAAACTGGAATGTAAAACTGAATTAAGAACTTCAAATAATGGCGGCAAGATTGTTTGATCAAGCAAGTTACACAGATTATAGGCCTAAACACTAATGGTGGAGTAGTTTCTCGATGTGAGAAAACTATCCCTTTTACAATGGTGATTTCTGCCTAAAACTATGAACAGAGCTTCCGCGTACAAAATTTGGATCCCTTGTGTTCTGGACTGGGCAGACACTGTGCCCCCAGAAGTGCAAGGCCCAATCCAATCCAGCCATTGGCCAGGCCCAATAGCAAAGAACTAGCCATTGGGCAGAAACTAGTCGTTGGGCATGTCCCCCTCATTCGCTAAACAGTTCACGCGATCAACTGTCTCCTCAGATCTCACGGAGACAGTTGGAACAAGTCAAAGGGCCACACGCCTTGCCCTCCACCTGGCAATCTCTTATTGGTCGACCAGGTACTTTGGCCACATGAGAGATCTTGGCCCCGCGCTGGGGGTTCTTCTATAAATACCCTCTCATCCGAGAGGGTCAGGTATTCAATATCCATTACTTGAAATCTTACTTGTGTACTTGCTTTCTCTCTTTCGACCAAACACTTACTTTGGCATCGGAGTACCTTGCAGGTACAACCCTCATGTTCCTCCTACAAGCATCATCACTTGTCCTACGCGAAGGCCACGATGATCCAGTCTGATTACCTCCGATCAGTGGCGTCGTCTGTGGGAAACCAGCTTCCCCAACTTTTGATTCAAGATCCCTTCTTTTTTCAGCTCTGTTGCGGTGAGAATCGGATAACAAGCTATTAATTAACTTGCATCACAAAACTTTTAAATTCACCACCGACTTTGATTTATCCAAAGGAAAGGTTCAAGATCGAGAAAACCTAAAGGGGAAGATCTAAGGTTCGGGGGTTGGTTATACTAAGGGAAGGTATTAACACCCTTAATATCTGTAGTACTCTACAGGAACCTCTTGTTTAGTTTGTGTTACGTTATGTTTGCTTGCTAAGATATATGCTAAAGGTAAAGACCTAAGGGTATGTACACTAAGTTTGCTCGCCAAGACGTCGCATCTTGTGCCTACGTATCTGACTAAAGAATCAGAGCAACCGTAGTTCACCTAACTAAGGGTGAGGAACCTTTGACTATGGCCAAAGTTCCAAGGGGAATGAGTACGAGCTCATATAGAGTTTAAGAAACTCTCTAAGTCTAAGCTATGATTGAGGAAAGTGAGTACTCAAGATGATGAGTCTCACATAGAGTTTAAAACTCTAAACTAATTCTAAGTTGTGATGAAAATGACTCTCATGAGGCCAAGGGAAAGGATAGTATCTTATGACTAAGAGGTCAAGGTGGGAAATGGCTCTTATGAGGCCAAGGTGGGAAATGGCTCTTATGAGGCCAGGGTGGGACCCTATGAGGTCAAAGGTAAGAGGTAGCTTTATGACTATGAGGTCAAGAGTGTAATGAGCTATCTATGACTTTGAGGTCAATAGAGAGGCTTTCCTTTGGAAGGAGGGATGAGGCAACTTCTTGTGGAATAAGTTGTGAAGCTTTAAGCACGAGTAATAACAATTAAGGACTAACAAGAGAGATACCGAACACTCGACAACAACTCATAAGCAAAGTCAAAAGGTAACAATAATCATCAAGAACAAACCAAAATAAAATCGAAGGGTTATCAAGTTTAACCAAACTCCAAATAAATCAAAAATTCAATTAAGAGCTAATTAACTAATTAACTTAAAACCTAATTGAAAATTAACTAACAAACTGGATTAAAATCTAAAAAAGAGTTAACTTAATTCTAAAAGAAAATAATTAAGTAAGTTCTATAAACTTAGTTAAAAAACTAATTAATTCTTAACGAACCTAATAATAGTTATCTAGTAAAATAACTAATTAACTCTAAAAAACTAAAAACTAAATAATTCCTAAAGCTGTAGGATCAGGAACACGGGCTTAAATCCCAATCTGCCGGCCCAGGAGAAACAGTAGCGAACCGGGTCTCGGGTTGGAACAAAAGTGACCCGACTTGGCTATGGGCACATGAGTCCTGAAGGAACCCTAAAATCCAAAACATAACAGCTCCCTCTATTTGTGAAACCAACATCAATTATTCTAAGACAAACACAACTTAAACGCAGAACAAACAAAAAAAGGACTACCTCAACAATGATGTCAAACCTTAACCTTTCATTTCGATCTCTCTCTATTCTTACGCTTCCTCTCGACCTCGAACTTCTCTTTCGTGCTGTCACTCTTCAATCTTCTTTTTTCTGATCTTGTTTTCCCTCGACGACAATGGACGGTTGACTAACGCAAGGCAGCGGCGGGTTGTCGTTGTTCTTTATATTTCACTCTGTGTGGCGGCCTTTATTTTGATGTTGTGGGTAATGATGATCGGTGGGGTTTGTAGAAGGTTGCAAGGTTATGGATCTACGTGCAGTGAAATGAATCGTTGGCGATGAAGAATCGAGGAGGATGGCGGTTATGTGATGGTTCGTCAGAGCGGTTACCTTCGAGGTGTTCTTGTCTTATTCTTTATTTGCATCAACCGACTTCACAGCGTAATGTTTGTGAAAGTGCAGAAGAAGATTGAAAAGGATGAGGTTCTGGTTGAAGAGGGTTATTTTTGAAAGTGATGCAAAGTTATGGAAAGGGTATCAGAGAGATGTTTGTTGTGGTTGTGATTGAAGTTTCTTTGATTTGTTTCGAATTGAAGGAAATGACTAATGTCGAAGAGGGGTCTGGTTTTAAGGTTTGAGTATTGGGTCTGTGTTTGAGTGTAGGTTTGGTCTGAAGATTAGTTTTGGGTCTGAAAAATAAGGGATTGTTTGGTTGTTGAACGATGAAGGAAATGGAGAGTTGTTGGTGACTATTGAAGGTTATGGTGGCCGAATGTTGCGCACGAAAGGATGAGCGAAGGAGAAGAAGAGGTTGAGTTATTTGGTTGGATTTGTGAAAATTGTTTATGGTTGAAATCGATTTCAAAGAGGTTGAAGATAGAGGAGGTTTTATTAGTTTGTGGCAGTGGAGAGTGAATGGAGGTGTATGTGTTTGAAACGAAAGAAAAAGAATGGTTTGTGATGGTGATACGACGGGTTTTAATGAACTGAGGCGAAGGGTACAAGCTGAAAAACCAGTGGAAGATTCAGAGGGAGTTTTTTATGTTTGAGGTATTCCCCCCTTTTCAATATGTTCTTCCTCTATTTAACAGGGCTTGTTTCTTCAGTTTTTTTTCAATGCTTGCTGCGTTATTGTCTTTGTAGCAGGCTTCTTTGGAGTCTTGTGGTGTGAGGTCGTTGTTGGTATCCGATTTTGAACATTGTGGATGCAAGTGTTTTGATAGCAGGTCTGTTGTTGTAACGTTGATGTCATGCTTCCAAGAGAAAAGGTCCTTGTTTGGTTCATAGCAGGTTATAGCAGTGACTGTATGAGGTAGCAGAGTTTAGCCATTTTGGAGTAGATTTTGCTTGTCTTGGAGTGTGCAGCGTGGTGGAGGTCTTAAAATTCTGATCTTTTTTATTTTCTTGGTTCAAAGCAATGCTTTCATATGAAAAATCCTTTTCATGGCAGGTTTTCTGTGTAGAAGTTTTTTTTTTTGCTTTGGTGGTCAAAGTTTTGTAGCAGGCTTGTCTATTGCAAAGTCTTGCCTTTTTGGAGTATAATGATGTGCAGCGGTTGTACTTATTGCAGCAGTGTGAAGTTGCTTTCTTGTAGCATGGGTCCAACCTGGGTTTACCTTGGAGTATAGTGAAGTGTTGTAGTGGCTTTTGTTGGTAGGATATGTGCTAGCAGCAACAGAGCTTTTTGTGTCAATTTTTGGACTTGGTGTAAATGGGCTTTTGTAACAATTGTAATAGTAAAATGAAAAAGAAAAAGAAAGACTTGGACTTTGGTTGAAATAATAATTTGTGGCAAAAGAAAAAGAAAGTGGTAGATTGAGATGAGGAATTGGAATAAATGTGATTTTTGAAATTGTATCTTAAATGATATTTGGAAAAAAAAATGGATCTTTAGGTATATGGATTAAGAATGGATAAAGGGAATGAACAAATGCACAATGGTTTTGAAAAGTGGATTGAAAATATATTTGAATGGAATTAGGTGAAATTGATAATTGAAATAAAATATGAATAATTGAAAGTGAAAATGGTTTAAAAATGGGTTAAGAAAAATGGTTTGAAAGAAATGGGTTTGAAAACGGATATGGAATGTTTAGAAACAGATATTTAAAATGGATAACAATGGATTATGGATAGAAATTGGATATGGTTAAAAAATGACTACGAGAATGGGTAAAGGTATCATGCTTCCATAACACTTACAAAAGAAAACTCTACAGATGCACTTGACCACCTCAGCTCCTAAACAACATCACAAAAGCCCGATGAAACTGATGAATCCTTTAGATCAATGACAAAAGCCTGAACCATACACTCAGTACTTGCACACAAATCTACTCCTAGCTTCAAGAGACTCAATTGAATGACACTTGCTGATCATAAACACAAAGGATGAGAAACCACGATCTTCCAAAATCTATGGTTCGGGATATCTCTAGTCATACCACTGATGAACCTTAAACAAATTAACACCCTTATGGCCAATCAAATAATTGAAGTTGTGCCTTGATAAACTTTTGATAATAACTTCTCATGACAATTGAAAACCCAACATCTCTTCCTCAAACTTGAGTACAAAACCGAAAGGGACAAACTCAGAACAAAGGAAATCCACCTTAACAGAAAACCTCTGATTCCATAGCTTAGGAGCTTAAATGGTGGATGACCTATCCAAAACATGATTTACCGATTCTTGAAATCTCTTGGAGTAAACCCTGATCCACAAATGAAACAAAACACAGCAAAGGTTGATAAATTGGTTAGTTATGCATGAATGTTTGACCTAGAATGGTATGCAAAAGATCAATGAATCTAAGGGTAAAATTTGGGGTACAACAGTTGCCCCTATTTGAATAGCTTTACCAGATGGCACGAGGAATGGAAATCCTCGGGACATCAAGGTAAAAGGTATTTAAATATAGCAAACCAAAAATTTTGCCCTTAGATGGAATGCAGATGCCAAGGACAAGTAACAAACATGCAAATGCTGACATGCCATGAATTTCTAGTATGATGATATGATGTCATGATAGTGCAAAGATGCAGACAAACCACACACTAAAGGATAAAGAGTAACCAAACACGGGCGAGCCTTACTGAAGAAGGATGAAGGTTAGTATCCACAAGGAAGACTCACTGGGGATGTAGACTAACCAACAAAAGAGACTCACTGGGGAGACTCTGAGGAAACAATTGGGAATAGAAAAATAAGGGGGGAAACCCTTATAGGTCCTTACTGGAGATAAGAGCCAGAGAGGAGTTCTCCACTGGGAAAAGATCCGGGGAGATGGACGACAGGTTCATATGTGTCCGGACGACACTGGGGAAATAAAGCACATTCTTACTGGGCATGAAACCAGAAAGAATACATGATTTCCATTGGGGATTAATTTGAATTAAAATGATAGACATCCAATAAAAGATTTTCTGGGGATTTCTTATGCTGAAGAGTTCAAACGAGATCTTCAAGAAAAAACCAGAAAAGACAGAGACAAATTCTTACGTGTCAGATGAAAAGATGACTGGACTTTAGCTGGGAATAAGGTTAATGAACCATTAATGATTGGATTTGAGTACCAAAATGAGTTTGGACTTTGGGTACCGGTATGAGCAGGAGTGGATACCATTTTGAGTTGACTTTTAGGTTCATGTCTGACCTGAGGGTTTGGTTCACATCTGACCGGAGTTTAGGTTCACAGTTGACCTGGTTTCAGACAACGGGTTCATATTTGACTCGGAGTTTAGGTTCACATCTGACCTGGTTTCAAACAACGGGTTCGTATTTGACTCGAAGTTTAGGTTCATATTTGACCTGGATTCAAACAACGGGTTCATATTTGACTCGAAGTTTAGGTTCACATTTGACCTGGATTTTAGGTTCATATTTGACCTGGGTTCAAACAACGGGTTCACATTTGACCTGACGTTTAGGTTCATATTTGGCTTGAATTCAAACAACGGGTTCACATTTGTCCTGGCATTTAGGTTCATATTTGACCTGGTTTCAAACAACGGGTTCACATCTGACCTGAGGTTTAGGTTTATATTTGACCTGGTTTCAAACAACGAGTTCACATTTGACCTAGCGTTTAGGTTCATATTTGACCTGGTTTCAAACAACAGGTTCACATTTGACTCGAAGTTTAAGTTCATATTTGACCTGAGTTCAAACAACGGGTTCGTATTTGACTCGAAGTCTAGGTTCATATTTGACCTGGTTTCAAACAACGGGTTCACATTTGACCTAGCGTGTAGGTTTATATTTGACCTAGTTTCAAACAACGGGTTCACATTTGACTCGAAGTTTAGGTTCATATTTGACCTGAGTTCAAACAACGGGTTCAAATTTGACTCGAAGTTTAGGTTCATATTTGACCTGGTTTCAAACAACGGGTTCACATTTGACCTAAAGTTTAGGTTCATATTTGACCTGGATTCAAACAACGGGTTCACATTTGACTCGAAGTTTAGGTTCATATTTGACCTGGGTTCAAACAACGGGTTCATATTTGACTCTAAGTTTAGGTTCATATTTGACCTGGGTTCAAACAACGGGTTCATATTTGACTCAAAGTTTAGGTTCATATTTGACCTGGTTTCAAACAATGGGTTCACATTTGACCTGAAGTTTAGGTTCATATTTGACCTGGATTCAAACAACGGGTTCACATTTGACTCGAAGTTTAGGTTCATATTTGACCTGGGTTCAAACAACGGGTTCATATTTGACTCGAAGTTTAGGTTCATATTTGACCTGGTTTCAAACAACGGGTTCACATTTGACTAGAAAGTTTAGGTTCACATTTGACCTGGTTTCAAACAACGGGTTCATATTTGACTCGAAGTTTAGGTTCACATTTGACCTGGTTTCAACAACGGGTTCACATCTGAGTCGAAGTTTAGGTTCACATCTGATCTGGTTTCAAACAACGGGTTCACATCTGACTCGAAGTTTAGGTTCACATTTGACCTGGTTTCAAACAACGGGTTCACATCTGACTCAAAGTTTAGGTTCATATTTGACCTGGTTTCAAACAACGGGTTCATATCTGACTCGAAATTTAGGTTCACATTTGACCTGGTTTCAAACAACGGGTTCATATTTGACCTGGGATAAACAATGCCAGCAGTTACTGGACTTTAGGTATCCATATGAGGAGATTAAGTGTCAGATAGGTCAATACCGGGGTTGCATAAATGAAGATTAGACTTTATGGGAAATACCAATTATGGTTGCAACAAGGTTGAATAGTACCAGAGATAAATAAGATCCTCAGAAGAGACTACCACTTATCGCCATAGAAAAATAAGCTTCTCCAAGAGATTGCTATTTGTTGTTGGGTATAAATTCCAAAGAGATGTTGATATCACAACACTACTAGAAAATGAAATTTGTCTTCAACGAGGATCTGTAAAAGATTCTTTCTGTGAGACACAATGCAAAATGTACAAACTAAGTTCAACAACCCAATAACACACTTGCCAGGGGCCAAAAATCGATCTAGGAACAAGCTGGAAAGATACGGTCAAACAAGACTCCAACCATTGAGGAATAAGCTCAAATGGGGATTTATCTTATCCTATTGTGGAAAAGATAACTAAACCAACCATCATCCACGAGGATAAAACTCCGTGGGGAATTTAGAAGGAATCGGCACTTTATGCCTAAGGGCTGACAACTCTATTGGGTGAGAAAAGACAAACCCAGTCACTTGGGGAGATAAACGCCAAAGTGAACGAAGCAGGTAAACACCAGAACAGGGTAGCAGAGATGCTAAGATGCTATGCATGTAAGTGCATATATGCCATGCTTATGCTTATGCTGACAAAACAAACAAAAGGAAGCAAGACTAGAGATGAAATAAACATCTCTAGAAGGATACCCAGCCAAACTCCTCAGATTGGACCATTATTGGGGATGATCTTGCAAAATCAGTAGTTATGTTTCAAGGTTACAAACTTCTTTGGTTAGAAGAACACTTCACTTGGTGTAGCATCGTGACTTCACTAGGATTGCTATCACGAGCCTCATCTCTTTATTGGAGGGAAATCCATGGAGAATTGCCAGGATTTAACCGAAGTGACAGCTTACCGGGGAGCTAGCAAAAGATGTCGCAAAACTGAGTAGTCCTTCATAGTTCGTCTGCCCCAGATTACATGGTCTATCAGGAGGATTTTACAAAAGAATCGACATATAAGAGGCCTTAATATCTTCAAACTCTTGGAGAGATTCATGAATTTTGGCATAACTGCCCCTGTTTAACTGTGTTTACACAACAAGGCCCTTAAACCTATTCTTCAGATTGGCTGATCTATGAGAGAGATGCCCTATATTGATTGGCCTTTTAGAGATTTACCGAATCTCGACCTGATTGCTTCTGATTAACTGGTCTGTGAGGATAAGTCATCAAAAGGATTTTACAGAAGAATTGACATACCAGAGGCTTCAATGTCTTCAAACTTTTGAAGAGAAATGAACCTAGACATAATTGCCCCAGTTCAACTGTATTTGAAATATCATGTCCTTTATACTATAGTAGAAACGACTAGGGAATGAACTTGCCCCTGCTGATGGGTCACTGGAGTCCACACTTGTCATAAGATGACCTCAGGAAGGCTTGCCTCTAGATTCTTGAACTTTTTGAAGAGTTCTGCCCCTGATTCAGTAACTCTTGGAATGGTGGATTGGCAGATCCTTCTGTTTGGTTGCCCCTGACTGAGGTTTCTTTATCAAGTCAAATTCCCTTGTTAGCTGCGTTTGTTGGGATTTCTTTGATATTGAATTGTTTTTACAAACAAGTATTGTTCATTAAAAATTGGCAATTTCAATGCGATATTCATTCAAGATTTTGAAATCAAGTTTTATTGATGAAACACACACGATGGAATGATTAAAAACAAAGTGGATCTCGTCATTTACAAAATGACAGATGAAGTGATCAACATACGCAAGTAGCAAAGATCATTAGGAGTCAGGTTAATCAACCTTGTTGTAGTATGCTTTTAAAACAACCTTACCTCAATTAGGTCTTTTAAGGGTTGTAACGTGGCCTGGTTCACGGTTTTATGAAACAAAGGATAAAGGCTCAAAGTTTATTTGTCCCACCCCATCTTCGTGATGAACTCCAGTCCTATGCTCAGTTAGCTTAAGCTACACATTTACGTTTCTATAGACTAGGAATGAATTGATGATAGTTGATGATGATTCAGACACCTGGGGTAGTCATTAGTCCTTTACAACATTTGGTTGTCCTTTATTGCTGATGTTTTGGGACCTTGTCTTTGTCTCGATTATTGTGCAAACCTTCTTGTATAAGGCGACACTTTGGGCTTCCCATATTTCTTGACTTTCGCCATGAAAGGGACTCGACTCATTCTTCGATTAAGGATTTCTCAATGATCCTTCCTTATATCGCTTTGGGAACAACTTTTACAACACTTATCCACTTGGTTGGAGAGAGTTGACTGGTGTCTTGCATGAAGCGCTTGCACTTGATTGCATAACGAAGTTAAACTGAGAACTACCCACCCCAAGGTTGAGATTAAGGGTTTCTTGTGTAAGGAAAGAAAACTCCTACTTCTAGGCTCGAAGGGTCAACGAGGGATTATCTTACTTATTTCTCCAGTGTTTGGGAATTGAAACAATGCCTTACATCCTCAGCAAGATTAGTCAAAAGCATACCACAACAATTATGGAGAATATGTTCATCATCCTCCCCAATCTTTGCTTAAACAAACAGTTTGATAAAAGGAGTGGAACAAGATATATTTTTTTGCTTTTATGCAAATAACAGTAAATGAGTGAAACAAATGGATTTAATCACAAGATGCATAAACATTTCATTAATGCTGCCAATTTGAAAGTACAATAATGCTTATAAGCAAATATAAATTCAAAGTGAAGGAAATACAATTGAAAATACTGAAATGAACAAAATACATCCAGCTTTGGCGAGTTGTCTTCAGTTTCCGGATCCAGACAGGGGAACACCTCCATCATTGATCACTCGCTCCTTGTGATATAGAACCTTGAGAGGACTCACAAGTCCTTTGCCACCTGGCTCAGAATCTGGCTCAGAAATCAGGATGTCAACATCTGGTCTTCCACATTGGGGTGCTAGTGACTCTATCACGTCTTGCAAACTGAGCTTGAAACTCTTGCACTCCTCTACAAGGTGCCCCATTGTCTTAGTACAATATCCATATTCGATATCTGAATGGTCTTTTTCAAAGATTAAACTCTTGTTGTGGATCAATTTTTGTACGAAGGCTTTTAATTCAGAACAAGTATCTAAATCATGCCCACCAACCCCCTTATGGAACTCACATGTTGCATTTGTATCAGGATTGTACCATGTATACGAAGCTGGAACAGATGTGAGAGGAGTTATCAAAGAATTTAGGACTAGTAGCGGGTAGAGCTTGCTGAGTGGCACGGGAATGCGTTCATCGTGAACTTTGTTCCTTTTGTTCTGATTCTGCTTCTTGTTCTATTTCCGCCTCTTGTTCCGAGTCTGAAGACCTCTAAGAGGGACGACCAATGAATGTTGATATTCCAACTTGGCATTCAGAGGCTGATGATGACATTCTGGTGCAAGACCAAGACCAAATGTTGGCTGATGTGAAGTTTCCCCAAAGGCATATCCTTGGTATGGGAGAACCACAGGAGATGGCGAAGGATTGTTGATTTGAATGCCTTGAGGCATGAATGAGATCCTCTCAGAGTCTAACAGATTCTGAACCATGCTCGGGAGCACCTTACAGTCTTCAGTTGAATGCCCTTGTGCCCTAGCATGGTAGTCACATCGAGCATTGGCGTCAAAGCCTGGTGGATACGGAAACGGGACTAGCTTTAATTCCTCTGGCACTATCAATCCACCTTCGACCAGGACTGGTAAAATCTCACTGTATGACATGGGTAGCAAAGAGAAGTGCCTCTCTGGATTTCTTGGTCTTGATCGTGCATGATGACGCAGTTGACGGCGGTCTGACCTTTGATACTGAGGATGTCCTTGAGTGAGAGGAGCCACAAAGAGTGATGGACTGACAACATTTCTAGGAGCAACTAGGTGAGCGTGCACCTCCTTCCTCATTAGAGCTTGCAAAGTTTTCAAAACCCAATTCATCTGGCATTTGAGGATTCTGACCTCCTCTTTCAAGTCTTCCTGGTTCTTCAGAATCTCATTCATTGCCGCCATTATCTTGATTAGGTGCTAGGTATCCTTCAGAAACAGAGGAAGAAACACAAGACTGAGAAATGCGAATGCGATGCAAATGCGCATGAAATGTAATGCAAGCCAAGCAGTTTCAAGGAACACAAAGGCAAGTTGTAAAACTTTTATGGAAAAACAAAAGAAGTTTTTTGTTTTTAAATCCAAGCTCTGCGGATCTTTTGAAAAGGAAATGAATGTCTGAATTCCTTGAAACCAATCAATGGATGCAATGAGATGTATGCAATGTACAGACACGGGTACACATAAACACAGGCATATGTACATACAACGAAGCACACAAGTCCTAGGTTTAGGGGTCACATGAGCAAAGCCAATGGTCTACCCATCCCAAAAGGTATGTACTATGGGTTTATCAGCTGTAGAACAGGGTTCTAAAAGTTCCCAGAGTCTACGTAAATCCTTCAGATATTATCAGCCTGCATGACTACTCATGCGGGTTAATAATATTCTCAAGATAAACTCGTCTGAGTGTAGTATCGTGTAACAACTACTTGGGACTTACTCCCTCGCAGCCACCACACTACATCCTAAAAGGCCAAGTGGGGTGAAGGTAACTACGGTCCTCAGAATCCCTGGCTCCCATTTAGAAGAGTAATATCAATGCGACTGCTCACATCAGACATCAACAATCCCAAAGGGCCTCATCTGAGTGTGGTCATCATATGCCATAAATTGTAAGGACTACTCCCAACAACCGACTATTGATTACACCACGATCCTATCACATATGTGCTCTCAAGTCTGGGTTAGGACTTTATCTCACCACTCAATGGTACCCTGCCAATAGAAGATCTCATGCAAAACATATATACTGGTAAACATACAGATATGTACAAATATAGCAAGCAAGCATGAATAACATAAGCAAAAACAAGGTGGGCTTAACCCTCAAAATATGATCCCCAGTGAAGTCGCCATTTCTGTTGCGGTGAGAATCGGATAACAAGCTATTAATTAACTTGCATCACAAAACTTTTAAATTCACCACTGACTTTGATTTATCCAAAGGAAAGGTTCAAGATCGAGAAAACCTAAAGGGGGGAGATCTAAAGTTCGGGGGTTAGTTATACTAAGGGAAGGTATTAACACCCTTAATATCTATAGTACTCTACAGGAACCTCTTGTTTAGTTTGTGTTACGTTATGTTTGCTTCCTCTCGACCTCGAACTTCTCTTTTGCGCTGTCACTCTTCAATATTCTTTTTTCTGATCTTGTTTTCCCTCGACGACAATAGATGGTTGACTAACGCAAGGCAGTGGCGGGTTGTCATTGTTCTTTCTATTTCACTATGTGCGGCGGCCTTTGTTTTGATGTTGTGGGTGATGATGATCGGTGGGGTTTACAGAAGGTTGCAAGGTTATGGATCTACCTGCAGTTATGTGATGGTTCGTCAGAGCGGTTACCTTCGAGGTGTTCTTGTCTTATTCTTTATTTGCATCAACCGACTTCACAGTGTAATGTTTGTGAAAGTATAGAAGAAGATTGAAAAGGATGAGGTTCTGGTTGAAGAGGGTTGTTTTTGAAAGTGATGCAAGGTTGTGGAAAGGGTATCAGAGAGATGTTTGTTGTGGTTGTGATTGAAGTTTCTTTGATTTATTTTGAATTGAAGGAAATGACTGATGTCGAAGAGGGGTCTGGTTTTAAGGTTTGAGTATTGGGTCTGTGTTTGAGTGTAGGTTTGGTCTGAAGATTAGTTTTGGGTCTAAAAAATAAGGGATTGTTTGGTTGTTGAACGATGAAGGAAATGGAGAGTTGTTGGTGACTATTGAAGGTTATGGTGGTCGAATGTTGCGCACGAAAGGATGAGCGAAGGAGAAGAAGAGGTTGAGTTGTTTGGTTGGATTTGTGAAAATTGTTTATGGTTGAAATCGATTTCAAAGAGGTTGAAGATGGAGGAGGTTTTATTAGTTTGTGGCAGTGGAGAGTGAATGGATGTGTATGTGTTTGAAACGAAAGAAAAAGAATGGTTTGTGATGGTGATACGGCGGGTTTTAATGAATTGAGGCGGAGGGTACAAGCTGAAAAACCAGCGGAAGATTCAGAGGGAGTTTTTTATGTTTGAGGTATCCCCCCCTTTTCAATTTGTTCTTCCTCTATTTAACATGGCTTGTTTCTTCAGTTTTTTTCAATGCTTGCTGCGTTATTGTCTTCGTTACAGGCTTCTTTGGAGTCTTGTGGTGTGAGGTCGTTGTTGGTATCAGATTTTGAACATTGTGGATGCAAGTGTTTTGATAGCAGGTCTGTTGTTGTAACATTATTGTCATGCTTCCAAGAGAAAAGGTCTTTGTTTAGTTCATAGCAGGTTATAGCAGTGACTGTATGAGGTAGCAGAGTTTAGCCATTTTGGAGTAGCTTTTGCTTGTCTTGGAGTGTGCAGCGTGGTGGAAGTCTTAAAATTCTGATATTTTTTATTTTCTTGGTTCAAAGCAATGCTTTCATATGAAAAATCCTTTTCATGGCAGGTTTTCTGTGTAGAAGTTTTTTTTGCTTTGGTGGTCAAAGTTTTGTAGCAGGCTTGTCTATTGCAAAGTCTTGCCTTTTTGGAGTATCATGATGTGCAGCGGTTGTACGTTATTGCAGCAGTGTGAAGTTGCTTTCTTGCAGTATGGGTCCAACCTGCGTTTACCTTGGAGTATAGTGAAGTGTTGTAGTGGCTTTTGTTGGCAGGATATGTGCTAGCAGCAACAGAGCTTTTTGTGTCAATTTTCGGACTTGGTGTAAATGGGCTTTTGTAACAATTGTAATAGTAAAACGAAAAAGAAAAAGAAAGACTTGGACTTTGGTTGAAATAATAATTTGTGGCAAAAGAAAAAGAAAGTGGTAGATTGAGATGAGGAATTGGAATAAATGTGATTTTTGAAATTGTATCTTAAATGATATTTGGAAAAAAAAATGGATCTTTAGGTATATGGATTAAGAATGGATAAAGGGAATGAACAAATGCACAATGGTTTTGAAAAGTGGATTGAAAATGGATTTGAATGGAATTAGGTGAAATTGATAATTGAAATAAAATGTTGATAATTGAAAGTGAAAATGGTTTAAAAATGGGTTAAGAAAAATGGTTTGAAAGAAATGGGTTTGAAAATGGATATGGAATGTTTAGAAACAGATATTTAAAATGGATAACAATGGATTATGGATAGAAATTGGATATGGTTAAAAAATGATTACGAGAATGGGTAAAGGTATCATGCCTCCATAACACTTACAAAAGAAAACTCTACAGATGCACTTGACCACCTCAACTCCTAAACAACATCACAAAAGCCTGATGAAACTGATGAATCCTTTAGATCAATGACAAAAGCCTGAACCATACACTTAGTACTTGCAAATAAATCCACTCCTAGCTTCAAGAGACTCAATTGAATGACACTTGCTGATCATAAACACAAAGGATAAGAAACCACGATCTTCCAAAATCTATGGTTCGGGATATCTCTAGTCATACCACTGATGAACCTTAAACAAATTAACACCCTTGTGGCCAATCAAATAACTGAAGTCGTGCCTTGATAAACTTTTGATAATAACTTCTCATGACAATTGAAAACCCAACATCTCTTCCTCAAACTTGAGTACAAAACCGAAAGGGACAAACTCAGAACAAAGGAAATCCACCTTAAGAGAAAACCTTTGATTCCATAGCTTAGGAGCTTAAATGGTGGATGACCTATCCAAAACCTGATTTACCGATTCTTGAAATCTCTTGGAGTAAACCCTGATCCACAAATGAAATAAAACACAACAAAGGTTGATAAATTGGTTAGTTATGCATGAATGTTTAACCTAGAATGGTATGCAAAAGATCAATGAATCTAAGGGTAAAATTTGGGGTACAACAAGCTCAAAGACCAAAGCTCCTCAAACTCCTTTCAATCATCATGGCCTCCACCAGAATGATGTTGTCCGTCAAGAATCTATTGTCGCCGTTACAGCTGATAACGCTGACCACATCTTCAATGGATTTGTTTTTTCGGAAACAAACCATCGAGACAGGAAAACCGCCTCCCCTACTCTCGATGACGTGAAGCCTTGGGCACACGCTGCTGACCGTGTTTTTGAGCCTATCCCGGTTCCACAAAATGCTGACCCTAGCACAGCTGCCCTCATTGCCTCCCTCAACAGGTCAAACCTCTTGATCTTCCAGCAAGGAGAAAAGATCAACGCTCTCGAGCACGTCCTCCAGGAGCGCTTGTCCTCGGAGAGACCTCGCAGCCCTTCTCCACGTCCTCGGTCGCCCCCTCAGAAACGGAGGCGTGACAGGTCCAAAAGTCGCTCCCCGGCGAGAAGACGATCAAGATCAGAAGAGCCTGCATCCGACCTTGCAAGAAGGGGACACCAGTCCCCTCAGCAGAAGTCAAGACGCTCCCCTGCGTTGAAGAAATCCAGACCCTCAGGAAAGTACGAGCATCACCAATCACGTAGGCATTCTCCATGATGAAGCAGAAGTCGTGGTCGTAGCTATTCTTTTTCCCATTCTCCGAGCACAAGCAGTGACGACGACGTCCAATGCCCCCTCTCACAAGAGATCATGGACACCAGAATTCCTCGCGGGTTGGAGAAGCCCCCTGCTCTGGCGACGTACGATGGGACCACCGACCCCAGCGAGCACATAGAAAACATAGAAGCAATGCTCGGTCACATCTTGGAGAGATTTGAAGACCCGGTTCGCCCGACATTTTACGGCCTCCCGATGACATCCCAAGTCGGAGGCCACCTTAGAAGCTATCATACAGGGCAGAGACGAGCCCCTGTGGGCATATATTGAACAGTTCAACAAAGAGGCCGTGGAGGTCCACACGACGGACCATATGAAAAAGTGTCTCCTCAAGAAAGGCTTGAGACCGAAAAGCGAGTTTCGAAAAGCTGTCGGAATCGAGACCCTTCGAACATTGACGAAACTTCTCCAGAAAGATGAAGCATACATACAGTACGAAGAGACGGAAGTAGAATCATCCCCATCCAGTCCTCCCCCGCAGGTCGCTATGTCCATCACGCGACCAGAGGACTTCGCCGTTCCAGATTATTTTGAGGAGCCATCCCAGATGTTCACGCTTAGCACTTAGGAAGCATTCCCTGCAGCCATTGTAACGCCCCATTTTTTCTGATTTATTTAATCAAGTCGATTTAATTATTTTCGTTTTTATACTGTTTTATTCTTGACTTTTATTTGACAATATATTATTTTCATCGTTATTATGTTTTATCGCGTTTTGAGAGCGTTTGCGAGATATTTGAGCTGAGAGGTAAAATGGTCATTTTGAGGGGTTAGATATTTTAGAAAAATTAGATATTTTTATAAATAGAGATTTGAGAGAAAAAGAGAGAAAAGAAAGAAAAAGGAAAGAAAGGAAGAGGAAGGAAAAGAGAAGGAGAGGAAAACTTATGGAAGAAGAAATCATCCGTTCAAGCGCAATTAATCGGGTAAGGGTGAGAAGTTTCGATTATATCATGCTTGTATATGTGTATGTATGTATTTGTTTGAATGTTTGGTAGAAAAATATATGTTGTCCATTTGGTTGAAATTGTGAACAATTGGTAGGAATCGATCGTTTTAACGGTTAAAATGTGGAATAAACCGCGTAGAATACTTGTTGCTATGTTTGGAACATGTTTTGGTTGATATAGTATGGATTGTAAGTGTTTGGGGGGAAGAAATGAGGGATTTTGGCCCCAAATGACCTATATTGACGCTGCTGCGAATTCTGGATTTCGCGGGTTTGCCTAGCGAACCACAACGAAGGACCGGGCGAATGTTCGCCTAGCGAACTTTATGCTGTTTTTTTTTGCCATGGTTCGCTAGGGTTCGCCTAGCGAATACTGGAGCGAACGTGACAGATTTTTCCAACTTGTTTCCTTCATAACTTTTGATCCGTAACTCGGATTGAGGCACGGTCGAATTTATGATAGTGGAATAGAAACATATGTTTATGCCATGGATTGATAAGAAAATATGGAAAAGTAATGTATGTGTGAAAAATGTAGTTTATGTTTCCACCAAAATTCGTGAATCGGGAATCCGATTGATATGGGACTTGAAGCCTTGGAAAGAGAATCTAATGTGCTATTAAATGGTAATGTAAGACCATGATTTTAAGCAAGGATGAGTGGTAGAGGATAGTAGTGGCTTGTATGTCTTGAAATGTGTGTGAATTACTATGTGAAAATAATGTTTATATGATGTTGAATCTTGCTATAGAATGTGGTTATTGAATGATAGCCTTGTGGCATAAAAGTATTGAATAGATGAATTTGAATGTATGTTATCATATTGATGTTGTTGTGGGTAGCCTTCTTGGCGTGAATCCTAGTGTTGTGAGTATCATTATATGATTGCAGGATTGTTGTGGTTGATGGTGAGTAATTCTTGATGTGAATTGATATGAGTGTATATGCTAAAATGCTAATTATTGTGGTTTGTGGATTATGATGAAATGCATTGTTTATGTGAAATTCAATGTGTGTTATTTGGTGGCCTTATGGCAAGTAAAGACATTATTTGAATTGATTTCCAATGCATGATTATTGATGTTTATATGGTTCACATGGTTATATATGTATATGCATTTGATTGTCATGAGGCATTAGTATGCCAAGCATCATGATATGCATCTTGTGATGGCGTGTGCCCTTGTGGGGTGTGAGCCACGAAACGATTCCAGAGGGAATCTGCTGTAACGGTCCTGTGCCTTATACAAAGAGGACCTAAAGCGACGTTATAGACGATCGTGTGCCTTATACAAAGAGGACCTAAAGCGATCGGATTGTGTGACTTATACAAAGAGGACCTAAAGCAATCCATAAACGTCGTGTGCCTTATACAAAGAGGACCTAAAGTGACGGGGAACATCGTTTGCCCGACGGGGTTACACTAAGCAACAAGCGATGATTCCAATAATTCCTAAGTGAATTAATGATGATGAGAATGATGGATGGAATGGTACCGTATTGCATAGAGTCGTTGTGTCGGTCTCTGTGCATTTGCATAAATCATGAATGGATTGATTATGTGTGGGAAATTGTGAATGGATTGATTATGTGTGAGGAATTGTGAATTGATTGATTATGTGTTGAGCTCGTGATAGCATTGGTGATTTGATATGCATTTGTGATAAATGCATTGTATTAATTCTCTATGGTATGCTATATATGAATATACATGATGTGGTGGTGTGTTCCATATGTTATAACTTTGGGATGCATTATGTGTGAATATGCTATTATGTTGGTATAATTGATATATGTTATGTGGTTGGATTATTAGAAATATCTTATGTATCTGTGGCATGCTATCTGTATTAGTATGTGATGCTTGTGGTGAGAATAATTATGCATGTGAATTTATATGTGTTTGCATATTATTATGCAATCTTGATTTAGTTGTTATTTCTCACCCTTCTGCTGTGGTTTGTTGCTCTATGAGGCAATTGCAGATTAGTATCTTGGAGGCTTTTGTGAAGATTAGTTCTCCATCCTTTTGTCGGTCTGTCTGCTCTGATACGTAACACGGGAGTCGGGGAACGCTTTTGTTATATATGTATACATTTGTTGGATATATTTTGTATTACCTTTGTATGAATATTTTGATGTTATAAAACAATTTATTTTGTAAAACAAGTCAGTTATGGATCTTTCCGCTTTATTCCATAATTGAACTTTCCTTTTGTTGGAAAAAGTTTCCCTTTTTTGTTTTTTCCATTTTGTGTTATGTATCAAATTTATGAGCAGGGATTGTGTTTTCTTTCTTTAAATGTGGCATCCTTGTTTCTGCCTAAGAATAAACTTTTATTTACTCTGATTTATTTATGTATTATTTATCCGCGATGGGAATTGGGGTGTTACAGCCATGGTTATCTCATACGGGGGGTACAATGAGCTGACAGTGGGATCTGTTAAGCAAAAGTTCGAGTAGCTTATTGATTGCAGCCCTGACTGGCTATCCACGCTTGAGAAGATCAATGGACGCTCCCAGCCGATCACCTTTTAGCGCGAAGAGCTGCCCGAAGGCTCTCCCAACTCACACATCCCCTTGCTTGTCAGGGCAAGACTGGCAAGCACCGACGTCAGGAGAATCCTAGTCGACCAGGGTAGTTCGGTGGATATAATGCACACCAGCCTATTTCGGGCCCTCAAGCTGGACCAGAAGAACCTCTCACCATACGTGGGATCCTATTTGTAGGGGTTCAACGGAGCCACGGCCAGACCCTGGGGTACGTGGAGCTCCAAGTCACATTCAGGGAAGAAGAGGCGTCCAGGTCAATCAAGACCCAATTCCTGGTGATCGATTGCCCGTCATTGTATTAGTGCATCTTGGGGAGACCGGCCCTCGCAGAGTTAGTTGTTGCCCCTTTAACTATCTACCTCAAGCTGAAGTATTATACGGAGAAGGGTCATGTTGCGACATTGCACGGGGACATAGAGGCTGCCCGCAGATGTTTTGAAGCAGCGATCCGGGGACAAAACCAGATCGGTGCAGCACCCAAAGCAGCTAAGCGGGCACTGGAGGAAGATCATCCATCTGGAGATGGCCAACCGGACAAGAAACCTGCACTCCCTGTACACACTATCGACCTTGACAGCCGAATTTCAAAAGAAGGCGAGGAAGATAGCAGTGAAGGTACGTCAACAGGGACGACCAACTCCTCCACATCAGCCCTCATGCGACCAGTTCCTGACGGGGAGTTTGAAGTCATCGCCTTCAGTAATAACCCCAACAGTGGGGTGAAGATTGGTGCTGGACTGCCCGAAGAGGTCAAGCAACAACTGAAGCAGTGTCTGGACGACAATGCTGACCTGTTTTCTTGGAGTGCTGCAGACATGCCCGGCCTGGACCCTGAGACCGCATACCACCATTTAACCATCGACCCAGCTGCCCGTGCCGTCGCACAGCGCAGGTGGAAACAATCCGATGAAAAGGCACAGGCTGCTGAAAAACTTGTAAAAGACCTCTTAAAGGCGAAATTCATTTCGGAGGCTAGGTATACAACCTGGTTGTCCAATATTGTACTTGTTAAAAAGCATAGTGGAAAATGGCGCATGTGCATTGACTATACTGATCTCAATCGGGCCTGCCCGAAAGAAGCTTATCCCTTACCGAGCATCGACAAGCTCGTAGATAATTCTGCAGGTTTCAAACTTTTGTCCTTCATGGACGCCTACTCGGGGTATAATCAAATCCCTATGGCCGAAAAGGACAAGAGGTATACCGCATTCATGACCTCCTCGGGGAACTATTACTACAATGTAATGTCCTTCGTCCTGAGAAATGGTGGGGCCACATACCAACGCATGATGAACAAGGTCTTCCGAGCAGAAATCAGAGACATGCTCGAAGTTTACATGGACGATATGATCGTAAAATCCCAAGAGGAATCCGACCATACGGCCCACTTGCAAAAGGTCTTCGACTAGGCCAGGAAGTGTAAAATGCGCTTTAATCCAGAAAAATGCACCTTCGGTGTACGGGCAGGGAAGTTCCTCGGATTCTACCTCACCGAGAGGGGAATAGAGGAGAACCCAGACAAGTGTCGGGCATTCACAGAATTACCTACGCCCAGGTCGAAAAAATCTATACAATCCCTCAATGGGATACTTGCTTCACTTTCCTGTTTCATGGCCAAGTCCGCCCAACACGCCCTGCCCTTCTTTAAATTCCTCAGAAAGGAGGCCACGTTTGAATGGACATACGAGTGCGAGCAGGCCCTGACCCATCTCAAGCAAGCCCTAGCCAAGCCTCCCGTACTATCCCGACCAGAGTACGAGGAAACCTTGTATCTATATCTCTCTGTTACTTGCGAAGCCATCAGCACCGCACTCATTCGCGAAACGACGGATGGGCAGATGCCCATCTATTTCACCAGCAAGGCCCTGCAAGGGCCAGAAATCAGGTACGCGCAGATAGAGAAAGTGTCCCTCGCCCTCGTTATCACCGCGAGAAGACTCAGACACTACTTCCTGGCCCACACCATAGTAGTACGCACGGACCAACCCATCAGGCAGTTGCTTTGCCAACCAGATATGGCCGGCAGAATGTTCAAATGGTCCCTGGAGTTGTCGGAATTCGACATTCATTACGAGGGCAGGAAGGCCCTTAAAGCACAAGTCCTGGCCGACTTCGTGGCGGAGATGACTCCTCTAACGTACCCACCAAGCAGAATGCAGAGATGAACCATCTACGTGGATGGAGTATCCAGCCCCTCGGGTAGCGGCGCAGATATTATCCTCGAAAACGAGGAAGGAATACTAATCGAAGTATCTCTAGTCCTGTCTTTACCTACGTTCAACAACCAAGCCGAATACGAGGCCTTCCTCGCGGGATTACCGTTGGCAAAGGACGTGGGCGCCAAAGAGGTAAAAATTTACACCAATTCCCAGCTCGTAGCGTCCCAGGTACGGGGAGAATTTCAAGCAAAGAACGACCAGCTAGTCGAATATCTGACGCTAGTAATGGAAAAAATCACCAAGTTCGACGCATGGGAAGTCCAGCAGATCCCCTGCGAACGAAACACACGGGCAGACGTCTTGTCCAAACTGGCTAGCACCAGAAAGAAAGGCGAGAATAAATCTGTCGTGCAAGAAGTACTTGCCCGACCCAGCATAGAGAAACCACCAGATCTGCTCGGCGTCAACGCCATCGAAGAGAGCCACTGCTGGATGACCCCCATATACAACTACCTCACCAAAGGGGAGCTGCCCGAGGACAGCAAGGAAGCCAGCGTGACTAAACGATGGGCTTGCTCATATGTGCTGATTGAGGACAAACTTTATCGACAAGGATTCTCCATCCCCCTCCTGAAATGTTTCGAGGAGAGCAAAGTCCCCGAAATCCTCCAAGAGATCCACGAGGGTATCAACGCACAACACTTGGGAGGGAGGTCACTGGCACGAAAAGCCCTGCGAGCAGGATATTACTGGCCGACCATGTAGCACGAAGCCAAGGAGCATGTCATAAAATGTGACTGGTGCCAGCGCCATGGGGACATGCACTTAGCACCCCCAACGAGTTGAAGACTCTATCCTTGCCTTGGCCTTTCGCCTGGTGGGGGACATACTCGGTCCCTTCACAATGGGGTCTTATCAAAACAAATTTCTGATCGTGGTCGTCGACTACTTCACTAAGTGGATTGAAGCCGAAGCCCTTGCCAAGATCACAACCTTCAATATACTCTGCTTCTACAAAAGGAATGTCCTCGCACGATTCGGAGTACCCCAAGCCCTCGTGACCTACAACGAAACACAATTCACGGACAGGAAATTCTAGGACTTTGTCGCCAGGTTAGGCACAAAGCAACACTTCACTTTGGTCGAGCATCCCCAGACCAACGGGCAAGCAGAGGCCGCGAACAGGGTAATCCTTTGAGGTCTAAAACGAAGGTTAGGCGACGCCAAGAAGAGATGGGTCGAGGAGCTACATAGCGTACTCTAGGCCTACAGAACAACACCATACTCCACCACTGGGGAAACCCCTTTTCGATTAGCTTACAGAACCGAGGCGGTGATACTGGTGGAGATCAGGGAACCTTCCAGATGAACAGAAGCTCCCCTCGACGAGGAGATGAACGATGAAGCCTTAAGAGAAGAGCTCGATCTGGTCGAAGAAATACGGTCAGGAGCAGCTCTCCACGAAGTTTCGCTAAAACAACAAATAACCTTGCGCCACGACGCCAGGGTCATAAGTGCGACTTCCACGTTGGCAGCTTAGTCATGCGCAGAAACCAGAAAGATTGGCGCGAAGGAAAGCTGGCCGCGAACTGGGAAGGACCCTACAGGGTCAAGTCCAAAATGGGCACGGGAGCCTACTACTTAGAAACTTTGGATGGAGAACCATTTGCTCGACCATGGAATGCTGAAAAGCTCAAACAATACTACAGTTAGGACCAACTTCGAGTTCAGACCAACTGCCGACGAGATCACCCCCAACGGGGAGATGGCTCGGCCACAGGACCGTGCCCTGGTGTAAGCACGATCCGTTTACAACGACGGCCAGTTTCTGCTTAAGGAACGAGCAGACTCTGAGCACAACGGGGATACCTCAATCGAGCTCCGTCGTTGCCACACCAACTAGGCATGACACCCAGCTCACGATGGGAACATTCCAAGCCTATGGGATTAGTACCTCACCTGAGATCCTAGTCTCATCACCGGCGAAACTACTTCGCCCTCCTCGATAAGTTTCCCAGACTGTCAGGTACAACAAGAGCAAGTCGAGCAAACGTCCATTCAAACAAGCATACATAAATAAATACGATAATAAAATCCCAAACAAATAATGTTAATAACATCGGCTACAAGACCGGAATAAGTCAGGTGTACATCAGAAGGGTGGTGCCCGACAAACATTACATCAAGAAGGCACGCAGGCCCACTAAATACATGTACATTCAAAAAGACAAACTAAACAACCTCACTGACACCCTCCGGGGGGACCACCTCGCCATTGATGACCATGTTGAGTAGACTCATTCCCTCGGTTTGCAGCTAGACTCCAGAGTTGAGGGCCTTCAACTGTTCCAAAGCAGCATTAAAGCCAAACTCGGCTGCCCCCAGGTTGTCCTCCCTGAGGAGACGGATCCTCTCGATCAGGTCCCTCCTCGTCTTCAAGGCCTTCTCGTCGTCAGTCTCGTCCTCACCCACTGTCGACGACCCCTCCAGCTCAGCTATCCTCGCCTTCAAGCGGGAATTTTCATCATTGACTCTCGTCACCTCCTCCTTCATTTGGATCACTTCCCTTTTAAGCAGTATTTTAGCCTCCTGGTGACCTTGCAGCTTCTTCAGTTCATTATATATCTCTACGTTCTCACACTCTAAGTCATTGATCCTAGTCTTGGCCTCCTTGAGGTCGGAGCGATGAACTACCTCTGCATCTCCAAGGGCCAGCTCCGCTTCCAATACCGTGATTATGTCGGCCACATCCTGTCAGAGAAGCTTCCTCTGTGCCTGAGGATCTGCAGACAAAATTACGGAGGCATCAAGTTCTGGGACGATATCCCTTCATCAAACATCGTCCCCTGAAGGTAGCATGAGGGCAGCATGAACTTCCCTCCAGAGAAACCACCCGAGCAGCCCGCCGGAGAGGCTCCGATTTAATCACGCTTCTTCTTATGAGATGTGTCAGGAGTTGGCGGTGTGGAGGTCGTCCCCGGAACAGGACCAGCGCCGAACACAAACTTTTCCAGCGTCGCCTGCTGCTTGGTCCCCCCGGCTTTGGGCGCTGAGGGTACCTTCTTCTGGACTTTGGCTGCCTGGGACCTCATCAAAAGTTCCCTCATGTCAGCCATTTTCTCTACGAACACAAAAAAACACAAGTCAGTAATTAGAAGAAACTTAACAAAAACGGGCACAAGAGCAGGTGGTACCGAGGAGCTGGAACGCCATGTCGTCATTTTCGCACTCAAGGAGAGCTTTAGTGTTGATATAGCAACCTGCTCGTACAGGCTCCCCATCGTCCCCGAGCAGTTCTTTGCCATCTCTGTCCACCACAAAGGCCGGACTGAAGCTCTCCACATAGGCGTGGAGCACACGGTATGACTCCTTGTCCCCTTCACTGAGTTGCTCGTGCTTTACCCACTCCAAAGGGAACTTTGATACGGGTTTCTCAACTTACCGACCATCGATGATCACATTCTCGAGCATAGAAATAGACCTTTTGGCCGCTTCGGAGACCGGCTTCACGACCAAGAACCTGTCCTTGAAGTGCCGAACAGATTCTGAGTATGGCTAGAAGAGCCTGCTCTGTTGTTTAAAGGACACCCAACTTTTCTTCGAGCCCGTAGTGCTTCGCTGGAGTTGGAAGATGCAGAAGAAGAGATCTACGGTCGCCCTGACATGTAAAAAGTGATTCATGGGCAATCTATTTAAGGTCCCCCCTCACGACCTGGATGTTAGTATATTCAACGGCCTGCTCCGCCTCTTCTTGCGCGCCCTGGGCGTCAGGCACGACTTCTTCATGAGGATCATCCATTTTCACCTGAAAAGCAGAGGAAAAAAAAGTGAATTTGACGACTAAGTTCAAATCCACCCTTCCACCACTAGTCAAGTGAAAGGGCGAGGAAGAAGTCTAGGACAACCTCGAGCCCACTTTGATCGAGATTTAACACGATGACAACACTGTCCCCCTACGACGGGGACGAGTCTCCGTGACTTAACGAAAGGACTTGAGCTCTCAACAGAGCGAGCTCGTCGCGTAAAGCCAGCGCTTTACGTCGAACAGGCCTAGTGCCCGACTACAAACCTAAAGCTAATCCTAACCAGAATCTAGGAGAATCTACACCAAAAAATCCAACATTCATTCCATGTTCTTCATGTTCTTCATAAATTTCCCAGAAATTCATGTGTTCATCGAAGAACACATGAATCTTCGACCAAAAAACTCATAATTCGCCGGAAAATTCATGAGGAACACCCAGAAAATAAAGAACACCATTAAAAGTGCAGAAAAGATGAACAACTTACTTGGGAATGAAGGATTGGAGATGAAGGTATGGACGAAGACGATGAAGATCAACGGCGGCGAAGAGGAACTCCGGCGAGAGAACGAATTACAGAGCAAAAAAGGTGAAGAGAAGAAATTTGTGTGAAATGTACAAATGAGTTCCTTCTCCCTCCTTTTATAAGCATTTGCTTGTTAGGAAGCACAAAAGCCATCATAGCCTAGGCGACTCTAGGTCTGACAGGGGCTGCATGACCACTACGTATCAAAAAGAACCGTCGTTTGGCATTCCCAAGAATAAACGTTACATGCACCAAGTCTCTTGCTATCCCGCGAGCACGTCTCCTCGCCGACGCACGCACCTCACGTCTTCGTCAAAGATCCCCGACATAAAAATGCCACTCCGACGGGCATCCTTACAAAAGCCTGATCGACAGAAAAGTGACCTTTTCTCAAATATGCTCCCCGAGCCAACGGCTGGTCAGGCAGATCAAAGCACCCGCACCGACCACCTCTGTATTAGCGAAGGCGAAGGGCTTATCCCCAAACGCTATCCAAAGATAACTGTTCACATAGCTATCTTAAGTCCTCACTCTTCACTAGAGCAAGGACTTAGGGGACTCCTGTTCTGGACTGGGCAGGCGCTGTTCCCCCAGAAGGGTAAGGCCCAATCCAATCCAACCATTGGCCAGGCCAATAGCCAAGAACTAGCCGTTGGGCAGAAATTAGCCATTGGGCAGAGACTAACCGTTGGGTAGAAACTAGTCGTTGGGCATGTCCCCGTCACTCGCTTAACAACTCATGCAACCAACTGTCTCCCCGGATCTCACGGAGACAGTTGAACCAGGTCAAAGGGCCACGTGCCTTGCCCTCCACCTAGCAATCTCTCATTGGTCGACCAGGTGCTTTGGCCACATAAGAGATCTTGGCCCCGTGCTGGGGGTTCTTCTATAAATACCCTCTCATTCGAGAGGGTCAGGTATTCAATATCCATTACTTGAAATCTTACTTGTGTACTTGCTTTCTCTCTTTCGACCAAACACTTACTTTGGCATCGGAGTACCTTGCACGTACAACCCCCCTGTTCCTCCTACAAGCATCATCACTTGTCCTACGCGAAGGCCACGACGATCTAGCCTGATTACCTCCGATCACCTTGAAATTGTGAATATAAGGTCTATTTATAGGAGGAATTTTGTTTACTAACTTCCATAGATCATGTATGAGTCATGGAGAAAGTGGGAGAAACCTCCAAAGTAGTGCTATAGTGGGCGGTTATTTTTACGTTTCTGAGGTCCATGGCGAATGACATGCCTTAAGTTGTGGATGACGTGGCTGAGAGGTCCATGGCGAACTTCGTGTACTAGAAAATGGCAAATTCTGCACTTTTTCTTCATTTTCTTGCTCTTTTCCCGATTTTCTCGCACATACGCTCTTATTCGACAAATAGATGAAACACGAACATAATATGGTATAATACAACAAAAAACAAGTAAAATGACACTAAATTACATGTGAATCAGGTCGAAATATACGATACATTTTCGCGTTATCAACCCCCCCCCCCCCCCCCACACACACACACTTAAACCTTTGCTTGTCCTCAAGTAACTGCTACACATATGAAAAATCTTTGTAAAAATTTGTAGCAGGTAATATCAAGACTCATGAAAAACAATGCATACAGATACTTATTCTAGGCTACAAACTCCACTTCAGTTAAGTTTGTGTCGATAGGTACTTGATCACGCACTAAGGATATCGTAGGAACATAATTCCACGGTTGTACATTCCCAAGCCTCCCTTCTATACAAATCAATCCAAATCATGTCATTATACCTAAGCCTAACTCACTCATCCCTCTTTTGTACCTTTTCATTCTGACACAATCACATTAAGCCTGATGCGTCTGTAAGTGCACAGAAATATCGAAGTAATATAAAAGATTGTCGAACCCATAGAGACCAATGTCAACCTACCGTTATCTATTGCTACGATGTAAAGCTAAGGCTAATGAAAACTTGATTTAAACGGAATTAAAATGTAAACTAAAATGAAACTTAAAAAATATAACAATAAGGAGAGGCCGGAATATGGATTCCGTGTTCCTAAGGGACTTTGTAGATTTTAGGCACCAATTATAATTAAACTACGTTCCGTAGAAAATATTGACTTAAAGAGTCCGTCTCACACTCTCGCGCTATTGACTAAAGTCACACTCCCTAACCACAAAATTTTGCTCTCGCTCGCCCGTTTTAATTAGAAAGCATATTTTGAAAATCAATTAGATCCTAATCGATACCTAAAGCGCTCCCTCTATTTTTAGGATTGATGCCTAGTTTCCACTATCTGGTTTAATCCTCATACTCTCGCGCTTATCGGCTCGAACCTTAGTATGATTTTCACTCTTGTGACAAAATATTAAGACTTACAATTAGAAACTAAAACCAAAACAGAATTTATTTAATGTTTCGCGCCTATTATTTTCTACCGAGTCCCGTCGGTAGCGACGGTCCTCATACGCCGGACTCAGACAAAAATTTTCAAGACATTAATTCAGATGAAAATAATATGAACATAACAATTGAATTCAAGGACAACATACTAACAAAAATAATATGAACATAACAATTGAATTCAAGGATAACATACTAATGAAAATAATAATGCAATAATGATAAATAATTTAAAGCGATAAAAACCTGTAAAACAGTAACGAAAACGATACTTGAAAGAGTAAACAAACTTATATTAATTTCGGCAAGATTGTTTATCCAAGAGTACAAAACAAAACAAAATACATAATTGTGACAATCTCTCGATGTGAGCGATTGTCACTTTTACAAGTAATTTTAATGCCTAAAACTAGAAAACGAAAACGGCAGCATTTCCGCACAACTTGGATGTCCAAAAATGTCAAGAGAACTCCTATATATAGAGGTCCCAAGTGCTTAATAACTCCCCCAAAACGTGCAGGGAAGTTGAGAAGATGTGGGGGAAGTGGGGAAAGGAAGTTACAACTGATTTCACGAAATTCTGGTTCTGCAGGATATTGGCGAACGCCATTACCATTGCCTTCTTCATTAAATGACATGGTTGGCAAGGGCAATGGCGAATGCCATATGCTCACGGAGAATGCCATATCAGTAAAATGGCAGAAACTTGATCTTTTACTTCATTTTCTTGCTCTTTTCCCGATTTTCTCACACGGACACTCTTATTCGACAAATACCTGAAACACAAACATAACACGACATAATAATACGAAAAACAAGTAAAACGACATTAAATTGCATGCGAATCGATTTGAAATAAATGATATATTTTCACGTTATCAACACCCCCGACACTTAAACCATTGCTTGTCCTCAAGTAATCAACCAACATGGTAAAAAGAAATAAGCACGGTTCGAAACATAGGTATAACGAGACTCTAATAATACGTGGTTACTAGGCTAATGTTAGATCGATAGGTACTAAATATCAATACCAAGGATACCGTAACGACACAATTTTAAAAACTCCCTTCTTATGCAAACCAATCTGAATCATGCCATTATAACTCAACCTATATCTCTTGCTCTCTTTCACCCCATTTCATTCTAGTGCAATCACATTAAGCCCATTATCCATACACATTCATGGTAAGTAAACCTGTTAGTGACTATGATCTCATTGTTATTTCATTTTTCTCGGCAAGTATGCTGAAGCGTCAATTAAACTTAAAGAGTTTGTACCGTTGAGCTAAGTGATCGGGTGAGAACCACCTAAATTAGAAGGAACATATCTTTTCATTCATTTTTTCTTCTTCATAATTTCTCATTTTAAACCAGAGATCATACACTTATTTGCATCGGCTTCTTACTTAGTGAGTGCTTAGGATGGTGTTGACTGCTTCAATAAACTACTTGGGGATTACTTTGAAAACTAGAGCCTAAGGTCTCGGCATAATGGGTACTCAAATTTATTTCGTATATTTAGGGGATTTAGGGTGTCAGGACGATATCAATTTTATCGAAACTTTCCTAAGTCTCTCTAACACAGCCTAAACAACTTATATACTTTCAGAGTGTCGTGCCATGAATTGAAACAAAAAATAGTTGGAGGTTAAAATTTTTAAAATTTTGGGGAAATTGAATAACAAGGAAAACCACGCATAAAGACTCGACAACACATGCAAAGACTCAACAAAACATTAAAAACAGATAAAATTCCTAAAAGCATGAAATAAACTAGAAAATGACAAACCTAACTAGAAAGTGGTAAAATCAAAGCGGTAAAGTCCCCCCACTTAAACAAAAAATTATCCTCAATGTTTTGATAAAAGGTGGAAAAAGGAAATATAGAACCTGTATGAATGCTACTGCGTGCCAAATCCTCTATGATCTTATTCTTGTTATCCATGTATTCATTGGCAACTTCTGCTTTGGCGGCGGGCATTTCGAGATACCTTCGTTTCTTTGAGCTTGTGTTGCTTGCATATGTTGCATGTAGCCCATTATCTCTTGTTGCTATTGATACGTGGTATAAAATAAACTATCGCCCTCGTCATTATGAGATCTTCGATTGCACAATTCTTGAATCGACTCATCATATTGTCGGCTTCTGGAGGAAGTACCTGCAAAAGTGTTAGAAAAATATGGTGCAGTGTGTGCAGGTGGAACCTGACCATGCGAAGAACGAGGAAGAGGTGAGTTACAGATGGGAGAGATATGCTCTCTCCTTTCATACTCATCATCGGTGTCACCACCAGTAGCGATATTCGTAGGAATGTCCGTGGGCACCAAATCGTCTCCAAGATTGTGACAAGCGATACATTTCTTTATTTTCTACAAATTCTAACAAATAAACATAGAAACTTAAAATAAAAACCTCGTGGGTTGCCTCCCATGCAGCGCTTTATTTAACGTCGATAGCTCGACGGCTAAGGAGTGCAAGCACTCATGGTGGTTCTTTCGAGGATGAATCCTCGATCAAACTTTTAATAATCTTAGGTTTCCATGGCCACTTATCAAGCCATCTCTCATATCCCTCACCTTTCCTTTTCTTCCTTCTGTGGGGTGGTTCATTCTTTTGAACTTGTGGTGGTGGTTCTAGATCTATCCTGAGTATCAGCTTTTCAAGTTTGGGCTTAGTTATTTCATCAAGTTTGGGCTTAGTTATTTCATCCACCACCTCAAAGGTTAACCTTACCCTCTTAACAATAATGATATCCCTAGTTTTATGGTCCTCAAATTTTCTCTTTTTATGCAGGACCTTAGACAAAGGTGCGTTGGTGTGGAGATTTTCCAATACCTCCACATACGTTTTGGATCGGCACTCTACCTTAGCTTCCACAAACCTTTGCGGGAAAGGAATTGGTGGGGTATAGGGAAGAGGAACAACAATAAATGCTTCCTTCTCTAACTCTTTGACAACCTCCCTTTCGGATGGTCTAGGTGGATTTTTCTTAATCTCTACGCTTTTCTCACCAGAACTCTCCTTAAATTCATTATCACTCTCCCTAGGATTTTCTATTTTTTCTTCACTACTGGTTGTCACAACATCCACATGTCTCTCAAGGGAGGGTCCTATAGGTGTCTGTGCAAGCAGGGAGATTCGAGTCTCCAATGCCTCGTTGTGAGTCGCGAGGGACTCGACCACAGTGTTCATCTGCCTAGGGTTTTCATTAATTTTGAAATGTTGTTTTCTAAACTCTTCATTTTGGAGAGTTTATGTCTCCACAAAGCGCTCCATCATAGATTTTATCCTAGAGTGAGTAAGTGTTACATTGAATTCCTCCATTAGTATTTCGAGGTTGGATCAATGGAAATCTTACGGTTCCTCAAAATATTGGGAGTGGTAATCATAGAGGAAATTTGGGTGAGAATGATTAACGTTGCATTGAAATCCTCCATTAATATTTCAAGGTCGGAATTATGGGAATCTTACAGTTCCTCAAAATATTGGGAGTGGTAATTGTAGAGGAAATCTGGGTTATACATACTAATTGATATAAGAGTGCCTTAGTATATACAGTGCAACAACGGAATCACAATATTGATTGTTGGTCCCCGGCAACGGCACCAAAAACTTGATGTGTCTGCAAGTGCACGGAAATATCGAAGTAATATAAAAGATTGTCGAACCCACAGAGACCAATGTCAACCTATCTTTATCTATTGCTGCGAGGTAAAGCTAAGGCTAATGAAAACTTGGTTTAAATGGAATTAAAATGAAAACTTAAATGAAACTTAAAAAATATAACAATAAGGAGAGGCCAGAATATGGATTCCGTGTTCCTAAGGGACTCTGTAGATTTTAGGCACTAATTATAATTAAACCACGTTCCATAGAAAATATGTACTTAAAGACTCTGTCTCACACTCTGGCGCTATTGACTAAAGTCACACTCCCTAACCACAGGATTTTGCTCTCGCTCGCCCATTTTAATTAGAAAGCATATTTTTAAAATCAATTAGATCCTAATAGATACCTGAAGCGCTCTCGCTGTTTTTAGGATCGATGCCTAGTTTCCACTATCCGGTTCAATCCTCACACTCCCGCGCTTATCGGCTCGAACCTTAGTATGCTTTTCACTCTCGTGACAAAACATTAAGACTTACAATTAGAAACTAAAACCAAAACATAATTTATTTAATGTTTCGCGCCTATTATTTTCTACCTAGTCCCGTCGGTAGCAACGGTCCTCATACACCGGACTAGACAGAATTTACCAAGACATTAATTCAGATGAAAATAACATGATGATAAATAATTTAAAGCGAAAAAAACCTGTAAAACAGTAACGAAAATGATATTTGAAAGAGTAACCAAACTTTTATTAATTCCGGTAAGATTGTTGATCAAAGAGTACAGAACATAACAAAATACATGATTGTGACAATCTCTCGATGTGAGCGATTGTCACTTTTACAAGTAATATTAATCCCTAAAACTAGAAAGCGAAAACGACAATGTTTTTGCACAACTTGGATGTATAAAAATGTCAAGAGAACTCCTATATATAGAGGTCCCAAGTGCTTGATAACTCCCCTAAAACGTGTAGGGAATTTGAGAAGAAGTGGGGGAAGTGGGGAGAGGAAGTTACAACTGATTTCACAAAATTCTGGTTCTGCAGGACAATGGCGAACGCCATTAGGGCAATGGCGAACGCCATTTCCTTCTTCATTAAATGGGGAGTTTAGCAAGGGCAAATGTGAACGCTATATGCTTAGGAAGAATCCCATATTAGTAAAATGGCATAAACTTGCTCTTTTTCTTCATTTTCTTGTTCTTTTCCCGGTTTTCTCACACGAACACTCTTATTCGACAAATACCTGAAACACAAACATAACACGATATAATAATACGAAAAAAAAGTAAAGCGACATTAAATTGCATGCGAATTGAGTCAAAATAAATGATATATTTTTACGTTATCAAAGCCATTATCCTTACACACTCATGGTAGGATAGCTTGTTGTCGCTCCCTGAATTTTCATCCAAGTACAAATGCGAAAGTGGCGCGGAAACAGAGTCGCCCGCAATGTGTATTTATCCCAAGAGATGGACAGGAAACACTGCGTAAACCTGGGGGAAAGGAAAAGCATGGTCTCGCGACCAAGAGAAACGGGTAAGGGAGTCGGTTATGCGAAGGAAAGGTGTTAGCACCCCATAGGAACGGAAAAGAAACGAAGAAACGGGGAAGAAGAGGAAAAGAAGTGACTTGGTAGGACGTCCTTGGAGTCCTAGGCCTACGTATTCCCTCGGGAACGGGAAAATCAGAGTCAACGTAGTTCGGACGTGAACTAAAGGGGAAGGTTGCTCACCAAGACATCACCGTCTTGTGCCTACGTATCCTCAATCGGACGAGAAGGAGGAAATCAGAGCAGTCGTAGTTCGACTTAACCAAGTCTGTGTTTTTTATGAGCGACGTTAAGTTCACGTCCGGCAGTTAGGGTCGATGCCTGTTTGCGACTAGACGAAAGTAACGTACTCTTTTCTGAAAATGGCTTGAGATTAACGATCTCGAAGGATGAAAAAGGTTTGAGTTTGCTTTTATGTTTTTTAGACAGAAGTGTTTTTGAGGTTGTTTGTAACTTGCATTGCACCCAAGTCTACAACATAGGAACGAATACATCGCGTATCGTCCCCAACAGGACGTACGCTAAGTACCCTAGAAGAATGAAGGGAGACCCCCCATTATTCACTTCCCACATCTAAGGCTCATGCGCAATACATGTTTAAACTTTATTAAGTGTTTTAGAAAGATATTGAGATGAGAAGAGAAGACTCAAGTCGAAAAGAAAACACTAAAGGGAATCTAATTTGTTCCTAATGTTATCATGCAAAAGTGGCCCTAAGGTCAAGGTTTGAGAACCTATATCTAAAGAGAAGAGAGGGATAACACTACCTAATGCTTATCCTACCTCACTTTAATCAAAGATTAAAGTTGAGCTAGGATCCCTAAGGGGATGTGAAGAAGTTGATCACAAGCAAACATTATATCATGCTATTCACAAACATACAAAGGAAAGTGAAAGAGATAAGAGAGAAGAGATATGAGTATGGATGAGCATCCACATACTCAAGACTTACCATAGCCCCTACACAAAATGGTTAGTACCAAAACAATTCAAATATTGAAGTACAAGTGAAAAGGAGAAAGCAAACAAGTCCTAATGTTCCGAGGAGATGTTTTAAACACCAAACAAAAGCCAAACCAAGAAGGAAGAAGTCCTAAGGGTTAGGAACCATCCCAAGTCAGTAGGTATGTCTTAAGGGATCCTACCAAAATAATCATGCCATATGAAAGTAAACAAAAGCAAGCTATGCACCAAGTGCTCACACAAAATGCAAACTATGTATTACTTATGAAGGAAGAATGCTTATGAAAGGTAAACAAGTATTAATGCATGACTATAAGTCAAGGTCAAAATTAAATGACATATATGAATGCATGTCAATCTCATTAAAGGAACATATAAGTCATGAAAGTATGCACTCAAAGAAGTAGAATAAGAAGAAGTAAGCAAACAACTATTGGAGTTTAACAAGAAGATGTAAACTTGTAATGCAAGTAAGGGATGAACATGCAATGGAATCAAACATGTAAAATGATTACAAACCAGTAGCTAATGATAAATGAAATGACTTTTAGAAGTTATGGATGCAAGCACCAAGTTCATATCATTATCATGTTGAAGTACTTTGAGAGTTAAAACAAACAAGCTCACATTAAGTCAAACAATTTCACTTGTGTTCATGAAGTTCCAAACTTGTAATATGAAGTTAAAATTCATGTTATGAAGTTAAGAGTGATGGCAAACAGAAGTGTAATCATTTTGAAGTGGCATATGAAGGTCATGCAAGAGTTGGCATACACAAGTCATCCAAGAAAGGCAAGTTAATATGTATTAGTTCACACAACATTCTATGATCAAACAAGTATACACCAATCATGCAAGTATGCACCAAGATGGACCTATAATGCAACATGAAGGACCTCCAATATATATATCTCATGATGTCAAAACATCTCACCACAGTACCACACATCACAAAGGAACTTGTTCAAAGCAACCAAAAGCTCTAATAGAAGTCATCTAACAAATTCACATTCTTTAATGCAATTAGGGTGAATCCAAAAGCATAGTTAAAGGCTCAAATAAATTGTGAGATGCAAGACATTTGAAGTGCAACCAGTGGGTGATCATGTCACAAAAAGATAGCTCAACAACCATTAAGAAACATGCTCAAAGCATGCACACAAATGGCTCAAAAACATCACTCAAAAGTCATCAAGAAATGACTTAGAAAATTCACAAAAAATGCACAACATTCCTCAACATGTCATAAATGCACATACCAATTATTATGCAAAAAATCAAAACACAACTATGTCAAGCAAAATTGGAATAAAGCATAGGTCATGATGAAATGCACAAACAAAAGAAAATGAATGGAAATTCAAGAAAGTATGTCACAACATGATAAAACCAGAAAATAAAATGTCCAAAAATTATTTAAATGTGTTATTATGCTCCCTTAATTTTTGTGTAATTTTCTGATGCTTAGAAACAATTTTAAAACTTAAAAATAGAACATATATGAAATGAAAATAAAAAAAATCAGAAAATAGAGCAGGGAGGTACAACATTAGTAAAGACTTAGTTGAAAAGCGCTTGGGCTCAAAAGTCAGGGGGTGCGAACAACATTTCAACCTAGTCCAAAATAAGTAAGTCAGATAGGGTGCATAGCGTGGGGAGCAATCAACTTGTTGACTCAATCTCAACCACATGATCAGGTCAGCGTATGATTATCAAAGAAGTAAACCAATCACGTAAACCTCAATGTGCGCACATGATAACAATGATGAGGCCGCCACACACAATCCACCTGAAGCTCCAAATGAGGCACGTGCCTGGGAGTGTACTCATTAATGTGTTGGCAGCATGTGGTGCGTTGGATCAAGCAAACATGAGAGGCTGAGATTAAATCATGCAGGCCCTAGGGTTCAGGGGGGACGACCGGACTGGTTATTCCGGTCACCTTCTCCGATGACATCTCCGCCGTGGACAGTGGTTTCCACACCCAGAAAATACACATGAGCACACTATTCCACTCCAAAATTCATGAGGATTCCAAATATGGCATTCGTTTTCACAGATCAAGCATGAATAATCCAAATCAAAGACAAATAGTTGAGCCCTAAAAAATCAAACTAAGCACTTAGAGTGCCTATCAACTAGCCGAACATCACATTGCTCCTACTGAGCTTCAACCACACAAAAACAAGTGAAATTAGATCAAAAAGAGAGCACGAGATTTAGATCTGAACCTGTACTTTTGAAGTTACTTCTGATCAAAAGAAAGCCAGAGAGGAGATTCCAATAGCTTCTTCAATTTGATTTTAACCAAATAAAGGCTAATGTAGTGCTTGTTATGCTTGCAAATCTGATTGAAAGAGATGAAGAAAAATGCAGTGTGGTGCTACACTAGATCCAACCTCATTCCATTGATACTTGTTGATGAAGAATAGAGAGAAAGAAAATTAAAATCTCAAAGAAGTGTGTACAATGAAGCTTCAAGAATGAGAGAAAAATGAAGAGAGAAAGTGTGAAGAGTTTTGAGAGAAAATGAAGACTGAGCCACCACCTCCAAATGCTGTTAGAGGTTAGTTATATAGGATGGGTTAAATGTTAACCAATGCAGTTAATAGTTAGAACTCAGGTTTAGTTAACTGAGTTAGTGAGTTAATAGAATGAGTCAAGTTTGTTGTGACACGAGTTGAGAGGTTTTGCTATGGTGAGGGAAAGTTCATGGAGCTTTAAGGTGGTGGTGAGGTGAATGTAGGGTGGTGATGTTACCTCTGAACTTGCAGCAACTTCTCATGCAAGTTTACTCTCTTTCTTGTTTGAACTAAAGAGGAAATGATATAGCATGTCATGTATGGTGTGTAAGGATGGTTTGTCTTTAAAGGGTAATGGTTGATGTCATGTATGTGAAGCATGCGTGGGATGAACAAAAACAATGCATATAATTCTTGTTTGCCATGGAAGAAAAATCAGCTAGCATGATGGTGAGTTTGTGCATGTATATCTTCATGTTTATGTAACCAAATGGCATGATAAAGGATGATTTGGAAAGAGGAGATGTAATGCAACAACATTGTAGTGGAAACCAATTGCAAATGAAGCCTCTAACATGCTTGAAATTACTCATGAACATGTGTGTACACAACTGGTGTAACAGGTCAGCCAGACCTGGCCTGACCAACCCTCATGCGCATGGAAGATTTAGTGGAAGGTCGCTTACTTTGCCTCATCATAACTCTCAAACCCTTGATCAGATGGAAAAATGTCAAACACCAAAGTTGAAGAGGAGATGGAGATGAACAAAAGTCATGTTGAACTTTTTTCCATTTGGAGTCTTTATCAATGAGAAATCTAGCCTTGAACTTGAAAACAACATGCACACCAGATTTTTGATGAAATGACTGTGTGCTGGCTCGCCCATGCCTTGCCTTGCTGGTCAAAAATGCCCTACAAACCTCCAACTTTAATCAATCATAACTCTCTCAATTTTGATCCAATGGAAATGTTCTTTGTATGGATTTGAAGCTTGAAACATGAAATTTTGATAGGCCTCTCTAGACCTTCCATTTGGTGCTTGGAACATGGGGAAAGAATGCCCTCAAGTTTACCTCTCACCTTGCCAAAACATGCCATAAATAGAAACCCTAATTTCTATTTTTGGCAACTTTGCACATTTCTTGATTTTTGACGAATCTTTCATTATTTCTTGACCGAACCCTCCCCAATGATCATGTTTGACATGAGGAACATGGTTTTGACCTCAAAAAGTCAATAGTTGACTTTTTCTCTGCACAGTTGACTTTTCCCCAATTCTCCCGATTTTCAATCAATTGGTCAATTGAAACCCTTCCAAATCAAATTGATGGACCATTCTTTATCCTTAGACCCTTGAGGACATGTAGAATATCATGAGATCAAGTTTTGCCCAAGAAATCATAAATAAACTGATTTCATGGCAAACCCTAGTTTTAAACCCTCAGTCTAGGAGAAATCAGCACATCCTCCAAATCCAAATTCCTCTGAGTATAATGTGTATCCTCTCAAACAATGAGGAGATATACCATTTATAGATGGTAAAAGCTTAAATATCTTGCCCATTGGGGCATTATACTCAAGAATTCCAAAACCCTAGTTTTGCACTGGTTAAGATGATGTGATTCCCTTGCATTCTCTTGCCAAGCTTGATCATATGATAAGGTGATGACTCAATTTAAGATCTCTTGAGGCTCAAGGCTCCTTGGATTTGGTTTAGACACCCTGATCCCATGCTAATGAACCAATGAAATGCAATGATGATTATGCCAAAATGCAATGAAACATAAGCCAGTAAAAGCTAAAAGCAAGAGGGCAAGTTTTGAGGTGCTACACTTGTTAATGACTATGATCTCATTATTTTTTTTCTTCTTTTTCTTGCATGTTTGCATAAGTATCAACAGATAAAAGAATTTTGCATCGTTGGACTAAGTGATCAGGTGAGAATCACCTAACTTAGGAGGAACACTTCTTTTTATTCTTTTTTTTCTTAACTTTCTTTTTAAGCCTGGGATCATACACTTATTTGCATCAGCTTCCTACTTAGTGTGTGCTTAGGATGATGTTGACTGCTAAATAAACTACTTAGGGACTACTAAAGGGTGAGAACTTAAGGCTATGGAATAACAAGTGATAGTTCTGCAGCTTTTGGTGTTGGCATTAATTTTGGTAAAACTGATTGTGATTGATATATGCCTAAAAAGATGTCCTGACTTCTGTTTTCTGCTGCTGCATTTTCCTTTAATATGATGTGTATGATCAAATTATGTTTTGGCCAAAAATGTTCCAAAGGGGGAGATTGTAAGTTCTGAGTTGGCAGCAATTTTTGCAAAACATGTTGCTTAGGAAAATGTTATGAAGAATGTCTTGACATAAGAGTAGAACATCACTGCAGAATGTGTCAATGTCAGAACAGATGATGATCTATAGCAAGTGGTACAAGATGTCAGATCAGAAGTCCTGACATGGTTGTTCAGACATCACTACAGATACTGAACCTGATGTTGAAACATCTTCAACTGTCATGACAGTATTGCTGTCATGTTTTACAACAGATGTCATGACATCTGGGTCCAGTACAACAGGTTGTGGAAATGTCAAGTGAGATGTCTTGACATGTTGTGTTGCACCTAACTAGTATGAGTGCATGGCTGTAATGGTGTGACAGAGATGTTATGAGCACTTCATTGAACCTGAATGTTTAAGGTTATATGACGTGGTGGTTTTTGGAATGTCATGACAATAGTTGCTGTTGTTGTGACAGATGTTGAAGGAGATGTCATGGCATCTTAGTCTAGTATAGCAGGTGTTGATGTTTTGCTGTCATGTGATTTTTAATCAAGATGTCATTTGTCTGATGTCTTAACATGAGTTCTTAACATTGAGTTAATGTTAAGTTCAGAAGGGTTGCAGTTTTGTATGAGTTCGGAAGGGAGTTGTTGTTAAACCTGATGTTTTGACATCAGTTGACATAACATCAGAACATCAGTCTGTTGTGTTTTGTTAGGGCTGCGTGTATCAGTTTGTTTTGAGAGATCTGGAGCAGATCTTGTTGCGGTTTTTAGGGCTGAAAGATATGAAAAGATTTGAAGATAAAATCTATTTTTAAATTCAAATCAAATAAGATATTTGGAGAAGATCTTGCAGCTGAATTAAATAGTAAAGATTTAAAAGATACATAATATCCTGGAAATATTATGTGGAGCTGATTCAGAGGTCTGGAAGATTCAAGATAAAATCAAGAGAAGATTGGGTATTTAAATATGGAGATATTTTAGGAAGATTTGATTGAAGATCTAATTTGTAGGAGAATCTTTTGCAGATTTGTAGTAGCTGATTTGTTGTGATTTGAAGGCCCAAATCCAGTTGGGAAATAGGTTATAAATAGAAGCATTGTAACCTAGTTTTAGGAAGCTAGCCATCATGTAAATTATAAGGGTTGTGTTGGTTGATGAACCACCCGGTTTATGGGATAGTCATCGTGTTTATCTCAAAGCCTGTAGGTAAGAGATGTATTATTCTTAGAGGAAGCTGTTAAGCAACTCTAAGTATTGTTCTTAGTCATGTGTGTCATGTCTAGGTATTGTCATGGAAGTGTGTCTTCTACTTTTCTGTGATTGAAGAGTTGTTGGAAATCAAGTTGTTGATGCAGTGGCTGAGATGTTGACTGCTAGACATTATTGCAATGATTGGAAGTGAGATGGAGTCTCTTATCTAGGATGGACTTAGGTAGAAGGGTCATTGGGTAGTGATTAGATTAGGAGATTGTCAACTGGGATTGTTGAGTCTGTAATTTGATACTACTAATAGTGGCCTTCCTTCCTGGCTTGGTATGCCCCCAGATGTAGGTTGTTAGACCGAACTGGGTGAACAATCCTTGTGTTATTTACTGTTGCTTATTGCCTTGTTCATATTAGCAGAGTGTGTTGTTGTGACATCGCACTTAACATCACACATCTGATACCAGAATTTCAATTGGTATCAGAGCAGGCATCCTGTCTGTTTCTGGATGAGATCTAGGGAAGATACTTTCTGGTTCATGAGCAAGGAAGATAGTTTTGCTGAGATGGTGTATGGACTTGGTCAGTTCATAGAGATTTTTGTATGATCCCTTGAAGTGGAGGATGAACTGTTCATGACAGGGTGTGTATTGGACCTGTCTATTGTTATCAGGCTTGTAGCTTTGGTGGTGAGCTGCTGTGTGGTTTGACTTATTTTCAAACCTATGTTGACCTAGTGCACATGGAGTGTCATGTTTGTGCAAGGGTTATAATGTTTTGCCTGAAGGTTGTAGAGGAGTTTTCTGGTGTATGTCCCGCTGCATATATATATATATATATATATATATATATATATATATATATCTGATGGAAAATTCATGGTGGTTTTGTGTTAAGCCTGCAACATTATGTTCTCCTCTGAAGATGTATCACATGGTGTGGTGATACTTGAGGATATCTTCAACTAGCTTGTTAGAGTTGCCAAAGATACTTGTGGTTCATCCCAAGTCCACTCATAAAGGAACTCTTATAGGAGCCTGTTGAAAAGAGATCTGAAGAAAGTTAGAAGCAATTTATTCTTGCCTCCAACCCTACAAGGTCAATCTCTGGGCTGTGTTAAAGGATCTTTTGGTGTGTTTCTTGTGAAGAGAACTTATGTCCTACCAGATGTTGGAACATAAAACCAGCAGATTGTGCAGAATCTTGTTGGATAAAGGTATGGAATAATAGATGCTTGGGGGCTAAACAAATGTGTATTGATCACATCTGTTTGGAACCTACTCCTGGCTTGGAAGAGGAGGCATCTGGGTTGTGTGTCTAAGAAGTTTCCTTCAAGAAACATGTCTTAGATATGTATGTTGGTCAAGAGATGATCAATATAGTGTCACTCATTGGATTAGTGTATTTCTGATCCAAGTGAGTAGGTGTTCAAAGGCTGTTTGTTTTTATGGAGGTCAAGCTCAAATGTCAAGGACATTTTCTCTGATATCTGAAAGTTCCTTCTGATCAAAGCAACCAGTTGTTTGCAATCTTGTTTATGGCCATGGAGCAGATTTTGTTTGAAAGGAGTTATATGTGTATACCTACCATATGATGAGCATTTGTGCAAGGAGAAGTTGGTGTTTTTTTACCAAAGGATTATGGTTCCCTGGTATCTGCATGAGAAGTTTCCTCTAAAGCTGGAGTTCAGTTATGTGGTGTCATCATATAATGGAACATATTTTTGTAAGGATTGAAGGGCATCCTTGTAGGTTGAAGTGTTGGGAGAAGCATATTTGTCTATGCTGTTTATGATGACCAGTCAATGGTTTCTCTCCTTTAGGTACAGAAGGATGGCATCCAACATCTCAAAGATAGACAGGAGGTCTGAACATTAAAAGTTTGAAGATTCTTGAGATGTAGAGTATGTTGGTTCCTGTTTGTGTGTATGTTCTGGGTTTGAAGGTTGATCAGCTACTGATGGTCAATCCTCTTGTGTCCCTTGCAAGAGATGTGTGTGGATTACTATGGTTGTTGTCTCCAAAGCCATAGTAGATGTTTAGTGTGATTTACTATGATTGTTGATGTCGGAAATGATGTTGAAACATCATTTCAGTTCTTTGCTCAGGGAGGAGTGAAAGGTCAAGACACTGGAATGCTTTTGTGGTGTGAATGGTTGTCATGATGGTTTATTTTGAAGAAGAATCAGCAGATGCCTGTTGTGTGAGAAGGTTACCTTGATAGGAGTTGAGTATTTTTATGCTTTTGATAAGGTTGTGCATTCAACTAATGACAAAATACATTAACGGGAGACTATGTATATGTCTGATGTAAAAGTGTAGGACTGTTGAAGTGTTGAGAATATACTTTTCTCTATGTGGCTGTTTATTTCTCTTCGTGGTGTGTTGGTGTGTGAGAACTCTGTGAAACAATCATGATGGTTAAAAGAATCTTGAGATTATAACAATAAGATTGTGTGTTCTATAGTGTATTTAGAAGTGGCATTATTTGGTATAGTTATGGGGTAGTCTTGGACTACTTATTTTCTGAAGATTCATATGTGGTAGGTCTGAAGTCTTTGGAGATTCTAAGCAGGATGGAGGTTGTCTACTCAAACTTGATTATTGAATCAAGTCTATGAGAGCATGGAAATCTGTTTCTGCAAAGGGAGGAGGTTCTTCTAAGTGGCAGAAGGAAGAGCTGAATTCAACAGTTGGATATCATAATGTTTTGACATCTAGCTTAACATCAGAAGTCTCAGCTGGTGATGTGGCACATCAGCTTAAGATAGAGGTGATCTACAGTAATGGAAGTTATGGATGCTTCAAAAAGATCTATCTCATACAGTTTGCGGGAGCTGTGGTTTGAGAAGATGTTACATGACTAAGAGGCTTGGTGAATCCAAGATGTCTTGCTTTGGAGCAAGTAGTTCATATGACTTGAAGATCTGGTTTCATATGTGGATCAGGATATCTTGTGGGAGTTCTGAAGAAGATTGAGATTAATCAAAAGGTGGAATTTGGTTGGTTTCATTGTGTGCATTCAAGCAGGATGCTTGAAACTAATTGCTCTTGTGCAGAAGAGTATTTAGTTGAAAATGTAAGGAGGTTCTAATTCTCTTGGAGCTTTTGGCAGAAGTTCTAGGTTGAGGATGGAAGTATACCTTCTTTTGGTGGATGAAAGTTTAGTCCTCTCTGGCTTTCTAAAGCTCTCTTTGTTCAAGCTGGTGATGCAGTGTTCAGTTTGGATTACTATGCTGATAGTAAGTTCAGTAGTGGAGCATATCTAGAACCATGGTGTGTGGTATATGTGATGTGTCAAGAATGTCCTAACAGATGTTAGAACATTTTTTTGGGTTGGATATCCTTGGTAAAGGATGATTTTGTTCTGGTTCTGGAGTTTGGTGCATACATTATGCCTAAGGAGTGTCTACATAGTCATACGGGAGAATGATGAAGTAGAAGGTCTGCCTTGGATGGAGAATGTAGAGAAGACTGAAGTAGATCAGGTATTGATTGATTGGAAGTCTGGAGATGAAGAGTATAATAGGGAATGACTGCCTTTGGAGAAAGGGACAATGGTACCAAAATGCATGTGATCAGCAAGTGTGCTCAAATATTCATCTTCATCTAGAGCATTAGTTAACCATGACAGGGGGAGAGTGTTACAATTTTGTGCAACTGGACTTGTGATGTTAAGGAGGAGCAGTGTTCTTATTGGTGTTCTAGCTGGTGCATGTCGTTTGTTTGGTTTCCTCCTATTATGGCTAAAAAGGGGGAGAATTAAGAAACATCAGGTATCCCTTGGTTGAGGAGGAGCTGGATGGGTGTTCAAAGAAGAAGGTTTTAGCCAAAATATGCCAAAGGGGGAGATTGATAATTCTGCAGCTTTTGGTGTTGGCATTAATTTTGGTAAAACTGATTGTGATTGATATATGCCTAAAAAGATGTTCTGACTTCTGTTTTCTGCTGCTGCATTTTCCTTTAATATGATGTGTATGATCAAATTATGTTTTGGCCAAAAATGTTCCAAAGGGGGAGATTGTAAGTTCTGAGTTGGCAGCAATTTTTGCAAAACATGTTGCTTGGGAAAATGTTATGAAGAATGTCTTGACATAAGAGTAGAACATCACTGCAGAATGTGTCAATGTCAGAATAGATGATGATCTATAGCAAGTGGTACAAGATGTCAGATCAGAAGTCCTGACATGGTTGCTCAGACATCACTACAGATACTGAACCTGATGTTGAAACATCTTCAACTGTCATGACAGTATTGCTGTCATGTGTTACAACAGATGTCATGACATCTGGGTCCAGTACAGCAGGTTGTGGAAATGTCAAGTGAGATGTCTTGACATGTTGTGCTGCACCTAACTAGTATGAGTGCATGGCTGTAATGGTGTGACAGAGATGTTATGAGAACTTCATTGAACCTGAATGTTTAAGGTTATATGACGTGGTGGTTTTTGGAATGTCATGACAATAGTTGCTGCTGTTGTGACAGATGTTGAAGGAGATGTCATGACATCTTAGTCTAGTATAGCAGGTGTTGCTGTTTTGCTGTCATGTGATTTTTAATCAAGATGTCATTTGTCTGATGTCTTAACATGAGTTCTTAACATTGAGTTAATGTTAAGTTCAGAAGGGTTGCAGTTTTGTATGAGTTCGGAAGGGAGTTGATGTTAAACCTGATGTCTTGACATCAGTTGACATAACATCAGAACATCAGTCTGTTGTGTTTTGTTAGGGCTGCGTGTATCAGTTTGTTTTGAGAGATCTGGAGCAGATCTTGTTGTGGTTTTTAGGGCTGAAAGATATGAAAAGATTTGAAGATAAAATCTGTTTTTAAATTCAAATCAAATCAGATATTTGGAGAAGATCTTGCAGCTGAATTAAATAGTAAAGATTTAAAAGATACATAATATCCTGGAAATATTATGTGGAGCTGATTCAGAGGTCTGGAAGATTCAAGATAAAATCAAGAGAAGATTGGGTATTTAAATATGGAGATATTTTAGGAAGATTTGATTGAAGATCTAATTTGTAGGAGAATCTTTTGCAGATTTGTAGCAGCTGATTTGTTGTGATTTGAAGGCCCAAATCCAGTTGGGAAATAGGTTATAAATAGAAGCATTGTAACCTAGTTTTAGGAAGCCAGCCATCATGTAAATTATAAGGGTTGTGTTGGTTGATGAACCACCCGGTTTGTGGGATGGTCATCGTGTTTATCTCAAAGCCTGTAGGTAAGAGATGTATTATTCTTAGAGGAAGCTGTTAAGCAACTCTAAGTATTGTTCTTAGTCATGTGTGTCATGTCTAGGTATTGTCATGGAAGTGTGTCTTCTACTTTTCTGTGATTGAAGAGTTATTGGAAATCAAGTTGTTGATGCAGTGGCTGACATGTTGACTGCTAGACATTATTACGATGATTGGAAGTGAGATGGAGTCTCTTATCTAGGATGGACTTAGGTAGAAGGGTCATTGGGTAGTGATTAGATTAGGAGATTGTCAACTGGGATTGTTGAGTCTATAATTTGATACTACTAATAGTGGCCTTCCTTCCTGGCTTGGTATGCCCCCAGATGTAGGTTGTTAGACCGAACTGGGTGAACAATCCTTGTGTTATTTACTGTTGCTTATTGCCTTGTTCATATTAGCAGAGTGTGTTGTTGTGACATCGCACTTAACATCACACATCTGATACCAGAATTTCAATTGGTATCAGAGCAGGCATCCTGTCTGTTTCTGGATAAGATCTAGGGAAGATACTTTCTGGTTCATGAGCAAGGAAGATAGTTTTGCTGAGATGGTGTATGGACTTGGTCAGTTCATAGAGATTTTTTTATGATCCCTTGAAGTGGAGAATGAACTGTTCATGACAGGGTGTGTATTAGACCTGTCTATTGTTATCAGGCTTGTAGCTTTGGTGGTGAGCTGCTGTGTGGTTTGACTTATTTTCAAACCTATGTTGACCTAGTGCACATGGAGTGTCGTGTTTGTGTAAGGGTTATAATGTTTTGCCTGAAGGTTGTAGAGGAGTTTTCTGGTGTATGTTCCGCTGCATATATATATATCTGATGGAAAATTCCTGGTGGTTTTGTGTTAAGGCTGTAACATTCTGTTCTCCTCTGAAGATGTATCATATGGTGTGGTGATACTTGAGGATATCTTCAACTAGCTTGTTAGAGTTGCCAAAGAAACTTGTGGTTCATCCCAAGTCCACTCATAAAGGAACTCTTATAGGAGCCTGTTGAAAAGAGATCTGAAGAAAGTTAGAAGCAATTTATTCTTGCCTCCAACCCTACAAGGTCAATCTCTGGGCTGTGTTAAAGGGTCTTTTGGTGTGTTTCTTGTGAAGAGAACTTATGTCCTACCAGATGTTGGAACATAAAACCAGCAGATTATGCAGAATCTTGTTGGATAAAGGTATGGCATAATAGATGCTTAGGGGCTAAACAAATGTGTATTGATCACATCTGTTTGGAACCTACTCCTGGCTTGGAAGAGGAGGCATCTGGGTTGTGTGTCTAAGAAGTTTCCTTCAAGAAACATGTCTTAGATATGTATGTTGGTCAAGAGATGATCAATATAGTGTCACTCATTGGATTAGTGTATTTCTGATCCAAGTGAGTAGGTGTTCAAAGGCTGTTTGTTTTTATGGAGGTCAAGCTCAAATGTCAAGGACATTTTCTCTGATATCTGAAAGTTCCTTCTGATCAAAGCAACCAGTTGTTTGCAATCTTGTTTATGGCCATGGAGCAGATTCTATTTGAAAGGAGTTATATGTGTATACCTACCATAGGATGAGCATTTGTGCAAGGAGAAGTTGGTGTTTTTTTACCAAAGGATTATGGTTCCCTGGTATCTGCATGAGAAGTTTCCTCTAAAGCTGGAGTTCAGTTATGTGGTGTCATCACATAATGGAACATATTTTTGTAAGGATTGAAGGGCATCCTTGTAGGTTGAAGTGTTGGGAGAAGCATATTTGTCTATGCTGTTTGTGATGACCAGTCAATGGTTTCTCTCCTTTAGGTACAGAAGGATGGCATCCAACATCTCAAAGACAGACAGGAGGTCTGAACATTAAAAGTTTGAAGATTCTTGAGATGTAGAGTATGCTGGTTCCTGTTTGTGTGTATGTTCTGGGTTTGAAGGTTGATCAGCTACTGATGGTCAATCCTCTTGTGTCCCTTGCAAGAGATGTGTGTGGATTACTATGGTTGTTGTCTCCAAAGCCATAGTAGATGTTTAGTGTGATTTACTATGATTGCTGATGTCGGAACTGATGTTGAAACATCATTTCAGTTCTTTGCTCAAGGAGGAGTGAAAGGTCAAGACACTGGAATGCTTTTGTGGTGTGAATGGTTGTCATGATGGTTTGTTTTGAAGAAGAATCAGTAGATGCCTGTTGTGTGAGAAGGTTACCTTGATAGGAGTTGAGTATTTATCTGCTTTTGATAAGGTTGTGCATTAACTAATGACAAAATACATTGACGGGAGACTATGTATATGTCTGATGTAAAAGTGTAGGACTGTTGAAGTGTTGAGAATATACTTTTCTCTATCTGGCTGTTTATTTCTCTTCGTGGTGTGTTGGTGTGTGAGAACTCTGTGAAACAATCATGATGGTTAAAAGAATCTTGAGATTATAACAATAAGATTGTGTGTTCTATAGTGTATTTAGAAGTGGCATTATTTGGTATAGTTATGGGGTAGTCTTGGACTACTTATTTTCTGAAGATTCATATGTGGTAGGTCTAAAGTCTTTGGAGATTCTAAGCAGGATGGAGGTTGTCTACTCAAACTTGATTATTGAATCAAGTCTTTGAGAGCATGGAAATCTGTTTCTGCAAAGGGAGGAGGTTCTTCTAAGTGGCAGAAGGAAGAGTTGAATTCAACAGTTGGATATCATAATGTTTTGACATCTAGCTTAACATCAGAAGTCTCAGCTGGTGATGTGGCACATCAGCTTAAGATAGAGGTGATCTACAGTAATGGAAGTTATGGATGCTTCAAAAAGATCTATCTCATACAGTTTGCGGGAGCTGTGGTTTGAGAAGATGTTACATGACTAAGAGGCTTGGTGAATCCAAGATGTCTTGCTTTGGAGCAAGTAGTTCATATGACTTGAAGATCTGGTTTCATATGTGGATCAGGATATCTTGTGGGAGTTCTGAAGAAGATTGAGATTAATCAAAAGGTGGAATTTGGTTGGTTTCATTGTGTGCATTCAAGCAGGATGCTTGAAACTAATTGCTCTTGTGCAGAAGAGTATTTAGTTGAAAATGTAAGGAGGTTCTAATTCTCTTGGAGCTTTTGGCAGAAGTTCTAGGTTGAGGATGGAAGTATACCTTCTATTGGTGGATGAAAGTTTAGTCCTCTATGGCTTTCTAAAGCTCTCTTTGTTCAAGCTGGTGATGCAGTGTTCAGTTTGGATTACTATGCTGATAGTAAGTTCAGTAGTGGAGCATATCTAGAACCATGGTGTGTGGTATATGTGATGTGTCAAGAATGTCCTAACAGATGTTAGAACATTTTTTTGGGTTGGATATCCTTGGTAAAGGATGATTTTGTTTTGGTTATGGAGTTTGGTGCATACATTATGCCTAAGGAGTGTCTACATAGTCATACGGGAGAATGATGAAGTAGAAGGTCTGCCTTGGATGGAGAATGTAGAGAAGACTGAAGTAGATCAGGTATTGATTGATTGGAAGTCTGGAGATGAAGAGTATAATAGGGAATGACTGCCTTTGGAGAAAGGGACAATGGTACCAAAATGCATGTGATCAGCAAGTGTGCTCAAATGTTCATCTTCATCTAGAGCATTAGTTAACCATGACAGGGGGAGAGTGTTATAATTTTGTGCAACTGGACTTGTGATGTTAAGGAGGAGCAGTGTTCTTATTGGTGTTCTAGCTGGTGCATGTCGTTTGTTTGGTTTCCTCCTATTATGGCTAAAAAGGGGGAGAATTAAGAAACATCAGGTATCCCTTGGTTGAGGAGGAGCTGGATGGGTGTTCAAAGAAGAAGGTTTTAGCCAAAATATGCCAAAGGGGGAGATTGATAGTTCTGCAGCTTTTGGTGTTGGCATTAATTTTGGTAAAACTGATTGTGATTGATATATGCCTAAAAAGATGTTCTGACTTCTGTTTTCTGCTGCTGCATTTTCCTTTAATATGATGTGTATGATCAAATTATGTTTTGGCAAAAAATGTGCCAAAGGGGGAGATTGTAAGTTCTGAGTTGGCAGCAATTTTTGCAAAACATGTTGCTCAGGAAAATGTTATGAAGAATGTCTTGACATAAGAGTAGAACATCACTGCAGAATGTGTTAATGTCAGAACAGATGATGATCTATAGCAAGTGGTACAAGATGTCAGATCAGAAGTCCTGACATGGTTGCTCAGACATCACTACAGATACTGAACCTGATGTTGAAACATCTTCAACTGTCATGACAGTATTGCTGTCATGTGTTACAACAGATGTCATGACATCTGGGTCCAGTACAGCAGGTTGTAGAAATGTCAAGTGATATGTTTTGACATGTTGTGCTGCACCTAACTAGTATGAGTGCATGGTTATAATGGTGTGACAGAGATGTCATGAGCACTTCATTGAACCTGAATGTTTAAGGTTATATGACGTGGCGGTTTTTGGAATGTCATGACAATAGTTGCTGCTTTTGTGACAGATGTTGAAGGAGATGTCATGACATCTTAGTCTGGTATAGCAGGTGTTGTTGTTTTACTGTCATGTGATTTTTAATCAAGATGTCATTTAACTGATGTCTTAACATGAGTTCTTAACATTGAGTTGATGTTAAGTTCAGAAGGGTTGCAGTTTTGTATGAGTTTTGAAGGGAACTGATGTTAAACCTGATGTCTTGACATCAGTTGACATAACATCAGAACATCAGTCTATTGTGTCTTATTAGGGCTGCGTGTATCAGTTTGTTTTGAGAGATCTGGTGGAGAGATTGCAGGCGAATATCTTGGTAAAGATATATTCAGTTGCAATCAGATATGGAGCAGATCTTGTTGCTGTTTTTAGGGATGAAAGATATGAAAAGATTTGAAGATAAAATCTGTTTTTAAATTCAAATCAAATCAGATATTTGGAGAAGATCTTGCAGCTGAATTAAATAGTGAAGATTTAAAAGATACATAATATCCTGGAAATATTATGTGGAGCTGATTCAGAGGTCTGGAAGATTCAAGATAAAATCAAGAGAAGATTGAGTATTTAAATATGGAGATATTTTAGGAAGATTTGATTGAAGATCTAATTTGTAGGAGAATCTTTTGCATATTTGTAGCAGCTAATTTGTTGTGATTTGAAGGCCCAAATCCAGTTGGGAAATAGGTTATAAATAGAAGCATTGTGTTTGGCGGGATGTCGGATGAAATGGTCCAACATTTTATTACTCAAATGCAGTCTGAATTTGAGATGAGCTTGGTGGGTGAATTGACCTACTTCCTTGGATTACAAGTCAAGCAGATGGAAGACTCCATTTTTATTTGTCAGAGCAAATATGCGAGGAACATTGTGAAGAAGTTTGGACTGGATAATGCCAAGCATAAGAAAACTCCTGCTCCCACTCACTTGAAGTTATCCAAAAATGAAAAGGGAGTGAATGTTGAACAAAGTCTGTATAGAAGTATGATTGGCAGTCTGATGTATCTTACAGCAAGTAGGCTAGACATAACTTTTGTTGTTGGTGTGTGTGCAAGATATCAAGCAGAACCCAAGGTCAGTCACATCAATCAAGTGAAGAGAATTCTAAAGTATGTGAGTGGTACATGTGATTATGGGTTGCTTTACTCCCATGACTCAAGTCCCATTTTATTAGGTTACTGTGATGCTGATTGGGCTGGAAGTGCTGATGATAGGAAGAGTACCTCTGGAGGATGTTTCTTTTTGGGAAATAATCTTATTTCATGGTTTAGCAAGAAGCAGAATTCAGTATCCCTTTCTACTGCTGAAGGTGAGTACATAGCAGCTGGTAGTAGTTGTGCTCAACTGGTATGGATGAAGCAGATGTTGTCTGAGTATAATGTCACACAAGATGTCATGACACTATTTTGTGACAACCTGAGTGCTATTAATATTTCCAAAAATCCCATTCAACATAGCAGGACTAAGCACATTGATATCAGGCATCACTTCATCAGAGAACTTGTGGAGGACAAAGTCATAACTCTTGAGCATGTGAGCACAGAAAATCAGCTTGCTGACATATTTACCAAGGCTCTGGATGTAGTTCAGTTTGAAAACCTGAGGAGCAGACTTGGGGTGTGCATTCATGAAGAACTATAGCAATCAATGTTCCTTCTGGATGCCAGATTGAAAAGACTAAAGGAGGTTCCGGTAGTGCAGTGTATGAATGAAGGGAAAATAATGAAGTTTGTGCATGACATTTGGGCATGTGATGTGGTGTGCATCTACTCTCTGATGCAGTTTACTCTGGTCTATTTTTACCTTAACTTGTTCTACTTGCCTTTGTCATATTTATGGCTAAAAAGGGGGAGTAGTATGTTGTGTGGATGTTTGTGTGGAGAGTGCTTGTGTGCCTGTGTTGCTGCAGTAGTTGAGGGGGAGAATGTGGAATGTTGCTGCTGTTAAGGGGGAGTTTTGCCAGGCTGGTATGATGAGTTGTTTGCTGTACTGAGTGTTGTATGCAGCTGAAGGTGAGTGCTGCTATGCTGGATGTTTTCGCTGCTGTCTGATATATAGACTTTTTTTGCTGTTTGTGCTTCTTTGAAAGTTTTTGTGTGTGTGTAGTTTTAACCAAAATAAGCCAAAGGGGGAGATTGTTATTTCTGTGCTTTTGTGGTTGGCATTTATTTTGCTAAAACTATAATAGCAGCAAGATGTTGAATCTTAATGTTCTAAGTGGCTGCTTTCAAAATGTCGAATGAAGATGTTCCATGCCAGCTCATAGGACATCGCGCTGTGAATTCAGTTTTAATGCAGATTCTGGTTGTGTGAATTGTTACTGAAATTCTGTGAATATTTGGTTATCCTATGTGGCATCCAAAGCATTTTTGGATTGTGGTTATTTGTTGGTTTTTCGGATTTGCTGCTGTTTCTTATTATGGAGACAAAATAGGAAACTTTGGATTGAAGACCTATTTTGTTGGAGTTAATTTTGCAGATTTGTGAGCAGTTTATTTGCTGCATTTTTGAAGCCCAATTCAGTCCAGATTAATTGCTATATATTGAGTGATGTAAACCTAGTTTTAGGTGTGGAACTTACTTGTGTTTTTAGGGTTTTCGAGTGTAATTTGTGAGCCTAACTGGTATCATTCTGATAACAGTATAAGGACTGATTTCTTGTGTTGTAAGTTCTGTCAAGTTACTCATAAGCTTTTAAGCAGTGAGTTTCTTGTGTGTCAATTCTCATAAGCTGTGAAGTATTGAGAATTGTGTGTCTTGAAAGTGTGACTTTCAGTTTGTTTCTTGTGTGGAAAGGTACCAATCACGGGTTGTGGTTGTAGAGGGATTTGAGGAGGGCCTCATACCTAGGTGAGTCTTAGGTAGAAGTCATAGGAAGGGTAGTGATTAAGTGAGCAGATTATTTGGTGTTTGTATGATCTGTGAATTGATACTATCGTATATTGATTTCGTCCCTAGCTTGGTAGCCCCCAGAGTAGGATTGTTGATCCGAACTGGGTAAACATATCACTGTGTTATTTACTTTCTGCATTGCTATTTTTATTGTTATCTTGTTCATTGTGTTGGATATCAGTGTCTCAACATCGGCGTAGGACATCTGATATCTGTGCCAGAATTTCAATAACAAAACAATCAATGTCAAACCAAACACAAACCAAATACCCCTGCTATCACGAGTTAATTTGGGTCAGTTTGAACATACAAGTCTTGATGTTTGTAATATAAGCACACCTCAAAAGCAAGGAGAACAGGTCTGAGTATATGGTAGAGCAGGTTCAAGACATTTTTTGAATTTGTAAATAACATGTTGCCAAGACAGGCAGTGCAACACTCACATAATCATCTGAGTCTATATGGAAACTGGTTTGGATGTGAGAAACACCTTCATAAGCACCAAAGAAGAAACATACATAATGGCAGAGTAGATTGAATATCAGTAAGCAAATCTAACTTTAACTAATAATTCATGGCTTCAAAGTGGCAAGAATGCAGAAAATGACTTCAAAATATCTTGAGACATGGCAAAGCATACAGTCAACACATCCAATCATGACAGTAGGCATTCAAATAATCATAGCAATCCTTTTGTACTTTGTAATCTAAAGCAAACAGATGCAATGCTATACCAGTGCAAAACTAGTTCAAATCTATCAATGTTGTCCATAAAAGAAGTGACTCAAACTGTCATACTGCTTATGAAAAGAAGCAATTTCAAAGATGCACTCACAAATCCTATCCATGTGACCATTTAAATGAGATGCACGAAAACAATAAGCATGATCATGGCATGGCAAGTAGTGACATCTCAAGACAAGGTCTTCAAACATGAGAGGGTTGGTAAAAGTCTGTGCAGGGAGGCAAAAATAGGCTCAAATTGACTCATACACATGGCAATAAGGCAAAGGCAGACAGTATGTAAGCAGACAATATGTCCATATTTTAGCAACTGTAAATGCAACAAGGCACCAATACACAAAAACAAAACCTCAAGGGACCATCAACTTCATGTATCAGTCCTAGGATACAAAGTTGGCTTGATTTTAAACAACAAACCAAAATGTCATGATATAGAGTAAAAACAACATGCTTGTTAAATTTGAACAGGCATGTGAATGGATACCAAACAATACCTCAACACAAATGATTAGTGACAAAATCCTCCTCCTTAGAAACAGGTTTAACCAATCATGAACATGGCTAGCACATAAAAACAGCTTGCATGTAAGGATCAGTAACATGCCAGTACTTGTATGCATATTTTGAACAGAAACCATATCAGTAGGTTGCACACACATGGAACACATAGTATGGTGGCAAACAGTACCACAAGTTGTACTTTAATGAAAATACTAAGTCTTCTTACCAACAAATATCCATGCCTTGTAAATTAAAAACCATGCATTTTTTGAAAGAGGGACCTCTAATATGTTTTGAAGATCATGGAAAGAGCTTCCATATGAGCTTTGAATCACTCAATTTTGATGTGTGGTTTGAAAGTTATGACTGTTTCAATTTTGGCACAAGTAGTGAAATCTCCACATTTGAAAAGTTTCATGAACCAAACTTTGCTTCCTTTGCAAGAAACTTCTTGAAACTTGATCTCTCATGTCTTAACTCATCAATGAGACATGTCATGATGGATTAAGGACTTGGATGTTTCATTTTGGATCAAAATCTTGAGGATTAGGGCCTCAGTCAAAACCCTAATTTCAACTGTGAATGTACTGGAATGATTTCTGATGATCTTGCTTCTTTAATCATATATAAGGCTCAATGATGGTCTCCAGGGATGTATTCTATCATGTGGAGTCAAGTCCTAGGGTTTGAGAATAAATCTTGGTCAAAATCAAAGGCCACGATTGTCTTGTCTTGGAAAAACCCTAATTGGAGGCAGGGTGAACTTGTGGCTCAAGCTACTTGTGATGAAAGTCAGATGGTCTTGATTTCTTGTTGGATTAGACCTCTTGAATGTAAGTGAGCTCATATGGTTGCATTTGGAGCTTCAGTTGTCCTTCTTGAACAGATGACTTCTTTGATTCATGTGGAGCTTGGCTTAGGAGACTTTGCCCTCCTCTTCGTATAAGCCCTGGCTTTTCACAGAAGAAACAAACTTGCAAAATGAAATGGTAAGTTAACAATGCATAGATTATTGAACCTAAATGTCAATGCAAGATGTTATGACATCTAAGGGGTAAAATTTGGGGTACAACAGTTGCCCCTATTTAAATAACTTTACCGGATGACATGAGGAATGGAAATCCTCGGGACATCAAGGTGAAAGGTATTTAAATATAACAAACCAAAAAAATTTTCCCTTAGATGAAATGCAGATGTTAAGGACAAGCAGCAGACATGCAAATACTGACATGCCATTAACTTCTAGTATAATGATATGATGTCATGATAGATGCAAAGGTGCAGACAGACCAGACACAAGAGATAGAGAGCTTACTGGGAAAGGATGAAGGTTAATATCCATGAGGAAAACTCACTGTGGATACAGACTAACCAACATAAGAGACTCAATGGGGAGACTTTGAGGAAACACCGGGGGAATAAAAGCACACTCCTTACTGGGCATGGAACCAGAAAGAAGACATGATCTCTTCTGGGGATCAATTTGAAATAAAAGGATAGACAACAACAAAAGATTTTCTGGGATTTTCTTATACTGAAGAGTTCAAACGGGATCTTTAAGAAAAAGCCAGAAAAGACAAAGAAAGGAACATCCAGAAAAACATCAGATGGCAAAAGAAACCAGACATCCCATAATGGCTTTGAATGAAGGGTACAAATCACAATATTTGAGAAAACATCAGGTGAAAGTGAACAAATAGGGATCCAAGACAGCATTGGATGCAAAGAAACCAGTCATCCAATAATGGCTTTGAATGAAGGGTAAACTCAATAGTATCTGAGAAAGCATCAGATGAGGATGTGACAAAAGGTGAGATCCAAGAAGGCATTGGATAAAAAGACATCAGTCATTTAATAATGGCTTTGAACGAAAGGTATAAATCACAATATCTAATAATGGCTTTAGATGAAAGTGAGCAAAGACTCGATCTGAAAAACATCAGAAAGAGAGACACATCCGGAAAGGCATCAGATGGTAAAGAAACCAGACATCTAATAATGGCTTTGAATGAAAGGTATAATCACAATATATAATAATGGCTTTACATAAAAGTAAACAAAGACTCGATCTGGAAAAACATCAGAAAGAGAGACACATCTGGAAAGGCATCAGATGGTAAAGAAACCAGACATCCAATAATGGCTTTGAATGAAAGGTATAATCACAATATCTAATAATGGCTTTAGATAAAAGTGAACAATGACTCAATTTGGAAAAACATCAGAAAGAGAGACACATCGGGAAAGGCATCATATGGTAAAGAAACCAGGCATCCAATAATGGCTTTGAATGAAAGGTATAATCACAATATCTAATAATGGTTTTAGATAAAAGTGAACAAAGACTCGATCTGGAAAAACATCAGAAAGAGAGACACATCCAGAAAGGCATCAGATGGTAAAGAAACCAGACATCCAATAATGGCTTTGAATGAAAGGTATAACTCACAATATCTAATAATGGCTTTAGATGAAAATGAACAAACTGGGGTCCAAGAAGTATTGGATGCAAGGAAATCGATCATCCAATAATGGCTTTGAATGAAAGGTACACTCATTCTATCTGAGAAGGCATCAGATGTAAATGAGATAGAAGGTGAAATCCAAGAAGGCATTGGATAAAAAGAATTCACAACGTCCAAGAAAGTATTGAACGAATATGAACAAGGAGATATCCAAGAAGGCATTGGATGAAAAGAAATCACAATATCCAAGAAAGCATTGGATGAATGTGAACTAAGGTGAAATTCAAGAAATCATTGGATAAAAGGAATCACAATATTCAAGACAGCATTGAATGACTGTGAACTTTCAGGAATGACACTGAAAGTAAAGGTAAATCCCTATATTCAGGAGTGGAATTGAATGAACATATAAGATTTCAGAAATGACACTGAAAGATATCCAAGAAAATTTGATGAGGATTACAGAAGAGAGGCAAAAATTCCAGGAATAGCACTGGGAGAAATAAGAGAAACAAGATATCCAGGAATGGCACTGGAGATCACAAGAGACGGACATCCAGGAATGGGATTGGAGTGAGAGAATATAAAGATCCAGGAATAGCACTGGAATGAGAGAAGACAAATATCTATCAACAGGACTAGATGCTCAAGGAAACGACAACATTCAGGAATGGCACTGAATGAAAGGACAGATAATGTTTTGGTATGCACCAAGCAAGTTGGACTTTGACTACAAGGTAAGACGTGGATAACGACACGACCTCGGGAGAAATGCAAATGAGGATGAAACACTCATGACATGCATATGGTATAAATTATGCAGATGATATATGATCAAATGCAAATGCAGATGCTGACGACACCGCTCGACTCTTTTAGTGAGAAGACAAAACTGGAAGACTGATTCCTCAACACGGAGATCACTGTCATTCTGCTTGGGGACTAGAAATGCTATTTCTGAACACATCTCTGCCACACTAGTAAATTGTATCAAGTGATGATCCTTGTAGGAAGGATGGAAAGTTGCTTGGGGATTCTTCAAGTAACTTACCCCTGATTAGCTGACTGTTGTAGATAGACTGATCATTGCTTCAGCTTGTCTGATTCTGTAGATGACTGTGTCATGGTGCTCTTAGAAAGCTTGCCCCACTCTGAGTCTTAAAAAAATCTTCTGTATAAACCAATTCTGAGAAGTCGTCGTTAAACCACAAATCTTGAACTGATTCTTAACAGGATATTGAAGGAACTTTCCCCTGATAGGATCACCGACCAAGTTTCTTAATTGTTTGAAAATTCCTTGAAAGGAAAGCTAGTTTGCAGACAAAAGTATTTGTACAAACATGGTAAATGCAAAATTCGTGCAACTTTTGAAATCAAATCATTTTTGAAAGATGCAAAACAAATGAGTTACTGGTCTGAACATGGCGGTTCAAGACATTTAAAACTGAAAGGTATGATGCCAAAACAGATGATCTGCAGAGATCATTGGGAGTCAGTTTACGCAACCTTATTGTAGTATGCTTTCAAAATAACCTTGCTTCAGTTAGGTCTTTTGAGGGTTATAACGTGGCCTGGTTCATGGTTTAAGAAACAAAGGATAAAGGCTCAAAATTTATTTGTGACCCACCCAATTTACGTGATGAACTTCAATCCTATGCTCAGTTAACTCAAACTATGCACTCAGGTTCCCACAGGTTTGGAATTGCACTGAAGATGATAATGATGATGGTCCAAAATTCAATGGCCTTAAGATGGCGATTACTGCTTCCTTATGACTTTTGGTTGTCATACAAGCTTGTTCTTTCTTCTCTTTGTATAAGGTAAGGTCATGAGCTTCATACCTTTCTTAGCTTTTGCCTCGAAAGGGACTCGGCTCATTCTTTGAGTAAGTATTCTTGATGACCCTTCTTCATTTATCACTTTGGGAACAACTTGTACAACATTTATTCATTTAGTCTGGAAGAGTTGAAAGGTTATGAATGTCTGGCTTAATGATCACAGTGGATCATCATTTGCGTTTGACTTGAAAGACATCTTTGACACTTGCTTGATGTGTTCGAAGGGAAACTTGTGAGTGCAACTTTTTGTTGAAAGGTGTCTTGCATGAAACTCTTGTATTTGAATGCACAATCAAGTTACTGAGAACTACCCTGCCCCAGGTTAAGATTGCGGGTTTTTATTTGTAAAGAAAAGAAACTCCTACTTCAAGGCTCAAAGGGGTTGACGAGGGATTATCTTCCTTATTTCTCCAGTGTTTGGGGATTGAAACAATGCCTTACATTGTCAGCAAAGTTTTGATTTGAAAGCATACCAACAACAATTATGAGTATTTACATTTTCATCATCCTCCCTCTAATCTTTGCATAATCAAACGAAAGTGGACAAGAGAATTCTTTTATTTTTCTTGAAAGAAAAAGCAATAAGAAGTAAATGGAAAACATAAATGAATTGAATCAAGAGTTGCAATGCTCATTTCATTAATTTTGAAAGTACAAACATAATTTGAAAGCAAACAACTATTAGAAAATAAGGAAAATGCAAACACCAAGAAACAAGGCCTAGTGACTAATCAAACACAAGGATGAGTTGTCCTGTCTTTAAGAAGTAGCTGGGCTGAAGTCGACTGAAACTTCACTTGGTGTGCCTTGGCAGAGGGTTTCTCTGAACATTGGGATTATCCTTAAAGGAGAGGATTTTGTTTCTCATCAGCTCTTGTACTTTAGCTTTCAATGCAAAGTAACCTTCCAAGTTATGGCCTGCACCACCTTGATGGTATTCACAATGAAGATCAGCCATATAGCCAGCTGGAAGAGGATTTGCAGGAGGAGACAAAGGCCTTGTGGTAATCAAACCTTGTTGAACCAAACCAGGATAAAGCTCGGTGCATGTCATGGGAATAGGATCAAATTGATTCCTACTACGGTACTGGTTTTGTCCTGCAGTCGGATGTTGGGAAGCTTGAGCTGGTCGTGGAGCAGTAACCACAGGAGTGACAACAGCAACAGTAGGGTGAATAGTATACTGGGGTTGGGGACGAGGCCTTTTCACTTCAACCATTACAGCGTTAGTTTGATCTTCCCTTTTCCTCTGAAAGTTCCCAAAGAATTTCTTCACAGCATTGGAAGATTCAGCAACCTTGGATACTTTTCCCTTCTTAAGACCTTCCTCGAGTTTTTGGCCGATAGTAACCAAATCAGTGAAGTTGGAGGAAACGCTTCCAATCATCTTTTCCCAATAGAATGGGGATAGGGTATCCATGAACATTCCAGTTAATTCTTTCTCAACCAAAGGAGGTTCAACTTGGGAAGCCAACTCCCTCCAGCACTGAGCATACTCCTTAAAAGATTCTTTCTCGTGCTAAGTCAGGTTTTGCAGTTGGCGACGATCAGGAGCCACATCAAGATTATACTTATACTGCTTCATGAAGGCATTTGTGAGATCTTGGAAGCAGTGAATGAAATTTTGATCGAGACCCATATACCATTTGAGTGAGGCTCCACTCAAGTTGTCCTGGAAATAGTGGATAAGCAGCTTCTGATTTTTGGTATAAGCAGCCATCTTGCAAAGATACATAACCAAATGAGCCCTTGGACAAGAATGGCCCTTATACTTCACAAATTCTGGAGTTTTGAACTTAGTAGGCATAACAAGATTAGACACTAAACACATGTTATCTACGTCCACATTGAAGAAGTCAGTACCCTCCACGGCTTTGAGTCTTTTGTCTAAGGTCTGAAACTGCTCACGGATAACTTCAGGTTCAACAAAGTCTTCACAATCTTCTCCCTGAGCACTGGCAGCATTGTACTCAAAGAGGGTATTCTCAAAAGAAGCTAACGGCATGGACTGTAGGTCTGGGCTCGGCGAAAATAGGGGCTTAAAATACAGGCATAGCAGTAGATACAATCGGCGAAGAATAGTTGTGTGGAAAACCAAACTCGGGCCAAGTTGATGGTGGCACTTGAACAGGTGGAGGATCAGCACTTGAAACTTCCTGGATGACAGTTCTTTGGGGAGGTTCTCCTGTGGCAATCAAAACTTGAAGCATCTCAGTGAGTTTAGTCATGCTCGACTTAAGGTCATCGATTTCCATTTGGACCTCAGCATTATGTTCCTCTTGCTCTGACATCTTGCGTCTGCAATTAGCTCTAGTCCGATATCGGTGTCGAGGAATCAGCTTAACGACTCACAGGTAAACTCTGGAATATATAGACCATTGGAAATGAGCCACTGGACAAACAGACATATGCAATGAAACATGCAAAGATGCAAATGATTTGCAATGCAATGCGAACAGGATGCAAAACACATGCAGCAGTATCAAAGGTTTGAGATCACAACATGGAGTCTGGGTACATAATCAACCACAGGGTGTGTACTAGGGTTATTGTATTCGTAGAACAGGGTTCTAAAAGTTCCCAGAGTCTACGTAAATCCTTTGGATATTATCGGCCTACGTGACTACTCACGCGGGTTAATAATATTCTCAAGATAAACTCATCTGAGTGTAGTATCGCGTAACAACTACTTGGGACTACTCCCTCATAGCCACCGCACTACATCCTAAAAGGCCTAGTGAGGTGAAGGTAACTACGGTCCTCAGAATCCCTGGCTCCCAATTGGAAAGAGTGATATCAATGCGACTGCTCACATTAGACATCAATAATCCCAAAGGGCCTCATCTGAGTGTGGTCATCATATGCCATAGATTGTTAGGACTACTCCCAACAACCGACTATTGATTACACCACAATCCTATCATAGATGTGCTCTCAAATCCAAGTTAGGACTTATCTCACCACTCAAAGTAACAACCCTGTACACAGAAAAAACCCAAGCACAATAGGTATATATATACAGATATGAATATGTACAAATATACAAGCAAGCAAACATATAAATAACACAAATACAAACAAGGTGGGCTTAACCCTCTTAGGGGAAGTCCCCAGTGAAGTCGCCATTTTCTGTTGCGGTGAGAATCAGATACCAAGCTATTAATTAATTGTATCACACATCTTTGAAATTCACCACCGAGCTTTTATTTATCCAAAGGAAAGGGTAAAGAACGAAAACCCTAAGTTAAGAGAATCTAGGTTCGGGGGTTGGTTATACTAAGGGAAGGTATTAGCACCCTAAGTATCTGTAGTACTCTACAGGAACCTCTTTTTAGTATTTGTGTTATTTGTTAAAGTTTGCTTGCTAAGGGAAATGTGCTAAGGTAAAGACCTAGGGGTATATACACTAAGTATGCTCGCCAAGATGTCGCATCTTGTGCCTACGTATCTGACTAAAGAATCAGAGCAACCGTAGTTCACCTAACTAAGGGTGAGGGAGGAACCATTGACTGTGGCCAAAGTTCCAAGGGGAATGAGTATGAACTCGTACAGAGTTTAAGAAACTCTCTAATTCTAAGTTATGATGTAAATGGCTATGAGGCCAAGGGGAAGCGGGGTGAAAATCTTGAAAGTAAAGCTTGTGAAGATTGATTGTTTAGGAGAAGAGATTAATGGCTATCTCTTATGAAAGGATTGTGAAGGGGTTAAAAGTTGGTGAAGGAGAAGAGATTAATGGCTATCTCTTGTTTATGTTAAAGAATGGTTTAAGGGTTATAAGAGATTAATGGCTATCTCTTGGGAAGGCTAGGTTAAAAGGGAATAAAGTATCTATGACCTTATGGTCAATAGAGAGACTTTCCTTTGGAATAAGGGGAGAATAACGGTTTCTTAAGGGCAAGAAGTTTGTAGAGATATTTACATAACAATACAACATTAAACAGCAAAGTATCAAAGTGAAACAAAGCTCATAATACCATACAAGGCTAGAACCACATGCATTAGACATCACTAAATCAAGATGTACAAGATAACATAGTGAAAGAAAACAAAAGTAGTCAAGAGTATTCATAAGAAATCCTAAAAGGTCTTCGACTTCCAACATGAATAAATACCTAAAAAATATTGATTTTCACCAATTTCTTTTTGTGTTTAAAAAATAGACACAATAAAGATTAATTTGCAAAAAGAATGAGCAAAAAAGAATAAACAATGATCAAGTTATGAATTTTGGAAAATAAAGCAAAAACCATAAAATACAAAGTGAACATGTGATAAAAATTAGGGGAAATGCTCCCCATGGGTATTGAACCCATGCCCTTGCATGTACAACCCAAAACCCTTGCCAAACCAACCAAAGCGCGCGTGTTTACAGGATATAGCAACACTGAGATATATGTAAAACAAAGATATTCTGGAAAATTAAAACAAAAGGACTGGGGCGAGGGGGATTCTAACCCTAGTCCTGATGGTCAAATGCGCGTGTATGTGTGTGCTTGCCATTGGGGTGGCTGTTACATCCGGTTATAAACATAACTCCATAAATACTTAAGTTTTGGTAAGCAAAAAATATAGGATCAAGCTTGGCACATGATTGGATTACACCCTCCACCAGGTACAAATTCACAACAAGACTGGCCTAAACAAGGATTAACATGCAATACCAACGACCATCAATAGAAGAGGAAAGGGCAATTGCTCACATAAGTAATGAACATTTAACCCTTGTGAAATAAAAAAATGATAACAAAACAATCAATGTCAAACCAAACACAAACCAAATACCCCTGCTATCACGAGTTAATTTGGGTCAGTTTGAACATACAAGTCTTGATGTTTGTAATATAAGCACACGTCAAAATCAAGGAGAACAGGTCTGAGTATATGGTAGAGCAGGTTCAAGACATTTTTTGAATTTGCAAACAACATGTTGCCAAGACAGGCAGTGCATCACACACATAATCATCTGAGTCTATATGGAAACTGGTTTGGATGTGAGAAACACCTTCATAAGCACCAAAGAAGAAACACACATAATGGCATAATAGATTGAATATCAGTGAGCAAATCTAACTTTAACTAACAATTCATGGCTTCAAAGTGGCAAGAATGCAGAAAATGACTTCAAAATATCTTTAGACATGGCAAAGCATACAGTCAACACATCCAATCATGACAGTAGGCATTCAAATAATCATAGCAATCCTTTTGTGCATTGTAATCTAAAGCAAACAGATGCAACGCTATACCAGTGCAAAACTAGTTTAAATCTATCAATGTTGTCCATAAAAGAAGTGACTCAAACTGTCATACTGCTTATGAAAAGAAGCAATTTCAAAGATGCACTCACAAATCCTATCCATGTGACCATTTAAATGAGGTGCAGGAAAACAATAAGCATGATCATGGCATGGCAAGTAGGGACATCTCAAGACAAGGTCTTCAAACATGAGAGGGTTGGTAAAAGTCTGTGCAGGGAGGCAAAAATAGGCTCAAATTGACTCATACACATGGCAATAAGGCAAAGGCAGACAATATGTAAGCAGACAATATGTCCATATGTTAGCAACTGTAAATGCAACAAGGCACCAATACACAAAAACAAAACCTCAATGGACCATCAACTTCATGTATCAATCCTAGTATACAAAGTTAGCTTGATTTTAAACAACAAACCAAAATGTCATGATATAGTGTAAACACAACATGCTTGTGAAATTTGAACAGGCATGTGAACAGATACCAAACAATACCTTAACACAAATGATTAGTGACAAAATCCTCCTCCTTAGAAACAGGTTTAACTAATCATGAACATGGCTAGCACATAAAAACAACTTGAATGTAAGGATCAGTAACATGCCAGTACTTGTATGCATATTTTGAACACAACCTATATCAGTAGGTTGCACATATATGGAACACACAGTATGGTGGCAAACAGTACCACAAGTTGTACTTTAATGAAAATGCTAAGTCTTCTTACCAACAAATGTCCAATCAGTTATTACCTATCTTGGACTCAAATCTCATAAAAGGCCAATCAGTTCAACAAGAAACAACCTTACAAATTACAAAAATACAACATAGCAAGTTGACCATAGTGAGATGATTCTTGGCAGCAAACTCACCTTTTCTTGTTCTAACCATAACATCCAAAACAGTTACATGAACATTTGATATTTAGGTTTTGGCAGTGTAACAAACAAAGGGAGTTACATGAATTTAAGCAGGCACTCAATGAGCAGTATAAGGATTCAGTTATCATCCAATGTAAATTACTCTCAATGCTAAGAACAAAAAGTAAGATAGCTACTTATCTCAACACACCAACCAAACTAACATACCTATCCTACCTCCATATGGCATGCCATGACAGAAGTGGAGCACAACTTTTAACACACACTATATTTTCATCATGGATTGAGGGAAATGAATATGAACACACATTATATGAGTATTTAAAACAATGGTATGATGATGACAGATATATTACATGAGCAGGAATATAGAGAATGAAAGAGGAATGTTACCAAGTGGAATAATGTCCACTGCAACTTCAAATGTGGACGAACTCCTTTCTTGCTGAGCCAAACAAAGCTCCTAAAGCAAGCTTCCTTCTCCTTCCTCTCTTGCAAAACTTTAAACTCAGAAGTGTTTTAAAGTGTATTGTGATCAATGTTTGTGTCTTACAAATGAGAACCAGCCTCCTATTTATAGGGAAATGCTGAGGCTTTGAGGTATGGCCAAGAATGCACTTTTGCCAAATTTGCCCTCTCCATCGTGTGAGTTGTATCTTTTACTGAACCAAAGTCTTCCAAAATATCTGATGGTTAGGTCAGATGTGGTGTGATGGGATTGGTGAGAGGCTCCATGAATAAACAAATACTTCCTTCCCTTGAAAAGTTTCTGTTCCCTTGTGCAAGTGGCATGAACAAGGCATAAACACTATTTTAATGCAAATCAAGTGGCTAATTCGTGGCAAGGCTTGGATTGAATCTAAGTGGAACAATAGAACTCAGAAACATGAGTTTTTGGTGATTAGAGGAGGTTTTAAACCATTACACAAAAGTTGGTTTCTTGGGTTTTAAGAAATGAAACCCCTATCTTTGAGGCTTCGAAACTCCCAGCTCACTCAATGGATTGATGAGTTCTAGTACTTTTTGGAAAGCCCTCGATGCCCTCTACAACTTTCATGTTCAAATATTTTTGATTTGAGGCTTAGAACTATATGTAAAATCGGGTTAAAGTTGTGTGCCAAGAAGGGTGAAAAAGCTGAAATTTCACGAAGTCCTTAAGAGTGATTTATCTTCCATGCCTTGTAACCTAAAAACCATGCATTTTTTGAAAGAGGGTCCTCTAATATGTTTTGAAGATCATGGAAAGATCTTCCATCTGAGCTTTGAATCACTCAATTTGGATGTGTGGTTTGAAAGTTATGACTGTTTCAATTTTGGCACAAGTAGTGAAATCTCCACATTTGAAAAGTTTCATGAACCAAACTTTGCTTCCTTTGCAAGAAACTTCTTGAAACTTGATCTCTCATGTATTAACTCATCAATGAGACATGTCATGATGGATTAAGGACTTGGATGTTTCATTTTGGATCAAAATCTTGAGGATTAGGGCCTCAGTCAAAACCCTAATTTCAACTGTGAATGTACTGGAATGATTTCTGATGATCCTGCTTCTTTAATCATATCTAAGGCTCAATGATGGTCTCCAGGGATGTTTTCTATCATGTGGAGTCAAGTCCTAGGGTTTGAGAACAAATCTTAGTCAAAATCAAAGGCCAAGATTGTCTTGTCTTGGAAAACCCCTAATTGGAGGCAGGGTGAACTTGTGGCTCAAGCTACTTGTGATGAAAGTCAGATGGTCTTGATTTCTTGTTGGATTAGACCTCTTGACTATAAGTGAGCTCATATGGTTGCATTTGGAGCTTTAGTTGTCCTTCTTGAACAGATGACTTCTTTGATTCATGTGGAGCTTGGCTTAGGAGACTTTGCCCTTCTCTTCGTATAAGCCCTGGCTTTTCACAGAAGAAAAAAACTTGAAAAATGAAATGGTTAGTTAACAATGCATAGATGATTGAACCTAAATGTCAATGCAAGATGTTATGACGTCTAAGGGGTAAAATTTGGGGTACAACAATTGGTATGGATATTTTACAATACCTCCACATACGTTTTGGATTGGGAGTCTACCTTAACTTCCACAAGATTTTGAGAGAAAGGAACCGGTGGGGTATAGGGAAAAGGAACAACATAAGGTGCTTCCTTATCTACCTCTTCGACAACCTCCCTTTCGGGTGGTGTCGGTGGATTTTTCTTAATCTCTACTATTTTCTCACCAGAACTCTCCTCGACCTCATTATCACCCTCCTTAGGATTTTCAAATTGTTTTTCATTACTAGTTTTGACAACATCCACATGTCTCTCAGGGGAGGGTCCTAGAGGTGTTTGTGCAAGCATGAAGATTTGAGTCTCCAATGCCTTGTTGTGAGTTGCGAGGGAATCGACCATAGTGTTCAGCTTCCTAAGGTTTTCCTAAATGTGGAGATGTTGTTTTCTAAACTCTTCATTCTGGAGAGTTTGTACCGCCACAAAGCGCTCCATCATAGATTCTATCCTAGAGTAAGTAAGCGTCGCATTGAATTCCTCCATTAGTATTTCGAGGTTGGATTTATAGGAATCTTGCAGTTCCTCAAAATATTGGGAGTGGTAATCGTAGATGAAATTTAGGTGATACATAGTAATTGAGACAAGAGTGCCTTAGTCTATACGGTGCAACAACGGAATCACAATATTGATTGTTGGTCCCCGACAACGGCGCCAAAAACTTAATGCACCCGCAAGTGCACGAAAATATTGAAGTAATATAAAAGATTGTCGAACCCACAGAGACCAATGTCAACTTATTGTTATCTATTACTGCTATGTAAAGGTAAGGCTAATGAAATCTGGATTTGGGGAAACTAAAACTAGAATTGAAACTAAATTAAGATTTAGGAAATATAACAGAAAAGAGATACCGGAATGTGGATCCAATTGTACCTTGGGGACTCTTTAACTCATTAGTGTTAATTTATGGTTAAATTGCATTCCGTAGAAAATACTAGTTTAAAGACTTTATCTCACACTCTCACGCTATTGATTAAAGCCATACTTCATAACCATGAGATTTTGCTCTCGCTCGCCCATTTTAATTATGAAGCATATTTTGAAAACTAATTAGATTCTAATTTATACCTAAAGCGCTTTCGCTGCATTTAGGATAAATGCCCAGTTCCCACTATCCGGTCCAATTCTCACACTCTCGCGCTATCGACTCGGACCTTTATTTTCTTTTCACTCTCGTGACAAAACCATTTGAATTAAACTTGGAAACTAAAGCCAAAAACATAATTTAATAAAGGTTTACGCCGAATTTCATTACCAAGTACCGTCGGAAACGACGGTCCTCACATACCGGAATCAAATGCGTTTAGCTAGACATGGTTGCAGAAACAAATAAACAATTTTGGGTTTTCGAATTAAGCGAAAACATAATAAGCGGTTTAAAGCGGTGTTTGCAAAATAGCGTAAAGTGATAAAAGCTTAAAACAATAACAATGGCAGAATTTGTAAAGCAGAATATAAATGGCAGAAATTAAAGGCAGGAAAATAAATTGCAATAAAAGTAAATGAATCTGAAATAAAAACAGGAATGTAAATTTAATTAAGAACTTCAAATAATGGCGGCAAGATTGTTTGATTCAAGCAAGTTACACAGATTATAGGCCTAAACACTAATGGTGGAGTAGTTTCTCAATATGAGAAAACTACCCCTTTTACAATGGTGATTTCTGCCTAAAACTATGAACATAGCTTCCACATACAAAACTTGGATCCCTTGAAATTGTGAATCCAAGGTCTATTTATAGGAGGAATTTTGTTTACTAACTTTCATAGATCATGTATGAGTCATGGAGAAAGTGGGAGTAACCTCCAAAGTAGTGCTGTAGTGGGCGGTTATTTTCACGTTTCTGAAAGGTCCATGGCGAACGCCGTGTACCCGAAAATGGCAAATTCTGCACTTTTTCTTCATTTTCATGCTATTTTTCCGGTTTTCTCGCATGAACACTCTTGTTCGACAAATACATGTGAATCGGGTCGAAATATACGATACATTTTCGCGTTATCAATGGTTTAACTAATTTTGATGACTAAAACAAGGTAAATGCATTTTACTCCGTACTAATTTATAAGTAAAATGTTCACTACTTCACACTTAATGAAAATATTTATATTTTGTATTTTTTAAAGAAAAATGCTAACAAATGTTTTAGGGATACTCTCTAAGAGTGTAAAAAGTTTTTTTTTTTTAAATATATGTGTATTTAATGAATCAAAAATTGAAATATTTGATTTTTTTAAACAATATTTTCTTTATTTAAAATGTTTAAAGAGTGCTCTCAGGACACTTGTTAGCATGTCCCTTTTTAAATATGCTTTATAAGATGTAAAAACATTTTTGATCAGTTGTTTATGAAAAAAAAATTAAAAAGAAACTAAATTAAATACAATTTACATTTATATCTTGAAAAAAATAATTTTTTTAGAATAAAATGATTAAATAATTCTTATACTTTGTAAAAAAAAGTGTTTTTTCTTATAATTTGGTACTAGGGATGGTAATGGACAGGGTAGGATACTATAGTACCTATCTCCATATCCGCAGTTGAAAAAAATTCCTGTAACGGAACCCATACCCGTTTGGGTACCAATGTTGACACCCATACCTGTACCCTATGAGTATGTAAGTGCTCATACCCCCGTATATATTACCTACATTTCTAATAAAAATAAATATATCAAGTGCAAAATATCATATTATCTTAAGTTTTTAAGAACATAAATTTTTTTTTAAAAAATTATTGTTGAATTGTGAAATAAATTATCACTTATATTAAATATGTAGTAGTTTAAAATTGATGTGTTTTAAAAATTTGATAAATATTTAATTTTATATAACAATATAAATTAAAATATATAAATATATATTGTGCGGGTATGAAATGGGGATGAGTACTAAGGTGTCCATACCCACACTCATCCCCGCTCATTTATGTGGATAATTATCCGAGTCCGCGCCCGTATCCATTTTTGCGGATTTTTACCATACTCATTATGAGTATTTTTGTAAGTATCCATTAGAAATGGGCCAAATTGTCATCCTTATTTACTACTGAGTACAACAAAAGTAGGAAGTGCATCTAACATTAAGCATGTTTCAAGAGATACCAAATTGGAAATTTTTCCTGAACTAAAAGGACAATCTAAACAAAACTTAATGCTGTTTTTCGATTCAAAATTAAATTTTATTTAAATTTATTTTATACAAGAATATGTAAGTACTGATCTGGCAAACAGTATCTTTTAACAACAAAGAATGCAAGCAAAATAAACATCTCAATGTAACTCATGCAAATACCTCTAAATACAACGTTGGCTGTTAATTAATAACTGAAGAATATGGAAATGATGTATTCAAAATACCCCAAATGATAGTGAGCCATATCTGACATAGATATTACAAATACTGACTTGTGGGCAACATGCACGTTCATACAGTTCGGTACAAAAACACATGTTTTTCATTTTCAAAGGAGCCCAATCAGAAGGGTAAGCATTTAAATAAATAAGGCATCACTGTGATGAAAATAAGTTACTAGTTTTAATATGATTATACAGGGGATAGAGATGCTACATAAGAACCATCACAGTACTTTAAACTTTTTAGTGTACATGAGCATAGGGAAGGCGTAACTGCTACTTCTGGAATGCCAAAGGAATTACTGCAATCTCGAATGCTTTCACTACCATCAGATTTTGATTCAGACTTTTCACAAGTAGATTTCTAAGCAGCATTTCGGTCACAAAACTGCAACATCACAAGATAAACCAAATACTATTCGGGTTTCAAATAACTAGGTTAGGAGAAACCAGTTTTAATTCACTGCTGTGCACAGCAAAACTCGTAGAGATGCTCATGAAATTCTACTTAAGCTTGTTGCAACTCAAGACTAATCAGCATTCGGCAGGTTAACACAATGAAGCGTCACTATGAAAAAATATCTCTATGTATTGGAGCTAGTAGTTACACAAAAAGTGTATGTGCGCCGCTCGTAGTTACACAATAATATTCCACGTGAATAGTTCCAATCACAAAATATACTTCTTTCATCTTTAATGAGTCCAAAATTAGACCAAAAGAACTTTGGAATTATAGGGAAAACAAGTGATTTTTGGGCTAATGAAGTGTGCAAACTACATGCACCTATTCTTTTTTAATCACTGTGTTTGGACTGAAGCACTCAAGTTTGATACACTAAACATAACATCATAGTTTCAAGCATGATATGTGCCGAAAAATTCTCAGTGATCCACATGATACATGTATGCATGACTACTATCCTGATGTAAAAAAATGATTCAGCATGCTATTAATTTTAACCTGATTCAGAAACACAAATGTACTCCATAAGGCCAATTCAATTCAGCGCCTGTTTAAGTTTCCAATATCTGAAAACCGAGGAACTACAACAGGGACGCCACGAGCCTTTTCGAGAGCAAAATTAATCCTCAAGGGTCTACCTAACAGTGCCTGCAAAGAAAACATCACAGTTATCATAAATAACTAACTTCAATAAACAACTATTCAAAAAAAAAAAGTTGTTAATGTGTAACCTTTCCGTCCATTGCATCTTTTGCCGATTTCGCATCATCTTCATTTGAAAAGATAACAAATCCAAAGCCTCTAGCCCTACCACTGTCTTTATCATACACTATCCTCACTGCAACAACAATAAAAAAAGGACCACGTTGAAATTTTTTAATAAGAAGTGAGTTAGACATAACGTCGAACACATAGAAGGTTGAAATGAAATGAAATGACCTTCGGTGACTTCTCCAAAGGAAGAGAAAGCATCTTTGAGGGATTTTTCATCTACGGACCATGATAGACCTCCTACGAAGAGCTTGTTAGAGGAAGGTGATGATGATGGTGAAGAAGAAGAAGAGTTGAAGAATCGGCATTGAGAGTGAGAAGGATTCAGGTGGTTTGTGAAAATGGTTGTAGCACGAAACGAGGGAGAATAATTATGAATGATCAACGTCCGGCAGCGCGAGAACAATGATATCAACCTTGCTCCTCTCATCCAGGTTCTGGCCATTTCTCTTGTTTATATGTATGCTTCTCTGTGTGATTTAAGGTCTGCAAGGTGCATTTTTAAGAGGATGGGTCCATTTGATGTTGCTTCATGGACTTGTATGATTAAGGGTTATCATAAATGTGGTGATGTTGAGTCTGCACTTGAACTGTTTGATAGAATGCTTGAGAAGAATTTGGTGACTTGGAGTACTATGATTAGTGGTTATTCGCGGAATAGTCGTTTTGATAAAGCGTCTTCAGGCTGAAGGACTGGTGGCTAATAAGGTCGTTATGGTTGGTGTGATATCTCTTGTGCTCATTTGGGTGCTTTTATATAGTGATGCTTCAATGGTGAAGTTGGCCAAATGATTTTTTTTTTTAGTTAATGCTTTTGGCCAATTAAAACACATTTTATAAACTTTAAATGTCGCATCAACATTTTATATGAAACTTTTATTTATTATATATCAGTCTTTCATAAAATTAATATTTTTTCAATTGAAATTTTTAAATCCTTTCATCTTCTTCTTCTTCTGTTTATCCATCATTCTCTCTCACCTAAATTCGTTTTCGTTTCGTTTTTAATATATCTAATTATCCATCATTCTCCCTCACCCAAATTCGTTTTCGTTTCGTGTTTAATATATAGCTTTAAGAGGTAACGTTCATCTACTCTGTATTAATTGTATTGGTCATTCAAGGGTATCAAAAAAAGTTCATATTCGTTGTGCTCTTCCCTTACCCAGATTCACAGTGGAATGTCGTTGTCTTCTTTCACAGTAGTTGTTCGTATCCTTCTCAATCTTTATATATTTCCAAAATCTAGTTGATTTGAGTTATTATTTATAAATTATTGAATTGGTTATTAGGTTTTTATTTTTAGTTGAAGTTGATTTGAATTCTTACCTGAAAACAATCCGTTTGGTGATTAGGGTTTGTATTGTAAGTTGAAGTTGGCCTACGATTTAGAGATTGGGGTTTGTATTTTAAGTTGAAGTTTATTCAATTTTTATGTAGGAATTATGGAATTGAGAATTAGGGTAAATATTTTATGAATTCATAAATTCTGAAAATTGCATTTGCATTGAATTGATAGATAGTAAAATCATCTTAGTTCAGTTAAATCTTTAGGGTTTCAATTGAATTGTTAGTTTTTCAGTTGCAAAAAAAAAATTATTTTATGATATTATTCAAATTTAAGTTGTGTGTTATTATGAATTAGTTTGATGATTTATTCTTCAAATATCCTGTAATTAAGTAATGGCTGCAAACAGTTTACTCAGAGTGTTTGAACTCGAGAACACACACTGAAGAAGGGCTTGTATAGGTAAACACTAATAGTCAATTCATGTAACTTATCCCACTTAATGGAATAAGGTTTGATTGTTGTTGTTGTTTTACTTTTTTTAGATTAAATATTTTGATAACCAACAGTAGATTGGGAGGGAGAGCTTGTTTAGTGGACTATGTAAGACTTTAAATTTACTGGTGTGCGGTTGCTGGACAGTGTTTTTCACCCTTTATTTATGAGTGGAATGGTAGAATAGTTAGTTTTTTTGTGTGAATTGGTGCAGTCTTACTATATTTGTTTTTACATACCAGAGAGTTTGTGGTATAAGATCATTTACTTTGTTGAAATCATACAATTTAGTAATGATAATTTGTAGTAGAAGTGGTATCATATGACTGCTTTCAAATCCTTTTGGAACAGTCCAATTGGTCCTAAAACATCTCACTTTTGGGGACCTGTTGCCAACAGGGGATTCGCCCCAGCTGTGAGCTTTAGTCGTATGATCATCTGTTTTTGTTTTTAACAAAAATTTTAAGCTAAAATGCCAAACTTTTTTTTACATCGAAAGGGTTTGGCTGACATCAATAAACCTCCTAAAATTTTGAATTTGTTCTTAGCATATTGGTCTGTGGACTAATTATTTCATCATCATTTTTTACATCAATAGCATCGCTCATGAGGCTTGCATGGATGGTACAACGAAGCAACTATCTACTTCTTACATGTCATGCTTCAGATGAGACTGTTCAGCTCTATCAACAAACCCGATGTTCATAAATAGTTTGAACTAAAAAACACATACTGAAGAAGGCCTTACTTGCATGGGTAAACAAATTAGAGTTAATGTGTGTTATTAAGAAGCACAAGTGTTGTGTCTGTGTGGGATGCAAGGTCATAGCATAAGAAACACATGCCTGTAAAATTGAGATAAGCTATAATACATTAACTCTTATAAAACGATTTCATAGATAATAATACTCTCTATTTGTGTTAACTAATGTATGCTTTTTTTTGTCCCAATTAAAGTTTGTTCTTTCTGATTATAATTTATCCAATGTAATGATAAACATGGAAATGTTAGCCATCAAGAAAGTACTAAATTAGTTGTAATTTGAAGTTTAAACTGAATCAAATAGATTGAAAAAAGTTGTTTATGCGCAAAATGTTCATTTTTTGTTATGATGGTAAATTTAGTATTAGAGTTCAATATCAAATTTGGAAACAATGCTAAATTTATGCGCAAAAAGTTATTTAAAAATCTCTGTTATATAAGTTTTAGCAGCATCGCTCTCAATCCGACGCAGTTGAGTTGTCAACATAGGATCTGAAAACTTTGATTTAAATTCAGCAACAAGTTCATTATTTCTGTAGTCTCTCAAAGTCTGTTCAAAATTATGCATAAATTCAAAAATGCACCCTTTCTTCCTTACATAAGTCTTGATTATTGCATTGACAGCTTCACATTGAGACGCGATTCTTATACGACCGAGAAACTTATTGCGTAGATATGCAGTCGCTCAAAGTGACTTGTCTCATATGCTTTGGCAGCCCATGCATTTTCTTCAAGTTCATTATCCTTAACTAACTCTGACAAAAAAAAATTAAATTGCTCAGGTGTAAAATTTGAGTACATTGCTTTTTTAAAACCATCCAAAAACCGAGACTTCTTTACATTTTCACCTGCATTCTTATTCAAATGCCAAGCACACAACCTGTTAGTTCTTGGATTGGCTGAAATTTTGGTAAAACAAAGTATGTTTAATGTTGATGTTACAACATTGAGTCTTAACACTGGGCTGTGTTAAGTAGTTAATTTGCTGAAGTTGGATGTCTGATGTCACATGGCGATGTTGTGACATTAGATCTGCAGAATTAATAACATCAGGTTGTGATGTTGTTAGGGTTCGCGTGTTAGCTAGAATTGTGGAGAGCAAGCTGTCTCATTGGATGCAAATATCTTGGGTTAGATATTCTTCGCTGCATAGGAGATCTGGTGCAGATTTGTAGGAGATTTAAAAGGTTGAAGATTTGAAAAGATTTTAGGAGAAAATCTGTTTTGAATATTCAGTTTTAAATAACAAATCAAGTCAGATATTGTAGCAGTCCAAGCCCAATTCAGGTTACTATTTAAAGCGCACAAAACCAAAGGAAAAAGTACAGAAATATAGAGAAAAGATCAAGAGCATAGGCTGAGTGTCTTGAGTAGTTTGTACGAGTTTTATATACAGAATTCTAGGTTGAATTGCTGAGTCGTTTTCTGTCCTCTCTTAGAAGCTGTGAAGCAATAGAGAGTTTTTAATTGATCAAAGCTGTGAAGTAAGATCAAGGTTGCTCAAAGAGGTTGTTCCTTAAGTATTGTTTTAGGGATTGAGTAGTGTTCTCATATCTAAGTGGGTTCTTAGGTAGAAAGTCACTAGTAGGAATTAAGATTAGGAGATTGTCAACTGGGTTGTTGCGTCTGTAATTTAATTCTACAAGTAGTGAATTTCATCCCTGGCTTAGTAGCCCCCAGACGTAGGTAGTTAAACCAAACTGGGTGAACAATTTGGTGTGTTTATCTGCTGTTTAATTTGTCCATTGTGCAGAGTGTGTTGTTGTGACATCGCACCTTAACATCACACGTCTGATACCAGAATTTCAATTGGTATCAGAGCAGGCATCCTGTCTGTCTCTGGGTGAGATCTAGGGAAGTTACTTTCTGGTGTAAAGATGGACAAAGAAGTTGGAGGATTCGTCAACAGACCCCCTATTTTGGATGGATCCAATTATGACTATTGGAAGCCAAGGATGACTACTTTCTTAAAATCCTTGGACAGCAGGGCATGGAAGGCCATTATTAGAGAGTGGAAAGCACCTGTTGCGTGTGAAAAAGATGATGCTGGCAAAGATAAAAAAAGGCACCTCAAAGCCAAAGCCTGAAGAAGAATGGACCAAGGAAGAAGATGAGCTTGCCCTTGGAAATTCCAAAGCTCTAAATGCAATCTTCAATGGAGTGGATAAGAATATTTTCAGGTTAATCAATACCTGTGAGGTTGCTAAGGAAGCGGGGATATTTTGAAGGACACTCATGAAGGTACATCTAGAGTTAAAATGTCAAGACTTCAGATTTTAACATCAAAATTTGAAAGCCTGAAGATAAAGGAAGATAAGACTATTCATGACTTCCACATGAATGTTCTGGAGCTGGCTAATGCATCCAGTGCTCTTGGTGAGAAAATGTCAGATGAAAAGCTTGTAAGGAAGATCCTTAGGTCTCTTCCTAAGAAGTATAAGATGAAGGTTACTGCCATTGAAGAATCACAAGACATCAGCAAGATGAGAGTTGATGAGCTCATTGGATCTCTTCAAACTTTTAAGCTTGGGTTGAATGAGGAAGAACCAGAAAAGAAGCCAATGAGTATAGCCTTGGTGTCAAATGATCAAGAAGAAAAAGGAAAGAGTTCAGAATCCCAGGAGGATCTATCTCAGGCCATAGTTATGTTGGGAAGACAGTTCAACAAAGTGTTCAAAAGGATGAACAATAACTCCAGGCCTAATGTCAAGAACATATCTTCTGACACCAGCAAGTCAAAAGAGAAGGATGAAGAAAAAACTGCCCAAGATAAAGGAGTTCAGTGCTTTGAGTGTGAAGGGTATGGACATGTCAAGAAAGAGTGCCCCACCTTCTTGAAAAAGCAGAAGAAGGGCATGACAGTTTCTTGGTCTGACTCTGAAAGTGAAAGTGAAGGTGAGTCAGCAAAGCATGTTAGAGCTCTAACAGGAACAGTTGTTTTTGATGATGATTCTAGTGATGGAGAAATAACGTATGAGGAGTTGGCATCAACTTATCAAGAGCTGTGTTTAAAAAGTGCTGAGATTTGTCAAGAAAACAAGTGCCACAAGCAACAGATTGCTCAGCTTGAAAATGAAAAAGCTGATCTAGAGAATGAAGTTGTACTAGTTAAAGCTCAACTTGATCAGATGACCAAATCTATTAGGATGCTGAGTTATGGGACAAACACACTTGATAAGATCCTTCAGACAGAAAAGGTGGCTGGTGATAAGTCTGGTATAGGATATGTGGCAAGCACTTCAGGAACAAAGAAGGAGATGTTTCATCCATTGTCTCAACATCAACCTAAGAGACCGAATCCTACTCCTAAGAAGGTTGTTCAGCCCCAGAATGTTGAGAAAAAGAATGGTCCCCATCAGAGCAAGATACAGCCTCAAGGAGCTAGTCAGTATATGCCTCTCCAATATCACACGAGCATGCAAGCTGCAAGGTTGAAACAGAACATGTCTCATCAGATGTCTCAACATCAGGGAGATTGGTATGGATATGAATACAACAAGGTTATGCCCCATTACCATGGAAGAAGGAAGCCTCATCACCATAGGAGACATCCTAGAAGACAGCATCCTCAGTTCAGGAGACAGTCTACCTATGGCAAAAGACATCAGCACCATAGTAGACAGACCAACTCTGGAAGGTGGAGACGATACTATGGGTGGAAGCCACAGCAATATCATAATGGTAGAAGATATAACCAATTCAGAGATAACAGTGTGAGATGCTTCTATTGTGGAAGGTTCGGACATATGCAGTACTCTTATTTCAAGCTCCATGGTTATCCATATCCTGTACCTCAAACCAGACAGAAGGAGGTCAGACCTAAAATTGCTAAATAATGGGTTCCTAAGGAGAAGGTGAAATGTCTTTTAGCCCACACCTCAGATAGCCAGGTTGATATGGATGCATGGTACTTTGACAGTGGATGTTCAATGCACATAACTGGATCAAAGGAGCAGTTGGTGGAGTTCAATCCTTGCCATGCAAACAAGGTTGTATTTGGGAATGGAGAAAAAGGAGTAGTAGAAGGAAGTGGAAGAGTGAAGAATCTTGGTGGTCTTACTCTTGATAGTGTGATCCTTGTCCAAGGGTTGAAGGCTAATCTGATTAGCATAAGTCAGTTATGTGAGGAAGGTTACAAAGTCAGCTATTCCAAGGATGAGTGTCTGGTGACTAACGAAAAGGATGAAGTGATCATGAAAGGAGTCAGGTCCAGAGATAATTGTTATCTGTGGATACCTATAGAAGTCAGCCCATCTATCGATCTTAAGACTGGTGTTTTAACATTAGATTGTGACATCAGGTGTGAAAGGCTGCTAGAGTTAAGCACTCTTAAGTTGAATCCCTTCAAAATTGTAAAAGGAAAGCTTATTTGGGGAGAGAAACTCATTAATTGGTCTTTAAAAATTACACAAAATCTGGCGCCTTACCTCAGACCCTCATTTCCTATTATAGCAAAATCACAATCCGTCAAAACTCATATCTCTCGTCTGTTCTTCTCCTTCAATAAGAAGAATCGTCTCAACCTATACTGTCTCAAAGGAACCATGTCAAAACAGACATCTTCTCCATCAAAAAGTTCATTGCGGAATAAAGCTAGGGTTCTACAGATGAGTACTCTGAAGACAAAGCTCTGAATATACAACCCATCTCGGTAATGCTCCCAGAGTCAGGTAAACATAGACCCTCTAAACTTTCTCTAAAAAGGGCCGCAACTACGTTTAAAGACACTAAGACAAAGAAGCTTGTTACGAGTGTTCTATTTAGTGATAAATCAACACCTAGGTCATCCTCGTCTCAAACTGTGGTTGAAAGGGTAGATGTTGATAAGAGCATGGGGCAGATCGTTGATAAATTCTTTGAGAAAGGACTTCCTATTAAGGGTATATCTAGACCCCTGAGACAGATGGCTGCTGATCAGTGTGACATACAATCTACTGATACAAATCTTCACAGATTAGCTGTCTCCGTAATCGAAGATGCTGAGAAGGAAGTTGAAGTTGATACTGAAGTAAGTAGTGGAGAAGATGATATTCATGGGGAAGGGGATGTTGAAGGGGATGTCAGAACATCGCCTAGTAGGGATGCTGAGACTACTCCTGGAGGAGAAAAGAGTACTGATGTGATTAATGTTGATGACTTATCTGATGATGAAGTCATTGGAAGAGCAGTGCCTGGTCTGGCTAACAGACTAAGGACAAGGAAAGAAAAGCAGGCTGAATCGTCCCCAAAGAAGTCGTCTGATGATAAGATGAAAAAGACTGTTGTTGGGCCAACAAAAGCTTAGAGTAAGGTGGAAGTAAATCCTAGAAAGAGGAAGGCTGTAGTGCATTCTGAGTCTGACTATGATGTTGAAGATGATGTTCATGACATCACTCCAGTCAGAAAGACCATTTTAAAAAGAATCTCTGATGAGGTCCCTGAAGTGCTAGTGGGCAACATATCCTTTCATTATGCGAGCAGTGCTCCCTTGTGGAAGTTTGTATGCCAAAGGAGATTAGCTCTAGAAAGGGAGCTTGGAAAGGATGTCTTGGAGATGAAAGAAATTATGGACCTCATTCATGTTGCTGGACTACTGAACACTGTGACCAGATTCTCTAAGTGCTATAGTGGACTTGTTAAGGAATTTGTTGTCAACATCCCCATAGACATTTCTGACAGTAGAAGTGTGAACTACATGAAGGTGTTTGTTAGGGGGCAGTGTATTGACTTCTCTTCTAGCACCATCAATAAATATCTGGGGAGAGATGAACAAGAGGGATGTGAGCTGGAAGCGACTGATAATGAAGTGTGTAGAGAAATCACTGTCACTCAAGTTAAGGTGTGGCCTCTGAAAATAAATTGACAGCTAGCAAACTCAGTATCAAGTATGCTATTTTGCACAGAATTGGTGCTGCTAACTGGGTACCTACTAATCACAAAACCACCATAACTGTGGGATTAGGAAGGTTCATCTATGCTGTGGGAAAAAGGTCAAGTTCAACTATGGAAGCTATATATTTGATCAAGTAGTGAAGCATAGAGCCACCAATGCTGTCAAAATGCCCATATCATTCCCTTCCCTTATCTGTGGAATGATATTAGATCAACATCCTGGAATCTTAACCAGTACAGAGGCAGCATGTAAGAGGGAGTCAGCTTTATCTTTGCATCCCAAACTGTTTACTGGGAGTCATGTTCCAGACATTGTTACAACATCAAGTTCTGGGGTTAAGAAGGTCAGTACAAAATCTGAGCTGATTGAAGAATTAAAGGCAACCTGCAAGGATCTGGATATGATTATTAGTACCAGCACTGTAAGGAAAATGAAGATTGAGCAAATGATCAAAGACTTGCAACAGGGGGAAGATAATGGGAATGGCGATACTGTGGATTCCGGGTCAGATGAAGGTGATGAAGATGCTGATGGTACCAGCTCGGATGAGGACTAACTTCCATCTGCTGTTAGTTAATAGTTTAGTTTTTGTTTTTGCACTTAATGTGCTTGGTTATGTAATTTGAATATTGTGCTGTTATATGCACCTGGTTATGTTTTTTTTCTTTCAATGATTTGTTTTGCCTGGTTGCTAACTGTGAGGCTAACAATGAGAGCTAGGGTGTACTAACTGTAGTTATTAGGGCTTCTAATTGAAGCTTGTCTAATTATGGCTAAAAATGGGGAGATGTAGCCAAAGAGAGAAAGCCATTTATAAATGATTGTAAAGCTGTCAAATGTATGATTGTAAAGCTGTCAAATGTCAAGGGAGTTGAGGAGCTGTCAAAGGAATATGCAGAAATTAAGGGGGAGTAATGAGAAACTACTGAACTGCTTGATAAGCTATTTTTGCTGGTTCATGATTGAGGGGGAGCAACGTTGTTGAAAATTGTTGCTGTTGAAGATGTTGAAAATTGTTGTTGTTGCTGTTGAAGATGTTGAAAATTGTTGTTGTTGCTGTTGAAGATGTTGAAATATGTGCAACAGAGTTTTTGTGCAGCAAAGTCCATAATGAAGTTTTTATGATGCAGCTGCTGGATGCTGAAGTGAATTGAAGTTGCTGCTAATAATGAAATATGTGCAGTTGTTTGAAGAATGTAGCTGTTTTGTTTGTTGCTGCAGCAGAGTTTTGAAGTTTTGCTGCTGCTTGATGTTTTCAAAATTTATTGAAGTTTTTTTTCCGCTGCTGAAGTTTCTGAAGGTGCAGAGATTGTTTTAGCCAAAATTAGCCAAAGGGGGAGATTGTTATTTCTTGGATTGGCTGGAATTTTGGTAAAACAAAGTATGTTCAATGTTGATGTTACAACATTGAGTCTTAACACTGGGCTGTGTTAAGTAGTTAATTTGCTGAAGTTGGATGTCTGATGTCACATGGCGATGTTGTGACATTAGATCTGCAGAATTAATAACATCAGGTTGTGATGTTGTTAGGGTTCGCGTGTTAGCTAGAATTGTGGAGAGCAGGCTGTCTCATTGGATGCGAATATCTTGGGTTAGATATTCTTCGCTGCATAGGAGATCTGGTGCAGATTTGTAGGAGATTTAAAAGGTTGAAGATTTGAAAAGATTTTAGGAGAAAATCTGTTTTGAATATTCAGTTTTAAATAACAAATCAAGTCAGATATTGTAGCAGTCCAAGCCCAATTCAGGTTACTATTTAAAGCGCACAAAACCAAAGGAAAAAGTACAGAAATATAGAGAAAAGATCAAGAGCATAGGCTGAGTGTCTTGAGTAGTTTGTACGAGTTTTATATACAGAATTCTAGGTTGAATTGCTGAGTCATTTTCTGTCCTCTCTTAGAAGCTGTGAAGCAATAGAGTTTTTAATTGATCAAAGCTGTGAAGTAAGATCAAGGTTGCTCAAAGAGGTTATTCCTTGAGTTTTGTTTTAGGGATTGAGTAGTGTTCTCATATCTAAGTCGGTTCTTAGGTAGAAAGTCACTAGTAGGAATTAAGATTAGGAGATTGTCAACTGGGTTGTTGAGTCTGTAATTTAATTCTACAAGTAGTGAATTTCATCCCTGGCTTGGTAGCCCCCAGCCGTAGGTAGTTAGACCGAACTGGGTGAACAATTTGGTGTGTTTATCTGCTGTTTAATTTGTCCATTGTGCAGAGTGTGTTGTTGTGATATCGCACCTTAACATCGCACGTCTGATACCAGAATTTCACAACCGATGGGTCACATATGGAAAAATTTGTTTTATAGACTCCCTCATAGCCCCATTTCTATCTGTTACCACTGCTTTTGGATATTTATTTTCCATGCACTCTAAGAAACACCTCAACAACCACTTATACGTCTCCGTCGTTTCATCCGACACCAATGCAACACCGAATATAACAGTTTGTGAGTGGTGGTTGCACCCAGAAAATATAACCAACGGATAATTATATTTGTTCTTCTTGTAAGTTGTGTCAAACACAACAACATCACGAAAACAGAAATAGCCTTATCTACTAGTGTCGTCTGCCCAAAAAAATGATTTCAATCTTCCATCACTGTTGACACAATATTCTGCATACATCATAGGATTCGTTGATGATTTCACGTTGAGAAAATTTAAAGCAGCAATAACATCACCATATTTAATAGCAACGCGCATTTTTTATCAGAATAATTGTACAAATCTTTCTTTGTAAAACCAACATCATTATATCAACCCTTTTGAGCAACCATGTATCCCATTATATGACACGTTCTGATTTCACGTGATTGTAGACCATCAATTTGAGCCCTATCTGCTTCATATATTTGACGATAAATGGGGTGTAAATGCACAAACTTTGAAGGGGTTGATTCATGGTTATGAGTCTCTTCAAAAATTGACACTACATATTTACCTTTTTTGGCTTTATAATGCACACGAAACCTAGCTGCGCATCTAGTACGGCTCAGACGTCAGCGATCTCTTTTCCTATATACTTTAGCTAAGTGCTTCTTGTTATTTAAAAGCAATTATTTTAAAAAAATCAAAAATTAAACAAGTATTAATCATGAAAACAATTAAATTTCATATGTATATGCTTTAGGATTTTGTTGATCATCCTTGCATTCCGCCCCTTGTAGAAAATATTTGCATGTTCTTAGGAAATAGACAATGATTGTCTTTTATAGGGATTTATTGCTAAGCCAAAGAATTATAACAAAATGAGCTAGGCGCACTCAGGGGCTCACTCGGCATGCCTTCTCCTATATCTCCTATACTTGTTTTGCTTGTTTAATTTCCTCATCACATACACATCATAATTCAAAGGAAGAAAGATGTTCACATCAAATTACTCAAATATAGTTGGAAACTTGGGTGTACTAATGTACATGGTATAAAATGACCGACACACCTAAGTTCATTGTGCATGGCAATTTTTAATAACAACATATAACATAAAAACAAAAAAAACAATAAACATAAATCACTCAACACGCATATAAATTAAAACTATAAAAACTTCACAGTGATGTGAGAAAATTATAGCACTGGTCTAGTCATCACTCTCATTTGTCATTTCTTCATCATCTTCTTCCACTCTTTTTCATCACTTTCCTCGTCTTCTTCATTTTCAGCTTATTTTTGCTCATCTCCTTCCCCACTTCCACAAGCATCGTTATGTCCCCGCCCAAAGTAAATGGCCTACCAGTAGGCCATCGCAAGGATCTGATGAAGTCCTCTTAAGTATGTATTAGTTCAAACAAAGCCTATGGTTCATGCATCCTCAGCTGCAACATGTTTACTTATTCATTAATATATATCATAAATTTTTTGTATGCTTTAGTAACATCCCAATTGTATTAATAGCAGGCTCTCAAAGCAAGATCCATGATGTTAAAGTTAGTCACTCCATATTGGTGCTCAGCTGGTGCAGCAAAAGGCTCTTGTAGTGGTGTAGAAATTATTTCTCTATGGCATGTACAATACTGAGAGACAAAGGTATTATCAAGCTTTAGCATCTGATGGATATGATGGTTGTCATGGTTGTCTACACTAAAGTTTATTCACAATCCCATGAACAGTCCTAGAAATCCAAGGGCATGACTTTTTTGTGAGCCCTCAATCTCCCATGTTTTATTGAAGATTACCCTTGCTATGTCAACCAATTTTCCTTTCACAATGTACCATATTAGTTATGAGGTTTGTAAGGTCACAGATGAAATGTGGCTGACAGAAGTGTCATTGTGAAAAAGGAATGTCATCCAAATTTGGGCTTAGATAGTCAGGTTAGGTCTCTTGAAACAGATAGGTGTCTATTTCGTCTCAACTCGTAGGTTTTTCCTACTTCGCAAATATCGGCAACTATATGATCATAGTTCCAATTACCTTTGGCTACCTAAATTGCAAAGGGGTCCAATCTCCTTGAGTTTTCCACATAACGATCATCTATGTAAGTATGTATGACGTCTCTGTAAAATGGAACTCGTCAAACTTGAACCCAAGATACTTTATCCAGTGGTGCGTCCTTCATAGGTTTGACATTAGCATAGAACTCCCTAACAATGTCAAGGTTGACAAGATCAGGAAGTTGTGCTAGAACACCCCAAACTCTTGTGTTTATTTCCTACACTACATCCTAGTATTCCCCTAGATCTTCTAACTCAATTGTCTTCTCTCGTACTAAGTTGCAACTTTCCAACTCAGTATAGAATTCCCCATGGATGTGGCTTTTAAACATGTGCTTATCATAGGGTATGCGGGATGATATTATGTCAAATCTTTTTCTATTTCTTCATATTGTAGGTCTTCTTGAAGCCATTTGTAATAATTAATTAATAACATACATAGAATGCACTTTGTTTGGTAATATGATAGATTTTACACATTTGCAAGTTTCCATTGGTATGTTGTTTCAATAAGACAGATGAAAATCTAGTTGTACTAAATCTTTGACTATTTTTCATATACATGCAATAAATTTTTCCCAGTGGTCAAATTCTACATAAAGTAGTACCTAGAGGTTCCTGACAAACATAATCCACATTGCTAATCCTATAGTACCAGTCAAATTTTTCATGCAAGTAAAGCTCCTTTATCTTATGTCAACATCATGGAGCAATAAAGTTATCCCAATTTGATCCTAAATCGGGAAAAAATACACAGTGTTTACAACAAGGTTCATGATGTAGAAAATTTAAAACATAAAGAGAAAAATGACATACCTAAGCAATTTCTGAATTGGATTAAAAAGTGAAAATTTGATGTTTTTCTCCTTGGATGTTTGTCTCTAGTATGTGTTATGGATTTTTTTGTGAGAATTACTAGAGTGGATGCTTTTAATTTAGATTATGTTTTTCAAAGTTCTATAACGGGTCTCTTGCTAGGTGAGCTTGTATGTGATAGTTAAGAGCTCGTGTTTTGGCTTTTGACTTTTCACTGGGCAGGCTAAGCGAGCATTGGCATGGGTCAAAGTGCACTTATTGAGCATCTCTTTTGTTTGCCTTGGCATCTTGCTTTCATCATTGTGATTATTTTGTTTTTGAAAAATATAAAAGACTACCTAAGAAAAACTGTAAAATTAGTTGGGTTGCCTCCCAACAAGAGCTTGTTTAAAGTTAATAGCTTGAATATTGTTAGTGTCACATAATACATATTTTCTTAAAACATATCACACGATCTTTGATTTCTTCCTTCACTTGACATTTGTCATTGTCCACCAATATCCTTGCGGTTTCATGAATGGTCGTTCCAGAATGAGAGGCATCTTTGGGTTTGCACCAATGTCTAGCACCATTAAATCTACAAGAAATGGGAAATTTTCAATCTTTATCATCACATCTTTAATAGTTCCAACTGATTTCTTGCAAATTTTATCCGCCATGTGCATTGTTGCTACAATTGGCTTTATCTCAAGGTCCTCAATTTTTTTTACCACAGATAATGGTATTGTGTTTACCTTGCACCGTGCCAATGAGTGTATTTCCAACTTCCATTCTACCTATAGAGACATGTAATATGACTACTTCACGGTCTAACTTCTTTTGCGGTAGAGTTTGTTGGATGATTTTTCATTTTTTTCTCCTCTGATTTTTTTTTATCCATGGTCTACTCAATCCTTCATAAATCATGCAGACCATATACATGCATGACATCCTAAAATCATGGTTCATTAGGTTGTGGCAGCTTTGCAATGTTTCTACCATGGTTGATACATTTCAATGTATCATGTTGAGTCCCTGCTTTTGAGGTTGGCATTAATTTTGGTAAAACTAACTTAGCAGAAAGATGTTGGACAAGATGTCCTAACATGTTGACCTAACTGCAGGTGAAGATGTTAGGCAAGATGTCCTATCAGGAGGATTCGACATCTTTGTCTGTTACTGTTTTGAACTAACTGTTTATGGTAACAGGTGTGATTGGAATTTGACTAGGATTCCAGGTGGCACCTGAGATTGTGGAATCAGAGATTCCGATTCTAAATGAATTTGCAGTTTCCTTGTGAAGGATAAATTTTTGGTAACTTGGGATTGAAGAAAGAATTAGGTCGCTAATTCTGAAGAAGTTATCTGCTGCGCTTTTGAAGCCCAAGTCCAGCTGTGGTTTACAATATAAATAGGTTAGAGTTAACCTAGTTTGTGGTTGATTGTTGCAGCTGTTTTAGAAGTACTATGGTTTGTACTTTTTGTGAGCCTCTCGTGTATTGTGTGAATACTGAGAAGGACTGTTTATTGAGTTGTAATATTTTCAGTCATTGTTGTGATTGGAAGGGAATTGAGAAGGGTCTCATACCTAGGAGAGTATTAGGTAGAAATCTAGGAAGGGTAGTCTCTAGGTGCTAAGTTGTAAACATTGGAGTTTAGCTTAGAACCAATTCTACTTAGTGATTTCATTCCTGGCTTGGTAGCCCCCAGACGTAGGTATTGTTGTTCACCGAACTGGGTTAACAATTTCTGGTGTTGTTTACTTTCTGCTGTTTACGTTTGTTCTTCCTTAGATCTTTGTGAGAAGCAGAGATCAGGTGTCACGACATCCTGTCTGACATCTTCGTGATTTGCTTAACCAGAATTTCAATTGGTATCAGAGCAGGCATCCTACTCTGTATCTGGGTGAGATTCAGGGACGATATTTTCTGGTTCGATGGATAAAGAAGGAGGAATTCTAAATAGACCACCAATACTTGATGGTTCCAATTATGATTATTGGAAAGTTCGCATGGTGGCGTTTATCAATTCTATGGATGGAAAGGCTTGGAAGTCTGTAGTCAAGTGGTGGGATCCACCAAAGATCAAAGACAAAGATGGGAAGCTCACTGAGGAGCTAAAACCTGAAGAAGATTGGGATGATGAAGATGATAAGCTTGCTCAAGGAAACTCTAAAGCCTTGAATGCCTTGTTCAATGAGGCAGACAAGAACATCTTCAGACTCATAAAGAATTATATTGTTGTAAAGGATGCGTGGGAAATCCTGAAGACTGCAGATGAAGGCACCTCTCGTGTCAAATCCTCAAGGCTTCAGCTTTTCACTACTAAGTTTGAGAACCTGAGGATGAGAGAAGATGAAAGTATACATGACTTTCATATGAATATTGTTGATATTGCCAACACATCTAGTGATCTTGGAGAGAAAATTCCTGAAGCCAAGTTGGTCAGGAAAATTCTAAGGTCTCTCCCCAAGAGGTTTGATATGAAAGTGACGGCTATTGAAGAAGCTCGGGACATTAATACCATGAAGGTAGATAAGCTTATGGGATCACTCCAAACCTTTGAGATGGAAATTAGTGAAAAGGAGGAAAAGAAGAAAAGTCTTGCTCTGGTGACCAACCAAGAAGAGGGAGACACCAAAGAGGATTTGTCCAAAGCTGTAGGGTTCCTGGAAAACCAGTATCATCAACTGGCAAAGCAATTGGATGAGAAGTCAAAGACAAATGTCAATGCTCAGACTTCTGACATCTACAGAACAAGAAACTTTGGGAGAAGACCTAGCTATGACAAGAAACTCAACCGAGGGAAGGGAGTTCAGTGCTTTGAGTGTGGTGGTTTTGGACACACAAGAGGTGAGTGTCCCACATACCACAAGAAGGAGAAAAAAGGTATATCCACCTCATGGTCAGAGGATGACTCCTCAAGCGATGGAGAGACTACTAAGAAGGTGTCTGCAATTACTGGAGCATATGATTCTTACAAGGAGTCAGATAACGTATCGCTCAATTCTAATGGCTTTGCTGAACTATTTCAACTAGGACAAGATCAGCAGAATCTTATCTCACAACTGTGTGATGAAAGACGGAACCATCTGGAAACGATCTCGGACTTGGAGGATAGAGTGGAGCGGTCAAACTCCAAACTCAACAACCTGACCAAGTATATAAGGATGATGAACAATAGCTCAGACATGCTAGATGAAATCCTTATGTCAGGAAGAAATGTCGGAAGTGGAAAGGGTCTGGGCTATAATGATCAAGTTGAGATCAAAGGACATAGGACTAGAGGGAACTCAGTCCAAGTGATGTCAATAAGGATGTCTCAACATCATCAAAGGCCTCAGAACAACTCTCCAGGAAAACAAAAACAGGACAAACAGTGTTACTACTGCGGGAAGTTTGGTCATATACAGGGTCACTGCTACAAGTTGAATGGATATCCTAAATCTTCAAAACAATCCAGAAGAAGAAGGAAGACTCCCAAAGGGAAGAATAAATGGATACCTAAGGGTCAAACTGTAGCTTTCATTGCCCATTCCTCCCTGAGAGCCTCAGCCAAAGAAGACTGGTACTTTGACAGTGGTTGCTCCAGACACATGACTGGTGTGAAGAAGTTCTTGGCTAACATCAAACCTTATCCCACTGGTCATGTCACCTTTGGAGATGGCTCAAAAGGAGTAATCAAAGGTGTTGGCAAGCTGAAGTATGAAGGTCAGCCTTGTCTTGATAGAGTTTTGTATGTCAAGGGATTGACTGCAAATCTAATAAGCATCAGCCAACTGTGTGACCAAGGTCTTAAGGTAAACTTCTCTGAATCTGAGTGCCTGGTTACAAATGATAAAGAAGAACTCATTATGAAAGGTGCCAGATCCAAGGATAACTGCTACTTATGGGCTCCTCATGAAACTCAGAGTCTTTTCACCTACTTGGTGTCTAGGGAGGATGAAGTAAAGCTGTGGCATCAGAAACTGGGGCATTTGCACTTAAAACGAATGAAAGAAGTCATATCCAAGGAAGCTGTTAGAGGAATTCCAAATCTTAAGATAGATGAAGGAAAGATATGTGGGGAATGCCAGATTGGGAAACAAACTAGAATGTCACACAAAAGGCTTCAACAACAGACTACCTCAAGGAACTTAGAGCTTCTTCATATGGATTTAATGGGACCTATGCAAGTTGAAAGTCTTGGAGGAAAAAGGTATGCCTATGTGGTTGTTGATGACTTTTCTAGATACACTTGGGTGCACTTTATCAAGGAGAAATCAGAGGTGTTTGAAGTTTTTAAGGGATTGCGCCAGAGACTTCAAAGAGAAAAGGACTATGGTATAATCAGAATCAGAAGTGATCATGGGAGGGAATTTGAAAACAGTAAGTTTGATGAGTTCTGCTCCTCAGAAGGAATTAGTCAAGAGTTCTCTTCACCCGTCACTCCTCAACAGAATGGTATGGTTGAAAGGAAAAATAGAACTATTCAAGAGTATGCTAGGGTCATGCTCTATGCAAAGAAACTTTCGTATCATTTTTGGGCTGAAGCCATGAACACAACTTGCTACATCCTAAACAGGGTAACCATCAGGTCGGGAACTTCTACTACCTTATATGAATTATGGAAGGGTAGAAAACCAACGGTGAAATACTTCCATGTCTTCGGAAGCAAATGCTACATTCTGGCAGACCGTAAGCAGAGGAAAAAGATGGATCCCAAGAGTGAGGAAGGAATCTTCCTAGGTTACTCAATAAACAGCAGAGCATACCGTGTATACAATTCAAGAACTCAAGTTGTATTAGAATCTATAAATGTTATGGTTGATGACTCTCCTATGGAGGTTGAAGCTACAAATGATATTGGAGCATTCTTCCTAATGGAAGAGGAAGATGTCACAGAAGATGTTGAAATACCTCAAGACGACTCTGAAGATATTGCAGTACCCAACGATGATAATCATGAGTCTACTGTGTCCGAGAGAGTTGACAAAGGATCTTCCATTAGAATACAGAAGGATCATCCTAAGGAACTCATAATAGGGGATCCAAATGGAGGTAGGATAACTAGATCACGGGATGTGGTGGAACGTGCCTGCTTTGTGTCAAATATGGAACCAAAAAATGTTAAGGAGGTCTTGACAGATGAATTTTGGATTAATGCAATGCAAGAAGAGCTTGAGCAGTTCAAGAGACATGATGTTTGGAATCTGGTACCCAGGCCAGAAGGATCAAATGTGATCGGCACTAAGTGGGTCTTTAAGAACAAGTCTGATGAACATGGAGTTGTCACAAGAAACAAGGCCAGACTCGTCGCACATGGATATACCCAGATAGAAGGAGTGGACTTTGATGAGACTTTTGCACCTGTAGCTAGATTGGAATCAGTACGACTGCTCCTTGGAATAGCTTGTCTTCTGAAGTTCAAACTCTTTCAAATGGATGTTAAAAGTGCCTTTTTGAACGGATATCTCAGTGAAGAGGTCTATGTGGAACAACCCAAAGGCTTTGTTGATCCAACATTTCCAGATCATGTCTACAAGCTGAAGAAAGCCTTATATGGGTTGAAACAAGCACCAAGGTCCTGGTATGAAAGTTTGACTGAGTTCCTTGTTACAAATGGCTACAGAAAGGGAGGAATTGATAAAACTCTCTTCGTCAGAGAAAAGGAAGGTAACCTTATGATAGCTCAAATCTACATTGATAACATTGTTTTTGGTGGAATGTCAGAAGAAATGGTCCAACATTTTGTTAAGCAAATGCAGTCAGAGTTTGAAATGAGTTTAGTCAGAGAATTAACCTACTTCCTTAGTCTCCAAGTCAAACAAATGGAAGACTCCATTTTTCTCTGTCAAGGGAAATATGCCAAGAAGTTTGTCAAGAAGTTTGGCTTGGAAAATGCAAAACACAAGAGGACTCCTGCCCCTACACACTTGAAATTGACAAGATATGAGAATGGTGTAAGCATTGATCAGAGTCTCTATAGAAGCATGATTGGAAGTCTCCTATACCTTACAACCAGTAGACCTGATATAACGTTCTTAGTAGGAGTCTGTGCAAGGTATCAGGCTGAACCCAAAGCAAGACATATTAATCAAGTTAAGAGGATTCTGAAGTATGTGAATGGAACATACAACTATGGACTACTCTACACACACAGCTCTGACTCTGTATTAATAGGATATTATGATGCTGACTGGTCTGGAAATGCAGATGATAGAAAAAGTACCTCAGGGGGATGCTTCTTCTTAGGAAACAATTTAATTTCCTGGTTCAGCAAAAAGCAAAACTGTGTCTCCCTGTCCACTGCTGAAGCTGAGTACATTGCTGCAGGGAGTAGCTGCTCTCAAATGATGTGGATGAAACAAATGTTGACTGAATAAAACGTCCCACAAGATGTTATGACACTCTTCTGTGACAACTTAAGTGCAATAAATATTTCTAAGAATCCCATCCAGCACAGCCGAACTAAACACATTGACATCAGGCATCACTTCATCCGAGATCTGGTGGAAGATAAAGTCATCACTTTGGAACATGTGGCCACAGAAAATCAATTATCTGACATCTTCCCTAAAGCTCTGGATGCAAATCAATTTGAGACATTGAGAGGCAAACTTGGAGTTTGCCTTTCTGATGAGGCATAACTTTCTAATGGTTGGGGGTAATATTCTGGTCTCTGAATATGTATTCCCACCATTGTGAGAAGATTTTTCAGTATTCTCTCTTATTTTTTTTGCTTTGTTTTTTTTCTTCTTTCTTTTGGTTGTGTAAGGGCTGAATGCCCAGGATATTTTTGTTTTTCTGTTGGGTGTGTAAGTTTAATTACTTTGAACTGGTTTATTGGTTTTTGAGTTAGTCCTTCTACCTTTGTCATATTGTGGCTAAAAAGGGGGAGAATTACTAACATCACTAACCATTGCTGACTGTTGATTGTCTACTAACCACCGAGGGGGAGTAGATCTGAATTGACTGAGGGGGAGACATGTTATGATTCCACTGCTGCTCTGATAGTGGTCTCCCTGATATGTTTCTGCAGGTTAATGGAAGTTACTTTTAGCCAAAATCTGCCAAAGGGGGAGATTGTTGAGTCCCTGCTTTTGAGGTTGGCATTAATTTTCGTAAAACTAACTTAGCAGAAAAATGTTGGACAAGATGTCCTAACATGTTGAACTAACTGCAGGTGAAGATGTTAGACAAGATGTCCTATCAGGAGGAATCGACATCTTTATCTGTTACTATTTTGAACTAACTATTTGTGGTAACAGGTGTGATTGGAATTTGACTAGGATTCCTGGTGGCACCTGAGATTGTGGAATCAGAGATTCTGATTCTAAATGAATTTGCGGTTTCCTTGTGAAGGAGACATTTTTGGTAACTTGGGATTGAAGAAAAAATTAGGTCGTTAATTTTGAGGAAGTTATCTGCTGCGCTTTTGAAGCCCAAGTCCAGCTGTGGTTTGTAATATAAATAGGTTAGAGTTAACCTAGTTTATGGTTGATTGTTGCAGCTGTTTTAGAAGTACTAGAGTTTGTACTTTTTGTGAGCCTCTTGTGTATTGTGTGAATACTGAGAAGGACTGTTTATTGAGTTGTAATATTTTCAGTCACTGCTGTGATTGGAAGGGAATTGAGAAGGGTCACATACCTAGGAGAGTCTTAGGTAGAAATCTAGGAAGGGTAGTCTCTAGGTGCTAAGTTGTAAACGTTGGAGTTTAGCTTAGAACCAATTCTACTTAGTGATTTCATTCCTGGCTTGGTAGCCCCCAGACGTAGGTGTTGTTGTTCACCGAACTGGGTTAACAATTTCTAGCGTTATTTACTTCTGCTGTTTATATTTGTTCTTCCTTAGATCTTTGTGAGAAGCAGAGATCAAGTGTCACGACATCCTGTCTGACATCTTCGTGATCTGCTTAACCATAATTTCATATCACAATACTATAAAAAGTAAAAACACCATCTTCAGAAAGTGTAAATTTTATAACACAAATGTTTAAAACAATAATTACATATTTATGTTACCTCTCCATCCCACACGTGCCTAGCAGCATGGTCTGGATACATAGGAAAAACATCAGGAATTGAGCAAGAGGTTCAACAACATGGAATTTTGGGGCTTCAGGGGTAGCAATAGGAGACTCATGTCTCTGAAAAGACGATGTCGGATGTAACACCCTTAAGTTTTCCCGCGCTATTTAATTAAATAATCAGAGTAAAACAATATGAAACTGAAATAAAGGATGCTACTTCCAACTTATCATTTGCTCATAAATAGACATGTAACATTTAAATGACATTTTCGGAAATCACACAACTTTAATCCAAAAAAATAACCTTTATTACGCAGTGGAAAAATTATTCATTTTGACCAACATAATATAACGATTTCAATTAACTAAAGAAACTAGTTTTCATATCAAAAAACAACTAATAATTCTTCAACAGATAAATTCATATAAAAGTGTTCCAGACTCCCAATGTTACATATCAGAGCTGACGCCAAACTAAAAGAATAAACCGAAGGCTTCAACTTCCACTCACACCTGAGCTTCTACAGCGGAATATCTGCACGTTACCCACGTAGAGGCAACATTCAAACAGAAAGCGTGAGATTCTCAAATCAACAAAAGAAGAAGATGATATAAATATAAAATTATAAATCATCAAGTAATTCACCCATATCACAACTATCAACAAGTATCACACTCTCCAACACACACACAGATAACCAAGCAAATCATAATGTAACACAACCAATACAATATGCAATGAGACGCCAACTAGAATCAATGCATGTGGTACCAATTTCGATCCCTGTTTCATGATCACAATTCCAGTCGGAACATCTATCTAGTCGCTCACACCCCACACGGGCACACAACAATCGTGATTGCTCATACCCCACATGGGCACACAGTCACCTCAACAACAACAACAACATTGATTCCATTAAAAGGAATCCGGATAGATGCTCACACCCCACATGGGCACACGTTATCCCTCAACTCATGCAACATGTTATGCACCTTCAACGACAGCATGCAACAACAAAACAAATGCATAAACATAGCATATCATCAATACTCAACTCACTATTTCACAACAACACACATACACCTATTAGAACATGCATCTTCATAACAATCCTCCAAAATACATCATCTAAAGAAATCATCAACTGAGCAACAGGAAGCCACACGAAACAACAAGAAAACAACAAAGAAACAACAAAAATCGCGCAGCAACATTGTTGCGCCTCTTCGCATCGCCCGGCGGTGTACGGGCGTAGCCCTCCCTCAATTCCATCAAAATTCCAGTAGCGTTCCATGTTGTACCTCCTGAGCACCGCCCGGCGCTACAATTCCACCGCCCGGCGCTACGAGCGCGTAGCAGATTTTCTGCTACACCAGACCCAATTTCCTCCCGAAAACAGTCCTCATAGTGCACGAAAATCACATCCAATCTCAGCAATACTTAGCAACAATAACATGCTTTATTTTATAGACAACATCATGAACAAATCTTAACATCCTAACTCATTAGAACCTATCCTTTTCTCATCAAACCCCATCAAAATCCCAAACTACCTATCAACAAACATTCAACATTCACATGAATTCAACCTAATGATTCCTACCCAAATACATACATCATCCAACCCTTGAGAGATTAAAGAATTCCCACCCTTACCTTGTATTGATGAGCTCTCTTCTCTTCTCCAATGGAGTTCTTCTCTCTTCTTGCCCTAGCCTCTTTCGCCTTCTGCTCTCCATTTCACGTAGAATGAAAACTGATCTCCTTATTCTCTAATTCTCTTCATAAACCCCCCCCCCCCCAACTATGGTTTACCTCATTTACCCTCACTCATCCTCATACAATTACTATCTCGCCCTTCAAATCTCTACACATCTAATATTCCATTTATTTTATTTCATTATATTATTATTATTATTATTATCACCCAATCCAACTAATGAAATAATAATAATAATAATAATAATAATAGTTTCCACCAATTATTTAATTAACTTAATATTCACCTAATATTAAAATTAACTAAATATTAACTAATATCATTTAATTAGTTTTACTCACCACACCGCCAATCTCTACGCTTTTGCTCCCATACCCCTAACACCTCAAAATCTTATTCTTAAGGTCACTACCCCCCACCAAGGGTATCCCCAAACACAACAAAACACACGCATAATGACATGTATGCACACAACTTGACATAATTAAATTACGAAAAATGATTTAAAATAAAACGGGGCGTTACAACTCTCCCCCACTTAGAATATTTTCGTCCTCGAAAATTTACCTGATACAAACTACCCCGAATACGTCCTCGCATCCAAATAACCAACTCCCATGCCATGAAAGTCAACACCACGAATAACACAAAACAACAATACACTTTATCAACGACAACAACAACAACAAGATGTAATGCTCACACAATGCACCCGACGACCAACTCAAGACGCAAGAATAACCAAGTTACGAACACACAGGATCACTCTAGAACTGGAACATAACACGATCGTTATCATCACCATAGGTACCCAGGTAACAACAAAGATAAGAACATAAAGTTCCATAACACACATCGTCTTAACCACATCAACATAACCTTGTTACCAACATCGTTGTAACATTACACTGATGTAACAGTGCTACGATCCACCAATTAAACATGTAAACTAATATATCCATATATATAGTAATACATGAACAATATTTAGACCTTTCACCTATCACTTCTATCCTGGAATGTCCAATGGTTTGCATCAGCCTTGCGGGCTCTATCGTCCAACCCTTGCACTCTTACAAGTCACACACACGCATGTAAGAACTGTGTTATATCATGCTTCAGTTGCGCACTATGATTACTCGCAACTATCAAATCTACCAAGTTCACATCCAACTTCCGACTCTCTTTAACAATCACCAGAAAATCGTTGTTCACTTTTAATATGCCCAACCTCACACTCCACTGCGTCATCTCTCACACCAGACACTAATCTCTGAACTGCTAACTCAATTCTAATTCTCTGACCATCAAAGCAGACATATGAAAAGACTTTCGACTTAGCTCATCAAGAATTCCAACCATCCTTGTCGTCTCATACTCCATTCCTTCCGACCCAACAGGTATTCTACACTCATGTGATTACTAAACACTTTGAACCTAGATTCATAAAAATAATACCTCTAGATGTCCAACACAAATACAACCACAGCCAATTCCAAATCTTGAACAGGATAGATACTTTCGTGACTCCTCATTGGTTGTAAAGCATAAGTTGCGACTTTACCCTCTTATATTAACACACTGTCTAAACTCATCTTAAACACATCATAACGCCCCACAAGAGGTTCATTAAGATCAGGCAAAATCAAAACTAGAGTCGTAGTCAACTTCTACTTCAGCTCTCTATAACTTTCCACACCACAACATCCCCAAACAACCGACTTACCCTTCGCAAGTCAACTTAGATAACGAAAATGCTAACTTGGAAAAACCTTCCATAACCTGCGGTAATAACCAACTAAGTTCAAAAATATTATAATCTTCTTAACCCGCTTTGGGGCTTTCTCGTTGTAGAACTACATCTACTTCTGATGGATCCACAACAATACCCTCATCTGAATTGACATAACCAAGCAAACTCACCTCTACTAACTAAAAATCACACTTTGATAACTTAGCATATAACTTTATCTCTTCCAATACTTGTAACTCAATTCTCCAATACTCTACACGCTCTTCTTCTGATTTTATAATAGATCAGAACATCCACAACGAACACCACTTCGAACTTATCCAAATAAGTATAGAAGATACGATTCATACTCTCTACATACACTTTAAGGAATACTAGCCACTACCATCCCCTACCCGACATCCTTGGTCAAATCATGGTCTCACATTCCCATTTACTTCCTCCTTGGATTATTTTTCCAATGCTTCAAGTCCCATATCAATCGGATTCTCGATTCATCACAAATCAAAACTCAAGCTATCCAGAACACTACTGTGAGTTTCTATACTACTCACCGATCAACATGCAACCCCATGCTACCATCCTTTTCTTTACCAATAATAATGAAGCTCTCCAAGGCGACACCCTTGGCATATCACTAGTCAGCACATTGTTCTCTACTCCTGATAAGTAACTATCAACAACATCTGATCGACATACAAAAACCTCGAATCCGTATCATCTTCAGATATAGAAAATCTGCATCGACTAATCAAAATAATCCGTAAGCACTTGGCTTAACTCCAAACAATTCACTGTACATACCATCCCATCTGGCAAGACACGTCTATTCCATCTAACATAATCCCGTCTACTATCAACAAGAGATTAAGGGTGATCAGTTCCTCAATTTGTCAATAGGTAGCCGGCAACCACATCGGTAGCATAAATCATCATTACCTAACTACAATAGCGTCCTTACTTTGTGCCCAAAGTTACCTAAGCATAATGTTCAACAATCTCTCTAAAGCTTACAACGTTTTCTTAATTTCCTTCTTTTCAACCTTGTCAATGATACATAAACGCCCAAAGTCTATTACATATTCTCCTATACACACTCATAGCACAACACAATTGTTAAATATTCTCCCGATACCGGAAATGCTACTACACCAAGTACAATTCAAATCGGTCCGCTCCAAATGAAACATTTATCGAAGTGGAGAACTTTAACAACACTAATAAATCCTTCGTCTTTCCTTTAATTTCATAAGCTCGGTGATCCATATAGTTTCACATTTGGGTCTCATTCTAATCACAATCTCAATAGTACCATCTCATCATCTGGTTGGTGATAGAAGTTGTCCAAAATCTTCCCGACACATGTCAACATCATGTCATCAATGACACACAATCCACTTTAATTTTTAACCTTCTCCCTTCCTCGAGAATATCTCCACTCTAATCATTCTCAATTGGCATACGCCGCACCTCCATGTGCTTCTCCAATACCCTCACCTCCGTCATATTACTAAACATTTTATACCTTACCTCATCTTACCCATTTTCAGCAAGACTCGCTCAACTTCAAACATGAATATCTCCTTTAATATAGACCTTCTTGATACAAAATTATATGCCAAAATGAAGGGAATTTCCTGTATATTCTAGAAATTCAAGAATCGCTTAAATCCGAGTTACGAGTAAAAAGTTATCACCTGTGTAATGGAGGCTGGTCAAGAAATCCCGTATATCTGCCTTCTCCAAAATCAGCTTCAGACCCAAATCTTCAAATGCGTTTTTCTCTTCCGTCAAAAACATGTAGAAGACAAAGTTTATATGCAAAATGTAGGGAATTTCACAAGCTTTCTAAAAAGTCCAGAATCGCTCCAATCGGAGTTACCAGCGAAAAGTTATCACCTGTTTAGTGAAGATTGTTCCATAAGTGCGAAAATGAAGATTGGAAATGGTTAACATGATTTCCACCCTTTTCTCTTACTTCTAAGATCCCCTAACTATCCTCACTCTTCACCCAAATCTGAAGGTAATCTGACCTCAATTCAATTATACTGAATACACACTAGCATAACAGTTGGTCCATCAAATCATCAATCTCGTTGAAGTGGATATTTATTCTCAATCATTATGTAGCGAGCGATTTTGGACGCGGTTCTTAAGCGTTGGTCGCTCTCTGCGGTTTGAGCTTAAACTACAGGTCGATTCATTTTTTATCCTATTGAAGCTGATGAAGGAAGGGAAATAGATGTCTCCAATTAACCCTGCTTTGCATACTGAGTTTAAACAGCGGTCTGTTAGGTTACGAATGCTATCAATGTGGGGAGGGGGGCCTTTGTACTGGTTATTCGTATTTTCGCCAATACTGTCTTCTTTCTTTTTAGGACTTTCTAGCGGGGAACAAGGGTTAGGATGTTAGGACTGATGTTTTTGAATTACTGCTTTTGATATGGGATTTTGGGTTTTTGTTTAGTGTGTTCGCTAAGATTTTTCTTTCAATCTTATGCCTATGTATTCCCGTTTATCCAAAACAGGGAAATCAGAGCGTTCGTAGTTCCTCCTATTCTATGGGAGGAAATGATTGTTTTTGGTGTCTTGTTCAAAGCCCAAGACGTGAAGCGAAAGGTGATTTGTATTTTGATCAAAGCCCAAGATGTGAAGCTAAAGGGTTTGACTTTAGAGAGAATTTGTCATCTCTAAAGAGGGGGTTGTATGTCACAACTGTTTATAAAGGAGAATTACTTTAACCGGGATACGCAGATCCTAGCAATGCCATAATTTCCTTTATATGGGGTTTTAACCTGAAGCGGAAGACTTTAACTCAGTGTAGAGCAATGTTATCTTTCCTTAGGAATTTCTCGTGCTAAAAGAGGGACAGTGGCATGGATGTAGATGATCCAGAGGCTTGCCGCTTACAGCGATTAGATGAAGGGAGTTGTTTGATGTTTTTTTACTGTGAACGAGGCACAGTTTTGATGCTAAAAGGTTAATTGGATTAACCAGTGATTTTCTTATACAAAGCCTAAGAGGAGGCGGATATGTGTCTCGTACAAAGCCCGAGAGAGAGGCTAAAAGGTTTTGACTCAATGAGGGAATCTTTTGGTATCTCGTATAAAGCCCGAGATGGAGGCTAAAAGGGGTTGATCCTACAAGGGGATCTTTTATACTCAACAAGAGAGTGTTTTTTGTATCTTGTACAAAGCCCGAGATGGAGGCGATTGTTTGTTTGGCTCAATAAGAACCTTTTTGTATCTCGTACAAAGCCCGAGATGGAGGCTAAAGGGTGATTGACTCAACGATGGAGTCTGTTGTGTCTCATACAAAGCCTGAGAGAGAGGCTAAAAGTTGTTTGACTCAACGAGGGAGTCTTTGTATCTCGTACGAAGCCCGAGATGGAGGCAAAAAAGGTTTGCTCCGCTGGGAGGAATCATTTGTACAAAGCCCAAGAGGAGGCTATGGTGACTGTTTCAGTTGAGTGACAGGTCCAGTATACTGATTTTGAAAGAGAAAATCAGTTCTTATATGAGCAACACTGTACTCAGGGATTTGATTTGAGGATCAGGGATATTTCCTTTTCTTTGAGGAAACGGGAAATCCAAAGGGTATTGAGACTGTCCGAGTCTGCGGGTTTCCTTCCTATTTAACGAAGGGGTCACTTGATAATGTCTTTGAGACTCAAGGAAATTAGACTGTCCATGTCTAGAGTTTCATCTTTTGTACTATGCTTTGAGAAACAGTAGTAGACTCGACGAAAGGACTGTTCTATGCAGATGACTAAGTTATGTTCCTATACCTCTAGGAGGTCGTCGGGACAATTTGTACGAAGCCCAAGAGGAGGCTGGGAACTTTTATGAAGCCGACGGGTCCTTGTACTAAGCCCAAGAGGAGGCTATCATTCCCGGAGGAAGAGATCATTATACGAAGCCTAAGAGGAGGCTGTGAATACTTCTAAGAAGCCGTAGGGTCCTTGTACTAAGCCCAAGAGGAGGCGGGGTTGCTTTTAGGAAGCCTGTGGGGTCCTTGTACAATGCCTAAGAGGAGGCCGATGCTTTTAAGAAGCCCGTGGGTCCCCAAACCCCGAGAAATTCAAGGCAATGCTATTCACCGAGAATAGATCAAAGTCAGGAAAGTTCGAGAATTTGGAAGAAACTCAAAGATGCCATTCACGGAGAAGACATTCATCTTTGGGAGTAGAGTTTCTTGACAATTCCTAATGAGGACAACCGAAGAGAAGACTGTATCTGGTGATCCTATTGGGGATCTAGTTGTCTATTTCTATGAATAAACGAAACGGCGTCACCTAGTTCTAGACGTAGTTGCCGGGGAAACTCTAAATATCTATACTATTATTACACAGTCGATATGAGTTTATGAAAGAAGACTTACAGCGAAACAGCCCCACAATATATATATGAAAGCGGTAAATGAAAGCGATAACCACTTACTCGGTTGTAGAGCTTCCATGCTGTTTGGTTAGTTATTCAACAAAGAAAGATTGAAAACAACAGTATATTCAAAATCAAAGGAGAAAGTGCTTTGAAATAAAAAGATTTGGGGCTTACAGCTCAAGGAGAGGCCCAGGGTTTATCAGTGAGCGCACTGTTTGAATTTGTACAAAGGGACTTATACAAGTGACTGAGGCCCAAAAAGGTTTTCTGTACAAAGGGATGGGTCTTACACTCTCTCAAGAGGCCCAAAAGGTTTAAAGAAAAAGAGTGGGGCTTATAACACGAGGGTAGGCCCAGTTGACTTTTCGTTTAAAAATGGCGATCGCGCCGAGATTTTCTTTTAACGCTGAGGGACTTATACAATAAGTGAGGCCCAAAATGGTTTGGTTAAAAGGGGATTGGGTCTTACACTCTATTAGAGGCCCAAAGTGTTTTGGAATGGGTCTTATAGCTCAAGGAGAGGCCCAAGGTTATTTTAAAAAGGCGATGATCGCGCCGTTTGTTTTTGACGGTATCGGGACTTATACAATACACTGAGGCCCAAAATGTTTTGGTCAAGAAAGGATTGGGTCTTACACTCTATTAGAGGCCCAAAAAGTTTTGAAAATGATTTATGAGGGTTGAATTAATCCAAAAACCCTAATTTGTTTTCAAAAATGTATTTAATTGAATAAAAATTCAATTAAAAATGATCAAAATTATTTAACATGTGAAAAACAAATTGTGATTTTGGATTAATGTTTCAAAAATTAAGTATTGACCTACAAAATAATTAGAAAGCATTAAAAGTTGCAAAATCAATGTAGAAAAAATATTTAATATGTCAAAAACAATTAAAATATTAATTCTTTGCAAAAATATCAATTATATGAAATAAATAATATTTTTGGGATTTTTTGATAAAATAAAATATTTTAACATTTTTGTGAATTATTAAAAAAAGAATCAACTCAAAATCATTAAAAATCAGAGAGAAATTAATTTTTGAATCAATTAAATAAAATCACAAAATTCAAATATTTGAAAATTCAAAAAAGGCGCCAAGAACAGCTGAAGAACACGCGCGTGTTCTGGGTTTGGCTGATTTGCGTTTTCCACCCAATCTCACTGAATACATAATCATATCATGCAATCCACATATCATTATGCTCGTCTCAACCTCACGATCATATATATAATACTTAATTTCATTTAAATTAAACATAAAACATGAAATCACGAAGAAACCTCAAGAACCCTAATTTCTGCATGAAGGCTAGGATTTTTGATACACGATTCAAACAATGCAATTAATTGAGGGAAAACATTCCATGCATGATCATGAACATATGGCCAAATTATTGTGCGAGGAAATATGCATAGATTGAGAGATGAGCAAGTATGTGCTTACCTCTAAGCCGTGACAGCAAGTGCAATGTGATTTTTGATTTGGAGGTGTTACAGATGAGTGGTGATGATCTGAACAACTTCCCTACACCCTATGGAGTGTGTTTGAATGCTTGGACTTGATTGAAATTGGCTGGATCAATTTGTGGTACCTCAGCTGCAACTTGATTGAAAATTTGAGCAACCAGCTGGTGATTTTGTGAAATTGGTGTTTCAGAAGTCATCTAAGTGTTTGATCAGCTCATATGTGATGTATGTGAGGTGTGTGAGTGATTGGTTTGATTGGAATTGCTCTCAAACTCAAAACCCGATAGCTACCTTGCTAAGAAAGGCATTTTTGCCAAGAGAAAGAGATTTTGAGGAAAGCATCTGTTAGATGGTTTTGGTGTACTCAAACTGATCACAATTGAGCTCTATTTATAGTAGAGCAAGTTTGTTTTGCAAGGAATAGTGAATGGCAATTGGTAAGTAGGTTTGGCCAATGTTGGCAAATGAAAATCCAAGTCTCCTCTAGCCATTGACTAGAGGTTAGGGCACAGAGCTTTGGTTCCCTTGGTCATGGATAAGTCTTGACTGATTTCAGATGAGAATGGCTCAGTCCATGCCACCTTGATGGTTCCATTGAATGTTTCAATCCAAATTTGGAGTCTTGTCCCTATTTTGGCCATTCTAGGTTCAACATGCTATTTCTTGTTCCATGGACTTTAGAGGCTTGGCTCAGTGATTGTCCCCTTTAGATTCAATCCTCAGATGTGTCCAAGTGGATAGGAGCATTTGAATTTGGCTGATTTTGGCAAATCGAGCCAAAATGCAAAATTTGCCTTGCCTTTGACAGATTTCAGCAAGGCAACTTGACAATGTCATATCTCATGGGGTAAGTTGAATTTGGCAATGTTCTTGGCCATTTTGGAAAAGCCCTTACATGATACAACAACTGTTTGAACAAGTTTGGTTTTGATCTCTTTTGATTCCAAGTGAAAAATCCCTCTACATTTGGCAAAAAGTGAAGCAAAATCTGACTTAGTGAAATTTTCACTAAGTGTTGGAACAAAGTGTGATTTCTTGATTTTGATCACTTCATAACTCAAAATCCTTAATGAATTGGACTTAGGTCTAGTTGAAGTTTTTGTAGAGGGTAATGAGGGCTACAAATCCATCTTTGGATGAGAAAAAATGGCCATGTGGTTTAGGAGTTATGATCCTCCAAAGTTAGTGTATTAGTGGTACTTTTTCCATAACTTAGAAAAATTTCTAAGTTTTATGGTTACCCCTTTTACAAGTTATCCCACTTTCTTTGATTTTTCTTGATGAATGATGATTCAAATCATACATTAACATCATTTTAGGGTTAAAAATCCATTTTGGTGAAAAATCTCAAAAAGTCAAAGTTGACTTTTGTGCACAGTTGACTTTTTATCAGATGAATTCCAAATTGTGCAATTCTTCAGGAAATCATGTCCTTGACCTAAATCAAACTTGATGGACATGTTCCATGGGTGTCATAGGGTATATTGGGGCATGTCCTAGGGTTTAGGAACATGTCCTGGTCAAAAGTCAAAGTTACAGTTGACTTTTTCCTTAAAACCCTAATTGTGGTGCAGATGAAATTGAGACTTGTTGCTCAAGCTTCTTGGATTAATCCATTGTTCCAAATGGATCAATATAGTTCATTAGAGACCCTCAAATCATGTCTTGAGGTCTTGGCTCTTGATTTGTCCCAAAAGTCAACTTAGGGGTGAATTAGGTCAAGAAACCCTAATTCCTGATTTTTGATGTATGCATCCCCTGAGGCAAAATTGACTTGATGATTGGGTCCATGAGGTTCCATGGAGTACATTAGGTTAGGTTTTGGATCATTGGCTTGTGCCCAGATGAAAATTTTCCATCTGGAGGCCCTGGTCGACCAAAACCCTAATTTGGTGACACCGGCGATCTTGAGACTTGATCCACCTAGAAGGGAGCAACCTTGTGCTTAATCCTTGAAGTGGGAGTCCTTTTTATCCATTGTGGATGTTTGAGAGGTTAGACAAGTTGAAGATCATGTCATTCCTTGATTGATCCTTTGTCTAAGGCTCTGAGAGGGCTTAAAACCCTAATTTTGATTGTAGTGAATGCTCAACAACCCTTGAGGCATTTGGTGAGGCATGATGGTTCATCCATATTGTGATGATGATTTGTACAATGATGGGAAATCTTGGTGGTCAAAATTTGGGGTATGACAGATGCCCCTATTTAATCTTCTTGGACCCGAAGGTGTGAATGACGAAGGTATTCGGGCATTCGGGGTACAAGAGGATTAAATATCGGAATACCCGAAATTTTGATGGTGGTTATGAATGGCGGATCGCATCCATATTCTTTTGCTGAGCAATGATGCTTAGAAAAGGTAAACTTCCCCTCGATCCTGGCCTTCAGCCACGGAACTGGTCTTAGTTTCTGATTTAAACTTCCCCTCGATCCTGGTTTCCTACCAAGGAACTGGTCTTAGTTTCTGATTTAAACTTCCCCTCGATTCTGGTTTCCTATCAAGGAACTGGTCTTAGTTTTTGATTTAAACTTCCCCTCGATCCTGGTTTCCTACCAAGGAACTGGTCTTAGTTTATGATTTAAACTTCCCCTCGATCCTGGTTTCCTACCAAGGAACTGGTCTTAGTTTCTTTTGTCAATAAACTTCATTGACAAGGGACGCTATTCGTAGCGGCTTTCCTTCAAACTTCTCGCCGAATTTTCCTGGGGAGATGCCATTTGAGTGGAAAAAGTTTTGATGTCAGACTTGCTGGGGAACCCAGTCGTCTGAGTTGTAGAGGTGCACAAACTTCTCTGTTGGAGACGCCATTTGTCGATTCTACTGGGGGAAAGCGAGTATCTTTAGAGACTATTTCCACTTGGGATCTTACATCATACTTTTCTCGGGATCTTCCTGGAGAAATGCCATATGATGGGGTCCAATTTTGAGGTGCCGATGACCTTTTCATCGGCGGATTTTTGGAGAAATACTGATGTACTGCCGAACCCTTGCTTAAGAAGCTTTCTTTGGGGATTTTCTTTAATCCGGGAAAGCAAGGATATCATCTTCAATGGCGAAGAGTGACATCTGTTGAAGGTTCTCTGGCCTTTCAGAGGTTTAAGTTATCAAAGTGGTCTAGTGCCGACTCTGATCTAGAGATACATTGGTGGCGAGATTGTTCAGACACAACATTTCCTGATGAGGAAAGAACTGACAACTCGATTGAGAGAACTCCTATCACTAAGGGACAAGACCGGCTAGAGTGATAGTGATGCAATATGAAATGTAAATGCAAATCAATAATGCATGATGTATGTATGTATATGCGGATAAAACTGACGCGACATACAAACTAAAAGATGAACATGACTGGATACTCGGCCATCGCGGGGCGAAGAAGTACCGCTGGTTCAAGATAGCAATTCTGCCTTGCTTAGGAGAAACGGTCCCTGTTGGGGGATACCGTTGATCGGGCTTAAGAGGTAAGAACTCTGCCGTGGATGTCAGACGAAACAAGGTCTCTGACACAGTTGATCCCTTTATTCAGGCGTACCGATCTAGAAGGAGTACTTTGATTCTGCACTTTGAGGTTCGAACACCTTTGGAGACGCGATTGATGTTCTTTCGATGTTTAACAGTCAAAAGAAATTGCCATCTTTATTTTAAAAGCAGAAAAAGTTTTAACAAGTAAAATTCATTTTTGTTTTATTTCAAGAATCGTTAATCATGTTATAATGTCGTTCTGTAAAGCTAAAACAAGCAAGAATTACAAACAAAAGCACAAGGCTCAAATTTTATTGATAAGATGGAGATCAGCCAAACGCGTGATTCCATTGAGTATATACAAAGTTAGAAAATGGTAATTTACAGGGAAAAGGGCTACGTTGAAACATAACGACCACGATCCTTCTACCAACTTTGAATTCGGAGCATCCTGAGCTTCTGTCAAAGATGACCTTGACTGGAGTTTTCCTGACGGATGATGTAACTGATGCTGCTGAGGGGCTTGCCTCTGTTGAACATAGTTACTTGCCATTATCCCTAATTTTTGTCTGGATTGTACTATGATGTTTCCAATCCACCGGGATGATTTTTTTTTATTTTGTCTCTAACTTTTGCCTGGACCGCCCTTTCGGGTTTTCAATCCACCGAGACTTTTTTTTTTTTAGGCGAAGTATTTCTTGACTACATCAACATTCGTGAGATAGGCAAATTCCTCTCCGTCCATGGTTGCAAGTCTCAAGGCACCGCCTGAGAAAGCTTTCGTGACCACATAGGGGCCATCATAATTCGGAGTCCATTTACCTCGGGAATCAGTGAGAAAAGATTGTATCTTTTTTAGCACGAGGTCTCCTTTTCTGAAGACACGAGGTCGGGCCTTTTTGTCAAACACCCTCTTCATTCTCTGTTGATACAGCTGACCATGGCATAGTGCCGTGATTCTTTTTTCTTCGATCAGATTCAGTTCATCGTGTCGACTTTGACACCATTCAGCTTCGGTGAGCTTAGCTTCCATCAATACCCTGATTGATGGGATCTCTACTTCTATGGGGAGCACTGCCTCCATGCCATATACTAGAGAGAAAGGGGTAGCCCCTGTTGAAGTACGGACAGATGTTCGATAACCGTGCAAAGCAAAGGGTAGCATCTCGTGCCAATCTTTGTAGGTTACAACCATCTTTTGAACGATCTTCTTGATGTTCTTGTTAGCCGCTTCTACCGCTCCGTTCATCTTGGGTCGGTAGGGAGATGAGTTATGGTGTTTGATCTTGAACTCAGCGCATAACTCCTTCATCATCTTATTGTTCAAGTTAGATCCATTGTCAGTAATGATCTCGCTTGGAACACCATAACGGCAGATGATATTGTTTTTGATAAATCAGACCACCACTTGTCGGGTTACATTAGCGAATGACGCTGCTTCGACCCACTTGGTGAAATAGTCAATGGCTACAAGGATGAACCGATGTCCGTTCGAAGCCTTGGGTTCAATCAAGCCAATCATGTCGATTCCCCATATGGAGAAAGGCCACGGGGAAGTAAGAACTTTGAGATGTGATGGCGGTACATGAATTTTGTCGGAGTATATCTGACACTTGTGACACCTCCTCATGTACTTGTAGCAGTCGAATTCCATGGTCAACCAGTAGTACCCTGCTCTCAAAATTTTTCTCGCCATTGTGTGTCCATTGGCATGAGTGCTAAAGGATCCTTCATGAATTTCTTTCATAAGCATGTCTGCCTCTGGTCTGTCTACGCATCGGAGCAAGACCATGTCAAAATTTCTCTTATAGAGAGTGTCACCGCTCAGGAAGAAGTTTCCAGCCAATCTTCTGAGGGTTTTCCTGTCTTTTCTAAGTGCCCCAGGTGGATACTCTTGTTTCTGAAGGAAGCATTTGATATCGTGATACCAAGGTTTGTTGTCTATGACTGCTTCGATCGTGAAGACGTAAGCGGGCCGTTCAAGGCGCATTATGTCGATCTTAGGTATGTCATTCCATTGACCTACACTAATCATGGAAGAGATAGTGGCTAAAGCGTCAGCCATGTGATTCTCATCACGAGGGATGTGATGAAACTCGACTCTGTTGAAAAAAGGTAACAATCTTCTTGCATAGTCTTTGTAAGGAATCAGTCCTGATTGGTATGTGTTCCAATCTCCTTTTATTTGATTGATAACCAAGGCTGAGTCACCATATACGTCCAAGTTTTTTATCCTTAAATCAATCGCTTCCTCGAGATCCATGATACAAGCTTCGTATTCGGCCTCATTGTTCGTACATTTGAATGTAAGTCGAGCGGTGAAAGGAATGTGGGTACCCTGAGGGGTAACAATGATTGCCCCAATTCCGTTTCCGTAATGATTAACTGCTCCGTCAAAAATAAGTCCCCATTGGGAACCTGGTTCTGGCCCTTCACTGGGTAGCGGTTCATCGCAATCTTTCATTTTTAGATACATGACATCTTCGTCTGGGAAGTCAAACCCGATTAATTCCTGATCGTCAATCGGTTGATGAGCCAAATGATCGGCTAAAATACTTCCCTTAACGGCTTTCTGAGCGTGGTACTCTATGTCATATTCTGATAACAGCATCTGCCAACGGGCAATTCTTCCCGTAAGAGCAGGTTTTTCAAATACGTACTTGATTGGATCCATTTCGGAGACCAACCAAGTAGTATGACGAATCATGTATTGGCGAAGACGTTTGGCTGCCCAAGCCAAAGCGCAACAAGTTTTCTCAAGCATCGTGTACCGAGTCTCGCAGTCAGTGAATTTCTTTCTCAAATAGTAAATGGCAGACTCTTTCCTTTTGGTTTCGTCTTGTTGGCTAAGTACACATCCCATTGAGTCCTCTAGAACTGTGAGGTAAATGATCAGTGTCTTCTTTCCACTGGAGGTGATAGAATCGGAGGATTTAACAAATATTTCCTAATACTGTCGAAGGCAGTTTGGCAATCTTCTGACCAAACGCAATCCTGGTTCTTTTTCAGTAATTTGAAAATCGGCGCACATGTGGCGGTCATAAGGAATATGAATCTGGAGATGTAGTTTAAACGTCCCAAGAATCCTCTGACTTGTTTTTCAGTTTTCGGAGAAGGCATTTCTTAAATGGCCTTGACCTTGTCAGGATCAACCTCAATTCCTTTCTGGCTGACGATGAACCCTAGTAGTTTCCCTGAACAGACACCGAAGGTGCACTTGTTAGGATTCAAGCGGAGCTTGAATTTTCTTAGACGTTCGAACAATTTTGACAGATGTTCAACGTGCTCACTCTCTGTTTTTGATTTTGCAATCATATCATCGACATATACCTCGATTTCTTTATGTATCATGTCATGCAACAGAGTAGTCATGGCCCTTTGATAGGTTGCCCCAGCGTTCTTCAAACCGAACGGCATTACCTTGTAACAAAAGGTACCCCATGGGGTAATGAACGAAGTTTTCTCCATGTCTTTCGGCGCCATTTTGATTTGGTTATAGCCCGAGAATCCATCCATGAAGGAGAATACTTTGAACTTTGTTGTACTGTCTACCAGCATGTCAATGTGTGGTAAAGGAAAGTCGTCCTTTGGACTTGCCTTGTTCAGATCTCTGTAATCAACACACATTCTGACCTTTCCGTCCTTTTTGGGAACGGGTACGATGTTGGCTAACCATTGAGGATATTCAGCTGTAGCGAGGAAACCCGCGTCAATCTGTTTCTGTACCTCCTCTTTGATTTTGATGGCCATGTCCGGGTGAGTCCGTCTCAACCTTTGCTTGACTGGCGGACACTCCGATCTCAACGGTAAGTGATGTTCCACGATGTTGGTATCCAACCCTGGCATGTCCTGATAGGACCAAGCGAATACATCGGGGAATTCTTTGAGAAGCTTTATCAAATCCTCTCTGGCAGTTGGACTGAGCAGTGCCCCAATCCTGATTTCTTTTCTCTCTTTTTCCGAACCCAAGTTTACCGTTTCCAACGGTTCTTTGTGAGGTTCAATGGACCTTTCCTCTTGTCTGAGTAATCAGGAGATGTCTTCTGGAATTTCGTTGTCATTTTCTTCTTCAGCCTCAAATACCGGGAACTCAAAGTTGGGAGAAGGCATCGGATCGTATGTTTCAACTGGGTTTAAAACAAGCAATCTGCATGACGTGAGGATTCGTGTTTAGAAAAGGTAGAGAAAAATGCAATTGTGTGCAGTGTATTTATTTTACTGCTTGTTTTTTATAGTTTTGTTTTTTAGGATTACCATTTTCTTTGAAAAAGCAAAAAGAGAAAATAGCCATTAATGCAGAAATTACAGAACGACGTTATTTTATTAATGAACAAGTCGATCCTTGAAACTACAGCCCTATAAAACAAAACTCTGTCACTTCGGGCAAAGCGAAGAGGGACATTTACAGAAAGCGAGCCCTATCAAAACATCCGTTTCACCTGGGCAGGGTGAAAGGTTAAAGATGGCAATTACTTTGACTGATGAACGACCTTTGAAACCTCGACAGCAACCCATTGGCGGCGAACTCCTCGATGAATCACAAAGTCTGGCACCTTCCTTGATTTGTCTTCAGAAATGACGTTGATTTCTGGTGGAGCGGGATCATTGGAATCTGTCTCCCAGGCAGAATTGTCGTAGGAGAATTCCTCTGTTGCATTTTGCATAGCATTTGTGCTCTCAGGTACATCTCCCCATCCAGTTTCCTGGATATCCTCGAGCCTGATACGAGAGCTTTCGGGAGCGGTGTACTTGACCATATAGTCGAATTTTCCACTTGGTTCTCCCAGAGTGTCCCAAACTTCTTTGGAACTGGAGGAGTCATCTCTCTCAATGACGTTGACCTCGGGAAAAGCATAGTTGATGAACTCAAGTCCTGCAAACGTTGCGAATTCATCTTCATGTTGAGTAGTTTCTGAATGACCTGAGTGTTGATCCCATGGCATGGTGGGGACACAGGTATTCCGTTCAATGACGGTCAGCTGATTTTCATTGTTCGGCTGACTTTCTTGCCCCAAGTTTCCTGGGTAAGGTTGCCACATTGGCAGACCATCCATTGGGCCATAGTAGGTGTAGTCAAAATTATCTTTCATCGGAGTGTCTTCCTCTAATGAATTTGGCGGAGCGCGGCATCCTTCCGGATCACAATCCCCGTAGATCATTTCGACATCTGATCTTGGTATAAATCTCAGACTTTCTGTAGGAAAGCAAAAAGGCATATGCACCTCTTCCTGAGACATATAACCGTCCTTGTTAAGGTAGGACTTCCATTCTTCATCTGTGTCAGATGGATCTTCCTCATTGATAGCATGAACTGTCTGAGACACTGGGTGAAGGAAACCTCCACTGTGGAAGAAGTTATGAATGGGATGAAGACTTTCATTGCTGGTAGTTGTCCGGGTATAGGTTGCAGAAAAACCAAAACCCTTCTTTGTTTTATTGTCAATGGGAATGGCAAGCTGCCCCCATCCTGTCGTATCGGTACTCTCGACCGCTTTAATAGCATCTTTGTATGAGGAAATCGAGGTTCCTCCTCTGAACTGATTGTTCTCGCTTACCAACAATGCTTGGAACTGAGTCCCAATAACCTCCTCGGGTTCTATACCAGCAGATGATGACAAGTTACTCACAAGCAAGGCTTGTTCCCCACAAACCGTGACAAGTTGATCGTTCTTGACGAATTTTAGCTTTTGGTGGAGGGTCGAAGTGACCTCTCCAGCCTGGTGTATCCAAGGTCTTCCTAATAAACAACTGTATGTTGCCCGGATGTCCATGACCTGGAAAGTGACTTGGAAAGTGTGAGGACCAATAGTTATGGGAAGATCAACTTCGCCGATAACTATTTTTCTGGATCCGTCGAATGCTTTGACGACGACCTCGCTAACCCTCATCGGAGGTCCTTTGAATGATAATTGCATCAAAGTGGACTTCGGCATAACATTCAGGGTTGACCCTGTGTCTACCAGTACGCTGGCTAAAGCATCGTCCTGGCAGTTAACTGTGATATTGAGCGCCATGTTATGACGGCGACCCTCTTCAGGTAATTCTTCATCACTAAATCCCAAATTGTTGCAGGAAGTGATGTTAGAGACAATGTTATCGAACTGTCTGATTGTTACATCCTGTTCCACAAAGGCTTGCTCCAAGACTTTCTGTAGAGCCTCCCTGTGGGCTTCTGAACTGAGTAACAGTGATAATACCGAGATCTTTGAAGGAGTTTGTAATAGCTGATCAACAATGTTATATTCACTCCTTTGGATGAGCTTCAGCATCTCATCATTATTTTTTGAAAGGTCGGGATTACTGGATTGACCGACTGGAGGATCGGGAGCTTCTGTCTGAAGTTCCTTTTCCTTGTTAAGTTCCCCAACCCCTAGGTTGAAGATTCTACCACTCCGTGTTACTCGACTGATGTCTGCAATGTTCACAACGGAGGGTAATGGAATTTCCTTTCCATTTTCAATTATTGTTGCACCGTATTTGTAAGGGATCGCCTTAGCTGATTCATACGGTAGCGGTCCTGGTAGATAGATGACTACAGGAGCCTTCTAATTTTTCTGACCATCATAAGTAATCTCGATCCGTTCCCGGTTGGGAACTTTAGATTCGTCAAGTAGAGGAATAATGGCAAAAACATCCCTGGCCTTGTGATGACCAGAGATCGTGACAACATCCTCAACTTGCTCGGCAAGGTAGTTCGGCGACCAGTTGATGGGTCCAGAACCCGAATAGGGACGAATTTCTCCACGATCGACCTGACCCTGAAGAGCTGCTCTCACAAGATAACACCCTTGGTTACTTTCCGAACAGATGCTACAACTGTCATAGTTGTGTGGTGGCACCTGGCCACGCCCACTTTCAATACAATGTAACCTCACTAGGTTAGCTTCCACTGATCAGACATCTTGACTCTGACGCCGAGTGGGGTTTCTATTACTGATACTAATTTGCTGAGTATCTTCATCCATATAAATTGGCATCCACCAGTGATTTAACAAGTGCTGAAGTGCCTCCTGGACAAGGGTACAACCTCGATCATTTTCGCAACCCGCTTTACAGCTTTGATAATCATGTGATATTAAGAATCCGAGTCGGACCTGCTCAGCATGTAACTCTACCAGGTTGGTATTCATCACGCGAATGTCGAAGATCTGAACCATGTTGATCTGATAAGGGTTCCTATCATGGTAGTCTTGGATCCATCCAAGATCCATCTGACGCTGGAGGGCCTCCTGTATGAAAGAGCATCCCTGTTTGTTTACCGAGCAAGTCAGACAAGAACTGTAATCGTGCCGCGGCAGATTATGATACTGGCTTTGCCTTGAGTGCATTTCCACCAAGTTGGCATTCATCGCACGGATGTCGTGGTTTTGAATGACGTTAGAATTCGTATAGACCATGTTAACTCCACGAACTCGGTGCTCTTGGATCCATCCGAGATCCATTTGTTCCTGTAGAGCTGCTTGCACTATAGAACATCCTTGATTGTTTTTAGAGCAGATATCACACTGGTGATAGTTATGAGGTGGCACATGACCATATCCACTCTGTCTACAATGCATCTTAACCAGATTGGTTTTTAGCAAGAGTACATCGTGAATTTGATAGACATTGTTAAATTCTCCTTCTATCAAATTGACTATAGCCTTCTCGTGTTGAGGTAGCAGATTCGTGAGAACATTAGGATTTGTATCCTTGAAGGATAAGACCCCGCTCCTAACAAGTTTTTGCACGTCGAACTTGAAATTGAGACAAGTCTCTATGTTATGCCCTGAACCTCCTTGATGATAAGGGCAAGTTTGATCCATCTTAAACCAAAAAGGCGGATTTTCCGGTACTGTAAGAGGAGATTTAGTCTGAATGTGCCCCTTAGCCAGTAGTAATGGAAACAGTTCTGCGTACGATACGGATATAGGATCAAATCCTGGCGGCCGTGTTGTACGGTTGTTGTTATATGGAGGACGAGCCTGCTGAAGAGGCTGTTGTGTCCTTTGCTGGTCAGGTTGGCTCTGCGCAACCTGAGGTTAATACGTAGGAATAGACGCAGGGTTGATAGCAGGACTCACAACTGCTACCGGTTGATAACTTCGTCTTTGCTTTCCGAGAGAGATATTCCCAATATCTTGCTCTTTTTTCTTAGGGAGAGCACCACCGTATTTTTTAGTACCGCTCGTCGATCCAGTGTCTTTTACCAAACGTCCTTCTCGGACGGCTTCCTCAAGACGTACACCCATGCCGACCATTTCGGTGAAATCACTGGGCGCACTGGCAACCATTCGGTCATAGTAAAATGAGCTTAAGGTCTTTAAGAAGATCTTTGTCATCTCTTTTTCCTCAAGAGGTGGACAAATTTGAGCAGCAATTTCACGCCACCTTTGAGCATACTCCTTAAAGGTTTCCTTGTCCTTTTGCGACATCGATCTGAGTTGATCTCTGTCGGGTGCCATGTCCAAATTATATTTTTATTGTTGGACGAAGGCAGTACCAAGATCTCTTAATGTACTGATCGTAGTACGGTTTAAACCCATGTACCATTTGAGTGCGACACCGGTTAAACTATCCTGAAAGTAGTGAATCAGTAGGTCCTGATTCTCCGTCTGAGCTGACATCCGCTGAGCGTACATCACCAGATGGCTCTGAGGGCAAGAGTTACCCTTATATTTTTCAAAGTCGGGCACTTGGAATTTGTGCGGGACTTTCACATTTGGGACCAAGAAGAGGTCTGCGGCGTCTTTTCCAAATAGATCCTGACCGCGAATGGCTTGCAGTTCCTTCTGCATTTCCAAGAACTGTTCCTGGAATTCATCCATTCTGTCAAACATAGTTTCCTTCTTACCAGAAGGTGTCTGTGGAATTTGTCCTCCCGGGACAGTGTGCACCACAGGGGGTGAGACCGTGACTACGGCAGTGAGTCTTGGCGTTTCTCGAAGTTTGTAACCTTCAGAAGTCTTCAGTATGCCCCTAGCATCTTCGCTTTCCCGAAGTTTGTAACCTTCAGGCCCAGCGGCTTCTGTTGTGATTCCCTGATCTTCAGTGATCGGCGGAACATATCCTTCTGGGATATAGTTGACAGGCATACCGCAAGGATGATCTTTCGGTATCTGATACCTAGGATCATACCTCTCCACTACGGGCGTTGAGGTGATCTCTAAGATCACAGTTCTTTGTAGCTGAGCTTCTGCCATGGCTTGCATGTCGTTATGAAGCTTTCTCATATCCTCTCTCAGAGCGTCGATCTTTTCTTTCAACTCTCTGTTTTCTTCCTCAAGATCATCCATCTTTTTCTGATGATTGGCCCGAGTATTATACGAATGAGACAGTTTGACTCTAGAATCGAGACACAAACATGAGATTCGTAGGGAAGAAGAATACGCGATGTGAGAATGATGAATGCAATGATTATATTAATTGTTTTTTTGGTTTAATCAAAATAAACTTCGACAATTAGATTGAAAATATCAAACGATGGGGAAACCCCTTTTTATTGAAATTCAAAAGATTACAGAAGTGGAAATACAGTAGATTACAAAGTGCAGAAACAGAAACCTAAACTAATGGGTCCTGAGTTCTCTCTGAAGAGAAATCAGGTGTTGATTCTGGTATCTTCCTTTTCTTTGACCGGGGCTCTTGGGTCGTTGTCGGGTTGTCATTCCTTTGCCAAGTGAAAGGACCGAGCAAATTCCTTTGGTCATCTTGATTATCTACAGCATGTTGCTCCAAAATTTCAATCAGAGCATCTTTCTCTTTCAGTAATTGCTGTATTTTGATGCACTCTACGTCGAGGGTGCGGTACTTGTTCTTCCAAGACCTTCTCTCCCTTTGAACTTTGTTGAGAGTAACCTGAAGCTTTTCAGTCTCAGTCATGAAGTACATGACAGATTCCCTCGGCGGAAGAATTCCGTAACGAGGATAAGGCATCTTTATCTTGAGAGCTCTAGTTTGTACCCAATGGAGATAAGGCTCCACCGAGACACAGTCCGGTTTTCCCAGAGACTCTCGTCATTTCTTATGAACATGCTTCCAAGCGTGCACTATTTCCATCTTTAATGCTCTGTCGTTTTCTCCTTCTTTGAAGAAAAGACCTTCCAGATGAACACCCAGTGGGATGTGTCTCATCGGGTATCCAAATTGACGGCGAACCAATACCGGATGGTAGTTGATTCCTCCTTTAGTTCCTATAAGGGGTACATTGGGGAAGTTTCCACAACGATCAATGATTCTGATTCCATCATAAATCATATTACACCAATCTATATCAGAGTTGGTAAGAGACATGATCTTCTGCGACCAACGTAAGGCACTCTTGCAATCCCAAAAAGCAGCAGACTTGGGCAAGTGAAAGATAAACCATTTGTAAAGCAAAGGTACACAGCATGTGATATCCCCTCCGCTGTATAAATTTCCCAGGTGTACAGAATGATATGCATCTGCGAGCAAAGTCGGTACAGGGTTTCCAATGAGAAAAACCTTAATGGAGTTGATATCGACGAAGTTATTGATGTTAGGAAACAAAAATAACCCGTAGGTGAGCAAGACAAAGATGCTTTCAAAAGCAGTCACATTTCCTATACTGGCGAAGTAAAGGGCTTTCTTTGTCAAGAACTGGGCTGGCTAACCTTGGATGCCACCCTTAGCGGTCATGTGAGCCCTGACCTCGGACTCGTCCAAATGAATTGCTCTTGCAATGGTCTGATTCTTTGGAATTTCTTCCAGTCCAGAAAATGGAGCTCGATCCGTAATGTGTAGATCGATCAGGTGAGAATACTCCTCCAGCGTTGGTGCAAGCTGGTAATTCGGGAATGTGAAACAGTGATAAACCGGATCATAGAATTGAACGAGCGCGTCCATGATTCCCTCAATCACATGGACTCTTAACAGTGGTAGCAAACCTCCGTGCTTGGCTCTGAAAGCCTCTGGGTTAGTGATCATCCTTGCTAACCTTCTCAAATCCTCTAGTTTTGGAACCTTGAAGGTATACTGGTGAGTTCTCCTTCTACCGAAATCCATTAGTGCAATCCTTTTCTCTGATATTTGCAATCACAGTCTTAGTTTATTTTGAAAAAAACAGAGAGACTAGAAGAGAAGATTTTTTGAATGTTTTAATGTTTTTTTTAAATGAATGCATGAATGCAGCACACAAAAACATAGAAAAAACATGGGGTCAAAGGGTCGTTGTCATGATCAAGGCTCTACCCATCCCCAAAGGTTTATACTAGGGTGATTTTTGTACCTGTACTCATTATCATTAGCTCCTCCCAGGAAAGCAAAACAACAAGCGGATCGCCAGCGAGTTGTAGAGCAATCTTAGAGTAAGTGTCATTCACCGAGAATAGATCACCAGCCTCAAATGAGGGTAGTATCGCGTAACAACTATTTCCGATAGTTTCCGCACTACGAAAGGGTTTGGCTCCTCAGCTTCTCAGACTTAACAACCGGCCCATTGTCTAGGTGAGAGAATGGGTTGCGTTGGTCAGCCTCCACTGAGGTTGATGGTCGACCCCGTCGCCATCACTTATCTTAAGTGTATACTCAATCTTTCCACATACGGCATCACCCGCATTCCCATTAGCAGAAAAATAAACACGTATAGCAATTAGGAAAAGCAGTATATATATTTGTCCTAAACATCCTAGACCTTTAAAGTTATGAATCCTAAGTTCCTGACAGAAAATGGGTTCCCCGGCGGAAGCCCCAATCTGTGGTTTTCACAAAAGTGAAGAAAAAGGAAAAAGGAACACAGAGACTAGCCCCACGGTGGGCGCCATTTTTTCTATAGCGAGCAATTTTGGACGCGGTTCTTAAGCGTTGGTCGCTCTCTGCGGTTTGAGCTTAAACTACAGGTCGATTCATTTTTTTATCCTATTGAAGCTGATGAAGGAAGGAAAATAGATGTCTCCAATTAACCCTGCTTTGCATACTGAGTTTAAACAGTGGTCTGTTAGGTTACGAATGCTATCAATGTGGAGGGCCTTTGTACTGGTTATTTGTATTTTCGCCAATACTGTCTTCTTTCTTTTTAGGACTTTCTAGCGGGGAACAAGGGTTAGGATGTTAGGACTGATGTTTTTGAATTACTGCTTTTGATATGGGATTTTGGGTTTTTGTTTAGTGTGCTCGCTAAGATTTTTCTTTCAATCTTATGCCTACGTATTCCCGTTTATCCGAAACGGGGAAATCAGAGCGTTCGTAGTTCCTCCTATTCTATGGGAGGAAATGATTGTTTTTGGTGTCTTGTTCAAAGCCCAAGATGTGAAGCGAAAGGTGATTTGTATCTTGATCAAAGCCCAAGATGTGAAGCTAAAGGTTTTGACTTTAGAGAGAATTTGTCATCTCTAAAGAGGGGGTTGTATGTCACAACTGTTTATAAAGGAGAATTACTTTAACCGGGATACGCGGATCCTAGCAATGCCATAATTTCCTTTATAGGGGGTTTTAACCTGAAGGGGAAGACTTTAACTCAGTGTAGAGCAATGCTATCTTTCCTTAGGAATTTCTCATGCTAAAAGAGGGACAGTGGCATGGATGTAGATGATCCAGAGGCTTGCCGCTTACAGTGATTAGATGAAGGGAGTTGTTTGATGTTTGTTTACTGTGAACGAGGCACAGTTTTGATGCTAAAAGGTTAATTGGATTAACTAGTGATTTTCTTATACAAAGCCTAAGAGGAGGCGGATATGTGTCTCGTACAAAGCCCGAGAGAGAGGCTAAAAGGTTTTGACTCAATGAGGGAATCTTTTGGTATCTCGTATAAAGCCCGAGATGGAGGCTAAAAGGGGTTGATCCTACAAGGGGATCTTTTATACTCTACAAGAGATTGTTTTTTGTATCTCGTACAAAGCCTGAGATGGAGGCGATTGTTTGTTTGGCTCAATAAGAACCTTTTTGTATCTCGTACAAAGCCAAAGATGGAGGCTAAAGGGTGATTGACTCAACGATGGAGTCCGTTGTGTCTCATACAAAGCCTGAGAGAGAGGCTAAAAGTTGTTTGACTCAACGAGGGAGTCTCTGTATCTCGTACGAAGCCCGAGATGGAGGCAAAAAAGGTTTGCTCCGCTGGGAGGAATCATTTGTACAAAGCCCAAGAGGAGGCTATGGTGACTGTTTCAGTTGAGTGACAGGTCCAGTATACTGATTTTGAAAGAGAAAATCAGTTCTTATATGAGCAACACTGTACTCAGGGATTTGATTTGAGGATCAGGGATATTTCCTTTTCTTTGAGGAAACGGGAAATCCAAAGGGTATTGAGACTGTCCGAGTCTGCGGGTTTCCTTCCTATTTAACGAAGGGGTCACTTGAGAATGTCTTTGAGACTCAAGGAAATTAGACTGTCCATGTCTAGAGTTTCATCTTTTGTACTATGCTTTGAGAAACAGTAGTAGACTCTACGAAAGGACTGTTCTATGCAGATGACTAAGTTCTGTTCCTATACCTCTAGGAGGTCGTCGGGACAATTTGTACGAAGCCCAAGAGGAGGCTGGGAACTTTTAAGAAGCCGACGGGTCCTTGTACTAAGCCCAAGAGGAGGCTATCATTCCCGGAGGAAGAGATCATTATACGAAGCCTAAGAGGAGGCTGTGAATACTTCTAAGAAGCCGTAGGGTCCTTGTACTAAGCCCAAGAGGAGGCGGGGTTGCTTTTAGGAAGCCTGTGGGGTCCTTGTACAATGCCCAAGAGGAGGCCGATGCTTTTAAGAAGCCCGTGGGTCCCCAAACCCTGAGAAATTCAAGGTAATGCTATTCACCGAGAATAGATCAAATTCAGGAAAGTTCGAGAATTTGGAAGAAACTCAAAGATGCCATTCATGGAGAAGACATTCATCTTTGGGAGTAGAGTTTCTTGACAATTCCTAATGAGGAAAGCCGAAGAGAAGACTGTATCTGGTGATCCTATTGGGGATCTAGTTGTTTATTTCTATGAATAAATGAAACGGCGTCACCTAGTTCTAGACGTAGTTGCCGGGGAAACTCTAAATATCTATACTATTATTACACAGTCGATATGAGTTTATGAAAGAAGACTTACAGCGAAACAGCCTCACAATATATATATATGAAAGCGGTAAATGAAAGCGATAACCACTTACTCGGTTGTAGAGCTTCCATGCTGTTTGGTTAGTTGTTCAACAAAGAAAGATTGAAAACAACAGTATATTCAAAATCAAAGGAGAAAGTGCTTTGAAATAAAAAGATTTGGGGCTTACAGCTCAAGGAGAGGCCCAGGGTTTATCAGTGAGCGCACTGTTTGAATTTGTACAGAGGGACTTATACAAGTGACTGAGGCCCAAAAAGGTTTTCTGTACAAAAGGATGGGTCTTACACTCTCTCAAGAGGCCCAAAAGGTTTAAAGAAAAAGAGTGGGGCTTATAACACGAGGGTAGGCCCAGTTGACTTTTCGTTTAAAAATGGCGATCGCGCCGAGATTTTCTTTTAACGCTGAGGGACTTATACAATAAGTGAGACCCAAAATGGTTTGGTTAAAAGGGGATTGGGTCTTACACTCTATTAGAGGCCCAAAGTGTTTTGGAATGGGTCTTATAGCTCAAGGAGAGGCCCAAGGTTATTTTGAAAAGGCGATGATCGCGCCGTTTGTTTTTGACGGTATCGGGACTTATACAATACACTGAGGCCCAAAATGTTTTGGTCAAGAAAGGATTGGGTCTTACACTCTATTAGAGGCCCAAAAAGTTTTGAAAATGATTTATGAGGGTTGAATTAATCCAAAAACCCTAATTTGTTTTCAAAAATGTATTTAATTGAATAAAAATTCAATTAAAAATGATCAAAATTGTTTAACATGTGAAAAACAAATTGTGATTTTGGATTAATGCTTCAAAAATTAAGTATTGACCTACAAAATAATTAGAAAGCATTCAAAGTTGCAAAATCAATGTAGAAAAAATATTTAATATGTCAAAAACAATTAAAATATTAATTCTTTGCAAAAATATCAATTATATGAAATAAATAATATTTTTGGGATTTTTTTATAAAATAAAATATTTTAACATTTTTGTGAATTATTAAAAAAAGAATCAACTCAAAATCATTAAAAATCAGAGAGAAATTAATTTTTGAATCAATTAAATAAAATCACAAAATTCAAATATTTGAAAATTCAAAAAAGGCGCCAAGAACAGCTGAAGAACACGCGCGTGTTCTGGGTTTGGCTGATTTGCGTTTTCCACCCAATCTCACTGAATACATAATCATATCATGCAATCCACATATCATTATGCTCGTCTCAACCTCACTATCATGTCTATAATACTTAATTTCATTTAAATTAAACATAAAACATGAAATCACGAAGAAACCTCAAGAACCCTAATTTCTGCATGAAGGCTAGGATTTTTGATACACGATTCAAACAATGCAATTAATTGAGGGAAAACATTCCATGCATGATCATGAACATATGGCCAAATTATTGTGCGAGGAAATATGCATAGATTGAGAGATGACCAAGTATGTGCTTACCTCTAAGCCGTGACAGCAAGTGCAATGTGATTTTTGATTTGGAGGTGTTACAGATGAGTGGTGATGATCTGAACAACTTCCCTACACCCTATGGAGTGTGTTTGAATGCTTGGACTTGATTGAAATTGGTTGGATCAATTTGTGGTACCTCAGCTGCAACTTGATTGAAAATTTGAGCAACCAGCTGGTGATTTTGTGAAATTGGTGTTTCAGAAGTGATCTAAGTGTTTGATCAGCTCATATGTGATGTATGTGAGGTGTGTGAGTGATTGGTTTGATTGGAATTGCTCTCAAACTCAAAACCCGATAGCTACCTTGCTAAGAAAGGCATTTTTGCCAAGAGAAAGAGATTTTGAGGAAAGCATCTGTTAGATGGCTTTGGTGTACTCAAACTGATCACAATTGAGCTCTATTTATAGTAGAGCAAGTTTGTTTTGCAAGGAATAGTGAATGGCAGCTGGTAAGTAGGTTTGGCCAATGTTGGCAAATGAAAATCCAAGTCTCCTCTAGCCATTGACTAGAGGTTAGGGCACAGAGCTTTGGTTCCCTTGGTCGTGGATAAGTCTTGACTGATTTCAAATGATAATGGCTCAGTCCATGCCACCTTGATGCTTCCATTGAATGCTTCAATCCAAATTTGGAGTCTTGTCCCTATTTTGGCCATTATAGGTTCAACGTGTTATTTCTTGTTCCATGGACTTTAGAGGCTTGGCTCAGTGATTGTCCCCTTTAGATTCAATCCTCAGATGTGTCCAAGTGGATAGGAGCATTTGAATTTGGCTGATTTTGGAAAATCGAGCCAAAATGCAAAATCTGCCTTGCCTTTGACAGATTTCAGCAAGGCAACTTGACAATGTCATATCTCATGGGGTAAGTTGAATTTGGCAATGTTCTTGGCCATTTTGGAAAGCCCTTACATGATACAACAACTGTTTGAACAAGTTTGGTTTTGATCTCTTTTGATTCCAAGTGAAAAATCCCTCTACATTTGGCAAAAAGTGAAGCAAAATCTGACTTAGTGAAATTTTCACTAAGTGTTGGAACAAAGTGTGATTTCTTGATTTTGATCACTCCATAACTCAAAATTCTTAATGAATTGGACTTAGGTCTAGTTGAAGTTTTTGTAGAGGGTAATGAGGGCTACAAATGCATCTTTGGATGAGAAAAAATGGCCATGTGGTTTAGGAGTTATGATCCTCCAAAGTTAGTGTATTAGTGGTACTTTTTCCATAACTTAGAAAAATTTCTAAGTTTTATGGTTACCCCTTTTACAAGTTATCCCACTTTCTTTGATTTTTCTTGATGAATGATGATTCAAATCATACATTAACATCATTTTAGGGTTAAAAATCCATTTTGGTGAAAAATCTCAAAAAGTCAAAGTTGATTTTTGTGCACAGTTGACTTTTTATCAGATGAATTCCAAATTGTGCAATTCTTCAGGAAATCATGTCCTTGACCTAAATCAAACTTGATGGACATGTTCCATGGGTGTCATAGGGTATATTGGGGCATGTCCTAGGGTTTAGGAACATGTCCTGGTCAAATGTCAAAGTTACAGTTGACTTTTTCCTTAAAACCCTAATTGTGGTGCAGATGAAATTGAGACTTGTTGCTCAAGCTTCTTGGATTAATCCATTGTTCCAAATGGATCAATATAGTTCATTAGAGACCCTCAAATCATGTCTTGAGGTCTTGGCTCTTGATTTGTCCCAAAAGTCAACTTAGGGGTCAATTAGGTCAAGAAACCCTAATTCCTGATTTTTGATGTATGCATCCCCTGAGGCAAAATTGACTTGATGATTGGGTCCATGAGGTTCCATGGAGTACATTAGGTTAGGTTTTGGATCATTGGCTTGTGCCCAGATGAAAAATTTCCATCTGGAGGCCCTGGTCGACCAAAACCCTAATTTGGTGACACCGGCGATCTTGAGACTTGATCCACCTAGAAGGGAGCAACCTTGTGCTTAATCCTTGAAGTGGGAGTCCTTTTTGATCCATTGTGGATGTTTGAGAGGTTAGACAAGTTGAAGATCATGTCATTCCTTGATTTATCCTTTGTCTAAGGCTCTGAGAGGGCTTAAAACCCTAATTTTGATTGTAGTGAATGCTCAACAACCCTTGAGGCATTTGGTGAGGTATGATGGTTCATCCATATTGTGATGATGATTTGCACAATGATGGGAAATCTTGGTGGTCAAAATTTGGGGTATGACACATTACCTTAGACAACTGTCGGTAATCCACACATAATCTCGTACTACCTTCTTTCTTCTTAACTCATAACACCGGAGCTACACTTGTCTCAACAACACACTACACCACTCATCTAAATGATTGACAAACACATGGTTTAACTCCACCAATTCGTCCCAACAATAACATCATCTTGTTCCGACTAAAGACAACCTGTGCCCATCCTTAGGAAATACGTCAGGATACTCCACACATCACCGGCCTATCTCTAGCCACAACATTGTCTTCCCCCTCACAAGGAAGCGAACAACGAGAACACCTGACCGTCTTCCCTCAAGGATCACACCATTCTCAAACAGTTGGACAATCCAACACTGCACTCCCTCATGTAGCAACATGATATCCAATTTCTCAACAACTGGAATATTCAAGAGAAGCAAACACTTCTCCCCCACTTGTTTCATTCCCAACCTGCTAATAGAAAACAAAACAAGTACCGACAGTGTTTCCACACACATGTCGCGTACTAGGGAACAACATAATTAGACAACCTGGCCGGACTGACCAACCTGCTCTGATACCACTATGTAACACCCTTAAGTTTCCCCGCGCTATTTAATTAAATAATCAGAGTAAAACAATACGAAACTGAAAAAAAAAGGATGTTACTTCCAACTTATCATTTGCTCATAAATAGACATGTAATATATAAATGACATTTTCTGAAATCACACAACTTTAATCCAACAAAATAACCTTTATTACGCAACGGAAAAATTATTTATTTCAACCAACAAAATAGAACGATTTCAATTAACTAAAGAAACTAGTTTTCATAACAGAAAAACAACTAATAATTCTTCAACAGATAAATTCATATAAAAGCGTTCCCGACTTCCAATGTTACATATCAGAGCTTACGCCAAACTAAAAGAATAAACCGAAGACTTCAACTTCCACTTACACCTGAGCTCCTGCAGCGGAATATCTGCATGTTACCCACGTAAAGGCAACATTCAAACAGAATGGGTGAGATTCTCAAATCAACAAAAGAAGAAGATGATATAAATATAAAAGTATAAATCATCAAGTAATTCGCCCATATTGCAACTATCAACAAGCATCACACTCTCCAACACACACACAGATAACCAAGCAAATCATAATGCAACACAACCAATACAAAATGCAATGAGACGCCAACTAGACTCAATGTATGTGGTACCAATTTTGATCCCTGTTTCATGACCACAATTCCCGTCGGAACGTCTATCTAGTCGCTCACACCCCACATGGGCACACGACAATCGTGATTGCTCACACCCCACATGGGCACACAATCACCTCAACAACAACAACAACATTGATTCCATTAAAAGGAATTCGGATAGACGCCCACACCCCACATGGGCACACGTTTTCCCTCAACTCATGCAACATGCTATGCACCTTCAACGACAGCATGCAACAACGAAACAAATGCATAAACATAGCATATGATCAATACCCAACTCACTATTTCACAACAACACACATACACCTATTCGAACATGCATCTTCATAACAATCCTCCAAAATACATCATATAAAGAAATCATCAACGAAGCAACAGGAAGCCACGCGAAACAACAAGAAAACAACAAAGAAACAACAAAAATCGTGCAGCAGCATTGTTGCGCCTCTTCGCACCGCCCGGCGGTGCACGGGCTTAGCCCTCCCTCAATTCCAACAAAATTCCAGTAGCGTTCCATGTTGTGCCTCCTGAGCACCGCCCGGCACCGCACCGCCCGGCGCTACAATTCCACCGCCCGGCGCTACGAGCGCGTAGCAGATTTTCTGCAATCCTATTTTCTGCTACACCAGACCCAATTTCCTCCCCAAAACAGTCCTCATAGTGCACGAAAATCACATCCAATCTCAGCAATATTTAGCAACAATAACATGCATTATTTTATAGACAACATCATGAACAAATCTTAACATCCTAACTCATTAGAACCTATCCTTTTCTCATCAAACCCCATCAAAACCCCAAACTACCTATCAACAAACATTCAACATTCACATGAATTCAACCTAATGATTCCTACTCAAATACATACATCATCCAACCCTTGAGAGATTAAAGAATTCCCACCCTTACCTTGTATTGATGAGCTCTCTTCTCTTCTCCAATGGAGTTCTTCTCTCTTCTTGCCTTAGCCTCTTTCACCTTCTGCTCTCCATTTCACGTAGAATGAAAACTGATCTCCTTATTCTCTAATTCTCTTCATAAAACCCCCAACTATGATTTACCTCATTTACCCTTACTCATCCTCATACAATTACTATCTCGCCCTTCAAATCTCTACATATCTAATATTCCATTTATTTTATTTCATTATATTATTATTATTATTATCACCAAATCCAACTAATGAAATAATAATAATAATAATAATAATAATAATAATAATAATAGTTTCCACCAATTATTTAATTAATTTAATATTCACCTAATATTAAAATTAACTAATATCATTTAATTAGTTTTACTCACCACACCGCCAATCTCTACACTTTTGCTCCCACACCCCTAACACCTCAAAATCTTATTCTTAAGGTCACTACCCCCCACCAAGGGTATCCCCAAATACAACAAAACACACTTATAATGACATGTATGCACACAACTTCACATAATTAAATTACGAAAAATGATTTAAAATAAAACGGGGTGTTACATCGGAGACACATGAACTCGAGAAGACAATGCTTCTACATCAAATAAAGTAGCACCAACAGTTGGACAAGATGGTCTAATTTGTTTTCCTCCGAATGAAAGCATGTTAGGCTACTCTATTATGCATCAATCTTTCTTGTTTATTAGACGGTTTACCTGTAATTACATCACAAAAAACATATCATAATCAAAGAAGTCAAACTCATATGATACAACAGACAAAATCAAATAAACGATGCATAATAGGTAAATTCAAATTTTGTTCTTCAGACGAAATCAAATAAGCAGAAATGTTAACAGACAAAACAAGGCATTCCCTATACTCTAAACTTGAAAATTGTAAATACATGCATGACAAATAAAAATAAGTAAGAAAATGAAAAACTTACTAAATTGCGAGAAAGTTTGAAAAATGAGAAACCTCAATTGAATGGGAGTGAGTAGAGGTTGATTGATGTCCTAGGCTTGAATGCAATGCAGTGAAATTAGTGAGAAAACTTGAAAACTGATGGAAATCAAGTTTGATCACGAACTCTATTTTGAGTTCTGAGTAATTTTCTAAAATGTAAAAGGAAGAGAGAATGTCTAGCGCGAGCATATAAATCAAACGCGTCTAGAGATTGTGCTCCATAAATGTTTCAGAGATTGAAATCTGAATTACTTCTGTTTTAGACTAACTCTGAAATATGGGTGTGGTGTGATGAAAGAGAATCCAAATTTCAATCTTCAGTTTTTTTAGCCTTTACATCTTCTATTTAACATTTTTTTTATTTTGAATATATTCAGAGAATAAAATTTGAATTTTATAAATATTATTAAATTTTCACCGTGGTGATAACTTATAGAGTGAAAAAAACAATCTCAAAACTCGTTGTTAAGAAATTTGAACTAGAAGTCCCTTAACTATTTACCTTCAAAAAATTTTATTTGACTGCTATTCACCTAGAAATATATGCTTAAATAGCACACACCCTTTTTTTTCCTTTAAATTCATTTGTTGAAAAAATGACTCTTCTCATAAATTATGTATAAATACACGCTCGAGTTTGTCAAATTCGATTTTGTAGGTCAACTCATTTTACATTAGAATTGACTTGTAAATTTGATTGATAAACTTCACATGAATTTACTTTATATTAAAATAATAATTTATACATGAAAAATATACTTGTACAACATTATATATACATCAATATTTTAAAATTATAGTTTAATTATAAAAACAAAATTACAATAGATCAATGTAACAAGGAGTTATTCTAAATAAGCTTTATCAAACTACATAAATCATTCCATCAAATTACATGAACAAAAAGGAAATTGTCCAAGAAACAAGAGTTAAATCAAATTAAACAAGAGTTAAAATTCATAAACACAGATAAAATCGCGCTTTCAATTGTATTTGTTTCAAAGAGTGCACTATTGTTGTGGTGCTGAAGAGTTTACAATTGTTAAATCCAATTAAATATGATTCAATTCAAATTTTACAAAAATTCAATTTTACCAACAATTTAACTCAAATGCATACTCGAAAACATAAAATAAGACAATTTTATAAATCAAAACTTGATTTTAAAAAAACGGTCAAGTCACTTTTATTTTTAAATAATACTGTGAAAGTCTCTGAAACAAGGAGGTAAATGCATAGAATCTATAAAACTAGAAAATATAGAAGAATATAATAAATTTTTGTATTAATAAAAAATGATGTCACTTATTACTAAAATTGACTTCCAAATCAATTTAGTCAGTTCGGCAAGGCAAATACTAGTGGTGATACAATGGTACTTAAATAGACTACGAGTATAACTAACTCTCATATAATGAATTTGTAACTAACTTGCAGCTGATGACTAATTTTATAAGTAAATTTGCAACTAATAACTAAATGTGAAACCAACTTGCAATTAATTTATAGCTAATTCTGATATCTGAAACACATACAGCAAAATAGGATGTGCATTTAACATTAATATTTCAACAGAGATGAGACCAATTTGGGAAATTTACCTAAACTAAAAGGCAATCCGGACAAAGACCTATATGCTGTTTTTCATTTCAAATAATTTACTTATGTACAAGAATATGTAAGTACTACTGATCAAGCAAACAAAATACCTTTTATCAACAAGAAAAAGGCGACCAAATAAATATCTCAATGTAACTCAATGCAAATGCCTAGAAATACAACGTTGGCGGTTAATTAATAGCATGCACGTTCATACAGTTTTGGGTACAAAAACACCTGTTTTTCATTTTCAAGGGAGCCCAATCAGAAGGGTAAGCATTTAAATAAGTTAGGCATCAATGTGATGAAAATAAGTTACTTGTTTTGATATGATTATACAGGGGATAGAGATGCTAAATAAGAACCATCACAGTACTTTATACTTTTTAGTGTACATGAGCATAGGGAAGACGTAACTGCTGCTTCTGGAATGCCGAAGGAATTACTGCAATCTCGAAAGCTTTCACTACCGGCAGATTTTGATTCAGACTTTTCACAAGTAGATTTCAGAGCAGCGTTCAGGCCAACTGATACTGGTTCGGTCACAAAACTGCAACATCACAAGATAAACCAAATACTATTCAGGTTTCAAATAGTTTTAAATAGCTAGGTAAGGAAAAACCAGTTTTAATTCACTGTTGTACAGCAAAACTCGCAGATATGCTCATGAAATCCTACTTAAGCTATTAGCAACTCAAGACTAATCAGCAGGTTAACACAATGAAGTGTCACTGAAAGAATATGCTCAATGTATTGGAGCTCGAAGCTACACAAAAGTGTGTGCGCGTCAAAGCGGCATCATTCATAAAGCATGCATACTTGCAAATGCAAATAGAATTCAATAAAATAACCTTGCTATCCTTAAAGATTTAAGGGTAAGCCGCATCAAAGAGGCATCGTTCCGAATCCAATCTCATTATCGCGGTTGTTCCAGCCGGATCATCCATCTGTGAAGGAACGGCACGACTTGGCGCAGTTTCCTTCGGTTGTGCCGTTCCGTACCAAAATAACAGCCAGTGCCACGAGTTTGATAACATACCTCTATTTTAAAGTAACGTCTTTATATGCAATTTTACACCCAACTCTCATTTATGTATTATGTAGTAATGTAAGTTTCTAAGAACATTGCCCCGTGTAAATCACATCAGAATTGACCCCTTTCATTTTTCCCCATTTCTTCTATTATTGTAGTTTTGAAAAAATAAACATTATAGTGACACATTAGGTGAAGTCTAAGTATTCCCTATACATCTCATATCACCCAAACATTTTAGTAATGGAGAAAAGAAATAGAAAGAAAATGGAGAGGATCAGTTTCCATGCAAATAACACCGAGTAAACCTTAAGAAATTCATTCAACCTTATACCCAAGTTTGCTGAATCACATATCAGAAAGCCTCATATCAGAGCTCAACACATCTTATCTAAACAATTAAATTTTATCAAGTATCACCCAAGCAAAGGTTCTTCATACCTTGCCTCAAAGCTTTTTCCTTCGGAGCCCATCAATGCACATATACTGCAGATAATCCAAGGAGGAATAAATGTATCCTTAATTTCAATGCTACAAAAAAGGCCATCTGATGATCCTTCTGCAAACTCATTATCTTTCCAAATAGACCCATTATTAGCCGCAATATCTTCAGCCCTTCTCATCTTCATGCATTTAATCTGAGAAATATAAGTTTTTTCATCAATTTAGAAAGAAAAATATATATTCCAATGTGTATTACTATTACAAAATTAAATTAAATGAGCAAGAAAAGTAAAAGTAACGATGGTAGCTTTACACAAAAAGACAGAAATTTATTTTTCATGCAACAGATAAAAGGACTTGTGTAATAATTTAATAATTAACTTAAATTGACAAATTGCAGAAACACAACATAGAAAGAATAAAAGGAAGGTAAATGAAATTAAAGACTTATCACATACATCAGGAGAAGTCAGAGCAGAACTTTGAAACGGTACAGGAGAACACAAGACAGGTACGTCTACACCAGACAGTGAGGTCAAGAGAGTTCTGCAGAGTGCAGACGGTAAAAGTTAGTTAAAAACAAGATTAAAAATATAAGAGTAAACAGCAAACATGTTAAGTCAGTGAAGTATGAAAACAGGATAAGAAGCTTCAGTTACCTGTAACTAAATAATAGGTCATATAAACCATGCACATTATCATTGCCATTGAAAACCAGCAAAGATTCTGGGCTGTTATCAACATCAGAGAATGACCTTGAGCGCCGGGTCTGTATTGTTCCCAAAAAAAAACATAAATTAATACAAACCTTATAAATAGAGCATAAATATGGTGTTAGAGTTAAGTGATGAGGACTTTAAAAGCGGGTTAAAATATATAAAAATAAAAAGTATTGATAACTATTAACATGAGAAGAACAAGCAACAACTGCAACAAGGTAAATTATTTGCATGTTTTTATCAATAAAATTCCCATACATCAACTAGTTAACTTTAATTCAAGTATGCTGGTAAAAAATTTACACTATTATCAAATCATGTGACGTATGCTATCACATAGCACTATTAAAAGCTCGATAGGTCAGTCAAACTCTTTTAATGATACAACAAGATATAATTAAGAGACAGTAAAAACACTCTATAGGCAGAATTTAAACTCAAAATAGTTCAATTAATACTAATGGTAATTAGGAGACAACAGAGAAGTGTAGTTCAAATATGAAGTACAGAATCACAGACAAATCACAAGTTGGAAATTGTTCTTCGTTATCATAGTCAGAAATTAACATAACATCCCATGACAAAGAAATGATATATATGAATAACATATAGATACAGACCTGCCCCAAGTTGTGCTTCTCTATCTCTGACAGCTCAACCAAATCCTCAGTAGTAACTTGCTCCACTTTTGAACGGCAAAGTGGCATAGAGAAACAAAGATCCTAGTCAAGAGGGTATAAATTCAAAGTAAGTTCAGAAACCCTCGCCAAAATATATATTAAAGAATTAGGGTTTCCACTATATAAATCACAATTCTGATTCATTAGCAAAAAGGGGGTTCTGGCATCAGTGTGTATTAAATCCCTAAAAAATTGTATGTGCTTATAGATAAACTGCACATACTGCTACCTGTTAATGTTAAACTCTTATAACCCAAAAGGCTTTAAAGACCAACACTGCAGAATCATAATAATGGCCAAAGTCTAGAACAAAATCTAGAAAAGTACATCGCTTGTGGAGTTTCATGCTTCTTGCATACCTTATACCTGCTACACTTTTATAGTTTCACCAAATTTCGTAGAAATATGCCATCAGTGAAATATTATTCTTATCCTAAGACAAACATTACAAGTAAGAAAGAACTATTTCCCTCTGTACTTGTATGATACCAGATGATTAGTAGAACAAACATTAACAGCGCAGATAATAATACGTTACAGAAATACAGCTTACATGTTCTCTTAACAATGATCTCAAACCTCTGGTTGACTGAGAAATATAAGCATTGCAAGAGCATTTGGATTTTCCAGAGCCATCACCACCAGTGAACATCACCACAAACTGGGATGTGCAAACTACAATACAGAAGGGGAGAAAAATCATTACAAAGTTTCATCTAATGTTTCTATAACACCACAGGCGCATAAAGATATAGCAATTAAAGAACAATTGTATTTTCATCATCGTTATAAACTTAAGGGTCAAATGCACTTTAACACCTCCCCAATTTATAAGTTTAGCAGCACTTTCTATCTTAAATTATTTAATTAAGAATTCTAATGACTAATTTAACCCCAGAAATGACAACTTCCTTATCTAATATAATTTCACAGTTAAAGATAAATTAAAAAGAGGTTTAAAAGTTATGTTCTACAAGTGAATCGAAAAATTAAAACAAACCATAAATTTTTAAAGAAAACTCAATCTTATGTACCTCATACAAACACAACCAATGCAAGCACAACCCTATGGTTTAATTTATTTATTAACACAGAGCAGGGGAGCTGTGCTTCAATTGGTTCTCCCTGTTTGAAGTTCTTCAGGTTAGAAATGAAGTCTAGAGAGAGTTTGGAGAATTCTGAACATTGTAACTCTGAATTATAACTGTCAACATTCTATTGAGCGTACATTTATAAAGGAGTAATTGACTTCTCACTAACTGATTAGTGAAAGATTCCTATTAATAACTATCCAAATAATCTTCAATCCGATATACAGATAAGTCTGCACGAATTACAACTTACAAGTGCACAAATACACATGATATAAACTACTTACAATTATTTCAGTCACAAAGGCTCAAACTCAGGGTTGGGTGATTAAATATGATTTTTTTTCAAAATCCTGAGTTGTCCCTTTGAGCTGCAAATCATAGAGAGATAGCTTTAACAAAATGAGAATTAAAATGTCAGCATATTGATCAGTGGTTAGAATGTGACTCAATTTGGCTTTTGTTGAATATGTTCTCTTCTCTATAACAATATATGTTCAATTTTATATGCTTGGTCCTGGCATGAAGAACAGTATTATGAGACAAGATCACTATACTTGTCACAGGAATGAGAAGAGTTTTGTTAGTAGACATGCTGTCGGTAGGGTGTATGATAGTAAGAGTAAAAGTGGGAAATAAGCTTGTAACTATAATTATTACAGTTGTAACAAATGAGTAACTAATTCTGTTAGTAAAACAGAACAATACATAGTAGTTACAGTAGTGACCGAAGAATAATTAATTCTGTTAGTAAAACATAATTATAAATAGTAATGGGAGGGAAGGGAGTTAGTTTTTGGAACTCAATTGTAATTGGAGTGGCTTTCTCGAATCAGCCAGTTTATTACATACTCTGAATTCCTACAGAATTCTTACCTTCTTCCCGTGTACCAATTGAACCTTTCAAGTTTTGAAGGGAACTTGCAACTCTATAACTAGTCATGGGATCCAAGGGAGTTCAGCTGTTATACTGGCCACAGCTCCCATCTTACATTGATAAAGGGATTAACCTTTGGGTCATGAGAGCACTAGTGTACTTCATATTTAGTTTATAAAAATTTAAGGGTTGTATTATTGCCTTTTTGCTAGTATCAAATAACTTGTTAACATCTTTGAACAGAAAAATTATATAAAAAGGGGAAGTTATAATAAGTAATGTTAAATTAGGAGTAACATGCTTGACTAATAAATTGGGATGGAAATGTGCAACTAAACCTATAAATTAGGGCATGAAAGGCATTTGACTTGATATTTAAACTCCAAATACAGAGAACAATGAAAATGCAGAAGATAAAAAGCATGGTATAAGAAGATTTCTATAATCAGTATAGCTCCACCTGGAAAAAAAGTGATGGACATGTATAATATTAATACCATAAAAGAGGCCGCAGACATTCTTCCGAAGCATGTAATAGAGATCCCGAAAGGATTCTTCCCAGGCCACTTGTCGTTTCCTTAAGAACTCCAATTCTATTTGATAAAAAGGAAAAATGAACATAAGGAAAATTGAAAAAAGGAAAATGACAGAATAAGCTACAAATGAAATAAGTCAAAAGCAGCTTGACAACCTCCTTCTGCAGTTGATGAGCTCAAGACTGATATGATAGAAGGCGGAAGAGTGGATTGAGGATACATCCATGAATGCAAAACTTTGAAGCCTCCACCTCTAATATTTTCATTCCTATAAGGACAGTGCAGATAGATTAATTGAGGCATGCTACAACATATAACTGACTTATGCTTCACAGAATTAGGAAATAATAAAAGCTTATATAAAAAGGACAGCAATGTTAAGCAACAATAGCTGATACCAAAGTAAGCATGAAATAAATAAAAAAATATGAACAAATAAAATTAATAAGACGGTGGCTCAACCACATATCAGAGAAAAGGTAGGATCCAGTTTCCTGTTCATGTATCAACGCATATGAAAAAACTGTTCTATGTAGGAAAAAACATAATTTTATGATAGAATTAGAAACAACAACTAAGTAGAGTCAGCTACATGAATCAATTTTCGCCATAATATTCTATCCAAGGGTAGTACCATGCTTCTATCCAAATCATTAATCTCAAGGTCTTTCTTGATAACTTCTCTTATAGTCTTTCTAGGTCTTCCTCTTCCTCTAGTTGTTTGACTTCTCTCCATCTAATCTACTCTCCTTACCACCGAATCTATAGGTCTTCTCTCTGCATGCACAAACCACCTAAGTCTATTTCCCACCATCTTCTAAACTATAGACGCTACCCCAACACTCTCTAATATTTTCATTTCTAATCCTATCCTATTTAGTCTTGCCACACATGAAGACAATAAAGTAACATATCACGGTTACTATGATAAAAAAGTAGCAATATATTGGCTCACTCATTCAATACTGAAAATACAGAACTAAAAATATTCTTATACATTATTTTCCCACATCAAATCCAAAAAAAAAAAAAAAATCTTGCAATGACATTTGTGTTCATCAAACAAACATGCCCGTGCGATATGCACACAATTTAACAGTCATGTTTATCAAGTTTAACTGACAGTGCATCTATCAAATATAGACAGAAATTCAAGAGACTTGGTGCAACAATGTTTTGTAAGGTCTTCATCAGACTCTATCATCATTGAGCATAAAATTAAGTGATCTTTTACAAACCATGCAGGCATTAGTGTAACCTATAAACAGTGCCACACTATTTAAACATATACGCTATGAATCTCAATGTAAAAGTATTTTAATTTGCTTCAGTGCATCTTATTCCTGTCCAATTTATTAGTGGATCCTAGGTACTCACCAATCCACAGAAGCGGAGGATACTATTCGCATACTGGTTTTTAGAGTAAGATCCAAAGGAGCCTTCTTGCCAGGTATTTGACATGTAGAGAAGGAATTTCCTACAATGGTTGGCGCTGAATCTCCGTGTCTTTGAGATGAATCGGTAGCTACTCCACTATCAACATGTGGTTCAAGTGAGGCTAGTCCTTTCAATGCTTTTCCCTATAAATTTTATGAGGAATAACATATTCATGAGATATCCAACAACATCTGAAATGAAGATAAAATGAGGAAGAGAGGTCGCTTGCTGCATCTTATACCATGTCAATAGCTGTTTCTCCGGAAGATCTATCAACATCTGATGAAAGGTCAGCAACACTAAGAAACTTCCCTTGGCTGCACTTTTCATTGGCTTCCTCAGCCTGCGGCACACCATCTTTTGTAACCTCTCCTGAGGCAGCAGATTTCTCAAAGCTGAAATCAAATTGAGAACAAAAGCACAATCATTGTAGGGAAGACATAAATGCGTGATCAAGCAAACACACAAGCTACTGGACAAACCGTGAAATCCCTTTCAGTCTCTTAACTGCTGAAGCAGAAAAAACTGAAGCATTAGTTTGATTACTAGTTTGCTCCAGAGATGGATTTTCCTGAACACGGTAACAAGGTCACTTTAGTTAGTCTCAACTCTCAACAACAATATCAACATGGTATCAATAATTGAATGAAGATTTCAACTGAATAAAGTAAATATTAGTTGTAGCTTGAGCATGTAAACTAACCTTTACATTCTCCTTCCCAAATGCATGTCTATACCTCGGCTTTTTGGCAGAAAATACATCATCAAGACGCGTGTCATTGTATCTCGGAGCCCTAAACGAACCTGGTTTTTTAAACTTATTGTCCACCTCAGCAGCTCTGCAACCGTAAAATCATAAATCAAGTAAATTCTCAGCAAATTATGAAACAATTAATTGAGTAAGAAGCAGTTGAAACTAACTTCGCGGAACCAGCAGAGGTCGACGATTCATCGGTATAGTCCACAAAAATTTCCCGCTTCAACTGCTCTCCCTGCCAAGTTATGCATAAACATCAATAAAAAAAACTCCTCTACCACAATTAAATGTCAGTTACCAATAAGTTCGAAAACTTACCCTAAGTTCCGAAGGTGTCTTTCTTTTAGCAACAGAAGCACCTTTTAGAGGCACTGAAGAAATTCCATGAGAACTCGGAGGCATAGCGCTCGGTGTAGCTACTTTCGCCATTCAGCATTCACGACAAACGCTTAATCTAGCAAAACACATGCTCCAGATGGATCTACACAAATTAAAATCAAATTAACGAAATCGCAATTAGGGAAACTGAAGAACGCCCTAAAATCTTGAATCGAAATACTCATGAAATGCAAATTGATTAATAGAAAGAGTTGAGAAACAGAATCAAGAGAAGAGAGGAAGAAAAAAGAGGGACGAAATTTGAATGTGGTGTATACCCTAGCGTGAGTTTCGGTTCGAGCGCAAGCGGTGTCGTATCAGTGGAGCATTGAAATGAAACAGGAAAATCGGAATAAAGTGAAAAATAGAATCTAGTAGTTAATAATTGTGTGTTAAATTTAAAAGAAAATATATATTTGGTTTTCCCTCCCGATTGTGCCGCCGATGGAGTGTTTCTTTGGTTTCAAAATTATATTGGGTTGGGCAGGGTAAAAACGTGGGTCGCGTCCATAATGATGGTCAACCAAAGAAAATTTAACTTATCACTCCACTTTTATTTATATATATATATATATATATAGTTTTGGATTGGGTCGGAACCTGCCTTTCTGATGGGCAGGCCCAACCCAAACGACCTGGGATGGCCCAACAAGGCCCTAACGCAATACCTGCGTCGAGCACGTGTCAGCCTTCAGCAGTGTCGGGCACGTGCAGCAGGGACCGTCGAACAGAGGCTTCAAGCCTTGCAGGGCGCGCCTCTCTCAGACACACAAGGGCTCCTCCCCGCAAGGCCATGTTCTCTTGTAACTCCCACCTCCGAAGGATTCGGTCTATTCACCTTCCAGAGATCTCGGGACCGTTACCCCAGAGAGAAGACCACGCGCTGATATTCACTACGCCACGTAAGCCCTGGCAGTTACTTGGATTGGGCCTGCGATCCAGCCCAGTGCAAGTAACCGTTGGCCCCGCGCTGGGGGCTCTCTATAAATACTCTCTCTTGAAAGGGTCAGGTTACTTGATATTCTAAACTCACACCTGCTTTATGTACTTGTTTTCCTCTGACATTGCCTAACTTGAGCGTCGGAGTACCTTGCTGGTACACCCCCCCCCCCCGCCGTATCATCATCACCGGAGCTGAAGACCCTACGACGTTGCTGGCCACTGTCAAACTGTCTGATCCAGGTAAGATCAGTGGCGCCGTCTGTGGGAAACAACCACTTCCCCGTTTTTCCCTTCATCGTTAAACCAAAGCAATCTCTTCGTTCATGACTACCATGGCCAGCACCAGCACTCAACATGGGAACAACGCTCCAGACACCGCCTTCACGCAGCTCGACAACGAAAACCACCGTGAGGACAACACTGCCGCCCACATCGAAGAAGGCGACGTAAGGGACGGGCAGACCGCCTCCCCTTTTTCTGAAGACGTGGCATACGACGCTGCCGAACATGACATCCCACTGGTCGTCTACCAGCCGGTCGCTCCACCACCAAACGCTGATCTGGGCACGGTGGCCCTGTTCACGTTGGTCAACCAGACCAACCAATTGATTGCCCAACAGAATCTCAGGATCGAAGCGCTCGAGAGAGGGCGACCACGCGCTATTCCCCGCGAAGGCATCGTCACCCACCGTCTCCCAACCGTTCCCCTTCCCCGCGAAGGAATCTCCCGGCTGGCTCTCACAGCCCCTCCCCACAGCGTGAGGGCCGCCTGCCGCGCTTGGAACGACCCTAGCAAGCAGTCGCCCAGAAGCGCCCTCGCTCCCCTCCGTAGGGCGAGCCTCGCCGGTCCCCGACCAAGAAGAGGAGCACAACTGAAGGCGAAAGGCCGAAGAACCGCCCCAGAAGCCCTCCTCGGCGGCATGGATCCGGTCGGGGTCACCACTCCCCGTCAAGATCGCCAGCCAGAGCGATGAAGACGACCAGAGGACTCCTCTGTCCAGAGAAATTATGGACACACTTATCCCCGCGGGCATGGAGAAGCCCCCACAAGTAGGGACCTACGATGGCACGACCGATCCTGACGATCATCTCGAGAACTTCGAAGCCCTGCTCGACTATAGAAACGTCAAGGGAGCTATCAAGTGTAGGCCCTTCCCGACTACCCTCCAGAAAGGAGCCATGACTTGGTATAAGAGGCTTGCTCCGGAATCCATCACGTCCTAGAGACAGCTGAAAACACAGTTCTCCAGGCATTTCACCGCCTCTCGTCGACACCCGAAGACGGTGCCCTCCCTAGAGGCCATTTTCCAAGGACGGAATGAATCCCTCAGAGACTACATCGAGAGATTCAACAAAGAAGCCGTCGAGGTCCATGCGATAGACGACATGAAGAAGTTCCTGATCGCACGAGGACTACGCACTGGTACCGACTTCGCCAAGGCTGTGGGCATCCATAAGCCTCGCAACTTGGAAGACCTGCTCTTTCGAGCTCAATCGTACATTGAGTTCGAGGAGATGCAGGCCGCTCAATTAGCCCTCTACTCACGGCGAAGAGATGGCCCCCGCAGCCACAGAGATGAAGACTCTCCTCCCCCCCCGGCGTGGGGGAGAAAGAAGGAAGGAAGGCCGCCCCTGAGACTCTCGCGAACCGAGAGGTCCCACGGGCCGGTTCACAGAATACACGCCGCTCAACGCTCCTCGCGCGCGAATTTTCTCCGAGTGCGCCAACTCAGAATTTTAGAAAGGGAGTGTCCGCTTTCCCAAGCCAACGCCCTCCAAATCAAACACGAACAGGTCCAAGTACTGCAGGTTCCACCGGAGCCACAGACATGTCACAGAGGATTGCATCCATCTCAAAGATGCAATTGAGATCCTGATCAAAGAAGGGCACCTAAAGAAGTATGCCCAGAAGAACGACGCCCCTCGTCCCGGTGCCCGGGAAGCCCAAAGCGTCGAGGAGACGACACCTCCTCCCGACGAGAGTCGGCTGCAGGTCGTCTTTAGCGTCACTCGACCCGAAGACTTCTTTGTCCCCGAAGGCATCGAGGGACAAGAGGCAGTTCGCAGAATGTGGGCAAACTTCTCCCACGAAGACCCCGTCTCTGCCCGCAGCACGTGGGAAGGTTTCCCCAAGACGATGGTCATATCCAAAGGTGGTTACAAGAAGGTGTCAGTAGGGTCGATAAAGCGGAAGTTTGACGAACTGGAGTCCGCAACGTCGGTGAGGACCACCACTCTCGAGAAAATGCAAGGGAAATCAAACCCCGTCACCTTCTACCTTGAAGAGCTCCCAGGCGGAGCGCCCAACGCCATTATTCCCCTCTTGGTCAGGGCACAGATGGTGAATTTTGACGTTCGCATGATCCTTGTCGACCAGGGAAGTTCGGTCGATATCATGTACGCCCACTTGTTCGGGACTCTCCAGCTCGACGAGAGACATTTGACCCCTTACGCGGGTTCAGATCTGCAGAGGTTCAACGGCACCACCACCAGACTGTGGGGCTACGTTGAACTGATAGTCACATTCGGGGCCGAAGACACTGCCCGACAAGTCAAGACCCGTTCCTGGTGGTCGAATGTCCGTCCCTCTACAACTGCATCCTCGGGAGGACCACCCTGGCTGAACTTACGGCAGTACCATCAATGATCCATCTCAAGATGAAGTACTACACGACCAGGGGCCGGGTCGTTATGATGCACGGGGATATAGACGCTGCCAGGAGATGCTTCGACGCTGCGATCAAAGGCATGAGTTCCATCAGCACCAAGCCCAAGACCGGAGCGAAGTCATCCTCGGACGCCATGCAAAAGCCACTCCCGCGCGTCAACACGGTCGACCTCGACAGCAGGTTCCTTGGCGAGCATGAAGAAAGCGGAGCAGCTGACCTCGACCTCCAGGCGAAAAACAACGGGCAGCCCCTCCACCCAGCGCGCCCCCGTCCCGGATGGAGACTTCGAGCTCGTCGCCCTCGGAGACGACCCAGACCGAAGCGTGAAGATTGGCACTTGACTCCCCGACCTGGCGAAGAAGCAGCTGAAGGCATGTCTCCGAGAGAACGCCGACCTGTTTGCATGGAGCGCCTCCGAGATGCCCGGCCTTGACCCCGAGGTGGCGTGCCACCAGCTCACCGTAGATCCGGCTGCTAGGGCAATAGTTCAACATAGGCGTAGGCAGTCTCCCGAAAAAGCGGAGGCTGCTGAAAAAAACTATAAAAGACCTCCTAGAGGCGGATTTTATTTCGGAGGCCAGGTACACAACCTGGCTGTCCAACGTTGTACTTGTCAAAAAGAATAATGGAAAATGGAGGATGTGTGTTGACTATACCGATCTTAACCGGGGGTGCCCGAAAGACTCTTATCCTTTGCCTAACATCGACCAGCTGGTCGACAATTCTGCAGGTTACAAGCTATTGTCCTTCATGGACGTCTACTCGGGGTACAACCAAATCCCCATGGATAAGGCCGACAAACAGCATACAGCCTTCATGACCGAGTCAGGCAATTACTACTACAACGTAATGCCCTTCGGCCTGAAGAACGCCGGCGTGACCTATCAACGGATGATGAACAAAGTCTTCTGGGGAGAAATCGGCGACATGCTCGAGGTCTATATGGACGACATGATCGTTAAATCCGCAGAAGAAGTCGACCACGCCGCTCATCTCAAGAAGGTATTCGACACGGCGAGGAGATGCCGTATGAGGTTCAATCCCGACAAATGCACCTTCGGCGTTCGGGCGGGCAAGTTCCTCGGTTTCTACCTCACGGAGCGAGGGATTGAGGCCAACCCCGACAAATGTAGGGCTTTCTCCGAGATCCCAACCCCGAACTCGAAGAAGTCAATACAATCACTGAACGTGATATTGACCGTTCTCTCCCGCTTCGTCGCCAAATCTGTACAATACGCACTCCCGTTTTTCAAACTTCTTCGACAAAAAGCGACATTTAAATGGAGCGAGGAGTGCGAGCAGACGCTCCTCCACCTCAAACAAGTCCTGTCGCAACCCCCGGTCCTCTCACGGCCTGAGAACGGGGAGACACTCTTCTTATATCTCGCAATCATGAGTGAAGTGGTCAGCGCTATCCTCATCCGAGAAACCCCGGACGGGCAGAAGCCAGTTTACTTCACGAGCAAGGCCCTCTAAGGCCCCGAGCTCAGGTATCAACAGATCGAGAAGGTCGCCCTGGTCCTCGTCACCGCAACCAGGAGGTTACGTCATTACTTCTTAGCCCACACGGTCGTTGTACGAACCGAGCAGCAAATAAGGCAACTCCTCGATCGACCGGACATGGAAGGAAGGATGCTCAGATGGTCGCTCGAACTCGCCGAGTTCGACATCTTGTACAAGGGAAAGAAAGCCCTGAAGCCTCAGGTACTGGCCGACTTTATAGCGGAAATGATCGTCCCGGAGCCTTCGACCAACGGATCCCAAAAATGGGCAATCTATGTCGGCGGGGCATCCAGTACGAAAGGGAGTGGGGGGCATTATCCTCGAGAACGAGGAAGGCATCCTGATCGAGGTCTCCCTCGAGTTATCCTTCCCGACATCGAACAACCAGGCAGAGTACGAGGCTTTCCTCGCCAGGCTACGACTGGCCAAGGACCTTGGTGCCAAAGAGGTCAAAATCTTCACTGACTCCCAGCTCGTAGCCTCGCAAGTCCGAGGAGAGTACCAAGCCAAGAACGACAGCCTCATCAAATACTTGACCTTGGTGAAAGAAAAGATGAAAAACTTCACCTCCGCAGAGGTAACCCACATCCCACGCGAGCACAACACCCGGGCAGACGTTTTGTCCAAATTGGCGAGCATAAAGAAGAAAGGCGGAAACAAATCTGTCATACAAGAAGTGATTTCCCGCCCGAGCATCGACAAACCTGTTCCAGCAACGGACGTGAACGCCATTGGGGACAGCAACTGCTGGATGACCCCGGTATATGAATACCTCACGACAGGCAAACTGCCTGAGGATCCCAAGGAAACGGGGATGGTTAAGCGGCGAGCGTGCTCGTACACAATAGTTGAGGACAAACTATACCGCCGCGGGTTTTCTATCCCCCTACTCAAATGCGTCGAGGAGACTAGGGTCCCCGGTATACTCCTGGAAATCCACGAGGGAATCAACGCACGGCACCTCGGCGGGCGGTCCCTAGCCCGTAAGGCTCTCCGAGCAGGGTATTACTGGCCCACCATGCAGCAGAACGCCAAGGAGCGCGTTAAGAAATGCGATCGATGCCAACGACACGGGGACATGCACCTTGCCCCTCCAAACGAGCTCAAAACATTGTCGTCCCCATGGCCGTTTGCGTGGTGGGGGATGGATATCCTCGGGCCCTTCGTCGTGGGGTCATACCAAAACAAGTACCTCGTCGTTGGCGTGGATTATTTCATGAAATAGATCGAGGCGGAAGCCTTGGCCAAAATCACGGCCTTCAACATATTCCGTTTCTACAAGAGGAACATCTTCGCCCGATTCGGCGTGCCCCAAGTGATTGTCACCGACAACGGGACACAGTTCACCGACAGGAACTTCCAGGACTTCGTCACCAAACTGGGCACGAAGCAACACTTCACGTCGGTCGAGCATCCTCAAACGAACGGGCAGGCCGAAGCGGCGAATAGAGTAATCCTTCGGGGATTGAAACGCCGAATAGGCGACGCCAAGCAACGATGGGTCGAGGAACTACACAGCGTCTTCTAGGCCTACCGAACAACCCCGCATTCCACGACCGGGGAAACCCCCTTTCGCCTGACCTACGGAATTGAAGCGGTGGTCCCTGTGGAAATCAGGGAACCCTCAAGAAGGACGGAGGCCCCCATCGACGAGGATGCGAACAACGAAGCCCTGAGAGAAGAACTCGACTTCGTCGAGGAGATAAGGACGAACGCATCCCTCCAGGAGGCCTCACTTAAGCAAAAAATAACTCTACGTTATAACGACAAAGTTATTAAACAAGATTTTCAGGTTGGCACCCTCGTCCTACGAAGGAACCAGAAAGACTCGCGAGAGGGCAAGTTCGCTGCGAACTGGGAGGGCCCATACCGCGTCCACGCAAAAACGGGGACAAGAGCCTACTACCTCAAAAATCTACACGGGGAAGAACTTGCTCGACCATGGAACGCTGAGAAACTTAAGCAATACTACAGTTAGACACTGCCCGCGACAAACCAGCGTCGCGATTACGGGGGGGCGCTAGGGTACAGGCGCGACACCTCTATATGAAACACGATGATCAAGGTCTGCGTCGTGTGTGCGCAAGGACTTTGATCCGACGAGGACCCCTCGAACGAGCTCCGTCGTCGTCATACCAGTTAGGCAGAACACCCAGCTCGCGATGGGAAGTTCACGCCACGAGGTTAAGACCTCGACCGAGCTCTTAGCCTCGTTGAAGGTCGGAATACACCTCCGACCACTCGACCAGCTCTCCACGCAGTCGAGGATCATAAAAGTCGAGCAAACTCCCGAAATCATCAAATTACTTAGACAAAAACAAGTAAAGTATATCAAATACACAAGCATCACACACACAAATAAGCACAACAAGAAAGGTATTAAAACTGGGCAAAACCCCATTGTACAGATATTACAAACATGTCAAAAAAGCCCCTGGCACGCAGGCCGGATAAAAGTCATTACAAAAGAAAGTGGCTCGCAGGCCAAGCATAACGAACAAGTAAAAACCTAGTCGACGGTAGGCCCCTCTGGCTGCTCATTTCCCGTAGCCCCTCCGTTGACCTCCTCCTTCTGCATTGGCTGCACGATCTGACCCTCGACCACCTCGTAATCGGGGTCATCCCCTTCGGTAATGAGGCCAGGGTTGAGGACCCGAAGCTGCTGCATAGCATTGTTGAAGCCCACGTCCGCTGCCGCGAGGATATCCTCCTCGACCTGCCTGAGCTTCACTACCAGAGATGCCCGGGAGGCCAATAACTTCTCTTCGTTGGTTTCCTCCTCGGCTAGGCGAACAAATTCCTTCAGCTCGGCGATCCTCGCCAAGAAACCCTTCCTCTCCTCCTCAGCATTCTTCAGCCTCTCCTCCAACTGCTCTTGAAGCTTGGCCTGTGTCGTATTCTGCTCTTTGCACTCAGCCGACTCCTTCCTCGCTTTCTCCATCTCAACACTTATATACTTCAAGTTTTCTTGTAGCATGTTCAGCTCGGCCGCTGGGCACGTCTCATCGTTCAGGACCAAGGCAGCAGCGTAGACCCGCATCACTGCGGACACGTCCTCCACCAGCGCCCTTCGCCGAGAAACCCTGTCAGCACCCAAGATGGTCTGAACTTCGGGCGCACCAACGCACAGGGAGTTGTTCCCCTTGAAGAAATTTGGCCTCGAGTGACAAGGCGGGAGCACAAACTTCACAGCGGAAGGGCTCTCGTTGTCGGTGAGATCTACGTCCACCTGCTCGACGAGTCGCTGCCTCTTCGGTAACCCCTGACTGTCGGGAGACTGACTGCCTTGAGAAGAGCTGAAAGAACCCCTGGGCGCTGGAGCGGGGCCGGGGTGCTGCGTACGGATTTGCTCGACACGACTTTTCCCACTTTTCTTCGAATTGCGGGCAGCCTCCAGTTTCTTGATGCGCTCCTCCGCACTCGACATTTTACCTGCAAAAGAGAAAGAAATGTGTCAGTAAATCGATATCAGAACGAGTAGAAAGAGTAAGTTGAGGAAGATTCCACCACCTAACAACTCCATGGCATCCTCATCGAAAAATGTCTCGAGGAGGGCCCTCGTATTGATCAACCGGGGTTTTGTCAGGACCTGCCCATCATCACCCCGAACAAATTTCCCGTCCGGTGTCACGAGTTTGGCTTTGTTAAATCCGGCTACGTAGTTGACTATCGCCTCGTACGCGAGACGGTCTTCTTCGCAAAGTCGATCAGGACTGATGATGTAACTGTCTGTGCCCCTCTTTAAATGCTCCTCCGTCCAGTATAAGTGGAATCTTGGTTCAAGGGCTTCTTCCTGATGCCCTTCTACGTCTCGGGAGACCCGACGATACACCGAATTCACGGCCTCGAGCGAAACCGGCCTCACGGTGTAGTATCAGTATTTAAAGTTGCGAACAGAGTCCATATAGGTCTGGAACAGCCTGCTCACCTATTTGAAAGACACCCAGCCGTGTCTACCATCAGTTTCCTGGAGCTGCAGGTGGAAAATGCAGAAGAAGAGGGGCACGGTCGCCCCGATCTTGAGATATCTGCAGACGAGCTCAAAGGCGCGGATAAAGGCGAGGGAGTTGGGATAGAGCTGTGAGGGCGCCAGCCGCAGCCAAACAAACACGGATTGCTGAAAATCAGTGAAGGACAGCGCCACCCCGCCTCGTCGAACATAAATTCGTACATGGGAAACCGCATCCCTCGGTACGTCGAGTAAGTGCGCCTGTGGCCGGAACACTTTCCGTGTCTCTGCAGAGCCCACCAAGCGATGCTCGACGGTGCAGAAGATGTTGCCCTCGTCCCCGTCGACGAACAGGGAAATCATATTTAGAGGCTCATCGCTGACCCACTCCTCAGGCGGTCGTTCCTCGACACTGTTGATCGGCGCCATCGGGGAGTCTGGTTGGTCGTCAACGTCTAGAGATCCCACGGCCACACCCAAGGCTTCCATTTACCTGAAAAGCAGAAGGAAACGGTGAATTCGATGGTCCGTATCAAATTCACCCCTCCATTGCTGATCAAGTGAAAGGGTGAAGAAGGAGCATCCCCGAGACCATCTTCAGGTCACCGGGGCGTCACCCCGGGAGAATTTGTCCCGTGAGAGCCTCAAGTTATTCACCTCGTCTCCTCGGGACATTCTTCTTGCCCCCGTGGTTCTCATCCCATCTCCCCGCGATATTCAACAAAAATATAGAGAAATTCCACCGTTTTCGCCGGAAATTTCATGGTTTCCCCGAGAACTCCAATAGTCCACCGGATGAACACCATACAAAACACATCAAAGAGAGAAAGGATCAAGAAACTTACTTGAAAAACAGCTGTTACGAAGTTCCGGCGCAGCGGTAGATGGCGGAGAACGACGATGAAGACAGAGAAGAAAAAGAGAGAGAATCTGAGCGAGGGAGAGCGAAAAGTGCAAATGAGGCGGGCTAGCCACTATTTATAAAGCCCCTCACAGGACTCGAGGAGTTCCTAGGCACTCCATTACGCTACCCTAGCCTAGCCGCCCTAGGTAATGATGGCGCGTGACACGTGGCACACACTTCCCTACGTACGCCCTTTCGTTCTCCCGCACGCGTCCTTTCACTATGTCTTATGTCCGACTCCACAACTTCTTAAAAACCCCTGGAGTCGCCCAACAGCGGCCTATCAAATTCGAGCAGACGTTAAGGTTTCTGCCCCATTTGACATTCCTCGCTCGTAGAATAAGGCCGGTAGAGCCGAAGAGGTCCCCGCGATACTATAAGCATCTCGGTCCCACGATCGAATCCAATGCGTCCCCGACACGATTGTTGACCCTTAAGTTATTACTCTAACACCTCAAAGCAACGACTTGGGGGGCTCTTGTTCTGGACTGGGCCGGAACCTGCCCTTCTGACGAGCAGGCCCAACCCACACGACCTAGGACGACCCAACAAGGCCTTAACGTAATACCTACGTCGAGCATGTGCCTGCCTTCAGCAGTGTCGGGCACGTGCAGCAGGGACCGTCGAACAGAGGCTTCAAGCCTTGCAGGGCGCGCCTCTCCCCGACACACAAGGGCTCTTCCCCGTGAGGCCATGTTCTCTTGTAACCTCTCACCTCTGAAGGATTCGGTCTACTCATCTTTCGGAGATCTCGGGACCGTTACCCCTGGGCGAAAACCACGCGTTGATCTTCACTACGCCACATAAGCCCTGGCAGTTACTTGGATTAGGCCTGCGATCCAGCCCAGTGCAAGTAACCGTTGGCCCTGCGCTGGGGGCTCTCTATAAATACCCTCTCTCTTGAGAGGGTCAGGTTACTTGATATTCTAAACTCACACCTGCTTTCTGTACTTGTTTTCCTCTGACATTGCCTGACTTGAGCGTCGGAGTACCATGTAGGTACACCCCCCCCCCCCCCCGCCGTATCATCATCACCGGAGCTGAAGACCCTACGACGTTGCTATTTTGGCCACTTTTGCCCCTTTTGCAAGAAAGAGCCAATTTCCATTCCTGAGGTTTCTAGCTGATTCCAATCATCCTAAAAGCTTCCAAGGGATCATTTGAGAGTGTTCAAAGCATTAAAACATTTCTGGAACAAGACACTTGACATATTGCCCAAAAAGCTCCTAAAGAGGTAAGCATCTCAACTTGAACTCTTTAAAATATGCATTGTTTTGAGGTCCACTGATCATGCACATATCATACATGTTATATGTGTTGTGTTTGAACCAATTCATCATGTAACTCATGCCTATAACAAGAGATAACACAGAAAATGCACATTATGGCCTATTTCAAAACCACTATCGGGTTTTGAGAAGGATTGATTTTCTGGAAAAACCACCACCACCATTGGATTTCTTGGGAAATTCTAGGCCAGATGCATATAAATTTTGTCTCCATCCATGGAGAAATGAGGAAGTTATGACCTTCACGTTTCTGACCAAAAGCCTTGCCTTGCCTCGCCTTGGCCAGGCCAAGAACAAGGCAAGCCTTGTATATTTGTGGCTGGGGTTTGATACACGGATGTATCACCACCCCAGTGGTAAGGCGCGCACACTGCACACAAGAGGTCTGGGGTTCGAATCCCCCTCGCCCCAGACCCCTTTTTAATGATTTTTCACTTTTTTATTATTTTTCATATTATTTTTAATGATTTGAAAAATTAATAACTCCCTCAATTTTAATTATTTTTTATTGGTTCTTTTTGCAAAAAATCACAAAAATGTTGAAATATTTTATTCCACAAAAAAATCAAATTTATATTATTTATTTAATATAATTGGTATTTTTGTGAATAAATTCATTTTTAATTGTTTTTAAACATTTTAAAAGTGAATATTCATCTTGAAAATCAAAACCAAATGAGTTTTAATTCGTCTTGTGATTAAAACCTCATTTTTAAAACCTTAAACAAAAATCACAAGTGGTTTATTCAAACTTATTTGGTATTTTTATCATTTTTATTGATTTTCTTTAAATATTTACTTTTAAAGGAAAACAAAATTAGGGTTTCTTTGATTTCAACCCTCATCAATCATTTTCAAACTTTATGGGCCTCTATTAGAGTGTAAGACCCATACCCTTTTGTAAATACACCACCTTTTGGGCCTCAGTCATTGTATAAGTCCCACCGTATTTTCAAAAACAACGGCGCGATTGTCGCCTTTTTAGAATCAAAACTTGGGCCTCTCCTTGAGCTATAAGACCCGTTCCTTTTCTTAAAATCTCATGGGCCTCTTTATAGAGTGTAAGACCTAAATCTTTTGTAAATACAAACCATTTTTGGGCCTCAGATGTTGTATAAGTCCTGTTGTATTTTCAAAATCACGACGCGATCGTCGCCTTTTAAAACAAAATCATTTGGGCCTCTCCTTGAGCTATAAGACCCATTTCTTTTCTTAAAAACTTTTTGGGCCTCTAATAGAGTGTAAGACCCAACCCCCTTTTTGAAACCAAAATAATTTGGGCCTCAGTCATTGTATAAGACCCACTGTGTTTTCAAAAACCTCGGCGCGATCGCCGTTTTCAAACAAAAAACCTTGGGCCTCTCCTTGAGTTGTAAGCCCCATCTCTTGTACAAAAATAACTCTTTGGGCCTCTAATAGAGTGTAAGACCCAACCCCTTTATGAATAAAACAATTTTGGGCCTCACATATTGTATAAGTCCCTCTGTAGGATTTCCAAAACAACGGTGCAATCATCGTTAAAACTTGGGACTCTCCTTGAGCTGTAAGCCCCAACAAACTTTTTAAAGCACTTTCTCCTTTGATTTTAAATACAATATTATTATCAAAGTTTTCTTTGTTGAACAACTAACAAAACAGCATGGAAGCTCTACAATGGGTAAGTGTTTATCCGCTTTCATTTATCGCTTTCATATGTATATAATTGTATTGTGGGGATGTTTCATTGTAAGTCTACTTTCACATCCTTTTATATACTTGTCATATATCAACTGTGTAATACTAGTATAGTTATTTAGAGTTTTCCCCGACAACTACGTCTAGAACTAGGTAAAGCCTTGTTGGTCACTCTTAAATACAAACAAAACTAGACCCCCCATAGGATTACCAGACACAGTCTTCCCTTCTCTTGGGGTTAAACAATATGGAACAAAGAGAAAGGCAGCATTCTCGGTGAACCCTTTCTCAGACTGTCACCCTTAGAAATCATCAAAGAAACTCTACTCCCCAGAGTTGATCTATTCTCCGTGAATAGCATCTCTTGAGTTTCTTCCAAATTCTCGAACTTTCCTGGAATGATCTCTTCTCTGTGAATTTCATTTCTTGAATTTCTCTTGGTTTGGGGACCCACAGGCTTCCTAAAAGCATCCCCGCCTCCTCTTGGGAGTTGTACAAGGACCCTTCGGCTTCTTAGAAGTTCCCATGCCTTCTCTTGGGCTTAATACAAGGACCCTGACGACCTCTTAAAGGTATAAGACATAACTTAGTCATTCTTTGATAGAACAGTCTTTCCGGTGTCAAACCTCTGGCCACTTTAGGGTTGATACTCATCCCTTAATGTTCGTACCTCCTATTGGGCATTGTACAAAAGATAAAACTCTAGACTTGGAAAATCTAAACCCCCTTGAGTTTCAAAGACATTCTCAAATTCCTTTCAAATATAGGAAAAAACACTGATCACTCTGAAACCCGGTCTCTCTCATGAGAGTTCCCCACCCTTTTGCCTGCCTATGGATCTAATCCTCAGCAGTGACATAGCCTCCTCTTAAGCTTTGTATAATGATCTTTTCCTCAGGAAATTTAGCCTCCGCTTGGGCTTTGTACAACGATTCTCCCCAACGGAGCTAACCTTTTCAGACTCTCTTATTGAGTATGAAAGACTCTCTTGTTGAGTCAAACCTTTTTAGCCTCTATCTCGGGCTTCGTACGAGACAGCAGAACACTCTCTTGTTGAGTATAAAAGACTCTTTTGTTGAGTCACTTCCTTTTTAGCCTCCGTCTTGGGCTTCATACAAGACACCTATAAAACACTCTCTTGTTGAGTATAAAAGACTCTCTTGTTGAGTCAATCCCCTTTTAGACTCCATCTCGGGCTTCGTACGAGATATTAAAACACTCTCTTGTTGAGTATAAAAGTACTCTCTTGTTGAGTCAAACCTTTTTAGCCTCCGTCTTGGGCTTCGTACAAGACACACATAAAAACACTCTCTTGTTGAGTCAGTCACTTGTTAGTACTCTCTTGGTGAGACAACCCTTTTAGCCTCTATCTCGGGCTTCGGACGAGACAAATAAAAAACACCCTCTTGTTGGGTCAATAGCCTCCTCTTAGGCTTTGTATAGAGAAATCCTCGGTTGAGTCAATCAACCTTTTAGCATCAAATTTGTGCCTTGCTCACAGCATACAAACCTCAACAACTCCTCTTTAGAGATGACAAATTCTCTCTCATCCAAAACCCTTTAGCTTCGCATCTTGGGGATTAAACAAGATACAAATCACCTTTAGCTTCACGTCTTGGGCTTTGAACAAGACACCAAAACAACCTTTTTCCTCCCTTAGAATAGGAGGAACTACGATCGCTCTGATTTCCTTGTTTCGTTAAACAGGAATACGTAGGCATAAGATTGAAAAATCTTAGCGAGCACACTAATCAAAAACCCAAAATCCAGTACCTTCATATATCATCCCAAAAGCATCAAATCTAAACACATTACCAAAAACCTCGCAAATGGTCCAGACATTCTATTCTTAACAAAATAACCGAAGAGGGGCCCACGTCTTAATAGCATCTGTAAACCGACAGTTATCTGTTTAAACTCAATATGCAAGCAGGGTTAATTGGAGACATCTATTTCCCTTCCTTAATCATCTTAACAGGATAAAAATGAATCGAGTTGTAGTACCCAAGCGATAGTGATTAAAAACCACAAAAATTGCGCTACAGAAAAAATGGGGCCCACCGTGGGGCCCTATTCTCTTTCTTACAATCTTCGGTAGAAACCTTAAGTTTAGAAAACGCCACAGAAGAATGGCGACCACATTGGGAAGTATTTACCTCTTGCAGTCTTACGGTGGGAGACATTTCTTTCTCACCTTCTTGGGCAGAACGCCCTAAGTTCTCAAAGTATCACAGAAATGGCGACTCTGCTGGGGAGTCATTGTCTGTATAGGATCATAAGACTAGAGGTCTAGGATGTTAAGACAAATATATATACTGCTTTTCCTAATTGATATATGTGTTTATTTTTCTGCTAATGCACTAGTACAAAAAACACTTTTTAAATTAGACATTTTAAATCATATGTTTTCCACTTGATTTAAAAAGTTGAAAAACTAGGATTCCGTTAACCATATTTTAGTGCATACCATTTAGATTAGTTAACCTGATTTAAAAAGAATTTTTGATAATTAAAAAAAAATGAACATACATAGCGCCCTTTTCCTTTTCCTTTTCCGCGAAAACATAGTGTTCCCTCTCTTCTCCGCGAACACTGTTCACTCTCTTCTCACATCAACTCAAAACCCTTTTCCTTTTCCTCTCTCTAGCGGCGGAGAGAAACCCTCTTCCATTTGCAACGAAGAAGCCATTAATGATTTTCCAGTATCATTACTACTCATCTTCATCTTCTTTATCGTCGTTTGATTTTCGTCTTTCGTTGATTCTCGACAGGTTAATTGAAGATTCTATCGACATTGAGAGTTTCTATCGACGTTGAGAGTCCCTGCCTCTGTTCAGATTTTTCAAGGTTTGTTCATTTTTTGGTTTTTTGAACGTTAATTTAGGTTTAGTTTTATCTTTCTGGGATTTTTAAGAGATAAGTGGGGTGAAGTTTCTTTTAAAGATAAAACAAGTTGGTGGAGGAACAAAATACGTTTGTTTTGGTTTTGTCCAAGACATTGGACATAAGTTAGAGGATACAAAAAAGTATTGCAGTACATTTATAGGGACTTAAACAAAGGTTATCGCTGTATTTATTCGTGACATTTGGAAGCTTGGACTTTGCCAACAATTCTAAGTCTTTACATTTGATAAAAATTTCTTAACTTTTGTTGCTACTGCTTGCATTTGGGTGTCGAAATTGATCTGTTCTGATAAATATTTGACATTTGTGTTTAGGTTTCGTCAAATGCGTAGAGTTTATATGTTAATTTCAATGTTGTAAAACTTTCATATTAATATTGTAAATATTATTGTAAATGATTTTTTGGGTTGCTGTTGCCATTGTGTAAATCAATTTTCTAATCTGTAAATAAAAAATATGCCATTGTGTAAATAGAATTTCGATTAATTAATGGAATAATTTTGTTCATGAAGAAAAAGAAGCATGGAGGATGCGAAGGGTATTGGCAAATAGAGAGTCCGCTAGGCAGACAATTCGCCGCATGCAGGTATTTATATTAGCAGAAGTTCACCAATTTTTAGGTTTTCTTATGGACAGTCCAAAATATAAACCAACATTCCGAGAATTATTCCAGAAATTAGATTTTCCATTTTTTGTTGGTGTTATTGTTGTTTTGGTAGCTTCCAACATGCATTACTGTTTACGAAGAGAGTGTGGTTGACCTGTACTATAGTTTACTGAAACAAAGTGTTGAGGATCTTGCTCTATATTGCTTTACTTTGGTGCTACTTGTGCTTTAGCTTAACATCTTTTATTGAGTAATCAAATATTGGCAGGTGCATTCCGAGAATTATCCTTGGGTAGGTCTCGGCGGCAAGGTATGTCCATATAATGAGGTGGAGTAGTTAGGATGGAAGTTTGGTCTGAGTACCCTCCATTAGTTTTAAGAGGTTGGATGCCAATGAAGTATTTCCCCCTAGTATGCAGAAGTTCAGTTGTGTGTGGTTGGCAGTAGGACCTTGGAAAAATCAGTTAAATATATGATCTCTTTACCTGGTTCATGTGCTTTTGTTTGGTGTATGCAAGTGTTAGGACAGTTGGTGGTGAGTATAAGCCTAAGCACATCAGCTAGCATGTAGTTAGTTTTGTTCCCGTCCGATCTCTGTGGCTGTCATTGTGCTGGTGCTCTCAGATGCAGTATGGAGGGATATAAGAAGCTGGATCAGTTTGTTAATAGGCATTTGTTCTTATGCTGCATCAGCGTTTGGTCTTGTATTATATTGTAAGAATTGAGTCATCAATAGGGAAATAGTTTTGGCATTTCAGTAAATAGTGATTGATATAGATAAATAAATAGTATGATCAAGATCATGTGTTTGACTTACTGCTTCAAGCCAATGCAGCAATGCAAGTTTCATGATTCTCAACGTCGAAGAAAGATATAGAGCTTATCTTTAGTTCAGCAGAATCTAAAAGCTTCCACCTATATATATGATTAAAACAATAAATGTCAAATTTAACAGAAAAATAGCTTATTATTTGGTTATGTTTATATATATATATATATATATATATATATATATATATATATATATATATATATATATATATATATAGGTAAAAACTAATTATATATGATTTTAATTAATTTCTTTTTGAACTATCTGTTGTCCTTTGTTTTGGTCATAGGTGTTTAAAATAGGAGTGCCACCTTCTACCTCTTCTAAATATGGTGGTCTTATCATTGTGAGTGCGGCTCAGGTAATAAACTTTCCTCATTATGAATGTGTTAGCTTATTATTGATGTTATATCTTGTATTTCCCTTTTTAGACAATGATCTGATGTTAGTTAATAAATGTTCAGCAAAAGCGACTAAGGCCTTTAAAGAGGTCAATTTTTTTGTCTAGATATTCAAAAATGCCAAATCTAAAGGTGTTGTTCTATCACGTACTCTGTTCTCTCTTTTGTTTATTTTTATGACAGTAACACGTTTTGATGTCATCATATTCTTATTGGATTTAAGACAGTATTTATCGTTATATACTACGATATCCTGCTTCCCTAATTAGTAATTTGAAAGTTAACAAATATTGTATGTTAAATGATATTGTTTTCAATTTTAGGGTCTTAGAGGCATTGGAGAAATCTACCGTCGAGAAATCTGCACGACTTTAGACAGGTGAGCTTCAGATTCTATCATATGTTTTGAATAGTGCCCTGTAATGTATGTTGCAACTTGAAATGTTCAAAGTTGAAAATCAGTAGTAGACTAGTAGTTAGTTACTGTGTTATTTGAAAACTAAAGCTAAAATGTAATTGATGCAACAAACATGGATAATTAGAAAAGCTCTAGAACACTTCAGTTTATGCTGTTAGTTGACATTTTAGCATCTTTTAATGTTTTTGACAATATTACTTTGGTAGTTGTTCAGCAATGCCGCATATACAAGAGGATGAGGAGGATATCTCTGAAGAGTGTGAATTATATGTTGATAAGAATCATCGCGTAGTGGCATACACAAATGTGTATAAGTTGGGGCCTAACATACATAATCAATGGTTAGATAATGATATGGTAAGGGTGGTGGTAACCAAGGTGCTAGATTCAAATGTTCAAGTCCCTATGCCCACATATGAGGTGACAAAGGTTGGTGAGGCCCTCAACAATTTCATTCAATGGCCGAAAAGACTTTTACGTCTTGTTAATAATAAGGTATTCAATATTTGTGTCCATTTTCTATTTCAATATATAACGACTATACTATGTTGTCTAATATTTTATCTTAATTGCTTAGGATGTTGAAGGAAATAAAAAAGATGCCATTCCATCTAAAAGGTCGGAATCTGAAAACAATGGCGCTGAAAATTGATGTTAAAGATAATGTCGCGAAAAGAAGCTTTGACGTTCAAGTTGGAAGGGGATGATTTTTTTGATCTCCCAATCAAAGATATTATGGAGTTGTGTATGAAGACACAAGATTTACGCATCTCTATTCTACGTATATGGGTGGTGTAAGTACATTTCTACATCATTTTTGCTATTTCTTTTTCATATATTTGAACCACGGTGACTATTATACTTGATAAAAATTGTTGCTGCAATTTCTGTGATATTCAAATTATACTCTCTCAGGTGTTCTGTATTGTTACAGGGTTGTTTGTTAGTTGTTTAATGCATGTGTTTCCAGTTTAGGGACTAGCTATGTTAGTTATATTGAATTGTTAGAATATTAGAGCTGTTAGTGAGTGTTAGTGCTGTTAGTGAATTGTTAGAATATGATGATGAGGACACTGCTCCTCCACAGAGAAAACCCGCTGGTGGCCGCAAATAAGTGTAACAGGATGAATAAGTTATAAAATATATAGACATCTTGAGAGAGAATGATTCAAGTTATAGACGTATGAGTTAGAGAGAAAAAGAAGAAAATGTCGTGTATTTCCATTGTAAGTTTTGGTTTGTTTTTCTTGTTTTAACTTTTGTTGTTAGATTTGGCTGAACAATTTTGTTTCCATTGATGTCATAATAAGGTACTTGCGGCAGGGTTCTTTTCTAAAAAGACGGCAGAGATGTTTTGATTATGATGCCACTAGATGCCACTAGAAAAGTTTTGGTTTGTTGTTAATATTTGCTATAGATGCCACTAGACCAACTTGAAAATAATGGGTGTGTATAAAATAATAACTTCACATAACACCTGTGTATATAGCAAGCACGCACCAGGGAAATATTTTGCATGTCTGTTAAACACATTTAATTGTTTAATTTAAAATTAAAAAAAATTAAAGAGTAAAAAACTACCATTGACTTTAATATCTGATCATTAACTTGAGCATTCATCATGGGTTCAAAAGAACCACCTCATGTAGATACAAATTTATAAGCACAAACAAGAAATGTATTTAGATTTAAAGTTATTATTGCAGCTTAATATATAAGCAATAAGTTACTGTTGCTGTAAACCCAATAGATGGAAAAAGAGATATCATTTTCCAAACAACGATGATCCAACCATCTCATTGATTATTTATCCACCTGGTACTAAAGGAACCTCATTCGTCCCAACATTTTCACGAATCGTCACAAATCATCATGGTCACATATTATTAACATACATCACAAATCATCATAAATCACCATGTTATCATGTCATTCGCGGATTACCATCAATTCGTCATACAACAACGCCACCTCGCATTCATCATAATTCATCATACTATAATTATCATGCACCAGGGTACATCATAATTTCACACTCGTCATTATCCGTCGCTAAATCTCACATTTCGTCATATAATACTCGACACCTAAACACCCCCCCCCCCCCCCGATTTTATTTTATTCATCGTCATTACTAGATTTCTAGTGTCATATTATCTCATCTTAGTCATACGTCTCAAAGGAATCACATCACGAGCGAAATCGGGACAAACATCGCAAGAACGGGAAATTATGCACCCATCACTGCCCATACGCGTATGGACCACCACGATACGCGTATGGCCCAAATTGCACGCCAACCCTTACGCGTATTGCCCTCTTCAATACGCATATCAATAGAGAGGCCCTCCCTTTCAATTCTCCTTCAGATCTCCTTACGCGTACTGGCTAGCCCATACACGTAAGGCTTTTTTTTCACAATCCCATACGCGTACTGCCCTCTTCAATACGCGTATCCCCCTTTTTCCTCAGTCTCTAATACGCGTATTGCCATCTTTTACGTGTATTGCCCAACTTCTATACGCGTATTGCCTTCTCCATTACGCGTATTTCCTTCCCCCTTACGCGTATCACCAGAGACTCCTCCAAAAACTCAGATTTAGCATCTGAACGCAAAATCCCTCTTCCCAGCACCTTCGATCTACCAGAAACAACCTCAAATCATCTTCGATTCATCCCAGATCTGTGTTACTCCTCTTACTTCATCATCTACATCAATTATTCCTAATTACTAAGTCTGAATTTAGTTATTATTAGGTTCGATTTACAGATCTGATTACTCAAAAGTTCATCACAGCATCAACTACACAGATTAAACATCAATGGCAGCAAATCCCACGAAAGTCATCACAAAAAATCATATACATACATGCACGAATTTCATCACAAACCAGCATATAATCATCAGACACGAAAACACACAATTATCTCTACCTTAGACCCATATCAAACATATTAACCCGGATTACCCCCCATACCTCGAAATTCCAACAACGATTCTTCGTTTTCCGGGTTCCTACAGTTGATTCCTCAATCTAGCCTCCTTTCCTCAGCTCTCTAATCTCCTTAGGGTTGCCAAAATTCTGATCTCAAAAATCTCTACTTTTCTCTTTTGTTAAACCTAAGGGGTTTTGGGCCTTAATCTCTGTTTACCATGCTGCCCTCCACTAATCCCCTCCACATTACCGTATTACCTTTAATGGTCTCTTAATTATTTAATTAACAATAATAATAATAATCTAAATAATATTTTAATTATTCAAATTATTTCAATACTATTATTAATAAAATAATCTAATTAATATATTAAATCTAAGGCCTCAAGGTTCCCTTAACCCAAGGATACCCCATAAATCACATAATCCATCAACGTCACAAGGTCATCACAAAGCACCAAAACACCGCATAATCATAATAATTAAATAAATAAATATTATAATTATTTGGGGCGTTACAACTCTCCCCCACTTAAAGAATTTTCGCCCTCGAAAATTACCTGAAGGAAACAGAGTCGGATACGACTCCTTCATCTGATCTTCACGCTTCCAAGTCCAATTTTCTCCAGTTGGTCCACCCCACAACACCTTCACCAAAGCTATGTCTTTACCCCGCAACTGCTTCATTTCATGACCATCAATCCGCACAGGTAATGCTTCTACCGTCAGATTATCCCCCACTTGTACATCATCCATCTGAATCACATGCGACGGATCTGGAATGTACTCCCTCAACTGAGACACGTGGAACACGTCGTGTAAATTTGCAAGCGTCGGCGGTAAAGCAATCCGATAGACCACCTCCCCTATCCTCTGCAAGACTTGGTAAGGACCAACAAAACATGGAGTGAGCTTCCTAAACTTCAAAGCTCGACCCACCCCAGTCACTGGTGTCACCCTCAAAAACACGTGATCTCCCTCTTAGAATTCAAGTGCTTTCCTCCTCTTATCATGGTAGCTCTTCTGACGACTCTGCGAAGCTTTCATCCTTTCTTGGATCATCTTAATCTTCTCTGTCGTCTCTTGCACAACCTCAGGTCCGAGTACAGCATTCTCTCCTGACTCATACCAACACAATGGAGTCCTACACCTTCTCCTATACAAAGCCTCATAGGGTGTCATTCCAATACTAGCATGAAAACTATCATTGTACGTGAACTCAATCAACGGTAAATGCCTATCCCAAGATCCTCCATGATCCAACACACAAGCCCTCAACAAATCCTCTAAAGATTGGATAGTCCTTCCTGTCTGACCGTCCGTCTGTGGATGATATGCTGAACTCACCCTCAACTTAGTACCCAAAGCCTCTTGCAAACTCTTCCAGAACCTCGATATAAATCTCGGGTCTCTATCCGACACAATACTCGAAGGTATACCATGCAACTTCCCAATTTCGTCAATATACATCTCAGCTAACTTCTGCATGGAATGATTAATCTTCATCGGTAAGAAATGAGCCAATTTAGTTAATTTATCCACACTAACCCAAATGGAATCATTTCCCTTAGCAGTCTTCGGCAATCCCACCACAAAATCCATGGAAATACTATCCCACTTCCATTCTGGAATTCTCAACGGCTGCATCATACCTAAAGGCTTCTGATGCTCAGTCTTCGACTTCTGACAAGTCAAACACGCATAGACAAACTCTGCAACATCCTTCTTCATACCTGGCCACCAAACAACTTTTTCAAATCATGATACATCTTAGAGGTGGACAAAAACCCGAAGTCCGACCAAAACCGAGAAAACCGAGTTCAAAAATGGACAAACGGGTGGATTTAAACGGGTTATCGGGTCTTCGGGTGAAGTTTTTCGATTTTATGTGAGTTTAAATGGGCGGGCTTGGATGTCCAAAACTAATCCATTCAAACTTGAAACCAACCGTAAGACTATATACATCTTGTTTTTTATTCAAATACTCATATAATGTGATGAGACATACATCATTCATAGTAGTGTAGCAGTGTTTTGAGACTCACAATTTGTCACTAGTAATAATTACTAATAAAATACCCTAGAATACATGCCACTAATTTTTTCTCATGCATATCCTCTTCACGTGCTTCCTTTAGTATCTTTCTTTCCATATCTCAAAGACTCACTTTTTTTTCTTTATACTTGGACCTTACCTTTCTCCTTGCCCTCCTAATATACGTTCTCACCTACATCTCTATTATCATCCTTCTTTTCTCATGATTTAAGACTATGAATGAGATTTTTTCTTCTCCCATTCTTTACTTTCTTCTTTTTCCATGTTCACCTCATTTGAAATCCCCTTAATGAAATATACTTCTACATTTTTGTGATTTGTCAAGATCTCTACCATGTTCACTACAAGTTAGATCCATTTTATTTTTCATGCATTCAAAACCCTCTCTTCATCTTCTGTTATTTATGTATTTTTTCACAGAACAAATTTTACTTGCTAATGATAATGGAGATGATAACCCGAAAAAAACAAACCGAGACAAACCGTTATCTGTCGGAACCAAAATCCGACAAAACCGTAGACATAAACGAACGAGAATGGATCTAGATTATGCAACCGTGGTTTTGATCGGATTGACATATTTGGTCCGTCACCGACCAAAATCGCCTGTTTGTCCACCCCTAATACATCTTCGTAGCACCGGGATGAATACTCATCCTACTCCAGTGCCCTTCCTCAAGTATACTCCTCTTAATATCTGGGACATCTAGAACACACACCCTGTCTCTGAACATCATCACACCATTCTCGTCAATTCGGAATTCTCCTCCGTTACCTTGATTGATCAAAGTCAATTGGTCAACTAACTTCAAGCCAGATCGTTGTTCCACTCTGATCTCTTCCAGAATACCACTAGTCAACTTCAGCATTCCCAACTTCACACTGTCAGGAGTCGCTTCACACACCAAACTCAAATCTCAAAATTGTTCAAGTAACTCCAACTCTTTCACCAAAAGCATCGACATATGCAATGACTTTCTGCTCAATGCATCAGCCACTACATTCGCTTTACCATGATGGTAATTCAAATCAAAATCATAATCCCTCAACAATTCCAACCACCTCTTCTGCCGCATATTCAACTTTTTCTGATTAAACAAGTACTTCAAGCTCTTATGATTGCTGAACACTTCAGATTTAGAGCCAAACAGATAATGTCTCCAAATTTTCAACACAAATGCCACATCTGCCAACTCTAAGTCATGGGTTAGATAATTCACTTCATGAACCCTCAACTGCCTAGAAGCATAAGCAACAACTTGCCCATTCAGCATCAATACTCCTCCAAGACCCATCTTCGTTGCATCACGGTACTCTACAAGAGATTCATTCGGATTAGGCAAAATTAACACTGGAGCAGTCGTCAATCTCTTCTTCAATTCTACAAAACTTTCCTCACAAGCTACATCCCACATGAAAGCTTGACCCTTTCGAGTCAACTGAGTCAAAGGTAATGCCAACTTAGAAAAGCCCTCGATAAACTTGCAGTAATAGCTCGCCAATCCTAGAAAACTTCGTATCTCAGTAGTAGACTTCGGAGTCTCCCACTGTAATACAACATCAATATTAGAAGGATCAACAACAGTTTCCACCATTGAAAATCACATGACCAAGAAAACTCACTTCCTTCAACCAGAACTCACACTTCGACAGATTTGCATACAACTTCTTCTCCTTCAATACTTGCAACACAGTCCTCAAATGCTTAACATGCTCTTCTTTAGATTTAGAGTATATCAGAATATCGTCAATGAAGACTACAACAAACTGATCCAATTACTCATGAAAGATCTGATTCATGTACTCCATGAACACACCAGGTGCATTGGATACACCAAACGACATCACAATGTATTCATAGTGTCCATACCTCCTCCTGAAAGCCGTCTTCAGAATATCATCAGGCTTAACTCGAATCTGATGATAACCCGACCTCAAATCAATCTTGCTGAACACACAGGCACCTACTAGTTGATCCATTAAATCGTCGATTATCGGTAGTGGGTACTTATTCTTGATAGTCACTTTATTAAACTGTCGATAATCAACACACAACCTCATACTTCCATCTTTCTTCTTTACTTACAGCACAGGAGTGCCCTACTGAGAAACGCTTGGTCGGACAAACCTCTTGTCGAGCAATTCATTCCAACTATTCCATCAGTTCTCCTAACTCAAAACATACATCCTGTACGCAATCACTGACATCAAGCTTGTATCAAGTACTAGGTCGATAGCAAGTTCCACTCCACACTACGGTGGTACATCACTGATATCTCATGGGAACACTTCCAAAAAGTCACACATCAAAGGTAGCTCACACGCCACCGCATCCACTTAAGCTTCAAGGAATCCAACATCATAAACACCTTTGTGTCATCTTCCACAGATTCATTCACTTGCTTAACAGAACAAACAACTCTTCACCCTCGTCGAAATTAGATTTAGGTGAACATCAGGAATTACACACCACTGGCATATAACTAGCCCTCACACTGTTCTCTATCCCTCAAAAGCAGACATTAACAATACCTGATCGTTCTCCTCAAAACGTTCCAACTTAACCGACAAGCAAGAAACTCGAATTCGCCTCCTCTTCAAACATAATAACCTGCATGGACTCATCAAAACAACCCATAAGCATTTGGCTTAACTCCAAACAATTCACTGCGCACCCCACTTAAGCTCGCAAGACACGTCTATCCCATCCAACACGATCCCATCTATTATCAACAAGAGATTAAGGGTGACCAGTTCCTCAATTTGTCAATAACAACCGACTATCACGAGGCGGTACAAACGATCTTTACCAAACTATCGCAGTGTCCAACACCACACTTAGCCATCGCTCCACACTCGAAACACCTTGGAGAAGCACCATCTTCTCCCCCACTTGTTTCATTCCCAACCTGCAAATGGAAAAAAAAACAAGCATCGACAGTGTTTTCACACACGTGTCGCACACTAGGGAAACAAACAATATTAGACAACCTGGCCGGACGGACCGACCTGCTCTGATACCACTAATGTAACATCCTTTTCTACCCAACAAACATCCCGAATAAAAACACCATTTTATCAGAGTAAAAGTCCCACAAGGGCGTCACATTTCGACACAACACATCATAATTAGATCAAATACTTCGCAACGAAAAAACTTCACAATTCTTCATTATAATTTATAACTCAAGGTTTTTAAATAAACTCAACACAACATAATATCATCAAATACAAGAACACTACGGTTCAACTCAACTCCCCGACCCGATGTTACATATCAGAGCAAGACCCTCTACTCGACCAAAAATAACCAAAAACACTTCAAGTAAGCTCTTCACGCGCCAAAACCTAGTCCTGATCATCTCCACGTTACCTACATGGAGGCAACATTCGAACAGGCAGGGTGAGTAATCACGAAATCAATACATAAGATATAGGTGAAAGATAAGGCACAACACAACAACAACATCAAATCATTAATAACATCAAAATACATCAATCAGAACAATCTCATACAATGCCACATAGTATGAAATGCAACAACAGACTCATGCATATGGTACCAACATCGTCATAATCGATGGACACTTGGCCATCACCCTCCAAAGATCCCCACCAATAGGATCGATTCTACACAAGAACCGGAGCACGTCATAAAACACTTCAATCCACACAATGGGATTGAAGCCACCAAAATGGACCGAAGTCCTACAATGCTATAAATGCATGATGCAAACATCATAATCATCATCGTCACAAAATCGTCAATTGCATCATCATTCATAAACCATCATCATCATAAATCAAATCATCATCACAATTACAATCACGCATCATAATTCATCATAAATCATCATGGTCATATGCATCACGAATCGTCACAAATCATCATGGTCACATATTATTAACATACATCACAAATCATCATAAATCACCATGTTATCACATCATTCGCGGATTACCATCAATTCGTCATACAACAACGCCACCTTACATTCTTCACAATTCATCATACTATAATCATCATGCACCAGGGTACAACATAATTTCACACTCGTCATTATCCGTCACTAAATCTCACATTTCGTCATATAATACTCGGCACCTAACCCCCCCCCCCGATTTTATTCTATTCATCGTCATTACTAGATTTCTAGTGTCATATTATCTCATCTTAGTTATACGCCTCAAAGGAATCACATCACGAGCGAAATCGGGACAGAAATTGCAAGAACGGGAAATTATGCACCCACCACTGCCTATACGCGTATGGACCACCCTGATACGCGTATGGACCACCCTGATACGCATATGGCCCAAATTGCACTCCAACCCTTACGCGTATTGCCCTCTTCAATACGCGTATCAGCAGAGAGACCCTCTCTCTCAATTCTCCTTCAGATCTCCTTACGCGTACTGGCTAGCCCATACGCGTAAGGCTCTTTTCACAATCCCATACACGTACTGCCCTCTTCAATACGCGTATCCCCCCTTTTCCTCAGTCTCCAATACACGTATTACCATCTGTTACGCGTATTTCCCAACTTCCATACGCGTATTGCCTTCCCCCTTACGCGTATCACCAGAGACTCCTCCAAAAACTCAGATTTCGCATCTGAACGCAAAATCCCTCTTCCCAGCACCTTCGATCTACCAGAAACAACCTCAAGTCATCTTCGATTCATCCCAGATATGTGTTACTCCTCTTACTTCATCATCTACATCAATTATTCCTAATTACTAAGTCTGAATTTAATTATTATTAGGTTCGATTTACAGATCTGATTACTCAAAAGTTCATCACAACATCAACTACACAGATTCAACATCATTGGCAACAAATCCCATAAAAGTCATCACAGAAAATCATATACATACATGCACGAATTTCATCACAAACCAGCATATAATCATCAGACATGAAAACACACAATTATCTCTACCTTAGACCCATGTCAAACATATTAACCCAGATTACCCCCCATACCTCGAAATTCCAACAATGATTCTTCGTTTTCCGGGTTCCTACGGTTGATTCCTCAATCTAGCCTCCTTTCCTCGGCTCTCTAATCTCCTTAGGGTTGCCAAAATTCTGATCTCAAAAATCCCTACTTTTCTCTTTTGTTAAACCTAAGGGGTTTTGGGCTTTAATCTCTGTTTACCATGCTGCCCTCCATTAATCCCCCCCATATTACCGCATTACCCTTAATGGTCTCTTAATTATTTGATTAACAATAATAATAATAATAATAATCTAAATAATATTTTAATTATTCAAATTATTTCAATACTATTATTAATAAAATAATCTAATTAATCTATTAAATCTAAGGCCTCAAGGTTCCCTTAACCCAAGGATACCCCACAAATCACATAATCCATCAACGTCACAAGGTCATCACAAAGCACCAAAACACCGCATAATCATAATAATTAAATAAATAAATATTATAATTATTTGGGTCGTTACATTGTCTATCTAGAGACTTCTAGCTAAAAGAAGAGAGAGAAAATAGAAGAAAAGAAAGGGAAAAAAAGTGCTCGCGGAGGATTAGGGCCCTCGTGCCTACGTACCCTCATAGTGCAATATGGAAATCAGAGTGTCGTAGTTCATGGAACCAGGGACAGAGAAAGGGGAATGGAAGAAGGTGGAAGGGTGCTCGCCAATATCATCGCGATCTCGTGCCTACTTATCATACATTCGAAAGAATGCAGAATCAGAGCTTCTGTAGTTCGGGGAACTAAGACGGAAAAGGAAAAGGAAAGCGGTGTCAAAACCAAGAGCGAAAGAAAGGAGTAAACTCCACTGGGGATTCCAAAAGAAATGGTGTCAAAACCAAGAGAAGAGTGCAAAGGAAAGATAGAGACAGAGAATAATGTGCAAGAGTGATGTCGAAACCAAAAGGAAAGACAAAAAATACACCGGGGAGGCAAGAGAACAAAGCGACCGGGCTGGGGACCAGAGAGTAGTGGCCCTACTGGGGATCCAGAAACAAGAGAAAAAGGGTTCGGTATATTAACTGACTGACAGTGGTTAACCGAAGGAAAAGAGATAAGAACTCTGGTGGGGATAAAGAAGTTGGTGTCAGCAGACAGGCTGTGATGAACCAAAAGAAGAGTGAGTACTGAACCAAAGGAAGTGTTTGACTCAGAAGGGATGTTGGTATGTTAACTAATAAACTGTGGTTAACTGGAAAAACAAGGATTCTAACTCTGCGAGGATAAAGGTTTTAACAGATAAACTGTGATTAACCAAAAGAACGGGTGTAGGACTAAGCGAAGGTCATGAATCAAAGGACGGGCGTGGGACCGAGCGAATGTCGTGACCCAAAGGACGGGTGTGGGACCAAGCGAAGGTCGTGACCTAAAGGACGGGTGTGGGACCAAGCGAAGGTCGTGACCCAAAGGACGATGTCGGTACGGACTGAACAACAGTACTTGACCAACGAAGAAGGGTATTAAACCAAAAGATGTTGCTAACCGCTGAGGGATCCGGTTTTAACAGAAAGACTGTGATTAATTAAAAAGAACGAGTGATTAACCAAGAGAAGGTGATTAACTCGAAAAGGCTCAGTATTTTAACAGGCAGGTTGTGGTTAACTGAAAAAATGGGTGATTAACCAAGAGAAGGTGATTAACCCAAGAGGAACTCAGTGTGTTAACAGATAGACGGTGGTTAACTAAGAAGGAGTGCAAATTGGTGTTTTAACTGACATGCATTGGTTAACCAAACAAAGGAGAAGAACCAAGAGAAGGTCGCGACCTCCTAAAGAGTTTCGGTGTTTAACAGAAAGACTGTGTTTAACCGAAGAAAAGGGATTGAGGCTCTTCAGGGGAATCAAAGAGTAATGATTGGCCATAAGAAAAGGAGTAGGGTATTGAAACAAAGAGAGTTTGCTGACCCAAGGAACAATGATCTTTAACAAAGAGAAAGGTGATTGATCAAAAAAGATTAAGAGGAGCACAAGTGATCAAGGATCGACTCGACTGGGGAAGGAGAAACACTACAACTTGAGGATAGAGGTGACTATTCTCAGCGAGAGGGCCAGACGCCCTTACCCAAGAAATAGTCAGAATGAGGGTATGACAACTCCCTCCTCATTCCTTCTCTAGCACTCAAAGTATAGTGCGGATATTGAAACGGACATCGTAACATCTCCAAGTTGTACAGTGCTCTAGTGCATCGTGCGTCGTTCAAATCTTCAACTCCGCGGGAGAATAGAGAAAGAAAGATCTAAGGGAAGCCTAAAGCGAAGCGCCAAAGGGAGGATCAATAATCGAAATGAAGTTTCGATTAATTAATCAAAAGGGAGAGTTATGCTAATAATTTTCCAAAATGAATTGAAAAATCATTAAAGCAATGGGTGCATTATTGATTATACAAGCTTACGCTTATCCATAAAGAACAAAATTAATGAAAGAGATTGCAAAACAGTACCACATGACATAAAAAATGCAACACAAATCATGTATCATGTGATCAAAGAAATTGTAAAAATGCTCATGTTCATACAATGCCAAGAATATGAACAAATTGAATAATCGGAATCGTGCACCGAAAGTTCATGAATATGCTTCAACCAGAAGTTAAATGACCCTTAAAACATCCATAAAAATCAAGCATATCAATCCATAGAAGTTGGAAGAAGAAAGCATGGCAAACACACTTGAAAAAGCATGAAAATTGCCTTCTAGTTCAGTGTTAATCGATTAACACTTTTGCACTGCAAAGTGTTAATTGATTAACACTTGAAAATCAGCAAATTTACACTGGTTAATCGATTAACACTTTTGCACTGCAAAGTGTTAATCAATTAACACTGGACAGGGGCAGAAAAATCAGTTTTCCAAAAGTGCTTCCAGCAGTTAATCACTTAATTGAACATCCACATGCTATAGTTCACACTTGTGCACGAAAATTACATCATGTATGAGCAATTAAACACACATTGAAAGTATTAATATGAAGATCAAAGATCATACAATCTCATGGTAAATCAAACCGAAAAAACGATCGAAATTACATCGTAAACGCGCAAAAATGATCGAAACACTAAGTAAAGTAAGATCTACCAACCTACAAGCCGGAGAATTGACTTGGTAATTGTTGTGAGTGAAATGTAGAGAGAAAAAGCCAAGAAAACCAGAGAATTCTACTCTTGCACTTCAAACCGTAGCGAAACCGAGCAAAAAACGCGAAAATGCACCGAGATCGAATTTGCACCGAATAGATTGATATGAACACTTGAATTGAAGTAGAATTAGATGTGATTCCAGAAATCCAATCAAGAAATGCCAATTAATGGAGGCTTAAGCTCAAGAGAAAGCAATTTCAATGTGAAAGTTGCTACTCTTTAATGGTGGAATTGAGCTCTAGTGTGGTTTGGGGAAGAAAATGTAGATGAAGATGAAGAACTTGCAGAAAAATTCAGAGAGAATGTGAGAGAATTGAGAGTGAAATGTGAGAGATTTGTGTGAAATGATTGAGAGTGATTGGGATTCTTGAAAAATGAGTGAAGCTTTGATTATATAGAGTTTTGGTTTGGAGTGTGAGAGGTTAGGAATTAGGCTAGGAGCTAGCTTTGGATGGTTTGGACTTAGGATAGGAGTTAGTTACACTTAACTCACCGAGTCAAGCGGTTAACTAGGTTAGTTAGGATCAACTCGGTAACAATCCCAATGTGAGCTCCAACACCCAAAGGTCCACATACTTGGAAATCAAGGAACATAGTGCACTTATTTTAGAGTGATGTATTAGAATAAAATGCACTTGAAATGTCTTGAATAGTCTTGAAATGTCTAGAGATATCTAGAATATTCCACATGCTGCTAGAATACTATAGAATCAAAGACCAAATTGTGTGCAAAAGTGCTGTAATGAAAAAGCAGCAGATTATGCATATTCTGCCTGTGTTAATCGATTTACACATTTGCACTGCAAATGGTTAATCGATTAACCAGGCAAAAAAATGCCCAATTTGCCTGAAAAATGGTGCTGTGGCCACGATTCCGATTTTCCACCTCTTGCTTTGATGAATAGTCATAGAAACCCTTGTTTTGTGCTTGTTTTGATGATGTGATACCCTTGTGAGGATGTAATTAATCGGGATTGAGAAACCTGAAAACCTGCAACAAGAAACACAGAGAAAAGTGCGAATGCTTATGCCGGCAATGCGAGTGCACATGCTTATGCAAAGGGCAAAGAGAGGGAGGTCAAATTTCGGGTTACGACAGCTGCCCTTATTTAATCCACTTTGACCTGAATGTTCGAATTGTGCCAGATTTTCGATGATTCAAGGTAAAAGGGGATTAAATAAAAGCGTAGCTAAAAAATTTGGCCGACGGCGACAAAAGAAAAGGTTTGAGAGTGTTTGAAGTTTGGCTGAATATTTGTTGGGGAGATGAATCAGGCCAAAGGAAAGAGAGTATGCTTGATGCATATGCCATGTATGTGTTATACACGATGCTTGGTATCATGCAATGCAAGGGTGCGAGTTAAGGTAATGTGCGGAGGTTAGGCAAAGATTGTAGCAAAATGACCTCGACGTCCTCAGCTGGGGAGAGAACTCGCAAATGAAGACAGTCTGCTGGAGAAGGGCCTCGAATGGTGACAACTTTGCTAGGGAAGAAAACGAGAAGTCTCAAACTTCTAGACTACCACCATTGCCACTGTCGGGGATAAGAGAATCAGGCTGATCTTCATGCCATGACTGACCCTGCCTGGGGAATGAAATAAAAAAACTCTGATTTCTAAGCTATCTCTGACTTTATTGTAGGGAATTCACAAAGCTCGGATGATCTTCTCTGCTTGGGGAAGATAAGAAACCAAGTCGTACTATTACTGGTGCGTGACAGTTCAGACATGCTGGGAATGATGTGCGACCCTTGTTGGGCAAAAGAACAATCAAGTCACCGATTGAAGTATATCACTCGGCCACTCTACTAGGGACATTATGGATCTGCTAGGGATATGGAAGGTAGCCCACCTTTCCGGAGAACCATAATGGCACTTGCTGGGGAAATGATGGCTCTGCTGGGGAAACACCAACCTCTTCAAAAAACAATCACGGTGTAAGTCGGGCATTAGGCTTGCCAATGGACATTACCAATTATCCTACATGATTTACCAATAAAATATGCAATGCATAATGCTTTCTCGATTGATTTAGCTTTTTATTATTCTCAATGTTTTATAGTATTATGTGATCACAAATAATCGTTTATTTTTCCAACAAAATACTGGAAATAAAACAATTGAGAATGTAACACCCTGTATAATATATATCTAGAATAATACCATACAAGTGTTTTATTTGGTATTGACACCATCATAAGTGCCTATTGGCATGATTCACATACTTGACCATTCTAAAAACATAATACAATCTATGGTACAAGATATGGAAATTAGCCAAAACAATAAAAATCTAAGAATAAAGTACAATATTCCTCATTGTACAAGAAAATAATACACAGCGGAATAAGCTCAACTAAGCTCCTCTTGAAACATCTAAGCATAGCTCCACTTGTAAATCACACCTGCAAATGCTTCCTGAAAATAATCAACAATAGTGGGGTGAGATACATCAAATCTCAGTGAGTTCCCTATCTTATGAATTCTCTCGGCTTTACAAGGTTCTAACAATCCTAGCTCAAGTCAAGGGGAAGGGAAATGACCTTGAGTACACAATCTCACACTATATGGAAACATGTTCATGAGTTCATCAACTAAAAAATATCACTAATCGGTAACCACACCAAGGCATCCCCTTTTTCCGTTCGCTTCTACGTATATAAGTCGACCCGAGTCATGGATGCTGGTAACCTACTTGATATACGAATGAATTCGGGTTCTACGGGCCATTAACCATTATGAACCGTCACTTCACACGGGCCATTAACCGTCACAAGCATACGCTCCTTGAGCGTCATTCGTACTGCACGCGGGAATCAAACCTGCCAAGCAGTCATGCCTATGTTTCAGAGGAGCTCGAGACTCATGAAACTGCAACTCAAGATAAACGGTTATGATTACGTGATCTCACACAAAACGTGATTGTATTCGACAATCACAAGGCCACAATGCCTTAAGGCCACACTCGCCTTTCTCAAAGAACACAAAGGTTCACACACATGTTCCATACTAGTGTCTCACTCTCCTCTAGACCAATCTCGTCACGGATGTACCTTCCTACATCAGGTGCTTCCTACATCAGGTGCTCGAGCCTTGCCATCGAGGTTATCTAGTCCAGGCCAGAACTTGCCAATGAATGCACGAGCGTCGCCATCCAGAGTTTCTATCACATTCTATTCACAACCTAGAATTATAACAATCTTAACTATGCCATTTGTTTTGGGGTAAAGTTTCCTCACTCTTCCTAATTCATTTTAATATGCATATTTCTTTCATCCACAATTCACAATTATATAGACATGGCGTAACACAAATATTACAAGTAAATACATATAATCACACATCACATAAAACATCACTTTTCACGTAGTAGTTCACACATATTTCAAGGCATACAAGCCACTACTATCCTCTACCAAGCATCCTTGGTTAAATCATGGTCTCACATACCATTTAATAGCACATTGGATTCTCTTTCCAAGGCTTCAAGTCCCATAACAATCGGCTTCCCGATTCATGAATTTTGGTGGAAACATAAACCACCATTTTCACACATACATTACTTTTCCACATTTTTCTTATCAATCCATGGCATAAACAGAGTTTTCTATTCCACTATCATAAAGAGCATTGAAATAGCTTTCCAACGCATCCGACCGTGCCCCAATCCGAGTTACGGATCAAAAGTTATGAAGGAAACAAAATGGAAAATCTGCCACGTTCACTTTCCTATTCGCAATGCGAACCCCCAGCGAACCATGGCAGAAGAAAAAAAGGCATAAAGTTCGCAATGCGAACTTCTAGGTGAACATTCGCCCTCCCTTCGCCTTGGGTTCGCAATGCGAACCCGCGAACCCAGAAATTCGCAGCAGCGCTGTTATGGGTCATTTTGGGCCAAAATCCATCATTTCTTCCACCCAAACACTTCAAATTCATACCAAAACACCCAAAACATGTTCCAACATAAACAACAAGTATTCTCATGCATTTATATCGAATTTCATCCGTTAGATTTCATTGATTTATCCGTTTAATCATTTTCTCTCAACTTTAACCTAAGTTCTAAATCCTTAATTCTAGAACTTAGAGCGTCTAACTAGAACCCACTTGATAATCGAAGAAGAGGTTGAAGAATATGATGAATCCAAGCTTCCTTCTTCTTCCCAAGCTTTTTTCTCTTTCCCTCTTCTCTTCTCTTCCTTTCTCTTCTTCTGTTTTCTTCTTCTTTCTATCTTTTCCTTTTCTTTTCCTTTCTAACATATATATATATATAACTTATTATATAATATAATTCCAACAAGGTAAAATATCTCCAATTGATATTTTGTCATCTCAGCCCAATTGATCAATTATTAGAGTTATCTTAAAATACTCTCTCGTACTAATAAATACCAATCTGTCTCTTCAGAGTTCATCAGTTGCTCTATCGATCTCAATTGACCATACTTAAATCACTTAGAGGATTCCGTTAATCCAATTTACCAAAGATAGAGCACATAGATGCTCATCTGATCTCATCTGATGTCCAATTGGGCATTTAAATAATATGGGGTATTACACTCTCCCCCCCTTAAATTGAAATTCGCCCCCGAATTTCCTCTACTCGACAACAACCACAACTTGTATCATTGTCTTAGATTCACACTTACCTTTGCATCCGTTAATAACTTTGATGTATCCCAATTCCAACTTGTCTTCATAGACCAAAATCCGTATTTTCACAAATTATCAAACTCACGTCCTTAATCATACTCTTGTTCCAATTTTGGGTTAATTCTAACTTGTCCTTCCATAATTCCTTTGTTGTTCCATACAAAATACTTTGTCATATCTTACCTCCGGTAGAAATACACCATTCTATACGCTTCTACTGAGTCACAACACAAAACCATAACTGCTTATCTCAAATTATGACAACAACCCTCAACACATCTTCACGGCGTAATTCAGTGATTTCTTAACTTCTTGTAATCCCCAACGACTTATCCTTTCATAAATTCTTTAACGTTCAAACCCACTTCATAAAATTTCAAACGACTCCTTTACCAGTTCCATCTGGTCTGATACTAAACATTGCAACCATTATATCCGATAATTCACTTCTTTCGTATCACACCAAAAAGGTAATACACTTAGAACAAGATCTCCTTACTTACAAGCAACAATCACTATAATCCTTATTAGTCTAACTGAACTCTTTCATTTGTCACCTTCCATTGTGTAACCCAATTTCTAACAGTAGAACATCGCGAATTCTTGAGCATTACCAAGTAGCTAACAGTCCACGGAGAACACACTTATTTACTAGGATCCTTACTAACCAACGGTACAAGAAACTTATTGGCGTCTTATAGTAGAACAATTTCCTCGCCAACACACAGTATCTTAACATATGTCCAACACTCTCCAGAGGATAAAGGTACAGGAGTTACACTGCTACAACCGTAACATATACAACTCCAAAAATCATTCTAAACTCGAACCAATACATCTCAAACTAACTTAACAACCTCCGGTTATGGCTACCACATTCCAAATCGATTATTCTCACGGTTCTTCCGACTTACTCAAGGTTCCTTGCTGATTCGAGATCTCAGCCAATAACAACGTAATACCAACATAGAACTTTAATCATATGAGAGTCACCACTTATCAAAACTTAACCATTCAAAGTGAAATTGTGAGTTTCCATACCACTCACCAATTCACATACAACACTCCTCGTACACCCATACTTTTGAAGGCTATGACACATTCCTCAATTGAGTCCACTTTTCTCATTCGTTTTGTTTCATAAATGATTCCAAGTTACATACTTAACTTCGGAACGTTTAATTCTTACTCGTACTTGGAAAGATAACTTTCAAATTCCTACTTCTGATTATTGTGCAAAGAAAGGCTTTAAATGATCAAAGTTGTAAGACACAAGAAATGGTACAAGCTGCCAAAGAACAGAGGAATGATATCAGTTGGTTCGCTTTGCGAACTCCTAGCGAGTGTTCACTTTGCGAACAAATCCTTTGCAGTGCGACGAAGACAGTCTGTGGAGGTACAACTGTACACACCGGGTACTACTTTCGCAAAGTCTAAATCCAATATCATGAACTCGCGGAAGATAACAATTACTAACTCGGACCAACCATTCATACCTTACTAACTCCAAAATTTCACACCGAAACATTCTTTACAAGATCAATACTCCGTGGGTATTCTTTAACTTCGTCCTCAAGACTCTTTACAGTAATGATAACAATACACTTAAGACTTTCCCACACTCCACCCAGTTCATAATATTACTTCCTCGAAGTCAAACTCCTTTGTCATCTAAACAGATGATCGACTAAGTAACACCCTTCCACAAGTTCCAATTTCAAAACACAAATTTGTCTTTCATTTACTTGCAATTCCAGTTTTCCATTCACACAATACTCTCCAATCGGAGCAACATAAGGTAACAAAATGCAAATGATGGTTCCTAAGGAAAATTCACAATTTACACACACGTTAATCGATTACCCATCTGATCTAATCGGTTAACTTCTCAAAATTCAACGTAAAACACCTTCCTTGCACGTGTTAAGCGGTTAACCCCATTACGTTAATCGGTTAACACTGCTGCATAAGCTGAAAAACCAATTTCTTTTAATTCAAAAGTCATCACAACTCATACTTGATTCGTCCATAAGCAAAATCCAACACACAACTGTTACACGGCACCACAAAATTGATGGACATCTCATATCAAGCATACCACCTTATTCTCTCACTTGAACTCCTTGGTGAAAATTAAAAACAACAACGTTCTCAGTCCAACAAAAGGGTAGATTCCTAATATTCCGATTATTCACAAACACTATGCCAAACAAGACATTAGACAGCGCTTTTTTAGGCCTTAGACAGCGCTTAAAAGCGCTGCCTAAGGTAGCGCTGTCGTAGGTAAAGACAGTGCTTTTGATTTATGGAAAAGCGCTCTCTAAAGTATACATTAGACAACGTTTTTTCCTTAAAAAACGCTCTCTAAAGTGGGCCTTTAGACAACGCTTTTGCAGAAGCGCTGTCTAATGTATACGTATAAAATTTTAATGAATTTTTTTATATACCTTTAGAAAGCGCTTTTTCAGGAAAAAGCGCTGTCTAAAGACCCCATTTAGAGAGCGCTTTTTAAAGCGCTGTCTAATGTATGCCTATAATTTTAGTTATCAATTTTTCTATACCTTTAGAGGGCGCTTTTTAGGAAAAGCGCTTTCTTTTGTGAACTATAGACAGCGCTTTTTCTAGAAAGCGCTGTCTTTTCTCTACGTATAATTTTAATGATTTTTTTTAAAAATCCCATTTTAACCATTTTTTTATGCAGAAACCTGTATAATTCAAGCCATTTCAATAAACCTGTATATTTCACATTTCCATTAACAATTTCTAGTATGGTTCATTAACCATTTCCACTAATCCCATAAATAACATAAACCACATAAACCATTTCCATTATAATTCAAGTTATTTACATTAACTATTCACAAAACTATACAATTACAATCCAAAAACACATAAAGGGCATAAACCATTCACAAAACTATACAATCCCATAAAATAAACCATTCACAAAACTATACATTCACATAATCCCATAATCCTATACCTTATATAGGATTTTTTTTTCAATAAGGTATTCGCACAATTCCTCCTTAATTTCTTGCAATTTATCCTTCGTGTAATGAGAACACGCGTATTCATCAAAGTACTACATAACAAAACAAAATATGCATGATTTAGTTAAAAATAATAAATTATATGACATATCCGATAAATATTAAAATAAATCCTAAGTTATAAATCCATGCATACCGTAATAGGAACCTCTAATCGATCCATTTGACGGATTTCTCTCATAAACCTCATAATGAAATACCCGCAGTCTATGCCATTACGCTGACGAGGGCACTACACATAGACAAACAAATAAGAATTAATATATAGTTGTTTTGTGTTATCAAGTAGCATCACTAATAAGCAACATTGTGAAAATTAATATACCTCCACTTTGACCCATGTAAAGTTGGTTGCTTTAGCCCGTGCTACTCGAGATTCTCTTTGTGCTCGGTATACTTCTCTTGTAGGATTAATGGCAACCAACAAGCAGTGTCCACTGTAAAATATAACAAAAGTTTAGATGGATAATTCCTACGCAAAAGATACAAATTAAAGATTAGAATGAAATTAGAATGAAAATCTTAGTACCTTTTTCACTAACGTCTCTTTCTTTTCTTGGTTGGAATATGTTATACCCGTCTCTTAACAACACGGACGGTTGGATTGATCCAAATACCCTCATTATGATCATTTCTTGTATATGATTCATTCGCTATAATATTTCCATCTTGATCATTTCTAGTAAATGATTCAATATCAACATCAATATCACCTTGATCTCCAATGCTTTCATCAATTACTTTGTTAGATAAAGCACTATAGACCATTTTGTACTTGTCGGATCAGTGACATAGAACACTTGTTTAGCTTGAGAGGTTAGAATAAAAGGCTCATCTTTGTACCCCACCCTATTAAGATCCACTTGCAAAAATCCTGACTTATCCATTTGTACGCCATTATTATTTTCAACCCACTTGTAACGAAATATAGGAATCTGAAACTTCTCATAATCAAACACCCAAATGCGCTCGATAACCACAAAATATGACAGATTTGCAAATTTGGGGTTTAAATCTTTCACACTTGAAATGTGCATTGCTTCAGCTACCACGGTGACACCACTATTTTGCATAGTACTTTTATCATCTTGTTCTTTGGTATAAAACGTGTATCCATTAATTGCGTATGCGCTATAAGAAAACACAACCAAACTTGGACCATATGCTAAACATCTCAACCTTTCTGTTATTGAAGCGGGATCTGAATAATACTTTGAATAAATATGATCCTTAAACCAAGGTATGAAACTTCGATTGTGCTCTCGTACTATCCAATTCTCATTTCTATTCGGATTTAAACCTCGGAGAATATCCTTGTGCATTTCAACATACGGCTCAACCCCATTCTCATTGTGCAGAACATACAAATGCACTTGATCCCGTTCAACCCTTGATACTGTCACAACTTCATTTCCAATTAACTTTTTTCCTTCTTTTTTTTCGACAATATGAGATTTGGGGAGTCCAATTGATTGTACATTGGATAGATATTCAGTACAAAACTCAATCGCTTCTTCAACAATGTATCGTTTGGAAATACAACCCTCTGGTCGACTTCGGTTTTTCACATACCCTTTTAATATTTTCATATAACGTTCAGCAGGGTACATCCATCTCATATAAGTCGATCCACACAATTGTGTCTCTTTCACCAGATGAACAACTAGATGAACCATTATGTAAAAAAACGAGGGAGGAAAAATCATTTCAAGATCACACAAAGTAATAACTATTTCTTTTTGCAATGTTGGTAAGATCGCATGATCGATCACCTTACTGCAAATTGACTTGAAGAAAAAACACAATTTAGTTATTGCGCTTCTTACTTTTTTTGGCAGAATAGAACGTATACCTATTGGTAGAAAATGTTCCATTATAACATGGCAGTCATGCGTCTTTAAACTCTTTAACTTGAGGTCTTTCATAGACACAGGTCTTCTAATATCGGAAGAGTATCCTTCTGGAACTTTAACTTCACTTAGAAACTTACACAATACCTTTTTCTCTTTTCTAGATAGAGTATAAGCGGCAGGTGGTAGATATGTTCGTGTTCCTGTCTTCATGGGTCCTAATTCATTTCTTATTCCCATCGCTACCAGGTCCTTTCTTGCTTTAAGGCCATCCTTATACTTTCCTTGTATATTGAGTAACGTACCAATGACACTGTCAAATACATTTTTTTAATATGCATAACATCGAGAAAATGTCTTACATACAACGACTTCCAATATGGCAGTTCAAAAAAAATTGACCTCTTCTTCCACCCACTCTTGACAAGTGTATGTGCAAAAAGCTTTCCAAACTGAGTACTCACATCTTTCACCTTTTCAAAAATTTGATCACCTGTCAATATAGTTGGAGCTCTACCATGTTCTGCCTCTCCATTGAATGCTTTTCTCCACCCACAATAGTGATGATTAGAATTTAAGAATCTACGATGACCGAGAAATACATTCTTCTGACCAAACTCCAATCGCGTCCAATCTGTTTTATCTTCACAAATAGGACACGCACATTGACCTTTTATGCTGTACCCTGATAGATTTCCGTATGCTGGAAAATCATTAATTGTGCCAAACAACATCGCCCTCAAGTTGAAACTTTCTTTCCTATATCCATCATAAACCTCCACACCATTCTCCCACAAAAACTTTAAATCTTCGATTAAGGGTGCCAAGTATACGTCTATGTCATTCCCTGGTTGTCTAGGCCCATAAATTAACATAGATAACATCATGTACTTACGCTTCATACATAGCCATGGAGGTAGGTTATAAATCATTATGATCATAGGCTAAATGCTATGTGAGATACTCTGAAGACCGTGTGGGTTCATTCCATCAGTAGATAATGCCAAGCGAAGGTTTCTTGCTTCTTTTCCAAATTCAGGATAATCATCATCAATTTTCATCCACTGTGGTGAATCTGCCGGATGTCGAAACTTTCCATCAATAATTCTTTCATCTGCATGCCAAGTCAAGTGTCTTGAATCGGTCTCACTACGAAACATGCGTCTAAATCTCGGAATTATAGGAAAATACCATAAGACTTTTGTTGGAGACAACTTTTCCTTATATCGAGAGACACCGCATTTAGGACACTCGTTTAACGATGCATACTCATTTCAAAACAAAACGCAATCGTTTGGACATGCATGTATCTTATCATAGCTCATGCCAATAGAGCACAACATCTTTTTGGCCTCATATGTTTGATTGAGAAGAACATTATCCTCTGGAAGCATATCTTTCATAAGGGCCAATAACTCTGTGAAACTTTTATCCGACCATCCATTGCCCGCCTTTAAGTTGTACAACTTTAATACCGCAGACAATCTTATGAATTTGGTGCAACCATTATATAGCGGTTTCTCTGCATCGCTTACCAACCTCTCAAACATTTTGGGATAATCCTTAAGATCTTCTTCAAGTGCTTCTGCAATCTCTTCGACTCGATCAGAATCATATGTATCTATGCCATTGTCGTTTGAAGCATAGGTCGTATTATCCCCCGGTTCAACATTCCCGTTAATTTTCTCACCATGAAAATTCCAACATGTATAACTTCTATCAATTCCACTCCTCATTAAATGCGATACCAACTGAACCGCGTCAACCCGACTCCCAAAACAACAACCCAAGCAAGGACATCTCATTCGACTGGGGTCTTTGGCGTGCGCAACAGCAAACTTAACGAATTCCGATACCTCATTCTCGTACTCTTTCGACAATCGACTTGAAGCCATCCATTTCTTATCCATAGTTATACTAATTAAACAAAACAAAAACAAAAATAAAAAATATTTACCTGTAGAGATGTAAACAACTTCTAGACCCACACAGTGTCCAGATAGGTTAGAATTACCAAGATCCCCCTGTACACGTATCATAAAAAAAATATGTATTAGAGATTTGTTGAAAAAATAGTGTTTGTAACATAAAATGGTAATTGTAACACTTTAAATTTTAATTCATTCAAGTAATAATAAGAAATTGTAATAGTTGTAGGCATAGTCATTGACGAAAATGCGTTTAGTGTCTAACAATTTATCATTTTTTTCTTTTCTCTAACTTTTTTAATAGCAAAATATTATATTAATAAAGAGGTGAAAATCACCATAATACAAAATAGAAAAAATTAATAGCATAAAGAGTGTTGAACAAATCTCCTCAAGGAGATACAAAAATGCGAGAATGAATCAATACAAGTTGGTCCAACAAAAATGCATAAAGCGAGAATGAACGACGGTGGCGTACCTCTTCGTTTTCGTCTTCTCCTTCACGACGGCAACGACAACGAATGCGAGAATGAACGACGGCGACGGCGACGGTGACGGCAAGGAATGCGAGAATGAACGACGGCGACGGTGACGGATGAAAGAACGATTGAAAGAACGATTGAAAGCAAGGGTTTCAGAACGCATGAAAGCAACGGTCGAGAGAAGAAAATGAAAAGAGGTTTCTGAAAATGAATAGAAATAGTTTTATAATTAAATTCATAATTGACCTTAGAGAGCGCTTTTCATAAAGCGCTTTCTTAAGTGCTACATATAAGAGCGCTTTTCTGAAAGCGCTTTCTAAGGTTAATACCTATAGCAGCGCTTTTCCAAAAAGCGCTTTCTAAGGTGGCTACCATTTAACAGCGTTTTTAAAAAGCGCTTTCTAAAGTCTGTCTTTTACAGCGCCTTTTTTAGTGAAATTTTTTTATTCTTTTTAGCAGCGCTTTGTGCAAAAAGCGCTTTCTAAGGTGGCTTCCATTTATGGCATTTAACAGCGCTTTTAAAAAGCATTTTCTAAAGGCTGTCTTTTACAACGTTTTTTTTAGCAAAATTTTTTTATTCTTTTTAGCAGCGCTTTTTGATAGAAGCGCTGTCTTTTTAGTGCTGTCTATTCCTATTTTTGGCGTAGTGAAATACAGAAGTTATCTCTATACTTGAAAATAAATCGGGGTAATGCATCATCTTGAAGAACCTTTTCATCACTTCGCACACTAACCCAGAATTTCTTACCCTTCACTATCCATTACACATCCCACTTACACCAAATTACTTAATGGAAGATTCGTAACCGACAATTCTCATCAACTAAATCGATCCAGGATTTACACTTAGTCCGTAACAATCTTGATTTGCTTCTCGTTGGTTACCGCAATCTTACCTCTTAGGATACAATACTCACTGCTTCACAAGGTACGTCCCTTCACACTTGTCTCGAGAATAAGAATCCATCACGTACGCTTGTGACCACGGTGCTACTACTATGCTTGTCCTTACCACCAAGGTGTAACTTTCTCATTCCACGTCATACTAACAGGGTCCTCATGGGTGAACCATCCTTGATTACACTTCCTTAACTATAGGTTCATTACCACCTTAAAACCTTATTGCACACTCGTCCAAAATACATTCCGTTGTTATTTCCTCATAATATACTGTTAATACCGTTTTCCACATCGCGTTTACCTTGCTCTCCATGGTAATCCTCTTAGGTCCAAATATAAAACCATCTTACTAAGATTCCATTAGATCCAAGATACTTACTCAGTTTCTTAATACAAACTTCTTCCAGCCCGCATCACTACACTTTTCGTTACTAAACAAATCTCATTCTTTCTCCAACACAATACCTTATACTGTTCCTTGGGTAAATTAACAATTCCAAATTGGTCTCTTATTGAAAACAGAAATCCTGATGTATCATCTCGAACTTAATCTCTCTACATAACTGAATATACGCACATCACCCACTCTTCGTCCGGCACATACTTGCTTCACTTGAAGCATGTAAACACATCCTTATGTCCCTTCACACACTTCTCTACTACTTTAGGTTCCCATAAAAGTAAAACGTCCTTAACTTTCAAATCTTAAACCAGTTGGAAGATATTGTTCCAAACACATTCCTTAAGGTACTCTCGTTCATTCAAGATACCATAGTGACCTTAGAAACTGAAGCACCAATACTCATCTCACTTCCGGACCTTACATCACACATTACACAAAACAACTTTTCTTTTCCACGGAATGAGATTACTTGAAATTCCTATCCATACTAGTGGTCCATCCAGCTCCACTAGCGATTTTACATATTTCTCAATACCTTAACAAATCGCCCGCTAGAGATTCTTAACTTTCAGACTCCATCCATTCCAATGGATTACTTGAACAACACACCACTCTTTAGTTCCATGCTACCCAAATCACAACTTCTACTAAGACCTCAACTGAGCTAACCAAAACTCCACACTACTAACTCTTGGCTTGAGCCTACCCTCACAACACAAGTTCCGACAACACTTCGGAGTCCTCGTGGTCGCTCAACCATGATTCTACCTATTACATACATAGCATTAGGTTGATCAGGCCCAACACTACATAGTATGATATTAAGAGTCATGTTGGCAAGACACGCTTAAGAGGCAGAAATAGATTTACTTATGATGTTTCAAGGCTAGGTCGAGGACACGACCTGCTCTGATACCAACTGTAACACTCTGTATAATATATATATAGAATAATACCATACAAGTGTTTTATTTGGTACTGACACCATCATAAGTGCCTATTGGCATAATTCACATACTTGACCATTCTACAAACATAATACAATCTATGGTACAAGATATGGAAATTAGCCAAAACAATAAAAATCTAAGAATAAAGTACAATATTCCTCATTGTACAAGAAAATAATACACAGCGGAATAAGCTCAACTAAGCTCCTCTTGAAACATCCAAGCATAGCTCCACTTGTAAATCACACCAGCAAATGCTTCCTGAAAATAATCAATAATAGTGGGTTGAGATACATCAAATCTCAGTGAGTTCCCTATCTTATGGATTCTCTAGGCTTTACAAGGTTCTAACAATCCTAGCTCAAGTCAAGGGGAAGGGAAATGACCTTGAGTACACAATCTCACACTATATGGAAACATGTTCATGAGTTCATCAACTCAAAAATATCACTAATCGGTAACCACACCAAGGCATCCCCTTTTCCCATCCGCTTCTACGTCTAGAAGTCGACCTGAGTCATGGATCCTAGTAACCTACTTGACATACGAATGGATTCGGGTTCTACGGGCCATTAACCGTTATGAACCGTCACTTCACACGGGCCATTAACCGTCACACGCATACGCTCCCTGAGCGCCATTCGTACTGCACGCGGGAATCAAACATGCCAAGTAGTCATGCCTATGTTTCAGAGGAGCTCGAGACTCATGAAACTGCAACTCAAGATAAACGGTTACGATTACGTGATCTCACACAAAACGTGATTGTATTCGACAATCACAAGGCCACAATGCCTTAAGGCCACATTCACCTTTCTTAAAGAACACAAAGGTTCACACACATGTTCCATACTAGTGTCTCACTCTCCTCTAGACCAATCTCGTCACGGATGTACCTTCCTACATCAGGTGCCCGAGCCTTGCCATCGAGGTTATCTACTCTAGGCCAGAACTTGCCAATGAATGCACGAGCATCGCCATCCAGAGTTTCTATCACATTCTATTCACAACCTAGAATTATAACAATCTTAACTATGCCATTTGTTTTGGGGTAAAGTTTCCTCACTCTTCCTAATTCATTTTAACATGCATATTTCTTTCATCCACAATTCACAATTAGATAGACATGGCGTAACACAAATATTACAAGTAAATACATATAATCACACATCACATAAAACATCACTTTTCACGTAGTAGTTCACACATATTTCAAGGCATACAAGCCACTACTATCCTCTACCAAGCATCCTTGGTTAAATCATGGTCTCACATACCATTTAATAGCACATTGGATTCTCTTTCCAAGGCTTCAAGGCCCATAACAATTGGCTTCCCGATTCATGAGTTTTGGTGGAAACATAAACCACCCTTTTCACACATACATTAATTTTCCACATTTTTCTTATAAATCCATGGCATAACAAAGGTTTCTATTCCACTATCATAAAAAGCATTGGAATAGCTTTCCAACGCATCCGACCGTGCCCCAATCCGAGTTACGGATCAAAAGTTATGAAGAAAACAAAATGGAAAATCTGCCACGTTCGCTTTCCTATTCGCAATGCGAACCCCCAGCGAACCATGGCAGAAGAAAAAAAGGCATAAAGTTCGCAATGTGAACTTCTAGGCGAACATTCGCCTTGGGTTCGCAATGCGAACCCGCGAACCCAGAAATTCGCAGCAACGCTGTTATGGGTCATTTTGGGCCAAAATCCATCATTTCTTCTACCCAAACACTTCAAATTCATACCAAAACACCCAAAACATGTTCCAACATAAATAACAAGTATTCTCATGCATTTATATTGAATTTCATCCGTTAGATTTCATTGATTTATCCGTTTAATCATTTTCTCTCAACTCTAACCTAATTTCTAAATCCTTAATTCTAGAACTTAGAGCGTCTAACTAGAACCCACCTGATAATCGAAGAGGAGGTTGAAGAAGATGATGAATCCAAGCTTCCTTCTTCTTCCCAAGCTTTTTCCTCTTTCCCTCTTCTCTTCTCTTCCTTTCTCTTCTTCTATTTTCTTCTTCTTTCTATCTTTTCCTTTCTAACAAATATATATATATATATATATATATATATATATATATATATATATATATATATATATATATATACATACATAACTTATTATATAATATAACTCCAACAGGGTAAAATATCTCCAATTGATATTTTGTCATCTCAGCCCAATTGATCTATTATTAGAGTTATCTTAAAATACTCTCTCGTACTAATAAATACCAATCTGTCTCTTCAGAGTTCACCAGTTGTTCTATCGATCCCAATTGACCATACTTAAATCACTTAGAGGATTTCGTTAATCCAATTTACCAAAGATAGAGCACATAGATGCTCATCTGATCTCATCTGATATCCAATTGAGCATTTAAATAATATGGGGTATTACAGAGAAATCAAATGATGTATTTTTATTGAATGTAAAAGAGTGTACATAAGATGTGTACAAAGATGCAAAAATCCTTGATGAGGAAATTTGCAATAAAATTGAAAAACAAATGTAAATGGCAAAGGGAAATCATGCTTTGCATTAATTACAACATTGGCTACCATCCACCATAAGTCTAGGTTCCAACGCCTTGCGCCAATTGATAATGATTCGACTGCTCTGTTATCGTCTGAGGTCCAACTATGATGAAAAGAGGCTCAAGTGTTCACAGTCAATGTCTTTATCCCTAATTTTTGCCTGGACATTTTTCTATATTTTTTTCGTCCACCGGGATACCCTTTTTTGCCTAAGTCGCCCTTTCGGGTTTTCAACTTAGCGGGCTATTATTGTTTTTTTTCATTGTCCCTAACTTTTGCATGGACATTTCTTTTTTTTTGGTCTATCGGGATGCCCATTTTCTTGTTGTTTTTCACACACAATGGATAAAATTAACCTAATTCTCTTTGTTGGGTAATAACAAAGGCATAGAAACAAATGAGCCACTAACCCACATCAATTTGGGTCTCTCCAAATAGGAGGGATAGCCCAACAACGTTGTCCTATTAGGTTAATAATATAAAGTCCAATAATATTTATCTTATTTATAATTGCATCAAAAAGACCTTTTCCAGTTGTATCATTTACTATTAAATTTTTTATAAAATTTGTATTGGAGTAGAAGAAATATCAACACATCGTAAGATAAAAGTCATTTGCTCTTGATGACTTATATCAGAAGTGCAGTCAAGTATAATTGAAAAATACTTTGTATTTTTTTTAATTTTTTTTTAATAGTTTTTGTTTTAATTTCATTTTCTATCAAACATGTTAATTTATTTTGTATCAAGGTAATGGTTAATCGTTTAGGATTACTACCCTTATTGCCGTTTAAGATTTTTAGAGTATGTTAATCGTTTAATAAGGAAATACTTAAATAAATAAACGATTGAGGGTAGAGACCTCTCATTGGGTTTAACTGAATGGTTGAACCCATTATGGTTCATTCAGGCACAAAACTCAATCAATTAATTCATCAATAATTAATATTTTATGAGAATTGACTATAATATAATTTATTAATAATTAATTATGTCAATCTACATATAATTAATTAAATAATTAATCTAACAATCTCTCACTTGGATGACAATAATTCATTATTAACATATTTATTTTAATATCAAAATATTAATAATGTTCAAAACATTAACAAATCAAAAGATAAATCATCAACATTGCAGAAATTGTATCCGATGGAGAAAACAAATCATACATGTTAAAGACTCATATTTCACATAAAGAATGAAGAATTTAGAGTAATATATTTAAGTTAAGAGAAATATGTTATAAAGAATGATCCAAACATATGAATATGCTAATAATAAACTCCCAATACCCTCAAAATATCATAAGACTTACTCATGTGTATAAGTCTTTGGGTAGTGATTATACTAACGAGTCTTAAATTATAGGTAATAGAATATCCACATAGGTCTAAGAATAATAATTACATATAGGCATACCTTATTAAAAAAGTAATTACATTTAATCATAAATACTTTTATAACACAATATCATACTCGATAGGAGTATTTGATATTATACTTGTACTTTCGTATTTATGATCTCAAGAGTGTGGATGTTAAAGATAGAATAACACAATATTACTGCATGTTAAATAATTATTGTGTCTTTTCAATAACGACCTAAACATCGAATTATGATGTTTCTTGATATTACGAGAATAATATTTATCTCAGTATAATAGAATAAGACTTCTTAGAGTTATTGTATATTTTGAAGTCTTATTAGAATATATCATATTTTATAGTGCGCATAATATACGACAATATGAGAATAATGATCTAATTTTTTTTAGATTAATTGATTGTGTACAAATGTATTCTAATTGATCCAATAGGATACTGATTTATCAGAGGTCATTAATATTAAATACTCTGATTATAAATAGGATACTAATTTTAGTGCAAAACTATGCAAATAAGTGGTCGTATAATATATCATCATTAGCGTCTTACAAATTCAACCATATATTTTGCGCGTAAATATAATATATTATTATTTAGATAATTTCACATAAAATAGTATCAGGATCATATAAAAGATTTACCATCATTTGAGTGAAATCACATCCTATAATTTTAAATATAATATATAATTATATACAACATTTTAATAACTCACTCAAAACTCAGATGCTACAATTATAATCACACTAATTTGAGAAACATATTATGTTATATATAGCGGAAAATATGAGACTTTAATTTATTTAAGGGTTATTTATATGAAACCCCCTGCCATATGAGCGTGTTTCGTTTTACCCCCCACCGTTGCCATAGGCAGGTTTAGGCAACGCTTTTTTTGAAAAAACCGTTGCCAAAAGACATGGAGGGGGGAAAGCAAAATTCGCTAACATTACAAGGGTGAAATTCACTATTAACCCTTTATTTAATATTGGGGATATAACAAAAGCAGTCGTAAACTTTCATCAACAACATAAGATCCTAAACATTAGTCTCTATAACAACTAGTATGATACTCGTGCGTTCGCACGGGTGCACGTCGGTGACGCGCATTTGTTCTCAGAATGTATTTGTTTTCATAATGTATTTTTTTTCAGAATGTATTTGTTCTTAGAATGTATTTATTTATATTTAAAATTTGAAAAAAAAATATAATAAAAATTAGTAAATTTCTTATTTACTAAAAATTAATATGATACCCGTGCGTTCACACGGGTACCCGTGGGTGACGCGCATTTGTTTTCATTTAAAATTTTGAAAAAAAATACAATTAATAAAAATCAGTAAATATAAAAAAATATAATTTATATTTAAAAAAAAATATAATCAATACCCACAGACATCGGTTGGTATATTTTATAAAAATATTTACGCAATGATTTAGTTTTATAAATATCAAATAATAACATAGTATTTGTAAATATTATTTTAATTTTATAAATAAATATTATTAATATAAATAAATATATTTTATGTAAGTATTATTACAAATATTTATTTCGTCTGATACCCATATCAGTACCCATGCGATCGCCCGAGTACTAGTGTGTTATGCAGATTTGTTTTTATTTTTTTAAAATTAGAATTAATAAAAATTAATAAATACAAAAAATATAATTTATATTTAAAAAAAATCAATATTCGCAGACATCGTTTGATATTTTTTATAAAAATATTTATACAATAATTTAGTTTTATAAATATCAAATAATATCATAGTATTTGTAAATATTTTTTTAATTTTATAAATAAATATCATCAACATAAATAAATACATTTTATGTAAATATTATTACAAATATCTATTTTGTGCGATACTCATATCAGTATCCGTGTGTTCGCCTAGGTACTGATTAACCTACAACTCTACCGTCCTAATTTATAAAAAAAAAAATTTTTTTCTCTCAAAGTTTAAGACAAAATAATAATAATTTTTTTTTTTGGAATAAGGAAAAAATAATAAATTTAATTTTAGTTATTTATTACGTAATAAAAATAAAAATTATTTATAACTCTTTTGTTATAAACTTTTGAAACTCTATAATTAGTGTCATATTAAAAAAAATTGAAACTCAATATCTCCTATTAATTATAAATGATTATCCATCCATTCAATTTCTAACTCTATAAACAGTACATATTAAAAATTTTAAAACCTTAATCTTTTACTAATTAATATAAATATTTATCTTACAATCAAAATTATAAAGCATTTATTTCTTCTTCTTATTATTATTTTCCAATGTCTGACAATTCAATATCATGTCTAATGATGTTTTTACTATTTAATGTATGAGTAATGCTAACTTGTGCCCCAAGGGTACAAGTTAAGAGATAAATATAGTAAAAATTTATTGGAAATTGTGCAATGAAATTAATAAAAGATTATAATTAATGGTTTTATTGCTTTTCTCAATGGGGCACAAGTTAACATTACCCTTAATGTATTTATCCTCTCAATCTAAATATTTATTTACACTTCTTTATATATATATATATATAACTGACATAAACCATTATCATATTTAAATTAAAGATTAAATTTATTTGTAATAAAAAATGGAAAGAATATTTTCTTGAATAGATTTTTCTTATATCAATGTCTTTCCAAAATACTACTATAAATTAGTGGTACAAATCAATAAGACAATAATTGCAATATTCTATATATTTTATGATTATTTTAAAATCACAATTTATTCATTATAATGGTAATAATAATAAAAAGGAATGCGATGATAATGGTAATAATAATAATAATAATTAAAAGCTAATATTAATAATGGTAATAATAATGATTAAAATCTTTTGAATTTTTAAATAATATTTAATTTTAAATAATTAGAATTCAATCATTTATTATGTAATGTTTTCACATTAAAAGGTCGAAAAATTTATAAGTTTTAAAAAAGTTTATAGTCAATAAATTGTTTTATTATAAAAAAATCATTTTTTTTCTCAAATCAATGATCTTTTGATTTATAAGAATTAAAATATTGATTATAATTAAATTAAAATATTTATTGAATTTTTCCTATTCCGTAACTACTCCATTACTCACTACAAACTTTTATGTCTAATCAAAATAATTAAATTTTTAAATAGTTTTTTCTATTTCCATTTATAATCAATAAAATAAAAATGAACAAAGTTTTATTAAAACCTTAAAAAAGTGATAAATTTTTATATTATTTCTTATTCTATCAGGTATAGAACTTTGACTAAGTTGATTAATTATATATATCATAGTTGAGTAAAAAAGATACAATGAATATGTAAAAATTAAATTTCTTTTGTAGTAGAAAGATGAAAATGTTATAGGTAAAATTTTCATACAAAAATTGCAAAAAGTTAGCACGGATAACTAAGTTGTAATAGTAGAATTATAGTTAGTAAAATAGTGTTTGGTCATCCTACTCTAGATGGAGGTGACACCAAGTTGAATCCTGTCATAGCCTTTGTATTGGAAGATACATAAAGGGTTATAGTTAGTGTTAGAAAAATGTACCAACAGCTAAAAATATTATGATTAGAGATATGAAAACCATGAGTACCAGCAATGCATGTCTAAAAATATGTCAATGTAAACTTAAATATGCATACTAAATCGAAACTGAATATGCATACTTAATTGTAATTATACAAATTGGAACTAAATATGCAGACTAAATTGTAACTATATAAATTGAAATTAAAACAAAATCTGCTAAATAAAGTCTAAACTGAATAAACCACCCTAACTGTAACGCCTACATATACATACATACATCAAAGCATATATTATACATGAATTCCACGTTTGGTACTGAAATATACAATAAGTTCCTAGTAAACACATTATACATATACATGCCCAAAATACTAAATACAAAATAACTACGGCATAGTATATCTACAAGATGTTCCAAAGACAAATACTAAGAACTAGATCAAATAATGATCTCAAAAATCTTCACAACGGAAGCAAAGCCAACAGATAAGTGAGGATAATCACACAACCTTATCCTTACCCTTCGCGGAACCTGCAGTACCTGTGATGTAAACAACAACAGTGGGGTGAGATACATCAAATCTCAGTGAGTTCCCTATCTTAAAGTCCTCTCGGCTTTACAAGGTTCTAATAAACCTAACTCAAGTCAAAGGGAAGGGAAAAGACGTTGAGTACATACACAATATATATATATATATATATATATATATATATCCACACTAGTGAGTCTGTTAACTCACAATAGTACCAAAGTACGTCCTGAGCCTGTTAACTCAAGAATCTCGTTAATCAATAATCGTACCAAGGCATCCCCTTTTCCCGTCCGCTTCTACGTCTAGAAGACGATTCGAGTCATGGATCCTTGTATTTACTTGGCATACGAATTGGATTCGGGATCATCGGCCCGTACACCGTGATCCATCACTTCACACGGCCCGTACACCGTCACAAGTCTCTTTACCCGTAGGCTCCAATCGTACTATACGCGGGAATCAAACCTGCCAAGTAATTGTGCATACGTTTCAGAGGAGGTGCTCGAGTCTCATGAAACTACACCGCAAGATCAATCGGTTATAATTACTAGACACACGCCTCAACCTCTTCTGCACGAGCGTTGTCACAATGTTATTCCACACTATCCGACAAATGTTTACGGTGATATTCCTCACTCTACCTATTTCATATTTTACATGCATACATACTCAAACATGCTTAACAATAAGAACATAGGCAATTAGTCATCAATCACACAATGGAACCACATAATTCCACACATTCCCAATTTTACGAAATTTACGGTTCCCTCCGATTTATTTAATCAGGCATCAAAATCAATATCTCTTCCTTCTATTATATAGAGGACATTCAGAGTTTCACAACGATATCAAGAATACGCAAAACGGATACACGAGTCCAAAGTTATGAGAGAAACAAAACTACATACCCAGCCATGGTCGCTAGGCGAACGTCCCAGCGAGCCTTCGCTAGGCGAAGCTCCTGGCAAATGAACAAACAGAACAAAAACAGACATAAAGTTCGCTCCGCGAACTCCCTGGAAAACACTCGCCTCTCCCTTCGCTTCGCGAATGACTCAGCGAAGCAAGGCAGAACCAAACAGAACTGAAAAGGCACAAAGTTCGCTACGCGAACGTCGTTGGCGAACATTCGCTGACCTTCGCTGGCGGGTTTGCTAGGCGAACCCTCAAAAATCCGTTCGCTGAGACTTGCCCCAGGTTCGCTAGGCGAAGCCTGGAAAACCCAACTTCTCTACAGCGCTGTTCTTCATCCCAAATCAATAATTTTTCCAATAAAAACACATCCAAACCTCACTATAACCATCAAAACGTAGCATGATCATAACAACAAGCATTTAACAACAATTATATCGCATTTCATCCGTTAAATCCATGATTTCGGCATAATTATTCATTTTCTCACAATTTCAACCTAACTCTAAATCACATGGAATTCTACATCTAGAGCATCTATCTAGAACCCACCTTATACAGAGGATGATGATGAAGAAGATGAGATGATTCGATGAAGATTGGATGATGGTTGAAGATCTAGTGTTCTTGGGCTTTTCCTCTTTTCTCTCCCTTTTCCTTCCTTTCCCTTTCTTCTCAAAATTGACTATGTTTGTAAATGAGAGGAAAGAAAATGATATAGAAAATATCATCAATTAACAACACTACTAATTGTCCAAAAAGTCTCTAAAGTTCAAATACTTAAATATCTCAGAGTCAGATAATATTAATTGGATTTACTCTAAGTTCAACAGTTACCCTAATTATCTCTGCAGATAATTTATCAGAGTACACTGGGACTCAGTTGATCACAACTAATATTATCCGGAGTAAAAGAATTTACGGGGTATTACATCCTCCCCCCTTAACTAGAAATCCGCCCACAAATTTAAAACAATTACCTGAAAAGATGAGGATAAACCTCCCGCATCTCCGATTCCAATTCCCAAGTTGCATCACCCGGATGCGTCTCCTCCCACTGGACCTTAACAAGAGGAATCTCTTTATTCCTTAACACTTTAGTTTCTCTTCCAGTGATATGACTTGGTTGAGGGTCAAATGTCAAATCTGCTTCTAACTCAATTGTATCTGGTAAAATTGGCTGAAGAGGATCTCAGACAAATTTCCGAAGCTGAGACACATGAAAAACATTGTGCATCTCCGACAGAGAAGGCGGTAAGGCCAATCTGTAGGCTACTTCACCAATTTTTCCAAAATCTGATACGGTCCTACGTATCTCGGACTTAACTTCCGCGACCGAAACGGTCCTTTCAACCGCAATCTCGGAGTAACCTTCAAAAACACGTGCTCGCCTTCTTCAAATTCTAAAGGTCTTCTTCGGTTATCCGCATAACTCTTCTGACGATCTTGGGCTTGTTTGATCTTATCACAGATCATCTTAATTTTCTCCGTAGTTTCGTGAATGATCTCGGGTCCCAACATTCTATCTTCCCCCACTTCTGCCCAACACAACGGCGTCCTACACTTCCTTCCATATAATGCTTTATAAGGTGCCATACCAATACTTGCATGATAATTGTTATTATAAGAGAATTCAATCAACGATAAAAGTTCTATCCAATTTCCTCCACTTCCAAGGACACAAGCCCTCAACATGTCTTCCATGGTTTGTATTATCCGTTCCGTCTGACCATCCGTTTGCGGATGATTCGACGTACTCATACATAACTTCGTTCCCATGGCTTGTTGAAAAGCTCTCCAAAATCTCAAAGTAAACTTCGGATCTCTATCCGAAACAATACTAGTAGAAATACCATGCAACCTCACTATCTCCGAAATGAACAACCTTGCGAGATGACTCACCTTATAAGTAGTCTTTACGGCCAAGAAATGAGCAGACTTCGTCAACCGATCCACAATCACCCAAATCGAATCATAACCACCTTGGGTACGGGGTAATCCCACCGCGAAGTCCATCGAAATACTATCCTATTTCCATATCGGAATTTCTAAAGGTTGCAACAAGCCGCCCGGTCTTTGGTGCTCGATCTTCACTTGTTGGCACACCGAACATTCCGACACATACACTGCAATATCCTTTTTCATCCCGGGCCACCAATAGTCCCTCTTTAGGTCTTGGTACATCTTTGAAGATCCCGAATGTATAGTAAAAGCACCCTTATGCGCTTCTTCCAAAATCCTCCTTTTTAACTCCGTGTTATCCGGAACACAAATCCTTTGGTTAAATACAATAACTCCGTCGGTAGCTCGTACAAAACCCGGTTGCAATAACACTCCTTGCAACTTCTCATCTAACCCTTGCTCTTGTTGGATTTCTTACCTAAGAGTAGAATTGATATCCAAATTCCCCATAGTCACACAATTAGGAGTCCAATTAAATTGAAGATTTAGATCTTGAAATTTTTCCAATAAAGTATACTCTAGCATCATAAACTTGGCATTATGCAGCACCTTCCTACTCAATGCATCCGCCACTTTATTCGCTTTACCCCGGATGGTATCTTAGCTCCAAGTCATAATCTTTCAAATATTCCATCTACCTCCTTTGACGCATGTTCAACTCCTTCTGATCAAAGAGGTACTTTAAGCTCTTGTGGTCGCTATACATCTCAAAACGTACACCATACAAATAATGATGCCACACTTTCAAGGTAAAAACAACTGCTGCCAATTCTAAATCATGCATTGGATAATTCTCTTCATGGACTTTCAACTGTCGTGAAGCATAAGCCACTACATGTCCATCTTGCATTAACACACCTCCTAATCCCATCTTCGATGCATCACAATACACCTCATACGACTTGCTAGGATCAGGAATAACCAAAACAGGAGCGGTCGTCAACCTTTCCTTCAAATTCATAAAACTTTGCTCACAAGCCGAATCCCATTCATAAGAACAATCCTTCCGAGTAAGTCTCGTCATCGGTAAGGCAAGTTGGGAAAAGCCTTTAATAAACCTTCTATAATAACCTACTAGTCCCAAAAAGCTTCTAACTTCAGACACATTCTTCGGTCTCTCCCAATTTATCACTGCTTCAACTTTTGATGGATCAACCGCTACACCCCCTTGAGATATGACATGTCCCAGAAAATTAACCTCCGACATCCAGAACTCACACTTACTTAACTTAGCAAAAAGTAGCCTCTCTTGCAAGATGGATAAAACGATTCTTAGGTGTTCTCTGTGCTCTTGAGGATCACGAGAATAAATAAGAATGTCATCAATGAAAATCACCACAAATTGGTCCAAATAAGGTTGAAATATCCGATTCATATAATCCACGAAAACTGCCGGAGCATTCGTCACACCGAAAGGCATCACCAAAAATTCATAATGACCATAACGGGTTCTAAATGAAGTCTTTGGTACGTCTGAACTCTTCACCCGAATCTGATGATAACCCGACCGCAAATCAATCTTCGAGAACACACAGGCTCCTTTCAATTGATCTAACAAATCATCTATCCTTGGCAATGGGTATTTGTTCTTGATGGTGACCTTATTCAACTGACGGTAATCAATACACAACCGCATTCCACCATCCTTTTTCTTTACCAACAACACTGGAGCTCCCCAGGGTGAAACACTGGGTCGAACAAAATGCTTAGCCATTAATTCTTCCAATTGGTCCTTTAATTCTCTTAATTCAAGTGGTGTCATCCGATACGGAGAAACGGATATTGGAGTCGTTCCCGGTATCAGGTCAATAGAGAATTCCACTTCCCGCTCCGGAGGAAGAGAAGTGATATCCTCGGGGAAAACTTCAGGAAAGTCACAAACTACCGGAATACTCAAAACTTGAAGGTTACCACTCCCCTCTTTAGTAAGAATCAAAAGAACAAACTTTTCCTCCTCAAACAAGAAATTAATCATTCCAACCGTACCTTCTAAAATAGTAGTTAGCACATCCCTCGGAGTAGCTTCAATAGATGGAATAATGATTGGTTTTTCTTCACACCCGATAAATACCGAATTAGCTGAAAGCCAATCCATTCCCAAAACAACATCCACTTTCTTAAGCGGCAAACAAATAAGATCAATCTGGAAGACTCTTTCATTCACCGATAATACACAATTTTCACACATCAACGGTGTTTCAACAATTTCATCCATGGCAGTAGTAACCACCATGGGTGGAGACAAAGGAACAGCTTGCAACCCCAGTCGCTTCACGCATCGCGTGGACACAAAAGAATGCGTTGCCCCACAATCAAATAAAACAAAACAAGGATTTCCATTCACAAAACACATACCCGCAATCAAGGAGTTATCACCCTTTGTCTTCCTTGCATCCAAGGTATACACTCGACCGGTATTCTTTTCTTGCATCTGATTCCTCTTCTGAGGACAATCCCTCGATAAATGGCCCACCTTATTACACTGATAACATCTTATTCCTTCCCAATTGCACCTCCCAAAATGATTCCTACCACAAGTACGGCATACCGGAGGCGCACTAGACTTAGAACTCTGAACTTGCTTCCCTTTGAATGATTGTTGTCTCGATCTGAATTGTTGATTCGATCGCCCACGATCACTTTGACTCACTCTACTTAATTCTCCTTCCGCTTATACCTTCTTCAAATTATGCTCCGCCACATAACACTGTCGTAACAATTCAGCATAGCTAGTAAATTCTCTCTGAGACACACTATGTGAAATTTCAGCCCTTAAACCAAACAGAAACTGATCAATCTTCCACCTCTCATCAGGGGCATACATGGCTTGTCTAGAATAAGCAGCCATAACCTCGAACTTTTCCGCATACGAAGCCAGTGTCAAGTTACCTTGTCTCAGCTGTTGAAACTCGAATTCTTTTTGAGACCTTAAGGAACTTGGAAAATACTTCTCCATAAAAGTTATCTTAAATTGCTCCCATACTTTCGGTACCTCTTGAATTGTCATTAATGCTGAAGCGCTCTCCCACCACCTCATGGCAGGACCCTTCAACAAATGAGAAGTGAAAACAACCTTATTTTCTTCACTACACTGAACGATCAAGAAAATCCGCTCCATACTGGATATCCACTCATGCGCCTTTACCGGATCTAATCCTCCCTGAAACTCCGGAGGATTCATACGAATGAAATCCCTAAAGGTTCCCCCTGCAGCTTCGGGAACAACCACTGGAGGATGCACGCCACCAGCCATTTGCTGTACCATTTGTTGCACAAACTGATTCTGCTGCTGCTGCATCTGTTGCATAAATTGATACAGAGGGGCATTCCCTTCGTACCCTGGCAGATTTGTCCCTGCTGGAGTAGTTCTCGGTCTACCACGGTTGTTTCTGCGCCGGTCGGCCATGTTCCTAAATGTCATACAGATAGGATTAAGTTGATCAGGCTCAATACCATAAATATAACACATAAGACCAATGGCGACACAACACATATGAAGCGGAAAGAAACACTTATACTATTTCATGGCTAGGTCGAGGATACGACCTACTCTGATACCAACTGTAACGCCTACATATACATACATACATCAAAACATATATTATACATGAATTCCACGTTTGGTACTGAAATATACAATAAGTTCCTAGTAAACACATTATACATATACATGCCCAAAATACTAAATACAAAATAACTACGGCATAATATATCTACAAGATGTTCCAAAGACAAATACTAAGAACTAGATCAAATAATGATCTCAAAAATCTTCACAACGGAAGCAAAGCCAACAGATAAGTGAGGATAATCACACAACCTTATCCTTACCCTTCGCGGAACCTGCAGTACCTGTGATGTAAAAAACAACAGTGGGGTGAGATACATCAAATCTCAGTGAGTTCCTTATCTTAAAGTCCTCTCAGCTTTACAAGATTCTAATAAACCTAACTCAAGTCAAAGGGAAGGGAAAAGACGTTGAGTACATACACAATATATATATATATATATATATATATATATATATATATCCACACTAGTGAGCCTGTTAACTCACAATAGTACCAAAGTACGTCCTGAGCCTGTTAACTCAAGAATCTCGCTAATCCATAACCGTACCAAGGCATCCCCTTTTCCCGTCCGCTTCTACGTCTAGAAGACGATTCGAGTCATTGATCCTTGTATTTACTTGGCATACGAATTGGATTCGGGATCATCGGCCTGTACACCGTGATCCATCACTTCACACGGCCCGTACACCGTCACAAGTCTCTTTACCCGTAGGCTCCAATCGTACTATACGCGGGAATCAAACCTGCCAAGTAATTGTGCATACGTTTCAGAGGAGGTGCTCGAGTCTCATGAAACTACACCGCAAGATCAATCGGTTATAATTACTAGACACACGCCTCGACCTCTTCTGCACGAGCGTTGTCACAATGTTATTCCACACTATCCGACAAATGTTTACGGTGATATTCCTCACTCTACCTATTTCACATTTTAACATGCATACATACTCAAACATGCTTAACAATAAAAACATAGGCAATTAGTCATCAATCACACAATGGAACCACATAATTCCACACATTCCCAATTTTACGAAATTTACGGTTCCCTCCGATTGATTTAATCGGGCATCAAAATCAATATCTCTTCCTTATATTATATAAAGGACATTCAGAGTTTCACAACGATATCAAGAATACGCAAAACGGATACACGAGTCCAAAGTTATGAGAGAAACAAAACTACATACCCAGCCATGTTCGCTAGGCGAACGTCCCAGCGAGCCTTCGCTCCAGCCTTCGCTAGGCGAAGCTCCTGGCGAATGAACAAACAGAACAAAAACAGACATAAAGTTCGCTCCGCGAACTCCCTGGCGAACACTCGCCTCTCCCTTCGCTTCGCGAATGACTCAGCGAAGCAACGCAGAACCAAACAGAACTGAAAAGGCACAAAGTTCGCTAGGTGAACGTCGTTGGCGAACATTCACTGACCTTCGCTGGCGGGTTCGCTAGGCGAACCCTCGAAAATCCGTTCGCTGAGACTCGCCCCAAATTCGCTAGGCGAAGCCTGGAAAACCCAACTTCTCTACAACGCTGTTCTTCATCCCAAATCAATAATTTTTCCAATAAAAACACATCCATACCTCACTATAACGATCAAAACATAGCATGATCATAACAATAAGCATTTAACAACAATTATATCGCATTTCATCCGTTAAATCCATGATTTCGGCATAATTATTCATTTTCTCACAATTTCAACCTAACTCTAAATCACATGGAATTCTACATCTAGAGCATCTATCTAGAACCCACCTTATACAGAGGATGATGATGAAGAAGATGAGATGATTCGATGAAGATTGGATGATGGTTGAAGATCTAGTGTTCTTGAGCTTTTCCTCTTTTCTCTCCCTTTTCCTTCCTTTCATTTTCTTCTCAAAATTGACTATGTTTGGAAATGAGAGGAAAGAAAATGATATAGAAAATATCATCAATTAGCAACACTACTAATTGTCCAAAAAGTCTCTAAAGTTCAAATACTTAAATATCTCAGAGTCAGATAATATTAATTGGATTTATTCTAAGTTCAACAGTTACCCTAATTATCTCTGCAGATAATTTATCAGAGTACACTAGGACTCAGTTGATCACAACTAATATTATCCGGAGTAAAAAAATTTATGGGGTATTACACTAACATAATAAAAACTGCCTATTTTTTCAAAATAATATTTTGTAAAAATATGTTTTATAAAAACGTATTGAAAATAATTTTTTTGTTTTATAAGTTTTTTAAAATGTTATCATCTAAGAATATCATAGTAAGAAGATGAAATATATAAATGATTTTTTTTTATAAAAAGCTATTTAAATCAACTTTTAGATACTATATATTATTTTATTTTATTTCATTTCATGACAAGATAACACTTTTATATAAAATTAATATTTTTAATTATTATTATTATTATTATTATTATTAGAAATAAATATTAAATAATTTTATTGATTGTATAGAACTTTTAAAACTGTCCTCGAATGTATATAACTTTAGAATGTTTGGGTATTTAATTTACAATTTTATATATGTAAGGCACTGTGTAAGGAACTGGGAAGATTTTGAAAAAAAAAATTAAGGAATAGAATAAAGCAAACAATAGGAAAAATATATATTTTATTGTAATATAAAAATAATTGTGTTATTTTTTTTTATAGATATTATTCTTGATAAACAAAAGAGTTTTTTCTCAATACAATACACTCCAATTTTATGATTTAAATTATTGTGTTAGGGAATGATTGGATAAAAACATAATCAAGGAGGTGACCTTTCCCGGACATCTCTTTCAAGTAGGTCCCTCTAATACTACTTGCATGAACAGAACTTTGATTTAATTTGATATTGGCACTGGGATATAGTCATAAATTTTGGGGGGCGAATTGGTTTGCAGTACATAATATCTCAAGACCCTTCAGCTTGTAAATACGCAAGTGGTTATAATGCATTAAACTCTTTTGTGGGATCGTGTATAGACCTGCATTTTTTATCAAATAAAATTAATATTTTTAATTATTATTATTAGAAATAAATATTAATTAATTTTAATTGACCTTTTATATTCCATTAATGTAGGGTAATTCAAGTCAGTGATACAGTTGTAACCCATGTAAATCTGAATGTGTGTATTAATTAACTTTTCAACTAACTACCTATTAATAGAAAATGGTACCAAACCCCCTAAATTACTCTTTCATTAAATTTTAATTACCCTATTAAAAAGCCCTTATATGTCTTTTACTAATTGCAAAACCACTCTCCAATTACAATGCCTCATTTTGCCACTTGGCAGAAGTAATTTGAAATTCTTTTTCAAATTTTGGACATGCTTTTACCGGGTAAAAACATCATCCCTCTATTAGTCCAAATCTCTCTCTCCAACAACACTTTTTTTTCCAATCTCCTTTTTTGCAGACCTAACTCCTCCATCCTCATTCTTCTTCTTCCTTTCATCAATCTGCAATCTCGTCACCGACCAAGAAGAAGACGAAAGTTCAATATGAAACTGCTGGGAAATCTTCGCCTACTTGTTCGAAATCTAAAGGCTTAGACAAGCTTCTGGTACTTGACTTGATTAATTAGAAACAATTAAATATCATTTCTGTATTTTTTATTGTGATTGTGTTGTTGTTAACTGAGTTCTTAAGTCGTTAAATTGGTTTATGAATGGACAGGATGGTGTAGTTTTTGTGATGCCAGGCTTTGTGAATCCCGAACGTGGGATTTTGAGGTTGTGTGCTATGGAAATGGGAGCAGAAAAATGATAATAAGTCCCAACAAATTAGCTAAAATCTTTGTCTATTAATTTTCATTTTCGAAGTCGATTGCTGTTACGATTGGGTTCAAGTTTGTTTCGGTTTCGATTGGTAGTGTTGTATTTATGCATCGAGATGCTGATACATTATATGGTGTTTTTGCCTCTGTTTATCATAATTATGTTCATGTTTTGTTCTTGGCAAATGGTTTTAATGTTTAAATAGCGACTTTGCTCCCAAAAATCAGGTTGTGACCCCTACTGGTAATGTGGTGGATGATCTGTCTCTCAAGGTTGAACCAGGATCTAATCTTTTGATTACAGGTAGCCAGCTAAACTCTCTTCTTGATGAAGAAGCAAATGCTACTGTCACCCAAGATGAAGAAGCAAATGACTGTTTGCTTGAGGAAACCAATAAGCTAGGAAAACGGCAAAGCGGGAAGTTTGTTGTGTTGCATCTGCGTTTTGATAAAGTATTGTTTTCATTTGCATTTTTTCTAAGAGGAAAAAATTATTGGTCGCTTGTCATTTTAATCTCATTTGGAAAGTCTTGTCATTGCATCGAGATTACAATATTATATGCTGACATGTGCAGGATATGGCTGCCCATTCAGCCTGTGATTTTGGTGGGGGTAAAGCTGAGAAACTTGCTCTAGCTAAATACAGGCAGGTGATTTGGCAGGGAAAAGTATTGAATTCTCAATTCACCGATGAAGAGTTGAGAAACCAGGGGCGTTGCCCCCTGACTCCAGAAGAGATTGGATTGCTCCTAACTGCATTGGGGTTCAACAACAAAACACGACTTTATCTTGCTTCACACAAGGTTTATTAGCAGCTCATAACAGGATAGCTTGTGTCCATATAACAGTGAAGATTCATTACAATATTCATAATAATATTTTCTGATAAATAAAATTAAATTTTGACATCTTTGTTCATTATCATTTTATGCTTTAATTCTGCACTTAGTCTTGATTGGTTCTATGCTTTTAGGTTTATGGTGGAAAAGCTAGGTTGGAAACTTTAAGCAAGTTATTTCCTTTTATGGAAGATAAGAAGAGTCTAGCCTCTGAAGAGAAACTTTCAAAGGTTAAAGGAAAGGCATCATTATTAGCTGCCGTTGATTATTATGTAGGCATGCACAGTGACATCTTCATTTCTGCTTCTCCAGGCAATATGCACAATGCTCTGGTAAAAATCATTGTTCAATATATTTGAAACTTAATAATTATGAAGAGTTACATTGATAATATGTTATGTTTTGGTGCATGAAATGAAGTAAATTTCCAAAATTTACCATTTGAAACAAACATCTTTTGCATCTTCAGGTGGCGTATCGTGCTTATATGAATATCAAGACTATCAGACCAAGCATGGGACTTTTGGACCAGCTATTTCAGAACAAGAGCATGAGCTGGCGTATCGTGATTATTAATGTTTATTCATTATTTGGCATAGCAATTCACCCCTCGGGACTTGGAAACCTCACAAGAAAAATCCTATTTATAACATTAACAAGAGCTTGGGAGCTCGCAACGGGGGCAGGCCGTTTAAATATGAAAGAAATCTTCATCGTATGGGTCAGGACTGTTGGTAGAGATTGCAGTCGGGTCGCGTTCGTTGATATTGCAGAAAATTGCAGTCAAATGTGGTAAACATGGTATTGTTATGATTGTTAGACGCAGACCTCTATTTAAAACTCTGTTTGTGTTTGGATTGTTAGACTTTGGATTTGAAAATTATGTTGATGTTATTCTTCTTCAAACATAATAAGGTTGACTAACTGAAATTTGGACACACGTTCTTGTACATGGGTGCCTGTTATCTAGCTCTAATTGTGTTTTTGCACGTGTCTTATCTTCCATAACATGTGTCGTGCATTTGTGATATCAATAACACAACTACTTTTGATCTGTGATCAAGGATCTCTGCATCTGGTGCCATATTGCTTTCAAGGCTAAGTTGTTATGATTCATGAACTGTAAGTAACTAAATGAGCGTGTGACAGAGATCTAGGGGAAAAAATTGACGATAAAGTATTGTATGATATACTTATTATTGCTTTATTTGATGTTAACATTTCCTTATTCTACAGATTTTTAGGCATGCTAAAGATATTTTCACCAATCTGCCTGTATTTGGAAGGTTGACATATCTGGAACTAAATGAAGTCAATGGTGAAGCTTTGTTGCAATTACTCAAGAATTCACCAATTCTTAATACTCGTGTTTTACTTAATGTAAGTTTAGCTACTCACTCTTTTGTTCAAACAAATTCAAAACTCTTGTGTATTTGTTTAGAATTATTTATCCTAATAGAGCCTTTATTACATGATAGATAACTCATGATACACAAATTTCAGGGAGTAGCTGACTTAGATAAAGATGTATTTACTTCTGCAGTGGTGCCTCACTGCTTTCTGTCAAGCCTCAATGTATTTGGGTTTAAAGGTTTTAATGCAAACGAAAAAGATAGTCAAACAGGGAATCAGCTAAGAGATCAAGGATACAAAAATAGGTAGGCACTAGACCATGACTGGTGCAATGCAGTCTGTTTTTGTTTTTCCAATATAAATATGTATCCTTATAATTGCAGAAAATATTGAAATATCTATGAAATTGACAATGGTTGAATATGATTAAAAATGTAAAAAATGTTTTTGTTTCATTTCCATGTTTGCATCTCATCTATTAGTCCCCAAATGTTTTTTCAAGTCTTTATTCTAATTTTATTGATTTTTGTTTTTCCAATATAAATATGTATCCTTATAATTGCAGAAAATATTGAAATATCTATGAAATTGACAATGGTTGAATATGATTAAAAATGTAAAAAATGTTTTTGTTTCATTTCCATGTTTGCATCTCATCTATTAGTCCCCAAATGTTTTTTCAAGTCTTTATTCTAATTTTATTTAATAAATTATGAAATGTTATAGTGATCTAATTAAATAGTTGACAGAACATAAAACAATTAGTTAGTTGTTGTCCTATTTTTTCTACTTGGCATTTCATTACTTTCTTGTTTCTATTTTCCTTTGCTGTTTCTTGTGACCTCATGTCCTAAACATGCATTCAAATGGCAGCGACAAATAAAAAACGAACCATATGCCCACCCAAGATACTTGGACTAATTTGCAATTTTATAACCACCTATTTATTAAAGCAGATGACAGAACTCTTCCAGCTAAGCTGCACTTTAGACACTAAAGATATATATACTGGTAATTATTAAGAGCTAGATTTCAAAATATCAAAGAAATAGTTTTAACTTGGTTGGTTATGCCACATGGCCAGCTAGGTTGGTCAAAAGGACACATCAGTTCTTAGTTTCCTTCATTGATGAACAACCTCATAGACAAGCTTATATTAATAATCTAATTTTTAAAAAACGTAAGCTAAAAGTTTCTTTATTAAGAACTTATGGTGCATTCTCAACAACCTTTCCATTTCTATAGAACATGATTGTACGTAAGTGGTTATGATTAAACACGGTAGGGGTTTATGACATCGATTGATCCATGTAAATGAACCCACCTAATTGAAAAGGAGCAGAAATTTGTTGTTATTATTGGTGTATAATCATAGGATCTTGCCTTTCCAAACAGCTTAACAGTCTCTTTGATTACCATTGTGGAAGTAGCAAATTTTACTTGTTCTTCTCTTTGACTTTATTTTACATCTCTTCTGAATTAGACACATTTTCCTCTTGGAAACATATAAACCTTTATAATTTTCTTGAAATTTGTATTTCATCTGATGTTCTCATTATTTGTGCCTTGGCAGCAAGAATATGAAGAGCTATCTAAAAAGATAGACACTCTTAAGGATGAAAATTCCGTCCTAACACAAAGGCTCGCTACACTTTCTGAGGAATGTCAGGAGCTCACCAATGAAAACAATTCCATTCAGGTCCGTCATTTTAATTCTCCTTAAGTTGTTCATTTTAGATCATTCATTCAACTAAGATACTTGTTTGGTTCGAGAAAATATTTTCTATTTAAACTTTTGATTGCTAAAGTGTCTTCTCATTTTCTAATATTTCGCTTCTTTGCTTTTAGTTGAGGATGTATTAAACTATTTCAATAACATAACTTTTGCGAGTATAGGCATCAGATAATAATGAGAGTTTTATTCCCCACGTTTTAAAAATGACTATAGTCCCTTCCGCCGGTAACATGATACCCTTTTTGACATTTTAGTTGGATCTAATTCTATAAAAAAAAACTCTAAAACATGTGCACAACATTGGTTTTTCTAACTTGGTATACATTTATAAATATAAAATTTATAATGGTAAACATAAGGAATTTGATAAATACAATTTAAGTAAATTATTTTTGAATACTATACAATTCTCTCTCTATATAATGAGAAATGAAGAATTGACAAGAACAAAAAGCAGCTCAAAAACATTCTTACCATGAGGAACTAACAGGTGAGTTGAAACTCCAGAAGCACCAACAAGTTATCGCAACCTGATTTGATCAAGACAAGAGGCATAAAGAGCTACATTCATTAGCAACTTTGACATACATTCACCTCCCACCGACTGTTATATTTATAATATATTATTTTGACTTTCCTGATGTTAATTTTTAGTATGTTTTGTTGCTTGCAGATTGCTATAACGGGAATACTTGATTGTGTTATATTAGAGTTTTTCCATATGGAAACATTGTAACAATACTTATTACTATGATTCATGCCCGACACCATCTAACTTTGAAATTTATTGCCATTATGCCAACTTTATGTCGACCACCATGTTGATTGGACCAAGAAAATTATTCCCTCTTCCAACCGATGATGGAATGGACAAATATAGGTGGTTTTGTTGAAAATTATAGGATAAGTATTTACTGTAACACTATAAACTTGGTCCTGAATGAACCGAAACGAATCCTTGGTCACTGGTAGGTCCATTCTTTAGTATCTAGATTTGATTCAAATTCTAAGCGTAAGATTGTTTTGCTATCTCATTTGTTCGTGTATAATTTCTATGAATTCAATCTCATTTGTTCGTGTATAATCTCATTTATTTGCAATCTCATTTGGGCTACTTCAAATTATTGCTTTTATGTCGCTGCCAATCATATTCGTAGGGGTGAGGCGGATTTTATGATAATAGTTGGGACTGCAGCTGCTATTATTCCTATTAGTTTGGGGGGTTTTGTTGCTTATCCGTGCGAATTCACATGTATACTGGATCAATACCTATAATTTTTAATTCAACATTTATCATTTATTGTTAATACATTTAAAGATATATTAAAAAATAGCCACAAACATTCAAATTTTTTATCGAATAATTTAAGATAGGAATCAACTTACCCGTGCGGACGCACGGGTCTACTACTAGTTAATAGTAATAATAATAATAATAATAATATACGTTTTACTATGTGTAATGTGACGGTTCTGATATGGTATCATGCTGCAATTAATTTTCTCTCATATTCTCATTCATCTGCCAGACTTCCCGCCACAAATCCCCAACCGTCAACTCTCAATCCTTATTTTAGATTTTCTCTTTTTGACGAAATCTCTCTCTATCTCTTTCTCTACATTATAAAATATTATTTATTTGAAAAGCCCGATTCACCATGCATTACCAAGTCAATCTAATTTCTCATAAAGCTCATTGTTTTTAAATCAGAAAAAATAAACAATGACCAAAATAATATTTTTTAGCGTACTTCATTGCATAACTCTAAAAAGCACTTAAAAGATTTGTAACAGAAAAGTAAAAAAAGCTAATATATATTAGTTTAGCCAATTGAAGCGAGACAAATTACATCAATTTCATGAGTTACTTGTTTAGTAGATGAACTCCTTGAAGCAATAAATCAGTGCAATGGCAGCAAGACAGCTTAAGCAACATCCTCATCACTGGAATTAACCCATGAGGATATTGTCTGAAACAAAAAAATATCACTGAAAAAATCAGCAAAACATTGTACGTAAGCAATAATGAAGAACTCAATTCTTGGAAGTAATCAAACGAAAAGAATCAAGAATTAAATTTACATAAACCTAGATAGCATTGTCAATTCCACATAATAAGCTATGGATTTAACAAAAAAATAGATCAACAGCCTGTACACAATAAGAGAGTAAATGAATTTAATTTTTAATAGTTAATAGAAAAAAAATAGAACAAAATATATTAAACTGCTAGATTAATATAATATAATTATTGCATACACTCAAACTAAAATCAAAATTATTAACTCAACTTAATATCACTTAATATGAGTTTCATCCAATAACAAATTTAAAAATTTCAGCATTAAAAGGTTCTCTACGTTAAATATAATTTTAAATAGAATTAAAATTCCTAAATTATCTACTTGGATCCCCAAGCATGTTTAAACAAATTTCAGGTCACATAATTATAAATTTCAAATTATAATTAGAATTAAAATTATGTTTAAACACTCCAACACTAAAATTAAAATTCAAGAAATTAAAATAATGTTTAATAGACACTAATTTCATCTAATAATTAAAGATACACATGAATAATTTTTAAGGGGTTTAATAAAAGTTATTTAATTTAGATTTTACTATTATCATTTCCTAAAATAATAATTTAGGAAAAGTAAATAGAATTTAATTTTTTCAAACAATCAAAACAAATCATTCCTCCTTGTCTTCTATCTCCAACTAAGGAGCCAAACCAACAACAAAATAAGTTATAATCCAAATACAAGAGCACATAGAACATTATTATTACAGGGAAATTCAAGATAAAAAGGTAATATTTATTTATGTCAGAAACACAAAAGTTTCTAAAGAGAGAAAAATAAGTGATCACATCTTAGATAACAGACAAAAATAAGTAAAACAAAAGAAATCTAACCTTTACTTTGTCTAAAGCATATAGAGATAGATCAAAGAGCATGAAAAAGAAAATCAATAACAAAATAAAAACTATTAGAAATCTAGATCAGTAAACCTAAAAAGTAAAATTCAAAAATATGAAAATGAACACCAAAATAAAATACAAAATAGTTAAAACTCCAAAAAAAATACGTTAACTTGAACTTTTACCTTTGTAGAGAAGAAGAAGAAGAAGGAGGGATGACCAAGAATAAAAAAGACGATAGATTGATAACCTGAAAAGAAAAAAAATAAGTCAATAAACAACATTTAGTAAATACCAAAATATAATAATAATAATAATAATAATAATAATAATAATAATAATAATAATAATAATAATAATAATAAAGGGTAAAATTGAAGAATCTCAAGGTATAAATAAAATACAAAGTAGTTAAAACTCCCATAAAATACATTAACTTGAACTTTTACCTTTGTAGACAGGAAGAAGAAGAAGAATGAGGGATGACCAAGAATAAAAAAGATGATAGATTGATAACTTGAAAAGAAGAAAAATAAATTTTTAAAATAACTAAAGGAGAGTTAAAGAAGGGGTGGAGATATTTCATAGAAAATCTGGTGGTTTCGATATTTTCGATTTCAGATCCGCTGGTTCCACCAGAAGCCTTTGTAGATCTGTTGGCTTTATCAATGATTTTTCCCATAGCTAACAATTCTACAACAAAGCTTGTTTCTCTTCCTCATCTTCTTCCTATAGCCTATAACAACAACAACACTTGTTTTTTTTAAGACTTAAAACAAACCAAAATCTCAACTCTCTTTCATCGTATCATCTTATCTCTCTCTCAAATAAACCAAACAAAATCAAATCCACATAAACATAAAACAACAACAACAAACATCACATGGAAAGAAAAAAGAAAATGGAAAAGAGAAACACACTCACTCCGACGAAAACAACGGCGTGATGATGATGAGGCAATGGTGGTGGATCGTGATGCAGAGCACAGTGGAGGTTGTTGTTTGTTCGGTGTTGCGTTTTCTCTTACAAGTAATCTGAATTTGCTGTAAAATAAGAGTAAAAACTTAGATTCATATAATCAAACTATAGATCTAACTTCTTAGATAATCAGAAAACCAGGAAACACAAACAAAAAAAAATCCAAAACGATGTTGTTATGGTGTAACTAACACGTGTACCTTCTTAACAATATGTTGATGAAACGATTTAGATCAACCAGATCTAATATCTCGAAACCTGCAACAACAACAACAACAACAAAAATATCAACAACAACATAATCACCATGAAGGATGTAAGGAAGAAAAGGAAAAGCGGATGAACAATAAAGTAAAATGGGTTTGAAATGCAGAGAGAAGGAAATATCAGAAGCAATGTTAAGAGAGTTCAAAATAAAAGGACAACATCTGTACTGAAGATATCACAAAATATGAGCTGATAAGATATTTTAGATTGTAAATCTTCCAAAATAATAATAAATAATAGTAAAAAATTGATGTAGAGGTTTGACAAATGAAAAAGGAAAATGCATTGGTACAGAGCATTAAATGAATTTCATAGTAGAAACATTAAAATAATAAAAAGATAGGAAGGTGAAAGAGAGTTATGAAAAACAATGAGACGTTGCTAAAGAAAAAAGGGAAGGAAGAAACTAAAGGCATCCACGTGGAGCAACATTAAAGCAGCCATATGGTGGTTTGTGGGAGCAGAGGGGCAAATCGGTATTTTTGCTAGCCATTGATTTTCTTATATTTAAGATATTATATGAAATAAATAATATTTATTTCTCATTTTTAATATAATTGACATGTTAAATTCTCACACTTGATATCACACTTGATAGAGAATAAAAGTTGAATTTTCTCTATCATATAATGACCCTGTCAAGTAACGTCACGCCGATAGGATATGTCCATCACTTTCATAATACTCAGAGGATTAAAATTCATTTTAACAAAAGATTTAAAGTAAATGATTGGATTTCATAAAGTATTACATGTCGTTAATATAATTTCTTATTTATTAAATAATAGTTTCAACAATATTAAATAAGAAATATAACAATGTACAAATATAAATATTACCAACATAATATTAATTATAATTAAAAAATGAATTTAACTATTTTACTAAACAAAATTTGTATAATTGTATCCACGATAGGCGAGTTACAATCATACAAATTAAGAATGATTATATTTTATTCAAAATACAACAATTTGTATAATTGTATTTCTGATAGATTACAATTATATAAATTAAGAGTTATTATTTAATTATCTAAAAAAAACTCTCAAAATAATAAGATTTCAAATTTACTCATAACACTATATTTTTATTTATATATTTATTTGAGAATATAATAAGAATCAATTTATGAAATAAATACAGAGTTTTAATTTAAAATTATTCTAAAAAATAACAATATTTAATTAATTTATAATTGCACAATTTTAATTAAAAAAAGATAATAATATTGTAAGCAAATTTATTCATATCTGCAATTATATAACAAGTCATAGTTACGACTAACCTTAACAAGTTTGACTTATATCCTTTTGTAGTGTCTTTGAGTCTTTGACTTATAGAGTATTGCAATATCATCTTATTGGATTGATAAATTAGCAACAAATAATTATTTTATTTTATAAATAAAATTTATAAAAAATTTATTTATTATAATATAACTAAAATCAATTTTATTGACACATGAATAAAAGAAAAAATATAAGTGTCCAATAAATAAGAAATATACACAAAACATTATCATAACTAATCATCAAAATAAATATATAAGATAATTGCAATAGCAATGCCGATATAGACTAATCCGTTGACGTCTTTATTTTACTTAACTACACTTTAATATGTGGATTAGGCAAATAACCTTTTTCATCCCTTAACTTTATACCAGGGTCCAAGTTGATCCCTTAACTTTAAAAAGTGGCAATTTCGTCCTTTAACTTTTTAAAACGTGCCACGTTTATCCTTCTGTTAGCTTCCGTTAGTCCATTTTTGATAACGTTGTCCACGTGGGAGATTTACCTGTGACGTGGAAGTGTTGAAGGTTTTAATTAATCTGCAGAAAATGAATAGTCCATTCAATCTCTTTCTAAGTGGTGTAGCACTCTGTTAGGGCAAGCGAATTGGAGAGACGAAGTGTAAAACGAAGGATTTCTTCCAGACGAGACGGTTCCAGACGAAAAGGAGTGAAGATCTTCATCTGCCATTGATCAAACGGTTAGTTAATTCGTCTTTCATATTACTTAGGGTTAAAATTTACGAAAATTAGGGTTCGTATTCAGTTTTAGTCTTCTTGTAAATTTGATAGGGTAAACCCTAATTTTGTAGATATTTTGGTCTGGTTAGGTATCATGGATGAAATCATTGAACTCAAAATTCATCACAGTGGGGAATTTACTGATGAGGGTCTGAGTGTATATGCGAATGGTGTAGTTGATGATTTAAGGGTAGATGTAGACAGATGGAGTTATTTTGAGCTAGTGGGTGTGTTAAAAGATTTGGGTTATAGGGAGTTTGAAACAATCTACTACAAGGATCCACAGTTTGGTATGAATGCACTAATTAATGACCAGGGTGCATTAGAAATAGCAGACCTGTATAGGGTTCACAAACATGTTGATATTTACATTCAACACACATTGTCTCAACCTGACTACTGGGACAAAGTTGATGTGGATGACATAGTTGGTGAGGGCCCTGAAGAAATTGTGGATGAGGTGGAGGAGTTACTTAGTAAGCTGGTTGATGAAGTTGTTCATGGTGAAAATACCACCCCTGTTCAGGTTAATGTAGAAGAACAAGTTAATGTAGAGGAACAAGATAATGGTGATGAACAATTTAATGGTGATGAACAAGGTAATGCAGAGGAACCAGGTATGAATGTTGAGGAACATGTGACTGGTGAGGAGAATGTTAATGAAGGGAATGGGGGCTATAAATGAGGAAGCTTTTAAGCATATGATTAAGACCCCACCAAGGTTTTGGAGTAGGTCATACTTCAGGACTGCAAACAAATGTGATGCCGTTCTCAACAACATGTCTGAATCATTCAATAGTGTGATTCTTGAGGCAAGGGCCAAACCTTTAATCACTATGAAGAGTAGGAATTTCAGGATAGAAAGTTACATCCCTGAATACTATAGAGTTTCAAAATACAAGGCAGTTTATAAACATGTCATCTACCCTGTTAATGAGTCTAACTTGTGGGTTAAGACACCATATCCTGATGTGCAACCACTCAAGTTCAAGAAGATGCCTGGTAGGCCCAAAAAGAGGAGACATTTAGAACAAGGAGATATTGATGGATCTGATAAAAAGATGAGAAGAACTGGTTTCTTGGTGAAGTGCAGCAGGTGTAAGAAATCAGGGCACTACAAGTCCACTTGTAAGGACACAACAAGTCAGGCTGCACAACAGAGTACTCAACACTCTGCCCAAGAATCTACTCAAACTGTTACTCAGCCTGCTGTGCAACCCAGTCAAGCATCTCAAACTGCCCAAGAATCTACTGCTCAGAAGACTCATGGTCCTGCAAAGGGGAAGACTCAGAAGCTACCAGTGAAAAAAGCTCCAAGGCCATTTGTTCCACCGGGCCCTACAACCAGGCTGTCTGCATCAAAGAATGTTGTTGGTCCAGTCACTAGGAGATCTACTCCCACCAAGAGAACAACTGCAAAGAAGAATCCCTAGACATATTTAGGATTAGGTGTTTTAGTCACTATGGTTTTGTGCTTTTTGTTATGAAGTGAACCTGTTTTTTGTTTTGCACTTTTAAGGTTGTGATGTAATGAACAAGAATGTTGTTTTGGTTCTGAACATGTTATGAACCTATTTTTAGTTATGTTTCTTGGTCTGTTATGTAATGAACAAGAATGTTGTTATGGTTCTTAACCTTTTATGAACCAGTTTTTAATTATGTTTCTGTTATAAACCTGTTATGAATCTGTTATAGGTCAATTTTGTCACAGCAAATGATACGATATAAGTCCCAATTATAGGGCAATAACAGTCAGAATATTACAGGTCATGTCCAAATATTACAACTCCAAATTACAGGTCATGTTCCATATACTTATAGGTCATGTCCAAATATTATAGGTCATGTCCAAATATTACAAATGATACAATATAACAGCAAATCTTTTCATTAATAAAACATTTAAAAACAACATTCAACTTTAAAAACAACATTTAACCTAGAAAACATTTAAAAACAACAAAACATACTTTCACATACACAACATAACTGACCTAATTCAACCTAAATAACATTACAACAATAACAATTAGAAACAACAAATTCCATATTTTTTTCCACTTCATGATCATCTTCATTTCAGCATCAATATTCATCAGCTTTTTTCCAAGTTCTTCAATGTCTTTTTTTGCCTTATCTAATCCCTTTACAGCCACCCCTATCCTATGCATTAAAAGCTCTTCTTTCTCATCAAATGCATCCTCATGGTACCAACCAAAGTAATTGCATCCATCTTGCTTAAAATTGGGACAACCCTAAAATAACTTTCCCATGTTCTTCACTGTTTTTGCCTTTTGAAGTATAGCCATGTCTCCACAATAGCACATGGTCTTCCTCCAACGATTTCCACTGCCTGTTGAATTCCCATTTTCTGCATTTCTCTTGCTCAAAGAAGAAGAACTACCCGATTTCATTTTCCCTAAACCCTAGCTTTTACTTTGGAGAAAAATTGTAAGGATTGGAAATGATTTGAGTTTGCCCTAACAAAAATTGAGGGAAACGCGTCTGCAGAATACACAAACAAGGAAGAAGACGATCAACATAGTCCAAGTCACCTGCCACGTAACAAAATATAAACGGATGTTTGACCAAACTAACGGCATGACTAACTTGACACGTTTTAAAAAGTTAAAGGACGAAATCGCCACTTTTTAAAATTAAGGGACCAAATTGGAACCTGGTGTAAAGTTAAAGGACGAAAAAAACTATTTTGCCTATGTGGATTTATAGAAACTTTTAAAAATTTCAAAAATTATGCTATAAAATAACATATACATACCCGTCAATGAAATATACGGTTGTATCCAAATTAATGATTTTGATTCTACCGTAATAGATTATGGAATACAAAATAAACACTTCCATATAATTCACTCATTTGATTCTTATGATTGATTATATAAAAATATTCTGAATAGAAATTAAATCATCATTTTATTTTAAAATGATCAAAAAATTGAGTTAATATTATTTGACAGTGTTAACAAAAAAACCATTGGAATTTAAGAACTGAACGCACGTGCAACGGAATTTCATCTGGAGAGATAATTATAATAATAAAACCAAACACTTCTAAAGGCTAAAATATTAAAGGATAATGGTTTTAATTGTCTCAAACAATTCTCAATAAAACTACATTAAAAAATTAATAATAGAGAAATATGCAAATTTTGTGGGAGAGACTAGGTTTAAATTGGACACATGAGCCATTCAATTGTTTTAGGCAAATTGGTTGAGAAAATCATATAACAATTTTTAAATCGTGATAAATTATCTGTCAAAATAAATACATAAAATAAAATAAAATAATAAATATTTTGCAGGATATACTAATATAAAACAAATAAAACTCAATAATAATAAAACTAAAACAAATTAAATTATTAAAAATAAAAATAAAATAATAAAATATTAAATAAATAAAACCTGTTATTTGTAATGTTTCTTTAATCTTGACTTTGTTGTTTTTCTTTTTGTCCTGAACATGTGTAGTTGTAATACCCCATATTCTCTAAACGCTCAATTGGATATCAGATGAGCTTTTTTATACTCTATCTTTGGTTAGTTGGAATAATAGAATCTCCTAATTGCTCTAAGTATTGTCAATTGGGATCAATAGAACAACTAGTGAACTCTGAAGAGATCAATTATTTAACGAAAGAGACAGATCAATATTTATTAGTTCAAGAGAGAATTCTATGGTAACTCTAATAATTGATCAGTTGGTGTGAGACGATAAAATATCGTTTTGGAGATATTTTATATCATTGGATTATATATATATATATATATATATATATATATATATATATATATATATATATTTGTAAGAGAAAGAGAAAGAAAGTTGGGACGGAAGAAGAGAATTAGAAAGAAGAGAAAAGGAAGAGAAGAGAAGAGGGAAAGAGAAAAGAACTTATGGAAGAAGAAGGAAAAACTTGGATTCATCTCATCTTCATCATCTTCATCATCTTCTTCAACCTCCTCTTCGATCATCAAGGTGGGTTCTAGGTAGAACTATAAGTGTAGAATTAAAGTTTTGAACCTAAAGTAGAATTTTTTAGGTTATGAGTATTTTGTGTGAAATCAATGTTTCTAACGGTTCAAATGCGGAATAAATGCGTAGATTAATCGGGATATGTGTGAGAAATGAATTGTGATAATTGCTGTGACAATCCTTTGGAATTCTATGAGTTTCCATGAGTTTTGGATCAAGAAAATGCAGGATTTTGAACTCTGTTACAGTGTTAACCGATTAACCAAATGTGGTTAACCGGTTAACGCGTGTATTTTTGGCTTTTCTGCGTGAAAATGTGACTGGTTAACCGATTAACATGATATGGTTAACCGGTTACCAGAATGTGTCTCTAACTATCATTTTGGTTCTGTGTGAGCAATGCAGCATTGTTAATCGGTTAACCATATCATGTTAACCGATTAACACTGTATGTTTGGGAAAAATATTTTAAAAAATTCATAACTTACCGTGATTCCGATCGAGGCGTTTTTGGTATTGTTGGAAAGCTATGACGATCCTCTACCCAATAAAAAGTGAAAATATTGATAATGATGTGGGATTAATTAATTAATGGAAATTGAATGAAAGTAATGTTTATGTGATGTGTTATTATAAGTGTTTTACTTATGCTATTTGTGTTATGCTATATCTATCTAATTGTTGTTAAGTATGATTGAGAGAATGCATGCTTAAAATGAATTAGGAAGAGTGAAGAAACTTTACCCCAAAACCAAATGGTATAGTTTAGTGTTATGACCTAGTTGTGATTAGGATTGTGATAGAAACTCTAGATGGTGATGCTCGTGCATTCGATGCCTAGGTGTACATCCTTGATGAGTAATGGTCTAGAGGAGAGTGTGAGACACTAGTATGAAACATGTGTGTGAACCTTGTGTTCTTTGTGATTAAGGCATTTGTGGCCTTGTGATTGTCGAATACAATAACGTTTGTGTGTGAGATCACGTAATCAAAACTGTTTCCCTCAGACTTGCCGTTTCATGAGATTAAGGCTCATCTGTAATGCACGCATGATTACTTGGCAGTTTTGATTCACGCGTGTAGTACGAATGAAACCTACGGGTAGAGACTTGTGATGGTTAATGGCCTATGTAAAGTGACAGTTCATAACGGTTAATGGCGCGTAGAACCCGAATCCATTTTGTATGTTAAGTAAGTGCAAGGATCCATGACTCGTGCCGACTTCTAGACGTAGAAGAGGACGGGAAAAGGGGATGCCTTGATGAGGTTACCGATTAGTGATAATTTGATTTGGTGAACTCATGAACATGTTTTCATATAGTGTGGGATTGTGAACTCAAGGTCATATCCCTTCCCTTTCCTTTTGACTTGAGTTAGGATTGGCTAGAATCCTGTAAAACCGAGAGAATCCATAAGATATGGAACTCACTGAGATTAATATCTCACCCCATTATTGTTGTTATTTTTCAGGCGTTGTTTGCAAGTTTGATTTACAAGTGGAGCTATGCTTGGATGTTTCAAGAGAAGCGTACTTTGAGTTTTCCGCTGTGTAATTTGTTGTATACAATTAAGGATATTGTATATTGATCTTAGATTTTTATTGTTTGGCTAATTTCTATGTCTTGTACCATAGTTTGTGTTTATATATTAGAATGGTCAAGTATGTGAATTACGCCATTAGGCACTTATGATGGTGTCAGTACCAAATAAAACACTTGTATGATACTATTCTAGGTATATATTATACAGGGCGTTACAGTAGTATAAATAAAAAATTATTTTTTTGAGGCCCTGGGCAAAGGCCTCACTTGTCTATCCTATGAGTCGGACCTGCTCTACATCAACACCAACTGAACCAAAACTGTAATTAACAAAGGACTTAGACGAGGTGAATATTGATCTAACTCAAAATATAAGATCATCGAGGTACCTTTGTCACACAAGACCTGACCTTACATATAGTGTAGGTATGGTGAGTAGACTCATGCAAAAGACAAAATTGTCACATATAGCAGCCCACAAAGAGAATAGTAAGGTATCTTAGAGGCAGATTTGATTATGACATTTTATTGCTAGCAATAGATGAAAGAAGAAAGTGCAAACTTGTTGAATACACAGATTATAGTTATTGTGGTGATACCGATGATCGAAATTCAACAAGTTATGTGTTTATCTTAGGTGGTGCACCAATAGCTGGAAGATAAATGAAAGAATCTGTGGTAGCTTTATCATCATGTAAAGCATAGTACATTGCAGTTTCACTTTGTGCTTGTCAAACTATATAGTTGGTGAACTTGATTGATGAAATCAAAGACAAATTTTATGGAGCCATGACCATGAAGATTGACAACATATTTGCCATAAATTTGGCCAAGAGTAAGTTTGGCATATGTGCAACATAAGTCTGCCAGGAGTAAGCATATATAAATGAGGTTTTACAACATTGTATACATGAATACTAAGTAATAAGTATCATTACCAAGGCCGTGCAAGTGGAGTTATTCAAGAAGTTCAAGAGTATGATAGATGTAGAAAAATTAAACACAATAAATTAGGTAACGTGTTAAATATAATTTGTTTTGCGTATTACTTGTAATACAAGTAAGAAGCTTCACTACAACAGATAAGACCTTAGACAGCGTTTTTTTTGCCCTTAGACAGCGCTTTTAAGCGCTGTCTAAACCTGCGCTGCTATAGGTTTAGACAGCGCTTTGGGTAATACCAAAAGCGCTGTCTAAAGGGGGGTATATTTAATGAAAAGCGTTGTCTATGGTATCTTTAGACAACGCTTTTTGACATTATAAGGTATACCTTAGACAGCGCTTTTGGGAAAAGCGCTTTCTAAGACTTACCTTTTTTGACATTTTTTTGGTATACCTTAGACAGCGCTTTCAACAAAAGCGCTGTCTAAACCCTACCTTTTTTGACATTTTTTTGGTATACCTTAGACAGCGCTTTTACCAAAAGTGCTGTCTAAGGTCAACCTTTTTGAACTTTTTTAGGTATACCTTAGACAGCGCTTTTGGTAAAAGCACTTTCTAAGGTCCACCTTAGACAGCGCTTTTGTCAAAAGCGCTTTCTAATCCCCACCTTAGACAGTGCTTTCACCAAAAGCGCTGTCTAAGGTATACGAAAAATTTTATATAAATTTTTTTAAACCACAATTTTTACCAGGTTTTTTTAACCAGAATTTGACCTGTTTTTCAACCAGCAATTTTTTTCAGAAAAATACCACAATTTGGAGATTCAAATCAATCCAATTTATCCTATTTAAATGTACCAATTTACACCAAAATTATATATCCAAAACAATTGGCAATTCAAACCAATATATATATTTAAAATTACAAACCAAAATTATATATACACCTATCTATAATTACAAATCATTACATTTTTTCTACAAATGCACATATTACTTATACTAGTACTTTTGCATCCAACCAAAGCATTGCTTCAAATCTACATTATAGGTCCTGAAAACACAAAGATTGTAATTCAATTAAAAGAATACATAAACAAAGTTACACATATTTAAATTCTCATCAATTAAAGTAAGAGTACAATATTATACCTTGTAAAATTCCGAGCTCCATAATGTATTGACACCAATCCTCTTTAATTTCATCCAATTGAGAAATTGAGTAATGAGCACACTTGCATTCTTCAAAGTACTACATAATAATATAACATAGTTTGATTTAGTTTTAACTATTTCATTAGACATGAGAGATATGTGTTAATATTAAAATAACTCATAAGTTAGAAATACATACATCGGACGGAATCTCTATTCGATCCAACAAAAGAGTGTCTCTCATAAACCTCAACATGAAATAGCCGCAATCTATTTGATTGCGTTGCCGAGGACACTACAAATGAAAAGAAAATATGGATAAATCCTAAGTTTTATCAAGTAGCATCACTAATATAATAAAACATGTGATAATTAATATACCTTCACATAATTCCATGTAATAATGGGGTTGACTCTTCGCTGTGGTAGATGGCTATCTCGTAGTGCTAGGAAAGCTTGTATAACGCTAATAAAATATAAGTGAATATTTAGAACAATTCACATAAATAAATAAACAAACAAATAAATATACACATTCATATTTAGAACAATCTCACTTACGTGTCAATACACTTCTTCAAATCCGGGTATGTTGTCCAATCATTTCCTAACGAATCCAGATAATACACCATTGCTCTGCTAGGATTAATTGCGACCAACAACCAATGTCCACTGTAAGATTAAACAAGTGTTAGATGGAAACTTTCTACACGACGTCAAAATACAAAAAAACTATAATAGATGAATTTAGAATGAAAATCTAACCCAGTATTAAACGGTAAAAAGAACAACTTTTCCGTTTCTTGGTTGTCCATAAAGACGTCGCGTATATACGCCAGGACCTCATCTGGTTTATTGATTATTAAGGTTAAGTTGACAGACGCCGGGCATAGGAATGCAAATCTTTGCTGCAATCCGTGTGGGCGCATAACTCTGTCATACAGAAACCTTAAATAAAAACATCATTAACATTAGACTATTCATTTGAAACATAAAGTAAATAAGTTGTTCAATTAATATACCAAAGTAGATCGGATATATACCTCACGTATGTATTGACAACAGTGACGCCCAATTCTTCATGATTGAAAACTTGCTCGAAGTCTTCATTACCAATATTTTGGTCATGTTCAAAGCCATAGATACCTTTCTCCATATGTATAAGACGAACACCTCCAGTGATAATATTTGTCACTTGTAGATACGTCTGGAGGCACGACCTAAACTTGGAGATAGGTTGTTTTCTACCCCTGCTCTTCTTAGCACCAACATTTTTTTGTGTTGAAATGTTGCTAATCTCTTTACCAGGAAGCTATATATCATATAATTTGTTAGATGAAGTATAAGATATCCAATTTAACATTTTCTATGCATAAATATCATATAATTGTGATGTACCTATTTTTTTGAAACAACGGACTCGGTATGCTCTGGAATCCGCTTATCCTTTGTTTTGGATCTTGTTGGAGTCTAAATAACATTACCATGTAAAAAATGAAAATAAAATGCTCGTAAAATCTTTGAATCTACACATTAAGGTTAACAAAGGTTTATAACGGTTTTAAGCATACCTCATATCCTACGAGTATGAGGTTTGACGGCCATGCAACATACGACCCTATAGCAGCTCGCACCAATGTTACATCCGAATCATCGTCAGGATAGGGTAATGGTGCTTCCTCCTCTATAGCAATATCAACTGATACTTTCAAACTTTCAGTAGGGAGGGATTTATTGTGAAGTAATTGTACCCCATTGTTATACACTTTTCCCTTTGCAACCTTCCGATAAGTTGGTGAAGATAAGAAGAGCTGACATTGGGAAACGCCCTAAAACCAAAAATAAATATGCCATTGTTAATGTGTATATATGTCATTTAAATAATTTAAGCTACTAATTTAATTTATAAATATATATATAACTACCTCTGGAATAATCGGATGAAAGCTGCAGTTGATACTATCTTTCCCCGATCCATCTCTAAAACCTGAAGCGTTATCCCTTTCTTTTTCCTTTCGTAATTCCCGAACCTCAGCTTCTAGTGCTTCCAATTTAGCTTGAAGTTCTGAATTACTAGCAACCTTTCCCTTTTTAATATTTAAGGAGGTCAGGGTGATCCCAAATGCCTTACCCCTCACCCGACCAGAATACTCAGGGACATCTAATGCCCGACTAAGTATGCTCCTGGTATCATCTGGAGATACAGACTGAGATAACGCCTCCTGAAAATCAGATGAATATCGAATATTTGTCAAATATTTGTTAATAAAGGTTTGATTTAATTAAAGAAATATTGTTATACTTACACATTTCTCAAATACTTGTAGAACCTCTTCTGCAACAACTCCAGACTTGCCCACACGGGCTTCCTTCCACAAGACATGTGCAGGAAGAGATGTTTCAGAGCTATTCGCCTTTTGTAACTACATATAAAGCCAAATAATATGATCAAATATAACTCATGATGAACAATTATTATATCATTGTAATATATTGATACTTACCAAAGATTGCTCCAAACGTCCATATCCAACACGTCCTTTCCTGTATTTATACTTGGGAGCTGACGCTCTTTCCCGATTAATTGCACTTAATCGCTTAAATTCTGGGGTTTGTCATTTGGATTTAAACGTTACCCATTCTTGTGGTGAAATCAAACTTGCATATTTATATGGATACTCTCCATCAACAAAGTTATCGTCAGCATCCCTAAGATAGGTGCGGTTTAAATATGTCCTAAACCCTCTTAGGAGCTTCCCTGCCAATCTCATCAAAAAAGCTTTTCTTTCTTCCTCGACGTTGAAGCACCTCTAAAAAAACCATACACATTGGTTAGTACAAATAATTTGAAGGACATAATTAGTTGGCATAATTAAAGACATAATTATGGTACTTTTATCTCATTCCAAATTTTTTCTTTGGTTTCCTTCAACTGTTTGGTTCTCCAATCATCACAAGTAATAGGAACCGCATTCCTTACAAGTGCACCAATGAAACTTGTCAAAGTATGACCGTTAGGCTTAATAAGTGTATTCGAAGCGCTCCAATGCACATTATAAGTGATGCCTTGATCTCTAGCACGAATCACTCTCTTCATAATGGTTATTCCTCTTCTAATCTCTTCTTCCATAGATCTGTTACTTCCAACCTGAATATCGGGATCATCATCATGTAGGTGATCATCATCATGTGGGTGATCATCATCATGTGGGTGATCATTGTTAGTAGCCACCAACATTGGTTCTTTAGCTATAATGGCTCCCTTTCTATGTGGCATGGCTACTCTTAGTTATTTCTCATCAAAACACCTTGAATCTTACCAAACAAAAATACTTGGAGTTAGCTCACTAAAACTAACCTAAACTAGCATGTTAACAATTCAAATTCCAACAACAGTCCAACTAATTTCGACCTAAACAATAACTTCATTAACAAAACTCATCAAACATACTCATCAAACATACACATTCACTACAAAACTTCATTAACAAAACTTCATTAACAAAACTCATTAGCAAACTCATCAAACATACTCATCAAACATACACATTCGCTACAAAACTTCATTAACAAAACTTCATTAACAAAACTCATTAACAAACTCATCAAACATACTCATTCACTACAAAACTTCATTAACAAAACTTCAAACATACTCATTCACTACAAAACTTCATTAATAAAACAGTCCAACATAACTTCATTAACAAAACTCATCAAACATACTCATTCACTACAACATTGTAAAGCAACAAAACCCTACAACAACAATGTAAAGCAACAAAACCCTATTCTTCACAACAACGACGTACCTTTAACGACGGTAACAACGACAATGCAAGAACGAAATGTATCAGTTACAAAGAGCAGAAACGAACGACGACAATGAGTTCGCAACGGACGGCAATACAACGACGGCAACGGACGGACGACAATGCAACGACGACAACAACGAACGACGGCACGGTGGAGGACGGTTGACGGTGAAGGTTTGAGTTTGCAAGAGTTTTGAGCTCAGTTCGCATGCAGAGGAGAAGAAAGAGCGAAAATATGAAAATGAATACTGACTATTCATATATTTTAATTTAATTAGACCTTAGACATCGCTTTTCATAAAAGCGCTTTCTAAGGTGGACCTTAGACAGCGCTTTTAAAAGCGCTTTCTAAGGTTGGCCTTAGACATCGCTTTTGATTTTATTTATTTTTTTAATTTTTAAGACCTTAGAAAGCGCTTTTAAGGAAAGCGCTGTCTAATATTTTCCTTTAATTTTTTTTTTAAATTAATAAAATTTTAGAAAGCGCTTTTTACCGAAGCGCTGTCTAAGGTCTTATATTTTTTTTAAATTTATAAGACCTTAGAAAGCGCTTTTAACTAAAGCGCTGTCTAATATTTTCCATTAAATTTTTTTTTAAAAATTTATAAGACCTTATAAAGCGCTTTTGACCAAAGCGCTGTCTAAGATCTTATATTTTTTTGCGCATTTATTTTTTTAAATGAATAGTTTCCTTGTTTTTAACTTATAGCAGCGCTTTTGTATTAAAGCGCTGTTTAAGGTGCGATGTTATAACTTACTTTTGTTGTAGTGCTTAAGTCCGAATGTATCATTCAAAGTGAAGAGAGTGATAAACTCTCCTTGTGTTCTGTTCCAACACTTACACCTATGACTTTTACTTGATTGCCACATTGCGTGCAAGCTACACCACTCCCCAGCACGACCAACTACAACCCTCCACTTTCACTTGATCAACTTCCATGTCCCTTATATTAGGTCTAATAAGAATGATTTTGTTTATATTACACTCGCGCGAGTAATATTTGTAGTCTAAAATTGTGGATATTCCAATGATGCATTATTATTTATTCAACAAGTCACAATCTAATTAATTCAATTCTGATCACTAATACAGAACATCAAACACATAAGCTAGTTTTTCAAAGAAATTTCATTAACTTAGTCACTAACAACAACCCGAAAACACCCATCAAGAACTAAAGCTTGGGAATGACGACTATGAAGACGACATTTGACAGCTTCCTGCATTAATAATCTTTCATCCTCAAATAGCTGTACCATTTGGAATAACAAAATTAATCAAACCAAACTCTATTCAACGTACAAATATATATGATACGACTCTGATACACTCAATCAAAACGTACATATTTTTGTTGTTTGCAAAATTCCAAAAACCTCAATTTCGCCAATATTGTCTTAAGTCCATATGAATTCCCTATAGTGCCGGTAATCTAGGATGAAATTTAGACCACAAACTTAGACACATGCTGCCCCATCTTACCCAATTCAAATTACATGGCATCTGTCCCACCACTCTGATAATTATTATATATTTATATGAATCAATCCTTCCAAATCTTCATTAATACAAAAAGCTTTTGCTATTAGCTTTAAGTCACGTCAAAACTCCAACAATTGGACACACAAGCATGCAAATATATTGGATTCTTATAGCATTTGCCGTCAAGCCATTTTCCACCATTGCATCCAAATCAAAGGGTTGAAATTTAAATTTGACTAAATAAATCAAAGACACTGTGAAATGTGAACCACTCATCAAAATCAAATTTCATATGTTCCATCTGTTTTAAAATATTGTCGTTTTAGGAGGAAAAAAATTGCTTCAAGATGATGGTCATTTTCAATTTTTTTTTTAGAAATAATTGTTATTTTTTCATTTGTATTATTTAAATATTATTTCATTTGTCTAAAAAATGATTGTGATTTAAAGTTTTTACACACGAATTAAAAAATACAATAATATTGTTACGAGGCATTGCACTTTTACTAAATTATTTTATTTATATGTTGAAAAAATGTAAAGGAATAATTAAAGAATATAAATAAAAAAATAACAACTATTTTTACATTAAAAAGTCATAATGATATTAATTTTGAAATAATTTTTTTTCTAAAATGACAGTAAATTTGAGAAATAATGAGTACTCTGTACACTTCTTCTTTTAACACAACACATTAATAAAACTAATTTAAAAAAAAAAACAAAATACTTTATAATAATTTTAAATTATTTTTTAATTCGTGTACAAAAAATCTTAAACGATAGTCATTTTAAAACGAATGAATAATTTAAAACCAAAATTTTAAAATTGCATGGAAAATGAGAAACACCATACACGTGTACGGTAAATATAAATGAGTAGGCGTGCATTGATGAAATGTCAATCATGTACAAAGACGTATTCAATTATATGACTGGATGCAATTATAAATAGGACCCAACAAGAAGGGCAATTTGGTCTTTGTACTCATAAAGCTATATCATATATACACTGTCTAGATCTATTCCATTTTCATATAATCCCGCGATTTTCTGTTTCACCTTTGGTTTTCATTTTCGTTTTCAGTTTCCTTTCTGAGAAAAACAGTAAGGTAAATTCAGTTATTCTCTTTTTATAATCATTCTAATTCATTTCTTTTTTTAGTTATTCCTTCATCTCATTTTCTGTAACATTCTTCTTGTAACATACGGTATATATTAGTGGTGGCATGGAGGACGGGAATTATGCAAGTGGATTATGGAGAACGAAATCGGAGCAACTAGAATCAGTGGCGGAAGATTTGAACTCGACGCCGGGATCGAACGAGTCGATAAGAGTGGCGGACGGTAGTAGCGGGAGTCTTACAAGGAAGTCGAGGAGGGCGTCGCCGGGTGGAAGAAACACGCACATAAGGAAGGCGAGGAGCGCTCAAACGTCTTTGAAAGTTGAGTTGGATGAGGTTAATAGTGGTGCTGCTCTTAGTAGAGCTTCGAGTTTGGGACTCTCGTTCTCTTTTACTGGATTTTCTATTCCTCTTGATGAAATCAGTAGCTCCAAACCATTCAGTGATGATGAAGATATACGTAAGTAAATTTTTGTGCTATTTTATTTTTATAGAAGTGATTTATGATGGTTGATACAGTAAGGAATTTAATTAGAGTTTTAAGGTAGTGCACTGTCAGTGTAAAAAAATATTATATAAACATCTAATCAGATTATTTTAAAGTACTTAATCATAACAGTATTTTAAAAATAAAAGTGTGATGTGGCGGGATACACGTTTGTCATTGGTTAAAAGTGTTTACACTGTCGACATATATTCTTTTTTTCATTTAATTAAGAGATGATTTAGTAGTAAGTTAGTGTAAAAATTTGAGAGCAAGTTAAGTTAGATATGAAAGGGTTTGATACTACTATCTTTTCAAGATGTTCACGAGTTTGATAGATTTCAATCACTTTCAAGAACAAAATATTTTCTTGTGTGTGGCAATGTCGTAACCACAAAATATGGCTTTCTATGTGGAATAAAGTTAACTACTATATTGGTATTGATTATGAGAAAGCAAAAGAAGACAAGTAAAACCTTTTGTTTTTATGAGAAAGCAATTGCTAGTAGTATGTTAGTAGTATATCTTATGTTGTGATTTATGGTGGTTATTCCTAACTATAAAAATAATTATTGACAAATATTTCAGGTCTTTTTGATGTCAAAATAAAATAAAATTGAGGTTTTGTTAATGTATGTTCTTAATAATGTTTTATTTTAATTTTAATCAAATTTCGTCTTTCTTATTTTTTATAAATGTTTTAATTAAATATGTTAAGTGAAGAAAAAATTGAAGCATCATTTTTGTAGTTGTGTGACATTTTACTTGTTGTATTGAAATGTTTATTTATTTATTTATTTTTCTTTGGATATAGTTAATATAGAATTAAATTTGTTTTTTTATCCTTATAAAATTATCAGATTTAATTTTTATTTGCTAGGAAAAATTTCACTTTTTAATCCTTATAAATTATCTCAAATTTATTTTAAGTTTTAAATTTTTGTGCTATTAAACCCAGAAAAAAAAAACACATAAACATATACATAACATCTTTTAAAAATAATTTTGCTATGGAAAATAGAGCACATGTTAAGAGATTGAAAAAAAAAACATTAAAGCAATTAAATGCACGATTTTTTTTGATAAATATTTATACTTCTAATTTCTTAGCATATGCATTCTTAAAACACAAATTATTATTTTCCTTTTTAAAAAACATATACTTTTTTAAAAATAAAATCTACTACGACTAAAACTTTTTGTAATGTTTTATATATAACTTATAATTCTCTTATACTAAAATTATTTTCCCTTTTCGAAAAACAATAATAACTAACACTTTTAGCATAATAATTTTGCAAAGACTAATAAAAATGTTTTTAAAAATATAAAATAGCATTTGTTAATTTTATAAAAGATTTTTATTTTCAAAATATATTAACAATAATAATCACAATTTATTTTTTTACAATCATGAAATTTTTAGAGTGGAGTTCAATAATTTCATAAAAAAATTATTTTATCCTTGCTGGTGATGTCTTGTCAATTGCATTAAGTTACGTGGAGGTATTTTAGTTGTGTCCAATCAAACCAACCACCTCTAACTACAAATCAAAACCCGTGATCAACGGTCCAAAAAAAACAAGTGACTCATCACAATGCTTCCTACAACCCAAACCACAAAAAACATTGTGCTTTTCCTTACCATCCACTTGTATATACATATGATATGGTCCCCCGCAACCACGTAGTAACGTCGGTCTAATTAATTTATATTCCAATCATCACTTCATGCACGTTTCATGCATTTTTACTTCAACTAACAATTTTAACTACATATACAATTTTACTTTTATGTATGTTGCAGCTGAGGATATTGAAGCAGGAATCCATAAGCCAAAGTTTCAAACTGAACCTACTCTCCCAATATATCTAAAGGTAATAAACACATTACAAGTGTAATATAATGTCCTATATATTATATACTTCATCCATGCATGCACCAACCTAGACTAGTACTAATGTTCAAACCTTGAGTTTAGTTTTAGATATTAAATTTTTCTACTTGTTTTAATCCAACTTTTTTTGATGCCTACCACAGGGCATCATCACATTGAAACTACTACTATAACATATTTTGCTGAGAAACAAGGGTATGGATGATGTATTATTAGCTAATTAGATTAGATAATACTATATTTTAGTGAATTGAGCTTATATATGTATAACTTTTGTGTTTTATTTGAACTATGCGCGCGTGACGGATGACACTAGATGAGTTACTTTGTTAATATTGTTGAACTATGCAGTTCACGGATGTGACATACAAGGTAGTGCTCAAAGGCATGACAAAGAGGGTTGACAAAGATATCTTGAAAGGGATCACTGGTTGCGTAAATCCAGGAGAAGTTTTAGCGTTGATGGGTCCCTCAGGAAGTGGAAAAACATCTTTGTTGAATTTAATTGGAGCTAGGTTACATCAACCAGCAATTGGTGGATCTATTACTTACAATGATCGACCATATTCCAAGTCCCTAAAAAGCAGGTAGATGATTATTGTATATTCTTTCGACGAAATGCTCCGAGTTCTTAATGTTAATATACTTACAAGTGAAGAATGAATTTGGCAGGATTGGATTTGTGACACAAGATGATGTTTTGTTTCCTCACTTAACTGTCAAAGAAACATTGACATATGCAGCTCGTTTAAGGTTGCCGAAAACATTAACTAGAGAGCAGAAGGAAAAAAGAGCTTTAGATGTTATCTATGAGCTAGGTTTGGAGAGGTAAATTCATGCTTCCACTAGAGTCTCAATTATTGATCATCTTGCATAGAAGTAACGTACCTCTCTAGTCTTATTTATAAGAAAATTTTTACTTTTTAAAATCATTGAATAATTAATGTATCTGGTTTCAGGTGCCAAGACACTATGATAGGAGGTTCCTTTGTTCGAGGAGTATCTGGTGGAGAGAGGAAAAGAGTTTGTATTGGCAATGAGATCATAATCAATCCTTCACTTTTGTTTCTTGATGAACCAACATCTGGTTTGGATTCTACAACTGCTTTGAGAATAGTTCAAATGCTACATGACATAGCTGAGGTATTTTTTTCTCACTCTGATTGGCTTTCATCTTCTCTTGAATCATCTTAACTTTCTGTGTCGTATTATGATTAGGCTGGTAAGACGATAGTAACAACAATCCATCAACCATCAAGCAGACTATTTCACAAATTCGATAAGTTAATCCTTTTGGGAAAAGGGAGCTTGCTTTACTTTGGAAAAGCATCAGAAGCAATGGACTACTTCAAATTCATAGGGTGTTCTCCTCTCATTACCATGAACCCAGCAGAGTTTTTATTGGATCTTGCAAATGGAAACATGAGTGATATTTCTGTACCATCAGAGTTAGAGGATAAAGTTCATATCGAAAACGCAGAAACTGAAACGTCCAATGGAAAACCATCAGCCGCAGTTGTACAAGAGGTAAGTAAATTGACATGATCAATTCTGAAAGTTTTGAATATAGTTTTAGAAAGAATCTTTGATAGCTGATTATGTATGAATTTTCAACAGTATCTAGTGGAGGCATATGAGACTAAAGTAGCAGAAACTGAGAAGAAAAAGATATTGGTTCCGATTCCTCTTGATGAAGAAATGAAGTCTAAGGTTTGTTCACGTAATCGACAGTGGGGAGCGAGTTGGTTAGAGCAATACTCAATATTGTTTTCTAGAGGATTCAAAGAACGTAGACATGACTATTTCAGCTGGTTGAGAGTCACACAAGTTCTTTCCACTGCAGTCATTCTAGGATTACTTTGGTGGCAATCAGATGCTAGCAACCCAAAGGGTCTTCAAGACCAGGTAAACATTTTTCCACTAAAAAATAATCATTGATCAGACTTTACTTATCTCTTAGCCTCCACGAGACCGAATAGTTAAAACAAAAGAATGTGCTGGAAGTTAAGACTTTGATTCTAGAACTTTTTTTATTGTAGGCAGGATTGCTTTTCTTTATAGCGGTGTTTTGGGGATTTTTTCCTGTGTTCACTGCAATATTCACATTTCCTCAAGAAAGAGCAATGTTGAATAAGGAAAGAGCAACGGATATGTACAGATTAAGTGCATACTTTGTGGCTAGAACAACAAGTGACCTTCCATTAGACCTTGTATTACCAGTACTCTTCATTCTAGTTGTTTATTTCATGGCTGGTTTAAGACTCAGTGCAGGACCCTTTTTTCTTAGTATCCTTACCGTTTTTCTCTGCATTGTTGCAGCTCAGGTATGCATTGTAGACTTGTAGTAGTAATTTTGAGTATAGTTTTTCTCTGCATGGCGTTTAGTGCTAAGTTATAATTACTGATTATGATTATAGGGACTTGGACTCGCTATCGGGGCGACACTAATGGACTTGAAACGAGCAACAACGTTGGCTTCGGTCACTGTCATGACTTTCATGTTAGCTGGTGGTTTCTTTGTGAAGGTAAATTTGTTTTACTTAAACCATTTTCGGTGTTACACTAATAATGGTTAGATTGAGTAATTAACATGTGGTACTAAATTTGACAGAATGTTCCTATATTTATATCTTGGATTCGGTATCTATCTTTCAACTACCACACATACAAGCTTTTGCTGAAGGTGCAATATGAACACATTACACCTAGCATAAACGGGATCAGAATTGACAGTGGTATGAATGAGGTAATTGCTTTGATAGCTATGGTATTTGGTTACCGTTTATTGGCATATTTTTCTCTGCGGTGGATGAAAGTTCAACCATAGCTGGCATATCAGTACTTGTGAAGAAGGGTGATATTGAATGACGGCTCATAATTATAACTATATCAGACGTATAAGGAGGACTACCAAATGAAGTGCCAAAGCTTTGTTTGGATACATCTAATAACTAAATCACGTTCAATGTTATCAGCTACCTACATTTCCTGCCACATCTGTATGAGATTCCATAGATAGATTTTTCTTCAATTGTTGGAGGGATGCTAAAGAATTTTAACGGGCAAAAACTAATTTCCATTCTATGTTTTTACAATATGGTAAGCTAAATGTAAGGACTTGAACACAAAATTGAAAAATTCTCAATCCACCCAATTTATTTATCGAAAACTCCATTTTCACCTTGTTAAGAAGGATCTTGTCTCCCAAAAAAATCCTTCAAGAACATTAGTTTATATATATGTGATCAAATTTTAAAATTTTATTCAACACTTTATCTCATATTTTTCGTAAACATTTTCTTTTTATTTAATTATCGTGTTTGATCATGCAATCATTTTGTTTTTCGAAACCATCAACTTTATCATCATTTTAGTTTATTTTTGAAACCAGAATGTGCTCTATCTCTATCAACCTAACTATTTAAGTTAATATAAGTTAGTTACGAGAGTAGTTAGAGATTGTTAAAATAAGTTACAATTTCTATTTTATCCTTGATATACATAAATTATACTGAGGCTTTACCTTCATTATGTAAAGTAAAGTAATGCAACAAACTGTTCTATTGAGAATTCTTTTTCTCTATTGAGCTATTCTTGTTACATCAACATGATATCAGAGTTTAATGAGCATTGGTGACCAATTTCTTCATCTTTTTCATTCAATTTTTTGAACTGTTTTGTGAGTGCATTATCTTCTTAGAAATGTTTTGAATGATGTCAAAATTAAAATGCTTAGATGTGCATTGGACATTTCTCTCTATGTTTAGATGTGCATTTTCATCTTAGAACATTTAAAACCAGGTAAGAAAAATCTTTACAAGTAAAAAAATTGAGTTTTATGTGAAAAACGTTGTCTTTGGGTCAACCCATATGTGTTTTGAGTCGAGCCATATTGCAGGCATTTTTAAATGAAAAGCTTTTCCTTGTTTGGGTCGACATAGAGGTCGGATGGGTCGACCCATAACCTCTTAAGGTCGACTCCAACTTATGCCTTCACAAACCAAAATGGCCCTGCCTTGTTTGCGTCGACTCCTATGCAGCTTGGGTCGACCTATTCTGTTCTAATTTTTTCAAACTTATAACTTTGCTCAAATATCTATTTTTCTGTTTTTCTTCACCCACAGACGCGCGCGCGCACACTCACACACACATTGTAACGACCCGTAAAATATATATATCTAGAATAATATCTTACAAGCGTTATTATTTGGTACTGACAAAACCATAAGTGTATATTGACATCATTTACATACTTGACCATTACAAAACAATAAAGACAACCTATGGTACAAAATATGAAAAATGGCAAAAATAAAAATCTAAGATCTAAGTACAATATTCGTCATTGTACAAGATACACAACAAAAGATCACAACATGAGTTTTCCTTGAAACATCAATCCACAGCTCCCCCTGTATACTAAACCTGCAAACAATACTTGAAAAATAACAACAATATTGGGGTGAGATAATAATCTCAGTGGGTTCACCTATCCTATGGGTTCACTCGACTCTACTGGTTCTACTTAAATCCTAACTCAATTCATTGTCTCTCATTACTTGTTTATCATCACACAAGGTAACTAAGACTCAAGTGTCTAAGGGATATTCATAATGTATGGAAACATGTCACTGAGTTCTCGCCACTCAAACAATCACTATTCGAATTCACAAAACATCAATCTTCGAACAGACCTACGTTTAAGCCAGTCACAGTTCACACATGTTCATATGATTTGACTTTCACGGTGGATATCAGACCCTCTATGAGACTCAAACTCAGTTCAAGCGACCCTCATCCGTATGAGACTCTAACCCACTTAAGGTATCTTTCACCATATGGGAACCCAACCCACTTAGGGTATCTTTCACTGTATGGGACTCTAACCCACTTAGGTGTCTACCTTTCCCCCATGTCTTCCATGGTTGGGACTCAAACCCAATTAAGGCATGAATCATTGGTGCCACATCCCCACTTACCGCTTTACCTAAGCCTTTGAATTGGTATGTGCACAATCACATCCGAATACGTGATTAGGTCTCAACAATAAATAGGAGTTTCGGAGCCAAGCTCCTCGCCAAATAGGACTTTTGGAACAAAGGTTCATCACCAAATATCAATCTGATTCTCATGGTGTTTTTTAGTTCCATGGTTTTATGATTGGCTAAATTTTGGTAAAACATGGTTCTATACCGATGTTGAGCAAGATGTTATAACATCTTCATCAACTATCATGACGGTACTACTGCCATGTGTTTCAGACAGATGTCGTGATATCTTGGTCTGGGACAGCAGACACTGCTGTTTTATATCTCCTGATAGATTTGATTTGATTTGATGAGATCATTTTGGATATACCTCATCATTATGCGCAGGTCAAGGAGATTTATTAGGAACAAAGTGCAGATTTGTTTTGGTTTCATAAAAAGGACCTTGGAGACTTTTTTTAGGAAACTTTGAAGATTTGTTCCTATTTTTGTGGAGAAGATTTTGCAGATGGTTTACAACAGAAAGATTGGATTTGAATGAAGAGTCCAAGCCCATACTGCAAGAGTCTATATAAAGAGACTTACCAAACCTAATAAAAGTAGAAAAGGTTATCATTGAAGAAACCGTGTGTTCAAGAATAAGGGTTTAGGGTTTTGAGAGTCGTGTGCTTTCTTGTATTGTAAGTCACCCTTTGTATCAGTTTGATACACTGTGGTAGACATAGTTTTACATATTCAGAAACCTGTAGGTAATGAATGGTATATTGTTCTTGGTTGAAGCTTTTAAGCAAAAAAGAGTATTGTTCGTGGTCAAGAGTCTTGACCTAGTATTGTTCATAAAAGAAAGAGGGTACATCTTTCTTTTTGGTTTCGTCTGGCATTCCCTGGGACTGGGAGTGTTTGTTTATCACTACGGTGATTGGGAGTGAGATGGTGATTTCTCATATCTAGGAGTTCCTAGGTAGAAGTTGCACTTGGTAGGGATTAAGTGAGGGGTTGTAAACGGGGGAGTTTAGCTCTGAATTGATACTACTAATAATGGATTTCCTTCCTGGCTTGGTAGCCCCCAGATGTTGGTGAGTTGCACCAAACTGGGTTAACAACTTTGGTGTTATTTATCATTCTGCAATTTACAATTTCTGCATAATTATATATTGATAATATTGTTCTGTCAGACTTAAGATGTCATAACTTCTTTCTTGATAGTGTTATGATTTTATGATATCAGAATGTTCTTGGTTTTAAGAGAACATAATGTTTATGTTCTGTCCTTGTTCAGTTTTAGCAGAGATCAATGTCTCGACATCTATTAGGACATATGTGATCTGCTTGCCAGAATTTCAATTGGTATCAGAGCAGGCATCTTATCATGTTTCTGGATGAGTTCTAGGGAAGATACTTTATGGTGTTTTGAACAAGGAAGGAGGTTATATGATCAGGCCATTCATTACTGATGTGTTCTAGAGGATAGAAAGTTAGGATGATAGCTTTCTGGATCCAACATGACAACTACTGATGGTTGTCTGATGCTTTTGTGAGGTTTCTATAATTGCTGCTGATGTTGATACTATTACATCTCCTGAGAGGAGGTTGATGCCCTATAAGATGTCCTGACATCTTGCTTAGAGTCTGTTAAAGTTGTCTTGATTTATCTTCTACTGCATGTCTCTGATGGAAGAACTCTAGGAGTTCATTGTGTGTTTCTGGTGGTGAGGTCTCAGAAAGATTTGTTCTTGGAATACAGTGAGGTGTTCTCTGTCCAGAAAATTGACTAAGTTCTATTGAAGAAGCAATATTATGAAAGCATTTTTCTTGCATCTTCTTGGAGATAAAAGTCAAGCTGGGTTAGAAGATTATCTTGTGCCTATCAAGATATTTGATCCGAAGATGCCAGTTTTTTTAGAAGTTCAAGTCATCTCCAGATGGTACCATGAAGAGGATGATCAATGAGATATCCCGATGATGATTTAACATCAAGGAAGACAAGAGCAATTTATTTTTGCCGCCATCTCTCTAAGAGCCTGTATTTTGATCTCTGATAGAGGATTTCTTTTTGAAAGACAATCCAATCAGGCGTTAAGGAGAATGCATTGTTTTCTTGGAATAAACATGTCTGCTGAGTGTGTTTCTTATGACGCATTTAAGTTGTGTTGGCGTGATGTCAGATGACATGTCTTAACATCTGATATCTGGAGATTTGTGGAGCTTAAAGGAGAAGTTCTCTGTAGTGAAGCTGCTGATGCCTCTGCTTATCTGAGGCTCTTTCTTGAAGTAGGATGGATATGAAGTCAAGATCTATCAATGGCATTCTCTTGAGTGTGGAAATCTTGAATCCTTATGGAGCATTGGTCCTATTATCCTTAAAAACTAGTGTGGGGTTCTTCAAGGATATTAATGGATTACCCGAGTGAGGTCTTCTGAAGAATGCTCTTTGATTCCTGATCTGTGGATCTAGAGTAAGGAAGGGTGACAACCATGAAGATAGAGTGGTGATTTATTTTTGATCTTTGTCTTGAGAAGTAACTCTATTAACCCTAAAGCTTGATAGATTGATCAAGTGTATAAGGATTGCTCTGAATAGGTTGCTATCTGTGGTAAGATCTCTTGTTAATTCAAGGAGGCGATCTCCTGAACTGAAGAAGATCTCTATCCAAGATATCTATCCTGAGGGTGCTGGTAGTGGTTGATACTCAAAGAAGGTGCATTTGATTGGTGATTTCATACCCTTCACCTAGAAGTTCAGCAAGGTGTTTGGTATGAGCTCTCCAGAACTCTGTCTAAAACAAGGAGGATTTAGAATTGGAAGGTACAGTCATATTGGGAGATCAAAGGATCATGGTTCTTGAGAAAGGAACTCTGATTGATCACTTTTGGAGGAAGTTGTGTAAATAACCACAGTTATCTGAGTATGTTCGTGGGAGAGAGTGTAGAGTTCATGTTGTGGAGGTTGTTTCTCATCATGATGAAGCATAGTGTATGATTGTTTGTCATGAAAATGGTCATGATGAAGAATCTTTTTTTGTCTCGGCTATTGATGGATCTGTGCAATAGGGTAGTAGATAGAAAATTAAAGGAGAAGTAGTTTCTGTCTATGACTTGGTGTTTGTAGTCTGACTGATTGATGAAAGAATCATCTCTTAAGGTGCTTAATAATGTTTGATGTCTATGTAATGTCAGACAGGATGTCTGAACATTATGTCTCTGAGGAAGCTACATGAGAGTTTATTTCTCTCTATGGTATTCTGGCGTTTGTGATTATCTGTTAACCTGCTAATTATGTGTTCTACTGAGATCTTCATGTGTATCTTAATGAAATGTATAGATTACTATGGAAATAGTAAGTCATGTGGTTGGTGTCTCAAGAACCAAAGTGAGTGGTAAAGGAGCTGATGTCATACATGATGGCTTGGAATCAAGATTGTGAAGCTTGATACTCATAATTTTATTCAGAAGTGTTTTATCTAATCATGTTGAAGTATGTTGTAGAGGTAGTGGTCAAGACTGCTCTGGATCATGGTGTGAAGTAGTCAGTGTGCTAGTTCATATGCATAAGTTGGATATAACGCCTAGTGCTCTGATTTATGCTGGGATCATAATGCTTGTGGGGAGGTGGTTTCTTCTCCTGGAAGTGACTCTGGAAAAGATTGTGTCAGTCTGGATCTTGTGAAGCAAGCAAATTGAGAATTTTGTTCTAGAGTATGTTAGTAATGTCAAGTTGAGTGTGCATGACATCTTGCCTATCCAAGGAGTTATGATAACTTATGTGGATATGTAAGGCGATTTGTCAGATATGTTATGGTTGGGTGAATAACTCAGGGTGCCTGGATGTATTCTCAAGGAGCTAGGGTATCTAGATCTATAAGAATCAGGATTGATTTTACAGTGTTTGATTGAGTTCAGTATATATGTTGAACCAGGAGTTTAAAGCTGCTGCTTTTCTCTGTGTAAATATGAAGTTATTCAAGTGATTTCATCTGATGATCGAAGGAGCACTGTTTATCTATAACAGGGGGAGTTAAGTCCTGGTCCATGGATTGTTGCTGCAGTGGTGCAGTCTTTATATTGATTGCTTGGGGATCAAGTAGTTTGTGTATCTCTTGGGAGGTTGTGATGTCAGACAAGATGTCGTGACATTGTGCTACTGGTTTTAATCGTGTTAGACTTGGAAGTTTGCTTATGGCTATGTCTTTGGAAGTCAGTGGATTGAATCAGTTTTGTACATTCTTCTTAGGAGTGTCCCGAGAGACATTGAGTTTATCTGGGAGAATTTGTTTTCCTCTGCAGATTGAGATAAGTTTCATGGGAGCCTTTGTTGATAAATGAATGATGTCACATATAATGGATTGACATCATGGTCAGGTTTCTCTAATTCTGGCTGAAAGGAGTAGGCTTGGAGATATGTACATTACGGCTTGGAAGGCATGGAAATTGTGTGCAATATTTGTGTTTCCACCTGTGTGTTATGTGCATCTGAGTTTTGTGTGCTTCCACTGCAATATATGTGTTTCTATGTGTGTACATTTACTCTAATTTTTGTCAATTTTTGGATAAAAAGGGGGAGTAAAGTGTGTTATGTCACATGTCTTGACATGATGACCAGCATTATGATAGGACTTTGCTACTGCTAAGGGAAGAGTAATGTTTTGTTGTTGCTTGCTGAATGCAACTATTAAGGGGGAGCATGATAGTCTGTGAGGTTGGATGTACTAGAGGAAACTGCTGTTGTCGCTGCTCTGATAAGTTGTGTGCAAAAGATGTCAAACAAAGTTGATCTAACATTTTGCATGATGAAGAAAATCCAGATGAGAGGCTTATTTATCTTCTGCTACATGTGCTTCTGGTGTGCGAACATGGGTAGTTCATATTGGTTTTATGTTTTGGATTTTCTGGTGATTTGGGTTTTTCTCTTAAGGGGGAGAAATGATTGCATAAAACAGGGGGAGTAAAGGCCCTATTTTTGTTGCAGTTTATATCTTCAGGTTTATCATGCTTTGGTTGTTTTAGCCAAAATTTGCCAAAGGGCGAGATTGTTAGTTCCATGGTTTTATGATTGGATAAATTTTAGTAAAACATGGTTATATACTGATGTTAAGCAAGATGTTATAACATCTTTATCAATTGTCATGACGGTACTACTGTCATGTGTTTCAAACAGATGTCGAAGACAAATGTCGTGACATCTTAGTCTGGTACAACATGCACTGCTGTTTTATATCTCTTGACAGATTTCATTTGATTTGATGAGAACCTTTTGGATATACCTCATCATTATGCGCAGGTCAAGGAGATTTATTAGGAACAAAATGCAGATTTGTTTTGGTTTCATAAAAAGGATATTTGAGACTTTTTTAGGAAACTTTGAAGATTTATTCCTACTTTTGTGGAGAAGATTTTGCAGATGGTTTACAAAAAAAAAATGGATTTAATTGAAGATTCCAAGCCCATACTGCAAGAGTCTATATAAAGAGACTTACCAAACCTAACAAAAGCAGAGAAGGTTATCATTGAAGAAACCGCGCGTGCAAGAATAAGGGTTTTGAGAGTCGTGTGCTTTCTTGTATTGTAAGTCACCCTTTGTACAGTTTGATACACTGTGGTAGACATAGTTTTACATATTCAGAAACCTGTAGGTAATGAATTGTATATTGTTCTTGGTTGAAGCTTTTAAGCAAAACCGAGTAGTGTTCGTGGTCAAGAGTCTTGACCTAGTATTGTTCATAAAAGAAAGAGGGTACATCTTTCTTTTTGGTTTCGTGTGGCATTCCCTGGGACTGGGAGTGTTTGTTTATCACTGCGGTGATTGGGAGTGAGATGGTGATTTCTCATATCTAGGAGTTCCTAGGTAGAAGTTGCACTGGGTAGGGATTAAGTGAGGGGTTGTAAACTGGGGAGTTTAGCTCTGAATTGATACTACTAATAGTGGATTTCCTTCCTGGCTTGGTAGCCCCCAGATGTTGGTGAGTTGCACCGAACTGGGTTAACAACTTTGGTGTTATTTATCATTCTGCAATTTACAGTTTCTGCATACTTATAGATTGATAATATTTTTCTGTGAGACTTAAGATGTCATAACATCTGTCATGACAGTGTTATGATTTTGTGATATCAGAATGTTCTTGGTTTTAAGAGAACATAATGTTTATGTTCTGTCCTTGTTCAGTTTTAGCAGAGATCAATGTCTCGACATCTATTAGAACATCTATGATCTGTTTGCCAAAATTTCAGTGTTCATAAAAAAAATACTAGGTGTTCATCTTCACCCGTTCACATATTATCCATATGTTCCATACAAAGCATATTGATTCACTAATAAGGGGAATACTTGTCTGCGATACACACCGAGGTACCGTTACGTCCAATCATCACCGTACATTCATTTCCATAACCTAGAATATCTTTCTAAGTCATTTACCTAGGTTTCCTCACTCATATTCATAGTATTTTAAGCATGTTATTTCACAATCAACCATCCAATCAATATATATAACATACACATTAGCATGTCACAATAATTTTTAGGCGTATTCACGTAGTTATGCACAAACAAGTCAAACATAAGCAACATAAGTATTTCACACACAACATTATGAAATATGAATCATTAATACCCTATACCAAGCATCCCTGGTGGTTTCATGGTCTCTCATAACCATTTAATAGTGCATTGGGTTATCTTTTCAATACCTCAAGTCCCATATCAATCAGGTTCTTGATTCACAATTTATGGTGCAAACAAGAACTATAATATACGGGTTCACTTCCATAATTATACTATACATAAATGGTATATATCCATGTATTTCTTCATTATCCAATAGATCATTGAAATAGCTTTTCAACACTTCCGACCATGCCACATTCCGAGTTATGGTTCTCAAGTTATGGGGAAAACAAGAAACAAAATTTTGCAAGTTGTCATGGTCGCCCAGCGAGCAACCAGTGAGGTTGGCTTACCTTTGGTTCCCCTGGTGAACCCCAGGCGAATCCTAGACAGAGGAAAAATTGCTTCATGGTCGCCCAACAAGCAGTCAACAAGCTATTTCGTTTTCGGTTCACCAAAGCTCGGCCGACGAAGCTGACAAAAAATAGCTCGCCTCGAGCTCGCCCGACGAGAGCGAAAATTTCCAAAATTTCTAGATTGTGTTTGGAAGGGAAAAATCATCAATTTCGCCTACACCCAATAATATATAGCATCCAACAATCCAATCCAACACGTTATAACACAAATAGGCATGCAATTCATCAAGGTCATCATGTTATCACACAAACCTAATTTCCCAACCATTTTCATACTCCCCCCCCCCCCCCCCAAGATAAACTATTTATGGAACTCACCTTGGAGATGAAATGGTCAAGAAATTGAGATGGGTTTGATAATGATGATGATTCCATGAACTTCCTCTTCTTCTTCTTCCATGAGTTCTTTTTCTTTTCCTCTCTTTCTTTCTCTTATTTCTCTTTCCTTTCTCCCTTTCTTTCTTTCTATATTTTTCTCTTTCTTTTCCTACACACACACACACACACACACACACACACACACACACACACGGACACACACACACACACACACACACACGCACACACACACACACACACACACACACACACACAACACACACACACAATATTATATAATAATACAAAATATCTCTATTGATATTTTGTCATCTAATACTAATTAACAAATTATTAATGTTATTAATATGTCTACTCTTGTACTTATTAATAATGACCCTTTTATTTTAATAATAATTGATCTCTTCAGAGTTTATTAGTTACTCTATTTGTCCTAACTGACAACACTTAGAGCACTAATTGTTCCAACTGAGAAAAGGTAGGGTACATAGGAATTTAATTGATCTCAACTTACACCCAATTAAGCATTTAAATGAATATGGAATATTACACACACACACACACACACACATGCACAGATTGATGCATCATTTCTCAATATTGAAACTAAGAACATACAAAGAATTTTCTCATCATCTTCAATCTTTTTCTCTGCGTACATTCAACAACTACACATAATCATTTTTTTGAGTGTTATCTAAATCTAGATTTATAAGGTCCAATTTAGGATTGTTGTAATCAAATTGGGTTAAGTATTCTTTGGGGGTTTCATTGATAAAACTAGTTGGGGTTTCCCTTCAAGATCAAGGTTGATTTGTTTTTTTTTTGCATAAGATTTTGTAACGAGGATTTAGCCGAGTGAAATCTTTGAAGAACGGGGTCCTGTCAAAGGAGTAGCGGTAATCGGAGGATCAACTTGAAAATCTTGGGTATCTTGATCTTGCTTAAGATCAAAGGAAGAGAAGAAGCTATGATCAACATCAAACTTAGGGTTTAGGGGTTTGAATTGCTACTTTTTCTCTTTTATAAAACATTTGCAAAATTTAATTGAATATCTCGATTTCATTTGGAATTGAGGGCAGACTTACCCATAGTAAGGACAATTGGGGAACTGTCTAAACAAATCTGTATGTTCTCCCTCTTTCTTTCTCTCTCTCTCTCTCTCTCTCTCTCTCTCTCTCTTTCTCTCTCTCTACAATTTTATAATTCATTTAGTGTGCAAGTTTATATGCTGAAAATTCGGTTTGTGTTGAAGCATCTCAAACTGTTTTGTAAGATAATTGCAATCTAAATAATTGCAATTGGTTTTCCATATTATCATCACAAAGGAAAATCAGCTTGGTGTTTATGACATACAAAGTGTTTGATAAATTGATTGCACACTAAGTGTTCGATAATTTATCTTAGTCATTTTTGTTTCTAATTTCATTGGAAATTGATTATCATAGTGTGGCATATTTCAAATGGTTTTTTAAAAAACATATTGGTTTGGTTTCTCATCATTTGTTATACGTTTTGTTATAGTTTAATACGCATATCCGATTCTTTCGATAACGGTTCAGGTTAGACGAGTGCCGATCAAGAATTGCTTTCGCTTACCATATGTCGCGGTGGGAATTAGATATCAAGATATTGAATTAACTTGAATAACAAATCATAATTCACCACCAATGTTTAATTTATCCAAGGGAAAGGAAAAAAAGCGAATAACCCAAAAACATGCAATGCAATGCAAAGCAAAAGAGAATCTAAGGTTCGGGGGTTGGTTATACTAAGGGAAGGTACTAGCACCCTAAGTATCTATAGTAATCTATAGGAACCTCTTGTTTTATTGTGTTATTTGTTATTTGTTTACTAAAAGGATAAAGAAAAGGAAGACCTAAGGTGTTATTCCTAAGTATGTTCGCCAAGACATCACATCTCGTGCCTACGTATCTTGACTAAAAAGAATCAAAGCATTTATAGTTCACCTCACTAAGGGTAAACAAAGTTTGTTGGTTGGTTTTAGAAGAAGATACAAGTTGTCATCTTAAGGAGAATTACTCAACTAAACTACCACAAACATGTGGAAGATGGATCTTTGCTTCACATTAAGAGAAGGGCTCCAACTCAGATATAGAATCGACGAGTAAGCCACATACATCTCTCAAGTGGAAAAGAATGTACATCTTTCTCAACTATGTCATGGGGTAGGAGAATTACATCTCAACTAGGGATGACTCATGTCTAATTCTCTCATGGGAGAAGAAGGGAACCTAATTGTAGGTTGCCTAGTTGGAAATAATCCTAATGGTATCTACCTAAAAGGATAAACAAACTAAGGTCATCAGTCTAAAGTCAACAATCTGAGTATATACATCCTAAGGTAATCAACCTAAGAGATAATAGAGATCGCAAAGGGGTAGAAGAAAAAATGCAAAAAAGATGCAATGCATATGATAGTATAGTCAACCAAAAGTCCTTCCCTTGGACTCACAACATAGGCAACCACAATATCAAAGGAATATAAATGATGAACATCAAATGTCAAAGCTAAAGATCATGATTGAATATTAACATGTGAGGCAAAATAATATAACATCCAATCAATTTATAAAGTAAAGCATCATATCATGGATCAAGTATGCATCATGCCAAGTACATATGAAAACCAAGAATTCATAAGCACATAAGGATATGAAACCCTAATCAGACATCAGAAGTCAAGGCACCTAAACAAGAATGAACTAGATGAGATGAGAACAAAGAAGGTCAGTAGCTACATCATCATACATTCAACATTATTCAAAGATATGGAAAGGGACACAATAACATCATACAAACATCAAAACTTAGTCACAAATGAAGAAACTTATAATACACTGCTCACTTCTTTGTAATTAATCGCAAATGAAGACCAATGATTAGTCACTAATTTAAATTACAATTCATTCATACTTTTTCTTTCAAACATTGATCACAAATTAATCTCATACTTCATTAGCAATTAAAATCAGGATTAAAGTTATACCCAAAATCAAAACCAATCTTAAAATCACCATTTTAATTAACTATAAAAAGTTCACTATCAAAATTAAAATCAGAATTAAAATTGACAACTAATTAAATAAAAAAGATAGAGTGCAAAAAAAAAAAAAAAAGAATATATAAAAACCATGAGCCAAAATTAAGGGTGTATAATTGAAAAGGTGGTGTTTTTGAAAGGAAAAAGGTTATTGTGCTTAACCGAGTTTCCTTTAATGACCACATGGGAGCCAAAAAATGAAAAAAAAACAACAAACCATGTTCCTCTTCTTCTTGTGACGTTCTGTTACTCTCTCCCTCACATGCGGGTTTCCGGCCACCCCCTTCCCTCTCTCACTCTCACGCCATCACTCCCATTCTCTCTTTCGCATAAAAATCCGCCGCGCCATGGCATTGCACCGGCGGCGGCGGAGTGTTATTCTCTCTCCGTGTTTCGATTCGGTACTCTCAATCCGCTCGATTTGGCGTCGATTCCGCCCCGCAAACAACTTCGAATTTAACATGGTTCAAGCCAAAAAAAGAAAGAAAAGGGAAGCATTACCTGAAACCGATCGAAGATACGATTTAATTTGTAATTTTCTCGCCCCTTTATGGTCTCGCGTATGTTGCAACTTTTGTCGAATCCGTGTGTATGTGCTTCTTTTTCCTGCGTGTTGCTGTCTTCAATTCGTATGTTGTTTTCGTATTGCTTTGCTTTGCTGCGGCTTCTGAAATCACATTGTGATGTGGGTACTGATTGCGAATTCGTTTATGTGAATTTTCTTGGTGATGTTGTACATATACTGTGTGTGAATCTGTGATATTCAATTTGTGTATGTTGGGTGATCTCCGAATCGTTTATTTTTCACCACCTTGTATGTACTGGGATTTTTTTTTGTGAGCTTCCTCCCCCTCCATGCGTGTGTTTCTTGTTGTCTTTTATAGGCTAGTCTGAAAATCAAATTCTGTGGTTTTGTCTTGATGGATAATGAATTTCTTTCCATTTTTGTGGGAGCATGTTTGCAAGAATTAAAAAAACTTTCCTTTCCATTTGATTTGTGTTTGAGGGCATGTTTTGAAAATTGTAATTGATGATAATGATTTGGTCTGAGACATGTCGGAACCGTGTTGGATTTTGTTTGGAACATGATGGCTGTTTTTTCACTTCTTACTGAAACCGCGATTTTATGACGATGATTGTGTATTTGCTACTGATTTTTTGTGATTATGCTAAGGATCACATTTGAATAATGCTTTCCATTTTCATTGATTTCGTGTGATGAACGTCATTGATGACAACAATTTTCAAAACCTCATTTCTTAGCTTCATCATTTTTTTAGAAAAAAAAGCTTATGACAGTAGGTAATTCCCACACAGTTCTTTTTAAAGTTTAAAAGCTATATGACCGAATTTAACCACCAGTTATTTTCCTAGGCACTGATATTTGAGCAAGATGATTAAATATGGCCCTTCCCTCACATGATCATAGTATTGTTGCTTCCATCGGTAAGTTCTCCGAACATGATCCGCATATTCGTAATCTACCATCAACATGTATAATGCTACTATCTTGAAAATTTTCCATGTAACAAACTGCAATTCTCATTGAGTTTCATGCAGCACGTGCGACGAATGTGACCTTCTAAAGATGCGAAAGTTGGCCGTGGGTCCAAAGTAAATTAAAGGGAAAAGTACATCAAGGTTTACAACTCTCTTGCCAAGGATTGATTTTTCATATGATGCCTCTACTTTGCTTAGACGATGTTTCTTGGATCTTGTAAATAATTTCACACAATTGGCTTAATTCTTACTTTAAACGGCCGTCATACATTTGCATAGGTGCTCATACACTGCCACAACGAGTTCTGGGATGTAACAACTTTTATCCATTGTATTTTGAACTTGGCTTGTTATTTTGAATGAATTATGAACCTTGGTCACTTTTAAATTTGATCTTGTATGCCTTGAAAATTTAATCCTTCTTGATGTCTTGAATTGTACTTTGAAATGTGCTTGCATTGTAAGGAATTCTTTGACACTTTGAATCTTGAATCTCTTAAGAACATGCGAAGTCCTTGTAATCCAATTTGTATATCCTTAATTATTTTTGAATTTTAAAACATGGAAAGGATGTTGAAACTTTTTTGGATTTGCACTTTGCATATTTGAATTGGCGTTTTGTAATTTGAGCTTGACATACCATCTTTGAAATTTGTAATTTTGGGATGAAATCATGAAATCGAATTGCATTTTTGTAAAGATCATGAGTTTGAAAGCAATTAACACTCTTAGAACATAATGTGAAAATTATGCCAAATCATTCCTTCGAATTTGTAAATTGGACATTTGGATGGTGAATGTATCATGATCATGCTATTAAGTCAATGTTTTGCAAATCTTGATTTTGAACACTATAACATTTCTGACATTTAGTAGCGTCTAAAGAGCATTGTCGAAAAGCATGAAATCATTGTTAGAACAAAAGGCAATAGATTGACAACAATTATATTGCCTATTCGATATGTCATAGTCAGAACAAATTTTGGGTCGTAGTTATTATAACGTTTATTATCTAACTTTTTTTATAATATTATGTAATTAACTTTTTTATAAATATATCTCAATTTTTATTAAAAAAATTGTTGTCAAAATAAAATTAATGAATAAAAGTGGTATATACAACTAAAATAAATACTAAATATTCTTTCTTTATAAAAATTACTTTTTTATCTAGAATTTTCAAAGTTGAAATATTAAATATATTATTTTTCAATAGTTTTATTTTGACCACAATTTTATTTTAAATCAATAGTTATGAAATATAAAATTTATACCATAAATACTTAAATAAACTCATTATCTAATGGTATTTTTATTTTTATAAAAGAAATAAGGCGAGGGGTTGAACTGAAAAATGTTGTTATTGTAGAAAAATAAAAGTACATAGACAAGCAAATAATTCTCTTAAAATTACAAGATTTTATCCTGTTACTCCCAAATTTGACCCGACACTCCATAAATCTTATGTATTTACCATACTAATCATGGAACATATAAAAATTAATTTCTCCATTTCATTGTATGATTTCGAGTAAATTAAAAGCTCTCGTAAATACCGAATGTTTTAAGACAAACTACAAAGTTTATTACAAGTGAGTAGGGGTGGCAAAACAGGCTATCTGCTCCGCCTTAAGCCTGTCAAAAAAGGGGCGAGGCGGGCAAGTCCGTCAAGTGAAATTGGGCTTAAAAATCATGTCCACCCCGTCGAGGTAGCGGTTTGGCGGACGACGGACCTACCCGCCTATTTATTTATTTATTTTTTATTTTTAATAGATTAATAGGCATATTTTTATATTTCAATAAAAAATTTCACTTATTTTTTAAAATAATTTTTTATAAAGCATCTTTTTAACAAATTTTACTTAAAAAAATATTGTATATATTCACAAATAAATGTATAAAATAGAATCATTAACAAGTATTCTAAAACTATAGTTCAAGTATTAACCTTGATAACTAGGTTGGCAGACCAACCCACCCCTTTTTTTGGCGGGCTTAAGGCGGAGCGCGTTTAAAGTGTGGCGGGTTGAGCGAGCACAAAATTCTAACTCAACGCGTAATTTTTTGGCGGGTGCCTGAGTCAGGCTGGTGGGCCACGACCCGTTTTGGCACCCCTACATGTGAGTATCATTTTTTACCAAATTTTTATGTTTATACCAGTTCTTTTTGTAAAAAAAAAATCATGCATTTTTATCGCATTTTTAGAAAAGTCCGGTAAAAACTCTTGTTTTTTATGCATTTTTATTGGATATTTCAAAATAATCAATAAAAATGCTTACTTTTTATCATATATTTTTAAAAAACCAATAAAAATGCAAACATTATTTTGGTTTTTTTGAAGAATCCGGTAAAAATACATGTTTTCTAATTGATTTAAAAAAAAAACACTAAAATTACATGCGTTTATGCCTGTGGTTTTGAAAAAACTTGTAGTGTAAAATTAGCTTTTGATTATTCGGAAATTTCAAAAAATTCATTAAATGCATGATGTCTTTTGGATTAAAAAAATGGTAGTTTAAAGTGCATTTTTTTTCGGTGAAGACCAGAGGATCAGACAACTTTATTGTAGTAAGGCTCGTGCGAAGGGAGATGACGTCAAGAACTCGTCTCTCCGAAAGGGAAGAGTAGCCCCGATCGGTTCTCACAGGAAGACGTTGGCGGACGAGTTGCTTCGTGCACCCTGCAACATTAGACATATATGATCTAGACCTACTGTTGGATGGACCATAGATCTTGATGCTGAGCCAGTTGTTGAGGATTCCTGGCAGTAGTTGAGGACGACATACAAGTTGTGGCTGAGACACAGGTGCCCCATCATTTTGAGACGAAGGCTTTGACTACTACATAGATTTCTCCACAGACGGCTATTGAGGCACAGCTTGCTAAAGGTTATATAGAGGACCACACAAAACGGTCGATGTAATCACAAGTTCACAACCCTTTAAAACTGTCGAAAAAATCTCAACCCTTAAAATTACACTACTGGATTTTATGCACATCCTATAAAAATCCAGTATGTGCAAGATGATTTTAAACTATCAATATTTTCAACGTTTTGTAAAAAATCCGATACAACATGGTGGTTTTTAAAAAACCAATAAGTGTCATTTTGCTTATCAAAATTTGAAGTGAATTACCAAATTTTTTGATTTGTACCGAATATTTTATTTGTTCTACCGAATTTTTTTGTCTGAACTTTTGATAAAATTTAAACAAGGATACTTTCGGTATTATGAAAAAATAAGATGTCAGGCCAAAATACTTTCACTTCATCATAGTAAAAAACGTTACCGAGTTAATTAAGGGTTATTTCCGTTAAACCAAAATATCTCAACGGCTACTTTCATATATAACAGAACCATTTTTTATTACACATTTTACAGTTTTCGCTAATTCTTTCGTCTCTCATCATCATCATCTTCTTCTTGAAGCTTTTCTCGAAGCTTTCATCACTCAGAAACTGCGCAAATCCATCACCATATCACGCGTCCCATCATTCTTTCGTCTCCCATCTTCTTCTCCTCGAAGCTTTTCTCGAAGCTTCATCAATAGGAGACTGCGCAAATCGATCACCGCAACACGCTTCCAATTCCCTTTCTTCATTTATTTTCCATTCTTTTCTTTCATTTCTCTGAATCTCCCTTTCTTTCTTGCAGGTTTCTTTGGTAATGGATTCAGGATGGTGGAGGCCTTTTTCAAAGGCCGATTCCCGAGTCCCTTTCCAAGAACGCTTCCTTCATCAGAAGAATTCTTCGCAGGATCAGGATAACGTAAGCGATTTCTCTCACTTTTACTGTTTTTATTGATTTTAGAATGATTTTAGGATTTCTTGAAGTTTGATTTGATTTTATCGATTCGGAATTTCTCAATTTAGGGTTTGTTTTTTGTAACAGTTGGATAGGTTTATTCCAAATAGATCAGCAATGGATTTCGGTTACGCTCATTACATGCTGACGGAGGGTACAAAGGGAAAAGAAAATCCAGAGGTGATCACACCATACCAGAAAAAACTCGCAGAAGCCGTTAACATCAATGACAGAACTCGAATATTGGCTTTCAAGAATAAGCCTCCGACACCGGTTGAACTCATACCTAGGGAAATTCTTTCACCTCCTCCTCAATCCAAATTATCCAAACCCAAACGATGTATTCCTCAGGTTAGTTGTTTCAAAGTCTTGTGTTTTATATATTCAGTAATCAAATTTGTTAAGTCTTTCAATTTTTTTCAATTTCAATTTGCATGTTTTGAATGTGTTCGTGAAAATGTTTTTGCAGACTTCTGAGAGGACCTTGGATGCCCCTGATATCTTGGATGATTTTTACTTAAATTTATTAGATTGGGGTAGCGACAATGTCCTTAGTATCGCCCTTGAAAATACAGTTTATCTTTGGAATGCTTCAGATAGTTCCACTTCAGAACTTGTCACTGTGGATGAGGAATATGGTCCTGTCACAAGTGTTAGTTGGGCCCCAGATGGACGTCATTTAGCTATTGGTTTGAACAACTCCCATGTCCAGATATGGGATACCGCTGCTTCTAAACAGGTAAATATCATATAAATCATTAGACTTTGTTCTTATGGAACTGTTTGTGTTGTAATTCATCATACTATAGATGCAAATTGCTTAGGGCAAAATATGCTTTTGGTTCTGAACAGGTAAATATTATATAAATCATAAGGCCTTGTTCTTATGGTGCTGTTTGGGTTGTTTATTCATCATATCATAGATGCAAATTGCTTAGGGCAAAATATATTTTTGGTTCTAAACAGGTAAATATCTTATAAATCATTAGGCATTGTTCTTATGGTGCTGTTTGTGCTGTTTATTCATCATACTATAGATGCAAATTGCTTAGGGCAAAATATGTTTTTGGTTCTGAACTGGTAAATATCATATAAATCATTAGGCCTTGTTCTTATGGTGCTGTTTGTGTTTTATTCATCATACTATAGATGCAAATTGCTTAGGGCAGAATATGATTATGGTTCTGAACAGAATTTGTCCTGTTTTTTTTAACCATTCTTTGTTTTGTTTTAAACTTAAAATTGTTCTCAAGTCTCATATTTGTATGGTTTCATTTTGGTTTCTGTAGCTAAGGACATTAAAGGGTGGACATAGAGCAAGAGTGGGTTCACTGGCTTGGAACAGTCACATTCTGACAACAGGAGGAATGGATGGTAAAATAATAAACAATGATGTTAGAGTGAGATCTCACATTGTTGAAACGTACAGAGGACACAGCCAGGAAGTTTGTGGGCTCAAGTGGTCATCCTCAGGACATCAATTGGCTAGTGGTGGAAATGATAATGTTGTTCACATATGGGATAGGTCCGTGGTTTCCTCAAATTCACCTACTAATTGGCTTCATAGGTTTGAGGAACACACAGCTGCTGTGAAGGCACTAGCTTGGTGTCCGTTTCAGGGTAATCTATTGGCATCTGGTGGAGGTGGGGGTGATCATTGCATTAAACTCTGGAACACACACACAGGTGCGAGACTGAATTCTTTAGACACAGGATCACAAGTTTGTTCTCTGCTCTGGAACAAGAATGAGCGCGAGCTTCTTAGCTCACATGGGTTCACTAAAAACCAGCTCACCCTTTGGAAGTATCCTTCAATGGTGAAGATGGCGGAACTCAACGGTCACACCTCGAGAGTGCTGTACATGACACCGAGCCCGGATGGGTTTACTGTGGCATCTGCAGCCGCCGATGAGACTCTCAGGTTTTGGAATGTCTTTGGAAACCCAGCAACAGCAGGAAAAGCTGTGCCAAAGGCATTTAATGAACCGTTTGCAAAATTCAACCGTATCCGGTAAAAATGAACTCTCATATGCAAAGCAGGTAGGTTTCTTTCAACCAACATTTGGCGGATCTGTTACTTACAATGATCAACCATTATTCCAAGTTCTTAAAAAGCAGGTAGGTTTCTTTCGACGATTTTCTGTGCAACACTGGTTCTGAATGTTAATATACTGACAATTAAAGAATGATGTTTTGTTTCCTCACCTAACTGTGAAAGAAACATCGACATATGCAGCTTGTTCACATATGGTCTCTATGAGCTAGGCTTGAGAGGTAAATTGATGCTTCCAATAGAGTCTCAATTATTCATTATCATGCTCGAAAACAACATAATAGTTTTAATATACTGACAAATATTTTTGTATCCTTAATGTATGAAAACATGTGTCAAGGAGTGTCTGGTCTGGTGGAGAGAGGAAAAGAGTTTGTATTGGCAATGAGATCATAATCAATCGTTCTCTTCTGTTTCTTGATGAACCATTATCTAGTTTGGATTCTACAGCAGCCTTGGGGATTGTTCAGATGCTACATGACATAGCTGTGGTTTGCATCTATCAGTTTAAGGCAGAGTTGTTAGTGTTGGTTTCAAGCGGCTGGAGAAGAGTTTAGAGGCAAATTTACTCGAGGATAAGTTCTATTGTATTTCTGATACTGATAATGGTCGTTGATGTAATTAGAGTATTCATTGGACATATCTTGTATAGTTATGATATTTTAGCTCGTACCTGCATTGCTTTCATATTTTACTGTCAAACTAATTTGAGATTGTTGTGGATCTGCTAGCCGGTGTTTGTGTTATGAGTGCTCTAAAGCCTACTCGATTACGGGGTGGGTTTGATGGAAATTTTCACTTTTGTAAAAGATGTCGTAGATTCATTGGTTGATGTGGAGTTAATATTTTGCCTTAGTGTATTTTTGTATGAACTATTTTGGGTTTGTTTTTTCCCCTGCACTCTTTGTGTTATTAAAAAGTATGAAACAGAAAATATTTTAAATGATTTAACTCCATTTTTCTTCAACTAAACAAAATGTTAAACAAAAAATAATATTTTGAGTAAAAACAAAGTAACATTTCCTAAGTTATAATGTATAATATAATTCAAGATGCTTATGTCATACGGTTGCAAGTTTCATCGGAAGAATTATTCACAGGATAATGACAATGTAAGTGATTTCCCTCACATTTACTGTTTTTTATTGATTTAGAATGATTATTTATTTATTTTTTAGTTCGATTTGCTTTTATGAATTCAGAATTTCTCAATTTAGGATATATTTTTTTGCAACAGTTGGATAGGTTTATTCCAAATAGATCAGCAATGGATTTTGGTTATGCCCACTACATGCTGACCGAGGGTAGAAGGGAAAAGGAAACCCAGCCGTGCTTTTATCATACTAGAAACAATTTGCCGAAGCCCTTAACATCAATGATAGAACTTGAATATTGGCTTTCAACAATAAAGCCTTCAAAACCGGTTGAACTCATACCTAGGGAAATAACTTCACCTCCTCCTCCTCGATCAAAATTATCCAAACCCCAACGATGTATTCCTCAGGTTAGTTGTTTGAAAGTCATGTGTTTTATATATTCAATAATCGAAATTGTTAGATATACTGTCAAATATTTTGTATGCTTAATTATATGAAAACATGTGTTAAGACACAATGATATCATAATCAAATCTTCTCTTCTATTTCTTGATGAACCAACATCTAGTTTGAATTCTCTTGAGTATTGTTGAGATGCTACACGACATAGCTGTTGTTTTTTCCCCCCCTTTTTCCTTTGAGACATCTTAAGTTTCTGTGTTGTATTATGTCAGGCTGGGTAAACTATAGTGACAACAATCCACCAATCATCAACCAGACTGTTTCACAAGTTTATAAGGCGTTCACCTCTCATTACCATGAACAGAGTTTTTATTGGATCGTACAAATGGAAATATGATTGATATTTCTGTACCATCAGAGTAAGAGGTTAAAGTTCAGATGGAAAATGCAGAAGCTGAAACATCGAATGGGAAACCATCTGCTGCAGTTGTACAAGAGGTAACTAAATTCACATGATCAATTTATAAATATGTTTTTTTATCTCTACAAATATACTACATTTGCTTTTAGTCCTGGTAAAAATTATTTTTTGTATTAACTACATAAAGACCATAATTAATAATACACTTATTAACGGACTAACAAAGCACCTATGGCAAAACAAAGTATATTTGCAAGGATTAATTTTTACTTATACACGGTCTAAAGACAACAAGTGGTATATTTTGGTGTACTAAAAATCAATTTAGAGCATTTTGGAATCATTTGATTAGAAAGACAATTTGATAGCTGATTATAGATGAATTTTCAACAGTATCTAGTGGAGGCATATGAGACTAAAGTAGCAGAGAAGAAAAAACTATTGGTTCCAATTTCTCTTGTTCACGTAAAAGATAGTGAAGAGCAAGTTGGTCAGAACAATATTCAATATTGTTTTCTAGAGGATTCAAAGAATGTAGGCATGACTATTTAGCTGGTTGGGAATGACACAAGTTCTTTCTACTGCAATTCTTCTGGGATCACTTTGGTGGCAGTCTGATGCTAGCAACCCAAAGGGTCTTTAAGACTAGGTAAACACTTCCAACTTAAAATAGTTATTGATCAGACTTCACTTATCTCTCAGCCTTGACGAGATCGAATAATTATGAAAAAAAAGGTGTTGGAAGTTAAGACTTTGATTCTTGACCTTTTTGGATTGTAGGCTGGATTGCTTTTCTTTATTGAGGTGTTTTTGGGATCTTCTCCCGTGTTCACTGCAATATTCACATTTCCTCATGAAAAAGCAATGTTGAATAAGGGAAGAGCAACAGATATGTACAGATTAAGTACATACTTTGTGGCTAGAACTACAAGTGACCTTCCATTAGACCTTGTATTACCAGTGCTCTTCCTCCTAGTTGTTTATTTCATGGCTGGTTTGAGACTCAGTGCAGGACCCTTTTTCCTGAGTATTATTACAATTTTTCTCTGCATTGGCAGCTCAGGTGTGCATTGTAGCAGTAATTTACAATATGGCTTGTAAATAACATAAACTTAAACAGTCTTTAATTATGGCTAACGTGTAATTACCGATGATGATTATAGGGACTTGGACTTGCTATTGGGGCAACACTAATGGACTTGAAAAGAGCGACACCTTTGGCTTCACTCACTATCATGACTTTCATATGTTGGCTGGGGGTTTCTTTGTAAAGGTAAATTTGTTTAACTTAACCACATTTGGTATTTCCCTAATAATGATACTGATTGAGTAATTGACACATGCTTGCTAAATTTGACAGAATGTCCATTCATTATCTTTGGTTTCAGTACCAATCGTACAACTACCAGACGAACATGCATCTGCCAAAACTGCAATATGAGCTGAGCGAACACATCCTACCTAGCAGAAATGGGATCAGAATTGACAGTGGTTTAAATGGGGTTGTTGCTTTAATAACCATGGTTTTGGTAACCGTTTATTGGCATATTTTTCTCTGCCGTGGATGAAAAATCAGCCATAGCAGCATAGCAGTACTTGTGACGAAGGGTGATATTGAATGACTGCTCATAGTTATACTATCATATAAGGAAGACTTGCAAATGAAGTTTTAATTTGGCATTCTAATAACTAATGCAAGTTCAATATTTCTGGTAGAGTAGAGGTGTTTAGGCTAATTGCCTGCTATGAGGAAGCTGTTATTCGAATGATTTGTCCTTTGTTTTGAGATTATGGCCGGATTAATAGATTGATGTGAAATCAGTTTAGGTGTATTTAGATAAGGTTTGCATCTATCAGTTTAAGGAAGAGTTGTTAGTGGTTGTTTCAAGCGGGGCTGGAGAAGAGTATGGAGAATGTACTTGAGGGGATAAGCTCTATTGTGTTTCTGATCATGGTTAGCCTTGATGTATCTGAGAGTGTTCTTTGGAGTTTCATTTCGTATCTTGTATAGTTATGATATTTTGAATCCTACATGCATTGGTTTCATACTTTACTGTCAAGCTAATTTGAGAATGTACTTTACTGTCAAGCTAATTTGAGAATGTTGTGGATCTGCTAGCTGGTGTTTGTGTTAGCCTTGATGTATCTGAGAGTGTTCTTTGGAGTTTCATTTCGTATCTTGTATAGTTATGATATTTTGAATCCTACATGCATTGGTTTCATACTTTACTGTCAAGCTAATTTGAGAATGTACTTTACTGTCAAGCTAATTTGAGAATGTTGTGGATCTGCTAGCTGGTGTTTGTGTTATAAGTGCTCTAAAGGCTACTTACTCAATTATGGGGTGGGTTTGATGGAAATTTCCCTATTGTAAAAGATGTCGTAGATTCATTGATTTGATTGACGTGGAGTTAATATTTTGCTGTAGTGTATTTTTGTTGTGTTGTTTGTTCAGCTGTTCTTATACCATTCTCATTTATATGAATTATTTTGGGTATGATACTAATAAAAAGTATGAAAAAGAAAATATTTTAAATGATTTAACTCCATTTTCCTTCAACAAACAAAATGTTAAACAAAAATTAACATTTTGAACAAATACAAAGCAAAATTTCGTAAGTTATACTGTAAGGGGTGGACAACGGGCCGGGTAGGGTAGGTTCGGGTCCAATATCCTCACCCGGCCCAATCCACGGATTGAGATTACAGGTCCAAATATGCTCAAATTTTAAATTGGTTTTCTCGGGTCGGTTTTAAACGGGCTGCGGGTGAGTTTGGATTATTATTTCAGGTTATTGGGTCAAATGTAATTTCAAGGCCCAATCAAATTTTGAACTTTTTAAAAGTATCTTTCCCATGATGCAATTTTTAGGCCACTATATTAAAATTTTTAATTTTAGAGATGACTCTATACCTATACTAATTAGCCAGTTATACCAATTAATTTATTATGTTAATAAAAAATTAAGAGAAGAACGTATAAAATTTAATAAAAATTATAAATTATAAATTTCATAAAATAATAAAAAGTTCTACTTAAAATATTTTTAAACTTATAAATTAGACAAACTTTATACATTGAGAATCCTGAATAAAATAAAAATTATTACAATTTTAATAATATATTAATAACAAATCAAATACAGTAAATTAACATTAAAAAACTATAAAAGATATAAATTCAATTAAAGAAAGAAATAAATATAAAAAATGAATGAATTAGAAAATAGAGAATTAAAGAATACACAATCATAAATAAGAAGCAAAAAAAACGAAATACTAGGAGTGAACAACGGGCCGGGTAGGGCGGATTGGGGCCAATATCCTCACCCCGCCCAATCCGCAGATTGAGATTACAAGCCCAATTCCGCTCAAATTTTAAATTGGTTTTTTTGGATCGGTTTTACGGGTTGCGGATGGATTCAGATTATTATTTTGGATTATTGGGTCAAATGTAATTTCAAGGTCCAATCAATTTTTGAACTTTTTAAAAGTATTTTTACCATAATGCAATTTTTAGTCCACTATATTAAAATTTTTAATTTAAGAGATGACTATACACCATATACTCCCTCCGTCCTAAAATATATAAAAAAAATTAAAATCACACTTATTAAAAAAAAGTAAAAGTATAATAATTTGATTAAGATTTTGTTAAAATAAATTGTTTTAAAAGATGTAAAAAAAATTCTAATTGGTTGTTGATTATAGAAAAGATAAGAGATAAAGTAAATTAAATGCAATTTGCATTCAATTTTACCTTGTAAAAAATGAAAGTTTATTTTTTCTCTAATATTTTGGGACAAGAAAAATGAATTTTTCTCTTATATTTTGGAACGAAGAGTGTACTAATTAGTATGTTATACCAATTAATTTATTATGTTAACAAAAACTTAAGGAATGAACATACAAAATTTAATAAAACTTGTAAATTATAAATCTCATAAAATAATTAAAAAAAATTCTACTTAAAACATTTTTTCTATAAACATTTTTTCTATATTATGTCACAAAACTTATAAATTAGACGAACTTTATACATTGAGAATAATGAGTAAAATAAAATTTATTACAATTATCATAATATATTAATAACAAATCAAATACATAAGTAATCATTCATCTGATCAGCAATAAAACGACATCAAACCTAAAGCAAGAAAGAAATAACATTAACATTAACTGAAATAAATATAAAACATTAACATTAATAATAACATAAAGAAAATTAACATTAAAAAATTATAAAAGATATAAATTCAATTAAAGAAAGAAATAAATATTTAAAAAAAATGAATGAATTAGAAAACAGATGATCAAAGAATACGCAATCATAAATAAGAAGCAAGAAACGAAATACATTAGTATCACTGCATCATCAACATATATTTTTGTAATGCTTAGAACCTAAACTAACAAACAAATATAATGATGGAAGTTAAGTAATTAAAAAGATACACACCCTCCGGTCACTATTATAAACAACAAAAACATTTTTAGATTCATTGAATAAATAATGTATCTAGACAGTATTCTATATCAAATAAATCAAATATTTAATAAATTTAAAAAGTTTTTTTTGTTGCTTATAATGATAATCAGAGGGTGTATCAGTTAAAAAATGATCAAAGTAACTTTAACCTTCAAATATGGAACCTAGCAAATCTGAAACATGCAGATCTAGAGCGTGCACATCTTAGATGGAGCATACAGACTTGGAACGTGCAAGGCGGATTCAAGTTCATGAAAACAAATCATAAAAAAGAAACAAACAATGTATTAGAAAAGTTATTAAATTATAAAACGCAAAAAATCAACTCTATAATAATAAACTCATTTTTAAATGAGTGAATGAACATACAGAGAAATAAAAAAAAAAGGAAAAATTCCTAACCTTTGAGAGAGTGGTTGAAGAAAAAAGTTTCCTTCAAAATACCAGATCTATCTTCAATGTTAAATATTAAGATTATTCACGGTGGTGATGAGAGTCTTGAGTGTAAGGGTTGTAGTGATGGCGATGTGAGATCATGATGTTAAGAGGAAGATAATGGTGAAAGTGAGAGGTTGAGACCAGTAGGGTTTGTGGACAAGGGGAAAAGGGAGAACGTGAGAATGAAGAGACAGAAAAGAGAACTTGAGAATGAAGAGTGTCTAGATAAAAATGTAAAAAATAAGTTTTTGGTCCCTTTAAATATTGCAGTTTTCGTTTTTAATCATTTCAAAATTTTCTTTTAAGAAGTAGTCCCTTCAAAATTTTTTGTCAGAACAATTGGTCCATAACGTCAAATATAACTGATGGTTGCTTACGTGGCATGCCACGTGGATTTTTTTTATGATTGTGCATACACGTGGCAGTGTCAACGTGGCAAAAATGATGATGTGGATGTCACGTGACAATTTATTCCTTTTTAATATTAATTAAAATTATAGCGACGGAAAGTTTGACGTTAATCCGTCGCTAAGATGAACAGCATAAACAAACTCAGAATTTGCAGATAATCCGTAGTTAATTCCTTGCAAATTCTTAGCTAAATCCAAACCCAAAATTTCTTACACAAAACTTGAATTTTTCTTTATAAAATAAATTAAATATGAATTTCTTATATGTATCAATATATTAAAAGCTACTCTTAATAAAATTATTTGTAACACGATTCAAGTATTAAATACAAGGTAAATATATTTTTGAGAATACATTCAATAAAATTATGTTATATAAATATTTGTGCAAATATTCATACCCAAAAACATCTATTAATCTTCAATATATATATATATATTGAAGATTAATAGATGTTTTTGGGTATGAATATATTTTGATGATGTTCAGATGTTTTTATTAATCATAAGTGGAATATTATTAACGTAACTTGTAAATAATAATACCACGTGTTTGATAGAAAAGATGTGTTGCTGATTTTTTTGTTCATTCCAACAGCTAGGAAATCTAGTGATTCAGATTCAGGAACTCCATGAGTGCTAAAATGTGCTTTCAGCTGACTGTGACATTCAAAATCAATGTAAAGAAAAAGCTTTATCATTACCAAAGATGTTCTTTATAATGTAGGTGAATAAATGACTCATACGCGTGGATTGATTCGGTTATCTTGTCACTAGGAAGATTGGTGTTTCCTTGTGTTTGTGTGGGTCCTGTCTCCACAAGAAGTTCTGAAAAGAAATTTACAAGGCTCAGATATGTGTATAGTGGATAAAGAATATCAAAATTACAGGAGCCTTAACAAGTAATGTACCTTGATCAGGTGTTGGGCCAATGTCTGACAACCTAGGTAACTTGAAATTTGCAGCCTTAGGATTTTCATTCTCATCTACTGCCGGAAGCCCTCCGCTGCTGTTTCCAGATAATGAATGAACTCTCTTTCTGAATCTGTTAATAGTTTTCAAGAATCAATCATTTGACAAACTTTTTTAGCAGGCCACAATTTCGATAAGTAGGATATCAAAAGATGGAATGGTCATTTATCTGGATTTGTTAATGGAAAATTCAAATTTGCCGTTACCTTCCTCTGTCCAGGTCTGATTGTGAGGAATAACCATGTTCAGATATTGTACTTGGAATGGAAGGTGCACTTCTCCTCCTGGAAATCCGCCCGAAGAACAATTGCATTGCAATTTGTCAGTTATTACAGGCATACACTAACAATGAATGATCAAATGATCAAATAACCAAATTAATATGAAATACACCAGATTTCCTTGAAGAGGGGTAAAGAGTATATTCAGGTATTCTCAAACCATTCTCAAGGATCCGCGTCCGCACCTTCTCTGCCATAGCATTAAATAGGTTGTCTAGGTTACCATCAAACTCCTCAAAACCCTTCACATTTGGAGATTTTATCATGAATGAAGTTATTATCCTTCTAAAATATGGAAGAGAAAAACAAAAGATAGATGTAGGAGACTAACATATCCTGCGAAATCATTGTTATGTACTCCTGGAGGTGATGTTGATAATGGTTCTGGAGGATGATGTGATGTCACCCTAACTGCATAAAATAATGATATTTGTTACTTTCTATTAACCCTTTCAACTTTAAGGTAGAGTAGTTTCACAAAAACATAAGAGAGGCTCTATACAGACCCGAAGGTGAATCATGGGGTGGTTGAGTGGCCTTAATCCATAAGGCAAGGAGACGTGTTGGATAATATATATCTTTTTTTATACTTGAAAATAAACCATCATTTATGATAAGTGCAAATTGTAGCTATTTTTGTATATAAGTTTTGTTGCACTTATCGATACTTTTTGGTTAATATCGTTCGAATAAACCCCGCTTTATTTGTAAATACGTTTAGTTTACGTTATAGTGAATGTATTGCGTTATCATGTAAATATCATTGAGTTTAATTGATTTTCTCTCATTTTTTTAGGTATTTAATCAAGGATATCTTGCCATTGTTGTATAGAGCATTGAATAAGCTTTCCAGCGCTTCAAACCGGGCGAAAAACAGAGTTACGGTTCAAAAGTTACGAATAAAACAGTGCAGGATTTTTTGTTGTTCTGTCAAATTCGCCTCATGCTCGCCAGGCGAATCTGTGGCGAGTCAGACAGCTAGAAACGTGGGAAAAAAGTCCAGAATAAGCCGCCTTTGATCCGCCAGGCGAACCAGAATTTCGCCAGGCGAATTTGCCTGGACAGGAACACCATTTAAGGCATAAAAACACATTTTTTTAGGGATGGTTGGGTAAATTTTGTTCCCAATGCATCAAACATTATTTTTTCATAGATTAGCTTAGAAAACATCATGGAAGCTTGCATGCGGATGATCCGAGGTGGATTTCTCATCGACCGACTCTGACAATCCGTGAAGTGTTTGGTTCATTTCTGATTTTCTTTATGTATTCTTTTGTGTTGGGTGTTTGTATATTTACTATGAACATATGTATCTTTCTTGATCATAATATTGTATAAATCTGCTTTACAAATCATTATCGATGTCTTCCTTGATATTTTTGCATTTATGTTTGGATTTGTGTTGTGTTAGAGATAAACATCACAAATCTTGATTAGGGATGGATATCTATTGTCTAGATGCTAGATATAGATTTAGATGATAATCTTTATGGTGTCGGAACTTAATGCTTCCGTGTTTCGAGGCTTCGTGCGCGAGAGTGACGAAAAGAGTGATACGGTTGCTCTCTCAGCTCAGTGTGCCAGAGATGGACACTGTTGTTAGCGATACTGGATGATTTTGACGATTATTGTAGTAGAGTGAAAATGATCGATAAATTTATGTTTGTGACGAGTGGATTATATGTATGCTTGATAAGTTTCTTTTCTCCGAAGAATGCATTCTTTTTATGTTTATATTTACTTTTCTGTTTTACAATTCCAAACCATTTTAACCCAAGCTTAAAAACTTAGATATTGTCGAACGGCAATTCAGTAGCACCGATCTCTGTGGACACGATAAATTCTCGGAAAAATACTTCCAAAACTTTTGTTGCTTGCCTCTATTCTTCACTAACAAAATGGTGCCGTTGTCGGGGATTGGTTTTGATATTGAATCATAATGCAATAGTTTCTTTGTTTTTTAGTTTTGTATATATCGTATATATTGTCTGTTTCCATTATGTTTGTTCAAGTGTTGTATACATTTTGTTCCCGTAACGTTTGTTTAAGTGTTTGGTTAGGAAACTTGCTTTTGGTTTGCGCGGTGAGGCATCACTATGGCATGAAGGAAGGAATTTACTAGCTAAGCATTGTAAAGGTGTCGAGCTTACGACGTAAAACAAGCATGGTGTATTCTTTTCTTTTGTTGTTGTTTAGTTTAGGTAGTGTGATGAGTATTCATTAAACAATTTGTACTCGATTTTTCGTAAATTCTCAAATCTTCACTTTACAACTTGTTTAATGAATTTTCTGCCGGTTTTTTAGTTTGTTTATATTAATAGTTTTTGTGTTTGCCTTTGAGCTTGTTTTGAGTAGCTTGAGGAACTTTTGGTGATGTTCCAGGTTTGATCATTTCAACTTGCGGATCTATGGTAATGATCTTGTTAAGTTTTGTACACGTCTAAGGTATGTGTTTATCGCTTTCTTGACTTTAGCATATTCATGATACTTAGGCTTTTTACAAACTTGCATGCCATTCATTATTTTGTATACTTGTTCATGTGTGAATCACTTTAGTTCCCACTCTTTTTGTGAGGAAGCCTTATATTGTTCATATATGCACGGAGTACCGACTTTCTTGTTCTAACTGGATTTTATTATGTTTAATCTTTTATTTGTGTTGATTATATGAATGCATGAAAATGATCAAGGCAATTTTGTTTCATTTTGAGCACAACTACCTAGCCAAATAGTCATTCACCTTGTGAGTGTGTGAGAATTCGTAACTCCTTTGAGCTTTTTGATCCATGTTTTATTTGAACTTAATGCTAGTCTATGAGTGTTTAGTCACTTATTTTCAAATGGATTTTGTTTTTTCTTGGACCCTCAACTTTGTGTTGTTGTATGAATTTTTGCCTTGCCTTAGAAAGTAGGGAGTATTCACATGATGATGTGGTTGAATTCAAGTTGGGGAGAAAATGGTTGTTTACTCATTGGTTGTTTTCTATGAGGATGAAAAAGAAAAGAAAAAAGAGAAAAATTTGAAAAAGAAAAGAAAAAAGTGAAAAAGAAAGAAAAAAGAAAATCCTTGAGAAAGGAAAACAAAAAGAGTTCAAATAATTGTGCTAAATAAGTATTGTGTTTTGTGTAACACTTGGGATTTTGGAAGAAGTTAATTGGAATTTTGTGTTTGAGTCTTTGTGAGTTGATCACTCCCTTAGGTTTAGGCAAGTTTTTGTTTTAATTACCTTAAGAAATTGCCCTTTGTTTGTTTACCCGACCACGCTACAACCTTGAAGAGTCCTTGTGATTTTTTCCTTTGTATTTTCAATGTGAATTGTTGGATGAATGCATAAATTAGTCTTTTATTTGCAAGATTGTGGTGTGAGTGAAAAGTACCTCATTTTGTGTTTTTCATCTACCGATGATTGTTTTTGCTATGTGTGATTCACATTTGAACTTGTGTTGTTTTAGAATGTTTGGCATGAATTTTTGTATTTTGTATTTGTTTCGTGACTATGTTATCGTTGTAGTTTAGTGGTAAGTATTTACTTTGTGTGTACCGTTTTCATTTGAACCATTTCCAAAACCTGTTGATTCGTGAATCTTTGGTTTTCACTCTGTTTCTTTGAGTTGTTTGATTTTTGTTTGAGGACAAACAATTATGTAAGTTGGGGAGAGTTTGATAAGTGCAAATTGTAGCTATTTTTGTATATAAGTTTTGTTGCACTTATCGATACTTTTTGGTTAATATCGTTCGAGTAAACCCCGCTTTGTTTGTAAATACGTTTAGTTTACGTTATAGTGTATATATTCAATCAAGGATATCTTGCCATTGTTGTATAGAGCATTGAATAAGCTTTACACCGCTTCAAACCGGGCGAAAAACGGAGTTACGGTTCAAAAGTTACGACTACAACAGTGCAGGATTTTTTGCTGTTCTGTCAAATTCGCCTCATTATCGCCAGGCAAATATGTGGCGAGTCAGACAGCCTCAAACGTGGAAAAAAGTCCAGAATAAGCCTCCTTTGATCCGCCAGGCGAACCGGAATTTAGCCAGGCGAATTTGCCTGGACAGAAACACCATTTAAGGCATAAAAACACAATTTTTTAGGGATGGTTGGGTAAATTTTGTTCCCAATGAATCAAACATCATTTTTTCAGTAGATTAGCTTAGAAAACATCATGGAAGCTTGCATGCGGATGATCCGAGGTGGATTTCTCATCGACCGGCTCTGACAATCCGTGAAGTGTTTGGTTCATTTCTGATTTTCTTTATGTATTCTTTTGTGTTGGGTGTTTGTATATTTACTATGAACATATGTATCTTTGTTGATCATAATATTGTATAAATCTGCTTTACAAATCATTATCGATGCCTTCCTTGATCTTTTTGCATTTATGTTTGGATTTGTGTTGTGTTAGAGATAAACATCACAAATCTTGATTAGGGATGAATATCTATTGTTTAGATGCTAGAGATAGATTTAGATGATAATCTTTATGGTGTTGGAACTTAATGCTTCCGTGTTTCGAGGCTTCGTGCGCGAGAGTGACGAAGAGAGTGATACGGTTGCCCTCTCAGCTCAGTGTGCCAGAGATGGACACTGTTGTGAGCGATACTGAATGATTTTGACGAGTATTGTAGTAAAGTGAAAATGATCGATAAATTTATGCTTGTGACGAGTGGATTATATGTATGCTTGATAAGTTTCTTTTCTCCGAAGAATGCATTCTTTTTATGTTTATATTTACTTTTCTGTTTTACAATTCCAAACCATTTTAACCCAAGCTTAAGAACTTAGATATTGTCGAACGACAATTCAGTAGCACCGATCTCAGTGGACACGATAAATTCCCGGAAAAATACTTCCAAAACTTTTGTTGCTTGCCGCTATTCCGCACCAACAAAATGGCGCTGTTGCCGGGGATTGGTTTTGATATTGAATCGCATTGCGATAGTTTCTTTGTTTTTGAGTTTTGTATATATCGTATATATTGTCTGTTTCCATTATGTTTGTTCAAGTGTTGCATACATTTTGTTCCCGTAACGTTTGTTTAAGTGTTTTGTTAGGACATTTGCTTTTGGTTTGCGCAGTGAGGCATCACTATGGCATGAAGGAAGGAAGTTACTAGCTAAGCATTGTAAAGGTGTCGAGCTTACAACGTAAAACAAGCATGGTGTATTCTTTTCTTTTGTTGTTGTTTATTTTAGGTAGTGCGATGATTATTAATTAAACAAATTATACTCGGATTTTTCGTAAATTCTCAAATCTTTACTTTACAACTTATTTAATGAGTTTTCTGCCGGTTTTTTAGTTTGTTTATATTAATAGTTTTTGTGTTTGCCTTTGAGCTTGTTTTCAGTAGCTTGAGGAACTTTTGGTGATGTTCCAAGTTTGATCATTTCAACTTGCGGATGTATGGTAATGATCTTATTAAGTTTTGTACACGTCCAAGGTATGTGTTTATCGCTTTCTTGACTTTAGCATATTCATGATACTTAGGCTTTTTACAAACTTGCATGCCATTCATTCTTTTGTATATTTGTTCATGTGTGAATCACTTTAGTTCCCACCCTTTTTGTGAGGAAGCCTTATATTGTTCATATATGCACGGAGTACCGACTTTCTTGTTCTAACTGGATTTTATTATGTTTAATCTTTTGTTTGTGTTGATTATATGAATGCATGAAAATGATCAAGGCAATTTTGTTTCATTTTGAGCACAACTACCTAGCCAAATAGTCATTCACCTTGTGAGTGTGTGAGAATTCGTAACCCCTTTGAGCTTTTTGATCCATGTTTTATTTGAACTTAATGCTAGTCTATGAGTGTTTAGTTCACTTATTTTCGAATGGGTTTTGTTTTTTCTTGGACCCTCAACTTTGTGTTGTTGTATGAATTTTTGCCTTGCCTTAGAAAGTAGGGAGTATTCACATGATGATGCGGTTGAATTCAAGTTGGGGAGAAAATGGTTGTTTACTCATTGGTTGTTTTCTATGAGGATGAAAAAGAAAAGAAAAAAGAGAAAAATTTGAAAAAGAAAAGAAAAAAGTGAAAAAGAAAGAAAAAAGAAAATCCTTGAGAAAGGAAACAAAAAGAGTTCAAATAATTGTGCTAAATAAGTATTGTGTTTTGTGTAACACTTGGGATTTTGGAAGAAGTTAATTGGAATTTTGTGTTTGAGTCTTTGTGAGTTGATCACTCCCTTAGGTTTAGGCAAGTTTTTCTTTCAATTACCTTAAGAAATTACCCCTTGTTTGTTTACTCGACCACGCTACAACCTTGAAAAGTCATTGTGATTTTTGCCTTTGTATGTTCAATGTGAATTGTTGGATGAATGCATAAATTAGTCTTTTATTTGTAAGTGAAAAGTACCTCATTTTGTGTTTTTCATCTACCGATGATTGTTTTTGCTAGGTGTGATTCACATTTGAACTTGTGCTGTTTTAGAATGTTTGGCATGGATTTTTGTATTTTGCATTTGTTTCGTGACTATGTTATCGTTGTAGTTTAGTGGTAAGTATTTACTTTGTGTGTACCGTTTTCATTTGAACCATTCATTTGAACCATTTTCAAAACCTGTTGATTCGTGATTCTTTGGTTTTCACTCTGTTTCTTTGAGTTGTTTGATTTTTGTTTGAGGACAAACAATTATGTAAGTTGGGGAGAGTTTGATAAATGCAAATTATAGCTATTTTTGTATATAAGTTTTGTTGCACTTATCGATACTTTTTGGTTAATATCGTTCGAATAAACCCCGCTTAGTTTGTAAATACGTTTAGTTTACGTTATAGTGTATATATTGCGTTATCGTGTAAATATCATTGAGTTTAATTGATTTTCTCTCATTTTTGCAGGTATTCAATCAAGGATATCTTGCCATTGTTGTATAGAGCATTGAATAAGCTTTCCAGCGCTTCAAACCGGGCGAAAAACGGAGTTACGGTTCAAAAGTTACGAATAAAACAGTGCAGGATTTTTTGTTATTCTGTCAAATTCGCCTCATGCTCGCCAGGCAAATTTGTGGCGAGTCAGACAGCCAGAAATGTGGAAAAAAGTCAAGAATAAGCCGCCATTGATCCGCCAGGCGAACCTGAATTTCGTCAGGCGAATTTGCCTGGACAGAAACACCATTTAAGGCATAAAAACACAATTTTTTAGGGATGGTTGGGTAAATTTTGTTCCCAATGCATCAAACATCATTTTTTCAGTAGATTAGCTTAGAAAATATCATGGAAGCTTGCATGTGGATGATCCGAGGTGGATTTCTCATCGACCGGCTCTGACAATCCGTGAAGTGTTTGGTTCATTTCAGATTTTCTTTATGTATTCTTTTGTGTTGGGTGTTTGTATATTTACTATGAACATATGTATCTTTGTTGATCATAATATTGTATAAATCTGCTTTACAAATCATTATCGATGTCTTCCTTGATTTTTTTGCATTTGTGTTTGGATTTGTGTTGTGTTAGAGATAAACATCACAAATCTTGATTAAGGATGAATATCTATTGTCTAGATGCTAGAGATAGATTTAGATGATAATCTTTATGGTGTCGGAACTTAATGCTTCCGTGTTTCGAGGCTTCATGCGCGAGAGTGACGAAGAGAGTGATACAGTTGCTCTCTCAGCTCAGTGTGCCAGAGATGGACACTGTTATGAGCGATACTGAATAATTTTGACGAGTATTGTAGTAGAGTGAAAATGATCGATAAATTTATGTTTGTGACGAATGGATTATATGTATGCTTGATAAGTTTCTTTTCTCCGAAGAATGCATTCTTTTTATGTTTATATTTACTTTTCTGTTTTACAATTCCAAACCATTTTAACTCAAGCTTAAAAACTTAGATATTGTCGAACGGCAATTCAGTAGCACTGATCTCTGTGGACTTGATAAATTCCCAGAAAAATACTTCCAAAATTTTGTTGCTTGCCGCTATTCCACACCAACAATTTAGCGCAACGAGTGGCACCTCCATGATGTTAGCTATCTTAGTTGAAGACATGATACCATGCTGCTGCTGCAACTGAGAGAAGCAATATTACATTGTCTAAGTATAGAGATGTCTAAATCTTACGAAAAGGATTTCTAGATGAAAATGAACATTAATTGAAAACCTTTTTCATTCCTCCTCTTTTTGAGAACAAATCAGAAGTGTTTTGAAGCCAATTTTGGTATCTCGGAGCAGGGATCGTGGTTTGCTCCTCATCCATTTCTATTGGTTTTCCTCTTTTCCTTTTATTTGTCCCTCGCCTTTGAGGTTCCTGTTGCTTTGCACTTATGCAGTTGGTCATTTTTGTTTTCACAACATCATATTGATCTTTAATTAGATAAATGATGCAGTACCTCTCTAGCATTCATGTTTTCATTATCTTCATTATCTTGCTGAATGATCGGGGCTCAGGATATTTGTCTTCAATTATATCATCTGCAGAATAGTTATATAAGTGACAGAACAAAAGATATGCATAGGAAGAATCTTTCCACGGACTTGCAACAATAGAAAAGCAATGATAAGTCCAACCACCCTTGAATAGAAAAGCATAGAAAGCAGTAGGAAAGCAAAAATAGTTCGCAAGGATTTTCCACAATCATCTGTTTTGGGAATCAGACCCCAATGTCTTATATTTGTCTGGTAAAGTAACTAAGTTAATAATGATCAACTAATCAAACATTATACATTCATGAAATAAACTTGTTTGTTTGATAACGAGTCGAAGCTAGTATACAAATTGGTTTCCGTCTTTATATAGGAAAAGTTTCCATTAGCAGATTATAAATTGATTGGTGACACATGATCAACATGATTAAACTAACTACAATATGCATTTTCTGTGCAATACATTACACAGTACACAGTACATACCATAGAAAAATAGGATGTATGTTGGAACACCATTGTAGGGGCTGCATTGGACATACGGGACGGTTCAATTTCCTCCCGATTCATCTGTTCTTCATTTCCATCAGTAATTGTCGCTTTCGCTTTCCTGTCAAAATGTAAATACACATAGCAAAGGGAAAACAAAATAAATGTTTCTATTATTCTTATTAAAGAATCCATAATTTCAAACCATAAACAAGTTAAAATTCAAAATAATTAACGATCAGAGGAAATATGACTAACTTGGCTTTAGATTTTCCTTTACGAAGCATTGTAGGATCTGGGACATTCTTTATCTTCCATGCTTCATTGATCTCAACCTTCCATAATCAAATTCAAATTAAAGTAATTATGTAGTGAAATTTAAATCCATCGAAAAATAAAAACATAATAAGAAAAAATGTGGAAGTTGAATTTTATACCAAAAGTCGAGAAACATCATCTGCAAAAAAAATAAAATAAAATTAAAATTAAAGCCAAACAGATATTCCTAATTCATTAATGTTGCTCAAAATTTTTGAAATTTGAAACAGAACTTAATCATCTAAACAAATAATTAATTAATCATGCAAAAAAAAAAAAGGACTCAAGAATATTTGCACAAATATTTATATACCATAGTTTTATTGAATGGATTTTAAAAAATATATTTACATTGTATTTGATACTTGAATCGTGTTACAAATAATTTTATTAAGAGTAACTTTTAATATATTGATGCATATAATAAAATCATATTTAATTCATTTCAAGTAAAAAAATTCAAGTTTTGCGTGAGAAATTTTGGGTTTGTATTTAGCTAGGAATTTGCTAGGAATTAACTACGAATTAGCTGCAAATTCTGGGTTTGTTTATGCTGTTCATCTTAGCAACAGATTAGCGTCCAACTTTCCGTCGCTATAATTTTAATTAATATAAAAAAACAAAAAATGGAAGAAATTGACTCGTGGCATCCACGCCATCATTTTTGCCACGTTGACACAACCACGTGTATGCACAGTCATCAAAAAATTCCACGTAGCATGCTATGTAAGCCACCGTTAGTTGTATTTGACGTTAAAGACTAATTGTTCAGACGAAAAATTTTGAAGAGACCACTTCTTAAAGAAAAATTTTGGAGGAACTAAAAACGAAATCTGCAATATTTAGAGGGACCAAAAACTTATTTAACTCAAAATAATATTATTAGCATTTAATCTTACGGCGGGTCTGGGTACCTGTGGTGAATTTTTTTTCACCCTGCCCGCCCAATCCAACCTAGTTAAACCTGCACTTATAATCCGTTTGACCCATACGAACCTTCTTGTTTTTAATAAATTCATTCAGTTTAGATGGGTTTTAATAGGTCTTCGTGTTTTGTCCAACCCTAACTGTATTGTATAATATAATTGAAGACGCTTACGTCACACGGTTGCAAGTTTCATCTGTCGAATTGACACTTACAATTCTAATGTGAAATAGTTTTAGGCAAACCCCACTACAATTCTAATGTGAAATAGTTTTAGGCAAACACCTATACACATGTGACTTAACAATGAAATACAAAACTCACATATTTAATATATGAAATAAAACAAAACAAAAAAAGTTCATTACCTTTTTCTTTACCTGATTTTTTTGAATTTTTTTTATATATATATTTTTTCAGATTTTCAAAAAATCTGGTAATTTATGATGAGTCATCATGAGAAGGGAGCAAACACATTGGGTCAAACATTCACCTAAAGATCAAAGACTCACCTAACAAGTGAGAGCGTCACCACATATTCACCAAAAACTTTAAGGTGATAGGAGTATGGGTCATTTTACTTATAAAGTGTTTCACCTCCACTTTTCTAAACAATGTGGGACTTAGAACTTACACTTGTTTCTCAACACAACTCACACTTGTTTCCCAACAATCTCCCCATCAAGTGTGAGTCCATCCACTATGCTCCCCCTCAAGCGTAAGCTCTTTTATCCACCTGCATATGCCGCCGTTAAGAGACGCCTTTATCTCGTCTTGGGCACGTCAACGGGACACGCCGCCTGAGCCCCATGGCAGGAAGACTTTTGACATAAGGAGTCAGTTCTTTACTCGATTCATCGACTCTAATACCACTGATGGGTCATCATGAGGAGGGAGCATACACATTGTGTCAAACATTCACCTAAAGATCAAAGACTCACCTAAAAAGTGAGAGAGACACCACATATTCACCAAAAATCCTAAGGTGATAGGTGTATGGGTCCTCTTACTTATAAAGTGCTCAACCTCCATTTTTCTAAGTAATGTGGGACTTATCACTTACACTTGTTTCTCAACACAACTCACACTTGTTTCCCAACAATTCATTACCTGAGGTCTATAAGAGAATTAGAGGCATGAATCAAAGTCCTAAAATCTATTTGTTTTGATTATTTTATTTGTAAACGTAAAAACCATTCACAAACTAATTTTCGATCGTTTTACCTACATAAAGATAAGATAGAATTCGATAGTAAATCACTTGGTTTGCATGGTATGATACTTTTTATACCACTTAACATTGTCTAGTATGTCATGTAGCCCAACCTTGTACTTCCTGAATAATTAGTCGACAATATCTTTGCTTCCCTTTACCTAGGGGTAGACACTCTTCCTGATCCTTCAAAGCATAGTTAGTGGTGCATTTACATGAGACATGAGAGTCTATCCTCTATCGTATGACTAAATTCTGATCATGGTCAGAGCATTGCTAAATGTAGATGAGAATTCTTAAGGAATTATCCACTAAAACCTTCCTCAGTCCCTATATGAATCGAGCATGGTTTCTTTGTCTCTCCCTGTTGTCTCCTTGAGGATTGCCAGAGTCATGTATAAAGTTAGAAGAGAGTGTTGATCGGAGGCGTCTTCGATGACATTCTGCTTTAAAGTTATTGGGAGCCCATAATGTTTTTCCTCGTGTATTTATCCTTGGGGAGGTCACGATCCTCCCCGTTCTGCTAGACTAGGATATAGAGTTACTGAAGACCCCAAGAACTTTGTTATCTTTGAAGGTGTGAAAAACATAAGAAAGGGGGGTTTGAATTGGTTTTTCAGAATAAAATCATTTCTTTTAAGCTAATCCCCTTAACAACGCTTTTACTTATGAGTACTAATCTTAATGAAGTTAGAAAGAGATAACACAGTATGTTTATACTAGTTCACTTGAGAAATCCTCAAGCTAATCTAGTCAACCCGCCAAGGTGATTTTGCCTCTCTCAATCGAGGTCTTAATCCACTAATCAATCAGATTAATACAATGCACAAGCCAAACTGCTGGTGACTAACAACAACCTCTAAAACTCTCAAGTCCTAGACTTCTCAAGAAGTCCAACCTTACCGGTCTTTCTTAAGGAACAACCTCTAAGACAACACGTCTTAGACTTCTCAAGAAATCCAACCTTACAGGTCTTTCTTAAGGAATACAAACCTAAGTTTGAATGAGTTTCGTTTACAGAATATTGCTTCTTCTACAAGCTGAAATGTAAACAAGTTTAGATCTAAATGACTTAAGAAATATATTAGTACGAAAGTATTTTTGCAGTGAGCTCTTCGTGTGTTGTATTTCTTTCTTTAAGTCTTCAAGTCTTTATATAGCCGAGTAAAATATGACCGTTGAAAAGTAATCATAGCTATTTAGACTAATGGCGGCTTGATAGAGACGTGGGGACAAATAATACTTTTGTGTCCTGTCTTGTCAAGATATCTTCATTTGTACTGTTTGCATTGTTTCCAAGATATCTTTATTTATACTGTTGTATAGTTGTACTTTGTTGCTTAGTCTTATAATCTTCTTAACTTCAGAGGCTTCTGCGAGCATGAGTAAGAAGGGAAAATGTAGCTTGGTTCTTAAGATCTTCAAGTCTCGGAGTCCTCATAACTGCGTATTTAGAGTCTTCAGCACTTGGTCTTCAGAACCTTGTTCACTTAGAACGTTGTCTTCATATCTTTAGAGGCTTCTGATGGTATATAGTTGAAGCATGAGTAGATACTATAGTTGGGTCTTCAGAACCTTTATCTAGAGAGCGTAAGTCTTCAGCATCTGAACTTCGTTCATCAGAACCTCTGTCTTCAGATCTTCAGAACTTGTTCTCTTTACATATTATATCAGAGTTTTGCAATCTTCAGATTCTCCTAAAGCAATTACTGCTATTTATCAGATCACGTGAGGCGCATAGACAAAAATATTCTCTTCTAACAACTTAGCCACACTATATATCGGAAGCAGAATCTGTTTGTTAAGTTCTAAAAAATAACAAACATTAGACTCACAAAATTGTTCATGCAAACATACTTGTTTGATATCATCAAAACTCAGAGGCATTATTGCAGAACCAAATCTTGTTCTCACAATCTCCCCCTTTTTGATGATGACAAAACTATGTATTTTGATGATGCAATTTTGTACATAATACAAGGGTAATCGAAATAAGGAGGTTACAAAATACTTATCCATTGCATGAGATACTCCCCCTGAGTCTCAGACTGGGTGAAGATCAAATATCCTAACATGTGAATCTTTCTAGATGAACTCCCCCTGATTCCAATAGGTCAGATACTGAAATCTTTGTAGTCTTGATTCAATTACAAACTTGATCCTTCAGAGTTTGACACAAACTCAGGTCTTCATCTCAGAACCTTGTTTCTATCAAAACTCAGGACTTTGAATTATCAGAGCCAAAACAATTTGATTTCTTTATCAGAGTTCTTATTTGCTGAATTTTAATTTCTTCTAAGATCAACTTTATGATGTTTAATTAGATCAAAATTCCTAAAAATAAAGACAAAGAAAAACATCTAACAAAAATAATAATTTATTGGTTAGACTGTAAACAACTTGTTTTTCAGAGAGATCAACTATGAAAACCAAAATATCACATTCATTACTTCTCCCCCTTTTTGTCATTATAAAAAAGTTTTGTAATCAAAGGGTGAAAAACTAAATCTTAAATCCTAAATTCATAAAGCTAAAAGATACAACTAAAACTTATGTGCCTCCAGAGGACATCTTGTCCAGAATCTTTTGAATCAAGCTTTAAACATTTGCATTGACAACCTTCTGTTCTACAAAATTTTCTCTGAGAATCTGTTGTTCTCCTCTGATTTCTTTAATTACGTTTTCCAAACGCACCACATCAGGTTCAGATGAGGAAATAACTGAGGCGTCTTGCTTAGCTTTTTCTGTAGCTTCAGCTTCTTGTGCCAATCTGGCTTCCTCTTCTACTAGAAGTCTCGCTTCTTCAACAGCTTTTTCTTCAGCTTCTTTTTGCTTAACAGCCAAAAGCTTGAATTCCCTTATCCGCTCTTTAGGTCCAGCTCTTTCCTTTACCAACTGAACTCCAGTAGTTTTAGTGGCGTCTGAGAATCTTGTAATTCTTGCAAATTCAAAATCTAACCAATTCTGAAATGTTTCCCAAGAATTCTCAAGCTCCAGAGGCTTAACACTTTTGCTTGCTTATGCTCTTAATTTTGCTACCTTCTTTAAGGCATTGTTACGAAACTGACCAATGCATTCTTCAAGGGTTGTTGGAAAGGGCATGTCATAGATGACCAATGCAAGGTTAGGCTCAGCAGAGTTAGTTTTAGAAGGTGCTGGTTGAGATGAAATATTCTCAGTATGAACAGGTTCAGATGTTGGTTGGTCAGTAAGGGACGATAACTCAAGGATTTTGGAGACCGTGAAAGGTTCAGATGTGACAATTTCTAGAGTTTCAGAGATGGTTTCCTCAGATCCTGGTTCAATGTTAAGGGTATGAGAATCAGAGAGTAGGTTCGGAGAACCTGGTTCATTTGGTTGAATGAGTGGAGAGGTTATTGTTAAGGTGTAAGTAGGAATGGCTACATATGGAATAGGTGTACTGATTAAGGAAATGGAAGGTGGTTAAATAGTAGTAGTTAGAGGAGGAATTGAAAAAGATGGTGGTTTGAACATTATTTGTGGGTTGGAGGTAGGAATGAAAGTAGTTTGAAAAGATGATGATGATGCAGTAACATGCTTAGAATATCCATTGAAACAGAGGAATTGGTAACAGACTTACCAGATTTCTCAAAAAGGAGAGAATGCAGAGTGAAAGTTTTGGAAGATTCAGACTTGTCATCCTTCTTCTTTTTCTTAAGCCCAGAATCCTTTTCAGTTTGCTTCCTCTTGCTTCTGGTAACATATGGAGGTTTAGGAGCGACATCTTCAATTCTGAAGTTGGACATGTCATGTCCTTCTTCTCTCATCATAGTAACAAATGAAGCAATTGTTTATATATGATCGCCTCTGTTATAGAAAGGATAGTTCACCACTGGAATTCTGTGTTTAATCACAGTCTCATGAGAGATAGACAAAGGTTTCACTTCAACATTCTTGATCATTTTCATATGCTTAAGATTCATAGCATTGAAGGCTTCTCCTATGCTTGGATTCAAGTATTCTGTATATCTGGCTTCTTTAACTAGATACTCCACTAAGCCACTTTCAACAAAGATATCAAAGACCAATCTTCCAAAGGTAATGTAAGTTGTAATCTTCTTTTCTGGCGAAGCTGTTGTTCTTGTCTTGCGCACCATATCCCTTAGATAGTAAAACAGAATAGATGGTAGACACATTATCTCATTTTAGTGCAGATAGTACATCATGTACTTTTGATTTATATTGAAGTAGTCTGCATCACTCTTTGAAGGTCTTGGATTGATACAACCAAGAATAATCTTGTGCCAGATTCTCAGATTATCATGCAAATCCTTGCTTTTATACTCTATTTTCCCATATTGATAATTTGTAAAAATTGCTTTGTTGATGACAGGGTCAGATTTTTTATTCTTTCCATAAACTCGTTTGCCTTCCAAGAACTTCATTCCTAGCAGATCTGAGATTGACCTTTCAGTGATAATAATTCTCTTTTCCATAACAAAAGAGACAACATGAAGATCGTCAGTGTTAACCTGCCTCTAGAAGTCTTTTACTAGTGCTTCATATGTAGGACCTCTAAGTCTGTCAAAATAACTTTTCCAACCTTGAATGTTTAGTTGATCATGAAGGTTAAACCCGTTATCACAAAGATTGTTAAAGTCGACATCTAGTTCTTTGAGAACAGTTAGATCGTCTGCATGAAGAACACAAGTAACTGCGGCATCTCTTTCAGTTACATGGTTTTCATCGATCTCAGGAGGTGACGAAGAACTTGAAGCGATAGTTGCGGTGGTTGTAGAAGTTGTAGAAGGCGCAACAGATGAAGATGGTAACTCTTTGGAGGGTTTCAGTGACGCTTCCATTTGTTCGGTGAAGCGAACGATTTCTTGTTGAATGTTTTTCATCATGATGATGGTTGAGATTGATGAAGATGAATGAGTGATTTGAGAGAGAGAGAGATAAGCGATTTAGGGTTTTAGGGTTTCTAATCGTGTGGTAGTGGAAATAAGACAGTGTGAGTGGGTATTTAAAATGTTTTTGAAAATGAAAGGTTAAACAAAGTACTGGGGATAATGAATGTAATCATGATTTGAGTCAATTCCAAGAAAATTACTATTTAGTGTGTCCATTAAGTAGACGTAATGAATAAGGCATAATCGAAATTACACGTATTAATCATTTTCTAAATAGGTGACACGTTTTAATGTTCTCAGAATCTAGATAGCCCAAAATTTTCCATTAGATCAGAGACACTTATGACCGAAGTAGCTTCTGATGGCTGAGATTAAACAGATACTTATTCTGACTAAACACATCTGATTTCGACGCACTCTTATTCTGGACAATAGTCCATTTTCATATGCTTCAAGATAATTTGAAATCTATCTTCAGCTAAGGGTTTTGTAAAAATATCAGCCCATTGATGGTCTGTATCAATAAATTTTAAACACAAAATTCCCTTCTGAACATAGTCTCTGATAAAATGATGTTTTATTTCTATGTGTTTAGCCCTAGAATGTAAGATAGGGTTCTTACTTAAACAGATAGCAGCAGTATTATCACAGAAGATATGAATGTTACTCTCATGTATCTGATAATCTTCTAGCTGATTTTTCATCCACAGTATTTGCGTACTGCATAAAAAAGCAGATATGTACTCTAGTTCTGCTGTTGAGAGAGCAATTGTTGATTGTCTCTTGCTTGACCATGAGATCAGATTTTTCCCTAGAAACTGACAGTTTCCAGATGTGCTTTTTCTTTCCAATCTGTCTCTAGCATAGTCTGCATCACAGTAACGAGATAGAGTGTACTCTGATGCATTCTCATACATCAAGCCAAGGTTAATAGTTCCTTTCAGATACCTTAGAATTCTTTTAACAACAGTTAAATGAGATTCTCTAGGATCTGATTGAAATCTAGCACACAGATGAACGCTGAATAAAATATCAGGCCTAGAAGCGGTTAAATATAAAAGAGAGCCTATCATACCACGATACATCTTCTGACAAACCTTACCACTTACTTATTCTTCCTCTATGACGCATGTTGGATGTATTGGAGTCTTTGCTATTTTACAATCTATCATGTTGAATTTCTTCAGAAGTTCTTTAGTGTACTTACTTTGATGAATGTAAGTAGCCTTTGGTTTCTGATCAATCTGAATTCCCAGGAAGAACTTCAACTCACCCATCAGACTCATTTCGAACTCTGCTTGCATTAACTTTGAAAACTCCTCGCATAAAGAGGGATTAGCAGAACCAAAAATAATATCATCAAAGTAAATTTAAACTATAAGAATATCATTTTTGTATGATTTACAAAAGAGAATGGTGTCAACCTTGCCTCTGGTGAAGTTATTTTCTAAAAGAAAATTGCTCAATGTGTTGTACCAAGCTCTGGGAGATTGCTTCAGACCATAGAGAGAATTTTTGAGTTTAAAAACAAAATCTAATTTTTCTGAGTTTTCAAATCCAGGAGGTTGTTTGACATAAACTTCTTCTGATATATAACCATTCAAAAATGCACTCTTAACATCCATTTGGTATAAGATGATGTTATGATTTACTGAAAAGGAAATTAACAAGCGTATGGCTTTTAGTCTGGCGACTGGAGCAAAGGTTTCATTGTAATCTATCCCTTCTTGTTGACTGTAACCTTGTGCAACAAGTCGTGCCTTATTTCTGACAACTTCTCCCTTTTCATTAAGTTTGTATCTGAATACCCATTTAGTTCCAATTACATGGACATATTTAGGCTTTGGAACAAGATCCCATACACCGTTCTTTGAAAATTGGTTAAGTTCTTCTTCCATTGCCAGAACCCAGTCCTTGTCCATAAGAGCTTCATCAACTGTCGTTGGCTCAATTAAAGACACCAATCCCAGAAGCGTTTCTTCAGAAGGTTTGAAAACTGATCTGGTTCTGATGGTAGCATCCTTGCTACCCAGAATTATTTCTTCACGGTGTGAAGTTGAGATTCTCCTTTTCTTTTGTTGTGGAGTATCAGACGATACATCAATAATATCTGAAGTGGGAACTTCTGGAGCTTTAAATTCTTCTGCTTTTTCTTTAGGTTCTGAAAAGATGATTTCCAATTCTGCAAACTTTTCAACTAGCTTTGACTTTTCAGGGTCAAGCTTATCATCGAATCTGACATGAATTGATTCTTCCACAATCCGCGATTCTGTGTTATAAACTCTGTAGCCTTTTGAGTGTTTAGAGTATCCTAACAACAGACACTTCAGTTATTTGGGATCAAACTTGCCAAGATTCTCTGTAGTGTTCAACATAAAACAAGTGCATCCAAAAGGATGAAAATAATAAATGTTGGGAATTCTATTCTTCCACAATTCATAAGGAGTTTTACTCAAAATAGGTCTTATGGAGATTCTATTTTGAATATAACATGTTGTGTTAACTGCCTCTGTCCAGAAGTGCTTAGCCATGTTAGTTTCTTGGATCATGGTGCGAGCCATTTCTTGTAAAGTCCTATTCTTTCTTTCTACAACTCCATTTTGTTGTGGAGTTCTTGGACAAGAAAAATCATGAGATATCCCATGCGAATCATTTTTTTTTCAAAATCTTTGTTTTCAAATTCTCCACCATGATCACTTCTGACCTTGACGATTTTGTAATTCTTTTCGTTTTGCACTTGGGTGCAGAAGGAAGCAAACACAGAATGTGACTCATCCTTGTGTCTTAAGAATTTTACCCATGTCCAATGATTGTAATCATCAACGATGACTAGTCCATATTTCTTACCATTGATAGAAGCAGTTTTCACTGGTCTAAATAGATCAATGTGAAGAAGTTCTAATGGTCTAGAGGTAGAAACAATATTCTTTGCTTTAAAAGAAGTTTTTGAAAACTTGCCTTTCTGACATGCTTCACAAAGAGCATCTGAAGAGTACTTCAAATTTGGTAAACCTCTGACAAGTCCTAGCTTGTTCAGTTGAGAGATTCTTCTCAAGCTAACATGACCCAGACGTCTGTGCCAGACCCATTGCTCTTCATTGACAGACAGAAGACACTTTACATTCTGATGTTTTAAATCTGATATTTAATTTTGTAAGTATTGTTCTTCCTCTTACCATTGAATAGAACAGATCCATCCTTCTGACTAACAGCCTTACAAGACGTTTGATTGAAAATAACATCATAACCATTGTCACTAAGTTGGCTAATTGACAACAGATTATGCATTAGACCTTCAACTAAAAGAACATTATTAATAGAAGGAAGTTTACCATTACCAACAGTTCCGAAGCCAATGATTCTTCCCTTCTGGTTTCCTCTGAAACCTCCAGGCTTAAGTTTCAAATCTTGGAACATATGAATTTCTCCCGTCATGTGTCGTGAGCCTCCACTGTCCAGGTGCCATGACTGGTGTTTCAGTGGTGCTATCAAGGATGTCTGCAACATAAATTATCTTATTCTTAGGTACCCATTTTGTGGGTTTTTTCTCATTAGTCTTTCCAGAGGTTCTGTCACCTTTGGATTTTCGTGCAGCAGAATAATAGTGTGGAATTTGTGCATGATATTTAAGCTTAGAAGTTTTCTTCCGTGTCTGTGTTTGTGGAGCAACAGGCTTAGAACCTTCTGGTTCTGGACATTTCAGTTTAGTGCTAGCAAGCACAAAATGTTTAGACAGAGGTATTAGCTTGATACTCTTGGTTTCATCATATGGTTTTGATGGTCCTGAATATCCCAGACCTCTACTTCCATTTCTTCTAACTCCATAGATCATTGAAGCCATTTTGCTTCTATCTATTCTCTTAGGAAGGAAGTTCTGAAAAGCTCTATCATATCTGACCTCTTCATTAGTGCCAGAAGTGATCTCTTCTTCTAACTTAGAGACTTTACTTTTTAAAGCAGCATTTGATTTTTCTAAGAAGAATAATTTTTCGTTTAATTCAGAAATAGTTTGCTTGATTTTAATAAGGTCCTCTGAAGGAACCACACAAGCCTTTTTCAGAGTTTTGTGTTTTCTTAGAAGAAGTTGATACCTTTCCATAAGTTCAGATAATCCTATTTCAAGTTCAGAATGAGATAAGAAAGAAAGTACCTCTCTGTCGTCATCAGAGTCTGATTCTTCATCAAGTATTAGTTCTCCTTCTAATAAGGCTTCATTCGTGCTGGTCTTAGCCATGAATGCCACGTTGGCATGTTCTCTATTAGAATCTTCTTTTGACTCTGAATCATCCCATGTTGCCATAAGACCCTTTTTAGCTTTCTTAGGTCTTTCATCTTTCTTGAACTTTGGACAATCATTCTTGATATGTACAGACTCATTGCATTCAAAACATGTAACTTCTTTTCCATAAACTTTCTTTTGGCCATATGTAGACTCAGATCTACCTTTAGTTCTTCTTGGTCCTCTGAACTTATTCTTTATGTATTTCCACAGTTGGCTTATCTTCCTTGATATGAGAGATAGTTCATCTTCGTCTGAATCTTCTTCAGATTCTTCCGATTCTTCCTCTGCTTGATAAGCCTTTTTCTTCTCAGACTTAGCCTTTAGAGCAATGGATTTACCTTTCTTCTAAGGTTCATCTTCTTGAAGTTCTATTTCATGACTCCTTAAAGAACTAATTAGTTCCTCAAGACTTATGTTGTTCAAATCCTTTGCTAATTTCAAAGCAGTTACCATTGGTCTCCATTTGACAGGCAGACTTCTGATAATCTTCTTGACATGATCAGTAGTAGAGTAGCCTTTGTCCAGAACTCTGAGTCCTGCAACAAGCATCTGGAATCTTGAAAACATAGTTTCCACAGATTCATCGTCTTCCATTCTGAAGACTTCATATTTTTGAATTAGGGCAAGAGCCTTTGTCTCCTTGACTTGAGCATTGCCCTCATGAGTCATACGGAGAGAGTCAAAAATAGACTTTGCAGTCTCTTTGTTTGTAATCTTTTCATATTCCGTATATGAAATTGCATTTAACAGAATCGTTCTTGCTCTGTGATGATTCTTGTAGATCTTCTTTTGAGCATATGTTAATGCACTTCTGACAATCTTTTTGCCTTCAGAGTCTACTAGGTAACTGTAGCCATCAACTACCAGATACCATAGATCTAAGTCAAAAGCCAGAAAGTAACTTTCAATTCTATCTTTCTAATAGTTAAAATTTTCCCCATCAAAGATAGGAGGTTTTGCACTATATGAATCTCTTTCATTAGCAGTAACATTTGGTTCAGATGCAGCCATTGTTTTTCACATTTGGATCGGTACTGAACACTGTTAAGTGCTTGATAAAAATTCAACCTTTTTATCACCTCAGAATCGGAGCTCTGATGCCAATTGAAGGTGTGAAAAACACAAGAAGGGGGGGGGGGGTTGAATTGATTTTTCAGAATAAAATCGTTTCTTTCAAACTAATCCCCTTAACAACGCTTTTACTTATGAGTAATAATCTTAATAAAGTTAGAAAGAGATAACACAATATGTTTATACTAGTTCACTTGAGAAATCCTCAAGCTAATCTAGTCCACCCGCCAAGGTGATTTTGCCTCTCTCAATCGAGGTCCACTAATCAATCAGATTAATACAATGCACAAGCCAAACTACTGGTGACTAACAACAACCTCTAAAACTCTCAAGTCCTATACTTCTCAAGAAATCCAACCTTACCGGTCTTTCTCAAGGAACAACCTCTAAGACAACACGTCTTAGACTTCTCAAGAAATCCAACCTTACAGGTCTTTCGTAAGGAATACAAACCTAAGGTTGAATGAGTTTCGTTTACAGAATATTGCTTCTTATACAAGCTGAAATGTAAACAAGTTTAGATCTAAATGACTTAAGAAAGATATTAGTAGGAAAATATTTTTGCAGTGAGCTTTTCGTGTGTTGTATTTCTTTCTTCAAGTCTTCAAGTCTTTATATAGCCGAGTAAAATATGACCGTTGAAAAGTAATCATAGCTATTTAGACTGATGGCGGCTTGATAGAGACGTGGGGACAGATAATACTTTTGTGTCCTGTCTTGTCAAGATATCTTCATTTGTATTGTTTGCACTGTTTCCAAGATATCTTTGTTTGTACTGTTGTACAGTTGTACTTTGTTGGTTAGTCTTCTAATCTTCTTAACTTCAGAGGCTTCTGCGAGCATGAGTAAGAAGGGAAAACGTAGCTTGGTTCTTAAGATCTTCAAGTCTTGGAGTCCTCAGAACTGCGTCTTTAGAGTCTTCAGCACTTGGTCTTCAGAACCTTGTTCACTTAGAACGTTGTCTTCATATCTTCAGAGACTTCTGATGGTATTTAGTTGAAGCATGAGTAGAGACTATAGTTGGGTCTTCAGAACCTTTATCTAGAGAGCGTAAGTCTTCAGCATCTGAACTTCGTTCATCAGAACCTCTGTCTTCAGATCTTCAGAACTTGTTCTCTTTACATATTATATCAGAGTCTTGCAATCTTCAGATTCTCCTGAAGCAATTACTGCTATTTAGCAGATCACGTGAGGCGTATAGACGAAAATATTCTCTTCTAACAACTTAGCCACGCTATTTATCGGAAGCAGAACCTGTTTGTTAAGTTCTAAAAAATAACAAACATTAGACTCACAAAATTGTTCATGCAAACATGCTTGTTTGATATCATCAAAACTCAGAGGCATTATTGCAGAGCCAAATCTTGTTCTCACAATCTTGTACCTCCGATTTCGCCAGGCGAAGAACTGGTAATTTGATCACATTGAATAAAAAATCATCACCATGACTCTATTGTCTAGGAGGTATCTCTTAAAGTCTTTCGTCAATGGTGAAAACTACCGCAACAATTGTTAAGACTGTATATATTATTCTTGGAACTTTCTCATTCCTTGAATGTGTTTGGATTTAGGTCTTCATTCTAGACTCAATGTCCAAGTACTAGGAGAGGATGTGTTCTAATCGACGATCGCCACTGAATGCAACAACATTGTAAATCTCAATTGCAATAATAAGATGTGGTAGGGTAAAATCGAAATATCTAGCACTTTGCGTCGCCGCAACATGTAACACGATTCACAATGGTAATTACTTCAATTGTTGATAATTCTGTGGTTGGCGTTTAGTTTACTTCGTCGCGATCTAGTAACTCTGGTGGGATGCAATATTCGTCCATCACTCAGAGGTTCTTCACCTCATGGAGAAGGTACTCTAGTAATGGATATATCCCAAAAGTCTTTATAGTAAGGATCGTATCGATGATGGATAGTTGAGGCGATGCGAGTCTGGAAGGTTGATCGGGAACCTTCAGTATGACCTTGGAGGTAATTACTTACATTCTTTGATAATTCTAGTAAAAATCTGAATTTGGATCTAGGATGATCCATCTGTAGAATTTCGCAGAATCTGGAGTCGATTCTTATAGACGGCGCCACTGTTCTGTCTTGGAACCATAAATTGTTGAAGTAGGCAGTGAGGAATCTTGATTAGGTGGTGGTGATATCTAATACAGTGACGCAGTAGTGAAGCTGCATGGTTAACACTCAAATACTCAAGTCATTTCATGATTCAAGATGAGTGTATTAAAAAGTAGAGATTAGAAAATATACCTTGTATGTTGTGTGTGGTGATATTTATATCTTGAGTTATGTGAAATGAATTTACATCAATTTGAATCTTAGTGACTTGGGTCTTTGCCCAACACAAAATAATAATTATTTAATAACGTCCCACTATTGTTTTCGTAAACATTTGATCATTTGGATGTAGTGTTTGATTCATAATTAACAAAATCGTTTTAAATGTTTGGAGATACTATACAGTCTAATCACGCTTAAATAGAAATTCTATTTTGCTACAATTGCATTTGAAGTTATTTATAATATATTATGAGATTTTATTTAACTTAAGTTATATGCTCTTAACTTTTGGTCATGACAATCAATGCGTTTGAAAAAAAAAATATGTCGTTAAAAAATATCTAGTTTGAATAGATCTCATTTTGCAATAAGACTCTGAATCTTAAAGATATCTTTGTTTAAAAAAACTATATTATAGTAGGAAGAAAAACTATATTAAATATTTACTCTCTTAATATACCCAATTTACCAAAACGAATCTATCCAAATGATGAATATTGAAAGACATTTATGGCTAGAATTAATAGATTCAAAATAGAACAATTTAAATAAATCTACCGGCCACAAAATATGTCCAAAATTAACAAAATACATACAAAAACACTTTTATCAACACCATTTTAAGATTTTGTCTTGACTCAACAACAAAGTACTTTTATTTTTTCAAAGTTGAAACTTAAAATAGATGTAAACGAAATCAAAAGAGATTCTTGTGTTGTTATTATTGTCCATTTCTTTCCTATATAAAGCAAAAACTATAAACAAATCACTATATACCCGTAATTCTTTTCCTTCTTATATTCTCCTTTCATCATATCTTTTTCTTGCCTATGCAAAATGATTCTTCCTCTCTTTGATACTTCCAAATCCTACCTTCCCATTTCTATGTTGTTTTCTGGGATAACACATGATTTTAACATTCATATATCCATATAACACAATCCAAAACATAACTAAAAATAAAAATGGAGAGTTCAATGAAATTAGGGTTGATGGCTGTTTTTGCTGTTTCTGGTAGCGTGGTTTTATTGGCTCATCAAGTTCATAAACGTGTATTATCTGATTTCATGAAGAAATTTGAGTTTGAAATGGGTGGTATCATATATCCACATAGCCAAAAAAAATTAAACGGTAAAATCTTCATTCTATTTTTTCTCCACTTTAATTATGAATTTCTTACATTGTTGATAAACATTATTACTAGTATATATTATTACATAGTTTTTTTTATTATTTATTTTTAATTTTTACAAGGTAATGATAAACATCATGAAGCAAAGAAAAAGGTGAGGTTTGCAAAAAAAATGAAGGAAGTTTCAATGGAGAATAAGAGTAATGATAATCATAGGGATGAGATAAGGGCACAAAGGGTGAAAGCTGAACAAGTTTGGGTCATTGAGAATGCTTTGAAATCTGGTTGTGTGCCTAAATTAGAGGATTCGATGCCTCCTAATAGGGCAGTTTTATATAGAGGTATTATGAATTATAGGCATGAAATTCCTAGTGGAAGATTTCGTCTTTGATATTTTTTTTAAGAACTAGACTATGGTTCATGGGAATATGTTTTTAAATGTTAAGTTGAGTGTGTTTTTGTAAGATTTGTGTATCATAATATCTATAGTTATATGTTATCATAGGCGTCTCAGATTTTTGAGAGGTCTTATATAAGAAGTTAAAATTAATTTTAGTTTAATCGTAAAAATTTTTAAGCAGTCTTCTTAAATCGTTAAATACAAATATAGAGGTTTTTTTACCGTAATTAATTATAAAAAAATGTGAGATTCTGTGTTGTACGCTATTTTGCACACTTTTAAAGACGACTCTATAAGTTATACATTAATATTTTAAACTAAAATCTCACCTTCTTATAACCAGAACATTGTGTTCATAAGCAATTTGGTTATGGTTAACAATAAACTTTGTAACTCCCCATTCACCATGACATATATTTTGAGGCCTTTGAAAGAGATTTGCATTTACAACTTGATGGTTTTTGTTTTTCTATATTCTTTTGTTGGTTCTATGATTTTTCAATGAGAATATGAATGTTTATAATTTTATTTTATTTTGTTTGATGAATCTATTTTTTTAACTAAGAATTTATATTGATGTGTGTATTTGTAATAAAAGGGAAATGTTTCTTCCTCGTTAAAAAAAAAAAAAATACTAACAAAAAGAACAATATATGTCTCTTAAAAAGCTTCGACTTTATTATTTTTTTCTCTAAAATTTAATTATCATAATATTCTAACTAGAAGGTACACATTTTTTGTCATCGAAGATGCAATTTCATCCATATCTAATATGTCTTTTTGTACAATATTATGCTCAAAATATTTACCATTTCTTTTATATTGATGACATATTATATTAGGAAAATTTTGGGTAAATTTTTTATATTAGTATTTCTTACTTGATTTTAGAGGATTTTATTTAGAATTTTAAATAATATTTCATTATTTTTAATTGAATATAGTAAAAGTTAAGACTTATTTTAAAGTATTATTGTATCTCAAGTTACTCTAAAGATACAATTATGCGATATTTATATATTATGGATGTTACAGCGATGAGAGGTAAAACAAAAGACATCAAAAGCTTAATGAAGAAGAAAGAGTGCTAATAAAAAACTTTGTATAATTCTGGTCAAATCGTCTAGCAATTGCTTGAGATGTGGCACAATGAAGTATTTAATGAAAAAACATGATGAAATTGATTCAAATCATGGTGCGATTTAAAAATATGAAAATTTACTCTATAAAAATGAAAAGATTAAAGATTTTCAATGGTTCAAAATTTTAGGGTACAAAGTTCAGATGCAAAGTTTCAAGGGGAAAAATTTATGTTTCTACACCTATAAAGCATTCATCACAAGTCTAAACACTATAACAATACCTAACTCTTTGTCTTAAGTATTCTCTGACAGGAAATGGATACATGCCATGGACTTGGAGATGGAGAGACACTGAATAAGAATAATACTTGGAAATTGATTTCTCTGCCAAATGGAAAGAAACTTGTAAGGTGCATACGGGTATACAGTGTAGAATAGAAGGCTAGTGGATCTATTGAGAGGTACAAGGCAAGATTGGTTGCCAAAAGATTCACCCAAACTTATGAAGTAGATTACTCAGGGACATTTGCTCCAGTTGCGAAAATGAATAATGTAAGGGTGATATTATCCTTAGCAGCTAATTACAATTGGAATTTACATCAATTTGATGTGAAAATGCCTTCCTTCATGGAGAACTTGATGAAGAGATCTTTATGGATGTACCCCTGGATACCGTTAACTTACTACCACCAATATTGTGTGCAAATTAAAAAAGGCTTTATATAGGCTGAAGCAATCACCACGAGCATGCTTTGGAAGATTCACCAAAGTTATGATAGGTTTGGGTTTTAAACAAAGTCAAGGAGATCATACTGTATTTATCAAACATTCTGAGACATGGGGAGTAACCGTTTATTAGTGTATATGGATGACAATATAGTAACATGTGATGATGAGAAGGAGCAATAATTGTTATGAGAACACTTAGCCGAGGAGTTTGAGATTAAGACCTTGGGAAAATTAAAGTACTTTCTAGGAATTGAAGTGGCACACTCTAAGAAAGGAATCCTCATATCTCAACAAAAATAAATTATTAATCTTCTACAAGAGACAGGTAAGACATCATGCAAGCCTGCAAGTACACCAATTGATCCAAGTGTAAAATTGGGGAACACAGAAGAAAATATTCCTATTGATAAAGGAATGTATCAAAGATTAGTCAAAAACTTATATACCTATCACATACTAGACCAAATGTTGCTTTTGCTGTAAGCTTAGTAAGCCAATTTATGCACCAAACAAAGGAGATTCATTTACAAGTTGCACTCTGAATTGTGCAAAATTTAAAAGGACCTCCGAGTAGAGGAATTTTGTTTGAACAAAATAGAAGGGTGAGTCTTAAAGCATATAGTAATGCTGACTATGCAAGGTTGGTTGTGGATAGAAGCTAAACTACAGGATATTGTACTTTTTAAGGTGGGAATCTTGTGACTTGGAAGAGAAAAAAACAAAGTGTTGTATCTAGATCTAGTGATGAAGCAGAATTCAGCGCAATGACACAAGGGATGTGTGAACTACTTTGGCTGAAAATAATATTAGAAAATTTGAAGATAAAGAGTGATGAACTAATGAGACTTATTGTGATAATAAATATGCTATTAGCATAACCCATACTTCAATGCAGCATGATAGAACCAAACATATTGAAGTTGACAGACACTTCATCAAAGAAAAGTTAGATAGTGGTCTTATTTGCACTCCATATGTTTCTTCCCAAAACAACGTTGCAGATCTTCTAACTAAGGGGCTGAACAACAAATTTTGAAAAGATTGTTTTCAAGCTAGAAATGATAGATATTCATTGTATTTGAACTTTTAGTCCGTTAATTAGGGCCATTAAATTAAAATAGTCTTATATAAAGAGATTAGTGCTTGTAATTTTAATATACTTGAAATAAATTACTCCCTCCGTATCATAAAAAATATCTCATTTGCTTTTTTTTTAATTTCAAAATAATTGTCTATTTACAAATATCAATGGAACATTTAGGGTTAAATATACAATACCTCCCTGCAATGTTAGCGATTTCTCATTTTAGCCCCTGGTAAAGTTTTTTTTTTAAAAACCCCCTCGTAATATCCAGATTCCCTCACTTAGGCCCCTGGCTGCCACATGGCAGCAAAGATTCCTTTCTCTTTGCTTGCGTGGCAGCCACGTGGCATTTTTAATATTATTTTATTATTTTATTATTATTTTATTATTTATTATTTTATTTTATTTTTATTTTATTTATTATTTTTTTTTATTTATTTATTATTTATTTTTTTTTAATTTTTTTTTTAATTTTTTTTAATTTTTTTAATTTTTATTTTTTTTAATTTTTTTTAATTATTTTTTTTACTTTTTTGTTTTATTTTGTTTTATTTGTTTTATTTGATTTTATTATAATTTTTATAATTTTTATTTCTTTTTTTTTATTTCTTTTTAGTTTTTATTTATATATATATATATATATATATATATATATATATATATATATATATATATATATTTTTATTTTTTTTTATTTTTCGTTTTAGGACCTAATTTTTATTTTTAATTCTATTTTAAACAAATTTTTATTTTAAAAATTACACTAGTGCAGAAAAGACTTTTTACATCGGGCGAAAAACACATTTTACATCGGTTCTGGGTCCGATGTAAAGCCAAGCGATGTAGTAAATCAAAGACATTTTACATCGGGCCATAGTCCGATGTGAAAAATACATCTACTACATCGGTTGACTATTAAGTCTGATGTGAAATACATCTACTACATCGGTTGACTATTAAGTCTGATGTAAAATATATGTTTTTACATCGGTTGCCTTTCTGACCCGATGTAAAATGTATGTTTTTACATCGGTTGCCTTTCTGGCCCGATGTAAAATGTTTTTTTTTACATCGGTTTCCTTTCTGGCCCGATGTAAAATGTATGATATCTTTCTTAAAATGTATGTTTTTACATCGGTTGCAAGGCGAAAAAGAAATAAAAAAAAAGAAAAAAAATTATAAAAAAAAACAAATAAAACAAAAAAAAAAACAAAAAAAAAAAAATTAAAAAAAAATTAAAAATAAAAAATAAAAAAAAACAAAAATAAAAAAAAACAAAAAAAAAATAAAAAAAACAAAAAAAAAATAAATTAAATTAAAAAAAATAAAAAAAAAATTAAAAAAAATTAAAAAAAATTAAAAATAAAAATAAAAAAAATAAAAAAATAAAAAAATTAAAAAATAATATTAAAAATGCCACCTGGCTGCCACGCAAGCAAAGAGAAAGGAATCTTTGCTGCCATGTGGCAGCCAGGGGGTTAAGTGAGGGAATCTGGATATTACGAGGGGGTGTTAAAAAAAAAAAATTTTACAGGGGCTAAAATGAGAATTCGCTAACATTGCAGGGGGGTTTTGTATATTTAACCCGAACATTTATTATTATTTTTCCACTATTATACATCTATTTATAAAAAATATCTCATTTTCTTTTTTTCTTTATTTCAAAGTTTGTCTATTTACAATACCAATGCAACATTTATTATTATTTTTCCACTATTATACATCTATTTATGAATTTTCACTTAATAAAGAGATAATGTTAACTTGTGTCCTAAGGGCACAAATTAAGAATTAAACGAGGAAATGTTGTCTTGAAAATTATGCATTAATTTTAATAAAAGTATATAATTAATTTTTCAATTGTTTTTTTCAATACAAAGTTTTTATAAGTGGATTTCTTAACTTGTGCTCCTAGGGAACAAATTAGCATTACCCATAATAAAGATATTCTGGTAAATGAAATTAGTTTTATCATTAAAATTAACACATCTAATTATTCTTTTAAGAGTCACGTATTGTTTAATTATGACACTATTATGAGACGGATTGAGGATTCAATTTCAAACAATAACATCGCCATTGTAGTTAATTTTACTTAATGTCATTCTCTTGATTTCTCTTGCGTTTAATATGTTTGTACTTCTTAATATTGACATCAGCGTGAGTGATTATTGTATGAGAATTACAATTGAAACCCTACAAGTATGATTATTCTGATTCTTCCTGGGTTTTATTTGAATGATTATGTTACGAAGGTTTCAATTAGAGGCTATTGTTGTCTGCTTTCTAGGTGTTTACTCTAAGTTATTTGGTTTAAAGCAAAGATGTCACATTCAAGTATACATGTATGTTTGATTGCAGCAAGTAATGAAATAAGAGACCGTACCCACAGGGAGTGATTATGATGTAGCTTTGAACTTTAAAGTATTCAATTCTTGTTTAAAACTAGTATGAGCAAGGTAACAAAATAATAATAATGGTAACAACAAGAAATTTACACTACAAACTAAACACTAAATAAGGAAGGGCAAGATATCAGAGAGAGTGATTGATGAGCTAAGATCCATTAATATATTGTTGCTAGAAGGTATCCATGATGTGAAGTGTCATGCCTCAAAAGGTCAGAACGTGATCTAGTGGTGTATTTCTACAACATATAAGTATGCATGACTAGGGTAAGGGAACAAATCTCTAAGTCTCACTTATAACCCTAAAATGCGTCTGGTTTCAATTCTGCAAAATCTTTATGGTCTCAACTTCTTATCTCTAAGCAAGTTGAATTAAGTGAATATCTTTATCCTACTTTATTAACCACTTTTGTTATGAAATCAACATGTTGTTGGATCTCTCTCAACAACATACTTGTACCTTTTTCTAAGTTGATCATTCTAGGAATCAAGTGTTTAGCATTAAAAACACATAACAAAATAAGACACTTTTCAACACATCATTTCAACATAAAAACAACTTTATATTAACTTCACTTTGCTCATCAAATACAAATTTAGCTCATAATGAGCTGAGTACAAGCTACTGGAATGAAAATACAAGATGACATATTCTTAGCAAAATATAGAAAAGAAATGACAACCTAGTAATAACTTGAAGATCCTCTGGGTTGGGTAAACAACATCAGACCTCCGCAGTCACGACAGTTCCAAGCAGCGAATACATGATTAGATGAGAAGAAGAAAACTCTCTAATAGTCTTAATCTTCAAAGTAACTAAAGTAAAATAGAAAATATGAGTGTGTGTTTTCTGGCTTCTGGTCTCTTTTCATTGCTGAACATGGCTTGCCTTTATAGACGTTGAGAATTAGAATGGAAGTTGATGGGTCTTGGATCATGGGCTTTTGATGAAAATAAGGTTCAGCCCATATCAAATCACTAATAATTCCAGCTGTCTCTTCTCCCTTCGTGAACAAGCTACCAAGTACAGACATCATTGGGACAAGGCGTGTTTGGAAGGCTGCTCTAGCAGGTAGTGGCGCAGAGCAGACGGCGGGTGGCTGGGTGCAGGATGCGCTTTTGCAGGCGTGGTCCCCATTGTAGCACCTTTTGTCCTCTACCTTCTTTGATCTTATCTTGATGCTCTAGCTTCTTCTTGATACGAACCTCTGCCACGTATGCCCTAGTGATAGACATTCTTCCAAGCTCTTGGTGAATTTGTAATTAACAAGTCTTATCATCTTCCTTCCTCTTGTCTTCATTCTGCTCCAGACTATGTCTTGAGGTGTCATGCCTCAGCTTGCCTTAATCTGATTTTCTTTAGGACCAAAAACACACAATAAACCATAAAAGGTGCAACTAGTGCACTAAAGGCAAATACATACTCAAACAAGTGAAATATAAATAAATCTAATTAAACCTAGTTGAGTTACTAATAGAAAATGGATCATCATGACACACTAAAATAGTGTTATCAACTATGATGTCGGTAACGTCAGACTAGTACCATCATTAATTTTAGAGACTATGCTGTAAGACGATGGCACTGATCTAGAAGGGGAGGCTGAATAGATCACTAATTTTTAATAATAATTGGCGCATAAAAAATTGTTTTAAAAATATGCGCAAGCGGCCTTGGATCGAAAACTCGTCTAAACGAACCGTTATTGGTAAGATCGGATATGCAAAACAGAATGGAATATTATTGATGAGATATAGGAATCAATAAGGTCCCCAATAAAATAATTCAAATAAAGACCATTTAAAGTGAACCAATTTCCAATGCATAATCGACGATAAAATTGAATTGACAATTTAACGAACAGTTTGTGTGCTATCAATATGTCAGACACTTGGCGTACGAAGCACACCAAGTCAAATTTCCTTTGAAATTGTAGTTCATAATTTTTCACACTCGCAATCAAAGTGATTGCAATGGTTTTTCAAAACAGTTTTAAGGCACTACAAATCAATCAAAATATTTCCAACAATTGATTTCGCGCAAACGTCAACAACGTAAAGTAAAGAGAGAGAGAGAGAGAGAGAGAGAGAGAGAGAGAGAGAGAGAGAGAGAGAGAAAGAGAGAGAGAGACCCAATTTGTTTAGGCAGTTCCCTTTTCGTCATCGCTTCGGGTACGTCTGCCCCTAATTCTAAAACTAGAATTGAGATATGTATAATATCTGTTTGCAAAATTTTGTACAAGATAAGTCCTAGATACCAAACAATCAAACCCAATTGTTGATGTTGAATCTAACCACTTCTCTTCCCTTGATTCCATCCGAATTAAGAACATCAAACACTTCGAACAAACCTCCGGTTATCGCTACTCACTTGATCGAACCTTCCGTTCTTCAAGTATTTCACTCGGCTAATTTCGATTGCAAGATGTTTGACCCCAAATCTTTCAAAACAATCCTCCGGCAACCACTACTTCCTTGACCGAACCCACTGTTCTTCAAGGCTTTCACTTAGCTGAATCTGTAATGCAAATATTTGTGCAAAAAACCCCAAATCTACCAGATCTTAGAGGAAAAAACCTCAATGGTTTTATTGAAGAAAATACCACTGATTCTCAACCCAAACTAGATATACAAATCCTATGTTTGGATGTTATCACTCTTGAACAAAGCACACATCAATAAAGATGATTATGTGTGATTATTGATGAATGCAATTTGTGTGAGAGGGAAGATGAAGAGAAATGCAATGTATCTTTCAATTTTCTTCTTGTTTTTAAAAGTTATGCATATGAGAATTTCAGTTGAGTTGTTATCTACTAATCTTTCATCTGTCCTAAAAATTACTCATGCAAATTAAACAAAAATAAACTACGCAAAAAGAAATTAATCATAAACCAGTTGAGTTAATTATCCAAACAACAAAATACCAAGAACATTAATCCATGGCCAAAACAGGGTCTCAAACACCAATCCATGGCCAAAACACGACCTCCCAAAATACCAACCAGTTATCCAAAACACAACAAAAACAACTCTCAGCAGCATAACATCAAATAGAAGCAGAAAACAAATAGAAGATAGGGTAAAGAAAGAGAGGTTCAAGCTTTATCTACCTCTCCCCCAAACTTAAAGTAAGGACAGTTTCCTCACTGTCAAGTGCAAGGGGAGGAAATACTGGGCAAGTCTCTACATGATACAAATTAGGCTCTAAGCCTGGTGCTTTTGCGCGCAGGCTGAACGTCTCCCTTTTTCTTCTTTTGATTTTCTTCTTTGCCACCTTAGCTTGATCTTTGACAAATTTCGGCACAACAGTTTCTTCCTGGATCGGCTCCTCCAAAGCAATCTTTTCTTTCTTTTTCATTTCCCTTTTTCTTAGGCTGGTCACCTTCTCTTGGAAAATTTCTTCCTTCCTCTCAGGAACTGCCTTTACTGGGATCACGACAGGAGTAGTCATAGGTGTAACTGTCACTGCTTCTTCCTTGCTTGAATGACTGTCAGCTTCCTTGCCTTCGTCTTTTTTAGCATCTTCTTTTCCTTCAGTCTTTAAGGATCCTGGGGAGGATTCCTCGGTTGTTGAATAGTACTTGGGTAGATTTTTATGCACCAGCTGGTCTTCATCTTCTATCAAATCTTCCTCTGTCTTACTGTCATCTACTGCATTGTCTTGATTCATCTCATCACTGTCCTTATTAGCTTCTACAATTAACTCATCTAAAACATCATCCTTTTCTGTTGGACTCAATTTCAGGTCTGTTTGGTTTAAATCGAAGTCCTTTGGGGGACTGTTCTCAAGGGTCTTGACATTAGGGGTCTGAACATTAGGTTTCTGAACATCAGAGGTCTGAACATCAAGGTTCTCCTTCTGCTTCCACTCTTGTCTCAATTTTTTCTTCTTTGGGGACACTTCAGCTTTTTTGGCCTTACTACTCTTTTTCTTCTTTTTCTGCACAGAGCTGTCCTGAATAGGCATGCCTTGACTTGTCTCTGCAACAACATTTTTAATCTTCTTTTTCTTCTCTCTTTTCTCCTCTTTCTTTTTGGATTTCTCCTTCTTCTTCACTTTCTTGTCTTTAGGAGCTGACTTCTCTTCCATTTTATTCTCTTCTAACTCTCCCAAAATATGATTGGGAAAAACAGGTGGATTCAACATACTTGATGGAAATTGCAAAGCAACCGCTTTATCATGCCAATAGAACTTATCTTTCTAAAACTTGAAATAATCCCTTTGATCTTTCTGCATCTGCATAATGACATTCCACATCACGTCTTCTCTTTGATGATCCTCTGCAGCTTCTGTCGATGCCTGTCGCACCTCTGCTGGTATTTTCCTTCCTTTCGGCCTCATCAATGTTTGGGTTAAAGCTTTATCCAATGCAGCTTGAGGCTACCCAGTTTCATCAGTGTCAAGCTCAGGTACTCCGTGCCTCCTGCACAACATAGTGATCACACATGGAAAGTACAACATTCCTTCCTTCTTTCGCGAACAGACCTGGATCTCTTTCATAATGATTTTCCTACATTGATCTTGCTTAATGATGTGATACAGTGAAGAAAAACAAGTCTTGCTCTGCTCACCGTTTCATTATGAGCAGTGGGCTTCAAAGAATGTTTCACAAATTGGTACCACACTTTCACTGTAGGCGGTAGATCCATCCTTCTCACAGCTTTTTCAGAGCTTGACTCCACCCACTTAGTCCCAGGGTTGCACATCGATTCCATAATCACATCAAAATCTTCTTCGTCCAACTTCAACAACAAGTCTTGATACTCATCACCTATCTCCTTGATATTCATAGCAAGGTTTAAAGTGGCTTCATTATATACCACCTTAGTACCTCTCTTTTGTGGCCAGGATCAGTGAGGTTTGAATAGAACTCCTTCACAAGTGAAATGTTGTATGGGCCTGGCTGGCTGTAATACCCTAATTTTTACCCCTAAGATCCCACATGTCTTTTTGCATCTCATACCACAAACAAGATCACACATTGGTTCCCTCTTCTATAGGATTGTGCCTTGCAGGGATCTTTGGGTTTGTGTGTGTTTTTAGTTGTTTTATTGCTTAATTGTTTATGTTTACTAACCTTTAATCAAAATCCAAAAATATTTTGTTTCCTTTCACTAACATTTTCAGGGGAAGAACAGGTTAAAAATACCAAAACAACAGCCCCGCAGCTCGAATAAATTTCATCTGTACAACGTGGAAGTTGATCCGTAATCATGTCAAATTCTATCCGATCAAGGATTCCTCAAGTTTTAATTGATTATTATCCAAGGAATTCCAAGGTTCATGTGTTTATTTCCATGCCTTCTTCGACAAGCAAAAGAATCGAGCCAAAGCCGGAGCAATCCAGTCAAACAAAGCAATTTTTGCCATTTTCACTGATGCAATCGATTGCACTAAAACAACGATTGATTGCACCCCTCACATTTCGTGCCAATTCTTGAATTTTTGTACAGGCGCAATGGATTGCGTCAGCACTACAATCGATTGCACAGAGGCAAAATTGGCCAAATTCAGCAATTTTCAAATTTTGAAGCACTTGGCACCAATTTTATCACATGAGAATATTCTAGATCACCCAAAAATAATTTCCCTACCTCATCACAATTAATTCCCACCATACACCTTCACTAATCACCACTCTTTTGTTAATTTCCCTCCAAAATCAAATTCCAAGCCTAATTTTGATCTTCCAAACCACAAAATTCCCAAGCCTAAACTCTATAAATAGAGGCTTCATTTCATTCATTCATTCAAGCTTTTGAGAGCCAAAAAACCTCTTGCAAATTCTCTTCCCAACCACAAAATTCACCAAAGCTCACATTTCTTCCTTTGAAAGTTAACAAGAATTCGCATTGAATCTTGTTCAACTTTGAGCTAAACCTTCATCCATTCTTGTTTTTGTTCATCAATTATAGTAGATCAAGGCTTTGGAGTGTAGATCTTGAAGCAATTTGAAGGAATTTTCAGATTTGAAGTGGTAACTCATCTCACACCATTGTTAAAGCTTTATCTCCATCATTCATCATGTAGATCTTTGGTTGCTTTGTGTTACTTGATCCTTTGGATCTTGTAATTGTGTTCAATTGCAGGTTTTTACGATTGTTTTATTTTAAAATTCGAGCACAATTAAACCCATGATCAATAGATGTTTGATGAAATGATTGATCAAGGATTTGCCTCTTAAAATGCTGATTTTCTGTTTTTTGAACAGGTGCAATCGATTTCACCTTTTGCGCAATGGATTGTGCAGTGTAAAATTTGTGTTGTTTTGCTGATTTTGAACTGGTGCAATCGATTGCACAAAAACCTTTTGTGCAATCGATTGCACAGAGGCAGAATTGTGTTTTTTGCTTGTTTTTGGGGCTGTTTTGGCTTTTCTTCCTTTTACTCCCCCTTTCTTCTTATCTTATCCTTGAAATGCATTGTTGAGATTAATTTCTCTTCAATTTCAATGGACTTTAGATTTTGTTAAATGAATTAAACATTCATTAGTTCAAATCGATCTTTAAATGGATTGTTGAATTCATTTGAGGTGCTTTGAATTAGTGATATGTTTTCACATTTAAACTTATCAATTAAAAGTGATTGAACTTGAAGATGAAAGGATCTTGAAAGTGTAATTCAATTTGGCTTTCTCTTCATCTATTTCTTTTTATTTTGATCGATGAAAGTCTTATGGATCTTAGAATTTCTTTGTTGAATTCTTGATCAAGACTAGATCATTACCTATTTTCTTTTCGTGCGGTATTGCTTTCGGATGATGATTTACATATCGTTCATCTAGCATGCATTAGCACAAATATCTATTGACCAACCTTATTGTAGGGTAATTACTCCGTAAATTACTCGGCGATTGCTTAACATAGCGCAATATTTGTCCCTCTTTATCCAATTCGGAATTTGAACTTTCGTGGTCCGGATCTTGATTGGTCGCGTCAACCCAATGGTGATTGATCTTTTGTATTAGGTTCAAAATCTTTGAAGCTTGTTGTTGTATAGGCTTTGATTCTATCAATCTTCTAACAAGTCTTCATTAACCTCGACCTAAGTACATTGTTAAATCACTATAGTTCAAGACGCGAAACAGAATAATCGGTGAAGGCTTATGGCACTAGAGCCTTGTGCTACTAACCACTAACTTCTAACTTCTTTACTTTTCCTTCTCGCTCCCTTATCTCTCTTTTTCTTTATGCTTTATGCCATTTATCATATCATGTTTATGTTTATGTCATTTTTCTTTTGTCCACTTGGACCATATTATCTTGTGCTTTTGTTTTTCTTTGTCCATTTTGGACTCAAAAACATTAATAAAGGATTAAGCCACTAAAAGACTTGTGCTCTTAATTGTTGGACTATGACCACTATCCCTTGCTTTGGAGGACCTATACTCTTGATTATGGACTTATGGACTTAGAGTTAGGATCTTAACCTATTGCTTGGGAGTTTGTGATGGAAAACCTTGGATTTTGGATACTTGGAGTCCTCTTTTGAAGCTTGTCCATGTGGTTAGATCTTTCTTATCCTTAGCTTTTATTTTCATGCACTAGGATAGTCACTTCTTGTCCACCCCTTCTTCAATTTTCAAAATCTCCTTTCTTTTTCAAAACCTTCTTGTTTTCAAACTCGAAACCGCTTTCATAATTAAACCTTGACTTCGGTCAAGTGATTTTTTAAACTTTTCTTTTCCTTAATAAATTTCAATCAATATTAATCATATTTTGATCATTTCATAAAAACATAAAAAATATAAAAACTCATCAATCTCTTTTTGTGCCTTGTTCACTTTTTCTTTTAAAATCTTTTCATAAGTTTAGACATGATTCATTTCTTTAAGCGGAATTATTCATTTGAAAATGACGACTTGTCTTTACACTTAAAATCAATCATAACAAACAATTTTTTGTTATTTGTACCACGAACTACGAGGTTTTGATCCTACATTGCACATCGTGGGTACGTAGGCATGAGGCGATAAGTCTCTCCAAACACAAAAATCTAAAAAATAATTCTCTTCTCATCTCCTCAATCTTTTTTCAAGCAAACCTTTTCAAACCAAAAAGCATGAATACATCAAAGGGCTCCTATAGAGTACTATAGATGTATTGGGTGCGTAAAACCTTCCCTTTACATAACCAACCCCCTTACCCATTTTCTGTCTGTTCTTGTGGTTTTAGAACTCTTTAGGTTTTTTTCGCTCTTTTTTTGTTTCATTTTTGGATAAAATTAAAAGTGCGGTGGCGACTCTCGTTTATTTTTGAGTTAAGTTAATCAATAGCTTACACTCACAAATTTCCCCGCTACAGAAAAGTGGCGACTCTGCTGGGGACTCATCTCCCCTGAGGGGTTTAGCCTACTTTGATTTATTTACTGCTTTTTGTTTGCTTTTTGTTTGATTCACCTGTTACTTGTTTGTTCTGTTTGGGAGTTCCTCTGAATGTGAGATAGGTCATATACCCGGACCAGAGTGCAGTTTGAGATAGGAGGATAGTATAGTCAAGGGAACTTTGAAGGAGTCGAATCCTGAAAAAGAAGAACTTGAGAATCTATCCACTCGGTGGTTGCCTCTTTGGAATTACTAATGTCGATCGAGCGATCGAGAAGGCATTACTTTTTCCATAGAAGCCTATAACACTGAGGACCGTAGTAACCCTTAACCCATCCTAGCCTTTTTAGGATCGTAGCGCAAAAGCTATGAAGATGCAAATCTGACTTAGCTGTCATGCGATGCTACACTCAAGTTAGATTCTCTTGAGGATAACTACCAACCTCCGAGAAAATCGGTGTGCTGGTGTGTCTGATAGTGGATTGTGGACCCAGCGCACTTTGTTAGAACCACTATTTTTTGCAAGTACAATGAAGACAAAACCTTAGTGCATACCTTTGTGGGATTGGTTCTTACCCTTGGCTTCATGCTCGCGACTTGAACCTTGACCCGTGTGCTTTGTATGATCTTGTTTGTGGGTGTTGCATTCATGAGCATTCTTTTGGAAGGTTTCAAGGAACTTAAAGGTGTTATTGTAAACATTGCAGATATTTTTGTTATGGATTTTGGAAGGAGAATTACAAAGAAGTACACTTTAAAGAGTCCTAAGTTAGGGGGTTTAAGAGAGCTAGGATCTTTGGTTGCTGATACCAAGAAGTTCGAGTCCAGATACAGAAGGATTTTATCTCTCTTGAAGGTTGATATGGTTGAAGGATTGCTTGCTACTTTGGTTCAGTTCTATGACCCTTTGCTTCATTGTTTCACTTTTCCTGATTATCAGTTGGTACCTACGCTAGAGGAGTATTCTCTCCTGCTTGGTTTGCCTGTTTATGGTCAGATTTTCTTTGGTTTGGACCCCACTCCCGAGCATGATGTTATTGCGAAGGCTACTAACTTGAAGGTTTCCGAGATTAAGGCTCGTATGGATACCAAAGGAAATATTCATGGGTTACCCGCTAAGTTATTGATGGATAGAGCTCATCACTTTGCTAGTGTGAAGAACACAGTCGCTTTTGAGGCTATTCTTGTCTTGCTTATTTATGGACTGTTCCTTTTCTCGAATGTTGAGAATTTTGTCGACATCAACGCTATTCAGATCTTCTTGATTGGGAATCCAATTCCCACTTTGCTTGCCGATGCTTACCATTCTATTCACCTCAGGAATTTCCATGGTGAAGGGATGATTATCTGTTGTGCACCTTTGCTTTACAAGTGGTTTATGTCTCACTTGCCGAAGTCTGCAACTTTCTGGAATCTCAAGGATGGTTTATATTGGTCGCGGAAGATTATGTTTCTCACTTATTCTGATATTGATTGGTGTAGCCGTGTTCCTTCTGGAGCGATGATTATTGATAGTTGTGGTGATTTTCCCAACGTGCCTCTTCTTGGTACAAAGGGAGGAATCAACTACAATTCGGTGTTGGCTCGTAGTCAGTTGGGATATCCTTTGCGAGAGGTACCTAAGAACATTCATTTGGCTGGTCTCTTTTTCAAGGAAGAAGAATATCAGGTTGCTCTCAAGAGAGAAATTGTGGAAGCTTGGCGCAACATTCGTAGAAAAGGAAAGGAAAGTTTGGGAAATCCGAATTGTATCTCTTCGAAACCTTACCTTCAGTGGGTTAAAAATAGAGCTATTACTTTGAAGATGCCTTATGCGCGTCAGGAGCCTTTATCTCTAACTGATAAGAAGCATATTCTCTACTTTATGGAAGACACAGAGAAGCTTCAGATCACTTTGGCCGAGATGCAACAAGAGAGAGATGCTTGGAAGAACAAGTATCAGATTGTTGAGTTAGAGAATGTAAGACTTCAAGAGCACTTCAAGAAGAAGAATGAAGATGAAGTTGCCAACAAGAAGAGAAAGGCGCAAGAGGATTTATTTTCCTCTCGCATTCAGCCAGTTTCCAATATTCCGTAGAGTTTAGAATCTCCTTGGAAGTTGATCGTTGATCAGTTGCTGATTGAGAAGACTCAGATGCAGGCCCACATCAAGAAGTTGGAAGATAGAGCTGGGACTTCTTCTCATAGGATTCTCTAGGGATCTAGTTTTCTTTATTCTCTATTGTTTTAGGATTCTTGAATCTGTACTTCCAAGATGTAATCTTTTCCATCATTAATGAATGAGATTTTGGTATTTCAGATAACAATGTTTGCAATATGCCTTATATTTCCTTGAACCTTTGCATTTGCATCTTTCACATCAAGAATCATCTCTTGCATTGTTTCTTGCCTTTTCCAGGTGTCTTATGTTTCTTTTGATCTTCATTCAGCCAAGCTGTCGCACCAGTATAATACTCAAGCTAATCTGAAGAAGAAGATGGATCAGTTGCAACAAGAGAACCGTGAGCTTCGTGAGGAAGTGACAAATTTGAAGGATAGTTTGGAGAGACTCACTACTATGATGGAAGCAATGGTTGCTACTCAGAATCAGCCTCCTTTTCCTCCACTTTCAACTCCTGTGCAAAGGACAGTCATTTCTGAGATTGTTTCTACGCCCATCTCCGTGGCGCCTGCTAGTGTTCCTCAATACTCCATGCCTCATGGTTTCCCCTGGGGCATGCCTCTTAACTTTGTTCCTGAAGGTTATCAACCACCACCACCGCCTCCTGAAGTTCCAATTGTTCCTACTGTTCAACCTGTGATGACTGTACCACCGCCTGTAGTTCATACTGTTCCTTTTGGCGAAGAACAGATTTTCCATATTGCTCCAAGTGAAAATGTTAGTGCATATGATAGAATGGAAGAGATTCAAGACCAGTTTGCTGAAATGCAGAAAGAGATCAAAGCTCTGAGAGGTAAAGAGCTGTTTGGAAAGAATGCTCATGAGTTATGCTTGGTTTCTAATGTGAAGATCCCGCATAAGTTCAAAGTCCCTGGCTTTGAAAAGTATAAGGGTAACTCTTGTCCGATGAGTCATTTAACTATGTATGCTCGTAAGATGTCGGAAATGATCAGCTTCTCATTCACTACTTTCAAGATAATGATCGGCTTTTCATTCACTACTTTCAAGATAGTTTGTCTGGTGCAGCTTTGAAATGGTATATGGGACTCGACAGTACTCGAGTTTGCACTTTTGAAGATTTGGGTGAGGCGTTTATGAAACAATATAAGTATAATGTGGATATCGCTCCTGATCGTGAGCAGTTTCGGGCAATGACTCAGAAAGATAAGGAGACATTCAAAGAATACGCGCAAAGGTGGCGCGAGATTGCTGCTCAGATCAACCCTCCTTTGGAAGAAAAGGAGATGACCAAGATTTTTCTGAAAACTCTGAGTCCTTTCTATTATGAGCGTATGATTGCTAGTGCCCCGAGTGATTTCACTGAGATGGTTAATATGGGAATGAGATTGGAAGAGGGTGTCCGTGAGGGACGTTTGTCGAAAGATGGTAATTATGCTGGTAATTCCAAGAGGTATGATGGGGGATTTGCCAAGAAGAAAGAGGGTGAGACCAATGCTATTTCCCGTGGAGGACGCAAAAAGAGTTACAGTAAGAATAATCAGTGTCAGCAACATGTTGCATATGTTACTCCTGTTTTCAATTCAACTCCTGTTGTTCAGGCAGCTCTGCTCAACAACAACGTTCTAATCAGCCAAACAATCAACGGGGCCATTTTCAAAAGGATTTTGATCCGATTCCGATGACATATACAGAGTTGCTTCCTTGTTTAATTCAAAAGAATCTTGTTCATACCCGTGCACCACCTGCTGTTCCAAAAGATTCGCCATGGTGGTATAAGCCTGAAGCTCATTGTGCTTTCCATCTGGGGGGAGCTGGACATGATACTGAGAACTGTTATCCATTGAAGATGGAAGTGCAAAGGTTGGTTAGAAGTGGTATTTTTTCTTTCGAAGATTCCAATCCTAATGTCCAATCGAATCCGCTGCCTTATCATGGCAATGCGTTTGTCAATATGGTTTATGGTTGTCCTGGTACATTCAAAATTTTTGATATCCGTTGGATCCGAAGATCTCTGAAGGTGCGAGAAAGACACAAGAAAGGGGGGTTTGAATTGTGTATTTACTTTTTCAGTAACTTTTCGCATCTTGTTAATTTGACGCTCAAGAACCTTCAATGTTCATTGAGATATTCTGATCTATTAACTAACGAGTATGAGAACCGTATAAGTTCTGTTCATAAGATACGATACTCAAAACTTGCAGTGCGGAAGCTTATCAGAGATAGGCTGCAAGGTTCTGACTTTGCTTAATATGAGGTTCTGATATTCAAAGCAGGAACATAAAAAGAGATACTAAGCAAAGGAGTAAAGGACACATGATATATCCTGGTTCACCACGCGGGCTAATCCAGTCCACCCTCCTCAGGTGATTTCGCCTTGAACACAAGGACTTAATCCACTATAACCAAATCATGATTACACTTGCACGGGGAACAACTGGTGACTAACTACTTGCAAAACCGCACTGTGACTAATAACCTAATGAACCGTTCAGGGATCCAACAGGATATAACGTTCATTGACTGAGCAGACCCACTACTGGGATTTCACAGCTAGCCGTTCAGGGATTCAACTCAATGAATATAACGCTACTGACCATATTTCAAGATTTTCCACAATGACCCTTAGCCATTGTCATCTCAAGTATCTGATCACCACGTGATCTACTCAAGGGCCTCAACTCATAGCTGAACCGTTCAGGGATTAAACTTAATGAATATAACATTCACTTGAGGAGTCTCAATTCATTTAGTTGAATTGGCAAACTGGAGATTACTAATTGTGCTTCTTAATAAGCAAGTTTCTCCTAAGTTTAAGTACAAAGAACACACACATGTGTTCAAGCAAGTTTTGAGCAATCAGCTCATTGCTTTCCTAAGAAACTACAAATATGTATTTAGATATTATGATTGTTGACATCTTGTAGATCTTCTTCTTCTTCGTCTTCTGGTTGAGCAAGCTTTGAGCAGCAACTCCTTGCTTCAGATCTTCAATGAGCTTTGACGAGAAGGTAGGTTGATGACTTGACTGATCTTCAATTGTTGTCTTCTTTATCAACAGCTTCTGTTTGATTATTGTTGTTATGTTAATTTGTTCTTTGGAGATTCAACAACAACTGCCATGAGTGAATTAATGACAGCTTTGAATATTCTAAGTGTTACAACGAGAACTCATCGTTGTTGCTATCTTCACACGATGACTTGGTCAATTTTGTAGATGAACATTCAGTTCATAATTCTACAAGTGATCGACACATCAGAAGCAAAAACTATTTCCATTAAATAGACAGTAGAAATATAGCCGTTAGAGAATACTGTTGGCTGTTTGAAAATAGACGTTGTGATATGATGAGTTGTACTTACATATATTACTTTTGTAGAGGAGATCTTTTCTTGGGAAGTGTGTACAATTAACTCACAACGGTAATATTTAGACTTCAATACTTCAGTGGCTTCTGATGTTAATTTGATGAAGCATGAGTGGAGTCTTATAGCAAAATATATGATGCTTCAAGTCTTCCGTTAATTGAAGAAGTCCATTAGGAATCAGTCTTCAGAACTTCAGCACTTGGTCTTTAAGAGCGTTATCCTTTTCTGCTTTAAGTCTTCCGAATCTTCAGAGCTTGTCTTCAGAGTCTTCATAAATTCTTGTTTGAGATCTTGATCTTCAGAACTCATCAGTCTTCAGAATCTTTCTGCACTTGGTCTTCAGCGCCTTCAGCCATCAGAACTTCAAGTCATAGGAGTCTTCATAACTTTGGTTCTTTCTGAGTGTACTTCTTCAGAAGCTTCGCTATAAGAGCATTGCAACAACAATCTTGGCATCCTTGGATCTAGCTGATTATGACAAGATAAACAAGCGTTCTTGCTTCTCGCGACTTTAGTCACACATAGTAACTTCGCATATATATATATATATATATATATATATATATATATATATATATATATATATATATATATTCAATCATAGTACATCTGGCTGGTGTATGTTGGTTCTGATGTCTTTAGTTCTTATGATCTGCACACAACACACGTTATACCATAAATTGCTTCTTTCACAAATACTTATTGTTACCATCAAAACATAGATTGACTTGTAGAGATAATTCTTGATCTCACAATCTCCCCCTTTTTGATGATGACAAAACCAAGTATTTTGATTGAACATTTTATACAAGGTAATCACCAAAGCAAACAAATTCAGAGTGTGGAACAACAGCTCCCCCTAAATGAGTTATCCTCAAAGCTTTATCTGAGATCATCTAGGATTTTATATAATCCAAAGATATACAGAGTAACGTCTTGAGTTGCCAGAACAGAGATAGAAAAGAGTTACTTTTATATATTGTCCTTAAGAAAACGAAGAGTCTTTAGCATCTGGACTAGTTCAACAGAACTTCCATCTTCAGATCTTCAGATCTTCAGAACTCAGTTTCCTTTGTTGTCATATCAGAGCTTGTTATCTTCAGAGTCGTTTGAAGCATTTCTTCTTTTCACTAGATTCAATTGAGCACAGAATTAGAGCAATTCTTTGACTGATAAACATAGCTTCGCTGTATATCAGAAACTGTCTTTTGAGATATTCCCCCTGAGTTTCAGGCTATATGAAGAATTTAGATTTTGCATTTTAGTCTTCTGGGTAATCTCCCCCTAATTTCCATAAGTCAGATATTGGGATCTTTCAGAATCGAAATTCAGAGTTTCTAAATTTAATCACCAGTGCTGATCATGACTTTTCAGAGTTTGACTTTGAACACAGTTTTATTTCAGACCTTGTTATTGTCACAACTTAGTTAAATTATCAAAGCTTGATTTTTGATCAGATACCAATTGAAGGTTAAAACTTGTGATCAATCACGCTTAATTCTGAATCCGGTACATCTTGTTTTAGTCGGATGTAAAAATGATGTGCTGACTCTTATATCAAGGTATTTTGAGTCTGATACCAAGTGAAGAATTTCTTCTCATACGCTTAAGAGGTAATTCATTAGAGTGCTGATATTGATACTAATGAGGGTATTTAACAGTAATCCACAGCTTTGCTTTTAGATTCTGATATTAATCTTTGGAACAAGCATATGTTGAGCATGATGTGACTGTTAATCAGTTTGATGGAATTGTTGCCAACCTCACAACGTGCAATAATTTGAGCTTTTGTGATGAAGAGTTACCCGAGGAGGGGAGAAATCACAATTTGGCTTTACATATCTCCATGAACTGTCAAGAAGATGCGCTTTCCAATGTGTTGGTTGATACTGGCTCTTCTTTGAATGTGTTGCCAAAATCTACTTTATCAAGGCTTTCTTACCAAGGTCCTCCCATGAGGTATAGTGGGGTTGTTGTTAAAGCTTTTGATGGATCTCGAAAGACTGTGATTGGAGAAGTTGATCTTCCAATCAAAATAGGACCGTGCTTCTTCCATATTACTTTTCAAGTAATGGATATTCGTCCTGCTTAAAGTTGTTTGCTTGGCCGACCCTAGATTCATGAGGCTGTGGCAGTGACTTTGACTCTTCATCAGAAGTTGAAATTTGTTAAGAATGACAAGCTGGTAATTGTTGGAGGTGAGCAAGCGATGCTGGTGAGCCATCTTTCATCATTTTCATTTGTTGATGCTGATGAGACTGTTGGAACTCCGTTCCAAGCTCTTTCTGTTGATGACAAAGCAGTTAAGAAGAATGAGTTACCCGTGTCTTTTTTGAAAGATGCTCTACATGTGTTAAAGACTGGTCGATCTGATGGTTGGGGACGGGTCATTGATGTGGTTGATAACCTGGGCAAAACTGGTTTAGGCTTTACGCCTGGTATAGTCAGAAGAGATTTGAAGCGTATTAATGAGACCTTTCACAACACCGGATTCATCCACAAAGATCACTCTACTGCTGCCATCATTGAAGATGATGAAGAAGAAGAACTTCCCAATTTCGTGACACATGGAAAGATCTGCCAGAATTGGATACTTGTTGATGTTCCTACTGTTGTTCATATTTTAAAGTAATTTGTTTTTGTTTCTTTCAAAAATCCTTTCACTTTGCCCAAGGTGAAAGTGAATCTGTGAGGGCTTTGTTTCAAATTTTATCATCATCAATAAAATGCTATTTTGTTATTCCATATTATGTTTTCCCTTTTTTTCTTTATTTGTGAAAAATTGTAACATAAAAAACCAAAAAAATAAATATAATGTGATGATCACTTTTATCTGCATGATACTTGCACTTTTTGTTCATATTCTAAAATCAAACATAAATCACTGTGCAGATTGATTGTTAAACCCATTGAAAACAATGACCCTATGCCCCCTCCCAACTTTGAGTTCCCTGTGTTTGGAGCTGAAGAAGAGGATATTGAGGAGATTCCAGATGAAATTTCTCGGTTGCTTGAGCACGAGGAAAAACCCATTCAGCCTCATGAAGAGCCGGTCGAATTGGTTAATTTGGGTTCAGATGATGATATAAAAGAAGTCAAGATTGGGGCACTACTTCAGTCAGATGTTAAGAAGAGGATTGTGGGGCTTCTTAGAGAATATGTTGACGTGTTTGCTTGGTCCTATCAAGACATGCCTGGTCTTGATACTGATATTGTGGAGCATAGATTGCCGCTGAAGCCAGAATGTCTACAAAAATGAAGAAAAAAGAAGAAAAAAATGAATAAATGAATAAAAAAAAGTAAAAAAAAGAAGAAGAAGAAAAAATGATGATGAGTCATTCTGGTGGGCTGTTGAAGCTGCTAATAAGAATATTAAGAAGATTGTTCAGAAGATGGTTGTTACTTACAAGGATTGGCATGAGATGCTCCCTTTTGCTTTGCATGGGTATCGTACATCCGTCCGCACTTCAACAGGGGCAACCCCTTTCTCTCTTGTTTATGGTATAGAAGCAGTGCTCCCGGTAGAGGTTGAAATCCCTTCTATGAGAGTTTTGATGGAAGCTGAATTGTCTGAGACTGAATGGTGTCAGAGTAGATATGACCAGTTGAATTTGATTGAAGAGAAAAGAATGACAACCTTGTGTCATGGCCAATTGTATCAACAGAGAATGAAGAAAGCTTTTGACAAGAAGGTTCGACCTCGAGTGTTCAGAGAAGGCGACCTCGTGCTCAAAAGGGTCTCGACTTCTACCAATGATTCAAGGGACAAGTGGACTCCTAATTACAAAGGCCCATATGTTATTAAGAGAGCCTTCTCTGGCGGTGCATTACTTCTTACAACTATGGATGGTGAAGAGTTCACTCGTCCTGTGAATGCCGATGCAGTCAATCATCCTCAGCTTCAATCATCCATTAAGGATTATGCTTCAATCATCCTCAGCTGAAGTTTTGAGCACAGTGGAATTCAAAATTGTTAGGGAGAATAGTGGTCATTGTATTTCAATGTAACCCTTTCCGTGAGTTTACCATTTTTCAAACTTTGTAATGATCCATGGAATTACGCCATTTGCGGACTTCCATTCTATTAATAAAATTTGGGCCTTTGTCCATTTGTTTGCAATTCTTATTTTGTTTCTGTTTGCAAAATTTCATTTATTTTTTATGATGATTTTTGAAACAAAATGTGAATAATTGATTTAAATTTTTGAAAATTATAAAAACATTTTTCTTTGATTTATGAATAAAAAAAAAAGAATGTCAACAATTATTCCAAGAATGGTGGGATCAATGTCTTCCTCAACAGGGTTCGTTCTCGCTCCTTTGGCGGAATTTATTGACAGATCCCTAGTAGAGTTTGTTGACATTTCCTTAGCAGAACTTGTTCCTCAGTTGTTGACAAGGTGATGGGTTTGTTATGATGTGTTGAATTCATACGGTCCAATGCTGTTTGGTTTTTCCCCAGCTAGGTCTTGGTCCGAATCCTCTCCAGCTGATTATGTTATGGTTAGGGAGTTGAGTAGTTTTGAGGTCCACATATCCTTAATGGTAGTTCCCATGCAGAGATTCATTTTTGCTGTCTCCAGCAGAAATCATATGAGGAATCTTCACTCAGAGTTTTACCCTCTAGACGTGTTGTTGTTGCTTTGGATGTCCCCGAACAGAGAGCGATGTTATTCTCTTCTAAGAAGCATTGACGTGGTGATCACTTGTCGTGTTTCATCTTGTCTTGTGGATGTTTTTCTCTCCAGGTTGTTCTACCCAGGGATTTATCCTTGATGATTCTCCAACGGAGGCAGTGTATTATCATTTCCAATCATAAAGCAGTGAGGTTAATTTCTCATTTCCCCTGGCAGGTCCAAGATGTACTTCTCTCTGGATTGTTTTTCAGAGATTTTATCCTCCTAGTGAAGATTATGCATCACTATTATGGTTATTCCCCAGTAAAGTCGCTCATGATAACTATATTCAAGGAATATTGATATACTAGTCACCTGTGGGGTTTTCTCTCATTTATGATGAGTATTGATCTAAAATCCCCCATAGTTTGACCTTTTGCTATTTTTCCAGCAAGTTCAGGATGCTTTGCTCAGAATTGATTAATCCTCTGAGAGTGTTCTCGTATCTCCAGCAGATTTGCCTTGTTTTCCCAGTGGGCTTTGCATAGATGTTTATATGTCTACAATCCCCAGCGGATTCATTTTTTTCCACAGCAGATCTCTTCATCCTTTTGAAATGGAAGTTTCTGTGAATCTTTATTATCCCCAGGAAGAATCAGAAAGTTTGGGTTATTGTGATTCCTTGACAGCTGTCCTGCCATCCTTAAAGCAGAGTTTATACTGTTATCTTCTTTATGGATCGTTGATGTTAGAAGATTGATATTCCGGTTTCTCCCCAAGGAGTATCTTCTTTTCTCCAGCAAGATTTGAGCCTTGTAGTAGGATTTATTTTCCTTTGATGGCTTTTGTTTATCTCTTGCAGGGTTTCTTCATCAAAATCCCTAGCAGAGTTGCTAATTATATCTCCATCTTGTTGAGATTAGCCGAGTATTCAGTGGTGTTGTGATGTTTTTCCACCCTCTGTTTATCCTTTATGTCTGTTTTGTCAGCATATTCATACTCATAAGCATTGCATGCGCATTCATTTGTTGTGCATAGCATATTGTTGTTGCATTTTGCATTTTTCATTTGTGTTAGTGCTTCTTTGCTCGCTGGTGTTGTTATCCCCGCAAAGCGTGTGTGTCCTCTCTCCATTTAGAGCGTCGACCAGTAAGCAAAAAAATTCCTATCTTTGTTAATTCCCCACTGAGTTTGTTTCTCATGGAAGATTTTGATTCAGTTTCCTTTCCAGTTCTTTATCTGGATGGTATTAATCCTCAGTTGAGATATATCCTCTTCGGGATGAGTCTTGTTTGACCGTTTCTCTCCAGCTTGTTCCTGGATTGAACTTTGGTCCCCTGCAATATTTGTTTAGATCTCTTGGATATGAAACCTAGATTGAGAGTGCATTTATTTTGCACCTTTGAGGATTCTGCGCCCTTCAACTGAAATCTGCGTATGATTTCCCTTTTGGAAGGTTCAATACTGTTTCGTGGCATTCCTTTATTTTAGAAGCCTGAAGCGATGCAGTTAATACCTTTTTTTACTCCAATGAATGGCAAGTCTCTTCAGTTTGATGGGACAGTTTGTTGTTGAGGTTTTGTGACTCTAATGAATGGTAAGTCTCTTCGGTTTGATGGGACAGTTCGTTGTTGAGGTTTTGTGACTCCAATGAATGGTAAGTCTCTTCAGTTTGATGGGACAGTTTGTTGTTGAGATTTTGTGACTCCAATGAATGGTAAGTCTCTTCGGTTTGATGGGACAGTTCGTTGTTGAGATCTTGTGACTCCAATGAATGGTAAGTCTCTTCGGTTTGATGGGACAGTTCGTTGTTGAGATCTTGTGACTCCAATGAATGGTAAGTCTCTTTGGTTTGATGGGACAGTTCGTTGTTGAGATTTTGTGACTCCAATGAATGGTAAGTCTCTTCGGTTAGACGGGACAGTTCATTGTTGAGATTTTTGTTACTCCGATGAATGGTAAGTCTCTTCGGTTAGACGTGACAGTTCGTTGTTGAGATTTTTTTTTTGTGACTCCAATGAATGGTAAGTCTCTTCGGTTTTATAGGACAATTCGTTGTTGAGATTTGGTTACTCCGATGAATGGTAAGTTTCTTCGGTTAGATGAGACAGTTCGTTGTTGAGATTTTTTTTGTGACTCCAATGAATGGTAAGTCTCTTCGGTTTGATAGGACAGTTCATTGTTGAGATTTTGTTACTCCGATGAATGGTAAGTCTCTTCGGTTAGATGGGACAGTTCGCCGTTGAGGTTTTCTACTCCGATGGATGGTTAGTCTCTTTGGTATGCTAGAGATAGTTCATTGTTAAGGTATTGATTTTCCCCAGTGGAGCCTTGATGTGCTAGGTCTTCCCTGTTGAGTTATATCCTTGTTGTGTTGTGGTTTATTTCCATATACAGTTATCCCCAGTTTAAATCTTTTCGTCAGCTGAGTCCCAATAGTTGTACGGTGTGTTCCCCGGCTAGTCGGTGGTCTCCTGTGATGTGTTTCCTCGGCGGAGTTTCTTTCTCCCGTTCTTCGTTTTGTTTGTCTCTTGTGGCATATTCTCCCCACAGTGGTCTTGTGTCTGCATATCATTTGCATGATCATATCATTTTGTGGTCTCTTAGGGCCAAAAATTGGGTTGTTGTTATATTTAAGTCTCTTCTATCTCGTCGAGACAAAGATGTCCATCTTCATATCTCCGGATAGAAGAAACTTAAATAGGAGCAGCTGTAATACCCTAATTTTTACCCTTAAGATCCCACATGTCTTTTTGCATCTCATACCACAAACAAGATCACACATTGGTTCCCTCTTCTATAGGATTGTGCCTTGCAGGGATCTTTGGGTTTGTGTGTGTTTTTAGTTGTTTTATTGCTTAATTGTTTATGTTTACTAACCTTTAATCAAAATCCAAAAATATTTTGTTTCCTTTCACTAACATTTTCAGGGGAAGAACAGGTTAAAAATACAAAAACAACAACCCCGCAGCTCGAATGAATTTCATCTGTACAACGTCGAAGTTGATCCGTAATCATGTCAAATTTTATCCGATCAAGGATTCCTCAAGTTTTAATTGATTATTATCCAAGGAATTCCAAGGTTCATGTGTTTATTTCTATGCCTTCTTCGACAAGCAAAAGAATCGAGCCAAAGCCGGAGCAATCCAGTCAAACAAAGCAATTTTTGCCATTTTCACTGATGCAATCGATTGCACTTTAACAGCAATCGATTGCACCCCTCACATTTCGTGCCAATTTTTGAATTTTTGTACAGGCGCAATGGATTGCGTCAGCACTACAATCGATTGCACAGAGGCAAAATTGGCCAAATTAAGCAATTTTCAAATTTTGAAGCACTTGGCACCAATTTTATCACATGAGAATATTCTAGATCACCCAAAAACAATTTCCCTACCTCATCACAATTAATTCCCACCATACACCTTCACTAATCACCACTCTTTTGTTAATTTCCCTCCAAAATCAAATTCCAAGCCTAATTTTGATCTTCCAAACCAAATTCCAAACCACCAAATTCCCAAGCCTAAACTCTATAAATAGAGGCTTCATTTCATTCATTCATTCAAGCTTTTGAGAGCCAAAAAACCTCTTGCAAATTCTCTTCCCAAACACAAAATTCACCAAAGCTCACATTTCTTCCTTTGAAAGTTAACAAGAATTCACATTGAATCTTGTTCAACTTTGAGCTAAACCTTCATCCATTCTTGTTTTTGTTCATTAATTATAGTAGACCAAGGCTTTGGAGTGTAGATCTTGAAGCAATTTGAAGGAATTTTCATATTTGAAGTGGTAATTCATCTCACACCATTGTTAAAGCTACATCTCCATCATTCATCATGTAGATCTTTGGTTGCTTTGTGTTACTTGATCCTTTGGATCTTGTAATTGTTTTCAATTGTAGGTTTTTACGGTTGTTTTATTTTAAAATTTGTGCACAATTGAATCCATGATCAATAGATGTTTGATGAAATGATTGATCAAGGATTTGCCTCTTAAAATGCTGATTTTCTGTTTTTTGAACAAGTGCAATCGATTGCACCTTTTGCGCAATGGATTGCGCAGTGTAAAATTTGTGTTGTTTTGCTGATTTTGAACTGGTGCAATCGATTGTACCTTTTGTACAATCGATTGTACAAAGGCAGATTAGTGTTTTTTGCTTGTTTTTTGGGCTGTTTTGGCTTTTCTTCATTTTTCTTCCCCTTTCTTCTTATCTTAGCCTTGAAATGCATTGTTGAGATTAATTTCTTTTCAATTTCAATGGACTTTGGATATGGTTAAAGGAATTAAACATTCATTAGTTCAAATCAATCTTTAAATGGATTGTTGAATTCATTTGAGGTGCTTTGAATTAGTGATATGTTTTCACACTTAAACTTATTAATTAAAAGTGATTGAACTTGAAGATGAAAGGATCTTGAAAGTGTAATTCAATTTGGCTTTCTCTTCATCTATTTCTTTTTATTTTGATCGATGAAAGTATTATGGATCTTAGAATTTCTTTGTTGAATTCTTGATCAAGACTAGATCATTACCTATTTTCTTTTCGTGCGGTATTGCTTTCGGATGACGATTTACATATCGTTCATCTAGCATGCATTAGCACAAAGATCTATTGACCGGCCTCATTTTAGGGTAATTACTCCGTAAATTACTCCGTAAATTACTCGGCGATTGCTTAACATAGCGCAACATTTGTCCCTCTTTATCCAATTCGGAATTTGAACTTTCGTGGTCCGGACCTTGATTGGTCACGTCAACCCAATGGTGATTGATCTTTTGTATTAGGTTTAAAATCTTTAAAGCTTGTTGTTGTAGTGGCTTTGATTCTATCAATCTTCTAACAAGTCTTCATTAACCTCGACCTAAGTACATTGTTTAATCACTATAGTTCAAGACGAGAAACAGAATAATCGGTGAAGGCTTATGGCACTAGAGCCTTGTGCTACTAACCACTAATTTCTAACTTCTTTACTTTTCCTTCTCGCTCCCTTATCTCTCTTTTTCTTTATGGTTTATGCCATTTATCATATCATGTTTATGTTTATATCTTTTTCTTTTGTCCACTTGGACCATATTATCTTGTGCTTTTGTTTTTCTTTGTCCATTTTGGACTCAAAAACATTAATAAAGGATTAAACCACTAAAAGAGTCATGCTCTTAATTGTTGGACTATGGCCACTATCCCTTGCTTTGGAGGACCTATACTCTTGATTATGGACTTATGGACTTAGATTTAGGATCTTAACCTATTGCTTGGGAGTTTGTGATGGAAAACCTTGGATTTTAGATACTTGGAGTCCTCTTTTGAAGACTTATTTTGAATCAAGACCAAATCAAAAAGGAAAAATGCTTATGCTATGGAGCTTGTCCATTTGGTTAGATCTTTCTTATCCTTAGCTTTTATTTTCATGCACTAGGATATTCACTTCTTTTCCACCCCTTCTTCAATTTTCAAAATCTCCTCTCTTTTTCAAAACCTTCTTGTTTTCAAACTCGAAACCGCTTTCATAATAAAACCTTGACTTCGGTCGAGTGATTTCTTAAACTTTGCTTTTCCTTAATAAATGTCAATCAATATTAATCATATTATGACCATTTCATAAAAACATAAAAAATATAAAAACTCATCAATCTCTTTTTGTGCCTTGTGCACTTTTTCTTTTAAAACCTTTTCATAAGTTTAGACATGATTCATTTCTTTAAGCATAATTATTCGTTTGGAAATGACGACTTGTCTTTACACTTAAAATCAAATCATAATAAACAATTTTTTGTTATTTGTACCACGAACTACGAGGTTTTGATCCTACATTGCACATCGTGGGTACGTAGGCATGAGGCGATAAGTCTCTCCAAACACAAAAATCTAAAAAATAATTCTCTTCTCATCTCCTCAATCTTTTTTCAAGCAAACCTTTTCAAACCAAAAAGCATGAATACATCAAAGGGCTCCTATAGAGTACTATAGATGTATTGGGTGCGTAAAACCTTCCCTTTACATAATCAACTCCCCTTACCCATTCTCTGTATGTTCTTGTGGTTTTAGAACTCTTTAGGTTTTGTTCGCTCTTTTTTCCTTTCCTTTTTGGATAAAAATAAAAGTGCGGTGGCGACTCTCGTTTATTTTTTAGTTAAGTTAATCAATAACTTACACTCACAAATTTCCCCGCTACACTGGCGGCATAGCTTCATCCACCCTAGCTTTTTTATTGTAGTTCCCAAATCTCTCGCAGGTCCCGGGTTCTCTTCTTGGCTGTCAAAGACGAAACCCCTTTCAGCGTGAAAACCCATTTTGCTAAAATACTCCATGAAACGGCAAGAAGCTTCGCTATTGATGAACTTCTCGTATCCGTCTTGTTCTTCATCAGAGTAAACAACATATGGTGTTGCATTTTTCCTTGCTGCCATCTTAACTCGTTTTCCAGTAGGGATCTCCATTGTTTTTGGTTGAAGGACAAGTAGTGATTTAGGTTTGAATGGAAATGATGAGGAACAGACAAAAGAAAAGTTGATACGGTGATGGGAATGTGAGAGAGAGAAAGTGAGATATTGTGATAGTGAAATGAGATTGTTGGAAAGAGAAAAGTGAAAAGTATTTTTGTGAAAATTAGAGCAAGAAGCTGAAATGGCAGATTGATGTAACGTATGGGAAAGGACAAAAAATTGAATTTCTGGCATGGAAGAAGCATTGCTTGCTGCTGTGTCCCACCAGTCTGACGTGTCAGACTGGTCATCATGAGTCCCTAGCACAAGGCTCTAGGTGCGTACAGTCCATCCAATTAATTTCTCTCTCCATCATTTAGACTCTTCAATTCCCGTCCAATAAAATAAATAAATTGCCATCTCAGCATTTTATTTAATTCTCAGGACTTAGTAATATTTACTTTGAATATCATTTTGTTCCTTTCTCATTTTTTACCGTACCACAGTCGTGACTCCAAATGCATGTTGCTGTCATAAAAAACTACTCAACTGTACAAAAATAAAAAGAAAAAATCGTTAAGCTGGGCTGCCTCCCAGTAGCGCTATTTTAAGGTCTTATAGCCTGACCAACACAAAATCACTTAATCCATGAAATGAATGGTTCCCCTAGTGTTACTTGAAGGGTCACCAAAATAGGTTTTAATCCTTTGACCATTAGCCTTGAATTTTTCACCATCTTTTTCATTCATCAATTCCACAGCTCCATTAGGGAAAATTGTCACTAACTTGAATGGTCCTAACCACCTTGACTTTATTTTTCCAGGGAATAATTTCAGTCTAGAGTTAAAAAGCAAAACTCTTTGACCTTCCACTAATTCCTGTTATTTCTTTGATTATGTGGTTGGCATTTATTTTGCCAAAACTATTCTAGCAGCAAGATGTTGAAACAAGACGTTCTAATTTACTGCATTCAACATGTCGGATAAAGATGTCCCATCCTGGATCATAGGACATCACGTTTGTTATTGGATTAAAAGGAAGATTCTGTTAGTTGTTATTTGTTACTGAATATTCTGTGAATATTTAGTTATCTTATGTGGCGTCCAAAGTAATTGAGTTGAGATTTTGTGCTGGTTTTCGGATTTTCACTACTTTCTAAATATGGAGACATATTAGGAAATATTAGACTGAAGACCTATTTTCTTGGAGTTTATTTTGCAGAATTATGTGCAGTCTCTCAACTGCGTTTTGAAGCCCAACCCAGTCCAGATTTAATGCTATATATTGACTGGTGTAAACCTAGTTTAGGTGTGGAACTTACGTGTGTTTTTGTTAGGGTTTTTGATTGTTAATTGTGAGCCTAACTGGTATCATTCTGATAATAGTATAAGGACTGGTTTTATGTTGTAAGTTCTGTCAGTTACTCATAAGCTTTTAAGCATTGAGTTTCTTGTGTGTCAGTTCTCATAAGTTTTGAAGTATTGAGAATTGTGTGTTTTTGAAAGTGTGTCTTTCGTTTTGTTACTTGTGTTGAAAGGAACCAGTCATGGTTTATGATTGAAGAGGGATTTGAGGAGGGCCTCATACCTAGGTGAGTCTTAGGTAGAAGTCATAGGAAGGGTAGTGATTAAGTGAGCGGATTGTAACCGGGTGTGGTTGCTGTGTGATCTGTGAATTGATACTATCGTATATTGATTTCGTCCCTGGCTTGGTAGCCCCCAGAGTAGGATTGTTGATCCGAACTGGGTAAACATATCACTGTGTTCTTTACCTTCTGCATTGTTATGTTTATTGTTATCTTGTTCATTGCATTGGATATCCGTGTCTCAACGTCTGTGTAGGACATCTGATATCTGTACCAGAATTTCAATTGGTATCAGAGCTTGCACCCTAGTTTGTTTCTGGGTGAGATTCAGGGAAGGTACTTTATGGTGCAATGGACAAGGATGGAGGATTTTTTAACAAACCACCTCTGCTTGATGGTTCCAACTATGATTATTGGAAACCAAGGATGATAGCATTCATCAAATCCATGGATGATCAAGCACGGAAAGCTGTTATCAAAGGATGGAAACCCCCAAAGGTTAGAGATGGAGAAGGTAATCTTACTGATGTAGTGAAGGAAGAGGAAGACTGGGATGATGCAGACTACAAAGGGTCTTTGGGAAATTCCAAAGCCATGAATGCCTTGTTTAATGGTGTTAACAAAAATGTTTTCAGGTTGATTGAACATTGCACCATTGCAAAAGAGGCTTGGTAGGTCTTGAAGGTTGCTCATGAAGGAACTTCAAAGGTGAAGATTTCAAAACTTCAGCTTCTCACTACCAAGTTTGAGAATTTGAAGATGAAGGAAGATGAGAGCATTCATGATTTTCACATGAACATTATTGAGATAGCTAATGCTTCAAGTGCCCTATGTGAAAAGATGTCTGATAGCAAACTGGTCAGAAAAATCCTCAGATCTCTACCTAAGAGATTTAACATGAAAGTGACTGCTATAGAGGAAGTTCAAGACATAGATAAGATGAAAGTGGATGAACTTGTGGGATCACTTCAAACATTTGAATTGGGGATCAGTGAAAAGTCTGAAAAGAAGAAAAGTATAGCTTTTGTGTCAAATGCTGGTGATTCAGAAGATGAAGGTACCCTGGTCAGAGATGAAGGGGTGTCTAAAGATCTGGTATTGCTTGGAAAACAATTTAACAAAGTGTTGAAAAGGATGGACTAGAAGTCAAGAGCTAACGTTCAGAACAAGTCACTCGACATCAGTAAAAACCAGGATGTAGGCAGAAGGTCCAGAACTGAAGAAGACTCCAATCAAGGGAAGAGAGTTCAGTGTTTTGAATGTGAGGTATTTGGGCACATAAAAACTGAGTATCCCACGTATCTCAAAAGGCAGAAGAAGGGCTTATCTGTGTCTTGGTCAGAAGGAGAGTCTGAGAGTGATCTTGAAGAAGAATCAGCAAAATTGGTAACAGCCTTGACTGGAATCTGTAAATCTGATGGAGAAACAACTTATGAGTCTGATGAAGGAACAAGTTGTGATTCCGACAAAGAATCTTACATTGGAGAACTTACTAAACAGGAAGTTATCACTGGGTCCTCAGAGTTGTGTATCAAGAATGAAGAGGGGTGCCAGATAATATTAGAACAGAAGGTTCTGATAGCTCAACTAGAAGCTGAGAAGGAAGAACATCGATCGATCATTGTTGATCTTAAAGAGGAGGTTGTATTGCAAAAGTCAAAACTTGACAATATGACCAAATCTATAAGAATGCTGAACAATGGTTCCACAGTGTTGGATGAGATTCTTCAGACTAGGAGAAATACTGGGAATGTACAAGGTCTTGTTTTTAACAATCAAGCGGAGAACTACAAGCAGTCTGTAGTAAAGTTTGTTCCTCAGAAAATAAAGCAAGAGGAGAAGATGTCAAATCACATGTTTCAACATCAGCTGAAACATCAGAAAATAGTATATAGTTCAAAGTATAAACCATGGAGATGTCATTATTGTGGAAAGTTTGGTCAACTAAAGTCCTTTTGCTACAATTTGCATGGTTATCCCAAAACTGTTCATCAACCAAATAAAGAACAGATTTGGGTTAAAATAAAGAAAAGATGGACTCCTAGAAATATGGTGGCTGGTTTCATAGCGCATACCTCTCTCAGAGCTTCTGCAAGGGAAGATTGGTACTTTGACAGTGGTTGTTCAAGACACATGACTGGTGTGAAGAAATTTTTGTCAGATATCAAGCCTCACTCTACCAATTATGTCACTTTTGGGGATGGATCAAAAGGTAAAATAAAAGGTGTTGGAAAGCTGGACTACATAGGACAACCAAATCTGGATCGTGTTCTATTTGTCAAAGGGCTGACTGCAAATTTGATTAGTATAAGCCAACTGTGTGATCTAGGGCTCAAAGTAAATTTCACAAAATCTGAATGCCTAGTAACCAATGAAGAAAATGAAGTTGTTATGAAGGAAACCAGGTTTAAGGATAACTGCTATCTGTGGAATCCTCAAGAATTAGAAAGTTTGTCTACCTGTTTGATGTCAAAGGAAGATGAAACCAAATTGTGGCATCAGAAATTGGGTCACTTACATCTGAAAGGGATGAAGAAAGTTATGTCAAGTGAGGCTGTTAGAGGTATTCCCAAGCTGAAGATTGATGAGGATAGAATATGTGGTGAATGTCAAGTTGGGAAGCAAACAAGGATGTCACACCAAAAGCTTCAACATCTTACCACAACTTCTAGAGTTCTGGAGCTGCTTCACGTGGACTTAATGGGACCTATGCAGGTTGAAAGTATTGGAGGGAAGAAGTATGCATATGTTGTCGTTGATGATTACTCCAGATTCACCTGGATAAGCTTTATCAGAGAAAATTCTGAAGTATTTGCAGCTTTTAAAGAATTGTGTCAAAGGATTCAACGAGAAAAGGATTGTGGTCTTGTTCGAATCAGAAGTGACCATGGAAAGGAATTTGAAAATAGCAGGTTTGAAGAGTTTTGTTCATATGAAGGAATCACTCATGAATTCTCATCACCAATCACTCCTCAGCAAAATGGTGTGGTGGAGCACAAGAATAGGACTATTCAAGAGTGTGCAAGGGTCATGATTCATGCCAAAAAGCTTCCATATCATTTTTGGGCTGAAGTCATGAATACTGCTTGCTATATACACAATAGGGTGACTATCAGATCAGGTACTTCTGTTACTCTTTATGAGCTATGGAAAGGAAGAAAGCCAAATGTGAAATATTTCCATGTTTTTGGGAGTAAGTGCTATATCTTGGCGGATCGTGAGCAGAGGCGAAAGATGGATCCTAAGAGTGAGGAAGGGATATTTTTGGGATACTCTACAAATAGCAAAGCATATAGGGTATTTAATTCCAGAACTAAGGTGATGATGGAATCCATAAATGTGGTGGTTGATGACTCTGGCAGAGACGAAGATGTCCCAGATGATGTTGGAACATTCTTTCCCATGAACAATGAAATCTCACAAGACACTGAGTCCGTAAAAGATAATGTTCAAGAGACTAGTACTAGACCTGAGAATGAAGAGGTAGAGGATGCTAACAGGGGACCCTCTATAAGGATTCAAAAGGATCACCCTAAGGAGTTGATAATTGGAAATCTGAATGAAGGTGTAAGTACCAGATCGAGGGAGGTTGTGTCAAATGCATGTTGTGTTTCAATGCTTGAACCAAAAAATGTTAAAGAGGCTTTGATAGGTGAGTTCTGGATAAGTGCTATGCAGGATGAGCTTTGTCAATTCAAGAGAAATGAAGTCTGGGAACTGGTACCACGACCAGTAGGAACAAATGTGATTGGAACAAAGTGGGTATATAAGAATAAGTCTGGTGAACAAGGAGTTGTTACCAAAAACAAAGCCAGACTAGTTGCTCAAGGATACACACAGATTGAAGGAGTAGATTTTGATGAAACATTTGCTCCTGTGGCTCGCTTGGAATCCATCAGATTGTTGCTAGGAGTGACATGTTTTTTGAAATTCAAATTGTTTCAAATGGATGTTAAGAGTGCCTTTCTGAATGGCTATCTTAATGAAGAAGTCTATGTTGAGAAGCCTAAAGGGTTTGTGGATCCAAATTTTCCTGATCATGTCTTCAAGTTAAATAAGGCTTTGTATGGTTTAATACAAGCTCCAAGAGCTTGGTATGAAAGGCTGACTGAGTTCTTAGTCAAACATGGATACAGGAAGGGTGGTATTGATAAAGCACTCTTTGTCAAGGAGAAAGATTGGAAACTGATGATTGCTCAGATTTATGTAGATGATATTGTGTTTGGTGGGATGTCGGATGAAATGGTCCAACATTTTGTCAAACAAATGCAATATGAATTTGAAATGAGCTTGGTAGGTGAATTGACTTACTTCCTTGGATTGCAAGTCAAGCAGATGGAAGATTCCATTTTTATTTGTCAGAGCAAATATGCTAGGAATATTGTGAAGAAGTTTGGATTGGATAATGCCAAGCACAAGAGAACTCCTGCTCCTACTCACTTGAAGTTATCCAAAGATGAAAATGGAGTGAATGTTGAACAGAGTTTATACAGAAGCATGATTAGTAGTCTGCTGTATCTTACAGCAAGTAGGCCAGACATAACCTTTGCAGTTGGTGTATGTACAAGATACCAAGCAGAACCCAAGGTCAGTCACATCAATCAAGTTAAGAGAATTCTTAAGTATGTGAGTGGTACGTGTGATTATGGGTTGTTATATGCCCATGATTCAAGTTCCATTTTAGTAGGATACTGTGATGCTGATTGGGCTGGAAGTGCTGATGATAGGAAGAGTACCTCTAGAGGTTGTTTCTTTTTGGGAAATAATCTTATTTCATGGTTTAGTAAGAAGCAAAATTCTGTATCTCTCTCTACTGCTGAAGCTGAGTACATAGCAGCTGGAAGTAGTTGTGCTCAACTGGTGTGGATGAAGCAAATATTATCTGAGTATAATGTCACACAAGATGTCATGACATTATTTTGTGACAACCTGAGTTCTATTAATATTTCTAAAAATCCTATTCAACATAGCAGGACTAAGCACATTGATATCAGGCATCATTTCATCAGAGAACTTGTGGAGGACAAAGTCATAACTCTTGAGCATGTTAGCACAGAAAATCAGCTTGCTGACATATTTACCAAGGCTCTGGATGCAGTTTAGTTTGAAAAACTGAGGAGAAGACTTGGGGTTTGTATTCATGAAGAATTATAGCAATTAATGTTCTTTTTGGCTGCCAGATTAAAAAGAATAAAGGTAATTCTGGTAGTGCAGCTTGTGCAGGTGTTTATGAAGGGAAAGGAGATGTTAAAGTTTGTGCATGACATTTGGTCATGTGATTTTGTGTGCATCTGCTTTCTGATGCTGTTTATTCTGGTTTATGAATTGATCATTTCTCAAAATTAATAACTGTTCTACTTGCCTTTGTCATATTTTTGGATAAAAAGGGGGAGTGGTGTGCTTGTGGTGTGCTTGTGCTGGTGCTGCAGTTGAGGGGGAGAATGTTGTGGTGTTTCTCCAATTGAAGGAGAGTTTTTTTGCTGCTATGCTGTGTTTTTCGGTGCTGTCTCTGATATTTTCGCTGCTGTCTCTAATATTTTTGTTTTGCTTGATTTATCTTTGCAAGATTGTTTGTTGTGTAGTTTTAGCCAAAATAAGCCAAAGGGGGAGATTGTTATTTCTTTGATTATGTGGTTGACATTTATTTTGCTAAAACTATTTTAGCAGCAAGGTGTTGAAACAAGATGTTCTAATTTACTGCATTCAACATGTCGGATAAAGATGTCCCATCCTGGATCATAGGACATCACGTCTGTTATTGGATTAAAAGGAAGATTCTGTTAGTTGTTATTTGTTACTGAATATTATGTGAATATTTAGTTATCTTATGTGGCGTCCAAAGTAATTGAGTTAAGATTTTGTGCTGGTTTTCGGATTTTCACTACTTTCTAAATATGGAGACATATTAGGAAATATTAGATTGAAGACCTATTTTCTTGGAGTTTATTTTGCAGAATTATGTGCAGTCTCTCAACTGCGTTTTGAAGCCCAACCCAGTCCAGATTTAATGCTATATATTGACTGGTGTAAACCTAGTTTAGGTGTGGAACTTACGTGTGTTTTTGTTAGGGTTTTTTATTGTTAATTGTGAGCCTAACTGGTATCATTCTGATAACAGTATAAGGACTGGTTTTGTGTTGTAAGTTCTGTCAGTTACTCATAAGCTTTTAAGCATTGAGTTTCTTGTGTGTCAGTTCTCATAAGCTTTGAAGTATTGAGAATTGTGTGTTTTTGAAAGTGTGTCTTTCGTTTTGTTACTTGTGTTGAAAGGAACCAGTCACGGTTTGTGATTGAATAGGGATTTAAGGAGGGCCTCATACCTAGGTGAGTCTTAGGTAGAAGTCATAGGAAGGGTAGTGATTAAGTGAGCGGATTGTAACCGGGTGTGGTTGTTGTGTGATCTGTGAATTGATACTATCGTATATTGATTTTGTCCCTGGCTTAGTAGCCCCCAGAGTAGGATTGTTGATCCGAACTGGGTAAACATATCACTATGTTCTTTACCTTCTGCACTGTTGTGTTTATTGTTATCTTTTTCATTGTGTTGGATATCCGTGTCTCAACATCTGTGTAGGACATCTGATATCTGTGCCAGAATTTTAATTCCCTTTTCTGGCATTTCCTGTCATACCATCTTTTGTTCTTTTCCTTACAGAGCTCAGTATTTTCATAAGAGAATAACCTATGTTCCTCTAACTCATTGAGTTGGAGCATTCTAGCTTGGCCATCAGTTTTTAGGTTGAAATTTAATTGCTTGACGGCCCAAAATGCTTTGTGTTCCAATTCTATGGGTAGATGACATGCCTTCCCATAAACAAGTCTATAAGAGACATGTTTAGAGGAGTTTTGTAGGCAGTTCTGTATGCCTAAAGAGGCTCGTCCAAATGCTTAAACCAATCCTTCCTTGTGGGGTTAACAACCTTTTCCAAAATCCTTTTAATCTCTCTATTAGATAGCTCCACTTGGCCGCTTGTTTGAGGATGGTAGGATGTAGCAACCTTGTGTTTGATCCCATATTTTGCCATTAAATTCTCAAAAAATTTATTACAAAAATGTGATCCACCATCACTAATGATTGCTCTAGGCGTGCCATGCCTTGTCAGAATGTTTTTAAGCAAAAATTTGGCCACAACTCTAGCATCATTAGTGGGTGGTTGCTACTGCCTCTATCCACTTAGAGACATAATCTACAGCTACAAGAATGCATAGATTACCAAAAGATGGAGGAAAAGGCCCCATGAAGTCAATGCCCTATACATAAAAAATTTCAATTTCAAATATGATGGTGAGTGACATCTCTTGCCTTATGGAAATATTTCCTACCTTCTGGCATATATCACATCTTTTAACTAGCTCATGAGCATCTTTAAAAAGGGAGGGCCAGAAATAACTTGATTGCAGGACTTTTGTAGCAGTTCTGGTTCCTCCAAAGTGTCCTCTATATGGAGCTTCATGATAGGCAAACAAGATCTTTCGTGCCTCTATATGATCTACACATCTTTTTAGCAATTAATCTGCACACCTTTTGTAAAGGAAAGGTTCATCCCAAAAGTAGCTCTTGATTGTGTGAAAAAACCTTTTCCTTTGCTGGAAGTTGAAATCAGGGGGCACATATTTGCTGACCAGATAATTCACTATATCAGCATACCGTGGTGTCACGTTAGTGCTTATTAACAGTAACTTCTCATCAGGAAAAGTTTCTTGAATGTCTCCACTGTTATTGCTTTGCACTTCTTCTGGTAATCTTGAGCGATGATCAGCAACAAAATTCTCTATCCCTTTCTTGTCTCTAATCTCTAGGTCAAACTCTTGCAATTAAGAATCCATCTTATGAGCCTCGATTTAGCATCTTTTTTAGAAATTAAGTACTTGATAGCTGCATGATTTGCGTATACAATGACATTTATTCCAACCAAGTAAGGTCTAAACTTGTCAAATGCAAACACTACAACCAGTAGCTCTTTCTCAGTTGTGGTGTAGTTGATTTGTGCTTCAATCAAGGTTTTACTAGCGTAGTAGATGATGTGAAAAACCTTGTTGTGTCTTTGACCTAGTACAACTCCAAAAGCAAAGTCACTTGCATCACACATCAATTCAAATGGTTTTGTTCAGTCAGGAGTCTTCACATTGGGTGCAGAGATGAGAGCCTTCTTCAACAGATTAAAGGATTCCACACATTCCTGACTGAAAACATATGGCACGTCATGCTGCAGCAGCTGTCACAGAGGTTTGGTGATTTTTGAAAAATCCTTGATGAACCTTCTATAGAAGCCAGCATGCCCTCGAAAACTTCTGATTCCTTTTATGTTCACAGGGGGTGGTAATTTCTCTATCACCTCCACTTTTGCTTGATCTACCTCTAAACCCTTTTTGGATATTTTGTGCCCAAGAATGATTCATTCTTTTACCATAAAATGACACTTCTCCTAATTAAGGACCAAATTATTCTCTTCACATCTAGCCAATACCAGATATAAATTCTTCAAACACTTCTTGAATGATTCTCCAAAATCAGAGAAGTCATCCATGAATACTTCCATGGAATTGTCAATGATATCTGAAAATATGGCCATCATGCAGCGTTGGAAGGTGGATGGAGCATTGGACATTCCAAATGGCATTCTTCTGAAAGAAAAAGTACCATAAGGACAAGTGAATGTTGTCTTTTCTTGGTCTTCTGGGGCTATGGCTATTTGATTGTACCCCGAGTGTCCATCTAAGATACAATAGTATTCTTTTCCAGCCAATCTATCTAGCATCTGATCAATGAAAGGGAGGGGGAAATGATCCTTCCTTGTTGCCTTGTTTAGCTTTCTGTAGTCTATACAAATTCTCCAACTAGAAACTATTCTTGTGGGGATTAATTCATTCTTCTCGTTGACAGTCACAATCATGCCTCCTTTCTTTGGAGCACATTGAATGGGACTTACCCACACACTATCAGAGATAGGGTAGATAATTCCAGCATCCAACCACTTAATAATTTCCTTCTAGACAACTTCCTTCATAATTAGGTTCAACCTTCTTTGACTTTCAATGCTATTCTTATCATTCTCTGCCAACATAATTCTATGCATGCAAATTGTTGGAATGATCCCCTTTATGTCTGAGATATGCCAAGTAATTGCCTTTTTATGCTTTCTTAACAATGTTAATAATTGCTCCTTCTGATCTTCTTTCAAATCTGTAGCAATGATGACTGGTAACTTCTGTCCTGCCTCCAGATAAGCATATTGCAGGTGCTCGGGCAGTTGCTTCAGTTCCAGTTCAGGAGGTTCTTCTATAGAAGGTAAAAGCTACTTGTGACCAACAACTGTTGATTCTATTACTTCCACAATTTCTTCCTCATGCTTCTTCATTGGGCCATTAATGATTCCACCTTGTGGCTCTTTCTCTTCTTTTAATTTCCATAGCTCTTGTTCCAACACATCATTAGTCTTGAGAAGGTTTTTACGAATTATACCTTCCTAGCTGGATATCATGGAACAGTCAGCTACATCTTCTTCAGGATACTGTAGAGCATTGAGTACATTAAATACTACTTGTTGTCCATTGACTCTCATGGCGAGTTCTCCTATTTCCACGTCAATCAAAGTTCTACCCGTTGCTAGGAATGGTCTTCCCAACAATATAGGGGTTTCTTCATCAGCATCAAAATCCATGATAATGAAATCGGCAGGGAAGACAAATTTGTTAACCCTTACTAACACATCTTCTATCTTTCCTTGGGGGTAACAAATACTCCCATTTGCCAGTTATAAGGTGATAGTTGTAGGCATGACAGCTCCTATCCCTAACTTGTTAAAGATGGATAAGGTCATAAGATTAATGCTGGCCCCAAGATCACACAGTGCTTTTCCACAGAAAGTATTTCCAATGGTGCATAGAATAGTGAAACTCCCAGAATCTTTTAATTTAGGTGAAAGCTTTCCTTGCACCAACTAACTACACTCTTGAGTGAGCGCAACCGTGGCAAATTCTCCTACCCTTTTTCTTTTGGTGAGCACATCCTTCATAAACTTTGAATAATTTGGCATTTGTTGAATGGCTTCAACCAATGGTATGTTGATGTGAAGCTGCTTCAAAATCTCCACGAACTTTCCAAATTGTTGTTCTTCCTTGGCCCTCCTAATCCTTTGTGGAAAAGGTGGGGGTGGCTTTCTTGAATAAACTTTGGCTTCCTGCAGGTGTCATTCGTGACCTCCTGCGTCTCTTGAGAGGTCAAATCTGCTTTAGTAACCTCTTCATTCTACTTCTGATATTAAGACAGTTCTCCATCAGTATTTTTTCTTGTTCCAGAACTGTCTGGCTCAGGAAATTCTGCACTAATCTTTGTCCTGTGAGACGGATTCTTCAACTTCTTTCGCACTTCTCAGCTTGATGGCTTGACATGTTTCAACATTCTTTACTCCAAAAGATGCAGTTGGAGTTTCAGTGGAACTTGGGAGAGTTCCCATGTTCCTTGAACTCAAAGAAGTAGCTATTTGACCTACTTGATTCTCCAAGTTCTTGATACTTACTCCCTGTGCTTGAAACTGATTCTTTGCTTCTTGAATAAAAGACTTCAAAACATTCTCCAACTGGTTGTTGCTTTGATTCCCCCCAATGTAGTTAAGAGTAGGAAAACCAGGAGGAGCTTGTGGTGTTGTTGTTGCTTGAGGCTTCGGTTGATTGTGATTATTATTCCAAGAAAAATTTGGATGGTTGTGCCACCCTGGATTGTATGTGTTGCTATAAGGATTGTTGTATCTATTGTTGTTGTTGCCAACATAGTTGATTGAAACAGGATTTGAAAAACATTCTTCAAACATATGGGGTCCTCCACAGTAAACACATGCAATCGCAGAAATGTCAGTAATCACCTTCACTGGCTCCGGTCTTGGTACTTCAAGGGTCATATTATTCTTCATCATCTGGTGAATTTGAGCCACCTGAGCAGCAAGAGCTGTTGTCTCAATTACTTCATGAACTCCAGCAGGTTTTTTGTGAGTTTGGTTTGTAGTAGCCTTAGTGATAGGCCACTGGTATGTGTTGGCCATAATGCTCTCAATTAACTTGTAGCCATCTTCATAAGATTTAGACAAAAGGGCTCCACCACTGGAATGTCTAGCATATTCCTTGAGGATGGAATTAATCCATTGTAGAAAGTCTCAAGTTGAATGCAGATGGGGATCTCGTGATGAGGGAATTGTCTTAGTAACTCTTTAAATCTTTCCCAAGCATCAAACAATGATTCGTCATCTCCTTGCCTAAATGAGGTAATCTCATTTCTCATCTTCGCATTCTTTGAAGGAGGGAAGTATTTTGCCAGAAATTTTTCTGCTAAAGTATTCCTTGTGGTAATGGAATTTGGTTCCAAGGAATTTAGCCAACTCTTGGCTCTATCCCATAGAGAATCAGGAAATAGCCTTAACCTAAAGGCATCATCAGTCACGCCAGGAATCTTGAAATTGTCAGCAACATCTAGAAATTGTCTCAAGTGCAAGTGTGGGTCTTCATGAGGAGAGCCTGAGTATTGACCAGTGGTTTGCAGCATTTAGAACATCATAGGTTTGAACTCAAACTGTGGTGCAATGATCTCTGGTCTAATAATACCAGTGCTCATGGCAGCAGGATCAAAGAAAACATAGACTCTAATGTTGCGCGCCCGATCATTGGCAATGCCAATGATGTCTTGCTCAGCCATGACACTTTCTGGTTGTGTCTCGTTTGATGATGATGACGAAGATTATTCGTCTGTCTCCACGTGCACTTCTTCCTCTGGTTTAGCCACAGCTGATGTAGATGGATCTCCAGACGGTTGTTGAAAACGTAAAAATCTCCTTCATGCTCTTAGAATTCTTTCAGGATCAGGATAACCACTGTAAACTGGTTGTAATGACCTGCGCATGCAATAGCTTAAACCTGTCATTACACCAAAGCACAACAAAAATGTTAAAGGCTAAAATACAAATTTTAAACAAAAATAACAAATACAGTAGTTCAAAGTGTATCTGCCACTCCCCGGCAACGACGCCAAAAACTTGTTGTCTGCTTTCTAGGTGTTTACTCTAAGTTATTTGTTTTAAAACAAAGATGTCACATGTAAGTATACATGTATGTTTGATTGCAGCAAGTAATGAAATAAGAGATCGTACCCACAGGGAGTGATTATGATGTAGCTTTGAACTTTAAAGTATTCAATTCTTGTTTAAAACTAGTATGAGCAAGGTAACAAAATAATAACAATGGTAACAACAAGAAATTCACACTACAAACTAAACACTAAATAAGGAAGGGTAAGATATCAGAGAGAGTGATTGATGAGCTAAGATCCATTAATATATTGTTGCTAGAAGGTATCCATGATGTGAAGTGTCATGCCTCAAAAGGTCAGAACGTGATCTAGTGGTGTATTTCTACAACATCTAAGCATGCATGACTAGGGCAAGGGACCAAATCTCTAAGTCTCAATTATAACCCTAAAATGCGTCTGTTTTTAATTCAGCAAAATATTTATGGTCTTAACTTCTTATCTCTACGCAAGTTGAATTAAGTGAACATCTCTATCCTACTTTATTAACCACTTTTATTATGAAATCAACATGTTGTTAGATCTATCTCAACAACATACTTGTACCTTTTTCTAAGTTGATCATTCTAGGAAACAAGTGTTTAGCATTAAAAACACATAACAAAATAAGACACTTTTCAACACATCATTTCAACATAAAAACAACTTTATATTAACTTCACTTTGCTCATCAAATACGAATTTAGCTCATAATGAGCTGAGTACAAGCTACTGGAATGAAAATACAAGATGACATATTCTTAGCAAAATATAGAAAAGAAATGACAACCTAGTAATAACTTGAAGATCCTTTGCGTTGGGTAAACAACATCAGACCTCCGCAGTCATGACAATTCCAAGCAGCGAATACAGGATTAGATGAGAAGAAGAAAACTCTTTAATCGTCTTAATCTTCAAAGTAACCAAAATAAAACAGAAAATATGAGTGTGTGTTTTCTGGCTTCTGGTCTCTTTTCATTGCTGAACATGGCTTGCTTTTATAGACGTTGTGAATGAGAATGGAAGTTGATGGGTCTTGGATCATGGGCTTTTGATGAAAATAAGGTTCAGCCCATATCAAATCACTAATAATTCCAGCTGTCTCTTCTCCCTTCGTGAACAAGATACCAAGTACAGACAACATTGGGACAAGGCTTCTTTGGCAGGCTGCTGCAGCAGGTAGTAGCGCCGAGCAGACGGTGGGTGGCTGGGTGTAGGATGCGCTTTTGCAAACATGGTCCCCACTGTACCACCTTTTATCCTCTAGCTTCTTTGATCTTATCTTAATGCTCTAGCTTCTTCTTGACACAAACCTCTGCCACGTATGCCCTAGTGATAGACATTCTTCTAAGCTCTTGGTGAATTTGCAATTAACAAGTCTTATCATCTTCCTTCCTCTTGTCTTCATTCTGCTCCAGACTATGTCTTGGGGTGTCATGCCTCAGCTTGCCTTAATCTAATTTTCTTTAGGACCAAAAACACACAATAAACCATAAAAGGTGCAACTAGTGCACTACAGGCAAATACATACTCAAACAAGTGAAATATAAATAAATCTAACAAAACCTAGCTGAATTACTAACAAAAAATAGATCATCATGACACACTAAAATAGTGTTATAAGCTATGATGTCGGTAACGTCAGACTAGTACCATAATTAATTTTAGAGACTATGTTGTTAGACGATGGCACTGATCTAGAAGGGGGGTTGAATAGATCACTAATTTTTAATAATAATTGGCGCTTAAAAAATTGTTTTAAAAATATGCGGAAGCGGCCTTGGATCGAAAACTCGTCTAAACGAACCATTATTAGTAAGATCAGATATGCGAAACAGAATAGAATAATATTGATGAGATATAGGAATCAATAAGGTCCCCAATAAAACAATTCAAATAAAGACCATTTAAAGTGAACCAATTTCCAATGCTTAATAGATGATAAAATTGAATTGACAATTTAACGAATAGTTTGTGTGTTATCAATATGTAAGACACTTGGCGTGCGAAACACACCAAGTCAAATTTCCTTTGAAGTTGTAGTGCATAATTTTTCACACTCGCAATCAAAGTGATTGCAATGGTTTTTCAAAACAGTTTTAAGGCACTACAAATCAATCGAAATATTTCCAACAATTGATTTCGCGCAAACGTCAACAACGTAAAGTAAAGAGAGAGAGAGAGAGAGAGAGAGAGAGAGAGAGGGAGAGAGAGAGAGAGCGACACCTAATTTGTTTAGGCAGTTCCCTTTTCGTCCTCGCTACGGTTACGTCTGCCCCTAATTCTAAAACTAGAATTGAGATATATATAATATTTGTTTGCAAAATTCTGTATAAGAGAAGTTCTAGATACCAAATAATCAAACACAATTTTTGATGTTAAATCTAACCACTTCTCTCCCCTTGATTCCAGCCGAGTTAAGAACATCAAACACTTCGAACAAACCTCCGGTTATCGCTACTCACTTTATCGAACCTACCGTTCTTCAAGTCTTTCACTCAGCTAATTTTGATCGCAAGATGTTTGACCCCAAATCTTTCAAAACAATCCTCCGGCTACTACTACTTCCTTGACCGAATCCACCGTTCTTCAAGGCTTTCACTCAGCTGAATTTGTAATGCAAATATTTGTGCAAAAATCCCCAAATCTACCAAGATCTTGGAGGACAAAACCCCAATGGTTTTATTGAAGAAAATCTCACTGATTCTCAACCCAAACTAGATATACAAATCCTATGTTTGGACGTTATCACTCTTGAACAAAGTACAAATCAATAAAGATGATTATGCGTGATTATTGATGAATGCAATTTGTGTGAGAGTGAAGATGAAGAGAAATGCAATGTATCTTTCAATTTTCTTCTTATTTTTCAAAGTTATGCATATGGGAATATATATGTGCAAGAATGAATAACAGAAAAAACTAAGTTTGGGAACACAAAGATACAGAAAAATAGGTGGAAACACGCGAGAGGTCGACCTGTAGGAGCTGTGAGTCAACCTGAACAAGACAAAATGCAAAATTGTACACAAAAGGGGTCCATGCGTCGACCTACAGCAAGCCATGCGTCGACGCATGGAAGGCGGAGAATTTTCAAACTTTTTCTTTATAGTGTGCGTCGACCTGTAGGAGTCCTGGGCCGATGCAAGCATGCCAGAAAGTTTCAAACACAATATTTTTTGATTGTGAGTCGACCTATACCCTGTGTGAGTCGACCTAATGCATAAAAAATGACTCAAAACTCATTTTTGACATAGAGTATGATCCTATATGTCTAAATACATGTATATAGATCTTTATGCACGTATGTAAAAGATGAATGAATGGCATAGACAAGGAGATACCGTCCAAAATACACAAGTACGAAATATCCTAGTTTTGACATCATTAAAACAAAGTAATAAATGAACCTTGGCCTCACATACTCCCTCTTTTTGATGATGGCAAAACATTGAGTACTTGATGGACATTCTCCCCCTGACTGTATGCACTTCATAAAATTCTGAACTTTGTGAACTCGCTTTTGCTTTCTTCCCCTTTGACAACATCATAAAGAGTGAAGCAAATAGTCATTTGTAAACATATTATACACATATCAACACAAACATATGTTTTGCAACTGATACGAAAGTGTCAAGCATCCACATATAATGTTGCCAATGCAAACAATAAAGAATTAAATAGCTCAAGAAGCATAGAGAAATAATAATGCATTACACAACATACATTGTTCAATACAAGTCTTGAGAAAAACTCACTGAAAAAACAGAAACAAAACAAAATGCAACATGAAATGCAAAGACAAGATAAAAACTCAATCAACTATGGTCTTCGACCCCTGTTATGTTGACCTCTCCCCTAGAATGATTGATCCTGATGTGTTCCTTGAGCATCTAAACATTCACACAGACCAAGGACACTGCGATTGAGAGTGTTGAAGCTTAGTGAGAGGGCACGATGCTGATTTGCTGAGGTTTCAGCCATTTGATCAAACCAACCCAAGACCCAAGACCTTTGATGTAAAAAGATCAAAATTCTCATTTTGTGCATGAATTTGTCCCTGTATTGTTTCATACCATTGTTCTTGAAGCGCTGCAAAGTTTTGTTGCTCAATTTGCATGCTTCGGAGCATTTCAAGAACTTCTGAATTGTCTGTTTGAGGTTGATGTGGAGAAGGAGGCACATATGAGGTGCCTTGCTCGGATGAAGCGTTTTGACGCCATGATCCCCATCTTGGTTAGCATTAGTGTCCTCTACCGGAGAGCTACCCAACCAAGCACCATCGTCATGACTTTCAAAGGGACCTTCTGTTTCCATGGGATGACTTTCCTCATCTTCATCTTGTTCTTCCTCTTCAGCTTCATCTAAGTTCCAAATCCGTCCACTTGAACCCTTTGACTTGACCACATAAGTCTTCTGTTGTTTGTCCCAAATGTATCGCATAAGAGTCATAGTCTTTTGACTAAACTCTTGGCCAGCAGAAAGGGATATGTAAGGGATGCCTGGCACAACAATTTCGGCATGATCCAATATGCTTTGGATGAACGATCTGTAGCATAAGGATGAACATTTGTCATTTTCTTTCAAAGCATAAATGCAACTTGCAAAATAATAAGTGTCATACCCCAAATTTTGACCACTTAGATTTCCCATCATTGGGAAAATCATCATCATAATATGGATGAACCATCATGCCTCATCAGTCTCCCCAAAGATGGGTGAGCAACCACTTCTATGAAAAATTAGGGTTTCAAGCCCTCTAAGAGCACTTAGATAAAGGATCAATCAAGAATTGACACGATCTTCAACTTTTCTAACCTCTCAAACATCCACAATGGATCAAGAGGACTCCCACAACAAGAATCAAGCACAATGTTGCAGCATTCCAAGTGGATTAAGCCTTAAGATCGCCAGTGTCACCAAATTAGGGTTTTGGTCGACCAGGGCCTCGAGATGGAAATTTTCCTCTGGGCATGAGCCAATGCTTCAAAGCATAACCTAATATGCTCCATGGGACATCATAAACACAATCATCAAGTCAATTTAACCTCAGGGGATGCTGTCATACCCCAAATTTGTCCTACCTGTGTATTTTCCATCTGTACATCCACCCATTGACAATTATTCAAAAAATCCAAAAAATATGTTGTCTTCAACTTCATCCCTCTTTTGTTTTTATCCAATTTTATTTTAAGTCATATCTATCTTTTAACCATTTTTATCCTTCATCCAATTAAATATCCATTTAAACCATTAACTTCCATTTTTATCCAATCCAATTATCAATTAGCCATCCAAAGTCCATACTCATTTCCACCTTCTTTTTCTTACCAAATTCCAATATCCATTTTATTTTTCATGTCCATTTTCAATTTGCTACCATTTCCATTAGCCATTTTTCTAAATCCATTTAGAACCATCTCCACATCCAATATCCAATTCTTAATCAACATTCAAATCCATTTCTAAATTCACATCTCATTTTAATTACAAACCAAAATCCAAAACAAAATTCATTCTACAAATTCAACAAAGTCCATAATCATTTTTCAAAGCCCATCTCACAATAAACCCATTTAGTTTTTTTGTCACTAAATTAAATTACAAAAAAAAAGAAAAAATACAGCACACGGAATCTTTGACCAATATTTGTTTTTTCACTCCTTCCCCATTTCATACAACAAACAACCTGCACAAAAAAAAAGTGTTTTCAACAACAATCTTCATTAAGCTTTAGCAGAGATTCCAACAACCAACAGCAAACTGATACAACATGCATTTTGAAAATGACAATACAACAATAACATAGACAAGAATTTCAAAAAAACAAATTGGTCTGAATTTAAAAGGAGAAGAGGGAGAACAATTTAGAATGGGGGAGGAAAGCCGTTGTTAGGGAGCAGAAATTCTGCAAGAAAAAGAAATGAATTAATCCTTCCATCAATTCCAAATAGAACCCAGTAGCAACCTTTGACATCCTCTCTAATATTCTTCATCAATAACAATAACAACACCTGATAACCAAAAACCAGTCAATCACCCTTCATCGTTCCAAACATCCGCAACAACATTTCACCGAACAATCACTAAACAACCACCGCCACCTCACCGTCCTCACAAATCCACCCCCATCCACACACCCTTCAATCTGCCATGTCCTCATCGTAAACACCATACAACAACACTGCAAGCGTTCCTCTTTATCACCATAAACATAAACGCTCCCTCAACAACATTCGTAATCTTCCCTTGCTAATAGCCACCATCTACCACCGAATTCAAACAAACCGCAACCACTAGGTTCAGCCACATCCCAACTCATCAAATTCAACTTAACATTGCGTACTCTCGGCGAGTTTTGAGCAGTTGCAGCAATAATCTCTTCAGGTGGTAGCAACAACATCACACGTCGTTGCGAATTCGAAGTCGTTTGCGTCTGCAACACGTGATAACCACGACACCACACGGCTTCGGTTTCGTTTCCGTTACAACAAGAACCACCATTGCTGCTCTTTGTACTCAGCAACTCCAAAGCGGTGTCTCGGTTCGTAACCGTTAACAACGCACACACGATTCTCAGCCCCGCCGCGGTTCATCAGCACCACATCTCCGATGCCATCGCTAAAACACTTTCAACCACGACACGAGCCGTGCTTCCGTGTCATCGTTTGAGTCACGCGTGGGGATCAAAGTGAGAACCGAGAGAGGACGAGATGAAGAGAAGTCCGGCAAGGTGAGAGGGAGATTTGCGAGATCGAAAGAGAGTGAGAGCATTAGCGGTCCAATTTGAAACAGGGGAAGAGCGTGTGAGTGTTGTTCTGGAAAATTTGGGAACTGATTTTATTTTTTATTTTTCTCTTTTTTTTTTTTTTATATATTCTTTTGGTTTAAAACTTGGATCTCTCTTAACTAAATGGACTCAGCCCATTTATTTCTCCTTCATACACCATATTTAATCACACACACTCTTCTCTCATTTATTTTTATGTTTTGTTTTTTTAAGTTTCTTTTAGAATTTCTTGTTAGGATTTTCTTTTATCTCTTGATCCATTTATTTTTTGGCTAATTTATTATTTCTATCTTCATTATGATTTTCTTTTATCTTTTTATTTTTTTATTTTTTGGGCCGATGATATCAAAAATATCTTAATTAAAATTGATTTTCTCAAATCGATTCAAAATCTTGATTTATATGAGGCCTATTTATTTTTTTATTTCAATTTATTTCATTACATTATTTTTATTCAATTATTTTGGGTCAATGAAAACCAAACATCGACGATTTGTCGATTTCTCGACTTAATCTCGATAAAGGTGAGACCTTTATTCTTTTTCCTATACCTTTTCGATTTAATTTCATTTTTGTCATTTTCTCATTATTTTTATTCATTTTCGGGTCCATGAAAACCAAAATATCAAGATTTATCGATTTTAAATCTTGATAAAGGTGAGACCTTTATTCTTTTTTGACATTTTCGATTTTATTTCATTTTTATAATTTTTATTTAACTTTTATTCATTTTTTGGGTCAATGAAAATCAAATACTAAAGATTATCGATTTCTCGATTTAAATCTTAGTAAAGATGAGACCTTTTTTAGTTTTCCGATTTTTATGTCTATTTCGATTTATATTCTTTTATTTTCACTTTTAGTCAATGAAAGTCAAAAATCGTTGATTATCGATTTTCTCGAATAAATTCCGATTAAGACGAGACCAATTTTATGTTATGTTATACCTTGTTAATATTATGTCGATTATATTATCATTCATTCTTATTCATATCCATATTATATTTATATTCATGTTCATCTAACCATTTTCATTTGTTCAAATGCTTACTTCCCGATTAAAATACTCAACACCTATTCAAATCATTTTTTCAATTAAATCGCGAAAGAACTAAATTCTTGAGGTCTAGCACTTCTTGGGTTCTTGAATGACTGCTATTGAGGCGCACGCCTTGGGTGGCGTGTCATTCGACCATTCGTTTCTAAAACATGCGCCTTAATTATTTAGACAAAGAAATGTCATTGGAGTCTAGCATTCCATGTGGTACTTTCGTTGTTCATCAAACAATATTTCGTAAATCAATCGAATGAAAAAGGTGTCGTTGGGGTCTAGCATCCCAATAATGCCCCGATTAATCGGTTGCGAGACCGACGTCTCGTTTATCGAATAATCGTCATTCTCCCTAAAACACTTAACAAATCAAATTATTTTCAAACCAATCCTTGATTCGTCGTCGAGCTACGTCTTCAAAACATTATCGTAAGTCGAGTGCCTTTTGCCTCGTCGTCAAAATGCACACTCGCACATCTCGTGGTTTCGTTACTAGGAGCACCCCTAGGGACTAGTATCGATCCTCACTTCTTTTCGTAACCAATCTAATTCGATCTTTTTCAAACCTTTTTCTTAATCAACTAACGAAAGGAGGAGATTCTTGGAATCTAGCATTCCTTGGGTCTTCGAATGAATGGCTCTTGAGGCACGCCACTTAAGTTGTTATTCATTCACCCTTTCGTCTTAAAACACTTAATCTTTATCAAACATTTTTGCAATCAATCACGAAAGAACTGAGTTCTTGGAGTCTCGCATTCCTTGGATTCTTAAGTGACTGCTCTCGAGGCACGCCCCTTGGGTTGTTTGTCATTCAATCTTTCGTCTCCTAAAAATCAAACCCTAACCTTCTTTTCGTGGGCGTACCACAAACTACGACTACTCTGATTCTTTATTCTCGTCCGAATAAAGATCCGTAGGCACAAGATTGCGATGATCTTGGCGAGCTACCTTCCCTCCATCTTCCGTCTTCCCTTTATCCCTTCCCGTAGTCAAACTACGATTGCTCTGATTCCTCATTCTCGTCCGAATGAGCATACGTAGGCCCGAGGTCGCGATGATCTTGCCGAGCACCCTATCCTAAAACCACCCCATTTCCCCTTAGTATCTTTTCCCTTTATCTTATCGTTCGCGTTTATCATTGAGAAGAAAACAAACAAGCTTAGATAACATTCCTCACAATTCGAACTAAGAGGTTCCCGTTGAGTACAATAGACGTGAGGGGGTGCGCTTACCTTCCCCTCATGTAATCGACTCCCGAACCCAGAATGTGGTTGCGACGACCACGTTCTTATCTCTTCCTTAAAGGTTTTCTCGATATTTTCCTTTCCCTCTTTTTGGGATAAATAAAGTTCGGTGGCGACTTTGTCAACCCGTTTTCCGCGCCTTTCGCGCGAAGGGTCGTGTCTTCGATGAATTTTTTTGAGGTGCGACAGATGCATTCACTAAAAAATCAGGAATTAGGGTTTCTTGACCTGATTCACCCTTAAGTTAACTTTTGGGACAAAACATTAGCCAAGACCTCAAGAAAGGATTTGAGGGTATCTAACACACCACATTAATCCATTTGCAACAATGGACTGATCCAAGAAGCTTGATTCCCAAGTTTCAAGTTCATCTGAACCACCGTTAGGGTTTCGCGGGAAAAGTCAACTGTGGCTTTGACTTTTGACCAAGACATGCTCCCAAACCTTGGGACATGATTCAATACACCCTATGACATATATGGAACATGTCCATCAAGTTTGATTTAGGTAAAGGACTTGATTTCATAGAGGATCGCACAGTTTGGAATTCATCTGACAAAAAGTCAACTGTGCACAAAAGTCAACTTTAACTTTTTGAGATTTTTCACAATTATGGTTTTTTAACCCTAAAATGATGTTAATGTGTGATTTGAATCATCATTCATGAAGAAAAATCAAGAAAAGTGGGATAACTTGTAAAAGGGGTAACCATAAAAACTTAGAAAATTTTCTAAGTTATGGAATAAAGTGGCTAGGGTACCAACTTTAGAGGATCATAACTCCTAAACCACAAAGCCATTTTTCCCCATTCAAAGCTGGATTTGTAGCCCTCATGGCCCTCTACAAAAGCTTCAACTACACCTCATTCCAATTCATTATGGATTTTGAGTTATGGAATGATCAAAGTGGCTGAAAACATGAAATGCCACTTTTTCCAACACTTAGTGAAATTTTCACTAAGTCAGAATCTGCCTTCACTTTTTTCCAAATGTAGGGGCATTTTTCACTTAGGTCCAAAAAGTATCAAAACCAATTATGATCAAACAGTTGTTGTATCATAGGAGGGCTTTCTAAAATGACCAAGAACATCACCAAACTCAACTTGAGCCATGAGATATGACAATGGCAACATGCCTTGCTGAAAACTGCCAAAGCAAGGCAGATTTTGGAGTTTTGCTCGATTTGCCCAAATTTTGCAAATGACAAGCAACTCTATCCATCTGAACACCTCAAGGGGGACCAAGGAGGAACCAACTCTGATCCCAAGCCTCCCAAGTCTTTGGAACCAAAAATAGCATGCCAAACCTAGAAATCCCTGAAGAGGGGACAAGACTCCAATTTTGGATTGGAGCATTCAATGCATACACCAAGGTGGCATGGAATGAGCCCTTCCCAACTGAATTTAGTCAAGACTTATCCAAGACCAAGGGAACCAGTAGCCTGTGCCCTAACCTCTAGTCAATGGCTAGAGGAGACTTGGATTCTCATTGCTCAACATTGGCCAAACCTATGCAGCATGTTATTTCGTTGATTTTGTGGTTGGCATTTATTTTGCTAAAACTATTCTAGCAGCAAGATGTTGAAACAATATGTTCTAAGTTGCTGCATTCAACATGTCGAATGAAGATATCCCATACTGGATCATAGGACATCGCGTCTGAATTCAGTTTAAAAGGAGATTCTGTTGCTGTTAAATGTTACTGAATATTCTGTGAATATTTGGTTATCCTATGTGGCATCCAAAGTATTTTTGGACTATGTTTTTGTGTTGGTTTTCGGATTTTCAGCGCTTTCTAATTATGGAGACATATTAGGAAACTTTAGATTGAAGACCTATTTTGTTGGAGTTTATTTTGCAGATTTGTGAGCAGTCTCTTTGCTCCGTTTTTGAAGCCCAATCCAGTCCAGACTTAATGCTATATATTGATTGGTGTAAACCTAGTTTAGGTGTGGAACTTACGTGTGTTTTCGTTAGGGTTTTCGAGTGTTATTTATGAGCCTAACTGGTATCATTCTGATAACACTATAAGGACTGGTTTTTGTGTTGTAAGTTCTGTCAGTTACTCATAAGCTTTTAAGCATTGAGTTTCTTGTGTGTCAATTCTCATAAGCTTTGAAGTATTGAGAATTGTGTGTTTTGAAAGTGTGACTTTCGGTTTGTTACTTGTGTTGAAAGGAACCAATTACGGGTTGTGGTTGTAGAGGGATTTGAGGAGGGCCTCATACCTAGGTGAGTCTTAGGTAGAAGTCATAGAAAGGGTAGTGATTAAGTGAGCAGATTATAACAGGGTTTGGTTATTGTATGATCTGTGAATTGATACTATGTATATTGGTTTTCTCCCTGGCTTGGTAGCCCCCAGAGTAGGATTGTTGATCCGAACTGGGTAAACATATCACTGTGTTCTTTACTTTCTGCACTGTTATTATTATTGTTATCTTGTTCATTGTGTTGGATATCAGTGTCTCAACATCTGTGTAGGACATCTGATATCTGTGCCAGAATTTCAATTGGCATCAAGAGCTTGCACCCTTGTTTGGTTCTGGGTGAGATTCAGGGAAGGTACTTTCTGGTACAATGGACAAGGATGGAGGATTTTTGAACAAACCACCTCTGCTTGATGGTTCCAACTATGACTATTAGAAACCAAGGATGATAGCATTCATAAAATCCATGGATGATCAAGCATGGAAAGCTGTTATAAAAGGATGGGAACCCCCAAAGGTTAAAGATGGAAAAGGTACCCCTACTGATGTGGTGAAGGAAGAGGAAGACTGGGATGATGCAGACTACAAAGGGTCCGTGGGAAATTCCAAAGCCATGAATGCATTGTTTAATGGTGTCAATAAGAATATCTTCAGGTTGATTGAACACTGCACCATTGCAAAAGAGGCGTGGGAGGTCTTGAAGGTTGCTCATGAAGGGACTTCAAAGGTGAAGATGTCAAAACTTCAGCTTCTCACTAGCAAGTTTGAGAGTTTGAAGATGAAGGAGGATGAGAGCATTCATGATTTTCACATGAACATTATTGAGATAGCTAATGCCTCAAGTGCCCTAGGTGAAAAGATGTCTGACAGCAAACTGGTCAGAAAAATCCTCAGATCTCTACCTAAGAGATTTGACATGAAAGTGACTGCTATAGAGGAATCTCAGGATATAGACAAGATGAAAGTGGATGAACTTGTGGGATCTCTTCAAACATTTGAATTAGGGATCAGTGAGAAGTCTGAAAAGAAGAAGAGCATAGCTTTTGTGTCAAATGCTGGTGACTCAGAAGATGAAGGTGACCTGGTCAGAGATGAAGGGGTGTCTAAAGATCTGGTATTGCTTGGAAAATAATTTAAAAAAGTGTTGAAAAGGATTGACTGGAAGTCGAGAGCAAATGCTCAGAACAAGTCACTCGACATCAGTAAAAACCAGGATGGGGGCAGAAGGTCCAGAACTGAAGAAGACTCCAATCAAGGGAAGAGTGTTCAGTGTTTTGAATGTGAGGGATTTGGGCACATAAAGACTGAGTGTCCCACGTATCTCAAAAGGCAAAAGAAGGGCTTATCTGTGTCTTGGTCAGAAGGAGAGTCTGAGAGTGATCTTGAAGAAGAATTAGCAAAATTGGTGACAGCCTTGACCGGGATATGTAAGGTTGATGGATGAACTACTTGTGAGTCTGACTCTGACAAAGAATCTTATATTGGAGAACTCACTAAGGAATAAGTCTTCACCGGGTTCTCAGAGTTGTGTATCAAGAATGAAGAAAGGTGCCAAATAATATTAGAACAGAAGGTTCTGATAGCTCAACTAGAAGCTGAGAAGGAAGAACATCTATCAATCATTGCTGATATGAAAGAGGAGGTTGTATGGCAAAAGTCAAAACTTGACAATATGACCAAATCTATAAGAATGCTGAACAATGGTACCACGTAGCTGGATGAGATTCTTCAGACTGGGAAAGATGCTGGAAATGTGCAAGGCCTTGGTTTTAACATTCAAGCAGAGACCTACAAGAAGCCTTTATTAAAGTTTGTTCCTCAAAAAATAAAGCAAGAAGAGGGGATGTCAAATCACATGTTTCAACATCAGATGAAGCATCAGAAAAGAGTATGTAGTTCAAAGTATAAACCATGGAGATGCCATTACTGTGGAAAGATTGGTCACTTAAAGTCCTTCTGCTACAAGTTGCACGGCTATCCCAAAACTGCTCATCAACAAAATAAAGGACAGAGTTGGGCTAAAGTGAAGAGAAGATGGACTCCTAGAAATATGATGGCCGGTCTCATAGCACATACCTCTCTTAGAGCATCCGCAAGGGAAGATTGGTACTTTGACAGTGGTTGTTCAAGACACATGACTGGTGTGAAGAAATTATTGTCAGATATCAAGCCTCACTCCACCAATTATGTCACTTTTGGGGATGGATCAAAAGGTGAAATAAAAGGTGTTGGAAAGCTGGACTACACAGGACAACCAAATCTGGATCGTGTTCTATTTGTCAAAGGGCTGATCGCAAATTTGAACAGTATAAGCCAACTGTGTGATGTAGGACTCAAAGTAAATGTCACAAAATCTGAATGTCTAGTAACCAATGAGAAAGATGAAGTTGTTATGAAGGGAACCAGGTCTAAGGATAACTGCTATCTATGGAATCCTCAAGAATCAGAAAGTTTGTCTACCTGTTTGATGTCAAAGGAAGATGAAACCAAACGGTGGCATCAGAAATTGGGTCACTTACACTTGAAAGGGATGAAGAAAGTTATGTCAAGTGAAGCTGTTAGAGGTATTCCCAAGCTGAAGATTGATGAGGATAGAATATGTGGTGAATGTCAAGTTGGGAAGCAAACAAGGGTGTCACACAAGAGGCTTCAACATCTTACCACAACTTCTAGAGTTCTGAAACTGCTTCACATGGACTTAATGGGACCTATGCAGGTTGAAAGTCTTGGTGGGAAGAAGTATGCCTATGTTGTCGTTGATGATTACTCCAAATTCACCTGGATAAGCTTTATCAGAGAAAAGTCTGAAGTATTTGCAGCCTTCAAAGAGTTGTGTCAAAGGATTCAACGGGAAAAGGATTGTGGTGTTGTTCGAATCAGAAGTGACCATGGGAAAGAATTCGAAAATAGCAGGTTTGAAGAGTTTTGCTTATCTGAAGGAATCACTCATGAATTCTCATCACCGACCACTCCTCAGCATAATGGTGTGGTGGAACGCAAGAATAGGACTATACAAGAGTGTGCAAGGGTCATGATTCATGCCAAAAAGCTTCCATATCATTTTTGGGCTGAAGCCATGAATACCGCTTGCTATATACACAATAGGGTGACTATCAGATCAGGTACTTCTGTCACTCTTTATGAGCTATGGAAAGGTAGAAAGCCAAATGTGAAGTATTTCCATGTGTTTGGGAGTAAGTGCTATATCTTGGCGGATCGTGAGCAGAGGCGAAAGATGGATCCTAAGAGCGAGGAAGGGATATTTTTGGGATACTCTACAAACAGTAAAGCATATAGGGTATTTAATTCCACAACTAAGGTGATGATGGAATCCATAAATGTGGTGGTTGATGACTCTGGGAAAGACGAAGATGTCCCAGATGATGTTGGAGCATGCCTTCCCATGAACAATGAAATCTCACAAGACATTGAGTCCGTAGAAAATAATGCTCATGAAACCGACACTAGACCTGAGAATGAAGAGGTAGAGGATGCTAACAGGGGACCCTCTATAAGGATTCAGAAGGATCACCCTAAGGAATTGATTATTGGAAATCTGAATGAAGGTGTAAGAACCAGAACGAGGGAGGCTGTGTCAAATGCATGCTTTGTTTCAAAGATTGAACCAAAGAGTGTTAAAGAAGCATTGACAGATGAGTTCTGGATAAGTGCTATGCAAGATGAGCTTTGTCAATTCAAGAGGAATGAAGTCTGGGAACTGGTACCACGACCAGCAGGAACAAATGTGATTGGAACAAAATGGGTTTATAAGAATAAGTCTGATGAACAAGGAGTTGTTACCAGGAACAAAGCCAGATTAGTTGCTCAAGGATACACACAGATTGAAGGAGTAGACTTCGATGAAACATTTTTTCATGTGGCTCGATTGGAATCCACCAGATTGCTGCTAGGAGTGGCATGTTTGTTGAAATTCAGATTGTTTCAAATGGATGTCAAGAGTGCCTTTCTGAATGGCTATCTTAATGAGGAAGTCTATGTTGAGCAGCCTAAAGGGTTTGTGGATCCAAATTTTCCTGATCATGTATTCAAGCTAAAGAAGGCTTTGTATGGGTTGAAACAAGCTCCACAAGCTTGGTATGAAAGGCTGACTGAGTTCTTAGTCAACCATGGATACAGGAAGGGTGGTATTGATAAAACACTTTTTGTCAAGGAGAAGGATGGGAAACTAATGATTGCTCAGATTTATGTAGATGATATTGTGTTTGGTGGGATGTCGGATGAAATGGTCCAACATTTGTCAACCAAATGCAGTCTGAATTTGAGATGAGATTGGTAGGTGAATTGACCTACTTCCTTGGATTACAAGTCAAGCAGATGGAAGATTCCATTTTTATTTGTCAGAGCAAATATGCGAGGAATATTGTGAAGAAGTATGGACTGGGTAATGCCAAGCATAAGAGAACTCCTGCTCCTACTCACTTGAAGTTATCCAAAGATGAAAAGGGAGTGAATGTTGAACAAAGTTTATACAGAAGCATGATTGGAAGTCTGATGTATCTTACAGCAAGTAGGCCAGACATAACCTTTGTTGTTGGTGTGTGTGCAAGATACCAAGCAGAACCCAAGGCCAGTCACATCAATCAAGTTAAGAGAATTCTTAAGTATGTGAGTGGTACATGTGATTATGGGTTGTTGTACTCCCATGACTCAAGTCCCATTTTAGTAGGATACTGTGATGCTGATTGGGCTGGAAATGCTGATGATAGGAAGAGTACCTCTGGAGGATGTTTCTTTTTGGGAAATAATCTTATTTCATGGTTTAGTAAGAAGCAAAATTCTGTTTCTCTTTCTACTGCTGAAGCTGAGTACATAGCAGCTGGAAGTAGTTGTGCTCAACTAGTGTGGATGAAGCAAATGTTATCTGAGTATAATGTCACACAAGATGTCATGACATTATTTTGTGACAACCTGAGTGCTATTAATATTCTAAAAATCCTATTCAACATAGCAGGACTAATCACATTGATATCAGGCATCACTTCATCAGAGAACTTGTGGAGGACAAAGTCATAATTCTTGAGCATGTGAGCACCGAAAATCAGCTTGCTAACATATTTACCAAGGCTCTGGATGCAATTCAGTTTGAAAACCTGAGGAGCAGACTTGGGGTTTGAATTCATGACGAACTATAGCAATTAATGTTCCTTCTGGCTGCCAGATTGGAAAGATTAAATGAGGTTCTGGTAGTGCAGTGTGTGCATGAGGTTATAAAGGGGAAAATGCTGAAGTTTGTACATGACACTTGGTCATGTGATGTGGTGTGCATCTACTCTCTGATGTTGTTTATTCTGGTCTATGATTTGACCATTTCTCAAATATTAATAACTGTTCTACTTGCCTTTGTCATATTTTTGGCTAAAAGGGGGGAGTAGTGTGCTTGTGTGTGTTTGCTTGTGCTGTTGCTGCAGTTGAGGGGGAGAATGTGGAATGTTTGTGTTGCTGCAGTTGAGGGGGAGAATGTGGAATGTTTGTGTTGATGCAGTTGAGGGGGAGTTTTTTTTTGCTGCTATGTGTGCTGTGTGTTGGTATTTCGCTGCTGTCTCTGATATGGATTTTTTGCTTGTGCTTCTTTGCAAGATTTTTTTGTGTGTGTGTAGTTTTAGCCAAAATAAGCCAAAAAGGGAGATTGTTATTTCGTTGATTTTGTGGTTGGCATTTATTTTGCTAAAACTATTCTAGCAGCAAGATGTTGAAACAAGATGTTCTAAGTTGCTGCATTCAACATGTCGAATGAAGATGTCCCATACTGGATCATAGGACATCACGTCTGAATTCAGTTTAAAAGGAGATTTTGTTGCTGTTAAATGTTACTGAATATTCTATGAATATTTGGTTATCCTATGTGGCATCCAAAGTATTTTTGGACTGTGTTTTTGTGTTGGTTTTCGGATTTTCAGCGCTTTCTAATTATGGAGACATATTAGGAAACTTTAGATTGAAGACCTATTTTGTTGGAGTTTATTTTGCAGATTTGTGAGCAGTCTCTTTGCTGCGTTTTTGAAGCCCAATCTAGTCCAGACTTAATGCTATATATTGACTGGTGTAAACCTAGTTTAGGTGTGGAACTTACGTGTGTTTTTGTTAGGGTTTTCTAGTGTTATTTGTGAGCCTAACTGGTATCATTCTGATAACAGTATAAGGACTGGTTTTTGTGTTGTAAGTTCTGTCAGTTACTCATAAGCTTTTAAGCATTGAGTTTCTTGTGTGTCAATTCTCATAAGCTTTGAAGTATTGAGAATTGTGTGTTTTGAAAGTGTGACTTTCGGTTTGTTACTTGTGTTGAAAGGAACCAATCACGGGTTGTGGTTGTAGAGGGATTTGAGGAGGGCCTCATACCTAGGTGAGTCTTAGGTAGAAGTCATAGGAAGGGTAATGATTAAGTGAGCAGATTATAACAGGGTTTGGTTATTATATGATCTATGAATTGATACTATCGTATATTGGTTTCGTCCCTGGCTTGGTAGCCCCCAGAGTAGGATTGTTGATCCGAACTGGGTAAACATATCACTGTGTTCTTTACTTTCTGCACTGTTATTATTATTGTTATCTTGTTCATTGTGTTGGATATCAGTGTCTCAACATCTGTGTAGGACATCTGATATCTGTGCCAGAATTTCACGGCAGTTGCCATTCACTATTCCTTGCAAAACAAACTTTCTCTACTATAAATAGAGCTCAATTGTGATCAGTTTGAGTACACCAAAGCCATCAAACAGATGCTTTCCTCAAAATCTCCTTTTTCACTCCAATTTTGCCTTCTAAGGAAAGTCACTATCGAGTTTTGAGTTTGAGATCTATTCCAATCAAACCAATCACACACACACCTCATAAACATCATATAGAAGTGATCCAAACACTCACATAACATCTGGAACACCAAAATCACAAAATCACCAGCCAGTTGCTCAAGTTCTTGACAGATTTGCAGTTGGGGTACCATCTCAAGTTCCAGATAATTTCAATCCACTCCAAGCATCCAGACACACTCCATGGCACCTAGGGAAGCTATCCACATCATTGGAACCTAGCTGGAACACCTCTAACACAAAACACGATCACCAGCTGTAAGAGGTAAGCATGAGCTATTCTAACTCTATGATCCATGCATTTTTTGCTGCACAATAATTTGGCCATATGTTCATAATCATGCATAGAGTGTTTTCCCTCAATCAATTGCATTGTTTGAATCGTGGGTGGAATTTCTGAACCTTCATGCAGAATTTAGGGTTCTTGAGGTTTCTCTTTGATTTCTTATTCCATGTTAAAAATAAATGAAATTAAAGACCATAGACATAATCGTGAGGTTGAAACGAGTAGATTGATATGTAGATTGCATGATAAAATCAAGTATTCAGTGAGATTGGATAGAAAACGCAAATCTGCAGAAACAGAGGGTGGCGCATGTTCTTGCCCTTGTTCTTGGCGCCCTTTTTGAAAATTCAAATATTTGAATTTTGTGATTTTATTTAATTGATTCAAAAATTAATTTCTCTCCGAGTTTTAATGATTTTGAGTTGATTTTTTTTAATAATTCACAAAAATGTTAACATATTTGATTTTACCAAAAAATCCCAAAAATATTATTTATTTCATTGAATTGATATTTTTGCAAAGAATTAATATTTTAATTATTTTTGACATTTAAAATATTTTTTCCTTCTTGATTTTGCAAATTTCAATGATTTCTAATCATTTTGTAGGTCAAAACTTGATTTTTGAAACATTAATCCAAGATCACAATTTGTTTTCCACATGTTAAACAATTTTGGTCATTTTAATAGAATTTTTTATTCAATTAAAATACATTTTTGAAAACAAATTAGGGTTTTTGATTAATTCAACCCTCATCAAACTTTTTCAAACATCTTTGGGCCTCTAGTAGAGTGTAAGACCCAACCCTTTGAAAACCAAAACTTTTTGGGCCTCAGTGTATTGTATAAGTCCCGATACCGTCAAAAAGTTCGGCGCGATCGTCGTCTTTTTAACAAAAAACCATGGGCCTCTCCTTGAGCTGTAAGCCCCATCACTTGTACCAAAATGAATCTTTGGGCCTCTAATAGAGTGTAAGACCCAATCCCCTTTTAACCAAAACAATTTTTGGGCCTCAGACATTGTATAAGCCTCTCCGCGTTAAAAGAAAATCCCGACGCGACCGCCAGTTCAAAAATCAAAACTTTGGGCATCTCCTTGAGCTGTAAGCCCCACCACTTGTGTAAAAATAAACCTTTGGGCCTCTTGAGAGAGTGTAATACCCATCCCTTTTGTATAGAAAACCTTTTTGGGCCTCAGTCACTTGTATAAGTCCCTCTGTACAAATTCAAAACAACAGTGCAATTACTGATAAAACCTTGGGCCTCTCCATGAGCTATAAGCCACTACAATCTTTTCAAAGCACTTTCTCCTTTGATTTTGAATATAATATTGTTATCAAAGCTTTCTTTGTTGAACAAACTAACCAAACAGCATGGAAGCTCTACAACCGAGTAAGTGTTTACCCGTTTTCTTTATCCGCTTTCATATATATAACTGTATTGTGGGGCTGCTCACTGTAAGTCTTCTTTCACAAACTTTTATATACCTGTCAAATATCAACTGTGCAATACTAGTATAGTTATTTAGAGTTTTCCCCGACAACTACGTCAAGCACTAGGTAAAGCCCCGTTGATCGCTCTTAAATACAGCTAAAACTAGATCCCCATAGGATTACCAGACACAGTCTTCCCTCCTCTTGGGGTTAAACAATATGGAGATGTGAAAGGCAGATTCTTTTTGAACCCTTTCTCAGACTGTCACCCTTAGAAATTGTCAAAGAGCTCTAACTCCCCAGAGATGATCTTTTCTCCGTGAATGGCATCTCTTGAGCTTCTTCCAAATTCTCGAACTTTCCTGGCTTGATCTATTTTTAGTGAATAACATGTCTTGAATTTCTCGGGGTTTGAAGACCCACAGGCTTCTTAAAAGCATCCCCGCCTCCTCTTGGGCGTTGTACAAGGACCCTTCGGCTTCTTAAAAGCTCTCATGCCTTCTCTTGGGCTTAGTACAAGGACCCAAAGACCTCTACAGGTATAGGAACAGAACCTAGTCATCAATTTTCTAGAGCTGTCTTTCTGAGTCAAGTGTCAGACAAGTTAATGGGTTGACCTTCATCCCTTAACAAACCAGCCGTCTCTTGGGCATTATACAAAGATCATTCACTATCTGAGACTTGGACAGTCTCAATACCCTTTGGATTTCCTATTTCCTTAAAGAACAGGAAATAAACCCGATCCTCTGATCAATCCCAAGGTACAACATTACCCATATAAGAACTGATTTTCTCTTTATCCAACATACTGGACCTGTCACTAAACTAAAACAGTCGCCAACGGATAGCCTCCTCTTAGGCTTTGTATAACGATCCTTCCTCAGTGAAGTCAGCCTCCTCTTGGGCCTTGTACAATGATTCTCCTCAGCGGAGCTAACCTTGTCAGACTCTCTTGATGAGTCACACCTTTTAGCCTCCATCTCGGGCTTTGTACAAGATACTAAATCACTCTCTTATTGAGTATAAAAGACTCTCTTGTTGAGTCAAACCCATTTTTAGCCTCCATCTCGAGCTTCGTACGAGATAGAAAATCACTATCTTGTTGAGTATAAAAGACTCTCTTGTTGAGTCAACCCCTTTAGCCTCTATCTCGGGCTTCGTACGAGATACAAAAACACTCTCTTGTTGAGTATAAAAGACTCTCTTGTTGAGTCAACCCCTTTAGCCTCTCTCTCGGGCTTCATACGAGACATATAATAGACTCTCTTGTTGAGTCAACCCCTTTAGCTTCACATCTTGGGCTTTGAACAAGATACAAACCACCTTTAGCTTCACGTCTTGGGCTTTGAACAAGACACCAAAACAACCTTTTTCCTCCCATAGAATAGGAGGAACTACGATCGCTCTGATTTCCCTGTTTCGTCAAACGGGAATACGTAGGCATAAGATTTGAAAAATCTTAGCGAGCACACTAATAAAAAAACCAAAATCCCATACCTCCCTCAATCAATTGAAAAGCATCGGTCTTAAACCTCCCACCAATCGCCCAGGCATTATTTTAACAAAATAACTTAAGAGAGACCCACAATCTCACCTTAGTCATCATTCGTCACCATTTTCCACAGAGAAATGGCGACTTCACTGGGGAAGTGTCATTAGGATCTATCTCACCTTAGTCATCATTCGTCACCATTTTCCATAGAAAAATGGCGACTTCACTGGGGAAAACGCGAGATCTTGTTCTCTTCCCATCTCTTAAGTATAAACCTTAAAGAAGTGCCACTGCAAAAACTGGCGCCAACCGTGGGGCCATACATGGAATTTTGCCCCTCCTATCCCTCTGGTTGAAACTCTAAATTCATGTCACAGAAATGGCGACTCTGCTGGGGAGTCATTGTCTGTATAGGATCATAAGGCTAGAGGTCTAGGATGATTAATACAAATATATATACTGCTTTTCCTAAATGATATCTATGTTTATTTTTATGCTAATGGGAATGCGTGTGATGCCGCATGTGGAAAGATTGAGTATACACCTAAGATAGGTGATGGCAATGTGGGTAATCTTACTGTGAGTAAATTCTAGTTAAGAGCCCCCGATCTACCATCAAACTCAGTGGAGACTCCCTTTGCAGATACATTGCCTATACCACTTCGGTTGTTGAAAGTAGTGTAGTCGACTGTGTTATCTGAGAAGCTGAGGTTTTTAGCATACTGCAACCATTTTGTAGTGCGGAAGCTATCGGAAATAGTTGTCACGTGATACTACCCTCATCTGAGATCACTCTAGGATACATCAACTCGTTGGCGATCCACTTGCTGTTGTTATCCCAGAGGGGTCAATGATTTTGCGGACAGGTACAAAAAATCACTAGTATAAACCTTTGGGGGGGGGGGGGGGGGGTAGAGCCTTGACTTCATGACACCGACCCTTTGACCCCATGTTTTTTCTATGTTTTTGTGTGCTGCATTCATACATTCATTTAAAAAAACATTAAAACAAAAAAATCTTCTCTTCTAGTCTCTCTTTTTCAAATTAAACTGAGACAATGATTGCAAATGTCAGAGAAGGAGATTGCGCTAATGGATTTCGGTAGAAGGAAAACTCATAAGTACACCTTCAAGGTTCCAAAGTTAGAGGATTTGAGAGGTTTGGCGAGGATGATCACCAACCACGAGGCTTTCAGAGCCAAGTATGGAGGACTGCTGTCCTTGTTAAGGGTCCATGTAATCGAGGGAATCCTCTCTACGCTAATCCAGTTCTACGATCTGGTCTATCACTGTTTCACGTTCTCGGATTATCAGCTTGCACCAACGCTAGAGGAGTACTCTCACCTGACTGATCTGCATATCACTGATCAGGCTCCTTTTTTTGGACTGGAAGAAATTCCAAAGGATCAAACCATTGCAAGAGCAATTTATTTGGATGAGTTAGAAGTCAGTACTCACGTGACCACTAAGGGTGGCATCTAAGGTTTGCCAGCCCAGTTCTTGACAAAGAAAGCCCTGTACTTTGCTAGTATAGGGAACGTGGCCGCTTTCGAGAGCATCTTTGTTTTGCTCACCTACGGGTTATTTTTGTTTCCCAACATTGATAACTTCGTAGACATCAATGCCATTAAGATTTTCCTGATTGGAAACCCTGTACCGACCTTACTCGCAGATGTGTATCATTCGGTACATTTAAGGAATTTATACAGCGGAGGAATGATCACATGCTGTGTACCCTTGCTTTACAAATGGTTCACTTCCCATTTGCCCAAGTCTGCTGCATTTTGGGATCAAAAGAATACTTTACGTTGGTCGCAGAGAGTCATGTCTCTTACCAACTCAGACATCGATTGGTACAATCGAATCTATGATAGGATCATAATCATTGACCGTTGTGGAAATTTCCCAAATGTACCCCTTATAGGAACTAAGGGAGGAATTAACTATCATCCGGTGTTAGTTCGTCGTCAATTTTGATACCTAATGAGGCATGTCCCGCGCAGTGCTCATCTGGAAGGTCTTTTCTTCAAAGAAGGAGAAAATGACAGGGCACTAAAGACAGAAATAGTGCACGCTTGGAAACACGTTCACAGGAAAGGAAGAGAGTCTCTAGGAAAACCAGACTGTGTCTCGATGGAGCCTTATCTCCATTGGGTACAAACTAGAGCTCTCAAGCTGAGGATGCCTTACCCTCGTCAGGAAGTTCTTCCATTAAGGGACTCTGCCCTTTATTTCATGTCTGAGACGGAAAAACTTCAAGTTACTCTCAGCAAAGTTCAACAGGAGAAGAGGTTTTGGAGGAACAAGTACCGTATTCTTAATGTGGAATGCAAGAAAATACAGCAACTGTTAAGAGAAAAAGATGCTCTGATTGAGATTTTAGAGCAACATGTTGTAGAAAATCAGGATGACCAAAGGAGTTTGCTCACGCCTTTCACTTGGCAAAGGAATGACAACCCGACAACGACCCAAGAACCTCGGTCAAAGAAGAAGAAAGCACCAGAACCAGCACTTGAGCTCTCCTCAGAGAGGACTCAGGATCCATTAGTTTAGGTTTCCTTTTCCAGCACTTTGTAATCTACTGTATTTCCATTTTCGTAATCCTTTGAATTCAATAAAACGAGGTTTCCCCACTGTTTGATATTTACAATCTAATTGTCGAAGTTTACTTTAAATAAACAAAAAAATAATTAATAATCACTGCATTCATCATTCTCATAAGCACATTCTTCTTACCTACGAATCTTACATTTGCGTCTCGATTCTAGAGTCAAACTGTCTCATTCGTACAATACTCGGGCCAATCGTCAGAAAAAGATGGATGATCTCGAGGAAGAGAACAAAGAGTTGAGAGAAGGGATCGACACTCTGAAAGTGGATCTGAGAAAGCTTCATAATGACATGCAAGCTCTAGTAGAAGCTCAAATGCAACAAAGGACTGTGATCTCAGAGATCACATCGTCGCCCATAGTGGAAAAGTCCGATCCTAGGTACAAAATGCCGAAAGATCGTCCATGGGGCATGCCTATCAATTATATCCCAGAAGGATATGTTTCGCCGATCGATGAGGATCAGGGAACTGCAGCAGGAGCCGCTGGGCCTGAAGGTTACAAACTTTGGGAAAGCGAAGATGCCAGGGGCATGACAACAACTCCTGAAGGTTACAAACTTTGGGAGGCACCGAGAGTCTTGGCTATAATGACTATACCACTGCCCGTGGTACACACTGTCCCTGAAGGACATATTCCCCAGATACCTTCTGGTGGAAACGACAACATGTTCGACAGAATGAATGAGTTCCAGGAACAGTTCCTGGAAATACAGAAAGAACTGCAAGCCCTTCGCGGTCAGGATCTATTTGGAAAGGACGCAGCGGACCTCTGCTTGGTCCCCAATGTGAAAGTCCCGCACAAGTTCCAAGTGCCCGACTTTGAAACGTACAAGGGTAACTCTTGCCCTCAGAGTCACTTGGTGATGTACGCTCGGCGAATGTCAGCTCAGACAGAGAACCAGGAGCTGCTCATTCATTACTTTCAGGATAGTTTAATCAGTGCCGCCTTAAAGTGGTACATGGGGTTAAACCGCGAGATCTTAGCGCTGCCTTCGTCCAACAATACAAATACAATTTGGACATGGCACCAAACAGAGATCAACTCAGATCGATGTCCCAAAAGGACAAAGAAACCTTTAAGGAGTACGCTCAGAGATGGCGTGAAATCGCCGCCCAGATTTGTCCACCTCTTTAGGAAAAAGAGATGATGAAGATCTTCTTAAAGACCTTGAGCTCATTTTACTACGATAGAATGATCGCCAGTGCGCCCAGTGACTTCACCGAGATGGTGGGCATGGGAGTTCGTCTTGAGGAAGTCGTCCGGGAAGGACGTTTAGTAAAAGACGTTGGATCATCAAGTAGTACAAAGCGATACGGTAGTGCTCTCCCTAAGAAAAAAGAGCAGGATATTGGGAATATCTCTCTCGGAAAGCAAAGGCGAAATTATCAACCAGTAGCAGCTGTAACTCCTGCTATCAACTCCGCGCCTATTCCTATGTATCAACCTCAGGTTGCGCGAAGCCAACCGAATCAATAGCAATATCAGCAAAGGACACAACAGCCTCTTCAGTAGGCTCGTCCTCCATATAACAACAACCGTACAACACGACCACCAGGGTTCGACCCTTTACCAATGTTGTACGCAGAGCTATTTCCATTACTACTGGTCAAGGGGCATGTCCAAACCCGGGCTCCCCTTACAGTACTGAAAAATCCGCCTTTCTGGTTCAAAGCGGATCAGACTTATCCTTATCATCAAGGAGGACCAGGGCATAACATAGAGAACTGTCTCAGTTTCAAATCCGACGTACAAAATCTTGTTAGGAGTGGGGTTTTATCTTTCAAAGATACAAATCCGAATGTTCTCACGAACCCACTGCCTCAACATGAGAAATCTGCAGCAATTTAATAGAGGGAGAGTCTAACATCATCTATCAAATTCACGATGTACTCTTATTGAGGGCCAACTTGGTCAAGATGCATTGTAGACAGAGTGGATATGGCCATGTGCCACCTCATAATTATCACCAGTGTGATATCTTCTCTAAGAACAACCAGGGATGTTCTGTGGTGCAATCAGCTCTACAGGAACAATTGGATCTTGGATGGATCCAAGAGCATCGATTTCATTGAGTCAACATGACCTATACGAATTCCAACATCATTCAGAACCACGACATCCGTGCAACGAATGTCAACTTGGTGGCGATGCACTCAAGGCAAAGCTAGTACCATAATCTGCCACGACACGATTACAATTTCTGTCCGACTTGCTCGGTAAACAAACAGGGATGCTCTTTTATACAGGAGGACCTCCAGCATCTGATGGATCTTGGATGGATCCAGGACTATCATGATAGAAATCCTTATCAGATCAACATGATTCAAATCTTTGATATTCGTCTGATGAATACCAGCTTGGTAGAGTTACACGCTACACAAGTACAACTCGGTTTTCTCACTTCGCATAATTATCAGAACTGTAGAGGATGTTGTGAGAGTAACCAAGGGTATGCTCTCGTTCAAAGAAATTTACAACACTTGATAAACCACTGCTGGCTTCCAATCTATCTGGACGAAGACACGCAACAAATTGGTATGCGTAATGGAAACCCTACTCGGCGTCAAAGTCAGGATGTTCGATCTATGGGAACTAACCTGGTGAGGTTACATTGTATTCAAAGCGGGCGTGGCCAGGTGCCACCCCACAACTATGGACATTGTAGAGTCTGTTTGGAAAGTAACCAAGGATGCTACCTTGTGCGAGCAGCTCTTAAGGGTCAGGTGGATCGCAGAGAAATTCGTCCATGTCTGGGTTCCGAACCAATCAACTGGACGCCAGACTACTTCGCTGATCATATCAGAGACGTGGTTGTAATCTCTGACCCTGAGAGGAACAAGGATGTTTGTGCCATCATCCCTCTACTGGACGAATAAAAAGTTCTTAGCCAGGAACTGATTGAAGTTACTTACGACAGTCAGAAAAATCAGAAGGCTCCTGTAGTGATCTATATGCCAGGACCATTACCGTATGAATCAGCTAAGGCAATCCCTTACAAATACGGTTCAACAATAATTGAGAATGGAAAGGAAATCCCATTACCCTCCGTCGTGAATATTGCAGACATCAGTTGAGTAACACGGAGCGGTCGAATCTTCAACCGAGGAGTTGGAGAACCTAACAGAGAAAAGGAACTTATGACAGAAGCTCCTGATCCACCAGTCGGTCAATCCAGTAATCCTGACCTTTCGAAAAACAACGATGAGATGCTGAAGCTCATCCAAAGGAGTGAATACAAAATTGTTGTCAACTGTTACAAACTCCTTCAAAGATCTCGGTGCTATCACTTTACTCAGTTCCGAAGCCCACAGAGAGGCTCAACAGAAAGTCTTAGAGCAGGCCTTTGTGGAACAAGATGTGTCAATACGACAGTTCGATAACATCATCTCTAACATCACTTCCTGCAACAACGTAGGATTCAGTGATGAGGATTTGCCAGAAGAGGGAAAAAGTCACAACATGGCGCTCAATATCACAGTTAACTGCCCGGACGATGCTTTAGCCAGCGTACTGGTAGACACAGGATCGGCCATCAACATTATGCCGAAGTCCACTCTAATGCGACTGTCATTCAAAGGATCCCCGATGAGGGGCAGTGAGGTCATCGTCAAAGCCTTTGATGGTGAAATTCTGGTACAGATGTGTGATGCCATTGTGCAATGTCACAACATCGCAATCTGCTGAACAAGGCAATAATAGAAACAATAACACACTAAATTGTTCACCCAATTCGGTTCAACAACCTACATCCGGGGGCATACCAAGCCAGGAAGGAAGTCCACTATAAGTAGTATCAAATTACAGACTCAACAGACCAGTTGACAATCTACCTAATTTTATCACTACCCAATGACCCTTCTACCTAAGTCCTCCCTAGGTAAGAGACTCCATCTCACTTCCTATCATCACTATGATGTCTAGCAGTCAACTACACCATCACTGCATCAACAACTTGATTACTAATAACTGTACAATCATAGAAGACACCCTTCCATGACACCCTTTGGAGTTGCTTCAAAGCTTTCTCCAAGAACAATACCAAACTCAAACTCATTACCTACAGGTTTCTGAGTTACACACAGTGACCTTCTCACAACCTGAGTGGTTCACTTAGACAAAGCTCTAAAGATCTACATCTTGGACTCGTACCTCTTCTAGGTTACAAGCATTCTATTTATAATATAATCCCAACTGGATTTGGGCCTTCAAATCATATCATATCTTCTCTAACAAATCTGCTTCTAAATAGATCTTCAATCATATCTTCAATTAAATCTTCAATTATTAACTCTGAATATTCTCCATATCTTTATGCTTTAAATGCACAACAAACTGATCTTCATAACTGATTGTAACAGAATATATATCTCCCTTGATCTTCGCCTATATTCTCTGATTCTCTTTAGCAGAATTTCTCATTCACACCAGAAACACGTGCAACCCTAATTAGTCATCCCAGACCTGATGTTGTAATGTTCTGGTATAGTGATGTTAAGACTTCACATGTGACATCACTCTTCAGCACTTTAACTCTTCAACACTATTTACAACCCAGACTGTTAGTAGGTCATGTTGCAACATCAACCATGACATCAACATTGTTTTAACAAAATTTCAGCCAATTACAAGAACTTACAATCTCCCCCTTTGGCTAATTTTGGCTAAAACAACTATTTAACCATTACAACTCAGATTACAGCAGTTATTACAACTCTATACTACTGTCAGTAGTTATCAGTAACCACTGAACCTAATAGTAACCATCAGTAGCTACTGTGCACAGCAATCCTGGAGAACCATCTTCTAGGGAATATTTGAATGATGTTAAGACATCATGTCTGACAACTTCTTTTGGCAGCACAGTCCACCACAATCACTTCAGGCAGCACATCAGGAGGAAGAAGTAGAAAGTCCCGAAGTTATGCACTCAGATTACAGATATCTGGTGTACATGAGGAAGAAGATTTTAGACACTCCCCCTTAATGTAGCACATTTCTTTTTCCTTTCAACTCAGACCCGGAATCATTGTGGAAGACTCCCCCAGAAAAGAAATGTTTGTCCATTCATCAAAGACCAATGGTGGCATAAGATAATTCTGCACACCATCATTGATCAGACACTGGGTTTAGATCATGGCATAAGAGGAAACTTAAGAAGTGCCATTCAGCTAACCCAGGTAACTCAGAACACAAGTCACAACTGTGTTCATATCTCAAGACACAAGTCACAAGAACTCAACACCAGCTCAGGGATGTACCATCTTTTTCTGCTGCATTAGAAACTGCAGACTCCAGGCATAACATCTGCACAAGACACTTAGCCAGATCCTCTCCTTTCTCCCCCTTTTTAGCCACAAATTGGCAAAGGAACCCCTCATAGAACCAGACCCAGTAATTGCTCACCCAAACACGAATAAACCCCATATGACTTATGAGACAAGAACACTCACTGGCTGAAAAAGAACTGAATAACCCCTATAAATAGCTGACCAGTAACTTAGGAATTAACGAGCCTTTGAATATGTCAATGTTCTTGGTCAAACAAACGCTATTTTAGGTATCAAAAACTGCATTCAAATTCAATGCCTACCTTCCAAAAACTGCCTTGACTGCCTTAAATATTTCACAACTGAATCTTACCATATATTAGGCCAATAACGCTCCATGCATAGTCGAAGCCACGTGTTTCACTTTATCGTAACACCACCGTCCAAAATACTTCCCTGTTTAGCTCAAAAAAAACATGTCCTATATCATGTTCTGACATCTCTTCAGACATTGTCTGCTGGCTCATTAACCCAAGACTTTACAAACACATCTTCTTATCTAATGGGTATTGATACAACTTCTCACAACTTCTTCTAGATTGCTTTCAACCATCAGCCAAGTACACCACTTTTGCTTTTCAGACCTCTCCTGTATAGGCACTATCTTCACACAGCTATGACAGGTCCCATCATCACACTGCACAAGTTTGATCAGTACACATGCTGCAATAGGCTATAGTAATCAGTCTTACACTCAATGCCCTTTATGATATCCCACCAATAATGCCACATTCCTCATGGGGATTTTAGGTACAAGATATGTCAAGTCCAAAAGACAAAAGCCCATTTGATTGGAAATTTCTCACACAAGATAAACACCTTTCTATCCTTACATTCACCAGCTCCTAATGAAGTCTTCAACATGAAAGTAGCCATGTATTTCCTGGATTACTTACCATCTAGATTAGAATCTGCCCATTCTAATCCACACTATGTCAGAACTGCCACTTCAGACACTAATGCTGCTTCTTCAAACTCCATAAGTATGGTACATACCCAACCATAATGTTGTAACAACATGTAGGACATCAGCATGAGACAAAAGACCATCCCACTTAACTAGACAAGACCTAGTCTTATCCTACTAGGACCACTTCCACCCAGGCACCAAGCACGGCGTTCTGGTAACCAATATGTCAAGAAAAGCAGGTTCCCAAGAAAAACAGATTCCCACACCAAAGACTACTCTGACTGGTCAGGCGATACAAACAATGCCATATTATCCATTATAAATACCAAACCTCCTTGCTCCTATCAGCACACCAAGGAAGGAAACATGAGTCAGTCTAACAAGAATGCATCAAGGAGGCACATGCACGAGGACAAGAAGCCAGATCCTCAGAAGTTGAAGGACACCACACTGTCCAAAGTTGGAGCATCTTCTGGAGCAACAAGAACACGCAAGACATCAGAAACCAGGATGAAGACTATCAAGAAAAAATAAGTGTAGCTTCAAGCATCTGATGATGAATGGGATGAAGATTGGAAGACTTTTCTTGATTCGAGGGGTTGGGATAATCTTTAGACACTTTGTTTGTTGTTTTTACTAATCTTGTAAGCTTTCATCAATGCAATAAATTTCTGGTTTACTTCTGTTCCATTTACACAGCTGTACAAGACACTAAATCCTCATGTAAACAACTTTCCAATTTGCTTCAACCTAAGTGCCAACACCAAAAGCTTCAGTAATATCATTCTCCCCCTAAAACGAACACCTCCCATCAACACAAACCCCTACTGAGTTCTTCCAAAACTTGCATAGAAGCGCAAATTTTCCACAAACAAAGCTGTCCTTCAGAATCCTCCTCAGAAGCATGTGCACATATGATTTAAACAATTAGCTTCACAAGGGTAGAACCATTTATGTCCACACCCACATGCCATCCAACAGCCTAATGTCATAACATGTTATCTGACATTATCTCCTCACAAGATTCAACCAATCAATACAATCTTCACAATATATATATACCTTTGCAGCCAAAATCCATAGACAAGTATTCCCCCTGTCATGGTTAACTAAAGCTCTAGATGAGGATGAACATTTGATCACACTTGCTGAGCACATGCATTTTGGCATCATTGTCCCTTTCTCCAAAGGCATTCATTCCTTACCATGCTTTTCATCTTCAGACTTCCAATCAATACCTGAACTACATTTTCCATCCAAGGTAGACCTTCTACTTCATCATCCTCCCGTATGACTATGTAGATGCTCCTCAGGCATAATGTAGGCACCACGCTTCTGAACCAGAGCATAATCATCCTTCACCAAGGATATCCAACCAGATAATGTTCCAACACACGTTAGAACCTCTGCCACCCACCAAGACATCATCACCATGATTCTTGATATGCTCCATCAACTGGACCATTTGATTCAACTCCAGGATGCTTAAACCTTGAAAATACTTTCATAAAGTAAATTCTCAACCCTTCTGCAGTCCTATACTTTAACCTCAGACAAATACACAGTCTCCCGTCAATGTATATTGTCATCAGTTGACTGCACAACTCTATCCAAAGCAGATAAATATTCAACTATTGTCATGCAAGATACAACATTTTATCTGGTCTGACATCCTTTTTCTGCAGACTTGAGGCACTGATTGATCTTTCTTTTGCTAATCCATCCCACAGATCACATTAGATTAGGTAAGTGGCTTGACCTGAAACTTCACCGTGAGCATAATGTTTCAACATCACCAATCACATGACCCAGCATACTTTCATCTTCCAAGAATCTTCAAACCTTTGATGCCATCCTTATTAGGTTACCATAACTAAGCTTAAGAGATAACTTATCAAGATCTTCACTCCCGCATGAAAACTTTGACAGTGATACTCTTTTGTTTTGTCCCCATCTTCTTCTGATCCTTCCAGCCACAAGGCTGATGCTGACACCAATTTTAATTGACCAAAGGCTGATTGACATATTAAGCTCAGCTTCTTTCTTGATGAATCTCCATACCACCCAGATGCCTCCTCTTCCAAGTCAGGAGTAGGTTCCAAACAGATGTGATCAACACATTTGTTTAGCCCCCAAGCATCTGTTATGTCACACTCTGCCTTTAACACACCCCAGAGATTGACTTTGGAGGCAAGAAAAAAATCGCTTCTAACTTTCTTCAGACCCCTTTTCAACAAGCTCATATAAAAGTTCCTTTATGAGTGGACTTGGGATGAGCCACAAGTATCTTTGGCAACTCTAACATGCTAGTTGAAGATATCCTCAAGTATCACCTCACCATGTGATACATCTTCAGAATGTTGCAGCCTTAACACAAAACCACCAGGAATTTTCCATCAGATAAATATATGCAGCGGAACACACACCAGAAAACTCCTTTACAACCTTCAGGAAAAACATAATAACCCTGTACAAACACGACACTCCATGTGCACTAGGACAACATAGGTTTGAAACTAAGTCAAACTACACAGCAGTTCACCACCAAAGTTACAAGCCTGATAACAATAGACAGGTCCAATACACACCCTGTCATGAATAGTTCATCCTCCACTTCAAGGGATCATAAAAAAATCTCTATGAACTGACCAAGTCCTTACACCATCTCAGTAAAACTATCTTCCTTGCTCATGAACCAGAAAGTATCTTCCATAGATCTCATCCAGAAACAGACAGGATGCCTGCTTTGATACCAATTGAAATTCTGGTACATATGTGTGATGTCATTGTGCAATGTCACAACATCGCAATCTGCTGAACAAGGCAATAATAGAAACAATAACACACTGAATTGTTCACCCAGTTCGGTTCAACAACCATATCTGGGGGCATACCAAGCCAGGAAGGAAGTCCACTATAAGTAGTATCAAATTACAGACTCAACAGACCAGTTGACAATCTACCTAATTTTATCACTACCCAATGACCCTTCTACCTAATTCCTCCCTAGGTAAGAGACTCCATCTCACTTCCTATCATCACTATGATGTCTAGCAGTCAACTACACCGTCACTGCATCAACAACTTGATTACCAATAACTGTACAATAATAGAAGACACCCTTCCATGACACCCTTTGGAGTTGCTTCAAAGCTTTCTCCAAGAACAATACCAAACTCAAACTCATTACCTACAGGTTTCTGAGTTATACACAGTGACCATCTCACAACCCGAGTGGTTCACTTAGACAAAGCCCTAAAGATCTACATCTTGGACCCGTACCTCTTCTAGGTTACAAGCATTCTATTTATAATATAATCCCAACTGGATTTGGGCCTTCAAATCATATCATATCTTCTCTAACAAATCTGCTTCTAAATAGATCTTCAATCATATCTTCAATTATTAACTTTGAATATTCTCCATATCTTTATGCTTTAAATGCACAACAAACTGATCTTCATAACTGATTGTAACAGAATATATCTCTCCCTTGATCTTCGCCTATATTCTCTGATTCTCTTTAGCAGAATTTTTCATTCACACCAGAAACACGTGCAGCCCTAATTAGTCATCCCAGACCTGATGTTGTAATGTTCTGGTATAGTGATGTTAAGACTTCGCATGTGACATCACTCTTCAGCACTTTAACTCTTCAACACTATTTACAACCCAGACTGTTAGCGGGTCATGTTGCAACATCAACCATGACATCAACATTGTTTTAACAAAATTTCAGCCAATTACAAGAACTTACAGATGGATCTCGGAAAGCAGTTATTGGCAAAGTCGACCTTCCCATAACTATTGGTCCTCACACTTTCTTAATCACTTTCCAGGTCATGGACTTCCGGGAAGCGTACATCTGTTTATTAGGAAGACCTTGGATACACCAGGATGGGGCAGTCACTTCGACGCTGCACCAGAAACTGAAGTTCGTCAAGAACGATCAACTCATCACGGTCTGTGGAGAGCAAGCCTTGCTCGTGAGTAACTTATCATCGTCTACTTATGTAGAACCAGAGAAGGCTGTTGGGACTCAGTTCCAAGCACTTTCATTGAGCAACGAGAATCAATCAGAGAAAGGAACCTCGATTTCCTCATACAGAGATGCTCTCGAAGTGATCGAGAATAACAATGCAAAAGGATGGGGACAGCTAGTCATTCCTCCCGATAACAAAACAAAGAAGAGTCTAGGTTTTTCCGCAACCTGTACCCAGACAACTGCTAATGATGAAAGTCTTTATTCCATTCAGGACTTCTTCCACAGTGGAGGTTTCCTTCACCCAGTGCCTCAAACGATCCATATTATCAACGAGGAGGATCCCTCCGATACGAATGAGGAATGGGAGTCCTATCTTAACAAGGACGGTTATATGTCTCAGGAAGAGGTGCCTACGCCATTTTGCTATCCCGCACAGAATCCAAGATTTATACCGAGGTCAGACGTCGAAATTATATATGGAGATTGTGATCCGGAAGGATGTCGTGCTCCACCAAACTCATTAGAGGAAGACACTCTGATGAAAGACAAATTTGACCACGACTATTATGGCCCAATGGATGGCCTGCCTATCTGGAAACCATACCCAGGAGACTTGGGGCAACGAAATAAGCCAAACAATGAAAATCAGCTGAGCCTCATCGAACTGAATACCTGCGTCCCCACCATGTCATGGGATCAACACTCAGGTCATTCAGAAAATATCTTGTACGACGATGAATTGGAAAAGCTTGCCGGACTAGAGTTCATCAACTATGCATTTCCCGAGGTCAACTCCATCGAGAGAGATGACTCCTTCAATTCCACAGAAGTATGGGACACCTTGGGACAACCCAGTGGATAATTTGACTTCATGGTAAAGTACACCGCTCCTGAGAGCTCTCGTATCAGGTTCGAAGACATCCAGCCAACTGGATGGGAAGATATGCAAAATACAACTGAGGAATCCTCCTACAACAACTCTGCTTGGGAGACAGATTCCAATGATCCAGCTCCGCCAGAAATCAACGTCATTTCTGAGACGAAGCCAAGATAGAAGGTACAAGACTTTGTGATTCACCGAGGAGTTCGCCGTCAATGGGTTGCTGTCGATGTTCTGAAGATTGTTCATAAGTCAAAGTAATTGCCGTCTTTAACCTTTCACCCTGCCCAGGTGAAACTGATGTTTTGATAGGACTCGTTTTTTGTAAATATCCCTCTTCCCTTCGCCCAAAGCGACTCAGTTTTGTTTTATAGGGCTGTAGTTTCAAGAATCGACAAGTTCATAAATAAAATAAACGTCGCTCTGTAATTTCCGCATTTATTGTTGTTTTCTCTTATCGTTTTTCAGAAAATGGTAATCCTAAAAAACAGTTCAAATAATAAAAACAAGCAGTAAAAAAATAATACACTGCACACACTCTTGTATTCTCTCTATCTCTTCTAAACACAAATCATCCCATCATGCAGATTACTTGTGTTAAACCCCATTGAAACATATGATCCGATGCCTTCTTCCAACTTTGGTTTGTGAAAGTTGATTTGGTTTGCTTTCCTTTTTGGCAAGCGCCACACAACCCATCTTTGATGAATTTGATCTTCGGCAATCCAATGACTAAGTCATGCTTGATCAACTTATTCAAGTGCTCCATATGAATATGAGCAAACCTCTTATGCCATAACCATGATTCATTGTTGTTTGCCAAGAGACACCTAACATTCAAAGACAAGTTATCTAAGGAAATTAAAAATATGTTATTAACTCTTTTACCTTTTAGAATAACTTCATGAGTAACTTTGTTTTCAATCAAACATTCATCTTTAGTGAAGTTAACTTTGAAACCTCGGTCACACAATTGGCTAATGCTAAGGAGACTATGCTTTAGACCTTCCACATATAGGACATCTTCTATAGTTGTTGAAGGCGGTGAACCAATGATGCCGACGCCAAGGATTCTTCCTTTGTTGTTGTCACCATAAGTAACATATCCTTTGGCCTTAAGCGTTAGATGTGAAAATTTGCTTAGGTTACCCGTCATGTGCCTCGAACATCCACTATCAAGATACCATTGATTTGAAGAGGTCTTCAAGCATACCTACAAAAAGAGTTACATTTTATTAGGTACCCAAATTGCCTTGGGTCCTTCAAAGTTAGTTCCTTTCTTGACCCATACATAATGGCCTTGAGTGACACTAAAGTTTCTAATATAACATGCATTAGGAGTATGACCTTTAATACCACAATAGAAACAAGTTGGCTCAAAGTTGCTTTTATATCTAGGGGGATAAGATTTCTTCTTATTATAAGACTTCTTCTTATTATTTCTTTTCCTTTTGTTATATTGTTGAACCTTTTTAGGCTTGTCACTTTTCTCTAAAGGAATTTGTTCTTTAGCTTTTACAAAGATGGTCTTGTTAGAAGTTTGTTTGGAGAATCTTGAATAACCTAGACCACTTTTATCATTTGAGTATCTTTGACTACTAAGAACATGTTCCAATCCAGTTTGTCCTTTTTCATATCTTTCTAGGACTCTTTTCAATTGAACTATTTGAAAAGCAAGTGACTCACATTTAGTGCATGCAAAATTCTTGATTAATTCTTCTTTTTCATCTTTGAACTTATTTTCCATTTTCTCAATATTTTCTTCCAAGATTGATATTTGTTTCTTTTGAGATGAGATGGTTTTATATAGAGTTTTGCATTCACTTAAAAGTTCATCAATTGCTCCTTGAGCATCATTATCATAAATTGAAAAGTTACTACTAACCTCATCGTCTTCATCGTCGGAATGATGTGATGCCATCAATGCTAGATTTGCGCTTTGATCACTATCGGAGTCCGAAGAAGAACTTATTTCATTGTCATCCCAAGCAACGTAGGCTTTCTTTTTGTGATCCTTCTTTCCTTTGTTGTCACGATTCTTTACGAGTTTGGGACATTCCGGTTTGATGTGGCCTTGTTTTCCACATTCATAGCATATAATGTCTCCGTTGGATGTTGTTGCTTCTTTTTCTTTGTTCTTTGAGGACTTCTTTCTTCTTGTGAAACTAGAGTTTCCAATATTATTTTTTGCACTGAAGTATTTTCCTAGTCTTTTTACAAGAAGCATAAAGTTTTCGTCCTCTTCGAGATTATCTTCTTTCTTCACAACTTTGGATTCGACTTTTAAGGCAATCCCCTTGGATTTCTTTTCTTGGTTCTCACGTTTCTCCAATAGTCCAAGTTCCGTCTCATATTCTTGAAGCTTTCCGAATAGAGTAGCGGATGTCATTGTTGATAAACTTTTCTTCTCGGAAATCGCCGTCACCTTGGGTTGCCATTCTCTTGTTAGAGACCTAAGCACTTTAAGATTAAGTTCATCATTTGTTAGTGTCTTGCCAAGTGCATTCAAGTGATTTGTCAAATGCACGAATCTCTTCTGCAAGTCAAGGATGGATTCTCCTGGTTGCATTCTGAATAACTCGTACTCTTGACTTAAAGTATTTAATCTGGATCTTTTGACTTTGGCGGTTCCTTCGTGAGTTTCTACAAGAGTGTCCCATATTTGTTTGGCCGATGTACATGTTGAGACGCGAAAGAACTCATCCATTCCAAGTGCACTTTGTAAAATATTTATTGCCTTTTTGTCATAGAGAACCTTTTTCTTATCATCCTCATCCCATGATGCTTGTGGTTTTGGCGTACCAACTCCGTTGAAAACCGTTGTAGGAATAAAAGGACCATTTTGAACAGCCTCCCATATATCACTTCCTTGTGCTTCTAAATGTGCCTTCATACGGATTTTCCAAAAGTCGAAGTATTGGCCAGAAAACAAAGGAGGCTTGTTGCTACTACCACCGTCTTTGAATACAAGATCATTGTTTGCGAAAGCCATCTGAATCGAATAGGAACATGTTACCTATCACCTGCTCTGATGCCAATTGTAAGTGTAAATGCGCCTAAGAGGGGGGGTGAATTAGGTTCTTAAAAATTTCTTCGATCTTTTTACCGGTTCTTGGTTATTTTTCCGTTTTATGATAAGTGCTGGAAAGTAAAGTGAGGAAAGGAAAAATGACACAAGAGAATTATAGTGGTTCCCCTCACAGCCCGAGAGTACTCCACTCCTCCTTCAACACGAAAGAGAGTTCACTATAGTTAGAATTATTGTACAGCCTAATCACACCAATAGTGATGCTTACTATCTAACCTATAGGTAATTAAGTGTATGAAGAACAATCCTCTTCAAAACACTCACTTGTTTCCAACAATCCTGGATAACAAGGTAAAACAGAAAAATATTCTTGATAATAAATTTGATGTCTTGAGAAAATGATGCTATCAATCTTCACGATCGATCTTCTCCTTGAAACAAATATCACTCAAATGAAATATACAAGTGTTCTTGACAAGAATGAGATGAAACAATGATATTTTGTGAAAGATATGCAGAAGTTTCTTGTCAAAAAATTCTGAATGGACACTTGAACAATATTTTGAAAATATGAAAGTATGAGTGAATTTTTGATTTTGAAATTGTTAGGAGGTGAGAGTTAAAACTGAAATTGAAGTGTTTAAATATGAGTAAAACACCCCTACAAAAAGGTATGTGAAATATGCAGTAAAGGAATGAAAAGAGATGAGAGAGCAATGCACATTTCCATGAAAAGTCACCAATTTTCGCTTACAGTGGCAGTGTTAATCGGTTAACCATATAGGTTAATCGGTTAACACCCCTGTAACGTTTGAAAATATTTAAATTTTGAATGTGTTAATCGGTTAACCCCATGTGTTAATCGATTAACAGTGTTGAAATCTCAATAAAAAGTTTTAGAAATCAAATTGAACTTTCCATAAAAAACTATGCAATGTACTGGATCAAGGATATGCAAAATGCAAGATGTGTGAACACTTGTATAACCATTTAAATGACATTGTTATACCTTTGTTCAACCTTTGATCTTCATGACATTTGAACCCTTGAAGCTTTGTTCAACCTTGATAGCACTTAGGGTATTTTCTTGAACTTGAGCTTCTTATGCTTTATTGCATCTTGATTCTCTTTCTTTTTGCACATTATCTTTGTAGAGAGTATCTTTGTAGAGAGTTTGTTGTGTTGTCTTCATCAAAACTCAATGTGAATGAAGCTTGCTTCTACAATCTCCCCCTTTTTGATGATGACAACCAATCCATTGAAAGCTTGAACTTTTAGACTTGATGTTTCTCTAACTTTGATTCTCCCCCTAAAGTGGAGCTCCCCCTAAATTCATGAGGGTAAAAAATTTCTGCACAAAAACTGTTAGAGAAACCAATCCTTCTCCCCCTTTGTCATTAGCAAAAAGGAAGAGGATTTCAAACAATGACAGTTTATACATAGTAAACACACACATATAATCCAACGAACACGCAGTCATAGCATAACCAGAATTTGAATTACGATACACAAAATTCAACTTAGAGGATCAAAACATAAATTCTGAACTACAGGACATAAAACAAAAATGCAAAAGACATAACAAAAACAGATATGGGGCAAGGACTTCAATCGTCATCAGAAACCTCATCACTCCCTTCTCCACCTTCTTCACTTCCATCTTCATTATCATCATCATCTTCAGGCTGTCTTTGTGAATCCAACACAAGCTTGCGAAGAGAAGCAATTTCCCGGGTGGTTTCTCTATGTTGATTCATCATAGTCATGTAGAGAAATTCATTTGTTATGCCACCTTCGGGAATAGGATAGGGGGTAGGAGTAGATTCTGCTTCAACATACTTGTATGCTCCACTTCCAGGACTTGTTTCCACGATTCCGGTGTTTCTCACAATTGTTGTCTTGTTGATTTCATTCGCGGACTGCTTCGGAATAGTAGCCGGTTCCCTATTGAGGTCCAAATCAGTGTTTTCTAAAATCCTTGAGATTAGGCGACCATATGGGAGCCGGGTGGACAAAGAAATTTGTTGCTTCAGGTGATACATCATGGTTAGAACCCAATTAATCTTGATCTTATTTTTTATTGCAAACAACATTTGCATCTCAAGATCACTAATTTGAGCATGGTTGGAGTCCTTTGGAATCAAAACATAGCAGATAACATAATGTAACATTCGATCGTTTATAGACAGATTTGAAGCATACCGAAGCGTACGGGCTGTACGTTGTCCAGCAACCACCACTTCTCTTGGGAATCTACAGATGCTGTAGTAGTATTCCATCTTGTTAAATTCAGCCCAAGGACCATCCGAGAATGTAACGCCTTTGCGAAGAAAATATACGGAATATGGGATTTTCAGCGTCGCAGCTATTCCTGCCAAATTCTCTACAATCTCACAGTTTCTAACCACTGCTCTCAGCATATGTTGTTCATTCATATCCAAATTAATCGACATGGTGTTCATAAAAGCTTTAACCAGATCGGTATAACATTTACCTTTATCAGCAACTAATTTGTCTATTTTCTGAATTTTCAATAGATTCGGAAAATCAAAGAAAGGAGCAGGAAAATCTAAGAGATTTACATACTTTACCGGAAGAAGTTGACGAACCCAGACCTTGAATCCATTCTCCTTTTCTTGATAGTTTCCATCTGAGTATCTTCCTCATGTTCTGCTGAGCTGCTTGCTGGCATTTTTCCCTTTCCCTTCTTCATAGAAGCCATGGATGAAGTTTGAAGCTTTTAGGTTTTGAGAGAGGGATATTCAGATTTGGGTGAGGAATGGTTGAAAGAGAGTTGAGAATGAGAAGGTTTTATAGGAGAGTAATTGTAGTGGGTTTTTAATGAGAGGTTTGAATCAAAACTTGAGTGGGTGGAAGTGATGAGTTCCAAGAGAGCTTTAATGGTGAGTTTGAAGGTGAGGAAGAGGAGTAAGAGAAAATGTTGACTGAAATTACATGCACCCAATATCTTTAATCCACATATTTAAAACATAGACTCATACGTTTAAAAAAAAATCCACGTTAGTGCAGGTTAATCGGTTAACTCCCTGGGTTAATTGATTAACAGAATCAAGATTTCCACAAATTCAAGAGCTGCGGGTGTTAATGATTAACTCCCTGGGTTAACCGATTAACAGTGTCAAAAATTGCATAATAACAAAAGATAACAAGTATGAAACTTTAGAAAAACATGTGCAAGACAAATATACTAATACTATATCATAGTAACATGTAACTTTAGCCAAATTTTGATGAAAATAACTTGATGAAAAAAAAAAATTTAAAGATGTGTTTAGATATCACCTTCATCCAAGATACCGAGTTCTCGCCTGATTTTGTAGAATGATTCTTTTGCGAGCGGTTTGGTGAAGATATCTACTAGTTGGTTATGAGTATCAACAAAAGTCACTTCGACATCGCCTTTAAGCACATGATCACGCAAAAAATGATGTCGAATGTCAATATGTTTGGTCCTTGAGTGCATGACGGGATTCTTTGTAATGTTAATTGCACTTGTGTTGTCGCACCGGAGAGGAATGCAACCAAGATCAATTCCGTAGTCGCTTAATTGTTGTTTTAACCAAAGGTTTTGTGCACAACAACTACCAGCAGCTATGTACTCCGCTTCGGCCGTACTAAGTGCAACACATGCTTGTTTCTTGCAAGACCACGAAACTAGAGCATTTCCGAGGATGTGACATGTTCCACTCGTGCTTTTTCTATCTGTTTTACAGCCTGCATAATCCGCGTCAGAATAACCAATTAAAGTGCAAACACTACCTTTAGGATACCATAATCCAACATTTGTCGTCCCCTTGAGATACTTCATGATTCTTTTGACCGCCGTGAGATGTGACTCCTTTGGATTTGCTTGGAAGCGAGCACATAAACACACACTAAACATTATGTCAGGATGGCTTGCCATCAAATATAATAAAGAACCAATCATACCTCGATACTTCGTAATATCAACCGATGTTCTCGATTCGTCTTGATCAATGTAGGTTCCGGATCCCATTGGTGTTGACATAGCTTTACATCCATCCATATCAAATCTTTTTAATAATTCTTTGCAATACTTTGATTGGTTGATGAAGACTCCGTCCTTTTGTTGCTTGATTTGTAATCCAAGGAAATAATTCATTTTTCCCATCATAGACATTTCAAACTCGCCTTGCATCATTGAAGCAAATTCTTCACATAGTTGATTGTTTGTTGAACCAAAGATAATGTCGTCTACATACACTTGAACAAGTAAGGTATTATTCTTAATCCTCTTAATGAACAGAGTCTTGTCTACCTTACCTTTTTCAAAACCTTTTTTGCATAAGAAATTACTTAGACGATCATACCATGCCCTTGGTGCTTGTTTTAAACCATAGAGAGCTTTCTTCAACTTGTATACATGTGAAGGATGCTTGAAGTCTTCAAAACCCGGAGGTTGTTTGACATAGACTTCTTCGTTGATATATCCGTTTAGGAAGGCGCTTTTGACGTCCATTTGAAATAACTGAAAATTCATTGAACAAGCATAAGCGAGTAATAGACGAATAGCTTCTAACCTTGCAACCGGAGCAAATGTTTCTTCAAAGTCAATTCCTTCCTCTTGATTGTACCCTTGAGCCACCAATCTTGCTTTGTTACGAATAATAATTCCATTTTCATCAAGTTTGTTCTTAAATACCCATCTTGTTCCGATGATATGTTTATCGTTTGGTTTAGGGACAAGTTCCCAAACTTGATTTCTTTCAAATTGGTTCAACTCTTCTTGCATGGCAATGATCCATTGATCATCTTCAAGAGCTTCATTAACTTTGGAGGGTTCTATTTGAGAAACGAACGCCATATTCAAGCATGCATCTTTGAGGTTTAGTCTTGTTGTTACACCTTGACTTATGTCTCCGATGACTTTGTCGATTGGATGATCCCTATGTGTTCTCCATTCTTTTGGTAGATCATTATTGATCGACTTTTGTTGAATCGGTTCATCATGATGTTCTTCTTGTTTCTCTTCTAGGTTTTCAATGAAGTCTTTAGAAGTATCTTCTTTGCGAGTTTCTACAAGATCATCATCATTATCACAAACAATAATATCCTCTTTCGAGGGGTTAGATTCATCAAATTTGACATGCATAGATTCTTCTATAGTTAAAGTTCTTTTATTATAAATTCTAAATGCCTTACTAGAGAGAGAGTAGCCAAGAAAAATACCTTCATCGGATTTCTCGTCAAACTTACCAAGGTTGTCTTTGTCGTTGTTTAGGACAAAGCATTTGCACCCGAACACATGAAAGAAAGAAATATTTGGTTTTCTCCCTTTAAAAAGTTCATAAGGGGTCTTCTTAAGAATAGGTCTAATATTGACACGGTTACTCACAAAACATGCCGTGCTCACCGCATCCGCCCAAAAATACTTAGGGAGATTTGAATCACTTAGCATTGTCCTTGCAAGTTCCACCAATGATCTATTCTTCCTTTCTACGACACCATTTTGTTGAGGAGTCCTTGGTGCGGAGAAATTGTGTGAGATTCCATGTTCTTCACAAAATTCTTCAAATGAGGCATTTTGGAATTCTCCACCATGGTCACTTCTAATGGAGGCAATTGTAAGAGACTTCTCATTTTGTATTTGTTTTGCATACTTCTTGAAGGCTTTGAAAGCATCACTTTTCTGCACTAAAAACAATGTCCAAGTATATCTAGAGAAATCATCAACAATAACTAATGCATAGACATTACCTCCGAAGCTTTTTGTTCTCGATGGACCAAAGAGATCCATGTGCAACAATTGTAGTGGCCTAGTTGTGGACACCACATTCTTGGAAGTGAAAGTTGATTTGGTTTGCTTTCCTTTTTGGCAAGCGCCACACAACCCATCTTTAATAAATTTGATCTTCGGCAATCCAATGACTAAGTCATGCTTGATCAACTTATTCAAGTGCTCCATATGAATATGAGCAAACCTCTTATGCCATAACCATGATTCATTGTTGTTTGCCAAGAGACACCTAACATTCAAAGACAAGTTATCTAAGGAAATTAAAAATATGTTATTAACTCTTTTACCTTTTAGAATAACTTCATGAGTAACTTTGTTTTCAATCAAACATTCATCTTTAGTGAAGTTAACTTTGAAACCTCGGTCACACAATTGGCTAATGCTAAGGAGACTATGCTTTAGACCTTCCACATATAGGACATCTTCTATAGTTGTTGAAGGCGGTGAACCAATGATGCCGACGCCAAGGATTCTTCCTTTGTTGTTGTCACCATAAGTAACATATCCTTTGGCCTTAAGCGTTAGATGTGAAAATTTGCTTAGGTTACCCGTCATGTGCCTCGAACATCCACTATCAAGATACCATTGATTTGAAGAGGTCTTCAAGCATACCTACAAAAAGAGTTACATTTTATTAGGTACCCAAATTGCCTTGGGTCCTTCAAAGTTAGTTCCTTTCTTGACCCATACATAATGGCCTTGAGTGACACTAAAGTTTCTAATATAACATGCATTAGGAGTATGACCTTTAATACCACAATAGAAACAAGTTGGCTCAAAGTTGCTTTTATATCTAGGGGGATAAGATTTCTTCTTATTATAAGACTTCTTCTTATTATTTCTTTTCCTTTTGTTATATTGTTGAACCTTTTTAGGCTTGTCACTTTTCTCTAAAGGAATTTGTTCTTTAGCTTTTACAAAGATGGTCTTGCTAGAAGTTTGTTTGGAGAATCTTGAATAACCTAGACCACTTTTATCATTTGAGTATCTTTGACTACTAAGAACATGTTCCAATCCAGTTTGTCCTTTTTCATATCTTTCTAGGACTCTTTTCAATTGAACTATTTGAAAAGCAAGTGACTCACATTTAGTGCATGCAAAATTCTTGATTAATTCTTCTTTTTCATCTTTGAACTTATTTTCCATTTTCTCAATATTTTCTTCCAAGATTGATATTTGTTTCTTTTGAGATGAGATGGTTTTATATAGAGTTTTGCATTCACTTAAAAGTTCATCAATTGCTCCTTGAGCATCATTATCATAAATTGAAAAGTTACTACTAACCTCATCGTCTTCATCGTCGGAATGATGTGATGCCATCAATGCTAGATTTGCGCTTTGATCACTATCGGAGTCCGAAGAAGAACTTATTTCATTGTCATCCCAAGCAACGTAGGCTTTCTTTTTGTGATCCTTCTTTCCTTTGTTGTCACGATTCTTTACGAGTTTGGGACATTCCGGTTTGATGTGGCCTTGTTTTCCACATTCATAGCATATAATGTCTCCGTTGGATGTTGTTGCTTCTTTTTCTTTGTTCTTTGAGGACTTCTTTCTTCTTGTGAAACTAGAGTTTCCAATATTATTTTTTGCACTGAAGTATTTTCCTAGTCTTTTTACAAGAAGCATAAAGTTTTCGTCCTCTTCGAGATTATCTTCTTTCTTCACAACTTTGGATTCGACTTTTAAGGCAATCCCCTTGGATTTCTTTTCTTGGTTCTCACGTTTCTCCAATAGTCCAAGTTCCGTCTCATATTCTTGAAGCTTTCCGAATAGAGTAGCGGATGTCATTGTTGATAAACTTTTCTTCTCGGAAATCGCCGTCACCTTGGGTTGCCATTCTCTTGTTAGAGACCTAAGCACTTTAAGATTAAGTTCATCATTTGTTAGTGTCTTGCCAAGTGCATTCAAGTGATTTGTCAAATGCACGAATCTCTTCTGCAAGTCAAGGATGGATTCTCCTGGTTGCATTCTGAATAACTCGTACTCTTGACTTAAAGTATTTAATCTGGATCTTTTGACTTTGGCGGTTCCTTCGTGAGTTTCTACAAGAGTGTCCCATATTTGTTTGGCCGATGTACATGTTGAGACGCGAAAGAACTCATCCATTCCAAGTGCACTTTGTAAAATATTTATTGCCTTTTTGTCATAGAGAACCTTTTTCTTATCATCCTCATCCCATGATGCTTGTGGTTTTGGCGTACCAACTCCGTTGAAAACCGTTGTAGGAATAAAAGGACCATTTTGAACAGCCTCCCATATATCACTTCCTTGTGCTTCTAAATGTGCCTTCATACGGATTTTCCAAAAGTCGAAGTATTGGCCAGAAAACAAAGGAGGCTTGTTGCTACTACCACCGTCTTTGAATACAAGATCATTGTTTGCGAAAGCCATCTGAATCGAATAGGAACATGTTACCTATCACCTGCTCTGATGCCAATTGTAAGTGTAAATGCGCCTAAGAGGGGGGGTGAATTAGGTTCTTAAAAATTTCTTCGATCTTTTTACCGGTTCTTGGTTATTTTTCCGTTTTATGATAAGTGCTGGAAAGTAAAGTGCGGAAAGGAAAAATGACACAAGAGAATTATAGTGGTTCCCCTCACAGCCCGAGAGTACTCCACTCCTCCTTCAACACGAAAGAGAGTTCACTATAGTTAGAATTATTGTACAGCCTAATCACACCAATAGTGATGCTTACTATCTAACCTATAGGTAATTAAGTGTATGAAGAACAATCCTCTTCAAAACACTCACTTGTTTCCAACAATCCTGGATAACAAGGTAAAACAGAAAAATATTCTTGATAATAAATTTGATGTCTTGAGAAAATGATGCTATCAATCTTCACGATCGATCTTCTCCTTGAAACAAATATCACTAAAATGAAATATACAAGTGTTCTTGACAAGAATGAGATGAAACAATGATATTTTGTGAAAGATATGCAGAAGTTTCTTGTCAAAAAATTCTGAATGGACACTTGAACAATATTTTGAAAATATGAAAGTATGAGTGAATTTTTGATTTTGAAATTGTTAGGAGGTGAGAGTTAAAACTGAAATTGAAGTGTTTAAATATGAGTAAAACACCCCTACAAAAAGGTATGTGAAATATGCAGTAAAGGAATGAAAAGAGATGAGAGAGCAATGCACATTTCCATGAAAAGTCACCAATTTTCGCTTACAGTGGCAGTGTTAATCGGTTAACCATATAGGTTAATCGGTTAACACCCCTGTAACGTTTGAAAATATTTAAATTTTGAATGTGTTAATCGGTTAACCCCATGTGTTAATCGATTAACAGTGTTGAAATCTCAATAAAAAGTTTTAGAAATCAAAGTGAACTTTCCATAAAAAACTATGCAATGTACTGGATCAAGGATATGCAAAATGCAAGATGTGTGAACACTTGTATAACCATTTAAATGACATTGTTATACCTTTGTTCAACCTTTGATCTTCATGACATTTGAACCCTTGAAGCTTTGTTCAACCTTGATAGCACTTAGGGTATTTTCTTGAACTTGAGCTTCTTGTGCTTTATTGCATCTTGATTCTCTTTCTTTTTGCACATTATCTTTGTAGAGAGTATCTTTGTAGAGAGTTTGTTGTGTTGTCTTCATCAAAACTCAATGTGAATGAAGCTTGCTTCTACAATCTCCCCCTTTTTGATGATGACAACCAATCCATTGAAAGCTTGAACTTTTAGACTTGATGTTTCTCTAACTTTGATTCTCCCCCTAAAGTGGAGCTCCCCCTAAATTCATGAGGGTAAAAAATTTCTGCACAAAAACTGTTAGAGAAACCAATCCTTCTCCCCCTTTGTCATTAGCAAAAAGGAAGAGGATTTCAAACAATGACAGTTTATACATAGTAAACACACACATATAATCCAACGAACACGCAGTCATAGCATAACCAGAATTTGAATTACGATACACAAAATTCAACTTAGAGGATCAAAACATAAATTCTGAACTACAGGACATAAAACAAAAATGCAAAAGACATAACAAAAACAGATATGGGGCAAGGACTTCAATCGTCATCAGAAACCTCATCACTCCCTTCTCCACCTTCTTCACTTCCATCTTCATTATCATCATCATCTTCAGGCTGTCTTTGTGAATCCAACACAAGCTTGCGAAGAGAAGCAATTTCCCGGGTGGTTTCTCTATGTTGATTCATCATAGTCATGTAGAGAAATTCATTTGTTATGCCACCTTCGGGAATAGGATAGGGGGTAGGAGTAGATTCTGCTTCAACATACTTGTATGCTCCACTTCCAGGACTTGTTTCCACGATTCCGGTGTTTCTCACAATTGTTGTCTTGTTGATTTCATTCGCGGACTGCTTCGGAATAGTAGCCGGTTCCCTATTGAGGTCCAAATCAGGGTTTTCTAAAATCCTTGAGATTAGGCGACCATATGGGAGCCGGGTGGACAAAGAAATTTGTTGCTTCAGGTGATACATCATGGTTAGAACCCAATTAATCTTGATCTTATTTTTTATTGCAAACAACATTTGCATCTCAAGATCACTAATTTGAGCATGGTTGGAGTCCTTTGGAATCAAAACATAGCAGATAACATAATGTAACATTCGATCGTTTATAGACAGATTTGAAGCATACCGAAGCGTACGGGCTGTACGTTGTCCAGCAACCACCACTTCTCTTGGGAATCTACAGATGCTGTAGTAGTATTCCATCTTGTTAAATTCAGCCCAAGGACCATCCGAGAATGTAACGCCTTTGCGAAGAAAATATACGGAATATGGGATTTTCAGCGTCGCAGCTATTCCTGCCAAATTCTCTACAATCTCACAGTTTCTAACCACTGCTCTCAGCATATGTTGTTCATTCATATCCAAATTAATCGACATGGTGTTCATAAAAGCTTTAACCAGATCGGTATAACATTTACCTTTATCAGCAACTAATTTGTCTATTTTCTGAATTTTCAATAGATTCGGAAAATCAAAGAAAGGAGCAGGAAAATCTAAGAGATTTACATACTTTACCGGAAGAAGTTGACGAACCCAGACCTTGAATCCATTCTCCTTTTCTTGATAGTTTCCATCTGAGTATCTTCCTCATGTTCTGCTGAGCTGCTTGCTGGCATTTTTCCCTTTCCCTTCTTCATAGAAGCCATGGATGAAGTTTGAAGCTTTTAGGTTTTGAGAGAGGGATATTCAGATTTGGGTGAGGAATGGTTGAAAGAGAGTTGAGAATGAGAAGGTTTTATAGGAGAGTAATTGTAGTGGGTTTTTAATGAGAGGTTTGAATCAAAACTTGAGTGGGTGGAAGTGATGAGTTCCAAGAGAGCTTTAATGGTGAGTTTGAAGGTGAGGAAGAGGAGTAAGAGAAAATGTTGACTGAAATTACATGCACCCAATATCTTTAATCCACATATTTAAAACATAGACTCATACGTTTAAAAAAAAATCCACGTTAGTGCAGGTTAATCGGTTAACTCCCTGGGTTAATTGATTAACAGAATCAAGATTTCCACAAATTCAAGAGCTGCGGGTGTTAATGATTAACTCCCTGGGTTAACCGATTAACAGTGTCAAAAATTGCATAATAACAAAAGATAACAAGTATGAAACTTTAGAAAAACATGTGCAAGACAAATATACTAATACTATATCATAGTAACATGTAACTTTAGCCAAATTTTGATGAAAATAACTTGATGAAAAAAAAAAATTTAAAGATGTGTTTAGATATCACCTTCATCCAAGATACCGAGTTCTCGCCTGATTTTGTAGAATGATTCTTTTGCGAGCGGTTTGGTGAAGATATCTACTAGTTGGTTATGAGTATCAACAAAAGTCACTTCGACATCGCCTTTAAGCACATGATCACGCAAAAAATGATGTCGAATGTCAATATGTTTGGTCCTTGAGTGCATGACGGGATTCTTTGTAATGTTAATTGCACTTGTGTTGTCGCACCGGAGAGGAATGCAACCAAGATCAATTCCGTAGTCGCTTAATTGTTGTTTTAACCAAAGGTTTTGTGCACAACAACTACCAGCAGCTATGTACTCCGCTTCGGCCGTACTAAGTGCAACACATGCTTGTTTCTTGCAAGACCACGAAACTAGAGCATTTCCGAGGATGTGACATGTTCCACTCGTGCTTTTTCTATCTGTTTTACAGCCTGCATAATCCGCGTCAGAATAACCAATTAAAGTGCAAACACTACCTTTAGGATACCATAATCCAACATTTGTCGTCCCCTTGAGATACTTCATGATTCTTTTGACCGCCGTGAGATGTGACTCCTTTGGATTTGCTTGGAAGCGAGCACATAAACACACACTAAACATTATGTCAGGATGGCTTGCCATCAAATATAATAAAGAACCAATCATACCTCGATACTTCGTAATATCAACCGATGTTCTCGATTCGTCTTGATCAATGTAGGTTCCGGATCCCATTGGTGTTGACATAGCTTTACATCCATCCATATCAAATCTTTTTAATAATTCTTTGCAATACTTTGATTGGTTGATGAAGACTCCGTCCTTTTGTTGCTTGATTTGTAATCCAAGGAAATAATTCATTTTTCCCATCATAGACATTTCAAACTCGCCTTGCATCATTGAAGCAAATTCTTCACATAGTTGATTGTTTGTTGAACCAAAGATAATGTCGTCTACATACACTTGAACAAGTAAGGTATTATTCTTAATCCTCTTAATGAACAGAGTCTTGTCTACCTTACCTTTTTCAAAACCTTTTTTGCATAAGAAATTACTTAGACGATCATACCATGCCCTTGGTGCTTGTTTTAAACCATAGAGAGCTTTCTTCAACTTGTATACATGTGAAGGATGCTTGAAGTCTTCAAAACCCGGAGGTTGTTTGACATAGACTTCTTCGTTGATATATCCGTTTAGGAAGGCGCTTTTGACGTCCATTTGAAATAACTGAAAATTCATTGAACAAGCATAAGCGAGTAATAGACGAATAGCTTCTAACCTTGCAACCGGAGCAAATGTTTCTTCAAAGTCAATTCCTTCCTCTTGATTGTACCCTTGAGCCACCAATCTTGCTTTGTTACGAATAATAATTCCATTTTCATCAAGTTTGTTCTTAAATACCCATCTTGTTCCGATGATATGTTTATCGTTTGGTTTAGGGACAAGTTCCCAAACTTGATTTCTTTCAAATTGGTTCAACTCTTCTTGCATGGCAATGATCCATTGATCATCTTCAAGAGCTTCATTAACTTTGGAGGGTTCTATTTGAGAAACGAACGCCATATTCAAGCATGCATCTTTGAGGTTTAGTCTTGTTGTTACACCTTGACTTATGTCTCCGATGACTTTGTCGATTGGATGATCCCTATGTGTTCTCCATTCTTTTGGTAGATCATTATTGATCGACTTTTGTTGAATCGGTTCATCATGATGTTCTTCTTGTTTCTCTTCTAGGTTTTCAATGAAGTCTTTAGAAGTATCTTCTTTGCGAGTTTCTACAAGATCATCATCATTATCACAAACAATAATATCCTCTTTCGAGGGGTTAGATTCATCAAATTTGACATGCATAGATTCTTCTATAGTTAAAGTTCTTTTATTATAAATTCTAAATGCCTTACTAGAGAGAGAGTAGCCAAGAAAAATACCTTCATCGGATTTCTCGTCAAACTTACCAAGGTTGTCTTTGTCGTTGTTTAGGACAAAGCATTTGCACCCGAACACATGAAAGAAAGAAATATTTGGTTTTCTCCCTTTAAAAAGTTCATAAGGGGTCTTCTTAAGAATAGGTCTAATATTGACACGGTTACTCACAAAACATGCCGTGCTCACCGCATCCGCCCAAAAATACTTAGGGAGATTTGAATCACTTAGCATTGTCCTTGCAAGTTCCACCAATGATCTATTCTTCCTTTCTACGACACCATTTTGTTGAGGAGTCCTTGGTGCGGAGAAATTGTGTGAGATTCCATGTTCTTCACAAAATTCTTCAAATGAGGCATTTTGGAATTCTCCACCATGGTCACTTCTAATGGAGGCAATTGTAAGAGACTTCTCATTTTGTATTTGTTTTGCATACTTCTTGAAGGCTTTGAAAGCATCACTTTTCTGCACTAAAAACAATGTCCAAGTATATCTAGAGAAATCATCAACAATAACTAATGCATAGACATTACCTCCGAAGCTTTTTGTTCTCGATGGACCAAAGAGATCCATGTGCAACAATTGTAGTGGCCTAGTTGTGGACACCACATTCTTGGAAGTGAAAGTTGATTTGGTTTGCTTTCCTTTTTGGCAAGCGCCACACAACCCATCTTTAATAAATTTGATCTTCGGCAATCCAATGACTAAGTCATGCTTGATCAACTTATTCAAGTGCTCCATATGAATATGAGCAAACCTCTTATGCCATAACCATGATTCATTGTTGTTTGCCAAGAGACACCTAACATTCAAAGACAAGTTATCTAAGGAAATTAAAAATATGTTATTAACTCTTTTACCTTTTAGAATAACTTCATGAGTAACTTTGTTTTCAATCAAACATTCATCTTTAGTGAAGTTAACTTTGAAACCTCGGTCACACAATTGGCTAATGCTAAGGAGACTATGCTTTAGACCTTCCACATATAGGACATCTTCTATAGTTGTTGAAGGCGGTGAACCAATGATGCCGACGCCAAGGATTCTTCCTTTGTTGTTGTCACCATAAGTAACATATCCTTTGGCCTTAAGCGTTAGATGTGAAAATTTGCTTAGGTTACCCGTCATGTGCCTCGAACATCCACTATCAAGATACCATTGATTTGAAGAGGTCTTCAAGCATACCTACAAAAAGAGTTACATTTTATTAGGTACCCAAATTGCCTTGGGTCCTTCAAAGTTAGTTCCTTTCTTGACCCATACATAATGGCCTTGAGTGACACTAAAGTTTCTAATATAACATGCATTAGGAGTATGACCTTTAATACCACAATAGAAACAAGTTGGCTCAAAGTTGCTTTTATATCTAGGGGGATAAGATTTCTTCTTATTATAAGACTTCTTCTTATTATTTCTTTTCCTTTTGTTATATTGTTGAACCTTTTTAGGCTTGTCACTTTTCTCTAAAGGAATTTGTTCTTTAGCTTTTACAAAGATGGTCTTGCTAGAAGTTTGTTTGGAGAATCTTGAATAACCTAGACCACTTTTATCATTTGAGTATCTTTGACTACTAAGAACATGTTCCAATCCAGTTTGTCCTTTTTCATATCTTTCTAGGACTCTTTTCAATTGAACTATTTGAAAAGCAAGTGACTCACATTTAGTGCATGCAAAATTCTTGATTAATTCTTCTTTTTCATCTTTGAACTTATTTTCCATTTTCTCAATATTTTCTTCCAAGATTGATATTTGTTTCTTTTGAGATGAGATGGTTTTATATAGAGTTTTGCATTCACTTAAAAGTTCATCAATTGCTCCTTGAGCATCATTATCATAAATTGAAAAGTTACTACTAACCTCATCGTCTTCATCGTCGGAATGATGTGATGCCATCAATGCTAGATTTGCGCTTTGATCACTATCGGAGTCCGAAGAAGAACTTATTTCATTGTCATCCCAAGCAACGTAGGCTTTCTTTTTGTGATCCTTCTTTCCTTTGTTGTCACGATTCTTTACGAGTTTGGGACATTCCGGTTTGATGTGGCCTTGTTTTCCACATTCATAGCATATAATGTCTCCGTTGGATGTTGTTGCTTCTTTTTCTTTGTTCTTTGAGGACTTCTTTCTTCTTGTGAAACTAGAGTTTCCAATATTATTTTTTGCACTGAAGTATTTTCCTAGTCTTTTTACAAGAAGCATAAAGTTTTCGTCCTCTTCGAGATTATCTTCTTTCTTCACAACTTTGGATTCGACTTTTAAGGCAATCCCCTTGGATTTCTTTTCTTGGTTCTCACGTTTCTCCAATAGTCCAAGTTCCGTCTCATATTCTTGAAGCTTTCCGAATAGAGTAGCGGATGTCATTGTTGATAAACTTTTCTTCTCGGAAATCGCCGTCACCTTGGGTTGCCATTCTCTTGTTAGAGACCTAAGCACTTTAAGATTAAGTTCATCATTTGTTAGTGTCTTGCCAAGTGCATTCAAGTGATTTGTCAAATGCACGAATCTCTTCTGCAAGTCAAGGATGGATTCTCCTGGTTGCATTCTGAATAACTCGTACTCTTGACTTAAAGTATTTAATCTGGATCTTTTGACTTTGGCGGTTCCTTCGTGAGTTTCTACAAGAGTGTCCCATATTTGTTTGGCCGATGTACATGTTGAGACGCGAAAGAACTCATCCATTCCAAGTGCACTTTGTAAAATATTTATTGCCTTTTTGTCATAGAGAACCTTTTTCTTATCATCCTCATCCCATGATGCTTGTGGTTTTGGCGTACCAACTCCGTTGAAAACCGTTGTAGGAATAAAAGGACCATTTTGAACAGCCTCCCATATATCACTTCCTTGTGCTTCTAAATGTGCCTTCATACGGATTTTCCAAAAGTCGAAGTATTGGCCAGAAAACAAAGGAGGCTTGTTGCTACTACCACCGTCTTTGAATACAAGATCATTGTTTGCGAAAGCCATCTGAATCGAATAGGAACATGTTACCTATCACCTGCTCTGATGCCAATTGTAAGTGTAAATGCGCCTAAGAGGGGGGGTGAATTAGGTTCTTAAAAATTTCTTCGATCTTTTTACCGGTTCTTGGTTATTTTTCCGTTTTATGATAAGTGCTGGAAAGTAAAGTGCGGAAAGGAAAAATGACACAAGAGAATTATAGTGGTTCCCCTCACAGCCCGAGAGTACTCCACTCCTCCTTCAACACGAAAGAGAGTTCACTATAGTTAGAATTATTGTACAGCCTAATCACACCAATAGTGATGCTTACTATCTAACCTATAGGTAATTAAGTGTATGAAGAACAATCCTCTTCAAAACACTCACTTGTTTCCAACAATCCTGGATAACAAGGTAAAACAGAAAAATATTCTTGATAATAAATTTGATGTCTTGAGAAAATGATGCTATCAATCTTCACGATCGATCTTCTCCTTGAAACAAATATCACTAAAATGAAATATACAAGTGTTCTTGACAAGAATGAGATGAAACAATGATATTTTGTGAAAGATATGCAGAAGTTTCTTGTCAAAAAATTCTGAATGGACACTTGAACAATATTTTGAAAATATGAAAGTATGAGTGAATTTTTGATTTTGAAATTGTTAGGAGGTGAGAGTTAAAACTGAAATTGAAGTGTTTAAATATGAGTAAAACACCCCTACAAAAAGGTATGTGAAATATGCAGTAAAGGAATGAAAAGAGATGAGAGAGCAATGCACATTTCCATGAAAAGTCACCAATTTTCGCTTACAGTGGCAGTGTTAATCGGTTAACCATATAGGTTAATCGGTTAACACCCCTGTAACGTTTGAAAATATTTAAATTTTGAATGTGTTAATCGGTTAACCCCATGTGTTAATCGATTAACAGTGTTGAAATCTCAATAAAAAGTTTTAGAAATCAAAGTGAACTTTCCATAAAAAACTATGCAATGTACTGGATCAAGGATATGCAAAATGCAAGATGTGTGAACACTTGTATAACCATTTAAATGACATTGTTATACCTTTGTTCAACCTTTGATCTTCATGACATTTGAACCCTTGAAGCTTTGTTCAACCTTGATAGCACTTAGGGTATTTTCTTGAACTTGAGCTTCTTGTGCTTTATTGCATCTTGATTCTCTTTCTTTTTGCACATTATCTTTGTAGAGAGTATCTTTGTAGAGAGTTTGTTGTGTTGTCTTCATCAAAACTCAATGTGAATGAAGCTTGCTTCTACAATCTCCCCCTTTTTGATGATGACAACCAATCCATTGAAAGCTTGAACTTTTAGACTTGATGTTTCTCTAACTTTGATTCTCCCCCTAAAGTGGAGCTCCCCCTAAATTCATGAGGGTAAAAAATTTCTGCACAAAAACTGTTAGAGAAACCAATCCTTCTCCCCCTTTGTCATTAGCAAAAAGGAAGAGGATTTCAAACAATGACAGTTTATACATAGTAAACACACACATATAATCCAACGAACACGCAGTCATAGCATAACCAGAATTTGAATTACGATACACAAAATTCAACTTAGAGGATCAAAACATAAATTCTGAACTACAGGACATAAAACAAAAATGCAAAAGACATAACAAAAACAGATATGGGGCAAGGACTTCAATCGTCATCAGAAACCTCATCACTCCCTTCTCCACCTTCTTCACTTCCATCTTCATTATCATCATCATCTTCAGGCTGTCTTTGTGAATCCAACACAAGCTTGCGAAGAGAAGCAATTTCCCGGGTGGTTTCTCTATGTTGATTCATCATAGTCATGTAGAGAAATTCATTTGTTATGCCACCTTCGGGAATAGGATAGGGGGTAGGAGTAGATTCTGCTTCAACATACTTGTATGCTCCACTTCCAGGACTTGTTTCCACGATTCCGGTGTTTCTCACAATTGTTGTCTTGTTGATTTCATTCGCGGACTGCTTCGGAATAGTAGCCGGTTCCCTATTGAGGTCCAAATCAGGGTTTTCTAAAATCCTTGAGATTAGGCGACCATATGGGAGCCGGGTGGACAAAGAAATTTGTTGCTTCAGGTGATACATCATGGTTAGAACCCAATTAATCTTGATCTTATTTTTTATTGCAAACAACATTTGCATCTCAAGATCACTAATTTGAGCATGGTTGGAGTCCTTTGGAATCAAAACATAGCAGATAACATAATGTAACATTCGATCGTTTATAGACAGATTTGAAGCATACCGAAGCGTACGGGCTGTACGTTGTCCAGCAACCACCACTTCTCTTGGGAATCTACAGATGCTGTAGTAGTATTCCATCTTGTTAAATTCAGCCCAAGGACCATCTGAGAATGTAACGCCTTTGCGAAGAAAATATACGGAATATGGGATTTTCAGCGTCGCAGCTATTCCTGCCAAATTCTCTACAATCTCACAGTTTCTAACCACTGCTCTCAGCATATGTTGTTCATTCATATCCAAATTAATCGACATGGTGTTCATAAAAGCTTTAACCAGATCGGTATAACATTTACCTTTATCAGCAACTAATTTGTCTATTTTCTGAATTTTCAATAGATTCGGAAAATCAAAGAAAGGAGCAGGAAAATCTAAGAGATTTACATACTTTACCGGAAGAAGTTGACGAACCCAGACCTTGAATCCATTCTCCTTTTCTTGATAGTTTCCATCTGAGTATCTTCCTCATGTTCTGCTGAGCTGCTTGCTGGAATTTTTCCCTTTCCCTTCTTCATAGAAGCCATGGATGAAGTTTGAAGCTTTTAGGTTTTGAGAGAGGGATATTCAGATTTGGGTGAGGAATGGTTGAAAGAGAGTTGAGAATGAGAAGGTTTTATAGGAGAGTAATTGTAGTGGGTTTTTAATGAGAGGTTTGAATCAAAACTTGAGTGGGTGGAAGTGATGAGTTCCAAGAGAGCTTTAATGGTGAGTTTGAAGGTGAGGAAGAGGAGTAAGAGAAAATGTTGACTGAAATTACATGCACCCAATATCTTTAATCCACATATTTAAAACATAGACTCATATGTTTAAAAAAAAATCCACGTTAGTGCAGGTTAATCGGTTAACTCCCTGGGTTAATTGATTAACAGAATCAAGATTTCCACAAATTCAAGAGCTGCGGGTGTTAATGATTAACTCCCTGGGTTAACCGATTAACAGTGTCAAAAATTGCATAATAACAAAAGATAACAAGTATGAAACTTTAGAAAAACATGTGCAAGACAAATATACTAATACTATATCATAGTAACATGTAACTTTAGCCAAATTTTGATGAAAATAACTTGATGAAAAAAAAAAATTTAAAGATGTGTTTAGATATCACCTTCATCCAAGATACCGAGTTCTTGCCTGATTTTGTAGAATGATTCTTTTGCGAGCGGTTTGGTGAAGATATCTGCTAGTTGGTTATGAGTATCAACAAAAGTCACTTCGACATCGCCTTTAAGCACATGATCACGCAAAAAATGATGTCGAATGTCAATATGTTTGGTCCTTGAGTGCATGACGGGATTCTTTGTAATGTTAATTGCACTTGTGTTGTCGCACCGGAGAGGAATGCAACCAAGATCAATTCCGTAGTCGCTTAATTATTGTTTTAACCAAAGGTTTTGTGCACAGCAACTACCAGCAGCTATGTACTCCGCTTCGGCCGTACTAAGTGCAACACATGCTTGTTTCTTGCAAGACCACGAAACTAGAGCATTTCCGAGGATGTGACATGTTCCACTCGTGCTTTTTCTATCTGTTTTACAGCCTGCATAATCCGCGTCAGAATAACCAATTAAAGTGCAAACACTACCTTTAGGATACCATAATCCAACATTTGTCGTCCCCTTGAGATACTTCATGATTCTTTTGACCGCCGTGAGATGTGACTCCTTGGGATTTGCTTGGAAGCGAGCACATAAACACACACTAAACATTATGTCAGGATGGCTTGCCATCAAATATAATAAAGAACCAATCATACCTCGATACTTCGTAATATCAACCGATGTTCTCGATTCGTCTTGATCAATGTAGGTTCCGGATCCCATTGGTGTTGACATAGCTTTACATCCATCCATATCAAATCTTTTTAATAATTCTTTGCAATACTTTGATTGGTTGATGAAGACTCCGTCCTTTTGTTGCTTGATTTGTAATCCAAGGAAATAATTCATTTTTCCCATCATAGACATTTCAAACTCGCCTTGCATCATTGAAGCAAATTCTTCACATAGTTGATTGTTTGTTGAACCAAAGATAATGTCGTCTACATACACTTGAACAAGTAAGGTATTATTCTTAATCCTCTTAATGAACAGAGTCTTGTCTACCTTGCCTTTTTCAAAACCTTTTTTGCATAAGAAATTACTTAGACGATCATACCATGCCCTTGGTGCTTGTTTTAAACCATAGAGAGCTTTCTTCAACTTGTATACATGTGAAGGATGCTTGAAGTCTTCAAAACCCGGAGGTTGTTTGACATAGACTTCTTCGTTGATATATCCGTTTAGGAAGGCGCTTTTGACGTCCATTTGAAATAACTGAAAATTCATTGAACAAGCATAAGCGAGTAATAGACGAATAGCTTCTAACCTTGCAACCGGAGCAAATGTTTCTTCAAAGTCAATTCCTTCCTCTTGATTGTACCCTTGAGCCACCAATCTTGCTTTGTTACGAATAATAATTCCATTTTCATCAAGTTTGTTCTTAAATACCCATCTTGTTCCGATGATATGTTTATCGTTTGGTTTAGGGACAAGTTCCCAAACTTGATTTCTTTCAAATTGGTTCAACTCTTCTTGCATGGCAATGATCCATTGATCATCTTCAAGAGCTTCATTAACTTTGGAGGGTTCTATTTGAGAAACGAACGCCATATTCAAGCATGCATCTTTGAGGTTTAGTCTTGTTGTTACACCTTGACTTATGTCTCCGATGACTTTGTCGATTGGATGATCCCTATGTGTTCTCCATTCTTTTGGTAGATCATTATTGATCGACTTTTGTTGAATCGGTTCATCATGATGTTCTTCTTGTTTCTCTTCTAGGTTTTCAATGAAGTCTTTAGAAGTATCTTCTTTGCGAGTTTCTACAAGATCATCATCATTATCACAAACAATAATATCCTCTTTCGAGGGGTTAGATTCATCAAATTTGACATGCATAGATTCTTCTATAGTTAAAGTTCTTTTATTATAAATTCTAAATGCCTTACTAGAGAGAGAGTAGCCGAGAAAAATACCTTCATCGGATTTCTCGTCAAACTTACCAAGGTTGTCTTTGTCGTTGTTTAGGACAAAGCATTTGCACCCGAACACATGAAAGAAAGAAATATTTGGTTTTCTCCCTTTAAAAAGTTCATAAGGGGTCTTCTTAAGAATAGGTCTAATATTGACACGGTTACTCACAAAACATGCCGTGCTCACCGCATCCGCCCAAAAATACTTAGGGAGATTTGAATCACTTAGCATTGTCCTTGCAAGTTCCACCAATGATCTATTCTTCCTTTCTACGACACCATTTTGTTGAGGAGTCCTTGGTGCGGAGAAATTGTGTGAGATTCCATGTTCTTCACAAAATTCTTCAAATGAGGCATTTTGGAATTCTCCACCATGGTCGCTTCTAATGGAGGCAATTGTAAGAGACTTCTCATTTTGTATTTGTTTTGCATACTTCTTGAAGGCTTTGAAAGCATCACTTTTCTGCACTAAAAACAATGTCCAAGTATATCTAGAGAAATCATCAACAATAACTAATGCATAGACATTACCTCCGAAGCTTTTTGTTCTCGATGGACCAAAGAGATCCATGTGCAACAATTGTAGTGGCCTAGTTGTGGACACCACATTCTTGGATGTGAAAGTTGATTTGGTTTGCTTTCCTTTTTGGCAAGCGCCACACAACCCATCTTTGATGAATTTGATCTTCGGCAATCCAATGACTAAGTCATGCTTGATCAACTTATTCAAGTGCTCCATATGAATATGAGCAAACCTCTTATGCCATAACCATGATTCATTGTTGTTTGCCAAGAGACACCTAACATTCAAAGACAAGTTATCTAAGGAAATTAAAAATATGTTATTAACTCTTTTACCTTTTAGAATAACTTCATGAGTAACTTTGTTTTCAATCAAACATTCATCTTTAGTGAAGTGAACTTTGAAACCTCGGTCACACAATTGGCTAATGCTAAGGAGACTATGCTTTAGACCTTCCACATATAGGACATCTTCTATAGTTGTTGAAGGCGGTGAACCAATGATGCCGACGCCAAGGATTCTTCCTTTGTTGTTGTCACCATAAGTAACATATCCTTTGGCCTTAAGCGTTAGATGTGAAAATTTGCTTAGGTTACCCGTCATGTGCCTCGAACATCCACTATCAAGATACCATTGATTTGAAGAGGTCTTCAAGCATACCTACAAAAAGAGTTACATTTTATTAGGTACCCAAATTGCCTTGGGTCCTTCAAAGTTAGTTCCTTTCTTGACCCATACATAATGGCCTTGAGTGACACTAAAGTTTCTAATATAACATGCATTAGGAGTATGACCTTTAATACCACAATAGAAACAAGTTGGCTCAAAGTTGCTTTTATATCTAGGGGGATAAGATTTCTTCTTATTATAAGACTTCTTCTTATTATTTCTTTTCCTTTTGTTATATTGTTGAACCTTTTTAGGCTTGTCACTTTTCTCTAAAGGAATTTGTTCTTTAGCTTTTACAAAGATGGTCTTGTTAGAAGTTTGTTTGGAGAATCTTGAATAACCTAGACCACTTTTATCATTTGAGTATCTTTGACTACTAAGAACATGTTCCAATCCAGTTTGTCCTTTTTCATATCTTTCTAGGACTCTTTTCAATTGAACTATTTGAAAAGCAAGTGACTCACATTTAGTGCATGCAAAATTCTTGATTAATTCTTCTTTTTCATCTTTGAACTTATTTTCCATTTTCTCAATATTTTCTTCCAAGATTGATATTTGTTTCTTTTGAGATGAGATGGTTTTATATAGAGTTTTGCATTCACTTAAAAGTTCATCAATTGCTCCTTGAGCATCATTATCATAAATTGAAAAGTTACTACTAACCTCATCGTCTTCATCGTCGGAATGATGTGATGCCATCAATGCTAGATTTGCGCTTTGATCACTATCGGAGTCCGAAGAAGAACTTATTTCATTGTCATCCCAAGCAACGTAGGCTTTCTTTTTGTGATCCTTCTTTCCTTTGTTGTCACGATTCTTTACGAGTTTGGGACATTCCGGTTTGATGTGGCCTTGTTTTCCACATTCATAGCATATAATGTCTCCGTTGGATGTTGTTGCTTCTTTTTCTTTGTTCTTTGAGGACTTCTTTCTTCTTGTGAAACTAGAGTTTCCAATATTATTTTTTGCACTGAAGTATTTTCCTAGTCTTTTTACAAGAAGCATAAAGTTTTCGTCCTCTTCGAGATTATCTTCTTTCTTCACAACTTTGGATTCGACTTTTAAGGCAATCCCCTTGGATTTCTTTTCTTGGTTCTCACGTTTCTCCAATAGTCCAAGTTCCGTCTCATATTCTTGAAGCTTTCCGAATAGAGTAGCGGATGTCATTGTTGATAAACTTTTCTTCTCGGAAATCGCCGTCACCTTGGGTTGCCATTCTCTTGTTAGAGACCTAAGCACTTTAAGATTAAGTTCATCATTTGTTAGTGTCTTGCCAAGTGCATTCAAGTGATTTGTCAAATGCACGAATCTCTTCTGCAAGTCAAGGATGGATTCTCCTGATTGCATTCTGAATAACTCGTACTCTTAACTTAAAGTATTTAATCTGGATCTTTTGACTTTGGCGGTTCCTTCGTGAGTTTCTACAAGAGTGTCCCATATTTGTTTGGCCGATGTACATGTTGAGACGCGAAAGAACTCATCCATTCCAAGTGCACTTTGTAAAATATTTATTGCCTTTTTGTCATAGAGAACCTTTTTCTTATCATCCTCATCCCATGATGCTTGTGGTTTTGGCGTACCAACTCCGTTGAAAACCGTTGTAGGAATAAAAGGACCATTTTGAACAGCCTCCCATATATCACTTCCTTGTGCTTCTAAATGTGCCTTCATACGGATTTTCCAAAAGTCGAAGTATTGGCCAGAAAACAAAGGAGGCTTGTTGCTACTACCACCGTCTTTGAATACAAGATCATTGTTTGCGAAAGCCATCTGAATCGAATAGGAACATGTTACCTATCACCTGCTCTGATGCCAATTGTAAGTGTAAATGCGCCTAAGAGGGGGGGTGAATTAGGTTCTTAAAAATTTCTTCGATCTTTTTACCGGTTCTTGGTTATTTTTCCGTTTTATGATAAGTGCTGGAAAGTAAAGTGAGGAAAGGAAAAATGACACAAGAGAATTATAGTGGTTCCCCTCACAGCCCGAGAGTACTCCACTCCTCCTTCAACACGAAAGAGAGTTCACTATAGTTAGAATTATTGTACAGCCTAATCACACCAATAGTGATGCTTACTATCTAACCTATAGGTAATTAAGTGTATGAAGAACAATCCTCTTCAAAACACTCACTTGTTTCCAACAATCCTGGATAACAAGGTAAAACAGAAAAATATTCTTGATAATAAATTTGATGTCTTGAGAAAATGATGCTATCAATCTTCACGATCGATCTTCTCCTTGAAACAAATATCACTCAAATGAAATATACAAGTGTTCTTGACAAGAATGAGATGAAACAATGATATTTTGTGAAAGATATGCAGAAGTTTCTTGTCAAAAAATTCTGAATGGACACTTGAACAATATTTTGAAAATATGAAAGTATGAGTGAATTTTTGATTTTGAAATTGTTAGGAGGTGAGAGTTAAAACTGAAATTGAAGTGTTTAAATATGAGTAAAACACCCCTACAAAAAGGTATGTGAAATATGCAGTAAAGGAATGAAAAGAGATGAGAGAGCAATGCACATTTCCATGAAAAGTCACCAATTTTCGCTTACAGTGGCAGTGTTAATCGGTTAACCATATAGGTTAATCGGTTAACACCCCTGTAACGTTTGAAAATATTTAAATTTTGAATGTGTTAATCGGTTAACCCCATGTGTTAATCGATTAACAGTGTTGAAATCTCAATAAAAAGTTTTAGAAATCAAATTGAACTTTCCATAAAAAACTATGCAATGTACTGGATCAAGGATATGCAAAATGCAAGATGTGTGAACACTTGTATAACCATTTAAATGACATTGTTATACCTTTGTTCAACCTTTGATCTTCATGACATTTGAACCCTTGAAGCTTTGTTCAACCTTGATAGCACTTAGGGTATTTTCTTGAACTTGAGCTTCTTATGCTTTATTGCATCTTGATTCTCTTTCTTTTTGCACATTATCTTTGTAGAGAGTATCTTTGTAGAGAGTTTGTTGTGTTGTCTTCATCAAAACTCAATGTGAATGAAGCTTGCTTCTACAATCTCCCCCTTTTTGATGATGACAACCAATCCATTGAAAGCTTGAACTTTTAGACTTGATGTTTCTCTAACTTTGATTCTCCCCCTAAAGTGGAGCTCCCCCTAAATTCATGAGGGTAAAAAATTTCTGCACAAAAACTGTTAGAGAAACCAATCCTTCTCCCCCTTTGTCATTAGCAAAAAGGAAGAGGATTTCAAACAATGACAGTTTATACATAGTAAACACACACATATAATCCAACGAACACGCAGTCATAGCATAACCAGAATTTGAATTACGATACACAAAATTCAACTTAGAGGATCAAAACATAAATTCTGAACTACAGGACATAAAACAAAAATGCAAAAGACATAACAAAAACAGATATGGGGCAAGGACTTCAATCGTCATCAGAAACCTCATCACTCCCTTCTCCACCTTCTTCACTTCCATCTTCATTATCATCATCATCTTCAGGCTGTCTTTGTGAATCCAACACAAGCTTGCGAAGAGAAGCAATTTCCCGGGTGGTTTCTCTATGTTGATTCATCATAGTCATGTAGAGAAATTCATTTGTTATGCCACCTTCGGGAATAGGATAGGGGGTAGGAGTAGATTCTGCTTCAACATACTTGTATGCTCCACTTCCAGGACTTGTTTCCACGATTCCGGTGTTTCTCACAATTGTTGTCTTGTTGATTTCATTCGCGGACTGCTTCGGAATAGTAGCCGGTTCCCTATTGAGGTCCAAATCAGTGTTTTCTAAAATCCTTGAGATTAGGCGACCATATGGGAGCCGGGTGGACAAAGAAATTTGTTGCTTCAGGTGATACATCATGGTTAGAACCCAATTAATCTTGATCTTATTTTTTATTGCAAACAACATTTGCATCTCAAGATCACTAATTTGAGCATGGTTGGAGTCCTTTGGAATCAAAACATAGCAGATAACATAATGTAACATTCGATCGTTTATAGACAGATTTGAAGCATACCGAAGCGTACGGGCTGTACGTTGTCCAGCAACCACCACTTCTCTTGGGAATCTACAGATGCTGTAGTAGTATTCCATCTTGTTAAATTCAGCCCAAGGACCATCCGAGAATGTAACGCCTTTGCGAAGAAAATATACGGAATATGGGATTTTCAGCGTCGCAGCTATTCCTGCCAAATTCTCTACAATCTCACAGTTTCTAACCACTGCTCTCAGCATATGTTGTTCATTCATATCCAAATTAATCGACATGGTGTTCATAAAAGCTTTAACCAGATCGGTATAACATTTACCTTTATCAGCAACTAATTTGTCTATTTTCTGAATTTTCAATAGATTCGGAAAATCAAAGAAAGGAGCAGGAAAATCTAAGAGATTTACATACTTTACCGGAAGAAGTTGACGAACCCAGACCTTGAATCCATTCTCCTTTTCTTGATAGTTTCCATCTGAGTATCTTCCTCATGTTCTGCTGAGCTGCTTGCTGGCATTTTTCCCTTTCCCTTCTTCATAGAAGCCATGGATGAAGTTTGAAGCTTTTAGGTTTTGAGAGAGGGATATTCAGATTTGGGTGAGGAATGGTTGAAAGAGAGTTGAGAATGAGAAGGTTTTATAGGAGAGTAATTGTAGTGGGTTTTTAATGAGAGGTTTGAATCAAAACTTGAGTGGGTGGAAGTGATGAGTTCCAAGAGAGCTTTAATGGTGAGTTTGAAGGTGAGGAAGAGGAGTAAGAGAAAATGTTGACTGAAATTACATGCACCCAATATCTTTAATCCACATATTTAAAACATAGACTCATACGTTTAAAAAAAAATCCACGTTAGTGCAGGTTAATCGGTTAACTCCCTGGGTTAATTGATTAACAGAATCAAGATTTCCACAAATTCAAGAGCTGCGGGTGTTAATGATTAACTCCCTGGGTTAACCGATTAACAGTGTCAAAAATTGCATAATAACAAAAGATAACAAGTATGAAACTTTAGAAAAACATGTGCAAGACAAATATACTAATACTATATCATAGTAACATGTAACTTTAGCCAAATTTTGATGAAAATAACTTGATGAAAAAAAAAAATTTAAAGATGTGTTTAGATATCACCTTCATCCAAGATACCGAGTTCTCGCCTGATTTTGTAGAATGATTCTTTTGCGAGCGGTTTGGTGAAGATATCTACTAGTTGGTTATGAGTATCAACAAAAGTCACTTCGACATCGCCTTTAAGCACATGATCACGCAAAAAATGATGTCGAATGTCAATATGTTTGGTCCTTGAGTGCATGACGGGATTCTTTGTAATGTTAATTGCACTTGTGTTGTCGCACCGGAGAGGAATGCAACCAAGATCAATTCCGTAGTCGCTTAATTGTTGTTTTAACCAAAGGTTTTGTGCACAACAACTACCAGCAGCTATGTACTCCGCTTCGGCCGTACTAAGTGCAACACATGCTTGTTTCTTGCAAGACCACGAAACTAGAGCATTTCCGAGGATGTGACATGTTCCACTCGTGCTTTTTCTATCTGTTTTACAGCCTGCATAATCCGCGTCAGAATAACCAATTAAAGTGCAAACACTACCTTTAGGATACCATAATCCAACATTTGTCGTCCCCTTGAGATACTTCATGATTCTTTTGACCGCCGTGAGATGTGACTCCTTTGGATTTGCTTGGAAGCGAGCACATAAACACACACTAAACATTATGTCAGGATGGCTTGCCATCAAATATAATAAAGAACCAATCATACCTCGATACTTCGTAATATCAACCGATGTTCTCGATTCGTCTTGATCAATGTAGGTTCCGGATCCCATTGGTGTTGACATAGCTTTACATCCATCCATATCAAATCTTTTTAATAATTCTTTGCAATACTTTGATTGGTTGATGAAGACTCCGTCCTTTTGTTGCTTGATTTGTAATCCAAGGAAATAATTCATTTTTCCCATCATAGACATTTCAAACTCGCCTTGCATCATTGAAGCAAATTCTTCACATAGTTGATTGTTTGTTGAACCAAAGATAATGTCGTCTACATACACTTGAACAAGTAAGGTATTATTCTTAATCCTCTTAATGAACAGAGTCTTGTCTACCTTACCTTTTTCAAAACCTTTTTTGCATAAGAAATTACTTAGACGATCATACCATGCCCTTGGTGCTTGTTTTAAACCATAGAGAGCTTTCTTCAACTTGTATACATGTGAAGGATGCTTGAAGTCTTCAAAACCCGGAGGTTGTTTGACATAGACTTCTTCGTTGATATATCCGTTTAGGAAGGCGCTTTTGACGTCCATTTGAAATAACTGAAAATTCATTGAACAAGCATAAGCGAGTAATAGACGAATAGCTTCTAACCTTGCAACCGGAGCAAATGTTTCTTCAAAGTCAATTCCTTCCTCTTGATTGTACCCTTGAGCCACCAATCTTGCTTTGTTACGAATAATAATTCCATTTTCATCAAGTTTGTTCTTAAATACCCATCTTGTTCCGATGATATGTTTATCGTTTGGTTTAGGGACAAGTTCCCAAACTTGATTTCTTTCAAATTGGTTCAACTCTTCTTGCATGGCAATGATCCATTGATCATCTTCAAGAGCTTCATTAACTTTGGAGGGTTCTATTTGAGAAACGAACGCCATATTCAAGCATGCATCTTTGAGGTTTAGTCTTGTTGTTACACCTTGACTTATGTCTCCGATGACTTTGTCGATTGGATGATCCCTATGTGTTCTCCATTCTTTTGGTAGATCATTATTGATCGACTTTTGTTGAATCGGTTCATCATGATGTTCTTCTTGTTTCTCTTCTAGGTTTTCAATGAAGTCTTTAGAAGTATCTTCTTTGCGAGTTTCTACAAGATCATCATCATTATCACAAACAATAATATCCTCTTTCGAGGGGTTAGATTCATCAAATTTGACATGCATAGATTCTTCTATAGTTAAAGTTCTTTTATTATAAATTCTAAATGCCTTACTAGAGAGAGAGTAGCCAAGAAAAATACCTTCATCGGATTTCTCGTCAAACTTACCAAGGTTGTCTTTGTCGTTGTTTAGGACAAAGCATTTGCACCCGAACACATGAAAGAAAGAAATATTTGGTTTTCTCCCTTTAAAAAGTTCATAAGGGGTCTTCTTAAGAATAGGTCTAATATTGACACGGTTACTCACAAAACATGCCGTGCTCACCGCATCCGCCCAAAAATACTTAGGGAGATTTGAATCACTTAGCATTGTCCTTGCAAGTTCCACCAATGATCTATTCTTCCTTTCTACGACACCATTTTGTTGAGGAGTCCTTGGTGCGGAGAAATTGTGTGAGATTCCATGTTCTTCACAAAATTCTTCAAATGAGGCATTTTGGAATTCTCCACCATGGTCACTTCTAATGGAGGCAATTGTAAGAGACTTCTCATTTTGTATTTGTTTTGCATACTTCTTGAAGGCTTTGAAAGCATCACTTTTCTGCACTAAAAACAATGTCCAAGTATATCTAGAGAAATCATCAACAATAACTAATGCATAGACATTACCTCCGAAGCTTTTTGTTCTCGATGGACCAAAGAGATCCATGTGCAACAATTGTAGTGGCCTAGTTGTGGACACCACATTCTTGGAAGTGAAAGTTGATTTGGTTTGCTTTCCTTTTTGGCAAGCGCCACACAACCCATCTTTAATGAATTTGATCTTCGGCAATCCAATGACTAAGTCATGCTTGATCAACTTATTCAAGTGCTCCATATGAATATGAGCAAACCTCTTATGCCATAACCATGATTCATTGTTGTTTGCCAAGAGACACCTAACATTCAAAGACAAGTTATCTAAGGAAATTAAAAATATGTTATTAACTCTTTTACCTTTTAGAATAACTTCATGAGTAACTTTGTTTTCAATCAAACATTCATCTTTAGTGAAGTTAACTTTGAAACCTCGGTCACACAATTGGCTAATGCTAAGGAGACTATGCTTTAGACCTTCCACATATAGGACATCTTCTATAGTTGTTGAAGGCGGTGAACCAATGATGCCGACGCCAAGGATTCTTCCTTTGTTGTTGTCACCATAAGTAACATATCCTTTGGCCTTAAGCGTTAGATGTGAAAATTTGCTTAGGTTACCCGTCATGTGCCTCGAACATCCACTATCAAGATACCATTGATTTGAAGAGGTCTTCAAGCATACCTACAAAAAGAGTTACATTTTATTAGGTACCCAAATTGCCTTGGGTCCTTCAAAGTTAGTTCCTTTCTTGACCCATACATAATGGCCTTGAGTGACACTAAAGTTTCTAATATAACATGCATTAGGAGTATGACCTTTAATACCACAATAGAAACAAGTTGGCTCAAAGTTGCTTTTATATCTAGGGGGATAAGATTTCTTCTTATTATAAGACTTCTTCTTATTATTTCTTTTCCTTTTGTTATATTGTTGAACCTTTTTAGGCTTGTCACTTTTCTCTAAAGGAATTTGTTCTTTAGCTTTTACAAAGATGGTCTTGTTAGAAGTTTGTTTGGAGAATCTTGAATAACCTAGACCACTTTTATCATTTGAGTATCTTTGACTACTAAGAACATGTTCCAATCCAGTTTGTCCTTTTTCATATCTTTCTAGGACTCTTTTCAATTGAACTATTTGAAAAGCAAGTGACTCACATTTAGTGCATGCAAAATTCTTGATTAATTCTTCTTTTTCATCTTTGAACTTATTTTCCATTTTCTCAATATTTTCTTCCAAGATTGATATTTGTTTCTTTTGAGATGAGATGGTTTTATATAGAGTTTTGCATTCACTTAAAAGTTCATCAATTGCTCCTTGAGCATCATTATCATAAATTGAAAAGTTACTACTAACCTCATCGTCTTCATCGTCGGAATGATGTGATGCCATCAATGCTAGATTTGCGCTTTGATCACTATCGGAGTCCGAAGAAGAACTTATTTCATTGTCATCCCAAGCAACGTAGGCTTTCTTTTTGTGATCCTTCTTTCCTTTGTTGTCACGATTCTTTACGAGTTTGGGACATTCCGGTTTGATGTGGCCTTGTTTTCCACATTCATAGCATATAATGTCTCCGTTGGATGTTGTTGCTTCTTTTTCTTTGTTCTTTGAGGACTTCTTTCTTCTTGTGAAACTAGAGTTTCCAATATTATTTTTTGCACTGAAGTATTTTCCTAGTCTTTTTACAAGAAGCATAAAGTTTTCGTCCTCTTCGAGATTATCTTCTTTCTTCACAACTTTGGATTCGACTTTTAAGGCAATCCCCTTGGATTTCTTTTCTTGGTTCTCACGTTTCTCCAATAGTCCAAGTTCCGTCTCATATTCTTGAAGCTTTCCGAATAGAGTAGCGGATGTCATTGTTGATAAACTTTTCTTCTCGGAAATCGCCGTCACCTTGGGTTGCCATTCTCTTGTTAGAGACCTAAGCACTTTAAGATTAAGTTCATCATTTGTTAGTGTCTTGCCAAGTGCATTCAAGTGATTTGTCAAATGCACGAATCTCTTCTGCAAGTCAAGGATGGATTCTCCTGGTTGCATTCTGAATAACTCGTACTCTTGACTTAAAGTATTTAATCTGGATCTTTTGACTTTGGCGGTTCCTTCGTGAGTTTCTACAAGAGTGTCCCATATTTGTTTGGCCGATGTACATGTTGAGACGCGAAAGAACTCATCCATTCCAAGTGCACTTTGTAAAATATTTATTGCCTTTTTGTCATAGAGAACCTTTTTCTTATCATCCTCATCCCATGATGCTTGTGGTTTTGGCGTACCAACTCCGTTGAAAACCGTTGTAGGAATAAAAGGACCATTTTGAACAGCCTCCCATATATCACTTCCTTGTGCTTCTAAATGTGCCTTCATACGGATTTTCCAAAAGTCGAAGTATTGGCCAGAAAACAAAGGAGGCTTGTTGCTACTACCACCGTCTTTGAATACAAGATCATTGTTTGCGAAAGCCATCTGAATCGAATAGGAACATGTTACCTATCACCTGCTCTGATGCCAATTGTAAGTGTAAATGCGCCTAAGAGGGGGGGTGAATTAGGTTCTTAAAAATTTCTTCGATCTTTTTACCGGTTCTTGGTTATTTTTCCGTTTTATGATAAGTGCTGGAAAGTAAAGTGCGGAAAGGAAAAATGACACAAGAGAATTATAGTGGTTCCCCTCACAGCCCGAGAGTACTCCACTCCTCCTTCAACACGAAAGAGAGTTCACTATAGTTAGAATTATTGTACAGCCTAATCACACCAATAGTGATGCTTACTATCTAACCTATAGGTAATTAAGTGTATGAAGAACAATCCTCTTCAAAACACTCACTTGTTTCCAACAATCCTGGATAACAAGGTAAAACAGAAAAATATTCTTGATAATAAATTTGATGTCTTGAGAAAATGATGCTATCAATCTTCACGATCGATCTTCTCCTTGAAACAAATATCACTAAAATGAAATATACAAGTGTTCTTGACAAGAATGAGATGAAACAATGATATTTTGTGAAAGATATGCAGAAGTTTCTTGTCAAAAAATTCTGAATGGACACTTGAACAATATTTTGAAAATATGAAAGTATGAGTGAATTTTTGATTTTGAAATTGTTAGGAGGTGAGAGTTAAAACTGAAATTGAAGTGTTTAAATATGAGTAAAACACCCCTACAAAAAGGTATGTGAAATATGCAGTAAAGGAATGAAAAGAGATGAGAGAGCAATGCACATTTCCATGAAAAGTCACCAATTTTCGCTTACAGTGGCAGTGTTAATCGGTTAACCATATAGGTTAATCGGTTAACACCCCTGTAACGTTTGAAAATATTTAAATTTTGAATGTGTTAATCGGTTAACCCCATGTGTTAATCGATTAACAGTGTTGAAATCTCAATAAAAAGTTTTAGAAATCAAAGTGAACTTTCCATAAAAAACTATGCAATGTACTGGATCAAGGATATGCAAAATGCAAGATGTGTGAACACTTGTATAACCATTTAAATGACATTGTTATACCTTTGTTCAACCTTTGATCTTCATGACATTTGAACCCTTGAAGCTTTGTTCAACCTTGATAGCACTTAGGGTATTTTCTTGAACTTGAGCTTCTTGTGCTTTATTGCATCTTGATTCTCTTTCTTTTTACACATTATCTTTGTAGAGAGTATCTTTGTAGAGAGTTTGTTGTGTTGTCTTCATCAAAACTCAATGTGAATGAAGCTTGCTTCTACATCTACTATCCGAGAAAAAAATTCACTGAGTGTGAAACTCGGTACACTATGCTCGAGAAAACTTGCTGTGCTTTGGCTTGGACAGCCAAACGTCTTCGCCAGTACATGATTCTTCACACTACTTGGTTGGTATCCAAAATGGATCCAATCAACTATGTATTTGAAAAGCCTGCTCTCACGGGAAGGATTGCCCGTTGGCAGATGTTGTTATCACGGCTCTATGCCATGGTCAGTTGTATCAACAAAGGATGAAGAAGGCGTTCGATAAAAAGGTTTGACCTCGCGTCTTCAGAAAAGGAGACCTCGTGCTCAAAAAGATACAATCATTTCTCACTGACTCTCGGGGCAAATGGACTCTGAATTATGACGGCCCCTATGTGGTCAAGAAAGCTTTCTCAGACGGCGCCTTGAGACTTGCAATGATGGATGGAGAAGAATTTACCTACCCCACGAACGTTGATGTAGTCAAGAAATACTTCACCTAAACTAAAAAAAAAATGTCTCGGTGGATTGAAAACCCGAAAGGGCGGTCCAGGTAAAAACTAGAGACATGATCAAAAATCATCCCGGTGGATTGGAAATCTCAAAGTACAATCCAGGCAAAAGTTAGGGATAATGGCAAGTAACTACGTCTGATCAGTTCAGCTCCGCAGCAGTCATGCCATCCATCAGAAAACTTCCAGTCAAGGTCATCTTCGACAGAAGCTCAGGATGCCCAGAATTCAAAGTTGGTTAAAGGATAGTGGTCGTTATGTTTCAATGTAGCCCTCTTTCCGTAAATTGTCGTTTTCTAAACTTTATAAATACTCTATGGAATCACGCGCTTGACTGATCTCCATCCTATCAATAAAATTTGACCCCTTGTGCTTTTGTTTATAATTCTTATTTGTTTTAGCTTTATAAGAACGACATTTTTATATGAGCGACGATTCTTGAAATGAAACAAAAATGAATTTACTTGTAAAAAATTTCTGCTTCAAAATAAAGATGGAAATTTCTTTTGACTGTTGAACATCGGAAGAATTTCGCCTGCTTCTCCAGAAGTAATCGAGCTTCAAAGTGCAGAATCAAAGTACTCCTTCTAAGCTAGTGCGCCTGAATAAAGGATCAACTGTATCAGATGCGGCTTTCCCATCTGATACCCCCGGCCGAATTTTCATCTCCTAAGTCCTACCAACATAGCTCCCCAAGGGAGCTATTTCTCCTAAGCAAGGCATAATTGCTATCTTGAACCAGCGATACCTCTTCATCCCTCCCGAAGTGGTCAAGTATCCCGTCGTGTTCATCCGTCACACTGTATGTCGCGTCAGTTTTGTCAGCATAAACATACATACATCATGCATTATTGATTTACATTCATATTCATATTGCATCACAATCACTCCAGTCGGTCTTATCCCCTAGTGATAACAGTCCTCTCAATCGAGTTGCCAGTTCTTTCCTCGTTAGGAAATGTCGTGTCTGAACAATCTCTCTCCTCCAGTTTATTTATGGATTAGAATGGGCCCTTGACCACTTTGATAACTTGAACCTCTGAAGAACAAGAAAACGTTCGACAAACATCACTCTTCGCCAGTGAAGATAATATCTCCGCTTTCCCAGATTAAGGAAAATCTCCAGAGAAAGCCTCTCAATCAGAGATTCGACAATGCAGCAATTTTTCTCTGGAAAAATCCGCTGACAAAAAGGCCATCAGCACCTCAAAATTGGATCACATCATATGGAATTTATCCGGTAAGATCCTAAGAAAAGTATGATGTTACATCCCCGAACAGAAAGCAGTCTCTCAAGAGACTCGTTTTTCCCGATAGAGTCGACAAATGGTGTCTCCAACAGAGAAGTTTGTACGCCTCTACAACTCAGACGACTGGGTTCCCCAGCAAGTCTGACATTAAAATTTTTTTCCCTCAAATGGCATTTCCCCAGGAAAATTCGGCGAGAAGTTTGAGGAAAACCGCTACGAATAGCGTCCCTTGTCAAGAAAGTTTATTGACAAAAGAAACTAAGACCAGATCCTTGGTAGGAAACCAGAATCGAGGGGAAGTTTATTTCAGAAACTGGGACCAGTTCCTTGGTAGGAAACCGGGATCGAGGGGAAGTTCATTTCAGAAACTTAGACCAGTTCCTTGGTAGGAAACCAGGATCGAGGGGAAGTTTATTTCAAAAGAAAACTGAGACCAGTTCCTTGGCTGAAGTCCAGGATCGAGGGGAAGTTTTTTACCTTTTCTAAGCATCATTGCTTAGCAAAAGAAGATGAATTCTTAAGCTGCCGTTCATAACCACCATCAAAATTTCGAGCATTCCGATATTTAATCCTCTTGCACCCCGAATGTCCGAATACCTTCGCCATTCACACCTTCAGGTCCAAGAAGATTAAATAAGGGCATCTGTCATACCCCAAATTTTGACCACTTAGATTTCCCATCATTGGGCAAATCATCATCACAATATGGATGAACCATCATGCCTCATCAGTCTCCCCAAAGATGGGTGAGCATCCACTACTATAAAAAATTAGGGTTTCAAGCCCTCTAAGAGCACTTAGACAAAGGATCAATCAAGAATTGACATGATCTTCAACTTTTATAACCTCTCAAACATCCACAATGGATTAAGAGGACTCCCACAGCAAGAATCAAGCATAATGTTGCAGCATTCAAAGTGGATTAAGCCTTAAGATCGCCAGTGTCACCAAATTAGGGTTTTGGTCGACCAGGGCCTCCAGATCGAAATTTTCCTCTGGGCATGAGCCAATGCTTCAAAGCATAATCTAAGATGCTCCATGGGACATCATAAACCCAATCATCAAGTCAATTTAACCTCAGGGGATGCATTCACTAAAAAAACAGGAATTAGGGTTTCTTGACCTGATTCACCCCTAAGTTGACTTTTGGGACAAAACATGAGCCAAGACCTCAAGAAAGGATTTGAGGGTCTCTAAAACACCACATTGATCCATTTACAACAATTTATTGATCAAGAAGCTTGATTCCCAAGTTTCAAGTTCATCTGAACCACCGTTAGGGTTTCGCGGGAAAAGTCAACTGTAGCTTTGACTTTTGACCAAGACATGCTCCCAAACCTTGGGACATGATTCAATACAACCTATGACACCTATGGAACATGTCCATCAAGTTTGATTTAGGTCAAGGACTTGATTTAATAGAGGATCGCACAGTTTGGAATTCATCTGACAAAAAGTCAACTGTGCACAAAAGTCAACTTTGACTTTTTGAGATTTTTCACAATTATGGTTTTTTAACCCTAAAATGATGTTAATGTGTGATTTGAATCATCATTCATCAAGAAAAATCAAGAAAAGTGGGATAACCTGTAAAAGGGGTAACCATAAAAAACTTAGAAATTTTCTAAGTTATGGAATAAAGTGGCTAGGGTACCAACTTTGGAGAATCATAACTCCTAAACCACAAAGCCATTTTTCCCCATTCAAAGCTGGATTTGTAGCCCTCATGGCCCTCTACAAAAGCTTCAAATACACCTCATTCCAATTCATTATGGATTTTGAGTTATGGAATGATCAAAGTGGCTGAAAACATGAAATGCCACTTTTTCCAACACTTAGTGAAATTTTCACTAAGTCAGAATCTGCCTTCACTTTTTTCCAAATGTAGGGGCATTTTTCACTTGGATCCAAAAAGTATCAAAACCAACTATGATCAAATAGTTGTTGTATCATAGGAGGGCTTTCCAAAATGACCAAGAACATCACCAAACTCAACTTGAGCCATGAGATATGACAATGGCAACATGCCTTGCAGAAAACTGCCAAAGAAAGGCAGATTTTGGAGTTTTGCTCGATTTACCCAAATTTTGCAAATGACAAGCAACTCTATCCATCTGAACACCTCAAGGGGGGACCAAGGAGGAACCAACTCTGATCCCAAGCCTCTCAAGTCTTTGGAACCAAAAATAGCATGCCAAACCTAGAAATCCCTAAAGAGGGGACAAGACTCCAATTTTGGATTGGAGCATTCAATGCATACACCAAGGTGGCATGGACTAAGCCCTTCCCAACTAAATTCAGTCAAGACTTATCCAAGACCAAGGGAACCAGTAGCCTGTGCCCTTACCTCTAGTCAATGGCTAGAGGAGACTTGGATTCTCATTGCTCAACATTGGCCAAACCTATGTAGCAGTTGCCATTCACTATTCCTTGAAAAACAAACTTGCTCTACTATAAATAGAGCTTAATTGTGATCAGTTTGAGTACACCAAAGCCATCAAACAGATGCTTTCCTCAAAATCTCCTTCTTCACTCCAATTTTGCCTTCTAAGGCAAGTCACTATCGGGTTTTGAGTTTGAAAGCTATTCCAATCAAACCAATCACACACACACACCTCATAAACATCATATAGAAGTGATCCAAACACTCACATAACATCTGAAACACCAAAATCACAAAATCACCAGCCAGTTGCTCAAGTTCTTGACAGATTTGCAGTTGGGGTACCATCTCAAGTTCCAGATCATTTCATCCACTCCAAGCATCCAGACACACTCCATGGCACCTAGGGAAGCTATCCACATCATTGGAACCTAGCTGTAACACCTCTAACACAAAACACGATCACCAGCTGCAAGAGGTAAGCATGAGCTCTTCTAACTCTATGATCCATGCATTTTTGCTGCACAATAATTTGGCCATATGTTCATAATCATGCATAGAGTGTTTTCCCTCAATCAATTGCATTGTTTGAATCGTGGGTGGAATTTCTGAACCTTCCTGCAGAATTTAGGGTTCTTGAGGTTTCTCTTTGATTTCTTATTCCATGTTAAAAATAAATCAAATTAAAGACCATATACATGATCGTGAGGTTGAAACGAGTAGATTGATATGTAGATTGCATGATATAATCAAGTATTCAGTGAGATTGGATAGAAAATGTAAATCTGCAGAAACAGAGGGTGGCGCGTGTTCTTGCCCTTGTTCTTGGAGCCCTTTTTGAAAATTCAAATATTTGAATTTTCTGATTTTATTTAATTGATTCAAAAATTAATTTCTCTCTGAGTTTTAATGATTTTGAGTTGATTCTTCTTTTAATAATTCACAAAAATGTTAAAATATTTGATTTTGCCAAAAAATCCCAAAAATATTATTTACTTCATATAATTTATATTTTTGCAAAGAATTAATATTTTAATTATTTTTGACATTTAAAATATTTTTTCCTTCTTGATTTTGCAAATTTTAATGATTTATAATCATTTTGTAGGTCAAAACTTGATTTTTGAAACATTAATCCAAGATCACAATTTGTTTTCCACATGTTAAACAATTTTGGTCATTTTAATTGAATTTTTTATTCAATTAAAATACATTTTTGAAAACAAATTAGGGTTTTTGATTAATTCAACCCTCATCAAACTTTTTCAAACATCTTTGGGCCTCTAGTAGAGTGTAAAACCCAACCCTTTGAAAACCAAAACTTTTTGGGCCTCAGTGTATTGTATAAGTCCCGATACTGTCAAAAAGTTCGGCGCGATCGTCGCCTTTAACAAAAAACCATGGGCCTCTCCTTTAGCCGTAAGCCCCATCACTTGTACAAAAATGAATCTTTGGGCCTCTAATAGAGTGTAAGACCCAATCCCCTTTTAACCAAAACAATTTTTGGGCCTCAGACATTGTATAAGCCCCTCTGCGTTAAAAGAAAATCCCGACACGACCGCCAGTTCAAAAATCAAAACTTTGGGCCTCTTCTTGAGCTGTAAGCCCCACCACTTGTGTAAAAACAAACCTTTGGGCCTCTTGAGAGAGTGTAAGACCCATCCCTTTGTATAAAAAACCTTTTTGGGCCTCAGTCACTTGTATAAGTCCCTCTGTACAAATTCAAAACAACAGTGCAATTACTGATAAAACCTTGGGCCTCTCCATGAGCTATAAGCCCCAACAATCTTTTCAAAGCACTTTCTCCTTTCAATTTGAATATAATATTATTATCAAAGCTTTCTTTGTTGGACAAACTAACCAAACAGCATGGAAGCTCTAGAACCGAGTAAGTGTTTACCCGCTTTCTTTATCCGCTTTTATATATATAACAGTATTGTGGGGCTGCTCACTGTAAGTCTTCTTTCACAAACTTTTATATACCTGTCAAATATCAACTATGTAATAATAGTATAGTTATTTAGAGTTTTCCCCGACAACTACGTCTAGCACTAAGTAAAGCCCCGTTGGTCACTCTTAAATACAGTCAAAACTAGATCCCCATAGGATTACCAGACATAGTCTTTCCTCCTCTTGGGGTTAAACAATATGGAGATGTGAAAGGCCTATTCTTTTTGAACCCTTTCTCAAACTGTCACCCTTAGAAATTGTCAAAGGAGCTCTAACTCCCCAGAGATGATCTTTTCTCCGTGAATGGCATCTCTTGAGCTTCTTCCAAATTCTCGAACTTTCCTGGCTTGATCTATTCTCAGTGAATAACATGTCTTGAATTTCTCGGGGTTTGGGGACCTACAGGCTCCTTAAAGAACAGGAAATAACCCCGATCCTCTGATCAATCCCAAGGTACAACATTACCCATATAAGAACTGATTTTCTCTTTATCCAACATACTGGACCTGTCACTAAACTAAAACTGTCGCCAACGGATAACCTCCTCTTAGGCTTTGTATAACGATCCTTCCTCTGTGAAGTCAGCCTCCTCTTAGGCCTTGTACAATGATTCTCCTCAGCGGAGCTAACCTTTTCATACTCTCTTGATGAGTCACACCTTTTAGCCTCCATCTCGGGCTTTGTATGAGATACTAAATCACTCTCTTGTTGAGTATAAAAGACTCTCTTGTTGAGTCAAACCCATTTTTAGCCTCCATCTCGGGCTTCGTACGAGATAGAAAATCACTCTCTTGTTGAGTATAAAAGACTCTCTTGTTGAGTCAACCACTTTAGCCTCTATCTCGGGCTTTGTACGAGATACAAAAACACTCTCTTGTTGAGTATAAAAGACTCTCTTGTTGAGTCAACCCCTTTATCCTTTCTCTCAGGCTTCATACGAGACATATAACAGACTCTCTTGTTGAGTCAACCCCTTTAGATTCACATCTTGGGCTTTGAACAAGATACAAACCACCTTTAGTTTCACGTCTTGGGCTTTGAACACGACACCAAAACAACCTTTTTCCTCCCATAGAATAGGAGGAACTACGATCGCTCTGATTTCCCTGTTTCGTCAAACGGGAATACGTAGGCATAAGATTTGAAAAATCTTAGCGAGCACACTAATAAAAAAACTAAAATCCCATACCTCCCTCAATCAATCGAAAAGCATCGGTCTTAAACCTCCCACCAATCGCCCAGGCACTATTTTAACAAAATAACTTAAGAGAGACCCACAATCTCAATAACATCTGTAAACCAACAATCATCTGTTTAAACTCAGTATGCAAGCAGGGTTAATTGGAGACATCTATTTCCCTTCCTTCATCAGCTTCAATAGGATAAAAAATAAATCGAACTGTAGTACCCTAAAGCGATAGTCCTTCGCAACCACGCAAAAATTCGCGCTACAATAAGGCCAGTTCACCTTGATTTTGTTCTTGAGAAGATAAACTAAGTGAACTTTAGCTTGATCAACTCGAGAATAACCACCTTTCTTTGGATGAAATAATGTGGAAGACAATCCACTGCAGGATTCGATCCTCCCGTTTCAACAGACCAGTAGTAACAGACTTGGGGAAGACATCACTTGCGACTACTTCCTCAAGATAAGGGTCCTTAAGTATAGAATTCAACGCAGACTTAAATTCATAGTTTGGAGCCAACTTAGTATCAGTAATCTGAATATCAGGAGAAAGACGAGGAAACATATCAAACAGGTCTCGCCACACAGTGCTACCAACATTGTAACTTTTACCCCCCATCTTGTAGGCAAACTCATAACCAGTAAATTTATCCTTCAAACCCGCATAAAACAGCCTAACCATATCTTCATTATAGTTAGTACTACATTCCAAGAAGGCATTAAACTTTTGATGGTTTAGCATATCAACAATTTCAGGAATATGCATTCTATATGCTACCTTAGGATAATATACATGCTGCTTAACAATCGATCTTTTCCTAAAATCTGTGTCATATACCTCAGCAAGTTTAGAAGAAATAAGAGACAAAGTATTTACCATAGTTTGAGAAGATGAATCCCTACCGGACCTTTTATCAGTCGCTCTTGAAGTAGCCAGATACCCAATTGCAGCAGTAGAGAAGAGTGTAGAAAGATGAAATTCTTCACCAATTTGGGTTTGAATCCCTATCTTTTTTTTTAGAATTCTTGAAGGTTTTTAAGGTTTTGGAGTAGTTGAGAGAGTTGTGAGACACAAATGACAAGATGCAAGACCCAACACAAGCATGAAATGTTTTAATAAAAAAAATTCATAAAACACAAGCGATGCGTCGACCTCTAGGTTCTATGCGTCGACGCATGCGAATAGATTTTATAAAAATTTTGAAGCTTCAGTATGAGTCGACGCAGGGGTGACCCTCATGTCGATGCATGACATGCATAAACTTTCATGCTTGAATTGAGATGACCATGATTCGACCTACAGCCCATACAGGTTGACACATGTAGTTGAAAAATGAAAAAAAAAAACAGAAAAAACATGAATGATGCACATAAACATAAATAACAAGCCCATACCATTTCAAAACATCAATATGGAATAAGAGAGGAATCCAAAACTATGATTTAAGCAACAAGATTACACTCCACACATAGTATAAAACACATATTTAGTCAAGATAAAGAAAATAGATAGGAACGATAGTACCTCCAATGGTGATGAAAGATGAATGCCCTCACATGGCTTAAGCTTTCAAACATGGTTAACCAATATATAAACAAGCGTAGATAGAGAGCATGCAACATATCATTAAACACGATCTGAGATATCGAGAACACCAAGTTCCCTACGAATGTTAAAGAATGGTTCCATCGCGAGAGGTTTTGTAAAAATATCGGCAAGTTAATTTTTACTATCAACGTGCTCGAATACGACATCTTCTTTCTCTAATGATCCCTAAGGAAGTGGTGACGAATCTCAATATGTTTGGTACGAGAATGTAGCACTGGATTCTTGGTTAGATTAATGGCACTCACGTTGTCATAAAAAATAGGAATACGATCAAGTTTAACATTGAAATTGAGTAGTTGTTGTTTAAGCCACAAGATTTGGGCACAACAACTACTGGCTGCGACGTATTCTGCCTCGGCAGTTCACAAAGCAACGGAAACTTGATTTTTGCTATGCCAACTCACTAAGGAATTTGAAAAGAAATGAAAAGTGCCAATAGTGCTCTTCCTATCTGATTTGTAACCGGCAAAATTGGAATCGAAATAGCCAACCAAATTACAATCACTTACCTTGGAAAACCAAAGCCCATACTTGGATGTACCACAAAGGTATCTAAGTATTCACTTTACCGCTTTTAAATGCAATTCCTTGGGACATGATTGATAAATAAGAGAACTTATCATACATCTATACTTCTTTAAGTGACGACCTTACCATTTTCCTCAACAATAATAAAAAAGCCATCAATCAGCAGCGGAACCACCATAACCACAATAATCCAAAATAAAAAGGTTTTTAGAATAAAACCATAACCAACAAGTAACAACAAAATAACAATTCAACATGGTTCGACTCAACGACCCCGACCCGATGTTACACTAGCAGAGCAAGACCCTCTACATCGACCAAAAGCAAAATAAACTCCAAAAGTCCTCGAAGGCATCCACAGCTAAGCCTGATCACCTGCACGTTACCCACATGGAGGCAACATTTAAACAAGCAGGGTGAGTAATCACAAATCATTATAATCAATATAAAAACAAGATATGCATAAAATGGCATCATCATCATAAACAACATCTTCAGGGTCATCACAAGGAAAACATCAAAATCACAACATCATAAATCAAATAAATGCCAATTAAATGCAATGCACAACAAGACTCATGCATGTGGTACCAATCATCACAGTCGATGGACACTAGGCCATCACCCTCCAAAGATCCCCGTCATTAGGATCAGTTCCACACAAGAATCGGAGCACGTCAAAATTTACCTCATATCCGCACAATGAGAATGAAGTATAACATCATCACTGAAATGCTATGAATGCATGATACACAACGTCAATAATCATCATCAATAATAAACACCATTATGTGCATCATCATCCATCAATATCTCAAGTTAAATCATATCATTATATATTCGTCAAACATCATAAAACATCATCTCATAATCATCAGTATACACCAGGTAAATCATCAGAAAAATCCTAGCATCAAAACATCAAGACATCACAGAATCATAACAAAATTTCGTGAACACTAGGTGTTCGTTACTGAGTTTGATGTGCGAACCTATTCGCTGGGACCTTCATTTTGCAAAGCTGATAGCGAATCCCCATCCCCATACAAAAACCAGAGAGGCTTCCCCTCTGTCTCTCCTTGCTACCTCCATTCGCTTTGCGAAGCCACTCGCTTGGACATTCGCCGTGCGAGCTAAAAATCACCCTTCAAAATCCATCCCAGTATCATCAGACAAATTATCGCGCATTCGCTGCGCTGCTCGCTTTGCGAGTCTGAGGCGAGTGTTCGCCTTGCGAAGGAATGGTTCGCTTTGTGAACCTGCGATTTCAGGAAATCGCTGCTACGCATCAGTAGCACAATAGGTACAAAACCCCTTACGATTTCAACCCCAATTACCCCCAAAAATATCCCTACAACATTCCTAATGCATCGTGGAAATCAAAGGCATAAAACCTATGTCTATTAGGTCGATTCATTACACTATTCAAACCTCAAATCACTTAAACCTTCACAAACTCTCAAGATTCCCATAAATCCCATAAATCCCTTTCACCACAAGGTCGAAACAACATCGACAGGGAAAATCACCCTCAAGGTCTATTTAATCTTATTCAATTCAACCCTTAATAATCGATTCACAAAATACCCTCAAATCGTCAGTTTATCATAAAACCCATAAACCCTCATAAACCTCAAAATCCACTTTAAATACATCGAATCCCTATATTGAAAACAATGAAAGGCAATACTCCCCATACCTTAGATTGTCGATTCGAAGCTTTCTCTATTGAGTCTTTGGAAACCTTCTCGAATCCTCGCTTTTTCCTTTTTCCTCAGAGCTCTCACTTATTTCCTTCTTTTCACGGTCTAACAAAATGAAACCTATTTTCAAATTCCCCTTTTTGTTAAACCTAACCCTTGCGCTTCTAAAAAGGGCTTTCTCCATACTACCCTCACTAATCCTCCTCAAAAGTCCATCTTACCCTTAATTCCTATAATATTATTTAAATTAATAATAATACTAATATATTTCATATTATATACTATTATTCAATTAAATAACTAAAATTCCACAAAAATACCAACATCAACACGAATCACCAAAATCCACAGAAATTCATGAATATAATTGTAGTGCGATTTTGAATCACTATCGCTTTGGTACTACAGTTCGATTCATTTTTTTATCCTGTGAAGCTGATTAAGGAAGGGAAATAGATGTCTTCAATTAGCCTGCTTGCATACTGAGATTAAACAGTCAAAACTGTTAGTTTACAGATATTATCAAAAGGGGGGTCTGTCTTAGGTTATTTGCTTAAAAACAGTGTCTAGACTATTTGCTAGGTTTCTGGTAAGGTGTTAGGTCTGATGCTTTGTATGAAGGTACGGGATTTTGGGTTTTTGATTAGTATGCTCGCTAAGATTTTGCAATCTTATGCCTACGTATTCCCGTTTAACGAAACAGGGAAATCAGAGCGATCGTAGTTCCTCCTATTCTATGGGAGGAAAGGGATTGTTTTGGTGTCTTGTTCAAAGCCCAAGACATGAAGCTAAAGGTGGTTTGTATCTTGTTCAAAGCCCAAGATATGAAGCTAAAGGTTTGACTGAGAGAGAATTTGTCATCACTAAAGAGGAATTTTTGGTGTTTGTATGTTGTGAGCAAGGCACAAATTTGATGCTAAAAGGTTGATTGACTCAACCGGGGTTTCTTTATACAAAGCCTAAGAGGAGACGGGAAGTTTGACTTTTCCGGGGAAAAGGTTCTTTCTGTCTTGTACAAAGCCCAAGATTGAGGCTAAAAGGGATTTTGACTCCGTTGGGGCATATGTATCTTGTATAAAGCCCAAGATGAAGGCTGAAACGGTTTGACTCAATAAGAGAGTACTTTTATCTGTCTTGTATCAAGTCGAAGACGGAAGCTAAAAAAGGTTGACTCAATAAGAGAGTCTTGAACAGGTGATTGACTCAACACGAGAGTCTGAAGGTTGATTGACTCAACAAGAGAGTCTTTTATACTCAACAAGAGAGTGATTTGTTGTCTCGTACGAAGCCCGAGATTGAGGCTAAAAGGAGAATGACTCAACAAGAGAGTCTTTTATACTCAACAAGAGAGTGTTTTATATGTCTTGTACAAAGCCCAAGACGGAGGCTAAAAGAGTTTGACTCAACAAGAGAATCTTTTATACTCAACAAGAGAGTGGTTTTTTATATGTCTTGTACAAAGCCCAAGACGGAGGCTAAAAGTGATTTGACTCAACAAGAGAGTCTAAAAAGGTTAGCCCCGCTAGGGAGAATCATTTGTACAAAGCCCAAGAGGAGATTGTCTTACTGCTGAGGATTAGATCCATAGGCATGCCCAAGGGTGGGGAACTCTCATGAGAGAGACCGGGTTTCAAAGTGATCGGTGTTTCTTCCTATGTTTGAAAGGAACTTGAGAATGTCTTTGAGACTCAAGAGGTTTAGACTGTCCAAGTCTAGAGTTTTTTCTTTTGTACAATGCCCAAGAGGAGGCACGAGCATTAAGGGATGAGTATAAACCCTACAACGGCCGGAGTTTTGATGCTGGAAAGACTGCTCTAGCAAAGGATGACTAAGTTCTGTCTTATACCTTTAAGATTTCGTCAGGGTCCTTGTATTAAGCCCAAGAGAATGCATGAGAACTTCTAAGAAGCCGAAGGGTCCTTGTACAACGCCCAAGAGGAGGCGGGGATGATTTTAGGAAGCCTGTGGGTCCCCAAACCAAGAGAAGTTCAAGAAATACAATTCACAGAGAAGAGATCATTCCAGGAAAGTTCGAGAATTTGGAAGAAACTCAAGAGATGCCATTCATGGAGAAAAGATCATCTCTGGGGAGTTAGAGTTTCTTTGACAATTTCTAAGAGTGACAGTCTGAGAAAAGGTTCACCGAGAATACTTCCTTTCTCTTTGTTCCATATTGTCTAACCCCAAGATAAGGGAAAACTGTATCTGGAATCCTACGGGGGATCTAGTTTTGTTTGTATTTAAAGAGTGACCAACATGGCTTTACCTAGTTCTAGACGTAGTTGCAGGGGAAAACTCTAAATAACTATACTAGTATTACACAGTGGTTATGTGACAAGTATATAAAAGGATGTGAAAGAAGACTTACAGTGAAACAGCCCCACAATAGAGTTATATACATATGAAAGCGGATAAACACTTACCCGTTGTAGAGCTTCCATGTCGTTTTCTTAGTTGTTCAACAAAGAAATTAAAGAAAGTTTTGATAACAACATATATTTGAATTCAAAATCAAAGGAGAAAGTGCTTTGAAAAGATTGTTGGGGCTTACAGCTCAAGGAGAGGCCCAAGTTTTAACGATGATTGCACCGTTGTTTTGAAAATTGTACAGATGGGCTTATACAATATGTGAGGCCCAAGATTGTTTTTATGTACAAGGGGACGGGTCTTACACTCTATTAGAGGCCCAAAGAGTTTTTAAGAAAAGGAATGGGACTTACTGTAACGCCCCAGTTTTATTATTTTTATTTAATTGAGTCGTTTTTGATTATTTTATTATTATTCAATTATTATATTATTTTATTTCTGACTTTTATTTGGAAATATGTTATTTTTCAATGTTGTGATATTTTGTCGCGTTTTGGGAACGTTTGCGAGAAATTTGAGTGTAGGGGTATTTTGGTCTTTTTGGGTGGTTAGATATTTTGATTTTTTATAAATAGAAAAAAAGTAGTAAGAAAGAGAGAAAAGAAAGAAAAACAGAAAAATAGAGAGAAAGGGAAGAAAGAAAAGAAGAGAAAGGAGAAAAAGAGAGAAAAAGAGGAAAAGCTTGGAAACTCAAGAAAATCACTTCTAGGAATCGATTTAATCGGGTAAGGGTGTGAAACTCGGTTATTATATTGATTGTGTATGATTATATATGTTTGTTTTTGAATTGTTTGAATGTGTAGAGAATTATGTGGTTAGGTTGCTATTTTTGACATAATCGGTAGAATCGAGAGTTTTCACGGATGAAATTCGAAACAAATTGTGTAGTTTAGTCGTGTGAGGTTAGGCCGAGATTATAGAGACTCGTTTCGTTGAAATCGGTTGATATTGTGAGTTTTGACATTTTTGGGGTTTGAAAATGTGAGATTTTGGTGAAAAATAAAAGTCGTGGAATCGGGTTTTTCTTGATCCTAATATGTTGGTATGTATTTATGTGATATTACCATGTATTTATTCGGGAGAAAGGAATTGAATCGGTCGGGTTTCCGGAGGGTTTTGTGTAGAGGCAGCAGCTGATTTTTCTGGTTTTTAACAGGTGCAATCGATTGCAGCAGGATGCAAATCGATTGCACATTAAAAAAAAGGGCGAAAAATGTGATTTCTGGGGCCGTGCAATCGATTGCACACAGGTGTAAATCGATTGCACTCTGCTGTTCTTTTTCAAAAATTTGTTTTTTTAAAAGTTGCATAACTTTTTTGTCGTTTATCCGTTTTAGCTGTTCTTTATATCGATCTGAAGCTAAAAATATGTTCTATGATTTGGTGAAGAAAAATATTATTTTTAGCCGACTTTTATCCGACTTTTCCGAGAAACCGTAAAATGGAATTTTTGAGTTATTTTCTATATTGTGCGATAGGATATGATATGTAACGTATGACTTGTGTGAGGGATGTTTGATGGGTATATGATGTTGTGGTGAAGGTTTGTGGCCGTTTGGCAATTATGTGCATTGTATTATATGTACTTGAAATGCATGATTTAATGTATGAGCCTTGATTGCCATGGGTCATTATATGACATGCATCAGGTTGTAGACATTGTAGATCCCTTCGTGGGTGTAAACAATGCATGTAGACATTGTAGATCCCTTTGTGGGTGTAAACAATGCATGTAGACATTGTAGATCCCTTCGTGGGTGTAAACAATGCATGTAGACATTGTAGATCCCTTTGTGGGTGTAAACAATGCATGTAGACATTGTAGATCCCTTCGTGGGTGTAAACAATGCATGTTGAATTGTAGATCCCTTATGGGTGTAAGCAATTGTTGTATTGATCGTGTGCTTATTATAAAGGACTAAAAACGATCCATAACGTCGTATGCTTGTTGATAAGTGGTAGCGACGGGAAACATCGTATGCCCGACGGGGAGTTACCCTAAGTAACGAGCGATGATTCCAAGAGTTCCTAGGGGACTAATGGTACCGCATGCATAGAGTCGTTGTGTCGGTCTCTGTGCATTTGCATAATTCATTACATGAATGTTTATGTGTTGAGTTTTGAGAAGGATTTGTTATGTATTGTGTTAATGTATATGCTTATGTGATTGATGTGTGAAATGGGTTTAATATGTCTTGTGTTGTTTACAAGTATCGTATTTGTGTGGTGAGAATAATTGTGCATATTTTGCTAAGTGTTTTATAATGATATGAAATTATATTATAATCTTGTTTCTCACCCTTCTGCTGTGGTTTAATGCTGTAATGGCAGTGCAGATTAGACGCTGGAGGTCTTTTGCGAAAATTAGTGTCTTCGTCTTTTTGTCGTTCCGTCGGCTCTGATATGTAACACGGGTAGTCGGGGTTCGAGTGTAGATGTTTCTTTTGGCTTGTATATAGTGGCTTTGTATGAACATGTATATGGCATACTTATCTTTTGTGATGACGTCAGTTATGGATGTTCCGCTTTAATTCTGTAACTGAACGATGATATTTTGGAACTGAGTTCCTATGATTATATGACTATCAGGTTGTTATATATCTATATGAGCAGGTTGTTTTAGTTCACGTTGGTGTGGCATCTCTGGCTATATCATGATAAATTATTCTTTGCTCTGATGTTTTATTTATAAGATTAGTTTATTCCGGTTTTTGTACGGGGTATAGAAGGGGTGTTACAATAAGTGGTATCAGAGCCAGTGTTGAGTCGGTTGTTGAGTCTGTTGGTGTGACAGTTGAATACTGTCGTTGTTGTTTGTCCCTTAGTACGTGATATGTGTGTGAAACACTGTCAGTGCTTTCTGGTTTTCTAATCCTTTATTTTCAGGAGTTAGAATGAGATAAGTGGGGGAGAAGCTGGTACTTCTCCATGTTGCTTCAGGTGTGGAGCGCTGGCTCAGTGTGTTGTGAATTGCAAGATTGTAAGTGTTGTTTGGACAGTGTTGTTCCCGATTCCGTAAGAAATGCGGAGGTAAGGTTTATGTCAACTAAGGATTTGTGCCTTAGGTAGTTTTGTGTATGGGATGCAAGAAAGGCTATTATAGTTTGGTAAAGAAGGTTTATGCCCCATCATGATTGTCGACTGTCTATTGGCAAATTGAGGAACTGATCACCCTTAATCTCTTGTTGATAGCAGACGGAAATTATGTTGGATGGAATAGGCGGGTCTTTCCGGCTTTGATAGTGTGTGAAATGAGTTGTTTGGAATTTAAGGAGATGATTACAGATTGTTTTGATGAGTCGATGAAGATGCTAATATCGGAAGATGAAATGGATTAGAGGTTTTGGTATGTTAGTCCAGTTGGGAAGTCATTGAGAGAGAATGATTGGGTTTTATTTAAGGACTGCTTCACAGAGAGTGGAGATTGAACTTAGTTGGACGAAGGTGAATAGTGGAGGTTTATGTTTGCTAAGTAAGTAGGAAACTCTTAGTAGATGAGACTAAGAAATTTGTTTTGTCTGTGATGGTAGTGTTCTGGGAATTGGCAGGAAGTCGCAGTGATGGGCCGTCAGTTGGGCATAGTTTTCAGATGTGTTTTTGGATGGAACATTAAGGTGTTGTCTTAGAGAACTCCAGTATTGTTGGTAACAAAAGGAAGGATGATGGAATGGAATAACAAGTATAATGGTATTGAGACTATGGACAGCAAACTTAGAGTTCTGGTGGGTTTGGAGTCTTTGGAGTTTTAAGGCATTAATGGAAATTGTGAGGAAACCCTTGTGGGTGGATGTAACATTGTGTTTGAGAATTATTTTTGGTTGGTTGTTGATACATGTTGGAATTTCGGAAATGGACGATCAGGAGAAGAAATTGGGTATGGATTACTAACAGTTGAATAAGGTAATGATTGAGAATAAGTGTCCACTTTCATGAACAGATGACTAGAATGGTTTGGTTGAGTTTGAGTGAATTACAATTGTTTGGAATGTTTGATAAGAGTGGTGAATTGTGTGAGTTGAGGCTTTGATCGATTTAATGTGACTGGTTAGGTTTGTTATCCTCAGAATAGGTTGTTATTTACTCGGTTAAGCTTGTATGTGAGTAACCAGTTACCCAGTGAAAAGTTTTGCAAAAGCTTTAAGGATTTATATCTTTTGGATTTTATTTGGGAATTGCAACGTACAGTGATGGTATTTGGTGTTAGTAACGCGTCTCTAATGTTTATGGAGTAGAGGAATCATATCTTCCATATTTAATTGGATAAGTTCGTAGTGGTTTCGATTGAGGATATTTGGATTTGTTATAAACTCAGAGGAAGAATGAGTAAAGTGTTTGAGATTTGAATTACAAGTGTTGAAAAGAGACGAAGTTTTATGCTAAGTTATTCGAGTGAGAATTTTGGTTGAAAAGGGTTAGTTTCTTGGAAATGTTATTTCAGATGAGAGTATGGTTAATGGATCCATCGGAAGTAGATGTAGTTCTACATGAGAGGCTCCGAAGTTAGTTAAGGAGATTAGAAACTTTTGGGCTCACTTGGTTGTTATTACAGGTTATGGAAGACTTTGTTAAGTTCGTACTTCTGGTATCTCAGTTGACTTAAAAAGGGTGAGTCGTTTGTTTGGATGTTCGTTGTGATTAAGTTTTGGTGAGCTGGAGTAGAAGTTGTCTACGGTTTCAGCTTTGATTTTGTGTGATCCTAATAAACCGGTTGTGAAGTATTGTGATGTGTCTTTGAAGAGTTTAGTCAGTGTGTTAATGCAAGAGGGTAAAGTCGTGGCTTATGCTTTACGACAATTGAGGATTTATAAAAGGATCTGTATTATTATGGATTTGGAATTGGTTGCGGTGGTATTGTGTTGGAATATTTGGAGGTATTATCTTTATGGTTCTAGGTTCGAAGTGTTTGGTAATCGCAAGGATATTGAGTACTTGTTTGGTCTAAAGGAATAGAGTATGAGACAACAAGGATGGTTAGAGTTCGTGATGAGTTATGAATTTGGCTTGGATTATCCTTCGGGGAAAAGCTGTTGTTGTGCCTGAAAAGTTAAGTCAGAAGTTTCTATGCATGTCTGTTTTGATGGTCAGGGAGTTAGAATTATTTGAGCAATTCCGAGACTGGTGTATGGTGTATGAGATAACACAGGAGAGTGTGAGGTTGGTAATATTAAAGTGAACAGTGATTTTTGGCGAATATGAGAAAGAGTTAGACTTTGGACGTGAAATTGATAGTTTTGATGGTTACGAGTAATCAGAGTGTGCAACGGAAGCGCGAGGTGGCAGGATTCGTATATGCATGTGTGACTTGTAAGAGTTCATAGGTTGAACATTGGAAACATGTAGGAATGATGAGACCATTGGACGTTTCAGAATGGAAGTGTTAGGTGAAAGGTTTAAATATTATTCATGGGCTACTATGTAGATGGATGTTTTGGTTATATGTTCGATTGGGAATCGTAGCATTGTTGTAATAAGGTTGTGTGACAAGGATGTTGGTATTCTGGTTTTGTAGAGGTTGTGGAATCGATGTTGTGTCGTGGAACTTGTGTTCTTGTTTGTGTTGTTGCCTCGTTTCCATCGTGATGGTTCGAGTGTGTGTGGCTAATTCCTTGTGGTGAATTAGGGGAGTGTTATCTGTGGTGATGGTAACGATCTTGTTGTGTTTCGGTTCTAGAGTGAACCTGTGTGTTGGTATCGTGGTTTTCCTTGAGTTGTGAGTTGGTCGTCAAGTGCATTGTATGGGCTTTGCATCTTGTCGTTGTTGTTGTGTTATTTGTGGTGTGCCTTTTGTTGGCATGTTGGTTTGTTAGTCGGATGCGAGAGTCGTGTCCGGAGTTGTTCGTCTCGGTATATTTTCGAGGACGAAAATTTCTAAGTGGGGGAGAGTTGTAACGCCCCAGTTTTAGTATTTTTATTTAATTGAGTCGTTTTTTATTATTTTATTATTATTCTATTATTATATTATTTTATTTCTGACTTTTATTTGGAAATATGTTATTTTTCAATGTTGTGATATTTTGTCGCGTTTTGGGAACGTTTGCGAGAAATTTGAGTGTAGGGGTATTTTGGTCTTTTTGGGTGGTTAGATATTTTGATTTTTTATAAATAGAAAAAAAGTAGTAAGAAAGAGAGAAAAGAAAGAAAAACAGAAAAATAGAGAGAAAGGGAAGAAAGAAAAGAAGAGAAAGGAGAAAAAGAGAGAAAAAGAGGAAAAGCTTGGAAACTCAAGAAAATCACTTCTAGGAATCGATTTAATCGGGTAAGGGTGTGAAACTCGGTTATTATATTGATTGTGTATGATTATATATGTTTGTTTTTGAATTGTTTGAATGTGTAGAGAATTATGTGGTTAGGTTGCTATTTTTGACATAATCGGTAGAATCGAGAGTTTTCACGGATGAAATTCGAAACAAATTGTGTAGTTTAGTCGTGTGAGGTTAGGCCGAGATTATAGAGACTCGTTTCGTTGAAATCGGTTGATATTGTGAGTTTTGACATTTTTGGGTTTTGAAAATGTGAGATTTTGGTGAAAAATAAAAGTCGTGGAATCGGGTTTTTCTTGATCCTAATATGTTGGTATGTATTTATGTGATATTACCATGTATTTATTCGGGAGAAAGGAATTGAATCGGTCGGGTTTCCGGAGGGTTTTGTGTAGAGGCAGCAGCTGATTTTTCTGGTTTTTAACAGGTGCAATCGATTGCAGCAGGATGCAAATCGATTGCACATGAAAAAAAAGGGCGAAAAATGTGATTTCTGGGGTCGTGCAATCGATTGCACACAGGTGTAAATCGATTGCACTCTGCTGTTCTTTTTCAAAAATTTGTTTTTTTAAAAGTTGCATAACTTTTTCGTCGTTTATCCGTTTTAGCTGTTCTTTATATCGATCTGAAGCTAAAAATATGTTCTATGATTTGGTGAAGAAAAATATTATTTTTAGCCGACTTTTCTGAGAAACCGTAAAACGGAATTTTTGAGTTATTTTCTATATTGTGCGATAGGATATGATATGTAACGTATGACTTGTGTGAGGGATGTTTGATGGGTATATGATGTTGTGGTGAAGGTTTGTGGCTGTTTGGCAATTATGTGCATTGTATTATATGTACTTGAAATGCATGATTTAATGTATGAGCCTTGATTGCCATGGGTCATTATATGACATGCATCAGGTTGTAGACATTGTAGATCCCTTAGTGGGTGTAAACAATGCATGTAGACATTATAGATCCCTTTGTGGGTGTAAACAATGCATGTAGACATTGTAGATCCCTTCGTGGGTGTAAATATTGCATGTAGACATTGTAGATCCCTTAGTGGGTGTAAACAATGCATGTAGACATTGTAGATCCCTTCGTGGGTGTAAACAATGCATGTTGAATTGTAGATCCCTTATGGGTGTAAGCAATTGTTGTATTGATCGTGTGCCTATTATAAAGGACTAAAAACGATCCATAACGTCGTATGCTTGTTGATAAGTGGTAGCGACGGGGAACATCGTATGCCCGACGGGGAGTTACCCTAAGTAACGAGCGATGATTCCAAGAGTTCCTAGGGGACTAATGGCACCGCATGCATAGAGTCGTTGTGTCGGTCTCTGTGCATTTGCATAATTCATTACATGAATGTTTATGTGTTGAGTTTTGAGAAGGATTTGTTATGCATTGTGTTAATGTATATGCTTATGTGATTGATGTGTGAAATTGGTTTAATATGTCTTGTGTTGTTTACAAGTATCGTATTTGTGTGGTGAGAATAATTGTGCATATTTTGCTAAGTGTTTTATAATGATATGCAATTATATTATAATCCTGTTTCTCACCCTTCTGATGTGGTTTAATGCTGTAATGGCATTGCAGATTAGACGCTGGAGGTCTTTTGCGAAGATTAGTGTCTTCGTCTTTTTGTCGTTCCGTCGGCTCTGATATGTAACACGGGTAGTCGGGGTTCGAGTGTAGATGTTTCTTTTGGCTTGTATATAGTGGCTTTGTATGAACATGTATATGACATACATATCTTTTGTGATGACATCAGTTATGGATGTTCCGCTTTAATTCTGTAACTGAACGATGATATTTTGGAACTGAGTTCCTATGATTATATGACTATCAGGTTGTTATATATCTATATGAGCAGGTTGTTTTAGTTCACGTTGGTGTGGCATCTCTGGCTATATCATGATAAATTATTCTTTGCTCTGATGTTTTATTTATAAGATTAGTTTATTCCGGTTTTTGTACGGGGTATAGAAGGGGTGTTACACTTACAACGCGAGGGGAGGCCCAAATGACTTTTGTTTTGAAATGGCAATGGCGCCGAGATTTTTTTAGCGCAAAGGGACTTATACAATGTCTGAGGCCCAAAAAGGTTTTGGTTAAAAAAGGGATTGGGTCTTACACTCCATTAGAGGCCCAAAGAGTTTGAAAATGAATAAATATGGGTCTTATAGCTCAAGTAGAAGCCCAAAGATTTTTGTTAAAAAGGTAACGATTGTGCTGAACTTTTTGACGGTATCGGGACTTATACAATACACTGAGGCCCAAAATTGTTTTATTTATAAAGGGGTTGGGTCTTACACTCTATTAGTGGCCCAAAAGTGTTTGAAAATGATTGATGAGGGTGGAATCGATCAAAACCCTAACTTTATCATTTTTAAAAGTGAATTCTTAAAGAAAATCAATAAAAAAAATGATAAAACACCAAATAAGCTTGAATAAACAACTTGTGATTTTTGGTTAAGGTTTGAAAAATGAGGTTTTAATCACAAGATGAATTAAAACTCATTTGGTTTTGATATTTCAAGATGAATATTCACTTTTAAAATGTTTAACAACAATTAAAAATGAATTTATTCATAAGAATATCAACTATATTAAATAAATAATATAAATTTGATTTTTTTGTGGAATAAAATATTTCAACATTTTTGTGATATTTTGCAAAAAGAACCAATAAAAAATAATTAAAATTGAGGGAGTTATTAATTTTTCAAATTATTAAAAATAATAGGAAAAATAATAAAAAATGAAAAAAAAACATTAAAAAGGGGTCGGGGGCGAGGGGGATTCGAACCCCAGACCTCTTGTGTGTAGTGCGCGCCTCCTACCACTAGGGTGGTGATACATCCGTATATCAAAGCCCACCCACAAATATACAAGGCTTGCCTTGTTTTTGACCTGGCCAAGGCAAGGCAAGGCAAGGTTTTGGCCAAAAACGTGAAGCTTGTAACTTTTTCATTTCTCCATGGATTGGGACAAAATTTAGGTCTATCCTGCCTAGAATTTCACAAGGAATCCAATGGTGGTGGTGGTTTTTTCAGATGAGGTCCCCATTTTAAAACCCGATAGTGGTTTTAAAATAGGCCTCCATTTGCATTTTCTGTGCTACCTCATGGTACAGGCATGAATCACATGATGAATTGGTCCAAACACAACATATATAACATGTATGAGACCTGTATGATCAGTGGAATTCAAAGCAATGTATATTTCTAAGAGTTCAAGTTGTGATGCTTACCTCTTTAGGAGCTTTTTGGGCAATCTGTCAAGTGCTTTATTCCAGAAACAATTTGATGCTTTGGACACCCTCAAATGATCCCTTAAAAGCTTTTAGGATGATTGGAATCAGCTGGAAACCTCGGGAATGGAAACTGGCCCTTTCTTGCAAAAGGGACAAAAGTGACCAAAATAGCAACTCTCTCAAATGGTGTTCCAGATGTGGGGAACCATTTGGGACAGTTCAAGGATGATATTTGGAGTGTGTTTGAGGCTTTATCTGGTTTTGAAAGTGACTGAATCAAGACATGGCTTGAAAAGTGCAAAAAAGTCCTATTTTGAGGTTTTGAGAAGGGACTTTGAGATTTTGGGGTTACTGGTCACTTGTGAGAGTTTGGACAGCTTAGATATAACATATTGGATGTGTTTGGATCATGAGCTATGATGGAATTGCTCTCTAACTCAAAAACTCAGAGTTACCTTGCTAAAGAAGGCATTTTTGCCTAGAGAAAGAGATTTTGAGGAAAGCAAGTGTTGTAGTGCTTTGATGTATAAACTGAGCACAAATGAGCTCTACTTATAGTAGAGCAAGTTTGTTTTACAAGCAATAGTGAATGGAGGTTGTTGCAAACCTTTGGCCAATTGGAGCATTTTGGAATCTCAAGTCTCCTCTAGCCTTGACTAGAGGTTAGAGCACAGGATTTTGGTTCCCTAGTTCAGAGATCATCCTTGACTCATTCAGTTGGAAATGGCTCAGCTCATGCCACCTTAGTGCATTCATCGAATGCTCCAAAACAAAATTGGAGTCTTGTCCCCTCTTTAGGGTTTTTTAGGTTTGACATGCTATTTTTAGTTCCAAAGACTTGGGAGGCTTATGGATCAATGTTTGTCCCTCCTTGGTCTCTCCCTGAGGTGTTCAGATGGAATTGAGCAAAATGCACAAATTTTCCTTGTTATGACAGTTGCAGTAAGGCATATTGCCACTGTCATAACTCTTAGCTCAGATGGGATTTGATGGGGTTCTTGGACATTTTGGAAAGCCCTCATATGATACAACATATGTGTGATCATAGTTTGTCTTGAAACATTTTGGATCCAAGTGAAAAATGCCCCTACACTTTGAAAAAAGTGAAACAGATTCTGACTTAGTGAAAATTTCACTAAGTGTTGGAAAAAGTGACATTTCATGTTTTCCGCCATTTTGATCCAACCATAACTCAAAATCCATGATGAATCGGAATGAGGTGTAGTTGACACTTTTAAAGTATGCCATGAGAGCTACAAATCCATCTTTGGATCAACCCAAATGGTTGCGTGGATCTCAAGTTATGATCCTTGGAATTTGGTACCCTAGCCACTTTGTTCCATAACTTAGAAAATTTCTAAGTTTTTTATGGATACCCCTTTTAAAAGTTATCCCACTTTTCTTGATTTTTCTTGATGAATGATGATTCCAATCATACATTAACATCATTTTAGGGTTAGGGAACCATAATTGATCAAAAAATCAAAAAGTCAAACTTTGACTTTTGGGCACAGTTGACTTTATATCAGATGAATTCCAAACTGTGCGATCCTCTATGAAATCAAGTCCTTGACCTAAATCAAACTTGATGGAGTGATTTCATAGGTGTTATAGGGTATATTGAATCATGTCCCAAAGTTTGGGAGCATGTCCTGGTCAAAAGTCAAAGGCACAGTTGACTTTTTCTGCGAAACCCTAACTGTGGTTCTGATGAACTTGAAACTTATGAATCAAGCTTATTGGATCAATCCATTGTTGAAAATGGATCAATTTAGTGTATTGGGGACCCTCAAATCATGTCCTGAAGTATTGGCTCATGTTTTGTCCCAAAAGTCAACTTAGGGGTGAATTAGGTTAAGAAACCCTAATTCTTGATTTTTGGTGAATGCATCCCCTAAGGCTAAATTGACTTGATGATGGGGTCCATAAGGTCCCTTGGAGCATCTTAAGTTGTTCTTTGAAGTATTGGCTCATGCCCAGAGGAAATTTTCCATCTGGAGGCCCTGGTCGACCAAAACCCTAATTTGGTGACACTGGCGATCTTGAGGCTTGATCCACTTGGAATGTTGCAGCCTTGTGCTTGATCCTTGATGTGGGAGTCCCCTTGATCCATTATGGATGTTTGAGAGGTTTATACAAGTTAAAGATCATGTCATTCCTTGATTGATCCTTTGTCTAAGTGCTCTAAGAGGGCTCAAAACCCTAATTCTTGATTGTAGTGAATGCTCACCCATTTTTGGGGAGGCTAATGAGTATGAAAGTTCATCCACATTGTGGTGATGATTTTCACAATGATGGGAAATCTTAGTGGTTAAAATCTGGGGTATGACAGATGCCCCTATTTAATCTTCTTGGACCCGAAGGTGTGAATGGCGAAGGTATTCGGGCATTCGGGGTGCAAGAGGATTAAATATCGGAATACCCAAAATTTTGATGGTGGTTATGAATGGAAGTTTGCTCATCCATCTTCTTTTGCTAAACGATGGTGCTTAGAAAAGGTAAAAACTTCCCCTCGATCCTGGTTTTCTACCAAGGAACTGGTCTCAGTTTCTGAAATAAACTTCCCCTCGATCCTGGTCTTTTGCCAAGGACCTGGTCTCAGTTTCCGAAATAAACTTCCCCTCGATCCTGGTTTCCTACCAAGGAACTGGTCTAAGTTTCTGATGTAAACTTCCCCTCGATCCCGGTTTCCTACCAAGGAACTGGTCTAAGTTTCTGAAATAAACTTCCCTTCGATCCTGGTTTCCTACCAAGGAACTGGTCTCAGTTTCTTTTGCCAATAAACTTTATTGACAAGGGACGCTATTCGTAATAGTTTTCCTGAAACTTCTCGCCGAATTTTCCTGGGGAGATGCCATTTGATGGAAAAAGTTTTGATTGCAGAGGTGCACAAACTTCTCTGTTTGGAGACGTTTGTTAGTTCTGTTATTGGCAGTAATTTTGGTAAAACAATGTGGTTGTTCAAGATGTCAAATCTGATGACTTAACATATGCTTCTAACATTCTGTCTGTGGTGTGTTGTTTGGTATTACACCTTTTGTGCATGATGTCAAGACTGATGTCTTAACATCTGTTGACAGAACATTAGGTTTAGACTGATATGTGTTTTATGTGCTGCGTGTTATTTGATATATCTTGGGAGATTTTGTTTGAGAGATTGCAGGAAAATTTATTGGAGAAGAATTATTCTGATGCAATCTGTTCCTATTACTTTGTGGAGTATATTTTGTTACTATTTTAGGGCAAAAAGATTTGGAGTTTTATCAGTTTTAATTGAGAATTAATTCTGAGAATTATTATTGCCCAGGCCCAAGAATCTGTTTCTTTTTAAAGAAGTCTCAACCCTACTTGGAAGACACGAAGACAAGAGATTGTGTACTGATTGTCATGTATTAGGGTTTTCGTCTGTGTATTGTAAGCCATTCATTCATCTATTTGGATGTGTGAAGTGGACTAATTTAGTTGAGTTGTATTTTGTCCACTCAAAGCTTTTAAGCACGAGTGTTTGTTCTTGATTGAAGCTTTTAAGCAAGATCAAGTACTGTTGTTGAAGTGTGTCTTCTATTTTCATTATTTTCGTTGTTATCACTGGTGTGATTGAGGGGGAGCGAGAGGTGTCTCATATCTAAGAGTGTCTTAGGTAGAAGTATCATTGGGTAGTGATTAAGTGAGTAGATTATCAACTTGTGTGTTGATTGTGGAGTCTATGAATTAATACTACTAATAGTGTATTTTCTCCTTGGCTTGGTAGCCCCCCGACTTAGGTTGTTTAACCGAACTGGGCGAACAATTCTCTGTGTTATTTATTGTTTTAAGTACTATTACTATTATTGTCTTGTTCATATAACAGATATTGATGTTGTGACATCTCACGTGACATCACATATCTGATACCAGAATTTCAATTAGTATCAGAGCGGGTCATCCTGCTCTGTATTTGGGTGAGATCTAGGGCTGTTACTTTCTGGTGCAATGGACAAGGAGAGTGGTGGATTTATGAATAGACCCCCTATTCTAGATGGATCAAATTATGACTATTGGAAACCTCGCATGGTTGCCTTTTTGAAGTCTTTAGACAGCGGGGCTTGGAAGGCTGTCATTGTGGGAGAAGATGGTGTGTCAAATCTGAAACCTGAAGAGGAGTGGACCAAGGAAGAAGATGAACTTGCTCTTGGGAATTCTAAGGCCTTGAATGCCTTATTTAATGGTATTGACATGAACATTTTCAGGCTGGTCAATACATGTGAAGTGGCTAAGGAGGCTTGGGATATCCTGAAAACAACTCATGAAGGAACTTCCGAGGTCAAGATGTAAAGACTTCAGCTGCTAACAACAAAGTTTGAAAGTTTGAGGATGAAAGATGAAGAGACCATTCATGACTTTCACATGAATATACTTGAACTGTCAAATGCTTCTAGTGCCCTAGGAGAGAGGATGTCTGATGAGAAACTGGTGAGAAAAGTTCTCAGATCTCTTCTCAAGAGATTTGAAATAAAGGTGACTGCTATAGAGGAAGCTCAAGACATCAGCTAGATGAGGGTAGATGAATTGATTGGTTTACTTCATACATTTGAATTGGGGTTGAATGACAGACCTAAAAAGAAGGTCAAAAGGATAGCTTTGGTGTCTAGTAAAGAAGATGACGAGAAAGAGTGTGATCCTGAAACTCAGGAAGAGCTATCCAATGCCATTGTTCTGCTGGGAAGATAGTTTAATAAGGTTTTGAAGAGAATGGACAAGAGCTATAAACCTAATGTCAAGAACATCACATCTGACATCAACAGGTCAGGTGATCAGATGAAGAAAACAAGAACTGAGAAGAAGCTTAATTATGACAAAGGAATCCAATGTTATGGCTGTGAGGGTTATGGTCACATCAGAGCTGAATGCCCTACATATCTTAAGAAGCAGAAAAAGGGCTTATCTGTGTCCTGGTCTGATACTGAGAGTGAGGAAGATGAAGAGATTGCCCAGCATGTTAGGGTTTTGACTGGAAGGTATATATTTGATGATGATTCTAGGGATGAAGAGAGCACATATGATGAGCTTACTGATTCTTATAGAGAGCTATGCATTAAAAGTGAAGAAGCATGTCAAGAAGGGGAGAGGCAGAAGAAGATTATTACCCAACTCAAGGCTGAAAAGACAGAGCATTTGGAAACCATTGCCAAACTGGAAGATAAAGTATCTGTGCTGAACTCTAAACTTGAATCTATGTCCAAGTCTATTAGAATGCTGAATAGTGGAACTAATGTTCTAGACAAGATTCTTGATGTTGGAAGAACTGTAGGAGACAAAAGTGGATTGGGGTTCAACAGTGGATCTGCTTCACATGATGTTATTCCTAGTTCCAAGCCAGTGATGTTGAAACAGATGTTGAAACATCCTGACAGGACTCCCTCTAGGAAGAAATTCAGGCGCTGGAGATGTCATCATTGTGGAAGCTTTGGACACATAAAGGCTTTTTGTTATAAGTTACATGGCTATCCTAAGAGTACTCCTAATTGTGCACCCAGACAGGTCATTCATAAGGGTAATCAAGTCATCAAGCAAAAGAAGCAATGGGTCTCGAAAACAAATGGTGTCAGCTTGATAGCTCATACTTCTCTTAGAGTCTCCACTAAAGAAGATTGGTACTTTGATAGTGATTGTTCAAGACACATGACAGGAGTGAAGAATTTGCTGGTGGATGTTAAACTTTATTCATCTGGCCATGTGACTTTTGGTGATGGTGTTAAAGGAGAAATCAAGGGTATGGGAAAGCTGAATTGTGAAGGTGCACCTAGACTTGATGATGTACTGCTAGTCAAGGGGTTAACAGCAAATTTGATCAGTATTAGTCAACTATGTGATCAAGGAATCATAGTTAATTTTACAAAAACTGAGTGCATTGTCACAAATGAGGAAGGTGAAGTTATCATGAAGGGTGCTAGGTCTAAGGACAACTGTTAGCTATGGGTATCACCAGACTCAAGTTCCTCCACATGTGTTCTTGCAAAAGAAGATGAAGTCAGAGTATGGCATCAAAAGTTGGGACATCTACATCTGAAGGGAATGAAGAGAATTATATCTACAGAAGCAGTAAGAGGAATCCCAGAGCTGAAAATTAAAGAAGGAAGAGTTTGTGGAGACTGTCAGATAGGGAAGAAAACCAAGATGTCACATCAAAAGCTTCAACATCCCACTACTTCTAAAGTGTTGGAACTTCTTCATATGGACTTAATGGGGCCTATGTAGGTGGAAAGTCTAGGTGGGAAGAAATATGCTTATGTAGTTGTGGATGATTATTCCAGGTACACTTGGGTGAATTTTATCAAAGACAAAACAGAAGTGTTTGATGTGTTTAAAGACCTCTGTCAAAGACTCCAAAGAGAAAAGGAGATCAATGTCATCAGAATAAGAAGTGATCATGGGAGAGAGTTTGAAAATAGCAAGTTTGTTGAGTATTGTTCTACTGAAGGCATTAGTCATGAGTTTTCTTCACCTATTACCCCTCAGCAAAATGGAGTTGTTGAAAGGAAGAACAGAACCCTTCAAGAATCTTCTAGAGCAATGATTCATGCCAAAAAGCTTCCTTACTATTTCTGGGCTGAAGCTATGAATACTGCCTGCTACATTCACAACAGAGTTACTTTGAGAAGAGGTACTGCAACTACCTTATATGAGCTGTGGAATGGAAGAAAACCAAGTGTGAAGTACTTTCATGTTTTTGGAAGTAAATGTTATATTCTGTCAGATCGTGAATAGAGGAGGAAAATGGATCCTAAAAGTGATGAGGGAATCTTTTTGGGATACTCTACAAACAGCAGAGCTTATAGGGTATTCAACTCCAGAACTAGAGTCATGATGGAATCTATAAATGTGGTTGTTGATGACTATGGAATGAAGGAAGATGCTGATGTCCTGGATGATGTTGGAACATTTGTTGATGATGTATCAACAGAAACGGAAGACAGAAGTGGAAATGCCAGTCCTACTGCTGCTGAGCCTGAACCAGAGCAGTCTAACAAGGGACCCTCCATCATAGTGCAAAAGGACCACCCAAAAGAGCTTATCATAGGTGATCCAAATTCAGGAGTTACCACTAGGTCAAGAGAAGTTGTGTCAAATTCTTGCTTTGTATCCAAAATTGAGCCCAAAAATGTTAAAGAAGCCTTGAAAGATGAATTTTGGATTAATGCTATGCAAGAAGAGCTGGGACAATTTAAAAGGAATGAAGTGTGGGATCTTGTAGCAAGGCCTGATGGAATAAATGTGATTGGCACCAAGTGGGTTTACAAGAATAAATCTGATGAACAAGGAGTGGTTACCAGAAATAAGGCTAGACTGGTTGCCCAAGGTTACACTCAGGTAGAAGGAATTGATTTTGATGAGACTTTTGCTCATGTGTCCAGACTGGAATCTATCAGGTTACTCTTAGGTGTGGCTTGCAATCTCAAATTCAAGTTATACCAGATGGATGTAAAGAGTGCTTTCTTGAATGGGTACTTAAATGAAGAAGTTTATGTAGATCAACCCAAGAGGTTTATTGATCCAACATTTACTAACCATGTCTACAAAATAAGGAAAGCTCTTTATGGATTAAAGCAAGCACCTAGAGCTTGGTATGACAGGCTTACTGAATTCTTGTCTCTGAATGGATACAGAAAATGAGGAATTGACAATACATTGTTTGTCAAAGAGGAAGGAGGAAAACTGTTGATAGCTCAAATATATGTTGATGACATAGTGTTTGGTGGAATGTCAGAAGCAATGGTTCAACATTTTGTGAAACAGATGCAGTTTGAATTTGAGATGAGTCTTGTTGGTGAACTCAGCTATTTTCTGGGTCTGCAAGTTAGACAAATGGAAGACTCCATATTTATCTCTCAGAGCAAGTATGCAAAGAACACAGTCAATAAGTTTGGTCTGGAGAATGCTAATCACAAGAGGTCACCTGCTCCTACTCATCTGAAGCTGTCCAAGGATGAACATGGTGTGAGTGTGGATCAAAGTCTATACAGAAGCATGATTGGAAGCCTACTGTATCTCACAACTAGCAGACCTGATATCTCCTTTGCTGTAGGAGTTTGTGCCAGATATCAATCTAAACCTAAAGTCAGCCACATGAATCAAGTGAAGAGAATTCTGAAATATGTGAATGGTACTAGTGACTATGGCATACTATACAGTCATGGAACAGGCACTGAACTAAGTGGATATTGTGATGCTGATTGGGCAGGGAGTGCTGATGATAGAAAAAGTACTTCAGGAGGATGCTTCTTCTTAGGGAACAATATTATCTCGTGGTTTAGCAAAAAGCAGAATTGTGTGTCTCTCTCTACTGCTGAAGCTGAGTACATAGCAGCAGGAAGTAGTTGTTCACAACTGGTTTGGATGAAGCAAATGTTAACTGAATACAATGTCAAGCAAGATGTCATGACATTGTACTGTGATAATCTGAGTGCTAGCAATATCTCCAAAAACCTAATTCAACATAGCAGGACTAAGCATATTGACATACGTCATCACTTTATAAGAGACCTAGTTGAAGATAAAGTGGTTTCTTTGGAACATGTTGCTACTGAGATGCAATTAGCTGATATTTTTACCAAGGCCTTAGATGTAAATTAATTTGAAAATTTAAGAAGCAAATTAGGGATTTTCATATATGAGGATTAGTAGATCGTTTGTTAGAGTTGTCTTGTGTGTGTGAGCTTATCTTTTTGGTGAACATGTCATAATAAGAATGTTTGGAAACAAACAAGAACATTTTTATTGCTGGAAATACTTAATTTTACAATTGTTATTTAAACTAGAAGCAAGGAGTTTTCTTATTTGGATTTAGATATTCATTCCAACCACCTGAGTTAATGAAATTAACCCAATATTCATATACTTCATCCTCAGATTCATGTAGCTGCACATGAGCCTTCTTGTTGGTATTTATCTTTGTTTCTGTTGTTCTTCCTGTCCTTGTTCCTCCTGTAGAGGATCCACCTATTGTCGTGTCTTTGGACTTCATCTCCTTTGGTTGTATATTCTTGTTCTTCTTTAGGTCTTGCTTCAACTGAGCCTTGTGTGTTTCAGCTGTCTTGAAGAACTGACTCATGTTTCCTTCTCAATTTGGCTATAGTTAGCAGCTTGGTCTTGTGTTTATAATTCAAAGGGAAACCCTTGTTTGTATCGCCTGGTCAGTCAAAGGTGTTTGGTGTCTGTGCAACTCTCTCTTGAGTAAATGAGTCACTCATTCCAAGATGAGTTACAACAGTTTTTCCTGGTATTTGACCATGTTTGACTAAGTGTCAGAACATTATCTTGGTGGAGGTTTCTTGGTAGTTGAACATTGGACTTGCTGCACATAGTGTTTTCTTAGCAAATTGTGGCTAAAAAGGGGGAGATAATAGTAGAGTAATTGGTTTTGCTGGGTTCTGGCTTGAGGGGGAGTTTTAGTTTTGATGCAGCTGCTGAATGTTAGATGTATTATGGTATGTTTGTGTTATGGTATGTTTCTGCTGTAGGTATCTCTGATGTGTGTTGATATTGTTTTAGCCAAAACTAGCAAAAGGAGGAGATTGTTAGTTCTGTTATTGGCAGCAATTTTGGTAAAACAATGTGGTTGTTCAAGATGTCAAATCTGATGTCTTAACATGTGCTTCTAACATTCTGTCTGTGGTGTGTTGTTTGGTATTACAGCTTTTGTGCATGATGTCAAGACTGATGTCTTAACATCTGTTGACAGAACATCAGGTTCAGACTGATATGTGTTTTATGTGCTGCGCGTTATTTGATATATCTTGGGAGATTTTGTTTGAGAGATTGCAGGCAAATTTATTGGAGAAGAGTTATTCTGATGCAATCTGTTCCTATTACTTTGTGGAGTATATTTTGTTACTATTTTAGGGCAAAAATATTTGGAGTTTTATCAGTTTTAATTGAGAATTAATTCTGAGAATTATTATTGCCTAGGCCCAAGAATCTGTTTCTTTTTAAAGAAGTCTCAACCCTACTTGGAAGACACGAAGACAAGAGATTGTGTACTGATTGTCATGTATTAGGGTTTTCGTCTGTGTATTGTAAGCCATTCATTCATCTATTTGGATGTGTGAAGTGGACTAATTTAGTTGAGTTGTATTTTGTCCACTCAAAGCTTTTAAGCACGAGTGTTTGTTCTTGATTGAAGCTTTTAAGCAAGATCAAGTACTGTTGTTGAAGTGTGTCTTCTATTTTCATTATTTTCGTTGTTATCACTGGTGTGATTGAGGGGGAGTGAGAGGTGTCTCATATCTAAGAGTGTCTTAGGTAGAAGTATCATTGGGTAGTGATTAAGTGAGTAGATTATCAACTTGTGTGTTGATTGTGGAGTCTATGAATTAATACTACTAATAGTGTATTTTCTCCTTGGCTTGGTAGCCCCCCGACTTAGGTTGTTTGACCGAACTGGCCGAACAATTCTCTGTGTTATTTATTGTTTTAAGTACTGTTACTATTATTGTCTTGTTTATATAACAGATATTGATGTTGTGACATCTCACGTGACATCACATATCTGATACCAGAATTTCAATGCCATTTGTCGACTCTGTTGGGGAAAGCAGGTCTCTTGAGAGACTGCTGTCGCTTGGGGATATTACATCAAACTTTTCCTCGAGACCTCTCGGGGGAATGCCATGTGATACACTCCAATCCTGAGGTACTGATGACCTTTATTGTTAGTGAATTTTCTGAAGGAGAACTGCTGTATTGCCGAATCTTTGATTAAGAGGCTTTCTTTGGGGAATTTCCTTAATCTGGGAAAGCGAGGATATCATCTTCAATTGCGAAGAGTGACGTTTGTCAAAAGATCTCTGGCTTTTCAGAGGTTCAAGTTATCAAAGTGGTCAAAGAACCACCTTCAATCTAGAAATAAACTGGAGGAGAGGTTGTTCAGACATGACGTTTCCTGACAAGATAAGAACTGACAACTCGATTGAGAGGACTTTTATCACTTTGGAACAAGACCGGCTAGAGTGATAATGATGCAATATGAGTATGAATGTAAATCAATAATGCATGATGTATGTATGTATATGCTGACAAAACTGACACGACATACAAACTGACGGATGAACACAACTGGATACTCGGCCACGGTGGGAGATGAAAAGTATCACTGGTTCAAAATAGCAATCCTACCTTGCTTAGGAGAGATGATCCCTGCGGGGAACAACATTGGTCGGGCTTAGGAGATAAGAACTCTGCCGAGGGGTGTTAGATGAAACACGGTCTCTGACACAGTTAATCCCTCATTCAGGTGTACTGATTTAGAATGAGTACTTTGATTATGCACTTTGAGGTTCGATTACTTCTGGAGAAGCGATCGATGTTCTTTCGATGTTCAACAGTCAAAAGAAATTGCCATCTTTATTTTAAAAGCAGAAAAAGCTTGAAAAGTAAATTCATTTTTGTTTTATTTCAAGAATCGTTAATTATGTTAAAACGTCATTCTGTAAAGCTAAAACAAATAAGAATTGCAAACAAAAGCACAATGGCTCAAATTTTATTGATAGGATGGAAATCAGCCAAACGCGTGATTCCATGGGGTATTTACAAAGTTTAGAGAATGGTAATTTAAGGGAAAAGGGCTACATTGAAACATAACGATCGTTATCCTTCTACCAACTTTGAATTCTGGACATCCTGAGCTTCTGTCGAAGATGACCTTGACTGGAGTTTCTTCTGATGGATGGCATTACTGCTGCTGAGGGACTTGCCCCTTTGTTGGACATAGTTACTTGCCATGAATACCTAACTTTTGCCTTGATTGTACTTTGAGATTTCCAATTCACCGGGATGATTTTTGATTATGTCTCTAATTTTTTCCTGGACTGCCCTTTCGGGTTTTCAATCCACCGAGAAATTTTTTTTATTATTATTTTTTTATTTAGGCGAAGTATTTCTTGATTACGTCAACATTCGTGGGATAGGCAAACTCTTCTCCATCCATGGTTGTAAGTCTCAAGGCACCGCCTGAGAAAGCTTTCTTGACCACATAGGGGCCGTCATAATTCGGAGTCCACTTGCCCCGGGAATCAGTGAGGAATGATTGCATCTTCTTGAGCACGAGGTCTCTTTTCCTGAAGACACGGGGTCAGACCTTTTTATCAAACGCCTTCTTCATCCTTTGCGGATACAATTGACCATGGCATAGTGCCGTCATTCGCTTCTCTTCGATCAGATTCAGTTCATCGTGTCGACTTTGACACCATTCAGCCTCTGTTAGCTTAGCTTCCATCAATACCCGGATTGATGGGATCTCTACTTCTATGGGAAGCACTGCTTCCATGCCATATACTAGAGAGAAAGGGGTTTCCCCTGTTGAAGTGCGGACAGATGTGCGATAACCGTGAAGGGAAAAGGGTAGCATCTTGTGCCAGTCTTTGTAGGTTACAACCATCTTTTGAACAATCTTCTTGATGTTCTTGTTAGCCGCTTCTACCGCTCCGTTCATCTTAGGTCGGTAGGGAGATGAGTTATGGTGTTCGATTTTGAACTCAGCGCATAACTCTTTCATCATCTTGTTATTTAAATTAGATCCATTGTCAGTAATGATCTGGCTAGGAACACCATATCGGCAAATGATATTGTTTTTGATAAAGCGGACCACGACTTGTCGGGTTACATTGGTGTATGAAACTGCGTCGACCCACTTGGTGAAGTAGTCAATGGCTACCAGGATGAACCGATGTCCGTTCGAAGCCTTGGGTTCGATCATGCCAATCATGTCGATTCCCCATATGGAAAAAGGCCATGGGGAAGAGAGAATTTTTAGATGCGTTGGCGGTACATGGATCCTGTATAAGTATATCTGACACTTGTGACACGTCCTCATGTACTTGTAGCAATCAGATTCCATAGTCAACCAATAGTACCCAACTCTTAGAATTTTTCTCGCCGTTGTTTGTCCGTTGGCATGAATGCCAAAGGATCCTTCATGAATTTCTTTCATCAACATGTTTGCTTCTGGTCTGTCTACACATCGGAGCAAGACCATGTCAAAGTTTCTCTTATAGAGTGTATCACCGCTCAGGAAGAAACTGCCTGCCAACCTTCTGAGGGTTTTTCGGTCCTTTCTTAATGCCCCAGGTGGGTACTCTTGTTTATGAAGGAAGCATCTGATATCATGATACAAAGGTTTGCCGTCTATGACTGCTTCAATAGCGAAGATGTAGGCGGGTCGTTCAAGGCGCATTATGTCAATCTTAGGAAATGCGTTCCATTGACCTACACTAATCATGGAAGAGAGAGTGGCTAAGGCATCAGCCATGTGATTCTCTTCACGGGGGATGTGAGGAAACTCGATTCTATTGAAGAAGGGTAGCAACCTTCTCGCGTAATATTTGTAAGGGATCGGTCCTGATTGGTATGTGTTCCAATCTCCTTTGATTTAATTGATAACCAGGGCTGAGTCGCCATATACATCCAAGTTCTTGATCCTTAAGTCGATCGCTTCTTCGAGACCCATGATACAAGCTTCGTATTCGGCCTCGTTGTTTGTGCACTTGAATGTTAGTCGGGAGGTGAAAGGAATTTGGGTACCCTGAGGTGTTATGATGATTGCCCCAATTCCGTTTCCATAATGATTGACAGCTCCGTCAAAGATTAGTCCTCATTGGGAACCTAGTTCTGGCCCTTCACTGGGTAATGGTTCATCGCAATCTTTCATTTTTAGATACATGACATCTTTGTCTGGGAAGTCAAATTCGACTGATTCCTGATCGTCGATCGGTTGATGAGCTAAGTGATAGGCTAAAACACTTCCCTTAACGACTTTCTGAGCATGGTACTCGATGTCATATTTTGATAACAACATCTGCCAACGGATAATCCTTCCCGTGAGAGCAGGTTTTTCAAATACATACTTGATTGGATCCATTTCGGAGATTAACCAAGTAGTGTGACGAATCATATACTGACGAAGACGTTTGGCTGCCCAAGCCAAAGCGCAGCAAGTTTTCTCAAGCATAATGTACCGAGTCTCGCAGTCTGTGAATTTCTTGCTCAAGTAGTAAATGGCAGACTCTTTCCTTTTGGTTTCGTCTTGTTGGCCAAGTACACAGCCCATTGAGTCTTCCAAGACTGTTAAGTAGATGATCAGTGGTATTCCTTCCACTGGAGGTGATAGAATTGGTGGGTTCAACAGGTATTCTTTGATACTGTCGAAGGCGGTTTGGCAGTCTTCTGTCCAAACGCAGTCCTGATTCTTTTTGAGTAATTTGAAGATTGGCGCGCATGTCGCGGTCATGAGGAATATAAATCTGGAAATGTAGTTCAAACGTCCCAGGAATCCCCTGATTTGTTTTTCAGTATTTGGAGAAGGCATCTCTTGATTAGCCTTGACCTTGTCAGGATCAACCTCAATTCCTTTCTGGCTGACGATGAACCCTAAGAGTTTCCCTGAACGGACACCGAAGGTGCACTTGTTGGGATTCAAGCGGAGTTTATACTTCCTCAACCGCCCGAATAGTTTTGACAGGTGGGTCACATGCTCCTCCTCTGTTTTATATTTGGCAATCATGTCATCGATATATACCTCGATTTCTTTGTGTATCATGTCGTGGAACAGAGTAGTCATGACCCGTTGATAGGTTGCCCCGGCGTTCTTCAAACCAGACGACATTACCTTGTAACAAAAAGTACCCCATGGGGTAACGAATGAAGTTTTCTTCATGTTTTTCGGCGCCATTTTTATCTGATTATAGCCCAAGAATCCATCCATGAAGGAGAAGACTTTGAACTTTGCTGTACTGTCAACCAGCATGTCAATGTGTGGTAAAGGAAAGTCGTCCTTTAGACTAGCCTTATTTAGATCTCTGTAATCCACACACATTCTGACCTTTCGTCCTTTTTCAGAACTGGTATGATGTTGGCTAACCATTAAGGATATTCTGATGTAGCGAGGAAACCCGCGTCAATCTGTTTCTGTACTTCCTCTTTGATTTTGATGGCCATGTCTGGATGAGACAGTCTTAACCTTTATTTTACTGGCGGACATTCTGATCTTAACGGTAGATGATGTTCCACGATGCTGGTATCCAACCTTGGTATGTCCTGGTAGGACCAAGCAAATACATCGGGAAATTCTTCGAGAAGCTTTGTCAAACTTTCTTTGACAGTTGTACTGAGCAGTGCCCCAATCTTGACCTCTTTTCTCTCTTCTTTTGAGCCCAAGTTGACCGTTTTCGACGGCTCTTTGTGAGATTTAATGGACCTTTCCTCTTGTCTGAGTAATCGGGAGATCTCATCTGGAATGTCTTTGTCATCTTCTTCTTCAGCCTTAAATACCGGGAATTCAAAGTTGGGAGAAGGCATTGGATCGCGTGTTTCGACGGGGTTTAAAACAAGCAATCTGCACGACGTGATGATTGTTTTTAGAAGAGAGAGAGAGAGAGAGAGAGAGAAATGCAAGAGTATGTGCAGTGTATATATTTTTTTTACTGTTTGTTTTTATTATTTGAATTGTTTTTTTTTAGGATTACCATTTTCTGAAAAAGCGAAAAGAGAAAACAACAATAAATGCGAAAATTGCAGAACGACGTTATTTTATTTATGAACTTGTCGATTCTTGAAATTACAGCCCTATAAAACAAAAACTCTGTCGCTTTGGGCGAAGCGAAGAGGGATAATTACAGAAAGTGAGCCCTATAAAACACCTGTTTCACCTGAGCAGGGTGAAAGGTTAAAACAAAGAAGGCCATTACTTGGACTTATGAACAATCTTCGGAACATCGACTGCGACCCATTGGCGGTGAAATCCTCGGTGAATCACAAAGTATGGTACTTTCCTTCTTGGGTTGTCTTCAGAAATGACGTTGATTTCTGGTGGAGCAGGATCGTTGGAATCTGTCTCCCAGGCAGAGTCGTCGTAGGAGGATTCCTCTGTTGTATTTTGCATAGTACTTGTGACCTCAAGTAGATCTCCCCATCCAGTTGGCTGAATGTCTTCGAGCCTGATACGAGAGCTTTCAGGAGCAGTGTACTTAACTAAGTAATCGAACTTGCCACTCGGTTGTCCTAAGGTGTCCCATATTTCTTTGGAACTGGAGGAGTCATCCCTTTCAATGACGTTAACCTTGGGAAAAGCATAGTTATTGAATTCTAGTCCTGCAAACTTTGCGAATTCATCGTCGCACTAGATATTTTCTGAATGACCTGAGTGTTGATCCCATGACATGGTGGGGACGCAGGTATTTTTTTCCCAATGACGCTCAGCTGATTTTCATTGTTCGGCTGATTTTCTTGCCCCAAGTCTCCTGGGTACGGCTGCCAGATAGGCAGACCACCCATTAGGCCATAATAGTCATGGTCAAAGTTGTCTTTCATCAGAGTGTCTTCCTCTAATGAGTTTGGTGGAGCACAACATCCTTTTGGATCACAATCTCCGTATATCATTTTGACGTCTGACCTTGGTATAAATCTCAGACTCTGTGCGGGATAGCAAAATGGCATAGGCACTTCTTCCTGAGACATATAACCATCCTTGTTAAGGTAGGACTTCCATTCCTCATCTGTGTCAGAGGAATCTCCCTCGTTGATGGTATGTACTTCTTGAGACACTGGGTGAAGGAAACCTCCACTATGGAAGAAGTTTTGAATGGGATGAAGACTTTCACCATTAGCGGCAGTCTGGGTACAGGTTAAAGAAAAACCAAGACCCTTCTTGGTTTTGTTATCAGTAGGAATGACAAGTTGTCCCCATCCCTTTGCATTGTTACTTTTGATCACCTCGAGAGCATCTTTGTACGAGGAGATCGATGTTCCTTTCTCTAATTGATTCTCATTGCTCACCGAAAGTTCCTGGAACTGAGTTCCAACAACTTCCCCGGGTTCTACACAAGTGGACAATGATAGGCTACTCATGATCAAGGCTTGTTCTCCACAGACCGTGACGAGTTGGTCATTCTTTACGAATTTCAGCTTCTGGTGAAGTGTCGAAGTAACTGCCCCAGCCTGGTGTATCCAAGGTCTTCCCAACAAATAGTTGTATATTTCTCGGATGTCCATGACCTGGAAAGTGACTTGGAAAGTGTGAGGACCGATAGTTAAAGGAAGGTCGACTTCGCCGATAAATATTTTTTTGGATCCGTCAAATGCTTTGGCGACGACCTCAATGCCTCTCATCAGAGATCCTTTGAATGATAGTCGCATTAGAGTGGACTTCAGCATAACGTTGAGAGCCGATCCGGTATCTACCAGTATGCTGGCTAAGGCATCGTCCTGGCAGTTAACTGTGATATTGAGCGCCATGTTGTGGCTTTTGCCTTCTTCTGGCAACTCCTCATCACTAAACCCTAAGTTGTTGCAGGAAGTGATGTTAGAGACAATATTGTCGAATTACCTTATCGACACATCCTGTTCCACAAAGGCCTGCTCTAAGACTTTCTGTAGAGCCTCTCTGTGTGCTTCGGAACTGAGTAAAAGAGATAACACAGAGATCTTTGAAGGAGTTTGTAATAGCTGATCAACAATGTTGTATTCACTCCTTTGGATGAGCTTCAACATCTCATCATCATTCTTTGAAAGGTCGGGATCACTAGATTGATCGACTGGTGGATTGGGAGCTTCTGTCTGAAGTTCCTTTTCTCTGTTAGGTTCTCCAACTCCTCTGTTGAAGATTCGACCGCTCTGTGTTACTCGACTGATGTCTGCAATATTCACGACGGAGGGTAATGGGATTTCCATTCTCAATTGTTGTTGCACCGTATTTGTAAGGCATAGCCTTAGTTGATTCAGACGGTAATGGTCCCGGCAGATAGATAACTACAGGAGCCTTCTGATTTCTCTGACTGTCGTAAGTAATTTCAATCAGTTCCTAGTTAAGAACCTTTGATTCGTCAAGTAGAGGGATGATGGTACAAACATCTTTGGTCCTTTCGTGATCAGAGATCACGACAACATCCTTAATCTGATCAGCAAAATAGTATAGCGCCCAACTGATTGATCTAGAACTTGGACAGGGTTGAATCTCTTTGCGGTCCAACTGACTTTGAAGAGCTGCTCGCACGAGGTAACATCCTTGATTATTTTCTGAGAAGACTCTACAGCGCTCGTAGTTGTGTGGTGGCACCTGGCCACGTCTGCTTTGAATGCAGTGCAACCTCACTAGGTCTATTTCCATAGATCGGACATCCTGACTTTGATGCCGAGTAGGGTTCCCGTTTGTCACACTGATTTGTTGCGTGTCTTCGTCTAGAAAGATCGAAAGCCACCAATGGTTTAACAAGTGTTGTAAAGTTCTTTGAACGAGAGCGCATCCTTGGTTACTCTCACAACATACTTTACAGCTCAGATAATCATGTGAAGTGAGAAAACCGAGTTAAACTTGCTTGGCGTGTAACTCCACCAAGCTGGTTTTCATCAAACGAATATCAAAGATTTGAATCATGTTGATCTGATAGGGATTTCTATCATGGTAGTCCTGGATCCACCCAAGATCCATCTGACGCTGGAAGGCCTCTTGTACCAAAGAGCATATCTGTTTGTTTACCGAGCAAGTCAGACAGGAATTATAATCGTGCCGTGGCAGATTATGATACTGGCTTTGCCTTGAGTGCATTGCCACCAAGTTGGCATTCATTGCACGGATGTCGTGGTTCTGAATGATGTTGAAATTTTCATAAGTCATGTTGACCCCACGAACCCGGTGCTCTTGGATCCATTCGAGATCCAATTGTTCCTGTAGAGCTGATTGCACCACAGAACATCCTTGATTGTTTTTAGAGCAGATGTCACACTAATGATAATTGTGAGGTGGCACATGGCCATATCCACTCTGTCTACAATGCATCTTGACCAAGTTGGCCCTTAATAAGAGTACATCATGAATTTGATAGTTGTTGTTAGACTCACCCTCTATCAAATTTACTGCAGCTTTCTTATGCTGAGGCAGCGGGTTTTTCTGAACATTTGGATTCGTATCTTTGAAGGATAAGACCCCGCTCCTAACAAACTTCTGCACATCGGATTTGAAACTGAGGCAGTTTTCTATGTTATGCCCCGGTCCTCCTTGATGGTAAGGGCAAGTCTGATCCGCTTTGAACCAAAAAGGCAGATTTTCTAGAATTGTATGAGGAGCCCTGGTTTGGACATGCCCCTTGACCAGTAGTAGTGGAAATAGTTCTGCGTACAACATTGGTATAGGGTCGAACCCTGGCGGTCGAGTTGTATGGTTGTTGTTGTACTGAGGACGAGCCTGCTGAAGAGGTTGTTGTGTCCTTTGCTGATATTGTTGTTGATTCGATAGCTCTGAGTAACCTGAGGTTGATACGTAGGAGCCGGAGCAGGGTTGATAGTAGGAGTTACAGCTGCTACTGGTTGGTACCGTTGCCTTTGCTTTCTGAGAGAGATATTGCCAATATCTTGCTCTTTTTTTAGGGAGAGCACTACCGTATCATTTTGTACTACTTGATGGGCCAACGTCTTTTACTAAACGTTCTTCTCGGACTGCTTCCTCCAGACGAACTCCCATGCCTACCATCTCGGTAAAGTCACCGGGCGCACTGGCGACCATTCTGTCGTAGTAAAATGAGCTCAAAGTTTTTAAGAAGATCTTTGTCATCTCTTTTTCCTCAAGAGGTGGAAAAATCTGGGCAGCAATTTCACGCCATCTCTGAGCGTACTCCTTTAAGGTTTCCTTGTCCTTCTGCGACATGGATCTGAGTTGATCTCTGTCAGGTGCCATGTCCAAATTATACTTATACTGCTGAACGAAAGTAGCGCTAAGATCTCTGAAAGTAGCGATCTTATTGCGGTTTAAACCCATGTACCATTTGAGCGTGGAACCGGTTAAACTATCCTGAAAGTAGTGAATTAGTAGCTCTTGGTTCTTTGTCTGAGTTGACATTCGTCGGGCGTACATCACCAAATGGCTTTGAGGGCAAGAGTTGCCCTTGTACTTTTCAAACTCGGGCACCTTGAATTTGTGCGGAACTTTCACATTGGGGACTAGACAAAGGTTTGCGGCATCCTTTTCGAATAAATCCTGACCACGGAGGGCTTGCAACTCTTTCTGCATCTCCAGGAACTGTTCCTGGAACTCATTCATTCTGTGGAACATACTTTCGTTTCCACCAGAAGGTATCTGTGGAATCTGTCCTTCCGGGACAGTGTGTACCACGGATGGTGGTATAGTCATCATGGCAGTGACTCTAGGTCCTTCCCTCTCCCGAAGTTTGTAACCTTCAGGAGTTTCTGCCATGCCCCTGGCATCTTCGTTTTCCCGAAGTTTGTAACCTTCAGGCCCAGCGGCTCCTGCTGCGGTTTCGTGATCTTCAGTGATCGGCGGAACATATCCTTCCGGGATATAGTTAATAGGCATGCCCCATGGATGATCTTTAGGCATGTTATACCGAGGATCATACTTTTCCACTATGGACGTTGATGTGATCTCTGAGATCACAGTCCTTTGTCGTTGCATCTGAGCTTCTGCTAGAGCTTGCATGTCGTTATGAAGCTTTCTTAGATCCTCTTTCAGAGTGTCGATATCTTCCCTCAACTCTTTGTTCTCCTCCTCGAGATCATCCATCTTTTTTTGTCGATTGGCCCGAGTATTGTATGAATGAGACAGCTTGACTCTAGAATCGAGACGCAAACGTGAGATTCGTAGGTAAGAAGAATGTGTTACTTGAGAATGATGAATGCGATAATTATATTTTAATATTTTTTGGTTTAATAAAAATATACTTCGACAATTGGATTGCAAATATCAAACAGTGGGGAAACCCCGTTTTATTGAATTTAAAGATTGCGGAATGGAAATACAGTAATTTACATAGTGCTGTAAAAGGAAATCTAAACTTATGGGTCCCGAGTCCTCTCTGAGGAGAGCTCAGGTACTGGTTCTGGTACTTTCTTTTTCTTTGACCGGGGCTCTTGAGCCGTTGTCGGGTTGTCATTACTTTGCCAAGTGAAAGGAGCGAGCAAATTCCTTTGGTCTTCTTGATTCTCTACAGCATGTTGCTCTAAAATCTCAATCAAAACGTCTTTTTTTTTAACAGTTGTTGTATTTTCTTGCACTCCACATTAAGAATACGGTACTTGTTCTTCCAAGACCTCTTCTCCTGTTGAACTTTGTTGAGAGTAACCTGAAGTTTTTCCGTATTGGATATGAAATAAAGGACAGGGTCCCTTAATGGAAGAACTTCTTGACGAGGGTAAGGCATCCTCAGCTTGAGAGCTCTAGTTTGTACCCAGTGGAGATAAGGTTCCCCCGAGACACAGTCTAGTTTTCCTAGAGACTCTCTTCCTTTCCTGTGAACGTGTTTCCAGGCATGCACTATTTCTGCCTTTAGTGCCCTGTCGTTTTCTCCTTCCTTGAAGAAAAGACCTTCTAGATGAGCATTACGCGGGACATCCCTCATCGGGTATCCGAATTGACGACGAACTAAAATTGGATGATAATTGATTCCTCCTTTAATTCCTATGAGGGGTACATTTGGGAAATTTCCATAACGGTCAATGATTCTGATCCCGTCATAGATTCGATTGTACCAATCGATGTCAGAGTTAGTAAGAGACATGATTCTCTGTGACCAACGTAAAGTAATTTTTTGATCCCAAAATGCAGCAGACTTTGGCAAATGGGAAATGAACCATTTGTACAGCCGGGGTACACAGCAGGTGATCATTCCTCCGCTATACAAATTCCTTAAATGTACATAATGATAAGCATCTGCAAGCAAGGTCGGTACAAGGTTTCCAATCAGAAAAATATTAATGGCGTTGATATCAACGAAGTTATCAATGTTTAGAAACAAAAATAACCCGTAGGTAAGCAAAACAAAGATGCTTTCAAAAGCGGCCACGTTCCCTATACTAACAAAGTACAGATCTTTCTTGATTAAGAACTGGGCTGGTAAACCCTGAATTCCACCCTTAATGGTCATATGAGTCCTGACTTCTGACTCGTCCAAATAGATTGCTCTTGCAATGTTTTGATCCTTTGGAATTTCTTCCAGTCCAGAAAAGGGAGCTTGGTCAATAATATGCAAATCAGTCAGGTGAGAGTATTCCTCCAGTTTTGGTGCTAGCTGATAATCCGGGAATATGAAACAGTGATAGACCAGATCGTATAACTGGATTAGTGTGGACAGGATTCCTTCAATTACATAGACCCTTAACAGAAATAGCAGTCCTCCATACTTAGATCTGAAAGCCTTAGGGTTGGTTATCATCCTCGCCAGACTTCTTAAATCCTCTAGTTTTGGAACCTTGAAGGTGTACTTATGAGTCCTCCTTCTACCGAAATCCGTTAGCAATCTCTTTTTTCTGACATTTGCAATCATTGTCTTAGTTTAATTTGAAAAAGAGAGACTAGAAGAGAAAAATTTTCTTTGTTTTAATGTTTTTTAAATGAATGTATGAATGCAGCACACAAAAACATAGAAAAAACAAGGGGTCAAAGGGTCGGTGTCATGAAGTCAAGGTCTACCCATCCCCAAAGGTTTATACTGGTGATTTTTGTACCTGTCCTCAAAATCACTGACCCCTCTTGGGATAACGACAGCAAGCAGATCGCCAGCGAGCTGTAGTATCTTAGAGTAGTCTCAAATGAGGGTAGTATTGCGTAACAACTATTTCCGATAGCTTCCGCACTACAAAATGGTTTCATTCTTACTAAAATCCTCAGCTTCTCGGATAACGCAATGGAATAATCTGCTTTCAACAACCGAAGTCATATAGGCATTGAATCTGCAAAGGGCATCTCCACTGATTTGATGGTCGACCGGGACCTCTTATCTGGTATTCACTCCCCGTAAGATTACTCATATAATGCCATCACTTATCTTAGGTGTATACTAAATCTTTCCCGATGCGGCATCACACGCATTCCCATTAGCAGAAAAATAAACACGGATATCAATTAGGAAAAGCAGTATATATATTTGTCCTAACATCCTAGACCTCTAGTCTTATGATCCTATACAGACAATGACTCCCCAGCAGTGTCGCCATTTCTGTGGTATTCGGTGAATTTAAGGCCTTCTACCTAAGCCTGTAAGAGAGAATGCCACCCACTGTGGTAGCCATTTTTCTGTAGTGCGATTTTTGTGGTTTCGAATCACTATCACTTTGGTACTATAATTCGATTCATTTTTTATCCTGTGAAGCTGATTAAGGAAGGGAAATAGATGTCTCCAATTAACCCTGCTTGCATACTGAGATTAAACAGTCAAAACTGTTAGTTTACAGATGCTATCAAAATGGGGGTCTGTCTTAGGTTATTTGCTTAAAAACATTGTCTAGACTATTTGCTAGGTTTCTGGTAAGGTGTTAGGTCTGATGCTTTGTATGAAGGTACGGGATTTTGGGTTTTTGATTAGTATGCTCGCTAAGATTTTGCAATCTTATGCCTACGTATTCCCGTTTAACGAAACAGGAAAATCAGAACGATCGTAGTTCCTCCCATATGGGAGGAAAGGGAATGTTTTGGTGTCTTGTTCAAAGCCCAAGACATGAAGCTAAAGGTGGTTTGTATCTTGTTCAAAGCCCAAGATATGAAGCTAAAGGTTTGACTGAGAGAGAATTTGTCATCTCTAAAGAGGAATTATTGGTGTTTGTATGTTGTGAGCAAGGCACAAATTTGATGCTAAAAGGTTGATTGACTAGACCGGGGTTTCTTTATACAAAGCCTAAGAGGAGGCGGGAAGTTTGACTTTTCCGGGGAAAAGGTTCTTTCTGTCTTGTACAAAGCTCAAGATTGAGGCTAAAAGGGATTTTGACTCCGTTGGGGAGAATGTATCTTGTATAAAGCCCAAGATGGAGGCTGAAACGGTTTGACTCAATAAGAGAGTACTTTTATTTGTCTTGTATCAAGCCCAAGACGGAAGCTAAAAAAGGTTGACTCAATAAGAGAGTCTTGAACAGGTGATTGACTCAACACAAAAGTCTGAAGGTTGATTGACTCAACAAGAGAGTCTTTTATACTCAACAAGAGAGTGATTTGCTGTCTCGTACGAAGCCCGAGATTGAGGCTAAAAGGAGATTGACTCAACAAGAGAGTCTTTTATACTCAACAAGAGAGTGTTTTATATGTCTTGTACAAAGCCCAAGACGGAGACTAAAAGAGTTTGACTCAACAAGAGAATCTTTTATACTCAACAAGAGAGTGGTTTTTTATATGTCTTGTACAAAGCCCAAGACGGAGGCTAAAAGTGGTTTGACTCAACAAGAGAGTCTGAAAAGGTTAGCTCCACTAGGGAGAATCATTTGTACAAAGCCCAAGAGGAGGCTGTGTTACTGCTGAGGATTAGATCCATAGGCAGGCCCAAGGGTGGGGAACTCTCATGAGAGAGACTGGGTTTCAGAGTGATCGCTTTTTCTTTCTATGTTTAAAAGGAACTTGAGAATTTCTTTGAGACTCAAGAGGTTTAGACTGTCCAAGTCTAGAGTTTTATCTTTTGTACAATGCCCAAAAGGAGGCGCGGGCATTAAGGGATGAGTATCAACCCTACAATGGCCGGAGTTTTGACGCTGGAAAGACTGCTCTAGCAAAGGATGACTAAGTTCTATCTTATACCTTTAAGAGGTCGTCAGGGTCCTTGTATTAAGCCCAAGAGAAGGCATGAGAACTTCTAAGAAGCCGAAGGGTCCTTGTACAACGCCTAAGAGGAGGCGGGGATGCTTTTAGGAAGCCTGTGGGTCCCTAAACTAAGAGAAGTTCAAGAAATGCAATTCACAAAGAAGAGATCATTCCAGGAAAGTTCGAGAATTTGGAAGAAACTCAAGAGATGCCATTCACGGAGAAAATATCATCTCTGGGGAGTTAGAGTTTCTTTGACAATTTCTAAGAGTGACAGTCTGAGAAAAGGTTCACCGAGAATACTGCCTTTCTCTTTGTTCCATATTGTTTAATCCCAAGAGAAGGGAAGACTGTATCTGGAATCCTACGGGGGATATAGTTTTGTTTGTATTTAAAGAGTGACCAACAGGGCTTTACCTAGTTCTAGACGTAGTTGCCGGGGAAAAATCTAAATAACTATACTAGTATTACACAGTGGATATGTGACAAGTATATAAAAGGATGTGAAAGAAGACTTACAGTGAAACAGCCCCACAATATAATTATATACATATGAAAGCGGTAAATGAAAGCGGATAAACACTTACCCGTTGTAGAGCTTCCATGTTGTTTTGTTAGTTGTTCAACAAAGAAATTAAATAAAGTTTTGATAACAACATATATTTGAATTCAAAATCAAAGGAGAAAGTGCTTTGAAAAGATTGTTGGGGCTTACAAATCAAGGAGAGGCCCAAGTTTTAACGATGATCGCACCATTGTTTTGAAAACTACACAGGTGGGCTTATAAAATATGTGAGGCCCAAGATTGTTTTTGTGTACAAGGGGATGGGTCTTACACTCTATTAGAGGCCCAAAGAGTTTTTAAGAAAAGGAATGGGACTTACAACGCGAGGGGAGGCCCAAATAACTTTTGTTTTGAAATGGCGATCGCGCCGAGATTTTTTAACGCAAAGGGACTTATACAATGTCTGAGGCCCAAAAAGGTTTTGGTTAAAAAAATGGATTGGGTCTTACACTCTATTAGAGGTTCAAAGAGTTTGAAAATGAATAAAGATGGGTCTTATAGCTCAAGGAGAAGCCTAAAGATTTTTGTTAAAAAGGCGACGATCGTGCCGAACTTTTTGACGGTATCGGGACTTATACAATACACTGAGGCCCAAAATTGTTTTATTTATAAAGGGGTTAGGTCTTACATTCTATTTGAGGCCCAAGAGTGTTTTAAAATGATTGATGAGGGTGGAATCGATCAAAACCCTAATTTTATCATTTTTAAAAGTGAATTCTTAAAGAAAATCAATAAATAAATGATAAAACACCAAATAAGCTTGAATAAACAACTTGTGATTTTTGGTTAAGGTTTGAAAAATGAGGTTTTAATCACAAGATGAATTAAAACTCATTTGGTTTTGATTTTTCAAAATGAATATTCACTTTTAAAATGTCTAAAAATAATTAAAAATGAATTTATTCATAAAAATATCAACTATTTTAAATAAATAATATAAATTTAAAATATTTCAACATTTTTGTAGTTTTTTGCAAAAAGAACCACTCAAAAATAATTAAAATTGAGGGAGTTATTAATTTTTCAAATTATTAAAAATAATAGAAAAAATAATAAAAAAATGGAAAAAACATTAAAAAGGGGTCGGGGGCGAGGGGGATTCGAACCCCAGACCTCTTATGTGTAGTGCGCACCTCCTACCACTGGGGTGGTGATACATTCGTGTATCAAAGCCCATCCACAAATATACAAGGCTTGCCTTGTTTTTGACCTGGCCAAGGCAAGACAAGGCAAGGTTTTGGCAAAAAACGTGAAGCTTGTAACTTTCTCATTTCTCCATGGATTGGGACAAAATTTAGGTCTATCCTGCCTAGAATTTCACAAGGAATCCAATGGTGGTGGTGGTTTTTTCAGATGAGGTCCCCATTTTAAAACCCGATAATGGTTTTGAAATAGGCTTCCATTTGCATTTTCTGTGCTACGTCATGGTACAGGCATGAATCACATCATGAATTGGTCCAAACACAACATATATAACATGTATGAGATGTGTATGATCAGTGGACTTCAAAGCAATGCATATTTCTAAGAGTTCAAGTTGTGATGCTTACCTCTTTATGAGCTTTTTGGGTAAACTGTCAAGTGCTTTGTTCCATAAACAATTTGATGCTTTGGACACCCTCAAATGTTCCCTTAGAAGCTATAGGATGATTGGAATCGGCTGGAAACCTCAAGAATGGAAACTGGCCCTTTCTTGCAAAAGGGGTAAAAGTGACCAAAATAGCAACTCTCTCAAATGGTGTTCCAGATGTGGGGAACCATTTGGGACAGTTCAAGGATGATATTTGGAGTGTGTTTGAGGCTTTATCTGGTTTTTAAAGTGACTGAATCAAGACATGGCTTGAAAAGTGCAAAAAAGTCATATTTTGAGGTTTTGAGAAGGGACTTTGAGATTGTGGGGTTACAGGTCACTTGTGAGAGTTTGGACAGCTTAGATATGACATATTGGATGTGTTTGGATCATGAGTTATGATGGAATTACTCTCTAACTCAAAAACTCAGTTACCTTGCTAAAGAGGCATTTTTGCCTAGAGAAAGAGATTTTGAGGAAAGCAAGTGTTGTAGTGCTTTGGTGTACTCAAACTGAGCACAAATAAGCTCTATTTATAGTAGAGCAAGTTTGTTTTGCAATCAATAGTGAATGGAGGCTGCTGCAGACCTTTGGCCAATTGGAGCATTTTGGAATCTCAAGTCTCCTCTAGCCATTGACTAGAGGTTAGAGCACATGCCTTTGGTTCCCTAGTTCAGAGATCATCCTTGACTCATTCAGTTGGAAATGGCTCAGTTCATGCCACCTTGGTGCGTCCATTGAATGCTCTAAAACAAAATTGGAGTTTTGTCCCCTCTTTAGGGGTTTTTAGGCTTGGCATGCTATTTTTAGTTCCAAAGACTTGGGATGCTTATGGATCAGTGTTTGTCCCTCCTTGGTCTCTCCCTGAGGTGTTCAGATGGATAAACTTGTTTGTCATTTGCACAAATTGCTCAAATCGAGCAAAATGCACAAATCTACCTTGTTATGACAGTTGCAGCAAGGCATATTGCCACTGTCATAACTCTTAACTCAGATGGGATTAGATGGGGTTCTTGGACATTTTGGAAAGCCCTCATATGATACAACATATTTGTGATCATAGTTTGTCTTGAAAATTTTTGTATCCAAGTGAAAAATTCCCCTACACTTTGGAAAAAGTGAAACAGATTCTGACTTAGTGAAAATTTCACTAAGTGTTGGAAAAAGTGACATTTCATGTTTTCAGCCATTTTGATCAAACCATAACTCTAATTCATGATGAATTAGAATGAGGTGTAGTTGACACTCTTAAAGTATGCCATGAGAGCTACAAATCCATCTTTGGATCAGCCCAAATGGTTACTTGGATCTCAAGTTATGATCCATGGAATTTGGTACCCTAGCCACTTTGTTCCATAACTTAGAAAATTTCTAAGTTTTTTTTGGTTACCCCTTTTACAAGTTTTCCCACTTTTCTTATTTTTCTTGATGAATGATGATTCCAATCATACATTAACATCATTTTAGGGTTAGGGAACCATAATTGATCAAAAAATCAAAAAGTCAAACTTTGACTTTTGGGCACAGTTGACTTTTTATCAGATGAATTCCAAACTATGCGATCCTCTATGAAATCAAGTCCTTGACCTAAATCAAACTTAATGGAGTAATTTCATAGGTGTTATAGGGTGTATTGAATCATGTCCCAAGGTTTGGGAGCATGTCCTGGTCAAAAGTCAAAGGCACAATTGACTTTTTCCGTGAAACCCTAACTGTGGTTCTGATGAACTTGAAACTTATGAATAAAGCTTCTTGGATCAATCCATTGTTGCAAATGGATCAATTTAGTGTATTGGGGACCCTCAAATCATGTCCTGAAGTCTTGGCTCATGTTTTGTCCCAAAAGTCAACTTAGGGGTGAATTAGGTTAAGAAGCCCTAATTCCTGATTTTTGGTGAATGCAGCCCCTGAGGCTAAATTGACTTGATGATGGGGTCCATGGGGTCCCTTGGAGCATCTTAAGTTGTTCTTTGAAGTATTGGCTCATGCCCAGAGGAAAATTTCCATCTGGAGGCCCAGGTCGACCAAAACCCTAATTTGGTGACACTGGCGATCTTGAGGCTTGATCCATTTGGAATGTTGCAGCCTTGTGCTTGATCCTTGATGTGGGAGTCCCCTTGATCTATTGTGGATGTTTGAGAGGTTTAGACAAGTTGAAGATCATGTCATTCCTTGATTGATCCTTTGTCTAAGTGCTCTAAGAGGGCTCAAAACCCTAATTCTTGATTGTAGTGAATGCTCACCAATCTTTGGGGAGGCTAATGAGTATGAAAGTTCATCCATATTATGGTGATGATTTTCACAATGATGGGAAATCTTAGTGGTCAAAATTTTGGGTATGACAATTATATTTAAATAAATTAAATAAATATTCTTACGAAATTTTGGGTGTTACAACTCTCCCCCACTTAAAGAATTTTCGCCCTCGAAAATTACCTCAAGGAAATAGAGTCGGATATGACTCCCTCATCTGATCTTCACGTTCCCAAGTCCAATTTTTGCCAGCTGGTCCAACCCACAACACCTTCACTAAAGTTATGTCTTTACCCTTCAGTTGCTTCATCTCTCGACCATCAACCCACATAGGTAATGCTTCCATTGTCAGGTTATCCCTCACTTGTACATTATAACGCCCTAAAATAATTATAATGTTTATTTATTAAATAATTATGATTATTCGGTGTTTTGGCGTACTTTATGACGTTGAGGAATTATGTGATTTGTGGGGTATCCTTGGGTTAAGGGAACCTTGAGACCTTAGAGTTAGTAAATTAATTTGATTATTGTATTAATAATAATATGGAATAATTTGAATAATTAGAATATTATTTAGATTATTATTATTATTGTTAATTAGAATAATTAAGAGACCATTAAGGGTAAGACGGTAATAAGGAGAGGATTAATTAAGGATAATACGGTAAACAGAGATTATGGCCCAAACACATAGGTTTAACAAAAAGAATTAGAGGGCTTTTGAGATCAATATTTTTGCAACCCTAAGGAGTGATTAGAGAGCTGAGGAAAGGAGGCTAGATCGAGGAATCGACCGTAGAACCCAGGAAATGAAGGATTTCTACTGAAGAATTCGAGGTATGGGGGGTAATCCGGGTTAATGTATTTGATATGGGTTTAAGGTAGAGGTAGTTATGTGTCTTCGTTTTCTGATGAATTCGTGTGAATTTGTGATGCAAAAATTGTGATTTTTATGTGTACGATTCTGTGGTGAACTCTGTGCAAATTGTTGTATCTGATGTTGAATCTGTGTGAACGATGGTTGATGCTGTGACGAAATTGTAGGTAACCAAATCAATAAATCGAACCTGATATTAAGAAAATTCAGACTTAGTAATTAGGAATAATTGATGTAGATGATGAAGTAGGATGAATAACTTAGATCTGGGATGAATTGAATTTGATTTGAGGCTGTTTTTGGTAGATCGAAGGTGCTGGGAGGAGGGACTTTGCGTTCAGATGCGAAACCTGAGTTTTGAAGGGGTTTTTGGTGATACGCGTAAGGGGGAAGGCAATACGCGTAATGGGGACACTCCCAAGGTGATATGCGTACCGTACGCGCCTGTCCCCCAGGGCTGACACGACCCTCTGTTGATACGCGTACCATATGCGTAGGGAAGTTGGGCAATATACGTAGCATAAGGCCATACGCGTATGAGAGACTAAGGAAGAAAAGGAATACGCGTAAGGGGTGAGGCATTACGTGTATGGAATTGGGAAAAGAGCCTTACGCGTATGGACTAGCCATTACGCGTAAGGGGAGATCTGAAGGAGAATTGAGAGGAGACCCCTCTCTATTGATACACGTATTAGAGGGTGCAATACGCATATGGGGTGGCGTGAAAAGTGAGCCATACGCGTAACAGGGTGGTCCTTACGCGTATGGACAGGGGCATGGGCAGATTTTCTCGTTTTTGTGATTTCTGTCCCGATTTCGCTTGTGATGTGGTTTCTTGGAGACGTAGGGTTATGATGGGATAATATAACACTAGTAATCTAGTAATGACGATGAATAGAATAAAAATCGGGGATTTTATGTGATGAACCAACTATGACGAATTGTGAGTATAGTGATGAATTTTGATGAGGGCGACTTGGTGTGATGTTATGATGTTTGTTTGATGATGAATTTATGAATGATGATGCAACCATGACGATTTTATGACGATGTTTATTAGGACGATTTTGCATCATGCATTCATGACATAGTCGGACTTCGGTCCTTTTGGTGGCTTCAATCCCATTGTGTGGATTGGAGTGTTTTTATGATGCGCTCCGGTTCTTGTGTAGAATCGATCCTATTGGTGGGGATCTTTGGAGGGTGATGGCCCAGTGTCCATCGAATTATGACGATGTTGGTACCACATGCATGAGTCTGATGTTGCATTGCATATTATGTGGCATTGCATGAGATTGTTGTGATTGATGTATCCTTGACGTAAATGATGATTTGACGTTGTTGTTGTGTTGTGCCTTATCTTTTACTTATATCTCTTATATTGATTTCGTGATTACTCACCCTGCCTGTTTGAATGTTGCCTCCACGTGGGTAACATGCAGATGATCAGGTTTAGCTCCTTTGGCGCATGAAGATTTATTTTTGAGGCATTTTTATTTCTCCGTTGATTAGAGGGTCTTGCTCTGATATGTAACATCGGGTCGGGATGTTTGAGTCGAACGAATATGTTCTTTTGTTTTATGTGGACATGATGTTTTTCATGAGTTTTATTTAAGAAGTTTTGAATTATACCAGTGTTTGTTTAAACTTGATTTTTCCGCTGCGTAGTGTTTAATTAATTATGAAGGTAAAAACCCGTGTGACGAGACAAGTGTATGTTTGGATGATTTTGACGATATGTGATGCCCTTTTTGGGATGACATTCTGATTTCTTATCGTGTTATTCGTGTTAAATTGTTGGGTAGAAAAATGATGTTACATTAGTGTTATCAAAGCAGGTCGGTCCGTCCAACCAAGTTTTTACGTGATGTCAGTCCCCTGTCAGTCGACAAGTGTGTGTACACTGTCGATGTTTTGTTTCTTCTAACCTTGTTGGTGGTGGGCAGGATGGCTGGAAGAAATGACTGTGCTATTGCTGATGCTTTGGAATCAATTACTAATGTGGTGGCGCAACTCAATCCGAATGGTGGAATTCCATATGAGTTTCGTGCTTTGGGGGAGTTCAAGAGGAACAATCCACCGACTTTTGTGGGTACTCATGATCCAGCAAGTGCACATAAGTGGTTGAAGGCAATTGAGAAGATCTTCCAGGTGATAGGGTGTACTGATGCGTAACAAGTTCAGTTTGGGACGCATATGCTGGAAGAAGAGGCTGAGGACTGGTGGGATAACACCCGTCAGAGACTGGATGATGTTGCCACTGTGATAACCTAGGTTGTGTTCAAGCAGGAGTTTCTGGTCAAGTATTTTCCAGAGGATGCTCATGGCAAGAGAGAGGTGGAATTCCTTGAGCTGAAGCAAGGAGACATGACTGTGGAAGAGTATGCTACAAAGTTCGAGATGCTGGTGAAGTTCTGTCCTCACTATAACTGTGTTGATGCTAAGATGTACAAGTGTCTCAAGTTCGAGAATGGGCTGAGACTAGAGATCAAGCAGGGTATTGGATACCAACAGATTTTCAGGTTTGCTGAGTTGGTTGACAAGATCAGAATCTACGATGAGGATAGCCGAGCTCGGTCTGCTCATTACAAGTAGAAGAGTGAGAAGAAGGGGCAGTATAGGGGTAAGCCTTATACGACTTCAGCTGACAAAGGGAAGCAAAAGGCTTCAGAGGGGAAAAGACAAGTGGGGGAACAGCTCCCGCTTCTGAAAAGTGTTATTGGTGTGGCGAGCAAGGCCACCGTGCTGATGTGTGCACCAATAATGTGGTGAGTTGCTACAAGTGTGGTAAGAAGGGACATAGAGATACTGACTGCAAAGACGATGGTCCAACCTATTTTAACTGTGGTGAGAAAGGTCATATCAGTACTTAATATCAGAAGCCGAAGAAGACTATGACTGCTGCTCAGACCAATGTCAGAGTGTTTGCTTTGAGTGGTGCAGAAGCTCCGGAGAAGGACAACCTGATTCGAGGTACTTTCTTTATTAATAATATCAAGTTGATTACTATTAATGATACTGGTGCTACTCATTCTTTTATCTCGCTTGAATGTGCTAATAGATTAGGTTTGAAGTTATCTGATATGAATAGTAACATGGTAATAGAAACACCAGCTAATGGTTCTGTTACTACTACCTTTATGTGTTTGAGATTTCCTGTGACGATTTTTGAGAAGATTTTTGTGATGGATTTGGTGTGCTTACCCTTACACCAAATCGATGTAATCTTTGGAATGAACTGGTTGGAGTTCAACTGTGTTCATATCAATTATTATAACAAGACGGTAGAGTTTCCTGAGTTTGGTGATGGTGGAGAGTTGATGTTCTTGTCTGCTAAGCAAGTGGACGAACTTCAAGAGGACGAAACCTTGGTGTTTGCAATGTTTGCATTATTGCAGATTGATCGTGAAGCTGCATGTGTGGAGTTGCCTGTTGTCTGTGAATTTCCAGAGGTGTTTCCAGGCAACATCAGTGATTTGCCTCCAGAACGTGAAGTAGAGTTTGCAGTAGGCTTGGTGCCAGGTACGAGTCCGGTGTCAATGGCTCCTTACCGGATGTCCGCTTCTGATTTAAGTGAATTGAAGAAACAGTTAGAAGAGTTGCTTGAGAAGAGGTTTGTTTGACCAAGTGTTTCTCCGTGGGGTGCTCTGTGTTGCTAGTGAAGAAGAAAGATGGAAGTATGAGGTTGTTTGTTGATTATCGTTAGTTGAATAAAGTGACGATTAAGAATAAGTATCCACTTCCAAGAATCGACGATTTGATGGATCAGCTAGTAGGTTCCGGTGTGTATAACAAGAGTGATTTGAGGCCGGGTTATCATCATATCTGTGTTAAACCTGACGACATTCCGAAGACAGCTTTCAGGACGACGTATGATCACTATGAATACACTGTGATGCCGTTTGGAGTGTCCAACGCACCTGGTGTGTTCATGGAGTATATGAATCAGATCTTTCACGAGTATTTGGATTAGTTTGTTGTAGTCTTCATTGACGATATTCTGATATACTCTAAATCTAAAGAAGAGTATGCTGAGCATTTGAGGTCTGTGTTGCAAGTATTGAAGGAGAAGAAGTTGTATGCAAAGCTTTCGAAGTGTGAGTTCTAGTTGAAGGAATTGAGTTTTCTTGGCCATGTGATTTCCAGTGGTGGAATTGTTGTTGATCCTTCTAAGATTGATGATGTGTTACAGTGGGAGACTCCAAAGTCTGCTACCTAGATACGAAGTTTTCTAGGATTGGCAGGTTATTACCACAAGTTTATCGAGGGTTTTTCTAAGTTGGCATTACCTTTGACTCAGTTGACTCGAAAGGGCCAAGCTTTTGTGTGGGATGTAGCTTGTGAGGAAAGTTTTATGGAATTGAAGAAGAGGTTGACTACTGCTCCAGTGTTGATTTTACCTAATCTGAATGAATCTTTTGTAGTGTACTGTGATGCATCGAAGATGGGTCTTAGAGGAGTATTGATGCAGAATGGGCAAGTTGTTGCTTATGCTTCCAGGCAATTGAGGGTCCATGAAGTGAATTATCCAACCCATGACTTAGAGTTGGTGGCTGTGGTATTTGTGTTGAAAATTTGGAGACATTATCTGTTTGGCTCTAAATTCGAAGTGTTCAGCGATCATAAGAGCTTGAAGTACCTGTTTAATCAGGAAGAGTTGAATATGAGGCGGAGAAGGTGGTTGGAATTGTTGAAGGATTATGACTTCGATCTGAATTACCATCCTGGTAAAGCGAATGTAGTGGCTAACACGTTGAGCAGAAAGTCATTGCATATGTCGATGCTTATGGTGAAAGAGTTGGAGTTACTTGAACAATTCTGAGATTTGAGTTTGGTGTGTGAAGTGACTCCTGACAGTGTGAAGTTGGGAATGTTGAAGTTGAATAGTGGTATTATGTAAGAGATCAGAGTGGGACAACAATCTGACTTGAAGTTAGTGGACCAGTTGACTTTGATCAACCAAGGTAACGGAGGAAAATTCCAAATTGATGAGAATGGTGTGATGATGTTCAGAGACAGGGTGTGTGTTCCAGATGTCCCAGATATTAAGAGGAGTATACTTGAGAAAGGACACTGAAGTAGGATGAGTATTCATCCCGGTGCTACGAAGATGTACCATGATTTGAAAAAGTTATTTTGGTGGCCAGGTATGAAGAAGGATGTCGCGGAATTTGTCTATGCGTGTTTGACTTGTCAGAAGTCGAAGATTGAGCATCAGAAGCCTTTAGGTATGATGCAGCCATTGAGAATTCCAGAATGGAAGTGGGATAGTATTTCCATGGATTTTGTGGTGGGGTTGCTGAAGACTGCTAAGCAAGAAATTCACCGACTGCGAAACTCGGTACACGATGCTTGAAAAAATTTGCTGTGCTTTGGCTTGGGCAGCCAAACGTCTTCGCCAATACATGATTCGTCGCACTACTTGGTTAATCTCCTAAATGGATCCAATCAAGTATGTTTTCGAAAAACCTGCTCTTACGGGAAGGATTGCCCGTTGGCAGACGCTGTTATCAGAATATGACATAGAGTACCACGCTCAGAAAGCCATTAAGGGAAGTATTTTAGCCGATCATTTGGCTCATCAACCGATTGACGATCAAGAATCAATCGGGTTTGACTTCCCAGACGAAGATGTCATGTATCTAAAAATGAAAGATTGCAATGAACCGTTACCCAGTGAAGGGCCAGAACCAGGTTCCCAATGGGGACTTATCTTTGACGGAGCAGTTAATCATTATGGAAACGGAATTGGGGCAATCATTGTTACCCCTCAGGGTACCCACATTCCTTTCACTGCCAGACTTACGTTCAAATGTACGAACAACGAGGCCGAATACGAAGCTTGTATTATGGGTCTCGAAGAAGCGATTGATTTAAGGATCAAAAACTTGGACGTATATGGCGAATCAGCCTTGGTTATTAACCAGATAAAAGGAGATTGGAACACATACCAATCAGGATTGATTCCTTACAAAGATTATGCAAGAAGGTTGTTACCTTTCTTCAACAGAGTTGAGTTTCATCACATCCCTCGTGATGAGAATCACATGGCTGATGCATTAGCCACTCTTTCTTCCATGATTAGTGTAGGTCAATGGAACGACCTACCTAAGATCGACATCATGCGCCTTGAAAGGCCTGCTTACATCTTTACGATTGAAGCAGTCATAGATGACAAACCTTGGTATCACGATATCAAATGCTTCCTTCAGAAACAAGACTACCCACCTGGGGCATCCAGAAAAGACAGAAAAACCCTCAGAAGATTGGCTGGAAACTTCTTCCTGAGCGGTGACACTCTCTATAAGAGAAATTTTAACATGGTCTTGCTCCGATGCGTCGACAGACCAGAAGCAGACATGCTTATGAAAGAAATTCATGAAGGATCCTTTGGCACTCATGCCAACGGACACACAATGGCGAGAAAAATTCTAAGAGCAGGGTACTATTGGTTGACAATGGAATCCAACTGCTACAAGTACATGAGGAAATGTCACAAGTGTCAGATGTACTCCGACAAAATTCATGTACCGTCATCACATCTCAAAGTTCTTTCTTCCCCATGGCCATTTTCCATATGGGGAATCGACATGATCGGCATGATTGAACCTAAGGCTTCAAACGGACATCGGTTCATCCTGGTAGCCATTGACTATTTCACCAAGTGGGTCGAAGCAGCGTCATTCGCCAATGTAACCCGGCAAGTGGTGGTCCGATTTATCAAAAACAATATCATCTGTCGTTATGGTGTTCCAAGCGAGATCATTACTGATAATGGATCTAACTTGAACAACAAGATGATGAAAAAGTTGTGTGCAGAGTTCAAAATCGAACACCATAACTCATCTCCCAACCGACCCAAGATGAACGGGGCGGTAGAAGCGGCTAACAAGAACATCAAGAAGATCGTTCAAAAGATGGTCGTAACCTACAAAGACTGGCACGAAATGCTACCCTTTGCTCTTCACGGTTATCGGACATCTGTCCGCACTTCAACAGGGGCAACCCCTTTCTCTCTAGTATATGGCATGGAAGCAGTGCTCCCCATAGAAGTAGAGATCCCGTCAATCTGAGTATTGATGGAAGCTAAGCTCACCGAAGCTGAATGGTGTCAAAGCCGACACGACGAACTGAATCTGATCGAGGAGAAGTGAATCACGACACTATGTCATGGTCAATTGTATCAACAGAAAATGAAGAGGGGGTTTGACAAAAAGGTCTGACCTCGTGTTTTTAGAAAAGGAGACCTCGTGCTCAAAAAGATGCAATCATTTCTCATTGACTCTCGGGGCAAGTGGACTCCAAATTATGATGGCCCCTATGTGGTCACGAAAGCTTTCTCAGGCGGCGCCTTGAGACTTGCAACCATGGACGAAGAGGAATTTGCCTACCCCACGAATGTTGATGTAGTCAAGAAATACTTCGCCTAAAAAAAATAAAAAAAGAAAAAAAAACATCTCGGTGGATTGAAAACCCGAAAGGGCGGTCCAGGTAAAAGTTAGAGACATGAAAAAAATCATCCCGGTGGATTGGAAATCTCATAGTACAATCCAGGCAAAAATTAGGGATAATGGCAAGTAACTATGTTCAACAGAGGCAAGTCTCTCAGCAGCAGCGGTTACATCACCTGTCAGAAAACTCCAGTCAAGGTCATCTTCGACAGAAGTTCAGGATGTCCCGAATTCAAAGTTGGTAGAAGGATAGTGATCGTTATGTTTCAACGTAGCCCTTTTCCCTGTAAATTACCATTTTTCTAACTTTGTAAATACTCTTTGGAATCACGCGTTTGGCTGATCTCCATCTTATCAATAAAATTTGAGCCCTTGTGCTTTTGTTTGTAATTCTTATTTGTTTTAGCTTTACAAACGGCATTTTAACATGATCAACGATTCTTGAAATGAAACAAAAACGAATTTACTTGTTAAACTTTTTTCTGCTTTTAACAAAGACGGCAATTTCTTTTGACTGTTGAACATCAGAAGAACATCGGTCGCTTCTCTAGAAGTAATCGAACCTCAAAGTGCAGAATCAAAGTACTCCTTCTAACCCAGTACGCCTGAATGAAGGGATCAACTGTGTCAGAGACCTTGTTTCGTCTGACACGCTTCGGCCGAGTTCTCATCTCCTAAGCCCGATCACCGGTATTTCCCGCGAGGACTACTTCTCCTAAGCAAGGTAGAATTGCTACTTTTGGACCAACGGTACTTCTTCGCCCCGCGATGGCCGAGTATCCAGTCATGTTCATTTTTTAGTTTGTATGTCGCGTCAGTTTTGTCAGCATATACATACAGGCATCATGCATTATTGATTTACATTCACAGTCATATTGCATCACTATCACTCTAGTCGGTCTTGTCCCCTAGTGATAAAAGTCTTCTCAATTAAGTTGTCAGCCCTTTCCTCGTCAGGAAGTGTTACGTCTGAACATTCTCTCTCCTCTAGTTTTACTTCTGGATTGAAGTTGGGTCCTCGACCACTTTGATAACTTGAACCTCTGAAAGACCAGAGAGCCCTCAGTTAACATCACTTTTCGCCATTGAAGATGATATCCTTGTTTTCCCGGATTAAAGAAAATCCCGAGAGAAAGCCTCGTAATCGGAGATTCGGCAGCACGGCAATTTTTCTCCGAAAAAACCCACTGATGAAAAGGTCATCGGCACCTCAAAATTGGATCCCATCATATGGCATTTCTCCGAAAAGATCCCGAGAAAAGTATGATGTAAGCCCCCAAATGAAAACAGTCTCTCAAGAGACTCGCTTTCCCCAGTAGAATCGATAAATGGCGTCTCCAACAGAGAAGTTTGTGCAACTCAACAACCCAGACGACTGGGTTCTCCAGCAAGTCTGACATCAAAGCTTTTTCCATCAAATGGCATCTCCCCAGGAAAATTCGGCGAGAAGTTTGAAGGAAATCCGCTACAAATAGCATTCCTTGTCAGTAAAGTTTATTGACAAAAGAAACTGAGACCAGTTCCTTGGTAAGAAACCAGGATCGAGGGGAAGTTTAAATCAGAAACTAAGACCAGTTCCTTGGTGGGAAACCAGGATCGAGGGGAAGTTTAAATCAGCAACTGAGACCAGTTCCTTGGTAGGAAACCAGGAACGGGGGGGAGGTTGACAAAAGAAAACTGAGACCAGTTCCTTGGCTGAAGACCAGGATCGAGGGGAAGTTTACCTTTTCTAAGCATCATTGCTCAGCAAAAGAAGATGGATGCGATCCGCCATTCATAACCACCATCAAAATTTTGGGTATTCCGATATTTAATCCTCTTGCACCTCGAATGCTCGAATACCTTCGTCATTCACACCTTCGGGTCCAAGAAGATTAAATAGGGGCATCTGTCATACCACAAATTTTGACCACTAAGATGTCCCATCATTGTTTCAATCATCATCACAATATGGATGAACCATCATGCCTCATCAAATGCCTCAAGGGTTATTGAGCATTCACTACAATCAAAATTAGGGTTTTAACCCCTCTCAGAGCCTTAGACAAAGGATCAATCAAGGAATGACATGATCTTCAACTTTGCTAATCCTCTCCAACATTCACAATGAATCAAGAGGACTCCCACTTCAAGGATTAAGCACAAGGCTGCTCCCTTCTAGGTGGATCAAGCCTCAAGATCGTCAGTGTCACCAAATTAGGGTTTTGGTCGACCAGGGCCTCCAGATGGAAAATTTCATCTGGGCACAAGCCAATGATCCAAAACATAACCTAATATACTCCATGGAACCTCATGAACCCAATCATCAAGTCAATTTTGCCTTAGGGGATGCATTTATCAAAAATCAGGAATTAGGGTTTCTTAACCTAATTCACCCCTAAGTTGACTTTTGGGACAAACCATGAGCCAAGACCTCAAGAGAGGGTTTGAGGGTCTCTAATGAACTATATTTATCCAATTGGAACAATGGATTAATCCAAGAAGCTTGAGCAACAAGTCTCAATTTCATCTGCACCACAATTAGGGTTTTAAGGGAAAAGTCAACTGTAACTTTGACTTTTGACCAGGACATGCTCCCAAGCCCTAAGGCATGATTCAATATGCCCTATGACACCCATGGAACATGTCCATCAAGTTTGATTTAGGTCAAGGACATGATTTCATGAAGAATGGCACAGTTTGGAATTCATAAGATAAAAAGTCAACTGTGCACAAAAGTCAACTTTGACTTTTTGAGATTTTTCACCAAAATGGATTTTTAACCCTAAAATGATGTTAATGTATGATTTGAATCATCATTCATCAAGAAAAATCAAGAAAAGTTGGATAACTTGTAAAAGGGGTAACCATAAAAACTTAGAAAATTTTCTAAGTTAAAAATAAAGTGACAAAGGTACCAACTTTGGAGGATCATAACTCCTAAACCACAAAGCCAATTTTCCTCATCCAAAGATGGATTTGTAGCCCTAATTACCCTCTACAAAAACTTCAACTAGACCTAAGCCAATTCATTAAGGATTTTGAGTTATGGAGTGATCAAAGTCGCTGAAATGTGAAAATGTCACTTTTTCCAACACTTAGTGAAATTTTCACTAAGTCCAAATGTGTCTTCACTTTTTGCCAAATGTAGGGGGATTTTTCACTTGGATTTAAAAGAGATCAAAACCAAACATGTTCAAACAGTTGTTGTATCATGTAAGGGCTTTCCAAAATGGTCAAGAGCATTTCCAAATTCAACTTACACCATGAGATATGACATTGGCAAGTTGCCTTGCTGAAATCTGTCAAGGCAAGGCAGAATTTGTAATTTTGCTCGATTTGCCAAAATCAGCCAAATTCAAATGCTCCTATCTACTTGGACACATCTGAGGATTGAATCTAAAGGGGACAATCACTGAGCCAAGCCTCCAAAGTCCATGGAACAAGAAATAACATGTTGAACCTAGAATGGCCAAAATAGGGACAAGACTCCAAATTTGGATTGAAGCATTCAATGGAAGCATCAAGGTGGCATGGACTGAGCCATTCTCATCTGAAATCAGTCAAGACTTATCCAAGACCAAGGGAACCACAGCCCTGTGCCCTAACCTCTAGTCAATGGCTAGAGGAGACTTGCATTTCCATTGGCCAACATTGAACAAACACCTGCTGCAGTTGCCATTCACTGTGGATCCCAAAACAAACTTGCTCTACTATAAATAGAGCTTAATTGTGTTCAGTTTGAGTACACCAAAGCCATCAAACAGATGTTTTCCTCAAAATCTCTTCTTTCACCTCAAACTTGCCTTCCAAAGCAAGTAATTCTGAGTTTTTGAGAAAGAGAGCAATTCCACCCAAACTAATCACACACACACCTCATATATATCATATGTAAGCTGTGCAAACCATCAAAAGTGACCTGTAATCACAACATCACAAAGTCACCTCTCAAAACCTCAAAATAGCACTTTTTGAATTTTTCGAGCCATGTCTTGATTCAGTCACTTTCCAAACCAGATAAAACCTCAAACACACTCCAAATATCATCCTTGAACTGTCCCAAATGGTTCCCACCATCTGGAACACCATTTGAGGGAGTTGCTATTTTGGTCACTTTTAACCCCTTTTGCAAGAAAGGGACAGTTTGTGTTTTTGCAGGTACCAGCTGATTCCAATCATCCTAAAAGCATCCAAGGGATCATTTGAGGTGGTTCAAAGCATAAAATCATATCTGGAGCAAGAGGGTTGGCAGATTGCAGAGAAACCTCCAAAATCTCAAAGAAGGGTAAGCCTCTCAACTTGCACTCACCAAAACATGTGTGCATTTGAAGTCCATTGATCATAAAAATCTCATACATGTCATATATGTTGTGTTTGAGCTAATTCACCATGTAATCCATGCTTGTACCAAGTTGTAGCATAGAAAATGCATTTATAGGTCATTTTCAAAACCACTATCGGGTTTTGAGGAAGGAGTGTGATCTGAAAAAACTACCACCACCATTGGATTCCTTATGAAATTCTGGCCCAGATGCATATAAATTTTGTCTCAAACCATTAAGAATTGAGAAAGTTATGACCTTCACGTTTTTGAGCCAAAACTTGCCTTGGGCAAGCCAAAACTAACGCATGACTTGTGTATTTGTTGGTTTGTTTCAAACAATGGATGTATCACCACCCCAGTGGTAAGGCGCGCGCCTTGTATGCTTGAGGTCTTGGGTTCAAACCCCACCCATGCCATTTTGTGATTTTTTTTCACATTTTGCTATTTTTCCAACTATTTTCATGTTTTGTTAATTATTTGGAAAATTAATAACTCTTTCAATTTTAATTATTTTTTATTGGTTCTTTTTGCAAAAAATCACAAAAATGTTGAAATATTTTATTCCACAAAAAATTGAGTTTGTATTATTTATTTAATATAATTAGTATTTTTGTGAATAAATTCATTTTTATTTGTTTTTAAACATTTTAAAATGAATATTCATCTTGAAAAATCAAGACCAAATGAGTTTTAATATCTCTTGTGATTTATACCTCATTTTTCAAACCCTAAACAAAAATCACAAGTGGTTTATTCAAATCTATTTGGTATTTTTCATTGATTTTCTTTAAATATTTACTTTTAAAGAATAAAATTAGGGTTTCTTTGATTTTCACTCAAATAAATCATTGTCAAACACTCATGGGCCTCTAATAGAGTGTAAGACCCAATCCTTTTTTACCAAATCATTTTTGGGCCTCAATGTATTGTATAAGTCCCGATACCGTAAAAAACAAACGGCGCGATCGTCGCCCTTTTGAAAAATAACCTTTTGGGCCTCTCCTTGAGATATAAGACCCATTCAACACTTTTGGGCCTCTAATAGAGTGTAAGACCCAACCCCCTTTTAACCAAAACCATTTTGGGCCTCACTTATTGTATAAGTCCCTCTGCGTTAAAAGAAAACCTCGGCGCGATCGCCATTTTTAACGAAAAATCAATTGGGCCTACCCTCGTGTTATAAGCCCCACTCTTTTTCTTTAAACCTTTTGGCTCTTGAGAGAGTGTAAGACCCATCCCTTTGTACTGAAAACCTTTTCGAGCCTCAGTCACTTGTATAAGTCCCTCTGTACAAATTCAAACAGTGCGCTCACTGATAAAACCCTGGGCCTCTCCTTGAGCTGTAAGCCCCAAATCTTTCTTTTTCAAAGCACTTTCTCCTTTGATTTTGAATATACTGTTGTTTTCCATCTTTCTTTGTTGAACAACTAACCAAACAGCATGGAAGCTCTACAACCGAGTAAGTGGTTATTGCTTTCATTTACTGCTTTCATATACATATAACTGTATTGTGGGGTTGTTTCACTGTAAGTCTTCTTTCATAAACTCATATCAACTGTGTAATAATAGTATAGATATTTAGAGTTTCCCCAGCAACTACGTCTAGCATTAAGCCCGTTGATCACTCTTAGAAATAGTCTAAACTAGATCTCCATAGGATTACCAGACACAGTCTTCCCTCCTCTTGGGGTTAAACAATATGGAGACATGAAAGGCAGCATTCTCTGTGAACCCTTTCATAGACTGTCACTCATAGAAGTTGTCAAAGAAACTCTATTCCCCAGAGATGATCTCTTCTCCGTGAATTGCATCTCTTGAGTTTCTTCCAAATTCTCGAACTTTCCTGACTTTGATCTATTCTCGGTGAATAGCATTGCCTTGAATTTCTCGGGGTTTGGGGACCCACAGGCTTCTTAAAAGCACTTATCAAGAAACTCTACTCCCCAGAGATGATCTTTTCTCCGTGAATGGCATCTCTTGAGTTTCTTCCAAATTCTCAAACTTCCTGACTTGATATATTCCTTGTGAATAGCTTGCCTTGAATTTCTTGGGGTTTGGGGACCCATCGGCTTCCTAAAAGCAATCGGCCTCCTCTTGGGCATCGTACAAGGACCCACGGGCTTCCTAAAAGCAACCCCGCCTCCTCTTGGGCTTAGTACAAGGACCCTACGGCTTCTTAGAAGTATTCACAGCCTCCTCTTAGGCTTCGTATAATGATCTCTTCCTTCGGGAATGATAGCCTTCTCTTGGGCTTAGTACAAGGACCGATCGGCTTCTTAAAAGTTTCCAGCCTCCTCTTAGGCTTCGTAGAAATTGTCCCGACGACCTCCTAGAGGTATAGGAACAGAAATTAGTCATCTGCATAGAACAGTCCTTTCAAAGAGTCTACTACTGTTTCTCAAAGCACAGTACAAAAGATAAAACCCTAGACTAGGACAGTCAAACTTCCTTGAGTCTCAAAGACATTCTCAAGTGACCCCTTCGTTAAATAGGAAGGAAAACCCGTAGACTCGGACAGTCTCAATACCCTTCATATTTCCTTCTTCCTCAAAGAACAGGAATAACCTGGATCCTTGAATCAAATCCATGAGTACAGTATTGCTCATATAAGAACTAATTTTCTCTTTAAAATCAATATACTGGACCTATCGCTTGACTGAAACAGTTACCATAGCCTCCTCTTAGGCTTTGTATAATGATCATTCTCCAGTGAAGTTAGCCTCCTCTTGGGCTTTGTACAATGATCCTCCCCAGCGGAGTCAAACAACGTTTAGCCTCTCTCTCGGGCTTTGTACGAGACACATAAGAGACTCCCTCGTTGAGTCAATCACCCATTTCGCCTCCATCTCGGGCTTTATACGAGATACAAAAAGGTTCTTATTGAGCCAAACAAATAACAGCCTCCATCTCGGGCTTTGTACGAGATACAAAAAACTCTTTTGTTGAGTCAAATAGCCTCCATCTCGGGCTTTATACGAGATACCAAAAGACTTCATCGTCGAGTTAAAACATTTAGCCTCTCTCTCGGGCTTTGTACGAGACACATAATAGCCTCCTCTTAGGCTTTGTATAAGAAAACCACTGGTTAATCCAATTAACCTTTTAGCATCAAAGTTGTGCCTCGTTCACAGTACACAAACATCAACAACTCTTTCCCCTTCATCTAATCGCTGTAAGCGGCAAGCCTCTGGATCATCTACATCCATGCCACTGTCCCTCTTTTAGTATGAGAAATTCCTAAGGAAAGATGGCATTACTCTACACTAAGTTAAAGTCTTCTCCTTCAGGTTGAAATCCCCTATAAAGGAAATTATGGCATTGCCGGATTCACAAATCCCGGTTAAAGTAATTCTCCTTTATAAAACAGTTGTGACATACAACCCCCTCTTTAGAGATGACAAATTCTCTCTAAAGTTGAGATCTTTCGGCTTCATATCTTGGGCTTTGAACAAGATACAAATAGACTTTCAGCTTCACATCTTGGGCTTTGAACAAGATACAAATCACCTTTTGCTTCACGTCTTGGGCTTTGAACAAGACACCAAAAGGACCATTTCCTCCCATAGAATAGGAGGAACTACGAATGCTCTGATTTCCCTGTTTCGGTAAACGGGAATACGTAGGCATAAGATCGAAAGAAACATCTTAGCGAGCACACTAAACAAAAAACCCAAATCCCATATCTCCATCAATCAAAAGCAGTAATTCAAAAGCATCAGTCCTAACATTCTAATCCTTGTTCCCTGCCAGAAACCTTCTGTCTAGATAAAAAGAAAGAAAACGGTATTGGCGAAAATACAAATAACCAGTACAAAGGCACCCCCACATTGATAGCATTCGTAACTTAACAGATCGCTGTTTAAACTCAGTATGCAAAGCAGGGTTAATTGGAGACATCTATTTCCCTTCCTTAATTAGCTCACAATAGGATAAAAAATGAGTCGACCTGTAGTTAAAGCTCAAACCGCAGAGAGCGACCAACGCTTAAGAACCGCGTCCAAAATCGCTCGCTACAGTCTCTTACAAGATTTCAGGTCCGAGTACAACACTCTCGCCCGATTCATACCAACACAACGGAGTTCTACACCTTCTCCCATACAAATCTTCATAGGGCGCCATTCCAATACTAGCATGAAAACTATTATTATACGTGAAATCAATCAGCGGCAAATGGTTATCCCAAGCTCCTCCGTGATCCAACACACAAGCCCTCAGTAAATCCTCTAAAGATTGGATAGTCCTTTCTGTCTGACCGTCCATCTGCGGATGATAGGTAGAACTCATCCTCAACTTAGTACCTAGAGCATCTTGCAAACTCTTCCAGAACCTCGATGTAAATCTCGGATCTCTATCCGACACAATACTGAAGGTATCCCATGCAACTTCACAATCTCCTCAATATACATCTCGGCTAACTTCTGCATAGAATGATTAATCTTCATCGGCAAGAAATGGTCTGATTTAGTTAATCTATCCACGATCACCCAAATTGAATCATTTCCCTTAGCAGTCCTCGGCAATCCTGACATAAAATCCATGGAAATACTATCCCATTTCCACTTTGGAATATTCAATGGCTACATCATACCTAAAGACTTTTGATGCTCAATCTTCGATTTCTGGCAAGTCAAACACGCATAAACGAACTCTGCGATATCCTTCTTCATACCCGGCCACCAAAACAACTTCTTTAAATCCTGGTACATCTTTGTAGCACCGGGATGAATACTCAACCTACTTCGGTGTCCTTCTTCTAGAATACTCTTCTTGATTTCTGGAACATCTGGAACACATACCCTATCTCGAAACCTCATCACACCATTCTCATCAATCCAGAATTCTCCTCCGTTATCTTGGTTAATCAAAGTCAATCGGTCTATTAATTTCAAATCAGATTGTTGTCCCACTCTGATTTCTTCCAGAATACCACTAGTCAACTTTAACATTCCCAACTTCACACTATTAGAGGTCTTTTCACATACCAAACTCAAATCTCTGAATTGCTCAATTAATTCCAATTCTTTCACCATAAGCATCGACATATGCAATGACTTTCTGCTCAATGCATTGGCCACTACATTTTCTTTTCCCAAATGATAACTCAAATCAAAATCAAAATCCTTCAACAGCTCTAACCACCTTCTCTGCCTCATATTCAATTCTTTCTGATCAAATAGGTACTTCATACTTTTATGATCACTGAACACTTCAAACTTAGAGCCAAATAGATAATATCTCCAAATCTTCAATACAAACACCATAGCGGCCAATTCCAAGTCATGTGTAGGACAATTCCTCTCATGGACTCGCAATTGTCTCGAAGCATAAGCAACAACTTGTCCATTCTGCATCAATACTCCCCCAAGACCCGTCTTCGACGTATTACAATACACAACAAAAGATTCGCTCGGATTAGGCAAAATCAACACTAGAGTGGTCGTCAACCTCTTCTTCAATTCCACAAAACTCTCTTTGCAAGCTACATCCCACACAAAAGCTTGACCCTTCCGAGTCAACTGAGTCAAAGGTAAGGCCAACTTAGAAAAGCCTTCAATAAACTTGCGGTAATAACCCGCCAATCCCAGAAAACTTCATATCTTGGTAGCAGACTTCAGAGTCTCCCACTGTAACACAGCATCAATTTTAGAAGGATCAACAGCAATCCCACCACTTGAAATCACATGGCCAAGGAAACTCACTTCCTTCAACCAGAACTCACACTTGGACAGCTTTGCATACAACTTCTTCTCTTTCAATACTTGCAACACAGTTCTCAGATGCTCGGCATGTTCTTTTTCAGATCTAGAATATATCAAGATATCATCGATAAACACCACCACAAACTTATCCAAATACTTATGAAAGATCTGATTCATATACTCCATGAACACACCAGATGCATTGGATACACCAAATGGCATCACAGTGTATTCATAGTGACCATACCTCGTCCTGAAAGCCGTCTTCGGAATATCATTAGGCTTAACACGAATCTGATGATAACCAGACCTCAAATCAATCTTGCTAAACACACGGGCACCTACTAGTTGATCCATCAAATCGTCGATTCTCGGAAATGGATATTTATTCTTGATAGTCACTTTATTCAACTGCCGATAATCAACACACAACCTCATACTACCATCTTTCTTCTTCACTAACAGTACAGGAGCACCCCATGGAGAAACACTTGGTCAGACAAACCTCTTCTCAAGCAACTCTTCCAACTGTTTCTTCAGTTCACTTAACTCAGAAGCTGACATTCGATAAGGAGCCATCGACACTGGACTCGTACCTGGTGTTAAGTTCATTGCAAACTCTACTTCACGTTCTGGAGGTAAATCACTGATGTCATCCAAAAACACATATGGAAATTCACACACAACAGGTAAATCGACATTCGCAGCTTCACGATCAATCTACAACGATGCAAACATTGCAAACACCAAGGCTTCATCTTCCATAAGTTCGTCTACTTGCTTAGCATACAAGAACATCAACTCCCCACTATCATCAATCTCAGGAAACTCCACAGTCTTGTTATAACAATTGATATGAACACGATTGAACTCCAACCAGTTCATTCCAAAGATCATGTCAATTTGGTGCAAGGGTAGGCACACCAAATCCATCACAAAACTCTTCCCAAAAATCATCACAGGACATCTCAAACACACAAGGGTAGTAGTAACAGCCTTATTAGCTGGAGTTTCTATTACCATATTCCCATTCATATCAGCCAATTTCAAACCCAAACTATTAGCACATTCAAGCGAGATAAAAGAATGAGTAGCACCAGTATCAATAATAGCAACCAACTCGATATTATTAATAAAACAAGTACCTCAAATCAGGTTGTCCTTCTCTGGCTCTTCGGCACCACTCAAAGCAAACACACGACCACTGGTCTGAGCGGAAGTAGCAGTCTTCTTCAGCATTTTACATTGAGTACTGATATGACCTTTCTCTCCACAATTGAAATAGGTTGGACCATCGTCCTTGCAGACAGTAGCTCTATGTCCCTTCTTACCATATCTATAGCACCTCACCACATTATTGGTACACACATCAGCATAGTGACCTTGCTCGCGACACTTATAACACTTCCCAGAAGCGGGAGCTACTCCCCCACTTGTCATTTTCCCAGCTAAAGTTGTATAAGCCTTACCCCTATACTGCCCTTTCTTCTCACTCAACTGCTTGTAGTGAGCAGATCGAGCTCGGCTATCCTCGTCGTAGATTCTGCTCTTGTCAACCAACTCCACATACCTGCAGATCTATTGATACCCAATGTCGTGTTTAATTTCCAGTCTCAGTCCATTCTCAAACTTGAGACACTTAGACATCTCAGCATCAGCACGATTGTAGCGCGAACAGAACTTTACCAAAGCCTCGAACTTCGCGGCATACTCCACCACAGTCATGTCACCTTGCTTCAGCTCAAGGAATTCCACTTCTCTTTTGCCACGAGCATCCTCTGGAAAATACTTGCCCAAAAACTCCTGCTTGAACACAACCCAGGTTATCACAGTGCCAACATCCGTGATCTCTGACGGGTGTTATCCCACCAATCCTCAGCCTCTTCTTCCAGCATATGCGTTCTAAACTGAACCTGTTGCTCATCAGTACACCCCATCACCCAAAAGATCTTCTCGATCGCCTTCAGCCACTTGTGTGCACTTGCTGGATCATGAGCACCCACAAAAGTCTGTGGATTGTTCCTCTGAAACTTCCCTAAAGCACGAAACTCATCTTGGACTCCACCATTCGGATTGAGTTGAGCCACTACATTAGCAACTGATTCCAACGCATTAGCAATTGCACGATCATTTCTTCCAGCCATCCTGCACACCACCAACAAGGTTAGAAGAACTAAAACATCGACAGTGTACACACACTCGTCGACTGGCAGGGACTGACATCAAGTAAAAACCTGGACAGACGGACCGACCTGCTCTGATACCACTAATGTAACACCCTTTTTCTACCCCACAAATATACACGGCAACTACATAAGTTATCAGAGTAAAATCACCTCAGAAGGGTGCACATTTCTCAAGAAACATCAAATAAAACATTTGCTCCGTAAACAACGGGTTTTCCTTAACAATAATCAAAAAGCCATCAATCAGCAGCGGAACCACCATAACCACAATAATCCAAAATAAAGAGGTTTTCAAAATAAAACCATAACCAACAAGTAACAACAAAATAACAATTCAACATGGTTCGACTCAACGACCCTGACCCGATGTTACACTATCAGAGCAAGACCCTCTACATCGACCAAAAGCAAAATAAACTCCAAAAGTCCTCGAAGGCATCCACAGCTAAGCCTGATCACCTGCACGTTACCCACGTGGAGGTAACATTCAAACTGGCAGGGTGAGTAATCACAAATCATTATAATCAATATAAAAACAAGATATGCATAAAATGGCATCATCATCATATACAACATCTTCAGGGTCATCACAAGGAAAACATCAAAATCACAACATCATAAATCAAATCAATGCCAATTAAATGCAATGCACAATAAGACTCATGCATGTGGTATCAATCGTCACAGTCGATGGACACTAAGCCATCACCCTCCAAAGATCCCCGTCATTAGGATCGGTTCCACACAAGAACCGGAGCATGTCAAAATTTACCTCATATCTGCACAATGGGAATGACGTATAATATCATCACTGAAATGCTATGAATGCATGATATGCAACGTTAATAATCATCATCAATAATAAACAACATTATGTGCATCATCATCCATCAATATCTCAGGTTAAATCATATCATCATATATTCGTCAAACATCACAAAACATCATCTCATAATCATCAGTATACACCAGGTAAATCATTAGAAAAATTCCAGCATCAAAACATCAAGACAACACAGAATCATAACAAAATTTCCCAAACAGCAGGCGTTCGCTACTGAGTTCGCTGTGCAAACCTGTTCGCTGGGACCTTCGCTTTGCGAAGCCGACAGCGAATCCCCATCCCCATACAAAAACCAGAGAGGCTTCCCCTTTGTCCCTCTTCACTACCTACATTCGCTTTGCGAAGCCACTCGCTTGGACATTCGCTGTGCGGGCTAAAAATCACCCTTCAGAATCCATCCCAGTAACATCACACAAATTATCGTGCATTCGTTGCGCTGCTCGCTTTGCGAGTCTGGGGCGAGTGTTCTCCTTGCGAAGGAATGGTTCGCTTTGCGAACCTGCGATTTTAGGAAATCGCTGCTACGCATCAGTAGCACAACAGGTCCAAAACCCCTTACGATTTCAACCCCAATTACCCCCAAAAACATCCCTACAACATTCCTAATGCATCGTGGAAATCAAAGGCATAAAACCCACGTCTATTAGGTCGATTCATTACACTATTCAAACCTCAAATCACCTAAACCTTCACAAACTCTCAAGATTCCTATAAACCCCATAAATTCCTTTCACCACAAGGTGGAAACAACATCCACAGCGAAAATTACCTTCAAGGTCTATTTAATCCGATTCAATTCAACCTTTAATAATCAATTCACAAAATACCCTCAAATCACCTGTTTATCATAAAACCCATAAACCCTCATAAACCTCAAAATCCACTTTAAATACATCGAATCCCTATATTGAAAACAATGAAAGGCAATACTCCCCATACCTTAGATTGTCGATTCGAAGCTTTCTTTATTGAGTCTTTAGAAACCTTCTCGAATCCTCGCCTTTTCCTTTTTCCTCAGAGCTCTCACTTCTTTCCTTCTTTTCACGCTCTAACAAAATGAAACATATTCTCAAATTCCCCTTTTTTTTAAACCTAACCCTTGGGCTTCTAAAATGGGCTTTCTCCATACTACCCTCACTAATCCTCCTCAAAAGTCCATCTTACCCTTAATTCCTCTAATATTATTTAAATTAATAATAATACTAATATATTTCATATTATATACTATTATTCAATTAAATAACTAAAATTCCACTAAAATACCGACTTCAACACGAATCACCAAAATCCACAGAAATTCACGAATATTATATTTAAATAAATTAAATAAATATTCTTATGAAATTTAGGGTGTTACATGACTGATCAAACCACCCCAAAACATCATAACTCATGTTTTCCTCCAAATCACTCTTCAAAACCAGAATTTCCTTCTTTGGCAAGTAACATGCGATTTTCAAATAGAGAAGGATTCCACCACAACCAATGATCCTAACACCACACATACATCATATAGAAACTATCCAAACACTTCTCCATCATCTGTAACCTCAAAATAATAAAGCTTAAAATCCAACTTAGGCCTATTTGCAGTTGAGATACCACAACAAGTTCCAGGTGTTTCCAATTAATTCCAAGCTTCCATACACCTTACATAAGGTCCATTGAAGTTGTCCAGATCTTCACACAACATCTGTAACACCTCTACATCAGAATTCGAATTCCTCTTACACAAGTAAGTCTGACACTCTCAAACTCTATGATTCATGCATCATAAATGTGTTTTCAAGTTACAAACATGTTTATGCACTTATGTAGAGTGTTTCCCCTCAATCAATTGCTTTGTAGCTATCGTGTATAGGATTTCATAGTGTTCTTGCTGAAATTAGGGTTCATGTGTTCATCACTTGATTTCTCACTCCACACTTAAAATAAATGCAATTAATTGGTACCATTGGAATCCTTGTTCAAAAGCGAGCAACTTTCATGTTTACAAAAGTCAAAACCATTGAGTAATCAGAGAGTTATGAGAGGTTTTGCAAATCTGGGGAAACAGGGCACGCGCGAGGAAGAAGATGTTCTTGGCGCCCTTTTTTCAAATATTTGAATTTTTTAATTTTCTTTTATTTTTTTAATTAATTTCAAAAATTAATTTCTCTCTGATTTTTAATCATTTTGGATTGATTCTTTTTTTTCAAAATTCACAAATATGTTTAAATATTTTATTCCACACAAAAATCAAAAAAATATTATTTATTTAATATATTTTGAATTTTTGTAAAGAATTTCTTTTTAATTGTTTTTTAAACATATTAAAGAGTTATTTCTCTTGATTTTTCAAACTCAAATGAATTTCAAGTCATCATATGGATAAAACATGTTTTTTCAAACATTGATCCAAGGTCACAACTTGTTTATTAAATAAATTTGATAATTTCCATCATTTTATTTAATTTTTCTTCAAAATAAATACTTTTTTTATGAAATTAGGGTTTCTTTGATTTAACCTTCAAATTTTGTTTTAAAAAATAAACTTGGGCCTCTTTGTAAAGTGTAAGACCCATTTCATTTTGTACATAAATAATTTGGGCCTCAGTCATTGTATAAGTCCCACTGTGATTTTCAATACCGCGGCGCGATCGTCGCCTTTCAAATAAATCATTCGGGCCTCTCCTTGAGTATAAGCCTCATTTTTCTTCTTTTCAAACACTTTTGGGCCTCTAATAGAGTGTAAGACCCAACCCTATTTGTACATAAATAAAATTTTGGGCCTCTGCTATAGTATAAGTTTCACAATGTCTTTCGGTATCGCAGTGTGATCACTGTTTTCAAAATAAGTCATCTGGGCCTCTCCTTGAGTATAAGCCCCAATCTTTTTGTATATAAATTTTGTTTTAAACAATAAACAACCTCTATGGGTCTCTCCTTGAGTTGTAAGCCCCATACCTCTGTTTTTAAAATCATCTGTCTGTTTTAAACTGGTACAAAGAGGAGCATTATTCCCGGTGAAACTGCTCTTAGACCACTTGGGTCTCTCATTGAGTTATAAGCCCCAAATATTCTTTTCTTTTTAAACAACTTTCTTTTAATTCAAATTTAAATTCAAAGTTTTCTCAAAACTTTCTTCAATTTCTCAAACCCTAATCCAACAGCTGTAATCAGTATAATCAATCACAATACACTTGGGCCTCTATTCAGAGTGTAAGACTCAATATCTTTTCAATTCAATGCATACTTGTTTATATACCTGTTAATTCATTTATTTGTATATACTTGTGCATATCTGTTTAGAGTTTCCCCAACAGTTAGGTCTACATTTAGGTCAAATATTCAAAGGTTACTTCTAACATAGTCAAAAGTAGTTCCCTTATAGGAAATTCCCTCAATACAGTCTGCCTCCTCTTGGGCTTATTCAATATGGAACAGAGAAAGGCATTATTCCCGGTGAAACTTTTCTCAAGACTGTCAAAACTTAGAAGCATATATATACAAGAAATTCATTTCCCCAGAGAGGATTAATTCCCGGTGAAACCTCTTTTGAATTTCTTCAAACCTTAGAACTGTTCAACAAAGGAAGGTCTCATTCCCGGTGAAACCTTTCTTGAAATTTTCTTAGATTTGGACCAACATGCTTTCTAGAAGTATCCCCAGCCTCCTCTTGGGCTTAGTACAAGGACCAACAGGCTTCTTAAAAGTTCCCCCAACCTCTTCTTGGGCTTAGTATAAGGACCCACAGGCTTCCTAAAAGCATAGGATGGAGATCAGTCATCCCTGCTAGTTCAATCCCTAGGAGAGTCAAATTTCAAGAACATCAATCATCAGGAGTTATTCTCCATCTCTAAATCCTAAAGCCTCCTCTTGGGCATCATACAAAGATCTCTCAAACCAGAGTTTACCTCTTCTCAAGAGACTTGGGTAGTCCCAACCTCTTCTTGGGCTTCAATCAAGTAGACTTGGAAAGTCTCACTCTCATAATCTTCTTTCAAAACTCACCTCTAAACTTCTTAGACCCCCCAACAAGCTTAACTTTCACCTTGAAAATCCCATCCAGGGTCAATTTACCATCAACAAAACCCAATACAATTTAGACCTGCTCCTGGATTTCAGTGATCCTCAGTAAGAGACAGCCTCCTCTTAGACTTCATATAAGAATTTTCCCCAGTCAGCCTCAATCTTAGGCTTTGTACAAGACAGATAAAACCCTCCCCAGTGGAGTCATTTTCTTTTAGCTTCAACCTTGGGCTTTGATCAAGGCACACAAAAATCAACATCCCCTTAGATGAGACTATGAGTCCTCTCTGCAAGAAGATATATCCTCTGTACATCACATATCAAAACAAACGATCAAAACCTTTTTCCAGATAATTGCTATAAGCGGCACACTTGTTGATTAAAAATCCAAGCTGGAGTCCCTCCTTTATCCTGGCTAAAATCTCTCTTTCATCTAACTGATGTAAGTGGCAAGCCTTTGGATTCAATACATCCAATCCAATGTCCCTCTCTTAGCATGAAAATTTCATAAAGGAAAAAGTGGCATTGCTCTACATTGAGTTAAAGCTTCTTCCTTCATGACATCCCTCTTATAAAGGAAATTATGGCATTATTGGATTCAATGTATCCCAGTTAAAGTAATTTCCCTTATAACCAATTAACTGACATTTGTGATGAGTAGGTGAGGTATCTCCCTTTAAAGATGACAAATTCTCTCTCTCAACCAACTTTTAGCTACAATCTTGGGCTTTAAACAAGACACAAACACTCTTTAGCTTCAATCTTGGGCTTTGAACAAGATATAAATACCCCGTTAGCTTCAATCTTGAGCTTTGAACAAGACACCAAATTTTCTCCCATAGAATAGGAGGAACTACAATTTCTCTGATTTCCCAAATCTCTTTACGGGAATACATAAGCATAAGATTACGAAATCTTAGCGAGCACGCAAATCAAAAATCTTAGGTCCAGTACCTTCCCAAAAATAATAGAAAGCCCGAAAATAAAAAAAACATTTCCTCAGTTTTCCCAAAGGAGAAACTTTCCCAATCCACAGCAGATAAACACAAGAAAGCATTTCAAATTAACAGAAATACATGCAAAAAGAAGGTTCCTATAGATTACTATAGATACATTGGGTGTTAATAGCTTCCCTTTGTATAACCAGACCCCAATCCCCGATCTCTTAGCATTTGTTCAAGAAAACACTTGCGTGCAGGGTTAGTTTAAGATATCTTCCCCTTCCTTTCTAGCTTCATAGAATAAATACATAAATCAGAAAGTAGCACCAAATCATGCGGTAAGGTGGTCACGTCACCAGAAAAAAAACCGCACGCTACAATATGCTAGTGGCATCATTAATTTGACTAAAAAGCTCATTTGCATGTGTATAAGAACTAGGGCTGTACAAAAATTTTTAAATCGGCCCTAACCGGCCGATCCATGAGCCCCGTGTACGCACGGTTCAGGTTGGGCAGTTTTTCAAATTAGCGGATTGGTTGTTGTTGGGTTTACATGGGTTAATGTGGTAGGTTTCGGATTGCTAGATTGAGCCCATGGATAACCAAAATCGGCCGGCCCATAATACATTTATTATTTTAGCCCAATAATTAAACCCAATCCAAAACAAAATCACATAATCATTTTGTTTCTCACAAAAAGAAATTTGAAACCCTAGCTCACCTCACTCTCCCCTCTCTTGCGTCGTTCTTCCAACAAGACCCACTTCACTAATTTTCTTTACCCTCTCTCACCATTCCACCACCATCACAACTCCACTACTATGAGTCATCATCACCATCATCGTTCCACCATCAAAATCATAACAAAACCATTCTAATTATTCTTTTCATCTTTTCTTTCCCATCTACATTCTAAGAAAATAATGTAAGTTTAGATCAATTATGTTTCTTTTTCAGATCTTTATTCAAAGCTACATTTGAGAGGGTTTTATTAAAAGGTAATATTTTGATTTATAAAATAAATTGTTTGGGATTACAGTTAGGCTTTGATTTAAAAAGATTTAGGGATATTGAAATGATTTATTGATTTATAAAATGTGTATTGGTTTATAGTGTTAAAGTTTGTTTTTCAAATGATTAATAGTATTGTACTAGTTTATTGATGTTTTTCTTTGGTTATTTTTGTGTTATTTGAATTGTGTATTAAATTAATTTTTTGAAACTTATTTTGGAATATTTAATTAATTTAGAGATATTTGTTTTTTGAAGATATTTAATTGATTTGCGGTTATCTTCATAAAATTGTGTTTGTACTTTGTAGATGTCTTTCTTTCTCAACATTACTAGTTATTATGCAGCAGTTCATAAACTTTTGTTTCTTATGATTTTTAAGCCTTTCATTGTTACTCTAATTATGCTTTTAATTTTGTTTAAATCAAGAAACAATGATCAAGAAAATATATCTTTTCATTCATCATATAGTATTTATTTGTTCTAGTTCAGAAGATGCCAAAAAAAAGTCTTCAGTTTGAAGGTAGATATGAATGATTTGTTGATTCTGTATCTTTTAGATTGTATCTTTTGTGTAAAAACACCACTAATTATGTTATATTTTAATTTAGTTTGTATAGTACTATAATTTGTTAAAGCCAATTATTATTATTATTATTTATTTTAGATATAATTATGATTAATTAAATCTATAATTTGTATATTTTCAAATAATTATTAGATTTGATTATTCATTCTTGTTTAAATTCTAAAAAATCTCCTAATAGCTGTGGTCTAGACTTTGAGCGTAAATTCTAAAAAAATGTTATTAAAAAAAGCATTTTAATAAAAAACTATTGAAAAAAGCACAATTTTTTTTTTAAAAATGGGCTATCAAACAGATTGATCCAAAAAACTGATAAAACCACTGATATAAATGGTCAAAATTGGATTCTCATTCTTGAACCGTGGTTTGGGCCGGATTGGAGTTTTGGGCGCACACCCAACCCAATCTGACCGATGTCCAACCCTAATTTCTACCCCCACTATGGTCAAAATCATATTTAGGATTTTTTTTTTTTTTAAGTATCCTACAACCAGTTCTTAAAGCTCCTATCCGAACAAAAAGTGAAGTTTACCTAAGATTAAACCCAAATCAAATTTTAGTGGTCCAAATCCAACGGTTAGACATACGGTTCACCATTTGCCACCCCAGTTATATTCAGTACTCCACACATTTCTTTAATTCCAAAATTGTTCTTAGTCAAAATTTCATAGAAATCTCCAAACTAAATTTTTGGTAATGTAATTTAAACTTTCGATTGGTGTTCTGCATCAGAAATTTTACAAATATATGTGATACGTTACCGGTGTTTTTGCAATTTGTTTTTAACACAGACCAAGCTAAAGATATTAAGCATAACAAAAATGTTCTTCTTTAAGGAATTGAATTGTATTTTTGCTTTTTGTTTTAATTGTATTTTTTATTATCTTATATATATATATATATATAATTTATTATTATCCACTTTGTTATTATACTTTTATATTCACAATGAAATATAAAAGACCTTGACTATGGTTCATGGGAATATGTTTTTAAATGTTAAATTGTGTGTGTTTGTAAGATTTGTGTACCATAGATGTTTATTATATATGCTTCAAATATTTATATAGTATATGTTATGCATTAATAGTTTTAACTAAAATGTCACGTTTTTATAACAAGAAGATTGTGTTCATAGGCAATTTGGTTATGTTTAACAATAAACTTTGTAACTCCTCATTCAATATGAAATATATTTTGAGACTTTGAAGGAGATTTGCATTCACCACTTGATGGTTTTTTTATTTTATGTCTCTTTAAAAGTTTCGAATTTATTATATTTTTCTAAAATTTAATTATCACAATATTCTAATTAGAAGGTACACATTTTTTTATGTCTTCTAAGATGCAATTTCATCCATATCTAACATGTCTTTTTCTACAATATTATGCTCAAAATATTTACCATTTGCTTTTAAATTGATGACATGTCCTATTAGGGAATTTTTGGGTAAAAATTTCTTATATTAGTATTTCTTACTTGATATTAGAGTATTATATTTGGGCATTTCTTATCACACCACCCTTGTTTCTTAGGCACCATCTGAATTTTCGGTTTTGCCCCCTGATTTCGGATGTGCACATCCGGACGCACCAATTTTTTTAAAAACGTTGATTCTTTCCGGAAGTGCACATCCGGAAACATTCCTGATCTGCAGATCCGGAAAAGGCAGAACATTATTTTTTTTTTAAATCGGTTTTTTTGTTTGGTTGCATATGTTAATAAATCGTCGCAATTTAATATACATTTGACAACATCCATATATAAAATAAAATGATATATATATATATAATAAATCTCTATCAAAATACAGTGCATACATCTAATATAAATATAATACATCAAACAAAAAACTACTGCGTATGGCGAAGGATCTCTCCTGGCTCCCCTGCTCCTCTGCCCCCTCTGCCCCTACCCGCCATTCTGGATCGATGTCTGCGGTACTGAAGTGGCTCCTGAGCAATCGCAATAATCCTGTCCACGGCAAGTCTGGCACCAGAGCCCTCAGGGAGGTGACCGTCCGCAATGGTCTGCCGCGCTATCTGCTCTATCTCACGACAGCGTGGTAGGACATCCTGAGTGTGGTCCAGCTGAGACTGCCGCTCATCTAATATCTCCTGATGAGCAGGTCTGGGTGGCAATCCCTCAGCAGTGGGCACCATGCATGGGTGTGAGACGGTGTAGAACCACACGATGTACCCGGTAGCAACACTCCAGTCTGTCTCCGCTCTGGTCGCCCGAGCCTCCTCCGGTACCAAGTGGGATGGTAGTCAGCATATAGCTCATCTATCTGCCTGCGGGTCAAGCCTAGAGGAGCAGACTCATGAGGCATCCTGGGGATCGTCTGCGTGTAACCGAACTGACGCAAGACGCGCTCTGGCAGGTATCGGGCAGTAACAGTCGAACTGCATGCCAACCATCCTGAGAACAAACAAACCTCATCGAACGGGCGCGTCACACGGTGATCGGCATAGGGGCAATACAAAACGTCCTCAGCAGCCATCCGATCTAGATACACTCTGAAGGGGTCCGGCGCCTGGTTCCCTCTAAGCAGGACAAATGCAGCAGCACGTGGCATATCCTCAGTGTACCCCTGGGCACTCCCCCAACCAGTAATATAGGGAAAGTGCTGTAAAATCCACGCCTGAAATGGAAAACATAACATGGGTGTCAAACATTATAATGAATACAGAAAGAAAAGAAATGAAAAAATCACTTAGAATATTAGATTGTTACCACGTATAGCGTACAGCTGCCTGCCACAGTCTTGGCTGCCCAGCGGCAACCATCAGAGAGCCTGGAATAGGTGAATGCCAGCGCAGCAGCCCCCCAGTTGTACCGATGGATCTCTGTCTGATCCGAAAGGTACCTGAGGTAGACGATATCAACATAATAGGCGCTGGTGTCCACAAACACCTGCGTGCCTAACAAAAACAAGTAGTAGCACCTTAGGGCACACGTCCTGTGGATCGCCACCTCAGTTGGATCACCATCTGCCCGTCTTGCCTCTGCAAACGCCTCAGTAAATCTATCCATAAAAAATGAGAACCGGACGTGTGCGCCCCTCAACTGGTGCACCTCCGCATGTGCCTTCTCTGGGCTAGCCCCAAGCTCTGTAACCAACAACTCTATGTCGTCCGCCTTCGTCATCCTACCGTGACTCAGAAGGGTACCCGTGATCGGTAGATGTAAGAGGCACGAGATGTCGTCTAGCGTGATCGTGATCTCGCCGTACGGTAGATGGAATGAGGATGTCTCAGGGTGCCATCTCTCAACAAATGCCATCAGGATACCGTACTAGATCTGGGAATACCCAATCCTAGACAGGCCTCCAAGACCAGACTCCGCAAGTGCAGACGTGAACCACTCAGCTGTATGCAGCATCTCAATCGTGTTCATAACCTTGCCCCCATGGTTATAGAACTTCTGTGAATCCCTATCCTGGAAATTTCCAAATAAAACAATGTTACAAATGAACATATTTTCAACGAATACAATTCTACAAATAAACCGAGAAAGGTTACCTGTCCTAGCCAGACAAATCTGGCAGTATGCTCAGAGTACCCCGCGAGTAGGGACATATTAGACGGCCCCCCGGGGTAACCGCCCAGCTCATCGAAATCGTCATCATCGTCAACACCCTCATGTGTTGGGTGATCACCCTCTAGAACAGGAACAGCAACAGGGGAACGAGGAGGAGCAGCTGATGGAGCTGTAGTATCCCGACGACGCCTGCGTGCGGGCTGGGACCATGATGAACTAGCAGTAGAATCCCGACGCCTCCGAGATGTGGATGGCTGTGGTGTAGGTTGTGGTGTAGGATGTGGTGTAGGATGTCCCTCAGCTGTAGGGGCTACCCCAACTCCCTCTGCGTCGGAAGCCTCGGCTGTAGACTGCATCCGCTCACGTCGGACAGATGCGTGCTGATCTGTCCGTCCATGTATGGCACGATCATCTCTGCCAGCCATCTAATCTGCAAAGCATAATAAATAAATTAAATTTTGTTTAAAAATAATTAAACAAAAACAAACAAACAAGCAAAATTAAAAAAGGAAAAAAAATAGTCTTCCGGATGTGCACATCCGGAAGGACTCAGAATTTTAAACGTTAGGTATTTCCGGATGTGCACATCCGGAAACACTAAACGTTCCAATATTTCCGGATCTGTACATCTGGTACGTATTTTGAAGTTTAAAAACGGCACTCATGGCCACTGTAACAACCAAAAGGGCATTTTTATGCCCTGATCGTCCGTTTGAAGCAGTAAAAATGACCTACATTGTCTCTAATCTATGTTATTCATACAACCTAACAATTTCTACACCTAAATGTCTACTCTAAATCGATTACTCGAAAATTACTCCGAAACTCTAAAATTTGAAAACTTACCTATTAAAATGTGATACAGAGGATTTGGAGTGTGTTGATCGTTGTAGTAGTTGCTCTGCGCCGAACTCGAGTGGAAAAAATCGAGATTTGTGGTGATTGAAAATTTGAGAGTTTGAGAGAGTTTGAGAAGGAGTGGAAATGGAAAGGTGAATAATGAGGGGGGAAGAACGTCTGACGCGAACTAATAAGAAATACTTCCGGATGTGCACATCAGAATTGTTTCCGGATATGCATATCCGGAACACTTCAGCGTTTTTTAAAAATTTGGTGCGTCCGGATGTGCACATCCGGAATATAGGGGCAAAAAAATAATTCCACGTGGTGCCTAAGAAACTTGGGTGGTGCATTAAGAAATGCCCTTATATTTAGAATTTTAAATAATGTTTCATTATTTTAATTGATTATAGTATAAATTAAGACTTATTTTAAAGTATTATTGTGCCTCAACTTACTCTAAAGATACAATTATGCGATATTTATATATTATGGATGTTAGAGTGCTGAGAGGTAAAACAAAAGACACTCAAAAGCTTAATGAAGAAGAAGAGAATGAGTATTGGAGAAATTGCCTCTTGATCTATTCTTGTTGAGGCACTAAGAGTGCTAATAAAAACTTTGTGCAATTTTGGTCAAATCGTCTCGCGGTTATTTGAGAGGTGGCACAACGAAGAATTTAATGACAAAACATGATGAAATTGATTCAAATCATGGAGCGATTTGAAAATATGAAAATAGACTCAATAAAAATGAAAAGATTAAAGATTTCCAATGGTTCAAAAGTTTTAGGGTACAAAGTTTTAAGGGGGAAAATTTATGTTTCTACACCATTGAAGCTCGTATTTCTTTTTTATTTCATGTTTAATTTATTCAGTTTTTTAGCTATGATTAATCCAATTATGAGTAGTTAATTTCTCTTTGATTAGGTCTTGAGATGAATTTATTTTGAACTACTTGAGTCATTGTTTTGTGCTAATCTATGGAATTGTCAATATAGTTTTATTCAGCTAAGTTTTTACTTAATACTTGTATGTATTGACGAATGTGTAGATTGATTTTACGTATCTATTTATTACTGTATTTTCTTTAAGCATTCAACATATATGTTTCATCTGATTGTGATATTATGCATTAATATTCTTTAAAATCTATTTTGGTCACGACTAAGCAAATTTTTTAAGGGGGTTACTGTTAATAGAAAATTGATAATTCAAGTGCTATAACCGGATACCACAGGGGTCTAACTGGTTGCAGTTGTGTTGAAAAGTAATAGGAAAAGCTGGAAAATGAAATTCTCGAAGCTATAACCGGTTACACATTTACATTAACCAGTTACCACTATTATGAAATTGTTTTTGTTTCAGCTGTAACCGGTTACAGATATTTATTTTCTATTTTTAGCTTATGTTAGTTGTATCACAATCCAACTGTTTTTGTGTATAAATGCTAAGGGGCATCCTCTCTCTCTCTCTCTCTCTCTCTCTCTCTATCTCTCTCTCTCTCTCTCTCTCTCTCTCTCTCTCTCTCTCTCTCTCTCCTTCTCCACATTCAATTTCTCCATTATTCACTAATCTTGTGGTTCCAAGTTCTAACATTTGAATCAAAAGTTTGGTTATGATTCACAAACACATAGTGTGCAACATGAATTTTGTCTCCAATGAAAGAATTCATGCAAATCTACCCGTCCTTAATGTGAAGAATTACGACAAATGATGCAAACAAATGAAGGCATTGTTTGGCTACCAAGATTTTCTTGAATTGATCAAGAACGGAGTGAGTCCTCTTGTCGAAGGTGCAACATATGCACAATTAGCAACACATAAGGAAGAGAAAAAGAAAGTTTTCAAGACACTATTTTTGATCCATCAATGTGTCGATGGTGAAAACTTTGATAAAGTTGGTGATTGCGAATCGTCAAAGCAAGCATGAGAAATCTTAGAGATACGCAGGGGCTATCAAGGTGAAGGTGGTGAGGTTACAAACTCACAAGCGTAAACTCGGATTAACTCAAATGGAGGAAAATGAGACGATCAATGATTTCACAATGAGAATACCTTGATTAGTGAATATGTAGTTCCCAGTGAATTGCCTATTTGGATTGGTTGCATTTAGAAAAACAACAACATGGTGAAGTGTCCAAGTATTCAAGATTGATCTAGCTTGATTAAGCTGTAAAAAGGACACACGTTAGGCATGATGCTCCAGCATGTTGGTACGACATTTGAGTCTTACTCATCAGGAGCCTGATTGCTTCATTTTGAATGAATCTTTGGTGAAGATTCAGTTATATTTTATTGCTAATTGACTTAGCAATATGATTAGGTGATTTGTTTGACAACATGTTGAAGATTAATTCGGATTTAAATAAATATTTGAATTTAAATTTAAATTAAAACAAATCATATCTTGCTGGAGATGTTCAAAGAACAAATTAAATATCCAACAGATTCTGCATTACTTCTGGACAAAACCAAAAATATTATCTAAGGAGAAAAGCCCAAAGTTATTATGTTATATAAGGAGCTCAAAACCTACATTAGAAGCCAAGCAATACATTGAAGATTTAGTGTGCTAGGGTTTATTTTTGAGTCCTTGTTATTGGTGTATGTACACTTCTATGTTTGAGTAACTTGGCATAGAAGGTTTGTCTAAAATTGAGTGGTAGTATTCAATATTGATTATTGAGTTGTAATATCCAATCACAGGTTGTGTGATTGAGAAGAAAGTGAGTAAGTTCTAACATTTAGGGGGAGAATCTAAATAAAAAGTCATTGGGTAGTGTTAGGAAGATGCATTGAACAACAAAGGGTTTGTTGTTGCTTGTAAGACTAAATGTACTAAACTATTAATATTGAATTTCCTTTATCGGTTGTGGACTCATCCCCCTAGACGTAGGCGTGGTTTCATCGAACTGGGCAAATAATTGATTGTGTTATTTATTGCTTTTTTGCTCCATCATCTATTACTTGTTAGTGTAGTGGTTCTAGTGTATCTTGTCGAACCTGTTGTTGAAGCACCGCGTTTGACATCTGTCCTATGAGGAACATAATTTTAATTGGCATCAAAGCAAACACCCTAACTTGTTGGGTGAGCTCCAAGGAAGATAAATTATACTCAAATGGAGACAATGAAATATGGAAGATCAGTCAACAAATCACTTGTTTTGGATGACACAAATTATTATAATTGGAAGGTTATGAGGGTTTCTTTTTCTCAAATATTTGGGAATTAAAGCCTGGAAAGCTGCGTTAAAAGGGTTAAAACTGCCAGTAGTTACTTCTGAAGATGGCACAATCAATTTGAAACCAGAAGTTGATTGGACTGACGTTGAAGATGAGAAACCTCTTGGAAACTCCAAGGCTTTGAATGTCATCTTCAATGGTGTGGACAATAACATGTTCAAATTGATCAACACATGTTCAAAAGTGAAAGATGCTTGGGAAATTCTCAAAATTGAACATGAAGGCACATCAAAGGTTCGTATGTCAAGAATACAACTGCTTACCACTAAGTTCTGAGGATGAATGAAGAAGAATCAATATGTGATTTCCACATCAGATTGTGTGATATTTCCAACACATCCTTTGAGGTTTGATATGAAAGTTACTAAGATGTCTGAAGAAAATATTTCCAAAAATATTCCCAGATCATTATCTAAGAGGTTTGATATGAAAGTTACTGCTATTGATGAAGCTCAGGGCTTGAGTAGTATAAAGATTGATGAAATCATTAGTTCCCTGCAAACCTTTGAGATGTCCATCAACGAAAGGTCTAAAAAGAAGAACAAAGGGATAACCTTTATTTCCAATACTAAAGAAAGTCAAGGGGACATAGAAGAGAATGTGTCATATGATATAGCTCTCCTGAGTAAAATGTTAAAAAATTCCTTAAAATATCTAAACAGAATGTGGAGGAAAAATGTCCAAGAAAATAGGTCTGACATCAGTCCCCAAAACAAAGGCAGGGTTGAAGAAAAACCCAATGATGACAAGGGTACTCAGTGCTTTGAATGTGAAGGTTATGAACATATTATATCAGAATGTCCTAACTTCATAAGGAAGTGGAAAAAGGGATTATCCATCACTTGGTAAGATTTTGAAAGTGAAGGTGAGGAAAAAACTGCGAACATTGGGATGGATTATTCTGGTTGATGTGAATCTGATGGTGAATCCAGTACTAAAGAAGAATATCTTAAGCCATACATGCTCCTACTTTCCAAATGGAAAGAAGTGTGCTTAACCATAGATAATCAGAAGAATATCATAGGAGTTCTTCAGGAGGAAATAGAGGAACCTGCCTCAACCATCACAAGCATAGAGAAGTATATTTCATTACTAAACTCCCAACTAGAAAACAAGTCCCATTCTGAAATTAATTTGATTCATAGGTCAAATTTACTTGATTAAAACTTAGAGGTTAGAGAGATGTCCATAAATATGAAGAAAACCAATGTGGGCATGAGCATGAAAGATGAAATGAAGAAGATTTCCCCAAAGAAGCTTGTTTTTCTAGAAGCAAGGACCAAGGTTCTGAGGTTGGACTACATGTCACAACATCATGCTCAACATGTGGCACCCCATTGTAGCGCGCGATTTTTGTCGGTGACACGACCACCTTATCGCGGAATTTGGGTTTTCTCCTCAATGAAGAGGAGGAGGTGCTACTTTCTGATTTCTTATTTATCCCATGAAGCTGGAAGGGAAAGGGAAGCTATCTAAAACTAACCTTGCACGCGAATGTTTAACTAAACAAACGCTTAAAGAGATTCGGGGAGTTTTGGGTCAGGTTATACAATGGGGAGTTGTCAATTACCCATCATATATGTGGTTATCCACAGGTTGTTAGCTTTAGGTTCTGCTTTGTACTTGATGACGTTTATCCGTTAATGGGTTGGGAAAGTTTCTTGGGAAATATGAGAGAGAGAGAGAGAGAGTGTGAGTTTTTGTTGATGTTCGGGTTTTCCCGATGTTTTTGGTAAGGTGCTGGACCTAATGTTTGATTGATGTGTGAAGGTACTGGACCTAGAGTATTTGTTTGGTGTGCTCGCTAAGATTTCGCAATCTTATGCCTACGTATCCGCGTTTAAACGAAACAGGGAAATCAGAGCAATCGTAGTTCCTCCTATTCTAAGGGAGGAAAAAGATATTTTGGTGTCTTGTTCAAAGCCCAAGATTGAAGCTAAATGGAGTATTTGTGTCTTGTTCAAAGCCCAAGATTGAAGCTAAAAGTTTTGACTGAGAGAGAATTTCTCATCTCTAAAGGGGAGACATCTAGTCTATTTATCACAGTTGTTGGGTGACTATTTATAAAGGAGGATTACTTTAACTGGGATATGTGAATCCAGCAATGCCATAATTTCCTTTATAGGGTTTTGTCCTGAAGGGGAAAACTTTAACTCAATGTAGAGCAATATCATTTTTCCTTAGTAATTTCTCATGCTAGGAGAGGGACAGTGGTGTGGATGTAAATAATCCAGAGGTTTGCCGCTTACAACAATTAGATGAAAGAAAAGGATTTTGCCAGGATAAATGATGGAGACAGCTTGGATATTTGAATCAACAAGTGTGCCACTTACAGCAGTTATCTGAGATTAGGTTTTGTTTTGATTTTCTATTTTGATAAGTGATAAACAGAGAGATGACTTCCTACAGAGAGATTTTGATTTCCTCTGAGGGGGTGTTGATTTTTGTGTGCCTTGATCAAAGCCCAAGGGTGAAGCTAAGAGGTTGATTGACTCCACTAGGGAAGTCCTTATACAAAGCCTAAGAGGAGGCTGGAAATGACTGACTCAACAAGAGAGTGTTTTTATATGTCTTGTACAAAGCCTAAGATTAAGGCTAAAAGACACTGACTCTTTGGGGATATCATTATAAAAAGCCTAAGAGGAGGCTAAAAGTTGGCTTTTATGGGGAAATATTTTGTTTATCTTGTACAAAGCCCAAGATTGAGGCTAAAAAGGATTTTGACTCCGTTGGGGAGGGTTCGTATGTGTCTTGTACAAAGCCCAAGATTGAGGCAGAAAAGAAGACTGACTATGTGGGAAAAAGCTCTTTATCTGTCTTGTACAAAGCCCAAGATTGAGGCTAAAAGAGACTTTACTGACTCGGCGGAGGATATTTTAAGTGTCTTGTACGAAGCCCAAGATAGAGGCTGAAATGTGTTTGACCCTACGGGAGAGTATTATATGTCTTGTACAAAGCCCAAGATTGAGGCTGAAAAAGAGTTTGACTCTGCTTAGGAAAATTTATATAGTGTCTTGTACAAAGCCAAAGATTGAGGTTGAAAAGGGGTTTGACTCAATAAGAGAGTGATTTTATCTGTCCTGTACAAAGCCCGGGATTGTGGCTGAACAAGCTGGAGAAATCATTATACAAAGCCTAAGAGGAGGCTGACTTCTACTAGGGGAAATCATCATATCAAGCCTAAGAGGAGGCTAGAAGATTGTCTCAACGGGAGAATGGTTTTATCTGTCTTATACAAAGCCCAAGATTAACGCTAAAAGGGTTGACTCAACTAGAGAGTATTAAAAGGTGATTGACTCAACAAGAGAGTCTGAAAAGGTTAGCTCCGCTGGGGAGAATCATTGTACAAAGCCCAAGAGGAGGCTGGCTATGCTGAGGAACGGAAGGATTATTATACAAAGCCTAAGAGGAGGCTATCTTCTGCTGGGAATTATTGAGATCCCGAGGTAGGTCCAAATGGGGAATAAACTCTTGTTGAGGGTTACAGCAGAGTTGAGGTATTAGATACCTTGAGGTTCTGATAGTGTTATACTGATGATAAACTGACCCTGGCTAGGGAATTTTAGGAGAGATACTGGGTTTTAGAACCCATAGGTTTTAACTCTACTAGAGATTGATCCAGAATGATCGGGGTTTCTCCTATGTTTGTAGGGAACTTGAGAATGTCTTTGAGATTCGAGAGGGGATTAGACTGTCCAAGTCTACTGGTATGGAAAAGTTTATCTTTGTATGATGCCCAAGAGGAGGCAGGTGTTTTAATGGATGAGAATCTACCCTAAATTGGTCTGAGATTTGACACTGGAAAGACTGCTCTAGCAAAGGATGACTAAGTTCTGTCTTATAACTTTAAGAGGTCTTCAGGGTCCTTGTATTAAGCCCAAGAGAAAGCATGAGAAATTCTAAGAAGCCGAAGGGTCCTTGTACAAAGCCCAATAGGAGGCGGAGATGCTTTTAGGAAGCCCGTGGGTCCAAACTTAAGAAGAGTTCAAGAAAAGTTTCACCGGGAATAATCTTTTCTTTAGTGAACAGTTCTAGGGTTTGAAGAAATTCAAGAGAAGTTTCACCGGGAATTAATCCTCTCTGGGGAAACTGAATTTCTTTGACAAATTCTAATAGTGACAGTCTGAGAAAAGGTTCACCGAGAATACTTCCTTTCTCTTTGTTCCATAATGTTTAAGCCCAAGAGAAGACATGACTGTTTTTGGAAATCCTATGGGGATCTAGTTTTGAATGTATCAAAGAGTGGCCAACTGGCTTTACCTAGTTCTAGACCTAGTTGCCGGGGAAAACTCTAAATAGATATACTAGTATATATACAGTTGATATATGACAAGTATGTAAAAGGGTATGAAAGAAGGACTTACAGGGGAGCAGCTTCCCACAATACAGTTATATATATATATATATATATATATATATATATATATATATATATATATATATATATATATATGAAAGCAATTAAATGAAAGCTGATAAAAACTTACAGGTGAGCAAGCTTCCATGCTGTTCAAACAAGTATATACATGTATATGTGCAAGTAAGTAAAAGAAAGCTGATAAAAACTTACAGGCGAGCAAGCTTCCATAGCTGTATTATTAGTTATTCAAGAAATTAAAGAAAGTTTTGATAACAACTGTGTATTTGAACCTAAATAAAAAAGAAGTTGTTTTTGAAAAGATTGTTGGGGCTTATACTCAAGGAGAGGCCCAAGGTTTAACAGTGATCGCACCGTTGTTTTGAAGATCCTATCGGGACTTATACAACGACTGAGGCCCAAAGAGGTTTTTTTACAAAAGGGTTGGGTCTTACACTCTTTCAAGAGGCCCAAAGATGTTTTGAAAAAGAAAGATGGGACTTACAATACGAGGGGAGGCCCATATGATTTTTTTTAAAAGGTAGCGACCGCGCCGTGATTTTGAAAATACAGTGGGACTTATATAACATCTGAGGCCCAAAATGGTTTATATTTACAAAGGATTGGGTCTTACACTCTATCAAGGGCCCAAAGATGTTTGAAAATTTAAAATCGAGAGAAAACCCTAATTTTAAATAAAAATGTTATTTTTCAAAGGAAAATAAATGAAAAAAATGATATAAAATACCAAACATATTCAAAAATAAGTTCTACACTTTGAAAAATATTTTGAAAAATCATGTCTAATCACATGAGAGTTTGAAATTCAATTGGTTTTGAAAGATCAAAGTGGGAATTCCATTTAAAAATGTTTAAAAACAAATAAAATGAAATTAATTACAAAAATTCTAACTATATTAAATAAATAATATAAATTGGATTTTTTTGTAAAATAAAATATTTAAACGTTTTAGTGAAATTTGAGAAAAAGAATCAATTCAAAAACATAAATATTCAGAGAGAAATTAATTTTTGAATCAATTAAAAAAAATAACTAAAATTCAAAATTTTGAATTATGGCGCCAAGAACACTTGGTTCTTGCCCGCGCCCTCTGTTTTTTCATATTTGTGTTTTCTCACTTTTCTCCATGATTTCTCAATGGTTTTGCACGATTCAAACACCAATCTTGTTCGTTTATGAACAAGGATCACAACCATATAGATTAATAGCATTTATATTAAGTATTGAGTGAGAAATCAGAAGAAAACCTCAAGAAACCTAATTTCAACATGAACACGATGAAATTCCATACACGATTGATTCATGGCAATTGATTGAGGGTTATCACTCTATATACATGCAGGAACAAGATGGTAACTCACAAATTCATTTATGATGCATGGAACATATAGTTTGAAGGTTTCACGCTTACCTCTTACAACTGGTGATCGAGTTTGGTGATGGAGGTGTTACAGCTAGGTTCCAATGATCTAGACAGCTTCCTTAGGTTCCAAGGAGTGTGTTTGAACGCTTGGAATGGATGGAAATGGTCTAGAACTGGTTGTGGTACCTCAACTGCAAATCTGTCAAAAACTTGAGCAATTGGCTGGTGATTTTGTGAATTTGATGTTCCAATTGTGATTTTGTGTTATGGATCACTCATACAGGATGTTAATGAGGTGTGTGTATGTGTGGTTGGTTTGGTTGGAATTGCTCTCAAACTCAAAACCCGATAGTGACTTGAGTTAGAAGGCAAAATTGGAGTGAAAGGGATGATTTTGAGAAAGGCATATGTTTAGGACCTTTGGTGTACTCAAACTGATAACAATTGAGGCCTATTTATAGTGTGTCAAGTTTGTTTTGCAAGCAACAGTGTGTGGCAACTGCAGCAGGCCTTTGGCCAATGTACATCAAATGGAATCTCAAGTCTCCTCTAGCCATTGACTTGAGATTAGAGCACAGGCCTATGGTCCTCTGTTGTATGAGCTTTTCTTGACTCATTTGGTTGATCACGGACTAATACATACCAGCTCTATGCATCCATTGAATGTCTCAAAATAAAATTGGAGTCTTGAGGCATCTTTAGCTTTTAGGGATGGCACACCTACATGTAGTTCCAAAGACTTGGAAGGCTTATGGATCAGTGTTTGTTCCTCCTTGGTCTCCTCCTGAGGTGTGCAGATGGATAAACATGTCTTTGATGACTCATAATATGCAAATTCGACCAAATGCACAATTCTGACTTAGTGAAAAATCAGATTTTGGAGCTAACTTCCCATGGATGTATCTCTCAACTCAAAATGAATTAGAGAGACTTCTTGTACTTTTTGAAAAGCCTGAATGATGTACTAAAACATTGAAGTTTGAAGATTTCATTGATTCATCTTGGATCAATGTGAAAAAATGTCTTGGAAGTTTGAGGTTTCATGCTGAAATTACAAGGCAGAATTTTCACCAAGTGTTTTTTGACATATTTTGGTTTTTTCACCACTTTAATCCACTACTAACTAAAAATCCATGAAGAATTGGAACTTGATGTAGTTGAAGCTTTTGTAGAGTGTAGCAATACCTAAAAATCCAGCTTTGGATCACCCAAAATGGTTGCTTGGATCTCAAGTTATGATCCTTGGAAGTTGGTACCCTAGCCACTTTGTTCCATAACTTAGAAAAATTCTAAGTTTTTTTATGGTTACCCCTTTTACAAGTTAACTCACTTTCTTTGATTTTTCTTGATGAATGATGATTCAAATCACATATTAACATTGTCTTAGGGTTAAGTAACTTTGGTTGACCAAAAATCCAAAAAGTCAAACTTTGGATTTTTGTACAGATGACTTTTTCATCAGATGAAATTTTGACTTTGTGATTCTTTTGTGAAATCAATCCCTGGGCTTAATTAAACTTCATGGATGGCCTCCAATGGTATTTAGGAATGTCTTGGACCACTCTCCAAGGTTTGAGATCAAGGGTAGGCCAACAGTCAAGGGTAGGGTTGACTTTTTCCACCAGAAACCCTAATTTGTGATCAGATGGTTTTGAGTTCTTGTGGCTTATGATTTGAACTCTTTGAGTCAATCAAATATTGTGAACATGTCAATATGATGTATTTGAGGTCTTTGAAGTTCATTTTGAAGCTTCAAGCCATGTCTCACTTCACAAGTTAACTCAAGGGTTGAATTAGGTCAAAACCCTAATTCCTGATTCTTTGATAGATGGACCTTCAAGGTGATTTTGCCATTGTGGATGGGATCTTGAGATCCTTTTGAGCTTATTGGACCATACATTGAGGCATTGGATCATGCCCAGATGGAAATTTTCATCTGGAGGCCTCAGTCAACCAAAACCCTAATTTGGTGACACTGGCAATCTTGAGGCTTGATCCACTTGGAATGCTGTAACCTTGTGCTTGATTCTTGATGTGGGAGTCCTCTTGATCCTTTGTGGGTGTTTGACAGGCTAGACAAGTTGAAGATCATGTCATTTCTTGATTGATCCTTGTCTAAATGCTCTGAGAAGGCTCAAAACCCTAATCTTTGATTGTAGTGAATGCTCAACCATCTTTGAGGAGATTGATGAGGCATGATGGTTCATCCATATTGTGATGATGATTTGCACAATGATGGGAAATCTTGGTGGTCAAAATTTGGGGTATGACACCCATCATAGGAAGAACAAAACAAACCTATGATATGTTACCACTATGGTAAATATGGACATATAAGGCCTTATTGTTTCGAATGGCTTAAGTTAAATATTAGAGAACACAAGGAAGTCCACGCTGAGAAGAAGTGGAAATCTAATGCTTCATCAACTAGCTCCAGAGCTCATACAAAAAACAAAGTTTCCTCAAGGAAAGGATGTTTTGGTAATAGTGAGGGTACCATGCACATGGATAGTGATAAGATAGCTCATGGAAATTAAGCAAAAGGAAGAATCAAGGGCTTAGGTAAATTAGTTAATCCCGGTCAGAAAGAGGTTCCACTGAGAAAAAGCTTATCTATCGATGTGAACCAATTGTGTATTCAATGGAGGAATATGAACTTCAACAATTCCAAGGGTGATGTAACCAACAAGGGTAAATAAGTTCTTTTGAAGAAGGTCATATCTGAGAAAGACGTCAGAGGTTTGCAAGACCTCGGGATTGATAAAGTATTTATGTATAAAGAAGGAAGAACAACCAAGATGTCAGACAAGATGTCTCAATATTTTTATCAAAATTATGAATTATCTCACGTGGATTAGGTCATTAAAGGGAAAGCCAATGGTCAGGCTGGAGGTCCTCTCAATTTCGAATAACCTACGGAGGTTCATAAGAAGAATTTGAAGAAGAATCATGGATATTATGGTTGGTGAAGTAGAAGCTGGTGTGTTCAAGTCTATTCACAAGGTATATGTATCAAATAAATATGATTTAGCTACTCATGAAAGTATGAGTGAGGTTCCACTCAGGTCTGTACCTATGAGAAATCATTATGACATTCAAATGTCCTCTAGTGAAAATTTCCAAGAATCAAGATTGAGTAGTCTAGATGGTGATAATGATGTGCCAGATAAATTGTCCAACATGATGCAAAATCCCATGATGATCATGTTCATGAAGATGTTGAACCTGATGCAACTAGAACTAAGGATGATGGTATGAATAACCATGATCAGACTCTGATTGAAGAAATGATAAGTAAGAATGAGAGAAATATTATGGTTTGTGCTTCAAATAGCAAGGAGCATAGATTAATTATTACAGGCTCACAATATGTAAAGGATAGGTTTGCTCTTATTCAAGAGAATGTTGATGTGGAGCAATTTGCTGACAAATCAAGAAACTCTATGATATTTGCTGCTGAAGATGGGAATATCCATGATTGTCTTTCTCTTCTTGGAACCATCCGATTAAGTCCAAGAATGTCATTCTTTCTGAAGTTCAAACTATATTAGATGGATGTGCATAGTGCCTCTTTGAACAGGTACTTAAATGAGGATGTTAAAAACTTTATTTTGCCAGCATATTGAAGAAAATCATAGAGAATAATCCAAGTAACAACAATAATAATGTTATTAAGAACTCTGTTAATGCTGATGAGGATGATGTTCTTATGATCAAGGATGTTATGATAGATCTGAACCAAGAGATAAAAGGGGTTACTAAGGATGTTGATCTTGGTAACATGTATCTCTTTATTAAGGATATTATGTTGAAGTGTTTATGTCAAATGTGGATGCTTTCAAAAGAAGCTTTGATCTCTGAAGAAGATGTTCAGTTACCATAGGAAATTATTGTGAAAGACAATGATGAAGAAGATGTTGTTGACTTGTCAGACAACATGGTGGAACATGTTGTTCATCAAATACAGTTAGACCTGAAATTAAACAAGATAGAAGATGTTGGATGTCATCCTAAATTTTTAAGCAAAACAAATGAAGGATGATACAAATGATAAGGAAAGTGTATCAGACATCTTGAATATCATAGTGGTAACTAAGTCACCAACATAGAATAAGGACGAGCTAGAAATTCTTGGTTACTATGAAGAATCTAGAATGTTTCTATCAGAGTCAGATGCTGAAGCAAATGTCTTGGTCATTATGTTCAACATTCAGAAAAGAAAGGTCGACAGAATATTGAAGGGCATGTATGGGGTACGTGACCAAGTCGTGGAACAGGCGAGGGAATTATGTCATGATGTCCTTATTTCTGTCGAGTTTGACCCCTTCAAGGTTTCTTCAAAAGGGAAACAAATGGGTGATTCAGACGTTTTAACTCAGAGTGTTGAATCTTGATTATTTCTTCTTTTTACCTGTAATATCTGATAGGCTTTTGTGCATTGGCTATGATGACAATATTTTATAAATATATTTTACCTCAATAATTTGTTGCTTATTTAACTTTGTATCCTGGATATATGTTTAGCTATGCTTTATTATTGTGTTATGCTTTTGGTTGGTTGTGCCTTACTCTTGTGTCAGGGCTCGCATGTTATCCCTGCAATTTAAATCTTGTTGGCCTTGTGGGAGATTTGACTTTGTTTACCTCTGGGGCCATGCTCATTTCTGCAAGTGGGTTAAGAGTTTGCATCGTAGAAGCGACAAGGTGTTGCTCACTTTGGGGTATGATAACCCTAGTGGCCTTACTTTCAGGAGGAAGACATGCATCATTGATTCGAGGTGCGTGGTGTGCTCTTTGAGCTCTGTAGCCTCGACCAAAATCTCATTGTGCTAGCTCTGTCTGTAAAGAGTTATTGAGCTTTCTCCATATTCCTGGCCCGAGGTAAGGTTCTTGTCCTTGCTCCTGGGGCTGACCTAGTTCTCATGACTCCTTTAAACTTGTATGATCATGACTTTTTGTAATTTACAGTTTAGCATATTGACTAATATTTACTACAATGTTTAGTAGTTGTGTTTATTTTATGTAATTAGCATCCATTTATTCAATGCATAGTTGTTTTCTAATATTTAGCATTCACTAATTAAGTGTATATTTGTTTGTTGTATTTAACATTCACTAATTTAGTCTATATTTGTTTGTTTTCCCTGCGGTGGGGTCTGGACTTGACGAGACATGGTCATATCTTTGTATTGTGCTACGTGTTACATAAGATTGTTCCTTGGCCAAGGGTAGGATCCTCGTCTCTTCCTCCGAGGTATGACTCGGATTAAGGTTGACGTCTCCAGTCTCCACCGTCTAACACCCTTGGATTGGCTAGATCCGGAGGGGGAGTGAAGTTCGTTTTCAAAGAAAGACTTATGCCATCCTACACATAACTCACAATATTCTTTGTGGTCATAACACTTAATAATTAACACATCAATTATTGAAATTATGCAACAAATTTAAAAAGTATCTACTAATAGATGGATTTACGAGGATATAATGTTCTTCTTTTGGTTCTTTATTTCTGTAGGCAGTTGTAGCGTCGGTAGAGACGACCCTTCCATCGGCCCTTCCACGAGATGGTTGGCATCCTAGAAGATGTTTCTTGTTGATGACCAAGAATATTCTAAAGCCAAAGGGTGACCTCTTTGAATAGTCCGGTGAGGCCTCTTTTGAATGGCAGGGAGACACCATCTTAACTTCCTTTATCTTCGGAATAGACATTTTTCATGAATGTTTATATCGTGGCCAACAATGTTTCTACGGGAGATGTGGGAGTTTACTTTCAGTGCTCAATTGGATTCTGGTTTCTTTCTTTCGTGTGGTGTCTCTTTGTTGGCCAGAAAAATGGGAAAATAGGTTATATAAGAGTTACGAGTAGATGTTTTTTCGATGGGAGTTGATGATTTATGAGCTCCTCACAAGGTGATTTGCAAAATTACTAAAGACTATAGGATCTTCGTTATCCTGTACATATCCAGCTCTGGTCGGCAAAAACTTGATAGATTAATTGCCTCAAACTGGAAATTGTTGCTCAAAATCTATCGGATATGAGGTATCTTGTAAGGATTTATGTCGACGATGGACATTATCGTAACCACCGACAGGTCCATATCTACGGTTTGTGGAACTTCCTCTTCCTTTGAACATATTCATGCATTTGGATTTTCAATTTTGCTGCAAGATCCATGTGCTAGTAGAAATAGGCATTTTAGTCAATGGATCGCCATCAAGTACGCGAGAATTATGGATCTCAATGGTTATAATGAGGTGTGATAGAATGAAATCGAAATATTTGATACGGGTGTACCGTGCGATTTGTGATGATAACTACTGATGATTCTATGTCTGGAACTCCGTTTACTCTATCTCTATTTAGTGATTCTGGTGCAATACGATATATGTTTATCACACAGAGGTTCTTCTCCTCCTAGAAAACTGCGTCAGTCACAAATCTACATCATAAGTCATTATGGGGAATATCGTGCCGATGACAGATAATTAAAGTGATGCGCGATTAGAAGAGGGATCAGGAACCTTCAGTATGATCTTAGAGATAATTATCTCTGCCCTTTGATAATTCTTGCGTAGATCACAATTTGGACCTAGGATCATCTGCTCATTTCACTGTGGAATTTCCGCAGGGATCTGGAATCTCAAAATTCAAGAAATCAAATTTGAAATGATGCTTTATTGGATCGAATACGACATATCTTTGTGCTCGATTCAAAATGATCTTGATTCAGTGACCTGATAAGGTTATGAACTAGTGAATTGAATACCGAATGTAAAAATCGTCGAAAATATAAAAATCAGAAATTGATTCCCACAAATGACGTCACTGCTCTGTACTGTAACCAAAAATAGTTGAAGTAGGTGATGCGGAATCCTGAACTTTTGGTGTTGGTCTCTATATCAGTGGCACAAGGTGAACCTGGAAGGTTAGAACTCCAACACGCAAACTAGTTCAAGATTCAAGATGATTGTAGTGAAAAGTGAATATTATAAAAGTGTTCCTTATTTTCCGTGTGAAATAACTTTTACACATTGTGTCAAGTGGAATAAATTTGAGTTAATTTAGATCTTGACCAATTGGACTTTTGGCCGATCCAAAACTATATATATATATATATATATATATATATATATATATATATATATATATATATATATAATTTGTTAACACAACATGTCAAATTTATCACGTTTATAACTCTAGAAAACTCTTTGTAAATAATGAATTAAATTAATCCAACCATTAAATTGATAGATATCATCAAGTAGATCATGCCAATAAATTTTTTGAGAATTTGAAAAATAATTTGATATTCTATCAAAATAATTTATTTTAACATAGAATAATTTGTTTAAAACATAAGTAAACAACAAGAATATATAGTCACATAAGGGTGTTCACTGTGTAATTTGGGAGAAAAAATGTGCGGTTTGATTTGGTTCAGTTAACTTTTATAAATAAATTTGAACTGAAACAAACCAAACAAATGTGATTGGATTGATTCGATCCGTTAGATTTTGTACAAGATTTTTATTGAGTCATTCGTAACATATAGAGGACAACATAACTTTTGTATAATCAATTATACATTACTATATAACAACAAAACTCATAATATTTGGACAAAACTTTCTCATTGAATATACAAACTCAGATTTGACAAAAGTGAAATGAAAAACATAAAACAATAGAATAAAATAATATTAAAAAAATTACAGTGAAACACATAAAACATAGCAAAGGAAAGATTAGAGAAGATTAAAAAAAAAATTGGAAGAATGCAGATATTAAAGAATAGAATTTGAAAATTAATTTGATATGCTATCAAATTAATTTATTTTAACATAGAATAAGTTATTTGAAACATACATAAATATCAACAACAAGAATATATAGCCATATAAGGGTGTTCGCAGTGCAATTTGAGCGGTTTTAACACTAAAAGTCATGCGAACGGCAAGAGAAAAAAAATGTGTGGGTTGGTTTGATTCAATTGGCATTTATAAATAAAATCTAACTGGACCAAACCAAACTAATGCGGCTGGATTGATTCGGTTGGTTCGGTGTTTTACAAGAATTTTATCGAGTCATCCGTACACATATAGAGAACAAGATAACTTTTTGTTTAAATATTCATATATTACCAAAAAAAACAACAAAACTCATCATATTTGGATAAAATTGTCTCATTTAATATACAAAACTCATATTAGACAAAAGTAGAATAAAAAACATAAAGCAATAGTATAAAACAATATAAAAAAACTTATAATAAAATAAAAAAATATAGCAGAGAAGAAATTAGAGAAGATGGAAAAAACGGAAGAAATGAGAGATTAAAGAAGAAAAGGTACGTTAAAAATGAAATTGGAAGAGAGAACAATAACATAAAAATGAGAAGATAAAAAAGAAAAAGATGAGAAGAAGACGCGATATTGCTATGAGAGATTTGAGAAGGGTGAAACTAAAACTCTAAGTGTGAGGAAGAGAAAATTATTTGAAATTGTATAGGTTAAGACATAATAGATTTAAATTTGGGTTGAATGTGATTTAAGTGAAGTTTGGATTGTAAAATAATACAGTTTAGTTTGATTTTCAAATTACAAACTACAAACTAAACTAAACTGCGTGGTTTTCTTAAAAAATGATCCAATTTGGTTTGATTCAATTTGCGGTTTTTTATTGAGGTTGTTCGGTTTTGAACACCCCTATAACGACACTCATTTAAATTGTTTGAAATTTATATGCAAAGGATAACTATTTTAATTTAATCATCATAATATATTAAATAATTAAATAATTTTAATTTAATTTTTACAAAGTTATTGAAGGCGTTAGTATATTAAATAAAAGCTTAAATAGTCTATTGGTCCCTGTAAGTTAGCGGATTTTTGAATTTGATCCCTGTATCTTTTTTTTGTTGCTCTGAGTCCCTATATCTCATTTTTGTTTTGGCGTTAGTCCCTGGAGTTAGAATTCTGTTAAAAAAAGGTGACTGGACTAACGGTGGACACGTGACAATACTGACTTGGTTAACAACGCTGATGTGGCCGGCTTTTTTTTAAGTTTAAAAATGGTCTTAAAAGGAGTTGAACCCATGACCATTGCATTCACATGGTAATACATAACAATTAGACCAACCAACACATTTGTTTATTGTATGCACTTAAATTTATATATTTAAAACTTGATGTTTAAAATTGATTTTTGCAACTTCTTCTTCCACTCTTTAATACCATTGCCTTATTCTTTCTCTCTTCAATACCATTGCATTCTTCTTCCTCTTTTCAATACCATTGCATTCTTCTTTTTCTTATCATTCAGATATGTTGTTAAGATTGGATCCATTTGATTATTTGATACGTTGTTAAAGTTGGATATATTTGATTATTGGATATGTTGTTAAAGTTGGATCTATTTGATTATTGGATTTGTTGTTAGAAGCAACAATAGAAATCTTTTCACAATAAACAAGTGTTGAAGTGTCCTTCATTTGCAATGTTTGTTCTTCATCCGCACCTTAATTTTGGGTTGCTTATATTAAGGTTGGGTTGCTTCTATGGTGGTGGAATTTTATTGTACAGTTGTAGTCGTTGGTCATGATAGAAGTGTGAGAAATCATTTTTGTGAAAAGGGAAAACAAGGAATAAACAAGGAATAATTTTGAGTTTGAAAAAATTTAGGGTTTGTATGATGATTAGGGATGAAGATATGAACACAAACCCATAATTTTGGAATAAATTTTTTTCGTCCCTAAAAATTGGCACGTTTTTTGTTTTAGTTCATGTAACCTTTTTTTTAGTCCCTAATTCTGAGTTTGAATTCATATCTTCATGCCCAACCTTTATACAAACCCATAATTTTTTCAGATCGATGACAAAATATGTGTTTGTTTATGAGGTATTCATGTATGTTTATTTAGTGTTCCACCATTTCAAACCATAATCATCTTTCGTAGTTTGATTACGTAACTTTATTATTTACTCTTTCTCTCACAATCTTCACCATCATCTTCCATTAAAGCTTCATCTTCATGTTTGTATTTCAAGCAAGGTTTGGATTCTTAATTTCTCAAAGTACCAATGTGATTTTTATATATGGATGATGGTGAAGCATTTTCCAAGACAAATACACTCATGTATTTATATACACATATGACAACAATATGGGAGAGATAGAATGCAAGGTCAAGTTGGTTTAAGAACAGTTGGGCTACAAGTGCATGATCTCTCTCAGTTGAACATCAATCTACTATCTATCTATTAAAATTCAATTGCATGATATACCAAAATTGTCCTTTCATCACAATTTATTTATACTAACAAAAGGATGTTTTAGTAATTAACTAATGTTTTATTTTTTCATTCTCATCTTTTATTACATAATGACAAGTGGCATTCATATATCAACCTCCACCAATTTTTTTTTAAAAAGCCAAATGAATTAAAAAAGAGGAAAGCATATGCAATGACAATACTACAAGAAGTTACAGTATAGGAACCCAAATAAAATAGCAAGAATACACCCACACCAACAAAAACAGACACACAACCCTTCAATAAAATTACAACCTGCTCACCAACTACTATATCAGAACTACATCCAAAATTCAAAAAACAAGAAACAGAGTTATAAAAAAGACCAGAAAAAAACACAAAATTAAGATCAACAAGATAACATTGATGATCAACTTCACCAAACCAAAATGAGAACCCACAAACTTGCAAAAATATAACAGCATCCTACACAGACGAGTCTAGACTCCCTTGCGGACAACGCCAGAATGAAAAAGCTGCTGAAATGAAACCTTCTTTTCTGAATAAATGTGGCCACGGATAAAAACTCAGATTCAAAATTGTCCCTCCTCAACTGCACCAGAAATGAATAATGTTCGGGACAACAACCGCCTCTAACTCTTCGCAAGCAAAGCCCGAACATCTGGAAAATCAACCAACAAACCTCATCAGAACTGATAAACAAGAGCAAACCCAAACCACCATATAACAAAAGCCAAACTCATCGCAAACCACCTTGAACATGGATGCAACTATCTACTAAAACCGCTTATCCAATCTCCAATTTAGAGCACACCCACAACTAATCGAAACTGCGGTATAAAAAGTGACATGATAAAACAATAACATAATTCCCTGATAACCAACCGCCTGTGCCTTAAAAACTGCGAAGCACCTCATCGCAATCTGAATTCGAGCAATACTTCTGCATCAATTCTGACTCAATTCGCCTCACCAGGCAAGGCACTAACTTGGGAGCCTCAAGATAACAACTGCACCGAGATATCACCAAAACTGTTATATCATAGTCCACTACACCCAAAATCCTATTGGATGATCAATGATGAATGATGTGTTGTGCATCTGTGCCATGAGAAAAATTATACCAGACCAGATGAACTACATAACACATTTAGCACCAGAACAGAAAGAGAATATCTTCATTGATGGGCCTAAGCACATGCCGATTCCGATCTCAAAACCCATGCAACCCAAACACCGAAGCAAGGTTGAATTTGAAGATTCCAACTGCACATTAGTTGATACACCAAAGCCTTAACAACAAAAATCTTGGTCCACTACAATGGCTGCCCCGCACCAGGAGCCTAATTTCCGAAACACGTGAGAAAAACCCACCAAACCCTGCTGCATAACCTGTAAAGCGCTTCACCTCTGACGCAACTTCCCCCAAAATAGACTCAAAACCAAACCGGGTCCTTAATATAAGAAATCAACGAATAGCCATCCAACACCAAAACATAATACTAGAAAGAGACACACCATAAAAACCCTAACACAAGCCTCTTCGACTAGCAAGACAAATACACCACAACAACACTGGATACCAGAGATACAAAACATCTGTATGCGATGCACCAAGAGATAACTTCCACTCAAATTCATTGTCGTACACTTAGAATGCAGTAATACCTCCAAACTCAAAGCCTCCTGACATAGAAATCACACAAGCAGCAATTCAGATCGCCACCTAACTACAAATAGACGACATAACAGGATGATGAGCTCAATCCTCTGATGAAGACTTGCGGAAAAATGGACCACCAATACAAGCCCCTAATTCCTGCAGCACCTTAGGAACTTAGACACCAGACAACTTCACCCTCTTAGGTGCAAAAAAGGTTTCTTCCCATAGCTTCTTGCATCGTGGGATGCTGCACATCAGATTGAATCCAAAAAAGTTTCAAAACTCACTACTGTTATGAGCGACACACCTTAAACAAACCAGACAAAGCGACAATCAACCGCCAACCGAAATAAACTTGGACTATGCCATACCCTTGGAAAACTCACCAATTATCAACTTCAGATTCATATGCCATTGCAGCAGGTCACAACTCAAGTGCTTATGTTTGCCCTTCAGCCAAAACCAGGATAGTCTTCGAACATTCTCGAATATCTGATCGACAATTTCACTTTTGTTCTTAAAGATACAATTACTTCTTGCTTTCTTAATGCTCCAAATGCACGCGAACCACACTACCCTAACCTTATTGAACTGCTTTAAATGGTCCTAGCAGCCTCTTGGAAGAGCAGACTGCACACCTAACCACTTGTTTACGTGATGCCAAGTACCTCAAAACTTAGGACACTCAAAGAAAAGATGAGATCCACTCTCTTCCTCACCGCACCCGCCAACGCATAAATTATTGTCTTGGCATATGGTACCTCTTCTTACTAAGTTGTTTTTAGTTGGAAGTCTATTGTACATTAGGCGCCATATTAAACACGAAACTTTTAAATGTACCATCTTATGCCACACCACCGACCACTCCAAATTGTCCTTCGACCTATCTATTGCCCTTAACGCCTTGTAGCTCTCCTTAATTGAATATAACTTCACATTTTCTAGTTCACCTATATCTTCACGACACATGTCTCTCCACCATGTCGAACTATACTTGTCGCAAACTCTTGGTAATCTCTCACTGCTTCCATTTCTCTTCTTACTAATTTTCCACACCCATTTTCTAATTAAGGACCTATTAAACTCACTTAATTTCTTTATACCCAAACCTCCACATTCTACAGGTCTGCATACCAGCTCCCATTTAATCCAATTAATTTTCCTCTCGTTCTCGCCTCCTTGCCAAAGAATTTTTTTAAAGAAAGATTCGATTTTAGAAATGACACATAAAGGAGCTTTGAAGAAGGAAAAGAAATATACCGGGATTGCCAACAAGACAGATTTTAACACTCCACTCTCCCGTCGATGGATAAATTCTTACATTTCCATTTTGATAGTCTAGCTCTTACTATATCCAGAACCAGTTTCCACATCTTCTCAGATCTATAATTTGCTCCAATCGGGATCCCTAAGTAAGTGAACGGTAACGAACCCACCTTAAATCGAAGGGATTTAGCTGCGACTTTGAGCCAGTACTGACAAATATTGACACCTACCAAACAACTTTTCTGATAATTAACTTTCAGTCTCGACAACATTTTGAACAGGGACAAATTTACTTTCATACACATAATATTCTCCCATTTTTTCTCCAATGATTATACTGTCGTCTGCGTACTGAAGATGTGAATATCTTTCTTTTTCATTTTCGAATTTGTAACCACTAAACTTGCCCAAACCCACTACTCTATTCATAAGAAGGATAAAGCCTTTTGCTACTAGGAGAAACAAGAAAGGATATAATGGTTCTCCTTGTTTTAAACCTCTTCCAACCTTAAACTCTTTTGTAGGACTTTCGATCACCAACACCGACACCATTGACGAATTCAAGCATTCAGCAATCCACCTTCTCCATTTTGCATGAAAGCCCATCCTATTCATGTAACGCCCGTATTTAATTAAATATTTTAATTAAATAGTATTGAGTGTTTCCGTATATTTTGTTGATTATGTTGAATATGTTGTTTGATGCTAATGAGTATTAATCGGATAATTAGTCGATTTAGTCGGGAGAAATTAATATTAGAAATAATATTTATTTATGTGGAATATTAATTAATTTAGTTGGGTTAAGTTGTGGGTGAGAAATAGCAAAGTGGGGGTATCATGTAGTAGGCCCATTAAGTTAATTAACAAACCCATTATTATATTAGGTTTTTAATTAAGAGAAAGAAAATAAAGGAGAAAAAGAAGGGTTTTGAGAGAAGAACGTGGAAGTTACAGAAAGTGCACGAGAGTTTGGAAACGGCGGTTGGAGAGGAAAGAACACGAGAGATTGCCGGAAAAAGCTTCGGTGTCGACCGGAAATTCGAGTTGCCTTCAATCCAAGGTAAGGGTGGGGTTCGAATTTTATAACCGAGTATATGATAATTGATACGTGGGATTGAGATTTATATAATTTTCTACTGAATGTGTTGAAGTGTATTGATGAATTGGTTTTGTTTTTGTGGAATTTGATGTTTGCTAGATTGTTTGGTTGTTGTTCTATAGTGTTAAACTTAGGTTGAAATTTGGTTAAATCGATAGAAACCGATGTTTTCGCAGACGAAAGTAGGAATAGATTGCGTAGTTGTGTCGAAAAATGTTAGGCCGTGATCGAGTATGCTTGTTTTATCGAATTTGGTTGATTTTGTAAGTTTTTGCATTTTTGGAGATTTGGGGGTTTAAGATTCGGATTGAAATCGAAAGTCGTAGAATTCACGTTTGATGCTTCCAAATCACTACTATATGTTTGGTATGAATGAGTATGTGTTTGTTTCGAAGAAAATAATTGAATCGGTCAGATTTTCGGACGAAAATTTAAAATCCCGTAGGGCTGTTATGCAGAAAAATTCTGGTTTCGGAAAGTTTGGAAAATTCATATCTTTTGATCCGTAAGTCGGTTTTGACCCCCGTTCGAAGCGTTGGAAAGCTAACGAGATGTTCTTTCTAGGAAAAATGGTTTTGAGGTCTGTATCTGGTTCAATTATAGCAGAAAATTGAAACCTTATCTTTGTGTTGATTTTTACCGTCGTGAATGTGTGCGATTGAGGTGTTATCGTGCAATATGCCTCAACAATGTTAACCGATTAATAATGCAGAGGAATAGCAATAATGTGGGGACTTAGAAATAACAGTAGCAGGTTTTGTATCAGAGTTGAATTTAATAACAGTAACATGATTTAGTAGTATTCGAGATTTGATATCAGGGAATCAAATAAATAGAAACAGTGGGAATTAGTAGCAATAATAAAGGTTGATGAAAATAGTACCGAATAGTAATATTAGTAGTTTTAACCGATATAATTGTTTAACCAAAATTAGTTGAAATTTTGCAGAAATAATTCGTAAGTGGTTGTAGTTATTTTTGGTTGGTTGATGTATGGAATTAGTTGAATAAGTAGAATTAAGCGGTAAGATTAGTTGTCCGGTATTAGTTGAAAATTGTCGGAGTAAGTCGTGTATACGAGTAGGTATTCTTGGTTGGATTATTTTGTTGAAATTATGTTGAATAAGTTGATTTGCAGGTGAAGTTGAATTGTGTTGAATTGTCCCGATTTATGGACATTATTAAGTTGCAGGTCTTATGGCCAACGTTGTTAAGTTGTTTTGCAGTTGCAGGTCTTATGACCAACGTTGTTAAGTTGTTTTGCTTTTGCAGGTCTTGTGACCAATGTTGATTAAGTTGTTTGCAATTGTTGCATTTTTGTCGTTGTTGTGTTGTGTTAAATAAGTTGATGTTCTGGTTGTTGTCGCATGCATAACATAGCATCATTAAGTTGGCCTGAATTGACAATTTTTAAGTTGGAGCTAATGCTCACCACATTGGCCTGGATTGGCAAAATATTAAGTTGAAGGCTTATGCCTTGATGCCTCGATAACCTGGCAGTTTCTAAGTTGGGAGTTTTGCTCCATCGGTACCACATGCATACGCATAGTTGAGTCGCATTTTGTGTTGCATTACTTTTGTTGATAAAGTTGTTGTATTATGTTGATAAAGTTGTTGTAGTATTAGGCTGATAAAGATTGTTGTTGAGTCGTTGATGTAAGGTAGTGAAATTGTATGATTCTAGTCTAATGTATTGATTATCATACTCTTGTTTATATTATTCGATATCTCACCCCTTCTGTTTGAATGTTACCCCTATGTTGGTAACGTGCAGGATAGCAAAGATGAAGGTCGTTTATCTTCGCTAGTTTGAGTCGGTGATGTCGCTCTGATACGTAGCACTCGGGGGATGGACGCTTGTTGTTTATTGTTGAATATGTTTTATGTTGCTGAATTTTTAAGTTGAATGTATTAAGTATTATGTTGTTTTGAAGTTGTTTTAGTCGAACAAAAAAATGTTAAGTGAATCAAAGTTGAATATTCATACCTTGAAGTTGTTTTGCTTTGAAAAGAAGATATATATGAATTTTGTTGTTATCGGTTCATCCGATCAAAGTGTTATGTATCTGTTCATATGAAGTTAATCGAAGATTTTTTTAAGATGAAAGTGTAGCATCCTATTTGAATGTTGAAATTTTATAAATCTGATTTTACTATTATCCGCCGGGTAGAAATGGGGTGTTACAATTCATCCCCATTTCAAGGAAATTCCAATCCACCGAGTTATATGCCTTTTCAAAATCAACCTTGAATAAAATCACTTCTTTTTTCTTCCGTTTTGCTTCGTCCACTACTTTATTGGCAATTAGGATACCGTCCAGGATCTGCCTCCCCAAGATAAATGCTGACCACGTTTCTGATATAATTGTGTTCATCACTTTTCTAAGTCTGTTTGCTAATACCTTTGCGATCACTTTATAATTGTGTTCATCACTTTTCTAAGTCTGTTTGCTAATACTTTATAAATGCATCACTTTTCGAGCTATCGCAGACCCACACCGCCCTTCGAACTTCTTCCTCTAAGAATTCTTTGATCATTTCCTTCATGTCTAACTCGGAAATTCTTTTGAAGTTTAAGTTTACCTCGATGCTACTAGTCCTTCTCGCCTCGAAGTGTTGTTGGAAGTGATAGAAAATGACCTTCTTCATTTCTTCAGCATCAGACACCCTTTCACCGCTATCTTCAATGAACAATATCTCATTATCTAGCCTCCTCTTGTTGATGCATCCATTAATTAAATTACAATTAAATATTACATACACTCATTCTCTTTCTTCATTCAAATTTCAAATCTCTCACATTTCTTTTTCTCACACTTTCTCACTTTCACTTTAATTTTTTGCTATATTTATTTATTATCACTAAAAATACTAATAATCTATTTTTTAATTTTAATAAAATTAAAATTTTATTAATCTTATAGGTCATTATTAATACAACATCTCTTTTATTTTAATCAATCATCGTCTTAATTTGAGAAACAATTTATTGTTCATTTTATAATTGAGTAAATCATTTTAAATTTTGTATTTGTATCTAGATACAATTTATGTCGCATCAAATAATTTTTTTATCTCACGAGTCATTATTGCATCAAAATGTCCTTCTTTTTTTTGTCTTTCTTCATCTCACGGGTCATTTTTTTCTCTTTTTATTTTAATACAATTGAATTTATATAATCATTGTTCATTTTATAATTAATAGCAAATTTTAAATTTAGATATGTATATAAATACATTTTATATCATACCAAATTTATATTTACATTTAAATATATTTTATACTGTATCAAATAATTTTACCCGTGCGGGAGCACGGGTATCTTACTAGTTTTCATATATTAGAGGAGAGGAAGAGGAAGAAGTTCAAATTGCAAAATCATTTTACTTTTGGATTTAGTCCTCCTTCCCATTATGTAATATATACATATGATTGCAAATATGTAATGACAAACACAAGTGGCTTAGTGGCAAAGGTGTGAGCATTTTAATCAAAGGGTGTGGATTCGTATCCCACAAGTTGCAAAAATTAATTTTGTTAAATGTGTCATTGTATTCACCCCATTAAAGTGTAATACAATTCCACGCACCGTTTGTCCGGTTAGTTTTTTGACTAAAAAAATATATCAAATTAAAGAACTCGTTAACTTGCAGGAACCCATAGACTATTTAGGCGTAATACCCTTTTTAGTCCTCTAACTATAGGCCTGGGTCCAATTTGGTCCTCTATATTTTAAAAGTTCCAAATTAGTCCCTTACGTTATCTAACTGAATCAAATTGGTCTTTTCCGTCAAATATTTGTAACGCCGTTAGAAATAAGTGATGTGGCATCTGAGGTGGCGATTTTTGATGACGTGGCATCTGAGTGGCAGAATTATTTTTTATTAATTTTAATTAATTATTATAGAAAATCAATTTAAATTAATTTTCACAATCTTTAATATAAAATATTTGGACCTAAAGACAATAGGCCTCACAAGTACAGCCCATTAACCTACATTTATTATTAGTCTGTGCACAAAGGCTTTATAAAGACTCAATATTATTATTATAAAATCGATGTGGAACTTGAACAAAAGCTAATGCAACAAAACATTCATGCAACAGACAATACATCAACTTCCTTTACAATACATCAACGTCCCTATCAACGCCACATACTTTACAAACTCCCTCATCCCAAGGGGCCTTTGGAATATCATTTGTTGATGCAATGAAAACATCAACTTCCTTTTTCATTTTTGCACTCAAGCATCCCACTTTAGCATACTCTGCAAACTTTTGGACATAGGTGACAACCTGTACACAAGCAAGACATGTAAATGTTTAAATTAATAATTGAGATAAGGATACTGATTATATATGCACCATCAAGGTACCAACCTCCTCATCGTATAAAAGTTCAAAATTCTGGGATAACTTTTCCGCAAGTTCAACTAAATCCGGTTGATCCCCAAAAGCAACACGAACATTGTTCCACAGCTGCAACATTAAACGTACAATTTAGAGCCCTCCAAGTGTCCAAAACTAATATATACTGTAAGAGTGACTTGCATCTAGCACAAAACATATTAGAGGCCGGTAATTGAGTTTTGAAAAAATAATGTTACTCAAATGGGACACAAGCAAACATAAAAACACTATAAAAATAGCCTTTACAAAGAGGGAAAAACATACCATAATAGCAGAGAGAATTTGGAGCTTAAAAGGGAAGAGTAATCTAAAGAAAATATTTAGCAGACTGCTTGTTTAGGTAGTCTTAGTTTGATAGAACGCATACCTCACGAACATCCTCGAGAAAAGCTTCATGAGATCCACCATAAGCTCCAAAAGCCAATCTTAGATCAATAGTTCGGAAATCAAAAGGACGGGCCACCATAGCTGGAGATCCAAGAAGCCCCTCATCATCATTATCAGATGAATTTACTAATTTTCTTCCCAACAAATTGCAAAAAACTTTTGAATCATCTGCCGCAGCTGCATGGCGTAATACAATGTGCCATTGCTTCATAATAATGTCAGAAATAGATATAACAATCTTCTTTTTCCTTTCCTTGTTGGTATCTGGCTGCCCTCCATCAGTTACCTCCTTCAACACTGAAAGAACTGCTTTCTGTTTATAAACAAGGATATCCAACTCAGAGTCGTGTTTCATTAAAAAACCATGCAAATTAAGAACATATAATTTCAACCACATGATCTATCACACTGTAATTTCAACCACCGAACAGTATGTTGTGGATTTCCATTTTAATGTTACTTTGCTTTGAGCTTACTAGTTACAATCAATTAATCTCCAAATTCGTGTTTGGTATGGTTTCTTATTGGTTTCTTTTTATTGGCTCACGTGTTTAAAATTTTGCTTCCAAGTAGGCTCTTACAATATTAAGTTAGAAAATCAAAAACTATGCTTTGATGAGAGTTTGAGAACTTGTGGAGAAGTGAATGATGTTTGCATTGAAGTCCCACATTGAATTTCTAGTAATAATTTTAAGTGTTTATAAAGCACTTTTAACATTATAATAATAAAACTTAAAAATTGGGCTAGTGCTTTAATGAACAATGTGTTTAGGTCCAAATATTTTATATTAAAGATTGTGAAAATTAATTTAAATTGATTTTCTATAATAATTAATTAAATTAATAAAAAATAATGTTGCCACTCAGATGCCACGTCATCAAAAATCGCCACCTCAGATGCCACATCACTTATTTCTAACGGCGTTACAAATATTTGACGAAAAAGACCAATTTGATTCAGTTATATAACGTAAGGGACCAATTTAAAATTTTTAAAAGATAGAGGACCAAATTGGACTCAGGCCTATAGTCTTAAATAAATATATATTCCTTTGCTTTTTATTTTTCAATTCTTATGCTTCTTTAGAAATATGTCTGTTAAAATTAAGTATTCGAATGTTACATCCAATTTAAATTTGTACATTTATTAATTAAGAATTCAATAAAGTTTAACTCAAATTTTAAAACAATCTAACATTTTATATAGGAATATAATTGATTTGGTTTAGACATGCCATTAATAAAAAAAACATCCGAGCTATTATATTTTCATCGGTTTGATTTGCTTTGATTTTTGGTGTTTTTAAAAAATGAAACAAAACCAAACTAATTAGTTTGGTTTAATTTAACTAGGTTCGGTTGATTGATGTACATTGTTTTTTAAAAATTATATTAATTAGGGTATATTTCATTATCATGTTTTTCAATATATTTTTTGTTATTATTTTTTAAAATAATATATTTCATATACTTTTATTATCTATTTCATATTTTACTTTTCAAACAACTTATAACTTATAAGTTGTACTTAATTCATACAAAAATAATAACAAATAAAACACAACATTAACACTAAAGGATTGTTATATACAAAAATTAACATGTTTTACGTCTCGAATACACATCAAAATTATTTTTGTAACAAAATTAGAAGTAATTTTGTTGAGAAAAAATTAGAAATGATATTAAAAAAAAGATGAAAACTATTCGAGAATTTGAAACACGAACAAAAATAACTATAAGCATCAATTCAATTCATCAGTTAATAGTTTCTAAAAACTAAAACTGTGAATTGAATCAAATCACCTTACTTTTTATCTGTTTGATTTGGTTTTTGATTCAATCTAAAACGATTTAATTTTATTTAAATTTTCAGTTTAATCAATTTTTCAAATCAGCGTCTCTAATTCTATACTAATCTATTAAATTTTTTGTTCAAAAAGTAAACAAATTTACAATCAACAATTGATTAAAGAGAAGAATGATTGCTTATTATTCAAGGTAGATTTCGAAAAAGCGTATGACAAAGTTAATTGGGAGTTTCTCAAATACATGATGAGAAGGATGAAGTTCAGTTTGCTTTGGCTTAAATGGATGGAGGCTACCATTTTCACGAGTTTTATGTCAGTGCTTGTGAATGGAAGTCTGACGGGAGAATTTATAGTGGGAAAGGGTCTCAGACAGGGGGATCCGCTATCCCCGCTTTTATTTGTTCTGGTGACGGAATGGCTGACAAGATTGGTTAAGAAGGCTCACAACAACGACGATTTCACAGGTTTTAAAGTGAAGGATAATTGTACGGTGGATACTCTCCAGTTTGCCGACGATACGCTCTTAATTTGAGAAGACAATTGGAAACATGTGTGGTCTCTTAAGGCGGTTCTTAGAGGATTCAAATTTTTTTCGGGGCTTGGAGTGAATTTCATCAAAAGCAAAATGATCGGGATTAATATCAGTAATAATTTTTTACTTGTTGCAGCAAACTTTTTGTCTTGCAGGATTGAAGCGAAAGTGTTTACATTTCTTGGTATCCCGATCGGCATTAACCCAAGGAGGATCAAGTCGTGGAATACTTTAATTTGCAAGTAAAAATCGCGTCTTACAAATTGGAAAAGAAAACTATTGAATCTTGGAGGAAGGATCACATTGTTGAGATCGGTATGGTGAAGTCTTTATATTTATCTCCTTTCTTTTTTTTAAAAGCGCTGGTGTCAATTTCCAGGGAGATCACGAGGATTCAGAATAAATTTCTCTGGGGTGTTTGGTTGGAGGTGTTTTTTAGATAGACTTGCGTCGAAAGATCAATTACTTAGACGTGGAATTGCAGCTAGTTCTAATCCTTCATGTGTGTTTTGTAATTCAGAATTTGAATCTTTAAATCACATTTTGCATAATTGTAATTGTTCCAGGCTGACCCAATGGCTAGGCATGATCCAATCTACTTCTGCTCCCAGAACGACCCAATTGCCAAAATCCAGCCAATTCAGGGCAACATTTACCTTCCTGCCCCTCTACCGGGGAAGACTGGTCGGTTGACCTCCAGGGTCAGCTGACCCTCTTCAGCATTTCCTGTCTATCACGCACGATTCCACCACCCAGAAACAATCACGACGCCTGTGCCCGCAACTGCACCTCTGCCCGTGGCAACGACTAGTTTTGGGCATCTCTGCCCGTCCCAACGGCTAGTTTCTAGCAGTTACCTATTCTTTGGGGGCGCGGATATCTCGCTCCGAAAATAGGGACCAATGGCCAAGCGCTGGGGGCATTATAATATCTCTCATTTGAGAGGGTCAGGTATTCTAAATCATCCTAAGACACATACTTTGTACTTGTCTTTTTTTCTCCCGATTCTTACTTTAGCATCGGAGTGTCTTGCAGGTACACCCCCTCCTCATCTTTCACACCTAGCATCGCAGACGTAGTCTCTGACCCAATCCTGGTTCTAATCAGCCGGTAAGATCAGTAATATGTCTATAGCTATTTGGATTGAGATGGCATAGTGGATAGGATTGGTTTTGGTTTAAAATAATAACTTGAGGAATGATTTCTTATTCTGGGTTGATTTTTCTTCAAAGGTGAAGGTGAAGAAGAATAAGGTAGGTTGTGTTTGGTTGGCAGTTTGTTGGACTATTTGGAAGACGGGGAACGAAATAGTTTTTAACAACGTTCATTGGAATGTTTTAGATATGTTGTGGAATATCACATTTTTGGTTTGGAGATGATCTTTTATCGGAGAAATTAGTAGTTCAAAATGTAACTTTTACGAATTTTGTAATTTTCCTTTATATTATTTAGTGTAAGTTGTATTTGATATTAATTCCTCTTTTATGGTGGAATTCTTTTGCTTCCTCTTTAGTAATCGGGTTTGAGCACTCTAGTACTCATTTAATCCAATTCTTTTAATTAGAGATAGTTTAAGTCTCTCCCTTCGACTCTCCAACTTGTAATAAAAAAAAAGAACACTTTAGGTTATTCAAGGTCAAGTTACATTCAAGATGCATAAAAGTCATGGCAATAACATAAAAGTCAAGTTAATAGCTAGAATATATCAATATATAAGAAAGAGTTGAATTTTTTTAGTTTATAAAAACACCATACTAAATCAATTTTTATTTTTGTAATTCATACTAAATCAAATCTAAAAATAAACAAAATGTCTTTTAAAACTCAACTCCGGGCCCAAACCGGTGGCGTGACAGACGTGTCATTGCTCAAGATAACGATGTTATATTTCTTGATAGCTTATCCCAAAGTCCACTTGTACATAACCTATTCTTTAATCTTTTCTATTTTCCCCTCTTCATTAATCACACCACGTAGTATTTTAATTCTACAACAAACAAACTAAAGAATAAATAGCCTATAATAACCTAATTACGTAAGTGAGAGAAGAACTACAAAAAAGAAACAAAATCAAGTAATGCCCCTCACATCACACCAATTTTCCACTCATTCCCAACACAAAAAATACATAAAAATCTCCAAAAACTCAAACTTCCTTCCATTTCTCACGTCTCTTTCTTACTCTGTTCTCCCACTTTTGTAGGACGCCACCCCAATTCTTCTTCATCTTTACCCTAAAATTGGCTTCCATTCCACCACCTCATTCTCTCTCTAACTCTCTTTCTTCCTTCTTTTTAAACACTCTTTGAATCTCAACAAACCATTTCATCATTCTTTTCATTCTTTCTATTCTTTTTTTCTTTTTTCTTTCTCTCTACCATGAGAAAAAAACTCAACGTTACGCTTTAACGTACAATTCAAAAAAGGGTGTGGATCTTTTTTTCCCTGTTCTTCAATTTTTCCAACCTCATTTTATCTCGAATTGAGGAGGATCCACACCCACCCATTTCATAGTTTTCACCTCCACCTTATCAAGTTTCTCTGTCAACAAATTTCCTCAAGAAACAAAGAAAACCCACATCAAGAATCGCGTAAAAATTCAATCTTTTTCAACCCCGTCAAAAAATGTCGAACAAGATAGTTCTCCGGCAAGCGACGTCGACAAACCGCCGACAACCGTTACTCCAGAGCCAATCGTCAAAAACAGCCATGGTCGGCGAAGTAGTCGGAAGCACCGCGGCGGAGTGCTTGGCGGTGTGCTGCTGTTGTCCATTAAGTTTAGCGAATATCTTTCTCTTAGCAGTTTACAAACTCCCGGCGGGTATTTGCCGGAGAATACTAAGAAAGAGACGGCGGCGGAGAATTATGAAAGCAGGGTTGTTACAACCCAAACGGCTTAACTGTTGTTGCGGTTGTTGCGACGACGTTAACGGTGTACCTCGTATTTACCCTATGTGTATAAACGACGCTTCGGATATAAAACGACTGCATGAGGGTTCGTTTGAGGATAACAATGATGAGAATGCTATGGCTCTGGAGAAAGAGATGTGGGAGAGATTTTACAGTGCTGGATTTTGGAGAAGTTCTTCGAGGAGAGAAACGGAAGCAGAATCAAGAACAGAAATGGTTTCTGGAAAATCTCAAATTCAATTGATTGAATTGAAACAGATATTGAATGAATGAATGAATGAGGAGACAAAAGAGTCAAGTCAACAGTGGTTTTTGTTTTTGAATTGATTGGTTATTTGTTTGTACTATTTGGAAATGAAACTTTTGTGGTTTTTAATTACTATTGTTACTGTTGAGGACTGAGCATTTGTGACTTGTTTTTTTTTTTTCATTTGGGTCCCGTGTTTCTTTTCAATGCGCTATGATTCTCGATTGGTGTGTGTGGGTGGTGGTACAAGAGATGGTTTTAATTTTTTTTATTGTTTGTAGTTATTGAAGTGTACGTTAAAGCAAAAAAGAAGTTTATTTATAAAGAGTTGCTATTATAAAACAATTGATGGTGTTTGATGGGAAAAGCAAACCTCAAGAACATGTTATCGTTTTCAACAAGCAGATGAAGATTATAGGTGCAATGGGCATGTCATCATCTTCAACATGCAGATGGAGATTATAGATGTGATAAACTCGTTGATATAAGGGATGCAACCTTTCATTGATACATGAATCTTCCTCGATTCTTTGTGAATAATTACTAGGTTCTATTTGTTAAAAATAACATGTGTGAGTAGTGTGGATAGTAGTCTCACATTGAATAAGAATGTGGTGACTTGAATATTTATAAATAAGAGAATCCATATACCTATAACCTTAAGATTTTATGAGAGTATGTGGTGTGTTTTTCACAAAGTGTTGCTCTAAAAAAGAAAGTCCTACGATGTTCAATACGCCTTAGTAAACATTTTCACTAACACTATTCAGAAAACTAATCCACCAGTTTTCATCCAAGAAGCATCGTAAGATGTTCCCCAGAAGTCTCTTACACGTGAGACTTAGTACGTTTCAACGAAACCACCATCAAAGTGGTGAATCTTAACTAAGAGAAGTTTGTAAGAGCTTTACATAATGAGTTAAAGGTTGGACACTTCAATGAATCTCTTTCTCAAAAACATGTTGATACAATGGAGAAAATAGTGATGAGAGTAAAGTGTTATATCAAAGGTTGGAGTAAAAGTGTAGAGATTTGGGGATTGTAAGGAGAATTAAGTAATATTAGATAATATTGAAATAGTTAATTAATCAAATAGTATTAGGAGATTATGGTTTTAAATAATTATTTTAGTGGAATTATTATTATATTAATTTAATGAGGTAATGAATAATTAGAATTGTGATAATAAAAAAAAAAAAGAATAGAGAAAAAAACCTCAGAACCTGAAAATAAGAAAAAGAGGAGAAAAGAGAAGAGAGGAAGAGTTAGGGTTTTGAGGGGGAAGAAGAAGAACCCGTTGGAAAGCTTCGAAATCATCAATCTAAGGTAAGGGTGAGAATTCCTTTCATATTGGAATTGTATGATAATATATGGGTGGTTAATTATCTCTATATGTGTTGAGTTTCCTCTATTTGCATGCTTGAATTGACCGATGAATGATTCGATTAAATTGTCTGCTTCTTGATGGATTGTATGCATGATAAATGTTAGAATTCCTATATGTTAATGGGGTTTGAAGGGTACAAATTAAAAATAACTTTTGGAATAAAAATTGGGGTTTTTGGGAGGTTTTGGGAACTGTTTTCGTAGCAGAAAAATGAAGATTTTTGCCTCTGTTTTTTATGTAGACGGTTACAGCTGGGTTGACAGATTTTATCAGAATTTTGTAAAATTCATAACTTTTGATCCATAAGTCCGATTGAGGCACTGCTCGAAGCGTTAGAAAGCCAACATAATGTGCTTTCATTTAAAAATAGTTTTGCAGCCTGGAAATGATTTAAATGATGCGTGACTGTGTTATTTGGTGAGTAATTATATGTTGTGGTGTGATAGTGCGTATGGATGAATATGTTGTTACATGATATGTTACTATAATGCAATGTTGAATGTTTGTAGCATATGTATGTTGTTTGGTGACTGTTTTGATGTAGTATATTGGTTAAGGTGAATGCCATTGTACGGTGTTGGTGTTTTTTCGGTGAGTAATCGTATGTTGTGGTGCGATAAATGCGTAGGGATGAATATGTGTTATCCTATGATGTGTTAATATAATGCTGATATTGAATACTTGTAGTGCATGTATGGTGGTTGGTGGCTGTTATTGGTGAATTACATTGGTATGGTGAATATCATTGTACATTATTTGATGTTATTACAACTGTTACATCTTTTGAAAAATTGAAAATTTCAAGGGTGTAGCCAGTTACGTGTTTTTGAGTAACCGGTTACACTGCATTTTAAAATGTGGGATTTTGGAAAATTGGGTGATGTAACCGGTTACGTGAATTGGTGTAACCGGTTACCATATTGAATTTTTAGGTGTTTTCGCTACTGGAATGTAGTGTAAACGGCTACACTGGGTGATACCAGAATTAAATTATTTCAAAATTCATAACTTTAGTTCAGGGTGTCTGTTTGAGGTGCTGTTTTGAGCGATGTAAATCTAATGGGATGTACCTTACTTTCAAATTAGTTGTGAATCCTGGATGTAATTTAATTGCTGCGTGGTGGTGTTGTTGATGTGTGATATGTATGTCGTTGCACGATAAATGCGTGTGGATGGTGTAATATCTTGTGATATGTTGCTGTAATGCCAATATTAATTAATTATAATGTATGCATGTTGTTTGGTGGTTGATATTAGTATAGTACTTCGATTAAGGTGAATATCAAGGTATGGTGTTTGATGTTATATTATTGCATGACGCATTACTATGATGTTAATGTTGTGTGCTTGTTGTATTTGCATGGTGTTTGGTGGTCTGTATCGGTATAATACACTGATCATGATGAATATCATTGTACATTGCTTGATGTTGTTGCATGTTATGTATGAATCATGCATCATGGTGTTTGGAAGATGCTCTGTTTTGGTGAACCTCAATCTTATGGTGGGGATTGGGTGCGAGTACCTGGTTCCAGATGGGAATCGGTGAAGCATTACCTATGGTAAAGATAACAAGTTTTTGGTGAGCCTCGATCCCATTGTGTGGATTGAGTGCGAGTAGCTAATTTCTATGGTGATGTAATTAGTGAAGTGTTACCTATGGTAATGGTAACGATTTTGGTGTGCTCTAATCCTAGGTGGGGATCGAGGTGAGTGAACCTGAGAGTTCACAATTTGGTACCACATGCATTGAGTCATAGGGGTGCCTCATTGCATTGCATAGATGTTGCATAATTTGCTTGTTGATTGGTGTTTTGGTGATCATATGTGTAATGTTTATGTGTTATGTTACAATATGATGTTTGGTGTAGAGTGATATGTAGATTGTGAATGGGTGAATCATATATGTGATAAATATGCATTTACATATTATTATGTAATTTCTTATATGATTGTAATTCTCATCCCTTCTGTTTAAATGTTGCCTTTGCATGGGCATCGTACAGATAATACGCAGTAGAGGTTTGGATGTGAGTAGAAGAGAGTGCTCTTCCTTTTGATTTTTGTTGAGTTGGTGTCTGCTCTGATATGTAACACTAGGGGGTGAACGCTTTTGTGTTTAATCGTGTTGTTGGAGATTTTATGGATATCTCCTAAGTTGATATTTCTTATGTTTACTTTATATCATGATTATGTTTTGGATGATTAAATTGATCAGTTGTTGCTAATTTCCACTGCCAATAGACTGTTGATGTTATGTTTGAGTTATGATGGCTTTTACCACTATAGGAGAAATACGCTACTGGTCGCGACTTTCTGAGTCTAACAGTTACTAACTGCAAGCGCACAACCTATCGCGTAGTAATAAAGATATCGATCCCACAAGGACTTGATAATCAACCTAGTGCTACGGTTTGCTACTGTGTTTAGCTAAGGCGAAGATGTTCTAGTTTTAAGTTCAAAAGGGGAAACTAAAGGGAATCTAATTTTTTTTTAGAATAAACTAGTTGATATTAGGATATCGGTACATAACTTAGTATACCATCGTGGATTCTATAAAACCTAAGCGTATAAAAATAAGTCACATTATATTTCTGTAGAAAATATTAGTTTAAAAGCCCTCACCTCACACTCTCGTGGTTATTGCTTTGGACTATACTCCTAAATCATAACGTCTGCTCTCGCTAGCCCATCAGAGTTTAAAACTACTTTTTGAAAACTAATACAGTCTAATTAACTTTAAAGCGCTCTCGCTGTTTTTAAAACCAATGCCCGATTTCAGCTATCCGGTTAAAATCTCACACTCTCGTGGTCTTAATCCTAACCTTTGCTACCTTTTTACTCTCGTAATAAAAGTCCAGTTTTAATTAAGAAATCTCGGCTAGAAATTAAGTTGTTTATGGTTTTAGCTTGGAATTATCGAATCCATTCCGGTTACTTCATTACATACCGATAAATCGGATTTAGCTAGACATATTACTTAAAACAAACATGCATAAATATAAATTACAAAACAGTAAATTAAACATGGCAATGAGAAAACGATAATGCTATTATTAAGATAATGAATAAACCTGATAAATATGCAATAAGTTGGTTCTCGCAATTCCTCCACAAGTCGGTAGGCTTTTGCTCGATCGTATCGGAATAACGAATGATGAAGGCAAGATTGAAAATAAATCCTAACTATGGTGCAATAGCTCCTCAATGTGAGATACTATCACTATTTCAAGTAATGTAAACAAGGAATGGGAAACAAGAAACAAACAAGGAATGCAAGGAAAGTAAAAATTCGGAAATAAATTCTACAGCAATTCGGGGTGAAATTCTCCAGGTCTTTGGCTTTCCAATCCATGCTGTATTTATAGCTCCACCATTGCCTTAACGTTAAAGAAATAGTAGGAGCATAACCCTTGGTGGTTGAGAAGTCTAAGGGAGACTGGCTCACATGCAGTTGAAGTTGAGGGAGAGAATCTAGGAGAAACTGCTCAACGTTCGTGTGCATTGGGCTTCTTTTTCCACGTCTGCGTTCTAAACATAATAACCATCTTTGAGCGTGTGACGGTCGTGATTAGTGCATGCGGTCGTGGCAAGCTTTGGGAGCGTGACGGTCGTGGTAGGTGTGTGATGGTCGTCACACACACTAGTTTCCATTTTCTGCTCTTTTTCTTATTAATTCTTCCTGTTTTCTTTTCATTTCTTCATGTTTTCTCTACTTTGCTCCTTTCAGCTTGGACAATGAAATACCTGCGAAAACACTATAATACTCGCGGAATAATCGGAACTTGGGCTGAAATAACGTAATTATTAGTCGTAAATCAAGGCAAATATATGATACATTTTCGTGTTATCAAACTCCCCTACACTTGAATCTTTGCTTGTCCTCAAGCAATTAGTCAGTAAGAACGTCAGGCAAGTTTTATCAACCGCACACAATTGACATACCTTTTGTTTTGAAAATGTTTTGTAAGGCATTTTGTTAAGATGACGGATACTCATGTAAAATAATAAAGATACATTAGTGACACAAGCAACAAGCATAATCATAGACCTCCCTTATACACAAGCCAGTTCTAATCATTCTATTATAGCTCAACCTAAAGTTTCTCGTATCTATTTCACCCGGTTTCATTCTAGCGCAATCACATTAAGCCCTTTGCCTTTACATGTACGTAGTGGAGTAGCCGGATAGTGACTTTGATCCTTTTTAGCACGGGGTCTGGTACACAAGTGTGGTAACCCTTTATATATATATCCTAATCGTAGGTTGTGGGGGATCGAACCGTAGTTCGCCCTACCGAGTTCAGAACCAGGTTCCTCTGAACTAACCAACAATGGATTCTTTCTTTTCTTTTGTAATACTTTTGCAACCGTAGGTTTGGTGCATTTTTCAATTTTTCACAACAGCGAAGAATACAGAAGCTATTTAATGATTCGGCATAAAAAAGGATCATCTAAATCATACAGCCAGTTGTGGCGGTTATCCACACTAGTTCGCTCGTGATCAGGTAGTGTAAAATGTGGAACAACTTCATTATTGATCAGGAGTTGAAACGGGGGTGGTCCAAGATTCCTAATGAGTCCTTGGTTAAAACAGAAAGTTACGTTCATTGGCCTATATCCGCCTAGAGGGTTCACTCGGGAGAGTCGTGTTCTAAATCCCATGACATCAACAATTTTTGTTACGAGGCCACCTATCAAAATGGGACCGTGATCAGCTTAAGCAATCCTGCGGAGATTGTCAATCATAAAAGTCGCTCCATTAACGGGTCGGGATTGAAACACACAAAACATGATAAACAACTTGTCTCTAGAGATTAGGGTGTCATTCTCGGCTTTTCCAAAAAGGGTGAAGGCTAAAATCATATGAAAATATCTAATGGCCGGGTTGTGAATTTTAGTGGACACCATAGGATGCGGGTCATGATGAGGTCGTCTTGAAATACTACTCCAGAAAAGGTTCAGTTCATCTTCCATTACTAAATCTTCCTGTGCCATAGTAAAAACGTCGGGTCCATTGAGGAAATCCAACAAGTCCGCAATCTCTCTAATGTTGAAGCGGCACGTGTATCCAAATAGCCTAAAGGTTATGTTACCCCTATTAAATCCTATGCCATAGTTAGGGTTGTAGGACAATGAGCTTAGGAATTCTAGGGTCAGCCTGTGGTAAGTTGGATACTTCTTTCTAGCAAAACCTTCCCATCCTATCTGGCTAAACATAAAGTCTATGCTGTCTCCTATACCTAAGGCAGTCATGGTAGGTCCATGGGTAATTTGGTTAGGGCCATAGGTCTGCGAGAGAGAACCTCATAGCGGTGCCATTGGACAGCGTTCCTGAATAACACAACCATGGTGTCGTCGTTATCCATCTTAACAGTTAGTCGGAAAAGTAAAGCAGACGTAGAAGTAAGAAGGTAGAAAGACTTTAAAAATCCTGTAGAATGTAATTATAAGATCAGCACAGCAGTTTCCATAAAATTTTTAAATTTTTGAGAAAAGAAAATAAATAAAAAATGAAAAAGTAATGAAAATAAGATTAAGAAAGTAAAGGAAAACAAAAAGAAATAAAAATAGACTTAAGAAAAATGTAAAGAAATTAAAAAAATGAAAATAAAAGAAAGTTAAAAGGAAAGAAAAATAATCTCGTGGGTTGCCTCCCACTAAGCGATGTTTTTAATGTCGTAAGCCTGACGAAAGCTTAGTGATAATTCAGTTATAGGGACGAGCGGGCAGCTTTAAAAGTCTTAGACTATTCAAATAGTCTTTGTTCGCAATATTATGATAATGTTTTAATCGTTGCCCGTTTACTATGAATGGTTCACTATTTCTTCCTTTTATTTCTATCGCTCCACTTTGAAAAACTTTAGAAATTTCAAAGGGTACGGACCACCTAGATCTAAGTTTTCCTGGAAAAAGCTTAAGTCTCGAATTAAATAGGAGCACAACGTCTCCCACATTAAATTCTTTTCTAGATAAGTGCTTATCGTGCCATCTCTTAGTTCTTTCTTTATATATGTGGGCGTTCTCATAAGCATCTAGTCTTAGTTCTTCTAATTCGTGCAAATCTAAGATTCGTTTTTCTCGTGCGGCAGCATAATTTAAATTGAGGGTTTTAATAGCCTAATAGGCTTTGTGCTCTATTTCTACCGGCAGATGACAAGATTTTCCATAGACTAACTTAAATGGAGTGGTTCCTATGGAGGTTTTGTAAGCGGTTCTGTAAGCCCATAAAGCTTCATTAAGTTTAGTTGACCAATCCTTCCTAGAGGTAGCGACAGTCTTTTCTAAAATTTGTTTTATTTCTCTATTCGAAACCTTGACTTGTCCACTGGTTTGTGGATGATATGGTGTTGCCACACGATGTTTGACTCCGTATTTTGATAGCAGTTTATCGAATATTTTAGATATGAAATGGGAGCCACCGTCACTAATGACGAGTCTTGGCACACCAAATCTAGGAAAGATTATGTTCTTAAAGAGCTTTATCACTACTCGTGTGTCATTTGTAGGAGAAGCTACAGCCTCGATCCATTTGGAAACGTAATCGACAGCGACGAGTATGTACTGGTTACCAAAAGAAGATGAAAATGGTCCCATGAAATCTATTCCCCACACGTCAAAGACTTCTACTTCTAGAATGCCCTTTTGAGGCATTTCATCGAGTCTGGAGACGTTACCAGTGCGTTGACATCAGTCGCAATTTATAACCGCGATATGGACATCTTTCCATAGAGTAGGCCAAAAGAAGCCAGCTTGCAAAATCTTAGCACAAGTCTTTGAAGTGCTCGCGTGCCCACCATAGGGCGCGGAATGACAATGAGAAATTATGTCTTCCACCTCATCTTCGGGTACACAACGACGGAAAATACCATCGGCGCCCCTCTTGAAGAGAAGTGGTTCGTCCCAATAATAGTGTTTAAGGTCGTGGAAGAATTTCTTCTTTTGTTGATAGGTTAGATCAGGTGGCAGTACTCCAGCTGCTAGATAGTTGACAAAGTCAGCATACCATGGCAGCGTGGTCTTAGTGTAAACAGATTCTACCACTTCATTAGTTTCTGTATCAGTATAAGTCAAGGATTATTCTATTGTATTGCTTTTTAACTGGGCTAAGAGTCTTTCATAAGGGAAATCGTCATTAATAGGTACTTGGTCTGGTTGGATGTTTTCCATTCTCGATTGATTTTACTTGATTATGTTGATTGCAAAAATATTATGATTAGTTTGATTTAGAAAAATAGTTTAAACAATATATGTATTTATAATTATTTAGTAAAATAAAAAAATTGATTAATTTCATATTTTTTAATGTTTTGTGTTTAACTATTTAACCCTAATTATTAAGTATTCTAACTAGCTTAATTAACCCTAATTACTATCCTAATATTAGTCCTAATATTAATCATAAAATCAAAAACCCTAATTAAATATTTGATTATATGTTTTTGATATTTTTTATTTTGTTGATTATATTAAGATAATTATGATAGCGTTAATTAATTTCTAAATTATTTTAAATAAACTAAGTACTAATATTAGTCCTAATAATAATACTACATTAATCAAGATTAACCTAATAAGAAGAATTATTAAGAAAAATATAAAAAAAAAACTAGGGGGTGTATAATTAGTTGTTTGAGTAATTGGGTTGGCTGTTGGGTGTGTTAATAGCAAGGGAAGCAGGCCAAATTAGCTTCTGAAGCCCACATGTGAAGGGCAGTCCACACACACACACACACACACACACACACACACAGGGAGAGAGAGAGAGAGAGAGAGAGAGAGAGAGAGAGAGACAACAGTTGACTCTCTCTAATCAATATGATTAAGATTAAAAGGATCGTGTGATGTAAAATCTCATCATTAGGTTAAGATTAGTAGTCAAAGTAACCAGACTGGGTGGTTGTAATGCAAAGTCACAAAGGACTTAGGTAGACGCGCGTGTACACTGGCTAGCTTGAGTTAGCAGGCTGGTTGGTCGGGGATAAGCCACGTGAGTGTGATTTGGCAGCTGAGTAAAATGGGTATTTAAATGCAACGCCTTCAGAATCCATTCATTTTACATTTCTTTTTCTCTCTCTTAACCTCTTTCTCGCTCTCATCTCCTCATTTCTCTCAAATCCCTCCTTCTGACCCAACTTCCAACCACCTTCTGAACACCAATCACCACCCTAAGAATCACCCCCAAACCCCAGGTTTCTGGTTGAGCTTCTATAAGAACCTTCAAACCCTCATCCCCTACTCAGAAATCTTTAAACCTTCATGAACCCTAGAAACCCAGACAAACCCTAACCTGGGTTCCTTATGAACCTTAACCCTCTTACACGAACCCTAATGTTCCCCAGATGAACCCTAGCAACTTCGAACCCCAAAAATCCAAGAACCCTAACCCGATTGGGATGAACCCTAACCAAGAAGAAGATGAATATTCATCTTCTTCTTTAGCCAAAACCTATTCCTAACCTGTTCTAACCCATATCAAACTCACAAAATACCCAGATCAACACCAAATTACCTCTAAACCCTAGATCAGAACCTATAAAACCCTAATCATCCATCCAAACAGTAAATCAAATAATTAATTCAAAAACCCTAAACCCGTTTTAACCCATACCCTAAACCCCAATCGACACAACACACAACAAGAAGTAAAATTTCAAGAGATGAACACAAGCAATCAAAATTATCATTTAAGTTCTACCAACCTATGAAAAAGAGGAGCTATCCGATTAAAAAGGTAACAAATTTAATTATTTTTCTTTTCCCTAATTTGGCTTGTCCTTTCTTCCTCTTCTAACTTCTTCTTCTTTTCCTTGTGTGAGGTACTTTTGGATTGTGGTGGTGGTGGTTGAGCTTAAAGGAATTAGGGTTTCAGTGTAAAACCCTACAACCCTAGGAATCAAAGCTTTGAGGATGGTTTAGGGTTTTGCAGAAAGCAAATATTTTTAGGGTTTTTCCTCTTATTTTTTTCGTCCCCTTCTTCTTCGATTTCTTCCGTATTTATAGATATTTTTAGGGTTTCAGAATTTGATTAGAATGTTTGTATTAGGAAATTTTGAATCCGATTATATTTGATTTGATTAGATTTAGAGATTTGATTTGTTTAGGAATTAGGGTTTCGGATCTGATGTATGTACTTGGTCCACTTTTAATTGTAAACTACACTTTAAATGTATCTCTAATGAAATGGAAAAGATTTGATCCGGAGTTTTTTCCAATATTTGATTCAATCTGTTTATGATTTGCACATATTTTGTGTTTGTGAATGGACTTTGACTTCATCTGGTCTAAAAGTTGACCAGATGCATAATATTCTCTAATAAAAATAATATGACAAATAATTAATTAAAGGAGCCTAATAATAATAATAATAATAATTATTATAATGTGAAGGACACGGCTAAGCATATAAAAAATATTATTAACTTTAATGATTAATACTAATTAAATTTTTAACCCAAAAATATTAATAAAATCTATATTTTGAAATAGCCACTTAAAAATAAGTACAATTTAATAATAGTAAAAAAAACCTAAATTATAATATTCTAATTAAGTGATGGCTTTATTATGAATTAATAATTAAATTAACTAAATAATATATAATTAATAAGTAACAATTTTTTACCTAAGTACTTTAACTAAACAAACGATCTTTATTTCTCAAAACTATATTTTACTAATTAAATAGTAACAATAAATAAAATTTGATTATTAAATTTTAATGATTAACGATAATAATTTCTAACTAAAAATAATAGTCATTAAAAAATAATAATACAAATTAATAGTAATGACATATTCCAATATTTTCCTAATAAGTCATTCTTAAATTAGTTTTTCAATTATGTTATCCTAAAAAATTAAATTATACCTTAAAAAGTCCTAAAATACAATTAACTATAATAGGATCAAAGACTCCTAAAATAAGTCAAAATGGTTCCCCTTTGAATTTTTAGGTCATTGGGGTTGACCATAAGACTTATTAGGAATGACAATTTAGGGTATGGTTAACGATAATAATTTCTAACTAAAAATAATAGTCATTAAAAAATAATAATACAAATTAATAGTAATGACATATTCCAATATTTTCCTAATAAGTCATTCTTAAATTAGTTTTTCAATTATGTTTTCAATTGAAATACACCTTTACAAACAAAAAGTCTCCTAAACTTGTATTTTTAATATGTGACCCTTTTTGCAAAAATAGTGACAAGATAGGTTGTGATGAGATTTACTTTTTCTATTTAAATCCTTTTGAACATATTTATACTTTTTATATGAAAGGTTAAAAGATCGTTTAAACTTTGATGGATCAATATCAAATGTAACCTTTGGTTGTAATTGATGACGAGAAATCGCATCATGTATTTAGGCTCAATATATGCATTTTATGCCTGCTTTTCATTATTTTTTATCGTATTTCAATCGTTTTTACTTTGTTTCGCAGTTGACAGGTCAAGCCGTATCAGATGCGGAAGCATTCGAGAAGAGGAGCGGAATGATAGCAAAAAAGACAGCAAATAGCAATTCTGCAGATTTTCCTGATATGGCGTTCGCCACAGGAGAATGGCATTCTCTATGCCTTAGAAGCCAATGGCGTTTGCCATGGCCTAATGGCGTTCGCCATTGGTTCGCAGCAGCAGTTTTTGCAAGTTTTTAGCAGTTGCAGCAGTTTTTGAAGTTTGAATTTCTCTCCATCTTCAGAGCGTGGGGAGCAGTTTTTAGAGCAAAATTCCTCTATAAATAGGGCCATTGTACCTGTTCCAAATCATCCAAGCCGTGCGGAAGCTCTGCCGAATTACCATTTGAATTCCTAGGCACTAAATTCAGTTTGTTAAGCGACAATTGCTCATACTGAGAGATTGTCGCAATTGTTACTTTTATTACTTGTTGCTATACACTTGGATCATTAATACAATCTTGTTGTTCTTATTTCGTTCTAATTCCATTTATCGTTTGATTTACATGTTTTTTACTTTACCGTGTTTTATTTCCATATTGCCTTCAAATTGTTATTATTACTTCTAAATTATAATTGTATTAAAAATTAACCTTAATATGCTTTTATTAAAATACGTAATCCTTAACATGTTAGACTTAGGATTTATAATGTCCAGGAAATTCCATTTTGAGACCGTTGTATAAGGATCGTCGTTACCGTCAGGACTCTGTAGAAAGCATAGGTGCGAAATTCTGATCTTACCGGATTTTGGTTTTTGTTTCTAATTTTTGCAAGTTTATTATTTCGTCACGAGAGTGAGGAATAAACCACAGTGCGACCAATAGAGTGAGAATTTTAGGTACGCACTGGATAGTAGAAACTAAACACCGGTCCTAAAAATAGAGAGAGCGCTTTAGGCATCGTTTATGCTTTATCGATTTTCAAAATACGCGTTTTAACTATCGAGCAAGCGAGAGAAATATATTGGGATAATTAAGCGTGGATCTTGTCAATAGCACAAGAGTGTGAGACAGAGTCTTTAAGTTGGTATTTCCTACGAAAATTGAGTTGTGATCTTAGTTAGCACCTGTAATCTACACGTCCCTCAGGCGCGCGGAAATCATCCTTCGGGTTCGTTTTTATATTGTTTTTATACCCCTTTGGAATTGAGTTTTTATTTCCGTTTCCTTTCACGTAAACCTTAAGCCTTAGCTTTGCATAGCAATCATAGAGCACTCTAGTTTGATTATTAGTCCTTATGGGTTCAACAATCTTTTAAAACTACGTGATAAGCTGTATACTTGCAGTTGTAATCTGACCAACACGTAAAGTCGCGATCAAGTTTTTGGCGCCGTTGTCGAAGACTAATTTAGTTAATATTGTGATCCCTTAGTTGCATAGTATAAACTAAGGCAACTATTTTTCTTTTTAAACTGTCGATTGTATGCCAAGCACTCGCTCACAAGGCGAAGAGTTGAAGCAACCAATTGACAAAATATAGCGTTTTATTAATTTAAGACGCCGAATTAACGAATTCCGTATTAGATATAATCTTCCAGACCCTATAATTCCCTACTCAGATTTGGAACCCGAATCAGAACCAAAATCAATCATGGCCGAAGGACCAAGAAACCGTCCTTTGAAGTATTAAGTTGTTCCATCACAAGAAGAACCACATAACAACATTGCAACCCCCGCTATTAACCAAAAAGGTTTCAAGCTGAAACCTTCGCTAATATCAGCAGTTCAACAAAACTAGTTCTCAGGCAATGCTACGGACGGTCCGAATTTATATTTATCAATGTAACACCCCAAAATTTGCCTTCTTGCTTTCAGCTAACTGGCTTATGTTTCTTTGCATTTCTTGCATTAGCATTTGTGCATAGCATTGGTTCTTAGCATGGGATCAAGGTACTTGGTTCATCTCAAAGAAGTCTCAAGCCTCAAGGTGGTTTGAAGAGTTCATCATATCTTCATAAGGTCAAGAATGGAAAAAGATTTCAAGTGAATCTTTCCCTCCTAACCAGAGGGACCAAATTAGGGTTTTGGTTTCAAAAGGCTTCTTGATGGGTTTTGCTTGTTCAAATACATTCTCATGAGGTTCTATATGCTTACAAGTACTCATAGAGGAAGACTTGGCTAGTGTTTCATTGTGAAAGATGTTCAGTGGATCAATTGCTTGTAGACCAAGAAAAGTCAACAGTGAGAGGGGAAGTCAACTGTGGAATTTTTAGGTCCTCTTCATGATTTTTAAGATCTTATGCCCTCATATGGCCCTCAAATGTCAAGATTCATGTCATTCATCAAGACTAAAGAGTTTGTGCAAAAGTTACTAAATTTGGAAAATGACCTATAATGAGAAGTTTCCATTTTGGCAAGTTTTTACACTACATTCAACTTGAATTTTCATCATCAAAGAAGCTTCAAATGAATTTTCCTCAAACATGATAGTTGAAGATCTTTCTCTCCCATTTCCAAAAAGTATTAGATTGTCTCCATACCATTTGTGGTTCTCAAGTTATGATCAAGAGAAGGCAAGGTGTTTTTAAGGATTTCACATGTATTCATTTTTTCCACCTTTGGCATTTTGATTCCAAATGACTTGTAATTGATTCTATTGCTTCAAGTCACATTACAACATCCAAGTACATTCCATGAGGACCATTTTTAACCCTTGAAGCAAGTGAATTCGTGCCATGTACTTCACTTATTTCACAAAATGCATTTTTTCAAGATGGATTAAAACTCACAAACCAATCAACCACAAGGCCCAATTTCAATTCCATTGTGATTAGCAAGTGGAATGTGAGTGAATCATGCTTATTCCATGACCTGTGCATGTGTGGATTAGTGGGTATAACACAAATTGCAAAATTACAAAACCACTCAAAACTCACTAATCAGGGGTTTAATCAATTGCTAATCATGATGAGAGGTCTAATGGAGAGTATATAAGCGTACTCACACGCAGAAAGCTAGGTTATGCACCCTCATTTGCTCAGAATCCATTTTCACCTCCAAACTTTTCTATCTTCGAATCTCTCTTCTCTTGAGAGTTTTTGAAGTTTTCTTTGCACATTATTGATCAGTGTGGTAAGAGGAACAAGAATCTACCATTGGTTTGAGCTTAGAGTGAGGATTTCATCAAGTTCGTGTTCAAGTTGCTCAAGTTCAAAACCTTAGATCCAACCATTTTCAAGCCTCTATTTACATTTATTTTGCAAATAGAGCTCAAAATAGGAAGATCTGCAGCTTTTGAAAGGAGTTCTTAGTGTATTTTGAGCTCTGCAGTTCTCAGGTTAGCATACTTTTCATGATCATGTAACTTGTTTTTCTTGCTTGCAAAATAATCTACGACGTTCACTGATGATGCTGATCTATTTAGTTTTGAGTTTGGACGTGTGGATTGTTTGAATTTTGAGATTTAAGTTTTTAGATCCAAACTTATTCTGTTCGATTTGGCTTGTGTGTTGGTTGTTTGTGAAAACTAATTGCATATTTGTGATCCTTGTTGAATTCTGATTGGAATGATGTACTTGTTTGTGATTTCTGGAAATTTTTTATGTTGAGGTCGCCGGAGAAGACGACCGGAGCTAGGGCTCCGGCGTCTGGTTTGACTTGCAGGTCACCGGAAGCCGGAGGTTGGAGATGAAATCTGGACCGTTGGTGGTCCAGATCTGACGGTTTACGTGTAGCCAAGTCATTTAAAATCTTTTCATATTTTAGTGATTGCGTGTTTACATTCAATGCTCACTATCATGTACCTTTAATCTGGACCTCTCATCATGTATGATTGTGTGATTGTTTGACTTGATCTGATGCATTGATTTAATATGATGGTTGTTGTTGCGCCAACGCATTAAAAATGCCACATGCCTCTCACGTGTTTTTATTTTAATTGCTGATGATTTTATGTTTGCTTGCTCATCATTATTATCATGCGCGTGTTAATCTGAGCCTCTCATCATGATTACTGGTGTTTTTGATTGACTGATTGTGAACGTTGGATCAATCAGATGGCTTGTGTGAGTCCTATTTGTTGACTGAGTTCTATGTGGGGTGTGTTGACTTCGCTGATGGGTCTTTTGACCTGGGCTTGATATCCACACCTCCCCCTTGAGCCCAGTTTGGTTTTGCTTTTTATTTTAATTGTTGCATTTTGCTTTTTAATTTTAAAAAATAGTTTTAAGCATCCAAAAATTATGAAAAAATTCATGAAGCATGTTTAGGTTTTTCTAAAATTTTGGAAAATTTTATTTTCCATTTTTATTTTATTTTGTGCATCTGAATTAATTGTTTAATTAATTTCGTTTTGGATTGTTTCATATATGCACACCCTGCCTTGTTGGTTTTTGTTCTCATCATCTATACATGATTTGTATCCCATTCTTTTTGCATATGTTAGAGGACATCTTGAGGTCCTTAAAAATATTTTTATCATGTTTTTAAAATCATTTCACATTGCATTTTAGTCCCCCTCCTTTGCATATTGGTTCATGGTTCCTATGTGATCTTTGCCTAATTGTTTGAGGTACTTAACTTGTGAATTTTGGTGTGATCTTTTGACATGTGATTGGATTATGACTTAGGTCATTTGAGTTTTAATCTCAAAATTTTTTGAATGTCATTTGAGATATGTTTGTTTATTGGTGCTTAAATGACTTATGCATGACTATATCTTGACACCTCTTTACACAAATTGACTTGCCATGCCTATTTGCTTGAGTTTCTTCTTGATTATTTGTATGTTCATTTGATGTGATGTTTACCCCTGGTTGAGGTCCCTTGTGACCAAGTTTTGCCATTATGGATCATGTTTGAATCATGTTTGAGTATGCTTAAGTGTTGGAACTTTGTCCTCTTTTTGTAGCTTTCTTTGGTGCATAATGTTTCATGCTTTGATTTCCTTTTGCACATGAGAATTGTTGATGATAATATGGTTTTGGTTCTGACTTGCACTCATCTTCATATATCTTTCTCATTTCATTTTGATATGAAGTCCATGTATGCTTAATCGTGCATTCCATACAAGTATGCTTGCATTCTTTCATGTTTATCTTTGCATGCTTACTTGAGATTGTTTTGCATTGATCTTTGAAACATTTTTGATGATTTGAGTTGGACATTCTTGATATGATGTGCTTGCTGCCCTTTATTGTATCTCATCTTCTCCTTCTCTTTCTCATTCTTCTCTTCCACTCTCTTCCTCCCATGAATCCCAAGACTTGTTCAAGTCTTGGATTCTCTCCCTTTAGAGCTACCTAGTCCAACTTAATTTTTGATTAAGCTTGGAGTAGGATTAGCATTAGGTTTTAGGTAGTCGTCCCTCCTAAACCTCACTAACCCTAGGTTACCCATGCATGATAACATTAGGACTCTTAGTTTCCCTTTAGAGTTTCCTTTGTGTCTTCTCTCTTCTCATCTCAAAACTTCTTGAAAACACTTAATAAAGATAAAGTGTATTGCGCACGAGCCTTAAGCGTGGGGAATGAGAAATGAGGGGCTTCCTCTCATCTTTCTAGAGTGCTTAGCGGGCGTCCTGTCTTGGGACGATTCGTTTAGTATTCGTCCCTGTGCCCTAGACTTTGGTGCAATGCAAGTTATGAACTAACTTAAAAAACACTTCTGTCTAAAAAAATACAAAAAAAATTCAATTTTTTTTCCGGAATTGTTGGGTTTCAAATCTTATTTTCAGAAAAGAGCTCGTCGCTCACGTAAAAAACACATACCCATCCGTGGTCATACCCACGAACTACATTAGCTCTGATTCCTCTCTCTTGTTCGATTGAGGATATGTAGGCACAAGACAGCGATTGTCTTGGCTAGCAACCTTCCCCCACAGTTCCCGTCCAAACTACGTTGACTCTGACTTTCCCATTGCACTGAGGGAGTACGTAGGCCTAGGGCATCGAATATGTCCTACCGAGTCCGTCTTAGTCATCCCCGTCCCTGTTTTCTTTTGTTCAGCCGTAGATAGTAGGACAAATCACCCTCCATTTAGACAACAAGCATGGATCCCATCGAGTACGATGGATGCGTGGGGTGCTAACACCTTCCCCTCACATGATCGACTCCCGAACCCGGACTATGGTTGCGATGACCATGTCTTTCCCCCTTTCTCTTCAGGTTTATGTAGTGTTTCCTTTCCCTCTCCCAGGATAAATACCCATTGCTGGAAACTCTGTGTCTTCTGCGCCACTCTCGCGTTTGTACCGTTGGATGCGAATCTTTCGGGAGCGATAACTGGCGACTCTGCTGGGGACTCTGGTTGACCTCTTGCTGGTCCATCCCCTTTAGCGAGTCGATCCTAGCGCTTGTTTGTTTTTCGTTGGGTGTTTATTTCATGTGCTTTATTATGTTGTATATTACTGTTTTATAGCTTTTACTGCATTTCATTTCATTTTATTACTGTCATACTGGATATTGCTGTGTTGTGCTGGCTGGTTTCTGTTTGGCAGGTTGGGTTGTTCTGAGGGATAAGCCCAATACCCAGGCTTGAGTACACCCTAGGACTAGAGTGGAGAGTAGTGGGACCTACGTGTCAGCTTGGTACGTTTGCGTGTTCACGAAATTCACAACTAGACGAGGCTATCTTGGGACACATTCTGACGTGTGTGTCTTGCGCATGTTAGGGTGTTGATCTAGAGAGCTGTCGACTCTGGTGACCATTTCTCTGATACCTCAGTTGCGCCTCTCCTCCCGACCTGTGATAATGGTAGACTAGAAATGGCAAACCCATTACACTTGTCGATCCGAGGACCCAATGCTGAGGGACTCGCATAGGGTGACCTTACTTTTTAGGGGAATCAGTTGAGGCCTCCTCGATTGATGATGATGCCAAACCAGAAATGGTGAACATATTATCATTTCTCGACCTGAGAGCCCATGATATTGAGGATCCTCGCCTTTCTAGAACCCACATGTGAGATGGGATGGGTGTTTGCAGGTTTGCAGGAAACCGAAACCTTTAACCTACCCGGTTTTTTTGGATTTCTCATCAGTGTTTGATTATCTGGGTTTCTGGTTATCTCAGTGGTTTGATATTCTAGAATTCTGGTTTTCTGGGTTGTGGTTCTTGTTCAGTTAGCAACACAACACATCAAGCAGTGATGCCTTGATCCCATGCTTGCATGCGCATATCATTTTTCTTGCATTCTAACATGTTTGACATTTTTCAGGGCTTGCATCTTACTCTTGATTCCGGTTTTCTGAGGTTGCCTTAGCATGGATGTCCAGAGAAAGAAGATTGTTGCTTATTCGTTCCCAGACCCGACCTTGACGTTGATTCACAAGCTGATTAGTATGGCTGGTCCTGGAGTTCGTACAGAGTTTGGTGGAGAGTATGGGAGACTTCTGAGGTTTGTCTACAGTATCTCCAATTATGAGAAGGATGCCATTCATACACTTCTTCAGTTCTATGATCCGTCTTTGCGTTGCTTCACTTTCCCAGACTATATTTTGGCTCCAATGTTGGAGGAGTTCTCATTTATTTTGGGAATCCCCATCAGGCATGACATAGTATTCTTTTCTGAAGAACGCCCAGGGATAAAAGAAATGGCCATTGCTCTTCATATTTGTGAATCTGTTCTGAGCAGTAATATTGTGGAGAAACAAGGAGCTAAGGGTTTCTTATTGAAGTTCTTGTTTGATCAAGCTTGCATACATGTTAAAGAGAAGATTTGGACTGCTTTCCAAGCTATTCTGGCTATGTGCATCTATGGGATTGTCCTGTTTCCCAATGTTCCTGATCTGGTGGATATGCATGCTGTCAGGATCTTTATTTCAAAGAATCCTATACCTACCTTGCTAAGTGATGTGTATCACTCAGTCCACTACAAGAATGAAAATAGGCGTGGAAAAAATGTGAGTTGCTGTGCACCACTCTTATCTACTTAGTTTCTGAGTCATCTCCCCAAAGCTGGCGCTTTCGTTGATACGAGAGATTCTTTGAAGTGGTCAAAGAGGTTAATGGGCTTGACTGCTTGTTGCACCCCAAATTTTACCCTCATTTCTTTTGCTATTTATTGTTTGTTATTTATTATTTATTATTTTTTCTCTTTATTTTAATTTGATTTTTATCTTAGTTTTTATTTGCTATATGATTAGATTAATTTCAAATTGGCACCTTTTCTTTTTATTTGAGATTGTTTTATTTTATTTAGTTTAAATTAATCTTATTTAAGTCAATTCTAGTTAACTAAGTCAATTATCCATTTATTTCCTTTTGATTAGTCCTTTTAATTAGTAGCATTTCATGCTTACTAACTATATTATTAATCATGTTAAAACAAACAATCTCACGTGGCCTTTTTGCTCACCTTTGCTATTGTTTTGAACCAATGAAAATGGAGTGTTTGGGTTTGACTTTTCAACTCTCCTATCCACCAACGAGAGCATGACGTGTGGCATCCAAGAGTGCCAAAGGAAACCAATTCCTTCTCATTCTTTCGTTCTTGCAGAAGATTTGTAAACAAGGAGGAGATTCTGGTTAGCTTGTATCAATCCAATTCAACTACTCAAACTGCAAGACGTTGGCGCGCTTCACCAATTTTGAATCTCCAAGTACTTTCCCTTTTGAGCTCATCCTGGTATTGTGCAGAAAATGGTTCAGAGAGGATATGCCGAATTCAGCATTCAACCTGTCACCACCTGCAACCTGCCCACGCTACCTCCAACCTTTGCTCCATTTGGTACCCCTCTCAACAGCCTCAATGGGAGAGCTCTGAATCCATTCACCAAGTGATGAGTTTAATTCTGCACGTCTGAAATGTCGCAGCAGATTCCCCTCCCAGAAGTGGACTAAATTTGAAATTCAAACGGAAACCTTAGGAGATTCAGCTTATGCCCACCAGTTGCTTGAGGATTTGACCCGGCCCATATGCCTCTCATCAACCCAACACTCTGCCTATTTAAAGGAGCTCGTTTTAGTTTTGAGACACCAACAATTCTCACAAAAATATTCTAAGTCTTTGAGTTTTGAGTTTTCACGAGCAAAAGAGGAGAAGAGCTGCTTTGGAGTTTCTTTTTGCTAGTTCAGAAAGGAGAGTATTCAATCTCCTTGAAGGTGCAGTGGACATTACTCCACTTGGTAAATACACTTCCCCTTTTAATATTCATGTCATCATAGCATATCTTGATCATAACTGTTATAATGTGCTTTATATTATTTTTCACTCATCCATAATGTGCTATTGTGTATTTGAATCTATACTTTCTGCCCATGGCTTAATATCATGAAGTAGGATAATTTCATTTGCTTTGCTGATATATTGAGTTAGACATGTATGTTGCTGTTTGTTTTAAGTCAGTATGCTTGAGATATCATCATCATGATTAGTGCTTTGGTTGTGTTCATTGTCTGGCAAACATATAAGGTTTCATTTTGTGTTGTACTGTCAAACTTAGATGATTTGAATGGTTAACTTACTTGTGTATGTCGTTATGTTTGGATCTTACTTTGAGACGAGAGATTCTTGGATTTTTAGTTCACTAATTGCTTCTGAGATGCTCATGTGTTTTATGGTTGATGAACCTATTTCTCATTGTTAACTCATGTGTAATACTAGATTGGAGTTTGTTTTCATTAAAAGTCATTCTTGTTCTTTTTCTGTCATCACTAATGTATGATTAGTTTGTGTATTTAAAATCATTGGTTTTGCTTTGTATCTAAAGATTCAGTTAGGTATTGATGCTTGTTGAGTTGTATTTGTGAGCATGGAACTATTTTTGACCTACTCTGTCACAGAGGTTACTTGTGGCATCCATGTGTTTGACTACATCCTGATATGCACCTTTTATCCATGGCATGATCTTTGTGTTCTTGACCTATGTGCTTAAGTGTTTTGGATTGCTAAAATGAATAACTGTTTATTGCTTGGTATTTGACTTGATGTTTAACTTGAGAACTTGCTATTATCTTTGGAGTTAAGTTTTGTCCCAGCCATGTGCTTATAAACACTTCACCACTTGTTTGAATATGTGCACTTTGTTGTTGCTTGGTTACCTGTTGGTTTTGAAACTGATTCATCTAAACTGTTGTCCTGATTAGAGTTAAATACATAAATGTACTCTGAAAGTTTACTTGTTGTATTTACTTGCTGCTGTGATACATAATATGCCGTGTTTACTTTGTTGTCATTATGATTTGTGACCAATTTTTGAACTCAGAATCTATGTTAGATGTGCCTTGCCATGCTTAAAACTGGTCTTGTTTCAATGATATCACATGCTGTCAGTCTGGTACTTCTAGTTCATATGCAAGTTTTAAATGTTTAACATGATATGTTCTTTTTTTCTGCCATGTAATTGTCTGATTTTGGTTTCCAAACCTTTGAAGTATTTGTCTTGATACCTTATGTCTTGCTGTCACAGAAATATATGCTTCTTTTTAATGTTTTCTCTGCATTAAGTCTTAGTTGTACCTAATTGTCTGAACATTTATCTTGAATGCCACTGATAATACTTAGCTTTGATATGTTGTCATGCCTCTGCCTTAAAACATAACTGTTGTTAGTCCATGCCTTTAAGTTCTTCGTATCCATTATATGTTAGTGTTTGTGTTCACCATGCTGCCCTATCATATGCCACTACTTAAATGAACTTAATTTCCTTGCTGTCATGCCATTGTGCCTTGTTTATGCCTTGAATACATTGTGTTGGCCCTTGACTATCAAGTTGTTGTTTCTATATGTGATAGTCATGCTTAAACTGTCATTTGATTTGGATGTCACTATGTATGTACAACTTCTGTTCGAACCTATGCTTCATGTTAATTTTGTGTATCCAAAATGCTATGAAATTATGTCCTCCACCATCATGTCATTAAATACAAAACCTTGCCTTGACTTTGTGTTTAATTTGTGAACTCTTACCATGCCTTACATTGTGTAGTTATGACTGCTTCCTTGTTCAATAATCTCAATGTATCATGACACATATGAATCTTGTTACTTAACTGATATGTTAGCATTCATAGTTGCTTTTAACCTTTTGAACTTACTGCCCTTTGAATCATAACTGCTCTAAGATGACATTTGGCTTGCCTGCACATTAATTACTTGCTTATATTGATATGTCATTTTGTTGTTTGCATCTATTTACAAGTGCTTAAGGCCTACATATAGAGTTGTTGTTTAAGTTACCACTGATATTAGTATGCTTCTGCAATGTCTGTTCTCAACCTTTGCCCTACATCTAAATGTGAATGTCTTTTCTGTCAGCATGTTAATTGAGCGTCCAAATTCTGTTGTATTTTAACATAGAAATATCTGTGCTTTCTCATGATTATGTCATATGCTTTGTTTCAATGATGTTGCTTGGATTTGGTTTTGTCATGATTTCTTATGACCCATTCTGTTATGAACATGTATATATGTGAGTCTTAGGAGCTTTTGCTCATCATGAGATGCATGTGTCTTGTTTTTGTAGCTTAACTTTCCTTGTGTTAACATGATATATATAACTGTTTGTATGATACCCAAACTGTCAGTCGATTTTGATTTATATAGATTGTCGCTTTGCCATACCATGTGTTTTTACTTTGAACTCATGATTGCATTTGTATGTTAACCTGCCTACTGTTCCCAAGGTTTGTTTCACTTGCTGTGTCTGTTTTGAATAAATTAGCTCAGCTGGGTCTGTGTATGCTTGATTGAGATGCTTGATTTTGTTGCTTTAATGCCATACTACTTGCTGCTACTGTTAACATTTAAATGCTATGTTTTTGTTGCCTTTCTCATAAAATCATGTGTTGACCAAGTTGATAACCTTGCGTATTAGTTTTGTGTAATAGTTGGTCCTCTCCTTGTGCACTTAGCCTTACTGATAATGTGATTTTGGGTCTTGATATGGCTGCTCTGTTTGGTCTATTTCACTTGTTTGTTTTTGGAATCCATGCGCATAACTTAGATCATATATTTATCAAATCACATTTGTTACCGGATGTATTCCCGCCCCAGCGGATGGACTTGTGTTTGCGTTACTATTCCTCATTGCCATGCCTATAAGGACTGGGGTTCGATCCCTGCCCAGTCCTTTTGTTTTTTTTTCCTCTGGTGTTCGCTTCTTCAAAATATATGTATGCTTTGGTATTTCCTGAACACCCGCGCGTGTTAGCTCATTTGGCAAAGGCTTTGGTTTGTTGTTGTGATGCATAAGGGCAAGGGTTCAAACCCTATGTATGCCATTTCTTTTTAGTTATTTGTTTCCTTTATTTGTTTTTTAGTTAATCATGATATTTAAAGTATCCTTCTATTTGTCTCTAACTTATTTAGATTTCAAATCATTTTTACTTTAAAATTAACCCTTTAATTCTAATTGTGTAATTAATTACTATTTCCAATTAAGTTAATTGTTGGTTAATTACTAATATTATCTTTAAGCATTGTTTGTTAATCTTGAAATATTATTAAATTGACTTGTTTGATTGTTAAGGTAATATATTCATGTTGATTGGCCATATGTTTGATTCTATATGAATATCATCATTGTTCTAAATATCATCTTTCATGTCACTTCTCTATGTTTGTCTTCATAAAGATTGAAACATTTTGATTTGTTCTTGTATGTCATTTCTATATGCTTGTCTTCCTAAAGATTGAAGCATATTTGATGCACTCTTTTATCATAACTATCTTATCCATATCTTTGTCATAACATATTGCCATCCTCATGCTTATGATTGTTTTATCTATTATATCAATGTCTTTTATATCATCTTATTGTTATCAACTGATTTTCCCCTATTCCAAAGGAAGGTGAATAGTGTTGACTCTTAAAGTCATTTCCCCCATCTTAACCTAAGTAACCTCTTAGGAAGAAACCTTGTTTCTTGGCCTCATCAGAGCCATAGAAATCATAACTAGCTTTAGGAAGAGTTCTTCAACTCTTAGTGATATTCATCATAATGAATTTATCACTTCCCCTATTGATTAAACTTCAACATAGGTCCATTTCAACTAGATTTAGAGAGTTCCTAAACTCTACAATGAGCTTGTACTCATTTCCCCTCTGAATATTGACCATAGTCAATCATTCAGTAGAAGTAGAACTACGCATACTCTGATTCTATTCCCGAGGATACGTAGGCGTAAAGTGCGATGCTTTATCGGGTATACTTAGGTATTAACCCCTAGGTTTTTTCAAGCCTTTAACATAGAACCTTTAGTAAACATAAGATAACATTAACAAGAGGCTCCCGTAGAGTACTACGGACGTTTAGGGTGCTAATACCTTCCCTAGGCGTAACCAACCCCCGAACCTTAGATCTTTCCCTTTAGGTTTTTCTAACGATCTTGAACCTTTCCTTTGGATAAATCAAAGTCGGTTGTAAAAGAAATATGATGCAAATTAATTAATAATTTGTTATCCGATTTTCACCGCAACAGAAATGGCGACTTCACTGGGGAGAGTCAGACCTATTGCTGGTCCTTTCCTAAGAGGGTTAAGCCAATCTTGTTTTATGTTATTCAATGTCTGCTTATTTGCCTGTATGATTGCTTGTATGCTTATCTGCTTGTATATCTGTGCTATGTTTTGATTATCCTGTTCGATTTGGGGTTGTTACCTTTGAGCGAGATAAATCCTATACCCGGATTTCGAGTGCACTTATGATAGGACGATGGTATATTCAAGGGGGCTTTGAAGGAGTCGATTCCTGAAAAAGTTAACTTGAGACACCATCACTCAGCTTAGGCTTTCTTGAGAGTTTAGTCATGTTGAACGATCCTTTTCGTGAAAACGTGCTACTCTCAACGTATGTGCCATTGAGGTTGAGAACCGTAGTTACCAAACCCCACTTTGGCCTTTTAGGATGTAGTGCGGTGACCATGATGGAGTCTATTTCTGAATTGGTTGTCACGCGATACTACACTCAAACGAGTTCCTCTTGAGAATTTTGTTGATCACCAAGTCATCTGGGAAGTCGACAAAATCCGAAAGATGGATCGTAGACTCTGGGAACCCATTAGAACCTTGTTCGGCAGGTAAAAAACCATAGTACATATCAATGGGAGGGCGAACCTTGGCTCCACGCTTCTTAACCCAAACCTTTGTGTGTTTGTTCTTGTTTGCGTTTGTTGCATCCATGTAGCATAAGCATTCATGTTGCATCTGTTTCATGGAACTCAGACTTCTTTTTAAATGTTACAGAAATATCATGGACGAATTAAGAAGGAAAACAGTGAAATACACTTTCAAGAACCCTAAGTTGGATGACCAAAGGAGATTGGGAGATCTGCTAACAGACCCTGAAGGATTCAAAGACAGATATGGGAATTTGTGGATATTATTAACAAAAAGGGTTGATGAAGGGCTCCTTTCAACTTTGCTTCAGTTCTATGACCCAAAGTATCATTGTTTCACTTTTCCCGACTATCAACTCCTGCCTACACTTGAAGAATATTCTCAGATAGTTGGTTTACCTGTCAAGGATGACTCTCCATTTCCCATCTTCAACAAAGACCCAAAAGAGGAAAAGATAGCTAAGGAAACTCACTTGGAATTAGTCGACATCAAAGGCAACTTAATCTCCAAAGGAGGAATTTTTGGATTGCCTACTAAGTTCCTGTTTGAGAAAGCCCGTTACTTCGCTAAACATTCCAACAAGGTCGCCTTTGAAGCTGTTTTTGCTCTACTCATCTATGGTCTCTTTTTGTTCCCAAGCTTTGACAATTTCGTGGATTTGAACGCAATCAAGATTTTCTTAAAGCAAAATCCAGTACCCACCTTACTTGCTGAAGCCTATCACTCAGTCCATACGAGAAATGCCCATGGTAATGGACAGATCACTTGCTGCATTACTGTGATATATAGATGGTTCGTTTCACACTTACCGAAGAAAGGCGCGTTTTGGGATCCTAAGAAGGGATGGTGGTCTAAGAAGATTATGGCCCTTTCTCATGTCGACATTGACTGGTACAATCGAGTGTACGACAAGATCATGATAACAGACAGTTGTGGCTCATATAACAATGTGCCCCTTCTTGGCATCAAAGGTGGAATAAGTTACAATCCTCTATTGGCACGTCGTCAATTAGGATACCCTATGAAGGATAAGCCCCTAAATATCCATGTAGAAGGAATTTATTTTGAGGAATATGATAAGAATGAAGAACAGAGGGATTTAATCCTAAAAGCCTGGGATAGCAAGTGCAAAAGAGAAAGGAGCTTCTTGGGGAAACCCAATTGTGTTTCTTTGGAACCATATCTTCAGTGGGTCCGCAAGCGAGCCATTGAATTGAAGATGCCATACAAAAGGGAGGAACCAATACCCATGAAGGAGGAACCTATTCTGTATTTCATGTCGAAGGAAGAGGAGTTAGAGATATCGTTAAGGCAGACCCAGCAGTCCGAGGAAGCATGGAAACTCAAATATCAGGTGGTCGTTGAGGAAAATTTTGAACTTCGAAAACAGCTACGCGCCAAGGAAGAAGAACTAACCTCTTACAAGAAAAGGAAGGTTCAAGAAGGCCCGAGTTCTCCTATTGTTCAACCTACAGCTTGGAAGACGATCGTCGATAATCTTGTCGCGGAAAGAGATCAGATAGAGAAAGAAATCGGAAGACTCAAGCTACGACTCTTGGGAGAATCTCCATAGGGCTTTCTAGCTTTCATTTAGCTTCATGTTTAGGGTTTTTCGAAGGTGTATCAGCTTTTGTAACTTACCTTTATTTTAATGAAATGAGGTCCTTTGGTATTTCTCCAACATTTTGCGCAAGTGTCTGAATTCCATGAAACTTTGCATTCGCATTTTGCATTTTCGCTAAACTATCAAGTCACTAATCTTGTTTTGCAGATTTTGTAGAGATGGATGCCACAGGAAAAAGAGTTTGGCCTTACTGCTTTGAGTTGCCAGAGGTAGATCGTCTGCTATGGTTGGGAGAAATGGTTGAAGACCAGTCAGCCTTTGCTGATAGATATGGGTGTGTCATACCCCTGATGAAGACACCAGTAACTATGGGACCACTGGAAGTTCTAGTCCAACTGTATCACCCAGCATACCGTTGTTTCTTGTTCCCTGAATTTCAGTTAGTACCAACCTTGGAAGAATTTTCAGCCATGATAGGGATCCCAATCAGGGATGCTCCTGTCTTTTCCGGAATTGAAGAAACACCTTCTGCCAGAGACATAGCCAGACTGACTAGAATCAGGTTATCTGATGTCCAAGCCAATTTGACCAATAATGGAGGAAAACATGGTTTGCCAGCACAGTTCTTGATGGAGAAAGCTCTATACTTTAAGAACAGGGGAAATGAAGTTTTGTTTGAATCAACTTTAGCATTGATGACATACGGTTTGTTCCTGTTCCCAAACGCCAAGGATTTTGTAGACACCTAGGCCATCCAGCTGTTTGCAGTCAATAATCCAGTCCCGACATTGTTGGCTGATGTCTACCATTCCATGCAGACCAAATATATGAGAGGCAGTGGGTTGATTGTTTGTTGTGTGGCCCTCTTCTATAAGTGGTTTGTTTCTTACTTGCCGAAGACCCCAGCTTTCTGGGAGGTTGAAGACTGCAAGGTGTGGTCTAAAAAGTTGATGGAGCTGAAGCATACCGACATTGAATGGTATGATTCAACGGACGAGGGAATCACCATAATCGTTAGCTGTGGGGACTGCCCCAATGTACCTCTCATGGGAAGGAATGGTTGTATCAATTACAACCCCGTCCTCGCTCGCCGTCAGCTGGGTCATTTGAAGGAAGGAATCCCAGATGATAAAGACATGCAGATGATGTTTTATGACGAGAAGGAAGGATTCGAGATGAAGATGTGCTTGAGACGCACTTGGCGCTATATCAACAGGGAGTTATGGAGGTCCGAATGCCCGGTCACAGAGTCTCATTTGCAATGGTCTCGTAGCATAGCCCAAGTAATGATGAAACCACATCCCCGCCACAAGTCCCCTACTAAAACAAAGCAGAGGATGATGGAGGAATTGGGAGAACTGGTTCTCGCCAAGAAAGAAACCAAGGAGCGCATCATCAAGATAATGAGGGTAATTAATGGAGAAGGATCGTCAACCGGCGGATTCAATTTCTAAATATTGTCGTTGACCTTTGTGTTGTTATTGTATCTTTTCGTTTTGTTGTACCTCTACTAATGTACTTGGAGTATGAGAATACCCTGCTCCAAATGTAATGTTTTCCAAACTCTTAATGAAGAAGTTGTTTTATCAAGGATCTATTCTTTACATTATCCGCAATATGTCTTTGGTTTCTTGATAGTTTAGCTTGCATTTGCATTTGCATCTCATTTGCATCTTTGCATACGCACGCGCATTCTTCTGTGTCTCATCGCCGTTTTGTCTTCTTCAGAACCAGCACCCTGATCTCTACATTTGCTGCAATATTCGGACCAGGCTTAAGGAGGAAAGATGTCTGATAATTGTGAGAATCTGGATCAAGTCAACGAGGAGCTCAATGAGTTAAGAGTAGGCATGGGACAGATTATGGAAGTTCTGCATGTTATACGAGCAAAAATGGATACTCAAGCTACTGTAGTCTCAGAAATCGTCACCACAACTATTGAGCCGCCAGTCATCCCTGCTGTGGATACTACTTTAGGGATACCGTTTGAGTTTATACGAGCCACAGCTCCTCAGTCTACTCAACAAGCTGCACCTTTGTTTGGTGAAAACCAACAAACTATCCCAACTTATACTCCACCAGTGATTCAGACCCAGTTTCAACCCCTCTTCCAGAATCAGCATCATCTTATTAATGAAAACGTGTCCATGGAAGGAGACGACAGCAACGAGAAATTGAGGGCCAGTATGGAGATTATGCAGAGAAAATTGAAGGCCATAGAGGGAGATAATGTCTTCAGCTCTGACTTAAGGGATATGTGTTTGGTTACTGACCTAGTAATTCCACCAAAATTTAAACTACCAAGCTTCGAATTGTACTCTGGCGCTACATGTCCAAAGGCACACTTGGTCATGTATCTCCGAAGAATGGCGGCATACATGGATAATGATAAGCTGATGATCCATTGTTTCCAGGATAGCCTGAAGGGCGCTACTGCAAAGTGGTATTTAGGTCTAGATCAGTCTCAGATTAAGTGCTTTCAAGATGTTATGGATGTCTTTATAAAACACTATAAGTATAACCTGGATCTAGCACCTGATCGTAGGCAACTCTTGACCATGACTCAGAAAAACACTGAGTCGTTCAAAGAATACGCTCAGAGGTGGAGAGAGGCTGCGTCACAGGTTGAACCACCGTTAACCGAAAAGGAGCTAGCCGATTGGTTTATAGACACTGTGAAACCTGAATTCTATGAGAAGATGATTAGCAACATTGGCGCCAATTTCTCTGACATTATCGCAATCGGTATGAAGGTAGAGGCAGGGCTAAAAAGTGGAAAGGTGGCTAGTTCACCTAACAGTGCTACCAGTACCAGCGTCAAAAAGTCTCCAGGCAATTTTCATAAGAAGAAAGAGGGCGAGACTAACGCCATCATGACAGGGAAGAAACAGAATCCTCATTGGAAGCGAGCTCTTTTCCAACCACAGTCAGGTCCCAGCTTTCCCCAACAGCCAGTTTATGCTATGCAATTCCCCCAGCAACCATACGTGGCATCTGTTATGCCCACCTTCAATCATCCAGTAATGCAACAGGCTCCTGCTTCCCAACCACAAAATCAACAGCAGTGGCCAAGGAATCAGAACCAGAACTACCAACAGCAGCGGCGGTCAGCGCCACAACAAAATACCCCGCCAAGAAAACAGGCAGTGACACTGAACTTTCCTCCTATACCAATGACATACACAACATTATATCCTTCGTTGGTGGAGCAAGGGTTAATTGTTACTAGGCCGTTGGGGCCACCCTCTGAAAGGTCTATGCAGTTTTACAACCCCAATGCAACCTGCGCCTTCCATCAAGGAGGGGTTGGTCATGACTTAGAAGGATGTTTGGCATTGAAGAATCTAGTAAAAGGCCTGATAGAGAAGAATGTTCTGTCTTTCGTCAATAGCCAACCAAATGTGAAAAGCAACCCTTTGCCAAACCATGGGTCAACTAATGCTATTGAAAATGAGAATGACGAGGTAGTAATCTCAGATGCAGCACAGATTAAAACTCCCTTGAATTTGTTTCATGCCAAGCTATTCAGGGCCGGTTTGGTCGAAGCTTGCCATGATGATTGTGAAGAGTGCGATGGTGTTAGTGAAGGATGTTCGTTAGTACAAGGAGATATTCAGCGCTTGATTAATGAAGGTTTCTTACAGGTTTTCAGGAAGGAAGACAGAATATCGGTGATTGAGCCGGTATTCAACTTGCCAAAACAAGAACAGTTGTTTATTGAAGAAAAGTACCCCTCAGTAGTCCCTGTGTTCAACAATCCAGGGGCAAATACTGTGAGTCCTGTTTTTAAACAATCAGTTCCGAGATTTAACAAGCCTGAAGCTGTTGTTCCTGTTAATCGTGCTAGGCAAAATAACTTCCCAAAACCGGTTCCATTCAGGTTCAGAGGAACCAAAGCAGTGCCCTGGATTTATGAGGATATCACAGGTGAAAGAAAGAAAGAAGAAATGACCCCAAGGAAAGAGGTGGGGGTCGTGATAGAAGAACCGGTCCCAAGGAAAGAGGTGGGGGCCGATGAGAAGAACGTGTCTAATATAGCAGGGGCAGGGAGAATGATGAGAAGTGGAAGGATTTGTCCCCCTGTGAACATGGAAACATCCAGGAAAGAAGGTGTTAGTCATGTACCTACCAACGATAAAGGAAAAGAAGTAATCTCCAAAGAGGACGATGAAGAGTTCCTTAGAATAATAAAAAGAAGTGACTATAGGATTGTGGATCAGCTCCATCAAACCCCGTCAAAGATTTCTGTTTTGTCTCTATTGATTAATTCACCGGCTCACCGATCTGCGCTGCAGAAGGTTTTGGCTCAGGCTCACGTAGCTCAAGATATCACTACCGGACAATTTGATCACATTGTTGCTAACATTACCGCCTGTAATACCCTCAGTTTCAGTGAGGAAGAGTTAACCCAAGCGGGCCGGAAGCATAATCTTGCTCTGCACATATCCATGACATGTCAAGAAGATACATTGGCTAGAGTCCTCGTGGATACAGTGTCCTCTCTGAATGTCTTACCAAAGAGAACTCTTGATAAATTGGCATACAAAGGAGGAGTCATGAGACCCACTTCGTTGATTGTCAAAGCTTTTGATGGTTCGCGAAGGTCTGTTATGGGGGAGATAGAGCTCCCAGTGTTGATTGGACCTCAGGAATTCAATATTCTGTTTCAAATTCTGGACATCAATCCTGCTTATAGCTGTTTGCTCGGGAGACCTTGGATCCATGAAGCAGGTGCTATGACCTCTACGTTGCATCAGAAGATGAAGTTCGTAGCTGATGATAGGTTAGTTATCATACATGGTGAGGAGGATTTGATGGTCAGTAACCTGTCCTCATTTCGCTACATTGAGGCTGATGAGGATGCGTTAGAAATCGCTTTCCAAGCTTTGGAAATAGCCAATGCAGTTATGATCGACAACGAGAAGCCGGTAGTTCCAGAGTATCCATCGTTTGCTTCGTATAAGAGCATACAGTCCGCCCTTCAGGAAGGCGTGCCTGCAGGTGGGGCGAAGTCATCGAGATCGAGAAGAGGGACCGACATCAGGGGTTGGGTTACAAACCAACTCCAGAATATGAAGCTGCTTCAAGAATGAGAAGGACGAAGACTGTGCAAGAGATATTTGTCAAAGGTGGACATCAGGTCCATGCAATCATTGGAAGCGCTGAAGAGGAAGAAGACATTGATCATCTGGTTTTTCGCCAAGAGGGTGCTTTGAGCAATTGGGAGGCTATAGAGATCCCAACTGTGTACCCGGAACTAGAGTAACTTGTTTTGATTTGTTGTTTTCATTTCCCTAGTCTTGCCCAAAGCTAGTGGATTATTTTGTATGGGCCTCCGTTTTCAATATTAATCAATGAAATGACTTTTTGTAATTTTTCGCTGTCTTCACTTTACTGCATTCTTTTCTAAAAATGGCAATCTTTTCAAACAAAACATCTTCATCTTGCATGATTGTGAATTGTCGTACACTTTAGTAATACAAATCATTCTATTATGCAGACTTAACCGTAAACCCATTGTATTCAATGACCCTGTTATTACCATTGACTTTGACTCCCCTGTCTATCAAGCTGAAGAGGAGGAGAATTTTGAGGTACCCAAAGAGCTGGAAGACATGTGTGATTACCAGTATACAGACCTCCAGCCACATGAAGAGCAGGTGGACGTCATCAATCTTGGTTCTGAGGAAGAAAAGAAAGAAGTCAAGATTGGGGCATCTTTGAAACCAGAAATTAGACAGCAGTTGATTTCACTACTTAAAGAATATGTGGATGTGTTTGCTTGGTCCTACCAAGATATGCCTGGTTTAGATACAGATATTGTGGTTCATAAATTACCGCTCAAGCCCGAGTGCCCGCCGGTAAAACAAAAGCTTCGTAGAAGTCATCCTGATATGGCCCTCAAAATCCGAGATGAAGTCAAGAGGAAATTGGATGCCGGATTTTTAGCAGTCTCCAAGTACCCAGAATGGGTAGCTAATATTGTTCCTGTTATGAAGAAGAATGGAAAGGTGCGAATGTGTGTGGACTACAGGGATCTCAACAAAGCTAGTCCCAAGGATGATTTCCCTCTACCACATATTGACACGCTGGTGGACAACACTGCCCGTTTCGCCATGTTCTCATTTATGGATGGTTTCTCAGGCAATAATCAGATTAAAATGGATCCGGTTGATATGGATAAGACCACCTTCATTACCCCGTGGGGCACTTATTGCTATAAGGTTATGCCTTTTGGACTGAAGAATGCAGGGGCAACGTACCAAAGGGCCATGGTGACTTTGTTTCACGATATGATCCACAAAGAGATAGAGGTGTATGTGGATGATATGATAGCCAAATCTCAGAATGAGGAGGAACATGTAGATCACTTGCTGAAACTGTTCAAGAGGCTTCGGAAGTATCAGTTGAGGCTGAACCCTGCAAAGTGTACCTTTGGGGTCAGATCGGGGAAACTATTAGGTTTCATTGTCAGCCAGAAGGGTATTGAAGTAGATCCAGATAAAGTGCGAGCAATTCAAGAAATGCCAGCTCCGCAAACTGAGTCTCAAGTCAGGGGATTTTTAGGTCGTTTGAATTACATCTCTCGTTTCATCTCCAACATGACTCCAATTTGTTCACCAATCTTCAAATTGCTCCGTAAGAATCAGCCAGTAGAATGGAATGCTGACTGTCAACAAGCTTTTGAGAAACTCAAAAGTTATCTCCAAGAACCTCCTGTTCTATTTCCTCCGGTATCCGGAAGACCTCTCATTATGTACTTAACGGTTTTGGAAGAGTCCATGGGCTGTGTCTTGGGACAGCATGACGAGACTGGCCGGAAAGAGCACGCAATCTATTATTTGAGTAAGAAGTTTGCAGATAGTGAAAGTCGTTACTCCTTACTGGAAAAGACTTGTTGCGCTTTGGCTTGGGCCGCCAAACGCTTGAGGCAGTACCTGATCTGTCATACCACCCTTTTGATTTCCAAGATGGATCCGATAAAATACATCTTTGAGAAACCTGCTCAATCAGGTAGACTTGCCCGTTGGCATATGTTATTATCTGAATATGACATTCAATATGTCACTCAAAAGGCCATTAAAGGAAGTATCCTCTCAGAATATCTTGTTGATCGACCAGTTGAAGACTATGAACCACTCAAATTTGACTTCCCTGACGAGGACATTATGGCAGTAAAGGATGATGAAGAGCCAAGTTCTGAAGAAGATCCCAAGGCGGAATATAGATGGAAGATGATGTTCGACGGTTCATCCAATTGCAAGGGGCACGGAGTGGGTGTTGTCCTAATTAATCCTGAAGGTGGCTACACCCCTTTTACAGCTAGGCTGGATTTTGGGTGTACAAATAATATTGCTGAGTATGAAGCATGCATTCTGGGTTTGGAAGCTGCAATTGATCTTGGAATCTATTTTCTCGAAGTTATGGGTGACTCCGCTCTAGTCATTTATCAGATTAGAGGCGAGTGGGAGACCAAGGATGAGAAGCTTATCCCTTATCAGGCATATGCTCTGGAGCTGATTAAGTGTTTTGATGAGATAACATTTTGTCATGTACCACGCACAGAGAATCACGTGGCCGATGCATTAGCGACACTGGCTTCAATGTGGCAAGTCAGATTTATCAATGAAGATCCAGTGATTAGTATCGGAAGAAGGATCGAACCGACTTATTGCCAGGTCATCGAAGAAGAATCAGACAGCAAACCCTGGTTTCATGATATTTTGAACTTCCTGAAGAATCAAGAATATCCGGCCAATACCTCCGTTCTTGATAAGAAGACTCTACGAAGGCTGTCAGCCAAGTTCTTCATCAGCAACGGTGTACTGTACAAGAGGAATCATGATATGGTTTTGCTAAGATGTGTCGATAAGAGAGAAGCTGACTTGTTGATCCACGATATTCACGAAGGAGCTTTTGGCACCCATGCCAATGGGCATGCCATGGTTAAGAAGATCTTGAGGGCTGGATACTATTGGTTGACTATGGAGACAGATTGCATCCAGTATGCTAGGAAATGCCACAAATGTCAGATCTATGCAGACAAAATGCATGTTCCTCCTACTCTGTTGAATGTACTGTCATCACCTTGGCCGTTCTCCATGTGGGGCATTGATATGGTTGGGGCAATTGAGCCTAAAGCGTCTAATGGGCACCGCTTCATTCTGGTGGCTATAGATTACTTTACCAAATGGGTGGAAGCCGCCTCTTATACAAACGTGACTAAGCAAGTAGTTGCTCGTTTCATCAAGAACAATATCATTTGTCGTTATGGGATTCCAAGCAGAATCATAACTGACAACGGGACCAATTTGAATAACAGAACCATGAAGGAGTTGTGTGATAACTTCAAGATCGAGCACCATAATTCTTCACCGTATCGTCCGAAGATGAATGGAGCGGTCGAAGCTGCGAATAAGAATATCAAGAAAATCCTTTAAAAGATGGTCAAAACATACAAAGATTGGCATGAGATGTTGCCGTATGCACTACACGGATATAGGACGTCTGTCAGAACATCAACAGGGGCAACCCCTTTTTCGTTGGTATATGGAATGGATGTTGTTCTCCCCATAGAGGTGGAAATACCTTCATTGAGAATATTAATGGAGACAAAGCTTGATGAAGCTGAGTGGATTCAAGAGAGATATGACCAGTTGAATTTAATTGATGAGAAGCGTCTGACAGCTATGTGTCATGGTCAGTTGTATCAGAAAAAGATGAAGAGAGCATTTGACAAAAAGGTCCGCACTCGAGATTTCCGAGTAGGTGAGTTGGTACTTAAGAAGATCTTGCCGTCGCAAAGAGACGCCCGTGGAAAATGGGCACCTAATTATGAAGGTCCATACATAGTTAAGACAGTATTTTCAGGAGGATCTCTTTTCCTCACGACTATGGACGGTGAACAACTTGCACATCCTGTGAATGCCGACTCGGTGCGAAAGTATTATGCTTTAGGCAATAACACCTATGTGATATCCAGGAATCCCCAGAGAAGCTCAAGTTCTGCTACAACTGGAGTCTTTAGTCATTAGGGTTATCGGTCATTAAATACAATGTAACCTTTGATAATTGCTTTTTTGTTGCATTTGTAATATTTAATGGGACTCTGCTATTTGGCGAGTCACCATTTTTCAATGAATATCAGCTATTGAATCATTTTCGTGTTTGACACGTTATCCTTCCTTTTTGCAAGTTTAGTCATTTTCACTTGATTTTTGAAAACGGAAATTTTGCAATATCTTGAGAAAACACAAAGATAAACTAAGTTTTACTCTGGAATTAAGACGTTTTGGAATCAAGTTCGTACAGAGAGAGTTAGCAGTACTTTTTTCCTTTTGGCATGAATCTGCCACCTCCAGTGAAAGAAGACCACCCCGGTTGTCCTTGATGTTTGGGTTTCAGGGTGTTGACTTGTGTTATCCTTTCTTCTTTCCTGTTTTGCGTCGTTCGCGTCGTTTCTAGCATATAGCCAAGCATATGCATCATACCCTAGCATCTTCGCTCCTTGGAGTTTGTTTTGCTTATGGTCCTGTGTTGGCGTCTGTCTTTATTTCCCCAGTGAAGTGAAGACGTCCCCGGTTTGCTTTATGTCATGCTCATTCAGTCTTAACCTTTGCGCGCCAGATTTGTACCTTTAAAATCTTTTTCTGTTCCCCAAGAAGTTTAACTTTAAAAGATTTTGGAAAGTTGTTCTTGTTTGAATCGTGTCAAACCTGAACCGAGTCCTTGTTCGAATCGTGTCGGACATTGCCTCTTAAACTGTTCTCGTTTGAACCATGCCAAACTTGAACTTGGACTTTGTTTGAATCGCGTCAAACATTGTCATTTGTGTTCTTGTTTGAATCGTGTCAAACCTGAACCGAGTCCTTGTTCGAATCGTGTCGGACATTGCCTCTTAAACTGTTCTTGTTTGAACCATGCCAAACTTGAACTTGGACTTTGTTTGAATCGCGTCAAACATTGTCATTTGTGTTCTTGTTTGAATCGTGTCAAACCTGAACCGAGTCCTTGTTCGAATCGTGTCGAACATTGCCTCTTAAACTGTTCTTGTTTGAATCATGTCAAACTTGAACTTAGACTTTGTTTGAATCGTGTCAAGCACTGTCTCTTCTGTTCTCGTTTGAATCGTGTCAAACCTGAACAGAGTCTTTGTTCGAATCGTGTCGGACACTGACCCCCTTTGTTTTAAAACCATTCCTGTTCGAATCGTGTCGAACTTGAATTGGGACCTTGCTTGAATCGTGTCAAGCACTGTCTTTTTGTTTTAAAACTGTTCTTGCCCGAATCGTGTCGGACATTGAACACCTCTTTATTTCGTTTTCTTTCCTAAAAATACTTTAAGATAAATTTCTGGGAATATCTTTTTTATTTAACCCTATAAGACTCCTATCTGGTGCGCAGGGTTGGCCTCTGTCCTCTTGGTTTGCCTCGAAGATCCCACTTTTAACCCTTCAGTTTAGGTTCCCCAGGAAGTCCTTGCTTGTTTGTCTGTACCTTTTTTAGATTGATCCCCTGTGATCAAGTTTCTTCCTTCTGGTTTCATGTTCAGGAAGGATGTAGGTTTGTTTTGCCCCCAGTAGCTTATCTCCCCGGATCTTTCCCCAGTGGAGATTGTCTGTGGTCTTTTTCCCCAGTGTTTCTTTGGAATCTCCCCAGTGAGTCTCTTTTGTTGGTTGGTCGGTATCCCCGGTGAGTTTTTCTCATGGATACTGTACCTTTCGTCCTTCCCAGTGAAGCTCTGATTCTTTTTGCTTCCTGTTTGTCCCTTGGTGTCTCGTTGTGTCTGCATTTTTCTTGCATCCTCTTGGCATCCTGTTTGCTGCATTGCATGTGTGTGCATCTGAGGGAAAAATTTTCGGTCATCTGTATTTAAATATCTTTCACATTTGATTACATGAGGATCTTCATCTCTCATGTCATCAGGTGAAGATATTTAAATAGGGGCAACTGTTGCACCCCAAATTTTACCCTCATTTCTTTTGCTATTTATTGTTTGTTATTTATTATTTATTATTTTTTCTCTTTATTTTAATTTGATTTTTATCTTAGTTTTTATTTGCTATATGATTAGATTAATTTCAAATTGGCACCTTTTCTTTTTATTTGAGATTGTTTTATTTTATTTAGTTTAAATTAATCTTATTTAAGTCAATTCTAGTTAACTAAGTCAATTATCCATTTATTTCCTTTTGATTAGTCCTTTTAATTAGTAGCATTTCATGCTTACTAACTATATTATTAATCATGTTAAAACAAACAATCTCACGTGGCCTTTTTGCTCACCTTTGCTATTGTTTTGAACCAATGAAAATGGAGTGTTTGGGTTTGATTTTTCAACTCTCCTATCCACCAACGAGAGCATGACGTGTGGCATCCAAGAGTGCCAAAGGAAACCAATTCCTTCTCATTCTTTCGTTCTTGCAGAAGATTTGTAAACAAGGAGGAGATTCTGGTTAGCTTGTATCAATCCAATTCAACTACTCAAACTGCAAGACGTTGGCGCGCTTCACCAATTTTGAATCTCCAAGTACTTTCCCTTTTGAGCTCATCCTGGTATTGTGCAGAAAATGGTTCAGAGAGGATATGCCGAATTCAGAATTCAACCTGTCACCACCTGCAACCTGCCCACGCTACCTCCAACCTTTGCTCCATTTGGTACCCCTCTCAACAGCCTCAATGGGAGAGCTCTGAATCCATTCACCAAGTGATGAGTTTAATTCTGCACGTCTGAAATGTCACAGCGGATTCCTCTCCCAGAAGTGGACTAAATTTGAAATTCAAACGGAAACCTTAGGAGATTCAACTTATGCCCACCAGTTGCTTGAGGATTTGACCCGACCCATATGCCTCTCATCAACCCAACACTCTGCCTATTTAAAGGAGCTCGTTTTAGTTTTGAGACACCAACAATTCTCACAAAAATATTCTAAGTCTTTGAGTTTTGAGTTTTCACGAGCAAAAGAGGAGAAGAGCTGCTTTGGAGTTTCTTTTTGCTAGTTCAGAAAGGAGAGTATTCAATCTCCTTGAAGGTGCAGTGGACATTACTCCACTTGGTAAATACACTTCCCCTTTTAATATTCATGTCATCATAGCATATCTCAATCATAACTGTTATAATGTGCTTTATATTATTTTTCACTCATCCAGAATGTGCTATTGTGTATTTGAATCTATACTTTCTGCCCATGGCTTAATATCATGAAGTAGGATAATTTTATTTGCTTTGCTGATATATTGAGTTAGACATGTATGTTGCTGTTTGTTTTAAGTCAGTATGCTTGAGATATCATCATCATGATTAGTGCTTTGGTTGTGTTCATTGTCTGGCAAGCATATAAGGTTTCATTTTGTGTTGTACTGTCAAACTTAGATGATTTGAATGGTTAACTTACTTGTGTATGTCGTTATGTTTGGATCTTACTTTGAGATGAGAGATTCTTGGATTTTTAGTTCACTAATTGCTTCTGAGATGCTCATGTGTTTTATGGTTGATGAACCTATTTCTCATTGTTAACTCATGTGTAATACTAGATTGGAGTTTGTTTTCATTAAAAGTCATTCTTGTTCTTTTTCTGTCATCACTAATGTATGATCAGTTTGTGTATTTAAAATCATTGGTTTTGCTTTGTATCTAAAGATTCATTTAGGTATTGATGCTTGTTGAGTTGTATTTATGAGCATGGAACTATTTTTGACCTACTCTGTCACAGAGGTTACTTGTGGCATCCATGTGTTTGACTACATCCTGATATGCACCTTTTATCCATGGCATGATCTTTGTGTTCTTGACCTATGTGCTTAAGTGTTTTGGATTGCTAAAATGAATAACTGTTTATTGCTTGGTATTTGACTTGATGTTTAACTTGAGAACTTGCTATTATCTTTGGAGTTAAGTTTTGTCCCAGCCATGTGCTTATAAACACTTCACCACTTGTTTGAATCTGTGCACTTTGTTGTTGCTTGGTTACCTGTTGGTTTTGAAACTGATTCATCTAAACTGTTGTCCTGATTAGAGTTAAATACATAAATGTACTCTGAAAGTTTACTTGTTGTATTTACTTGCTGCTGTGATACATAATATGTCGTGTTTACTTTGTTGTCATTATGATTTGTGACCAATTTTTGAACTCAGAATCTATGTTAGATGTGCCTTGCCATGCTTAAAACTGGTCTTGTTTCAATGATATCACATGCTGTCAGTCTGGTACTTCTAGTTCATATGCAAGTTTTAAATGTTTAACATGATATGTTCTTTTTTTCTGCCATGTAATTGTCTGATTTTGGTTTCCAAACCTTTGAAGTATTTGTCTTGATACCTTATGTCTTGCTGTCACAGAAGTATATGCTTCTTTTTAATGTTTTCTCTGCATTAAGTCTTAGTTGTACCTAATTGTCTGAACATTTATCTTGAATGCCACTGATAATACTTAGCTTTGATATGTTGTCATGCCTCTGCCTTAAAACAGAACTGTTGTTAGTCCATGCCTTTAAGTTCTTCGTATCCATTATATGTTAGTGTTTGTGTTCACCATGCTGCCCTATCATATGCCACTACTTAAATGAACTTAATTTCCTTGCTGTCATGCCATTGTGCCTTGTTTATGCCTTGAATACATTGTGTTGGCCCTTGACTATCAAGTTGTTGTTTCTATATGTGATAGTCATGCTTAAACTGTCATTTGATTTGGATGTCACTATGTATGTACAACTTCTGTTCGAACCTATGCTTCATGTTAATTTTGTGTATCCAAAATGCTATGAAATTATGTCCTCCACCATCATGTCATTAAATGCAAAACCTTGCCTTGACTTTGTGTTTAATTTGTGAACTCTTACCATGCCTTACATTGTGTAGTTATGACTGCTGCCTTGTTCAATAATCTCAATGTATCATGACACATATGAATCTTGTTACTTAACTGATATGTTAACATTCATAGTTACTTTTAACCTTTTGAACTTACTGCCCTTTGAATCATAACTGCTCTAAGATGACATTTGGCTTGCCTGCACATTGATTACTTGCTTATATTGATATGTCATTTTGTTGTTTGCATCTATTTACAAGTGCTTAAGGCCTACATATAGAGTTGTTGTTTAAGTTACCACTGATATTAGTATGCTTCTGCAATGTCTGTTCTCAACCTTTGCCCTACATCTAAATGTGAATGTCTTTTCTGTCAGCATGTTAATTGAGCGTCCAAATTCTGTTGTATTTTAACATAGAAATATCTGTGCTTTCTCATGATTATGTCATATGCTTTGTTTCAATGATGTTGCTTGGATTTGGTTTTGTCATGATTTCTTATGACCCATTCTGTTATGAACATGTATATATGTGAGTCTTAGGAGCTTTTGCTCATCATGAGATGCATGTGTCTTGTTTTTGTAGCTTAACTTTCCTTGGGTTAACATGATATATATAACTGTTTGTATGATACCCAAACTGTCAGTCGATTTTGATTTATATAGATTGTCGCTTTGCCATACCATGTGTTTTTACTTTGAACTCATGATTACATTTGTATGTTAACCTGCCTACTGTTCCCAAGGTTTGTTTCACTTGCTGTGTCTGTTTTGAATAAATCAGCTCAGCTGGGTCTGTGTATGCTTGATTGAGATGCTTGATTTTGTTGCTTTAATGCCATACTACTTGCTGCTACTGTTAACATTTAAATGCTATGTTTTTGTTGCCTTTCTCATAAAATCATGTGTTGACCAAGTTGATAACCTTGCGTATTAGTTTTGTGTAATAGTTGGTCCTCTCCTTGTGCACTTAGCCTTACTGATAATGTGTTTTTGGGTCTTGATATGGCTGCTCTGTTTGGTCTATTTCACTTGTTTGTTTTTGGAATCCATGCGCATAACTTAGATCATATATTTATCAAATCACATTTGTTACCGGATGTATTCCCGCCCCAGCGGATGGACTTGTGTTTGCGTTACTATTCCTCATTGCCATGCCTATAAGGACTGGGGTTCGATCCCTGCCCAGTCCTTTTGTTTTTTTTTTCCTCTGGTGTTCGCTTCTTCAAAATATATGTATGCTTTGGTATTTCCTGAACACCCGCGCGTGTTAGCTCATTTGGCAAAGGCTTTGGTTTGTTGTTGTGATGCATAAGGGCAAGGGTTCAAACCCTATGTATGCCATTTCTTTTTAGTTATTTGTTTCCTTTATTTGTTTTTTAGTTAATCATGATATTTAAAGTATCCTTCTATTTGTCTCTAACTTATTTAGATTTCAAATCATTTTTACTTTAAAATTAACCCTTTAATTCTAATTGTGTAATTAATTACTATTTCCAATTAAGTTAATTGTTGGTTAATTACTAATATTATCTTTAAGCATTGTTTGTTAATCTTGAAATATTATTAAATTGACTTGTTTGATTGTTAAGGTAATATATTCATGTTGATTGGCCATATGTTTGATTCTATATGAATATCATCATTGTTCTAAATATCATCTTTCATGTCACTTCTCTATGTTTGTCTTCATAAAGATTGAAACATTTTGATTTGTTCTTGTATGTCATTTCTATATGCTTGTCTTCCTAAAGATTGAAGCATATTTGATGCACTCTTTTATCATAACTATCTTATCCATATCTTTGTCATAACATATTGCCATCCTCATGCTTATGATTGTTTTATCTATTATATCAATGTCTTTTATATCATCTTATTGTTATCAACTGATTTTCCCCTATTCCAAAGGAAGGTGAATAGTGTTGACACTTAAAGTCATTTCCCCCATCTTAACCTAAGTAACCTCTTAGGAAGAAACCTTGTTTCTTGGCCTCATCAGAGCCATAGAAATCATAACTAGCTTTAGGAAGAGTTCTTCAACTCTTAGTGATATTCATCATAATGAATTTATCACTTCCCCTATTGACTAAACTTCAACATAGGTCCATTTCAACTAGATTTAGAGAGTTCCTAAACTCTACAATGAGCTTGTACTCATTTCCCCTCTGAATATTGACCATAGTCAATCATTCAGTAGAAGTAGAACTACGCATACTCTGATTCTATTCCCGAGGATACGTAGGCGTAAAGTGCGATGCTTTATCGAGTATACTTAGGTATTAACCCCTAGGTTTTTTCAAGCCTTTAACATAGAACCTTTAGCAAACATAAGATAACATTAACAAGAGGCTCCCGTAGAGTACTACGGACGTTTAGGGTGCTAATACCTTCCCTAGGCGTAACCAACCCCCGAACCTTAGATCTTTCCCTTTAGGTTTTTCTAACGATCTTGAACCTTTCCTTTGGATAAGTCAAAGTCGGTTGTAAAAGAAATATGATGCAAATTAATTAATAATTTGTTATCCGATTTTCACCGCAACACTGCTGACAAAATTGTTTGGTTCAACCATGACTTGCTAGGAATGGAGATTATTTGCAAGTGCGGAGAATTCCCTAATGTACCCTTGATAGGGAGAAGAGGTGGAATTAACTATAATCCTTCCTTTGTTATCAGGAAGTTTGGTTATCCTTTGAGAGGTCCACCTGAAGAGCGAGATATCAGAGAGTCCTTATTCTTCAATGGTACTGAGGATCAAGAGATGATAAGGAAGATTGTGAATGCTTGGAAGCAGGTGACCAAGAAGGGAAAAACTTCATTTGGGAAATGTAACAACCGGGCTTTTCCTTCCTATGAAGAGTGGATTAAGAAAAGAGCAGAAGAGTAGCTTATTCCCTTCCCGGTGGAACCACCTTTGTATCCTTTGATGATCGAGGCTCCCACGACTGTTGATATAGAGAAGTATGATAAGTTATGGGCTGAGAAGGAGAAACTCCGAGAGGAGAATCGTGAGCTGGGCAGAGAGGTTGGTCAGTTGAAGCACGAAAAAGGCAAAGCTATCCATACTGCCAGGTTGAAATCAGAACTTTTGGTTGTGAAGGAGAAAGAATTGTCTAAGGAAGCCACCGCCAGAGAGAAATTTGCTCAAGTGTTGAGAAGTGTTAGCAAGGTCCTTTCATCCAAGAAGAAAGAGTTGGCTTATGCTATGTCAAGAATTCACAAGTTCCATGACCGTCGGAATACAGCAATTACTTGCAACAAGTTGAAAGAGGACAAGTATCTGGAATAAATTGAAGGTTTGAAGACAGAGCTTCGGAAAAAGGATAAGGAGATTTTATCAGGGATCTTTGAGAGGAGAGCAATTGAGGAAAAGCTCAAGGAAACCATGGCAGATATGGAACAGCTGAAGATCCAAGCCGAAGTGAAAAAAGCCAGAAGCGAGGGTCCAAGTTCAGGTGGAGCTTCTGGAGAAGATGATTGGGAGTTGCATAGTCGTTATTTAACAGGAATCTTGCATAGGAGACATCTTCTGATTCAGGAGTTGATTCAGAGACCAGAGCATCCTAATACCAAGAAGCTTCTCAAGGAAGTGCAGAATTGGTGCAAAAAGAATGATGAATGGGGAATTCTAGCACGGCTGAGTCTTGATGATATGCCTTAGTTTCCTTGCTGCTATTTTCTTTGTATTTCCGGGATCACCACCAGGCTTGTTGGTCAGGGTCTTTGTTTATGCTTATTCAGACTTGTATTGTAACAGATGCTTATTCTCTTTATATGATCAGGAATTCAGTTCTCTTCTGTTGTTAAAACTGGAATCAAGGGATAGATCGCCTTGATAATGTTCATACATGTTTGCATTTGCATTTGCATAATCATCTCTGTTTGCATAGCAGGTTATCTTGGATTCTCTGGTTTTCTTATGTTCTCTCTTTTTGACAGTCAGGATTGATCAGCCAACTCATCGGTATTCTACCAGGCTTAATCAAAGTAGAGTGATGGACAAAGTTCAGGCAGACATGGCAGCTATGCAATCTCGCACCGATCAATTCATGGAGATGATGTAGGGTATGGTGCAGAGTCAGAATGAATTCAGAACTCTAGTTCAGCCTTTGGTGTCGCAAGTTGATGAAAATGGTATCTTACACGGTGGTCTTCTTAATCGTGTTATTCCTTCGGGCGGAGGTGGTGCTGGTATCAACATTCCTATTCCTGGCACTGGTGGACAGGGTGGGATTCCTTCAATGGTTGGAGAAGGAAGCACTGTTCGAGCTATCCACAGCCATCGTTTTGATGATCAACAGGATGATGTTTTTTCAGTCAGAAGCTTGGACGCTGGTCTTCCTGTGGTCAGTGATGAGAGGATCCGTTTAATCAAGGCGTAATTGAAAGGGGTTGTGAAACAGGATGATTTGGGAATAGATTTGGACGACCTAAGGTTGGTCCCTGATATTGTCATTCCGCACAAGATTCAGATTCCTACACTGGAGAAGTATAATGGTTCTACCTGCCCGAGAACTCATGTAAAGGCGTATACCAGGAAGATGGCTGCCCATGCCAAGGATGAGAAGCTAATGATGCACTTTTTCCAAGACAACCTGTCCGGCGCGTCTTTGGAATGGTATATGGCACTGGAAAGTAGAGATGTTCGTACTTGGAGAGAGTTAGCTGCAGCTTTTATCAAGCATTACCAGTACAACACAGACATATCTCCCAACAGAACTCAGCTGTTGAGCATGTCGCAGAAAAATGATGAAAGTTTCAAAGAATACGCGCAAAGGTGGCGTGAATTGGCGGCTAGAGTACAACCACCAATGCTGGAAAAGGAGATGTTGGATATGTTTATGGACACACTGCCTAAGCACTATTATGAGAAGCTATTGCCTTGTTCTCTAGGAAAGTTTGCAGATGTGATTGCTATCGGACAGAAGGTAGAGGTTGGAATTAAGGCTGGAAAAGTTTCTAGTGGTGATGGATCGTCTTCCGGGCATGGAAAGAAGCCATTTGATGGTTATAAGAAGAACGGAGAGGCCAATGCTGTATCATCCCATAGGGGAAAAGGGAAACAGCGCCAAAACAATAATCAACAAGTAGCATCGGTAACTATCCCAGCAACGTTACCTCCACCACAGGAACAAAGGAATAACGCTAATCATAATAGGCAGCAGGGCCAGTATCAGAATAGACAAAGAAATGCAGAGAGGCATTTTGAACAACCACCGATGTCGTATGCACAGTTGTTGCAACATTTACTGCAGTTGCGTCTAGTTGAGCTCCGTACCCTGGCTCCACCTACAGGGGAACTCCCACGAGGCTACGATGCTAACGCACTCTGGTGCTCCGGGGCACACGGTGGAGAAGTGTAGGGCGTTTCATCACAAGGTGCAAGACCTTGTAGACTCCAAGGCTATCAATTTCTCGAATGTTGGGCCCAATGTTATTCAAAACCCGATGCCTGATCACAAAGGGCCGAGGGTGAATGCGATAATTGAGGAATGTGAAGCTTTGAATTTGATTATGGATGTTGAGGAGCTGAAGACTCCACTGGCTGTGGTTAAAAACAGGTTATTGAAGGGTGGCGTCTATCTGGGTTGTGATGAGAACTGTCCAGATTGTTTGACAAAGGATAATGGTTGTGATTCGTTGAAGATGGGTATCCAGAGTATGATTAATGAGGGTTGTTTACAGTTTGATAAAGGTAATCAACAAGAAGAAGTTGTTGGTGGGAAGGTTGCTACTATCACCATTCTGTTCAAAACGATTACTATTTCTGGTCCGGCAAGGCCGCCTCCAGTCATTATCACAAGGGCAGGACCCATTCCGTATGAAAGTTCTAAGGCTATTCCCTAGAATTATGGCGCCGAGGTGTTTGTCAATGGACAAAAGCAGGAATTAATGGCTACTTCATCAGTGAGTTCTAATCCCGAGGTTAAGGTTGAAGCTGATGCTATAACGAGAAGTGGTAGAGTGCTTACTCCTGTTAATGATCAACCCAGTACTTCAAGTCAAGATAAGGGAAAACAGGTAATGGATGATTCTGTTCATACTCCAGCAGTTGTGGATTCTACAGTAAAGCCAGTTGATGATGCTTTTTCTGAAAATGTAGAGGAGTTTATGAGGCTCATCAGGAAAAGTGATTACAAAATTGTGGACCAGTTACATCAGACCCCGTCGAAGATTTCTATTCTGTCATTGTTGTTATGCTCTGAAGCTCATAGGAATGCACTTCTGAAAGTTTTGAATGCGGCATATGTTCCTCAAGAGATTTCTGTTAACCAGCTGGAAGGGGTTGTAGCGCACGTGAATGCGGGTAATGGCTTGGGTTTCACAGATCTTGATTTGACTCCCGCTGGGAGGAATCATAACAATGCCCTGCATATTTCGATTGAGTGTTGTGGTTCACTGATGTCACATGTATTGGTTGATACTGGATCATCGTTGAATGTATTGCCAAAGAAAGCATTAATGAAATTAGATACCAGGGGACTTATTTGTACACCAAGCAACTTGGTGGTGCGAGCTTTTGATGGCTCAAAGAGATCTGTCTTTGGTGAGATTGTGCTTCCGATCAAGGTTGGGCCGGAAATCTTTGATGCAACATCTTATATAATGGATATTCAGCCAGCATACAGCTGTTTTTTGGGTCGTCCTTGGATCCATGGTGCAGGATCTGTAACCTCCACTTTGCATCAAAAGCTGAAATACATGGTTGATGGTCACGTAGTGACAGTGTGCGGAGAAGAAGACATAATGATTAGTCAGCTGTCAACCTTCAAATACGTGGAAGTGGATGGCGAAATCCATGAGACTTTGTGTCAGGGATTTGAGAAGGTGAAAGTTTCTGAAGAGGTTGTCCAGTCTGAAGCTATAGAGCAGCATCCAGGGGCAAATTAGCTTGAGGTTTCTATGTCTTCGTTTAAAGACGCCAAAGCTGTGGTTGAGGCTGGTGGCTCACAGAGGTGGGGCCAAACGGTGGAAGTTCAGGAGAAGAGGGATACTTATGGATTGGGATACAAGCCATCCAGGAGAGATGGGGATCCTCCCAAATTCTATGGCCCAGTCTGTTTCACCAGTGCCGGCATTTTCTTCGACAGAGTTAATGCCATTGAGGAAGAAGGGGACAGTGATTGTGACATGGATAGCTGGATCCGCCCTTGCGTCCCGAGAGAAAGTCTGTGCAACTGGTCTTCTGAAAAAGTCATTCAAGTGACTAGTTTCGAGTAATTGCTTTGTTTTCCTATTATGTTAATCCTGCGTTCTGCCCAAGACGTAGTGATTTTATTTGTAGGGCTTTTAACTGTTGCATGTTTTTCTTTATCATTAATAAAGGACTTTTCACACTCAAATTTTTTGATCTCTGTCTTTCTGTTTTATTTTATGCATTAAAACCCACATCAAAATGGCAATGTGTTTCTTTGTTGCATACATAATAAAACATACCTCATCAATCATGCAGGTCTTTTTATTCAGATGACACCGATCATGACTCAGCTATAGCTCGGTATGACTTTGACAATCCAATCTATCAGGCTGAAGAAGAGACTGACGAAGATTGTGAACTGCCCGAAGAGTTGGCCAGATTGTTGAAGCAAGAGGAGAGGGTCATCTTACCTCATCAGGAGGAAATTGAGATTGTGAACCTGGGAACCGAGGACGCCAGAAAAGAAGTAAGGATAGGGGCTGCATTGGAAGACAGTGTCAAGGGAAGATTGATTGAAATGCTCCGTGAGTATGTGGACATCTTCGCCTGGTCTTACCAAGACATGCCTGGGCTCGATACTGATATTGTTGTACACCGGCTACCACTTAAAGAAGGTTGTGCTCCGGTCAAGTAAAAGTTGAGAAGAACTAAACTGGAGATGTCTGTCAAAATCAAGGAAGAGGTTCAGAAACAGCTAGATGCCGGTTTTCTTGCTGTGACAAATTATCCTCCATGGGTTGCTAACATCGTGCATGTACCTAAGAAGGATGGGAAGGTCAGGATGTGTGTTGATTATAGGGATTTGAACAGAGCAAGCCCAAAGGACGATTTCCCGCTCCCTCACATTGACGTGTTAGTTGACAATACTGCTCAGTATTCGGTGTTTTCCTTCATGGATGGCTTCTCTGGGTATAACCAAATCAAGATGGCCCCAGAGGACATGGAGAAAACAACATTCATAACACCGTGGGGAACCTTTTGCTACAAAGTGATGCCCTTTGGATTGAAAAATGCAGGGGAAACCTATCAGCGGGCGATGGTGACTCTCTTTCATGATATGATTCACAAAGAGATTAAGGTCTATGTTGATGACATGATTGCAAAGTCACAGACGGAGGAAGAACATCTGGTGAATCTCCAAAAGCTATTTGAAAGATTGAAAAAGTTCAGACTGAGGTTGAATCCTAACAAATGCACCTTCAGGGTGAGATCAAGAAAATTGCTGGGGTTTATTGTTAGTGAAAAAGGTATCGAGGTTGATCCTGCGAAGGTAAAAGCCATACAAGAAATGCCTGTGCCGAAAACAGAAAAAGAGGTTCGTGGTTTCTTGGGGAGATTAAACTACATTGCTAGGTTCATCTCACATCTCACAGCCACGTGTGAACCAATCTTCAAGTTGTTGAGAAAATATCAAGCGGTCAGGTGGAATGAAAATTGTCAAAAGGCCTTTGAAAAGATAAAATAATACTTGCAGGAACCTCCGGTCCTTATGCCACCAGTGCCAGGAAGGCATTTGATTATGTATTTCACGGTTCTTGAGAACTCCATGGGTTGTGTGCTCGATCAACAAGACGAGTCAGGTAGAAAGGAGCACGCCATCTACTACTTGAGTAAAAAGTTTACTGATTGCGAGTCAAGGTACTCGATGCTGGAGAAAACATGTTGTGCATTCGCTTGGGCCGCTAAGCGTTTGAGGTAGTATATGTTAAACCACACAACCCTCTTGATTTCGAAGATGGATCTGATCAAGTACGTGTTTGAGAAGCAAGCACTTTCTGGTAGAATAGCCCGTTGGCAGATGCTTCTAATAGAATATGATATTCAGTATGTTTCCCAAAAGGCCATTAAGGGAAGTGTTTTGTCAGAATATCTTGCCGAACAACCAATTGAGAATTATCAACCGATGAAGTTTGAATTTTCGGATGAGCATATCATGTATCTGAAGATGAAGGATTGTGAAGAACCTTTGCCTGATGAAGGACCTGAGATTGGATCTCAGTGGAAAATGGTTTTTGATGGAGCTGTTAATTCATATGGTAACGGAATCGGGGCAATCATTATGACTCCACAGGGTTCTCATATACCTTTTACTGCCCGATTAGCGTTCATATGCACCAACAATGAGGCAGAGTATGAAGCATGCATCATGGGGTTAGAAGAAGCGATTGATTTGAGAATCAAGAACCTCGATGTTTATGGTGATTCTGCATTGGTGGTTAATCAGATTACAGGTGAATGGGAGACTCGTCAAGCGAATCTTGTTCCGTATAACAACTATGCCAGAAGGTTGTTACCTTTCTTTGACAGAGTGGACTTCCATTCCATTCCCCGTATAGAGAATCAGATGGCTGATGCGCTGGCAATGTTGTCATCAATGTATCAAGTGAATCGTTGGAATGAAGCTCCTTCAATCAGAATCATGCGCTTGGACATACCTGCTTTTGTATTTGCAGTTGAAGGTGTATCAGACGGCAAGCCTTGGTATCATGACATCAAAGTCTTCTTGAAGAGTCAGGAATACCCAGTTGGGGCATCTTCCAAGGATAAAAAGACATTGAGGAGGTTATCAGGAAACTTCTTTTTGAACAAGGATGATGTGTTATACAAGAGAAACTTTGACATGGTCTTGCTACGTTGTGTTGATGAACGCGAGGCAGGCTTGTTAATGGAAGAGGTTCACGAAGGTTCTTTTGGTACTCATGCCAATGGGCATGCTATGGCTAGAAAACTGTTGAGAGCGGGGTATTACTGGATGACTATGGAGTTTGATTGTTTTAAATACGCCCGGAAATGTCATAAATTCCAGATTTATGCTGACAAGGTGCACGTACCGCCTACTCCTCTGAATGTTTTGTTGTCACCTTGGCCTTTTGCCATGTGGGGCATTGACATGATTGGGAAGATTGATCCGACTGCTTCGAATGGACATCATTTTATCCTGGTGGCCATTGATTATTTCACGAAGTGGGTGGAAGCAACATCGTATGCCAACGTCACCAGACAAGTGGTTGCCCGGTTTATCAAGAAGGACATCATCTGCCGATATGAAGTCTCAGAGAGGATCATTACTGATAATGGTTCAAATATGAATAATAAGATGATGAAGGAGCTATGCCAGAGCTTTAAAATTGAGCATCACAATTCTTCTCCCTATCGCCCGAAGATGAATGAGGCTGTTGAAGTGGCTAATAAGAACATATTGAAGATTGTGCAGAAGATGGTAGTGACATACAAAGACTGGCATGAGATGTTGCCTTACGCTTTGCACGGATATCGTACTTTGGTACGCACATCAACTGGGGCAACCCCTTTCTCACTGGTGTATGGTATGGAAGCAGTTCTGCCATTAGAAGTTGAGATTCCTTCTTTGAGAATTCTGACAGATGTGAAGCTGGATGAAGCTGAGTGGGTGCGTTCCCGGCTGAACGAACTGAACCTCATTGAAGAGAAGAGATTGAAAGCCATTACGCATGGCCGGTTGTATCAGAGTAGGATGAAAAAAGCATTTGATCAAAAAGTGCGTCCTCGGTGTTTTCAGGCTGGTGAATTAGTCTTGAAAAGGATCACTCCTCCTCAAACAGATCACAGGGGCAAGTGGACTCCGAATTACGAAGGGCCATATGTAGTAAGACAAGTTTTCTCTGGTGGAGCCTTATTACTCTCAACTATGGATGGCGAAGATTTTACGTCCCCTGTGAACGCGGATGTAGTCAAAAAATACTTTGCATAAAAGAGATCCACTGAACATAAAAAGAAGGTTCAGGCAAAAATGGGGCATCCTGGCGAACCATAAAAAGAAAAGGTTCGGGCAAAAATTAGGGATAAAAAAAAAAAACCCGCAAGGTTGAAAACCTGAAAAGGCAACTTTGGCAAAAATGGGTATCTCGGTGGATTGAAAACCCGAAAAGGGCGGTCCAGGCAAAAGTTAGGGATTTAAAAGCAAAGACTACGATCTGTGTTCGATCTGTGATCACTATTCACACTTGGAATATTCGAAGGAAAGGAATCAGTCCAGTCAGTCATCTTCAAAGGCCAGAGTATCTGCGGATAAACAAGTCATATGAGTTATAGCTGAGTCGAGTCATGGTGGATGTCTATTCCCCACATTGCCGACATGTGTATTTTCTTTTGCTTTTTGCGCAATTACCTCTTTCCAGGAATTGCTTCCAAATGTAAATGCCTATTCACAGGCCGATCATTCAATAAAGTTTGCATTTCAGTCAAAGAGCTTTTGTTTTTTTGTTTTACCTGTTTTGTTTGTGAAAATGTCCGATATTTTTGATAAACATTACATGCTAAAATGTTGAGCTCTGTGAAACAAGTTGGAAAACAGTGGCAATTGCTTAGGCGACAGTCACTATGATGATAATCAAAGTAATCATTTTTGCACGTGGACCCTTCTGTTGGTTTTGCAGGATGACAGGTGTACCTCCTCAGTAGAGCTTTGCGCCCCAACTTTGAAGTCTGATCGTCCTCAGCAATTTATTACCCTTCCCCATCAGAGTATCAAGGATCCTTTTCCTCAACAGAGTATAAAAAGGTAATTCCCCGAGCGGAGTCGTTGAGGATCGTCCCCCTCAGTAGGATATAAGAGGTTCACCCCAGGCAGAGTGATTTGGCTCACCTTTCCTCAGCAGGTAGCCAGGAATTGTCATTTCTGCAGCCTCTCCAGCAAGAGATTGATGGAACATCTTCTTTGATCAAACATGTTGTTTCCCCACAGAGTATGGGGCAGTCGTTTTTCCTCAGCTAGTCAGGAAACATGTGTTTACCCCCTAGCAGAGTGGATGTTGACAACTACTATTTTCCAAGCAGATGTGTCGACGAGGATCGTCCCCCTCAGCAGGACATAAGAGGATCGTCCCCCTCAGCAGGAGTACAGAGGGTTGTATACCCAACCAAAGTTGTGTTTGGATTACTATTCCCCAGCAAGCGTTCAGAAGTTGATTGCTCTAAGGTGGATGTTGTTGTATCTCCTGCAGGAGATTCTTGGACAAAAATGTTATTATCCCCACAGAGTCCTGGTGTCTATTTTCCTCAGTTGGTCAGAAAGTATAGTCTCACCAACAACGGCTTGATCTAATCCCCTGCAGGGTGAGGGTAAAGTTATTTCCCTAACAGCAGATTAAGCTCACCGACATCCCCAAGCAGAGTCTGGTGGTGATTGGTATCCCCAGCAGGTCTTAAGTCCAATCGTTTTTGGCAGGCGTCAAATCCAAGTTCTGAAGTATTTGGTGATACCCGACAGAGGAGTTTCCATCTTCAGTATTCATCTCCCTCCCCGGCTGGGTGGGTTTTCTCTCGGAGTTTCATCCTTCTCCAGCAGAGTTGTTGATCTTGATATTCCCCAACAGAGTGGGTTTTCTCTCGGAGATTCGTCCATCTCCGGCAGAATTGGTGATTGTGATCTTCCCTAGCAGGGTGAAGTTTTCCTCAACATGTTTTCTTTGGTTTGATGACAATGTAGTTTGTCGTCCTCAGTGGAGCTGCTTCTGTTCTCAGCGTTTATTTTGCTGGGATGATCTTTTACATTGCATAAGCATTTTTTTACATGGCATCCTCCCAAATGCGTAGCATTTCCATTTCATGTGGAGCATTACGGCAAAATTCAAACATATGCATCTGAAGCATAAGCTAGGTTTAAGTTTTCCTTCATCAGGAAAAACCGGATTTCAGGAGAATATCATTCGACTTTATTCCACAAGGGTTAGGTTTAGTCATTCAAAGCAATATTGGACATTCCCTTGTAGAGTTGTTTTCCAAGATCGTTAATCCAAGATTTCATTTTTTACCCCTTCGTCCAAGTGGTCCTTTGGTTTATCCCCTCGAGGTTTTTACCGTCAGACATGCATCCGTGTTTCTTTCGGCACCCGTCCGTGTTTGAACCTTTTTGTTTCAATACCCGTCCGTATTGACCTTTTGATGACACTCGTCCGTGTTTCTTTTGGCACCCGTCCGTGTTTTCATGTCTTTTACTCAATACTGTTTTTCTAGACACCCGTCCGTGTTGCCTTCCAATCCCCAGCGAGATTAATCCCCGATAGAAGTTGCTTTACAACCTTTCGATACCCGTCCGTATTGAATCTCTTTAGACCCGTCCGTGTATTTTTCGATACCCGTCCGTGTTGAACTTTTTACACCTGTCCGTGTACATTTTTGATACCCGTCCGTATTGAACTTTTTACACCCGTCCGTGTACCTTTTCGATACCCGTCCGTATTGAAACTTTTTACACCCGTCCGTGTACCTTTTCGATACCCGTCTGTATTGAAACTTTTTACACCCGTTCGTGTACCTTTTCGATACCCATCCGTATTGAAACTTTTTACACCCGTCCGTGTACCTTTTCGATACCCGTCCGTATTGAACCTTTTTACACCCGTCCGTGTACCTTTTCGATACCCGTCCGTATTAAACCTTTTTACACCCGTCAGTGTATCTTTTCAGTACCTGTCCGTATTGAACCCCTTTTACACCCGTCCGTGTTGTCTTCCAATCCCCAGCAAGATTAATCCCCGATAGAAGTTGCTTTACAACCTTTCGATACCCGTCCGTATTGATTCTCTTTACACCCGTCCGTGTATTTTTCGATACCCGTCCGTATTGAGATTTTTTACACCCGTTCGTGTACCTTTTTGATACCTGTCCGTATTGAACGTTTTAGACCCATCCGTGTACCTTTTCGATACCCGTCCGTATTGAAACTTTTTACACCCGTCCGTGTACCTTTTCGATACCCGTCCGTATTGAACCTTTTTACACCCGTCCGTGTACCTTTTCGATACCCGTCCGTATTGAACCTTTTTACACCCGTCTGTGTATCTTTTCAGTACCCGTCCGTATTGAACCCCTTTTACACCCGTCCGTGTATCTTTTCGATACCCGTCCGTATCTGATATCTTTGATTCCTTGACACCCGTCCGTGTTTATCCCCAGCATAGCTAACACTCATCCGTGTTGTGACAGTGCAACATTTTTTGTTTATTCCCCAGTGGAGTCGTCTCTCCTTTGAGGATTGCAAATTTCAGGTTTCTTTTGGTATTCAATCTCCGTGAATCCTTTGAACGCATGACAGCCGTTTCTATCATACCTTCAGGACCAAGTTGATTGAATAGGGGCAGCTGTAACACCCCAAAATTTGCCTTCTTGGTTTTAGCTAACTGGCTTATGTTTCTTTGCATTTCTTGCATTAACATTTGTGCATAGCATTGGTTCTTAGCATGGGATCAAGGTACTTGGTTCATCTCAAAGAAGTCTCAAGCCTCAAGGTGGTTTGAAGAGTTCATCATATCTTCATAAGGTCAAGAATGGCAAAAGACTTCAAGTGAATCTTTCCCTTATAACCAGAGGGACCAAATTAGGGTTTTGGTTTCTAAAGGCTTCTTGATGGGTTTTGCTTGTTCAAATACATTCTCATGAGGTTCTATATGATTACAAGTACTCATAGAGGAAGACTTGGTGATAACACGAAAATGTATCGTATTTTGGCCTTGATTTACATTCAATTATTATATCGTTTTCGTCTAATATCCGATTTTCTCGAGAATATTTAAGTGTTTTTGCAGGTATTTCTATTTCCAAGTTAAAAGTATGCAAAGTGGAGAAAAGAAGCAAAACAAGGAAGAAAAGATACAGAAAAGAGCAGAAAATAGCAGGATCCAAATTATGCTGGTTTGACGACCGTGGCAGGTCCACCACGACCGTGGCAGACTCAAAATGCATCGCGAGCGTCACACCCCCTCACGATCGCCATGGAATCAAAAATAGAATTAATGCGTTAAGCACACACGTGGTCACGAAGCTTCAGAATTTCCAGTTAGTGCACGTTCAACATTTTCTCCTACATTCTCTCCACTATTTCTCCAACTTCTCACTACTCCCACTTTCTCCACCACTCATTTATGCTCCATGGAAGTTGCAAAACGAAAATCCCCTCTATATATAGGATTTCCCTTGTCATTTTGGAGCATCCAAGTTTCAGGGCGGGAAAGCGCTGTTCATTGATCGGGACTTAGTATGTCTATAGATTCTGACTGCAAGTGCACAGTCCTATCGCGTAGTTTTAAAAGATATCGAACCCACAAGGACTTGATAATCAATCTAGTGCTATCTATAGTTACTGTGTTTAGCTAAGGCGGATAATGTCACGGTTTCAGTTTCTAAAGAATTAAAGCGGGAAACTAAATTAGATTAAGAAATATTAATAAAGCAGTCGGTATGTAATATAGTGAACCTATGCGGATTTAATCGAAACTAAGCATATGAAAATATTTCACTTAAGTTATTCTGTAGAAAGTATCAGTTTAAAAACCCTCAACTCACACTCTCGTGGTCTTGTATTAGATTATATCCCTAAAGCCCTATGTCTGCTCTCGCTAGCCCATAAGTGTTTAGAAATATTCTTTGAAAACTTAATAAAGTCTAATTGGTTTTAAAGCGCTCTCGCTGTATTTAAATCCAATGCCTAATCTTTGCTATCCGGTTAAAACCTCACACTCTCGTGGTCTCGATTTTATCCTATTTCACTTTTCTTACTCTCGTAATAAAAAGATTAATTTTAAGTATAAAAGATCTCAGCCAGAAAATTAAGTTAATTATTATTTTAGCTTAGAATAATTAAACCCGATCGGTTACTGTTATCACATACCGATCTATTAAATTAGCTAGACATTATAATTAAATCAAACAGAAAACAATTTATTATTAAAGACATTAAATCATGCATAATAATTGAATAGCAATTAATTAACATAAACAAAATGTGATTAATTATAACGTGATACAAATACCTGGAAAATAAATATTCCTTAGCTCCCTCTTCCACAAGTCGGCAAGATTGGAGCTTGGAATCGGAACGGAAAATACTAAATGCTGGGGCTGGAAATAAAATCTAACAATAATAATTTCCTAATGTTGGAAATTATTATAAAGGTTTGGAATAAAAGCAAAACAATGAAACAGCAAGAAAATGAAATGCTGGAAATAAATTCTGGTGAAATTTTGGCAGAGCTCTCGCAAATCAGTCGCTTCCAACTCTCCCCCCTTTTCTCTTCGTATGTTGGCATATTTATAGAGGAGGAGCTTGTAACAGTTGTTCTTTGTTCGTGGGCTTTTTGCTGAGAAAGTGCCGGATACTGGGATTGAGTCGTGTGAGAGAATTTAGGAGTTGTTGAGGACTCCTTCTTTTATGGCCACGTCTCTTCTGTTTCTTCATAATATGTGTGTTGCGTGTTACGGTCGTGAGGATATGGTGACGATCACTAATATGCTTTCAGCGTGTTACAGCCGTAACACATTGCTTACGGTCGTTAGAAATGAAATAGCGCGTTACGGTCGTGACTGTGGTGTGACGATCGTGAAACTCCCTTGAGCGCGTTACGGTCGTAAGGCATATGGTGACGACCGTCACTGTTACAAAATCTCAGATTTTGACAGTGTTTTCTTCTCATTTTCTGTCAATTTTTCTTCACTTCTTCTTTTTTTACTATTTTGACTTGAGATGTATCGCACCTGCAAAAAGGCATAAAAACTCGGAATAATCGGGGATTAGTTGAGTCATTGCACGATAAAAATGTACTAAAAACCTAGTAATTATACGATACGATTTCTCTTCATCAAACTCCCCCATACTTAAACCTTTGCTTGTCCTCAAGCAAATAATCGATTAGAAACTCGGACAACTTTTATCGGACGCGCACGCATGATATATCTGTGATTTTCAAAATGATTGTGGAAACCATTCATTGGTTCAGCCGATACTTAAGCAGAACACTAACGATACACTAATGACACACGCATAAAGCTCAGTCGTGGACTTCTATTTTAAGCAATTTGTCCAATAATTCCGTTATGGTCTTACCTAAAGTCTCCGTATCTATTTCACCCGGTTTCGTTTTAGCGCAATCACATTAAGCCCTTTGTCGTAGCACGCACGTAGTGGAGTAACCGGTTAGTGGCTTTGATCCCTTTTTTTTTTTTTTTTTTTTTTTTAACACGGGGTCTGGTACACGAGTGTGGCAGCCCTTTAATATCCTACTTGGAGGCTGTGGGGGATCGAGCCGTAGCACGCCCTACCGAGTTCAGGACCAGATGCCCCTGAACCAACCAACAATGGATTCTTTCTTTATGTTCTCATCTCTTATATGCGACCGTATAAATTGGTGCAAATTTTCAAGTTTTAGCAGCAGAGATAGAAAAGGTATCTTATGATCAAACACTTATATTCATCGGTTCTCCACGTGGTTTGTGTCTAGACGGTGCTGACTGCTAACATAAACTACTGAGGATTAACATAGCACTTAAGACTCGAGATAAAGGTATAATGGTTATGTAGACGGATTGCGTAAGTAAGAAGTCTAAGGTGTCAAGACTGTATCGGTCTTGTTGAGTCTTTCTCAGCTACCTAATTACGATTTCTCTAAGATAGATATATCGAGCTATTGCGGAGATAAAGCAAAATAAAATTTTGGCATGGCTAAATAAAGCGGGGAAGGAATGAAAATAGAGGAATATCATAACATTACTTGTTCAAAAGAAATATGCGGAAAGGGAAATACATGAAATGGAAAGTACATGGAATGGAAAAGTACTTCTCCCACACTATATCAGACATTGTCCTCAATGTTGTGATATAATAGCGGGGGGATAGCACAAGAAGCAAAAACAGAAATGGAAAAATGCAACTAAACTAGTAAAATATTACTGTGGAACATTCCCGCGGCTCCTGGTGCGTGAACGTCTAGAAGGAGTGACACCGGCATCAGAGTCGTGTATATCCAAACCGCTGATCTCATTCCTCAGAGCTCCTATCTCGCTGAGTGCTTCGCCAAGCTTTTCATCCATGTTTTTCTGATTGCGAAGGATTTGATCGTTTTGTGCAACCAGACCATCGTACTGCTCCTTGTATCTTCGTTCAAGTGCGGCAGTCATCTGGTTTTATTGGTGGATGGCAAGGAGGATGTCCTCAAGTGAGATAGGTTGTTGTACAGATGATGATTCGGGAATGTCGGTAGCGGGATGCTGATTGTCAGGATTAGGAATGGTACCTTCAGAATTGGCCGGAGTAAACAACCAATTATCTCTGTTTTGCGGATCGATACGGTCGTTGCAAGGTAAAGTGATGCTGCGATAGACGACGTTGCGGATTACAGGATGAAATTTGCCATCTTCGCGCTCATAAATCAGGTGTGCAGACTTGCAATGGTCCAATGTAAGCAACGCCGGTTCCATATGAGGCAGATTAGTAAGGTTGTCACTAAGATTCAGGCTTAAGGCAATAGAGGTGACAATACCTCCGAGATAGAAGGGTTGGCGTCCTCTCATGCAGGTGGCCTGAATGTGAGCCAGAAGGAATGGAGCGGCGTTGATTGGGTGACCGTTCAATGCACAGTAGATGAAAAAGAGCTCTTTTGAATTGAGCTTATGGTTGCTGTCCCGTGCGAAGATAGTGTTGCACAGGATGTGGTCAAGGTATCGGATAGTCGGATTGTGAATTTGTGTTGCGTTGAGGCTCTCAAAAGAAGATGCATGGTTGTTGGTGATGTTGCGCCACAAATTGAAGGCTTCTTCGTTGAAATCATCGGGCACACGGCAATGAGCTTCATCGCTGATAGTGAAACCAAGCAGCTGTGCAACTTCTGTCTGACTGTATCGATACTCTCGACCAAACATGCAGAACGTCGTGATGCCGGTAAGTTGGCAAGTCGCTCCGGGTGGTGTGATATACCGAAACGAGCTCAGAAACTCCAAGACGAGAGTCTCGTAAATGAACTGTGGCTAGCTACAGATATGCCACAGGTTGAGGTTCTCCAGCAGGCTTTGAACGCTTTCGAGCAATCCCAACTCCCTCAAGCAGTCGAGGTCGACATACCGAGTCGGTTGAAGACCGCGACGGTGAAACTTCTGGAACTTCGTTCGTTGGGCATTGCCTGCGTCGCCCTCTCTGAAAACGATGTCGAGGGGTTGTTGTTGTTGGTTTGCCATTGCATGCAAGGAGTGAAAATGATTTTTGGGTGAGGGTTATGTGAAATACGATAGAAATTTATGGAATAAATAGGGAGAAAATGTGGAATGTGGGAAGGTTAAGATAAATGGAGTAATGGGTAGTTATGGTATGGGTAATGTGGTAGTGGGTAGGTTACGAATAATAATGGGTAATGGGTAGTTATGGAAGATGAAGATGAATGGGAGTGGAGAGGGTGAAGAAAACACGCCCCTGGAAGTTCAGGGAGCATGGGTTTTGAAACCCTTACGGTCGTAACATGAGACTTACGGTCGTAACGCGCTAAAGGGCGTGTTACGGTCGTCATGGATCTGTTACGCTCGTGACCGTTGCAAAATTTGATATTCTTGCAGCAACAGACAGTGCAGATTTCCAACTTCCTATAATATTTTTCTCAGCATCCTCGCATCATATTTAGAGACATAATGTAAACTAACAAGCATGCAATTAATTTAAAACTAGCAAATTCCAAATAGAATTGTTAGTGTCAAGAATATATAACACGAAATGCATAAACTTGCAGTAAAGACATAGCTTATAAAAATGTAACCAGTAGAAATTAAACTTATAAAAATGTAAACCAGCAGAATTTTAAAGAGTACTAACAGTGCAGAAAATAAATCAAATATTCGAAAATTGCGGAATGGTAAACTACCTAGAAACAAAGAAACAAAAAGTAAAACTAAACAAATCACTACAGCTCATCAAAGTCGTTTCTTCAGGTCTTCAAGTGCGGCGTTCATATGGTAAAACTGTTCACATGTTAAATCAGTTAGGCCTATAATGTCCAATCTCATGCTTTTAACTTCATCCTTAACAACATTAATGTCAGCTTGATATACTTCAAGAGTTGTCAGAATTTTGTTCAAGCTTTCAGCATATCCTACGTTGTTGATTTCAGGGGTCTCAATGTCTTCATCAATATGGTTGATGTCATGATAACCAGGAGGGGTCTCAGGGTCATTCTCTTCATCAGTCATCATATCATCCCTAACTTGGTAGGATTGTGGTGTCTCAGGTGTTGTTGGATGGTCAGGAGGGTTCAGTTCATAAAGCCAATTGTCACGATTGTGGACACTCACTTTTGCATGGTTCGGAAGGGTGAATAAGGTGACAGCTTCGTCCCTTATCAGGTATTCAAAAGGTGCAGGTCCTATATTTCCTATTAGGCGTCGGTCAAAACAGAAATCTATATTCATAGGACGAAAGGAACCAAAGGCTGTGCACCTATTCAGCTGGTATCTAAGTCCAAGTGCAATAGCAATCATAATGACAAGGCCTCCTATGATGATCGGCGCATCAGGGTCCTCAAGAATGAAGCAAAAGGTTTTCATCATGAATGGCACAACATTGACAGGGCGGCCTTGAGTCATGCAGTACAGTAAAAATATCTCATCCTTAGACACCTCGGTTCGGTTTTCTTCCTTTCCAAATATGGTATGGGCTAGGATCTTATGGAAATAGCGAATAGCGGGATTATGTATTTCATTGTTATCCATGTTATTCGGCTCGGGGTGATAGTTTCCGGTTAAGGTTCCCCAAAAGAAATCTAGCTCAATATCCATCAGTTCTACCTGGGTTTCAGTGAAAGCAAAAGGTCCGCTAGGGAATCCTAGTAGGTCAGCTAATTTCTTATGGTTATAACCGAATTCAATACCGAATAGTATGAAATCGATAAATCCTTTTCGAGGTCCAAAACCGCGCTCAGGTATATGGACTAGAGAGCTCAAGAATTCAAAGGTAAGCTCGCGGTAGGTGACAAATCTAGACTTAATGTGTGCTTTTTCCCATCCAAGATGGTTATACAGGTAAAGGATACTATCAGAGATACCTAGGATGTTCATAATTGGCTCATCATAGTACAGAGTCATACCAATGTTCCTCTGTGACAATTCCTCAAACTTCCTCATTTGGTTTCCTCCTCTAAAAGTGGTTTCCATGAAGTTCCTTGGTTGGTCAGCCATAGTTAGTGTTAAAGCGGGAGAAACAAATCAGGGGGAAAATAGGTAAGGTAGAAAAGACTTTAGAAAACCTGTAGCATGGCAATTTTATAAAGAAGTTAGAAAACAAAAGTTAAAAAGAAAATAAGAAAAGAAATAAGTAAATAAATGAATAAAACGAAACAAAAACAAATAAGTGGGTTGCCTCCCACTAAGCGCTGTTTTTATCGTCATAAGCCTAACGTAGTGCTTAGTACTAGATTAATCAGGAGAGTTAGTGGACAACTCTAAAAGTTTGAGATTATTCGCATAATCTTTGTTTTCAATATTATGGTATTGTTTTAATCGTTGTCCGTTTACTGTGAACGGTTCACTATTCCTACCCTTAATTTCTATTGCTCCGCTTGGGAATACTTTAGTAATTTCAAAGGGGCCTGACCATCTAGATTTCAATTTCCCAGGAAAAAGCCTAAGTCTAGAGTTGAAAAGGAGCACAACGTCTCCCACCTTGAATTCTTTCCTAGATAAACGCTTGTCGTGCCATCTTTTGGTTCTTTCTTTATATATCTTAGCGTTCTCATAAGCGTCTAATCTTAATTCTTCCAATTCGTTTATATCAAGGACTCGTTTTTCTCCTGCGGCAGTGTAGTTTATATTCAGCGTTTTGATCGCCCAATATGCTTTGTGTTCTAGTTCTACCGGGAGGTGACAGGACTTTCCGTACACAAGTTTAAAGGGTGTAGTTCCTATAGGTGTCTTGTAGGCGGTCCTATAAGCCCATAAAGCTTCGTTAAGCTTGGATGACCAATCTTTCCTAGATATGGCGACAGTCTTTTCTAGAATTTGCTTTATTTCTCTGTTCGAGACTTCAACCTGTCCACTAGTTTGTGGGTGATAAGGTGTTGCTACACGGTGTCTGACGCCATACTTAGACAGTAATTTGTCAAATATTTTCGAGATGAAATGAGAGCCACCGTCGCTAATGACAAGTCTAGGTACACCAAATCTTGGAAAGATTACGTTCTTGAAGAGCTTAATTACTACTCGTGTGTCATTCGTAGGAGAGGCTATAGCCTCGATCCATTTTGAAACATAATCAACAGCTACGAGTATGTACTTATTTCCGAAAGAAGATGGGAAGGGTCCCATGAAATCGATTCCCCAGACATCAAATACTTCTACTTCTAATATTCCTCTTTGAGGCATTTCATCTCGTCTTGAAATGTTACCTGTGCGTTGACACCGATCACAGTTTATGACGGCGATGTGGACATCTTTCCACAGATTAGGCCAGAATAAACCGGCTTGTAAGATCTTGGCACAAGTTTTAGAAGTGCTTGCATGTCCGCCATATGGAGAGGAGTGGCAATGTGAAATGACGTTTTCTATTTCTTCTTCGGGTATACATCTACGGAAGATTCCGTCTGGTCCTCTTTTAAATAGTAGGGGTTTATCCCAATAATAGTACTTGAGATCGTGGAAGAATTTCTTTTTCTGCTGATAGGTTAAGTCAGGTGGAAGCGCTCCAGCGGCTAAGTAGTTGACATGTCAGCATACCATGGCAATCCTACGGTTGTATTGATCTCTTCGAAGGCTTCCTTGACTTTTGGTTTGTTGGGATCTAGTCGAGCTAGGTCGCCTTTTATTGTTGCTATCAGCTGTTCATAAGGGAAATCGTCGTTAATCGGCACTTGTTCGGGTTTAATACCTTCTATTCTAGATAAATGATCCGCTACGACGTTTTCAGTGCCTTTCTTATCTTTAATTTCGAGATCAAACTCTTGTAAGAGTAGGATCCATCTTAGGAGTCTTGGTTTGGCATCTTTCTTGGTCAATAAATATCTGATAGCAGCGTGGTCTGTGTAAATGATTATCTTCTCTCCTACTAAATAGGAATGGAATTTGTCAAGCGCAAAGACAACTACTAACAGTTCTTTCTCAGTTATGGCGTAGTTCATCTGAGCGGAATCTAAGGTTCTACTGGCGTAGTAAATCGCGTGGAGTTTCTTGTCCTTCCTTTGTCCTAGAACTGCGCCTACAGCATAGTCACTCGCATCGCACATAATTTCAAAAGGTAATCTCCAATCGGGTGGTTGCATGATTGGTGCGGTGATAAGGGCTGATTTAAGAGTTTTAAAAGCTTTTAGACAATTTTCGTCAAATATGAACTCAGCGTCTTTCATTAATAACTCGGTAAGAGGTTTGGTGATTTTCGAGAAATCTTTAATGAAACGTCGGTAAAAACCGGCGTGGCCTAAAAAGCTTCGTACTTCTCGTACGGTCTTAGGAGGTTGAAGGTCCTTTATGACTTCTATTTTAGTTGTATCAACTTCAATTCCCTTGTTAGATATTACATGTCCTAGCACGATTCCTTCTCTGACCATGAAATGGCATTTTTCTCAGTTAAGCACGAGGTTTACTTTCACACATCTTTCTAGTACCTTTTCTAGGTTTGATAGACATCCTTCAAAACTTTGCCCGCATACAGAGAAGTCGTCCATGAACACTTCCATGATGTTATCTATGAAATCTGCGAAGATTGACATCATACATCTTTGAAAGGTTGCAGGAGCGTTACATAATCCAAAGGGCATTCGTCTATAAGCGAACGTTCCATAGGGACATGTGAATGTAGTCTTCTCTTGATCATCAGGGTGAATAGGGATTTGGAAAAATCCTGAGTAACCATCTAGATAGCAGAAGTACGAGTGTTTGGCTAATCGTTCTAACATTTGATCTATGAAAGGTAGTGGGAAATGATCTTTTCGAGTGGCCTTGTTTAGTTTTCGATAATCGATGCACACTCTATGTCCGGTCACTACTCTTTGTGATATCGATTCGCCTTTTGCGTTTTTCACAACAGTGATACCTCCTTTCTTCGGTACTACATGTACTGGACTAACCCATTGACTATCAGAGATTGGATATATTATTCCAGCGCCTAGCAGTTTCTTAACTTCATCTCTGACTACAGTGCTAAGGATTGGGTTAATTCTTCTTTGAGATTCTCTAGAGGTTTTGCAATCTTCTTCTAGCATAATACGATGCATACAGATTGAAGGACATATCCCTTTGAGATCAGATATGTTATATCCTAATACAGTTGGGTATTTCTTTAAGACATCTAAAAGTTTCTTCGTTTCGAGTGTTCCTAAACTGGAATTGATTATAACTGGTCGCGTACATTCAGTGTCTAGGAATTCGTATCTTAGGTTCTTGGGTAAGGTTTTTAACTCTAATTGAGATTTCTTCTTGCATGGCATGGGGTCCGGTGTAAGTGCTAAACTTTCGCTTAGACTATCATCTTGATAAGGTGCACGCCAATCGTCATCTTCAAAAATCAGAGGGATTTGAATTTTCATAATTTCAGAGTAAGTGGTTTGTTCTGCTTCCATTTCTCTTACGCACTCGTCTATCACGTCAATTAGATAACATGTATCATCCATGGCTGGTGCTTGTAAGAATTGAGTAAGGATGAATTCCACTTTTTCCTCTCCAACTTCAAATGTAAGTTTGCCCTTCTTAACGTCAATTATGGCTCCAGCTGTGGCTAGGAAAGGTCTTCCTAATATGATGGGTGTAACAGAGTCCTCAGTAATGTCCATGATTATGAAATCGGTCGGGATATAAAATTGACCTATCCTTACTGGAACGTTTTCCAGTATTCCTACAGGGTATTTGACTGATCGGTCAGCCAACTGAACCGACATTTTGGTAGGTCTAAGTTCTCCCATCTCCAGCTTCTTGCAAATAGATAAGGGCATGACGCTAATACTTGCTCCCAAGTCGCATAAAGCTTTGTCTATGACGAACTTTCCAATGTTACAAGGTATAGAGAAACTACCTGGATCTTTTAACTTAGGGGGCATATTGTTTTGAATAATAGCGCTACACTCAGCAGTAAGTGTAACTGTTCCATTGTCCTCTATATTTTTCTTGTTAGATAGGATTTCCTTGAGAAATTTAGCATACGAGGGCATTTGAGTGATAGCTTCTGTAAACGGAATAGTAATATTCAACTGTTTCAGAAGTTCAACAAACTTTTTAAACTGGCCCATCGTTTTGGACTTGGTAAATCTTTGGGGGTACGGGATTGGTGGTTTATAAGGTGGTGGAGGCACATAAGGCTTCTCATTCTCCACGACCTCTTGATTTTTGTCTTCCCTCTCTTCTGGTTCATGCTCCTTTTCAGTCGGTTTATCTTGTTTCTGGTACATAGCTGGGTTTTCAATCCTAGGATCAATAGGTCCATCTAATTCTTTTCCACTTCTTAATATAACTGCATTTGCATGACCTTTTGGATTCGGTTGTGGCTGTCCTGGAAATGTGCCAGCTGGAGCAGCAGTAGATGCTTGTTGTTGAGCCACTTGTGAAATTTGAGTTTCAAGCATTTTATTGTGGGTTGCTAAAGTGTCTACCTTGCTCGCTAATTGTTTAATCTGTTCACTAGTGTGTACGTTTTGATTTAGGAATTCCTTGTTCGTTTGAGTTTGGGTAGCTATGAAATTTTCCATCATCAATTCAAGGTTGGATTTTCTAGGAACGTTTGGAGCGGCTACAGCGGGTTTTTGATATCCTGGTGGTACAGCAGGTGCTTGGTTAGGTGCATACAAGGCATTATTGTTCTTATAGGAAAAGTTCGGATGATTTTTCCAGCCTGGGTTATAGGTATTCGAGTACGGATTTCCTTGAGCATAATTCACCTGGTCTGTGGTCATTCCAGCTAAAATTTGACATTCCGGGCCAGTGTGTCCTGGATTTCCGCATATTTCGCAATTTGGACTTACAGCAGCCACGGTGGCTGGGGGTGTTATGGTCAAGTTATCAATCTTTTGGGCAAGGGCATCTACCTTCGCGTGGACGTGATCTAGGCTGCTCACTTCATACATTCCGCCTTTCGTCTGGGGTTTCTCCACAACAGTTCTCTCACCTCTTCATTAACAATAGTTTTGAGCCATATTTTCAATGAGGGTATAGGCTTCAGTGTATGGCTTATCCATAAGTGCACCGCCCGCGGCAGCGTCTATTGTTAATCTGGTGTTGTATAGAAGCCCATTGTAGAAGGTGTGAATGGTTACCCAGTCTTCGAGACCGTGATGTGGACATAGTCTCATCATGTCTTTGTATCTCTCCCATGCTTCGTAGAGAGATTCTGAATCCTTCTGTCTAAATCCGTTGATTTGAGCCCTTAGCATAGCGGTTTTACTCGGTGGAAAATATATGGCTAAGAAAACATTCTTTAACTCCTCCCACGTAGTAATAGAGTTGGACGGCAAGGATTGCAACCAAGCCCAAGCTCTATCTCTTAGAGAGAAAGGAAAAAGACGTAGTCCTATCGCGTCTGCAGTCACACCATTTGCTTTCACAGTGTCGGCATACTGCACAAACTTGGTCAAGTGTTCATTAGGATCTTCCGTTGGATTTCCAGAGAATTGGTGTTGTTGTACGGCTGACAGCAGTGAAGGTTTCAACTCAAAATCGTTTCGGTTGGTAGCGGGAGCAGCAATGCTAGTATGAGGCTTCTGTTGAGACAGAGTAGCGTAATACTTCAGCGGTCTGTTCTGAGGTCCTTCGGCCATGTCTTGTTCGTTTACTGGTTCAGGAGGATAAGCAAGAAGATCGGGAATGTTATACCTGCGTTGATACTCTACTATTCTGCGTCTTAGATGCAGGAAACGTTCTAATTCGTCGATTGGTGGTTGCAAGATATCGCCTTGAGAGCGGGTACTTGGCATACAATCGACAAACAAAAGGGAAATATGGTTGGTGCCTTAGCCTATACGGCGCAACAATCGAATTGCACTATTGACTAAATCGAAGTCCCCGGCAACGGCGCCAAAAACTTGATCGAAGCTTAGTATGTCTATAGATTCTGACTGCAAGTGCACAGTCCTATCGCGTAGTTTTAAAAGATATCGAACCCACAAGGACTTGATAATCAATCTAGTGCTATCTATAGTTACTGTGTTTAGCTAAGGCGGATAATGTCACGGTTTCAGTTTCTAAAGAATTAAAGCGGGAAACTAAATTAGATTAAGAAATATTAATAAAGCAGTCGGTATGTAATATAGTGAACCTATGCGGATTTAATCGAAACTAAGCATATGAAAATATTTCACTTAAGTTATTCTGTAGAAAGTATCAGTTTAAAAACCCTCAACTCACACTCTCGTGGTCTTGTATTAGATTATATCCCTAAAGCCCTATGTCTGCTCTCGCTAGCCCATAAGTGTTTAGAAATATTCTTTGAAAACTTAATAAAGTCTAATTGGTTTTAAAGCGCTCTCGCTGTATTTAAATCCAATGCCTAATCTTAGCTATCCGGTTAAAACCTCACACTCTCGTGGTCTCGATTTTATCCTATTTCACTTTTCTTACTCTCGTAATAAAAAGATTAATTTTAAGTATAAAAGATCTCTGCCAGAAAATTAAGTTAATTATTATTTTAGCTTAGAATAATTAAACCCGATCGGTTACTGTTATCACATACCGATCTATTAAATTAGCTAGACATTATAATTAAATCAAACAGAAAACAATTTATTATTAAAGACATTAAATCATGCATAATAATTGAATAGCAATTAATTAACATAAACAAAATGCGATTAATTATAACGTGATACAAATACCTGGAAAATAAATATTCCTTAGCTCTCTCTTCCACAAGTCGGCAAGATTGGAGCTTGGAATCGGAACGGAAAATACTAAATGCTGGGGCTGGAAATAAAATCTAACAATAATAATTTCCTAATGTTGGAAATTATTATAAAGGTTTGGAATAAAAGCAAAACAATGAAACAGCAAGAAAATGAAATGCTGGAAATAAATTCTGGTGAAATTTTGGCAGAGCTCTCGCAAATCAGTCGCTTCCAACTCTCCCCCCCTTTCTCTTCGTATGTTGGCATATTTATAGAGGAGGAGCTTGTAACAGTTGATCTTTGTTCGTGGGCTTTTTGCTGAGAAAGTGCCGGATACTGGGATTGAGTCGTGTGAGAGAATTTAGGAGTTGTTGAGGACTCCTTCTTTTATGGCCACGTCTCTTCTGTTTCTTCATAATATGTGTGTTGCGTGTTACGGTCGTGAGGATATGGTGACGATCACTAATATGCTTTCAGCGTGTTACGGTCGTAACACATTGCTTACGGTCGTTAGACATGAAATAGCGCGTTACGGTCGTGACTGTGGTGTGACGATCGTGAAACTCCCTTGAGCGCGTTACGGTCGTAAGGCATATGGTGACGACCGTCACTGTTACAAAATCTCAGACTTTGACAGTGTTTTCTTCTCATTTTCTGTCAATTTTTCTTCACTTCTTCTTTTTTTACTATTTTGACTTGAGATGTATCGCACCTGCAAAAAGGCATAAAAACTCGGAATAATCGGGGATTAGTTGAGTCATTGCACGATAAAAATGTACTAAAAACCTAGTAATTATACGATACGATTTCTCTTCATCATTCATAGTTTTAGGCAGTAAATTACCATTGTAAAAGTGGTAGTTATCTCACATTGAGGAACTACCACACCATTAGTATTTAGGCCTTTAATTTGTAACGCTTGGATCAAAGCTTGCCGTCATTATTAAAGTTAATTCAAGTTCTTTATTTCCGCATCCTACTTCAAGTCTTTACAGGTTCCTTATCGCATTGCTTATTATTATTATTATTATTATTATTATTATTATTATTATTTGTCGCTTTCATAAATTAATTATCGTGATGCTTTCAAATTCAATTACCATTTCTGTGTTGTTTTCATTTAATTCCATGTCCGGCTAAATGTTTAGAGCCCGGTGTATGAGGACCGTCATTACCGACGGGACTCGGTAGAAAATAATAGGTGCGAACTTATGATTAAAAATCCTGTTTTGGTTTTAATTTCCAAGTATAATTTAAATAACTTTGTTACGAGAGTGAGAGGTTATTTAACACGATTTTGTCACGAGAGTGAGAAATTAATTAAGGTTAGAGCCGGCACTGCGAGAGCGTGGGGATCGAACCGGATAGTGGAAATTAGGCAACAAGTCTAAATACAGCGAGAGCGCTTTAGATACGTTTAGGATATTATTGGCTTTCAAAATATATTTCCTAGTTACCGGGCGAGCGGGAGCAAAATCTTGGGATTAGGAAACGTGACTTTAGTTAATACCGCGAGAGCGTGAGGCGAAGTCTTTAAGTTGATATATTCTACGGAACTAAGTTATAGTCGTAATTAGTACCCGAATTCTGCAAAGTCCTTTAGGAACGCGGAATCCATATTCCGGCCTCTCTTTATTTATCATATTCTCTTAGTTTTATTTTAGTTCTAATCTTAGTTTCCCTTTTATCAATTATCATTAGCCTTAGCTTTACAACGCAGCGATAGATAACGGTAGGTTGACATTGGTCTCTGTGGGTTCGACAATCTTTTGTATTACTTCGATAAATCCGTGCGCTTGCGGAGCATCAAGTTTTTGGCGTCGTTGCCGGGGACCAACAGTCAATATTGTTATTCCGTTGTTGCACCGTATAGACTAAGACACTCCTATAAAAAAAATATAATAATAAAAAAAATTTAAAAAATTAAAAACTATGTATCACCCAAATTTTCTCTATGATAACCACTCACAATATCTTGAGGAGCCGCACCCAAATTTTTTCTACAATTATCAACCGCAATATTCCCAATATTTTGAGGAACCGCAACCAAATTTTTCCTATGATTACCATTCCCAAAATTTTGAGGAACCCCAAGAATCGTACAATTCCAACCTCGAAATACTAATGGAAGATTTCCACGTGACGCTATCTCATTTCCGCCCAAATCACCACTCTCAATATTTTGAAGAACCGCAAGAATTCGTTCAGTCCAACCTCGAAACATTAATGGAGGATTTCATTGAAACATCAACCAATGCTAGACTAGAATCTATGATGGAGCACTTTGTGGGCGCACAAACTATCCAGAATGAAGAGCTTAAAAGACAACATCTCGATAATCATGAGACCCTTAGGCGGCTGAACACCGTGGTCGAGTCCCTTGTGACTCACACTGAGGCATTGGAGACCCAAACCTTACTGCTTGCACTGACACCTATAGGTCCCTCCCCTGAGGAGAATGCGTATGTTATAACAACCAGTAGTGAAGGACAACTCGAAAATCCTAAGGAGAGTGATAATGAGGTTGATGAGAGTTATGGTGAGAAAAGAGTTGAGATTGAGACAAATTCACCAACACCATCCACAAACGAGGTTATCGAAGAGGTAGAGAATGAAGCATGAATTGTTGATCACCCTCCATATACCCCACCATATCCTTTCCCGTATAAGTTTGCAGACTACAAAACGTATGTGCATGTATGGAAAATTATCCACGCACCCTTGTCTGAGGTCTTGCATAAAAAGAGAAAATTTGAAGACCAAACTAAGAAAATCATTAGCGTTAAAAGGGTAAGGTTAGAATTTAAGGTGATGGATGAAATGACTAAGCCCAAACTAGAAAAGCTAGTACTTAGCATAGATCCAGAACCACCACCACAAGTTCAAAAGAATGAACCACCCCACAGAAGGAAGAAAAGGAAAGGTGAAGGATATGTGAGATGGCTTGATAAATGGCCATGGAAATCAAAGATCGACACTCATAACCGTCGAGCTATCGACGTTAAACAAAACTCTGCGTGGGTGGTAACCCACGAGTTTTTAATTTAATGTTTTCCTTTTATTGTTTGTGTTTGCAGAAAATAAAGAATCGTATCGCTTGTCATGTCTCAGCTGCATTTAGGCGAAAGATCTCTAGATGACAATCCCTTAAGATGATTTGGTGCCCACGCACATTCCTACGAATGTCGCTGCTGGTGGTGACGCCAATGATGAGTATGATTGGAGAAGGCATATCTCTCCCATTCGTACTTCCTTCGGAAATAGGCAATACGATGAGCGGCTTCAGTAAAGTGAAGTTTTAGCAAATTCAGATAACTCGTAGTACAAGACGCCAGAGTAAAAGTAGCCAGCGAAGAAAAGGACAGCAAGGGAAGAACCAGAGTGAATTTGGCTATGGTAGCACGCATTGGCAGTCATACAGGTTCTATCTTTCCTTTACCACCTTTTATCAAAACATTGAGGACAATGTTTGGTTTAAGTGTGGGGGAGGAACTCTATCGCTTTCATTTTAACGCATTTTAGTTAGATTTATTGCTTTCTGGCATGATTTTAAATTTTTTTTTTCTATTTTCGTTGCGTCTTTGCATGTGCTGTCAAGTCTTTATATGCGATTTTGTGTTTATCGATTTCCCACTCCCTTGAGCCACACCAAATATTTTGAAAATTTTTGCGTTAAAAATAGGGTTTCTTTTGAAAATCTTAGGTTACAGACGAATTAAGGTTAGATTGTGAGTCGTGGGAAAAATTCCGCAAAATCGATATTGTCTTAACATCGTGAGCCTCCCTATTATGGAAATCGATTTGAGTACTTGTTATGCCATAGCCTTAAGTTCTCACCCCTTTGGTAGTCCCTAATTAGTTTATTTAGCAGTCAGCACCATCCTAAGCACGCACTAAGTAGGAAGCTGATGCAAATAAGTGTATGATCTCATGTTTAAATGGTAAATTGAAAAGAAAAAAAAATGAATGAAAAGAAATGCTCCTTCTAAGTTAGGTGATCCTCACCCGATCATTTAGCCCAAATGTGCAAACTTCTTTATTTTATTGATATTTAAGCCAATGTGCAAAAGAAAAAAAAAATTTGATAATAATAATGAGATCATAGTCACTAACAGGTTATCCTACCATGAGTGTGAAAGGATAATGGGCTTAATGTGATTGCACCAGAATGAAAAGGGATGAAAGAAGGATGAGTTAGTTAGGTTTAGGTATAATGACATGATTCGGATTGGTTTGTATAGGATGGAGGTTGATGACCGCGAAAGCGGAATTGTGTTGTTACGATATCCTTAGTGTGTAAGCTAGTACCTATAATACAAACTCAACCAAAGTGGAGTTGGTAGCCTAGGATGAGTATCCGTATGCACTATTTTTCTTACGAGTCATGGTTTGCTTGAGGACAAGCAAAGCTTTAAGTGTGGGGGTGTTTGATAACACGAAAATGTATCGTATTTTGGCCTTGATTTACATTCAATTATTATATCGTTTTCGTCTAATATCCGATTTTCTCGAGAATATTTAACTGTTTTTGCAGGTATTTCTATTTCCAAGTTAAAAGTATGCAAAGTGGAGAAAAGAAGCAAAACAAGGAAGAAAAGATGCAGAAAAGAGAAAAAAACGCAGAATCCAAATTCTGCTGGTGTGACGACCGTGACAGGTCCACCACGACCGTGGCAGACTCAAAATGCATCACGAGCATCACACCCCCTCACGATCGTCATGGAATCAAAAATAGAATTAATGCGTTAAGCACAGACGTTGTCACGAAGCTTCAGAATTTCCAGTTAGTGCACGTTCAACATTTTCTCCTACATTCTCTCCACTATTTCTCCAACTTCCCACTACTCCCACTTTCTCCACCACTCATTTATGCTCCATGGAAGTTGCAAAACGAAAATCCCCTCTATATATAGGATTTCCCTTGTCATTTTGGAGCATCCAAGTTTCTGGGCGCGAAAGCGCTGTTCATAGTTTTAGGCAGTAAATTACCATTGTAAAAGTGGTAGTTATCTCACATTGAGGAACTACCACACCATTAGTATTTAGGCCTTTAATTTGTAACGCTTGGATCAAAGCTTGCCGTCATTATTAAAGTTAATTCAAGTTCTTTATTTCCGCATCCTACTTCAAGTCTTTACAGGTTCCTTATCGCACTGCTTATTATTATTATTATTATTTATCGCTTTCATAAATTAATTATCGTGATGCTTTCAAATTCAATTACCATTTCTATGTTGTATTAATTTAATTCCATGTTCGGCTAAATGTTTAGAGTTCGGTGTATGAGGACCGTCGTTACCGACGGGACTCGGTAGAAAATAATAGGTACGAACTTATGATTAAAAATCCTGTTTTGGTTTTAATTTCCAAGTATAATTTAAATAACTTTGTCACGAGAGTGAGAGGTTATTTAACACGATTTTGTCACGAGAGTGAGAAATTAATTAAGGTTAGTGCCGGCACTGCGAGAGCGTGGGGATCGAACCGGATAGTGGAAATTAGGCAACAAGTCTAAATACAGCGAGAACGCTTTAGATACGTTTAGGATATTATTGGCTTTCAAAATATATTTCCTAGTTACCGGGCGAGCGGGAGCAAAATCTTGGGATTAGGGAATGTGACTTTAGTTAATACCGCGCGAGCGTGAGGCGAAGTCTTTAAGTTGATATATTCTACGGAACTAAGTTATAGTCGTAATTAGTACCCGAATTCTACAAAGTCCTTTAGGAACGCAGAATCCATATTCCGGCCTCTCTTTATTTATCATATTCTCTTAGTTTTATTTTAGTTCTAATCTTAGTTTCCCTTTTATCAATTATCATTAGCCTTAGCTTTACAACGCAGCGATAGATAACGGTAGGTTGACATTGGTCTCTGTGGGTTCGACAATCTTTTATATTACTTTGATAAATCCGTGCGCTTGCGGAGCATCACTTGGCTAGTGTTTCATTGTGAAAGATGTTCAGTGGATCAATTGCTTGTAGACTAAGAAAAGTCAACAGTGAGAGGGGAAGTCAACTGTGGAATTTTTAGGTCCTCTTCATGATTTTTAAGATGTTATGCCCTCATATGGCCCTCAAATGTCAAGATTCATGTCATTCATCAAGACTAAAGAGTTTGTGCAAAAGTTACTAAATTTGGAAAATGACCTATAATGAGAAGTTTCCATTTTGGTAAGTTTTTACACTACATTCAACTTGACTTTTCATCATCAAAGAAGCTTCAAATGAATTTTCCTCAAACATGAAAGTTGAAGATCTTTCTCTCCCATTTCCAAAAAGTACTAGATTGTCTCCATACCATTTGTGGTTCTCAAGTTATGATCAATAGAAGGCAAGGTGTTTTTAAGGATTTCACATGTATTCATTTTTTCCACCTTTGGCATTTTGATTCCAAATGACTTGTAATTGATTCTATTGCTTCAAGTCACATTACAACATCCAAGTACACTCCATGAGGACCATTTTTAATCTTTGAAGCAAGTGAATTCGTGCCATGTACTTCACTTATTTCACAAAATGCATTTTTGCAAGAAGGATTGAAACTCATAAACCAATCAACCACAAGGCCCAATTTCAATTCCATTGTGATCAACAAGTGGAATGTGAGTGAATCATGCTTATTCCATGACCTGTGCACGTGTGGATTAATGGGTACAACACAAATTGCAAAATTGCAAAACCACTCGAAACTCACTAATCAGGGGTTTAATCAATTGCTAATCATGATGAGAGGTCTAATGGAGAGTATATAAGCTTACTCACACGCACAAAGCTAGGTCATGCACCCTCATTTGCTCAGAATCCATTTTCACCTCTAAACTTTTCTCTCTTCGAATCTCTCTTCTCTTGAGAGTTTTTGAAGTTTTCTTTGCACATTATTGATCAGTGGGGTGAGAGGAACAAGAATCTACCATTGGTTTGAGCTTAGAGTGAGGATTTCATCAAGTTCGTGTTCAAGTTGCTCAAGTTCAAAACCTTAGATCCAGCCATTTTCAAGCCTCTATTTGCATTTATTTTGCAAATAGAGCTCAAAAGAGGAAGATCTGCAGCTTTTGGAAGGAGTTCTTAGTGTATTTTGAGCTCTGCAGTTCTCAGGTTAGCATACTTTTCATGATCATGTAACTTGTTTTTCTTGCTTGCAAAATGATCTATGATGTTCACTGATGATGTTGATCTATTTAGTTTTGAGTTTGGACGTGTGGATTGTTTGAATTTTGAGATTTAAGTTTTTAGATCCAAACCTATTCTGTTCGATTTGTCTAGTGTGTTGGTTGTTTGTGAAAACTAATTGCATATTTGTGATCCTTGTTGAATTTTGATTGGAATGCTGTACTTGTTTGTGATTTCTGGAAATTTTTTATGTTGAGGTCGTAGGAGAAGACGACCGGAGCTAGGGCTCCGGTGTCTGGTTTGTCTTGCAGGTCACCGGAAGCTGGAGGTTGGAGATGAAATCTGGACCGTTGGTGGTCCAGATCTGACGGTTTACGTGTAGACAAGTCATTTAAAATCTTTTCATATTTTACTGATTGCGTGTTTACATTCCATGCTCACTATCATGTACCTTTAATCTGGACCTCTCATCATGTATGATTGTGTGATTGTTTGACTTGATCTGATGCATTGATTTAATCTGATGGTTGTTGTTGCGCCAACGCATTAAAAATGCCACATGCCTCTCACGTGTTTTTATTTTAATTGCTGATGATTTTGTGTTTGCTTACTCATCATTATTATCATGCGCGTGTTAATCTGAGCCTCTCATCATGATTACTGGTGTTTTTGATTTACTGATTGTGAACGTTGGATCAATCAGATGGCTTGTGTGAGTCCTATTTGTTGACTGAGTTCTATGTGGGGTGTGTTGACTTCGCTGATGGGTCTTTTGACCTGGGCTTGATATTCACACCTCCCCCTTGAGCCCAGTTTGGTTTTGAACGCGTTTCCCTTGCTGTTTGCACCCCCTGGCTTTTATTTTCATTTTATTTTATTTTAATTGTTGCATTTTTTTTTTAATTTTTAAAAATAGTTTTAAGCATCAAAAAATTATGAAAAAATTCATGAAGCATGTTTAGGTTTTTATAAAATTTTGGAAAATTATATTTTCCATTTTTATTTTAATTTGTCCATCTGAATTAATTGTTTAATTAATTTCTTTTTGGATTGTTTCATATATGCACACCCTGCCTTGTTGATTTTTGTTCTCATCATCTATACATGATTTGTATCCCATTCTTTTTGAATATGTTAGAGGACATCTTGAGGTCCTTAAAAATATTTTTTTCATATTTTTAAAATCATTTCACATTGCATTTTAGTCCCTCTCCTTTGCATATTGGTTCATGGTTCCTATGTGATCTTTACCTAATTGTTTGAGTTACTTAACTTGTGAATTTTGGTGTGATCTTTTGACATGTGATTGGCATCTGACTTAGCTCATTTGAGTTTTAATCTCACAGTTTTTTGAATGTCATTTGATATATGTTTGTTTATTTGTGCTTAAATGACTTATGCATGACTATATCTTGACACCTCTTTACACAAATTGACTTGCCATGCCTATTTGCTTGAGTTTATTCTTGATTCTTTGTATGTACATTTGATATGATGTTTACCCCTGGTTGAGGTCCCTTGTGACCAAGTTTTTCCATTATGGATCATGTTTGAAGCATGTTTGAGTATGCTTAAGTGTTGGAACTTTGTCCTCTTTTTGTAGCTTTCTTTGGTGCATAATGTTTCATGCTTTGATTTCCTTTTGCACATGAGAATTGTTGATGATAATATGATTTTGGTTCTGAATTGCACTCATCTTCATATATCTTTCTCATTTCATTTTGATATGAAGTCCATGTATGCTTAATTGTGCATTCCATACAAGTATGCTTGCATTCTTTCATGTTTATCTTTGCATGCTTACTTGAGATTGTTTTGCATTGATCTTTGAAACATTTTTGATGATTTAAGTTGGACATTATTGATATGATGTGCTTGCTGCCCTTTATTGTATCTCATCTTCTCCTTCTCTTTCTGATTCTTCTCTTCCACTCTCTTCCTCCCATGAATCCCAAGACTTGTTTAAGTCTTGGATTAAGCTTGGAGTAGGATTAGCATTAGGTTTTAGGTAGTCGTCCCTCCTAAACCTCATTAACCCTAGGTTAACCATGCATGATAACTTTAGGACTCTTAGTTTCCCTTTAGAGTTTCCTTTGTGTCTTCTCTCTTCTCATCTCAAAACTTCTTGATAACACTTAATAAAGATAAAGTGTATTGCGCACGAGCCTTAAGCACGGGGAATGAGAAATGAGGGGCTTCCTCTCATCTTTCTAGAGTTCTTAGTGGGCGTCCTGTCTTGGGACGATTCGTTAAATATTCGTCCCTGTGCCCTAGACTTTGGTGCAATGCAAGTTATGAACTAACTTAAAAAACACTTCTGTCTAAAAAAATACAAAACAAATTCAAATTTTTTTCGGGATTGTTGGGTTTCAAATCTTATTTTCAGAAAAGAGCTCGTCGCTCACGTAAAAATACTTACCCATCCGTGGTCGTACCCACAAACTACATTAGCTCTAATTCCTCTCTCTCGTCAGATCGAGGATATGTAGGCACAAGACAGCGATTGTCTTGGCGAGCAACCTTCCCCCACAGTTCCCATCCGAACTACATTGACTCTGACTTTCCCATTGCACTGAGGGAGTACGTAGACCTAGGGCATCAAATATGTCCTACTGAGTCCGTCTTAGTCATCCCCATCCCCGTTTTATTTTGTTCAGCCATAGATAGTAGGACAGTTCACCCTCTGTTTAGACAACAAGCGTGGATCCCATCGAGTACGATGGATGCGTGGGGTGCTAACACCTTCCCCTCGCATAACCGACTCCCGAACCCGGACTATGGTTGCGATGACCATGTCTTTCCCCCTTTCTCTTCAGGTTTATGCAGTGTTTCCTTTCCCTCTCTCGGGATAAATACACATTGCTGGTGACTCTGTGTCTTCTGCGCCACTCTCGCATTTGTACCGTTGGATGCGAATCTTTCGGGAGCGACAATCAATATTTGTGCAATATGCACACATTGTAAAAGCAAATGGTGTCAGTCATGAAGCGATAAGATTAAGACTCTTCCCATTTTCTTTGAGAGATAGAGCTAGAGCTTGGCTCCAGTCTCTACCGTATAACTCAGTGACCACATGGGACGAGTTGAAGAAAGTCTTCTTAGCCCGATATTTCCCACCAATCAAGACAACGATGTTTAGAGCTTAAATCAATGGATTTAAGCAAAAAGATAACGAATATCTTTTCGACACTTGGGAGAGATACAAGGACATGATGAGGTTTTGCCCACACCATGGACTTGAAGAATGACTGATCATCCATACCTTCTACAATGGTCTGTTGTACAATACTAAAATGAATCTGAGCGCAACAGCTGGCGGTGCTCTAATGGATAAACCGTATGAGGAAGTCTACGAACTTATCGAGACTATGGCTTAAAACCATTTCCAATGGGGAAGTGAATGCGCTGGTGTAGAGAAGCCAACTCCGAAAGCCGGAATGTACGAAATTAATGGTTTAGACCGTGTCAATGCTAAAGTGGATGCACTTACTCAAAAGATCGAAAGTTTAGCAATAACACCACCCGCAGCTACCGTAGCTGCAGTTACACCAAATTGTGAAATATGCGGAACCCCTGGGCACACCAATGCTGAATGTCTGGTATTGGCTGGTACTTCTACTGACCAAGTGAACTATGCTCAAGGAAACCCATATTCAAACACTTACAATCCTGGCTGGAGAAATCACCCGAATTTTTCATGCAAGAATAACAATGCTTTACAGCCACCAAACCCAACACCTGCTATTCCACCTGGTTACCAAAAGTGACCACCCTCTGCTCCGCAACCACCTAGATAATCAAATGTAGAAATCTTGATGGAAAACTTTATGAATTCTCAAGTTCAACAAAACAAAGAATTCACAAATCAAAACGCTCATATGAGTGAATTGATGAAACAATTGTCTACTAAACTTGATGTTATGGCTACTCACAACAAAATGTAAGAAACTTAAATTTCTCAACTAGCCCAACAACAATCAATTGTAGCAGCCCCCGCTGGAACATTTCCTGGCCAAACACAACTAAATCCAAAAGTATAAGATGGCGTTCGCCATTGGTTCGCAACAGCAGTTTTTGCAAGTTTTCAGCAGTTGCAGTAGTTTTTGAAGTTTAAATTTCCCTCCATATTCAGAGCGTGGGGAGCAGTTTTTAGAGAAAAATTCCTCTATAAATAGGACCATTGCACCTGTTCCAAATCATCCAAGCCGTGCGGAAGCTCTGTCGAATTACCATTTGAATTCCTAGGCACTAAATTCAGTTTGTAAAGCGACAATTGCTCATACTAAGAGATTGTCGCAATTGTTACTTTTATTACTTGTTGTTGTACACTTAGATCATCAATACAATCTTGTTGTTCTTATTTCGTTCCAATTCCATTTACCATTTGATTTACAGGTTTTTTACTTTATAGTGTTTTATTTCCATATTGCCTTCAAATTGTTATTATTTCTTCTAAATTATAATTATATAAAAAATTAACCTTAATATGCTTTTATTAAAATTCATAATCCTTAACATGTTAGACTTAGGATTTATAATGTCCGGGTAATTCCATTTTGAGACCGTTGTATGAGGACCTTCGTTACCGACGAGACTCTGTAGAAAGCATAGGTGCGAAATTCTGATCTTACCGGATTTTGATTTTTGTTTCTAATTTTTGCTAGTTTATTATTTCGTCACGAGAGTGGGGAATAAGCCAAAGTGCGACCAATAGAGCGGGAGTTTACAGTACGCACTGGAAAGTAGAAACTAAACACTGGTCCTAAAAGCAGCGAGAGCGCTTTATGCATCGTTTAGGCTTTATCGATTTTCAAAATACGCTTTTTAATTACTGAGCAAGCGAGAGAAATATCATGGGGTTATTAAGCGTGGTTCTTGTCAATAGCGCGAGAGTGTGAGACGGAGTCTTTAAGTCAGTATATCCTACGGAATCGAGTTGTGATCTTAGTTAGCACCCGTAATCTACAAGTCCCTCAGGCGTGCGGAAATCATACTTCGGGGTCATTTTTATATTGTTTTTAAACCCCTTTAGAATTCAACTTTTATTTCCATTTCCTTTCCTGTAAACCTTAGGCCTTAGCTTTGCATAGCAACCATAGAGCACTCTAGTTTAATTATTAGTCTTTGTGGGTTCGACAATCTTTTAAAACTACGAAATAAGATGTATACTTGCAGTTATAATTCGACCAACACGTAAATTCGTGATCAAGTTTTTGGCGCCGTTGTCGGGGATTACAACTGCAAGTATATAGCTCAGATTGGATTTAATTAATATTATCCGATTCTGAGGTTTTACTAATTGGTACATTAGAGACAATTTGGACATTGTAAATTAATGTTACTAACTTAGTGATATTGCTACATATCATATCCTTTCCCTTTCCCTCTTCATAAGTAACAAAAGAAATAGAAAGAGTAGAGAGAAGGAAGAGCAAGGAGAGAAAAAAAGAAAGAAACCTAGAAGTTGAAGAACAAGCTTGGATCTTCTTCATTCTTCATTAAATCATCTCAACATATTCATCATCATCTTATCTTGAGGTGGGTTCTAGTTAGAAACTTAAGTTCTATAATTTTAGAGATGTTAGAACTTAGGTTAGAAAATGGTAGATTATGAATATATGTGTGGAATCGATGTTTTAACGGTTCAAATGCGGATTAAAATGCGTAGTATGATTGGTATATGTGTGAATATAACCTATGATAATTGATTCTTTGATCCCTTAAGCTTTTATGAGATTTCCATGAGTTTTGATTGAGTTTAATCAGTTTTTGTATCAAGAAAATCAGAGCTCTTCAGCTTCTGTAGCAGGGGTAATCAATTAACAGTATGGGGTTAATCGATTACTCTATGGAAAAATGGTGTTATGCGCCAAGTCTGGACTGGGTAATCGATTAACAGGAAATGAGTAACCGATTACCAAAATGTGTCTCTAACTCTCATTTTGGTTATGTGTGAACAGTACAACATGGGTAATCGATTATCCATTTTCCGTTAATCGATTACAACTGTAAGTGGATGAAAAATATTTGAAAAATTCATATCTTTCGAACCGTAATTTCGATCGAGGCGTAGTAATAGTCGTTGGAAAGCTATGAAAATATTCTACGCAATAAAAGTAAAAATGTTGATTTAAGTTATGAAATTAATTAATCGGTGGAAATCGGGTAAATGTGATAATTTTGTGAGATGTATTATTACGTGTATTTTTTTATATTATTGTGTTGTGTTATATCTACCTTCATGTTGTGAATTGTAATTGAGTGAATACATGTTTAAAATTGGAATAGGAAGAGTGAGGAAACCTTACCATAAATCTATAGTGGAACTTAGTAGTGTGACTAGGAATTGATAGATAATCTAGATGGCGATACTCGTGCATTCAATGCGTAATGGTCTAGATATGGAACATGTGTGAACCTTGTATTTGTGTGATAAGGCGATTATGGCCTTAAGGCGAATGTGGCCTTGTGATTTTCGTATGCAATCACGTTTGTATGTGGGATCACTTAATCGGAACCGTTTTCCCTGAGACTTACCATTTTGCAAGGTGAAGTTTATTTAGAGCTCCTCCGAAATGTACGCATGATTACTTGGAAGGTTTGATTCCCGCGTTCAGTACGAATGGAACCTACGGGTAGAGACTTGTGATGGTTAATGGCCCATGTGAAGTGACGGTTCATAACGGTTAAAGGCCCATGTCAAGTAATTTCAAGGATCCATGACTCGTGCCGACTTCTAGACATAGAAGAGGATGGGAAAAGGGGATGCCTTGATGAGGTTACCGAGTAGTGATATTTTGAGTTGGTGAACTCATGAACATGTTTCCATATAGTGTGAGCTTGTGAACTCGAAGTCTTTTCCCTTCCCCTTGACTTGAGTTAGGAATTGTTAGAACCTTGTAAAGCTGGGAGGATCCATAAGATAGGAAACTCACTGGGATTTAATATCTCACCCCACGTTGTTGATTATATTTCAGATGCTTCAGGTTTCGAGAAGGGTAAGGATAAAGTCGTTTAAGTATCCTTATGTATCTTGCTCTTTTGGGATGGCATAGCTTCCGTTGTGGAGATTTTTATTTTAAGATCATTGTTTTGATCTAGTTCTTAGTACTTTTGGACATCTTGTACACATTATGCCTTAGTTTTAGTATTTCGTGTTTTGGCATGTAATGTATATAATGTGTTAACTAGGAACTTATTAGTATTTCAGTTCCAAAACTCGGATTCATGTATAATATGTATGCTTTGATGTATGTTGTTATATATGGGTGTTACAAACAACAAGATTGTATTGATGATCCAAGTGTACAACAACAAGTAATAAAAGTAACAATTGCGACAATATCTCAGTATGAGCAATTGTCGCTTTACAAACTGAATTTAGTGCCTAGGAATTCAAATGGTAATTAGACAGAGCTTCCACATGGCTTGGATGATTTGGAATAGGTGCAATGGTCCTATTTATAGAGGAATTTCTGAAAACTGCTCCCCACGCTTTGAAGATGGAGGGAAATTCAAACTTCAAAAACTGTTGAAAACTTGCAAAAACTGCTGCTGCGAACCAATGGTGAACTCCATTAGGCCATGGCGAATGCCATTGGCTTCTAAAGCATGGCGAACACCATTCTCCTATGGCAAACGCCATATCAGGAAAATCTGCAGAATTGCTATTTTGCTGTCCTTTTTGCTATCATTCCTCTCCTCTTCTCGAACGCTTCCGCATCTGAGACGGCTTGACCTGTCAACTGTGAAACAAAGTAAAAACGATTGAAATACGATAAAAACATAATGAAAAGCAGACATAAAATGCGCATATTGAGCCTAAATACATGATGCGATTTCTCGTCATCAAACTCCCCCACACTAAGATCTTTTCTTGTCCTCAAGCAAATTCTCAACTCAACGAAAATAACAAGAGCGATGTCTGAAACGTAGGCACGACAAAACTCATGAAAGTATAAAGTTGTCAGGCTAATGTTAAACTAATAGGTATTGAATATCGAAACTAAGGACATCGTGATGACACATTACCGCATATACTGAAAAATACTCCCCCTATACAATACCAATTCGAATCATGCCATTATAACTTAACATATAATCATTCTTTTTAACCTCTTTTACATTTTTGCGCAATCACATTAAGCCCATTATCCCCGCACGACACATGGTAAGTGAACCTGTTAGTGTTAAAGATCTCAATAACAAACAATGCAATTTTTTTCTTCTATTTTTTTTTTGGTTTTTGAATTTCAAGGATTAGTTCCGTTGGGCTAAATGGTCGGGTGAAGAACACCTAACTTAGAAGGAGGCTTATCCTATCATTCGCTATACAAAAAATTATTCAATTCGATTCAAATTTGAGATCTAACACATATTTGCATCAGTTCATTACTTAGTGCGTGCCTTAGGATGGTGCTGACTGCTAGTATAAACTAATCAAGAGGTTACTTAGGAAGCAAGGTTTTGGCATAATGGCTATTCAAATCAATATTGCATACTTAAGGAGTCTAGGGTGTTAGGATGATGCCGATACTGAAAACACTTTCCCAAGTCTACCAAACATAGCCTAAAAATTAAAAACAACCTATACACAGAGTGTCATTCCGTTGAATCAGGACAAACAAATTTTTTTTACGTTGGGGGTCAAAATTAAAGGAGTTTTCAAACAGACAGAAAAAATGGCATATAGTAGGACTCAATAGTGCATATGACTCGATAAACTAAACAAACTGAAAAATAAATACTAGAAAACATAAATAACAGGAAAGGAAATAAAACGGTAAAGCTCCTCCCCCACACTTAAACTAAACATTGTCCTCAATGTTTTAGTACAAGGCAAAAGAAGGAGTGATGAAACCTGGTGAAAAATCAAGGATGGAGGCCACGGCCTCTGCCTCTGGTACGGTCTGCTCTGCCCCACTCGGATTGTTGTACATGTCTGATGAAATCCCTCAGATCTGTGATCTCAATGCGCACTCCATTCATCTGCTCTATCAGGTCACCCATGTCATGTTGAGTCCTATCTGCAAAATCATGTTGCTGCTGGCTAATTTGGTCAACAGTGACTTTCAGGTCCAACTGCTGTCTCTGCATGCTGCGAAGTAGAAGATCACGCTCAGCCTCCATGTCATTATGATGCCTAAGCTCGAAGTGAACTCTGGATGGCGACGTAATCATACACCTCCAGGGGCTGGTGTATACCTGCAAAAGGGTCAGTAGAAAAATGTGTAGTGTGTGAATGGGTGCTAGGCCCGGGTGTATCAGTAACACGAGAACGAGTGTGGGTCTGTGAAATGGTATGCCCCATAACATTATGGTAATGTCTCACAGCTCTCTCTTGCTCAAGATCAGGGGCTTCGGTATCAAATATCCAGTTAGTGATGACACACACGTTAATGCGGTTGGAACAGGGTAATGTGACTCCTTTAACCTCTCTGTTAACAATCATCAAGTGTTATTTGCCGCAAGGAAAACTCTTAATGAGGCGCATGGCATGACAATAATCTAAATCAGCAAAGAGTGCGGGCAAAGGCTCAAGAGTCTCCAACTCAGTGTGTAATTCTAAAGCAAAGGCTATGGAGGTAATGATCCCTCCAACACAGATAGAACCGCCTACTCTACCGCTGGCAGACTGGAAGTGTACGAGCAAGAATGGTGTCGGGTTAACCTTAGTTTCAGAAAGTGCACAGTGGATGAAAAATAAATCTTTGGAATTTACATTCCCAGTGTTTTCCTGGCCAAAAATATTGTTAGCTATGATACGATGGAAATATCTAATGGCGTGATTATGGATAGATGTAGCCTTGAGACCTTCCCATGTGTCTGAAGTCTTATCGGTAATTTGATGCCAAAAGTCGAGAGCACTTGATTGCCACTCACTCTCTAAAGGTGCTTGCGTAGCGTACTCCTGACCACTAGGAAAACTAAAAATAGTGCCTATTTGCTCAAGGGTGAGGGAGTAGTCGATGTTAAACATCCTAAATTCTACGGAACCGATAGTGCGGGACAAGTCGGTGGAAAAATTGTAAGAACTTAAGAGCTCGTATGTCAGACTAATGTAAGTATAATTATTCATAGAACAAAAATGCGACATACCTAAGTTAGTAAGCATCTAGTTAATGCTATCATAGAGACCCAAGGCCTATACAACAACATTGTCTGGATACAGAGTTGCAACGACCGCCCTTTTGCACAATTTGAGGAAATTGGTGCATTGGCTCTGACCAATGACTCCTTCGGGAAAGGTAATGCCCATGTAGTCAACATCAGGAGCAACTTTTGGAGATATTTTGACAGAATAATGGTGATGTAAAGAAATGAAAGGGTTTGTGAGTGAAGAGTGTGAGAGAATATGAGTGATGGTGATGAGAAAAAATGAGAGATGTTTGATGAATTTATAGGGAGAAAGAATGGAATTTAAATGGTTGGGGGTTATGAGAGGTTAATAAGGGTGGTTTGAAGAGGTTTTGAAAGTTTAAAAAAGGATTTGAGTGGTTTTGTCTAGGGAAACCGCGCAAGGTTTGAATTCTGCGCAGGAATTGCAGGTTCGGACATAATGGCGAACGCCATGTGTTGTGAATGGGGAAAATTCAAAATTTATACTGATGGCGAACGCCATCAGCATAATGGCAAATTCCATTAAAAGCTAAATCGCGGATTTTCTCACAGTCAGTCCAGAATTAGGAAAAAAAAAATCTTTTTGGCTTTTTTCAGAGTTTTATCCTATTGCTAATACGAATTTAAGGTACCCAAGGCCATTAGAAAACTTAAGAAAGTTGCAAAATCACAATAGATAAACAATACACATAATTTACGGAAGGGAAAATATGTATTAAGGGAAAATAATAGTACACACATAATTCTTTGTCGACATACCGACAGTACAATAACGGAATTGAAAAAAAAACAAACAGTACAAGAATTGAAACACTGATATGACGAAAAAAATCCTAATCTAAGAAAGCAGGGAAATAGGTACAACTGTGGAACTATCCATTATGACGCCTCATCTGAGGCTCAGTGGGACGCCAGAATGAATAAACAATTTGGAAGAGATATCGAACTGCTCATGCACCATGTCCATGAATCCTAAGAAATCCACACGAAGAGAAGTCATCTCTCCTCAGAGAAAGTCCACTTCAGATTAAAGAGCATGAATTACAGTGACAACATCGATAGGATGAATAACCGAGCCATGAGTAGAAACATCGGGCATATTGGCTTCCAAATTTTCATAGGTCTGTGGAGAATCAGGAGGAGTCAGGGACTCGTTCTGGCCTTCCAAGTCATAAAGCCAATTGTCTCTGTTATGTACACTGGTCTTTTCATGATTCGGCAAAGTGAAATGGTGAACAGTAGCATTGTCAATTAATAATTCAAACTCAACCAGGCCAAGGTTTGCAATAATCCCACGATTAAAACAGAAGTTGATGTCTATGGGGCGAATACCACCAAAAACATGAGTACTGTTTAAATGATACCGCAACCCAATAGCATCAGTGATCATGGTAATCAAGCCTCCAATAATAATAGGTCCGAAGGACTCACAGGAAATCTTAACAAGATTAGCCAGCAAGAATGGGACAGCATTAACTGGCTTACCTTGAGAAGCACAGAACATGATATAGAGTTCATCCTTAGAAACGAAAGTTACATTTTCTTCCTTCCCAAAAAGAGTGTGGGCCAGCGTCTTATGGAAGTATCTAATACCAAGATTGTGAATACTTTCAAAAAACATGCCATTTGGAACAGGATTATAGTTACCAGTGAGAGTACCCCAAAACTGATTGAGGTCATAACCAGTGAAAGAATCTTCAGGAGTCTTAGTGACAGCATCCGGCCCATTAGGAAATCCTAACAAGTCGGCTAGCTCATGATGGGTGAAGCGATACTTGTTTTCGAACAACCTAAAGGTGGCTAATCCACGGCCAAACCCGAACCCATGGGTAGGATCATAGTACAAAGAGATTACGAACTCCAGAGTCAAGTTATGATAGGTACTGAATCTCTTCCTAATAGCAAAGTCATCCCACCCCAAATGATTCAGCAGGTAGGTAACGCTATCTCGGATACCGAGGGTAGTCATAGCAAGGATATCTGGGTAAATGGATACAACAAAATCCCTATAGGATAGGGCCTCAAAATGACGCCTCTGGACCTCATTCCTAAAAACAACTTCGTGATTCTCGAAGGGCTGCATTCTCCTAGAATTAGTGCTAGCCTAAGATGAGTTAGCCTGAAATTAGACAATAATTTTCTATTAGTCAAGTTGTACCACAAAGAAAAGTTAGTAAAAATACATAATAGTAGTAATAATAGTAATAGTAACAATAATAATAATAATAATAATAATAATAATAATAATAATAATAATAATAATAATAATAATAATAATAATAATAATAATAACATAAAAATGAGTATGCAATAAAATTAGTAACTAATACATGCAAAATGCTGGAAATAGTAATAAGGTAATAACGACCAATGATCACGGGTTGCCTCCCACGGAGCGCTTCGTTTAATGTCGGGAGCTCGACATTGATCTAGAAAGAAACGCCATGCATTCGGAGGAGTGGGCAACTCTTCCAACTTATAACTAGTGAAGAATTCTTTGTTCTCTATGGTATGTTAGTGCTTAAGTCGATGCCCATTCACAATGAACATTTCATTTGTCTTTCCTTGAATTTCTATTGCTTCACTTCGGAAAGCTTTCACAACCTCGAAGGGACCAGACCATCGGGAACGCAACTTGCCTGGGAACAACTTAAGTCGAGAGTTGAAGAGAAGAACTATATCTCCTTCATTGAACTCTCTCTGTGCGATCTGTTTATCATGCCATTTCTTGGTTCTCTCCTTATAGATTCGGGCATTTTCGTAGGCATCAAGTCTAAGTTCCTCAAGTTCATGGATATCTAAAATTCTTTTCTCCCCTGTGTCATACCCCAAATTTTGACCACTAAGATTCCCCATCATTGTGCAAACCATCATCACAATATGGATGAACCATCATACCTCATTATTCTCCCCAAAGATGGGTGAGCATCCACTACAATCAAACTTAGGGTTTCAAGCTCTCTCAGAGCTCTTAGACAAAGGATAAATCAAGGAATGACATGATCTTCAACTTGTCTAAACCTCTCAAACATCCACAATGGATCAAGAGGGCTCCCACAACAAGGATCAAGCACAAGGCTGCAACATTCCAAGTGAATTAAGCCTCAAGATCGCCAGTGTCACCAAATTAGGGTTTTGGTCGACCAGGGCCTCCAGATGGAATTTTTCCTCTGGGCATAAGCCAATGCTGCAAAGCACAACCAAAAATACTCTAAGGGACCTCATGGACTCAATCATCAAGTCAATTTAACCTCAGGGGATGCATTAATAAAAAATCAGGAATGAGGGTTTCTTGACCTAATTCACCCCTAAGTTGACTTTTGGGACAAAACATGAGCCAAGACCTCAAGACATGACTTGAGGATCCCTAATACACTACATTTATCCATTTGCAACAATGGATTGATCCAAGAAACTTGATTCACAAGTTTCAAGTTCATCAGAACCACAGTTAGGGTTTCGCGGAAAAAATTCAACTGTGCCTTTGACTTTTGACCAGGACATGCTCCCAAATATTGGGACATGATTCAATACACCCTATAACACCTATGAAATCAATCCATCAAGTTTGATTTAGGTCAAGGACTTAATTTCATAGAGGATCACACAGTTTGAAATTCATTTGATAAAAAGTCAACTGTGCCCAAAAGTCAAAGTTTGACTTTTTGATTTTTTGATCAATTATGGTTCCCTAACCCTAAAATGATGTTAATGTGTGATTAGGATCATCATTCATCAAGAAAAATCAAGAAAAGTGGGATAACTTGTAAAAGGGGTAACCATAAAAAAACTTAGAAAATTTCAAAGTTATGGAGCAAAGTGGCTAGGGTACCAACTTCCAAGGATCATAACTTGTGATCCAAGCAACTATTTTGGCTGATCTAAAGATGGATTTGTAGATCTCATGGAATACTTTAAAAGTGTCAACTACACCTCACTCCAATTCTTCATGGATTTTTAGTTATGGAGTGACCAAAATGACAAAAACATGAAAATGCCACTTTTCCCAACACTTATTGAAATTTTCACTAAGTCAGAATCTGTTTCACTTTTTTCAAAATGTAAGGGCATTTTTCACTTAGATCCAAAAAGTGTCAAGAAAAACTATGATCACACATATGTTGTATCATATGAGAGCTTTCCAAAATGGCCAAGAACTCCATCAAATCCCATTTGAGCTAAGAGTTATGACAATGACAATATGCCTTACTGCAACTGTCATGGCAAGGCAGATTTGTGCATTTTGGTCGATTTGATAAAATTGTGCAAATGACAAATAATTTTATCCATTTGAACACCTCAGGGGGAGACCAAGGAGGAACAAACACTGATCCATCAGCCTCCCAAGTCTTTGGAACTAAAAGTAGCATGCCAAACCTATAAATGCCTAAAAGGGGGACAAGACTCCAATTTTGTTTTGGAGCATTCAATGGATGCACCAAGGTGGCATGAACTGAGCCTTTTCCAACTGAATGAGTCAAGGATGATCTCTGAACTAGGGAACCAAAGGCCTATGCTCTAACCTCTAGTCAATGGCTAGAGGAGACTTAAGATTCCAAAGTGATGCAATTGGACAATGAGCTGCTGCAGTTTCCATTCACCATTGCTTGCAAAACAAACTTGCTCTACTATAAATAGAGCTCATTTGTGCTCAGTTTAAGTACAACAAAGGCCTACAACACTTGCCTTTCTCAAAATCATCTTCTCACTCTCAAAAATGCCTTTCTTAGCAAGTCACTATAGAATTTTTCAGTAGAGAGCAATTCCACTCAAACCAATTGCTCTAACACCTCATAAACATCATATGTGAGTTGATCAAACACTAAACACAGAACTGTAACACTGATTTCTCAGAATCACCTGCCAGTTGCTCATGTTTTCAACCAAGTTGCAGTTAAGATGCCATGAAGTGATCCAGCCATTTCCTATCAAGTCCAAGCATTCAAACACACTCCATATGGTGTAGGGAAGCTGTTCAGATCATCATAACTCATCTGTAACACCTCCAACTCAAAAATCACATTGCTCTTGCTGTCACGGCCTTCAAGTAAGCCTAAACTTGGTCATCTCTTAATCTATGCATATTTCCTCGCACAATACTTTTGTCAAATGTTCATAATCATGCATAGAATGTTTCCCCTCAATTAATTGGTTTATTTGAATCGTGTATCAAAATTCTCAGCCTTCAGGCTAATTTTAGGGTTCTTGAGGTTTTGTCTTGCTTTCTTATTCCATGCTTAAAATAAATGAAATTAAAGACTATAGACATGATCGTGAGGTGAAAACGAGCAGATTGATATGCGGATTGTGTGATTTCATCAAGTATCCAGTGAGATTGGATAGAAAATGCAAATCTGAGCAAAACTCCCTTCGCGCGTGTTCTTGGCCCATGTTCTTGGCACCTTTTTCAAAAATTTGAATATTTGAATTTTTTGATTTTATTTAATTGATTTAAAAATTAATTTCTCTATGAGTTTTAATGATTTTGAGTTGATTCTTTTTTTAATAATTCACAAAAATGTTAAAATATTTTATTTTGCCAAAAATTCCCCAAAATATTATTTATTTCCTATACTTGATATTTTTGTAAAGAATTAATCTTTTATTTGTTTTTTTACATTTAAAATATTTTTTCCTCCTTGATTTTCCAAATTTAATTGGTTTCCAATCATTTTGTGGATATAAACATGATTTTTGAAACATTTATCCAAGATCACCACTCATTTTTCACATGTTTTCAATACTTTTTATTAATTTTTTAACAAAATTAATTCCTTTTTTTAAACAAAATTAGGGTTTTGATTAATTCAACCCTCATCAATCATTTTCAAACACTCATGGGCCTTTAATTGAGTGTAAGACCCAACCCCTTTGTAAATAATACCTTTGGGCCTCACACATTATATAAGTCCCTCTGTATATTTTCAAATGTTAGGCGCGATCGTCGCCTTTTTAACAAAATCAACTGGGCTTCCCCTTGAGCTATAAGACCCATCTTTATTCATTTTCAAACTCTTTGGGCCTCTAATAGAGTGTAAGACCCAACCCATTTTTTGAAACCAAAATGATTTGGGCCTCAGATGTTGTATAAGACCCACTGTGTTTTCAAAAACCTCGGCGCTATCGCCGTTTTCAAACAAATAACCCTGGGCTTCTCCTTGAGTTGTAACTCCCATATCTTGTACAAAAATAAATCTTTGGGCCTCTAATAGAGTGTAAGACCCATCCTCTTGTACATAAAAACTTTTTGGGCCTCAGTGGTTGTATAAGTCCCGATACGATCTTTAAGACAATGATGCGATCATCATTAAAACTTGGGCCTCTCCTTGAGCTATAAGCCCCAACAATCTTTTCAAAGCACTTTCTCCTTTGATTTTGAATTCAAATATATGTTTTTATCAAAACTTTCTTTAATTTCTTTGTTGAACAACAAACAAAACAACATGGAAGTTCTACAACGGGTAAGTGTTTATCCGCTTTCATTTACCGCTTTCATATGTATATAACTGTATTGTGGGGCTGTTTCACTGCAAGTCTTCTTTCACATCCTTTTATATACTTGTCACATATCCACTGCGTAATACTAGTATAGTTATTTAGAGTTTTCCCCGGCAACTACGTCTAGAACTAGGTAAAGCCTGTTGGTCACTCTCGAATACAAACAGAACTAGATCCCCTGTAGGATTCCAAATACAGTCTTCCCTCCTCTTGGGGTTAAACAATATGGAACAAAGAGAAAGGCAGTATTCTCGGTGAACCTTTTCTTAGACTGTCACCCTTAGAAATTGTCAAAGAAACTCTAACTCCCCAGAGATGGTCTTTTCTCTGTGAATGGCATCTCTTGAGTTTCTTCCAAATTCTCGAACTTTCCTGGAATGATCTCTTCTCTGTGAATTGCATTTCTTGAACTTCTCTTGGTTTGGGGACCCACAGGCTTCCTAAAAGTATCCCAGCCTCCTCTTGGGCATTGTACAAGGACCCTTTGGCTTCTTAGAAGTTCTCATGCCTTCCATTGGGTTTAATACAAGGACCATGACGACCTCTTAAAGGTATAAGACAGAACTTAGTCATCCTTTGCTAGTGCAGCCTTTCCAACGTCAAAACTCTGGCCATTTTAGGGTTGATACTCATCCCTTAATGCCCGCGCCTCCTCTTGGGCATTGTACAAAAGATAAAACTCTAGACTTGGACAGTCTAAACCTCTTGAGTCTCAAAGAGATTCTCAAGTTCCTTTCAAACATAGAAAAAAAACACCGACCACTCTGGATCAATCTCCAGTAAAAGCCCGGTCTCTCTCATGAGAGTTCCTCACACTTGGACCCGCTTCAGGATCTCAATAATCCTCAGCAGTAAGTTAACCTCCTCCTGGGCTTTGTACAAATGATTCTCCCCAGCGGAGCTAACCTTTTCAGACTCTCTTGTTGAGTCAACCACTTTTAGCCTCTGTCTTGGGCTTTGTACAAGACATGTAAAAAGCACTCTCTTGTTGAGTATAAAAGACTCTCTTGTTGAGTCAATCTTCTTTTAGCCTCAATCTCGGGCTTTATTCGAGACAACAAATCACTCTCTTGTTGAGTATAAAAGACTCTCTTGTTGAGTCAATCAACCTTCAGACTCTCTTGTTGAGTCAATCACTTATTCAAGACTCTCTTGTTGAGTCAACCATTTTGGCCTCCGTCTTGGGCTTTATGCAGGACAGATAAAAGTTCTCTCTTGTTGAGTCAAACCCTTTCAGCCTCCATCTTGGGCTTTATACAAGATGCATTCTCCCCAACGGAGTCAAAATCCCTTTTAGCCTCAATCTTGGGCTTTGTAAAAGACAGAAAGAACATTTTCCCCGGAAAAATCAAACTTCCAGCCTCCTCTTAGGCTTTGTATAAAGAAACCCCCGGTTGAGTCAATCAACCTCTTAGCATCAAACTTGTGCTTTGATCAGGGCACACAAAAATCAACAATTCCCTCAGAGGAAGTCCAATCCCTCTTTAGAGATGACAAGTTCTCTCTCAGTCAAAGCCTTTAGCTTCACATTTTGGGCTTTGAACAAGATACAAAACACCTTTAGCTTCAATCTTGGGCTTTGAACAAGACACCAAAACATCTCTTTCCTCCCATAGAATAGGAGGAACTACGATCGCTCTGATTTCCCTGTTTCGTTAAACGGGAATACGTAGGCATAAGATTGCGAAATCTTAGCGAACACAATAATCAAAAACTCAAAGTCCAGTACCTTCACACATCCATCAAAAACATCAAACCTAGTACCTTACCAAAAATCTCTTGTACAGTCACGACACTCCGTTCTTAAACAAAATAAACCTAAAGACAGACCCCCTATTTTGATAGCATCTGTAAAATAACAAATTTGACTGTTTAACCTCAGTATGCAAGCAGGGTTAATTGGAGACATCTATTTCCCTTTCTTAATCAGCTTCACAGGATAAAAAATGAATCGAACTATAGTACCAAAGCGATAGTGATTTGAAACCACAAAAATCGCGCTACAGAAAAAATGGCGACCACAGTGGGAGTCTGTTCTTTCTTACAGTCTTAGTTGGAAAACTTTAGGCTCACGAAATACCACAGAAATGACGACTTTGCTGGGGAGTCATTGTCTGTATAAGATCATAGGATTATAGAGGTCTAGGATGTTAGGACAAATATATATACTACGTTTCCTAATTGATATATGTGTTTACTTTTCTGCTAATGGGAATGCGTGTGATGCCGCATGTGGAAAGATTTAGTATACACCTAAGATAAGTGATGGTACTAGACGGGTAATCTTATGGGGAGTGAATCCCAGATAAGAGGTCCCGGTCGACCATCGAATCAGTGGAGATTCCCTTTGCGGATTCAATACCTATACGACTTCGGTTGTTGAAAGCAGATTATTCGTTTGGGTTATCTGAGAAGCTGAGGATTTTAGTAGACTGAAACAATTTTGTAGTGCGGAAGCTATCAGAAATAGTTGTCACGCGATACTACCCTTATTTGAGATTACTCTAAGATACTACAGCTCGCTAGCGATCCGCATGCTCTCATTATCCCAAGAGGGGTCAGTGATTTTGAGGGTAGGTACAAAAATCACTAATATAACCTTTGGGGATGAGTAGAGCATTGACTTCATGACACCGACCCTTTGCCCCCATGTTTTTTCTATGTTTTTGTGTGCTGCATTCATTTCATTAAAAAAAATTAAACAAAGAAAAATCTTCTCTTCTAGTCTCTCTTTTTCAAATTAAACTAAGACAATGATTGCAAATGTCAGATAAAGAGATTGCTAATGGATTTAGGTAGAAGGAAGACTCATAAGTACACATTCAAGGTTCCAAAACTAGAGGATTTAATAGGGTTGGCAAGGATGATAACCAACCCTAAGGCTTTCAGAGCTAAGTACGGGGGACCGCTGTCTCTGTTAAGGGTCCATGTAATTGAAGGAATCCTGTCCACGCTAATCTAGTTCTACGACCCGATTTATCACTGTTTCACATTCCCGGATTATCAACTAGCACCAACACTGGAGGAGTACTCTCACCTGACTGATTTACCCATTACTGACCAATCTCCCTTTTCTGGTCTGGAAGAAATTCTAGAGGACCAAACCATTTCAAGAGCAGTCTATTTGGACGAATCAGAAATCAGGACTCACATGATCATTAAGGGTGGTATCCAGGGTTTGCCAGCCTAGTTCTTGATAAAGAAAGCTCTGTACTTTGCTAGTATAGGGAACGTGACCGCTTTTGAAAGCATCTTTGTTTTGCTTACCTACGGGTTATTTCTGTTTCCCAACATTGATAACTTCGTTGATATCAATGCCATTAAGATTTTTCTAATTGGAAACCCTGTACTGACCCTGCTCACAGATGCTTATCATTCTGTACACTTAAGGAATTTGTACAGCGGAGGAATGATCACATGTTGTGTACCCCTGCTATACAAATGGTTCATTTCTTATTTGCCAAAGTCTGCTGCATTTTGGGATCAAAAGAATACTTTACGTTGGTCGCAGAGAATCATGTCTCTTACTAACTCTGACATCGATTGGTATAATCAAATTTATGACGGGATCAGAATCATTGACCGTTGTGGAAACTTCCCTAATGTACCCCTTATAGGAACTAAAGGAGGAATTAACTATCATCCAGTTTTAGTTCGTCGTCAACTCGGATACCCGATGAGGCATGTCCCGCGTAATGCTCATCTGGAAGGTCTTTTCTTCAAGGAAGGAGAAAATGACAGGGCACTAAAAACAGAAATAGTGCATGCCTGGAAACACGTTCATCGGAAAGGAAGAGAGTCTATAGGAAAACCAAACTGTGTCTCGGTGGAATCTTATCTCCACTGGGTACAAACTCGAGCTCTCAAGTTGAGGATGCCTTACCCTCGTCAGGAAGTTCTTCCATTAAGGGACCCTGTCCTTTACTTTATGTCTGATACGGGAAAAACTTCAGGTGACTCTCAACAAAGTTCAACAGGAGAAGAGGTCTTGGAAGAACAAGTACCGTATTCTCAATGTGGAGCGTAGGGATGTAAATGGATATCCATGGGGACGGATACTATGATATCCGTATCCGTCCCATTGGATAAATATGATATCCATATCCGCCCCATATCCATGCAGATATCCGTTAAGCGGATAATCCGCGGGTTTTACGATATCCGCGGATATTTACAGATATCCATGGATAATATTTTTTTAATAAAAATTATATTTAAAAAAAATATATTTTTAACTTCTTTTAAAGGCACAAAAAGTTATTATCACATAACATCGATACAATTCGCTCTTAATTTAACAATAAAATTTCATCGCATTAATTTTTTTCTTATTCACCAAAACATAATTAAATTCAAACAAAATATCCATACATCATTTCATTTTTAACTAAACAAATAAAAGATATTGTGATTGAGTGTTATGATGAAAGGGCGGACGGTAGAGGAGTAGGAAGGGAGACACTGGTTTGACAGAGGAATGACAACACTAGTTAGATGGACTATGGAATTGTTGAAGTGAGGTATGAGGTATTGAAGAGTTTAAATATGAAATGGCTAATCGAATTTGAATGAAATGTTAAAGGTTTTCTTCAAAGAAAATTTCAAAGAAAAAAAAAGAAGAAGACTAATTTTTTAAGAAGATGGAAAGATAACGTATAATAAATTAATGATATTTAAATGATTTTATAATTTATAAACAGATATGGATATCCGCGGGCATGGATATCATTAAACCCTGTAGCGCGAATTTTTGCGTGGTTGCGAAGCACTATCGCTTTGGGGTACTACAACTTGATTCATTTTTTATCCTATTGAAGCTGATGAAGGAAGGGAAATAAATGTCTCCAATTAACCCGCTTGCAAACTGAGTTTGAACAGATGGGTGTTGGTTCACAGATGCTACAAAGATTGTGGGTCTCTCTTAGGTTATTTTGTTAAAATAGTGCCCGGGCGATTGGTGGGAGGTTAAGACTGGTGCTTTTCGATTGATATGTGAAGGCACGGGATTTGGGGCTTTGGATTAGTGTGCTCGCTAAGATTTTTATTTCAATCTTATGCCTACATATTCCCGTTTACCGAAACAGGGAAATCAGAGCGATCGTAGTTCCTCCTATTCTATGGGAGGAAAGAGGTTGTTTTGGTGTCTTGTTCAAAGCCCAAAACGTGAAGCTAAAGGTGGTTTGTATCTTGTTCAAAGCCCAAGATGTGAAGCTGAAGGTGGTTTTTATCTTGTTCAAAGCCCAAGATGTGAAGCTAAAAAGGTGTTGTCTTTAGAGAGAATTTGTCATCTCTAAAGGGAGTCTGTTTGTCACGACTGTTGGGTGACTGACTATAAAGGAGGATTATTTTAACCGGGATATGTGAATCCTAGCAATGCCATAATTTCCTTTATAGGGGGTTTTAACTTGAAGGAGAAGACTTTAACTCAGTGTAGAGCAATGCTATATTTCCTTAGGAATTTCTCATGCTAAAAGAAGGACAGTGGCGTGGATGTAAATAATCCAGAGGCTTGCCGCTTACAGCGATTAGATGAAAGGAGTTGTTGATGTTTGTTGCAACACCCCAAATCTACCCATCGAATATTAATAAAATCAGAGTGCAAAAATTTCATCATACATGGGATGCCACATTTACTTCACATAAAACAACATGCATCAATTACAAATTCACAGATACATAAAACTTATAACCTGGATGAACATGTAACAACATAACTCAACTTTTAATCAACTAAACATCTGAATAATAATTTCTCAACTTACAATAGCATCACAACTTTTATTCAACTGAAAGCAACTTTGTAATACCAATATTCAACTTCAATTCACTTAATACTTTTATTCGACTAAAACAACCTCAAAACAACATGGAACTTTATAAATTCAACTTAAACTTTAACAACCTAAAGTAATAACAACAATCAACATCAAACGTTCATCCCCCCGAGTGCTACGTATCAGAGCAACTAAACCGACTTGGACTAACAGCAACTAATTCTTCATTCTCGAATACCTGGACGTTACCAGTATAAAGGCAACGGCGAAACAAATAAAGGGTGAGATATCAAACAATATAAACAAGTGTATGATAAACAGTATATTAGATCGGATCATACAAATATCACCACTTTATAATCACAATTATACAACAACTAACAAACAACTTAAATCAACACAACTTAATAACAACAACAACTTTAATAACAACAGCAACTTAATAACAACAACAACTTAATAGCAACAGCAACTTAATAACAACAGCAACTTAATAACAACAGCAACTTAATAACAACAACAACTTTAACATGCGACTCAAAATGTGACACAACTATGCACATGCATGTGGTACCATTGGAGCAGAACTCCCAACTAAAAAAATTGCCAGTTTACCAAGGTATCAAGGCATAAGCCTTCAACTTAATATTTTTACCAATCCAGGCCAACGTGGTGAGCTTTAGCTCCAACTTAAAAATTTCCAATCCAGGCCAACGTAATAATGATATGCTATGCATACGACAACAACCACAACCTCAACTTATTCAACACAACACAACAACGACAAAATGCAACAACTGCAAACAACTTAACAACGTTGGTCATAAGACCTGCAACTGCAAAACAACTTAACAACGTTGGTCATAAGACCTGCAACTGTAAAACAACTTAAAAACGTTGGTCATAAGACCTGCAACTGCAAAACAACTTAACAACGTTGGTCATGAGACCTACAACTTAATTTGTCCATAAATCGGGACAATTCAACACAACTCAACTTCACCTGCAAATCAGCTTATTCGACATAATTTCAACAAAATAATCCAACCAAGAATACATACTCGTATACACAACTTACTCCGACAATTTTCAACTAATACCGGACAACTAATTATACCGCTTAAATCTACTAATCGGTAGTATTTTCTATCAATTTTCATTATGCTACTAAATTACACTACCTCCGTTATTTAGCTCACTACTACTAAATTCTTCTGCTGACTAACACTATACTGCTATTTCCATTACTGCTACAAAATTATCCCTGCTAACATTACTCCCTGTTATTTACTATACTACTAAACTTCAATGTGCTGCTATTTGAGTTTCTTCTGCCATAGGGACCACACTGTCATTTAACCAAACCCGCTACAAATATTAATTCTGCTACTTATATAAGTATATCAATTCAATTGAATTAATTAGAACTAATTTAATTACTAAAAAGAATCCTACCATTACTTTACTGCCATTCAAATTCCTCTACTACTTTATTCTAGTAATACTGTTTGGGTGATTTTGTTCAACTAAAATAGTATTTTGCTATTTATCTCTACCTCTATGAAACCTATGTATTTACATATTACCTCCATTAAAACTAATTACTCCAAGTCTGAATATTTATAAATCCCAGCTCCATAACCATTATACTGCTACTCCTCAAATATCTCTGCCATTTCATTGCAGCTAAGATGTCTCCATTATTAATAAACCAACTCTGCAAACAATAATTACCGCTACTATTAATATCCCAATTACTAATATTCTTGCTATTTTATCAACTGCTAGATTATTACAGCCATATAAATATGCTTTGCTATCTCAATACTTCTACAAGAATTATCTCTAATCCAAGCTCTTAATTAATATAATAAAATATACTAACTATTATTATCATAATTATTATTATAAGTATTACTTATACTATTGAAACATTAGATATAAATTATGAATTTAAAACATTAATTTCTAAGTCAACAATGATGTGCTGTTACTAAGAGTACCAAATGCTACTATAGATACACTTTACTACACTTTACTATAATTATTATCACTATACTAATAAAATAGTATAAGTTAGTAACTTAAAATGGTGTTAGACTCATGAAATGACGTGGTACTGTAACAAAACAGACAAAATAGGAACAAAAGGTGATGTGCCCCTCATCATGGAACATGTGACGGTCGGCACACCCTCCACCAAGGACCCTGCCGTTCTTCCCAAGCCTCTGCCGGTCATCACTGTCCACAAGTTTGTCACCAATTCTTCAGCGTAACACATTATTTCCATTATAGAACTAATTCTCCTCAACCTCAATTTCAGACCAACACAACACAATACTTTACAGAGACAACAACAACAACTATTTTACCAAAATTTGCAGCAAGAACCAACACAGCAACAACCATTAAAATCAATCAATTTACTCAACCAACGCATCACAGAAACAACAATTAGTCCATGGCACTTTCAAACCACCTAACCCCACATACGATTTATCATAAACCCGGTTATAGAGATTGAACCCCACCCTTACCTTGGATTGAAGGTTGCTATCTAATAATTTCTGGTCGAATTCCGATTAAACCTTGCTTTGCCTCTTTTGCACGATCAATCCTCCATGACTTTTTTTCCTCTTTTCAGCAACTCCCGTAACCTCCAGCAAAACCCTTATCTTCTTCTGCCAAACCTATTTGCTCGTACTGCCTTCCTTTTCTTTTGTTTTCCAAATAATCCAATAATAATAATACCATTATTTACTCTATTTAGGCTTCACTTCATACTCCTCCAAATTGCTATTTATCACACAACAACCAAATCCTATTTAATTAAATAATAGTCCAATATAATAATATTATTTCTAATATTATTTCTCCGATTAAACCGATTAATTACTCGACTATCCACCGAACAACTCAAACAACATAATACTCCAATTTCTCCTCTTAGAATAATACCGACAAATTCCCAACTTCGACAATTTCAAATAATTAAATCCTTAATTAATTTAATTAACTAATTAATTAAATTCGGGGTGTTACAACTCTCCCCCACTTAGGATATTTTCGTCCTCGAAAATCTATTTGACACAACCATCCTCAACTTCACTTCTAACTCTCTGATCCTCAGTTGCATTTGGCGACACTCCGACTACTACTTTTCCGATACTACTACATCTTAACATAGTTTAAATCCGATACACGCATACTAGTCATCCAACACCTCCGCGACTTAATTGTTAATAACTTATCAGCCACTTTAACATCATCTTGACATGCACCCACAACTCACCATCAACCAACAACCATAATAACATCCTTATAGAATCAGCAACATTTATGAGAAAGCACAGTACTCTGGCACATCACGCTTCAGCTGTGCGACTCTGATTATCCATCTTAAGTCACCGTCCTTATTAAAGTCCCCGTCAACTATATGGGTTACAAGTCTTAATCTAGTTCGGACTTCCTTTAACATCCACCACTTTACGCACCATTAAGATAGCAAGTCAAGTCTACACCATCCAACACGATCTCGTCTACTATCAACAAGAGATTAAGGGTGATCAGTTCCTCAATTTGTCAATAGATAGTCGACAACCACAATGGAGTATAAACCATCGTTACTAACTACAATAGTGTTCTTTTACAACTTGTACTCAAGTCACCTAAAGCACCATAATTCCATAATTCCATAATTTAATAACTTCCAGAATCATCTGAACAAGCTAACACCGACGTCTTGTAGCTACATACTAATACACCTCCGGCGATAACATCAGGCATAATTCCTTTACACCATTACCAACACTTCCTATTCTTGGAATCACACTCTTTGCATTTCCAACTATGACTCGCGGTTCAAAAGATTCCATCAACTTCCACAACTTCTACAACTTTTCAATCACTTACCAATAATCCCACAGCAAGGCCTACACAAATCCGCCACTTAACCACTGATCCAACATCGACATCTTACGCAAGGTTGCTCAAACAACAAACAACAACTTCACAGTTCATCAGCAGCGCTGAAACATCGCACTTTCTAAATTCCGTATTCTAGAAATAACCATCAACTACGTCTAATCATCCTCCTTCAAGGTGCTCAAACTTGATTAACAATAAAGTCTTGAATCTAAGTCACCTTCGATTTGGGAAACAAAAAACTCCAACAATACTTGCACTGTAGCCAACGGTAGCATACTGAACCAACATCTTATAACCGAAACATATCCGAGAAGCAACGCTTCTCCCCCACTTATCTTCAACCCATCTCATGCACACAATCGATTAGAAAGCAACAAGCACCAACAGTGTAGTACACACTTGTCGCGTACTAAGGGATAAACAACAATAGATAACTCTGGCCGGACAGATCGACCTGCTCTGATACCACTAATGTAACACCCCAAATCTACCCATCGAATATTAATAAAATCAGAGTGCAAAAATTTCATCATACATGGGATGCCACATTTACTTCACATAAAACAACATACATCAATTACAATTTCACAGATACATAACACTTATAACCTGGATGAACATGTAACAACATAACTCAACTTTTAATCAACTAAACATCTGAATAATAATTTCTTAACTTACAATAGCATCGCAACTTTTATTAAACTGAAAGCAACTTTGTAATACCAATATTCAACTTCAACTCACTTAATACTTTTATTCGACTAAAACAACCTCAAAACAACATGGAACTTTATAAATTCAACTTAAACTTTAACAACCTAAAGTAATAACAACAATCAACATCAAACGTTCATCCCCCGAGTGCTACGTATCAGAGCAACTAAACTGACTTGGACTAACAGCAACTAATTCTTCATTCTCGAATACCTGCACGTTACCAGTATAAAGGCAACGGCGAAACAAATAAAGGGTGAGATATCAAACAATATAAACAAGTGTATGATAAACAGTATATTAGATCGGATCATACAAATATCACCACTTTATAATCACAATTATACAACAACTAACAAACAACTTAAATCAGCACAACTTAATAACAACAGCAACTTTAATAACAACAACAACAACTTAATAACAACAGCAACTTAATAGCAACATCAATTTAATAACAACAACAACTTAATAACAACAACAACTTAATAACAACAGCAACTTAATAACAACAGCAACTTTAACATGCGACTCAAAATGTGACACAACTATGCACATGCATGTGGTACCATTGGAGCAGAACTCCCAACTAAAAAAATTGCCAGTTTATCGAGGTATCAAGGCATAAGCCTTCAACTTAATATTTTGCCAATCCAGGCCAATGTGGTGAGCATTAGCTCCAACTTAAAAATTGCCAATCCAGGCCAACGTAATAATGCTATGCTATGCATGCGACAACAACCACAACCTCAACTTATTCAACGCAACACAACAACGACAAAATGCAACAACTGCAAACAACTTAACAACGTTGGTCATAAGACCTGCAACTGTAAAACAACTTAACAACGTTGGTCATAAGACCTGCAACTGCAAAACAACTTAACAACATTGGTCATAAGACCAGCAACTGCAAAACAACTTAACAACGTTGGCCATGAGACCTACAACTTAATTTGTCCATAAATCGGGACAATTCAACACAACTCAACTTCACCTGCAAATCAACTTATTCGACATAATTTCAACAAAATAATCCAACCAAGAATACCTACTCGTATACACAACTTACTCCGACAATTTTCAACTAATACCAGACAACTAATTATACCACTTAAATCTACTAATCGGTACTGTTTTCTATCAATTTTCATTATGCTACTAAATTACACTACCTCCGTTATTTAGCTCACTACTACTAAATTCTTCTGCTGACTAACACTATACTGCTATTTCCATTACTGCTACAAAATTATCCCTGCTAACATTACTCCCTGTTATTTACTATACTACTAAACTTTAATGTGCTGCTATTTGAGTTTCTTCTGCCATAGGGACCACACTGTCATTTAACCAAACCTGCTACAAATATTAATTCTGCTACTTATATAAGTATATCAATTCAATTGAATTAATTAGAACTAATTTAATTACTAAAAAGAATCCTACCATTACTTTACTGCCATTCAAATTCCTCTACTACTTTATTCTTGTAATACTGTTTGGGTGATTTTGTTCAACTAAAATAGTATTTTGCTATTTATCTCTACCTCTGTGAAACCTATGTATTTACATATTACCTCCATTAAAACTAATTACTCCAAGTCTGGATATTCCCAGCTCCATAACCATTATACTGCTACTCCTCAAATATCTCTGCCATTTCATTGCTACTAAGATGTATCCATTATTAATAAACTAGCTCTGCAACCAATAATTACCGCTACTATTAATATCCCAATTACTAATATTCTTGCTATTTTATCCACTGCTAGATTATTACAGCCATATAAATATGCTCTGCTATCTCAATACTTCTACAAGAATTATCTCTAATCCAAGCTCTTAATTAATATAATAAAATATACTAACTATTATTACCATAATTATTATTATAAGTATTACTTATACTATTGAAACATTAGATATAAATTATGAATTGAAAACATTAATTTCTAAGTCAACAATGATGTGCTGTTACTAAGAGTACCAAATGCTACTATAGATACACTTTACTACACTTTACTATAATTATTATCACTATACTAATAAAATAGTATAAGTTAGTAACTTAAAATGGTGTTAGACTCATGAAATGGCGTGGTACTGTAACAAAACAGACAAAATAGGAACAAAAGGTGATGTGCCCCTCGTCATGGAACATGTGATGGTCGTCACATATGGTGTGCCGGTCGGCACACCCTCCACCAAGGACCCTGCCGTTCGTCCCAAGCCTCTGCCGGTCGTCACTGTCCACAAGTTTGTCACCAATTCTTCAGCGTAACACATTATTTCCATTACAGAACTAATTCTCCTCGACCTCAATTTTAGACCAACACAACACAATACTTTACAGAGACAATAAAAACAACTATTTTACCAAAATTTGCAGCAAGAACCAACACAGCAACAACCATTAAAATCAATCAATTTACTCAACCAACGCATCACAGAAACAACAATTAGTCCATGGCACTTTCACACCACCTAACCCCACATACGATTTATCATAAACCCGGTTATAGAGATTGAACCCCACCCTTACCTTGGATTGAAGGTTTCTCTCTAATAATTTCTAGTCGAATTCCGATTAAACCTTGCTTTGCCTCTTTTGCACGACCAATCCTCCATGACTCTTTTTCCTCTTTTCAGCAACTCCCGTAACCTCCAGCAAAACCCTTATTTTCTTCTTCCAAACCTATTTGCTTGTACTGCCTTCCTTTTCTTTTGTTTTCCAAATAATCCAATAATAATAATACCATTATTTACTCTATTTGGGCTTCACTTCATACTCCTCCAAATTGCTATTTATCACACAACAACCAAATCCAATTTAATTAAATAATAGTCCAATATAATAATATTATTTCTCCGATTAAACCGACTAATTACTCGACTATCCACCGAACAACTCAAACAACATAATACTCCAATTTCTCCTCTTAGAATAATACCGACAAATTCCCAACTTCGACAATTTCAAATAATTAAATCCTTAATTAATTTAATTAACTAATAAATTAAATTTGGGGCATTACATTTGTATCCTGTGAACGAGGCACAATTTTGAGGCTAAAAGGTTGATTGACTCTGTAGCGAGCAGTTTTGGACGTGGTTGCGAAGCACTACCGCTCTTTGGTATCTACAACTCGATTCATTTTTTATCCTATTAAAGCTGATGAAGGAAGGGAAATAGATGTCTCAAATTAACCCTGCTTGCATACTGAGGTTAAACAGTCAAAACTGTTGGTTTACAGATGCTACAAAGATTCGGGGTCTCTATTGGGTGTATTTTTTTTAAAAGTGGTGTTCGGTCGATTGGTGGGAGGTTTAAGATGTTAGGACGGATGTATGAAAGTATGGGATTTTGGGTTTTTGTTTAGTGTGCTTGCTAAGATTTTTCTTTCAATCTTATGCCTACGTATTCCCGTTTACCGAAATAGGGAAATCAGAGCGTTCGTAGTTCCTCCTATTCTATGGGAGGAAATGGTTGTTTTGGTGTCTTGTTCAAAGCCCAAGACGTGAAGTGAAAGTTAGTTTGTATCTTGTTCAAAGCCCAAGATGTGAAGCTGAAGAGTCTATTTGTATCTTGTTAAAAGCCCAAGATGTGAAGCTAAAAGGGTGTTGACTTTAGAGAGAATTTGTCATCTCTAAAGAGGGGTTTGTTTGTCACAACCGTTTATAAAGGAGAATTACTTTAACCGGGATATGTGAATCCGGCAATGCCATAATTTCCTTTATAGGGGATTTCCGACCTAAAGGAGAAGACTTTAACTCAGTGTAGAGTAATGCTATCTTTCCTTAGGAATTTCTCATGCTAAAAGAGGGACAGTGGCATGGATGAAGATGATCCAGAGGCTTGCCGCTTACAGCAATTAGATGAAGGGGAAGGAGTTGTTGATGTTTGTGTATTGTGAACGAGGCACATCTTTGATGCTAAAAGGTTGATTGGATCAACCAGTGGTTTTCTTATACAAAGCCTAAGAGGAGGCTAATATGTGTCTCGTACAAAGCCCGAGAGAGAGGCTAAAAGGTTTTGACTCAACGAGGGAATCTTTTGGTATCTCGTATAAAGCCCGAGATGAAGGCTATTTGACTCAACAAGAGAGTTTTTGTATCTCGTACAAAGCCCGAGATGGAGGCTAAAATTTGTTTGGCTCAATAAGAACCTTTTTGTATCTCGTATAAAGCCCGAGATGGAGGCGAAAGGGGTGATTGACTCAACGAGGGAGTCTCTTATGTGTCTCGTACAAAGCCCGAGAGAGAGGCGAAACATTGTTTGACTCAACGAGGGAGTCTTTTGGTATCTCGTACGAAGCCTGAGATGGAGGCTAAAATTGTTAGTTCCGTTGGGGAGAATCATTGTACAAAGCCCAAGAGGAGGCTATGGTGCTATTTCAGTTGACTGATAGGTCTAGTATGCTGATTTAAAGAGAAAATCAGTTCTTATATGAGTAATGTTTGCACTCAGGGATTTTGATTCGAGGATCACATATATTTCCTGTTCTTTAAGGAAGTGGGAAATCCAAAGGGTATTGAGGTTGTCCGAGTCCTCGGGGTTCCTTCCTATTCTTGAAGGGGTCACTTGAGAATGTCTTTGAGACTCAAGGATGTTAGACTGTCCGTGTCTAGAGTTTCATCTTTTGTACTATGCTATGAGAAACATTAGTAGACTCTTGGAAAGACTGCTCTATTAATATGACTGATTTCTGTTCTTATACCTCTAGGAGGTCGTCAGGACAATTTGTACGAAGCCCAAGAGGAGGCTGGAAACTTTTAAGAAGCCGAGTGGTCCTTGTATGAAGCCCAAGAGAAGGCGGGGATGATTTTAGGAAGCCTGTAGGTCCTTGAACAATGCCTAAGAGGAGGCCGATGCTTTTAAGAAGCCGCTGGGTCCCCAAACCCCGAGAAATTCAAGACAGGCCATTCACGAGGAATGGATCAAGCCAGGAAAGTTCGAGAATTTGGAAGAAACTCAAGAGATGCCATTCACGGAGAAAAGATTATCTCTGGGGAGTAGAGTTTCTTGACAAGTGCTTTTAAGAAGCTTGTGGGTCCCCAAACCCCGAGAAATTCAAGACAGGCTATTCACGAGGAATAGATCAAGCCAGGAAAGTCCGAGAATTTGGAAGAAACTCACGAGATGCAATTCACAGAGAAGAGATCATCTCTGGGGAATAGAGTTTCTTTGACAACTTCTACGAGTGACAGTCTATGAAAGGGTTCACCGAGAATGCTGCCTTTCATATCTCCATATTGTTTAACCCCAAGAGGAGGGAAGACTGTGTCTGGTAATCCTATAGGGATCTAGTTTTGACTATTTAAGAGTGCTCAACAGGCTTAATGCTAGACGTAGTTGCCGGGGAAACTCTAAATATCTATATTATTATTACATAGTTGATATGAGTTTATGAAAGAAGACTTACAGCGAAACAGCCCCACAATACAGTTATATGTATATGAAAGCGGTAAATGAAAGCATATAAACACTTACTCGATTGTAGAGCTTCCATGCTGTTTGGTTAGTTGTTCAACAAAGAAAGATTGAAAACAACAGTATATTCAAAATCAAAGGAGAAAGTGCTTTGAAAAAGAAAGATTTGGGGCTTACAGCTCAAGGAGAGGCCCAGGGTTTTATCAGTGAGCGCACTGTTTGAATTTGTACAGAGGGACTTATACAAGTGACTGTGGCCCAAAAATTGTTTTCTGTACAAAGGGATTTGGGTCTTACACTCTCTCAAGAGGCCCAAAAAGTTTTAAAGAAAAAGAGTGAGGCTTATAACATGAGGCTAGGCCCAGATGATTTTTCGTTTAAAATGGCGATCGCGCCGAGATTTTCTTTTAACGCAAAGGGGCTTATACAATATCTGAGGCCCAAAGTTGTTTTTGGTTAAAAGGGGATTGGGTCTTACACTCTAATAGAGGCCCAAAAGTTATGAATGGGTCTTATAGCTCAAGGAGAGGCCCAGATGGTTTATCTTTAAACTGACGACGATCGTGCCGAATTTAAAAATGTACAGAGGGACTTATACAATAAGTGAGGCCCAAAATATTTATGTACAAGTGGGTTGGGTCTTACACTCTAATAGAGGCCAAAAAAGTGTTTGAAAATGATTTGTGAGGGTTGAATTAATCAAAAACCCTAATTTACTTCCAAAATGTATTTTAATTGAATAAAAATTCAATTAAAATGATCAAAAATTGTTTAACATGTGGGAAACAAATTATGATCTTGGATTAATGCTTCAAAAATCAAGTATTAACCTACAATATAATTAGAAGTCATTAATCTTTACAAAATCAAGAGGGAAAAAATATTTTAAATGTCAAAAACAATTAAAATATTAATTCTTTGCAAAAATATCCATTATATGAAATAAATAATATTTTTGGGATTTTTTGGGTAAATAAAATATTTTAACATTTTTGTGAATTATTAAAAAAAAGAATCAACTCAAAATCATTAAGACTCAGAGAGAAATTAATTTTTGAATCAATTAAATAAAAATCACAAAATTCAAATATTCAAATGTTGGAAAATGGCGCAAGAACAAAGGCAAGAACACGCGCGTGTTCTGAGTTTCCCAGATTTGCATTTTCTATCCAATCTCACTGAATACTTAAGCATATCATGCAATCCACATACCAATCAACTCGTTTCAACCTCACGATCATGTCTATGACAATTAATTTCATTTAAATTAAACATAAAACAAGAAATCATGAACAATCCTCAAGAACCCTAGATTCTGCATGAAGGCTGGGATTTTTGATACACGATTCAAACAATGCAATTAATTGAGGGGAAACACTCCATGCATGATTATGAACATATGGCCAAATTATTGTGCAACAAAAATTGCATGGATCATAGAGTTAGAAGAGCTCATGCTTACCACTTGCAGCTGGTGATCTTGATTTGTGTTGGAGGTGTTACAGATGAGTTGTGATGATCTGAACAGCTTCCCTACACCCTATGGAGTGTGTTTGAATGCTTGGACTTGATTGAAGTTGGTTGGATCACTTCATGGCATCTCAACTGCAATTTGGTTAAAACCTTGAGCAATTGACTGGTGATTATGAGAAATCAGTATTCCAGTTGTTGTTTAAGTGTTTGATCAGCTCATATGTGATGTATATGAGGTGTGTGTGTGATTGGTTTGATTGGAAAAGCTCTCAAACTCAAAACCCGATAGTGACTTGCCTTAGAAGGCAAAATTGGAGTGAAAGAAGAGATTTTGTGGAAAGCATCTATTTGATGGCTTTGGTGTACTCAAACTGATCACAATTGAGCTCTATTTATAGTAGAGCAAGTATGTTTTGCAAGGAATAGTGAATGGCAACTGCTGAGTAGGTTTGGCCAATGTTGGCAAATGAAAATCAAAGTCTCCTCTAGCCATTGACTAGAGGTTAGGGCACAGGCTGCTGGTTCCCTTGGTCTTGGATAAGTCTTGACTGAATTCAGTTGCTAAGAGCTCGGTCCATGCCACCTTGATGCTTCCATTGGATGCTCCAATCCAAAATTGGAGTCTTGTCCCTATTTTGGCAATTCTAGGTTCAACATGCTATTTCTTGTTCCAAAGACTTTGGAGGCTTAGCTCAGTGATTGTCCCCTTTAGATTCAATCCTTAGATGTGTCCAAACTGATGACAAGGCTTGGAATTGGCTGATTTTGGCAAATCGACCAAAAGTACAAAAATCTGCCTTGCCTTGGCAGATTTCAGCAAGGCATCTTGCCAATGTCATATCTCATAGCTCAAACTGAATTTGGTAATGTTCTTGGCCATTTTGGAAAGCCCTTACATGATACAACAACTGTTTGAACATGTTTGGTTTTGATCTCTTTTTAATCCAAGTGAAAAATCCCCCTACATTTGGATAAAAGTAAAGGCAGATTATGACTTAGTGAAATTTTCACTAAGTGTTGGAATAAAGTGACTTTTCTTGATTTTGATCACTCCATAACTCAAAATTCATGAGGAATTTGGAGATAGGTCAGTATGAAGCTTTTGTAGAGGGAAATGTGATCTACAAATCAAGCTTTGAATGGGGAACAATGGCCTTGTGGTTTAGGAGTTATGGTCCTCCAAAGTTGGCACATTAGGGTCACTTTTTCCATAACTTAGAAATTTTTCTAAGTTTTTATGGTTACCCCTTTTACAAGTTATCCCACTTTCTTTGATTTTTCTTGATGAATGATGATTCAAATCATACATTAACATCATTTTAGGGTTAAAAATCCATTTTGGTGAAAAATCTCAAAAAGTCAAAGTTGACTTTTGTGCACAGTTGACTTTTTATCAGATGAATTCCAAACTGTGCAATTCTTCAGGAAATCATGTCCTTGACCTAAATCAAAATTGATGGACATGTTCCATGGGTGTCATAGGGTATATTGAATCATGTCTTAGGGTTTGGGAGCATGTCCTGGTCAAAAGTCAAAGTTATAGTTGACTTTCCTCGCGAAACCCTAATTGTGGTGCAGATGAAATTGAGACTTGTTGCACAAGCTTCTTGGATTAATCCATTGTTGCAAATGGATCAATATAGTATATTAAAGACCCTTAAATCCTCTCTTGAGGTCTTGGCTCATGATTTGTCCCAAAAGTCAACTTAGGGGTGAATTAGGTCAAGAAACCCTAATTCCTGATTTTTGATGTATGCATCCCCTGAGATCAAATTGACTTGATGATTGGGTCCATGAGGTTCCATGGAGTATATTAGGTTATGTTTTGGATCATTGGCTTGTGCCCAGATGAAAATTTCCATCTGGAGGCCCTGGTCGACCAAAACCCTAATTTGGTGACACTGTCGATCTTGAGACTTGATCCACCTAGAAGGGAGCAGCCTTGTGCTTAATCCTTGAAGTGGGAGTCCTCTTGATCCTTTATAGATGTTTGGGAGGTTAGACAAGTTGAAGATCAAGTCATTCCTTGATTGATCCTTTGTCTAAGGCTCTGAGAGGGCTTAAAACCCTAATTTTGATTGTAGTGAATGCTCAACAATCCTTGAGGCATTTGATGAGGCATGATGGTTCATCCATATTGTGATGATGATTAGTACAATGATGGGAAATCTTAGTGGTCAAAATTTGGGGTATGACAGATGCCCCTATTTAATCTTCTTGGACCCGAAGGTGTGAATGACGAAGGTATTCGGGCATTCAGGGTGCAAGAGGATTAAATATCGGAATACCCGAAATTTTGATGGCTATGAATGGCAGATCGTATTCATCTTCTTTTTCTAAGCAATGATGCTTAGAAAAGGTAAACTTCCCCTCGATCCTGGTTTCCTACCAAGGAACTAGTCTTAGTTTCTGATTTAAACTTCCCTTTGATCCTGGTTTCCTACCAAGGAATTGGTCTAAATTTCTGATACAAACTTCCCCTCGATCCTGGTTTCCTACCAAGGAACTGGTCTTAGTTTCTGATGTAAACTTCCCCTCGATCCTGGTGTCCTACCAAGGAACTGATCTCAGTTTCTGATTTAAACTTCCCCTCGATCCTGGTGTCCTACCAAGGAACTGGTCTCAGTTTCTTTTGTCAAAAAACTTTATTGACAAGGGACGCTATTTTTAGCGGCTTTCCTCAAACGTCTATTCGGATTTTCCTGGGGAGATGCCATTTGAGGGAAAAAAATGACGTCAGACTTGCTAGGGAGCCCAATCGTCTGAGTGGTAGAGTCGTACAAACTTCTCTGTTGGAGACGCCATTTGTTTCTACTGGGGAAGACGAGTCTTCTGAAAGACTGCCTTCGTTTGGGGTCTTACATCATACTTTGCTCGGGATCTTCCTGGAGAAATGCCATATGATGGTATCCAATTTGAGGTGCCGATGACCTTTTCATCAGCGGTCTTTCGGAGAAAGGCAGCTGTAATGCCAAATCTCTGCTTAGGAGGCTTTCTCTGGGGATTTTTCTTTAATCCGGGAAAGCAAGGAGATCATCTTCAATGGCGAAGAGTGACATTTATAGAAAACTTCTCTGGATTTTCAGAGGTTCAAGTTATCAAAGTGGTCGAGTGCTGACTCTAATCCAGAGATACACTAGAGGCGAGATTGTTCAAACGCAGCATTTCCTGACGAGGCAAGAACTGACAACTCGATTGAGAAGACTATTATCACTAGGGGACAAGACCGACTAAAGTGATAGTGATGCAATATGAATATGAATGCAAATCAAATGCATGATGTATGTATATATGCTGACAAAACTGACGCGACATATAGATTGACTAGTGAACGTGACTGGATACTCGGCCCTCGCGGGGGGAAGAAGTACCGTTGGTCAAAAAAGTAGCAATTCTACCTTGCTTAGGAGAGATAGTCCCTGCGGGGAATACCGTTGATCGGGCTTAGGATATAAGAACTCGGCCGAGGGTATCAGATGGGAAAGCTGCATCTCATACAGTTGATCCTTCGTTCAAGCGTACTGGCCTAGAAGGAGTACTTTGATTATGCACTTTGAAATTCAAACGCCTTTGGAGACGCAATCGACGTTCTTCCGATGCTCAACAGTCAAAAGTAATTGCCATCTTTAATTTAAAAGCAGAAAAAGTTTTAACAAGTAAATTCATTTTTGTTTCATTTCAAGAATCGCTAATCATGTTAAAATGCCATTATGTAAATCTAAAACAAATAAGAATTACAAACAAAAGCACAAGGGCTCAAATTTTTTTGATAAGATGGAGATCAGCCAAACGCGTGATTCCAAAGAGTATATACAAAGTTTGAAAATGGTAATTTACAGGGAAAAAGGCTACGTTGAAACATAACGACCACTATCCTTCTACCAACTTTGCATTCGGGACATCCTGAGCTTCTGTCGAAGATGACCTTGACTGGAGTTTTCCTCCGATGGATGGTGTAACTGCTTCTGAGGGATTTACCCCTTTGTTGAACATAGTTACTTGCCATTATCCCTAATTTTTGCTTGGATTGTACTGTGATGTTTCCAATCCACCGGGATGATTTTTTTTATTTTTGTCTCTAACTTTTGCCTGGACCGCCCTTTCGGGTTTTCAATCCACCGAGACGTTTTTTTAGGTGAAGTATTTCTTGACTACATCAACATTTGTGGGGTAGGCAAATTCCTCTCCGTCTATGGTTGCAAGTCTCAAGGCGTCGCCTGAGAAAGCTTTCTTGACCACATAGGGGCCGTCATAATTCGGAGTCCATTTGCCCCGAGAATCAGTGAGAAATGATTATATCTTCTTGAGCATAAGGTTTCCTTTCCTGAAGACACGAGGTCAGACCTTTTTGTCGAACGCCTTCTTCATTCTCTGCTGATACAACTGACCGTGGCATAGCGCCGTGATTCGCTTCTCTTCAATCAGATTCAGTTTTTCGTGTCGACTTTGACACCATTCAGCTTCTGTAAGCTTTGCTTCCATCAATACCCAGATTGATGGGATCTCTACTTCGATGGGGAGCACTGCTTCCATGCCATATACTAGAGAGAAAGGGGTAGCCCCTGTTGAAGTATGGACAGATGTGCGATAACCGTGAAGAGCAAAGGGTAGCATCTCGTGCCAATCTTTATAGGTTACAACCATCTTTTGAACGATCCTCTTGATGTTCTTGTTAGCTGCTTCTACCGCTCCGTTCATCTTGGGTCGGTAGGTGTAGCGAGCGATTTTGGACGCGGTTCTTAAGCGCTGTCTCTCTCTGGGGTTAGTTACTACAGGTCGATTCATTTTTATCTTATTAAAACTGATGAAGGAAGGGAAATAGATGTCTCCAATTAAACTTGCTTGCATACTGAGTTTAAATAGCGGTCTGTTAGGTTACAGATGCGATCAATGTGGTGGGGCCTTTCTTATGTTATTTTGACAGAATGACAGGTTTCTGGCGGGGAACAAGATTTAGGATGTTAGGACTGATGCTTTTTGATAGATATATGAGAGTATGGGATTTAGGGTTTTTGTTTAGTGTGCTCGCTAAGATCTTTTCTTTCGATCTTATGCCTACGTATTCCCGTTTACCAAAACAGGGAAATCAGAGCGTTCGTAGTTCCTCCTATTCTATGGGAGGAAATGGTATTTTGGTGTCTTGTTCAAATCCCAAGACGTGAAGCGAAAGGTGGGTTGTATCTTGTTCAAAGCCCAAGATATAAAGCTAAAAGTGATTTGTATCTTGTTCAAAGCCCAATATGTGAAGCTAAAAGGTCTCCACTTTAGAGAGAATTTGTCATCTCTAAAGAGGGGTTTGTTTGTCACAACCGTTTATAAAGGAGAATTACTTTAACCGGGATTTGTGAATCCGACAATGCCATAATTTCCTTTAAAGGGGATTTTAACCTGAAGGAGAAGACTTTAACTCAATGTAGAGCAATTCTATCTTTCCTTAGGAATTTCTCATGCTAAAAGAGGGACAGTGGTATGGATGTAGATGATCCAGAGGCTTGCTGCTTACAGCGATTAGATGAAGGGGAAGGAGTTATTGATGTTTGTATACTGTGAACGAGGCACATCTTTGATGCTAAAAGGTTGATTGGATCAACCAGTGGTTTTCTTATATAAAGCCTAAGAGGAGGCTATTATGTGTCTCGTACAAAGCCCGAGAGAGAGGCTAAAAGGTTTTGACTCAACGAGGGAATCTTTTGGTATCTCGTATAAAGCCCGAGATGAAGGCTATTTGACTCAACAAGAGAGTTTTTTTTGTATCTCGTACGAAGCCTGAGATGGAGGCTATTGTTTGTTTGGCTCAATAAGAACCTTTTTGTATCTCGTATAAAGCCCGAGATGGAGGCGAAAGATGGTGATTGATTCAATGAGGGAGTCTTTTGTATCTTGTACGAAGCCCGAGATGGAGGCTAAAATTGTTTGACTCCGCTGGGGAGAATCATTGTACAAAGCCCAAGAGGAGGCTAACTTCACGGGAGAAGGATCATTATACAAAGCCTAAGAGGAGGCTATGGCGACTGTTCAGTTATGTGACATGTCCAGTATACTAATATTTAAAGAGAAAATCAGTTTTTATATGAGTAACACTGTACTCAGGGATTTTTGATTCGAGGATCAGGGATATTTCCTATTCTTTAAGGAAACGGGAAACCCAAAGGGTATTGAGACTGCCCGAGTCTACGGGTTTCCTTCCTATTTTAACGAAGGGGTCACTTGAGAATGTCTTTGAGACTCAAGGATATTAGATTGTCCAAGTCTTAGAGTTTCATCTTTTGTACTATGCTTTGAGAAACAGTAGTAGACTCTTGAAAAGACTGTTCTATGAAGATGACTAAGTTCTGTTCCTATACCTCTAGAAGGTCGTCGGGACAATTTGTACGAAGCCCAAGAGGAGGCTGGAAGTTTTTAAGAAGCCGACGGGTCCATTGTACGAAGCCCAAGAGGAGGCTATCATTCCCGGAGGAATAGATCATTATACGAAGCCTAAGAGGAGGCTGTGAATACTTCTAAGAAGTCGTAAGGTCCTTGTACTAAGCCCAAGAGGAGGCGGGGTTGCTTTTAGGAAGCCTGTGGGTCCTTGTACGATGCCCAAGAGGAGGCCGATGCTTTTAAGAAGCCCGTGGGTCCCCAAACCCCGAGAAATTCAAGACAGGCTATTCACGAGGAATAGATCAAGCCAGGAAAGTTTGAGAATTTGGAAGAAACTCAAAGATGCCATTCACGGAGAATACATTCATCTCTGGGAGTAGAGTTTCTTGACAATTCCTAATGAGGACAGCCGAAGAGAAGACTGTATCTGGTGATCCTATTGGGGATCTAGTTGTCTATTTCTACGAATAAACGAAACGGCGTTACCTAGTTCTAGACGTAGTTGCCGGGGAAACTCTAAATATCTATACTATTATTACACAGTTGATATGAGTTTATGAAAGAAGACTTACAGCAAAACAGCCCCACAATACAGTTATATGTATATGAAAGCGGTAAATGAAGGTGGATAAACACTTACTCGGTTGTAGAGCTTCCATGCTGTTTGGTTAGTTGTTCAACAAAGACAGATTGAAAACAACAATATATTAAAAATCAAAGGAGAAAGTGCTTTTAAAAAGAAAGATTTGGGGTTTACAGCTCAAGGAGAGGCCCAGGGTTTTATCAGTGAGCGCACTGTTGAATTTGTACAGAGGGACTTATACAAGTGACTGAGGCCCAAAAAGGTTTTCTGTAGAAAGGAATGGGTCTTACACTCTCTCAAGAGGCCCAAAAGGCTTTAAAGAAAAAGAGTGGATGATCCACTATCGCGCACGGATCAAAAATGAGTATTTTTAAAACTGTAGTTTAGCGACAATGGCTCGAGTCGTATCGCAAGGATTCTTGTTCAATTTAACCTAGTAAGATTGGGGGGGGGGGGGGTTTGTTTTCGAATTGGAAAATAAGAGAAAAAGTGATTAAAATAAGTGATTATAAAAATAAGTCAATCTACTGTTTCGGTTTCCGACTAATCACTGATGTTTTTTTCTTACCAATTCCCTAAGCGGATTCGATCTCTATTCGATTTCAATATCAAATCACAAGCACAATAAGATATTAAACAGATTGACATTCCTATATTCCGAATTAAACAAACGGATAAATACAATCGTGAATTAAGCAAACACGATATAAAAACGCAATTAAAACCTCTAAGCGACGTAAAAAGCAATTAAAAGTTAGGAATACAATCATACGAATTAAATCAAAACATTCCACAAAATAACAGATTAAGCAAATGCAATTTCATAGAATAGAATTTAAAGAGAAACGAAATTGAATTGATAGAATAAAAAACCTCAAAGCATTGGAAACGTGATTACAGTAGATCGACTCTGGATGATTAGTTCTTCATCGTAATTGTACAAAAGCAAAAGATTCAAATTTTGTGAAAAGAAAGAGAGAGAGCTAAAGTAACACGCTTCTCCCCTTATACAAGGAAGGGAATTCGGTTTACAACCCAACTGGGTCAAATACATAACCCAGCCCAAAACAAGTGACCCAAAACAAATTATATCTAATGCTGCAACTTCAACGACTTTTTCAGGTCTGCTACAGTCCGATTTAGCTTCTGACTTCTTCATGAAAGTCGTAGCTCTCTGTCTTAGCTTTCCATCGACTAGTAGAACGTCTCAAACCGATTCCCGTAGCTCCAGATATAATCATTTTAGTACAAACTTCTAATGCTGAAAATAAAGTGCGAAAATCAAATAAGTGCAAAAATAAACTAATTTATAAAAAAACATTAAAATAGAAAAGTAACCAAAGTAAAGTATGGAAATGTATAAGTATAAACATAGAGGAATGTGCATTAAAATGCAATAATCAAATTCCCCCACACTTAAACTTTTGCACTCCGAGCAAAATTAAAAATTCAAAACAGAAAAACTTCAAAACAAAAATGAAACAGAGCATGCAAACTCAAAAGTTATCAGGACACAAGATGCAAACACACTTCTAAGTCTAAGCTTCAAGACATGGCATTAGTGAGAGATTCAACTGTGACATTCAAAGTAAGTATGAAAAACAGATTACCAAAAAATACATCAAAAGTATCAAGATCCTCACAAGATAAACTGTTTCCACTCAACTCTCAAGTGTTTAGGTTACTGTATACACTCAAAGCACAACATGAAAGTTAGTACTACCATAAGCTTGAAAAGACTCTAACATTCACCATTGAAATACATTGCACACAAAAGATCAAGAGGACTTTTATTATGGTTGTAACTTGGCCAAGGTCAGGGTGAGATATATCCTAAGGGGTACTAAGTTAAAATTCAAAGAGATAAAAGAGGTTTGAAGAAATTGCGGAAGTTGAACTACAAAACATCTCAAAAGGAAATTCTATTGAACAACAAACTTACAACTTAATTCTCTTCTCTTTTTTTATTATTTTTTTTTAGAAAGATTAAAATTGACAACCTTCTCTATATTTTTTTTTTTTTTTCATTTTTCATTTTTTTTCTTCTTTTCTACCAACACCATAACAACATCATCATAAGCATAATGTTCAACCCCACACAACTCCATACAAAACTCTTCTAACCCCTTGAATAGGGTGATACATTGTTTTTCACTTTTCGGCTTGTAATGAGTTCTAAACACAAAAAAGGATAATAGGCTCAAGGGGTTTCCAAACAGAGGGATAATATTGTTAAGGTTAGCTTTTTGGCTACCTGGTTAAAAATAAAACAAAACAACATGCCTTTATCATTTCAGTGTGCACAAGTAAACAAAAAGTTTCAACAAGAGTCAATTCAAGTTCGAGAGACTAACAAACATGAGTGAAATCACACAAGAAAGAAAAGATGGATTTTTTTTATGTGTTATCCATTATTAGGCTCGAAATCTCACAAGGGTTAGTGATCTATCACTAGTGATGTACAATTTAGAGCTTAGTTAAACATATATACCAAGAATGCACAAAAAGAGTAAATCACATCACACCACAAATCTTTCGACCAAGAACAGAGAGAATATTCACAGATGTAGCAAAATAACTAACAAGAAAGCATGCAATTTTAATATTTTTTTTTTATTTAAGAACAAAACCAAAATAGAGAAAATTGAAAACAAAACAAAGAAAACAAAATAAATAAATGGTTCCCTCCCCCACACTTAAAACATACATTGTCCTCAATGAAAGAATATAAATATGAAATAAGAGTGAGAGAAAGGAAAGAACACACCCGAGGAGTCAAGGCGGATAAGTGATCACATAAGCAGCCTTTCCCAAAGAGAGCTCTTCAAAAGTCTCTTCTTCCAAAGTGGGGATCTCATAGAGTAACTTTGGGTAGCATCCATTGACCTTGAAATATTTATTAGTGCCTTCTCCTTTAATTCCAGGATCAAAGAAGAATCTCACTGCTTTTCTTCCATCTTCAATCGAGGTCCATCCAATTCCCTTCTTATGTTTCTTCAAAACCTGCAAAAGCTTATTTTCTTGATCGAAATCAAGGTTAGAAGAAATTATAATTGGAATATTTTCATCCATCTCTAAATAAGCATCTTTCATATTATTATGAAGTGGTTTAAGCTCTAAGGGAGGAGATTGTTCAATGGATGGTGATGTTGGGGAAGTCGTGATGTCAAGAGCTTTAGTTGCATAAACAACTTCATCTATAACTTCATCTGCATGAAAAACATCACCCTGCAAGGCAGCATTAATCTCAGCACAAACAGAGCAAATGTTAGTGTCAGTACATGAATCACAAGAGTAAGTATCATCAAAATCTGCTAATGATGGAAAATCAAAACACAATTCAGAATAAGTATCATCAACTAAATCAGAAAACAACTCTTTTGGATTCACTACTGTTTGGGCAGGTTGTTGGTTTGATTCTTGAGCTTGCTTCATGGAATTCACTAAAGTGGCAAGCTCTCCAATCTGTGTCTGCAAAGCCTGAATAGTAGAATCTGTTCGTTGCTGAAATTGGAGATCATTGATAGCCATTTGCTTGATAAGGTCCTCAAGTGAAGGTTCGGAAGGTGTAGAGCACACAATTTGGAATTCCTTCAGATGCTTATTCGGATCCTCACCTGCAAGACCATTAAAGCTTGGCAACAAGTGTATTAAACCAGAATTCCATTCAAAAGGTACAACAAAATCAGTATATTCAATACATAAACCATTGTAATGAACATCAGGAGCTGAAAATTCTCTAAGAGTTCTTTGATTATCCATGTTAAATTTAATAAGAAAAAAAATCAACAAAGAAAAAGAAAACACATAACTAACTCAGCAATGCAGTAACAATTAAGAAAATACCTACAATGTCCCTAAAAGTCAGAAACAAACACAAAGAAGGAAATTGATTAAAATAATTTCAGAAAAATAAACTGACACCGGAATTAATCTAATGACTTAAAAATATAATTTTGAGAATTTTTTTGATTTTTTTCGACTCTATGAAAACAGTAAAAAATTCATTAAAAATAGAAAAAAGAGGAATTTTGCGATTTGAAAGCAAAATCCCATAACTACTTTGTAGTAGGGAACAAATGATCAGAGAATTTTTTTACTAAAGATGCCCGGAACAGATTTTGAATCGGACGCAATTTTCCCCAAAACCGATTTTTTTTCTATTTTGACTCTAAAAAGCGAATTGACTAAAACCGTAAGGAAACTAGGGCCTAGACTCGAGAACTCTATACCTATGACTCTAAAAATAGTTAATAATAACAAGAATCCCCGGCAACGGCGCCAATTTGATCCGCTGTCGCGCACGGATCAAAAATGAGTATTTTTAAAACTGTAGTTTAGCGACAATGGCTCGAGTCGTATCGCAAGGATTCTTGTTCAATTTAACCTAGTAAGATTTGGGGGGGTTTGTTTTCGAATTGGAAAATAAGAGAAAAAGTGATTAAAATAAGTGATTATAAAAACCAGTCAATCTACTGTTTCGGTTTTCGACTAATCACTGATTTTTTTTCTTACCAATTCCCTAAGCGGATTCGATCTCTATTCAATTTCAATATCAAATGACAAGCGCAATAAGATTTTAAACAGATTGACATTCCTATATTCCAAATTAATCAAACGGATAAATACAATCGTGAATTAAGCAAACACGATATAAAAACGCAATTTAAACCACTAAGCGACGTAAAAAGCGATTAAAAGTTAGGAATACAATCATACGAATTAAATCAAAACATTCTACAAAATAACATATTAAGCAAATGCAATTTCATAGAATAGAATTTAAAGAGAAACGAAATTGAATTGATAGAATAAAAAACCTCAAAGCGTTGGAAACGCGATTACAGTAGATCGACTCTGGATGATTAGTTCTTCATCGTAATTGTACAAAAGCAAAAGATTCAAATTTTGTGAAAAGAAAGAGAGAGAGCTAAAGTAACACGCTTCTCTCGTTATACAAGAGAAGGGAATTCGGTTTACAACCCAACTGGGTCAAATACATAACCCAGCCCAAAACAAGTGACCCAAAACAAATTATATCTAATGCTGCAACTTCAACGACTTTTTCAGGGCTGCTACAGTCCGATTCAGCTTCTAACTTCCGCATGAAAGTCGTAGCTCTCTGTCTTAGCTTTCCATCGACTAGTAGAATGTCTCAAACCGATTCCCGTAGCTCCAGATATAATCATTTTAGTGCAAACTGCTAATGCTGAAAATAAAGTGCGAAAATCAAATAAGTGCAAAAATAAACTAATTTATAAAAACACATTAAAATAGAAAAATAACCAAAGTAAAGTATGGAAATGTGTAAGTATAAACATAGAGGAATGTGCATCAAAATGCACTGATCAGTGGGGCTTATAACACGAGGGTAGGCCCAATTGATTTTTTTTGTTAAAAAATGGCGATCGCGCCGAGGTTTCCTTTTAACGTAGAGGGACTTATACAATAAGTGAGGCCCAAATGGTTTTGGTTAAAAGGGGATTGGGTCTTACACTCTATTAGAGGCCCAAAAGAGTTTTAAGAAAAGAGATGGGTCTTATTACTCGAGGGTAGGCCCAGGTTTGTTTTGAAAAGGCGACGATCGCGCCGTTTGTTTTTGACGGTATCGGGACTTATACAATATACTGAGGCCCAAAAATGATTTGGTCAAAAAAAGGATTGGGTCTTACACTCTATTAGAGGCCCAAAAGTGTTTTGAAAATGATTTATGAGGGTTGAATTAATCCAAAAATCCTAACTTATTTTCAAAATGTGTTTTAATTGAATAAAAATTCAATTAAAATTATCAAAATTGTTTAACATATGAAAAACAAATTGTGATCTTGGATTAATGCTTCAAAAATTAAGTATTGACCTACAAAATAATTAGAAAGCATTAAAAGTTGCAAAATCAAGGTGGAAAAAATATTTTAAATGTTAAAAATAATTAAAACATTAATTCTTTGCAAAAATATCAATTATACAAAATAAATAATATTTTTTGGGAAAATAAAATATTTTAACATTTTTGTGAATTATTAAAAAAAGAATCAACTCAAAATCATTAAAACTCAGAGAGAAATTAATTTTTGAATCAATTAAATAAAATCACAAAATTCAAATATTCAGATATTGGAAAATGGCGCCAAGAACAAAGGCAAGAACACGCGCGTTTTTCAGTTTTGCCCAGATTTGCATTTTCTCTCCAATCTCACTGAATACTTAATCATATCATGTAATCCACATACCAATCAACTCGTTTCAACCTCACGGTCATGTCTATGGTATTTAATTTCATTTAAATTAAACATATAACAAGAAATCATGAAAAATCCTCAACAACCCTAATTTCTGCATGAAGGCTAGGATTTTTGATACACGATTCAAACAATGCAATTAATTGAGGGGAAACATTCCATGCATGATTATGATCATATGGCCAAATTATTGTGCAGCAAAAATTTCATGGATCATAGAGTTAGAAGAGCTCATGCTTACCACTTGCAGTTGGTGATCGTGATTTGTGTTGGAGGTGTTACATCTAGGTTCCAATGATCTGGATAGCTTCCCTATGTGCCATGGAGTGTGTATGGATGCTTGGAATGGATTGAAATGGTTTGGAGTTGAAGATGGTACCTCAACTGCAAAACTGTCAAGAACTTGAGCAATTGGCTGGTGACTTTGTGAAATCTGTGTTCCAGATGTTATGTGAGTGTTTGGATCACTTCTATATGATGCATATAAGGTGTGTGTGTGTGTGATTGGTTTGATTGGAAAAGATCTCAAACTCAAAACCCGATAGTGACTTGCCTTAGAAGGCAAAATTGGAGTGAAAGAAGAGATTTTGAGGAAAGCATCTGTTTGATGGCTTTGGTGTACTTAAACTGATCACAATTGAGCTCTATTTAAAGTAGAGCAAGTTTGTTTTGCAAGGAATAGTGAATGGCAACTGCTGAGTAGGTTTGGCCAATGTTGGCAAATGAAAATCCAAGTCTCCTCTAGCCATTGACTAGAGGTTAGGGCACAGGCTGCTGGTTCCCTTGGTCTTGGATAAGTCTTGATTGTATTCAGTTGCTAAGAGCTCAGTCCATGCCACCTTGATGCTTCCATTGCATGCTCCAATCCAAAATTGGAGTCTTGTCCCTATTTTGGCAATTTTAGGTTCAACACGTTATTTCTTGTTCCAAAGACTTTGGAGGCTTGGCTCAGTATTTGTCCCCTTTAGATTCAATCCTCAGAGGTGTCTAAGTGGATAGGAGCATTTGGATTTGGCTGATTTTGGCAAATCGACCAAAAGTACAAAAATCTGCCTTGCCTTGGCAGATTTCAGCAAGGCATCTTGCCAATGTCATGTCTCATAGCTCAAATTGAATTTGGTGATGTTCTTGGCCATTTTGGAAAGCCCTTACATGATACAACAACTGTTTGAACATGTTTGGTTTTGATCTCTTTTGAATCCAAGTGAAAAATCCCCCTACATTTGGCAAAAAGTAAGGTAAAATCTGACTTAGTGAAATTTTCACTAAGTGTTTGAACAAAGTGTCTTTTCTTGATTTTGATCACTCCATAACTCAAAATCCATGAGGAATTTGGACATAGGTCAGTATTAAGCGTTTGTAGAGGGCAATAAGATCTACAAATCAAGCTTTGAATGGGGAACAATGGCCTTGTGGTTTAGGAGTTATGGTCCTCCAAAGTTGGCACATTAGTGTCACTTTTTCCATAACTTAGAAATTTTTCTAAGTTTTTATGGTTACCCCTTTTACAAGTTATCCCACTTTCTTTGATTTTTCTTGATGAATGATGATTCAAATCATACATTAACATCATTTTAGGGTTAAAAATCCATTTTGGTGAAAAATCTCAAAAAGTCAAAGTTGACTTTTGTGCACAGTTGACTTTTTATCAGATGAATTCCAAACTGTGTAATTCTTCAGGAAATCATGTCCTTGACCTAAATCAAACTTGATGGACATGTTCCATGGGTGTCATAGGGTATATTGAATCATGTCTTAGGGATTGGGAGCATGTCCTGGTCAAAAGTCAAAGTTATAGTTGACTTTCCTCGCGAAACCCTAATTGTGGTGCAGATGAAATTGAGACTTGTTGCTCAAGCTTCTTGGATTAATCCATTGTTCCTAATGGATCAATATAGTTAATTAGAGACCCTCAAACCCTCTCTTGAGGTCTTGGCTCATGATTTGCCCTAAAAGTCAACTTAGGGGTGAATTAGGTCAAGAAACCCTAATTCCTGATTTTTTGATGACCGTATCCCCTGAGGCAAAATTGACTTGATGCTTGGGTCCATGAGGTTCCATGGAGTATATTAGGTTATGTTTTGGATCATTGGCTTGTGCCCCGATGAAAAATTTCCATCTGGAGGCCCTGGTCGACCAAAATCCTAATTTGGTGACACTGTCGATTTTGAGATTTGATCCACCTAGAAGGGAGCAGCCTTGTGCTTAATCCTTGAAGTGGGAGTCCTTGTGATCCATTTTGGATATTTTAGAGATTAGACAAGTTGAAGATCAAGTCATTCCTTGATTGATCCTTTGTCTAAGGCTCTGAGAGGGCTTAAAACCCTAATTTTGATTGTAGTGAATGCTCAACAACCCTTGAGGCATTTGATGAGGCATGATGGTTCATCCATATTGTGATGATGATTTGCACAATGATGGGAAATCTTAGTGGTAAAAATTTGGGGTATGACAGATGCCCCTATTTAATCTTCTTGGACACAAAGGTATGAATAACGAAGGTATTCGGGCATTCGGGGTGCAAGAGGATTAAATATCGGAATACCCGAAATTTTGATGGTGGTTATGAATGGTAGCGCACGCATTCATCTTCTTTTGCTAAGCAATGATGCTTAGAAAAGGTAAACTTCCCCTCGATCCTGGTCTTCAGCCAAGGAGCTGGTCTCAGTTTTCTTTTGAAATAAACCTCCCCTCGATCCTGGTTTCCTACCAAGGAACTGGTCTTAGTTTTTTTTGTCAACTTCCCCTCGATCCTAGTTTCCTACCAAGGAACTGGTCTTAGTTTCTGATTTAAACTTCCCCTCGATCCTGGTTTCTTACCAAGGAACTGGTCTAAGTTTCTTCCGTCAATAAACTTTATTAACAAGGGACGCTATGCATAGCGGTTTTCCTCAAACTTCTCGCCGAATTTTCCTGGGGAGATGCCATTTGACGGAAAAAGTTTTGATGCCAGACTTGCTGGGGAACCCAGTCGTCTGAGTTGTAGAGTTGCACAAACTTCTCTGTTGGAGACGCCATTTGTTTCTACTGGGGGAAAACAGGTCTCTTGAGAGACTGCTGTCGCTTGGGATCTTACATCATACTTTTCACGGGATCTTCCCGGAGAAATGCCATATGATGGGGTCCAATTTTGAGGTGCCGATGACCTTTTCATCAGCAATATTTTCGGAGCGAAACTGGCACGCTGCCGAATCTTTGATTAAGAGGCTTTCTCTGGGGATTTTTCTTTAATCCGGGAAAGCTAGGATATCATCTTCAATGGCGAAGAGTGACATTTGTAGAAAGCTTCTCTGGATTTTCAGAGGTTCAAGTTATCAAAGTGGTCAAGTGCCGACTCTAATCCAGAGATGCACTGGAGGCGAGATTGTTTAAACGCAGCATTTCCTGACGAGGCAAGAACTGACAACTCAATTGAGAGGACTGTTATCCCTAGGGGATAAGACCGACGAGAGTGATAGTGATGCAATATGAATATGAATGCAAATCAAATGCATGATGCATGTATGTATGTATATGCTGACAACACTGACGCGACATACAAACTAAAAGATGAACATGACTGGATACTCGGCCATCGCGGGGCGAAGAAGTACCGTTGGTTCAGAATAGCAATTCCACCTTGCTTAGGAGAGATAATCCCTGTTGGGAGCTATATTGGTCGGGCTTAGGAGATAAGAACTCGGCCGAGGGTATCATATGGGAAAGCCACATCTCATACAGTTGATCCTTCGTTCAGGCGTACTGGCCTAGAAGGAGTACTTTGATTCTGTACTTTGAGGTTCGCTTACTTCTGGAGAAGTGGTTGATGTTCCTTTGATGTTCAACAGTCAAAAGAAATTGCCATCTTTATTAAAAAGCAGAAATTTTTTTAACAAGTAAATTCATTTTTGTTTTATTTCAAGAATCGTTAATCATGTTAACAACGTCGCTCTGTAAAGCTAAAACAAATAAGAATTACAAACAAAAGCACAAGGGCTCAAATTTCATTGATAAGATGGAGATCAGCCGAACGCGTGATTCCAAAGAGTATATACAAAGCTAGAAAATGGTAATTTACAGGGAAAAGGGCTACGTTGAAACATAACGACCACTATCCTTCTACCAACTTTGAATTCGGGGCATCCTGAACTTCTGTCGAAGATGACCTTTACTGGAGTTTTCCTCCGATGGATGATGTAACTGCTGCTGCTACTGAGGGACTCGCCTCCGTTGAACATAGTTACTTGCCATTATCCCTAATTTTTGCCTGGATTGTACTATGATGTTTCCAATCCATCAGGATGATTTTTGATTATGTCTCTAATTTTTGCCTGGACCGCCCTTTCGGGTTTTCAATCCACCGAGACGTTTTTTTTTCTTTTTTAGTTTAGGCGAAATATTTCTTGACTAGGTCAACGTTTGTGGGGTAGGAAAATTCCTCTCCGTCCATGGTTGCAAGTCTCAAGGCGCCGCCTGAGAAAGCTTTTGTGACCACATATGGGCCATCATAATTCGGAGTCCACTTGCCCCGGGAATCAGTGAGAAAAGATTGTATCTTCTTGAGCACGAGGTCTCCTTTTCTGAAGACACGAGGTCGGACTTTTTTGTCAAATGCCCTCTTCATTCTTTGTTGATACATCTGACCATGGCATAGTGCCGTGATTCTCTTCTCTTCGATCAAATTCAGTTCGTCGTGTCGGCTTTGACACCATTCAGCTTCGGTGAGCTTAGCTTCCATTAATACTCGAATTGATGGGATCTCTACTTCTAGGGGAGCACTACTTCCATGCCATATACTAGAGAGAAAGGGGTAGCCCCTGTTGAAGTGCGGACAGATGTGCGATAACCATGAAGAGCAAAGGGTAACATCTCGTGCCAGTCTTTGTAGGTTACAACCATCTTCTGAACGATCTTCTTGATGTTTTTATTGGCCGCTTCTACCGCTCCGTTTATCTTGGGTCGATAGGGAGATGAGTTATGGTGTTCAATCTTGAACTCTACGCACAACTCTTTCATCATCTTATTGTTCAAGTTAGATCCATTATCAGTAATGATCTGGCTCGGAACACCATAACGGCAGATGATATTGTTTTTGATAAATCGGACCACCACTTGACGGGTTACATTAGCGTATGACGCTGCTTCGACCCACTTGGTGAAATAGTCAATGGCGACCAGGATGAACCGATGTCCGTTTGAAGCCTTGGGCTCAATCATGCCAATCATGTCGATTCCCCATATGGAAAAAGGCCACGGGGAAGAAAGAACTTTGAGATGTGATGGCGGTACATGAATTTTGTCGGAGTATATCTGACATTTGTGACACCTCCTCATGTACTTGTAGCAGTCGGATTCCATGGTCAACCAGTAGTACCCTGCTCTCAGAATTTTTCTCGCCATTGTGTGTCCGTTGGCAAGAGTGCCAAAGGATCCTTCATGAATTTCTTTCATAAGCATGTCTGCTTCTGGTCTGTCGACGCATCAGAGCAAGACCAAGTCAAAATTCCTCTTATAAAGAGTGTCACCGCTCAGGAAGAAGCTTCCAGCCAATCTTCTGAGGGTTTTCCTGTCTTTTCTGAGTGCCCCAAATGGGTACTCTTGTTTCTGAAGGAAGCATTTGATATCGTGATACCAAGGTTTGTCGTCTATGACTACTTCAATCGCGAAGATGTAGGCGGGCCTTTCAAGGTGCATTATGTCGATCTTAGGTAGGTCGTTCCATTGACCTACGCTAATCATGGAAGAGAGAGTGGCTAAAGCGTCAGCCATGTGATTCTCATTACGAGGGACGTGATGAAACTCGACACTGTTAAAGAAAGGTAACAACCTTCTTGCATAGTCTTTGTAAGGAATCAGTCCTGATTGGTATGTATTCCAATCTCCTTTTATCTGATTGATAACCAGGGTTGAATCATCGTATACGTCCAAGTTTTTGATCCTTAAATCAATCGCTTCTTCGATACCCATAATACAAGCTTCGTATTCGGCCTCGTTGTTCGTACATTTGAACGTAAGTATGGCAGTGAAAGGAATATGGGTACCCTGAGGGGTAACAATGATTGCCCCAATTCCGTTTCCATAATGATTAACTGCTCCGTCAAAGATAAGTCCCTATTGGGAACCTGGTTCTGGCCCTTCACCGGGTAACGGTTCATCGCAATATTTCATTTTTAGATACATGACATCTTCGTCTGGGAAGTCAAACCCGGTTGATTCTTGATCGTCAATCGGTTGATGAGCCAAATGATCGGCTAAAATACTCCCTTTAACGGGTTTTTGAGCATGGTACTCTATGTCATATTCTGATAACAACATCTGCCAACGGGCAATCCTTCCCGTGAGAGCAGGCTTTTCAAATATATACTTGATTGGATCCATTTCGGAGATTAACCAAGTAGTATGACGAATCATGTATTGGCGGAGACGTTTGGCTGCCCAAGCCAAAGTGCAACAAGTTTTCTTGAGCGTAGTGTACCGAGTCTCGCAGTCAGTAAATTTCTTGCTCAAATAGTAGATGGCAGACTCTTTCCATTTGGTTTCGTCTTGTTGGCCAAGTACACATCCCATTGAGTCCTCTAGGACTGTGAGGTAAATGATCAGTGGTCTTCCTTCCACTGGAGGTGATAGAATTGGCGGATTCAACAGGTATTCCTTAATACCGTCGAAAGCGGTTTGGAAATCTTCTGACCAAATGCAATCCTGGTTCTTTTTGAGTAATTTGAAAATCGGCGCACACGTGGCGGTCATAAGGAATATGAATCTGGAGATGTAGTTCAAACGTCCCAGGAATCCTCTGACTTGTTTTTCAGTTTTCGGAGAAGGCATTTCTTGAATGGCCTTGACCTTGTCAGGATCAACCTCAATTCCTTTCTGGCTGACGATGAACCCTAGTAGTTTCCCTGAACGGACACCGAAGGTGCACTTGTTAGGATTCAAGCGGAGCTTGAATTTTCTTAGATGTTCGAACAATTTTGACAGATGTTCAACGTGCTCACTCTCTGTTTTTGATTTTGCAATCATATCATCGACATATACCTCGATTTCTTTGTGTATCATGTCATGAAACAGAGTAGTCATGGCCCTTTGATAGGTTGCCCCGGCGTTCTTCAAACTGAACGGCATTACCTTGTAACAAAAGGTGCCCCATGGGGTGATGAACGAAGTTTTCTCCATGTCTTTCGGCGCCATTTTGATATGGTTATAGCCCGAGAATCCATCCATGAAGGAGAAAACTTTGAACTTTGCTGTACTGTCTACCAGCATGTCAATGTGTGGTAAAGGAAAGTCGTCCTTTGGACTAGCCTTGTTTAGATCCCTATAGTCGACACACATTCTGACCTTACCGTCCTTTTTGGGAACGGGTACAATGTTGGCTAACCATTGAGGATACTCTGATGTGGCGAGGAAACCTGCATCAATCTGTTTTTGTACCTCCTCCTTGATTTTGATGGCCATGTCCAGATGAGTCTGTCTCAACCTTTGTTTTACTGGCGGACATTTTGACCGTAACGGTAAGTGATGTTCCACGATGCTGGTATCCAACCCTGGCATATCCTGATAAGACCAAGCGAATACATCGGGGAATTCTTTGAGAAGCTTTATCAAACCCTCTCTGGCAGTTGGACTGAGCAGTGCCCCAATCCTGATTTCTTTTCTCTCTTTTTCTGAACCCAAGTTTACCGTTTCCAACGGCTCTTTGTGAGGTTCAATGGACCTTTCCTCTTGTCTGAGTAGTCGGGAGATCTCTTTTGGAATTTCTTTGTCAAGTTCTTCTTCTGCCGCAAATATCGGGAACCCAAAGTCGGGAGAAGGCATCAGATCGTATGTTTCAACTGGGTTTAAAACAAGCAATCTGCATGACGTGATGATTCGTGTTTAGAAGAGATAGAGAAAATGCAAAAGTGTGTGCAGTGTTTTATTTTACTGCTTGTTTTTATTTGAATTGTTCTTTAGGATTACCATTTTCTGAGAAAGCAAAAAGAGAAAACAACAATTAATGTGGAAATTACAAAACGACGTTATTTTATTAATGAACAGGTCGATTCTTGAAACTACAGCTCTATAAAACAAAACTCTGTCGCTTTGGGCGAAGCGAAGAGGGAAAATTTACATAAAGCGAGCCCTATCAAAACATCCGCTTCACCTGGGCAGGGTGAAAGGTTAAAAGATGGCAATTACTTTAACTGATGAACGACCCTAGGAAACTCGACGGTAATCCATTGACGGCGAACTCCTCGGTGAATCACAAAGTCTGGTACCTTCCTTGATTTGTCTTCAGAAATAACGCTGATTTTTGGTGGAGCAGGATCATTGGAATCTGTCTCCCAGGCAGAGTTGTCGTAGGAGAATTCCTCATTTGTATTTTGCATAGCATTTGTGCTCTCAGCTGCATCTCCCCATCCAAATGGCTGGATATCTTCGAGCCTGATACAAGAGCTTTCGGGAGCGGTATACTTGACCATATAGTCGTATTTTCCACTCGGTTGTCCCAAGGTGTCCCACACTTCTTTCGAACTGGAGGAGTCATCCCTCTCGATGACATTGACCTCGGAAAAAGTATAGTTGATGAATTCAAGTCCAGCAAACGTTGCAAATTCATCGTCATGTTGAGTAGCTTCAGAATGACCTGAGTGTTGATCCCATGACATGGTGAGGACACAGGTATTCTGTTCAATGATGCTCAGCTGAGTTTCATTACTCGACTGACTTTCTGGCCCCAAGTCTCCTGGGTAAGGCTGCCACATTGGCAGGCCATCCATCGGGCCATAGTAATTGTGGTCAAAGTTGTCTTTCATCACAGTGTCTTCCTCTAATGAATTTGGCGGAGCACGACATCCTTCTGGATCACAATCTCCATATATCATTTCGACGTCTAACCTTGGTATAAATCTCGGACTCTGCGCGGGATAGTAAAATGGCATAGGCACCTCTTCCTGAGACAGATAACCGTCCTCGTTAAGGTAGGACTTCCATTCTTCATCTGTGTCAGAGGGATCTTCCTCATTGATAGCACGTACTGCTTGAGACACTGGGTGAAGGAAACCTCCACTGTGGAAGAAGTTTTGAAGGGGATGAAGACTTTCATCGTTGGCAGCTGTCTGGGTATAGGTTGCAGAGAAATCAAGACCCTTCTTTGTTTTATTGTCAGTAGGAATGGCAAGCTGTCCCCATCCTTTTGTGTTGGTACTCTCGACCGCTTTGATAGCATCGTTGTATGAGGAAATCGAGGTTCCTACTCTTAATTGATTGTCCTTGCTCACCGACAGTGCTTGGAACTGAGTTCCAATAACCTCCTCGGGTTCTATACCAATAGATGATGATAAGTTGCTTACAAGCAAGGCTTGCTCCCCACAGACTGTGATGAGTTGGCCGTTCTGGACGAAATTTATCTTTTGGTGGAGGGTTGAAGTGACCGCACCAGCCTGATGTATCCAAGGTCTTCCTAATAAACAACTGTATGTTGCCCGGATGTCCATGACCTGGAAAGTGTGAGGACCGAAATTTATGGGAAGATCAACTTCGCCGATAACTGTTTTTTGGATCCGTCGAACGCTTTGATGACGACCTCTCTGGTTCTCATCGGAGGGCCTTTGAATGATAATTGAGTCAAAGTAGACTTCGACATAACATTTAGGGCTGACCCTGTGTCTACCAGTACGTTGGCTAAAGCATCGTCCTGGCAGTTGACTGTGATATTGAGCGCCATGTTATGACGGCGACCCTCTTCAGGTAATTCCTCATCATTAAATCCCAAATTATTGCAGGAAGTGATGTTAGAGACAATACTATCGAACTGTCTGATTGTTACATCCTGTTCCACAAAGGCTTGCTCCAAGACTTTCTGTAGACCCTCCCTGTGCGCTTCTGAACTGAGTAACAGTGATAATACCGAGATCTTTGAAGGAGTCTGTAACAGCTGATCAACAATGTTATATTTACTCCTTTGGATGAGTTTCAGTATCTCATCATTATTTTTCGAAAGGTCGGGATTACTGGATTGACCGACTGGTAGATCAGGAGCTTCCGTCTGAAGTTCCTTTTCTTTGTTAGGTTCCCCAACCCCTCGGTTGAAGATTCTACCACTCCGTGTTACACGACTGATGTCTGCAATATTTACGACGGAGGGTAATGGAATTTCCTTTCCATTCTCAATTGTTGTTGCACCATATTTGTAAGGGATAGCCTTAGTTGATTCATACGGTGTTGGTCCCGGCAGATAGATGACTACGGGAGCCCTCTGATTTTTCTAACCATCATAAGTAATCTCGATCCGTTCCTGGTTGGGAATTCTAGATTCGTCAAGTAGAGGGATGATGGCAAAAACATCCCTGGTCCTGTGATGACCAGAGATTGTGACAACATCCTCAACTTGATTGGCAAGGTAGTTCGGTATCCAGTTGATGGGTCCAGAACCTAGATATGGACGAATTTCTCCACGATCTACCTGACCCTGAAGAGCTGCTCTCACAACGTAACATCCTTGGTTACTTTTCGAACAGACGCTACAATGGTCATAATTGTGTGGTGGCACCTGGCCACGCCCACTTTGAATACAATGTAACCTCACTAGGTTAGCTTCCATTGATCGGACATCCTGACTTTGATGTCGGGTGGGATTCCAGTTACTGATACTAATCTGCTAAGTATCTTCATCCATGTAGATTGGCATCCACCAGTGATTTAACAAGTAGTGAAGTGCCTCCTGGACAAGGGTACAACCTCGATCATTTTCGCAACCCGCTTTACAACTTTGATAGTCGTGTGATATTAAGAATCTGAGTCAGACCTGCTCAGCATGTAACTCTACCAGGTTGGTATTCATCACGCGAATATCAAAGATTTGAACCATATTGATCTGATAGGGATTCCTATCATGGTAGTCTTGGATCCATCCAAGATCCATCTGACGCTGGAGGGCCTCATGTATGAAAGAGCATCCCTATTTGTTTACCGACCAAGTCAGACAGGAACTGTAATCGTGCCGCAGAAGATTATGATAGTGGCTTTTCCTTGAGTGCATTGCCACCAGATTGACATTCATTGCATGGATATCGTGGTTCTGAATGACGTTGGAATTCGTATAAACCATGTTAACTCCACGAACTCGGTGCTCCTGGATCCATCCGAGATCCATCTGTTCTTGTAGAGCTGCTTGCACCACAGAACACCCTCGATTGCTCTTAGAGCAGATATCACACTGATGATAATTATGAGGTGGTACATGGCCATACCCACTCTGTCTACAATGCATCTTGACCAGATTGGCCCTCAATAAGAGTACATCGTGAATTTGATAGACATTGTTAAATTCTTTCTCAATCAGGTTGACTGCAGCTTTCTCATGTTGAGGCAGCGGGTTCGTGAGAACATTAGGATTTGTATCCTTGAAGGATAAGACCCCGCTCCTAACAAGTTTTTGCACGTCGGACTTGAAATTGAGACAATTCTCAATGTTATGCCCTGGACCTCCTTGGTGGTATGGGCAAGTTTGATCCACCTTAAACCAAAAAGGCGGATTTTCTGGTTCTGTAAGAGGGGACTTAGTCTAGATGTGCCCTTTAGCCAGTAGTAATGGAAACAGCTCTGCGTACGACACGGGTATAGGATCATATCCTGGTGGCCGTGTTGTACGGTTGTTGTTATATTGAGGACGAGCCTGATGAAGAGGCTGTTGTGTCCTTTGCTGATCAGGTTAGCCCTGCGCAACCTGAGGTTGATATGTAGGAATAGGCGCAGGATTGATAGCAGGAGTCATAGCTGCTACTGGTTGATAACGTCGCCTTTGCTTTCAGAGAGAGATATTCCCAATATCTTGCTCTTTTTTCTTAGGGAGAGCACTGCCATATTTTTTAGTACCGCTCGTCGATCCAGTGTCTTTTACCAGACGTCCTTCTCGGACGGCTTCCTCAAGACGTACGCCCATGCCCACCATCTCGGTGAAATCACTAGGTGCACTGGCAACCATTCTGTTATAGTAAAATGAGCTTAAGGTCTTTAAGAAGATCTTTGTCATCTCTTTTTCCTCAAGAGGCGGACAAATTTGAGCGGCAATTTCACGCCACCTTTGAGCATACTCCTTAAAGGTTTCCTTGTCCTTTTGCGACATCGATCTGAGTTGATCTCTGTCGGGTGCCATGTCCAAATTGTATTTGTATTGTTGGATGAAGGCAATACCAAGATCTCTGAATGTACTGATCGTAGTACAGTTTAAACCCATGTACCATTTGAGTGCGGCACCATTTAAACTATCCTGAAAGTAGTGAATCAGTAGGTCCTAATTCTCAGTCTGAGCTGACATTCGCCGAGCGTACATCACCAGATGGCTCTGAGGGCAAGAGTTACCCTTGTACTTTTCAAAGTCGAGCACTTGAAATTTGTGCAGAACTTTCACATTGGGGACCAAGCAGAGGTCTGCGGCATCCTTTCCAAATAAATCCTGACCGCGAATGGCTTGTAGCTCCTTCTACATTTTCAGGAACTCCTTCTGGAATTCATCCATTCTATCGAACATAGTTTCCTTTTTACCAGAAGGTATCTATGGAATCTGTCCTTCTGGGACAGAGTGCACCACAGGGGGTGGTACCGTGACTACGGCACTGAGTCTTGGCATTTCCCGAAGTTTGTAACCTTCAGGAGTCTTCAGTATGCCCCTGGCATCTTAGCTTTCCCGAAGTTTGTAACCTTCAGGCCCAGCGGTTTCTGTTATGATTCCCTGATCTTCAGTGATTGGCGGAACATATCCTTCTGGGATATAGTTAACAGGCATGCCCCAAGGACGATCTTTTGGCATTTGATACCTAGGATCATACTTCTCCACTATGGGAGTTGAGGTGATCTCTGAGATCACAGTCCTTTGTAGCTGAGCTTCTACCATGGCTTGCATGTCATTACGAAGCTTTCTCATATCCTCTCTCAGAGCGTCGATCTCTTCTTTCAACTCTCTGTTTTCTTCCTCAAGATCATCCATCTTTTTCTGACGATTGGCCCGAGTATTGTACGAATGAGACAGTTTGACTCTAGAATCGAGACACAAATGTGAGATTCGTAGGTAAGAAGAATACGCGATGTGAGAATGATGAATGCAATGATTATATTAATTGTTTTTTGGTTTAATCAAAATAAACTTCGATAATTAGATTACAAATATCAAACGGTGGGGAAACCCCTTTTTATTGAATTCAAAGGATTACAAAAATGGAAATACAGTAGATTACAAAGTGCAGAAATAGAAACCTAAGCTAAGGGGTCCCGAGAGAACTCGGGTGCCGGGGCTCTTGGGTCGTTGTCGGGGTGTCATTCCTTTGCCAAGTGAAAGGAGTGAGCAAATTCCTTTGGTCATCTTGATTCTCTACAGCATGTTGCTCCAAAATTTCAATTAGAGCATCTTTCTCTTTCAGTAATTGCTGTATTTTGATGCACTCTATGTTGAGGGTGCGGTACTTGTTCTTCCAAGACCTTCTCTCCTTTTGAACTTTGTTGAGAGTAACCTGAAGCTTTTCAGTTTCCGTCATGAAGTACGTGACAGATTCCCTCGGCGGAAGAATTCTGTAACGAGGATAAGGCATCTTTAGCTTGAGAGCTCTAGTTTGTACCCAGTGGAGATAAGGCTCTACCGAGACACAATCTGGTTTTCCTAGAGACTCTCGTCCTTTCTTATGAACGTGTTTCCAAGCGTGCACTATTTCCATCTTTAGTGCTCTGTTATTTTCTCCTTCCTTGAAGAAAAGACCTTCCAGATGAACACCCCGTGGGACATTGTCATACCCCAAATTTTGACCACTAAGATTTCCCATCATTGTGAAAATCATCATCACAATATGGAGGAACCATCATACCTCATCAGTCTCCCCAAAGATGGGTGAGCATTCACTAGTATCAAAGATTAGGGTTTCAAGCCCTCTCTGAGCTCTTAGACAAATGATCAATCAAGAAATGACATGATATTCAACTTGTCTAACCTCTCAAATATCCACAATGGATCAAAAATACTCCCACTTCAAGGATTAAGCACAAGGCTGCTCCCTTCTAGGTGGATCAAGTCTCAAGATCGACAGTGTCACCAAATTAGGGTTTTGGTCGACCAGGGCCTCCAGATGGAAATTTTTCATCTGGGCACAAGCCAATGATCCAAAACATAACCTAATATACTTCATGGAACCTCATGGACCCAATCATCAAGTCAATTTGACCTCAGGGGATGCATTCATCAAAAATCAGGAATTAGGGTTTCTTGACCTAATTCACCCCTAAGTTGACTTTTGGGACAAATCATGAACCAAGACCTCAAGACATGATTTGAGGGTCTCTAATATACTATATTAATCCATTTGGAACAATGGATTAATCCTAGAAGCTTGAGCAACAAGTCTCAATTTCATCTGCACCACAATTAGGGTTTCGTGAGGAAAGTCAACTGTAACTTTGACTTTTGACCAGGACATGCTCCCAAGCCCTAAGACATGATTCAATATACCCTATGACACCCATGGAACATGTCCATCAAGTTTGATTTAGGCCAAGGACATGATTTCCTGAAGAATTGCACAGTTTGGAATTCATCTGATAAAAAGTCAACTGTGCACAAAAGTCAACTTTGACTTTTTGAGATTTTTCACCAAAATGGATTTTTAACCCTAAAATGATGTTAATGTATGATTTTAATCATCATTCATCAAGAAAAATCAAAGAAAGTGGGATGACTTGTAAAAGGGGTAACCATAAAAACTTAGAAAAATTTCTAAGTTATGGAAAAAGTGACACTAATGTGCCAACTTTGGAGGACCATAACTCCTAAACCACAAGGCCATTGTTCCTTATTCAAAGCTTGATTTGTAGATCACATTGCCCTCTACAAAAGCTTCATATTGACCTATGTCCAAATTCCTCATGGATTTTGAGTTATGGAGTGATCAAAATCAAGAAAAGTCACTTTGTTCCAACACTTAATGAAAATTTCACTAAGTCAGATTTTACCTTACTTTTTGCCAAATGTAGGGGGATTTTTCACTTGGATTCAAAAGAGATCAAAACCAAACATGTTCAAACAGTTATTGTATCATGTAAGGGCTTTCCAAAATGGCCAAGAACATTACCAAATTCAATTTGAGTCATGAGATATGACATTGGCAAGTTGCCTTGCTGAAATCTGCCAAGGCAAGGCAGATTTTGCATTTTTGGTCGATTTGCCAACATCAGCCAAATCCAAATGCTCATATCCACTTGGACACCTCTGAGGATTGAATCTAAAGGGGACAATCACTGAGCCAAGCCTCCAAAGTCTTTGGAACAAGAAATAGCATGTTGAACCTAGAATTGCCAAAATAGGGACAAAACTCCAATTTTGGATTGGAGCATTCAATGGAAGCATCAAGGTGGCATGGACTGAGCCATTCTCAACTGAATTCAGTCAAGACTTATCCAAGACCAAGGGAACCAGCAGCCTGTGCCCTAACCTCTAGTCAATGGCTAGAGGAGACTTGGATTTTCATTTGCCAACATTGGCCAAACCTACTCAGCAGTTGCCATTCACTATTCCTTGCAAAACAAACCTGCTCTACTATAAAGAGAGCTCAATTGTGATCAGTTTGAGTACACCAAAGCCATCAAATAGATGTTTTCCTCAAAATCTCTTCTTTCACTCCAATTTTGCCTTCTAAGGCAAGTCACTATCGGGTTTTGATTTTGAAAGCTTTTCCAACCAAACCAATCACACACACACCTCACATACATCATATAGAAGTGATCCAAACACTCACATAACATCTGGAACACAGATTTCACAAAATCACCAGCCAATTGCTCAAGTTCTTGACAGTTTTGCAGTTGAGGTACGATCTTCAACTCCAAACCATTTCAATCCATTCCAAGCATCCATACACACTCCATGGCACCTAGGGAAGCTATACAGATCATTGGAACCTAGCTGTAACACCTCCAGCACAAATCACGATCACCAGCTGCAAGTGGTAAGCATGAGCTCTTCTAACTCTATGATCCATGCAATTTTTGCTGCACAATAATTTGGCCATATGTTCATAATCATTCATGGAAAGTTTCCCCTCAATTAATTGCATTGTTTGAATCGTGTATCAAAAATCCTAGCCTTCATGCATAAATTAGGGTTGTTGAGGATTTTTCATGATTTCTTGTTATATGTTTAATTTAAATGAAATTAAATACCATAGACATGATCGTGAGGTTGAAACGAGTTGATTGGTATGTGGATTACATGATATGATTAAGTATTCTGTGAGATTGGAGAGAAAATGCAAATCTGGGCAAAACTGAAAAACGCGCGTGTTCTTGCCTTTGTTCTTGGCGCCATTTTCCAATATTTGAATATTTGAATTTTGTGATTTTATTTAATTGATTCAAAAATTAATTTCTCTCTGAGTTTTAATGATTTTGAGTTGATTCTTTTTTTAATAATTCACAAAAATGTTAAAATATTTTATTTTCCCAAAAAAATCCCAAAAATATTATTTATTTTGTATAATTGATATTTTTGCAAAGAATTAATGTTTTAATTGTTTTAACATTTAAAATATTTTTTCCACCTTGATTTTGTAACTTTTAATGCTTTCTAATTATTTTGCAGGTCAATACTTAATTTTTGAATCATTAATCCAAGATCACAATTTGTTTTTCATATGTTAAACAATTTTGATCATTTTAATTGAATTTTTATTCAATTAAAACACATTTTGAAAACAAATTAGGGTTTTTGGATTAATTCAACCCTCATAAATCATTTTTAAAACTCTTTTGGGCCTCTAATAGAGTGTAAGACCCAATCCTTTTGTTGACCAAATCATTTTTGGGCCTCATTATATTGTATAAGTCCCGATACCGTAAAAAACAAACGGCGCGATCGCCGCCTTTTCAAAACAAACCTGGGCCTACCCTCGAGTAATAAGACCCATCTCTTTTCTTAAAACTCATTTGGGCCTCTATTAGAGTGTAAGACCCAACCCCCTTGTACAGAAAACTTTGTGGGCCTCACTTATTGTATAAGTCCCTCTGTACATCTTTAAATTCGGCACGATCGTCGCCAGTTTAAAAATAAACCATCTGGGCCTCTCCTTGAGCTATAAGACCCATTCAAAACTTTTGGGCCTCTAATAGAGTGTAAGACCCAATCCCCTTTTAACCAAAACCATTTGGGCCTCACTTATTGTATAAGTCCCTCTGCATTAAAAGAAAACCTCGGAACGGTCGCCATTTTTAACGAAAAATCATCCGGGCCTACCCTCGTGTTATAAGCCCCACTCTTTTTTCTTTAAACCTTTTGGGCCTCTTGAGAGAGTGTAAGACGCATCCCTTTATACAACAAACAATTTTTGGGCCTCAGTCACTTGTATAAGTCCCTCTGTACAAATTCAAACAGTGCGTTCACTGGTAAAACCCTGGGCCTCTCCTTGAGCTGTAAGCCCCAAATCTTTCTTTTTCAAAGCACTTTCTCCTTTGATTTTGAATATACTGTCGTTTTCAATCTGTCTTTGTTGAACAACTAACCAAACAACATGGAAGCTCTACAACCGAGTAAGTGTTTATCCGCTTTCATTTACCGCTTTCATATACATATAACTGTATTGTGGGGCTGTTTCACTGTAAGTCTTCTTTCATAAACTCATATCAACTGTGTAATAATAGTATAGATATTTAGAGTTTCCCCGGCAACTACGTCTAGAACTAGGTGACGCCGTTTCATTTATTCGTAGAAATAGAGAACTAGATCCCCAATAGGATCACCAGGTACAGTCTTCTCTTCGGCTGTCCTCATTAGGAATTGTCAAGAAACTCTACTCCCAGAGATGAATGTATTCTCCGTGAATGGCATCTTTGAGTTTCTTCCAAATTCTCAAACTTTCCTGGCTTGATCTATTCCTTGTGAATAGCCTGTCTAGAATTTCTCGGGGTTTGGGGACCCACGGGCTTCTTAAAAGCATCGGCCTCCTCTTGGGCATCATACAAGGACCCACAGGCTTCCTAAAAGCACCCCCGCCTCCTCTTGGGCTTAGTACAAGGACCCGCCGGCTTTTTAGAAGTATTCACAGCCTCCTCTTAGGCTTTGTATAATGATCTCTTCCTCCGAGAATGTTAGCCTCCTCTTGGGCTTCGTACAAGGACCCGTCGGCTTCTTAAAAGCTTCCAGCCTCCTCTTGGGCTTCATACAAATTGTCCCGACGACCTCCTAGAGGTATAGGAACAGAACTTAGTCATATGCATAGAACAGTCCTTTCAAAGAGTCTACTACTGTTTCTCAAAGCATAGTACAAAAGATGGAACTCAAGACTTGGACAGTCTAATCTCCTTGAGTCTTTAAGACATTCTCAAGTGACCCCTTCGTTAAATAGGAAGAAAATTCGTAGACTCGGATAGTCTCAATACCCTTTGGATTTCCCGCTTCCTTAAAGAACATGAATAACCCGGACCCTCGAATCAAATCCCTGAGTGCAGCATTGCTCATATAAGAACTGATTTTCTCTTTTAAATTCAGTATACTGGACCTGTCACTTAACTGAACAGTAACCATAGCCTCCTCTTAGGCTTTGTATAATGATCCTTCTCCAGTAAAGTTAGCCTCTCTCTTGGGCTTTGTACAATGATCCTCCCCAGCGGAGTCAAACAATGTTTAGCCTCTCTCTCGGGCTTTGTACGAGACACATAAGAGACTCCCTCGTTGTTTCAATCACCCCTTTCGCCTCCATCTCGGGCTTTGTACGAGATACAAAAACTCTCTTGTTGAGTCAAATAGCCTCCATCTCGGGCTTTATATGAGATACCAAAGGATTCCCTTGTTGAGTCAAAACCTTTTAGCCTCTCTCGGGCTTTGTACGAGACACATATTAGCCTCCTCTTAGGCTTTGTATATGAAAAACCACTGGTTGATCCATTCAACCTTTTAGCATCAAAGTTGTGCCTCGTTCACAGTACACAAACATCAACAGCTCCTTCCCCTTCATCTAATCGCTGTAAGCGGCAAGCCTCTGGATCATCTACATCCATGCCACTGTCCCTCTTTTAGCATGAGAAATTCCTAAGGAAAGATAGCATTGCTCTACACTGAGTTAAAGTCTTCTCCTCCAGGTTGGAAATCCCCTTTAAAGGAAATTATGGCATTGCCGGATTCACACATCCCGGTTAAAGTAATTCTCCTTTATAAACAGTTGTGACATACAACCCCCTCTTTAGAGATGATAAATTCTCTCTAAAGACAACACCTTTTAGCTTCACATCCTGTGCTTTGATCAAGATACAAACCACCTTTCGCTTCACGTCTTGGGCTTTGAACAAGACACCAAAAACAAACATTTCCTCCCATAGAATAGGAGGAACTACGAACGCTCTAATTTCCCTGTTTCGGTAAACGGGAATACGTAGGCATAAGATTGAAAGAAAAGATCTTAGCGAGCACACTAAACAAAAACCCAAAATCCCATACTTTCATATGTATATCTGTCCAAACATTCTAACCGATAGCCTAAAGTGCCCCTTTGTCAACAAAATAACCTAGGAGAAACCCCAAATCTTTGTAGCATCTGTAAGCCAACAGTTTTGACTGTTTAATCTCAGTATGCAAGCAGGGTTAGTTGGAGACATCTATTTCCCTTCCTTCATCAACTTCAATAGGATAAAAAATGAATCGAGTTGTAGTACCAGAGCGATTGTGCTTCGCAACCACATCCAAAAATCACTCGCTACAGAAAAATGGCGACTCTGCTGGGGAGAAGACAGGTCTCTTTTGGGATCTTGTCCCCTAGGTAGAAACCTTGACGTCACTAGGATCTTAGGTCAAAACGCCGTTAATTTGGAATGAAACCGCAGGATGGTAATTCCGCCGGGGAACCCATTTTCTGTCAGGAACTTAAGATTCATAGCTTTAAAGGTTTAGGATGATTAGGACAAATATATATACTGCTTTTCCTAATTGTTATACGTGTTTATTTTTCTGCTAATGGGAATGCGTGTGATGCCGCATGTGGAAATATTGAGTATACACTTAAGATAAGTGATGTCAACGAGGTCGACCATCAACCGCAGTGGAGGCTGACCAATGCAACCCATTCTCTCACCTAGATAATGGGCCGATTGTGATGTCTGAGAAGCTGAGGAGCCAAACCCTTTTGTAGTGCGGAAGCTATCGGAAATAGTTGTTACGCGATACTACCCTCATTTGAGGCTGGTGATCTATTCTCGGTGAATGGCACTTACTCTAAGATTGCTCTACAACTCGCTGGCGATCCGCTTGTTGTTTTGCTTTCCTGGGAGGAGCTGATGATAATTAGTACAGGTACAAAATCACCTTAGTATAAACCTTTGGGGATGGGTAGAGCCTTGACTTCATGACAACGACCCTTTGACCCCATGTTTTTCCTATGTTTTTGTGTGCTACATTCATGCATTCATCTAAAAAATATTAAAACATTCAAAAAATTTTCTCTTCTAGTCTCTCTGTTTTTCAAATTAAAATAAGACTGTGATTGCAAATATCAGAGAAAAGGATTGCGCTAATGGATTTCGGTAGAAGGAGAACCCATGGGTATACCTTCAAGGTTCCAAAGCTAGAGGATTTGAGAAGGTTAGCAGGGATGATCACTAACCCTGAGGCTTTCAGAGCCAAGCACGGAGAATTGATACCACTGTTAAGAGTCCATGTGATTGAGGGAATCATGGATGCGCTCATTCAATTTTACTATTCAGTTTATCACTGTTTCACATTCCCGGATTACCAGCTCGCACCAACGCTGGAGGAGTATTCTTTTCTGATTGATCTACATATCACTGATCGAGCTCCATTTTCCGGACTGGAAGAAATTCCAAAGAATCAGACCATTGCAAGAGCAATTCATTTGTACGAGTCTGAGGTCAGGACTCACATGACCACTAAAGGTGGCATACAAGATTTGCCAGCCCAGTTCTTAACAAAGAAAGCTCTGTACTTCGCTAGTATAGGGAACGGGACTGCTTTTGAAAGCATCTTCGTTTTACTCACCTACAGATTATTTTTGTTGCCCAACATTAATAATTTCGTTGATATCAACGCCATTAAGGTTTTTCTCATTGGAAACCCTGTACCGACTTTACTCGCAGATGCGTATCATTCTGTACACTTAGGGAATTTGTACAGCAGAGGGGAGATCATGTGCTGTGTACCTCTGCTTTACAAATGGTTTATCTCTCATTTGCCTAAGTCTGCTGCTTTTTGGAATTGCAAGAGTGCCTTACGTTGGTTGCAGAAGATCATGTCTCTTACCAACTCTGATATAGATTGGTGTAATAGGATCTATGATGGAATCAGAATCATTGATCGTTGTGGAAAATTCCCCAACGTACTCCTCATGGGAACTAAGGGAGGAATCAACTGCCATCCAGTTCTCGTTCATCGTCAGTTTGGATACCCGATGAGACACGTTCCACGGGGTGTTCATCTGGAAGGTCTTTTCTTCAAGGAAGGAGAAAGTGACAGAGCACTAAAGATGGAAATAGTGCACGCTTGGAAACATGTTCATAAGAAAGGACGAGAGTCTCTAGGAAAACCGGACTGTGTCTCGGTGGAGCCTTATCTCCATTGGGTATAAACTATAGCTCTCAAGCTAAAGATGCCTTATCCTCGTTACGGAATTCTTCCGCCGAGGGAATCTGTCATGTATTTCATGACAGAAACTGAAAAGCTTCAGGTTACTCTCAACAAAGTTCAAAAGGAGAAAAGGTCTTGGAAGAACAATTACCGCACCCTCGATGTGGAGTGTATCAAAATACAGCAACTACTGAAAGAGAAAGATGCTCTGATCGAGATTTTGGAGCAACATGCTGTAGAAAATCAGGATGACCAAAGGAATTTGCTCGCTCCTTTCACTTAGCAAAGGAATGACGACCCGACAACGGTCCAAGAGCCCCGGTCAAAGAAAAGGAAAATACCAGAGTTAGCACCCGATTTCTATTCAGAGAGGACTCGGGACCCATTAGCTTAGGTTTCTGTTTCTGCACCTTGTAATCTACTGTATTTCCATTTCTGTAATCCTTTGAATTTCAATAAAAAGGGGTTTCCCCACCGTTTGATATTTGCAATCTAATTGTCGAAGTTTATTTTGATTAAACCAAAAAAGCAATTAATATAATCATTGCATTCATCATTCTCACATCGCGTATTCTTCTTGCCTACGAATCTCACTTTTGTGTCTCGGTTCTAGAGTCAAACTGTCTCATTCGTACAATACTCGGGCCAATCGTCAGAAAAAGATGGATGATCTCGAGGAAGAAAATAGAGAGTTGAAAGAAGAGATCGACGCTCTGAGAGAGGATATGAGAAAGCTTCGTAACGACATGCAAGCCATGGCAGAAGCTCAGCTACAAAGGACTGTGATCTCAGAGATCACCCCAACACCCATAGTGGAGAAGTATGATCCTAGGTATCAAATGCCAAAAGATCGTCCTTGGGGCATGCCTGTTAACTATATCCTGGAAGGATATGTTCCGCCGATCACTGAAGATCAGGGGATCTCAACAGAAGCCGCTGGGCCTGAAGGTTACAAACTTCAGGAAAGCGAAGATGCCAGGGGCATACTAAAGACTCCTGAAGGTTACAAAATTCAGGAGACACCAAGATTCGCTATCGTAGTCCCGGTACCACCCCCTTGTGGTGCACACTGTCCCGAAAGGACAGATTCCGCCAATAAATGCTAGTAAAAAGGAAACTTTGTTTGACAGAATGGATGACTTCCAGGAGCAGTTCTTGGAAATGCAGAAGGAACTGCAAGCCATCCGCGGTCAGGATCTATTTGGAAAGGACGCCGCAGACCTCTGCTTGGTCCCAAATGTGAAAGTCTCACACAAGTTCCAAGTGCCCGACTTTTAAAAGTACAAGGGTAACTCTTGCCCTCAAAGTCATTTAGTGATGTACGCTCGGCGAATGTCAGCTCAGACTGAGAATCAGGACCTGCTGATTCACTACTTTTAGGATAGTTTAACCGGTGCCGCATTAAAATGGTACATGGGTTTAAACCTTGCTACGATTAGCACATTCAGAGATCTTGGTACTGCCTTCGTCCAACAATACAAATATAATTTAGACATGGCACCCGACAGAGATCAACTCAGATCAATGTCGCAAAAGGACAAGGAAACCTTTAAGGAGTATGCTCAAAGGTGGCATAAAATCGCCTCTCAAATTTGTCCACCTCTTGAGGAAAAAGTGATGACAAAGATCTTCTTAAAGACCTTAAGCTCATTTTACTATGACCGAATGGTTTCCAGTGCACCCAGTGATTTCACCGAGATGGTGGGCATGGGCGTACGTCTTGAGGAAGCCGTCCGAGAAGGACATTTGGTAAAAGACACTGGACCGACGAGCGGTACTAAAAAATACGGTAGTGCTCTCCCTAATAAAAAGAGCAGGATATTGGGAATATCTCTCTCAGAAAGCAAAGGTGACGTTATCAACCAGTAGCAGCTGTAATTCCTGCTATCAGCCCTGCACCTATTCCTACGTATCAACCTCAGGTTGCACAGAGCCAACCTAATCAGCAAAGGACACAACAGCCTCTTCAGCAGGCTCATCCTCTATACAACAACAACCATACAACACGGCCATCAGGATTTGACCCTATACCAGTATCGTCCGCAGAGCTGTTTCCATTACTGCTAGCCAAGGGGCACATTCAGACTAAGTCCCCTCTTACAGTACCAAAAAATCTGCCTTTTTGGTTTAAGGTGGATCAGACATGCCCTTATCATCAAGGAGGTCCAGGGCATAACATAGAGACTTGTCTCAATTTCAAGTCTGACGTGCAAAAGCTTGTTAGGAGCGGGGTCTTATCCTTCAAGGATACAAATCCTAATGTTCTCACGAACCCGTTACCTCAACATGAGAAAGTTGCAGTCAACCTAATTGAGAAAGAGACTAACAATGTCTATCAAATTCACGATGTACTCTTGTTGAAGACCAATCTGGTCAAGATGCATTGTAGACAGAGTGGATATGGTCATGTGCCACCTCATAACTATCACCAGTGTAATGTCTGCTCTAAAAACAATCAAGGATGTTTTGTGGTGCAAGCAGCTCTACAGGAACAAATGGATCTTGGATAGATCTAAAAGCACCGAGTTCATGGAGTTAACATGGTCTACACGAATTCTAACGTCATTCAAAACCACGACATCCGTGCGATGAATGTCAACTTGGTGGCAATGCACTCAAGGCAAAGCCAGTATCATAATCTACCGCGGCATGATTACAATTCTTGTCTGACTTGCTCGGTAAACAAACAGGGATGCTCTTTCATACAAGAGGCCCTCCAGCGTCAGATGGATCTTGGATGGATCCAGTACTACCATGATAGGAATCACTATCAGATCAACATGGTTTAGATCTTAGATATTCGCGTGATGAATACCAACCTGGTAGAGTTACATGCTGAACAGGTCCGACTCGGATTCTTAATATCACACGACTATCAAAGCTGTAAAGCGGGTTGCGAAAATGATCGAGGTTGTACCCTTGTCCAGGAGGCACTTCAGCACTTGTTAAATCACTGGTGGATGCTAATTTATATGGATGAAGATACTCAGCAAATTAGTATTAGTAACAGGAATCCTACTCGGCGTCAGAGTCAGGATGTTCGATCAATGGAAGCTAACCTAGTGAGGTTACATTGTATTCAAAGTGGGCGTGGCCAGGTGCCACCACACAATTATGACCGTTGTAGCGTTTGTTCGAAAAGTAACCAAGGGTGTTACCTTGTGAGAGCAACTATTCAGGGTCAGGTGGATCGTGGAGAGATTCGTCCATATCCGGGTTCTGGACCCATCAACTGGACGCCGAGCTACCTTGCCAATCAAGTCGAGGATGTTGTCACAATCTCTGGTCGTCACCAGACCAGGGATGTTTTTGCCATTATCCCTCTACTTGACGAATCTAAAGTTCCCAGCCGGGAACGGATCGAGATTACTTATGATGGTCAGAAAAATCAGAAGGTTCCCATAGTCATCTATCTGCCAGGACCACTACCGTATGAACCAACTAAGGCTATCCCTTACAAATACGGTGCAACGACCATTGAAAATGGAAAGGAAATTCCATTACCCTCCGTCGTGAATATTGCAGACATCAGTCGTGTAACATGGAGTGGTAGAATCTTCAACCGAGGGGTTGGGGAACCTAACAAAGAAAAGGAACTTCAGACGGAAGCTCCTGATCTACCAGTTGGTCAATCCAGTAATCCCGACCTTTTGAAAAATGATGATGAGATGCTGAAGCTTATCCAAAGGAGTGAATACAACATTGTTGATCAGCTGTTACAGACTCTTTCAAAGATCTCAGTATTATCATTGTTACTCAGTTCAGAAGCCCACAGGGAGGCTCTACAGAAAGTCTTGCAGCAAGCCTTTGTGGAACAGGATGAAACAATCAGACAGTTCGATAGCATTGTCTCTAACATCACTTCCTGCAATAATTTGGGATTTAGTGATGAGGAATTACTCGAAGAGGGTCGCCGTCATAACATGGCGCTCAACATTACGGTTAACTTCCAGGACGATGCTTTAGCCAGCGTACTGGTAGACACAGGGTCAGCCCTGAATGTTATGCCGAAGTCCACTTTGATGTAATTATCATTCAAAGGCCCTCCGATGAGAATCAGCGAGGTCGTCGTCAAAGCGTTCGACGGATCCCGAAAAATAGTTATCGGCGAAGTTGATCTTCCCATAACTATCGGTCCTCACACTTTCTAAGTCACTTTCCAGGTCATGGACATCCGGGCAATATACAGTTGTTTATTAGGAAGACCTTGGATACATCAGGCTGGAGCGGTCACTTCGACCCTTCACCAAAAGCTAAAGTTCGTCCAAAATGGCCAACTCATCAAAGTCTGTAGGGAGTAGGCCTTACTCGTAAGTAACTTATCATCATCTACTGGTGTAGAACCCGAGGAGGTTATTGGAACGCAATTCCAAGCGCTGTCGGTGGGCAAGGACAATCAATCCCAAGGAGGAACCTCAATTTCCTCATACAAAGATGCTATCAAAGCGGTCGAGAGTACCAATACAACAGGATGGGGATAACTTGTCATTCCTACTGACAATAAAACAAAGAAGGGTATTCGTTTTTCTGCAACCTGTACCCAAACAACTGCCAGCGATGAAAGTCTTCATCCCATTCAGGATTTCTTCCACAGTGGAGGTTTCCTTCACCCAGTGTCTCAAATAGTCCATGCTATCAATGAGGAGGATCCCTCCGACACAGCTGAGGAATGGAAGTCCTATCTTAACAAAGACGGTTATATGTCTCAGGAAGAGGTGCCTACGCCATTTTTCTATCCCGTACAGAGTCCGAGATTTATACTCAGGTCAGACATCGAAATGATATATGGAGATTGTGATCCAGAAGGATGTCGTGCTCCGCCAAATTCATTAGAGGAAGACACTCTGATGAAAGACAACTTTGACTACAACTACTATGGCCCAATGGATGGTCTGCCAATGTGGCAACCTTATCCAGGAGACTTGGGGCAAGAGAGTCAGCCGAACAATGAAAATTAGCTGACCATCATTGAACAGAATACCTGTGTCCCCACCATGTCATGGGATCAACACCCAGGTTATCCTGAAAATACCCAGCACGACGATGAATTCGCAACGTTTGTCGGACTAGAATTCATCAACTTTACTTTTCCCAAGGTCAACGTCATCGAGAGAGATGACTCCATTTTTAAAGAAGTTTGGGACACTCTGGGAGAACCAAGTGGAAAATACGACTATGTGGTCAAGTACACCGCTCCCGAAAGCTCTCGTATCAGGTTCGAAGACATCCAGCCTACTGGATGGGGAGATACAGCTGAGAGAACAAATGCTATGCAAAATACAACAAAGGAACCCTCCTAGTCCAATTCTGCCTAGGAGACAGATTCCAATGATTCCGCTCCACCAGAAATCAGCATCATTTCTGAAGACAAATCAACGAAGGTGCCAGACTTTGTGATTCATCGAGGAGTTCGCCGCCAATGGGTTGTTGTCGATATTTCGAAGATTGTTCATAAGTCAAAGTAATTGTCGTCTTTAACCTTTCACCCTGCCCAGGTGAAACAAATGTTTTGATAGGGCTCGCTTTCTGTAAAATTTCCCTCTTCACTTCTCCCGAAGCGACAGAGTTTTGTTTTATAGGGCTTTAGTTTCAAGATTCGACTTGTTCATTAATAAAATAACGTCGTTATGTAATTCCCGCACTATTTGTTGTTTTCTCTTTTTGCTTTTTCAGAAAATGGTAATCCTAAAAAATAATTAAAAATAAAAACAAGCAGTAAAATAAAACACTGCACACACTCGCATTTTCTCTATCTCTTCTAAACACGAATCATCACGTCATGCAGATTGCTTATTTTAAACCCAGTTGAAACATACGATCTGATGCCTTCTCCCAACTTTGAGTTCCCGATATTCGAGGCTGAAGAAGAAAATGACGACAAAATTCCAGAAGAGATCTCCCGACTACTCAGACAAGAGGAAAGGTCCATTGAACCTCACAAAGAGCCGTTGGAAACGGTAAACTTAGGTTCAGAAAAAGAGAGAAGAGAAATCAGGATTGGGGCACTGCTCAGTCCAACTGCCAAAGAGAGTTTGATAAAGCTTCTCAAAGAATTCCCCGATGTATTCGCTTGGTCCTATCAGGATATGCCAGGGTTGGATACCAGCATCGTGGAACATCACTTACCGTTAAGATCGGAATGTCCGCCAATAAAGCAAAGGTTGAGACGGACTCACCTGGACATGGCCATCAAGATCAAAGAGGAGGTACAGAAACAGATTGACACGGGTTTCCTCGCTACATCTGAATATCCTCAATGGTTAGCCAACATCGTACCCGTTCCCAAAAAGGACGGAAAGGTCAGAATGTGTGTTGATTACAGAGATCTAAACAAGCCAAATCCAAAGGGCGACTTTCCTTTACCACACATTGACATGCTGGTGGACAGTACAACAAAGTTCAAAGTTTTCTCCTTCATGAATGGATTCTCGGGCTATTACCAGATCAAAATGGCGCCGAAAGACATGGAGAAAACTTCGTTCATCACCCCATGGGGCAAATTTTGTTACAAGGTGATGTCGTTCGGCTTGAAGAACGCCGGGGCAACCTATCAAAGGGCCATGATTACTCTTTTTCATGACATGATACACAAAGAAATCGAGGTATATGTCGATGATATGATTGCAAAATCAAAAACAGAGAGTGAGCACGTTGAACATCTGTCAAAATTGTTCGAACGTCTAAGAAAATTCAAGCTCCGCTTGAATCCTATCAAGTGCACCTTCGGTGTCCGTTCAGGGAAACTACTAGGGTTCATCGTCATCCAGAAAAGAATTGAGGTTGATTGATGTGTTGTATTCCCAAGTGCACGAATCGCGTCAGAGTAATATAAAAAGTTATCGTATCCACATAGACCAAATGTCGATCTAACGATTTCCGTTTGTTACAGTGCTTATCTAAGGTAGTTCAATTCAGGGTTTACTAATGCAGAGGAAAATAAATAAAAGTAAATGACGAGGTAATGAAATTCAGACAAAACAATAGGCTTGAATGTAATTCTCATAACCGATAATATTTCTATATTCATCAACAGAACTACTTACGGGAAATATCTTCTATTTTAAGAAAAGAATTCAATTTAACAGGAATTGTCGCTTTCGCGTAGTCAGAACCAAGTTTACCCTCTAAACTAACCCCTTTATTGTCACTTATAAAAAGGCGCGCATTGCGTTAGAGTCATGGAAAACTTACTTTTAAGAAATGCAAATTCTAAACTAAACAGAAAAGTATTTTGACCTGAAATCTCTAAACTAAAGAGGTTCAAAATGAACCAGATTCTAATCCCACTAACGCGTCCGAAAATAGTTTTAAAATCTCTTTTCTAAAGTGTTAAAAATCCCTACTCAACTGAGCAAAGCGCTTTCGCTGTATTTGATCAGTTGAGAACTAAACAAGTTCACAAATGGTTGGACGGCTTTCGATCTTACCCAACATTGCTTTTAAGTACAGAAAATTTGTGTTAAAGATTAAAACAACCCTTAAGTACTTCTATTAACATATAGACGTATTACGGTGATTATGGTCTTTACATTCTTACCTATCTAAAACTTAGCCAGCCATGGTAGTTATAACAGTCATATTAATTCTTATCATGTATGGAATTAAGTCTTTTGAAAAGTAAAGTTTTGAAAAGTAAGGCAAGACAATAAATAAACAAAATAAAGCAAGTGCAAGAAATAAATGAAAGTAAATGCGATTAAAATAAAACCTGCTCCAAAGCGGAGTCTTTAAATCTGGTACAATGTACGGAAAAGAAAATGCTGGCAGGATTACTTCTACCAAAGTGCTCCAACTTGATTACAGACACTCCAAGACTTGATTACAAACTCGATCACACACAGTGCAATAACTCCTCGATGTGAGAAGATTACTGCTTTACAAGAGTGAAATTTATGCCTAGGATGAAGTAAACTAAGATTGGATGATCCTAAAATTCGAGTTCTGAGAGTATTTATAGGCAAAGTTGGCGTGGTGCAAAGACAAAAGTGACCTTGGCTTGAAAAATGGGCGGGAACTCATTTTGCCTTGTCGCGCCCGCGACAGGCCTACCGCGCCCGCGACATGAAGAAAACGGCGAAGGTGAGTGCTGATCGTGGGAACGTGGCAGTTGAGTTGTGGAGATCATGGGACACGTCGTCGCCTACCCTGGGGCGCCCGCGACAAGAGAAGCGACAAGAGTAAATTACTGCCAAACTTGAATTCTTGCTCCTTTTGCACCCTTTTTCGTCTGGGACCTCGATTTATCGAAAACCTGAAAATAAAGGGAAACATAACAATAACAAAGCAAAAATAATAGAAAAAAAACTAATATGCATGTGAAATCAGAGTCGAAAATACAGTATAATTTAGTGTCATCAAATTGTCCCACACTTAGACCTTTGCTTGTCCTCAAGCAAAACATTTAAAGCTCAATGAAAAATCAGTGTCGATCGATGATTTTTGGGCGAAAAGGGCTTCTAAGTCCGAGTCTGGATGCAGTGGTCGGTACTAATTGAGTGAACCAAGGGCATCGTGATGACACTAATCCGCAAATACGGACATAAACTTTGCTCCTATACCAATCAACCCATTATATCCCACAATACTTAGGCCTTCCTTTTCCATCTCTTTCGAGTCCTTTTCATTCAAGCGCAATCACATTAAGCCCGTTTTCCACACATGCTTCATGGTAGAGTGACCTGTTAGTGATTATGATCTTTTCATACCAGATTTCTGGCACAAGGAACTGTGTAAAATCCTTTTATTCCTCTCAAGTGCAGTTGTGGGGGATCGGATCGTAATCCGCCCTACCGAGTTCAACGCCAGATACCTCTGAACCAACTGAAATGAGCAAGCTAAACATCTTATTACCCTTTTTTTTTTCTTTTTTCACTTTTTCATTTTTATTTTTATTTTTATTTTATTTTTATTTTATTTTTTTATATGCACTCAGATCAGTCACTTATATTCGTCGGTCTCCTACTCAAAACATGTTTAGGCCGGAGCTGATTGCTGGAATAAACTACTAAGGATGATTTTGAAATGAAATTAGGGCCATGGTACATGGGGTTTCAGGTGTGATTCTTATATTTACAAAGTTCATGGTGTAAGGACGATACTGATGTTTCGAAGGTTCTCTCTAGTCACCGTATCCTAACCCGAACTTGTCTTAAAGTCCAGAAATTTTTCAGAACAACACTTTTTTCTAGAAAAATTATTTATTATTATTATTATTATTCTTATTTTGGGTTAAAATATGTGGAAAAAATGAAGGTGAACCAAAAAAATATACTTATACTAATGACTCTTCAAACACATGCATTTTCTAAAACAGAAACAAAAGTAAATAACTGAAGGGAAATAAAAATAAACTACTAAAACGACGGAAATAAAAACGATAAAATCTCCTCCCACACTTAAATCAAACATTGTCCCCAATGTTTCGAAGTAAGCTAAGGAGAAAGGAACCTAGCAAAACTAGTGAGGACCGCTGGTGCCCTCGCCGCCCTGTGCTGAACGCTCGGAACGACGGGATCTGCTATGGTGATGGTCTCGCTGGTCCATCCTAGCCTGCAATTCTGCCTGAGCAGCTTTCACCTCACGAAGGTTACCTAAGATGGAACCCTGAGTGGCCTCCATAAGCTGAAAGTGCTTATGGTTATATTGTTGTTGACGGGACTGCTCAGTGGTGATCGCAAGCAGAGTACGGGAGATGGTCTCGTAAGATTGGTCTGCTCTCTGCTGCGACTCTTGCATAAAGCTCATCTGGTCTGCATATCTGGAGTACCTAATGAATGATTATTTGACCATACCGTGGTCCTGTCAGGTGGTGGAGCTGGAACGTACTCTGGCTCTGGGCAGGGTCGTGGTGCGTCCACTGTCTCACCGTGTCCTTCTAAGGCATATGTCCAGTTTGCTGGGTCATGGACACTGGTCATAACAGGATCTGGCAAAGTGAAATGATGTATGGTCTCACCATCGATCAGGAGTCTGAACTGAGAGGGATTAAAGGAGTTCCTTCTCATCAGCTCCCGATCTAAACAAAAATCAATATCCATGGTGGTATGGCTGCAGTAGGGAGTCAAATGAAATAGCTTTCGGCCAAGGCCTAGAGCAGCAGCAATCTCAGTCACATTACCTCCTACATGTATAGGTCCTCCTGCCCAGGTGGCAACACCACTAAAAGAGTACAACATAAAGTTACCACAAGCTAAACGATGTGACTGATTCGCACAAAACATGAAAAATATGTCCTCCTCAGTAACGTGGTCATCAGCATCTGCTCTCCCAAAGAATGTATGGGCAATGATCATCTGAAAGTATCGGAGAGCTGGGTTATGGATAACCTGCGAAATATGAGTATCAGGGTCAGGGCCTCCACCTCCAGAGATGTCACTCCAAAATTTCTCCACGTCTCTATTCATGAAGTAACCTATGGGAAGCTCAGGGATAGCGCCAACTCTAGTCTCAAATCCAAGAAGATCATCGAACTCAGTATGGGTGAATGAATACTCTGTGCCAAATAACCTGAAGCTGGTGTGGCCATCTGGTCCCAAGTACGGATCATAGGAGAAAGAGCTGAGGAACTCCAGAGTGAGGTTCCTATAAGTGGGATGCAAATCATCAGCGTACTGGTCCCATTTGAGCTGGTGGGTCAAGTATCGGACACTGGGCTCTATGCCCAAAGCTTCCATGCAATCACTGTCTGGGTATCGAGTGGGTGTCATAGGTCTGAGTGAAAGCATCGCATGACGCTCTCTCTGGGCGTCGTCTCTAAAGGTCACGTGCATGTCGTCGATTGGTGGCATCCTGAAATAAAAGGTTAGGAAAAACAGGCCCTGAAATCAAACACATCAAACAAGTTAGACATATATGTACAAACAAGCAAACAAACGTAAATCAAAATAAAAGAAAATAAATACGAAAAGGAAAAGAACCATGGGTTGCCTCCCATGCAGCGCTTGCTTAACGTCGTTAGCTTGACGAGTTCAAGTCATGTATCTGGTGCGAGGATAGGTGGGTCTGTTAACGTGAACCTGGAGTAGTATGCTGGAATGTCACCTCCTTCATAATGCTTAAGCCTTTGTCCATTTACAACGAACGGACTGCAAGATTTGTTCTTAATTTCCACTGCCCCGGATTTTAGGACTTTGGAAACTTCAAACGGGCCCGTCCATCTAGATCGAAGCTTACCTGGAAAAAGTCGCAGTCTTGAATTGTATAGAAGAACAGGGTCACCTATGTTGAAGTCTTTCTTGACGATCTTCTTGTCATGCCATGCTTTGGTTCTCTCTTTATATATGATGGCATTTTCATAGGCTGATTGTTGGAGCTCTTCTAGCTTATGTATGTCTAAGATGCGTTTCTCACCAGCTGCTAGGTAATCAAAATTTAAGGTTCTGACGGCCCAATATGCTTTGTGTTCCAATTCAAAGGGTAAGTGACATAATTTTCCGTAAACTAGTTGGTAAGGGGTTGTTCCAATGGGAGTCTTATAGGCTGTCCTGTAGGCCCACAGTGCTTTTGAAAGCTTCTGTGACCAATCCTTTCTGGATATCAAGACAGTTTTTTCTAAGATATGCTTGATCTCTCTATTGGATACTTCTACTTGCCCACTGGTTTGCGGGTGGTAAGGTGTGGCTACTCTATGTTTAACTCCATACTTCCTCAACAGTTTGTCAAAAATCCTATATATAAAATGTGATCCTCCATCACTTATGACTAGTCTGGGAACTCCGAATCTAGGGAATATATTCTTCTTGAACATCTTAATCACTACTCGGATGTCGTTTGTGGGTGCAGCTATAGCCTCAATCCATTTGGACACATAATCGACAGCGACTAAAATATATTTGTTTCCTAAGGATGATGGAAAAGGTCCCATAAAGTTGATTCCCCAAACATCAAAAAGTTCTACTTCTTGAATGTTTCTTAATGGCATTTCATTTCTCCTCGAGATGTTTCCGGAGCGTTGACACGGGTCACACTTGGTTATATATGTATGAACATCACGCCATATAGTTGGCCAATAAAGACCAGCTTGTAAGATTTTAGCGTGAGTCTTAGATGTGCTTGCGTAGGGTGCTGAGTGACAATGTTCTATGATATGGTGCACTTCTTCCTCTGGAACACACCGGCGAAAGATTCCGTCAGTGCCTCTCTTAAAAAGGAGTGGTTCATCCCAATAGAAATGTTTAACGTCATTGAAGAACTTCTTTTTCTGCTGATAGCTGAGGTCAGGAGGTATTATATCTGCAGCAAGATAGTTAACAAAATCTGCATACCAAGGTACATTATTTACCGCTAAGGATTTTTCAGAATCTTCTAGGGTTTCTAAACTTACATCTCCAATGGCATCTAGCTTAGCGATTAACCTGTCATAAGCAAAGTCATCATTTATGGGTACTACATCAGGTTTCAAGAACTCAAGCTTGGAAAGGTGATCGGCAACTACATTCTTGGTGCCTTTCTTATCTCTGATATCAAGGTCAAATTCTTACAATAAAAGTATCCACCGGAGTAACCTAGGTTTAGCATCCTTTTTATTCAAAAGGTATCGGATGGCGGCATGATCAGTGTAAACAATTATTTTGGCTCCCACCAAATAGGATCTAAATTTGTCTATGGCGAAAACTACGACTAGGAGTTCTTTTTCTGTGGTTGCATAGTTTAGCTGCGCGGCATCTAGAGTTCTACTGGCGTAGTAAATCACATGTAACTTCTTATCAGATCTTTGCCCTAGCACTACTCCTACAGCGTAATCACTAGCATCGCACATGATTTCAAAAGGTTTTGTCCAATCTGGTGGTTGCATAATGGGTGCTGAGATTAAAGCTTGTTTTAAAAGGTTGAATGCTTCGTTGCATTTTTCATCAAAAATGAACTCGACATCTTCCATCAGAAGACCTGTCAAAGGTTTAGTGATCTTAGAGAAATTTTTAATGAAACGCCGGTAGAATCCAGCATGTCCAAGAAAACTTCAAACTTCTCTAATTGTTTTGGGTGGTTTAAGATTCTCTATCACCTCGATCTTAGCTTTATCAACTTCAATGCCTTTTTCAGAAACGATATGTCCTAGAACTATACCTTCAGTGACCATGAAGTGACATTTCTCCCAATTTAATACCAGGTTTACTTCGACACATCTCTTCAAGATCTTTTCAAGGTTGACTAGACAGTTATTGAAATCAAATCCACAGACTGAGAAATCGTCCATGAATACTTCCATAATTCCATCAAGATAATCAGCGAAGATTGACATCATGCAACGCCGAAAAGTTGTTGGGGCATTACAGAGTCCGAAAGGCATACGTCTATAGGCAAAAGTTCCATATGGGCATGTGAAGGTTGTTTTCTCTTGGTCATCAGGGTGTATAGGAATTTGGAAAAAACCTGAATATCCGTCGAGGTAACAGAAGTAGGAATGTCTAGCTAGACGTTCCAACATCTGATCTATAAAAGGTAATGGGAAATGGTCCTTCCTAGTGGCTTTGTTTAATTTTCTGTAATCTATGCACATACGCCAACCTCCTTCTATCCATTTTGTAACGTGCTCACCTTTTTCGTTTTGAGCCACGGTGATGCCTCCCTTTTTAGGTACTACATGCACAAGGCTTACCCATTTACTATCCGAGATCTGATATATTATCCCTGCTTCCAACAACTTAAGAACTTCCTTCTTAACTACCTCATTCATTATAGGGTTAATCCTTCTTTGGTGTTCTCTCGAAGGTTTAGCATCTTCCTCAAGTGAAATCCGGTGCATGCACACAGATGGACTTATTCCTTTAAGATCTCAGATGTTGTACCCTAGTGCTGAGGGATATCTTCGCAAGACATCTAAGAGTTGGTTTGTTTCATTTTGGTTAAGAACGGCACTGACTATAACTGGTTTGTCCATTTCTTTGTCTAAAAACTCATATCTTAGATTCTTGGGTAATTCTTTTAATTCTAAGGCTGGTTTACTGGGGTTTTGTATAGGATCTGGAGTTAAGGATAGACATTCAAAAAGGCTATCATCTATGTAGGGTTCCATACTGTCATCATTTTTCTCAATGGGCGTTGAAGGTAGTTTTATTCTTTCTATTGGCTCTTCCTGGTTAAGTTCACGGACACATTCATCAATGACATCAACTGCATAACATGCATCTCCTATTACTGGTGCCGCGAGAAACTTTGCTAGGACAAACTCTATTTTTTCGTTACCTACCTCAAAAGTCAATTTTCCTTTCTTGACATCTATTATGGGTCCTGCAGTTGATAGGAAGGGTCTACCTAGGAGGATTGGGATATCTTTATCTTCTTTGATGTCCATTACGACGAAGTCGGTGGGAATGAACAACTTGCCTATTCTAACTGGGATGTATTCTAATACGCCTACAGGGTATTTTATAGATCTGTCAGCTAATTGGAGAGACATCTTAGTAGGTTGCAAATCTCCTAGTTTCAATCGTTCACAAACTGCAAGGGGCATTAGGCTTACACTGGCTCCTAAGTCCAGAAAGGATTTATCTATGATATGATTCCCCAAAATACAAGGTATGGAGAAATTCCCCGGATCTTTGTCTTTTTTGGAAAGTTTGTTCTCGGAAATGGAATTACACTCCACTGGTTTTGGATCGTCAAGTCTACGTTTATTGGTGAGGATGTCCTTCAGGAATTTAGTATAAGATGGTATTTGGGTGATGGCTTCTGTAAAAGGAATCTCTACATGGACTTTTTCTATAACTTTAACAAACTTCTGGAATTGGTCATTGATCTTAGTTTGTTTAAGTCTTTGTGGATAGGGAATTGGTGGTTTGTATGGCTGGGGGGTGTTGAAGCTTCGTCCGTAACTTCTCCTTTATCTTTGTCTTTTGGTTTCTCAATTTCTACGGGTTTCTCACCTTCGGGGGTAGCATCCTTTTTGGAAATTTCGGAGTCACTCAATGTCGGGTTTTTAGGGCCTTCATAAGTGGTTCCACTTTGTAAGGTAACAGCGTTAGCTTGCCCTCAAGGGTTCTGTTGAGGTTGTCCAGGAAATTGTCCTCCAGGAGTAGTTTGGGGTGCTTGCTTTAAGGCTACCTGAGAGATCTGGGTTTCAAGCATCTTGCTGTGGGTGGCCATTTGATCCATTTTGGTTCCTAGTTGGGTAAGAAGCTCATTCACATGGATATTCTGATTTAGGAACTCTTTGTTTTGCTGGGCTTGTGCTGTCATAAAATCATTTAGCACTTTCTCAATATTTGGCTTAGGTGGCACTGCTTGCATAGGTTGGTTTTGTCTAGGTGCTTGATTGTTGGTTGATCTCGGAGGTGCTTGGTTTTGGATAGGGTTATTGTTTTTGTAGGAAAAATTAGGGTGATTCCTCCATCCAGGATTGTAAGTATTTGAGAACGGGTTTCCTTGGGCATAGTTGACTGGGTCTGGGTTAGTCTCGTTTAACAGATGGCAGTCAGCTGATTGATGACCTTTAGTACCACAAAGTTCGCAATTCGATACTACTGCTGCTGCAGCGGTTGGTTGTGCGTACATTTGATCGATCTTGAGGGCCATAGAATCCATTTTGGCTTGCATCATGTCTATAGAGCTTACCTCATGTTTACCTCCTTGGGCTTCTTTCTTTTCCAATGTTGCTCTTTCGTTTCCCCATTGATGATGGTTTTGAGCCATATCTTCAATGAGACCACAAGCGTCAGGATAAGGTTTGTTCATCAGGGCACCGCCAGTGGCAGCGTCGATGGACATCTTTGTGTTATAATGAAGTCCGTGGTAAAAGGTATGTATAATCAACCATTTCTCCAAACCGTGGTGTGGACAAGCCCTTAGAAGGTCTTTATACCTCTCTCAAGCTTCAAATAGCGATTCTCCTTGGTTTTGGATAAATCTTGTTATTTGGTTTCGGAGAACGGCTGTTTTGCTTGGGGGAAAGTATCTGTCAAGGAATGTTCTCCTAAGGTCTTCCCATGTTGTTATAGAATTGGCTGGAAGGGAATCTAACCAAGTTAGGGCTTTGTCTCTAAGGGAAAAGGGAAATAGTCTTAAACGAATCGCCTCAGGACTAGCACCATTGGTCTTAAAGGTGTTTGACAACTGGATAAAGACTTTTAGATGTTGGTTTGGGTTTTCAGATGGTAGTCCTGCGAATTGGTTTTGTTGAACTAGTTGTAATAGGGACGGTTTTAGTTCAAAATTATTGGCAGGTATGGTAGGGTTAACTATACTAGAGCTCGGTTCTTCGTCAGCAGGCTGAGCGAATTCCTTAAGGGGTCTTTGGTTACGATCTTCGGCCATAGCTTTCTTAATTCGACGAAGCCAAAGTCGTGCGCGAGCGTAACGTTCTGGTTCCACTAAAGGATCTATTACACTACTGGAGCTGCGAGATCTTCGCATCGACCAGTTCGTGCGGCCCTAGTCTAAACGGTGGTAACAAACGAAATTCGAAATTCGGAAAAATTGGTCCCCGGCAACGGCGCCAAAAACTTGATGCGTTGTATTCGCAAGTGCGCGAATCGCGTCAGAGTAATATAAAAAGTTATCGTATCCACAGAGACCAAATGTCAATCTAACGATTTCCGTTTGTTACAGTGCTTATCTAAGGCAGTTCAATTCAGGGTTTACTAATGCAGAGGAAAATAAATAAAAGTAAATGACGAGGTAATGAAATTCAGACAAAACAATAGGCTTGAATGTAATTCTCATAACCGATAATATTTCTATATTCATCAACAGAACTACTTACGGGCAATATCTTTTATTTTAAGAAAAGAATTCAATTTAACAGGAACTGTCTCTTTCGCGTAGTCAGAACCAAGTTTACCCTCTAAACTAACCCCTTTATTGTCACTTATAAAAAGGCGCGCATTGCGTTAGAGTCATGGAAAACTTACTTTTAAGAAATGCAAATTCTAAACTAAACAGAAAAGTATTTTGACCTGAAATCTCTAAACTAAAGAGGTTCAAAATGAACTAGATTCTAATCCAACTAACGCGTCCGAAAATAGTTTTAAAATCTCTTTTCTAAAGTGTTAAAAATCCCTACTCAACTGAGCAAAGCGCTTTCGCTGTATTTGATCAGTTGAGAACTAAACAAGTTCACAAATGGTTAGACGGCTTTCGATCTTACCCAACATTGCTTTTAAGTACAGAAAATTTGTGTTAAAGATTATAACAGCCCTTAAGTACTTCTATTAACATATAGACGTATTACGGTGATTATGGTCTTTACATTCTTACCTATCTAAAACTTAGCCAGCCATGGTAGTTATAACAGTCATATTAATTCTTATCATGTATGGAATTAAGTCTTTTGAAAAGTAAAGTTTTGAAAAGTAAAGCAAGACAATAAATAAACAAAATAAAGCAAGTGCAAGAAATAAATGAAAGTAAATGCGATTAAAATAAAACCTGCTCCAAAGCGGAGTCTTTAAATCTGGTACAATGTACGGAAAAGAAAATGCTGGCAGGATTACTTCTACCAAAGTGCTCCAACTTGATTACAGACACTCCAAGACTTGATTACAAACTCGATCACACACAGTGCAATAACTCCTCGATGTGAGAAGATTACTGCTTTACAAGAGTGAAATTTATGCCTAGGATGAAGTAAACTAAGATTGGATGATCCTAAAATTCGAGTTTTGAGAGTATTTATAGGCAAAGTTGGCATGGTGCAAAGACAAAAGTGACCTTGGCTTGAAAAATGGGCTGGAACTCATTTTGCCTTGTCGCGCCCGCGACAGGCCTACCGCGCCCGCGACATGAAGAAAACGGCGAAGGTGAGTGCTGATTGTGGGAACGTGACAGTTGAGTTGTGGAGATCATGGGACACGTCGTCGCCTACCCTGGGGCGCCCGCGACAAGAGAAGCAACAAGAGTAAATTGCTGCCAAACTTGAATTCTTGCTCCTTTTGCACCCTTTTTCGTCTGGGACCTCAATTTATTGAAAACCTGAAAACAAAGGGAAACATAACAATAACAAAGCAAAAATAATAGAAAAAAAACTAATATGCATGTGAAATCAGAGTCGAAAATACAGTATAATTTAGTGTCATCATTGATCCTGACAAGGTCAAGGCCATTCAAGAAATGCCTTCTCCGAAAACTGAAAAACAAGTCAGAGGATTCCTGGGACGTTTGAACTACATCTCCAGATTCATATTCCTTATGACTGCGACCTGTGCGCCGATTTTCAAATTACTCAAAAAGAACCAGGATTGCGTTTGGTCAGAAGATTGCCAAACCGCCTTTGACAGTATTAAGGAATATCTGTTGAATCTGCCGATTCTATCACCTCCAGTGGAAGGAAGACCACTAATCATTTACCTCACAGTCCTAGAGGACTCAATGGGATGTGTACTTAGCCAACAAGACGAAACCAAACGGAAAGAGTCTGCCATCTACTATCTGAGCAAGAAATTCACCGACTGCGAGACTCGTTACACAATGCTCGAGAAAACTTGCTGCGTTTTGGCTTGGGCAGCCAAACGTCTTCGCCAGTACATGATTCGTCATACTACTTGGTTAATCTCCGAAATGGATCCAATCAAGTACGTTTTTGAAAAACCTGCTCTTATGGGAAGGATTGCCCGTTGGCAGATGCTGTTATCAGAATATGACATAGAGTACCACGCTCAAAAAGCCGTTAAAGGAAGTATTTTAGCCGATCATTTGGCTCATCAACCGATTGACAATCAAGAATCAACCGGGTTTGACTTCCTAGATGAAGATGTCATGTATCTAAAAATGAAAGATTGCGATGAACCGTTACCCAGTGAAGGGCCAGAACCAGGTTCCCAATGGGGACTTATCTTTGACGGAGCAGTCAATCATTACGGAAACGGAATTGGGGCAATCATTGTTACCCCTCAGGGTACCCACATTCCTTTCACCGCCAGACTTACGTTCAAATGTACGAACAACGAGGCCGAATACGAAGCATGTATCATGGGTCTCGAAGAAGCGATTGATTTAAGGATCAAAAACTTGGACGTATACGGCGACTCAGCCCTGGTTATCAATCAGATAAAAGGAGATTGGAACACATACCAATCAGGACTGATTCCTTACAAAGACTATGCAAGAAGGTTGTTACCCTTCTTCGACAGAGTTGAGTTTCATCACGTCCCTCGTAATGAGAATCACACGGCTGACGCTTTAGCCACTCTCTCTTCCATGATTAGTGTAGGTCAATGGAACGACTTACCTAAGATCGACATAATGCGCCTTGAACGGCCCGCCTACGTCTTCACGATCGAAGTAGTCATAGACGACAAACCTTGGTATCACGATATCAAATGCTTCCTTCAGAAACAAGAGTACCCATCTGGGGCACTCAGAAAAGACAGGAAAACCCTCAGAAGATTGGCTAGCAGCTTCTTTCTGAGTGGTGATACTCTCTATAAGAGGAATTTCGACTTGGTCTTGCTCCGATGCGTAGACAGACCTGAAGCAGACATGCTTGTGAAAGAAATTCATGAAGGATCCTTTGGCACTCATGCCAATGGACATACAATGGCGAGAAAAATTCTGAGAGCAGGATATTATTGGTTGACCATGGAATTCGACTGCTACAAGTACATGAGGAGGTGTCACAAGTGTCAGATATACTCCAACAAAATTCATGTACCGCCATCGCATCTCAAAGTTCTCTCTTCCCCGTGGCCTTTTTCCATATGGGGAATCGACATTATTGGCTTGATCGAACCTAAGGCTTCAAATGGACATTGGTTCATTCTAGTAGCCATTGACTATTTCACCAAGTGGGTCGAAGCAGCGCCGTACGCTAATGTAACCCGATAAGTGGTGGTCCAATTTATCAAAAACAATATCATATGCCGTTATGGTGTTCCAAGCCAGATCATTACTGATAATGGATCTAACTTGAACAATAAGATGATGAAAGAGTTGTATGCAGAGTTCAAGATCGAACACCATAACTCATCTCCCTATCGACCCAAGATGAACGGAGCGGTAGAAGCGGCTAACAAGAACATCAAGAGGATCGTTCAGAAGATGGTTGTAACTTACAAAGACTGGCACGACATGCTACCCTTTGCTCTTCATGGTTATCGAACATCAGTCCGCACTTCCATAGGGGCAACCCCTTTCTCTCAAGTATATGGCATGGAGGCAATTCTCCCCATAGAAGTAGAGATCCCATCAACCCGGGTATTGATGGAAGCTAAGCTTTCAGAAGCTGAATGGTGTCAAAATCAACACGACGAACTGAATCTGATCGAAGAGAAGCGAATCACGACACTATGCCACGGTCAGTTGTATCAACAAAGAATGAAGAAGGCATTTGACAAAAAGGTCCGACCTCGCATCTTCAGGAAAGGAGACCTCGTGCTCAAAAAGATACAATCATTTCTCACTGATTCTCGGGGGTAAATAGACTCCGAGTTATGATGGCCCCTACGTGGTCACGAAAGCTTTCTCAGGTGGCGCCTTGAGACTTGCAACCATGGACGGAGAGGAATTTGCCTACCCCACTAATGTTGATGTAGTCAAGAAATACTTGGCCTAAACTAAAAAAAAACGTCTCGGTGGATTGAGAACCCGAAAGGGCAGTCCAGGCAAAAGTTAGAGACATAATAAAAAAATCATCCCGATGTATTGGAAACATCATAGTACAATCCAGGCAAAATTAAGGATAATGGCAAGTAACTATGTTCAACAGAGGCAAGTCCCTCAGCAGCAGCAGTTACATCATCCGTCAGAAAACTCCAGTCACGGTCATCTTCGACAGAAGCTCAGGATGCCCCGAATTCAAAGTTGGTAGAAGGATAGTGGTCGTTATGTTTCAATGTAGCCCTTTTCCCTGTAAATTACCATTTTCTAACTTTGTAAATACTCTTTGGAATCACGCGTTTGGCTGATCTCCATCTTATCAATGTAGCCCTTGTGCTTTTGTTTGTAATTCTTATTTGTTTTAGCTTTACAGAACGACATTTTAACATGATTAACGATCCTTGAGATAAAACAAAAATGAATTTACTTGTTAAAACTTTTTCTGCTTTTTAATAAAGACGGCAATTTCTTTTGACTGTTGAACATCAGAAGAACATCGGTCGCTTCTCCAGAAGTAATCGAACCTCAAAGTGCAGAATCAAAGTACTCCTTTTAACCTAATACGCCTGAACGAAGGATCAACTGTATGAGATGCGGATTTCCCATCTGATACCCTCGGCCGAGTTCTTAGCTCCTAAGCCCGATCAACGGTATTCCCCGCAGGGACTATCTCTCCTAAGCAAGGTATAATTGATACTTTTTTGACCAACGGTACTGCTTCGCCCCGCGATGGCCGAGTATCCAGTCGTATTCACTCGTCAGTCTGTATGTCGCGTCAGTTTTGTCAGCATAAACATACATACATCATGCATTTTATTTGCATTCGCATTCATATTGCATCGCTATCACTCTAGGCGGTCTTATCCTCTAGTGATAAAAGTCTTCTCAATCGAGTTGTCAGTTCTTGCCCCGTCAGAAAACGCTGCGTTCGAACAATCTCGCCTCCAGTGTATCTCTGGATTAGAGTCGGCACTCGACCACTTTGATAACTTGAACCTCTGAAAAGCCAGAGAAGCTTTCTACAAATGTCACTCTTCGCCATTGAAGATGATATCCTTGCTTTCCCGGATTAAAGAAAAATCCCCAGAGAAAGCCTCCTAAGCAGAGATTTGGCAGTACAGCTGCCTTTCTCCGAAAGACCGCTGATGAAAAGGGCATCGGCACCTCAAAATTAGACCCCATCATATGGCATTTCTCTGGGAAGATCCCGAGAAAAGTATGATGTAAGATCCCAAGCGACAGCAGTCTCTCAAGAGACCTGTTTTCCCCCAGTAGAAACAAATGGTGTCTCCAACAGAGAAGTTTGTGCAACTCTATAACTCAGACGACTGGGTTCCCCAGCAAGTCTGACGTCAACTTTTTCCGTCAAATGGCATCTCCCTAGGAAAATTCGGCGAGAAGTTTGAGGAAAACCGCTACAAATAGTGTCCCTTGTCAATAAATTTTATTGACGGAAGAAACTTAGACCAGTTCATTGGTAGGAAACCAGGATCGAGGGGAAGTTGACAAGAGAAACTAAGACTAGTTCCTTGGTGGGAAACCAGGATCGAGGGGAAGTTTACTTCAAAAACTGAGACCAGTTCCTTGGTAGGAAACCAGGATCGAGGGGAAGTTTTTACCTTTTCTAAGCATCATTGCTTAGCAAAAAGAAGATGAATGCGCAAGCTACCATTCATAACCACCATCAAAATTTTGGGTATTCCGATATTTAATCCTCTTGCACCCCGAATGCCCGAATACCTTCGTCATTCACACCTTCGGGTCCAAGAAGATTAAATAGGGGCATCTGTCATACCCCAAATTTTGACCACTAAGATTTCCCATCATTGTGAAAATCATCATCACAATATGGAGGAACCATCATACCTCATCAGTCTCCCCAAAGATGGGTGAGCATTCACTATTATCAAAGATTAGGGTTTCAAGCCCTCTCTGAGCTCTTAGATAAAGGATCAATCAAGAAATGACATGATATTCAACTTGTCTAACCTCTCAAATATCCACAATGGATCAAAAGGACTCCCACTTCAAGGATTAAGCACAAGGCTGCTCCCTTCTAGGTGGATCAAGTCTCAAGATCGACAGTGTCACTAAATTAGGGTTTTGGTCGACTAGGGCCTCCATATGGAAATTTTTAATCTGGGCACAAGCCAATGATCCAAAACATAACCTAATATACTTCATGGAACCTCATAGACCCAATCATCAAGTCAATTTGACCTCAGGGGATGCATTCATCAAAAATCAGGAATTAGGGTTTCTTGACCTAATTCACCCCTAAGTTGACTTTTGGGACAAATCATGAACCAAGACCTCAAGACATGATTTGAGGGTCTCTAATATACTATATTGATCCATTTGGAACAATGGATTAATCCAATAAGCTTGAGCAACAAGTCTCAATTTCATCTGCACCACAATTAGGGTTTCGCGAGGAAAGTCAAATGTAACTTTGACTTTTGACCAAGACATGCTCCCAAGCCCTAAGACATGATTCAATATACCCTATGACACCCATGGAACATGTCCATCAAGTTTGATTTAGGTCAAGGACATGATTTCCTGAAGAATTGCACAGTTTGGAATTCATCTGATAAAAAGTCAACTGTGCACAAAAGTCAACTTTGACTTTTTGAGATTTTTCACCAAAATGGATTTTTAACCCTAAAATGATGTTAATGTATGATTTTAATCATCATTCATCAAGAAAAATCAAAGAAAATGGGATGACTTGTAAAAGGGGTAACCATAAAAACTTAGAAAAATTTCTAAGTTATGGAAAAAGTGACACTAATGTGCCAACTTTGGAGGACCATAACTCCTAAACCACAAGGCCATTGTTCCCTATTCAAAGCTTGATTTGTAGATCACATTGCCCTCTATAAAAGCTTCATACTGACCTATGTCCAAATTCCTCATGGATTTTGAGTTATGGAGTGATCAAAAACTAGAAAAGTCACTTTGTTCCAACACTTGGTGAAAATTTCACTAAGTCAGATTTTACCTTACTTTTTGCCAAATGTAGGGGGATTTTTCACTTGGATTCAAAAGAGATCAAAACCAAACATGTTCAAATAGTTATTGTATCATGTAAGGGCTTTCCAAAATGGCCAAGAACATTACCAAATTCAATTTGAGTCATGAGATATGACATTGGCAAGTTGCCTTGCTGAAATCTGCCAAAGCAAGGTAGATTTTGCATTTTTGGTCGATTTTCGAAAATCAGCCAAATCCAAATGCTCCTATTCACTTGGACACCTCTGAGGATTGAATCTAAAGGGGACAATCACTGAGCCAAGCCTCCAAAGTCTTTGGAACAAGAAATAGCATGTTGAACCTAGAATTGCCAAAACAGGGACAAGACTCCAATTTTGGATTGGAGCATTCAATGGAAGCATCAAGGTGGCATGGACTGAGCCATTCTCAACTGAATTCAGTCAAGACTTATCCAAGACCAAGGGAACCAGCAGCCTATGCCCTAACCTCTAGTCAATGGCTAGAGGAGACTTGGATTTTCATTTGCCAACATTGGCCAAACCTACTCAGTAGTTGCCATTCACTATTCCTTGCAAAACAAACTTACTCTACTATAAATAGAGCTCAATTGTGATCAGTTTGAGTACACCAAAGCCATCAAACAGATGCTTTCCTCAAAATCTCTTCTTTCACTCTAATTTTGCCTTCTAAGGCAAGTCACTATCGGGTTTTGAGTTTGAAAGCTTTTCCAACCAAACCAATCACACACACACCTCACATACATCATATAGAAGTGATCGAAACACTCACATAACATCTGGAACACAGATTACACAAAATCATCAGCCAATTGCTCAAGTTCTTGACAGTTTTGCAGTTGAGGTACCATCTTCAACTCCAAACCATTTCAATCCATTCCAAGCATCCATACACACTCCATGGCACCTAGGGAAGCTATCCAGATCATTGGAACCTAGATGTAACACCTCCAACACAAATCACGATCACCAACTGCAAGTGGTAAGCATGAGCTCTTCTAACTCTATGATCCATGCAATTTTTTATGCATAATAATTTGGCCATATGTTGATAATCATGCATGGAATGTTTCCCCTCAATTAATTGCATTGTTTGAATCGTGTATCAAAAATCCTAGCCTTCATGCAGAAATTAGGATTCTTGAGGATTTTTCATGATTTCTTGTTATATGTTTAATTTAAATGAAATTAAATACCATAGACATGATCGTGAGGTTGAAACGAGTTGATTGGTATGTGGATTACATGATATGATTAAGTATTCAGTGAGATTGGAGAGAAAATGCAAATCTGGGCAAAATTGAAAAACGTGCGTGTTCTTGCCTTTGTTCTTGGCGCCATTTTCCAATATTTGAATATTTGAATTTTGTGATTTTATTTAATTGATTCAAAAATTAATTTCTCTCTGAGTTTTAATGATTTTGAGTTGATTCTTTTTTTAATAATTCACAAAAATGTTAAAATATTTTATTTTCCCAAAAATATTATTTATTTTGTATAATTGATATTTTTGCAAAGAATTAATGTTTTAATTATTTTAACATTTAAAATATTTTTTCCACCTTGATTTTGCAACTTTTAATGCTTTCTAATTATTTTGTAGGTCAATACTTAATTTTTGAAGCATTAATCCAAGATCACAATTTGTTTTTCATATGTTAAACAATTTTGATCATTTTAATTGAATTTTTATTCAATTAAAACACATTTTGAAAACAAATTAGGGTTTTTGGATTAATTCAACCCTCATAAATCATTTTTAAAACTCTTTTGGGCCTCTAATAGAGTGTAAGACCCAATCCTTTTGTTGACCAAATCATTTTTGGGCCTTAGTATATTGTATAAGTCCCGATACCGTCAAAAACAAACGGCGCGATCGTCGCCTTTTCAAAACAAACCTGTGCCTACCCTCGAGTAATAAGACCCATCTCCTTTCTTAAAACTCATTTGGGCCTCTATTAGAGTGTAAGACCCAACCCCCTTGTACAGAAAACTTTGTGGGCCTCACTTATTGTATAAGTCCCTCTGTACATTTTTAAATTTGGCACGATCGTCGCCAGTTTAAAAATAAACCATCTGGGCCTCTCCTTGAGCTATAAGACCCATTCAAAACTTTTGGGCCTCTAATAGAGTGTAAGACCCAATCCCCTTTTAACCAAAACCATTTGGGCCTCACTTATTGTATAAGTCCCTCTGCGTTAAAAGAAAACCTCGGCACGATCGCCATTTTTAACGAAAAATCATCCGGGCCTACCCTCGTGTTATAAGCCTCACTCTTTTTTCTTTAAACCTTTTGGGCCTCTTGAGAGAGTGTAAGACCCATCCCTTTGTACAGCAAATAATTTTTGGGCCTCAGTCACTTGTATAAGTCCATCTGTATAAATTCAAACAGTGCGTTCACTGGTAAAACCCTGGGCCTCTCCTTGAGTTGTAAGCCCCAAATCTTTCTTTTTCAAAGCACTTTCTCCTTTGATTTTGAATATACTGTTGTTTTCAATCTGTCTTTGTTGAACAACTAACCAAACAACATGGAAGCTCTACAACCGAGTAAGTGTTTATCCGCTTTCATTTACCGCTTTCATATACATATAACTGTATTGTGGGGATGTTTCACTGTAAGTCTTCTTTCATAAACTCATATCAACTGTGTAATAATAGTATAGATATTTAGAGTTTCCCCGACAAATACGTCTAGAACTAGGTGACGCCGTTTCATTTATTCGTAGAAATAGACAACTAGATCCCCAATAGGATCACCAGATACAGTCTTCTCTTCGGCTGTCCTCATTAGGAATTGTCAAGAAACTCTACTCCTATAGATGAATGTATTCTCCGTGAATGGCATCTTTGAGTTTCTTCTAAATTCTCAAACTTTCCTAGCTTGATCTATTCCTTGTGAATAGTCTGTCTTGAATTTCTCGGGGTTTGGGGACCCACGGGCTTCTTAAAAGCATCGGCCTCCTCTTGGGCATCATACAAGGACCCACAGGCTTCCTAAAAGCACCCCGCCTCCTCTTGGGCTTAGTACAAGGACCCGCCGGCTTCTTAGAAGTATTCACTGCCTCCTCTTAGGCTTCGTATAATGATCTCTTCCTCTGGGAATGCTAGCCTCCTCTTGGGCTTCGTACAAGGACCCGTCGGCTTCTTAAAAGCTTCCAGCCTCCTCTTGGGCTTCATACAAATTGTCCCGACGACCTCCTAGAGGTATAGGAACAAAACTTAGTCATCTGTATAGAACAATCCTTTCAAAGAGTCTACTACTGTTTCTCAAAGCATAGTACAAAAGATGGAACTCTAGACTTGGACAGTCTAATCTCCTTGAGTCTTTAAGACATTCTCAAGTGACCCCTTTGTTAAATAGGAAGAAAACTCGTAGACTCGGACAGTCTCAATACCCTTTGGATTTCCCGCTTCCTTAAAGAACAGGAATAACCCGGACCCTCGAATCAAATCCCTGAGTACAACATTACTCATATAAGAACTGATTTTCTCTTTAAAAATCAGTATACTGGACCTGTCACTTAACTGAACAGTAACCATAGCCTCCTCTTAGGCTTTGTATAATGATCCTTCTCTAGTGAAGTTAGCCTCTCTCTTGGGCTTTGTACAATGATCCTCCCCAGCGGAGTTAAACAACGTTTAGCCTCTCTCTCGGGCTTTGTACGAGACACATAAGAGACTCCCTCGTTGATTCAATCACCCCTTTCGCCTCCATCTCGGGCTTTGTATGAGATACAAAAACTCTCTTGTTGAGTCAAATAGCCTCCATCTCGGGCTTTATACGAGATACCAAAGGATTCCCTCGTTGAGTCAAAACCTTTTAGCCTCTCTCTCGGGCTTTGTATGAGACACATATTAGCCTTCTCTTAGGCTTTGTATAAGAAAAACAACTGGTTAATCCAATCAACCTTTTAGCATCAAAGTTGTGCCTCGTTCACAGTACATAAACATCAACAGCTCCTTCCCCTTCATCTAATCGATGTAAGCGGTAAGCCTCTGGATCATCTACATCCATGCCACTGTCCCTCTTTTAGCATGAGAAATTCCTAAGGAAAGATAGCATTGCTCTACACTGAGTTAAAGTCTTCTCCTTCAGGTCGGAAATCCCCTTTAAAGGAAATTATGGCATTGCCGGATTCACGCATCCCGGTTAAAGTAATTCTCCTTTATAAACAGTTGTGACATACAACCCCCTCTTTAGAGATGATAAATTCTCTCTAAAGACAACACCTTTTAGCTTCACATCTTGGGCTTTGGTCAAGATACAAACCACCTTTCGCTTCACGTCTTGGGCTTTGAACAAGACACCAAAAACAACCATTTCCTCCCATAGAATAGGAGGAACTACGAACGCTCTGATTTCCCTGTTTCGGTAAACGGGAATACGTAGGCATAAGATTGAAAGAAAAGATCTTAGCGGTTACACTAAACAAAAACCCAAAATCCCATACTTTCATATGTATATATGTCCTAACATTCTAACCGATAGCCTAAAGTGCCCCTTTATCAACAAAATAACCTAGGAGAAACCCCGAATCTTTGTAGCATCTGTAAACCAACAGTTTTGACTGTTTAATCTCAGTATGCAAGCAGGGTTAGTTGGAGACATCTATTTCCCTTCCTTCACCAGCTTCAATAGGATAAAAAATGAATCGAGCTGTAGTACCAGAGCGATTGTGCTTCGCAACCACATCCAAAAATCACTCGCTTCAGACATGCCTCATTGGGTATCCAAATTAACGAAGAACCAATATCGGATGATAGTTGATTCCTCCCTTAGTTCCTATAAGGGGTACGTTGGGGAAGTTTCCACAACGATTAATGATTCTGATTCCATCATAGATCCAATTACACCAATCTATATCAGAGTTGGTAAGAGACATGATCTTCTGCGACCAACGTAAGGCACTCTTATGATCCCAAAATGCAGCAGACTTAGGCAAATGAGAGATAAACCATTTGTAAAGCAGAGGTACACAACACGTGATCTCCCCTCCATTGTACAAATTCCCTAAATGTACAGAATGATACGCATCTGCGAGCAAAGTCGGTACAGGGTTTCCAATGAGAAAAACCTTAATGGCGTTGATATCGACGAAGTTATTGATGTTGGGAAAAAAAAATAACCCGTAGGTGAGCAAGACAAAGACGCTTTCAAAAGAAGTCACCCTATACTGGCAAAATACAGGGCTTTCTTTGTCAAGAACTGGGCTGGCAACCCTTGGATGCCACCCTTAGTGGTCTTGTGAGTCCTGGCCTCAGACTCGTCCAAATGAATTACTCTTGCAATGGTCTGATTCTTTGGAATTTCTTCCAGTCCAGAAAATGGAGCTCGATCTGTAATGTGTAGATCAATCATATGAGAATACTCCTCCAGCGTTGGTGCGAGCTGGTAATCCGGGAATGTGAAACAGTGACAAACCGGATCGTAAAAGTGAATGAGCGCATCCATGATTCCCTCAATCACATGGACTCTTAACAGTGGTATCAAACCTCTGTGCTTGGCTCTGAAAGCCTCTTGGTTTGTGATCATCCCTGGTAACCTTCTCAAATCCTCTAGCTTTGGAACCTTGAAGGTATACCTATGGGTTCTCCTTCTACCGAAATCCATTAGCGCAATCCTTTTCTCTGATATTTGCAATCACAGTATTAGTTTATTTTGAAAAACAGAAAGACTAGAAGGGAAGATTTTTTTTTGATGTTTTATGTTTTTTAAATGAATACATGAATGCAGCACACAAAAACATAGAAAAAACATGGGGTCTAAGGGTCGTTGTCATGAAGTCAAGGCTCTACCCATCCCCAAAGGTTTATACTAGGGTGATTTTTGTACCTGTACTCATTATCATCAGCTCCTCCCAGGAAAGCAAAACAACAAGCGGATCGCCAGCGAGTTGTAGAGCAATCTTAGAGTAAGTGCCATTCACCGAGAATAGATCACCAGCCTCAAATGAGTTTAGTATCGCGTGACAATTATTTCCGATAGTTTCCGCACTACAAAAGGGTTTGGCTCCTCAGCTTCTCAGACATCACAATCGGCCCATTGCCTAAGAGAGGGAATGGGTTGCATTGGTCAGCCTCCACTGAGGTTGATGGCCGGCCTCATCTCCATCACTTATCTTAAGTGTATACTCAATCTTTCCACATGCGGCATCACACGCATTCCCATTAGCAGAAAAATAAACATGTATAGCAATTAGGAAAAGCAGTATATATATTTGTCCTAATCATCCTAGACCTTTAAAGTTATGAATCCTATGTTCCTGACAGAAAATGGGTTCCCCGGCGGAAGCCCCAATCTGTGGTTTTCACACAAGAGAAGAGAAAAAAGGTTTAGAAGTAGGGCCCCACGGTGGGCGCCACTTTTCTGTAGCGAGCGATTTTGGACGCGGTTCTTAAGCGCTGTCACTCTCTGGGGTTAGTTACTACAGGTCTATTCATTTTTATCCTATTAAAGCTGATGAAGGAAGGGAAATAGATGTCTCCAATTAACCCTACTTGCATACTGAGTTTAAACAGCGGTCTGTTAGGTTACAGATGCGATCAATGTGGTGGGGCCTTTCTTATGTTATTTTGACAGAATGACAGGTTTCTGGCGAGGAACAAGGATTAGGATGTTAGGACTGATGCTTTTTGATAGATATATGAGAGTATGGGATTTAGGGTTTTTGTTTAGTGTGCTCGCTAAGATCTTTTCTTTCGATCTTATGCCTACGTATTCCCGTTTACCGAAATAGGGAATTAGAGCGTTCGTAGTTCCTCCTATTCTATGGGAGGAAATGGTATTTTGGTGTCTTGTTCAAAGCCCAAGACATGAAGCGAAAGGTGGGTTGTATCTTGTTCAAAGCCCAAGATATGAAGCTAAAAGTGATTTGTATCTTGTTCAAAGCCCAAGATGTGAAGCTAAAAGGTCTCCACTTTAGAGAGAATTTGTCATCTCTAAAGAGGGGTTTGTTTGTCACAACCGTTTATAAAGGAGAATTACTTTAACTGGGATTTGTGAATCCGGCAATGCCATAATTTCCTTTAAAGGGGATTTTAACCTGAAGGAGAAGACTTTAACTCAGTGTAGAGCAATGCTATCTTTCCTTAAGAATTTCTCATGCTAAAAGAGGGACAGTGGCATGGATGTAGATGATCCAGAGGCTTGCCGCTTACAGCGATTAGATGAAGGGGAAGGAGTTGTTGATGTTTGTATACTGTGAACGAGGCACAACTTTGATGCTAAAAGGTTCACTGGATCAACCAGTGGTTTTCTTATACAAAGCCTAAAAGGAGGCTATTATGTGTCTCGTAGAAAGCCCGAGAGAGAGGCTAAAAGGTTTTGACTCAACGAGGGAATCTTTTGGTATCTCGTATAAAGCCCTAGATGAAGGCTATTTGACTCAACAAGAGAGTTTTTTTTGTATCTCGTACGAAGCCCAAGATGGAGGCTATTGTTTGTTTGGCTCAATAAAAACCTTTTTGTATCTCGTATAAAGCCCGAGATGGAGGCGAAAAATGGTGATTGATTCGATGAGGGAGTCTTTTGTATCTCGTACGAAGCCCGAGATGGAGGCTAAAATTGTTTGACTCCGCTGGGGAGAATCATTGTACAAAGCCCAAGAGGAGGCTAACTTCACGGGAGAAGGATCATTATACAAAGCCTAAGAGGAGGCTACGGCGACTGTTCAGTTAAGTGACAGGTCCAGTATACTAATTTTTAAAGAGAAAATCAGTTATTATATGAGTAACACTGTACTCAGGGATTTTTGATTCGAGGATCAGGGATATTTCCTATTCTTTAAGGAAACGGGAAATCCAAAGGGTATTGAGACTGTCCGAGTCTACGGGTTTCCTTCCTATTTTAACGAAGGGGTCACTTGAGAATGTCTTTGAGACTCAAGGATATTAGACTGTCCAAGTCTTAGAGTTTCATCTTTTGTACTATGCTTTGAGAAACAGTAGTAGACTCTTGAAAAGACTGTTCTATGAAGATGACTAAGTTCTGTTCCTATACCTCTAGGAGGTCATCGGGACAATTTGTACGAAGCCCAAGAGGAGGCTGGAAGCTTTTAAGAAGCTGATGGATCCTTGTACGAAGCCCAAGAGGAGGCTATCATTCCCGGAGGAATAGATCATTATACGAAGCCTAAGAGGAGGCTGTGAATACTTCTAAGAAGCCGTATGATCCTTGTACTAAGCCCAAGAGGAGGCGGGGTTGCTTTTAGGAAGCCTGTGGGTCCTTGTACGATGCCCAAGAGAAGGCCGATGCTTTTAAGAAGCCCGTGGGTCCCCAAACCCCGAGAAATTCAAGACAGGCTATTCACGAGGAATAGATCAAGCCAGGAAAGTTCGAGAATTTGGAAGAAACTCAAAGATGCCATTCACTGAGAATTCATTCATCTCTGGGAGTAGAGTTTCTTGACAATTCCTAATGAGGACAGCCGAAGAGAAGACTGTATCTGGTGATCCTATTGGGGATCTAGTTGTCTATTTCTATGAATAAACAAAACGACATCACCTAGTTCTAGACGTAGTTGTCGGGGAAACTCTAAATATCTATACTATTATTACACAGTTGATATGAGTTTATGAAAGAAGACTTGCAGCGAAACAGCCCCACAATACAGTTATATATATATATATATATGAAAGTGGTAAATGAAGGAGGATAAACACTTACTCGGTTGTAGAGCTTCCATGCTGTTTGGTTAGTTGTTCAACAAAGACAGATTGAAAACAACAGTATATTCAAAATCAAAGGAGAAAATGCTTTGAAAAAGAAAGATTTGGGGCTTACAGCTCAAGGAGAGGCCCAGGGTTTTATCAGTGAGTGGACTGTTGAATTTGTACAGAGGGACTTATACAAGTGACTGAGGCCCAAAAAGGTTTTCTGTACAAAGGGATGGGTCTTACACTCTCTCAAGAGGCCCAAAAGGTTTTAAAGAAAAAGAGTGGGGCTTATAACACGAGGGTAGGCCCAATTAATATTTTTCGTTAAAAAATGGCGATCGCGCCGAGGTTTCCTTTTAACGTAGAGGGACTTATACAATAAGTGAGGCCCAAATGGTTTTGGTTAAAAGGGGATTGGGTCTTACACTCTATTAGAGGCCCAAAAGAATTTTAAGAAAAGAGATGGGTCTTATTACTCGAGGGTAGGCCCAGGTTTGTTTTGAAAAGGCGACGATCGCGCCGTTTGTTTTTTACGGTATCGGGACTTATACAATATACTGAGGCCCAAAAATGATTTGGTCAAAAAAAGGATTGGGTCTTACACTCTATTAGAGGCCCAAAAGTGTTTTGAAAATGATTTATGAGGGTTGAATTAATCCAAAAACCCTAATTTGTTTTCAAAATGTGTTTTAATTGAATAAAAATTCAATTAAAATGATCAAAATTGTTTAACATATGAAAAACAAATTGTGATCTTGGATTAATGCTTCAAAAATTAAGTATTGACCTACAAAATAATTAGAAAGCATTAAAAGTTGCAAAATCAAGGTGGAAAAAATATTTTAAATGTTAAAAACAATTAAAACATTAATTCTTTGCAAAAATATCAATTATACAAAATAAATAATTTTTTTTGGGATTTTTTGGGAAAATAAAATATTTTAACATTTTTGTGAATTATTAAACAAAGAATCAACTCAAAATCATTAAAACTCAGAGAGAAATTAATTTTTGAATCAATTAAATAAAATCACAAAATTTAAATATTAAAATATTGGAAAATGGCGCCAAGAACAAAGGCAAGAACACACGCGTTTTTCAGTTTTGCCCAGATTTGCATTTTCTCTCCAATCTCACTGAATACTTAATCATATCATGTAATCCACATACCAATCAACTCGTTTCAACCTCACGATCATGTCTATGGTATTTAATTTCATTTAAATTAAACATATAACAAGAAATCATGAAAAATCCTCAAGAACCCTAATTTCTGCATGAAGGCTAGGATTTTTGATACACGATTCAAACAATGCAATTAATTGAGGGGAAACATTCCATGCATGATTATGAACATCTGGCCAAATTATTGTGCAGCAAAAATTTCATGGATCATAGAGTTAGAAGAGCTCATGCTTACCACTTGCAGTTGGTGATCGTGATTTGTGTTGGAGGTGTTACAGCTAGGTTCCAATGATCTGGATAGCTTCCCTAAGTGCCATGGAGTGTGTATGGATGCTTGGAATGGATTGAAATGGTTTGGAGTTGAAGATGGTACCTCAACTGCAAAACTGTCAAGAACTTGAGCAATTGGCTGGTGACTTTGTGAAATCTGTGTTCCAGATGTTATGTGAGTGTTTGGATCACTTCTATATGATGTATATGAGGTGTGTGTGTGATTGGTTTGATTGGAAAAGCTCTCAAACTCAAAACCCGATAGTGACTTGCCTTAGAAGGCAAAATTGGAGTGAAAGAAGAGATTTTGAGGAAAACATCTGTTTCATGGCTTTGGTGTACTTAAATTGATCGCAATTGAGCTCTATATATAGTAGAGCAAGTTTGTTTTGCAAGGAATAGTGAATGGCAACTGCTGAGTAGGTTTGGCCAATGTTGGCAAATGAAAATCCAAGTCTCCTCTAACCATTGACTAGAGGTTAGGGCACAGGCTGCTGGTTCCCTTGGTGTTAGATAAGTCTTGACTGAATTCAGTTGCTAAGAGCTCAGTCCATGCCACCTTGATGCTTCCATTGAATGGTCCAATCCAAAATTGGAGTTTTGTCCCTATTTTGGCAATTCTAGGTTCAACATGTTATTTCTTGTTCCAAAGACTTTGGAGGCTTGGCTCAGTGATTGTCCCCTTTAGATTCAATCCTCAGAGGTGTCCAAGTGGATAGGAGCATTTGGATTTGGCTGATTTTGGTAAATCGACCAAAAGTACAAAAATCGGCCTTGCCTTGGCAGATTTCAGCAAGGCATCTTGCCAATGTCATATCTCATAGCTCAAATTGAATTTGGTGATGTTCTTGGCCATTTTGGAAAGCCCTTACATGATAAAACAACTGTTTCAACATGTTTGGTTTTGATATCTTTTGAATCCAAGTGAAAAATCCCCCTACATTTGGCAAAAAGTAGGGTAACAAAGTGACTTTTCTTGATTTTGATCACTCCATAACTCAAAATCCATGAGGAATTTGGACATAGGTCAGTATGAAGCTTTTGTAGAGGGCAATGAGATCTACAAATCAAGCTTTGAAAGGGGAACAATGGCCTTGTAGTTTAGGAGTTATGGTCCTCCAAAGTTGGCACATTTGTGTCACTTTTTCCATAACTTAGAAATTTTTCTAAGTTTTTATGGTTACCCCATTTACAAGTTATCCCACTTTCTTTGATTTTTCTTGATGAATGATGATTTAAATCATACATTAACATCATTTTTGGGTTAAAAATCCATTTTGGTGAAAAATCTCAAAAAGTCAAAGTTGACTCTTGTGCACAGTTGACTTTTTATCAGATGAATTCCAAACTGTGCAATTCTTCAGGAAATCATGTCCTTGACCTGAATCAAACTTGATGGACATGTTCCATGGGTGTCATATGGTATATTGAATCATGTCTTAGGGCTTGGGAGCATGTCCTGTCAAAAGTCAAAGTTACAGTTGACTTTCCTCGTAAAACCCTAATTGTGGTGCAGATGAAATTGAGACTTGTTGCTCAAGCTTCTTGGATTAATCCATTGTTCCAAATGGATCAATATAGTTCATTAGAGACCCTTAAACCCTCTCTTGAGGTCTTGGCTCATGATTTGCCCTAAAAGTCAACTTAGGGGTGAATTAGGTCAAGAAACCCTAATTCCTGATTTTTTGATGAATGTATCCCCTGAGGCAAAATTGACTTGATGCTTGGGTCCATAAGGTTCCATGGAGTATATTAGGTTATGTTTTGGATCATTGGCTTGTGCCCAGATGAAAAATTTCCATCTGGAGGCCCTGGTCGACCAAAACCCTAATTTGGTGACACTATCGATCTTGAGACTTGATCCACCTAGAAGGGAGCAGCCTTGTGCTTAATCCTTGAAGTGAGGGTCCTTGTGATCCATTGTGGATATTTTAGAGGTTAGACAAGTTGAAGATCAAGTCATTCCTTGATTGATCCTTTGTCTAAGGCTCTGAGAGGGCTTAAAACCCTAATTTTAATTGTAGTGAATGCTCAACAACCCTTGAGGCATTTGATGAGGCATGATGATTCATCCATATTGTGATGATGATTTGCACAATGATAGAAAATCTTAGTGGTCAAAATTAGGGGTATGACAGTAGGGAGATGAGTTATGGTGTTCAATCTTGAACTCTGCGCACAACTCTTTCATCATCTTATTGTTCAAGTTAGATCCATTATCAGTAATAATCTGGCTTGGAACACCATAACGGCATATGATATTGTTTTTGATAAATTGGACCACCACTTGTCGGGTTACATTAGCGTACGACGCTGCTTCGACCCACTTGGTGAAATAGTCAATGGCTACCAGGATGAACTGATGTCCGTTTAAAGCCTTAGGTTCGATCAAGCTAATCATGTCGATTCCTCATATGGAAAAAGGCCACGGGGAAGAAAGAACTTTGAGATGTGATGGCGGTACATGAATTTTGTCGGAGTATATCTGACACTTGTGACACCTCCTCATGTACTTGTAGCAGTCGGATTCCATGGTCAACCAGTAATACCCTGCTCTTAGGATTTTTCTCGCCATTGTGTGTCCGTTGGCATGAGTGCCAAAGGACCCTTCGTGAGTTTCTTTTATCAGCATGTCTGCTTCTGGCCTGTCTACACATCGGAGCAAGACCATGTCAAAATTCCTCTTTTAGAGTGTATCACCGCTCAAGAAGAAGTTTCTAGCCAGTCTTCTGAGGGTTTTTCTGCCCTTCTTTAGTGCCCTATGTGGGTACTGTTGTTTCTGAAGGAAGCATTTGATATCGTGATACCAAGGTTTGTCGTCTATGATTGCTCTATTTAGTGTGCCTAAATAGGTCTAACTGCATGTATACAGTCGTATCGCGTAGTTTTAAAAGATTATCGATCCCACAGAGACTAGAAATCGAACGCACCGTTATCTATCGTTACTATGTTTATCTAAGGCTAATCAGAATTTGGTTTTTGGTTCAAACGAGAAATTAAAGGGAAATTAAAATTTGGGAATACTAGTTATGAATAAGTTATCGGTATATTATTCAGTAAACCTACGTGGAGTTCATTAAACCTAAGCGTATAAAGGTTTATCATCCTATTCATCTGTAGGAAAAACCGGTTTAAAAGCCCTCAACTCACACTCCCTTGGTTATTGCTTTAGACTATACTTCTAAGTCAATACGTCTGCTCTCGCTAGCCAGTATGAGGTTAAAAATACTTTTTGAAAACTAGTTAAACCTAATTAACTTTAAAGCGCTTCCGCTTTTTTAAAACTAATGCCCGATTTCATCTATCCGGGTAAAGCCTCACATTCCCGTGGTCTCGACTTTAACCTATGTTACTTTTTTACTCTCGTAATAAAAGTTGGGTTTTAAATTAAGAAATCGAAGCCAGAAGAAGGATTGATTATTGATTTTAGCTTAGAGAAAATTAATTCATTTTAGTTATTTCATTACATACCGATAAGATCGGTTTAGCTCGACATAATTAGGAAATTAAACGCAAAGGCAAGGAAATAAGTAAACACAGACATAATTAAGAAAGAAGTAAACAATGCTTTGAATTAAATAATGGAAACCTGGAGGTCAGTAATAACAGCAACAACAATCCCTCCACAAGCCGGTAGGTTCTTTCTTGAATAAAATAAATTGCAAAGGTTGAAGGCAATGAAACAAAAACTAAAACTAAGTTGTAATAGTTCCTCAGTGTGAGAAACTATTACTTTGTTCGGTAATGGTTGACAAGGAAATGGAAATGCAAAGTAAAAAACGAAACTAAAGCTCTGGAAACAATTTGGCAGCAAGACAGTACACTTGAAAGGAAAATTTGGCTACCCTTTGTTCTTCGTAGTGACTTGTATTTATAGGCTGAATTTAGGTGGAGGTTGGAGAGAAATTAGCCACTCACATTGACGGTTACATCACTTGAACCTAGTAATCTTCGGGGAAATAATGTGATCGTGTGAAAACTGTTCTCTGAAAATTAGTAGACACGTTTCTGCTTCAATGTGTAATATTGGGCGCATGACAATCGTGAGGAAGTGTGACGGTCGTGATACATTTTGGGGCTGCCACGGTCGTGGCGTATCCATGACGATCGTCATATCAGCAATTTTTTGTTTCTGCAATTTTTTTTTCTCTTTTCTGCTCTTTTCTTGCATGTTTTGGTCCTTTTCCACACTTAGCATACTTTGACTTCGAAAATGGGATTACCTGCACTTAAACAATCTCGAGAAAATCGGATATTAGATGAAAAATGGAGTAAGAAACTAACATAAATCGAAGTAAAAATATGATATAAATTCGTGTTATCAAACTCTCCCACACTTGAATCTTTGCTTGTCCTCAAGCAATCAATCTATTAAAACGGACAAACTTCATCAAATGCACATACCTGGCATACCAATGGATTTGAAAAGGAGTTTCTTGTTAGTTAGACAGGTACTAGTGTAAAACACTAAGGATACAATGATGACACAAAGCAACAAGCTTGTCATAGACCTCTCTTTTATACAATCCAGTCCAAATCATTATATTATAGTTCAACCATAAGTTTTCGTATCTATTTTACCCGGTTTCATTCTAACCCAATCACATTAAGCCCTTTGCCTTATTCACGCACGTAGTGGAGTAACCGGTTAGTGACTTTGATCCCATTTTCTCACGGGGCCTGATACACAAGTGTGGTAACCCTTTATACATCCCATTCGTAGATTGCGGGGGATCGAACAGTAGTTCACCCTACCAAGTTCAGAATCAGGTACCTCTGAACCAATCGACAACGAATTTTCTTTCTTTACTTGTAACTTTTCACAACTGTGAGAGTTTGTTGCATATTCTATTTTTCTCGGCATATAGATAGGAAAGATTTTTTTTTTCTTTTCTTGATTGGGCATCAAACACTTATATTCATCGGTTCCCCACGTGGTTTGTGATTTAGATGGTGCTGACTGCTAATATAAACTACTACAGGTTACTTTTAGGACTGAACTCGAGGTATCGTATAATAAGTATCGAAACTGATATCGCATACGCAAGAGGTCTAAGGTGTCAAGACGGTATCGATCTTGTTAGCGCTTTCCCAGCTTCCTAACATAGTTTAAAGCTTGGTATGTCACAGATGTGCATTAATCGTAAAAAAATTTTCGTTATGGCAGAATAAGATGGGGAAATCGGATTACTGAACGAAAATATTCATATATTACTTTGATAAGGAAAAAGAAAGTACAAGAAAGGGAAATAAAACGAAAATAAACTAACTCTCCCACACTATATCGGACATTGTCCTCAATGTTTCGATATAAGGGGAAACAACAAGAAAAACTAAAAAGAAAAACAAAAGAAAATCAAGGTGGACCACGTCCTATGCCTCTGGAGCGTCCTCTTCCATGCTGCGCTACGTGATCAGGAATGCCCACGTGATGGATGTACTCGTGTAGGCTCTGTACTCGCAGTGTCAATAAACCCATCTCATTGATGACACCGTCAAGCCTCTGACCTTGGTCAACTTGCCCTTGTTGGATTTGACGCATAAGGGTCATCATTTCATTCTATTGCTGGGTTTGTTGCCATATAGCCTTCAAGATTTCTTCGTTAGTAACTGGGTCTTGGTCAGGGCGGCGACGACATCTGGAGGTCGAAGGAGCATCATTTGCAGGCGGTGGTTGGTTTTCAGGAGCGTTATCCATTTCTTGCTCTATCTCATCAACAGGTCCATGTTCTTGATCATCAGGGGCAGGCGCATTTTGCTTAAGAGCATTAAGATCAAAAAGCCAATTGGCCATATTCTGAGGGTCAATGCGACTCCTGTAAGGTATGATGATACTTCTTACGGTTTTGGCTCGGACCATAGGATGGTATTTCCCATCTCGTCGTAACTTGATGAGCTGAGAGTTTCTGCAATAATCTATATCAAGGAACACTGGAGGCAAGGAGGATAGTCTAGCAAGGTCGTTTTCCAAATTCAAACTGAGTGCAATAGAGGTGACAATCCCTCTAAAATAAAAGGGTTTGGAGCCTCTAGCACAGTTCGAGTGTATGTGTGCTAGTAAAAATGGTGCGGTATTGATTGGCTCTGGATGAAACATACAATGAAGGAAAAACAACTCTTTAGAATTCACCTTATGGTTACAATCTCGTGCAAAGATGGTGCTTCCCAGTGCACGGTGGACGTATCTGACGGCTGGGTTGTGGATGTATGTTGCGTTAAGGCTATCCCAGCTATCGACTGTTGTTCCCGTTATCTGATTCCATAGTTGGAACGCTGCTTGAAAGAAAGTTTCTTGTGGTACTCGGCGGTGCACATCCTCACCATGGTGGAAACCGAGCATTCCGGAAAGTCGCTCTTGGCCGATTGAGTACTCTTTACCAAACATGCGGAACTTTGCGACTCCGGTTAATTGGTTCGTTTCTCCCTGAGGGGTAATGTAAGTGAAGGAACTGAGGAACTCTAAAGTTAGGTCTTCGTAAGTGGGCCGGTTCTGAGTGCAAAGCTGCCAAAGACCGGCATTCTGTAACATCCATTGAACTCCCTCAAGCATTCCAAGTTCTTCTAAGCATGCAACGTCAATGTAGCGGGTCGGTTGAACGGAATGACGATAGAAATCGATGTGCCGAGCACTTCGGCGTTCTCCTGCCTCTCCATCTCGGAAGTTCAATGTGTATAAATCTAGAATTTGACGTGCCATTGTTAGGTTAAAGAGGAATTAGGAAAGAAAGTAGGTTATGGAATTTGAGGGTTTGTGAAAAGAGGTGGTGTATGGTTTGATTATATAGCGAGAATGGTAAGATGAATGGTTACGGAAAATGATTAATGTGGGTCAAATGCGTGTATGTGGAATGGATATGGAATGGAAAAAGTTAGTGGATGGCTGGGGTTTGAATGAGGGAAAGAAGAGGGAACGAATGAAGCAATTCTGTTTTAACGCAGAATCTGTTTCAAACCCGCATGACAGTCGTCACGGGGTCGTCACGATCGTGACGTTCACAAATTCTAGGTGGTTAATTTGTTTTATGACAGACACAATTCCAGACACAATAATTTAATAACAGGTTATGCGAAGCGTATGGAAATAGCAGTATATTGCATACACAGAGATAAGTAACATTACAACATAAATTAAAATAGAATTAAAAGGACAGGAATGAAATTGGAATCATAAAGAGTTAATATCAACAGCAAATGAAATTATTCTTTAAAACCAAAGGGGTTCTAGTTAAATTACTAGCAATGTATCAAAACTGTATGAAATCAAATTATTCCCGACATGAAAAATGAAAACTGAAATAATGTAAAATTTTTCTAAAGTAAAATGCATAAAAATCTTGAAAATAAGGTGCTTCATAAATCTAGCCAAGGCGTTTCTTCAAAGATGCGATGGCTTAATTTAAGTGATCGAATTGTTTTGATGCATAGTGTTTAGCTCATCCTTTACTGAAGTGATTTCTTTATGATACTCATCCATAGTCTTTAGAATAGAATTCAGATTAGAAGCATAGTTAGTGGCATCAACTTTAGGAATGTCAATGTTCTCTTGGAATTCCATATAGTCAAGATCATGGTAATGAGGGGGTGTTTTTGGGTCGATCTTAGGTTCAGGAAAGGTTTCTTCCGGTTCAGGCACGGGTTCATCAAGGTCATATAGCCAATTATGTTGATCGTGCACACTTGTGCGTTCATGATTTGGAAGTGTAAAGTGTGGTACGACAACATTGTTAATCAAAAGCTGGAAATGGTTCGGACCTTGGTCCCTAATCATAGCCCTATTGAAACAAAAGGTGATATTCATGGGTCTAAATTCTCCAAAGGGGTTAATCTTAGAAAGTCGGGTTCTGAATCCCATAGCATCGGCTATTTTTGTAACTAGGCTACCTATCAAAATTGGACTGTTATCATTATTAATAATTTTGCAAAAGTTGTTCAGCATAAAAGTGAGTCCATTAACTTCTCTAGACTGAGAAGCACAAAACATAATGAAAAGCTCATCCCTCGAAACAGTGTTATCATTCTCAGGTTTACCAAATAAGGTATAGGCCAGGATCATATGAAAGTAACGAAAAGCAGGGTTATGTATTTCTGTTGAAAGCATATGGTCCATGTCAAAATCAGGTTTCCCTGAAATTCTACCCCAAAAATCACTCAGCTCTCCAACCAACACTAAGTCCTCTTGAACCACAGAGAAAACAGTAGGTCCTTCAGGAAATCCTAAAAGATCCGACAGTTCCTTTATGGTGAACTGGCAGCTGTATCCAAATAGTCTAAAGGTAATTCTTCCCCTGGTTAAACCTTTTCCACAGTGAGGGTTATAGCTTAAAGAGATCAAGAATTCTAAAGTCAACCTACGGTAGCACTTATGTTTCTTGTTGGCAAAACCCTCCCAACCTAACTGGCTAAACAGAAAGTCTACGCTCTCACCTACACCTAGGGCGGTCATGGTGGGTCTGTGGGCGAATTTTGTCAAGGAAAAAGGTCTAAGAGACAAAGCCTCATAGTGATGCCACTGTGCTCCATCTCTGAATTCTACTGACATGTTATCCTCGTTTGCCATTAGTTAGTACTTTTTGCAAAAATGTAAGCAGAAGAGGAGAACAGAAAGAGTAGAAAGACTTTATAATCCTGTAGTTTTTTTTCAATTTTAAGATCAACACAATATTTTCAAATTAAATTTAAAATGATATAAATGAAACTAAAAATTTGCAAAATAAAAACAAAACATGGAAAACGTAAAGAAATAACAAATATAAAGCAAAATCATGGGTTGCCTCCCATTAAGCGCTGTTTTTAACGTCGAAAGCCTGACGAATTCAATTTGATGCTTAGTTAGGGGGTTCGGTGGGCAACTCTAAAAGTCTTAGGCAGTTCAAATAATCTCTATTTTCGATGCTATGATAGTGTTTTAGACGTTGTCCATTGACTAAAAATGGATTACTATTCCTCCCCTTTATTTCTATCGCTCCACTTTGTAGAATTTTTGTAATCTCGAAAGGACCGGACCATCTAGACCTTAATTTCCCAGGAAAGATTTTTAATCTTGAGTTAAATAGGAGTACAACGTCTCCCACACTAAATTCTTTTCTAGATAAGCGCTTATCGTGCCATCTTTTTGTTCGTTCTTTATATATTTTAGCATTTTCGTAAGCATCTAATCTTAACTCTTCTAGTTCATGCAGATCTAGGATACGTTTTTCACCTGCGGAATCATACCTTAAGTTCAATGTTTTAATAGCCCAATAGGTTTTATGTTCTAATTCCACTGGTAGATGTCAAGATTTACCATAGACAAGCTTGAAAGGTGTGGTTCCGATTGGTGTTTTGTAGGCCGTCCTATATGCCCATAAAGCTTCGTTGAGTTTTGATGACCAATCTTTCCTAGAGGTGGCTACGGTCTTTTCTAGAATTTTTTTTATTTCTCGATTCGAGACCTCAACCTGTCCACTTGTTTGTGGATGATATGGTGTTGTTACGCGGTGTCTTACTCCATACTTTGATAGTAATTTGTCAAATATTTTTGATATGAAATGAGAAGCACCGTCACTTATGACAAGTCTCGGCACACCAAATCTGGGAAAGATTGTGTTTTTAAAGAGCTTTATGACTACTCGTGCGTCATTTGTAGGAGAGGCTATTGGCTCAATCCATTTTGAAACATAATCGACAGCTATGAGTATATATTTATTTCCAAAGGATGATGGGAAGGGTCCCATAAAATCAATCCCCCATACATCAAAGACTTCTACTTCTAATATACCCTTTTGAGGCATCTCATCGCGTTTTGATATGTTACCAGTGCGTTGGCACCGGTCGCAGTTTAGTATTGCAATGTGGACATCCTTCCAAAGGTTTGGCCAGAATAGGCCGGATTGCAAGATCTTAGCACATGTCTTTGAGGTACTAGCATGTCCTCCATAAGGAGCAGAATGACATTGAGAGATGATATTTTCTATTTCTTCTTCTGGGACGCAACGACAGAAGATACCGTCGGCTCCTCTCTTAAACAGCAAAGGTTCATCCCAATAATAATGTTTTAGATCATGAAAGAATTTTTTCTTTTGTTGATAAGATAAGTCTGGTGGAAGTACTTCAGCTGCTAAGTAGTTGACTATGTCAGCATACCATGGCAGGGTTATATGCATGTTAATTTCTTCCACGACTTCTTCCATCTTTGGGTCATTCAACTGTAGAGTAGACATATCACTTTCTAGTTGGGCTATGAGTCGTTCATATGGAAAATCTTCATTAATGGGTACTGGCTTTGGTTTAATGCCCTCTAATCGAGATAAGTGGTCTGCTACTACATTTTCGGTTCCTTTCTTATCTTTGATCTCTAAATCAAATTCTTGTAAAAGTAGGATCCACCTTAGCAGTCTAGGTTTTGAATCCTTTTTGTTAAGTAAATATCTAATAGCTGCGTGGTCTGTATAAATGATGATCTTGGCTCCTACTAGGTAGGAACGGAATTTGTCAAGGGCAAAGATCACGGCTAAAAGTTCTTTTTCTGTGGTAGCGTAGTTCATTTGAGCGGAATCTAAGGTTCTGCTTGCATAGTAGATGGCATGAAGTTTTCTATCCCCCCTCTGTCCTAACACTGCACCTACAGCATAATCACTTGCATCACACATGATTTCGAAAGGTAGTCTCCAATCTGGTGGTTGCATGATAGGTGCGGTAATAAGAGCTGTTTTCAGCTATTCAAACGCTTTTAGGAATTTCTCATCAAAGATAAATTCAGCGTCTTTCATTAATAGACCAGTAAGAGGTTTAGTGATTTTCGATAAATCCTTTATGAATCGTCGGTAGAAACCGGCGTGTCCTAAGAAACTTCGTATTTCTCGTACGGTTTTCGGAGGTTAAAGATCTTTTATAATTTCTATCTTGGCTTTATCAACTTCAATTCCTCTATCGGACACAACGTGTCCAAGTACAATTCCTTTATTTACCATAAAATGGCATTTCTCCCAGTTTAATACGAGATTAACTTTTACGCATCTTTCCAATACCATTTCTAGGTTCGATAGACATCCTTCAAAGCTCTGCCCACATACAGAAAAGTCATCCATAAATACTTCCATAATGTTGTCTATAAAGTCAGCAAAGATTGACATCATGCATCTTTGGAATGTGGCAGGTGCGTTACATAGTCCAAACGACATTCGTCGATAAGCAAATGTACCATAGGGACATGTGAAGGTCGTCTTTTCTTGGTCATCAGGATAAATAGGAATTTGAAAGAATCCCGAATAACCGTCTAAATAGCAGAAGTATGAGTGTTTAGCCAATCTTTCCAACATTTGGTCAATAAAAGGCAATGGGAAATGGTCTTTACGAGTGGCTTTATTTAACTTCTTATAGTCGATGCACATTCTACTTCCAGTTACAACCCTTTTTGTTATAGATTCACCTTTTTCGTTCTTAAGAACTGTAACACCTCCCTTCTTTGGAACGACATGTACTGGGCTAACCCATTTACTGTCTGATATCGGGTATATAATTCCTGCTTCTAAAAGTTTTTTCACTTCGTCCTTAACTACGGTACTCAAGATCGGGTTAATCCTTCTCTGATGTTCCCTAGAGGATTTACAGTCTTCCTCCAGCATAATGCGGTGCATACAAATAGAAGGACTTATTCCTTTAAGGTCAGCGATGTTATAGCCTAACACAGTTGGGTATTTTCTTAAGACATCTAATAGTTTCTTGGTTTCGGTTTGTCCTAAGTCTGCATTGACTATTACAGGTCGTTCGAGAGCTTCGTCTAGGAATTCATACCTTAAATTTTTGGGTAATGTTTTTAGTTCTAGGGCTGGGTTCTTCGGGCAAGGTAGATGATCTGGTGTAAGTGCTAAGCATTCGCTTAGGCTATCATCTTGATAAGGTTCACGCCAGTTATCATCTTCGAAGATCGGAGGTATTGGAATTTTTAGAATATCGGAATATGTGGTCGGTTCCGTCTATAGCTGGAGCTTGTAAGAATTGTGTCAAAATAAATTCAACCTTCTCTTCACCAACTTCAAAAGTTAGTCTACCTCTCTTTACATCTATAATCGCTCCAGCAGTAGCTAAGAATGGTCTTCCTAATATGATAGGAGTAGTGGAGTCTTCTGTAATATCCATGATTATGAAATCAGTAGGGATATAGAATTATCCTATACGAACTGGAACATTTTCTAGTATACCGACTGGGTATTTAACAGAGCGGTCAGCTAATTGAACAGACATCTTAGTTGGTCTTAATTCTCCCATATCAAGCTTCTTGCATATGGATAAGGGCATAACACTAATACTGGCTCCTAAGTCGCATAGAGCTTTGTCTATGACGAACTTCCCAATTACACAAGGTATTCAGAAACTACCTGGGTCTTTTAGCTTAGGAGGCATTTTGTTTTGAATTATTGCGCTACACTCAGCAGTAAGTGTAACTGTTTCGTTTTCCTCAATCTTTTTCTTATTGGATAAGATTTCTTTTAGGAACTTAGCATACGAGGGCATCTGGGTGATGGCTTCTGTAAAAGGTACCGTGATGTTTAATTATTTCAGAAGTTCAACAAATTTCTTGAATTGCCCTGCAGTTTTGGAATTTTTCAATCTTTGAGGATACGGAATAGGTGGTTTATAAGGTGGTGGAGGCACATAAGGTTTTTCTTTGTTTACGGCCTCTTGGTCATTGTCTTCCTTTTCCTTGGGTTCATTCTCCTTCTCAGTTGTTGTGTCGTTAGCAGACTTTTGATACATGGCTGGATTTTGGAGTCTTGGATCAATGGGTCCATCTAATTCTTTTCACTTCTCAGTATATAACAGCGTTTGCATATCCTTTAGGATTAGGTTGTGGCTGTCCAGGAAATGTTCCAGAAGGAGCAGCAGTAGGTGTTTGTTGTTGAGCCACTTGGGAAATTTGTGTTTCAAGCATTTTGTTGTGGGTGGCCAAAGCGTCTACTTTGTTTGCTAACTGCTTAATCTGTTCACTAGTGTGTACGTTTTGATTCAGGAACTCTTTGTTTGTCTGAGTCTGGGTAGCTATGAAGTTTTCTATCATAAGTTCAAGGTTAGACTTCCTAGGAACATTTGGAGCAGCTGTTGCAGCCTTTTGATAGCCTGGTGGTGCAGCAGGTGCTTGACCAGGTGCATAAAGTGCATTGTTGTTTTTGTAAGAGAAATTGGGGTGATTCTTCCAACCAGGATTGTAGGTATTTGCATAAGGGTTTGCTTGAGCATAATTCACTTGATCTGTAGAGGCTCCTGCTAAAACTTGGCATTCAGGGGCAGCGTGTCCACCTGTTCCACATAATTCGCAGTTTGGCGCTACAGCAGCCACGGTGGCTGTGGGTGTCATGGTCAAGTTGTCTATCTTTTGAGCGATTGCATCTACCTTAGCACGGACGTGATCTAGGCTAGAAACTTCGTACATTCCTCCTTTTTGTTGGGATTTCTCCACTTGAGTTCTTTCACCTCCCCATTGGTAGTGATTCTGAGCCATACTCTCGATGAGTTGTTGGGCTTCATCATAGGGTTTATCCATGAGTGTACCACCAGCGGCGGCATCTATTGTCAATCTTGTATTGTACAAGAGACCATTGTAAAACGTGTGGATAATTAACCAATCCTCAAGACCATGATGTGGGCATATCCTCCTCATATCTTTATATCTTTCCCAAGCATCATATAAAGACTCGTTGTCTTTTTGTCTGAAGCTGTTGATTTGGGCTCTCAGCATAGCTGTTTTGCTCGGCGGAAAATATCGTGCCAGAAAGACCTTCTTTAAATCTTCCCAAGAAGTAATAGAGTTGGATGGCAAGGATTGCAACCAAGCCCAAGCTCTATCTCTTAATGAGAAAGGGAAAAGACGTAGTCTTATGGCGTCTGCGGTTACACCATTCGCTTTCACCATGTCTGCGTACTGCACAAACTTGGTTAGATGTTCGTTCGGATCTTCTGTTGGGTTTCCAGAAAAATGATTTTGTTGCACAGCAGATAACAACGAGGGTTTCAACTCGAAATCGTTTCGGTTGATAGCTGGAGCGGCAATTCTATTGTGAGGTTCTTGTTGAGATGCGGCAGCATAATACTTAAGAGGTCGGTTCTGTGGTGGATCGGCCATGTCTATTTCTGATTCGGAATCTGATTCAGATTCAAGTTCAGGATCTGATTGAGATTCAGGTTCTGATAAAGGAAAAGGGATATTGTGAGCTAAGAAGTATTCTTGGATACGTCTTTTTACGGTAAGAAGACGTTCAGGTTCGTCTGTTGGTCGTACGAGGTCTTCGCCAGAAGAGCGAGTACTTGGCATACAATCAACAGAAAGGGAATTTTGGTTTTTACCTTAGTCTATACGACGTAACAAAGGAATTACGATGTCGACTTAATTAGTCCCCGGCAACGGCGCCAAAAACTTGATCGCTCTATTTAGTGTGCCTAAATAGGTCTAACTGCAAGTATACAGTCGTATCGCGTAGTTTTAAAAGATTATCGATCCCACAGAGACTAGAAATCGAACGCACCGATATCTATTGTTACTATGTTTATCTAAGGCTAATCAGAATTGGGTTTTTAGTTCAAACGGGAAATTAAAGGGAAATTAAAATTTGGGAATACTAGTTATGAATAAGTTATCGGTATATAATTCAGTAAACCTACGTGGAGTTAATTAAACCTAAACGTATAAAGATTTATCACCCTATTCATCTGTAGGAAAAACCGGTTTAAAAGCCCTCAACTCACACTCCCGTGGTTATTGCTTTAGACCATACTTCTAAGTCAATACGTCTGCTCTCGCTAGCCCGTATGATGTTAAAAATACTTTTTGAAAACTAGTTAAACCTAATTAAATTTAAAGCGCTTCCACTGTTTTTAAAACTAATGCCCGATTTCAGCTATCCGGGTAAAGCCTCACACTCCCGTGGTCTCGACTTTAACCTATGTTACTTTTTTACTCTCGTAATAAAAGTTGGGTTTTAAATTAAGAAATCGAAGCCAAAAGAAGGATTGATTATTGATTTTAGCTTAGAGAAAATTAATTCATTTTAGTTACTTCATTACATACCGATAAGATCGGTTTAGCTCGACATAATTAGGAAATTAAACGCAAAGGCAAGGAAATAAGTAAACACAGACATAACTAAGAAAGAAATAAACAATGCTTTGAATTAAATAACGGAAACCTGGAGGTCAGTAATAACAGCAACAGCAATCCCTCCACAAGCCGGTAGGTTCTTGCTTGAATAAAATAAATTGCAAAGGTTGAAGGCAATGAAACAAAAACAAAAATTAAGTTGTAATAGTTCCTCAGTGTGAGAAACTATTACTTTGTTCGGTAATGGTTGACAAGGAAATGGAAATGCAAAGTAAAAAATGAAACTAAAGCTCTGGAAACAATTTGGCAGCAAGACAGTACACTTGAAAGGAAAATTTGGCTACCCTTTGTTCTTCGTAGTGACTTGTATTTATAGGATGAATTTAGGTGGAGGTTGGAGAGAAATTAGCCACTCACATTGACGGTTACATCACTTGAACCTAGTAATCTTCGGGGAAATAATGTGATCATGTGAAAACTGTTCTCTGAAAATTCGTAGACACGTTTCTGCTTCAATGTGTAATATTGGGCGCATGACGATCGTGAGGAAGTGTGACGGTCGTGATACATTTTGGGGTTGCCACGGTCGTGGCGTATCCATGACGGTCGTGATATCAGCAATTTTTGGTTTCTGCAATTTTTCTTCTCTTTTCTGCTCTTTTCTTGCATGTTTTGGTTCTTTTCCACACTTAGCATACTTTGACTTGGAAAATGGGATTACCTGCAAAAACACTTAAATAATCTCGAGAAAATCGGATATTAGACGAAAAATGGAGTAAGAAACTAACATAAATCGAAGTAAAAATATGATATAAATTCGTGTTATCAGTTTATGACTGCTTCAATCGTGAAGATGTAAGCGGGCCTTTTAAGGCGCATTATGTCGATCTTAGGTAGGTCATTCTGTTGACCTACACTAATCATGGAAGAAAGAGTGGCTAAGGCATCAGCCTTGTGATTCTCTCTACGAGGGACGTGATGAAACTCGACTTTGTTAAAGAAGGGTAACAACCTTCTTGCATAGTCTTTGTAAGGAATCAGTCCTGATTGGTATGTGTTCCAATCTCCTTTTATTTGATTTATAACCAAGGCTGAATCGCCGTATACGTCCAAGTTTTTGATCCTTAAATCAATCGCTTCTTCGAGACCCATAATACAAGCTTCGTATTCGGCCTCGTTGTTCGTACATTTGAACGTAAGTCTGGCAGTGAAAGGAATGTGGGTACCCTGAGGGGTAACAATGATTGCCCTAATTCCGTTTCCATAATGATTAACTGCTCCGTCAAAGATAAGTCCCCATTGGGAACCTGATTCTGGCCCTTCACTGGGTAACGGTTCATCGCAATCTTTCATTTTTAGATACATGACATCTTCGTCTGGGAAGTCAAACCCGATTGGTTCTTGATCGTCAATCGGTTGATGAGCCAAATGATCGGCTAAAACACTCCCCTTAACGGCTTTTTAAGCGTGGTACTCTATGTCATATTCTGATAATAACATCTGCCAACGGGCGATTCTTCCCGTGAGAGCAGGCTTTTCGAAGACATACTTGATTGGATCCATTTCGGAGATTAACCAAGTAGTGTGACGAATCATGTATTGGCGAAGACGTTTGGCTGCCCAAGCCAAAGCACAGCAAGTTTTCTCAAGCATCATGTACCGAGTCTCGCAGTCAGTGAACTTCTTGCTTAGATAGTAAATGGCAGACTCCTTCCTTTTGGTTTCGTCTTGTTGGCCAAGTACACATCCCATTGAGTCCTCTAAGACTTGAGGTAGATGATCAGTGGTCTTCCTTCCACTGGAGGTGATAGAATCGGCGGATTCAACAGGTATTCCTTAATAGTGTCGAAGGCGGTTTGGCAATCTTCTGACCAAACGCAATCCAGGTTCTTTTTGAGTAATTTGAAAATCGGCGCACACGTGGCGGTCTTAAGGAATATGAATCTAGAGATGTAGTTCAAACGTCCCAAGAATCCTCTACTTGTTTTTCAGTTTTTGGAGAAGGAATTTCTCGAATGGCCTTGACCTTGTCAGGATCGACCTCAATCCCTTTATGGCTGACGATGAACCCTAAGAGTTTCCCTAAACGGACACCGAAGGTGCACTTGTTGGGATTCAAGCGGAGTTTGTATTTTCTCAAAAGCTCGAATAGTTTCGACAGGTGGGTCACATGCTCCTCTTTTGTCTTAGATTTTGCAATCATGTTATCGACATATACCTCTATCTCTTTGTGTATCATGTCATGAAACAGAGTAGTCATGGCCCTTTGATAGGTTGTCCCGGCATTCTTTAAGCCGAACGGCATCACCTTGTAACAAAAGGTACCCCATGGGGTAATGAACGAAGTTTTCTCCATGTCTTTCGGCACCATTTTGATCTGGTTATAGCCCGAGAATCCATCCATGAAGGAGAAAACTTTGAACTTTGTTGTACTGTCAACCAACATGTCGATGTGCGGTAAAGGAAAGTCGTCCTTTGGACTTGCCTTGTTTAGATCTCTGTAGTCAACACACATTCTGACCTTTCCGTCCTTTTTGGGAACGGGTACAATGTTGGCTAACCATTGAGGATATTCTAACGTGGCGAGGAAACCAGCGTCAATCTGTTTTTGTACTTCCTCCTTGATTTTGATGGCCATGTTCGGGTGAGTCCGTCTCAACCTTTGTTTTACTGGCGGACATTCTGACCTTAACGGTAAGTGATGTTCCACGATGCTGGTATCCAATCCTGGCATATCCTGATAGGACCAAGCGAATACATCGGGGAATTCTTTGAGAAGCTTTATCAAACCCTCTCTGGCAGTTGGACTGAGCAGTGCCCCACTCCTGATTTCTTTTCTCTCTTTTTCTGAACCTAAGTTTATCGTTTCCAACAACTCTTTGTGAGGTTCAATGAACCTTTCCTCTTGTCTGAGTAGTCGGGAGATCTCTTCTGGAATTTCATTGTCATCTTCTTCTTCAGCCCCAAATACCGGGAACTCAAAGTTGGGAGAAGGCATTGGATCGTATGTTTCAACTGGGTTTAAAACAAGCAATCTGCATGATGTGATGATTCATGTTTAGAAGAGATAGAGAAAATGCGAGTGTGTGCAGTGTATTTATTTTACTGCTTGTTTTTATTTTTAATTGTTTTTTAGGATTACCATTTTCTGAAAAAGCAAAAAGAGAAAACAACAATTAATGCGGAAATTACAGAACGACGTTATTTTATTAATAAACAAGTCGATCCTTGAAACTACAACCCTATAAAACAAAACTCTGTCACTTTGGGCAAAGCGAAGAGGGAAATTTACAGAAAGTGAGCCCTATCAAAACATCCGTTTCACCCGGGCAGGGTGAAAGGTTTAAGATGGCAATTACTTTGATTGGCAAATGACCTTCGGAACATCGACAGCAACCCATTGGCGGCGAACTCCTCGGTGAATCACAAAGTCTGGAAGCTTCCTTGATTTGTCTTCAGAAATAACGTTGATTTATGGTGGAGCGGGATCATTGGAATCTGTCTCCCAGGCAGAGTTGTCGTAGGAGAATTCCTCTGTTACATTTTGCATAGCATTTGTGCTCTCAGCTGTATCTCCCCATCCAGTTGGCTGGATTTCTTCGAGCCTGATATGAGAGCTTTCGGGAGCGGTGTATTTGACCATATAGTCGTACTTTCCACTCGGTTGTCCCAAGGTGTCCCATACTTCTTTCGAACTGGAGGAGTCATCTCTCTCGATGACGTTACCTCGGGAAAAGCATAGTTGATGAATTCAAGTCCTGTAAATGTTGCAAATTCATCGTCGTGTTGAGTAGTTTCTGAATGACCTGAGTGTTGATCGCATGACATGGTGGGGACACAGGTATTCTGTTCAATGACGGTCAGCTGATTTTCATTGTTCGGCTGACTCTCTTGCCCCAAGTCTCCTGGATAAGGTTGCCACATTGGCAGACTATCCATTGGGCCATAGTAGTCGTGGTCAAAGTTGTCTTTCATCGGAGTGTCTTCCTTTAATGAATTTGGCGGAGCACGGTATCCTTCCGGATCCCAATCCCCGTATATCATTTCGATGTCTGACCTGGGTATAAATCTCGGACTCGCTGTAGGAAAGCAAAAAGGATTTTGTGTTTCGTCCTGAGACATATAACCGTCCTTGTTAAGATAGGACTTCCACTCTTCCTCTGTGTCAGAGGGATCTTCCTCATTGATAGCATGGACTGCTTGAGGGAGTGGGTGAAGAAAACCTCCACTGTGGAAGAAATCCTGAATGGGATGAAGACTTTCATTGTTAGCAGCTGTTCGGGTACAGGTTGCAGAAAAACCAAGACCCTTCTTTGTTTTATTGTCAATAGGAATGACAAGTTGTCCCTATCCGGTTGTATCGGTACTCTCGACCGCTTTGATAGCATCTTTGTATGAGGAAATAGAGGTTCCTCCTTGGGATTGATTGTCCTTGCCGACCGACAGCGCTTGGAACTGCGTCCCAATAACCTCCTCGGGTTCTACACAAGTAGATGATGATAAGTTACTCACGAGCAAGGCCGGTTCTCCACAGACTGTGACAAGTTGATCGTTCTGAACAAACTTTAGCTTTTGGTGGAGGGTCGAAGTGACCGCTCTAGCCTGATGTATCCAAGGTCTTCCTAATAAACAACTGTATGTTGCTCGAATGTCCATGACCTAGAAAGTGACTTGGAAAGTGTGAGGACCAATAGTTATGGGAAGATCAACTTTGCCGATAACTGTTTTTCTGGATCCGTCAAATGCTTTGACGACGACCTCGCTGATTCTCATCAGAGGGCCTTTGAATGATAATTGCATCAAAGTAGACTTCGGCATAATATTCAGGGCTGACCCTGTGTCTACCAGTACGCTGGCTAAAGCATCGTCCTGGCAGTTAACTGTAATGTTGAGCGCCATGTTATGACGGCGACCCTCTTCGGGTAATTCCTCATCACTAAATCCCAAATTATTGCAGGAAGTGATGTTAGAGACAATGCTATCGAACTGTCTGACTGTTACATCCTGTTCCACAAAGGCTTGCTCCAAGACTTTCTGTAGAGCCTCCCTGTGGGCTTCTGAATTGAGTAACAGTGATAATACCGAGATCTTTTAAGGAGTCTGCAACAGCTAATCCACAATGTTATATTCACTCCTTTGGATGAGCTTCAGCATCTCATCATTATTTTTTGAAAGGTCGGGATTACTGGATTGACCGAATGATGGATCGGGAGCTTCTGTATGAAGTTCCTTTTCCTTGTTAGGTTCTCCAACTCCTCGGTTGAAGATTCGACCGCTCCGTGTTACACGACTGATGTCTGCAATATTCACGACGGAGGGTAATGGAATTTCCTTTCCATTTTCAACTGTCATTGCACCGTATTTGTAAGGGATAGCCTTAGTTGATTCATACGGTAGTGGTCCTGGTAGATAGATGACTATGGGAAACTTCTGATTTTTCGACCATCATAAGTAATCTTGATCCGTTCCCGGTTGGGAGCTCTTGATTCGTCAAGCAGAGGGATAATGGCAAAAACATCCCTGGTCTGGTGACGACCAGAGATTGTGACAACATCCTCGACTTGATTGGCAAGGTAGTTCGGCATCCAGTTGATGAGTCCAGAACCCGGATATGGGCGAATCTCTCCACGATCCACCTGACCCTGAAGAGCTGCTCTCACAAGGTAACACCCTTGGTTACTTTCCGAACAGACACTACAACGTTCATAGTTGTGTGGTGGCACCTGGCCACACCCACTTTGAATACAATGTAACCTCACTAGGTTAGCTTCCACATATCGGACATCCTGACTTTGACGTCGAGTAGGATTCCTGTTATTGATACTAATCTGCTGAGTATCTTCATCCATATAGATTGACATCCACCAGTGATTTAACAAGTGCTGAAGTGCCTCCTGGACAAGGATGCAACCTCGATCGTTTTTGCAACCTGCTTTACAGCTTTGATAGTCGTGTGATATTAAGAATCCGAGTCGAACCTGCTCAGCATGTAACTCTACCAGGTTGGTATTCATCACGCGAATATTGAAGATCTGAACCATGTTAATCTGATAAGGGTTCCTATCATGGTAGTCTTGGATCCATCCAAGATCGATCTGACGCTTGAGGGCCTCTTGTATGAAAGAGCATCCCTGTTTGTTTACCGAGCAAGTCAGATAGGAACTGTAATCGTGTCGTGGCAGATTATGATAATGGCTTTGCCTTGAGTGCATCGCCACCAAGTTGACATTCATTGCACAGATGTCGTGGTTCTGAATAACGTTGGAGTTCGTATAGACCATGTTAACTCCACGAACTCGGTGCTCTTGGATCCATCCAAGATCCATTTGTTCCTGTAGAGCTGTTTGCACCACAGAACATCCTTGATTGTTTTTAGAGCAGACATCACACTGGTGATAATTATGAGGTGGCACATGGCCGTACCCACTCTGTCTACAATGCACCTTGACCAAATTGGTTTTCAACAAGAGTACATCGTGAATTTGATAAACGTTGTTAGACTCTCCCTCTATCAAATTGACTGCGGCTTTCTCATGTTGAGGCAGCGGGTTTGTGAGAACATTGGGATTCGTATCTTTGAAAGATAAGAGCCCGCTCCTAACAAGCTTTTGCACGTCAGATTTGAAATTGAGACAATTCTCTATGTTATGCCCTGATCCTCCTTGATGATAAGGGCATGCTTGATCCACCTTAAACCAAAAAGGCGGATTTTCCAATACTGTAAGAGGAGACTTAGTCTGGATGTGCCCCTTAGCCAGTAGTAACGAAAATAGTTCTGCGTACAACATGGGTATAGGATCAAACCCTGATGGTCGTGTTGTACGGTTATTGTTATATGGAGGACGAGCCTGCTGAAGAGGCTATTGTGTCCTTTGCTGATTAGGTTGGCTCTGTGCAACCTGAGGTTGTACGTAGGAATAGGCACAGGGTTGATAGCAGGAATTACAGCTGCTACTGGTTGATAACGTCGCCTTTGCTTTCCGAGAGAGATATTCCCAATATCCTGCTCTTTTTTCTTAGGGATAACACTACCGTATCGTTTTGTACTGCTTGATGGTCCAGCGTCTTTTGCCAAACGTCCTTCTCAGACGACTTCCTCAAGACAAACTCCCATGCCCACCATCTCGGTGAAGTCACTGGGTGCACTGGCAACCATTCTGTCATAGTAAAATGAGCTTAAGGTCTTTAAGAAGATCTTTGTCATCTCTTTTTCCTCAAGAGGTGGACAAATCTGAGCGGCAATTTCGCGCCATCTCTGAGCGTACTCCTTAAAGGTTTCCTTGTCCTTTTGTGACATTGATCTGAGTTGATCTCTGTCCGATGCCATGTCCAAATTGTATTTGTATTGTTGGATGAAGGAAGTACCAAGATCTCTGAATGTGCTAATCGTAGCACGGTTTAAACCCATGTACCATTTGAGTGCGGCACCGGTTAAACTATCCTGAAAGTAGTGAATCAGTAGGTCCTGATTCTCCGTCTGAGCTGACATTCGTTGAGCGTACATCACCAGATGGCTCTGAGGGTAAGAGTTACCCTTGTACTTTTCAAAATCGGGCACTTGAAATTTGTGCGGAACTTTCACATTGGGGACCAGACAAAGGTCTGCGGCGTCCTTTCCAAATAGATCCTGGCCGCGAATGGTTTGTAGTTCCTTCTGCATTTCCAGGAACTGTTCCTGGAATTCATCCATTCTATCGAACATAGTTTCCTTCTTATCAGAAGGAATCGGTGGAATCTGTTCTTCCGGGACAGTGTGCACCACAGGGGGTGGTACCGTGACTACAGCAGTGAATCTTGGTGTTTCCTGAAGTTTGTAACCTTCAGGAGTCTTCAGTATGCCCCTGGCATCTTCGCTTTCCTGAAGTTTGTAACCTTCAGGCCCAGCGGCTTCTGTTATGATTCCCTGATCTTCAGTGATCGGCGGAACATATCCTTCCGGGATATAGTTAACAGGCATGCCCCAAGGACGATCTTTCGGCATTTGATACCTAGGATCATACTTCTCCACTATGGGCGCTGAGGTGATCTCTGAGATCACAGTCCTTTGTAGCTGAGCTTCTGCCATGGCTTGCATGTCATTACGAAGCTTTCTCATATCCTCTCTCAGAGCGTCGATCTCTTCTTTCAACTCTCTGTTCTCTTCCTCAAGATCATCCATCTTTTTCTGACGATTGGCCCGAGTATTATACGAATGAGACAGTTTGACTCTAGAATCGAGACACAAACGTGAGATTCGTAGGTAAGAAGAATACGCAATGTGAGAATGATGAATGCAATGATTATATTAATTGTTTTTTTTGGTTTAATCAAAATAAACTTCGACAATTAGATTGCAAATATCAAACAATGAGGAAACCCCTTTTTATTGAATTCAAAGGATTGCGGAAACGAAAATACAGTAGATTACAAAGTGCAGACACAGAAACCTAAGCTAATGGGTCCCGAGAGAACTCGGGTGCTGATTCTGGTATCTTCCTTTTCTTTGACTGGGGATCTTGAGCCGTTGTCGGGTTGTTATTCCTTTTCCAGGTGAAAGGAGCGAGCAAATTCCTTTGGTCATCCTGATTTTCTACAGCATGTTGCTCCAAAATTTCAATCAGAGCATCCTTATCTTTCAGTATTTGCTGTATTTTGATGCACTCCACGTTGAGGGTACGATACTTGTTCTTCCAAGACCTCTTCTCCCGTTGAACTTTGTTGAGAGTAACCTAAAGCTTTTCAGTTTCCGTCATGAAGCACATGACAGATTCCCTCGGTGGAAGAATTCCATAACGAGGATAAGGCATCTTTAGCTTAAGAGCTCTAGTTTTTACCCAGTGGAGATAAGGCTCCAACGAGACACAATCCGGTTTTCCTAGAGACTCCCGTCCTTTCTTATGAACATGTTTCCAAGCGTGCGCTATTTCCGTCTTTAGTGCTCTGTCACTTTCTCCTTCCTTGAAGAAAAGACCTTCTAGATGAACATTCCGGGGAACATGTCTCATCGAGTATCCAAACTGACGACGAACCAATATCGGATGATAGTTGATTCCTCCCTTAGTTCCTAAAAGGGGTACGTTGGGGAAGTTTCCACAACGGTCAATGATCCTGATTCCATCAGAAATCCTATTACACCAATCTATGTCAGAGTTGGTGAGAGACATGATCTTCTGCGACCAGCGCAAGGCACTCTTATGATCCCAGAAAGCAGCAGACTTAGGTAAATAGGAGATAAACCATTTATAAAGCAGAGGTACACAACATGTGATCTCCCCTCCACTGTACAAATTCCCTAAGTGTACAGAATGATATGCATCTGCGAGCAAAGTCAGCACAGGGTTTCCAATGAGAAAAACCTTAATGGAGTTGATATCGACGAAGTTATTAATGTTGGGCAACAGAAATAACCCGTAGGTGAGTAAAACAAAGATGCTCTCGAAAGCAGTCACGTTCCCGATACTGGCGAAGTACAGGACTTTCTTTGTCAAGAACTGAGCTGGCAAACCTTGTATGCCACCCTTAGTGGTCATGTGAGTCCTGACCTCAGACTCGCCCAAATGAATTGCTCTTGCAATGGTCTGATTCTTTGGAATTTCCTCCAGTCCAGAAAATGGAGCTCGATCAGTGATGTGTAGATCAATCAGATGAGAGTATTCCTCCAGCGTTGGTGCTAGCTGGTAATCCGGGAATGTAAAGCAGTGATAAACCGGATCGTAGAATTGAACGAGCGCGTCCATGATTCCCTCAATCACATGGACCCTTAACAGAGGTAGCAGACCTCCGTACTTGGCTCTGAAAGCCTCTTGGTTTGTGATCATCCTCGCCAAACCTCTTAAATCCTCTAGTTTTGGAATCCTGAAGGTGTACTTATGAGTTCTCCTTCTACCGAAATCCATTAGCATAATCCTTTTCTCTGATATTTGCAATCACAGTCTTAGTTTAATTTGAAAAACAGAGAGGCTAGAAGAGAAGTTTTTTGAATGTTTTAATGTTTTTTTTAAATGAATGCATGAATGCAGCACACAAAAACATAGAAAAAACATGGGGTCAAAGGGTCGTTGTCATGAAGTCAAGGCTTTACCCATCCCCAAAGGTTTATACTAGGGTGATCTTTGTACCTGTACTCAAAATCATTAGCTCCTCCCAGGATAACAAACAGCAAGCGGATCTCCAGCGAGCTGTATGAAATCTTAGAGTAAATGCTATTCACCGAGAATAGATCATTAGCCTCAAATGAGGGTAGTATCGCGTGACAACTATTTCCGATAGTTTCCGCACTACAAAAGGGTTGGCTCCTCAGCTTCTCAGACGTCACAATCGGCCCATTGCCTATGAGAGGGAATGGGTTGCATTGGGAAGCCTCCACTGAGGTTGATGGTCGACCTCGTCGTCATCACTTATCTTAAGTGTATACTCAATCTTTCCACATGCGGCATCACACGCATTCTCATTAGCAGAAAAATAAACACAGATATGAATTAGGAAAAGAAATATATATATATATATTTGTCCTAATGTCCTAGACCTTTTAAAAAGCTACGAATCTTATGTTCCTGACAGGAAATGGGTTCCCCGGTGGAAGTCCAAATCTGTGGTGAGAAGATCCCCCTACGGTGGGCGCCACTTTTAAAGTTTCCACCTATTAGATGGGAAGAGAACAAGATCTCGCTACAAAGGTGAGATAGATCCTAATGACGGTCCCCAGCAGAGTCGCCATTTTTTCTGTAGCGAGCGGTTTTGGACGTGGTTGCGAAGCACTACCGCTCTTTGGTATCTACAGCTCGATTCATTTTTTATCCTATTAAAGCTGATGAAGGAAGGGAAATAGATGTCTCAAATTAACCCTGCTTGCATACTGAGGTTAAACAGTCAAAACTGTTGGTTTACAGATGCTACAAAGATTCGGGGTCTCTATTGGGTGTATTTTTTTTAAAAGTGGTGTTCGGTCGATTGGTGGGAGGTTTAAGATGTTAGGACGGATGCATGAAAGTATGGGATTTTGGGTTTTTGTTTAGTGTGCTCGCTAAGATTTTTCTTTTAATCTTATGCCTACATATTCCCGTTTACCGAAACAGGGTAATCAGAGCGTTCATAGTTCCTCCTATTCTATGGGAGGAAATGGTTGTTTTGGTGTCTTGTTCAAAGCCTAAGACGTGAAGCAAAAGGTAGTTTGTATCTTGTTCAAAGCCCAAGATGTGAAGCTGAAGAGTCTATTTGTATCTTGTTCAAAGCCCAAGATATGAAGCTAAAAGGGTGTTGACTTTAGAGAGAATTTGTCATCTCTAAAGAGGGGTTTGTTTGTCACAACCGTTTATAAAGGAAAATTACTTTAACCGGGATATGTGAATCCGGAAATTCCATTATTTCCTTTATAGGGGATTTCCAACCTAAAGGAGAAGACTTTAACTCAGTGTAGAGCAATATCTTTCCTTAGGAATTTCTCATGCTAAAAGAGGGACAGTGGCATGGATGTAGATGATCCAAAGGCTTGCCGCTTACAGCAATTAGATGAAGGGGAAGGAGTTGTTGATGTTTGTGTACTATGAACGAGGCACAGCTTTGATGCTAAAAGGTTGATTGGATCAACCAGTGGTTTTCTTATACAAAGCCTAAGAGGAGGCTAATATGTGTCTCGTACAAAGCCCGAGAAAGAGGCTAAAAGGTTTTGACTCAACGAGGGAATCTTTTGGTATCTCGTATAAAGCCCGAGATGGAGGCTATTTGACTCAACAAGAGAGTTTTTGTATCTCGTACAAAGCCCGAGATGGAGGCTAAAATTTGTTTGGCTCAATAAGAACCTTTTTGTATCTCGTATAAAGCCCGAGATGGAGGCGAAAGGGGTGATTGACTCAACGAGGGAGTCTCTTATGTGTCTTGTACAAAGCCCGAGAGAGAGGCAAACGTTGTTTGACTCAACGAGGGAGTCTTTTGGTATCTCGTACGAAGCCCGATATGGAGGCTAAAATTGTTAGCTCTGCTGGGGAGAATCATTGTACAAAGTCCAAGAGGAGGCTATGGTGCTGTTTCAGTTGAGTAACAAGTCCAGTATGCTGATTTAAAGAGAAAATCAGTTCTTATATGAGTAATGTTTACACTCAGGGATTTTGATTCGAGGATCAGGGATATTTGCTGTTCTTTAAGGAAGTGGGAAATCCAAAGGGTATTGAGGTTGTCCGAGTCCTCGGGGTTCCTTCCTATTCTTGAAGGGGTCACTTAAGAATGTCGTTGAGACTCAAGGATGTTAGACTGTCCGTGTCTAGAGTTTCATCTTTTGTACTATGCTTTGAGAAACAGTAGTAGACTCTTGGAAAGACTGCTCTATTAAGATGACTGATTTATGTTCCTATACCTCTAGGAGGTCGTCTAGACAATTTGTACGAAGCCCAAGAGGAGGCTGGAAACTTTTAAGAAGCCGAGTGGTCCTTGTATGAAGCCCAAGAGAAGGTTGGGATGCTTTTAGGAAGCATGTGGGTCCTTGAACAATGCCCAAGAGGAGGCCAATGCTTTTAAGAAGCCGTTGGGTCCCCAAACCCCGAGAAATTTAAGACAGGCCATTCACGAGGAATGAATCAAGCCAGGAAAGTTCGAGAATTTGGAAGAAACTCAAGAGATGCCATTCACGAAGAAAATATCATCTCTGGGGAGTAGAGTTTCTTAACAAGTGCTTTTAAGAAGCCTGTATGTCCCCAAACCCCGAGAAATTCAAGACAGGCTATTCATGAGGAATAGATCAAGCCAGGAAAGTCCGAGAATTTGGAAGAAACTTAAGAGATGCAATTCACAGAGAAGAGATCATCTCTGGGGAATAGAGTTTCTTTGACAACTTCTACGAGTGACAGTCTATGAAAGGGTTCACCGAGAATGCTGCCTTTCATATCTCCATATTGTTTAACCCCAAGAGGAGGGAAGACTGTGTCTGGTAATCCTATGGGGATCTAGTTTTGACTATTTAAGAGTGATCAACGGGCTTAATGCTAGACGTAGTTGCCGGGGAAACTCTAAATATCTACACTATTATTGCACAGTTGATATGAGTTTATGAAAGAAGACTTACAGCAAAACAGCCCCACAATACAGTTATATGTATATGAAAGCGGTAAATGAAAACATATAAACACTTACTCGGTTGTAGAGCTTCCATGTTGTTTGGTTAGTTGTTCAACAAAGAAAGATTGAAAACAACAGTATATTCAAAATCAAAGGAGAAAGTGCTTTGAAAAAGAAAGATTTGGGGCTTACAGCTCAAGGAGAGGCCCAGGGTTTTATCAGTGAGCGCACTATTTAAATTTGTACAGAGGGACTTATACAAGTGACTGTGGCCTAAAAATTGTTTTCTGTACAAAGGGATTTGGGTTTTACACTCTCTCAAGAGGCCCAAAAAGTTTTAAAGAAAAAGAGTGGGGCTTATAACACGAGGGTAGGCCCAGATAATTTTTCGTTTAAAATGGCGATCGCTCCGAGATTTTCTTTTAACGCAAAGGGGCTTATACAATATCTGAGGTCCAAAGTTGTTTTTGGTTAAAAGGGGATTGGGTCTTACACTCTAATAGAGGCCCAAAAGTTGTGAATGGGTCTTATAGCTCAAGGAGAGGCCCAGATGGTTTATCTTTAAACTGGCGACGATCGTGCCGAATTTAAAAATGTACAAAGGGACTTATACAATAAGTGAGGCCCAAAATATTTCTGTACAAGTGGGTTGGGTCTTACACTCTAATAGAGGCCCAAAAAGTGTTTGAAAATGATTTGTGAGGGTTGAATTAATCAAAAACCCTAATTTATTTCCAAAATGTATTTTAATTGAATAAAAATTCAATTAAAATGATCAAAAATTGTTTAACATGTGGGAAACAAATTATGATCTTGGATTAATGCTTCAAAAATCAAGTATTAACCTACAAAATAATTAGAAGTCATTAATCTTTACAAAATCAAGAGGGAAAATTTTTTTTAAATGTCAAAAACAATTAAAATATTAATTCTTTGCAAAAATATCCATTATATGAAATAAATAATATTTTTGGGATTTTTTGGGAAAATAAAATATTTTAACATTTTTGTGAATTATTAAAAAAAGAATTAACTCAAAATCATTAAAACTCAGAGAGAAATTAATTTTTGAATCAATTAAATAAAAATCACAAAATTCAAATATTCAAATGTTGGAAAATGGCGCCAAGAACAAGGGCAAGAACACGCACGTGTTATGAGTTTCCCAGATTTGCATTTTCTATCCAATCTCACTGAATACTTAATCATATCATGCAATCCACATACCAATCAACTCGTCTCAACTTCACGATCATGTCTATGACAATTAATTTCATTTAAATTAAACATAAAACAAGAAATCATGAACAATCCTCCAGAACCCTAGATTCTGCATGAAGGCTGGGATTTTTGATACACGATTCAAACAATGCAATTAATTGAGGGGAAACATTCCATGCATGATTATGAACATATGGCCAAATTATTATGCAGCAAAAATTGCATGGATCATAGAGTTAGAAGAGCTCATGCTTACCACTTGCAGCTGGTGATCGTGATTTGTATTGGAGGTGTTAGAAAAAAGTTTTGATGATCTGAACAACTTCCTTACACCCTATGGAGTGTGTTTGAATGCTTGGACTTGATTGAAGTTGGCTGGATCACTTTATGGCATCTCAACTGCAATTTGGTTAAAACCTTGAGCAATTGACTGGTGATTCTGAGAAATCAGTGTTCCAGTTGTTGTTTAAGTGTTTGATCAGCTCGTATGTGATGTATATGAGGTGTGTGTGTGATTGGTTTGATTGGAAAAGCTCTCAAACTCAAAACCCGATAGTGACTTGCCTTAGAAGGCAAAATTGGAGTGAAAGAAGAGATTTTGAGGAAAGCATCTGTTTGATGGCTTTGGTGTACTCAAACTGATCACAATTGAGCTCTATTTATAGTAAAGCAAGTTTATTTTGCAAGGAATAGTGAATGGCAACTGCTGAGTAGGTTTGGCCAATGTTGGCAAATGAAAATCCAAGTCTCCTCTAGCCATTGACTAGAGGTTAGGGCACAGGCTGATGGTTCCCTTGGTCTTGGATAAATCTTAACTGAATGTATTTGCTAAGAGCTCAGTCCATGCCACCTTGATGCTTCCATTGAATGCTCCAATCCAAAATTGGAGTCTTGTCCCTATTTTGGCAATTCTAGGTTCAACATGCTATTTCTTGTTCCAAAGACTTTGGAGGCTTGGCTCAGTGATTGTCCTCTTAAGATCCAATCCTCAGATGTTTCCTAAGTGATGACAAGGCTTGGAATTGGGTGATTTTGGCAAATCGACCAAAAGTACAAAAATCTGCCTTGCCTTGGCAGATTTCAGCAAGGCATCTTGCCAATGTCATATCTCATAGCTCAAATTGAATTTGGTAATGTTCTTGGCCATTTTGGAAAGCCCTTACATGATACAACAACTGTTTGAACATGTTTGGTTTTGATCTCTTTTAAATCCAAGTGAAAAATCCCCCTACATTTGGCAAAAAGTAAAGGCAGATTCTGACTTAGTGAAATTTTCACCAAGTGTTGGAATAAAGTGAATTTTCTTGATTTTGATCACTCCATAACTCAAAATCCATGAGGAATTTGGACATAGGTCAGTATGAAGCTTTTGTAGAGGGCAATGTGATCTACAAATCAAGCTTTGAATGGGGAACAATGGCCTTGTGGTTTAGGAGTTATGGTCCTCCAAAGTTGGCACATTAGTGTCACTTTTTCCATAACTTAGAAATTTTTCTAAGTTTTTATGGTTACCCCTTTTACAAGTTATCCCACTTTCTTTGATTTTTCTTGATGAATGATGATTCAAATCATACATTAACATCATTTTAGGGTTAAAAATCCATTTTGGTGAAAAATCTCAAAAAGTCAAAGTTGACTTTTGTGCACAGTTGACTTTTTATCAGATGAATTCCAAACTGTGCAATTCTTCAGGAAATCATGTCCTTGACCTAAATCAAACTTGATGGACATGTTCCATGGGTGTCATAGGGTATATTGAATCATGTCTTAGGGTTTGGGAGCATGTCCTGGTCAAAAGTCAAAGTTACAGTTGACTTTCCTCGCGAAACCCTAATTGTGGTGCAGATGAAATTGAGACTTGTTGCTCAAACTTCTTGGATTAATCCATTGTTGCAAATAGATCAATATAGTATATTAAAGACCCTCAAATCCTCTCTTGAGGTCTTGGCTCATGATTTGTCCCAAAAGTCAACTTAGGGGTGAAATAGGTCAAGAAACCCTAATTCCTGATTTTTGGTGTATGCATCCCCTGAGATCAAATTGACTTGATGATTGGGTCCATGAGGTTCCAAGGAGTATATTAGGTTATGTTTTGGATCATTGGCTTGTGCCCAGATGAAAATTTTCCATCTAGAGGCCCTGGTCGACCAAAACCCTAATTTGGTGACACTGTCGATCTTGAGACTTGATCCACCTAGAAGGGAGCAGCCTTGTGCTTAATCCTTGAAGTGGGAGTCCTCTTGATCCTTTATAGATGTTTGGGAGGTTATACAAGTTGAAGATCAAGTCATTCCTTGATTGATCCTTTGTCTAAGGCTCTGAGAGGGCTTAAAACCCTAATTTTGATTGTGGTGAATGCTCAACAATCCTTGAGGCATTTGATGAGGCATGATGGTTCATCCATATTGTGATGATGATTTGCACAATGATGGGAAATCTTAGTGGTCAAAATTTGGGGTATGACAGACTCAACCGGGGTTTTTCTTATACAAAGCCTAAGAGGAGGCTATTGACACAACAAGAGGATGCTTTTGTGTCTCGTACGAAGCCCGAGATAGAGGCTAAAAGGGTTGACTCAACAAGAGAGTGTTTTTGTATGTGTCTTGTACGAAGCCCAAGACGGAGGCTAAAAGGGTTTGACTCAACAAGAGAGTCTTTTATACTCACCAAGAGAGTGTTTCTGTATCTCATACGAAGCCCGAGATAGAGGCTAAAGGTTGACTCAACAAGAGAGTCCTTTTGTATCTCGTACGAAGCCTGAGATAGAGGCTAAAAGGATTGTTGTTTCAGTTGAGTGACAGGTCCAGTAGGTTGGTTAAAAGAGAAAATCAGTTCTTATAAAGAGACTGATTAAAGGTAAGGCTATGCTTTGGGATTGATCAGAGGATCAGGGTTATTTCTTGTTCTTTAAGGAAATGGGGAATCCAGAGGGTATTGGAGATTGTCCGAGTCTACTGGTGTTTTTTCCCTACTTGAGAATGCCTTCGAGACTCAAGGAGATTAAACTGTCCAAGTCTAGAGTTTTATCTTTTGTACTATGCTTAAAGAAACAATAGTAGTACATTCACGGTAGAAAGATCTAGACTCTTTGAAAGACTGTTCTATTAAGATGACTAATTTCTGTTCCTATACCTATAGGAGGTCGTCAGGACAATTTGTACGAAGCCCAAGAGGAGGCTGAAAACTTTTAAGAAGCTGAGGGAGAATTTGTATGAAGCCCAAGAGGAGGCTCTCATCCTGAAGGAAGAATCCTTATACGAAGCCTAAGAGGAGGCTGTGAATACTTCTAAGAAGCCGTAGGGTCCTTGTACAACGCCCAAGAGGAGGCGGGGATGCTTTTAGAAAGCCTGTGGGTCCCCAAACCCCGAGAAATTCAAGACAGGCTATTCACAGAGAATAGATCAAGCCAGGAAAGTCCGAGAATTTGGAAGAAACTCAAGAGATGCCATTCACGGAGGAAAGATCATCTCTGGGGAGTAGAGTTTCTTTGACAATGTCTAATGGTGACAGTCTGAGAAAGGGTTCACCGAGAATGTTGCCTTTCACGTCTCCATATTGTTTAACCCTAAGAGGAGGGAAGACTGTGTCTGGTAATCCTATGGGGATCTAGTTTTGACTGTATTTAAGAGTGACCAACAGGGCTTAGTGCTAGACGTAATTGCCGAGGAAACTCTAAATATCTATACTAGTATTACACAGTTGATATGAGTTTATGAAAGAAGACTTACAGTGAAACAACCCCACAATACAGTTATATGTATATGAAAGCGGATAAAGAAAGCATATAAACACTTACTCGGTTGTAGAGCTTCCATGCTGTTTGGTTAGTTGTTCAACAAAGAAAGATTGAAAATAACAGTATATTCAAAATTAAAGGAGAAAGTATTTTGAAAAGATGTTGGGGCTTACAGATCAAGGAGAGGCCCAAGCTTTATCAGTGATCGCACTGTCGTTTTGTATAGAGGGACTTACACAAGTGACTGAGACCCAAGAAAGGTTTTCTATACAAGAGAATGGGTCTTACAGTCTCTCAAGAGGCCCAAGTGTTTAAAGAACAAGGATGGGGCTTATAACACGAGGGTAGGCCCAGATCATTGGTTTTTTTTATTGGCGATCACGCCGAGATTTTTGAAAACGCGGTGGGTCTTATACAATGTATTGAGGCCCAAAAAGTTTTGGTTAAAAGGGGATTGGGTCTTACACTCTAATAGATGCCCAAAAGATTTATTTTTGTATAAGTGGTGGGGCTTACAGCTCAAGGAGAGGCCCAGGGTCATTTGTTTGAAAATGGCGATCGCACCGAGATTTTGGAAACGCGGCGGGTCTTATACAATACATTGAGGCCCAAAATGGTTTGGTTTTCAAAGGGGGTTGGGTCTTACACTCTAATCGAGGCCCAATGATTTTGAATGGGTCTTATAACTCAAGGAGAGGCCCAAGGTTTGTTTTTCAACGGACGATGATCGCGTCGAACTTTTTGAAATACAACGGGACTTATACAATAAGTGAGGCCCAAAAAGTTTTGTATTTACAAAGGATTGGGTCTTACAATCTATTAGAGGCCCAAAAGTGTTTGAAATTGTTTGATAAGGGTGAAAATCAAAGAAACCCTAATTTGTTATTCTTTAAAAGTAAATATTTAAAGAAAATCAAATAAAATACCAAATAAGTTTGAATAAACCATTTGTGATTTTTGTTTAAGGTTTGAGAAATGAGGGATTAATCACAAGGTTAATTAAAACTCACTTGGTTTTGATTTTCAAAGTAAATATTCACTTTTAAAATGTTTAAAAACATTAAAAAGGAATTTATTCACAAAAATACTAATTATATTAAATAAATGATTTAAACTTAATTTTTTTGTGGAATAAAATATTTCAACATTTTTGTGGGAAAACACAAAATGGCATGGGTGGGGTTTGAACCCACGACCTCAAGGTTATAGGGCGTGCGCATTACCACTGGGGTGGTTATACATCCATTGCTTGAAGTGAAACCACAAATATACAAGACATGCCTTGTTTTCTAGGCTTGGTCAAGGCAAGGCAAGGCAAGTTTTGCCAAGAAACGGGAAGGTCCATAACTTTCTCATTTCTTAATGTTTAGGCACAAAATTTATATGCATCTGGCCTAGAATTTCACAAGGAATCCAATAGTGGTGGTATTTTTTTCAGATCATACTCCTTCCTCAAAACAAGATAGTGGTTTTGAAAAAGGCCTATAATTGCATTTTCTATGCTACACTTTGATACAGGCAAGAATTACATGATGAATTGGTCCAAACACAACATATATAACATATATAACATGTATGAGGTGTCCAAACACAACATATATTTTGGAAAGTTCAAGTCATGATGCTTACCTCTTTTTGAACTTTTAAAGTTTTCTGTGCAATCTGCCAAAATTCTTGTTCCAGAAATGGTTTGATGCTTTGGACACTCTCAAATGATCCCTTAGATGCTTTGAGGATGGTTGGAATCAGCTGAAACCTGCAAAAACACAAACTGGCCCTTTCTTGCAAAAGGGGTTAAAATGACCAAAATAGAAACTTTCTCAAATGGTGTTCCAGATAGGGGGAACCATTTGGGACAGTTCAAGGATGTTATTTGGAGTGTGTTTGAGGTTTTATCTGGTTTGGAAAGTGACTGAATCAAGACATGGCTTGAAAAATGCAAAAAAGGCCTATTTTGAGGTTTTGAGAGGTGACTTTGTGATTTTGGTGTTACAGGTCACTTGTGAGAGTTTGGACAGCTTAGATATGACATATTGGATGTGTTTGGATCATGAGTTGTGGTGGAATTGCTCTCTAACTCAAAAACTCAGAGTTACCTTGCTAAAGAAGGCATTTTGGCCTAAAGAGAGGGATTTTGAGGAAAGCATTTGTTTGATGGCTTTGGTGTACTCAAACTGAGCACAAATGAGCTTGATTTATAGTAGAGCAAGTTTGTTTTGGGATCAATAGTGAATGGCAACTGCAGCAGAGGTTTGGCCAATGGTTGTACTTTGGAATCTCAAGTCTCCTCTAGCCATTGACTAGAGGTTAGGGCACAGAGATGTGGGTCCCTAGTTGTTAGATCATTATTGACTGAATTCAGTTGCAAATGTGTCAGTCCATGCCACCTTGGTGCATCCATTAAATGCTCCAATCCAAAATTGTAGTCTTGTCCCTCTTTTAGGAAATTCTAGGTTTGGCATGCTACTTCTTGTTCCAAGGACTTTGGAGGCTTGGCTCAGTGTTTGTCCCCTTTAGATTTAATCCTCAGATGTGTCCAAAGTGATGACAAGGCTTGGAATTATCTGATTTTGCCAAATTGAGCAACAATGCAAAATTCTGCCTAGCCTTGGCAGTTTTCAGCAAGGCATATTGCCATTATCATATCTCTTGGCCCAAGTGGAATTTGGCGATGTTCTTGGCCATTTTGGAAAGCCCTCATATGATACAACAACTGTTTGATCATATTTGGTTTTGATACTTTTTGGATCCATGTGAAAAATGCCCCTACATTTGGAAAAAAGTGAAGGCAGATTCTGAATTAGTGAAAATTTCACTAAGTGTTGGAAGAAAGTGACATTTTCACTTTTTGTGATTTTGATCATTCCATAACTCAAAATCCATGAGGAATTTGGAGGGACGTCAGTTTTAAGCTTTTGTAGAGGATAATGAGATCTACAAATCAAGCTTTGGATGGGTAAAAATGGCTTTGTGGTTTAGGAGTTATGATCCTCCAAAGTTGGTACCCTTGCCACTTTGTTCATAACTTAGAAAATTTTTTAAGTTTTTATGGTTACCCCTTTTACAAGTTATCCCACTTTTCTTGATTTTTCTTGATGAATGATGATTCAAATCACACATTAACATCATTTTAGGGCTAAAAAACCATTTTTGTGAAAAATCTCAAAAAGTCAAAGTTGACTTTTGTGCACAGTTGACTTTTTGTCAGATGAATTTCAAACTGTGCGATCCTTTAGGAAATCATGTCCTTGACCTAAATCAAACTTGATGGACATGTTCCATGGGTGTTATAGGGTATATTGAATCATGTCCTAGGGTTTGGGAGCATGTCCTGGTCAAAAGTCGAAGATACAGTTGACTTTTCTCGCGAAACCCTAATTGTGGTACTGATGAAATTGAGACTTGCTGCTCAAGCTTCCTGGATCAATCCATTATTACAAATGGATCAATGTGGTATGTTGGAGACCCTCAAATACTCTCTTGAGGTCTTGGCTCATGATTTGTCCCAAAAGCCAACTTAGGGGTGAATTAGGTTAAGAAACCCTAATTCCTGATTTTTGGTAAAAGCATCCCCTGAGGTTAAATTGACTTGATGATTGGGTTCATGATGTTCCATGGAGTATTTTAGGATATGCTTTGAAGCATTGGCTCATGCCCAGAGGAAAATTTCCATCTGGAGGCCCTGGTCGACCAAACCCTAATTTGGTGACACTGGCGATCTTGAGGCTTGATCCACCTGGAAGGGAGCAGCCTTGTGCTTAATCCTTAAAGTGGGAGTCCTCTTGATCAATTTTAGATGTTTGAGAGGCTAGACAAGTTGAAGATCATGTCATTTCTTGATTGATCCTTTGTCTAAAAGCTCTGAAAGGGCTGGAAACCCTAAATTTGATTGTAGTGGATGCTAACCCATCTTTGGGGAGACTGATGAGGTATGATGGTTCCTCCATATTGTGAGGATGATTTTCAAAATGATGGGAAATCTTAGTGGTCAAAATTTGGGGTATGACAGATGCCCCTATTTAATCTTCTTGGACCCAAAGGTGTAAATGGCGAAGGTATTCGGGCATTCGGGGTGCAAGAGGATTAAATATTGGAATACCCGAAATTTTGATGGTGGTTATAAATGTCAGTTTGCTCATCCATCTTCTTTTGCTAAGAAATGATGCTTAGAAAAGGCTGAAACTTCCCCTCGATCCTAGTCTTCAGCCATGGAACTGGTCTTAGTTTTCTGAAATAAACTTACCCTCGATCCTGGTTTCCTACCAAGGAACTGGTCTCAGTTTTCTAAAATAAACTTCCCCTCGATCCTGGTTTCCTACCAAGGAACTGGTCTCAGTTTCTGATACAAACTTCCCCTCGATCCTGGTTTCCTACCAAGGAACTGGTCTTAGTTTCTGATATAAACTTCCCCTCGATCCTGGTCTTCAGCCATGGAACTGGTCTCAGTTTCTTTTGTCAATAAACTTTCTTGACAAGGGATGCTATTCATAGCAGTTTTCCTCAAACTTCTCGCCGAGTTTTCCTGGGGAGATGCCATTTGATGGAAAAAGTTTGATGTCAGACTCGCTGGGGAACCCAGTCGTCTGAGTTGTAGAGGTGTACAAACTTCTCTGTTTGGAGACGCCATTTGCCGACTCTACTGGGGAAAACGAGTCTCTTGAGAGACTGCTTTCACGCTTGGGGATATTACATCATACTTTTCTCGGGATCTTCCTGGAGAAACGCCATATGATGTGATCTAATTTTGAGGTGCTGATGACCTTTTCATCAGCGGTTTTTTTCGGAGAAAAACTGTTGTATTGCCGAATCTCTGCTTAAGAGGCTTCCTCTAGGGGTTTTCCTTAATCCGGGAAAGCGAAAATATCATCTTCAATGGCGAAGAGTGACATTGATTAAAGGTTCTCTGGTATTTTAGAGGTTCAAGTTATCAAAGTGGTCAAGGGCCAATCCTGATCCAGAAATAAACTGGAGGAGAGAGATTATTCAGACGCAACCTTTCCTGACGAGGAAAGAACTGACAACTCGATTGAGATGACTGTTGTCACTAGGGGACAAGATCGACGGGAGTGATAGTGATGCAATATGAATGTGAATGCAAATCAATAATGCATGATGTATGTATGTATATGCTGACAAAACTGACGCGCCATACAGACTAATAGATGAACGTGACTGGATACTCGGCCATCGCGGGGCGAGGAAGTACCACTGGTTCAAGATAGCAATTCCGCCTTGCTTAGGAGAAACGGTCCCTGTTGGGAGCGACGCTGGTCGGGCTTAGGAGATGGGGACTCGGCCGAAGAGGTCAGATGGAGCATTCGCATTTGACATAGCTGATCCTTTATTCAGGCATACTGGTTTAGAATGAGTAAGTTGATTCTGCACTTTGAGGCTCAAACACCTTTGGAGAAGCGATCGATGTTCTTTCAATGTTCAACCTTCAAAAGAAATTGTCGTCTTTATTTTAAAAGCAGAAAAAAATTTTAACAAGTAAATTCATTTTTGTTTCGTTTCAAGAATCGTTGATCATGTTAAAATGTTGTTCTGTAAAGCTAAACAAATAAGAATTGCAAACAAAAGCACAAGGGCTCAAATTTTATTGATAGGATGGAAATCAGCTAAACACGTGATTCCATAGAGTATTTACAAAGCTAGAAAATGGTAATTTATAGGAAAAAAGGGCTACGTTGAAACATAACGACCACTATCCTTCTACCAACTTTGAATTCTGGGCATTCTGAGCTTTTGTAATGATGACCTTGACTGGAGCTTTCCTGATAGATGATGTAACGGCTGAGGAGTTGAACTGATCAGACGTAGTTACTTGCCATTATCCCTAATTTTTGCCTGGATTGTACTTTGAGATTTCCAATCCATCGGGATGATTTTTTTTTTTACTTTGTCTCTAATTTTTTCCTGGACCGGCCTTTCGGGTTTTCAATCCACCGAGACGTTTTTTTAGGCGAAGTATTTCTTGACTACATCAACATTTGTGGGGTAGGCAAATTCCTCTCCGTCCATGGTTGCAAGTCTCAAGGCACCGCCTGAGAAAGCTTTCTTGACCACATATGGGCCGTCATAATTCGGAGTCCATTTGCCCCGAGAATCAGTGAGAAAAGATTGTATCTTTTTTAGCACAAGGTCTCCTTTCCTGAAGATGCGAGGTCGGACCTTTTTGTCGAACGCCTTCTTCATTCTATGCTGATACAACTGACCGTGGCATAATGCCTATATTCGTTTCTCTTCGATCAGGTTGAGTTCGTCGTGTTGACTTTGACACCATTCAGCTTCTGTAAGCTTAGCTTCCATCAATACCTGGATTGATGGGGTCTCTACTTCTATGGGAAGCACTGCTTCCATGTCATATACTAGAGAGAAAGGGGTTGCCCCTGTTGAAATGCAGACAGATGTACGATAACCGTGAAGAGCAAAGGGTAGCATCTCATGCCAATCTTTGCAGGTTACAACCATCTTTTGAACAATCTTCTTGATGTTCTTGTTAGCCGCTTCTACCGCTCCGTTAATCTTTGGTCGGTAGGGAGATGAGTTATGGTGTTCGATCTTGAACTCTGCGCACAACTCTTTCATCATCTTATTTTTCAAGTTAGATCCATTATCTGTAATGATCTGGCTCAGAACACCATAACGGCAGATGATATTGTTTTTGATAAATCGGACCACCACTTGTCGGGTTACATTAGCATACGACGCTGCTTCGACCGACTTGGTGAAGTAGTCAATGGCTACAAGGATGAACCGATGTCCGTTTAAAGTCTTAGGTTCAATCATGCCAATCATGTCGATTCCCCATATGGAAAAAGGCCATGGGGAAGAAAGAAATTTGAGATGCGTTGGCGGTACATGAATTTTGTCGGAGTATATCTGACACTTGTGACACTTCGTCATGTACTTGTAGCAGTCGGATTCCATTGTCAGCCAATAGTACCCCGCTCTTAGAATTTTTCTCGCCATTGCATGTCCGTTGGCATGAGTACCAAAGGACCACTCGTGAATTTCTTTTATCAGCATGTCTACTTCTGGTCTGTCTACACATCGGAGCAAGACCATGTCAAAATTTCTCTTATAGAGTGTATCACCGCTCAGGAAGAAACTGCCAGCCTGCCTTCTGAGAGTTTTTCTATCCTTTCAGGATGCCCCAGGTAGGTACTCTTGTTTCTGAAGGAAGCATTTAATATTGTGATACCAAGGTTTGTTGTCTATGACTGCTTCGATCGTGAAGATGTAAGCGGGTCGTTCAAGGCGCATTATGTCGATCTTAGGTAAGTCATTCCATTGACCTACGTTAATCATGGAAGAGAGGGTGGCTAATGCATCAACCATGTGATTCTCATCGCGAGGGATGTGATGAAACTCGATTCTGTTGAAGAAGGGCAACAACCTTCTTGCGTAGTCTTTGTAAGGAATTAGTTCGGATTGGTATGTGTTCCAATCTACTTTAATCAGATTGATAACCAGGGTTGAGTCGCCATATACATCCAAGTTCTTGATCCTTAAGTCGATCGCTTCCTCGAGACCCATGATACAAGCTTCGTATTCGGCCTCATTGTTCGTGCACTTAAATGTCAATCTGGCGGTGAAAGGAACGTGGGTACCCTGAGGTGTTATGATGATTTCCCCAATTCCGTTTCCGTAATGATTGACAGCTCCGTCAAAGATTAGTCCCCATTGAGAACCTGGTTATGGCCCTTCACTGGGTAGCGGTTCATCCCAGTCTTTCATTTTTAGATACATGACATCTTTGTTTGGGAAGTCAAATCCGACTGATTCCTGATCATCAATCGGTTGATGAGCCAAATGATCGGCTAAAACACTTCCTTTAACGGCTTTCTGAGCGTGGTACTCTATGTCATATTCTGATAACAACATCTGCCAACGGGCAATCCTTCCCGTGAGAGCAGGCTTTTCAAAGACGTACTTGATTGGATCCATTTCAGAGATTAACCAAGTAGTGTGACAAATCATGTACTGGCGAAGACGTTTGGCTGCCTAAGCCAGAGCGCAACAAGTTTTCTCAAGCATCGTGTACATAGTTTCATAGTCGGTGAATTTCTTGCTTAAATAGTAGATGGCAGACTCTTTCCTTTTGGTTTCGTCTTGTTGGCCAAGTACACATCCCATGGAGTCTTCCAAGACGGCGAGGTAGATAATCAGTGGCCTTCCTTCCACTAGAGGTGGTAAAATCGGAGGGTTCAACAGGTATTCCTTAATACTGTCGAAGGTGGTTTGACAGTCTTTTGTCCAAACGCAGTCCTGATTCTTTTTAAGTAATTTGAAAATCGGCGCACATGTCGTGGTCATGAGGAATATGAATCTGGAGATGTAGTTCAAACGTCCCAGGAATCCTCTGACTTGTTTTTCATTTTTTGGAGAAGGCATTTCTCAAATGGCCTTGCCTTGTCAGGATCAACCTCAATTCCTTTCTGGCTGACGATGAACCCTAAGAGTTTTCCCGAACGGACACCGAATGTGCACTTGTTGGGATTCAAGCGGAGTTTGTACTTTCTCAACCGCTCGAATAGCTTTGACAGATGGGTCACATGCTCCTCTTCTGTCTTAGATTTTGCAATCATATCATCGACATATACCTCGATTTCTTTGTGTATCATGTCATGAACAGAGTAGTCATGGCCCTTTGATAGGTTACCCCGACGTTCTTTAAACCGAACGGCATCACCTTGTTACAAAAGGTACCCCAGGGGGTAATGAACGAAGTTTTCTCCATGTCTTTCGGCGCCATTTTGATCTGGTTATAGCCCGAGAATCCATCCATGAATGAGAAAACTTTGAACTTTGTTTTACTGTCAACCAGCATGTCAATGTGTGGTAAAGGAAAGTCGTCCTTTGGACTAACCTTGTTTAGATCTCTGTAATCCACACACATTCTGACTTTTCCGTCCTTTTTTGGAACAGGTACGATGTTGGCTAACCATTGAGGATATTCTGATGTGGCAAGGAAATCCGCTTCAATCTATTTCTGTACTTCCTCTTTGATTTTGATGGCCATGTCCAGGTGAGTTCGTCTCAACCTCTGTTTTACTGGCGGAAATTCTGATCTGAATGGTAAATGATATTCCACGATGCTGGTATCCAACCCTGGCATATCCTTATAGGACCAAGGAAATACATCAGGGAATTCTTTGAGAAGCTTTACCAAACCCTCTCTGGCAGCTGGACTGAGCAGTGCCCCAATCCTGATTTCTTTTCCCTCTTTTTTTGAACCTAAGTTTACCGTTTCCAATGGCTTTTTATGAGGTTCAATGGACCTTTCCTCCTGTCTGAGTAGTCGGGAGATCTCTTCTGGAATTTCGTTGTCATTCTCTTCTTCAGCCCCAAATACCTGGAACTCAAAGTTGGGAGAAGGCATCGGATTGTATGTTTCAACGAGGTTTAAAACAAGCAATCTGCATGACGGTATGATTTGTGTTTAGAAGAGATAGAGAAAATGCAAGAGTGTGTGCAGTGTATATTTTTTTTTGAAAAACTGCTTATTTATTTTGAATTGTTTTTTAAGATTACCATTTTCTGAAAAATCAAAAAGAGAAAACAGCAATAAATGCGGAAATTACAGAATGACGTTATTTTATTTATGATCTTGTCGATTCTTGAAACTACAGCCCTATAAAACAAAACTATGTCACTTTGGGCGAAGCGAAGAGGGGTATTTACAGAAAGTGAGCCCTATCAAAACATCTGTTTCACCTGGGCAGGGTGAAAGGTTAAAGACGGCAATTACTTTGACTTATGAACAATCTTCGGAACATCGACAACAATCCATTGGCGGCAAACTCCTCGGTGAATCACAAAGTATGGCCCCTTCCTTGATTTGTCTTCAGAAATAACGCTTATTTTTGGTGGAGCAGGATCATTGGAATCTGTCTCCCAGGCAGAATTGTCGTAGGAGGATTCCTCTGTTGCATTTTGCATAGTATTTGTGCTCTCAAGTATATCTTCCCATCCAGTTGGTTGGATGTCTTCGAGCCTGATACAAGAGCTTTCGGGAGCATTGTACTTGACCATATAGTCGAATTTCCCACTTGGTTGTCCCAGGGTGTCCCACACTTCTTTGGAATCGGATGAGTCATCCTTCTTGATGACGTTGACCTCTGGAAAAGCATAGTTGATGAATTCAAGTCCTGCAAATGTTGTAAATTCATCGTCGTACTGGACGTTTTCTGGATGACCTGATTGTTGATCCCATGACATGGTGGGGACGCAGGTATTCTTTTCAATGATGCTCAGCTAATTTTCATTGTTCGGCTGATTTCCTTGCCCTAAATCTCCTGGATACGGCTGCCACATTGGTAGGCCATCCATCGGGCCATAATAGTGGTGGTCAAAGTTGTCCTTCATCAGAGTGTCCTCCTCTAATGAGTTTGGTGGAGCACGACCTCCTTTCGGATCAAAATCTCCGTATATCATTTCGACATCTGACCTGGGTATAAATCTCGGACTCTGTGTAGGAAAGCAAAAGGGAGTCTGTGTTTCGTCCTGCGACATATAACCGTCCTTGTTAAGATTGGACTCCCATTCTTCCTCCATATTAGAGGAATCATCTTTATTGACGGTATGCACTTCTTGAGGCACTGGGTGAAGGAAACCTCCACTGTGGAAGAAGTCTTGAATGGGATGAAGAATTTCACCATTAGCAGCTGCCTGGGTATAGGTTGCAGAAAAACCAAGACCCTTCTTTGTTTTATTGTCAGTAGGAATGACTAGCTGTCTCCATCCTGTTGTATTGGTACTCTCGACCGCTTTGATAGCATCTTTGTATGAGGAAATGGAAGTTCCCTCTTCGGATTGATTGTCCTTGCTTACCGACAGTGCTTGGAACTAAGTTCCAATAACCTCCTCGGGTTCTACACTAGTAGATGATGATAAGTTACTCACGAGCAAGGCTTGTTCTCCATAGACCGTGACGAGCTGGTTGTTCTGGACGAACTTTAACTTTTGGTGGAGGGTCGAGGTGAACGCCCCAGCCTGATGTATCCAAGGTCTTCCTAATAAACAACTGTACGTTGATCGGATGTCCATGACCTGGAAAGCGACTTGGAAAGTGTGAGGACCAATAGTTATGGGAATGTCGACTTCGCCGATAACCGTTTTTCTGGACCTGTCAAATGCTTTGACGACGACCTCACTGGTTCTCATCGGGGGTCCTTTGAAGGATAATTGCATCAAAGTGGACTTCGGCATAACATTCAGGGCTGACCCTGTGTCTACCAGTATGCTGGCTAAAGCATTGCCCTGGCAGCTGATCGTGATATTGAGCGCCATGTTATGACGGCGACCCTCTTCAGGTAATTCCTCATCACTAAATCCCAAGTTATTGCAGGAAGTGATGTTAGAGACAATCTATCAAACTGTCTAATTGTTACATCCTGTTCTACAAAGGCTTGCTCCAAGACTTTCTGTAGAGCCTCCCTGTGCGCTTTTGAACTGAGTAAAAGTGACAGCACAGAGATCTTTGAAGGAGTTTGTAACAGTTGATCAACAATGTTGCATTCACTCCTTTGGATGAGCTTCAGCATCTCATTTTTGTCTTTTGAAAGGCCGGGATTACTGGATTGACCGACCGGTGGATTGGGAACTTTTGTCTGAGGTTCCTTTTCTTTGTTAAGTTCTCCAACTCCTCGGTTGAAGATTCGACCGCTCCGTGTTACTCGACTGATGTCTGCAATATTCACGACGGAGGGTAATGGAATTTCCTTTCTATTCTCAAATGTTGTTGCACCGTATTTGTAAGGGATAACCTTAGTTGATTCATACGATAATGGTCCCGGTAGATAGATGACTATGTGAGCCTTCTTATTTTTCCGACCATCGTAAGCAATTTCGATCCGTTCCTGGTTGGGAACTCTCGATTCGTCAAGTAGAGGGATGATGGTACAAACATCCCTAGCCTTCTGATGATCAGATATTACGACAACTTCCTCAATTTGATCAGTGAGGTAGTCCGGCGCCCAGTTGATTGGTCCGGAACCCGGATATGGGCGAATCTCTCTACGATCCACCTGACCCTGAAGAGCTGCTCGCAGAAGGTAACATCCTTGGTTACTTTCCGAATAGACTCTACAACGTTCATAGTTGTGTGGTGGCACCTGGCCACGCCCGCTTTGAATACAATGTAACCTCACTAAGTCAGTTTCCACAGATCGAACGTCCCGACTTTGATGCCGAGTAGGGTTCCCGTTGGTAATACTAATTTGCTGGGTGTCTTCATCCATATAGATGGGAAGCCACCAGTGGTTCAACAAGTGCTGAAGGATTTCCTGGACAAGGTCACAACCTTGATAGTTTTTGCAACCCGCCCTACAGCTCTGATAATCATGTGATACCAGGAACCCGAGCCGGACCTGTTTAGCATGTAACTCCACCAGACTGGTATTCATCAAGCGAATATCGAAGATTTGAATCATGTTGATCTGATAGGGATTCCTATCATGGTAGTCCAGGATCCATTCAAAATCCATCTGACGCTAGAGGGCCTCTTGTACAAAAGAACATCCCTGTTTGTTTACCGAGCAAGTCAGATAGGAACTATAATCGTGTCGCGGCAGATTATGATACTGGCTTTGCCTGGAGTGCATCGCCACCAAGTTGACATTCATTGCACGGACGTCGTGGTTCTGAATGATGTTAGAATTCGTGTAAACCATGTTAACTCCACGAACTCGGTGCTCTTGGATCCATCTGAGATCCATCTGTTCCTGTAGAGCTGATTGCACCACCGAACATCCTCGATTGCTTTTAGAGCAGATATCACACTGGTGATAGTTATGAGGTGGCACATGGCCATATCCACTCTGTCTACAATGCATCTTGACCAGATTGGTCCTTAACAAGAGTACATCATGAATTTGATAGACGTTGTTAGTCTCTCCCTCTATCAAATTGACTGTAGCTTTCTCATGTTGAGGCAGCGGGTTTGTGAGAACATTAGGATTTATATCCTTGAAAGATAAGACCCACTCCTAACAAGCTTTTGTACGTCAAATTTGAAATTAAGATAGTTCTCTATGTTATGCCCTGGTCATCCTTGATGGTAAGGGCAAGTCTGATCCACCTTAAACCAAAAAGGCGGATTTTCCGGTACTGTAAGAGGGGACTTAGTCTGGACATGCCCCTTAGCTAATAGTAACAGAAATAGTTCTGCGTACAATACAGGTATAGGATCAAATCCTGGTGGCCGCATTATACGATTGTTATTATATGGAGGACGAGGCTGTTGAGTCCTTTGCTGATTAGGTTGGATCTGCGTAACCTGAGGTTGATACGTAGAAATAGGCGTAGGATTGATAGCAGGAGTTACAGCCGCTACTGGTTGATAACGTCGCCTTTGCTTTCCGAGAGAGATATTCCCAATATCTTGCTCTTTTTTCTTAGGGAAAGCACTGCCGTATCTCTTTGTACTACTTGATGATCCAATGTCTTTGACTAGACATCCTTCTCGAACGGCTTCCTCAAGACGAACTCCCATACCGACCATCTCGGTGAAGTCACTGGGCGCACTGGCAACCATTCTGTCGTAATAAAATGAGCTTAAGGTCTTTAAGAAGATCTTTGTCATCTCTTTTTCCTCAAGAGGTGACAAATTTGAGCGGCAATTTCATGCCATCTCTGAGCGTATTCCTTAAAGGTTTCTTTGTCCTTTTGTGACATTGATCTGAGTTGATCTCTGTCGGGTTCCATGTCCAGATTGTATTTATATTGTTGGACGAAGGCAGTGCCAAGATCTATGAAAGTGCTAATCGTAGCACGGTTTAAACCCATGTACCATTTCAGGGCGGCACCGGTTAAACTATCCTGAAAGTAATGAATCAGTAAATCCTGATTCTCTATCTGAGCTGACATTCGCCAAGCGTACATCACCAGATGGCTCTGAGGGCAAGAGTTACCCTTGTACTTTTCAAAGTCGGGCACCTGGAATTTGTGCGGGACTTTCACATTAGGGACCAAACAGAGGTCTGCGGCGTCCTTTCCAAATAGATCCTGACCGCGAAGGGCCTGTAGTTCTTTCTGCATTCCCAGGAACTGTTCCTGAAACTCATTCATTATTTTGAACATGTTCCCTGATCCTGACCGTGAAGGCCCAGCGGTTCCCACTACGATTCCCTGATCCTCATTGATCGGCGGAACATATCCTTCCGGGATATAGTTAAGTGGCATGCCCCAGGGACGATCTTTTGGCATTTTGTACCTAGGATCTGACTTCTCCAATATGGGCGTTGAGGTGATCTCTGAGATCACAGTCCTTTGTAGCTAAGCTTCTGCCATGGCTTGCATGTCGTTATGAAGCTTTCTCATATCCTCTCTCAGAGTTTCGATCTCTTCTCTCAACTCTCTGTTCTCTTCCTCGAGATCATCCGTCTTTTTCTGACGATTGGCCCGAGTATTGTACGAATGAGACAGTTTGACTCTCTAGAACCGAGACACAAATGTGAGATTCGTAGGTAAGAAGAATACGTGACGTGAGAATGATGAATGCAATGATTATATTAATTGTTTTTTTTTTGGTTTAATCAAAATAAACTTCGACAATTAGATTGAAAATATCAAACAGTTGGGAAACCCCGTTTTATTGAATTCAAAGGAATAGAAATATAGTAGATTACAAGGTGCGGAAACAGAAACCTAAGCTAAGGGGTCCCGAGTCCTCTCTGGGGAGAAACCGGGTGCTGATTCTGGTACTTTCCTTTTCTTGGACTGGGGCTCTTGGGCCGTTGTCGGGTTGTCATTCCTTTGCCAAGTGAAAGGAACGAGCAAATTTCTTTGGTCATCCTGATTATCCATATCATGTTGCTCTAAAATCTCGATCAGAGCATCCTTATCTTTCAGTAGTTGCTGTATTTTGGTACACTCTACATTGAGGGTGCGGTACTTATTCTTCCATGACCTCCTCTCCTGTTGAACTTTGTTGAGAGTAACCTGAAGTTTTTCCATTTCAGTCATGAAGTACATGACAGATTCCCTCGGTGGAAGAACTCCGTGACGAGGATAAGGCATCTTTAGCTTGAGAGTTCTAGTTTCTACCCAGTGGAGATAAGGCTCCACCAAGACACAGTCCGGTTTTCCTAGAGACTCTCGTCCTTTCTTATGAACATGTTTCCAAGCGTACACTATTTTCGTCTTTAGTGCCCTGTCATTTTCTCCTTCCTTGAAGAAAATGCCCTCCAGATGAGCATTACACGGGACATGCCTCATCGGGTATCCAAATTGATGACGAACCAATATTGGATGGTAGTTGATTCCTCCCTTAGTTCCTATGAGGGGTACGTTGGGGAAGTTTCCACAATGGTCAATGATCCTGATCCCATCATAAATCCTATTGCACCAATCTATATCAGAGTTGGTAAGGGACATGATTTTCTGCGACCAACGTAAGGCACTCTTATGATCCCAAAAAGCAGCAGACTTAGGCAAATGGGAGATAAACCATTTGTATAGCAAGGGTACACATCATGTGATCATCCCTCCGCTGTACAAATTTACTTAGTGTACAGAATGATATGCGTCCGCGAGCAAAGTTGGTACAGGGTTTCCAATGAGAAAAACCTTAATGGCGTTGATATTGATGAAGCTATTAATGTTGGGAAACAGAAATTACCCGTAAGTGAGTAAGACAAAGATGCTTTCAAAAGCAGTCATGTTCCCTATACTGGCAAAGTACAGAGCCTTCTTTGTCAGGAACTGGGCTGGCAAACCTAGGAGGCCACCCTTGGTGGTCATGTGAGTCTTGATTTCTGACTCATCCAAATAGATTGCTCTTGCAATGGTCTGATCCTTTGGAATTTCTTCCAGTCTAGAAAATGGAGCTCGATCAGTAATGTGTAGATCGGTTAGGTGAGAATACTCTTCCAGCGTTGGTGCGAGCTGGTAATCAGAGAACGTGAAACAGTGATAGACCGGATCGTAAAACTGAATGAGTGCCTCCATGATTCCTTCAATCACATGCACTCTTAACAGAGGTAACAGACCTCCGTACTTGGCTCTGAAAGCTTCAGGGTTGGTGATCATCCTCACTAATCCTCTCAAATCTTCTAGTTTTGGAACCCTGAAGGTATACTTATGAGTTCTCCTTCTACCGAAATCCATGAGCGTGATCTCCTTTCTCTGATATTTGCAATCATTGTCTTAGTTTAATTTGAAAAAGAGAGACTAGAAGAGAAGTTTTTCTTTGATGTAATGTCTTTTAGATGAATGCATGAATGCAGCACACAAAAACATAGAAAAAACATGGGGTCAAAGGGTCGGTGTCATGAAGTCAAAGCTCTACCCCCCCCCCCCCCCCAAAGGTTTATACTAGTGATTTTTATACCTTTCTCTCAAAATCATCAGTTCTTGTCAAGAAAACACCAGCGGGCCGGGAACCGTGCTAGGTGATGTTTTTAGAAGAACCATCAGAAGAGGGTAGTATAGCGTGACAACCATTTCCAATAGTTTCCGCACTACTAAAAGAGGTTTTTCTTAGGTGTATACTCAATCTTTCCACATGCGGCATCACACGCATTCCCATTAGCAGAAAAATAAACACAGATATCAATTAGGAAAAGCAGTATATATATATATTTGTCCTAAAGTCCTAGACTTTAAAGAGCTATGAATCCTATGTTCCTGACAAAAATGGCTCCCTGGCGGATAGTGCCATTCTGTGGTACCTTCCTAACTTTAAAGGTTTTGACCTAAGATCCTAGTGAAGTCAAAAAAGTCCTATCCCAGTGAAATCCCCAAAAAAGAAAGAAAAGAAAAGAGCCCCACGGTAGGCGTCACTTTTCTGTGGCACTTTTTTAAGGTTTCTACCTAAGAGATGGGAAGAGAACAAGATCTGATTCTCCCCAGCAGAGTCGCCATTTTTCTGTAGCGCGAATTTTTGCGTGGTTGTGAAGCACTATCGCTTTAGGGTACTACAGCTCGATTCATTTTTTTATCCTATTGAAGCTGATGAAGGAAGGGAAATAGATGTCTCCAATTAACCCTTCTTGCAAACTGAGTTTAAACAGATGACTGTTGGTTCACAGATGCTACAAAGATTGTGGGTCTCTCTTAGGTTATTTTGTTAAAATAGTGCCCGGGCGATTGGTGTGAGGTTAAGACTGGTACTTTTCGATTGATATATGAAGGCGCGGGATTTGGGGCTTTGGATTAGTGTGCTCGCTAAGATTTTTCTTTCAATCTTATGCCTACGTATTCCCGTTTACCGAAACAGGGAAATCAGAGCGATCATAGTTCCTCCTATTCTATGGGAGGAAAGAGGTTGTTTTGGTGTCTTGTTCAAAGCCCAAAACGTGAAGCTAAAGGTGGTTTGTATCTTGTTCAAAGCCCAAGTATGAAGCTGAAGGTGGTTTGTATCTTGTTCAAAGCCCAAGATATGAAGCTAAAAAGGTGTTGTCTTTAGAGAGAATTTGTCATCTCTAAAGGGAGTCTGTTTGTCACGACTATTGGGTGACTTCTATAAAGAAGGATTACTTTAACCGGGATATGTGAATCCTAGCAATGCCATAATTTCCTTTATAGGAGGTTTTAACCTGAAGCAGAAGACTTTAACTCAGTGTAGAGCAATGCTATCTTTCCTTAGGAATTTCTCATGCTAAAAGAAGGACAGTGGCGTGCATGTAAATAATCCAGAGGCTTGCCGCTTACAGCGATTAGATGAAAGGAGTTGTTGATGTTTGTATCCTGTTAACGAGGCACAGTTTTGAGGCTCAAAGGTCGATTAACTCAACCGGGGTTTTTCTTATACAAAGCCTAAGAGGAGGCTATTGACCCAACAAGAGGATGCTTTTGTGTCTCGTACGAAGCCCGAGATAGAGGCTAAAAGGGTTGACTCAACAAGAGAGTGTTTTTATGTGTCTTGTACGAAGCCCAAGACAGTGGCTAAAAGGGTTTGACTCAACAAGAGAGTCTTTTATACTCACTAAGAGAGTGTTTTTGTATCTCGTACGAAGCCCGAGATAGAGGATAAAGGTTGACTCAACAAGAGAGTCCTTTTGTATCTCGTACGAAGCCTGAGATAGAGGCTAAAAGGATTGTTGTTTCAGTTGAGTGACAGGTCCAGTAAGTTGGTTAAAAGAGAAAATTAGTTCTTATAAAGAGACTGATTAAAGGTAAGGCTATGCTTTGGGATTGATCAGGGGATCAGGGTTATTTCCTGTTCTTTAATGAAATAGGGAATCCAGAGGGTATTGGAGACTGTTCGAGTCTACTGGTGTTTTTTCCCTACTTGAGAATGCCTTCGAGACTCAAGGAGATTAGACTTTCCAAGTCTAGAGTTTTATCTTTTGTACTATGCATAAAGAAACAGTAGTAGTACATTCATGGTAGAAAGATCTAGACTCTTTGAAAGACTGTTCTATTAAGATGACTAATTTCTGTTCCTATACCTCTAGGAGGTCGTCGGGACAATTTGTACGAAGCCAAAGAGGAGGCTGGAAACTTTTAACAAGCCGAGGGACAATTTGTACGAAGCCCAAGAGGAGGCTCTCTTCCCGAAGGAAGAATCCTTATACAAAGCCTAAGAGGAGGCTGTGAATTTGTACAACGCCTAAGAGGATGCGGGGATGATTTTAGGAAGCCTGTGGCTCCCCAAACCCCGATAAATTCAAGACAGACTATTCATAGAGAATAGATCAAGCCAGGAAAGTCCGAGAATTTGGAAGAAACTCAAGAGATGCCACTCACGGAGAAAAGATCATCTCTGGGGAGTAGAGTTTCTTTGACAATGTCTAATGGTGACAGTCTGAGAAAGGGTTCATCGAGAATGCTGCCTTTCACGTCTCCATATTGTTTAACCCCAAGAGGAGGGAAGATTGTGTCTGGTAATCCTACGGGGATCTAGTTTGGCTGTATTTAAGAGTGACTAACAGGGCTTAGTGCTAGACGTAGTTGTCGGGGAAACTCTAAACATCTATACTAGTATTACACAGTTGATATGAGTTTATGAAAGAAGACTTACAGTGAAACAGCCCTACAATACAGTTATGTATATGAAAGCGGAAAAAGAAAGCATATAAACACTTACTCGGTTGTAGAGCTTCCATGCTATTTGGCTAGTTGTTCAACAAAGAAAGATTGAAAATAATAGTATATTCAAAATTAAAGGAGAAAGTATTTTGAAAAGATGTTGGGGCTTAAAGCTCAAGGAGAGGCCCAATGTTTATCAGTGATCGAACTGTCGTTTTGTACAGAGGGACTTATACAAGTGACTGAGACCCAAGAAAGGTTTTCTGTACAAGGGGATGGGTCTTACACTCTCTCAAGAGGCCCAAGTGTTTAAAGAGAAAGGATGGGGCTTATAACACGAGGGTAGGGCCAGATGATTGGTTTTTTTATTGGCGATCGCGCCGAGATTTTTGAAAACGCTGTGGGTCTTATACAATGTATTGAGGCCCAAAAAGTTTTGGTTAAAAGGGGATTGGGTCTCACACTCTAATAGAGGCCCAAAAGATTTATTTTTGTATAAGTGGTGGGGCTTACAGCTCAAGGAGAGGCCCAGGGTCATTTGTTTGAAAATGGCGATCGCGCCGAGATTTTGAAAATGCGGTGGGTCTTATACAATACATTGAGGCCAAAAATGGTTTGGTTTTCAAAGGGGATTGGGTCTTACACTCTAATAGAGGCCCAATGATTTTGAATGGGTCTTATAGCTCGAGGAGAGGCTCAAGGTTTGTTTTTCAACGGACGATGATCGCGTCGAACTTTTTGAAGTACAACGGGACTTATACAATAAGTGAGGCCCAAAAAGTTTTGTATTTACAAAGGATTGGGTCTTATACTCTATTAGAGGCCCAAAAGTGTTTGAAATTGTTTGATAAGGGTGAAAATCGAAAAAACCCTAATTTGTTATTCTTTAAAAGTAAATATTTAAAGAAAATCAAATAAAATACCAAACAAGTTTGAATAAACCATTTGTGATTTTTATTTAAGGTTTGAGAAATGAGGGATTAATCACAAGGTTAACTAAAACTCACTTGGTTTTGATTTTCAAAGTAAATATTCACTTTTAAAATGTTTAAAAACATTAAAAAGGAATTTATTCACAAAAATGGTAATTATATTAAATAAATAATATAAACTTAATTTTTTTGTGGAATAAAATATTTCAACGTTTTTGTGATTTTTTACAAAAAGAACCAATAAAAAATAATTAAAATTGAAAGAGTTATTAATTTTCCAATTAATTAATAAAACATAAAAATATTGGAAAAAATAGCAAAAATGTGGGAAAACACAAAATGGCATGGGTGGGGTTTGAACCCACGACCTCAAGGTTATAGGGTGTGCGCCTTACCACTGGGGTGGTGATACATCCATTGCTTGAAGTGAAACCACAAATTTACAAGGCATGCCTTGTTTTCTAGGCCTGGTCAAGGCAAGGCAAGGCAAGTTTTGCCAAGAAACGGGAAGGTCCATAACTTTCTCATTTCTCAATGTTTGGGGACAAAATTTATATGCATCTGGCCTAGAATTTCACAAGGAATCCAATGGAGGTGGTATTTTTTTCAGATCATACTCCCTTCTCAAAATCCAATAGTGGTTTTGAAAAAGGCCTATAATTGCATTTTCTGTGCTACACTTTGATACAAGCATGAATTACATGATGAATTTGTCCAAGCACAACATATATAACATGTATGAGGTGTGTATGATCAGTGGACTTCAAAGCAATGCATATTTTGGAAAGTTCAAGTCATGATGCTTACCTCTTTTTGAGCTTTTGGAGTTTTCTGTGCAATCTGCCAAACTTCTTGTTCCAGAAATGATTTGATGCTTTGGACACTCTCAAATGATCCCTTAGATGCTTTGAGGATGGCTGGAATCAGCTGGAACCTGCAAAAACACAAACTGACCCTTTCTTGCAAAAGGGGTTAAAATGACCAAAATAGCAACTCTCTCAAATGGTGTTCCAGATGGGGGAACCATTTGGGACAGTTCAAGGATGTTATCTGGAGTGTGTTTGAGGTTTTATCTGGTTTGGAAAGTGACTGAATCAAGACATGGCTTGAAAAATGCACAAAAGGCCTATTTTGAGGTTTTAAGAGGTGACTTTGTGATTTTGGTGTTACAGGTCACTTGTGAGAGTTTGGACAGCTTAGATATGACATATTGGATGTGTTTGGATCATGAGCTGCGGTGGAATTGCTCTCTAACTCAAAAACACAGAGTTACCTTGCTAAAGAAGGCATTTTGGCCTAAAGAGAGGGATTTTGAGGAAAACGTCTGTTTGATGGCTTTGGTGTACTCAAACTGAGCACAAATGAGATCTATTTATAGTAGAGCAAGTTTGTTTTGGGATCAATAGTGAATGGCAACTGCAGCAGAGGTTCGACCAATGGTTGCACTTTGGAATCTCAAGTCTCCTCTAGCCATTGACTAGAGGTTAGGGCACAGAGATATGGTTCCCTAGTTGTTGGATCATTCTTGACTGAATTCAGTTGCAAATGTGTCAGTCCATGCCACCTTGGTGCATCCATTAAATGCTCTAATCCAAAATTGGAGTCTTGTCCCTCTTTTAGGCAATTATAGGTTTGGCATGCTACTCTTGTTCCAAGGACTTTGGAGGCTTGGCTCAATGTTTGTCCCCTTTAGATTTGATCCTCAGATGTGTCCAAAGTGATGACAAGGCTTGGAATTATCTGATTTTTCCAAATCGAGCAAAAATGCAAAATTCTGCCTAGCCTTGGCAGTTTTCAGTAAGGCATATTGCCATTATTATATCTCTTGGCCCAAGTGGAATTTGGTGATGTTCTTGGCCATTTTGGAAAGCCCTCATATGATACAACAACTGTTTGATCATATTTGGTTTTGATCTTTTTTGGATCCAAGTGAAAAATACCCCTACATTTGGAAAAAAGTGAAGGCAGATTCTGAATTAGTGAAAATTTCACTAAGTGTTGGAAGAAAGTGACATTTTCACTTTTTGTGATTTTGATCATTCCATAACTCAAAATCCATGAGGAATTTGGAGGGAGGTCAGTTTTAAGCTTTTGTAGAGGATAATGAGATCTACAAATCAAGCTTTGGATGGGGAAAAATGGCTTTGTGGTTTAGGAGTTATGATCCTCCAAAGTTGGTACCCTTGCCACTTTGTTCATAACTTAGAAAATTTTCTAAGTTTTTATGGTTACCCCTTTTACAAGTTATCCCACTTTTCTTGATTTTTCTTGATGAATAATGATTCAAATCACACATTAACATCATTTTAGGGTTAAAAAACCATTTTTGTGAAAAATCTCAAAAAGTCAAAGTTGACTTTTGTGCACAGTTGACTTTTTGTCAGATGAATTCCAAACTGTGCGATCCTTTAGGAAATCATGTCCTTGGCCTAAATCAAACTTGATGGACATGTTCCATGGGTGTTATAGGGTATATTGAATCATGTCCTAGGGTTTGGGAGCATGTCCTGGTCAAAAGTCAAAGATACAGTTGACTTTTCTCGTGAAACGCTAACTGTGGTACTGATGAAATTGAGACTTGCAGCTCAAGCTTCCTGGATCAATCCATTGTTACAAATGGATCAATGTGGTATGCTGGAGACCCTCAAATCCTCTCTTGAGGTTTTGGCTCATGATTTGTCACAAAATCCAACTTAGGGGTGAATTAGGTCAAGAAACCCTAATTCCTGATTTTTGGTGAATGCATCCCCTGAGGTTAAATTGACTTGATGATTGGGTTCATGATGTTCCATGGAGTATTTTAGGATATGCTTTGAAGAATTGGCTCATGCCCAGAGGAAAATTTCCATCTGGAGGCCCTGGTCGACAAACCCTAATTTGGTGACACTAGCGATCTTAAGGTTTGATCCACCTGGAAGGGAGCAGCCTTGTGCTTAATCCTTAAAGTGGGAGTACTCTTGATCCATTGTAGATGTTTGAGAGGCTAGAAAAGTTGAAGATCATGTCATTTCTTGATTGATCCTTTGTCTAAAAGCTCTGAAAGGGCTGGAAACCCTAAATTTGATTGTAGTGGATGCTCACCCATCTTTGGCGAGACTGATGAGGTATGATGGTTCCTCCATATTGTGAGGATGATTTTCACAATGATGGGAAATCTTAGTGGTCAAAATTTGGGGTATGACAAACCCGTATCCATATCCATTAACCGACAGGTATTTAAATATCCATTTATTTTATCCGTGGATATCCATTAAACCATCAGTCCCATATCCGTGAAGGATTTTATCCGCGGGTATGGAATTTATTGCCATCCCTAGTGAAGATGGTTGGTTTATACCCGAGTGAATCGTACACTCAAAGATAACACAGAGTCGCCACCAAACTTTATTTTGTCCCAAAGGACAGGGAAAATATCGATAAAACCCAAGGGGAAGAGAAACGGGAACGGGGGTCGGTTATGCGAAAGGAAGGTACTAGCACCTTACGCATCTGTCGTACTCGACGGGAACCATTTCGTTTGCTTCTAGGCTTGGATGGGTTATCTATCTAAAGGCTTCTAGCTAAAAGAAAGAGGAGAGAGAAGAGAGGGGAAAAAGAAAGAAAAGAAAGAAGGTGCTCACGGAGGATTGGGGCCCTCGTGCCTACGTACCCTCATAGTGCAATGAGGAAATCAGAGCGTCGTAGTTCATGAAACTAGGGGACAAAAGGGAAAAGAAGAAGGAAAGAAGGGTGGAAGTGTGCTCGCCAAGATCATCGCGATCTCATGCCTACGTATCATACATTCAAAAGAATGCAGAATCAGAGCTTCCGTAGTTCGTGGAACCGAACGGAAAACAAAACAAGAAAGAGACAAGTGATGTCAAAAACCAAGAGCAAGAGTGAAAGAAAACTCTATTGGGGAAACCCTAAATAGTAAAAGATTAGAAAAATAATGGTGTCAAAACCAAGAAAGAAAGAAACTCCGTTGGGGATAACAAAGAGGATTGGTGTCGAAACCAAGAAAGAAAGAGCAAAATGAATAGAAAAGATTCTGTTGGGGAAGAAAATAAAGAACTGCTAGGGACAGAGGGTAAGCAACCCTACTGGGAAACAAACAAAAAGAGGGCGTCAAAACCAAGAGAAAAAGGGAACTCAGTATATTAACTGGCTGACAGTGGTTAACCGAAGAGAAAGAGTAAGACCCAGGTGGGGAAAAGAGGCTGGTGTCAACAGACGGGCTGTGTTAAACCAAAAGAGAGAGTGTTGAACCAAGGGAAGGTGTTCGCCTCTGAGGGGACATCAGTATCTTAACTGATGAACAGTGGTTAACCGAGGAAAGGAAGGATTGCAACTCTGCGGGGATAGAGAAGCATTGGTTTTAACAGAGAAAACTGTGATTAACCAGAAGAATGGGAGTAAGACCGATCGAAGGTCGTAGCCCAAAAGGGGTGTTGGTATTGACTGAACAAACAACACTTGACCAGCGAAGAAGGGTATTGAACCAAAAGAGGTTGCTAACCGCTAAGGGGTTCGGTTTTTAACAGAACATTATGATTAACCGAGAAGAATGAGTGATTAACCAAGAGAAGGTGATTAACTCAAAAAGGGTTCAGTATTTTAACAGACAGACTGTGGTTAACTGAAAAAACGGGTGATTAACCGAGAGAAGGTGATTAACCCAAGGAACTCAGTATGTTAACAGACGCGCTGTGGTTAATTGAGGAGGAGCGTAAACATTGGTTTTAAATGACAGGCAGTGATTAGCCAACACAGGGAGAAGAACCAAAAGAAGGTTGCGAACTCCGCAGGAGAATCGGTCGTAACAGGAGTACTGTGTTTAACCGAAGGAAGGAAAAAAAGACTCTTCTGGGGAATCAAAGACCAATGATTGACCGCAAGAAAAGAAAAAGGTATTAAAACAAAGGGAGCTTGCTAACCCAATGAACACTGATCTTAACCGAGAAGGTGATTGATCAAATGAGAGATCGAAAGAGATAGGAGTGATCAAGGATCAACCCGATTGGGGAAAGAAAACACACTACCGCCTGGAGATAGAGGTGACTAAGCCAGGCACAGGGTCATTCGTCCCTTACCTGAAGTAGTCAGAATGAGAGTAGGAATTCACCCTTCTCATTCCTTCTCTAGCACACATGGTGTAATGCAGAAGTTGAAACAGACAACACAACAGCTCAAGTTGTACAGTGCTTCTGCGTGAAGAAACGGACAGCGTAACAACTTCAATTTGTACAGTGCTCCGATGTAGGGTGCAACACGAAACTCCAACTCCACGGGGGATTGAGAGAGAAAGCTCTAAAGGAAGCTAAAAGAGAGGGAAGAGGAAGATCCACTAATCGAAACATGGTTTCGATCCATTAACCAAAGGGAAATGCTATGCTAACAATTTTCCAAAGAGAGTGGGAAATCGTTAAAGCAAAGAGGTGTCAATTATTGATTAAGCATGATTAAGCTCATCCATGAAGAATGAACTTAATGCAGTTAAGGGACAAACAGGCAAAACAGTACCAAATACCCTTTAATATGCAATGCAAAACATGTTAACAAGTGATCAAATGGAATGCAAGATGTTCATGAACAAACATTACCAAAAAGATATGAACAAATTGAATAATAAAAAATGCATCGAAAGTTCATGAACATGCTTCAAACAGAGGTGAAATGATACTTAAAACATCCATAAAAATCAAGTATATTGATCCATGAGAGTTAGAAGAAGGAAGCATGGAAACACACTTGAAAATGCAAGAAAATGGCCATTCTGTACAGTGGTAAACGGCTACTCACCACACGTTAACCGGTTACTTGCTTGAAAAAATGAGTTTTTGGTGAAAATTGCACTGAGTAACCGGTTACTCACCACACATTAACCGGTTACTTATTTGAAAATTTGCGTTTCTGGTGCAATTTACACTGAGTAACTGGTTACTCACCACGTGTTAACCGGTTACCACTGTGACAGTGGCAAAAAAAAAACAGAAAACAGCTTTCCAAAAGTGATTTTTAGCACTTAATCACTTATACCAACCACCACATGCTAGGTCATGAATTTATGCACGAAATTTGAACTTGAAAACAGCAAATAAGCAGTGATAGAATCAATTAACACATCAAGATCATGGATCAAACAATGCAAAATCAATTCACACGCAAAATTATCGACTACATCGCGAATTATGCGAACATGCTCGAAACAGTAAAATTAGTGAGATCCACCAACCTACAAGGCGGAGGTGTGCCTTGGTAATTATGGTGAAGTGTTCTTGATGCATAAAATTAAAGAAAACCAGAGGAATCTTCAATTCGGTGACGAAACGTGTCGAAATCGAGCAAAATACAATAAAGCTCCAAAATGCGAATTCGAACCGTCGAATGTTGAAGCAAATACTTGAGATTATTCCACAAGCTGAAATAACTTCAGAAATCCAAGTAGAATTGCAAAATTGATGAAGGTTGAGCTCAAGAAATAATCACTTTTGGTGTAAAAGTGATTATCCTTCAAAGTAGAAATGAGCTTTGGTGAGGTTTTGGAAGAGAATTGAGATGAAGATGAAGATGTAGCAGAAAAAATCAGAGAGAATGTGAGAGAATTGAGAGTGAATTGTGCAAATGGTTGAAGGTTTTGTGTGAAAAATGTGGGAAAATGATGGAGGGAGTGAAATGTGCGTGAAGGTGAGTTTATATAGACTTTTGGTTTGGAGTGTGAGAGGTTTGGAATTAGCTTTGGACTTAGCTTTGGGAGGTTTGGAGTTAGTTGAGCTTGACTCACTGAGTCAAGGCGGTTAACTCGGTTAGTTAGGATCAACTCGGTAACAATCCCAAGGTGAGTTCCAACATCCTAAGGTTGACAATGCTTGGGAAGCAAGGAACATGGTGCATTTATTTTAGGGTGAAGCATTGGCATAAATGCACTTGAAATGTCTTGAAATGTCTAGAGATGTCTAGAATATTCCACACACTGCTAGAACACTGTAGAATCAATGACCAAAGAGAGTGCATGGCTTCTGTCCCAAAAATACAGCAGGAACTGAAATTTCGCACTGAGTAACCGGTTACTCACCACGCGTTAACTGATTACTTCAGTTAATTTTTGCCCAAATTGCTTAGGAAATGATACTGGAGTCTCGGTTTCAATTTTCCACCTCTTGATTTGATGAGTGAGCATGGAAACCTTTATTTTGAGCTCGTTTTGATGACGCGATGATCTTGTGAGGATTCAATTAATCGGCCTTGGAAAACCTGGATATCCTGCAACCAAAACAAAGAGGAAAAATGTGAGTGCGTATGCTAGCGATGCGAATGCGCGTGCTTATGCAAAAGGCAAACGAGGGAGGTCAAATTTTGGGTTACGACAGCTGCCCCTATTTAATCCTCTTGGACCTAAATGTACGAATTGCGCTAGCTTTTCGATGATTCGAGGTAAAAGGGGATTAAATAAAAGAGTAGCTCGAAAATTTGGCCGACGGCGACAAAAGAAGGGCTTGGCTGATTATCTGCTGAGGGATGAATCAGGCCGAAGGAAAGAGAGTATGATCGATGCATATGCTATGTATGTGTTTCTACATGATGCTTGATACCATGCAATGCAAAGGCGCAAGGTAAGGCATAATGTGAAGCGGTTAGGCAAAAATCATAGCAAAACAACTTCGACACCCTCGGTTGGAGAGAGGACCCGCAGATAAAGACAATCTCTGCTGGAGAAGAGAGCTCACAAAGGATGATGAATCTGCTGGGGAAAAAAACCGAGAACGTCTCAGGTTTCCAAGTCACCATGGTTGTCACTGCTGGGGACGAAAGAATCAAATTGATCATTCCTACCAAGACTGACTCTGCATGGGGAAATACATCCTTCCAAATCATGTTGACTCAGCTGAGGAGACCACTGCTGCTAGGGACAGATAGTTTCAAATTATTGGAGATGATGTACAACCCTTGCTGGGGAAAAGAGAGCAAAGTGTCTCTGCTGGGAACACTTTGGCAACCTGCCTAGAGACATTACAACTCTGTCGGAGAAAAGAGATGTAAACAAACAAGCTTTTCGACAAATTGCAATGGCGCTTGCTGGGGAGAATGATGGCTCTGTTGGGAAGGATAATGTATCTTCAAAGAACCATCATAGCATTGGTCGAGTATCAAGCTTATTGATGGATACGACTGATCATCCTGTAAGAATTACCAGTGAAAAATGTAATACATAATGCTTTCTCCACTGATTTAGCTTTTATTATTCTCAATGTTTTTTAGTATTATGTGATCACAAATAATTATTTATTTTGCAAACAAGATACTGGAATGAAAACACTTGAGATAACAAATGATGCATTTTATTGAATGTAAAATTTTGTACATAAGATGTGTACAAGGATGCAAAAATCCTTGATGAGGAAATTTGCAATAAAATTGAAAAACAAGTTTAAATGGCAAAGGGAAATCATGTTTTGCATTGATTACTACATTGGCCACCATCCACCGTAAGTCTAGGTTCCAACACCTAGCACCAATTGACGGTGATTTGACTGTTCTGTTACCGTCCGAGGTCTAGCTGTGGTGAAAGGAGGCTCAAGTGTTCACAGTCAATGCCTTTATCCCTAATTTTTGCCTGGATATGTGTTTTATATTTTTTCGTCCACTGGGATACCTATTTTTGCCTAAGTCGCCCTTTCGGGTTTTCAACTTAGCGAGCTATCATTGTTTTTTCATTGTCCCTAACTTTTGCATGGACATTTCTTTTTTTTTGTCCATCGGGACGTCCATTTTTGCCTAGATTATCCTTGCGGATGTCAATCTAGCGGACTCTTATCCATCTTTTTTTTTTCAGGAATAATATTTTTTGACTGTATCGGAGTTCATGGGCGATGACAACTCCTCTCCATCCATGGTGGTGAGGATCAGGGCTCCGCCTGAGAAGGCGTTCTTGACAACAAAGGGTCCTTCGTAGTTGGGAGTCCATTTGCCTCGTGGATCCGAGTGAACAAGTGAATATCTCTTAAGCACGAGTTCACCTGCACAGAACTTTCGAGGGAGAACTTTCTTGTCAAAAGCTCGCTTGAGGCATCTCTGATACAGTTGACCATGACAAACGGCTGTAAGGCGCTTGTCTTCGATGAGATTCAGGTGTCCGTATCTGGATTGAACCCATTCAACTTCATCAAGCCCTGCTTCCATGATGACTCTGAGCGAAGGAATTTCAACTTCAATGGGTAGGACTGCCTCCATACCATACACAAGCGAATATGGAGTTGCCCTAGTAGAAGTGCAGACTGAAGTTCGGTAGCCATGCAGTGCAAAGGGAAGCATTTTATGCCAATCCTTGTAAGTTTTGACCATTTTCTGGACAATCCTCTTGATGTTTTTGTTTGCTGCTTCAACGGCGCCATTCATCTTGGGCCGATATGGTGAAGAGTTGTGGTGCTCGATCTTAAATTCTTGACACAACTCTTTCATCATATTGTTGTTCAGGTTGCTTGCATTGTCTGTGATAATGTTGCTAGGAATGCCATAACGACAAATTATCTCTTTCTTGATAAATATGGCAACCAGTTGTCGTGTAACGTTTGCGTAAGACGCAACTTCAACCCACTTGGTGAAGTAGTCGATAGCAACTAGAATGAATAGATGACCGTTGCAAGCCTTCGGCTCGATCATTCCAATCATATCTATACCCCACATAGAGAATGACCAAGGTGAAGTCAAAACATTCAACGGAGTTGGAGGCACATGGATCTTGTCTCCGTAGATTTGGCACTTGTGACATCTTTTGGCAAAGTTGTAACAATCTACCTCCATTGTTGTCCAGTAATACCCAGCCCAAAGGATCTTCTTGGCCATAGCAGGACCTTTAGCATGTAAACCCTCGCAGCCCTCATGTATGGACCTTATGATCGTGTTTGCTTCGTGTCTATCCACGCATCTGAGCAACACAGAATCATAATTCCTCTTGTACAGTACACCACCACTTAAGAAGAATTTAGCGCAAAGCCGCCTAAGAGCTTTCTAGTCAGTGATAGTAATACCCTCGGGATATTCCTATTTTTCCAGATATCTTTTAATGTTGTAGAACCAAGGCTTGTCATCAGACTCATCCTCGATTGCTAAACAGTGTGCTGGTTCATTCAAGTGATCAATGCGGATATGAGGAGCTTCATTCTTCCACTTGACCTTGAACATGGATGCTAGAGTGGCAAGAGCATCAGCTAGTTAATTTTCCTCTCTGGGGATATTGTGAAAAGAAATTTCCTCAAAGTAAGGAATCAACTTCGCAATATGTTACTGGTACGGAACCAGCTTGGAATCCCGAGTCACAAAATTCCCTATGACTTGACTAATGACCAAGGCAGAATCTCCATAGACCTCAAGAATCTTGATTCTCATGTTAATAGCCGCTTCAATACCATAGATACATGCTTTGTACTCAGCCATATTGTTGGTGCATGCAAAGCATAATCTGGCAGTGAAGGGAAAGTGTGTCACACCCTCATTTTCACCCTAACCCTAGCCTTGCATATCATGTCATCTACGCATGAGGTCTTAGCTCATAATCATGCATTTTTGGTCATTTTATCATTTCATTTTAGAATTTGTCTTATTTTAAGATTTATTTAGAATTAGTTGAGTTTAATTTTTCAATTTAGTATAATTTTGATTTTAGCATAATTATTTCTAATATAGTTTATATTTTAGTTAAATTCATACTTAATTTTAATTCAATTAGTTTAATCTTTATTTATCCATATTAATTTCAATTTCTTTTTTTAATCTAGCTTAATTTTGAATTTAGTTTAGTCTATACCTTTTAATTCAATTTTAATCTTCAATTAAGTTTTTTAGTTTAGTAATTTGGTTAATTTTAATTCAATTTAGTTCTAGCTTTAATTAGATTAATTTTGTTAATTTGACTTAGTTTGATTTAGTTTTTAATGCTAATTTTAATTTCAATTAATTTAGGTTTAGCTTTTAATTACTTCCATCTAATTATTTTTCTTTTGTCTAAAAAATCATAAAAATTAACCAAATCTCAAGTCCTTTATCTTTGTATCTGCTGTAAAGCTCAGTTAACTGGGTATAATTGGAATTCGTAAACCCACATTTTTAAGCGAAGAACTTTCCCTTTGTATATGCTGAGGTTCACGTCTTTGGATTTTTCAGAGACCGATTGTGAAGCACCCATTTGTTGCTTTGGGTTCTGGTTTGCCAATAAGCCACAAAACCATCAACAAGCAAGCACAAGGAAACCGTACTGCTGCCTACCACTACCCTCCAAAACTTGCGCAATGCTGCTACCAACAACAAACAAAAAGACCAAATATGCAGAAAATTCAGAAAGGATGCAGAGAAAATTCAGAGCAGTAAACTCAGAGCAGCAGGATACATCAAAATAGAAAAAAAATTCAACAACCAAAGTGATTCCATCGATGCCTTCCTCTTCCATCAATACCATTCCAAACCCTAGAATGCTGTACCATATAAGCCACATTCCACAACCATAATAGGGGGAGGCGGAGAGAAAATAGAGGAAAAAAACATAGGAAAAAGTTTTGGAATTCACCTTGCAAATCGCTTCAAGCCACACAACAGCCGTCATTCCGCGTAACAACAACAATCACCATAACTTCAACCAACATCATTCCTCAAACCCAGCTCCGCCTTCAACCATCCACCCTCTTTCAACCTTCAAATAACAGAGCTTCCACACCAACCTTTCATCCTCTCCGCCTTCCACAACCTATCACAACAACACAAACCCAAACGAAATCCCAATCTAAAACAAACCACACACTCAAATTACAAACAACCAACCCACTCACCGGCGCGTTGCCTTCACTCGCTAACCTTTCTAATCTTCAATCGGTTTTCCTCCGTAGTAACAACTTCACCTCAATCCCCAATGGTTGTTTTCAGGGACTTACTAGTCTCCAGAAACTTTCCATGACTGGAAACACCAACCTCAAACCGTGGACGTCTCCGTCTGAGTTGACACAGTCTTTGAATCTCGTTGAACTCGACCTTGGTCAAACGAACCTGAGCGAGACAAGTTGAACCGAGACGGAAGAGAGACTGAGCGTTGAGCAACCTCGTGTTCTTTTGGAAGTTTTGGAATCGATTTCGAGAGAGAAATCTAAGCAAATCAACGAGGAGAGAATGAAGCAAAAAAGAAGGAGAATCGCGGCCGTGAAAACAAGGAGACCGCGAGTGATTTCGAGTAAGCCGCGATTGATTGAGGGTAGAGATCTGAGAGAAGAGCATTTCGAGAGAGGAAGAGACTGCGGTTTCGTGGGAGAGATAAACTGAGTGAGATGAATGGCGGATGAGTGAGAAGTCGTTTGAGAAGAAACTGAGAGAGAGAACGTTCAAAAGGAAAGGTTGCTTTGTGAAGTTGCATCGTGGTAATTTTAGGTTTCACAAGCGGTGGACTTTCTCTATTCCTCATCCCTAATTTCTTTTATAAAAATGCTATCTTTATCCTCTCAAATCTATTTTTAATTATTATATTTTAATTAATTTCTTTGTTAATTATTTTTGTTAAGTGTTTTGTTTATATTGTTTTGTAAATAAATTTTATAAATATTCTTTTTAATTATTCTGTTAATTTTTTTTATTTTTTTTTCTTGTTTAGTTTATGTAGATTTTTGCTCATATTTAGAATTACAATTTAAGACTTATTTTCGATAATTTTAGATTTTATTCAGTTATTTTCTTTGTCGATTTAATTACTAATTTGTAACTTGGCTTGATTTCGTATTTCAGGGTTTTGGCCCTTTCTATTTGAACTTTTGATTTTCTTTTTTTTTTCCGATTTCATTTTAAGGGCCAATGATATAACAAAAATCATGATTACTTGATTTCCTTCAATCGATTCAAAATCTTGATCAATATGAGGCCACTTTCTTTTCGATTTCATTTCGGTTTCTATTTCATTTCTCATTTTCATTCTCTTCTCAAGTCAAAAACCTTGGTCTAGTACCAAGTGCTCATTTTCAAAACTTCTCTTTGTATTGAACTAAAGAGAGAGGATTGGGTGAAGACCTATTCCTTTTCGAGTATTAGGATGCTCACTTTAAAGTGTGTGGTCTCGATACTCGTCTTTCAATACAAAGACATAACCATATTCACCACCCATTCTTTCAAAACCTTTTTCTCTCTTTATTTTATCTCCTTGTGTCTAAAAACCTTGGTCTTGTACCAAGTGCATTTTCAAACCTTTTCTTAATAAACTTAGATGGTCGTGGAGTGGTTAGGCGAAGGCCTTCTCCTATCCCGAGTGCTTGACATTACCTTTAGGGTTCACTGTCGTGAAGCACTTACCATCTAACTCAAAACATTTTAATAAGAGAATATGTTCTCTTTGTATTGAACTAAAAAAGAGAGGATTTGGTGAAGACCTCTTCCTCTTCGAGTATTAGGATGCTCACTTTAGAGTGTGTGGTCTCGATACTCGTCTTTTAATACGAAGACGTGACCGTATTCGCCACACCATTTTCAAAATAAACCTTTTGAGATAAAGAATTGGGTATTACCCGCAGGGGTTCCTATCCGAGGACTTATTTCGCCCCTTAAAATCAAACTCAACAAATCAAATGTGACATCTTGCCTTGATGGCGAAAATCAACCTTTTCAAAAAGGACATGTTACGTCCGTTCTACCGCAAACAGGTAACGCATAAGACTCCACGAGCGAGCCGCAAAAAACCTAACTGCTAGAACCCGCACGATAACATTCGTCCATAAAAAACACCAACAAATCGTAGGTCGAACTACGATCGCTCTGATTCTTCATTCTTGTCCGAATGTAAGATACGTAGGCACAAGATCGCAACGATCTTGGCGAGCCACCTTCTATCCATCTTCCGTTTTTTTAAACCCCTCTTCCATTTTCTTCACCCGTAGTCCTTCGAACTACGTTGACTCTGACTTTCCCATTGCACAAGGGAATACGTAGGCATAGGATCGTGAAGTCCTATCGAGTCTTCCCCTTCTCCTTCTTCCCCTCTTCTTCTCCCCACCTTTTCTTTTATTTTCTTTCACATTCTTTGGTTCCCCTCTTTTTCTCTTAGAACACACTTAGAAAGCAATTCTTTAGCAAATATCCTTACACATAGACAAGCAAATGGTTCCCATCGAGTACGATGGATGTGGGGGGTGCTAATACCTTCCCTCCGCATAACCGGCTTCCGAACCCGTAATTTGGTTGCGAGACCATCTTATCCTTTCTTCTTTGGGTTTTCTCGATGTTTTCCCTTCCCCTCATGGGATAAATAAAGTTCGATGGCGACTCCTCTGTTTCTTTTCTTTTCGCCTCCGGTCGACTATTTTTCGAGTAGCGACAGCTGGCGACTCTGCTGGGGACCAGTTCTCCCTAAGCAAGCCAAGCCTAGTTTGTTTATCATATGTGTATTTTTGTTTGCTTTATTATTGCTTCATTATTTTGTGTTCCTCTTATCTGTTGGGTATATTGGGGAATGGTTTGTGAGGAGAAAGGCTTTCTACCCGAGCTTTTCGAGTATACACTAAGCTAGGAGGTGGTTGCTTACTGATTTGCGAGACTTAGGACTCGTCGAGTTGGTTTGACTTCCACCGATCAGATGAGGCCCCTTTGGGAATGATTATGTCTTACAATTAGTCGTAATGGCGTCTTTGTTTCCGACCTGGGAGTCCGTGATTCTGAGGACTTTTAGAACCCTATTCCAAAGGTTACTAAGGCATAACTCTGTGCTCATCCTTTGAAGTTATTACCGTCTTACGAATCGTCGTTATGATGGAAAACTTTTGAGGGTTAGTGCATGGGACCTTGTTTGAAATCCCGTGGAATACCCTGTTATAAACCAATAGATAACCTACCTGAGGTGAGGGATATCTTGTTGTGTTGTCCTGCAGAATCTGTGACCTTAATACCTGTTGTGAGTCCCTGATTCAGCGGTCTTTGATCTCATGTCTTATTGCATTCATATCACTGCATTTGCATAAGCATCTTTTGCATCATTTTGCATATCATTCTCCAACCTTGAACCAGAGAACTCACCCATCCTTTGTCCATAACCCGCAGTTGACTTCCTGAAGCTCATATTGGACTTGAAGTAGTTTTGAAGGATCATGGCCTCCAAAGAGCAGAACCAGTTTGTATCAAGAGCAGATGTTGAATTGATGAAAAGCCAATTGGACCAACTTGTGGAAGCTATGACAACCTTGGCAAGGAAAGATGGCAACATTCAAAGAACTTCAGCCACTGAGAATGTCGTTTCACCTCAAGTGAACAATGTTCCTCAAGCTCAGCCTGTGCATATCTCCGTTGAGGACCCTATTATACGCGAACATACCATTGTCCAAGATGGAAGTTCTTCTTCTCTTGATGCCATGGAATATCACAGTTTTGCATTCTCTGAGTCAAATCCCCAAGGGGCAGTCCCTGTGATGGAAACCAAGGATCCGCAAGCTGTTGAGCTTATGGAAAAATGTCGAGTGCTGGAAGAGAAGCTTAACGCCATAAAGAGTCGTGATAATTTGGATCTGAATGCTACAAGCATGTGTTTGGTACCCAACCTTGTAATACCTCCAACGTTCAACACACCGAATTTTGAGAAGTATAAAGGGGATAGTTGTCCAAAGCAACATTTGGTGATGTTTTGCAGAAGAATGACCTCGCATGTCCACGACGACAGACTTATGATTCATTGTTTCCAAGACAGTCTGGGTGGGGCATCACTGAGTTGGTATATGCAGCTAGAGAGCAGCCACATCAAATCATGGTTGGACCTAGCCAGTGCCTTCGTAAAGCAATACCAATACAATCTTGACATGGCTCCCAGCCGCATGCAATTGCAAGACTTATCTCGAGAGGAGAATGAATCCTTCAGAGGGTATGCTCAGAGATGGAGAGAGGTAGCTACTCATGTTCGACCACCAATCTTAGACAGAGAATTGGTTGACATGTTTTTGAATACCTTGCAAGGTCCATACTTGGAAAGGATGGCTAGCACTGGGACATCAAACTTCTCTGACCTGGTGATAGCTGGAGAACGCCTCGAGTACATCCTCAAGAGTGGAAAGATCCAAGGCTCTTTGAACATCCCAGCTAGCGAAAGTGAATCAGTTGTCAGTTCCCAGGAGGAAGAAGAGGATGGTGAAATTAACTCCATTTGGGAAGCTCCACATGTCCCACCTCCATTACCTTATCACCCGAGCATTTCATCTGTTCAAAGTCAGCAATCTTATGGGTCTACCTGTGTGACTCCATCCTCTCCACATGGTCAATATCCTCCTGTCAATAGAGGTCCCCTTCATCAACAACAGATTGCACGGCAGCATGATCCACAACGCCGACGCTACTATAATAAAAAGCCAAAGAGGCATTTTGATTCATTGCCAATGCCATTTAGTCATATACTACCACGCTTAATCAATAGTGGGCTGATAGTGCCAAAGGACTTGGACCCTGTGATCCCTCCATACCCACCAGGCTTTGACGCCAATGCACGATGTAGTTACCATGTTGGCGCAATGGGGCATTCAACCGAAGATTGCAAACAGCTCCGAAACAAGATCCAAGATTTGATTGAGTCCAAGCTAATCTCATTTACGCCTCAAGGTCTTCAAATCAATATCAATTCTTCATCTGGTCAGGCAGGTGCGTCATCCGCCCATGTTATGGAAGAAGTTGCTGAGAGCAGGTATGAAGAATGCTACAATACTGGTCTCGATGAGTAAGAATGCTAGCCCAACAACAACTCAAAAGAGAAAAGTCTGATTCCTTAATGTTGGCAATTTTAGATCATGTATTTACTTTGCATTTGTAATCTCTTTTTTGTTAAAGGCTATTTGCTTCTAGACATTGTACTTTATTAATGGTATTATTAATGTAATGATCATGCATGTTTTGAACAAGTCCATTCGTATTCACTCATCTTTTCCCATTTATTGCAAAAAAAAAATCAAAATCAAAAAATATTTCTACATTTCACTCCCTTTATCATTGTTGTTGTAGCAAAGATTCGAGGGAGGATGACGAAAACAAAATACCCATAATTGCAAACTGTATGCTTTCGGATAAAATCCTGCTGATGATGTACAGGCATTGTTTCAAATCCCCTAAACACCGGAGAGATAAGGAGTTAGTCCCTAGTCAACCACTTCGAGCCTAGAAGTAGGAGTTTCCATCGGATTTCTAAACCCTTACGCTTAACCTGGGGCATGGGTAGTGTTCAGTTATCCTGATTACACATATTTTCAAGATGAAATCTCCTGTTATGGTTGTTGTTATTCAATGACCAAAGACTTGGCAGTCACAAGCCTTTCCGAAACAAATCAAAAGAAAGAAAAAAAAAGGAGAGAAAGCCTGCTAAGTCTACCACCCCAAAGGCGCGACTTAGGCAAAAGTTAGGGATCAAAAAATGAATAAAGCAAAAGAGGCCCTCAAATCCTCGAGCAGAACAGAATAAAATTCAGTGATCACCATCAAAAGGTCACTGATATCCATCCACAAAAATAAAGTAAGGTGACTGTCATTTCACGAAAATCTTGAATCATCATCTTCACTCTTACACCGTCAAACTCTAGATGTGTATGTCAATCTAACTGAACGTAGGACTGGAGAATCATCATGAAGAAAGGGGTGGGTACCAAAATAAGTTTTGAGCCTAATATCCTTTGTTTCAATAACCGTGAGCCAGGCCAAGTTACAACCCTCGAAAGACCTAATTGAGGCAGAGTTTATTCTGAAAGCATACTACAACGATGTTGCATAAACTGACTCCCCATAGTTGCTAATCTTCAGCACTGGTGTCACTCTTCTTGCTATATCTTTCACACCAGTAAATCAGCACACGTCTGAACTAATGGTCCACTCGTCACACACTGTCACATCATCCCAATAAATGCCTTTTCAAAACTTGCATGAATGTCACATTAAAATTACCATTTCTGAATGATCAATTTTAACTGCAAATTAGTACTTGACATTATGGAAATTCCGACCAAGAGAAATAAAAGAGGAACTTGAACATCCGTTGGTGCTGACATGAATCAAGACTTTCTCATGACCTTGTGGATCTGGGGCAAGTTTTTCAAAGGCCAAGAATGGGGGCAGACCACTGCAAGATTCAGACACTGGGGCAAATCATCTCGGACTATGTCATGGCATAAACCTTTCCAGGAAGAACTCCTTCAGAGACCCTACGGGCTGGGGCAAACATTTTGCGAAGGATCAAATTCCCTTCATACTTTCAAGTTGGTCAAGCTGACCATGTCATACACTAAGCAACCTTGGAGTTCAACAAGTGTCAAAAGGCCTTGGGGCAGAGCAAAAGCGCAATCAATATGCATTAGATAATTCGCTACGCTCACACAATCATCTGCAAGCCATCGTGGCACATTAGCTAGAAGCGAGGTTCTCTCAGGAACAAGCATGCAACTGCTGCAAATGATCAAGCTTGGGGCACCAGAAGCATCCACATCTGTCTTCTTATCATCACACCGTCAAATACCGAGCGTCGGGAAGTCAAATCCTTTCACCAAAAGTCCAACCCTGCTTGGTAACCTACTAAAAACCCAACCCTGCTTGGCAACCTACCAAAGTCCAACCCTGCTTGGCCACCTACCAAAAGCCCAACCTTCCTTGGCACCCTGAAACCAAAGCCCAACCTTCCTTGGCACCCCGTCTCCAAAAGCCCAACCTTCCTTGGCACCCTGAAACCAAAGCCCAACCTTCCTTGGCACCCCGTCTCCAAAAGCCCACCTCATTGGCACCTTCATAAAACCGATCACCTGCTTGCATCCACATATGCATTGCATACATAACATAATCATTTCGTTCCTTAACCCCTGCGTTGATATTTTGTTTTGCTCTTGACCCCCGAGTCGATATCATTGTCATTTCCTTCCTCAACCCCTGAGTTGATACCTTGTTTTTATTTTTGACCCCTGAGTCAATCTTGTCTTTATTTTCTTGACCCCCGAGTCGATATTATTGTCTTCACCTTCTCAACCCCTGAGTTGATATCTTGTTCTTATTCTTGACCCCCGAGTCGATATCAATGTCTATACTTTCTCAACCCCTGAGTTAATACCTTATTTTTGTTCTTGACCCCTGAGTCGATATTGTTTTTATCTTTCTGACCCCCCGAGTCGATGTTGTTACCTTTACCTTTTTTTTCAATCCCCGAGTTGATGACAATTTATCTCTTTGTTTCTTCAGCCCCCGAGTTGACTTGTTTTTTCATTTTTTGTTCAAGACCCCCGAGTCGATGGTATATTTGTTTTTTAACCCCCGAGTTGATATGCCATTATTCCCAACAAAGTCCAGACTCTCACATCTTCATATCCCCAGCATTTTGCATACATTTCCGCATCATTAGCACTCATATTCATCCCGCATTGCATTTCAAGAATTATCATATCCCTCGTAACCAATTACTTTTGTCCCAATGACAGATGCCTTTTCCAAGCCATCCCACAGATTCATCACCTTTCATTCCACTCCTTTTCAGGCTGAAAATTTCGGGTATTCTTATATTTAATCTCCTTGTACCTTGACTGTAAGAAAGCCTTTGCCACCCTCACCCTCAAGTTCAAGAAGATTAAATAGGGGCATCTGTCACACCCTCATTTTCACCCTAACCCTAGCCTTGCATATCATGTCATCTACGCATGAGGTCTTAGCTCATAATCATGCATTTTTGGTCATTTTATCATTTCATTTTAGAATTTGTCTTATTTTAAGATTTATTTAGAATTAGTTGAGTTTAATTTTTCAATTTAGTATAATTTTGATTTTAGCAGAATTATTTCTAATATAGTTTATATTTTAGTTAAATTCATACTTAATTTTAATTCAATTAGTTTAATCTTTATTTATCCATATTAATTTCAATTTCTTTTTTTAATCTAGCTTAATTTTGAATTTAGTTTAGTCTATACCTTTTAATTCAATTTTAATCTTCAATTAAGTTTTTTAGTTTAGTAATTTGGTTAATTTTAATTCAATTTAGTTCTAGCTTTAATTAGATTAATTTTGTTAATTTGACTTAGGTTGATTTAGTTTTTAATGCTAATTTTAATTTCAATTAATTTAGGTTTAGCTTTTAATTACTTCCATCTAATTATTTTTCTTTTGTCTAAAAAATCATAAAAATTAACCAAATCTCAAGTCTTTTATCTTTGTATCTGCTGTAAAGCTCAGTTAACTGGGTATAATTGGAATTCGTAAACCCACATTTTTAAGCGAAGAACTTTCCCTTTGTATATGCTGAGGTTCACGTCTTTTCCCTTAGCATCCTTAACTGTGAATTCATAGATGGATTTTTCAGAGACCGATTGTGAAGCACCCATTTGTTGCTTTGGGTTCTGGTTTGCCAATAAGCCACAAAACCATCAACAAACAAGCACAAGGAAACCGTACTGCTGCCTACCACTACCCTCCAAAACTTGCGCAATGCTGCTACCAACAACAAACAAAAAGACCAAATATGCAGAGAAAATTCAGAGCAGTAAACTCAGAGCAGCAGGATACATCAAAATAGAAAAAAAATTCAACAACCAAAGTGATTCCATCGATGCCTTCCTCTTCCATCAATACCATTCCAAACCCTAGAATGTTGTACCATATAAGCCACATTCCACAACCATAATAGGGGGAGGCGGAGAGAAAATAGAGGAAAAAAACATAGGAAAAAGTTTTGGAATTCACCTTGCAAATCGCTTCAAGCCACACAACAGCCGTCATTCCGCGTAACAACAACAATCACCATAACTTCAACTAACATCATTCCTCAAACCCAGCTCCGCCTTCAACCATCCACCCTCTTTCAACCTTCAATTAACAGAGCTTCCACACCAACCTTTCATCCTCTCCGCCTTCCACAACCTATCGCAACAACACAAACCCAAACGAAATCCCAATCTAAAACAAACCACACACTCAAATTACAAACAACCAACCCGCTCACCGGCGCATTGCCTTCACTCGCTAACCTTTCTAATCTTCAATCGGTTTTCCTCAGTAGTAACAACTTCACCTCAATCCCCAATGGTTGTTTTCAGGGACTTACTAGTCTCCAGAAACTTTCCATGACTGGAAACACCAACCTCAAACCGTGGACGTCTCCGTCTGAGTTGACACAGTCTTTGAATCTCGTTGAACTCGACCTTGGTCAAACGAACCTGAGCGAGACAAGTTGAACCGAGACGGAAGAGAGACTGAGCGTTGAGCAACCTCGTGTTCTTTTGGAAGTTTTGGAATCGATTTCGAGAGAGAAAGCTAAGCAAATCAACGAGGAGAGAACGAAGCAGAAAAGAAGGAGAATCGCGGCCGTGAAAACAAGGAGACCGCGAGTGATTTCGAGTAAGCCGCGATTGATTGAGGGTAAAGATCTGAGAGAAGAGCATTTCGAGAGAGGAAGAAACTGCGGTTTCGTGGGAGAGATAAACTGAGTGAGATGAATGACGGATGAGTGAGAAGCCGTTTGAGAAGAAACTGAGAGAGAGAACGTTCAAAAGGAAAGGTTGCTTTGTGAAGTTGCATCGTGGTAATTTTAGGTTTCACAAGCGGTGGACTTTCTCTATTCCTCATCCCTAATTTCTTTTATAAAAATGCTATCTTTATCCTCTCAAATCTTTTTTTAATTATTATATTTTAATTAATTTCTTTGTTAATTATTTTTGTTAAGTGTTTTGTTTATATTGTTTTGTAAATAAATTTTATAAATATTCTTTTTAATTATTCTGTTAATTTTTTTTTTCTTGTTTAGTTTATGTAGATTTTTGCTCATATTTAGAATTACAATTTAAGACTTATTTTTGATAATTTTAGATTTTATTCAGTTATTTTCTTTGTCGATTTAATTACTAATTTGTAACTTGGCTTGATTTCGTATTTCAGGGTTTTGGCCCTTTCTATTTGAACTTTTGATTTTTTTTTTTTTCGATTTCATTTTAAGGGCCAATGATATAACAAAAATCATGATTACTTGATTTCCTTCAATCGATTCAAAATCTTGATCAATATGAGGCCACTTTCTTTTCGATTTCATTTCGGTTTCTATTTCATTTCTCATTTTCATTCTCTTCTCAAGTCAAAAACCTTGGTCTAGTACCAAGTGCTCATTTTCAAAACTTCTCTTTGTATTGAACTAAAGAGAGAGGATTGGGTGAAGACCTATTCCTTTTCGAGTATTAGGATGCTCACTTTAAAGTGTGTGGTCTCGATACTCGTCTTTCAATACAAAGACATAACCATATTCACCACCCATTCTTTCAAAACCTTTTTCTCTCTTTATTTTATCTCCTTGTGTCTAAAAACCTTGGTCTTGTACCAAGTGCATTTTCAAACCTTTTCTTAATAAAATTAGATGGTCGTGGAGTGGTTAGGCGAAGGCCTTCTCCTATCCCGAGTGCTTGACATTACCTTTAGGGTTCACTGTCGTGAAGCACTTACCATCTAACTCAAAACATTTTAATAAGAGAATATGTTCTCTTTGTATTGAACTAAAAAAGAGAGGATTTGGTGATGACCTCTTCCTCTTCGAGTATTAGGATGCTCACTTTAGAGTGTGTGGTCTCGATACTCGTCTTTCAATACGAAGACGTGACCGTATTCGCCACACCATTTTCAAAATTAACCTTTTGAGATAAAGAATTGGGTACTACCCGTAGGGGTTCCTATCCGAGGACTTATTTCGCCCCTTAAAATCAAACTCAACAAATCAAATGTGACATCTTGCCTTGATGGCGAAAATCAACCTTTTCAAAAAGGACATGTTACGTCCGTTCTACCGCAAACAGGTAACGCATAAGACTCCACGAGCGAGCCGCAAAACACCTAACTGCTAGAACCCGCACGATAACATTCGTCCATAAAAAACACCAACAAATCGTAGGTCGAACTACGATCGCTCTGATTCTTCATTCTTGTCCGAATGTAAGATACGTAGGCACAAGATCGCAACGATCTTGGCGAGCCACCTTCTATCCATCTTCCGTTTTTTTAAACCCCCCTTCCATTTTCTTCACCCGTAGTCCTTCGAACTACGTTGACTTTGACTTTCCCATTGCACAAGGGAATACGTAGGCATAGGATCGTGAAGTCCTATCGAGTCTCCCCTCTTCTTCTCCCCACCTTTTCTTTTATTTTCTATCACATTCTTTGGTTCCCCTCTTTTTCTCTTAGAACACACTTAGAAAGCAATTCTTTAGCAAACATCCTTACACATAGACAAGAAAATGGTTCCCATCGAGTACGATGGATGTGGGGGTGCTAATACCTTCCCTCCGCATAACCGGCTTTCGAACCCGTAATTTGGTTGCGAGACCATCTTATCCTTTCTTCTTTGGGTTTTCTCGATGTTTTCCCTTCCCCTCATGGGATAAATAAAGTTCGATGGCGACTCTTCTGTTTCTTTTCTTTTCGCCTCCGGTCGACTATTTTTCGAGTAGCGACACAGTGAAAACCTGTTGGAGAGATGAGGATAACACTGATCCCACGACCTTTAGAATGGGAGGCACCATCAAACACGAGCATCCATCGCGCCCCTGGTTCGGGTCCTATGTCAGGGTCTGGGGTCTCATAATCTCTGATGAACAAAACATCCTCATCGGGAAAGTCAAACTTCATCTGTTGATAACCCTCTACAGGTTGATGGGCAAGGTAGTCAGACAATCGCTTCCTTTTATCACTTTCTGTGTAACATGTTGGATATCATACTCAGTTAACAGCATATGCCACCGACCAATCCTTCCAGAGACCGCAGGCTTTTCAAATATGTAATTTATTGGATCCATTTTGGATATCAACAAAGTAGTATAGCAAATCATGTATTGTCGTAGGCGTCGAGCAGCCCAGACCAGAGCACAACAAGTTTTCTCCAAGAGTGAGTATCTGGTCTCACAATCAGTGAACTTCTTGCTCATATAGTATATTGCATGTTCTTTTCTGCCAGTGTCGTCATGTTGACCCAAAACACATCCCATCGATGCATCGAGAACGGTGAGATACATGATTAAAGGCCTACCAGGAACCGACAGTACTAAGATCGGTGGTTCTTGCAAGTATTGTTTTATTTTGTCAAATGCTTCCTGACAATCATTATTCCATTCAACCGATTGATTTTTTCTTAGTAATTTGAACATTGGTTCACAGGTAGCCATCAAATGGGAAATGAATCTTGAAATGTAATTGAGTATGCCCAGAAAGCCACAGACTTCTTTTTTTGTTTTGGGAGGCGGCATGTTCTGAATTGCCCTAACCTTATCAGGATCAACCTCAATGCCCTTCTGACTAACAATAAAATCCAACAGTTTACTAGATCGAACTCCGAAGGCACACTTCGCAGGATTCAACCGTAATCTAAACTTCTGGAGTCTGTTAAACAGTTTCTTCAGATGGACCAGATGATCATCTTCAGTTTTGGATTTGGCAATCATATCGTCCACGTAAACCTCAATCTCTTTATGAATCATATCGTGAAAGAGGGTTGTCATGGCACGTTGGTATATTGCCCCTGCATTCTTTAGACCGAATGGCATGACCTTGTAACAGTATGTACCTCATGGCGTGATGAAAGTAGTCTTCTCCATATCAGCTGGGGATATCTTGATCTGATTATATCCTAAAAAATCGTCCATAAAGGAAAAGACAGAGAACTGCGTTGTGTTATCTACCAAGACATCAATATGAGGCAAAGGAAAATCATCCTTCGAGCTTGCCTTGTTGAGATCTCGATAATCCACACACATTCTGACTTTCCCATATTTCTTAGGAACTGGGACGATGTTGGCAATCCATTCAGGATATTCGAAAGTGGCTAGGAAGCCAGCATCAAGATGCTTCTTTACCTCTTCTCTGATTTTGAGTGCCATGTCGGGTCTAGTCCTTCTGAGTTTCTGCTTGACAAGAGGACATTCGGGCTTGAGTGGTAAGTGATGTTCAACGATGTTGGTATCCAACCCAGGCATATCTTGATAGGACCAGGCGAAGATATCAACATACTCTTTCAATAACTTGACCAACTCGGAGTGTACATGCTCTGCAAGGGATGCGCCAACCTTGACTTCTCTTCTGACCTCATCAGTATCAAGATTGACAACTTCCACTGGCTCTTTGTGTGGCTGAATCTCTCTACGCTCGTGCTCAAGGAGCTTTGCTAGTTCAGCCGGTAATTCACAATCTCCCTCACCATCTTCTTCGACTTGGTTAATTGGAATCCCATAATTACAATGGATGTTTGCCATGTTGTTATCAATGCTTTTATTAATTCTGCATGTTTATGAATATGTTTAGAATGAGCTATTTTGAAAAGTGAAAAATAAAAGAAACTTTTGCCATTTGTTTGTGAAAAGTAAAATAAAGAAATAAAATAGAGCATGACTTTGAATGCAAAAACTTTTATTTATTGATCACATAATATTGCAAAAGCGTGGGGCCCTTTACAAGCTATCCACTCGTCTCGGGCGAGGACGAGGGAATGAGAAAGCAAAATGCATTACATGCTATATGGGAAAACCACAGGAATTACGGTAGATGTCCAATTGTTGAGCTTGAAACTCGGCGGACACTTGCGCACAAAGCTTGAAATCTAATTACTGGGACCAGCGTCATCAATAGCTGCCATGATGTCACCTTGCTGGAAACCCATGCTATTGAACTTGATCAAGTTGCACTGCTTCGACCCAAGTGAGTTAGATTGTCGACCAGAACGGTAACCCAATCCAAAACGATTATGCTTTTCAACCACATCAATCACGTGCCCCTAGCCTGACAGGGAACCTCTTTCGATGGTCTCTTTAGCACTCTTAGCAGAAGCTAAGGTCAATTGCGGTGATCTACTTTGACTAGTTGAAGCAGAGCTGACATCTTCAAATTTGAGACACTGCAACGACACCTCAGTTATGCCTTCCTCGGTCTCGACATATCGAAAATATGATAACTCGCTTACAACCAAATCCTCTTCACCATAGACAATGACCAGCTGATCGTCATACATGAACTTCAACTTCTGATGTAAAGTGGAGGTGACTGCCCCTGCAGTGTGGATCCATGGGCGACCCAGTAAGCAACTGTACGCCAGATTGATATCCATCACCTGGAATGTAATGGTGAACAAATACGGCCCAATATTGATGGGTAAGTCCACTTCTCCAATGACCTGTCTTCGAGAACCGTCAAAGGCTCTAACAACTAAGGCGCTTGGTCTCATCTCGTTTCCTTCCACCAGTAATTGACTCAATGTACCCTTAGGCATCACATTGAGAGAAGAACCGGTATCCACTAGAACACGAGATAACAGGATGTCTATGCAAGTTACAGATATGTGTAGCGCTTTGTTGTGGGCATTTCCTTCAGGAGGCAAATCTGATTCATTAAAACCTAAATACAGACTTGCAGTTATATTGGCCACTACATCATCAAACTCGACGACGGATATATCTTGCATGACATGGGCACTGTTCAAGACTTTCAACAAAGATGATCGGTGCGCAGGCGAGCTCATGAGTAGGGAAAAAATTGAGATCCTCGAGGGCGTTTACCCCAGCTGATCCACAATCTTAAAGCCAATTTTCTTGATCAACTTAAGGAACCCTTGATCATCAAGTATCTCTTTGCTCTTTGAAACATCCTCAGACGGGATAATCGGTACTGGAATGGTAGTAGATGCCCCAGGGGTTGCAGATGCAGGCGTTTCCTTGGGAGGAATAACAGTTGGAACTTGAATAGGCTTTGTAGTGACCTTCGGAGCAAACACTCATCCACTACGAGTCATACCTCCTGCGGCTGTGACGTTTACGATCTCAGATTCGGCAAACCTTATCTCTTGACCTCCAGAAAACACAGTAGACCCATACTTCCAAGGTACCTCCTTAGAATTCTGGTATGGAAACGGTTTTGGCGGGCAAACAACGATGGGTTGCGCCTTCTTCTGCTTAGGGGATTTGACAGGAACCTTCCTATAGACGATGGTAAACGGCTTGATAGCGGCAACTTCCTCGACAGGTTTAGATCTAGTAAATTGCACTTCGCCTCGGTTCATCAAAATCTGGACACAACCCTTCAGCCTTCGACACTGGTTGGGATTATCGTCACAAATCTGACACTTACCATGCAGCCCTTTCAACAGCTCGTGTTCATTCAACTTCTTTAAAACCACAGCCATCGAGGTCTTTCCTTCATAGACATCCATGATCAATTCAGCCTCTGAATTATCCTCAATCATGTTAACTGTAGGTCCATTGTGATTCGGCAACTAATTATTCTAAATGTTAGGTCCTTCCTCAGCGAAAGTCAGAACCTTCTTATCAATGAGTTCCTGAACTTTGGTTTTGAAAACAAAGCAATCCTCTGTTGCATGTCCTATGTATCCAGCATGATAAGCACAAGACGCATTTGGATTATGCCTCAGACCAAATGGAGGAATTGCAGGCGCAATCTGCTTGGGGACAATTGCCCCTTGGTGAACCAAATAAGGAAACAATTTCGTGTATGACACCGGAATTCTATCAAAATTCGGACGCTTACGGTTTTCTTGATTGTTGTTGTTCTGACGGTTTTGATTCTGCTAATTTTTGTTGTTCTGCTGATTCTAAGCATTCTGAACTGGTTGTTGCGGATGATACTAATATGGAAGTTGTTGATACTGTGCAGTAACAATGTACGGATATGGATAATACGGCATGGGAGCCATGGGTACTTGATACTGAGGAGAAACTTGAGTTGTCACAACGTTAGCTTCACCTTCCTTTTTCTTGGACTGACTGTTCTGAGACTTTCTGGTGGTCGGCTGCTGGGAAGCGGCTCCAGGAATCTTTCCAGTCTTCAAACCATTTTCAATCTGTTCACCAATCGTTACAACATCAACAAAGTTTGATGAAGAACTGCCCACCATTTTCTCGTAGTAGGATCCTTACAATGTACCCATAAAGATGTCAACCAACCCATTATCAGAGAGAACAGGTCGCACACGGGATGCCATCTCATGCCATCTTTGTGCATACTCCTTGAATGTTTTAGCTGAGCGCTGAGACTGGTTCTGTAACTGTAATCTGGTAGGCGCCAGATCAAGATTATATTTGTATTGCTTCATGAACGCTTCAGACAAATCCCTCCAGGTATGGATTTTGTTGCGCTCCAAGCCCATGTACTAATCCAATGAAGCACCAGACAAACTATCTTGAAAACAATGAACAAGAAATTCATCATTATCAATATAGGATGCCATCTTCCTGCAGTACATAGTGATGTGACTACGCGGGTAACTCAAACCTTTATACTTTGGTAGCTCAGGTATCTTGAATTTCTGCGGTTGCACAACATTTGGAACCAAACACAAGTCCTCGGCTTCCATGCCAAAAGCAGAAAACCCTTCAATAGCTCTAATACGGTCTTCCAATAACTTGTAGTCAGCAGGTCTACTTTAATTAGTGGGTCTGACAAGGATCTGAGGATTTGGTAGCTGAGAAGCGGCCGGAGCGTGTACTTGCGGAGTAGAAAACTGAGATGGATACACCAATCCTGGATTAACCATCTGACGAGTATTCTGACCCATCGGAACACCATACGGATAATTCGGAGGAGGTACCCCAGCAGCTGAGGAAGAAGCCCCAGGATAGAACATCCCAGGATGAACATTCTGAACAGCAGTTTGAGCAGCTTGAGATGAAACCGGAACATGAATAGGAGGACCTGTATACACATGCTCTTCTTCATCAGGAGTTTCAGTGTCAGCAAATCCGGCAGTTTAATGAGTTTAAACCTGAAGATTCTCAGGATCATCATTCACCACTGGAGGCGGGACTGGAGTAGGCATGGCCCATGGATATGCAGCAACATTCCCATTAGGCATGGGCGCAACAAAAGGCTGATATGGCATAAAGGCACTAACATTATTTGCAACCTGAGGAGTGCAATTCGGAGGCATACCCCAAGGAAAACCAGCGGGCATCTGGTTCAAACCGAATTGAGAATTTTTCGGATGAACAATAGGCTGATTCACAGGCTCAATTGGTACTTCAACAATAGCAGGAGAAGGAACAACAACAGCAGGAGTAGCCGTAACAACAGGAGGAACAATCACAACAGGAGTGACAATAGTTGCATCAGTAAGGGTTGCAACAATAGTGACAGCAGCAGCGGCATCCCTCTGGGCACGAAGGAGTTCCATAATGACATCCATGTTCGTTTGGAACTGATCCATTGCCATAGAATTGAGCCAGAGTTTCCTTATAAGCAACATTCTCAGCTTCGAAGTCAGCCATGATTCTAGATTTGTTTGAGCGAGTAAAATATCGATTTTGAGTCGTCGTCTTGCTACAAAGAAGGCGGACAAGGATGAGCAACAATTTAAGATGAAGGGACGTGCATATGTGTGCAAATGAATGTATGATGTGCATGCAAAAATAAAGTTTTAAATTCCAGGAATTCTTAAACTTATATTTGTTAACAATAATCATAAAGCATACAAGTAAAGGTGCGAAAGATAAAATTGACAAGCAACTTCATTCATTCATTCAACAATAAAGGAAAGAAGTGCAAGTCGAATACAAGTCAAATATCTGCCTTTTGGGCTACAACAAAATCCGCATGGATCCTATCAAATACCACCCTACAAACAGACAAGAAATGGAAAACAACCCAAGGAAGCTGGTGTGGCAATGCATCAGCATATGCATCCCTCAACAACCCAGGTAGCTCCTCTGATGCATGCTTAGCAAATCTGGCTAGACGACCATGCCTCTCACTCCAATACTTCGCATCGTTCATGAGGTTACGCAGCAAAGAATGGTTAGGTCCCTGAAGCATATCCTGAATAAATGCCTCTTTCTGATCCAAGAGATTCTGTAGATGACGGCTTTGATGCTCCCAATGAGTGCTCTCTGTGTTGAGCTAACTAATCTGCTCTTGACTCCAATGTGCTTGATCCTGTAGCTTCTGAATCTCACCGAAGACTTTGTCAAGCTGGGTTTGACATTGAGAAAAGTCCTTTGCTAACTGATTAGCACGGTCTTGCTCACTTTGCCACTTTATCTTGAACTCGGATAATTTCCCTCAAAGCTCTTCAAGTTGCTTGTTGTAGCTCAACTCATCTTTGTAGGCTTGATAATGAGCATCGACAAGTTGTCTCTTCTTTGAAGCAAGTCCCTCATAGGTGCTCTTCAAAGCATCACCCACCTTTCTACACTTGTTCTGTTTAACCTCCACCTCTTGGAGCATGCGCTCGCGCTTCTGATGGAGCTTAATCTGTAGGCTATCCTTCTCGAAAGTGACTCTATCAAGGTTGAGACGAAGATCAGCATTCTCTTTCTTCAACTTCTCAATAATCAGGTTGAATTGATCGACCTCAGATGGAGAACAATGGCAAGTTCAGGAAGCTTGGCATTTATAGAAGGCTCAGGAGAAAATGGCAACAAGATCTCTTTGACGCGCTCTTTGACCCAAAGTGTGTAAGCTTCCTTGGCTACTTAATTCTTTTTACCCAAATCGGCTCTTCCTTCTAGATGAATCTGAGTCCAAGCGGCATTAAACCTCTTCAAAAACTCCATGTCATCAACCCCTTCATGAAAGATGAACTCCTCCACTACCTCAGGACCAGGCTTGGCAACCATAGGGTATCCCAACTACCAGAGGGCCATTCGCAGATTGTAGTAAATTCCACCCTTTGTACCCAAGAGAGGCACATTGGAGAATTTCCCAAAATGAAGAATGATTGGAATGTCGTCGAAGACTCGAGAATACCAAGAGATATCATCAGCAGTAAGAGACATGATTCGTTGAGACCACTTGAGATTACCCTTATTCTCAACAAAGGGACCCTTCTGTGGAAGGTGAGACATGAACCATCGGTACAACAAAGGAGCACAATAGACAATGGTTCCCTTCTTCTTTTCATTCCTGGAATGAATAGAATGATAGGCATCAGCAAGAAGTGTCGGAACAGGGTTCTTGGACAAGAAGATACCGATGGCAGTCTGATCTACGAAATCCTCCATGTTCGGAAACAAGACAATCTCATATATCAGTAAAGCAAGTACGGCGTTGAAAGCCTTCCAGTGTCCATCCTTAGCAAAATAAGTGGCCTTGTCAACCAAGAACTTCAAAGCGAACCCTCGAATACCTTTCCCTTTGGTCTTGAGATTATCCTCCACATCCTTCTTACTAATGCAAAGCGCATCAGCAATAAGGGGAAACTTCAGACAACCACTAGTGTAAACATAAGGAACCTGCTTCTTGATCTCAACCCCCAGAATATAAGCATACTCCTCGAGTGTAGGTGCTAGCTGATAATCCTGAAATGTGAAGCACCTATATGGCAGATCATAGAACTGAACCAGAGTGTGAATAGCAGTGATCTTGACTTCAGTGTTGAGGATGGTCAACAGATTACCATAAGTATCTATGAAAACCCCTCTGTGATCTCCAACCAATGTCGCTCCTGAAAGATTCGCATCCAATGGTACAAACGCGAGAGTGGCGCAGAAGACACAGAGTCACCAACAATGTGTATTTATCCTGAGAGAGGGAAAGGAAACACTGCATAAACCTGAAGAGAAAGGGGGAAAGACATGGTCATCGCAACCATAGTCCGGGTTCGGGAGTCGGTTATGCGAGGGGAAGGTGTTAGCACCCCACGCATCCATCGTACTCGATGGGATCCACGCTTGTTGTCTAAACGGAGGGTGAGTTGTCCTACTATCTATGGCTGAACAAAATAAAACGGGGACAGGGATGACTAAGACGGACTCGGTAGGACATATTCGATGCCCTAGGCCTACGTACTCCCTCAATGCAATGGGAAAGTTAGAGTCAACGTAGTTCGGACGGGAACTATGGGGGAAGGTTGCTCGCCAAGACAATCGTTGTCTTGTGCCTACATATCCTCAATCGGACGAGAGAGAGAGGAATCAGAGCTAGTGTAGTTCGTGGGTACGACCACGGATGGGTAAGTGTTTTTTACGTGAGTGACGAGCTCTTTTCTGAAAATGAAATTTGAAACCCAACAATCCCGAAGGATAAAAAGATTTGAATTTGTTTTTGTGTTTTTTAGACAGAAGTGTTTTGAAGTTAGTTCATAACTTGCATTGCACCAAAGTCTAGGGCACAGGGACGAATACTTAACGAATCGTCCCAAGACAGGACGCCCGCTAAGCACTCTAGAAATATGAGAGGAAGCCTCTCATTTCTCATTCCCCACACTTAAGGCTCGTGCACAATACACTTTATCTTTATTAAGTGTTTTCAAGAAGTTTTGAGATGAGAAGAGAGAAGACCCAAAGGAAACTCTAAAGGGAAACTAAGAGTCCTAATGTTATCATGCATGGATAACCTATGGTTATTGAGGCTTAGGAGAGACAACTGCCTAAAACCTAATGCTAATCCTACTCCAAGCTTAATCAAAAATTAAGTTGGACTAGGTAGCTCTAAAGGGAGAGAATCCAAGACTTAAACAAGTCTTGAGATTCATCGGAGGAAGAGAGTGAAAGAGGAGGATGAGAAAGAGAATGAGAAGATGAGATACAATAAATGGCAGCAAGCACATCATATCATAAATTTCCAACTCAAATCATCAAAAATGTTTCAAAGATCAATGCAAAACAATCTCAAGTAAGCATGCAAAGATAAACATGAAAGAATGCAAGCATACTTATATGGAATGCACAATTAAGCACCAATGAACTTCATACCAAGATGAAATGAGAAAAGTAAGATGAAGATGAAAACAAGTCAGAACCAAGATCATATTATCATCAACAATTCACATGTGCAAAAGGAAATCAAAGCATGAAACATTATGCACCAAAGAAAGCTACAAAAAGATGACAAAGTTCCAACACTTAAGCATACTCAAACATGATTCAAACATGATCCATAAATGGCAAAACTTGGTCACAAGGGACCTAAACCAGGGGTAAACATCATATCAAATGTACATACAAAGAATCATAAAGAAATTCAATCAATTAGGCATGGCAAATCAATTAGGGTTAAGAGAAGTCAAGGGATGATCATGCATAATTCACTTAAGCACCAATAAACAAACATATATAAAATGACTTTAAAAAATTGTGAGATTAAAACTTAAATGACCTAAGTTAGAAGCCAATCATATGTCAAAAGATCTCACAAAAATTCAAAGTTTAAGTACCTCAAACAATTAAGCAAAGATCACATAGGAACCATGAATCAATATGCAAAGGAGAGGGACTAAAATGCAATATGCAAAGAGTTTAAAAATATGGGAAAAATATTTTTAGGAACCTCAACATGTCCTCTGAAAAATACAAAAAGAATGAGATGCAAATCATGTATAGATGATGAGAACAAAAATCAACAAGGCAGGGTGTGCATATATGAAACAATCCAAAAAGAAATTAAGCAAACAATTAAATCAGAGGCACAAAATAAAATAAAAATAAAAAATAAAATTTGCCAAAATTTTATAGAATACCAAAGATGATCCATGATATTTTTCATAATTTTTGGATGCTTAAAACTATTTTTAAAAGTTAAAAAGCAAAATGCAACAACTAAAATAAAATAAAATGACAAATAATACAGCTAGGGGTGCAAAAAGCAACTCAAACACGTTGAAAACACCAAATGGGCTGAACCGGGGGGTGCAGATAGCCAGCCCAATCCATTTAAATAATCAGCGCAATCAAACAAAAAAAACATAAGCCTCAGTCAACACTCTAGCCACAAGATTAATCTCACACACCACATTCAGTCAACCAAAACCAAGGTAATCAAGATGAAGGGCTCAGATCACAAGGCACACAATAATAAATGTAAGCATGCACACACCAAATCATCAGCAATTAAAATAAAAAACACGTGAGAGGCATGTGGCATTTTAATGCGCTGGCACAACATACATCATCAGATTCATCCAACGCATCAGATCAAGTCAATCAAAACACAAAGTATACAAGATCAAGGGTTAAGATCTGAGGCACATGATAACAAACATAGACTAGCAACACGCAAACCATAAAATAAAAATAGATTTTAAAAGACGTGGCTGAACGTGGACCACCAGATCTGGACCACCAACAGTCCAGATTTCATCTCCTACCTTGCAACCTCCACCTGCCTGAAAATGAACCAGGTGCCGGAGCCCTAGCTCCGGTCACTTTCTCTGGTGAACACCAACCATAAAATTACCAAAAATGGCTCATGAGTACATCATATCAATCAGAATTTCACAAGGATCTCATATATGCAATTAGTTTTCACAAACAACCAACACACAAGCCAAATCGAACAGAATAAGTTTGGATCTAAAAACTTAAATCTCAAAATTCAAATAATCCACATGTCCAAACTCAAAACTAAATAGATCAGCATCATCAGTGAACATCAAGCAAGAAAGACAAGTTACATGATCATGAAAAGTATGCTAACCTGGAAACTGTAGAGCTCAAAATACACTAAGAACTCCTTCCAAAAGCTGCAGATCTTCCTCTTTTGAGCTCTATTTGCAAAATAAATGCAAATAGAGGCTTGAAATTGGCTGGATCTAAGGTTTTGAACTTGAGCAACTTGAACACGAACTTGATGAAATCCTCACTCTAAGCTCAAACCAATGGTAGATTCTTGTTCCTCTCACCACACTGATCAATAATGTGCAAAGAAAACTTCAAAAACTCTCAAGAGAAGAGAGATTCGAAGAGAGAAAAGTTTGGAGGTGAAAATGGATTCTGAGCAAATGAGGGTGCATCACCTAGCTTTGTGTGTGTAATTAAGCTTATATACTCTCCATTAGAGTTTTGATCACAATTAAAACTTGATTAATCCCTTGGTTAATGAAATTGGATGGTTTATGCCAAAATGCACTTTGTGTTGTACCCACTAATCCACACGTGCACAGGTCATGGAATAAGCATGATTCACTCATATTCCACTTGCTGGTCACAATGGAATTGAAATTGGGCCTTGTGGTTGATTGGTTTGTGAGTTTCAATCCATCTTGCAAAATTGCATTTTGTGAAATAAGTGAAGTACATGGCACTAATTCACTTGCTTCAAGGGTTAAAAATGGTCCTCATGGAGTGTACTTGGATGTTTTAATGTGACTTGAAGCAATAGAATCAATTACAAGTCATTTGGAATCAAAATGCCAAAGGTGGAAAAAATGAATACATGTGAAATCCTTAAAAACACCTTGCCTTCTCTTAATCATAACTTGAGAACCACAAATGGTATGGAGACAATCTAGTACTTTATGGAAATGGGAGAGAAAGATCTTCAACTTTCATGTTTGAGGAAAATTCATTTGAAGATTCTTTGATGATGAAAAGTCAAGTTGAATGTGGTGGAAAAATTGCCAAAAATGGAAAGTTTCAAATTATAGGTCATTTCCAAATTTAGTAACTTTTGTACAAACACTTGATTCTTGATGAATGGTATGAAACTTGACCCTTGAAGACCATATGAGGATGTGAGACCTTGAAAACCCTGAAGAGAACCTCAAAATTCCACAGTTGACTTCCCCTCTCATTGTTGACTTTTCTTGGTCTACAAGCAATTGATCCACTGAACATCTTTCACAATGAAACACTAGCCAAGTCTTCCTCTATGAGCACTTGTGAGCATATGAAACCCATGAGAGCATGCTTGAATCCACAAAGTTCAACAAGAAGCTCTTGCGAAACCAAAACCCTAATTTGGTCCCTCTGGTTAGGAGGGAAAGATTCACTTGAAATCTTTTGCCATTCTTGACCTTATGAAGATATGATGAACTCTTCAAACCACCTTGAGGCTTGCGACTTCTTTGAGATGAACCAAGTACCTTGATCCCATGCTAAGAACCAATGCTATGCACAAATGCTAATGCAAGAAATGCAAAGAAACATAAGCCAGTTAGCCAAAAGCAAGAAGGAAAATTTTGGGGTGTTACAGCTGCCCCTATTCAATCAACTTGGTCCTGAAGGTATGATAGCAACGGTTGTCATGCGTTCAAAGGATTCACGGAGATTGAATACCAAACTAAACCTAAAATTTGCAATCCTCAAAGGAGGGACGACTCTGCTGGGGAACAAGTAATAAATGCTGCACTGTCACAACATGGACGAGTGTTGGAAACCAATGTATTGAAATGTCTTGAAATAAACACAAACGAGTGTTAAATATGCTGGGGATAAACACGGACGGGTGTAAAAAGTTCAATACGGACGGGTATCGAAAAGGTACACGGACGGGTGTAAAATGTTCAATACGGACGGGTATCGAAAAGCTACACGGACGGGTGTAAAAAGTTTAACACGGACGGGTATCAAAAAGGTACACGGACGGGTGTAAAAAGTTCAATACGGACGGGTATCGAAAAGGTACACGGACGGGTGTAAAAATTTCAATACGGAAGGGTATCGAAAAGGTACACGGACGGGTGTAAAAAGTTCAATACGGACGGGTATCGAAAAGGTACACGGACGGGTGTAAAAAGTTCAATACGGACGGGTATCGAAAAGGTACACGGACGGGTGTAAAAAGGATTCAACATGGACGGGTATCGAAAAGGTACACGGACGAGTGTAAAAAGTTCAATACGGACGGGTATCGAAAAGATACACGGACGAGTGTAAAAAGGTTCAATACGGACGGGTACTGAAAGGCTGTAAAGCAACTTTTATCGGGGATTAACCTCGCTGGGGAATGGAAGGCAACACGTACGGGTGTCTAGAAAAATATTATTGAGTAAAGGACACTAAAACACAGACGGGTGCCGAAGGAAACACAGACGAGTGTCAACAAAAAGTCAATACGACGGGTATTGAAACAAAAAGGTTCAAACACGGACGGGTGCCGAAGGAAACACGGACGAGTGTCTGACGGTAAAAACCCTTGAGGGGATAAACCAAAGGACCACCTGGATGAAGGGGTAAAAATGAAATCACGGATTAACGATCCTGGCAAACAACTCTGCAAGGGAATGTCAAATATTTCTTAGAATGACTAAATACACCACTTGTGGAGTAAAGTCGAATGGTATCTCCTGAAATCCGGCTTCCCTGACGAAGGAAAACTCAAACCTGGCTTATGCTTCGGATGCATATGTTTGAATTTTGCCGTAATGCTCCACATGAAGTGGAAATGCTACGCATTTAGGAGGATGCCATGCAAAGAAATGCTTATGCAATGCAAAAGACCGTCCTAGCAAAATAAACGCTGAGAACAGAAGTAGCTCCACTAAGGACGACAAACTACATTGTCATCAAACCAAAGAAATCTTGTTGAGGAAAACTTCACCCTGCTGGGGAAGATCACAAACACCAATTCTGCTGGAGATGGACGAAACTCCGAGAGAATACCCACTCAGCTGGGGAGGGAGATGAATACTGAAGATGGAAACTCCTCCGCCGGGGCTCACCAAATACTTCAGAACTTGGATTTGACGCCTGCCAAAACGATTGGACTTAAAACCTGCTGGGGATACCATTCACCACCAGACTCTTCTTGGGGATATGAGCACCTTTATCCTGCTGAAGAGCGTTGATCATCATCAGCACATCTACTTGGAAAATAGTAGTTGTCAACATCCATTCTACTAGGGGATGAACACATGTTTCCTGACTAGCTGAGGAAACGACTGCCCCATATTCTGTGAGGAAACACCATCTTTGATCAAAGAAGAAGCTCCGTCAATCTCTTGCTGGAGAGGCTGTAAAAATAGCGACTTCTGGCTACCTGCTGAGGAAAGATGAGCCAAATCACAACTCTGGCTGGGAGGAAAAGTTTTTACCCTACTGGGGATTAGAGCATGTCGTTGCTGATGGAAATTCACTTCCTGGCCTGCTGCTGGAAGTGAATACCAGACTCTGTGGGGAAAATAAAGTCTTTTCAAAGACATCCAACACCTCTCCTGCTGGAGATACAACCACATTCACCTCGGAGCAATCCACTTCTGACCGCTTGGTGGGGAATAATAACCCAACCACGACCTCGGCTGGGGACAAAATCCTCTGTACTCTTGCTGGGGGGATAGTCCTCAACGACTCCGCTTGGGGGAGTTACTTCTTTATACTCTGTTGAGGAAGACGATCCTCGATACTCTGACTGGGGAGAGCAGTAAACTGCTGAGGACGATCAGACTTCAAAGTTGGGGAGCAAATCTACTGGGGAGGTACCAATGAAGATTGGACTTTGAATTACTTGAGATGACTAGATCTGGCCATTGAGGAAGAGAATACTCTGACTCCTCATCGTCTTCTTGACGATATTCTATCATCTTACCTTACTGAGAGTGAGGATTCCATCTGTACTGCTAGAGATAATAAACCTTCATAAAAGGCCTTTTCGAACATAAGACAATTCTCTGCTTGAGGAAGAATAACAATTCCCACACCTTGCTGGAAAAAGATACCCTCTGGATCTTTGCTGGAGGGAAAAGACTCCAAAAGTCCCACACTAGGAACAACTCAGTGCTTCAAGTTTCTGTATATTGATTGTCAAGAGCGAAACACAGTTCCTTTAACTCTCCACCTTGCCCCAGACCACAGAGTCTACTTGAAGCAATCATCTTAAGAGGATTTTACAGAAAACCTGGCGTTCAACAATGCCCCAGGGTCTTCAAACTCTTAGAGATGTATCCGGTCTGGATATAACTGTCCCATACTTCATGATTCATGAAGTAAACCACCTCGAGAGGGTTCGTAATGACCTGGAATGTTCTACCACAATATTCAGAACCTTGCAGAGGTGCTATTGATTGACTGTGTTCTGAAGGGAAAAACTTATCGCGCCCTTGAAGTGACATGTCCCAGTACAAGCCTTGCAGTACATTTGTCTCTGACCGACTAGTCTTCGAGAGATTTACTGAATCTCGACGTGATTGCCCTAGTTTACACGCTTGTGGAGAGATTTATCGGATCTCGACATAATTGCCCCAGTTCGAAGAAATTTTCTCAACATGAATGCCCCATGGTTGATTGTACTCTGAAAAGACCTTCTCAACTTGAATGCCCCAGCTTGGCTACATTTTGAAGATATTTCCCGGTGTGATTGTCCCAGATTGGTTACATCTCAACACAAATGGCTGGGAACGCCTTTTTCCCACATAATCTTTCAGCAACAAGTCCTCTGGAGTCTCAGGCACCTCAACTTGGCCAGTTTAAGCTTCTCGACTGATGTTCATCGTGTAAGCTTCTTTGATGTCAAACAAATGTATGCAAGCAGAAAATATATATTCTGAGAATGATTATTCAAATGCAACACATATGTTAATCTTGAAGTCCTTATTGAAAATATGTCACACAACCGAGTTACGACACTTATTTTTGAAAGGAAAGCAATACGCACATGCAACACCAACATAAATCTTCTTAGCACAACTCATGGGAGTCAGGAACGTTATCTCGTTGAAGTACGCCTTCAGACTAAACACTGTTTCAATTAGGACTTTTAAGGGTTGTAGCGTGGCCTGGTTCGCAGTTTGAGAAAAAAAGATTTATGGCTCAAAGTTTATTGGTACCCACCCACTCTTCATGATATTCTCCAGTCCTATGTTCAGCTAATTTAACACAAGCGCTCGTATCTCAAAAGGTTTCCCGATTTCTAGGGAATCCATGCAACTGGTGATTCGACACCTGACGAGGTTTTGGACTAACAGTCGCCCCTTTTTGTCTTTTGTGTCTATAGTCACACGACTTTATTCTTATCGAGGATTTTCTTTGTAATCCTTTTGGCTTTTCGCTTTCTCATTCTTTTGCTTTTTGTTCCCTAATTTTTGCCTGGACTGACTCTTTTGAGTTTTCAATTTTGAAGTCCAGAAGGATGCCTTAACTTTTTCCTAAGTCACTTGCTTTCAAGTTTTTCGACTTTGCAGCCTTTTTCTTTTTCTCTTTTTTCTCTTTTTTTTTTTGTTTTTTTGAACAAGTCGTGTGACACCGTTTTGCCTGGCTTGTTTGAAAGGGCTGTGACTGTTTCGCTCTTCGGTTGGTGAGGAGTAACCATTGTGGTTCTACACCTCTTAACCTCTTGATAGTGGAATGAAAGGTAATGGATCCTCAGATGTACACTCCTTCTGAAAGTTGAACACTTGGTCAAACTAACTGACGCCTACCCTACCCCTGGGTTAAAATTGAGGGTTTTTCATTTTTAGAAAGAACTCCTACTACTAGGCTCAAAGGGGTTGACAAAGGTCTATCTCCTTATCTCTCCAGTGTTTGTGAATTGGAAACAATGCCTGTACATCCTTAACAGGGTTTTATCCAAAAGCGTATCATTAGAAATCTGCGTTCTTATTTCGTCATCCTCCCTCTAAGAGTCTAGGCAAGAAAGATAGTATTGCATTGCATACAAGCATTTAAAATGAGTGAACACGAATGGAATTCTTCAAGAAAAACATACTCATTGCATTATGATTGTCATTCAGAAACAAACGAGTTCTTACATGCAAGCAATGTTTAAACAAACAAATGAAAGCTACATATGAAAATGCAATAAAGAAACTAATGATTGCCACATAGAGGAAGGCTTGACTCCGTCTGGACTTATTTCTTCTGATGACGCTCTTGAAATCTGGTGCTTACTCTGACAAAGAAGCTTCAATCCAAAGGGGTACCATCTGGCGTGATGACCTTTGAGTCGATCAAGTCTTGCACCTTGTGCTGGAATTCATTACAATTATCAATTGTATGCCCAAACGTTCCCGAGTGGAACTCGCACCTAGCATTCATGTCAAATTCCTGAGGGATAGGGTATGGCACTGGCATGGCATTCCTCAGCTGGATCAGCGAGCTCTTGAGCAAGCGAGCAAACAACTGACTATAAGGAATAGGAATAGGATCAAATATCCTCTTTGGCCTTCTTGGTTCGGTTGCCCCTGCTGCTGATAATTCTGCTGTCGATGCTGATTTGGGCGCCTCACCTTGTCATACCCCAAATTTTGACCACTAAGATTTCCCATCATTGTGAAAATCATCATCACAATATGGAGGAACCATCATACCTCATCAGTCACCCCAAAGATGGGTGAGCATTCACTACTATCAAAGATTAGGGTTTCAAGCCCTCTCTGAGCTCTTAGACAAAGGATCAATCAAGAAATGACATGATATTCAACTTGTCTAACCTCTCAAATATCCACAATGGATCAAAAGGACTCTCACTTCAAGGATTAGGCACAAGGCTGCTCCCTTCTAGGTGGATCAAGTCTCAAGATCGACAGTGTCACCAAATTAGGGTTTTGGTCGACCAGGGCCTCCAGATGGAAATTTTTCATCCAGGCACAAGCCAATGATCCAAAACATAACCTAATATACTCCATGGAACCTCATGGACCCAATCATCAAGTCAATTTGACCTCAGGGGATGCATTCATCAAAAATTAAGAATTAGGGTTTCTTGACCTAATTCACCCCTAAGTTGACTTTTGGGACAAATCCTGAACCAAGACCTCAAGACATGATTTGAGGGTCTCTAATATACTATATTTATCCATTTGGAACAATGGATTAATCCAAGAAGCTTGAGCAACAAGTCTCAATTTCATCTGCACCACAATTAGGGTTTCGCGAGGAAAGTCAACTGTAACTTTGACTTTTGACCAGGACATGCTCCCAAGCCCTAAGACATGATTCAATATACCCTATGACACCCATGGAACATGTCCATCAAGTTTGATTTAGGTCAAGGACATGATTTCCTACAGAATTGCACAGTTTGGAATTCATCTGATAAAAAGTCAACTGTGCACAAAAGTCAACTTTGACTTTTTGAGATTTTTCACCAAAATGGATTTTTAACCCTAAAATGATGTTAATGTATGATTTGAATCATCATTCATCAAGAAAAATCAAAGAAAGTGGGATGACTTGTAAAAGGGGTAACCATAAAAACTTAGAAAAATTTCTAAGTTATGGAAAAAGTGACACTAATGTGCCAACTTTGGAGGACCATAACTCCTAAACCACAAGGCCATTGTTACCCATTCAAAGCTTGATTTGTATATCACATTTCCCTCTACAAAAGCTTTATACTGACCTATGTGTCATACCCCAAATTTTGACCACTAAGATTTCCCATCATTGTGCAAATCATCATCAAAATGTGGATGAACCATCATACTTCATCAGTCTCCCCAAAGATGGGTGAGCCTTCACTACAATCTAAATTAGGGTTTCAAGCGCTCTCTGAGTGCTTAGACAAAGGATTAATAAAGTAATGACTTGATCTTCAACTTGTCTAACCTCTCAAACATCCACAATGGATCAAAAGGACTCCCACTTCAAGGATTAAGCACAAGGTTGCTCCCTTCTAGGTGGATCAAGTCTCAAGATCGCCAGTATCACCAAATTAGGGTTTTGGTCGACCAGGGCCTCCAGATGAAAAATTTCATCTAGACACAATCCAAAGATCCAAAACACAACCTAATGTACTCCATGGAACCTCATGGACCCATTCATCAAGTCAATTTGGCCTCAGGGGATGCATTCATCAAAAATCAGGAATTAGGGTTTCTTGACCTAATTCACCCCTAAGTTGACTTTTAGGGCAAATCATGAGCCAAGACCTCAAGAGAGGGTTTGAGGGTCTCTAATAAGCTATATTGATCCATTTATAACAATGGATTAATCCAAGATGCTTGAGCAACAAGTCTCAATTTCATCTGCACCACAATTAGGGTTTTAAGGAAAAAGTCAACTGTAACTTTGACTTTTGACCAGGACATGCTCCCAAACCCTAGGACATACCCCAATATACCCCATGACACCCATGGAACATGTCCTTCAAGGTTGATTTAGGTCAAGGACATGATTTCCTGAAGAATTGCACAGTTTGGAATTCATCTGATAAAAAGTCAACTGTGCACAAAAGTCAACTTTGACTTTTTGAGATTTTTCCCCAAAATGGATTTTTAACCCTAAAATGATGTTAATGTATGATTTGAATCATCATTCATCGAGAAAAATCAAGAAAAGTGGGATAACTTGTAAAAGGGGTAACCATAAAAACTTAGAAAATTTTCTAAGTTAAAAATAAAGTGACAAGGGTACCAACATTGAAGGATCATAACTCCTAAACCACAAAGCCATTTTTTCTCATCCAAAGATGGATTTGTAGCCCTCATTACCCTCTACAAAAACTTCAACTAGACCTAAGTCCAATTCATTAAGGATTTTGAGTTATGGACTGATCAAAATGGCTGAAAAGTGAAAATGTCACTTTTTCCAACACTTAGTGAAATTTTCACTAAGTCAGAATCTGCCTTCACTTTTTACCAAATGTAGAGGGATTTTTCACTTGGATTCAAAAGAGATCAAAACCAAATATGTTCAAACAGTTGTTATATCATGTAAGGACTTTCCAAAATGGCCAAGAACATTGCCAAATTCCATTTGAGTCATGAGATATGACATTGGAAAGTTGCCTTGCTGAAATTTGTCAAAGGCAAGGCAGAATTTGCAACTTTGCTCGATTTTCCAAAATCAGCCAAATTCAAATGCTCCTATCCACTTGGACACATCTGAGGATTGAATCTAAATGGGACAATCACTGAGCCAAGCCTCCAAAGTCCATGGAACAAGAAATAGCATGTTGAACCTAGAATGGCCAAAATAGGGACAAGACTCCAAATTTGGATTGAAGCATTCAATGGAAGCATCAAGGTGGCATGGACTGAGCCATTCTCATCTGAAATCAGTCAAGACTTATCCAAGACCAAGGGAACCATAACTCTGTGCCCTAACCTCTAGTCAATGGCTAGAGGAGACTTGGATTTCCATTGGACAACATTGGCCAAACCTACTTACCAGTTGCCATTCACTATTCCTTGCAAAACAAACTTGCTCTACTATAAATAGAGCTCAATTGTGATCAGTTTGAGTGCACCAAATCCATCTAACAGATGCTTTCCTCAAAATCTCTTTCTCTTGGCAAAAATGCCTTTCTTAGCAAGGTAGCTATCGGGTTTTGAGTTTGAGAGCTTTTCCAATCAAAACAATCACTCACACACCTCACATACATCATATAGAAGTGATCCAAACACTCACATAACATCTGGAACACAGATTTCACAAAATCACCAGCCAATTGCTCAAGTTCTTGACAGTTTTGCAGTTGAGGTGCCATCTTCAACTCCAAACCATTTCAATCCATTCCAAGCACTCAGACACATCACTTGGCACCTAGGGAAGCTATCCACATCATTGGAAGCTAGCTGTAACACCTCCAACACAAATCACGATCACCAGCTGTAAGTGGTAAGCATGAGCTCTTCTAACTCTATGATCCATGCAATTTTTGCTGCACAATAATTTGGCCATATGTTCATAATCATGCATGGAATGTTTTCCCTCAATTAATTGCATTGTTTGAATCGTGTATCAAAAATCCTAGCCTTCATGCAGAAATTAGGGTTCTTGAGGATTTTTCATGATTTCTTGTTATATGTTTAATTTAAATGAAATTAGTGGACATAGACATGATCGTGAGGTTGAGACGAGCATAATGATATGTGGATTGCATGTTATAATCAAGTATTCAGGGAGATTGGATAGAAATGCAAATCAGCCAAACCCAGAACACGCGCGTGTTCTTCAGCTTGTTCTTGGCGCCATTTTTGGAAATTTGAATATTTGAATTTTGTGATTTTATTTAATTGATTCAAAAATTAATTTCTCTCTGAGTTTTAATGATTTTGAGTTGATTCTTTTTTTAATAATTCACAAAAATGTTAAAATATTTTATTTTATCAAAAAATCCAAAAAATATTATTTATTTCATATAATTGATATTTTTGCAAAGAATTAATATTTTAATTGTTTTTTACATTTTAAATATTTTTTCTACAATGATTTTGCAACTTTTAATGCTTTCTAATTATTTTGTAGGTCAATACTTAATTTTTGAAGCATTAATCCAAAATCACAATTTGTTTTTCATATGTTAAACAATTTTGATCATTTTTAATTGAATTTTTATTCAATTAAATACATTTTTGAAAACAAATTAGGGTTTTTTGGATTAATTCAACCCTCATAAATCATTTTCAAAACACTTAGGCCTCTTGAGAGAGTGTAAGACCCAACCCACTTGTACAGAAATATTTTGGGCCTCATTCGTTGTATAAGTCCCTCTGTACATTTTCAAATAAACGGCACGATCATCGGCTTTTGAAAAATAACCCTGGGCCTCTCCTTGAGCTATAAGACCCATTCAAAAACACTTTGGGCCTCTAATAGAGCGTAAGACCCAATCCCCTTTTAACCAAAACATTTTGGGCCTCACTTATTGTATAAGTCCCTCCGCGTTAAAAGAAAACCTCGGCACGATCGCCATTTCAAACGGAAAAATCATCTGGGCCTACCCTCGTGTTATAAGCCCCACTCTTTTTCTTTAAACTCTTTGGGCCTCTTGAAAGAGTGTAAGACCCATCCCTTTGTACATAAAACCTTTTTTGGCCTCAGTCACTTGTATAAGTCCCTCTGTACAAATTCAAACAGTACGCTCACTGATAAAACTCGGGGCCTCTCCTTGAGCTGTAAGCCCCAAATCTTTCTTTTTCAAAGCACTTTCTCCTTTGATTTTGAATATACTGTTGTTTTCAATCTGTATTTGTTGAGCAACTAACCAAACAGCATGGAAGCTCTACAACTGAGTAAGTGTTTATCCGCTTTCATTTACCGTTTTATATGCATATAACTGTATTGTGGGGCTGTTTCACTGTAAGTCTTCTTTCATAAACTCATATCGACTGTGTAATAATAGTATAGATATTTAGAGTTTCCCCGACAACTACGTCTAGCACTAGGTAAAGCCGTTTCGTTTATTCGTAGAAATAGACAACTAGATCCCCAATAGGATCACCAGATACAGTCTTCTCTTCGGCTGTCCTCATTAGGAATTGTCAAGAAACTCTGCTCCCAGAGATGAATGTATTCTCCGTGAATGACATCTTTGAGTTTCTTCCAAATTCTCTAACTTTCCTGGCTTGATCTATTCCTTGTGAATAGTCTGTCTTGAATTTCTCAGGGTTTGGGGACCCACGGGCTTCTTAAAAGCATCGGCCTCCTCTTGGGCATCATACAAGGACCCACAGGCTTCCTAAAAGCACCCCCGCCTCCTCTTGGGCTTAGTACAGGGACCCGCCGGCTTCTTAGAAGTATTCACAGCCTCCTCTTAGGCTTCGTATAATGATCTCTTCCTTCGGGAATGCTAGCCTCCTCTTGGGCTTCGTACAAGGACCCGTCGGCTTCTTAAAAGCTTCCAGCCTCCTCTTGGGCTTCATACAAATTGTCCCGACGACCTCCTAGAGGTATAGGAATAGAACTTAGTCATCTACATAGAACAGTCCTTTCAAAGAATCTACTACTGTTTCTCAAAGCATAGTGCAAAAGATGGAACTCTAGACTTGGACAGTCTAATCTCCTTGAGTCTTTAAGACATTCTCAAGTGACCCCTTCGTTAAATAGGAAGAAAACTCGTAGACTCGGACAGTCTCAATACCCTTTGGATTTTCCGCTTCCTTAAAGAACAGGAATAACCCGGACCCTTGAATCAAATCCCTGAGTACAGCATTGCTCATATAAGAACTGATTTTCTCTTTAAAAATCAGTATACTGGACCTGTCACTTAACTGAACAGTAACCATAGCCTCCTCTTAGGCTTTGTATAATGATCCTTCTCTAGTGAATTTAGCCTCTCTCTTGGGCTTTGTACAATGATCCTCCCCAGCCAAGTCAAACAACGTTTAGCCTCTCTCTCGGGCTTTGTACGAGACACATAAGAGACTCCCTCGTTGAGTCAATCACCCCTTTCGCCTCCATCTCGGGATTTGTACGAGATACAAAAACTCTCTTGTTGAGTCAAATAGCCTCCATCTCGGGCTTTATACGAGATACCAAAGGATTCCCTCGTTGAGTCAAAACCTTTTAGCCTCTCTCTCGGGCTTTGTACGAGACACATATTAGCCTCCTCTTAGGCTTTGTATAAGAAAAACCACTGGTTGATCCAATCAACCTTTTAGCATCAAAGTTGTGCCTCGTTCACAGTACACAAACATCAACAGCTCCTTCCCCTTCATCTAATCGCTGTAAGCGGCAAGCCTCTGGATCATCTACATCCATGCCACTGTCCCTCTTTTAGCATGAGAAATTCCTAAGGAAAGATAGCATTGCTCTACACTGAGTTAAAGTCTTCTCCTTCAGGTTGGAAATCCCCTTTAAAGGAAATTATGGCATTGCCGGATTCACACATCCCGGTTAAAGTAATTCTCCTTTATAAACAGTTGTGACATACAACCCCCTCTTTAGAGATGATAAATTCTCTCTAAAGACAACACCTTTTAGCTTCACGTCTTGGGCTTTGATCAAGATACAACCCACCTTTCGCTTCACGTCTTGGGCTTTGAACAAGACACCAAAAACAACCATTTCCTCCCATAGAATAGGAGGAACTACGAACGCTCTGATTTCCCTGTTTCGGTAAACGGGAATACGTAGGCATAAGATTGAAAGAAAATATCTTAGCGAGCACACTAAACAAAAACCCAAAATCCCATACTTTCATATGTATATCTGTCCTAACATTCTAACCGATAGCCTAAAGTGCCCCTTTGTCAACAAAATAACCTAGGAGAAACACCGAATCTTTGTAGCATCTGTAAACCAACAGTTTTGACTGTTTAATCTCAGTATGCAAGTAGGGTTAGTTGGAGACATCTATTTCCCTTCCTTCATCAACTTCAATAGGATAAAAAATGAATCGAGCTGTAGTACCAGAGCGATTGTGCTTCGCAACCACATCCATAAATCACTCGCTACACACCGGCGCTTGCACTTTCCTTTCCATATTTGGCTGAGGCACAAACAAAGGTTGCTGACGTAGAGCTTCTGCAGCAAAAGGTTGTGGAGAAAGTCCATGACATGAGGTGGATCCTGCAAAAGGGGAGGAGTCTCCACTTCTGATGAGAACTTGATTGCCCCTGAATCAATGAGTTCTTGGACCTTATGCTTGAACCTTGTACAATTCTCAACATTGTGACCAGGTGCCCCAGAATGGAAGTCACCCCTAGCATTCATATTGGAACCCAAAGAAAACCCTGTCGGAGTTGGTCCTAGAGTGACACGCTCGACTAGTTTGAGCTCGAGCAGATAAGGAAGCAATTGCCCATACGGCATCCGAGAGGGATCAAACTTCTTCCTAGGCCTCTCTAGCCTAGGATCCTCTTGGGGAGCAGGGAGTGATTGCCGAGGAGAAAGCTCAGAAACTTCAGATTGTGGAGGGGATTCACAAGACACTCCATGATCTAGAAAAGGCCCCAAAGAGATGAGAAGAGTAAGGATTTCTGTTGCGGATGCGAGCACAGGATCGTTTTCCTTATTTAACACCTTATTCAAGATTTCTATGACCAGGCCCATCTGAGTCTTCATCCGGTTGACCTCCTCCCTCAGCATCTTCTGGTCTTGCATGAGAGTTTGCATATTCCCCATAAATTGCCCCATCTGGCCTCGCATTTCCCTCAACTCAGCTTGAATTTGCTCCATGATCAACCCTTGAATGGCCTGAGGAGTTAAGTCTACAATTCTGAAGAAAACCAGATCAGAACAAGAATAACCAGCCTTGAACACCTGTTATGCACATGAGTATGGAACTGCAATGCAAATGCCATGTTCAAATATTTCCAAGGAATCACTCTGTTTTAATTCAATACTTTTCAGAAGAACCACAAGGAATAAATGGAAATGCTCAACAGTGAGCCTCAACAATGATATCCTTGGAAATACCAGAACATGTATGCAAGAATGATGATGCATATGCAACGGACATGGGATCAAGGCATCACTGTTGGATGTGCTATGCTGTTAACTGAACGAGAACCACAACTAAAAAACCAAAATTCTAGAATACCGAACCACTGAGATAACCAGAAACCCAGATAATCAAACACTGATGAGAAATCCAGAAAACCGGGTAGGTTGAAGGTTGAAGGTTGAAGGTTGAAGGTTTCCTGCAAACCTGCAAACACCCATCCCTTCTCACCTGTGGGTTCTAGAAAGGCGAGGATCCTTAATATCATGGGCTCTCAGGTTGAGAAATGATGATACGTTCACCATTTCTGGTTTGGCATCATCATCAATCGAGGAGGCCTCAACTGATTCCCCTAAAAAATAAGGTCATCCTATGCGAGTCCCTCAGCATTGGGTCCTCGGATCGAGAATGTACAATGGGTTTGCCATGGAACGTGGTATGCCACTGTCACATCTCGGGAGGAGAGGCGCAACTGAGGTATCGGAGAAACGGTCACCAGAGTCGACAGCTCTCTAGATCAACACCCTAACATGCGCAAGACACACACGTCAGAATGCGTCACAAGATAGCCTCGTCTGGTTGTGAATTTCATGAACACACAAACGTACCAAGCGGGCACGTAGGTTTCACTACTCTCCACTCTCGTCCTAGGGTGTACTCAAGCCTGGGTATTGGGCTTATCTCTCAGAACAACCCAACCTGCCAAACAGAAACCAGCCAGCACAGCACAGCAATATCCAGTATGACAGTAATAAAATGAAATGCAATGCAGTAAAAGCTGTAAAATAGTAATATACAACATAATAAAGCACAACAAATAAAAACCCAACAAAAACCAAACAAGCGCTAGGATCGACTCGCTAAAGGGGATGGACCAGCAAGAGGTCAACCAGAGTCCCCAGCAGAGTCGCCAGTTGTCGCTCCCGAAAGATTCGCATCCAAAGGTACAAACGCGAGAGTGGCGCAGAAGACACAGAGTAACCAACAATGTGTATTTATCCCGAGAGAGGGAAAGGAAACACTGTATAAACCTGAAGAGAAAGGGGGAAAGACATGGTCATCACAACCATAGTCCGGGTTCGGGAGTCGGTTATGTGAGGGGAAGGTGTTAGCACCCCACACATCCATCGTACTCGATGGGATCCACGCTTGTTGTCTAAACAGAGGGTGAGTTGTCCTACTATCTATGGCTGAACAAAAGAAAATGGGGACATGGATGACTAAGACGGACTCGATAGGACATATTCGATGCCCTAGGCCTACGTACTCCCTCAGTGCAATGGGAAAGTCAGAGTCAACGTAGTTCGGACGGGAATTGTGGGGGAAGGTTGCTCGCCAAGACAATCGCTGTCTTGTGCCTACATATCCTCAATCGGACGAGAGAGAGAGGAATCAGAGCTAATGTAGTTCATGGGTACGACCACGGATGGGTAAGTGTTTTTTACGTGAGTGACGAGCTCTTTTCTGAAAATGAAATTTGAAACCCAACAATCCCGAAGGATAAAAAGATTTGAATTTGTTTTTGTGCTTTTTAGACATAAGTGTTTTGAAGTTAGTTCATAACTTGCATTGCACCAAAGTCTAGGGCACAGGGATGAATACTTAACGAATCGTCCCAAGACAGGACGCCCGCTAAGCACTCTAGAAAGATGAGAGGAAGCCCCTCATTTCTCATTCCCCACGCTTAAGGCTCGTGCGCAATACACTTTATCTTTATTAAGTGTTTTCAAGAAGTTTTGAGATGAAAAGAGAGAAGACCCAAAGGAAACTCTAAAGGGAAACTAAGAGTCCTAATGTTATCATGCATGGATAACCTATGGTTAGTGAGGCTTAGGAGAGACAACTACCTAAAACCTAATGCTAATCCTACTCCAAGCTTAATAAAAAATTAAGTTGGACTAGGTAGCTCTAAAGGGAGAGAATCCAAGACTTAAACAAGTCTTGAGATTCGTGGGAGGAAGAGAGTGAAAGAGGAGGATGAGAAAGAGAAGGAGAAGATGAGATACAATAAATGGTAGCAAGCGCATCATATCATAAATGTCCAACTCAAATCATCAAAAATGTTTCAAAGATCAATGCAAAACAATCTCAAGTAAGCATGCAAAGATAAACATGAAAGAATGCAAGCATACTTATATGGAATGCACAATTTAAGCACCAATGAACTTCATACCAATATGAAATGAGAAAAGTAAGATGAAGATGAAAACAAGTCAGAACCAAGATCATATTATCATCAACAATTCACATGTGCAAAAGGAAATCAAAGCATGAAACATTATGCACCAAAGAAAGCTACAAAAAGAGGGCAAAGTTCCAACACTTAAGCATACTCAAACATGATCCATAAATGGAAAAACTTGGTCACAAGAGACCTCAACCAGGGGTAAACATCATATCAAATTCACATACAGAGAATCATAAATAAATTCAATCAATTAGGCATGGAAAATCAATTAGGGTTAAGAGAAGTCAAGAGATGATCATGCATAATTCACTTAAGCACCAATAAACAAACATATATCAAATGACATTCAAAAATTGTGAGATTAAAACTCAAATGACCTAAGTTAGAAGCCAATCACATGTCAAAAGATCTCACAAAAATTCAAAGTTTAAGTACCTCAAACAATTAAGCAGAGATCACATAGGAACCATGAATCAATATGCAAAGGAGAGGGACTAAAATGCAATATGCAAAGAGTTTAAAAATATGAGAAAAATATTTTTAGGAACCTTAACATGTCCTCTGAAAAATTCAAAAAGAATGAGATGCAAATCATGTATAGATGATGAGAACAAAAATCAACAAGGCAGGGTATGCATATATGAAACAATCCAAAAAGAAATTAAATAAACAATTAAATCAGAGGCACAAAATAAAATAAAAATGAAACATAAAATTTTCCAAAATTTTATAGAATGCCAAAGATGATCCATGATTTTTTTAATAATTTTTGGATGCTTAAAACTATTTTTAAAAGTTAAAAAGCAAAATGCAACAACTAAAATAAAATAAAAGGACAAATAATACAGCCAGGGGTGCAAAAAGCAACTCAAACACATTGAAAAAACCAAATGGGCTGAACCGGGGGGTGCAGATAGCCAGCCCAATCCATTTAAATAATCAGCGCAATCAAACAAAAAAAACATAAGCCTCAGTCAACACTCTAGCCACAAGATTAATCTCACGCACCACATTCAGTCAACCAAAACCAAGGTAATCAAGATAAAGGGCTCAGATCACAAGGCACACAATAATAAATGTAAGCATGCACAGACCAAATGATCAGCAATTAAAATAAAAAACACGTGAGAGGCATGTGGCATTTTAATGCACTGGCACAACATACATCATCAGATCCATCCAACGCATCAGATCAAGTCAATCAAAACACAAAGTATGCAAGATCAAGGGTTAAGATCTGAGGCACATGATAACAAACATAGACTAACAACACACAAACCATAAAATAAAAATAGATTTTAAAAGACGTGGCTGAACGTGGACCACCAGATCTGGACCACCAACGGTCCAGATTTCATCTCCTACCTTGCAACCTCCACCTGCCTGAAAATGAACCAGGTGCCGGAGCCCTAGCTCCGGTCACCTTCTCCGGTGAACACCAACCATAAAATTACCAGAAATGGCTCATGAGTACATCAAATCAATCAGAATTTCACAAGGATCTCATATATGCAATTAGTTTTCACAAACAACCAACACACAAGCCAAATCGAACAGAATAAGTTTGGATCTAAAAACTTAAATCTCAAAATTCAAATAATCCACACGTCCAAACTCAAAACTAAATAGATCAGCATCATCAGTGAACATTAAGCAAGAAAGACAAGTTACATGATCATGAAAAGTATGCTAACCTGGAAACTGTAGAGCTCAAAATACACTAAGAACTCCTTCCAAAAGCTGCAGATCTTCCTCTTTTGAGCTCTATTTGCAAAATAAATGCAAATAGAGGCTTGAAATTGGTTGGATCTAAGGTTTTGAACTTGAGCAACTTGAACACGAACTTAATGAAATCCTCACTCTAAGCTAAAACCAATGGTAGATTCTTGTCCCTCTCACCACACTGATCAATAATGTGCAAAGAAAACTTCAAAAACTCTCAAGAGAAGAGAGATTCGAAGAGAGAGAAAAGTTTGGAGGTGAAAATAGATTCTGAGCAAATGAGGGTGCATCACCTAGCTTTGTGCGTGTGATTAAGCTTATATACTCTCCATTAGAGCTCTGATCACAATTAAAACTTGATTAATCCCTTGGTTAATGAAATTGGATGGTTTATGCCAAAATGCACTTTGTGTTGTACCTACTAATCCACACGTGCACAGGTCATGGAATAAGCATGATTCACTCACATTCCACTTGCTGGCCACAATGGAATTGAAGTTGGGCCTTGTGGTTGATTGGTTTGTGAGTTTCAATCCATCTTGCAAAAATGCATTTTGTGAAATAAGTGAAGTACATGGCACGAATTCACTTGCTTCAAGGGTTAAAAATGGTCCTGATGGAGTGTACTTGGATGTCTTAATGCGACTTGAAGCAATAGAATCAATTACAAGTCATTTGGAATCAAAATGCCAAAGGTGGAAAAAATGAATACATGTGAAATCCTTAAAAACACCTTGCCTTCTCTTGATCATAACTTGAGAACCACAAATGGTATGGAGACAATCTAGTACTTTTTAGAAATGGGAGAGAAAGATATTCAACTTTCATGTTTGAGGAAAATTCATTTGAAGATTCTTTGATGATGAAAAGTCAAGTTGAATGTGGTGGAAAAACTGCCAAAAATGGAAAGTTTCAAATTATAGGTCATTTCCAAATTTAGTAACTTTTGTACAAACTCTTGATTCTTGATGAATGGTATGAAACTTGACCCTTGAAGACCATATGAGGATGTGAGACCTTGAAAACCCTGAAGAGAACCTCAAAATTCCATAGTTGACTTCCCCTCTCACTGTTGACTTTTCTTGGTCTACAAGCAATTGATCCACTGAACATCTTTCACAATGAAACATTAGCCAAGTCTTCCTGTATAAGCACTTGTGAGCATATGAAACCCATGAGAGCATGCTTGAATCCACAAAGTTCAACAAGAAGCTCTTTTGAAACCAAAACCCTAATTTGGTCCCTCTGATTAGGAGGGAAAGATTCACTTGAAATCTTTTGCCATTCTTGACCTTATGAAGATATGATGAACTCTTCAAACCACCTTGAGGCTTGAGACTTCTTTGAGATGAACCAAGTACATTGATCCCATGCTAAGAACCAATTCCATGCACAAATGCTAATGCAAGAAATGCAAAGAAACATAAGCCAGTTAGCCAAAAACAAGAAGGTAAATTTTGGGGTGTTACAACCAACAAAGATGTCAAACCTCTCAAAATACCCAGCTTAGGCTCCACAAACTTGTAACTGAAGATGCCACGACAACCAGTACTCATCTCTATGATAATGTCAACAAAAGATAAGTCTTCGAAAAACCTGGAAGTGCACATGCAAAAATTAATTTACATGATGGAATGACATGCAACACAACAACAAGAAGCCAACACTGTCTAAATAATCCAGTCTGAACAATCCAGATATCTGCATATAATTTTGTGTCAGTGCAACATAATCTGATGTGTCGATGAAGAAATTTGATGTGTGTGAGAGAACAAAGGTATGAAGTGGCTTGTTTTCCTGCAAAAACCCATCCCCCTCACAGGTGTGATCTAGACACAACAAGGTGGTCCCTAGAAAGGTCGCCCAAACCATAGGACTCAGAGTGAAAATCCCCCGCCATAGTGAATTCTCACAGGATGAAAGTATTCTCAAGCGAATCACGATCTGGGATGTGGCTCTCGTGATAACCCAACGCGCAAAACGCAGGCCTCACGACTATCCTCGTTCTAGCCTATGTGTATACTAGGCCCGATGTTAGGACCTTTCTCTCTAATAATATCTACCCATCCCAACAACAGCAGAAAAAGCAGATATCCAGAATATGCAGCATATGAATATTCAAAGCAGTAAAGAAATGTAGTAAATAAACATAAAGCTAAAGTATAAAGATAAAGCAAGTAAAGGGCAAAAGATAAACACCCAAGCAAGCAAGACAGCAAACAAAACTAGGCGAGACCCCAACTTGCAAGCAAGGACTCCCCAGCAGAGTCGCCAGCTGAAGATGGGGAGTCCCACCTAGCCAAGAGACAAGCAAAAGGAGGCGAAGCTCAGGAGCAAGAACTCCCCAGTAGAGTCTCCAGCTGAAGATGGTTGGTTTATACCCGAGTGAATCACACACTCAAAGATAACACAGAGTCGCCACCGAACTTTATTTAGTCCAAAAGGGCATGGAAAATATCGATAAAACCCAAGGGGAAGAGAAACGGGAACGAGGGTCGGTTATGCGAAAGGAAGGTACTAGCACCTTACGCATCCATCGTACTCGATGGGAACCATTTCGCTTGCTTCTAGGCTTGGATGGGTTATCTATCTAAAGGCTTCTAGCTAAAAGAAATAGGAGAGAGAAGATAGGGGAAAAAGAAAGAAAAGAAAGAAGGTGCTCGCGGAGGATTGGGGCCCTCGTGCCTACGTACCCTCATAGTGCAATGAGGAAATCAGAGCGTCGTAGTTCATGGAACCAGGGGACAGAAGGGAAAAGAAGAAGGAAAGAAGGGTGGAAGTGTGCTTGGCAAGATCATCGCGATCTCGTGCCTACATATCATACATTCAAAAGAATGCAGAATCAGAGCTTCCGTAGTTCGTGGAACCGAACGGAAAACAAAACTAGAAAGAGACAGGTGATATCAAAAACCAAGAGCAAGAGTGAAAGAAAACTCTACTAGGGAAAACCCAAACACTAAGAGATTAGAAAAAGAATGATGTCAAAACCAAGAATGAAAGAAACTCCGTTGGGGATAACAAAGAGGATTGGTGTCGAAACCAAGAAAGAAAGAGCAAAATGAATAGAAAAGACTCCGCTGGGGAAGAAAATAAATAACTCCTAGGGACAGAGAGTAAGCAACCCTATTGGGAAACAAACAAAAGGAGGGCGTCAAAACCAAGAGAAAAAGGGAACTCGGTATATTAACGGGCTGACAGTGGTTAACCGAAGAGAAAGAGTAAGACCTAGGTGGGGAAAAGAGGCTGGTGTCAACAGACGGAATGTGATAAACCAAAAGAGAGAGTACTGAACCAAGGGAAGGTGTTCGCCTCTGAGGGGACATCGGTATCTTAACTGATGAATAGTGGTTAACCGAGGAAAGCAAGGATTGCAACTCTGCGGGGATAGAGAAGCATTGGTTTTAACAGAGAAAACTGTGATTAACCAGAAGAACGGGTGTAAGACCGATCGAAGGTCGTAACCCAAAAGGGGTGTTGGTATTGACATAACAAACAACACTTGACCAACGAAGAAGGGTATTGAACCAAAAGAGGTTGCTAACCGCTGGAGGGTTCGGTTTTTAACAGAACACTGTGATTAACCGAGAAGAATGAGTGATTAACCAAGAGAAGGTGATTAGCTCAAAAGGGGTTCAGTATTTTAACAGACAGACTGTGGTTAACTGAAGAAACTGGTGATTAACCAAGAGAAGGTGATTAACCCAAGGAACTCAGTATGTTGACAGACGGGTTGTGGTTAACTGAGAAGGAGCGTAAACATTGGTTTTACCTGACAGGCAGTGATTAGCCAACACAGGGAGAAGAACTAAAAGAAGGTTGCGAACTCCGCAGGAGAATCGGTCGTAACAGGAGTACTGTGTTTAACCGAAGGAAGGAAAAAGAGACTCTTATGGGGAATCAAAGAGCAATGATTGATCGCAAGAAAAGCAAAAGGTATTGAAACAAAGGGAGCTTGCTAACCCAATGAACACTGATCTTAACCGAGAAGGTGATTGATCAAAAGAGAGATCGAAAGAGATAGGAGTGATCAAGGATCAACCCGACTGGGGAAAGAAAGCACACTACTGCCTAGAGATAGAGGAGACTAAGCCAGGCACAGGGTCATTCGTCCCCTACCTGAAGTAGTCAGAATGAGAGTAGGAATTCTCCCTTCTCATTCCTTCTCTAGCACACAGGGTGTAATGCAGAAGTTGAAACGGACAGCACAACAGATCTAAGTTAAATAGTGCTTCTGCGTAAGGAAACGGACAACGTAACAACTTCAATTTGTACAGTGCTCCGATGTAGGACGCGGCGCGAAACTCCAACTCCATGGGGGATCGAGAGAGAAAACTCTAAAGGAAGCCAAAAGAGAGGGAAGGGGAAGATCCATTAATCGAAACATGGTTTCGATCAATTAACCAAAGGGAAATGCTATGCTAACAATTTTTCAAAGAGAGTGGGAAATTGTTAAAGCAAAGAGGTGTGAATTATTGATTAAGCAAGATTAAGCTCATCCATGAAGAATGAACTTAATGCAATTAAGAGACAAACATGCAAAATAGTACCAAATACCCTTTAGTATGCAATGCAAAACATGTTAACAAGTGATCAAATGGAATGCAAGATGTTCATGAACAAACATTGCCAAAAAGATATGAACAAATTGAATAATAAAAAAATGCATCGAAAGTTCATGAACATGCTTCAAACAGAGGTGAAATGATACTTAAAACATCCATAAAATCAAGTATATCAATCCATGAGAGTTAGAAGAAGGAAGCATGGCAAACACACTTGAAAATGCAAGAAAATGGCCATTCTGTACAGTGGTAACCGGTTACTCACCACGCGTTAACCGGTTACTTGCTTGAAAAAATGAGTTTTTGGTGTAAATTGCACTGAGTAATCGGTTACTCACCACACGTTAACCGGTTACTTATTTGAAAATTTGCGTTTCTGGTGCAATTTACACTGAGTAACCGGTTACTCACCACGTGTTAACCGGTTACCATTGTGAGAGTGGAAAAAAATAACAGAAAACAGTTTTCCAAAAGTGATTTTCAGCACTTAATCACTTATACCAACCACCACATGCTAGGTCATGAATTTATGCATGAAAATTGAACTTGAAAACAACAAATAAGCAGTGATAGAATAAAGTAACACATCAAGATCATGGATCAAACAATGCAAAATCAATTTACACGCAAAATTATCTACTACATTGTGAATTATGCGAAAATGCTCGAAACAGTAAAATTAGTGAGATCCATCAACCTACAAGGCGGAGGTGTGCCTTGGTAATTGTTGCGAAGTGTTCTTGATGCAGAAAATTAAAGAAAACCAGAGGAATCTTCAATTCGGTGACGAAACGTGTCAAAATCGAGCAAAATACGATAAAGCTCCAAAATGTGAATTCGAACCGTCGAATGTTGAAGCAAATACTTGAGATTATTCCACAAGCTGAAATAACTCCAGAAATCCAAGTAGAATTGCGAAATTGATGAAGGTTGAGCTCAAGAAATAATAACTTTTGGTGTAAAAGTGATTATCCTTCAAAGTAGAAATGAGCTTTGGTGAGGTTTTGGAAGAGAATTGAGATGAAGATGAAGATGTAGCAGAAAAAATCAGAGAGAATGTGAGAGAATTGAGAGTGAATTGTGCAAATGGTTGAAGGTTTTGTGCGAGAAATGTGGGAAAATGATGGAGGGAGTGAAATGTGAGTGAAGGTGAGTTTATATAGACTTTTGGTTTGGAGTGTGAGAGGTTTGGAATTAGCTTTAGACTTAGCTTTGGGAGATTTGGAGTTAGGGTTGGAGTTAGTTGGGCTTGACTCACTGAGTCAAGGCGGCTAACTCGGTTAGTTAGGATCAACTCGCTAACAATCCCAAGGTGAGTTCCAACATCCAAAGGTTGACAATGCTTGGGAAGAAAGGAACATGGTGCATTTATTTTAGGGTGAAGCATTGGCATAAATGCATTGGAATGTCTTGAAATGTCTAGAGATGTCTAGAATATTCTACACACTGCTAGAACACTGTAGAATCAATGACCAAAGAGAGTGCATGGCTGCTGTCCCAAAAATGCTGCAGGAACTGAAATTTTGCACTGAGTAACCGGTTACTCACCACGCATTAACCGGTTACTTCAGTCTATTTTTGCCCAAATTGCTTAGGAAATAATGCTGGAGTCTCGGTTTTAATTTTCCACCTCTTGATTTGATGAGTGAGCATGGAAACCTTTATTTTGAGCTCATTTTGATGACGCGATGATCTTGTGAGGATTCAATTAATTGGGCTTGGAAAACCTGGATATCCTGCAACCAAATCAAAGAGGAAAAATGCGAGTGAGTATGCTAGCGATGCGAATGCGCGTGCTTATGCAAAAGGCAAAAGAGGGAGGTCAAATTTTGGGTTACGACACCTAGTGAAGTGCAAGAAAATACAACAACTGTTAAAAGAAAAAGATGCTCTAATTGAGATTTTAGAGCAACATGTTGTAGAAAATCAGGATAACCAAAGGAATTTGCTCGCTCCTTTCACTTGGCAAAGGAATGACAACCCGACAACGGCTCAAGAGCCCCGGTCAAAGAAAAGGAAAATACCAGAACCAGCACCTGAGCTCCCCTCAGAGAGGACTCGGGACCCATAAGTTTAGATTTCCTTTTACAACACTATGTAAATTACTGTATTTCCATTTCCGCAATCTTTGAATTCAATAAAACGGGGTCTTCCCCACTGTTTGATATTTGCAATCCAATTGTCGAAGTTTATTTTGATTAAACAAATATATATATATATATATATATATATATATATATATATAATTAATATAATCATTGGATATCATTCATCATTCTCACGTAACGTATTCTTCTTACCTATGAATCTCATGTTTGCGTCTCGATTCTAGAGTCAAACTGTCTCATTCGTACAATACTCGGGCCAATCGACAGAAAATGATGGATGATCTCGAGGAAGAGAACAGAGAGTTGAGGGAAGAGTTCGACACTCTGAAAGAGGATCTGAGAAATCTTCATAACGACATGCAAGCTCTAGCAGAAACTCAGATGCAACAACAAAGGGCTGTGATCTCAGAGATCACATAAACGCCCATAGTGGAGAAGTATGATCCTCGGTATAACATGCCTAAAGATCGTCCCTGGGGCATGCCTATCAACTATATCCCGGAAGGATATATTTCGCCGATCACGGAGGATCTGAGAACTGTATCAGGAGCCGCTGGGCCTGAAGGTTACAAACTTCGTAAAAGCAAAGATGCCAGGGGCATGACAGCAACTCCTGAAGGTTACAAACTTCGGGAAGCACGACGAGTCTCAGCCGTAATGACTATACCACCACCCGTGGTACATGCTCTCCCGGAAGGACAGATTCCCCAGATACCTTCTGGTGGAAATGAAAGTATGGATAACAGTATGAAGGAGTTCCAGGAACAGTTCCTGGAAATGCAGAAAGAGCTGTAAGCCCTTCGCGGTCAGGATCTATTTGGAAAGGACGCCTGTCATACCCTAATTTTTTACCATAAGATTCCACCATTTTTTTGTGCATCATCTTGCATAGCATTTTCAGGTCGTGTGGCATATCTGCATGCTTTATCTACTAACAGGTCTGTGCAGGAACATTTATTTCAAGTGGAGATAGTATTCGTCCTCGCATTTAATATTTCAAGGGCTTGAGCATATGCTCATTCAGGATCAAGGTCATCCTATTCAGTATTTCTCATAGGACTCGAGTCATGGTTTTCTCCCCATTTGTGGAGCATGGCCATTTGGAAGTATAGTTGGAGTTTATGGTGAGTTACAAGTTTTGTTTCCCTTTTCAAAGGTTTTCTCAAAGTATGGTTTTGGTACCGAGTTCAATCTGTAGCCGTGAGGATGACAAAGGACAAGATTAATGACCTTTTTTTTTAGCCACAAGGATGGATCATGATTTGTTGATTGGTTTGTGAGCATTATGGAAAATTCAAAGTTGTCAAAACGAAGTTCATGTTCTTTACGGAAAATTCAAAGGGGATTCTTTGTTATTCACTCAAGTTGTGATTTTTTCCACTTTCAAATTCAAAGAGAAAATCACCAATTCAAGTTCATGAATCTCAAATCCATATTACTTAAGATATAGTCCAAGACGATTTCAAGCTTTAAATTCATAATTTGGTTTATTCATGTTCCAAGTTTGCAAGTTGTGACGATTCATTAAAAGGCATACTTCATGTTCTTACATTTTAAATCCTTTTCAAGAGGATAGGTTTATTTAAAAATCAAAATACAATTCAAAATAAAAAAAGAAGAGAGCTTGAAGGTTCAAAGGCCATTGTCCTATGCTATGTCACAAATAGTAGATCATTACAGCCTTTATTATGTTTTGAGTGGGCCAGTCCATGCTCTTACGAGGGAGTTACTTCCTACTATGAGTTCGCATCTACACCAACAACACATTGCGCAGGACCCAAAAAGAGTGATGCGAATGTTTTGCTGCAAATAAGCATGTGCACCAACGTCATATGTTTCCCAAGCAACTTGATCCTCAACTTGATCCTTTCCTCAGCTCGTTGACCCAAAAGAGAATGCACTCTGTCAAAATCAAATGCAGCCAATTGATAACAAAATCAGTTCATTAATCCCAAGAGAATCTGGAAAAAGTGGCTTGTGTCAGATAAATGCTCTCAATGAGATTTAAGGTACAATAGACTTATCTAGACAAAATCGAACACTATTAAACATTTCCAAAACAATTTCCACAACCTGTTCAAGAAAAAATCAAAATTAATGGTCAGGATTTTCTTTCCAAAATATCCAAACATGTTTCAGCAGCATTCAAACATTTCCATGACAGTTCCAGACATGTCAGGATGGAAATGACAAGCTCATGAATCAGAAATCACAGTGAATCACAAATCATCAGGGGCATATTTTCTTTCCAAAAACCGGTTCCGACATGTTTTAATTTTGAAATCACTGTGCTATTTGCAAGAGTCTATAAAAGGATGGAGCAAGATTCACATAGAGAGGGCAGAAAGACGCGACAGTGAGCAAAAATAATTCACCACTACAGTATCATTCACATACACATTGGCAGTGAAAGCACTAGAAGAACATTCCACCATACAGCAGCAACACGCGGTTTCAGAAGAAGAGCAAAAACACAGTTGGGAAAGAATATTGGAGAAGAAGAGAAGCAAGTACGGGGTACCTTTAAAGCCGTTGACGTTGTCGCAAACACCACGTCGACGTCAACTCATACCTTTCCGCAGCTACGTCGGAACAGCATCACGCACCACCATTGCGTACCTCCACCGACGATTCCTCCGATTGCTATACGAGGACACGCCGCCGCAACCCCACGGAGAACTGCCGCGAACTCATATCACCTCCGTTCACCGCTGATTTCTGCCGCTTCCCATTTCGGTACTCTTTCTCGCTATTTCTTGTTGATCGTTTTTGTATTTCTTTGATTTGAATTGATTGCTTAATTTTGTTATGATGAATTGTTGTTTGGAGTAGACGAGAGTGTAAGGAAGAACATAGAGAGAGAACACGAGTTGAGAGTGAGAGGTGAGTAAAGTTGGTGGCTAGGTTAATAAACTAACCTGGGTCGGTGGGGATCCGACTGATACCCGACTCAGCCTCTCCAATCCAGCGCCCATGTTGGGCCTCCCTTGGCAATGTTTTTTTTGACCCAATTCATGTTTTTTTTAGTTAGTTTTAACTAAATTAGTTTTAATTAGAAAATTAATTAGTTAATTAGATTTATTTAGAGTTTTATTTTATCTTACTTTTAATAAATTGTTGATATATTGTTTTTTTGTTAGTTAATTTTAATTTAAGACTTAACTTCTCATTTAGTTTATTTGTAAAAAAAAATTGAAGAAAAATGTCAAAAATATTTACTTTTCTCTCTTGATATTTTGTTTTTATTTTTTATATTTAAAAATCCAAAAATATTTAGTTATCTTTTGACTATTAAAAAGAAAATTTTTACTTTTATTTCGATTCTTGTTCTGACTATTCTCTCACTCATATCTTGCACTCCTGATGTAACAATGTTGTGTTGATCTTTGTTCCTCGCCTGCATATTCAAACCATTTTTCAAAATAAACTCTCGATTCACATCGAGCCATTTTTTCCCTTGTAAGTCAATTGCTTTTTAAGCATCGCCATCAACCTTTAAGTCCTTATCATAAATCTTAACCTTAGGACCGGAGTCACCACACTCTATACATGTATTCTTCCATGGACACTTAATCCTCCCTTTCAACTTAACTTTAACTTTTGAGTCACCGCACTCTACGTAGCGTCTTGCCATAGACGCTACCTCCCCCGAGAACCTTGACCACAGTCAAGAGTTCCTCGCCCTCTTTGAGGGGAACTACGAATACTCTGATTCCACTCCCGTCAGGATACGTAGGCACAAGATGCGATGTCTTGGCGAGTATACTTAGAAATTAACCCCTAGGTTTTTCCCTTTGCACATTAACTTTAGCAAGCAAGCAATAAATAACATAAATAATAACAAGAGGTTCCTGTAAAGTACTACAGACGTTTAGGATGCTAATACCTTCCCTAGACGTAACCAACCCCCGAACTTAGATTCTCTTAACTTAGGTTTTTCGATCTTTAACCTTTCCTTTGGATAAATTAAAGACCGGTGGTGAATTAAGAATTATGATTCAAGTTAATCCAATAGCTTGGCATCCGATTCTCACCGCGACAGAAATGGCAACTTCACTGGGGACTCTCATAAGAGGGTTCCCCCTAACTTATTTAATTATGTTTTTTGTTATATATTTGTATTTGTTATGTTTGCTTGGGTTATTACTTGTGTGGTGAGACAAAGTCCTACACCCGGACTAGAGTGAAAATTATGATAGGAACGGTGAGAATTCAAGGATACTTTGAGGGAGTCGATTTCTGAAAAAGTGAATTGAGACTTCACCACTCAGTGTAGGCCCTCTCGAATAAAATATTTGTCCAACGAGTTCATTCGTGAAGACGATATGGTTTCGATCTAAAGGCCGTCGGGACTGGGGACCATAGTTACCTTTAAACCAACTTGGCCTATTAGGATGTAGTGCGGGGACTATGTGGGAGTCTATTTCTGCAATAGTCGCTACACGATACTACACTCAGACGAGATTCTCTTGAGAATATTATTGACTACCAAGTGATTTGGAAAATCGATAATATCCGAAAGATGGATTGTAGACTCTGGGAACTTTGTAGAACCTGTTCGGCAGGTACATTTGAAACCGTAGTACACACCTTGGAAAGGGTAGACCATGGCTCCATGCTCGTGATCTTCAAACCTAAGCCTTGGCTTGTTTACCTGTATATGTGTATATGTGTATACCTATGTCTATGCATCCATTCATGCATTCATGAATAACCATTCGGTTTCAAGAAACTCAATTGTTCTTTCACTTGCAAAATCAATAAAAAATAATGGATTATAAAATGAAACTTTTTTTTTCGAAATGTTTGCAACCTACTTTTGAGTTCCTTGAAACCATTGCATTGCATTGCATATCATTGCATAGATCCGTTTGTCCAGCAACTCATTCCCAGCTGTCTCTATCTTCCAGTGTCACCTGTGAGTTGTCAAGCTGATTCCTCGACATCGATACCAGACTAGAGCTAACTACAGACGCATAATGGCAGAGCAAGAAGCACACAATGCTGAGATGCGAATGGAGATCGACGACCTTAAGTCAAGCATGGCAAAGCTCACTGAAATGCTCCAAGTCTTGATTACTAGAGGAGAACAACCCCAAAGGACTGCCATCCAAGAAGTTTCAACTGCTGATCCTCAACCTATTCAGGTGCCACCTTCAACTTGGCCAGAGTTTGGTTCGCCTCCCAACTACTCTACACCTCTTGCATCTGCTGCTATGATTGGTCAGACTTCAAGACCAGTGTTTCAAGCTCCAGTTTTCTCCGAGCCTAGACCCGTGGTTCATGCTGTTGCCCAGACCACTCGACCTCCATTTGAGAACCCTCTTTATGAGTACAATGTTGACATTGCTCAGGGTGAAGACCAGGAAGATTTTGTTGAACCCGCGATTGTCCATGAACATTTTCAAACTATAGACAAAAGACTTAAAGCCATAGAGGGTACTGATTTCTTCAACATAGATGCAGAAAACATGCGTTTGGTTTCTGACCTTATTATGCCTGCTAAATTAAAGACTATCGATTTTGTGAAGTACAAAGGCGATTCTTGTCCAAGAGCTCATTTGGTCATGTATACCCGAAAGATGGCTGCTCATGCCAAGAATCAGAAGTTACTTATCCATTATTTTCAAGACAGTCTGAGTGGAGCTTCTCTCAAATGGTATATGAATCTTGAACAGAACAGCATTCACTGTTTCCAGGATCTTATTAATGCCTTCATGAAGCAATACAAGTACAACCTCGACATGGCTCCTGACCGCCGTCAGTTGCAAAACAAGTCTCAGAAGGATAAAGAGTCTTTTAAGGAATATGCTCAGCGCTGGAGAGAGTTGGCTTCTCAAGTTGAACCTCCTTTGGAAGAGAGAGAATTAACTGGATTGTTTATGGACACCTTGTCTCCATTCTACTGGGAGAAGATGATTGGTAGTGTTTCCTCCAGCTTCACTGATTTGGTTACTATTGGTCAGAGACTCGAGGAAGGACTTAAGAATGGTAAAGTATCCAAGGCTGCTGAATCTTCTAATGGTGCTAAGAAATTCTATGGGAATTTCCAGAAGAAGAGAGAAGATCAAACCAATGTTGTTATGTTTGAAACCAGGAGGCCTCGTCCTCGACCACAGTATGCTGACCACCTTGATATTGCTGCTGTTACTCCTATGGTTACTGCTCCACAATCAGCTCAAGCTCCTCAATGTCCAGCTGTTGGACTGAATCAGTACCGTAATAGGAATAATTTTGATCCTATTCCAATGACATACACTGAACTTTATCCTGGGCTAGTTCAGAAAGGTTTGATTACTACAAGGCCTCTGCCTCCTCCTCCAAATCCTCTTCCAGCCGGCTATAGGACCGATCTTCATTGTGCATTCCATGAAGGTGCCGCAGGCCACGACTTGGAACATTGCTTTGCATTGAAGGCTAGAGTACAAGAGATGATCAGGATTGGTATTCTCTCCTTTCGTGACACCAATCCAAATGTCAAGAACAATCCTTTTCCAGAGCACGCTAAGTGAAGCTTTAGTTGACTTCAACAGACCTCAGTGTTTCAGACAGGACAGCTCACTCTTGTTTCTGATTAGTCACTAGATCATGTTTCTTATCGTTTGCATTTTCCTTATTTGTATTGGTTGTTTGCTTTCAATTTATGTTTGTACTTTCATAATTAATAAAATGAGCATTGCAACTTTTAATTCAATTCATTTGTGTTTGCTATTTTACGCTTTATATTTCAAAAAAAAAAAACAAAAACAAAAACAAAAAAATTATCTCTTTTCCACTTTCCTTTTGATTATGCTTAGATTGGAGGGAGGATAATGAAAACGTTATACTCATAATTGTTGTTGGTATGCTTTCAAATCAAAACTTTGCTGGCGATGTAAGGCATTGTTTCAATTCCTAAACACTGGAGAAATAAGGAAGATAAACCCTCGTCAACCCCTTTGAGCCTTGAAGTAGGAGTTTATTTTCTTTACAAATAAAAACCCGCAATCTTAACCTGGGGCTGGGTAGTTCTCAGTTAACTGGATTGTGCATTCAAATACAAGAGTTTCATGCAAGACATCTTTCAACAAAAAGGTTGCATTCTCAATTTTTCCTTCGCACGCAACAAGCAAGTGTCGAAGATGTCTTTCAAGTCAAAAGTCGATGATGGTTCGCCGTAATCATTAAGCCAAGCAGTCACTTTCTTTCAAAAAAAAAAGATAAAAAAATCAAAAAAAGAAAAAGCCCGCTAAGTCGAAACCTGTGAAGGAGACTTAGGCAGACAAAAAACTGGGGCATCCCTGACTGTAAGATTTACGAGAAACAGTTCAGGCAAAAGTTAGGGATAATAAAAAGGAGAAATCTTTAAATCCTTACCATGAAATCCTCAATGAAAAAAAACAACCAAGAGTTAAAAGGAAGTAGTGACTGTCACCTCAAAAGTCCCTTAACTTCTGAACCATCATCAATATCATCAATGCAATCCCTAACCTATGGGAACCTGAGTGCAAAGTCTGAGTTAACTGAGTGTAGGACTGGAGATCATCACGAAGATTGGGTGGGTACAAATAAACTTTGAGCCTTTATCCTTTGTTTCTTAAACCGTGAACCAGGCCACGTTATAACCCTCAAAAGACCTAATTGAAGCAAGGTTATTTTGAAAGCATACTACAACGAGGTTGCGTAAACTGACTCCTAAAGATCTTTGCAGATCATTTTTTTTTGGCATCACGCCTTTTTCTTTACCTTTCACTTTTAAATGTCTTGAACCGGCGTGTTCTGACCAATGACTCATTGTGCTTTGCATCTTTCCAAAAATGATTTTGATTTCAAAGGTTGCATGAACTTTGCATTTACTATGTTGGTATGAACACTTTTGTTTGCAAACTGGCTTTCCTCTTAAGGAATTTTCAAACATTTGAGAAACTTGGTCAGTGATCCAATCAGGGGAAAGTTTCCTTCCATATCCTGTTGAGAATTAGTTCAAGATTTGTTACAGTGCAAGTCCTTCTCAAAATTAGTTTATACATAAGTTTTTTTTCAAGACTCATGCTGGGGCAAGCTTTCCAAGCGCACAGTAGTTCAGTCACTTCCAGCATCAATCCAGCTGAAGCAATGATCAGCTCATCTACAACAGCCAACTAATCTGGGGCAATTAACTTGAAGAATTCCCATGCAACTCTTCATCCATCCTACAAGGATCATCAACTTGATACAGTTTACCAGTGTGGCAGAGATTGCGTTCAGTAGCATCTTTAGTCCCTAAGCAGAATGACAGTGATCTCTGTGTTGAGGAATCAGTCTTCTAGTCTTATCTTCTCCACAAATGAGTCGAGTCGTGTCGTGACATCTACATTACACCTGCATTTGCATTTGATCATATTCATATACATATGCATAGCAAGAGTGTCATCCTCATTTGCACTCATTTGCATTCTCCATAGGTCGCGTTGCTATTCGCGTCTTACCTTGTGGTCAAAGTCCAACTTACTTGGCACCTACCAAACAGATATTGTCGCATTCATCCAATACTTTCTTGGATCTTTACTTTGTTCACATTCATCTAACGCCATTATTAGATATTGTGATTTTGCCTCTCATTCGAAGCCATTATTGGATGACTGGTTTCTTTGCATTCAATGCCATTCTTGAATGTAGTCTTTGTTCACATTCATCTAAAGCCATTATTAGATATTGTGATTGTACCTTCATTCAAAGCCATTATTGGATGTCTGGTTTCTTTACCATCTGATGTTCTTCCAGATCGAGTCTTTGCTCACACATCTAAAGCCATTATTAGATATTGTGATTGTACCTTTCATTCAAAGCCATTATTGGATGACTGGTTTATTTGCATTCAATGCCATTCTTGAATGTAGTCTTTGTTCACAGTCATCTAAAGCCATTATTAGATCTTGTGAGTCTTACCTCTCATTTAAAGCCATTATTGGATGACTGGTTTCTTTGCATTCAATGTCATTCTTGAATGTAGTCTTTGTTCACAGCCATTTAAAGTCATTATTAGATATTGTGATTATACCTTTCATTCAAAGCCATTATTGGATGTCTGGTTTCTTTACCATTTGATGCTTTTCCAGATGTGTCCCTCTTTTTTATGTTCTTCCAGATCGAGTCTTTGTTCACAGTCATCTAAAGCCATTATTAGATATTGTGATTGTACCTTTCATTTAAAGCCATTATTGGGTGTCTGGTTTCTTTATCTTGTTCACTTTGTCTAAAGCCATTATTAGATATCGTGATTGCACCTTTCATTCAAAGCCATTATTGGATGATAGGTTTCTATTTTGTCTGATGCCTTCTCAGATATTATGAGTCTTACCTTTCATTCAAAGCCATTATTGGATGACTGGTTTTTCTTTGCACTCAATGCCATTCTTGAATGTAGTCTTTGTTCACATTCATCTAAAGCCATTATTAGATACTGTGATTATACCTCTCATCCAAAGCCATTATTGGATGACTGGTTTCTCTACCTTGTTCACTTTGTCTAAAGCCATTATTAGATATTGTGATTATACCTTTCATTCAAAGCCATTATTGGATGTCTGGTTTCTTTACCTTGTTCACTTTCATCTGAAGCCATTATCAGATATTGTAAGTGTACCTTTCGTTCAAAACCATTATTGGATGACTGGTTTCTTTGTGTCCGATGCCTTCTCGAATTACATTACTTTGTCCCATTCTCATCTGTTGCCTTCTTAGATAGTATGAGTTTACCTTTCATCCAAATCCATTATTGGATGTTTGGTGCTTTTCTTCATCCAATGCCATTATTGGATGATGTTTTCCAGATACTTTGATTTGTTTCAATTCGTTTCTGACACAACTGTAACACCTTTTCCCCTGTGGCACCATTCCCCATAGGATCTTTGTCTTTGCATTCATTTCATATCATATGCATTTGTGGCATCTTAGGGCCAAAAATTGTGCATGTTTATATTTAAGCCTCTCCTATCACGTCGAGACGAAGATTTCAATCTCCATATCTCTGGATAGAAGAAAATTAAATAGGGGCATCTGTCATACCCTAATTTTTTACCATAAGATTCCACCGTTTTTTTGTGCATCATCTTGCATAGCATTTTCAGGTCGTGTGGCATATTTGCATGCTTAATCTACTAATAGGTCTGTGCAGGAACATTTGTTTCAAGTGGAGATAGTATTCGTCCTCGTAGTTAATATTTCAAGGGCTTGAGCATATGCTCATTCAGGATCAAGGTCATCCTATTCAGTATTTCTCATAGGACTCGAGTCATGGCTTTCTCCCCATTTGTGGAGCATGGTCATTTGGAAGTATAGTTGGAGTTTGTGGTGAGTTACAAGTTTTGTTTCCCTTTTCAAAGGTTTTCTCAAAGTATGGTTTTGGTACCGAGTTCAATCTGTAGCCGTGAGGATGACAAAGGACAAGATTAATGACCTTTTTTTTAGCCACAAGGATGGATCATGATTTGTTGATTGGTTTGTGAGCATTATGGAAAATTCAAAGTTGTCAAAACGAAGTTCATGTTCTTTACGGAAAATTCAAAGGGGATTCTTTGTTATTCACTCAAGTTGTGATGTTTTCCACTTTCAAATTCAAAGAGAAAATCACCAATTCAAGTTCATGAATCTCAAATCCATATTACTTAAGATATAGTCCAAGACGATTTCAAGCTTTAAATTCATAATTTGGTTTATTCATGTTCCAAGTTTGCAAGTTGTGATGATTCATTAAAAGGCATACTTCATGTTCTTCCATTTTAAATCCTTTTCAAGAGGATAGGTTCATTTAAAAATCAAAATACAATTCAAAAAAAAAAAAAAGAGAGCTTGAAGGTTCAAAGGTCATTGTCCTATGCTATGTCGCAAATAGTAGATCATTACAGCCTTTATTATGTTTTGAGTGGGCCAGTCCATGCTCTTACGAGGGATTTACTTCCTACTATGAGTTCGCATATACACCAACAACACATTGCGTAGGACCCAAAAAGAGTGATGCTAATGTTTTGCTGCAAATAAGCATGTGCACCAACGTCATATGTTTCCCAAGCAACTTGATCCTCAACTTAATCCTTTCCTCAGCTCGTTGATCCAAAAGAGAATGCACTCTGTCAAAATCAAATGCAGCCAATTGATAACAAAATCAGTTCATTAATCCTAAGAGAATTCGGAAAAAAGTGGCTTGTGTCAGATAAACGCTATCAATGAGATTCAAGGTACAATAGACTTATCTAGACAAAATCGAACACTATTAAACATTTCCAAAACAATTTCCACAACCTGTTCAAGAAAAAATCAAAATTAATGGTCAAGATTTTCTTTCCAAAATATCCAAACATGTTTCAGCAGCATTCAAACATTTCCATGACAGTTCCAGACATGTCAGGATGGAAACGACAAGCTCATGAATCAGAAATCACAGTGAATCACAAATCATCAGGGGCATATTTTCTTTCCAAAAACCGGTTCCGACATGTTTTCATTTTGAAATCATTATGCTATTTGCAAGAGTCTACAAAAGGATGGAGCAAGATTCACATAGAGAGGGCAGAAAGACGCGACAGTGAGCAAAAAGAATTCACCACAACAGTATCATTCATATACACATTGGCAGTGAAAGCACCAGAAAAACATTCCACCATACAGCAGCAACACGCGGTTTCAGAAGAAGAGCAAAAACACAGTTGGAAAAGAATATTAGAGAAGAAGAGAAGCAAGTACGGGGTACCTTTAAAGCCGTTGACGTTGTCGCAAACACCACGTCGACGTCAACTCATACCTTTCCACAGCTACGTCGCAACAGCATCACGCACCACCATTGCATACCTCCACCGACGATTCCTCCGACTGATATACAAGGACACGCCGCCGCGACCCCACGTTGAACTGCCGCGAACTCATATCACCTCCGTTCACCGCTGATTTCTGCCGCTTCCCATTTCGATACTCTTTCTCGCTATTTCTTGTTGATCGTTGTTTGTATTTCTTTGATTTGAATTGATTGCTTGATTTTGTTATGATGAATCATTGTTTGGAGTAGACGAGAGTGTAGGGAAGAACATAGAGAGAGAACACGAGTTAAGAGTGAGAGGTGAGTAAAGTTGGTGGCTAGGTTAATAAACTAACCTGGGTCGGTGGGGATCCGACTGATACCCGACCCAGCCTCTCCAATCCAGCGCCCATGTTGGGCCTCCCTTGGCGATGTTTTTTTTACCCAATTCATGTTTTTTTAGTTAATTTTAACTAAATTAGTTTTAATTAGAAAATTAATTAGTTAATTAGATTTATTTAGAGTTTTATTTTATCTTACTTTTAATAAATTGTTAATATATTGTTTTTTTTGTTAGTTAATTTTAATTTAAGACTTAACTTCACATTTAGTTTATTTGTAAAAAAAAAATTGAAGAAAAATGTCAAAAATATTTACTTTTCTCTCTTGATATTTTGTTTATATTTTTTATATTTAAAAATCCAAAAATATTTAGTTATCTTTTGACTATTAAAAAGAAAATTTTTACTTTTATTTTGATTCTTGTTCTGACTATTCTCTCACTCATATCCTGCACTCCTGATGTAACAATGTTGTGTTGATCTTTGTTCCTCGCCTTTATATTCAAACAATTTTTCAAAATAAACTCTCGATTCACATCGAGCCATTTTTTCCCTTGTAAGTCGATTGCTTTTTAAGCATCGCCATCAACCTTTAAGTCCTTCTCATAAATCCTAACCTTAGGACCGGAGTCACCACACTCTATACATGTGTTCTTCCATGGACACTTAATCCTCCCTTTCAACTTAACTTTAACTTTAGAGTCACCGCACTCTACGTAGCGTCTTGCCATAGACGCTACCTCCCCCGGGAACCTTGACCACAATCAAGAGTTCCTCGCCCTCTTTGAGGGGAACTACGAATACTCTGATTCCACTCCCGTCAGGATACGTAGGCACAAGATGCGATGTCTTGGCGAGTATACTTAGAAATTAACCCCTAGGTCTTTCCCTTTGCACATTAACTTTAGCAAGCAAGCAATAAATAACATAAATAATAACAAGAGGTTCCTGTACAGTACTACAGACGTTTAGGATGCTAATACCTTCCCTAGACGTAACCAACCCCCAAACTTAGATTCTCTTAACTTAGGTTTTTCGATCTTTAACCTTTCCTTTGGATAAATTAAAGACCTGTGGTGAATTAAGAATTATGATTCAAGTTAATCCAATAGCTTGGCATCCGAATTCTCACCGCGACAGAAATGGCAACTTCACTGGGGACTCTCATAAGAGGGTTCCCTCTAACTTGTTTAATTATGTTTTTTGTTATATTTGTATTTGTTATGTTTGCTTGGGTTATTACTTGTGTGGTGGGACAAAGTCCTACACCCGGACTAGAGTGAAAATTATGATAGGAACGGTGAGAATTCAAGGATACTTTGAGGGAGTCGATTCCTGAAAAAGTGAATTGAGACTTCACCACTCAGTCTAGGCCCTCTCGAATAAAATATTTGTCCAACGAGTTCATTCGTGAAGACGATATGGTTTCGATCTAAAGGCCGTCGGGACTGGGGACCGTAGTTACCTTTAAACCAACTTGGCCTATTAGGATGTAGTGCGGGGACTATGCGGGAGTCTATTTCTGTAATAGTCGCTATGCGATACTACACTCAGACGAGATTCTCTTGAGAATATTATTGACTACCAAGTGATTTGGAAAATTGATAATATCCGAAAGATGGATTGTAGACTCTGGGAACTTTGTAGAACCTGTTCGGCAGGTACATTTGAAACCATAGTACACACCTTGGAAAGGGTAGACCATGGCTCCATGCTCGTGATCTTTAAACCTAAACCTAAACCATAGTACAAGGGTAACTCTTTCCCTCAAAGCCATTTGGTGATGTACGCTCGGAGAATGTCAACTCAGACAAAGAACCAGGAGCTACTAATTCACTATTTTCAGGATAGTTTAACTGGTGCCGCACTCAAATGGTACATGGGTTTAAACCGCATTAAGATCAGCACTTTCAGAGATCTTGGCGCTGCTTTCGTTCAATAATATAAGTATAACCTGGATATGGCACCGGACAGAGATCAACTCAGAGCCATGTCACAGAAGGACAAGGAAACCTTTAAGGAGTACGCTCAGAGATGGCGTGAAATTGCTGCCCAGATTTGTCCACCTCTTGAGGAAAAAGAGATGACAAAGATCTTCTTAAAGACCTTAAGCTCACTCTACTATGACCCAATGGTCGCCAGTGCGCCCAGTGACTTTACTGAAATGGTAGGCATATGAGTTCGTCTCGAGGAAGCAGTCCGAGAAGGACGTTTAGTTAAAACGCTGGATCATCAAGTAGTACAAAATGATACGGTAGTGCTCTCCCTAAGAAAAAAGAGCAGGATATTGGGAATATCTCTCTTGGAAAGCAAAGGCGACAATACCAACCAGTAGAAGCTATAACTCCTGCTATCAATCCTGCGCCTGTTCCAACGTATCAACCTCAGGTTGCGCAGAGCCAACCGAATCAACAGCAATATCAGCAAAGGACACAACTGCCTCTTCAGCATGCTGGTCCTCAGTACAACAACAACTGTACGACGCAACCACCAGAGTTCGACCCTATACCGATGTTGTACGCAGAATTGTTTCCACTCTTACTGGTCAAGGGACACGTCCAAACCAGGTATCCTCTTACAATACCGGAAAATCCACCTTTTTGGTTCAAAGCGGATCAGACTTGCCCTTACCATCAAGGAGGACCAGGGTATAACATAGAAAATTATGTCAGTTTCAAATCTGATGTGCAAAAGCTTGTTAGGACCGGGGTCTTATCTTTCAAAGATACGAATCCGAATGTTCTCACGAACCCGTTGCCTCAACACGAGAAAGCTGCAGTAAATTTAATTGAAGGAGAGTCCAACAACAGCTATCAAATTCATGATGTACTCTTATTAAGGGCCAACCTGGTTAAGATGTATCGCAGACAGAGCGGATACGGTCATGTACCGTCTCATAATTATCACCAGTGTGATATCTGCTCTAAAAACAATCAAGAATGTTCTGTGGTGCAATCAGCTTTACAGGAACAATTGGATCTCGGATAGATCCAAGAGCACCGAGTTCGTGGAGTTAACATGACTTATGCAAATTCCAACATCATTCAAAACCACGACATCCGTGCAATGAATGTCAACTTGGTGGCAATGCACTCAAGGCAACGTCAGTATCATAATCTGTCGCGACACGATTACAATTCCTGTCTGACTTACTCGGTAAACAAACAGGGATGTTCTTTTATACAAGAGCCCCTACATCATCAGATGGGTCTTGGGTGGATTCAGGATTACCGCGATAGAAATCAGTATCAAGTGAATATGATTCAAATCTTTTATATTCGTTTGATGAATACCAGCTTGGTGGAGTTACGTGCTAAGCAGGTCCAACTCGGTTTTCTCACTTCACATGATTATCAGAACTGTAAGGGATGTCGTGAGAGCGACCAAGGATGTGCTCTCGTTAAAAGAACTTTGCAACACTTGTTAAACCCCCTGGTGGCTTCCGATCTATCTAGATGAAGACACACAACAAGTCAGCATGATTAATGGGAACCCTACTAGGCATCAAAGTCAGGATGTTCGATCTATGTAAGCGGAGCTAGTAAGGTTACACTGCATTCAAAGCGGACGTGGCCAGGTGCCCCCACATAACTACGAGTGTTGTAGAGTCTGCTCGGAGAATAACCAAGGATGCTACCTCGTGCGAGCAGCTCTTCAAAGTCAGTTGGACCACAAAGAGATTCGATCGTGTCCAAGTTCTGGGTCAACCAATTTGATGCCAAACTTTTTCGCTGATCAAATCAAAGATGTTTTCGTAGTCTCTGATCATAAAAGGACCAAAGATGTTTGCGCCATCATCCCTTTACTTGACGAATCGAAAGTTCCCAACCAGGAACTGATTGAAATTACTTACAATGGTCAGAAGAATTAGAAGGCTCCTGTAGTTATCTATCTACTGGGACCACTACCGTATGAATCAACTAAGGTTATCCCTTATAAATATGGTGCGACAACAATTGAGAATGGAAAGGAAATTCCATTACCCTCCGTCGTGAATATTGCAGACATCAGTCGAGTAACACGGAGTGGTCGAATCTTCAACTGAGGAGTTGAAGAACCTACCAGAGAAAAGGAACCTCAGACAGAAGTTCCTGATCAACCAGTCGGTCAGTCCAGTAATCCCGACCTTTCAAAGAACAACTATGAGATGCTGAAGCTCATCCAGAAGAGTGAGTACAACATTGTTGATCAGCTGTAGCAAACTCCTTCAAAATTCTCTGTATTATCACTTTTACTCAGTTCCGAAGCTCACAAGGAAGCTCTACAGAAAGTCTTAGAGCAGGCTTTTGTGGAACAGGATGTGTCAATAAGACAATTCGACAGCATCATCTCCAACATCACTTCCTGCAACAAGTTAGGGTTTAGTGATGAGGAATTGCCAGAAGAAGGCAAAAGTCACAACATGGCGCTCAATATCACAGTTAACTGCCAGGACAATGCCTTAGCCAGCGTACTGGTAGATACCGGATCGGCTCTCAACGTTATGCCAAAGTCCACTCTAATGCGACTATCATTCAAAGGATCTCCGATGAGAGGCAGTGAGGTCGTCGTCAAAGCATTTGACGGATCCCGAAAAATGGTTATCGGCGAAGTCGACCTTCCCATAACTATCGGTCCTCACACTTTCCAAGTCACTTTCCAGGTCATGGACATCCAAGCAACATACAGTTATTTGTTGGGAAGACCTTGGATACACCAGGCTAGGACAGTCACTTCGACACTTCACCAGAAGCTGAAGTTCGTCAAGAATGACCAACTCGTCACGGTCTGTGGAGAACAGGCCTTGATCGTGAGTAACCTTTCATTGTCCACTTGTGTAGAACCCGAGGAGGTTGTTTAAACTCAGTTCTAGGCACTTTCGGTAAGCAATGAGAATCAATTAGAGAAAGGAACATCGATCTCCTCGTACAAAGATGCTCTCGAGGTGATCAAAAGTAACAATGCAAAGGGATGGGGACAGCTTGTCATTCCTATTGACAATAAAACAGAGAAGGGTCTTAGTTTTTCTGCAACCTGTACCCAGACATCTATTAACGATGAAAGTCTTCATCCCATTCAGAATTTCTTCCATAGTGGAGGTTTCCTCCATCCAGTTTTTCAAGAAGTACATACCATCAACGAGGGTGATCCCTCCGGTACAGATGAAGAGTGGAAGTCCTATCTTAACGAGGACGGATATATGTGTCAGGAAGAAGTGGCTAAGCCATTTTGCTATCCCGAACAGAGTCCGAGATTTATACCAAGGTCAGATGTCAAGATGATATACGGAGATTGTGATCTGGAAGGGTGTCGTGCTCCACCCAACTCATTAGAGGAAGACACTCTGATGAAAGACAACTTTGACCACGACTACTATGGCCCAATGGATGGCCTGCCTATCTGGCAGTCGTACCCAGGAGACTTGGGGAAAAAGAGTCAGCCCAACGATGCATATCAGCTGAGCATCATTGAAAAGAATACATGCGTCCCCACCATGTCATGGGATCATTACTCAGGGCATTCAGAATATATCCAGTACGACGATGAATTTCCAACGATTGCAGGAAAAGAGTTCCTTAATTATGCTTTTCCCGAGGTCAACATCATCGAGAGAGATGACTCCTCCAGTTCCAAAGAAGTGTGGGACAACCAAGTGGTAGATACGACTTCATGGTTAAGTATACCACTCCGGAAAGCTCTCGTATCAGGCTCGAGGACATCTAGCCCACTGGATGGGGAGATATACCTGAGAGCACAAATACTATGCAAAATACAACTGATGAATCCTCCTATGACAACTCTGCCTGGGAGACAGATTCTAATGATCCTGCTCCACCAGAAATCAGCGTTATTTCTGGAGACAAATCAAGGAAGGTACCAGACTTTGTGATTCACCGAGGAGTTCGCCGCTAATGGGTTGCAGTCGATGTTCCGAAGATCGTTCATAAGTCTAAGTAATTGTCGTCTTTATCTTAACCTTTCACCCTGCCCAGGTGAAACGGATGTTTTGATATGGCTCACCTTTCTGTAAATACCTCTTTGCTTTGCCCAAAGCGACTGAGTTTTGTTTTATAAGGTTGTAGTTTCAATAATCGACTAAATCATAAATAAAATAATGTCGTTCTGTAATTTCCACATTAATTGCTGTTTTCTTTTTTCGCTTTTCAAAAAATGGAAATCCTAAAAAAACAACAAATAATAAAAACAAGCAGTTTTCCAAAAAATTTACACTGCACACACCCTTGCATTTTCTCTATATCTTCTAAAAACAATCACAACGTCATGCATATTGCTTGTTTTGAACCCCATTGAAACATACGATCCAATGCCTTCTCCCAACTTTGAATTACTGATATTTGAGGCTGAAGAAGAAGATGACAAAGAAATTCCATAAGAGATCTCCCGATTACTCAGACAAGAGGAAAGGTCCATTAAACCTCATAAAGAGCCGTTGGAAACAGTCAACTTGGGTTCAGAGGAAGAGAGAAAAGAAGTCAAGATTGGGGCACTGCTCGGTTTGACTGTCAAAGAAATTTTGACAAAGCTTCTCAAAGAGTTTCCTGATATATTCGCTTGGTCCTATCAGGACATGCCAGGGTTGGATACCAGCATCGTGGAACATCATATAGCGTTAAGATCAGAATGTCGGCCAGTGAAACAAAGGCTAAGACAGACTCTTCCAGACATGGCCATCAAAATCAAAGAGGAAGTACAGAAACAGATTGACGCGGGTTTTCTCGCCACATTGGAATATCCTCAATGGTTAGCCAACATAGTACCCATTCCGAAAAAGGATGAAAAGGTCAGAATGTGTATAGACTTCAGGGATCTGAACAAAGCCAGTCCGAAGGATGACTTTCCCTTACCGCACATTGACATGTTGGTAGACAGTACAACAAAGTTCAAAGTTTTCTCCTTCATGGATGGATTCTCGGGCTATAACCAAATCAAAATGGTGCCGAAAGACATGGAGAAAACTTCGTTCATACCCCATGGGGCACCTTTTGTTACAAGGTAATGTCGTTCGATTTGAAGAATGTCAGGGCAACCTATCAAAGGGCCATGACTACTCTGTTTTATGACATGATACACAAAGAAATCGAAGTGTATGTCGATGACATGATTGCCAAATCTAAGGCAGAAGAGGAGCATGTGACCCACCTGTCAAAACTATTCGAGCCTCTGAGAAAGTTTAAACTCCGCTTGAATCCCAATAAGTGCACATTCGGTGTCCATTCAGGGAAACTTTTAGGGTTCATCGTCAGCCAGAAAGGAATTGAGGTTGATCCTGACAAGGTCAAGGCCATTCAAGAAATACCTTCTCCGCGGACTGAAAAACAAGTCAGGGGGTTCCTGGGACGTCTGAATTACATTTCCAAATTTATATTCCTCATGACCGCGACGTGTGCGCCAATCTTCAAATTACTCAAAAAGAATCAGGACTGCATTTGGACAGAAGACTGCCAAATCGCCTTCGATGGTATCAAGGAATATCTGTTGAATCCACCGATTCTATCACCTCCAGTAAAGGGAAAACCACTGATCCTCTACCTAACAGTCTTTGAAGACTCAATGGGGTGTGTACTTGGCCAACAAGATGAAACAAAAAGGAAAGAGTCTGCCATTTACTATTTGAGCAAGAAATTCACCGACTACGAGACTCGGTACACTATGCTTGAGAGAACTTGTTGTGCTCTGGCTTGGGCAGCCAAACCTCTTCGCCATTATATGATTCGTCACACTACTTGGTTAATCTCCGAAATGGATCCGATCAAGTATGTCTTCGAAAAGCCTGCTCTCACGGGGAGGATAGCCCGTTGGCAGATGTTGTATCGGAATATGACATTGAGTACCATGCTCAGAAAGCCGTCAAAGGAAGTATTTTAGCTTATCATTTGGCTCATCAACCGATTAACGATGAAGAATCAGTTGGGTTTGACTTCCCAGGCAAAGATGTCATGTATTTAAAGATGAAAGATTGCGATGAACCGTTACCTAGTGAAGGGCCAGAACCAGGTTCCCAATGGGGACTAATCTTTGACGGAGCTGTCAATCATTATGGAAACGGAATTGGGGCAATCATCATAACCCCTCAGGGTACCCACATCCCTTTCACCGCCCGATTGACATTCAAATGCACAAACAACGAGGCCGAATACGAAGCTTGTATCATGGGTCTTGAAGAAGCAATTGACTTAAGGATAAAGAACTTGGATGTATATGGCGACTCAGCCCTGGTTATCAATTAGATCAAAGGAGATTAGAACACATACCAATCAGGACTGATTCCATACTAAGACTACGCGAGAAGGTTGTTACCCTTCTTCAACAGAATTAAGTTCCACCACATCCCTCGTGAAGAGAATCACATGGATGATGCATTAGCCACTCTCTCTTCCATGACTAGCGTAGGTCAATGGAACGACTTACCTAAGATTGAAATAATGTGTCTTGAACGGCCCGCTTACATCTCCACGATTGAAGCAGTCATAGATGACAAACCTTGGTATCACGATAACAAATGCTTCCTTCAGAAACAAGAGTACCTGCCTGGGGCATTCAAAAAGGACAGAAAAACCCTCATAAGGCTAGCAGGCAACTTCTTCCTGAGCGGTGATACACTCTATAAGAGGAATTTTGACATGGTCTTGCTCCGATGTGTAGACAGACCATAAGCAAACATGCTGATAAAGGAAATTCACGAAGGATCTTTTAGCATCCATGCCAACGGACACACAATGGAGAGGAAAATTCTGAGAGCAGGGTACTACTGGTTGACCATGGAATCCGACTGCTATAGGTACATGAGGAAGTGCCATAAGGGTCAAATATACGCTGACAAAATCCATGTACCGCCAACGCATCTCAAATTGCTTTCTTCCCCATGGCCTTTTTCCATATGGGGAATCGACATGACTGGCATGATTGAACCCAAAGCTTCGAACGGACATCGGTTCATCCTGGTAGCCACTGATTACTTCACCAAGTGGGTTGAAGCAGCATCATACGCCAATGTAACCCGACAAGTGGTGGTCTGATTTATCAAAAACAATCTCATCTGCCGTTATGGTGTTCCGAGCCAGATCATTACCGATAATGGATCTAACTTGAACAACAAAATAACGAAAGAGTTATGCGTTGAGTTCAAGATCGAACACCATAACTCATCTCCCTACCGACCTAAGATGAACGGAGCGGTAGAAGCGGCTAACAAGAACATCAAGAAGATTGTTCAGAAGATGGTTGTAACCTACAAAGACTGGCATGAAATGCTACCCTTTGCTCTCCACAGTTAACGCACATCTGTCCGCACTTCAACAGGGGCAACCCCTTTCTCTCTAGTATATGGCGTGGATGCAGTGCTTCCCATAGAAGTAGAGGTCCCATAAATCTGGGTATTGATGGAAGCTAAGTTAACAGAGGCTGAATGGTGTCAAAGTCGACACGATGAGCTGAATCTGATAGAAGTGAAGCGAATAACGGCACTATGCCATGGTCAGTTGTATGAGCAAAGAATGAAGAAGGTGTTTGACAAAAAGGTCCGACCTCGCGTCTTCAGGAAAGGAGACCTTGTGCTCAAAAAGATACAATCATTTCTCACTGATTCTCGGGGCAAATGGATTCCGAACTATGACGGCCCCTATGTGGTCAAGAAAGCTTTCTCAAGCGATGCCCTGAGACTTGCAACCATAGACGGAGAGGAATTTTCCTACCCCACAAATGTTGACGTAGTCAAGAAATACTTCGCCTAAATAAAATAAAAAATCGTCTCGGTGGATTGAAAACCCAAAAGGGCGGTCCAGGCAAAAATTAGAGACATAAGCAAAAATTATCCTGATGGATTGGAAACCTCAAAGTACAATCCAGGCAAAAGTTAGGGATTAATGGCAAGTAACTACGTCCAACAAAGGGGCAAATCCCTCAGCGGCAGTTACACCATCCGTCCAAAAAACTCCAGTCAAGGTCATCTTCGACGAAAGCTCAGGATGTCCAGAATTCAAAGTTGGTAGAAGGATAGTGGTCTTTATGTTTCAATGTAGCCATTTTCCCTTAAATTACCATTTTCTAACTTTGTAAATACTCTATGGAATCACGCGTCTGGCTGATTTCCATCCTATCAATAAAATTTGAGCCCTTGTGCTTTTGTTTGCAATTCTTATTTGTTTTAGCTTTACAGAACGATGTTTTAACATGATTAACGATTCTTGAAATAAAACAAAAATGAATTTTACTTGTCAAATTTTTCTGCTTTTAAAACAAAGATGGCAATTTCTTTTGACTGTTGAACATTGAAAGAACATTGATCTCTTCTCCATCATTCATTTTTCGTCGATTAGATCCAGTTTGTCGTGTCAACTTTGACACCACTCAGCTTCTGTTAACTTAGCCTCCATCAATACCCGGACTGATGGGATCTCTACTTCTATAGGGAGCACTGCTTCCATGCCATATACTAGAGAGAAAGGGGTTGCCCCTGTTGAAGTGCAGACAGATGTGCGATAACCGTGAAGAGCAAAGGGTAGCATCTTGTGCCAATCTTTGTAAGTTACAACCATCTTTTGAACGATCTTCTTGATGTTCTTGTTAGCCGCTTCTACCGCTCCGTTCATCTTGGGTCGGTAGGGAGATGAGTTATGGTGTTCGATTTTGAACTCAGCGCACAACTCTTTCATCATCTTGTTGTTCAAGTTAGATCCATTATCAATAATGATTTGGCTCGTATCAGGTTTGAAGATATCTAGCCAACTGGATGGGGAGATTTGCCTGAGATCACAAATACTATGCAAAATACAACAGAGGAGTCCTCCTACGACAACTCTGCCTGGGAGACAGATTCCAATGATCCTGCTCCGCCAGAAATCACCGTTATTTCTGAAGACAAATCAAGGAAAGTACCAGACTTTGTGATTCACCGAGGAGTTCGCCGCCAATGGGTTGTTGTCGATGTTCCGAAGTCAAAGTAATTGTTGTTTTCTCTTTTTTGCTTTTCTTAGAAAATGGTAATCCTAAAAAACAATTCAAAATAAACAAGCAGTTTTTCAAAAAAAAAATACACTGCACACACTTGCATTTTCTCTATCTCTTCTAAACACCAATCATCACGTCATGCAGATTGCTTGTTTTAAACCCCGTTGAAACATACGATCTGATGCCTTCTCTCGACTTTGAGTTCCCAGTATTTGGGGCTGAAGAAGAAGTTGACGACGAAATTCTAGAAGAGATCTCCCGGTTACTCCGACAAGAGGAAAGGTCCATTGAACCTCACAAAGAGCCGTTGGAAACGATCAACGTGGGTTCAGAAAAAGAGAGAAAAGAAACTAGGATTGGGGCACTACTCAGTCCAACTGCCAAAGAGAGTTTGACAAAGCTTCTCAGAGAATTTCCCGATGTGTTTGCTTGGTCCTACCAGGACATGCCAGGGTTGGATACCAGCATCGTGGAACATCATTTACCGTTGAGGTCAGAATGTCCGCCAGTAAAACAGAGGTTGAGACGGACTCACCCAGACATGGCCATCAAAATCAAAGAGGAAGTATAGAAACAGATTGACGCGGGTTTCCTCGCCACGTCAGAATATCCTCAATGGTTAGCCAATATCGTACCCATTCCAAAAAAGGACGGAAAATTCAGAATGTGTGTCGATTACAGAGATCTAAACAAGGCTAGTCCAAAGGACGACTTTCCTTTACCAAACATTGACATGCCGGTAGACAGTACAGCAAAGTTCAAAGTTTTCTCCTTCATGGATGGATTCTCGGGCTATAATCAGATAAAAATGGCGCCGAAAGACATGGAGAAAACTTCGTTCATTACCCCATGGGGTGCCTTTTATCACAAGGTAATGTCGTTCGGTTTGAAGAATGTCGAGGCAACCTATCAAAGGGCCATGACTACTCTGTTTCATGACATGATACACAAGGAAACCGAGGTATATGTCGATGACATGATTGCCAAATCTAGAACAGAGGAGGAGCATTTGATCCACCTGCCAAAGTTATTTGAGCGATTGAGAAAGTACAAACTCCGCTTGAATCCCAACAAGTGCACCTTCGGTGTCCGCTCAGGAAAACTCTTAGGGTTCATCGTCATCCAGAAAGGAATTGAGGTAGATCCTGACAAAGTCAAGGCCATTCAAGAAATGCCTTCTCCAAAGACTGAAAAATAAGTCAGGGGATTCCTGGGACGTTTGAACTACATCTACAGATTCATATTCCTCATGACCGCGACATGTGCGCCGATTTTCAAATTACTCAAAAAGAATCAGGACTGCGTTTAGACAGAAGATTGCCAAACCGCCTTCGACAGTATTAAGGAATACTTGTTGAATTCCCCAATTATATCACCTCCAGTGGAGGAAAGACCACTGATCATCTACCTAACAGTCTTGGAGGACTCAATGGGTTGTGTGCTTGGTCAACAAGACGAAACAAAAAGAAAAGAGTCTGCCATCTACTATTTAAACAAGAAATTCACCGACTGCGAGACTCGGTACACTATGCTTGAGAAAACTTGCCGCGCTTTGGCTTGGGCAGCCAAACTTCTTCGCCAGTACATGATTCGTCACACTACTTGGTTAATCTCAGAAATGGATCCAATCAATTATATATTTGAAAAACCTGCTCTCACGGGAAGAATTGCCCGTTGGCAGATGTTGTTATCGGAATATGACATTGAGTACCATGCTCAGAAAGCCGTTAAGGGAAGTATTTTAGCTGATCATTTGGCTCATCAACCGATTGAGGATCAGGAATCAATTGGGTTTGACTTCCTAGATGAAGATGTCATGTATTTGAAAATGAAAGATTGCGATGAACCGCTACCCAGTGAAGGGCCAGAACTAGGTTCCCAATGGGGACTAATCTTTGACGGAGCTGTCAATCATTACGGAAATAGGATTCGGGCAATCATCATAACCCCTCAGGGTACCCACATTCCTTTCACTGCCAGACTTACATTCAAGTGCACAAACAACGAGGCCGAATACGAAGATTGTATCATGGGTCTCAAAGAAGCGATCGACTTAAGGATCAAGAACTTTGATGTATATGGTGACTCAGCTTTGGTCGTCAATCAGATCAAAGGAGATTAGAACATATACCAATCCGGATTGATTCCTTACAAAGACTATGCGAGGAGGTTGTTACCATTCTTCAACAGAATTGAGTTTCATCATATCCCTCGTGAAGAGAATCACATGGCTGATGCCTTAGCCACCCTCTCTTCCATGATTAGTGTAGGTCAATGGACCGACTTACCTAAGATCGACATAATGCGCCTTGAACGGCCCGCTTACATCTTCACGATTGAAGCAGTCATAGACGACAAACCTTGGAATCATGATATCAAATGCTTCCTTCAGAAACAAGAGTACCCACCTGGGGCCCTAAGGAAAGATAGAAAGACCCTCAGAAGACTGGCAGGCAGCTTCTTCCTGAGCGGTGATACACTTTATAAGAGAAACATTGACATGGTCTTGCTCCGATGCGTAGACAGACCAGAAGTAGGCATGCTGATAAAAGAAACTCACGAAGGATCCTTTGGCACTCATGCCAACGGACACACAATGGCGAGAAAAATTCTAAGACCAGGGTACTATTGGTTGACCATGGAATTCGATTGCTACAAGTACATGAGGAGATGTCACAAGTGTCAGATATACTCCGACAAAATCCATGTACCGCCAACGCATCTCAAAGTTCTCTCTTCCCCGTGGCCTTTTTCCATATGGGGAATCGACATGATTGGCATGATTGAACCCAAAGCATCAAACGGACGTCGGTTCATCCTGGTAGCCATTGATTACTTCACCAAGTGGGTCGAAGCAGCGTCATACGCTAAGGTAACCCGACAAGTGGTGGTCCGATTTATCAAAAACAATATCATCTCCCGTTATAGTGTCCCGAGCTAGATCATTATAGATAATGGATCTAACTTGAACAATAAGATGATGAAGGAGTTGTGTGCTGAGGTCAAGATCGAACACCATAACTCATCTCCCTACCGACCTAAGATGAACGAAGCGGTAGAAGCGGCTAACAAGAACATCAAGAAGATTGTTCAGAAGATGGTTGTAACCTACAAAGATTGGCATGAGATGTTACCCTTTGCTCTTCACGGTTATCGCGCATCTGTCTGCACTTCAACAGGGGCTACCCCTTTCTCTCTAGTATATGGCATGGTAGCAGTGCTCCCCATCGAAGTAGAGATCCCATCGATCCAGATATTGATGGAAGCTAAGCTAACAGAGGCTGAATGGTGCCAAAGTCGACACGACAAACTAAATTTGATTGAGGAAAAATGAATAACGGCACTATGCCATGGTCAGTTGTATCAACAAAGAATGAAGAAGGCGTTTGACAAAAAGGTCCGACCTCGCGTCTTCAGGAAAGGAGACCTCGTGCTCAAGAAGATACAATCATTCTTCGTTAATTCTCGGGGCAAGTGGACCCCGAACTATGACGGCCCCTATGTGGTCAAGAAATCTTTCTCAGGCGGTGCCTTGAGACTTGCAACCATGGACGGCGAAGAATTTGCCTACCCCACAAATGTTGATGTAGTCAAGAAATACTTTGCCTAAACTAAAAAAGAAAAAAAACGTCTCGATGGATTGAAAACCCGAAAGGGCGGTCCAGGCAAAAGTTAGAGACATAATAAAAAAAATCATCCCAGTGGATTGGAAATCTCAAAGTACAATCCAGGAAAAAGTTAGGGATAATGGCAAGTAACTACATCTGGTCAGTTCAACTCAGCAACAGTAGTGCCATCCATCAGGAAAAACTCCAGTCAAGGTCATCTTCGACAGAAGCTCAGGATGTCCAGAATTCAAAATTGGTAGAAGGGTAGCGGTCGTTATATTTCAATGTAGCCCTTTTCCCTTAAATTACCATTTTCAAACTTTGTAAATACTCTATGGAATCACGCGTTTGGCTGATTTCCATCCTATCAATAAAATTTGAGCCCTTGTGCTTTTGTTTGGAATTCTTATTTGTTTTAGCTTTATAGAACGACATTTTAACATGATCAACGGTTCTTGAAATAAAACAAAAATGAATTTACTTGTAAAATTTTTCTACTTTTAAAAGAAAGATAACAATTTCTTTTGACTGTTGAACATAGAAAGAACATCAATCGCTTCTCCCGAAGTAAGCGAGCTTCAAAGTGCAGAATCAAAGTACTCCTTCTAAACCAGTACGCCTGAAAGAAGGATCAACTGTGTCAGACGTGAATACTCCATCTGACATCCCCGACAGAGTTCTTACCTCCTAAGCCCGACCAACGGTTGTTCCCAGCGGGAACTACTTTCTCCTAAGCAAGGTAGAATTGATATCTTGAACCAACGGTACTTCTTCGTCCCAGCAATGGCTGAGTATCCAATCATGTTCATCTGTCACCTTGTGTGTCGTGTCAGTTGTGTCAGCATCAACATACATACATCATGCATTATTGATTTACATTCGCATTCATATTGCATCACTATCTCTTTAGTCGGTCTTATCCCCTAGTGATAAAAGTCCTCTCAATCGAGTTGTCAGTTATTTCCTCGTCAGGAAATGTTGCGTCTACACAATCTCCCTCCTCCAGTTTATTTCTGGATTGGAGTTGGCCCTTGACCACTTTGATAACTTGAACCTCTGAGAAGACCAAAGAAACTTTCGACAAATATCACTCTTCGTCATTGAAGATGATATCTTCGCTTTCTCGGATTAAGGAAAATCCCCAGAGAAAGCCTCACAACTAAAGACTTTCAGCAACACATTAATTTTTCTCTCCAAGAGAGTCAATGTTAATGAAGTCATCGGCACCTCAAATTTGGATCACATCATATGGCATTTCTCCGAAAAGATCTCTGAGAAAAGTATGATGCGATATCCCTAAGCAAAAGCAGTCTCTCAAGAGACTCGTTTTCCCCAGATAGAGTCAACAAATGGCATCTCCAACAGAGAAGTTTGTACCCCTCTACAATTCAGACAGATGGGTTCCCCAGCAAGTCTGACATCGGCGAGAAGTTTGAGGAAAACCGCTACACATAGCGTCCCTTGTCAATAAAGTTTATTGACAAAAGAAACTAAGACTAGTTCCTTGGTAGGAAACCAGGATCGAGGGAAAGTTTAATTCAGAAATTGAGACCAGTTCCTTGGTAAGAAGCCAAGATCGAGGGGAAGTTTTTACCTTTTCTAAGCATCATTGCATAGCAAAAGAAGAAGGATGTGTGACCTACCATTCTTAACCACCATCAAAATTTTGGGTATTCTGAAATTTAATCCTCTTGCACCCCGAATGCCCGAATAACTTTTCCATTCACACCTTCGGGTCCAAGAAGATTAAATAGGGGCATCTGGCATACCCCAAATTTTGACCACTAAAATTTCTCATCATTGTACAAATCATCATCACAATATGGAAGAACCATTAGTCTCCCCAAAGATGGGTGAGCATTCACTACAATCAAACTTAGGGTTTCAGGCCCTCTTAGAGTTCTTAGACAAAGGATAAATCAAGAAATGACATGATCTTTAACTTGTCTAAACCTCTCAAACATCCACAATGGATCAAGAGGACTCCCACCTCAAGGATTAAGCACAAGGCTGCAACACTCCCAGTGGATCAAGCCTCAAGATCACCAGTGTCACCAAATCAGGGTTTGGTCTACCAGGGCCTCCAGATGGAAATTTTCCTCTGGGCATGAGTCAATGCTTCAAAGCATATCCTATAATACTCCATGGAACATCATGAACCCAATCATCAAGTCAATTTAGCCTCAGGGGATGCATTCACTAAAAATCAGGAATTAGGGTTTCTTGACCTAATTCACCCCTAAGTTGACTTTTGGGACAAATCATGAGCCAAGACTTCAAGAGATGATTTGAGAGTCTCTAATAAACTACATTGATCCATTTGCAACAATGGATTGATCCAAGAAGCTTGAGCAACAAGTTTCAATTTCATCTGAACCATAATTAGGGTTTCGCGAGAAAAGTCAACTGTATCTTTGACTTTTGACCAGGACATGCTCCCAAACCCTAGGACATGATTCAATACACCCTATAACGCCTATGAAATCAATCCATCAAGTTTGATTTAGGTCAAGGACTTGATTTCATAGAGGATCACACAGTTTGGAATTCATCTGATAAAAAGTCAACTGTGCACAAAAGTAAAACTTTGACTTTTTGAGATTTTTCACAATTATGGTTCCTTAACCCTAAAATGATGTTAATGTGTGCTTGGAATCATCATTCATCAAGAAAAATCAAGAAAAGTGGGATAACTTGTAAAAGGGGTAACCATAAAAACTTAGAAATTTTTCTAAGTTATGGAACAAAGTGGCTAGGGTACCAACTTTAGAGGATCATAACTCCTAAACCACAAGGCCATTTTTCCCCATTCAAAGCTGGATTTGTAGCTCACATGGAACTCTACAAAAGCTTCAACTACACCTCATTCCAATTCATCATGGATTTTGAGTTATGGAATGATCAAAATCACAAAAAGTGAAAATGTCACTTTTTTCCAACACTTAGTGAAATTCTCACTAAGTCAGAAGCTGCCTTACTTTTTTCTAAATGTAGGGGAATTTTTCACTTGGATCCAAAAAATATCAAAACCAATTATGATCAAACAGTTGTTGTATCATATGAGGGCTTTCCAAAATGGCCGAGAACTCCACCAAAGTCCACTTGAGCCATGAGATATGACAATGCAAATATGCCTTGCTGCAAACTGTCATGGCAAGGCAGATTTTGGAGTTTTGCTCTATTTGCTCAAATTTTCCAAAGGGCAAGCAACTTTATCCATCTGAACACCTCAAGGGGGACCAAGGAGGAACCAACTCTGATTTCAAGCCTCCCAAGTCTTTGGAACCAAAAATAGCATGCCAAACCTAGAAATGCCTAAAAGAGGGACAAGACTCCAATTTTAGATTGGAGCATTCAATGCATACACCAAGGTGGCATGGACTGAGCCATTTCCAACTGAATTCAGTCAAGACTTATCCAATACCAAGGGGACCAACACCCTGTGCCCTAACCTCTAGTCAATGGCTAGAGGAGACTTGGATTCTCATTGCTCAACATTGGCCAAACCTATGCAGCAATTACCATTCACTATTCCTTGCAAAACAAACTTGCTCTACTATAAATAGAGCTCATTTGTGATCAGTTTGAGTACACCAAAGCCATCAAACAGATGCTTTCCTCAAAATCTCCTTCTTTACTCCAAAATTGCCTTCCAAAGCAAGTCACTATCGGGTTTTGAGTTTAAGAGCTATTCCAACCAAACCAATCACACACACGCCTCATAAACACCATATAGAAGTGATCATCTAGAACATCAAAATCACAAAATCACCAGCTAACTGCTCAAGCCTTTAATAGATTTGCAGTTGGGGTACCATCTCAAGTTCCAGATCATTTCAATCCACTCCAAGCATCCAGACACACTCCATAGCACCTAGGGAAGCTGTCCATAACCTTGGAACCAAGCTGCAACACCTCTAACACAAAACACGATCACCAGCTGCAAGTGGTAAGCATGAGTTCTTCTAACTCTATGATCCATGCATTTTTTGCTGCACAATAACTTGGACATATGTTCATAATCATGCATTGAGTGTTTTCCCTCAATCAATTGCATTGTTTGAATCGTGTATGGAATTTCTGAACCTTCATGCAAATTTTAGGGTTCTTGAGGTTTCTCTTTGATTTCTTATTCCATGTTTAAAATTAATGAAATTAAAGACCATAGACATGATCGTGAGGTAGAAACGAGTAGATTGATATGTAGATTGCATGATATCATCACGTATTCAGTGAGATTAGATAGAAAATGCAAATCTGCAGAAACAGAGGAAGGGCGCGTATTCTTGCCATGTTCTTGGCGCCCTTTTTCAAATATTTGAATATTTGAATTTTGTGATTTTATTTAATTGATTCAAAAATTAATTTCTCTATGAGTTTTAATGAGTTTGAGTTGGTTCTTTTTTAAATAATTCACAAAAATGTTAAAGTATTTTATTTTCGAAAAAAATCCCAAAAATATTATTTATTTCATATACTTGATATTTTTGTAAAGAATTAATATTTTAATTGTTTTTGACATTTAAAATATTTCCTCTTTCTTGATTTTTCAAATTTTAGTGATTTCCAATCATTTTGTGGATCAAAACCTAATTTTTGAAACATTAATCCAAGATCACAATTTGTTTTCCACATGTTTAATAATTTTGATCATTTTAATTGAATTTGTATTCAATTAAAATACACTTTGGAAACAAATTAGGGTTTTTGATTAATTCAACCCTCATCAAACTTTTTTCAAACACTTTTGGCCTCTAATAGAGTGTAAGACCCAATCCCCCTTGAAAACTAAACCTTTTTTTGGGCCTCAGTCATTGTATAAGACCCACTGCGTTTTCAAAAATCTCGGCGCGATCGCCGTTGTCAAACAAACCCTTTGGGCCTACCCTCGTGTTATAAGCCCCATTCTTTAAAAATCGTTGGGCCTCTAGTAGAGTGTAAGACCCAACCCTTTTTGAAGACCAAAACAATTATGGGCCTTAAATGTTGTATAAGTCCTGTTATATTTCAAAAGTTCGGCGCGATCATCGCCCGTTTAAAACAAACCTTTTGGGCCTCTAATAGAGTGTAAAACCTAAACCCCCTTGTACAGAAAACCTTTTTGGGCCTCAGTCACTTGTATAAGTCTCATTGTACAAAACAACAGTGCAATCACTGATAAAACCTTGGGCCCCTCCTTGAGATGTAAGCCCCAATAATCTTTTCAAAGCACTTTCTCCTTTGATTTTGAATATAATATTGTTATCAAAGCTTTCTTTGTTGAACAAACTAACCAAACAGCATGGAAGCTCTACAACCGAGTAAGTGTTTACCCGCTTTCTTTATCCGCTTTCATATATATATATATAACTATATTGTGGGGCTGCTCACTGTAAGTCTTCTTTCACAAGCTTTTATATACTTGTCAAATATCCATTGTGTAATACTAGTATAGTTATTTAGAGTTTTCCCCGGCAACTACGTCTAGCACTAGGTAAAGCCCTATTGGTCACTCTTAAATACAAACAAGACTAGATCCCCATAGGATTACCAGACACAGTCTTCCCTCCTCTTGGGGTTAAACAATATGGAGACGTAAAAGGCAGCATTCTCAGTGAACCCTTTCTCAGACTGTCACCCTTAGAAATTGTCAAAGAGACTCTACTCCCCAGAGATGATCTTTTCTCTGTGAATGGCATCTCTTGAGTTTCTTCCAAATTCTCGGACTTTCCTGGCTTGATCTATTCTCAGTGAATGGCATGTCTTGAACTCTCTCGGGGTTTGGGGACCCACAGGCTTTCTAAAAGCATCCCCGCCTCCTCTTGGGCGTTGTACAAGGACCTTTCGGCTTCTTAAAAGCTCTCATGCCTTCTCTTGGGCTTAGTACAAGGACCCAGAGAACTCTACAGATATAGGAACAGAAACTAGTCATTAGTTTGCTAGAGTTGTCTTTCTGAGTCAAGTGTCAGACCAGTTAATGGGTTGACCTTCATCCCTTAACGTACCCGCCTTCTCTTGGGCATCATACAAAGATCACTCACTATCTGAGAATCGATTTCTCAAAATACCCATAGACTTGGACAGTCTCAATACCCTTTGGATTTTCCATTTCCTTAAAGAACAGGAAATAACCATGATCCTCTGATCAATCCCAAAGTATAACATTACCCATATAAGAACTGATTTTCTCTTTATCCAACATAATGGACCTGTCACTCAACTGAAACAGTCACCAGCACACTAGCCTCCTCTTGGGCTTTGTACAATGATTCTCCCCAGTGGAGCAAACCTCTTAGCCTCTATCTCGGGCTTTGTACGAGATACAAAAACACTCTCTTGTTGAGTATAAAAGACTCTCTAATTGAGTCACACCTTTTAGCCTTCATCTCGGGCTTCGTACGAGATAAAAATCACTCTCTTGTGAGTATAAAAAACTCTCTTATTGAGTCAAACACATTTAGCCTATGTCTTGGGCTTCGTACAAGACACGCACAAAAGCACTCTCTTGTTGAGTCAACCCTTTTAGCCTCTCTCTCGGGCTTCGTACGAGACACATAAAAACACCCTCTTGTTGGGTCAATAGCCTCCTCTTAGGCTTTGTATAAGGAAACCTCGGTTGAGTCAATCAACCTTTAAGCATCAAAATTTGTGCCTCGTTCACAGTATACAAACATCAACAACTCCTTTTTCCCCTATCTAATTGCTGTAAGGGGCAAGCCTCTGGATTATTTACATCCACGCCACTGTCCCTCTTTTAGCATGAGAAATTCCTAAGGAAAGATGGCATTGCTCTAAACTGAGTTAAAGTCTTCTCCTTCAGGTTAAAAATCCACTATAAAGGAAATTATGGCATTGTTGGATTCACATATCCCAGTTAAAGTAATTCTCCTTTATAATCAGTCACCCAACAGTTGTGACAAATAGACCAAATATCCCCTTCAGAGATGACAAGTTCTCTCTAAAGTCAAAACCCTTTAGCTTCATATCTTGGGCTTCGAACAAGATACAAATAGACCCTTCAGCTTCACATCTTGGTCTTTGAACAAGATACAAACCACCTTTAGCTTCACGTCTTGGGCTTCGAACAAGACACCAAAACAACCTTTTTCCTCCCATAGAATAGGAGGAACTACGATCGCTCTGATTTCCCTGTTTCGTTAAACGGGAATACGTAGGCATAAGATTGAAAAATCTTAGCGAGCACACTAATTAAAAACCCAAAATCCCGTACCTTCGCACATCAATCGAAAAGCATCAGTCCTAACATCCTACCAATAGCATAGTCCCATCATTCCATATTTAGCAAAATAAGCAGAGAGAGGCCCCACATCCACATAGCATCTGTAACCTAACAGACCGCTGTTCAAACTCAGTATGCAAGCAGGGTTAATTGGAGACATCTATTTCCCTTCCTTCATCAGCTTCAATAGGATAAAAAATGAATCGACCTGTAGTACCCCAGAGCGACAGTGCTTAAGAACCACGTCCAAAATCGCTCGCTACAACGACATTTCTTGGTATTCTCGAGTATTTGATGACATTCTGATCATTCTTCATTGTGGGAAATTCTCCAATGTGCCTCTCTTGGGTACAAATGGTGGAATTAACTACAATCTGATAATGGCCTTCCGACAGTTGGGATACCCTATAGTTGCCAAGCCTGATCCTGAGGTAGTGGATGAGTTCATCTTTCATGAAGAGGTTGATGACATGGGTTTGTTGAAGAGGTTTAGTGTCGCGTGGACTCAGATTCATCACGAAGGAAGAGCCGATTTGGGTAAGAAGAATTGTGTAGCCAAGGAAGCTTACACACTTTGGGTTAAAGAGCGCGTCAAAGAGATCTTGTTGCCATTCTCTCCTGAGCCTTCCATGAATGCCAAGCTTCCTGAACCTGTCGTTGTTCCTCCATCTGAAGTCGATTAACTCAAGCTGATTGTTGAAAAGTTGAAGAAGGAGAATGATGATCTTCGTCTCAACCTTGATAGAGTCACTTCCGAGAAGGATAGCCTACAGATTGAGCTCCATCAGAACCCCGAGCGCATGCTCAAAGAGGTGGAAGTTGAACAAAACAAGCGTAGGAAGGTGGGAGATGCTTTGAAGAGCACTTATGAGGGACTTACTTCAAAAAAGAGACAACTCGTTGATGCTCATTATCAAGCCTACAAAGGGGAGCTGAGCTACAACAAGCAACTTGAGGAGCTTCGAGGGAAGTTATCCGAGTTCAAGGCAAAGTGGAAAAGTGAACAAGACCGTGCTAATCAGTTAGCAAATGACTTTTCTCAGTGTCAAGCTAAGCTCGACAAGGTCTTCGGTGAGATTCAGAAGCTACAGGATTAAGCACATTAGAGTCAAGAGCAGATTAGTCAGCTCAACACAGAGAGCACTCATTGGGAGCATCAAAGCCATCATCTACAAAATCTCCTGGACCAGAAAGAGGCCTTTCTTCAGGACATGCTTCAGGGACCTAATCATTCGTTGCTGCGTAACCTCATGAAGGATGCGAAGTACTGGAGTGAGAGGCATGGCCGTCTAGCCAGATTTGTTGAGCATGCATTGGAGGACCTACCTGGGTTTTTGACGAATGCATATGCTGATGCATTACCACACCAGCTTCCTTGGGCTGTTTTCCATTTCTTGTCTGTGTGTAGGGTGGTATTTGATAGAATCCATGTGGATTTTGTTGTAGCCCAAAAGGAAGATATTTGACTTGTATTCGACTATTGCTTATTTCCTTTATTGCTGATTGAATGAAGATTCTTGCTCACTCTATCTTTTATGCCTTTACTTGTATGCTTTATGATTATTGTCAACAAAGATAAGTTTAAGAATTCCTGGAATTTAAAAATTTATTTTTGCATGCATATCATACATTCATTTGCACACATATGCACGTCCCTTCATCTGAAACCATTGCTCATCCTTGTCCGCCTTCCTTGTAGCAAGACGACGACTCGACATCGTTATTTTACTCCCTCAAGCAAATCCAGAATCATGGCTGACTTCGAAGCTGAGAACGCTGCTTACAAGGAAACTCTGGCACAATTCCAAGGTCGGATGGATCAATTCCAGACGAACATGGATGTCATCATGGAACTTCTTCGTGCCCAAAGGGACGCTACTGCTGCCACTATTATTGCAACCCCTACTGATGCAACTGTTGTCACTGCTGTTGTGACCGTTCCTCCTGTTGTTACGGTTACTCCTACTGTTGTTGTTCCTTGTCCTGCTAGAGTTGAAGTACCAATTGAGTCGGTGAATCAGCCTGTTGTTCAACCTGGTTTGAAGCAAATGCCCACTGGTTTTCCTTGGGGCATGCCTCCGAATTACACTCCTCAACTTGCAAATAATGGTAGTGCCTTCATGCCATATCATCCTTTTGTTGCCCCCATGCCTAATGGGAATGCTGCCGCATATCCATGGGCCATGCCTACTCCAGTCCCACCTCCAGTGTTGAATGATGATCCTAAGAATCTGCAGGTTCAAACTCATCAAACTTCCGGGTTGGCTGACACTGAAACTCCGAATGAAGAAGAGCATGTGTATAGAGGTCCTCATATTCATGTTCCGGTTTCATCTCAAGTTGCTCAAACTGCTGTTCCGAATGTTCATCCTGGGATGTTCTATCCTGGGGCATCTTCCTCAGCTGCTGGAGTACCTCCTCCGAATTATCCGTATGGTGTTCCGATGGGTCAGAATGCTGGTCAGATGGTTAATCCGGGTTTGGTGTATCCTTCTCAGTTTGCTACTCTGCGAGTATGTGCTCCGGCGGCTTCTCAGCTGCCAAATCCTTAGATTCTTGTCAGGCCCACTAATCAGAATAGACCTGCTGACTACAAGTTGTTGGATGACCGTATCAGAGATATTGATGGGTTTTCTGCTTTTGGCTTAGAGACCAAAGATTTGTGTCTGGTTCCAAATGTTGTGTTGCCGCAGAAATTCAAGATACCTAATCTGCCAAAGTATAAAGGTTTGAGTTGCCCGCATAGTCACATCACTATGTACTGCAGGAAGATGGCATCCCATATTGATAATGATGAATTGCTTGTTAATTGTTTTCAAAATAGTTTGTCCGGTGCTTCATTGGATTGGTACATGGGCTTGGAGCGCAGTAAAATCTGTACTTGGAGGGATCTATCTAAAGCGTTCGTAAAACAATACAAATATAACATTGATCTGGCGCCCACTAGATTGCAATTGCAGAATCAGTCTCAGCGCTCAGCTGAAACATTCAAGGAGTATGCACAAAGATGGCGTGAGATGGCATCTCGTGTGCGACCTACTCTCTCTGACAATGAGTTGGTTGACATCTTTATGGGTACATTGCAAGGATTTTACTATGAGAAAATGGTGGGTAGTTCTTCGTCGAACTTTGCTGATGTTGTAACGATTGGTGAACGGATCGAAAATGGTTTGAAGACTGGAAAGATTCCTGGGACTGCTTCTCAGCAGCCTGCCACTAGGAAATCTCAGAACATTCAGTCTAAGAAAAAGGAAGGTGAAGCCAACGCTGTGACCACTCAAGTTTCTCCTCGGTATCAAGCTCCCATGGTTCCCATGCCGTATTATCCATTTCCATACATTGCTGCTGCACAGTATCAATAACCTCCATATCAGTATCATCCATAGAAACCAGTTCAGAATGCTCAGAATCAGCAACAGACTCAACAGAACAACAAAAGTCAGCAGAATCAGAACCGTCAGAACAACAACAATCAAGGAAACCGTAAGCGTCCGAATTTTGACAGAATTCCGGTGTCATACACGGAATTGTTTCCTTACTTAGTTCACCAAGGGGAAATTATCCCCAAATAGATTGCGCTTGCAATTGCTCCATTTGGCCCGAAGCATAATCCAAATGCGTCATGTGCTTATCATGCTGGATACACAGGATATGCAATCGAGAACTGTTTCATTTTCAAAACCAAAGTTCAGGAACTCATTGATAAGAAGGTTTTGACTTTCGCCTAGGAAGGACCTAACATTCAGAATAATCCGTTGCCGAATCACAGTGGACCTACAGTTAACATGATTGAGGATAATTCAGAGGCTGAATGTTCCTCTAGTCAAAAGCAGTGCAACTTAATCAAGTTCAATAACGCGGGTTTCCAACAAGGTGACATCGTGGTAGCTACTGATGATGCTGGTCCCAGTAATCAGACTTCAAGCTTTGTGTGCAAGTATCCGCCGGGTTTCAAGCTCAACAATTGGACATCTACCATGATTCCTGTGGTTTTCCCATATAACATGTAATGCATTTTGCTTTCTCATTACCTCGTCCTCGCCCGAGACGAGTGGATAGCTTGTAAAGGGTCTCACGTTTTTGCAATATTATATGATCAATAAATAAAAGTTTTTTTGCATTCAAAATCATGCTCTATTTTCTTTCTTTATTTTACTTTTTAACAAACAAATGGCAAGAGTTTATTTTTCTTTTCGCTTTTCAAAATAGCTCATTCTATTCATAAACATGCAGAATTAATAAAAGCATTCATAACAACATGGCAAACATCCATTGTAATTCTGGAATTCCAATTAACCAAGCCAAAGAAGATGGTGAAGAAGATTGTGAATTACCGGTTGAACTAGCAAGGTTCCTTGAGCACGAGCATAGAGAGATTCAGCCACACAAACAGCACGTGGAAGTTGTCAATCTTGGTACTGATGAGGTCAGAAGAGAAGTCAAGGTTGGCGCATCCCTTGCAGAGCATGTACACTCCGAGTTGGTCAAGTTGTTGAGAGAATATGTTGATATATTCGCCTGGTCCTATCAAGATATGCCTGGGTTGGATACCAACATCGTTGAACATCACTTTTCACTCAAGCCCGGATGTCCTCCTGTCAAGCAGAAACTCAAAAGGACTAGACCCGACATGGCACTCAAAATCAGAGAAGAGGTAAAGAAACAGCTTGATGCTGGGTTCCTAGCCACTTCTGAATATCCTGAATGGATTGCCAACATCGTCCCGGTTCCTAAAAAAGATGGTAAAGTAAGAATGTGTGTGGATTATCGAGATCTCAACAAGGCAAGCCCGAAGGATGATTTTCCTTTGCCTCACATTGATGTCTTGGTAGACAACACAGCGCAGTTCTCTGTCTTTTCCTTTATGGACGGTTTCTCAGGATATAATCAGATCAAGATCTCCCAAGTTGATATGGAGAAGACTACTTTCATCATGCCGTGGGGTACATATTGCTACAAGGTCATGCCATTCGGTCTAAAGAATGTAGGGGCAACATACCAACGTGCTATGACAACCCTCTTTCACGATATGATTCATAAAGAGATTGAGGTTTACGTGGACGATATGATTCCCAAATCCAAAACTGAGGATGATCACCTGGTTCATCTGAAAAACCTGTTTGACAGACTCTGGAAGTTTAGATTGCGGTTGAATCCTGCGAAGTGCACCTTCGGAGTCCGATCTGGTAAACTGTTGGGCTTTATCGTGATTCAGAAGGGCATTGAAGTTGATCCTGATAAGGTTTGGGCAATTCAGACCATGTCGCCTCCCAAAATAGAAAAAGAAGTCTGTGGCTTTTTGGGCAGACTCAATTACATTTCAAGGTTCATTTCCCATTTGACGGCTACCTGTGAACCAATGTTCAAATTACTAAGAAAAAATCAATCGGTTGAATGGAATAATGATTGTCAGGAAGCATTTGACAAAATAAAACAATACTTGCAAGAATCACCGATCTTAGTACCACCTGTTCCTGGTAGGCCTTTAATCATGTATCTCACCGTTCTCGATGAATCAATGGGATGTGTATTGGGTCAACATGATGACACTGGCAGAAAAGAACATGCAATATACTATCTGAGCAAGAAGTTCACTGATTGTGAGACCAGATACTCACTCTTAGAGAAAACTTGTTGTGCTCTGGTCTGGGCTGCTCGACGCCTACGACAATACATGATTTGCCATACTACTTTGTTGATATCCAAAATGGATCCGATAAAGTATATATTTGAAAAGCTTGCTGTCTCTGGAAGGATTGCTCGGTGGCAGATGCTGTTAATCGAGTATGATATCCAACATGTTTCCCAGAAAGCAATAAAGGGGAGCATTTTGTCTGACTACCTTGCCCATCAACCTGTAGAGGGTTATCAACAGATGAAGTTTGACTTTCCCGATAAGGATGTTCTGTTCATCAGAGATTATGAGACTCCAGACCCTGACATAGGACCCGAACCAGGGGCGTGATGAACGCTCGTGTTCGATGGTGCCTCCAATTCTAAAGGTCATGGAATCGGTGTTATCCTCATCTCTCCAACAGGTTTTCACCTTCCCTTCACTGCCAGATTATTCTTTGCATGCACCAACAATATGGCTGAATACGAAGCATGTATCTACGGTATTGAAGAGGCTATCGACATGAGAATCAAGATTCTTGAGGTCTACGGGGATTCTTCCTTGGTCATCGGTCAAGTCAGAGGGAATTTTGTGACTCGGGATTCCAAGCTGGTTCCGTACCAACAACACATTGCGAAGTTGGTTCCTTACTTTGATGAGATTTCTTTTCATCATATCCCCAGAGAGAAAAATCAACTAGCTGATGCTCTTGCCACTCTAGCATCCATGTTCAAGGTCAAGTGGAAGAATGAAGCTCCTCATATCAGCATTGATCACTTGAACGAACCATCACACTGTTTAGCAATCGAGGACGAGTCTGATGACAAGCCTTGGTTCTACGACATTAAAAGATATCTGGAAAAACAGGAATATCCCGAGGGTATCACTATCACTGACAAGAAAGCTCTTAGGCGGCTATGTGCCAAATTCTTCTTAAGTGGTGGTATACAGTACAACAGGAATTATGATTCCGTGTTGCTCAGATGCGTGGATAGACACGAAGCAAACACGATCATAAGGTCAATACATGAGGGCTGCGAGGGTGTACATGCTAAAGGTCCTGCTATGGCCAAGAAGATCCTTCGGGCTGGGTATTACTGGACGACAATGGAGGTAGATTGTTACAACTTTACCAAAAGATGTCACAAGTGCCAAATCTATGGAGACAAGATCCATATGCCTCCAACTCCATTGAATGTTTTGACTTCACCTTGGCCATTCTCCATGTGGGGTATAGATATGATTGGAATGATCGAGCCGAAGGCTTCCAACGGTCATCGATTCATTCTGGTTGCTATCGACTACTTCACCAAGTGGGTTGAAGTTGCTTCTTATGCAAATGTTTCACGACAAGTGGTTGCCAGATTCATCAAGAAAGAGATAATCTGTCGTTATGGCATTCCTAGCAGCATTATCATGGACAATGCAAGCAACCTGAACAACAATATGATGAAGGAGTTGTGTCAAGAATTTAAGATCAATCACCACAACTCTTTACCATATCGGCCCAAGATGAATGGCGTCGTTGAAGCAGCAAACAAAAAAATTAAGAGGATTGTCCAGAAAATGGTCAAGACTTACAAAGATTGGCATGAAATGCTTCCATTTGCACTGCTTGGCTACCGAACTTCAGTTCTCACTTCTACTGGGGCAACTCTGTATTCACTTGTATATGGTATGGAGGCGGTTCTACCCATTGAAGTCGAAATTCCTTCGCTCAGAGTCATCATGGAAGCGGGCCTTGATGAAGCCGAATGGGTTCAATCCAGATACGACCAGCTGAATCTCATCGAAGAGAAGCGCCTTACAGTCGTTTGTCATGGTCAATTGTATCAGAGACGCCTCAAGCGAGCTTTTGACAAGAAAGTTCTTCCTCGAACATTCTGTGAAGGCGAACTCGTGCTCAAGAGATATTCACCTGTTCACTCGGATCCACGAGGCAAATGGACTCCCAACTATGAAGGACCCTTTGTTGTCAAGAAAGCCTTCTCAGACGGAGACCTGATCCTCACCACAATGGATGGGGAGGAGTTGCCATCGCCCGTGAACTCCGATACAGTCAAAAAATATTATGCCTGAAAAAAATGGATAAGAGTCCGTTAGATTGACATCCGCAAGGACAATCTAGTCAAAAATGGACGTCCCGATGGACTAAAAAAAGAGATGTCCATGCAAAAGTTGGGACATTAGGAAAAAAAACAATAATAGCCCGCTAAGTTGAAAACCCGAAAGGGCGACTTAGGCAAAAATGGGTATCCCGGTGGACGAAAAAATAGGAAAATAAACATGTCTAGGCAAAAATTAGGGATAAAGGCATTGACTGTGAACACTTGAGCCTCTCTTCATCACAGCTAGACCTCAGACGGTAACAGAACATTCCAATCATCATCAACAGGTGCAAGGCGTTGGAACCTAGACTTACAGTGGATGGTGGCCAATGTTGTAATCAATGCAATGCATGATTTCCCTTTGCCATTTACACTTGTTTTTCAATTTTATTGCAAAATTCCTCATCAAGGATTTTGCATCCTTGTACACACTTTATGTACAAAATTTTACATTCAATAAAGTGCATTCTTTATTATCTCAATTTGTTTTCATTCCAGTATTTTGTTTGCAAAATAAACAATTATTTGCGATCACATAATACTATAAAGCGTTGAGAACAATAAAAAACTAAATCAATTGAGAAAGCATTATGCATTGCATGTGTTACTGGTAACTCCTGCAGGATAATCAGTAATATCCATTGGTAAGCCTAATGCCTGGTCGGCAATATGATGGGTCTATGAAGAAGTTGTGGTTTCCTCAGCAGTTCATCAGCAGAGTCATCATTCTCCCCAGCAAGCACCATTATGATTTGTCGAAAAGGTTTTTTGTTTACATATCTTTTCTCCGACAGATTTGTAATGTCTCTAGGCAGGTTGCCGAAGTGTTTCCAGCAAAGACACTTTGCTCGCTTTTCTCCAGCAAGGGTTGTGCATCAGCTCCATTAATTTGAATCTGTTTGTCTCCAGCAACTGTGGTTTCTCCTCAGCTGAGTCAACATGATTTGGAAAGACGTTTTTCCCCACACAGAGCCAGTCTTGGTAGAAAGGATCAAATTTGATCCCCAACAGGGACAGCCATGGTGACTTAGAAACCTGAGGTGTTCTCGGTTTCTTTCCCCGGTGGAATCATCATCCTTTGTGAACTCTCTTCTCCAGCAAAGATTGTCTTTATCTGCGGGTCCTCTCCCTGACCAAGGATGTCGAAGTCGTTTTGCTACGATTTCTTCCTAACCACTTCACATTATGCCTTACCTTGCACCTTTGCATTGCATGGTATCAAGCATCATGTAGAAACGCATACATAGCATATGCATCGATCATACTCCCTCACTTTTTGCCTGACTTATCTCCCAGCAGATTTTCAGCCAACTTTGCACATATTTGTTCTTCCTTAGCACTCTTCTTTTGTCGCCGTCGGCCAAATTCTCGAGCTACATTTTTATTTAATCCCCTTTTACCTCGAATCATCAAAAAGCTGGCGCAATTCGTACATTCAAGTCCAAGAGGATTAAATAGGGGCAGCTGTCGTAACCCGAAATTTGACCTCCCTCTTTTGCCTTTTGCATAAGCATGTGCATTCGCATCGTTAGCATACGCATTCGCACTTTTCTCTGTGTGTTTCTTGCCGCAGGATATTCAAGTTTTCCAAGCCCGATTAATCATATCCTCACAAGATCATTGCGTCATCAAAACAAGCACAAAATGAGGGTTTCTATGCCTATTCATCAGTACAAGTGGAAAATCAAAACCGAGACTTCAGTATCATTTCCTAAGTTAATTGGGCAAAAATTGACTGAAGTAATCGATTAACGCATGGTGAGTAACCGGTTACTCAGTGCAATTTTGCAATTCCTGCTGCATTTTTGGGACAGCATCCATGTACTCACTTTGGTCTTAGATTCTACCATATTCTAGCAGCAGGTGGAATATTCTAGAAATCTCTAGACATCTCAAAGCTATTCAATTCACTCCAAGTGCATTTGTTCTAATGCTTCACTTTAAATTAAGTGCACCATGTTCCTTGCTTTCTAAGTGTGTGGACCTTTGGACGTTGGAGCTCACATTGGGATTGTTACCGAGTTGGTTCTAACTAACCGAGTTAACCACCTTGACTCGGTGAGTCAAGTCCAACTAACTCCTAGCCTAGTTCCAAACCCAAAGCTAATTCCAAACCATGTCATACTCCAAACCTAAAATCTATATAATCACACCTTCACTCACTTTTCAATGGCTCAACCATTCTCTATACCATTCTTCACCAAACTTCTCACATTTCACTCTCATTTCTCTCACTTTCTCTCTGATTTTTCTACTCCTTCTTCATCTTCATTTCAATTCTATCCCAAAACCTCACCAAAGCTCCATTTCTCCATAAAGGATACTCACTTTTACACCAAAAGTGATTATTTCTTGAGCTTAACCTTCATTGTTCTTGCTATATGATTGGATTTCTGGAGTTATTTTAGTTCGTGGATTAATCTCAAGTATTTGCTTCAACATTCAACAGTTCGAATTCGCACTTTGGAGCTTTATCGTATTTTGCTCGATTTCGACACGTTTCGTCACCAAATTGAAGATTCCTCTGGTTTTCTCTAATTTTCTGCATCAAGAATCATTTGCAACAATTACCAAGGCACATCTCAGCCTTGTAGGTTGGTAGATCTTACTTTACTCTTTGTTTCGATCGTTTCCGCGCATTTAAGATGTGAATTTTGATCGTTTTCGGTTTAATTTATTATGCACTTGCTTGATATTTGATCTCCGTGATTATTGTTTGCAATGTGTGTTAAATGCTCTTACCTGCTATAATTTTCGTGCACAAATTCATGATCTAGCATATGATGATTGTTATAAGTGATTAAGTGTTGAAAATCACTTTTGGAAAATTGTTTTTTTTTCTGTTATTTTTGCCACTGTCACAGTGGTAACCGGTTAACACAGGGTGAGTAACCGGTTACTCAGTGCATTTTTCACCAAAATACGCAAGTTTCCAAGAAAGTAACCGGTTAACGCGTGGTGAGTAACTGGTTACCACTAACTTCCATTGATTTTCATGCTTGATTTTATGGATGTTTTAAATGTCATTTAACTTCTGTTTGAAGCTTATTCATGAATTTAGTTGCATACTTTCGATTATTCAAATTGTTCATGTTTTGACATCATGTGAATATAATCATTCTTGCATTTTTCCTTGATCACAATAACATGACTTTGTGTTGCATATTTGTTGATCATTTGGTACTGTTTTGTACTTTCTTGGTTTTGCATTAAGTTCATTCTTCATGGATGAGCTTAATCTTGTATAATCCATAATTCTCACCTTTTTGCTTTAATGATTTTCCACTCTCTTTGGAAAATTGTTAGCATGGCTTCTCCCTTTGATTAATTGATCGAAACCATGTTTCGATTAGTTGATCTTCCTCTTTCCTCTCTTTAGGTTTCCTTTAGAGCTTTCTCTCTCGATCCCCCGTGGAGTTGGAGTTTCGAGCTACGCCTTGCATCGGAGCACAGTACAAATTGAAGTTGTTACGCTGTCCGTTTCTCCGCATGGGAGTACTGTACAACTTGGAGCTGTTGTGTTGTCTGTTTCAACTTCCGCATTACACCCTGTGTGTTAGAGAAGTAATGAGAAGGGAGAATTCCTACTCTCATTCTGACTATTTCAGGTAGGGGACAAATGACCCTGTGCTTGGCTTATTCATCTCTATCTCCAGGCGGTAGTGTGCTTTCTTTCCCCAGTCAAGTCGATCCTTGATCACTCTTTTCCCTTTGCAATCTCTTTGGATCCTTGATCACTCCTATCTCCTTCAATCTCTCTTTTGATCTATCACCATCCTTCTTGGTTACGATCCTTTGTGAATTGGGTTAGCAAGCTTCTTCGTTTCAATGCCCTATTCTTTTCTTGCGGTTAATCATTATTCTTTTGATTCCCCTGGAGAGTCTCTTTCCTCTTTCTTCGGTTAAACACAGTTTTCCTGTTAAATACCGAAACCCTTGCGTAGTTCGCAACCTTCTTTTTGGTTCTTCTCCCTTTGTTGGTTAATCACTGTCTATCAGTTAAAACACCAATGTTTGCACTCCTTCTCAGTTAACCACAGTCCGTCTGTTAAAATATTGAGTTTCCTTGGGTTAATCACATATTCTTAGTTAATCACCCTTTTCCTCAGTTAACCACAGCCTGTCTGTTAAAATACTGAATCCCTTTTTTTGAGTTAATCACCTCCCTTTGGTTAATCACTCATTTTTCTTGGTTAATCACAGTTCTACTATTAAAACCGAAACCAGCAGCTAGCAACCTTTATTGGTTCGAATACTTGCACCCTTGGGCTAGTAACCTCTTTTGGTTCAATACCCTTTATTCGTTGGTCAAGTGATGTTTGTTCAGTCAATACCAACACCCCTTTTGGGTTACGACCTTCGATCGGTCCTACACCCGCTCTTCTGGTTGATCACAATTTTCTCTGTTAAAACCAATGCTTCTCTATCCCCACAGAGTTACAATCTTTGTTTCTTCGGTTAACCACTGTTTATCAATTAACATACCAATGCCCCTTCAGAGTCAAACACCTTCTCTTGGTTCAGCACTCTCTCTCGTGGTTTATCACAGTTCGTCTGTTAACACCAGCCTCTTTTCCCCGCCAGGGTCTTATTTTCTTTCTTCGGTTAACCACTGCCGGCCAGTTAATACACCGAGTCTCCCTTTTCTCTTGGTTTTCACCACTATCCCTTTATTTGGATCCCCAGCAAATTCTTTTCTATACCCTTTGCTCTTACTTTCTTGGTTTCGACATCAATTCTCTTTCTTATCCCCAACAGAGTTTCTTTCCTTTTTGGTTTTGACACCATTCTTCTCCTAGTCTCTTGTGCAATCGCTCTTACTGCGTGGTCTTCCCCAGTAGAGTTTTTATTTCACCCTTGCTCTTGGTTTTGACACACTTCTTTTGTTTTCCTGTTTCTTTCTTGTTTTGTTTTCCGTTTAGTTCAACGAACTACGGAAGCTCTGATTCTGCATTCGTTCGAATGTCAGATACGTAGGCACGAGACGCAATGTCTTGGCGAACACACTTCCATCCTTTCTTCCTTCCTCTCTGTCCCCTGGTTCCTTTGAACTACGACGCTCTGATTTCCTCATTGCACTATGAGGGTACGTAGACATGAGGGTCACAATCCTCCGCGAGCACTTTCTTTCTTTTCTTTCTTTTTCCCCTTTCTCTCTCTCTCTCCTCCTTCTCTTAGCTAGAAGCCTTTAGATAGATAACCCATCCGAGCCTAGAAGCAAGCGAAATGGTTCCCGTCGAGTACGACGAATGCGTTAGGTGCTAGTACCTTCCTTTCGTATAACCAACCCCCCGTTCCCGTTTCTCTTCCCCTTGGGTTTTATCGATATTTTCCCTGTCCTTTGGGACAAAATAAAGTTCGGTGGCGACTCTGTTGTTATCTTTGAGTGTACGATTCACTCAGGATGTAAACCAGCCATCTTCAGCATTGTTTAGGCTTTATCGATTTTCAAAATACGCTTTTTAATTACCGAGCGAACGAGAGCAATATCTTGGGGTTATTAAGTGTGGTTCTTGTCAATAGCGCGAGAGTGTGAGACGGAGTCTTTAAGTCGGTATTTCCTACGGAATCGAGTTGTGATCTTAGGTAGCACCTGTAATCTACAAGTCCCTCAGGCGCGCGGAAATCATACTTCGGGCTCATTTTTATATTGTTTTTAAACCCCTTTAGAATTCAGTTTTTATTTATGTTTCCTTTCACGTAAACCTTAAGCCTTAGCTTTGCATAGCAACCATAGAGCACTCTAGTTTGATCATTAGTCCTTGTGGGTTCGACAATCTTTTTAAACTACGCGATAAGTTGTATACTTGCAGTTGTAATTCGACCAACACATAAAGTCGCGATCAAGTTTTTGGCACCGTTGTCGGGGACTAATTTAGTCAATATTGTGATCCCTTAGTTGCACAGTATAGACTAAGGCAACAATTTTTATTTTTAAGTTATCGATTGTATGCCAAGCACTCACTCACAAGGCGAAGAGTTGGAGCAACCAATTGACGAAATTGAGCATTTTATTAATTTAAGACGTCAAATTAATGAATTCCATATTAGATATAATCTTCCAGACCCTATAAATCCTTACTCAGATTCGGAACCCAAATCAGAACCAGAATCAATCATGGTCGAAGGACCAAGAAACCGTCCTTTGAAATATTACGTTGTTCCATCACAAGAAGAACCACATAACAGCATTGCATCCCCCGCTATTAACTGAAACATTTTCGAGCTGAAACATTCGCTAATATCAGCAGTTCAATAAAACCAGTTCTCAGACAATGCTACAGACGATCTGAATTTACATTTATCAATATTTGTGCAATACGCAGACATTGTAAAAGCAAATGGTGTCAGTCCTGAAGCGATAAGATTAAGACTCTTCCCATTTTTCTTGAGATAGAGCTAGAGCTTGGCTCCAGTCTCTACCATCCAACTCAGTGACCACATGGGACGAGTTGAAGAAAGTCTTCTTAGCCCGATATTTCCCACCAAGCAAGACAGCGATGTTAAGAGCTCAAATCAACGAATTTAAGCAAAAAGATAATGAATCTCTTTTCGATGCTTGGGAGAGATACAAGGACATGATGAGGCTTTGCCCATACGATGGACTTGAAGAATGGCTGATCATCCATACCTTCTACAATAGTCTGTTGTACAATACTAAAATGAATCTGAGCGCAACAGCTGGCGGTGCTCTAATGGATAAGTCGTATGAGGAAGCCTACGAACTTATCGAGACTATGGCTCAAAACCATTTCCAATGGGGAAGTGAACGCGCTGGTGTAGAGAAGCCAACTCCGAAAGGACGAATGATAATGGTTTAGACCGTGTCAATGATAAAGTGGATGCACTTACTCAAAAGATCGAAAGTTTAGCAATAGCACTACCCCCAGCTACTGTAGCTGCAGTTACACCAAATTGTGAAATATGTGGATCCCCTAGGCACACTAATGCTAAATGTCAGGTATTGGCTAATACTTCTACCGACTGTAGCGAGCGATTTTGGACGCGGTTCTTAAGCACTGGTCGCTCTCTGCGGTTGAGCTTAAAACTACAGGTCGATTCATTTTTTATCCTATTGAAGCTGATGAAGGAAGGGAAATAGATGTCTCCAATTAACCCTGTTTTGCATACTGAGTTTAAACAGCGGTCTGTTAGGTTACGGATGCTATCAATGTGGGGGGGCCTTTGTACTGGTTATTTGTATTTTTGCCAATACTGATTTCTTTCTTTTTATCTGGGCAGAAGGTTTCTGGCGGGGAACAAGGATTAGGATGTTAGGACTGATGCTTTTTGATAGGTATGTGAGAGTATGGGATTTTGGTTTTTTGTTGATTGTGCTCGCTAAGATCTTTTCTTTCGATCTTATGCCTACATATTCCCGTTTACCAAAATAGGGAAATCAGAGCGTTCGTAGTTCCTCCTATTCTATGGGAGGAAATGGTTGTTTTGGTGTCTTGTTCAAAGCCCAAGACGTGAAGCGAAAGGTGATTTGTATCTTGTTCAAAGCCCAAGATATGAAGCTAAAAGGTCTCAACTTTAGAGAGAATTTGCCATCTCTAAAGAGGGGGTTGTATGTCACAACTGTTTATAAAAGGGAATTACTTTAACCAGGATATGTGAATCCGGCAATGCCATAATTTCCTAAGAAGGGGTTTTTAACTTGAAGGAGAAGACTTTAACTCAGTGTAGAGCAATGCTATCTTTCCCTAGGAATTTCTCATGCTAAAAGAGGGATAGTGGCATGGATGTAGATGATCCAGAGGCTTGCCGCTTACAGTGATTAGATGAAGGGAGTTGTTTGATGTTTATTTACTGTGAAGGAGGCACAGTTTTGATGCTAAAAGGTTAATTGGATTAACCAGTGGTTTTCTTATACAAAGCCTTAGAGGAGGCTAATATGTGTCTCGTACGAAGCCCGGGAGAGAGGCTAAAAGGGTTGACTCAACAGGAAAATCTTTTATACTCAACAAGAGAGTGTTTTTGTATCTCGTACGAAGCCCGAGATTGAGGCTAAAAGTTTGATTGGCTCAACAAGAGAGCCTTTTTTGTATCTCGTACGAAGCCTAAGATGGAGGCTAAAGGTTTGATTGACTCAACGAGGGAGTCTTTGTATCTCGTACGAAGCCCAAGATGGAGGCTGTTGTTTATTTGGATCAATAAGAACCTTTTTATATCTCGTATAAAGCCCGAGATGGAGGCGAAAGGGGTAATTGACTCAACGAGGGAGTCTCTTATGTGTCTCGTACAAAGCCCGAGAGAGAGGCTAAACGTTGTTTGACTCCGCTGGGGAGAATCATTGTATAAAGCCCAAGAGAGATGCTAACTTCATTGGAGAAGGATCATTATACAAAGCCTAAGAGGATGCTATGGTTACTGTTTCAGTTGAGTGACAGGTCCAGTATACTGATTTTGAAAGAGAAAATCAGTTCTTATATGAGCAACACTGTACTCAAGGATTTGATTCAAGGATCCGGGTTATTCCTGTTCTTTAAGGAAGCGGGAAATTCGAAGGGTATTGAGACTATCCGAGTCTACGGGTTTCCTTCCTATTTAACGAAGGGGTCACTTGAGAATGTCTTTGAGACTCAAGGAAGTTAGATTGTCCAAGTCTAGAATTTCACCTTTTGTACTATGTGTTGAGAAACAATAGTAGACTCTTTGAAAGGACCGTTCTATGCAGATGACTAAGTTCTATTCCTATACCTCTAGGAGGTCGTTGGGACAATTTGTACGAAGCCCAAGAGGAGGCTGGAAACTTTTAAGAAGCCGACGGGTCCTTGTACTAAGCCCAAGAGAAGGCTATCATTCCTGGAGGAAGAGATCATTATACGAAGCCTAAGAGGAGGCTGTGAATACTTCTAAGAAGCCGTAGGGTCCTTGTACTAAGCCCAAGAGGAGGCGGGTTGCTTTTAAGAAGCCTGTGGGTCCTTGTACGATGCCCAAGAGGAGGCCGATGCTTTTAAGAAGCCCGTGGGTCCCCAAATCCCAAGAAATTCATGGCAATGCTATTTACCGAGAATAGATCAAAGTCAGGAAAGTTCGAGAATTTGGAAGAAACTCAAAGATGCCATTCACGGAGAAGACATTCATCTTGGGAAGTAGAGTTTCTTGACAATTCTTAAAGAGGACAGCCGAAGAGAAGACTGTATCTGGTGATCCTATTGTGGATCTAGTTGTCTATTTCTACGAATAAACGAAACGGCGTCACCTAGTTCTAGACGTGGTTGCCGGGGAAACTCTAAATATCTATACTATTATTACACAGTTGATATGAGTTTATGAAAGAAGACTTACAGTGAAACAGCCCCACAATACAGTTATATGTATATGAAAGCGGTAAATGAAAGCAATAACCACTTACTCGGTTGTAGAGCTTCCATGCTGTTTGGTTAGTTGTTCAACAAAGAAAGATTGAAAACAATAGTATATTCAAAATCAAAGGAGAAAGTGCTTTGAAAAAGAAAGTTTTGGGGCTTACAGCTCAAGGAGAGACCCAGGGTTTTAGTAGTGAGCACACTGTTTGAATTTGTACAGAGGGACTTATACAAGTGACTGAGGCCCAAAATATTTTTGTACAAGTGGGTTGGGTCTTACACTCTCTCAAGAGGCCCAAAAAGTTTTTAAAGAAAAAGAGTGGGGCTTATAACACGAGGGTATGCCCAGATGACTCTTCCGTTTGAAATGGCGATCGCGCTGAGGTTTTCTTTTAACGCAGAGGGACTTATACAATAAGTGAGGCCCAAATGATTTTGGTTAAAAGGGGATTGGGTCTTACACTCTAATAGAGGCCCAAAAGTTTTGAATGGGTCTTATAGCTCAAGGAGAGGCCCAAAGGTTATTTTGAAAAGGCGATGATCGCGCCGTTTGTTTTTTACGGTATCGGGACTTATACAATGCACTGAGGCCCAAAAAAATGATTTGGTCAAAAAAAGGATTGGGTCTTACACTCTATTAGAGGCCCAAAGTGTTTTGAAAATGACTTATGAGGGTTGAATTAATCCAAAACCCTAATTTGTTTTCAAAAATGTATTTAATTGAATAAAAATTCAATTAAAATGATCAAAATTGTTTAACATGTAAAAAACAAATTGTGATCTTGGATTAATGCTTCAAAAATTAAGTATTGACCTACAAAATAATTAGAAAGCATTAAAAGTTGCAAAATCAATGTAGAAAAAATATTTAAAATGTCAAAAACAATTAAAATATTAATTCTTTGCAAAAATATCAATTATATGAAATAAATAATATTTTTGGGATTTTTTTGATAAAATAAAATATTTTAACATTTTTGTGAATTATTAAAAAAAGAATCAACTCAAAATCATTAAAACTCAGAGAGAAATTAATTTTTGAATCAATTAAACAAAATCACAAAATTCAAATATTTGAATTTGTGAAAAAGGCGCCAAGAACACAAGCAAGAACACGCGCGTTTTTCTGGGTTTGGCTGATTTGCATTTTCCATCCAATCTCACTGAATACGTGATTATATCATGCAATCCACATATCATTATGCTCGTCTCAACCTCACGATCATGTCTATAACACTTAATTTCATTTAAATTCAACATATAACAAGAAATCATGAAAAATCCTCAAGAACCCTAATTTCTGCATGAAGGCTAGGATTTTTGATACACGATTCAAACAATGCAATTAATTGAGGGAAAACATTCCATGCATGATTATGAACATATGGCCAAATTATTGTGCGAGGAAATATGCATAGATTGAGAGATGACCAAGTATGTGCTCACCTCTAGGCTGTGACAGCAAGTGCAATGTGATTTTTGATTTGGAGGTGTTACAGATGAGTGGTGATGATCTGAACAGCTTCCCTACACCCTATGGAGTGTGTTTGAATGGTTGGACTTGATTGAAATTGGTTGGATCACTTTGTGGTACCTCAGGTGCAACTTGGTTAAAACCTTGAGCAACCAGCTGGTGATTTTGTGAAATTGGTGTTTCAGAAGTGATCTAAGTGTTTGATCAACTCATATGTGATGTATATGAGGTGTGTGAGTGATTGGTTTGATTGGAAGGGCTCTCAAACTCAAAACCCGATAGTGACTTGCTTTAGAAGGCAAAATTGGAGTGAAAAAAGAGATTTTGAGGAAAGCATCTGTTTGATGGCTTTGGTGTACTCAAACTGATCACAATTGAGCTCTATTTATAGTAGAGCAAGTTTGTTTTGCAAGGAATAGTGCATGGCAGCTGGTAAGTAGGTTTGGCCAATGTTGGCAAATGAAAATCCAAGTCTCCTCTAGCCATTGACTAGAGGTTAAGGCACAGAGCTTTGGTTCCCTTGGTCTTGGATAAGTCCTGACTGATTTTAGATGAGAATGGCTCAGTCCATGCCACCTTGATGCTTCCATTGAATGCTTCAATCCAAATTTGGAGTCTTGTCCCTATTTTGGCCATTCTAGGTTCAACATGCTATTTCTTGTTCCATGGACTTTGGAGGCTTGGCTCAGTGATTGTCCCCTTTAGATTCAATCCTCATATGTGTCCAAGTAGATAGGAGCATTTGAATTTGGTTGATTTTGGCAAATCGAGCAAAATGGTAAATTCTGCCTTGCCTTGACAGATTTCAGCAAGGCAACTTGACAATGTCATATCTCATGGTGTAAGTTGAATTTGGCAATGTTCTTGGCCATTTTGGAAAGCCCTTACATGATACAACAACTGTTTGAACAAGTTTGGTTTTGATCTCTTTTGATTCCAAGTGAAAAATCCCTCTACATTTGGCAAAAAGTGAAGCAAAATCTGACTTAGTGAAATTTTCACTAAGTGTTGGAACAAAGTGTGATTTCTTGATTTTGATCACTCCATAACTCAAAATCCTTAATGAATTGGACTTAGGTCTAGTTGAAGTTTTTGTAGAGGGTAATGAGGGCTACAAATCCATATTTGGATGATAAAAAATGGCCATGTGGTTTAGGAGTTATGATCCTCCAAAGTTAGGGTATTAGTGGTACTTTTTCCATAACTTAGAAAAATTTCTAAGTTTTATGGTTACCCCTTTTACAAGTTATCCCACTTTTCTTGATTTTTCTTGATGAATGATGATTCAAATCATACATTAACATCATTTTAGGGTTAAAAATCCATTTTGGTGAAAAATCTCAAAAAGTCAAAGTTGACTTTTGTGCACAGTTGACTTTTTATCAGATGAATTCCAAACTGTGCAATTCTTCAGGAAATCATGTCCTTGACCTAAATCAAACTTGATGGACATGTTCCAAGGGTGTCATAGGGTATATTGGGGCATGTCCTAGGGCTTGGGAGCATGTCCTGGTCAAAAGTCAAAGTTGCAGTTGACTTTTCTCGCGAAACCCTAATTGTGGTGCAGATGAAAATGAGACTTGTTGCTCAAGCTTCTTGGATTAATCCATTGTTCCAAATGGATCAATATAGTTCATTAGAGACCCTCAAATCATGTCTTGAGGTCTTGGCTCTTGATTTGTCCCAAAAGTCAACTTAGGGGTGAATTAGGTCAAGAAACCCTAATTCCTGATTTTTGATGTATGCATCCCCTGAGGCAAAATTGACTTGATGAATGGGTCCATGGGGTTCCATGGAGTACATTAGGTTGTGTTTTGGATCTTTGGCTTATGCCCAGATGAAATTTTTCATCTGGAGGCCCATGGTCGACCAAAACCCTAATTTGGTGATACTGCCGATCTTGAGACTTGATCCATCTAGAAGGGAGCAGCCTTGTGCTTAATCCTTAAAGTGATAGTCCTTTTTTATCCATTGTGGATGTTGGAGAGGTTAGACAAGTTGGAGATCATGTCATTCCTTGATTGATCCTTTGCCTAAAAGCTCTGAGAGGGCTTGAAACCCTAATTTTGATTGTAGTGAATGCTCAACAACCCTTGAGGCATTTGATGAGGCAAGATGGTTCATCCATATTCTTATGATGATTTTCACAATGATGGGAAATCTTAGTGGTCAAAATTTGGGGTATGACAGATGCCCCTATTTAATCTTCTTGGACCCGAAGGTGTGAATGACGAAGGTATTCGGGCATTCGGGGTGCAAGAGGATTAAATATCGGAATACCCGAAATTTTGATGGTGGTTATGAATGGTAGCTTACGCATTCATCTTCTTTTGCTAAGCGATGATGTTTAGAAAAGGTAAACTTCCCCTCGATCCTGGTCTTCAGCCAAGGAGCTGGTCTTAGTTGACTTTTGGAATAAACCTCCCCTCGATCCTGGTTTCCTACCAAGGAACTGGTCTTAGTTTCTTTTGAAATAAACCTCCCCTCGATCCTGGTTTCCTACCAAGGAACTGGTCTTAGTTTCTTTTGTCAACTTCCCCTCGATCCTGGTTTCCTACCAAGGAACTGGTCTCAGTTTTTGAAATAAACTTCCCCTCGATCCCGGTTTCCTACCAAGGAACTGGTCTTAGTTTCTTTTGTCAATAAACTTTATTGACAAGGGACGCTATGTGTAGCGTTTTTCCTCAAACTTCTCGCCGAATTTTCCTGGGGAGATGCCGTTTGAGGTAAAAAAGGTCTGATGTCAGACCTGCTGGGGAACCCATTCGTCTGAGTTGTAGAGGTGTACAAACTTCTCTGTTGGAGACGCCATTTGTTTCTACTGGGGGAAAGCAGGTCTCTTGAGAGACTGTTTCCACTTGGGATCTTACATCATACTTTTCTCGGGATCTTCCCGGAGAAATGCCATATGATGGGGTCCAATTTTGAGGTGCCGATGACCTTTTTCATCAGTGATTTTCGGAGAAACACTGGTGTACCACCGAATCTCCGATTACGGGGCTCTCTCTAGGGATTTTCTTTAATCCGGGAAAGCAAGGATATCATCTTCAATGGCAAAGAGTGACATCTATTGAAGGTTCTCTGGCTTTTCAGAGGTTCAAGTTATCAAAGTGGTCGAGTGCCGACTCTGATCTAAGGATACACTGTGGTGAGGTTGTTCAGGCACAACGTTTCCTAACGAGGAAAGAACTGACAACTCGATTGAGAGGACTTTTATCACTAGGGGACATGACCGACTAGAGTGATAGCGATGCAATATGAAATGTGAATGCAAATCAATAATGCAATGATGCATGCATGTTTATGCTGACAAAACTGACGCGACATACAAACAACAAGATGAACATGACTGGATACTCGGCCATCGCGGGGCGTATAGAGATATCGCTGATTCAAGGTAGCAATTCCACCTTGCTTAGGAGAGATAGTCCCTGTTGGGGAGCTATGTTGATCGGGCTTAGCAGATGAGAACTCGGCCGAGGCGTGTCAGACGAAACAAGGTCTCTGACACAGTTGATCCCTTCATTCAAGCGTATTGGGTTAGAAGGAGTACTTTGATTCTGCACTTTGAAGTTCGCTTACTTCTGGAGAAGCGATTGATGTTCTTTTGATGTTTAACAATCAAAAGAAATTGCTATCTTTATTTTAAAAGTAGAAAAAGTTTTACCAAGTAAATTCATTTTTGTTTTATTTCTAGAATCATTAATCATGTTAACAACGTCGTTCTGTAAAGCTAAAACAAATAAGAATTACAAACAAAAGCACAAGGGCTCAAATTTTATTGATAAGATGGAAATCAGCCAAACGTGTGATTCCAAAGAATATATACAAAGTTTGAAAATGGTAATTTACAGGGAAAAGGGCTACGTTGAAACATAACGACCACTGTCCTTCTACCAACTTTGAATTCGGGACATCCTGAGCTTCTGTCGAAGATGACCTTGATTGGAGTTTTCCTCCGATGGATGCTGTAACTGCTGCTGAGGGACTTGCCTCTGTTGAACATAGTTACTTGCCGTTATCCCTAATTTTTGCCTGGATTGTACTATGATGTTTCCAATCCACCGGGATGATTTTTTTCATGTCTCTAACTTTTGCCTGGACCGCCCTTTCGGGTTTTCAATCCACCGAGACGTTTTTTTTTTTTAGTTTTTTTTAGGCGAAGTATTTCTTGACTACATCAACATTCATGGGGTAGGCAAATTCCTCTCCGTCCATGGTTGCAAGTCTCAAGGCACCACTTGAGAAAGCTTTTGTGACCACATAAGGGCCATCATAATTCGGGGTCCATTTGCCCCTAGAATCAGTGAGAAAAGATTGAATCTTTTTTAGCACGAGGTCTTCTTTTCTGAAGACACGAGGTCGGACCTTTTTGTCGAACGCCCTCTTCATTCTCTGTTGATACAACTGACCGTGGCATAGTGCCGTTATTCTCTTTTCTTCGATCAGATTCAGTTCGTCATGTCGACTTTGACACCATTCAGCTTCGGTGAGCTTAGCTTTCATCAATACTCGGATTGACGGGATCTCTACTTCTATGGGGAGCACTGCTTCCATGCCATACACTAGAGAGAAAGGGGTTGCCCCTGTTGAAGTACGGACAGATGTGCGATAACCATGAAGAGCAAAGGGTAGCATCTCGTGCCAGTCTTTATAGGTTACAACCATCTTCTGAACAATCTTCTTGATGTTCTTGTTAGCCACTTCTACCGCCCCGTTCATCTTGGGTTGGTAGGGAGATGAGTTATGATGTTCAATTTTGAACTCTGCACACAACTCCTTCATCATCTTGTTGTTCAAGTTAGACCCATTATCAGTAATGATCTCACTTGGAACACCATAATGGAAGATGATATTATTTTTGATAAATCGGACCACCACTTGTCGGGTTACATTAGCGAATGACGCTGCTTTGACCCACTTGGTGAAATAGTCAATAGCTACAAGGATGAACCGATGTCCGTTCGAAGCCTTGGGTTCAATCAAGCCAATCATGTCGATTCCCCATATGGAAAAAGGCCATGGGGAAGAAAGAACTTTGAGATGTGATGGCGGTACATGAATTTTGTCAGAGTATATCTGAAACTTGTGACACCTCCTCATGTACTTGTAGCAGTCGGATTCCATTGTCAACCAATAGTACCCTGCTCTCAGAATTTTTCTCGCCATTGTGTGTCCGTTGGCATGAGTGCCAAAGGATCCTTCATGAATTTCTTTCATAAGCATGTCTGCTTCTTGTCTGTCTACGCATCGGAGCAAGACCATGTCAAAATTTCTCTTATAGAGAGTGTCACCGCTCAGGAAGAAGTTTCCAGCCAATCTTCTGAGGGTTTTCCTGTCTTTTCTGAGTGCCCCAGATGGGTACTCTTGTTTCTGAAGGAAGCATTTGATATCGTGATACCAAGGTTTGTCATCTATGACTGCTTCAATTGTGAAGATGTAAGCGGGCCGTTCAAGGCGCATTATGTCGATCTTAGGTAGGTCGTTCCATTGACCTACACTAATCATGGAAGAGAGAGTGGCTAATGCATCAGCCATGTGATTCTCATCACGAGGGATGTGATGAAACTCAACTCTGTTGAAGAAGGGTAACAACCTTCTTGCATAGTCCTTGTAAGGAATCAATCCCGATTGGTATGTGTTCCAATCTCCTTTTATCTGATTGATAACCAGGGCTGAGTCACCATATACGTCCAAGTTTTTTATCCTTAAATCAATTGCTTCCTCGAGACCCATAATACAAGCTTCGTATTCGGCCTCGTTGTTCGTACACTTGAACGTAAGTCGAGCGGTGAAAGGAATGTGGGTACCCTGAGGGGTAACAATGATTGCCCCAATTCTGTTCCCATAATGATTAACTGCTCCGTCAAAGATCAGTCCCCATTGGGAACCTGGTTCTGGCCCTTCACTGGGTAGCGGTTCATCGCAATCTTTCATTTTTAGATACATGACATCTTCGTCTGGGAAGTCAAACCCGACTGGTTCCTGATCGTCAATCGGTTGATGAGCCAAATGATCGGCTAAAATACTTCCCTTAACGGCTTTCTGAGCATGGTACTCTATGTCATATTCTGATAACAGCATCTGCCAACGGGCAATCCTTCCCGTAAGAGCAGGTTTTTCGAAGATATACTTGATTGGATCCATTTCGGAGATTAACCAAGTAGTATGACGAATCATGTATTGGCGAAGACGTATGGCTGCCCAAGCCAAAGCACAGCAAGTTTTCTCGAGCATCGTGTACCGAGTCTCGCAGTCGGTGAATTTCTTACTTAGATAGTAGATGGCAGACTCTTTCCTTTTTGTTTCGTCTTGTTGGCCAAGTACACATCCCATTGAGTCCTCTAGGACTGTGAGGTAAATGATCAGTGGTCTTCCTTCCACTGGAGGTGACAGAATCGGAGGATTCAACAGATATTTCTTAATACTGTCGAAGGTAGTTTGGCAATCTTCTGACCAAACGCAATCCTGGTTCTTTTTCAATAGTTTGAAAATCGGCGCACATGTGGCGGTCATGAGGAATATGAATCTGGAGATGTAGTTTAAACGTCCCAAGAATCCTCTGACTTATTTTTCAGTTTTCGGCGAAGGCATTTCTTGAATGGCCTTGACCTTGTCAGGATCAACCTCGATTCCTTTCTGGCTAACGATGAACCCTAGTAGTTTCCCTGAACGGACACCGAAGGTGCACTTGTTGGGATTCAAGCGGAGCTTGAATTTTCTTAGACGTTCGAACAATTTTGACAGATGTTCAACGTGCTCACTCTCTGTTTTTGATTTTGCAATCATATCATCGACATATACCTCGATTTCCTTATGTATCATGTCATGAAACAGAGTAGTCATGGCCCTTTGATAGGTAGCCCGGCGTTCTTCAAACCGAACGGCATTACCTTGTAACAAAAGGTACCTCATGGGGTAATGAACGAAGTTTTCTCCATGTCTTTCGGCGCCATTTTGATCTGGTTATAGCCCGAGAATCCATCCATGAAGGAGAAAATTCTGAACTTTGCTGTGCTGTCTACCAGCATGTCAATGTGTGGTAAAGGAAAATCGTCCTTTGGACTTGCCTTGTTCAGATCCCTGTAATCAACACACATTCTGACCTTTCCGTCCTTCTTGGGAACGGGTACGATGTTGGCTAACCATTGAGGATATTCATATGTAGCGAGGAAACCTGCGTCAATCTGTTTCTGCACCTCCTCTTTGATTTTGATGGCCATGTCCGGGTGAGTGCGTCTCAACCTTTGCTTTACTGGCGGACATTCCGATCTTAACGGTAAGTGATGTTCCACGATACTGGTATCCAACCCTGGCATATCCTGATAGGACCAAGCGAATACATCGGGAAATTCTTTGAGAAGCTTTACCAAACCTTCTCTGGCAGTTGGACTGAGCAGTGCCCCAATCCTGATTTCTTTTCTCTCTTTTTTGGAACCCAAGTTTACCATTTCCAACGGTTCTTTGTGAGGTCCAATGGACCTTTCCTCTTGTCCGAGTAATTGGGAGATCTCTTCCGGAATTTCGTTGTCATTTTCTTCTTCAGCCTCGAATACCGGGAACTCAAAGTTGGGAGAAGGCATCGGATCGTATGTTTCAACGGGGTGTAAAACAAGCAATCTGCATGACGTGACGATTCGTGTTTAGAGGAGATAGAGAAAAATGCAAGTGTGTGCAGTGTTTTATTTTACTGCTTGTTTTTTATAGTTTCGTTTTTTAGGATTACCATTTTCTTTGAAAAAGCAAAAAGAGAAAACAGCAATTAATGCGGAAATTACAGAACGACGTTATTTTATTAATGAACAAGTCGATCCTTGAAACTACAGCCCTATAAAACAAAACTTTGTCGCTTCGGGCAAAGCGAAGAGGGAAATTTACAGAAAGCAAACCCTATTAAAACATCCGTTCCACCTGGGCAGGGAGAAAGGTTAAAGATGGCAATTACTTTGACTGATGAACGACCTTCGGAACCTCGACAGCAACCCATTGGCGACGAACTCCTCGGTGAATCACAAAGTCTGGCACCTTCCTTAATTTGTCTTCAGAAATGACGCTGATTTCTGGTGGAGCTGGATCATTGGAATCTGTCTCCCAGGCAGAGTTGTCGTAGGAGAATTCCTCTGTTGCATTTTGCAGAGCATTTGTGCTCTCAGCTGTATCTCCCCATCCAGTTGGTTGGATATCTTCGAGCCTGATACGAGAGCTTTCGGGAGCGGTGTACTTGACCATGAAGTCGAATTTTCCACTCGGTTCTCCAAGAGTATCCCAAACTTCTTTGGAACTGGAGGAGTCATCTCTCTCGATGATGTTGACCTCAGGAAAAGCATAGTTGATGAATTCAAATCCTGCAAGCGTTGCGAACTTATCTTCCTGTTAAATAGTTTCTGAATGACCTGAGTGTTGATCCCATGACATGGTGGAGACACAGGTATTCTGTTCGACGACGGTCAGCTGATTTTCATTGCTCGGCTGACTTTCTTGCCCCAAGTTTCCTGGATAAGGTTGCCACATTCGCAGACCATCCATTGGGCCATAGTAGGTGTAGTCAAAATTGTCTTTCATCGGAGTGTCTTCCTCTAATGAATTTGGCGGAGCGCGGCATCCTTCCGAATCACAATCCCCGTAGATCATTTCGACATCTGATCTTGGTATAAATCTCAGACTTTCTGTAGGAAAGCAAAAAGGCATAGGCACCTCTTCCTGAGACATATAACCGTCCTTGTTAAGATAGGACTTCCATTCTTCATCTGTGTCAGAGGGATCTTCCTCATTGATAGCATGAACTGTCTGAGACACTGGGTGAAGAAAACCTCCACTGTGGAATAAGTTTCGAAGGGGATGAAGACTTCCATCATTGGCAGCTGTCCGGGTACAGGTTGCAGAAAAACCAAGACCCCTCTTTGTTTTATTGTTAATGGGAATGACAAGCTGCCCTCATCCTGTCGTATCGGTACTCTCGACCGCTTTAATAGCATCTTTGTATGAGGAAATCGAGGTTCCTCCTTTGAATTGATTGTCCTTGCTCACCGACAATGCTTGGAACTGAGTTCCAATAACCTCCTCGGGTTCTATACCAGCAGATGATGACAAGTTACTCACAAGCAAGGCTTGTTCTCCATAGACTGTGACAAGTTGACCATTCTGAACGAACTTTAGCTTTTGGTGGAGGGTCGAAGTGACCGCTCCAGCCTGATGTATCCAAGGTCTTCCTAATAAACAACTATACGTTTCCCGGATATCCATGACCTGGAAAGTAACTTGGAAAGTGTGAGTACCAATAGTTATGGGAAGATCAACTTCACCGATAACCGTTTTTCTGGATCCGTCGAATTCTTTGACGATAATCTCGTTGACTCTCATCGGAGGGCCCTTGAATGATAATTGCATCAAAGTGGACTTCGGCATAACATTCAGGGCTGACCCTGTGTCTACCAGTACGCTGGCTAAAGCATCGTCCTGGCAGTTAACTGTGATATTGAGCGCCATGTTATGACGGCGACCCTCTTCGGGTAATTCCTCATCACTAAATCCCAAATTATTGCAGGAAGTGATGTTAGAGACAATACTATCGAACTGTCTAATTGTTACATCCTGTTCCACAAAGGCTTGCTCCAAGACTTTCTGTAGAGCCTCCCTGTTGGCTTCTGAACTGAGTAACAGTGATAACACCGAGATCTATGAAGGAGTTTGTAACAGTTGATCGACAATGTTATATTCACTCCTTTGGATGAGCTTCAGTATCTCATCATTATTTTTCGAAAGGTCGGGATTACTGGACTGACCGACTGGTGGATCAGGAGCTTCTGTCTGAAGTTCCTTTTCCTTGTTAACTTCCCCAACCCCTCGGTTGAAGATTCTACCACTCCGTATTACTCGACTGATGTCTGCAATGTTCACAACGGAGGGTAATGGAATTTCCTTTCCATTTTCAATTATTGTTGCACCGTATTTGTAAGGGATTGCCTTAGCCGATTCATACGGTAGTGGTCCTGGTAGATAGATGACTACAGGAGCTTTTTTATTTTTCTGACCATCATAAGTAATCTCGATTCGTTCCCGGTTGGGAACTTTAGATTCGTCAAGTAGAGGGATAATGGCAAAAACATCCCTGGTATGGTGATGACCAGAGATTGTGACAACATCCTCAACTTGCTCGGCAAGGTAGTTCGGCGACCAGTTGGTGGGTCCAGAACCCGGATATGGACGAATTTCTCCACGATCGACCTGACCCTGAAGAGCTGCTCTCACAAGGTAACACCCTTGGATACTTTCCGAACAGACACTACAACTATCATAGTTGTGTAGTGGCACCTGGCCACGCCCACTTTGAATACAATGTAACCTCACTAGGTTAGCTTCCACTGATCGGACATCCTGACTTTGACGCCGAGTAGGATTCCTGTTACTGTTACTGATACTAATTTGCTGAGTATCTTCATCCATGTAGATCGGCATCCACCAATGATTTAACAAGTGCTGAAATGCCTCTTGGACAAGGGTACAACCTCGTTCGTTTTCGCAACCCGCTTTACAGCTTTGATAGTCATGTGATATTAAGAATCCAAGCCGGACCTGCTCAGCATGTAACTCTACCAGGTTGGTATTCATTACGCGAATATCGAAGATCTGAACCATGTTGATTTGATAGAAGTTCCTATCATGGTAGTCTTGGATCCATCCAAGATCCATCTGACGCTGGAGGGCCTCCTATATGAAAAAGCATCCTTGTTTGTTTACCGAGCAAATCAGACAAGAACTGTAATCGTGCCGCGGCAGATTATGATACTGGCTTTGCCTTGAGTGCATCTCCACCAAGTTGACATTTATTGCACGGATGTCGTGGTTCTGAATGACGTTAGAATTCGTGTAGACCATGTTAACTCCACGAACTTGGTGCTCTTGGATCCATCCGAGATCCATTTGTTCCTGTAGAGCTGCTTGCACTACCGAACATCCTTGATCGTCTTTAGAGCAGATATTACACTGATGATAGTTATGAGGTGGCACATGGCCATATCCACTCTGTCTACAATGCATCTTAACCAGATTGGTTTTCAACAAGAGTACATTGTGAATTTGATAGACATCGTTAGTCTCTCCTTCTATTAAATTGACTGCAGCCTTCTCGTGTTGAGGCAGCGGGTTCGTGAGAACATTAGGATTTGTATCCTTGAAGGATAAGACCCCGCTCCTAACAAGTTTTTGCACGTCAGACTTGAAATTGAGACAAGCTCTATGTTATGCCCTGGACTTCCTTGATGATAAGGGCAAGTTTGATCCACCTTAAACCAAAAAGGCAGATTTTCTGGTACTGTAAGAGGAGATTTAGTCTGAATGTGCCCCATAGCCAGTAGTAATGGAAACAGTTCTGCATACGTTACGGGTATAGGATCAAATCCTGGTGGCCGTGTTGTACGGTTGTAATTATATGGAGGACGAGCCTGCTGAAGAGGCTGTTGTGTCCTTTGCTGGTCAGGTTGGCTCTGCGCAACCTGAGGTTGATACGTAGGAATAGACGCAGGGTTGATAGCAGGAGTCACAGCTGCTACCGGTTGATAACGTCGCCTTTGCTTTCCGAGAGAGATATTCCCAATATCTTTCTCTTTTTTCTTAGGGAGAGCACTACCGTATTTTTTAGTACCGCTCGTCGATCCAGTGTCTTTTACCAAACGTCCTTCTCGGACGGCTTCCTCAAGACGTACACCCATGCCGACCATTTCGGTGAAATCACTGGGTGCACTGGCAATCATTCGGTCATATTAAAATGAGCTCAAGGTCTTTAAGAAGATCTTTGTCATCTCTTTTTCCTCAAGAGGTGGACAAATCTGAGCGGCAATTTCACGCCACCTTTGAGCATACTCCTTAAAGGTTTCTTTGTCCTTTTGCGACATCGATCTGAGTTGATCTCTGTCGGGTGCCATGTCCAAATTGTATTTGTATTGTTGGACGAAGGCAGTGCCAAGATCTCTGAATGTACTGATCGTAGTACGGTTTAAACCCATGTACCATTTGAGTGCGGCACCGGTTAAACTATCCTGAAAGTAGTGAATCAGCAGGTCCTGATTCTCCGTCTGGGCTGACATCCGCCGAGCGTACATCACCAGATGGCTTTGAGGGCAAGAGTTACCCTTATATTTTTCAAAGTCGGGCACTTGGAACTTGTGCGGGACTTTCACATTCGGGACCAAGCAGAGATCTGCGGTGTCCTTTCCAAATAGATCCTGACCGCGAATGGCCTGCAGTTCCTTCTGCATTTCCAAGAACTGTTCCTGGAATTCATCCATTCTATCGAACATAGTTTCCTTCTTACCAGAAGGTGTCTGTGGAATCTGTCCTTCCGGGACAGTGTGCACCACAGGGGGTGGGACCGTGACTACTGCAGTGAGTCTTGGCGTTTCCCGAAGTTTGTAACCTTCAGGAGTCTTCAACATGCCCCTAGCATCTTCGCTTTCCCGAAGTTTGTAACCTTCAGGCCCAGCGGCTTCTGTTGTGATTCCCTGATCCTCAGTGATCGGCGGAACATATCCTTCCGGGATATAGTTAACAGGTATGCCCCAAGGACGATCCTTCGGTATCTGATACCTAGGATCATACCTCTCCACTACGGGCGTTGAGGTGATATTTGAGATCACAGTTCTTTGTAGTTGAGCTTCTGCCATGGCTTGCATGTCGTTACGAAGCTTTCTCATATCTTCTCTCAGAGCGTCGATCTCTTCTTTCAACTCTTTGTTTTCTTCCTCAAGATCATCCATCCTTTTCTGACGATTGGCCCGAGTATTATACGAATGAGACAGTTTGACTCTAAAATCGAGACACAAACATGAGATTCGTAGGGAAGAAGAATACGCGATGTGAGAATGATGAATGCAATGATTATATTAATTGTTTTTTGGTTTAATCAAAATAAACTTCGACAATTAGATTGCAAACATCAAACGGTGGGGAAACCCCTTTTTATTGAATTCAAAGGATTACAGAAGTGGAAATACAGCAGATTACAAAGTGCAGAAACAAAACCTAAACTAATGGGTCCTGAGTCCTCTCTGAAGAGAAATCAGGTGCTGATTCTGGTATCTTCCTTTTCTTCGACCGGGGCTCTTGGGCCGTTGTCGGGTTGTTATTCCTTTGCCAAGTGAAAGGAGCGAGCAAATTCCTTTGGTCATCTTGATTATCTATAGCATGCTGCTCCAAAATTTCAATTAGAGCATCTTTCTCTTTCAGTAATTGCTGTATTTTGATGCACTCTACGTCGAGGGTGCGGTACTTGTTCTTCCAAGACCTTCTCTCCTTTTGAATTTTGTTGAGAGTAACCTGAAGCTTTTCAGTTTCCGTCATGAAGTACATGACAGATTCCCTCGGCGGAAGAATTCCGTAACGAGGATAAGGCATCTTTAGCTTGAGAGCTCTAGTTTGTACCCAATGGAGATAAGGCTCCACCGAGACACATTCTGGTTTTCCCAGAGACTCTCGTCCTTTCTTATGAACATGCTTCCAAGCGTGCACTATTTCCATCTTTAGTGCTCTGTCGTTTTCTCCTTCTTTGAAGAAAAGACCTTCAAGATGAACACCCAGTGGGATGTGTCTCATCGGGTATCCAAATTGACGGCGAACCAATACCGGATGGTAGTTGATTCCTCCTTTAGTTCCTATAAGGGGTACGTTGGGGAAATTTCCACAACGGTCAATGATCCTGATTCCCTCATAAATCCTATTACACCAATCTATATCAGAGTTTGTAAGAGACATGATCTTTTGCGACCAACGTAAGGCACTCTTGCAATCCCAAAAAGTAGCAGACTTGGGCAAGTGAGAGATAAACCATTTGTAAAGCAGAGGTACACAGCATGTGATCTCCCCTCCACTGTACAAATTTCCCAAGTGTACAGAATGATACGCATCTGCGAGCAGAGTCGGCACAGGGTTCCCAATGAGAAAAACCTTAATAACGTTAATATCGACGAAGTTATTGATGTTGGGAAACAAAAATAACCCGTAGGTGAGCAAGACGAAGATGCTTTCAAAAGCACCCACGTTTCCTATACTGGCAAAATATAGGGCTTTCTTTGTCAAGAACTGGGCTGGCAAACCTTGGATGCCACCCTTAGTGGTCATGTGAGTCCTGACCTCAGACTCGTCCAAATGAATTGCTCTTGCAATAGTCTGATTCTTTGGAATTTCTTCCAGTCCAGAAAATGGAGCTCGATCTGTAATGTGTAGATCGATCAGGTGAGAATACTCCTCCAGCGTTGGTGCAAGCTGGTAATCTGGGAATGTGAAATAGTGATAAACCGGATCATAAAACTGAACGAGCGCATCCATGATTCCCTCAACCACATGGACTCTTAATAGTGGTAGAAAACCTCCGTGCTTGGCTCTGAAAGCCTCTGGGTTAGTGATCATCCTCGCTAACCTTCTCAAATCCTCTAGTTTTGGAACCTTGAAGGTATACTGGTGAGTTCTCCTTCTACCGAAATCCATTAGTGCAATCCTTTTCTCTGATATTTATAATCACAGTCTTAGTTTAATTTGAAAAACAGAGAGACTAGAGGAGAAGATTTTTTTAATGTTTTAATGTTTTTTAGATGAATGCATGAATGCAGCACACAAAAACATAGAAAAAACATGGGGTCAAAGGGTCGTTGTCATGAAGTCAAGGCTCTACCCATCCCCAAAGGTTTATACTAGGGTGATTTTTGTACTTGTACTCATTATCATTAGCTCCTCCCAGGAAATCAAAACAACAAGCGGATCGCCAGCGAGTTGTAGTGCAATCTTAGAGTAAGTGCCATTCACCGAGAATAGATCACCAGCCTCAAATGAGGGTAGTATCGCGTAACAACTATTTCCGATAGTTTCCGCACTACGAAAGGGTTTGGCTCCTCAGCTTCTCAGACTTAACAAACGGCCCATTGGCTAAGAGAGTGAATGGGTTGCGTTGGTCAGCCTCCACTGAGGTTGATGGTCGACTCTGTCGCCATCACTTATCTTAAGTGTATACTCATTCTTTCCACATACGGCATCACCCGCATTCCCATTAGCAGAAAAATAAACATGTATAGAAATTAGGAAAAGCGGTATATATATTTGTCCTAGACATCCTAGACCTATGAGGCTAAGAATCCTAAGTTCCTGACAGAAAATGGGTTCCCCGGCGGAAGCCCCAATCTGTGGTAATCACACCAGAGGTGAAAAAGGAAATCAGAATTAGGCCCCACGGTGGGCGCCATTTTTTCTGTTGGTGGCCACCGCCATGAAAATGACTTACCCAAGGTTTAAATTGTAAGAAGGAAAGAACCGGCCCCACGGTGGGCGCCATTTTTCCTGTAGCGAGCGATTTTGGACGCGGTTCTTAAGCGCTGGTCGCTCTCTGCGGTTGAGCTTAAAACTACAGGTTTATTCATTTTTTATCCTATTGAAGCTGATGAAGGAAGGGAAATAGATGTCTCTAATTAACCCTGCTTTGCATACTGAGTTTAAACAGCGGTCTGTTAGGTTACGGATGCTATCAATGTGGGGGGGCCTTTGTACTGGTTATTTGTATTTTCGCCAATACTGATTTCTTTCTTTTTTTCTGGGCAGAAGGTTTCTGGCGGGGAACAAGGATTAGGATGTTAGGACTGATGCTTTTTGATAGGTATGTGAGAGTATGGGATTTTGGTTTTTTGTTGATTGTGCTCGCTAAGATCTTTTCTTTCGATCTTATGCCTACATATTCCCGTTTACCGAAATAGGGAAATCAGAGCGTTCGTAGTTTCTCCTATTCTATGGGAGGAAATGGTTGTTTTGGTGTCTTGTTCAAAGCCCAAGACGTGAAGCGAAAGGTGATTTGTATCTTGTTCAAAGCCCAAGATATGAAGCTAAAAGGTCTCAACTTTAGAGAGAATTTGTCATCTCTAAAGAGGGGGTTGTATGTCACAATTGTTTATAAAGGGGAATTACTTTAACCGGGATATGTGAATCCGGCAATGCCATAATTTCCTGAGAAGGGGTTTTTAACCTGAAGGAGAAGACTTTAACTCAGTGTAGAGCAATGCTATCTTTCTCTAGGAATTTCTCATGCTAAAAGAGGGACAGTGGCATGGATGTAGATGATCCAGAGGCTTGCTGCTTACAGCGATTAGATGAAGGGAGTTGTTTGATGTTTGTTTACTGTGAGCGAGGCATAGTTTTGATGCTAAAAGGTTAATTGGATTAACCAGTGGTTTTCTTATACAAAGCCTAAGAGGAGGCTAATATGTGTCTCGTACGAAGCCCGAGAGAGAGGCTAAAAGGGTTGACTCAACAGGAGAATCTTTTATACTCAACAAGAGAGTGTTTTTGTATCTCGTACGAAGCCCGAGATGGAGGCTAAACGTTTGATTGGCTCAACAAGAGAGCCTTTTTTGTATCTCGTACGAAGCCTGAGATGGAGGCTAAAGGTTTAATTGACTCAACGAGGGAGTCTTTGTATCTCGTACAAAGCCCAAGATGGAGTCTGTTGTTTATTTGGATCAATAAGAACCTTTTTGTATTTCGTATAAAGCCCGAGATGGAGGCGAAAGGGGTAATTGACTCAACGAGGGAGTCTCTTATGTGTCTCGTACAAAGCCCGAGAGAGAGGCTAAACGTTGTTTGACTCCGCTGGGGAGAATCATTGTATAAAGCCCAAGAGAGATGCTAACTTCATTGGAGAAGGATCATTATACAAAGCCTAAGAGGAGGCTATGGTTACTGTTTCAGTTGAGTGACAGGTCCAGTATACTGATTTTGAAAGAGAAAATCAGTTCTTATATGAGCAACACTGTACTCAAGGATTTGATTCAAGGATCCGGGTTATTCCTGTTCTTTAAGGAAGCGGGAAATCCGAAGGGTATTTAGACTGTCTGAGTCTACGGGTTTCCTTCCTATTTAACGAAGGGGTCACTTGAGAATGTCTTTGAGACTCAAGGAAGTTAGACTGTCCAAGTCTAGAGTTTCACCTTTTGTACTATGTGTTGAGAAACAATAGTAGACTCTTTGAAAGGACCGTTCTATGCAGATGACTAAGTTCGGTTCCTATACCTCTAGGAGGTCGTCGGGACAATTTGTATGAAGCCCAATAGGAGTCTGGAAACTTTTAAGAAGCCGACGGGTCCTTGTACTAAGCCCAAGAGAAGGCTATCATTCCTGGAGAAAGAGATCGTTATACGAAGCCTAAGAGGAAGCTGTGAATACTTCTAAGAAGCCGTAGGGTCCTTGTACTTAGCCCAAGAGGAGGCGGTGTTACTTTTAAGAAGCCTGTGGGTCCTTGTACGATGCCCAAGAGGAGGTCGATGCTTTTAAGAAGCCTGTGGGTCCCCAAATCCTGAGAAATTCAAGGCAATGCTATTCACCGAGAATAGATCAAAGTCAGGAAAGTTCGAGAATTTGGAAGAAACTCAAAGATGCCATTCACGGAGAAGACATTCATCTTGGGGAGTAGAGTTTCTTGACAATTCTTAATGAGGACAGTCGAAGAGAAGACTGTATCTGGTGATCCTATTGGGGATCTAGTTGTCTATTTCTACGAATAAACGAAACGGCGTCACCTAGTTCTAGACGTGGTTGCCGGGGAAACTCTAAATATCTATACTATTATTACACAGTTGATATGAGTTTATGAAAGAAGACTTACAGTGAAACAGCCCCACAATACAGTTATATGTATATGAAAGCGGTAAATGAAAGCAATAACCACTTACTCGGTTGTAGAGCTTCCATGCTGTTTGGTTAGTTGTTCAACAAAGAAAGATTGAAAACAACAGTATATTCAAAATCAAAGGAGAAAGTGCTTTGAAAAAGAAAGTTTTGGGGCTTACAGCTCAAGGAGAGACCCAGGGTTTTAGCAGTGAGCGCACTGTTTGAATTTGTACAGAGGGACTTATACATGTGACTGAGGCCCAAAATATTTCTGTACAAGTGGGTTGGGTCTTACACTCTCTCAAGAGGCCCAAAAAGTTTTTAAAGAAAAAGAGTGGGGCTTATAACACGAGGGTAGGCCCAGATGACTCTTCCGTTTGAAATGGTGATCGCGCCGAGGGTTTCTTTTAACGCAGAGGGACTTATACAATAAGTGAGGCCCAAATGATTTTGGTTAAAAGGGGATTGGGTCTTACACTCTAATAGAGGCCCAAAAGTTTTGAATGGGTCTTATAGCTCAAGGAGAGGCCCAAAGGTTATTTTGAAAAGGCGATGATCGCGCCGTTTGTTTTTTACGGTATCGGGACTTATACAATGCACTGAGGCCCAAAAAAATGATTTGGTCAAAAAAAGGATTGGGTCTTACACTCTATTAGAGGCCCAAAGTGTTTTGAAAATGACTTATGAGGGTTGAATTAATCCAAAACCCTAATTTGTTTTCAAAAATGTATTTAATTGAATAAAAATTCAATTAAAATGATCAAAATTGTTTAACATGTGAAAAACAAATTGTGATCTTGGATTAATACTTCAAAAATTAAGTATTGACCTACAAAATAATTAGAAAGCATTAAAAGTTGCAAAATCAATGTAGAAAAAATATTTAAAATGTCAAAAACAATTAAAATATTAATTCTTTACAAAAATATCAATTATATGAAATAAATAATATTTTTGGGATTTTTTTGATAAAATAAAATATTTTAACATTTTTGTGAATTATTAAAAAAAGAATCAACTCAAAATCATTAAAACTCAGAGAGAAATTAATTTTTGAATCAATTAAACAAAATCACAAAATTCAAATATTTGAATTTGTGAAAAAGGCGCCAAGAACACAAGCAAGAACACGCGCGTTTTTCTGGGTTTGGCTGATTTGCGTTTTCCATCCAATCTCACTGAATACGTGATTATATCATGCAATCCACATATCATTATGCTCGTCTCAACCTCACGATCATATCTATAACACTTAATTTCATTTAAATTCAACATATAACAAGAAATCATGAAAAATCCTCAAGAACCCTAATTTATGCATGAAGGCTAGGATTTTTGATACACGATTCAAACAAGGCAATTAATTGAGGGAAAACATTCCATGCATGATTATGAACATATGGCCAAATTATTATGCGAGGAAATATGCATAGATTGAGAGATGACCAAGTATGTGCTCACCTCTAAGCCGTGACAGCAAGTGCAATGTGATTTTTGATTTGGAGGTGTTACAGATGAGTGGTGATGATCTGAACAGCTTCCCTACACCCTATGGAGTGTGTTTGAATGGTTGGACTTGATTAAAATTGGCTGGATCACTTTGTGGTACCTCAGCTGCAACTTGATTAAAACCTTGAGCAACCAGCTGGTGATTTTGTGAAATTGGTGTTTCAGAAGTGATCTAAGTGTTTGATCAGCTCATATGTGATGTATATGAGGTGTGTGAGTGATTGGTTTGATTGGAAGAGCTCTCAACTCAAAACCCGATAGTGACTTGCCTTAGAAGGAAAAATTGGAGTGAAAGAAGAGATTTTGAGGAAAGCATCTGTTTGATGGCTTTGGTGTACTCAAACTGATCACAATTGAGCTCTATTTATAGTAGAGCAAGTTTGTTTTGTAAGGAATAGTGCATGGCAGCTGGTAAGTAGGTTTGGCCAATGTTGGCAAATGAAAATCCAAGTCTCCTCTAGCCATTAACTAGAGGTTAGGGCACAGAGCTTTGGTTCCCTTGGTCTTGGATAAGTCTTGACTGATTTCAGATGAGAATGGCTCAGTCCATGCCACCTTGATGCTTCCATTGAATGCTTCAATCCAAATTTGGAGTCTTGTCCCTATTTTGGCCATTCTAGGTTCAACATGCTATTTCTTGTTCCATGGACTTTGGAGGCTTGGTTCAGTGATTGTCCCCTTTAGATTCAATCCTCAGATGTGTCCAAGTGGATAGGAGCATTTGAATTTGGCTGATTTTGGCAAGGCAACTTGACATTGTCATATCTCATGGTGTAAGTTGAATTTGGCAATGTTCTTGGCCATTTTGGAAAGCCCTTACATGATACAACAACTGTTTGAACAAGTTTGGTTTTGATCTCTTTTGATTCCAAGTGAAAAATCCCTCTACATTTGGCAAAAAGTGAAGCAAAATCTGACTTAGTGAAATTTTCACTAAGTGTTGGAACAAAGTGTGATTTCTTGATTTTGATCACTCCATAACTCAAAATCCTTAATGAATTGGACTTAGGTCTAGTTGAAGTTTTTGTAGAGGGTAATGAGGGCTACAAATCCATCTTTGGATGAGAAAAAATGGCCATGTGGTTTAGGAGTTACGATCCTCCAAAGTTAGGGTATTAGTGGTACTTTTTCCATAACTTAGAAAAATTTCTAAGTTTTATGGTTACCCCTTTTACAAGTTATCCCACTTTTCTTGATTTTTCTTGATGAATGATGATTAAAATCATACATTAACATCATTTTAGGGTTAAAAATCCATTTTGGTGAAAAATCTCAAAAAGTCAAAGTTGACTTTTGTGCACAATTGACTTTTTATCGGATGAATTCCAAACTGTGCAATTCTTCATGAAATCATGTCCTTGACCTAAATAAAACTTGATGGACATGTTCCAAGGGTGTCATAGGGTATATTGGGGCATGTCCTAGGGCTTGGGAGCATGTCCTGGTCAAAAGTCAAAGTTGCAGTTGACTTTTCTCGCGAAACCCTAATTGTGGTGCAGATGAAAATGAGACTTGTTGCTCAAGCTTCTTGGATTAATCCATTGTTCCAAATGGATCAATATAGTTCATTAGAGACCCTCAAATCATGTCTTGAGGTCTTGGCTCTTGATTTGTCCCAAAAGTCAACTTAGGGGTGAATTAGGTCAAGAAACCCTAATTCCTGATTTTTGATGTATGCATCCCCTGAGGCAAAATTGACTTGATGAATGGGTCCATGAGGTTCAATGGAGTACATTAGGTTGTGTTTTGGATCTTTGGCTTATGCCCAGATGAAATTTTTCATCTGGAGGCCCATGGTCGACCAAAACCCTAATTTGGTGATACTGCCGATCTTGAGACTTGATCCATCTAGAAGGGAGCAGCCTTGTGCTTAATCCTTAAAGTGGGAGTCCTTTTTGATCCATTGTGGATGTTGGAGAGGTTAGACAAGTTGGAGATCATGTCATTCCTTGATTGATCCTTTGCCTAAAAGCTCTGAGAGGGCTTGAAACCCTAATTTTGATTGTAGTGAATGCTCAACAACCCTTGAGGCATTTGATGAGGCATGATGGTTCATCCATATTGTGATGATGATTTGCACAATGATGGGAAATCTTAGTGGTCAAAATTTGGGGTATGACACCGACCAAGTGAACTATGCTCAACGAAACCCATATTCAAACACTTACAATCCTGGTAGGAGAAATCACCCGAATTTGTCATACAAGAATAACAACGCTTTACAGCCACCAAACCCAGCACCTGGTATTCCACCTGGTTACCAAAAGGGACCACCCTCTGCTCCGCAACCACCTAGAAAATCAGATCTAAAAATCATGATGGAAAACGTTATGAATGCTCAAGTTCAACAAAACAAAGAATTCGCAAATCAAAACGCTCTTACGAGTGAATTGATAAAACAATTGTCTAGTAAACTTGATGTTATGGCTACTCACAACAAAATGTTAGAAACTCAAATTTCTCAAGTAGCCCAACAACAATCAACTGTAGCAGCCCCTGTTGGAACATTTCCTGGCCAAACACAACCAAATCCGAAAGGTCATGCTAATGCCATCACATTGCAAAGTGGAATAGAATACGATGGACCGGTTGACCCGAGACTCCAAAATTCATCCATGCATCGAAATTCTTCCAAGAGAACTGAAAAAGTAAGAGAACCAATCGGCAAAAAGGAAGATAAAAACTAATAGGCCTCAGGGAAAGAAACACCCTACGTGCCTCCGCCACCATACAAACCACATGTACCTTATCCTCAAAGACTAGCTAAATCCAAAAATGAAGGAGAATTTAAGAAATTCGTAGAACTTCTAAAACAACTGAACATAACCATACCTTTCACATAAGCTATTACACAAATGCCTTCATATGCAAAATTTCTCAAAGAGATCCTGTCAAATAAGAAAAAGCTCGAGGATAATGAAACCGTTATGCTCACTGTTGAGTGTAGCACTATAATTCAAAACAACATGCCTCCTAAACTGAAAGTTCCAGACAGTTTTTCCATACCTTGTGTAATCGGAAAGTCTATCATAGACAAAGTGTTATGGGATTTAGGAGCCAGTGTTAGCTTAATGCCCTTATCCATATGCAAGAAACTCGACTTAAGGGAACTAAGACCGACAAAAATGTCTTTACAACTAGCGGACCGTTCTGTTAAATATCTTGTATGTATGCTAGAGAACGTACCCGTTCGTATAGGTCAGTTCTATATTCCTACTGATTTTGTGATAATGGACATTAACGAAGGTTCAAACATGCCCATTATTTTAGGAAGACCATTTTTAGCAACAGCCGGAGCCATCACCAATGTTAAGAAAGGAAAACTAACTTTTGAAGTTGGGGAAGAGAAAGTTGAATTTTGGCCCAATTCCTAAAAGCTCCAACTATAGACGATTCATGTTGTTTCCTAGATGTCATCGACGAATGCTTTATAGAAATAGAGAAGGAACCAGCTAACTACTCTGAAGTACTAAAGATTCCAGCACCTCCAATATTCAAAGACGATAAATGGCGCAAGCCATACGAAGATGACAGACTTAGAGAATGTATAGCATTAACACCTGATCCAATGCCATGCCCAAAGAAACCTTCTATAGAACTCAAAACATTACCCAAAGACTTAAGGTATGAATTCCTAGACACTGAGCTTAAACAACCAGTAATAATCAATGCCGACTTAGGACAAATAGAAACCGAAAAACTATTACATGTCTTAAGAAAGTATCCTACAGCTTTAGGTTACAATATCTCAGATCTAAAAGGAATAACTCCCTCTATATGTATGCATCGCATTATGTTAGAGGAGGACTGTAAAACCTCTAGAGAGCATCAGAGAAGATTAAATCTCATCTTGAGTAATGTAGTCAAAGAGGAGGTGCAAAAACTATTAGAAGCATGAATTATATACCTGATATCTGACAGTAACTGGGTCAGCCCAGTGCATGTGGTACCGAAGAAGAGAGGTGTTACCGTTGTTAGGAACGAAAAAGGAGAATTTGTAGCGAAGCAAATTCAAATTGGATGGAGGATGTGTATAGACTATAGGAAGCTAGATAAAGCCACTCGTAAAGACCATTTTCCTTTACCTTTCATAATCAAATGCTTGAACGGCTAGCTAAACACTCTCATTTTTGTTATCTAGACGGATACTCAGGATTCTTTAAAATTCTTATTCATTTTGATGACCAAGAAAAGACTACGTTCACATGTCCCTATGGAACATTTGCCAATCGAAGAATGTCGTTTGGACTGTGTAAAGCTGTCATACCCCAAATTTTGACCACTAAGATTTCCCATCATTGTGAAAATCATCATCACAATATGGAGGAACCATCATACTTCATCAGCTCCCCAAAGATGGGTGAGCATTCACTACAATCAAGAATTAGGGTTTTAAGCCCTCTCTGAGTGCTTAGACAAAGGATCAATCAAGGAATGACATGATTTTCAACTTGTCTAACCTCTCAAACATCCACAATAGATCAAAAGGACTCCCACTTCAAGGATTAAGCACAAGGCTGCTCCCTTCTAGGTGGATTAAGTCTCAAGATCGACAGTGTCACCAAATTAGGGTTTTGGTCGACCAGGGCCTCCAGATGGAAATTTTTCATCTGGGCACAAGCCAATGATCCCAAACCTAACCTAATATACTCCATGGAACCTCATGGACCCAGTCATCAAGTCAATTTTGCCTCAGGGGATGCATTCATCAAAAATCAGGAATTAGGGTTTCTTGACCTAATTCACCCCTAAGTTGACTTTTAGGGCAAATCATGGGCCAAAACCTCAATAGAGGGTTTGAGGGTCTCTAATGAACTATATTGATCCATTTGCAACAATGGATTAATCCAAGAAGCTTGAGCAACAAGTCTCAATTTCATCTGCACCAAAGTTAGGGTTTTAAGGAAAAAGTCAACTGTAACTTTGACTTTTGACCAGGACATGCTCCCAAGCCCTATGACATGCATCAATATACCCTATGACACCCATGGAACATGTCCATCAAGTTTGATTTAGGTCAAGGACATGATTTCCTGAAGAATTGCACAGTTTGGAATTCATCTGATAAAAAGTCAACTGTGCACAAAAGTCAACTTTGACTTTTTGAGATTTTTCACCAAAATGGATTTTTAACCCTAAAATGATGTTAATGTATGATTTGAATCATCATTCATCAAGAAAAATCAAGAAAAGTTGGATAACTTGTAAAAGGGGTAACCATAAAAAACTTAGAAAGTTTTCTAAGTTAAAAATAAAGTGGCTAGGGTACCAACTTTGGAGGGTCATAACTCCTAAACCATAAAGCCATTTTCTTCCATCCAAGGCTTGATTTGTAGATCTCATTTCCCTCTACAAAAACTTCAACTAGACCTAATTCCAACTCCTCATGGATTTTGAGTTATGGAGTGATCAAAATCAAGAAAAGTCACTTTGTTCCAACACTTAGTGAAAATTTCACTAAGTCAGATTTTACCCTACTTTTTGCCAAATGTAGGGGGATTTTTCACTTGGATTCAAAAGAGATCAAAACCAAATTTGTTCAAACAGTTGTTGTATCATATAAGGGCTTTCCAAAATGGGCAAGAACATTACCAAATTCAATTTGAGTCATGAGATATGACATTGGAAAGTTGCCTTGCTGAAATCTGCCAAGGCATGGCAGAATTTGCATTTTTGCTCGATTTGCCAAAATCAGCCAAATCCAAATGCTCCTATCCACTTGGACACCTCTGAGGATTGAATCTAAAGGGGACAATCATTAAGCCAAGCCTCCAAAGTCTTTGGAACAAGAAATAGCATGTTGAACCTAGAATGGCCAAAATAGGGACAAGACTCCAATTTTGGATTGGAGCATTCAATGGAAGCATCAAGGTGGCATGGACTGAGCCATTTGCAACTGAATTCAGTCAAGACTTATCCAAGACCAAGGGAACCACAGCCCTGTGCCCTAACCTCTAGTCAATGGCTAGAGAAGACTTGGATTTCCATTGGCCAACATTGAACAAACATCGCTGCAGTTGCCATTCACTGTGGATCCCAAAACAAACTTGCTCTACTATAAATAGAGCTCAATTGTGATCAGTTTGAGTACACCAAAGCCATCTAACAGATGCTTTCCTCAAAATCTTTTCTTTCACTCCAATTTTGCCTTCTAAGGCAAGTCACTATCGGGTTTTGAGTTTGAGAGCTTTTCCAATCAAACCAATCACACACACACCTCACATACATCATATAGAAGTGATCCAAACACTCATATAACATCTGGAACACAGATTTCACAAAATCACCAGCCAATTGCTCAAGTTCTTGACAGCTTTGCAGTTGAGGTACCGTCTTCAACTCCAAACCATTTCAATCCACTCCAAGCATTCATACACACTCCATGGCACCTAGGGAAGCTATCCAGATCATTGGAACCTAGCTGTAACACCTCCAACACAAATCACGATCACCAGCTGCAAGTGGTAAGCATGAGCTCTTTTAACTCTATGATCCATGCAATTTTTACTGCACAATAATTTGGCCATATGTTCATAATCATGTATGGAATGTTTCCCCTCAATTAATTGCATTGTTTGAATCGTGTATCAAAAATCCTAGCCTTTATGCAGAACTTAGGGTTCTTGAGGATTTTTCATGATTTCTTGTTATATGTTTAATTTAAATGAAATTAAATACCATAGACATGATCGTGAGGTTGAAACGAGTTGATTGGTATGTGGATTACATGATATGATCAAGTATTCAGTGAGATTGGAGAGAAAATGCAAATCTGGGCAAACCCAGAACACGCGCGTGTTCTTGGGTGTTCTTGGCACCATTTTTTGAATATTTGAATATTTGAATTTTGTGATTTTATTTAATTGATTTAAAAATTAATTTCTCTCTGAGTTTTAATGATTTTGAGTTGATTCTTTTTTTAATAATTCACAAAAATGTTAAAATATTTTATTTTCCCAAAAAATCCCAAAAATATTATTTATTTTGTATAATTAATATTTTTGCAAAGAATTAATGTTTTAATTGTTTTTAACATTTAAAATATTTTTTCCACCTTGATTTTGCAACTTTTAATGCTTTCTAATTATTTTGTAGGTCAATACTTAATTTTTGAAGCATTAATCCAAGATCACAATTTGTTTTTCCTATGTTAAACAATTTTGATCATTTTAATTAAATTTTTATTCAATTAAAACACATTTTTTGAAAACAAATTAGGGTTTTTGGATTAATTCAACCCTCATAAATCATTTTCAAAACACTTTGGGCCTCTAATAGAGTGTAAGACCCAATATTTTTTTTGAACAAATCATTTTGGGCCTCAGTGTAGTGTGTAAGTCCCGATACCGTAAAAAACAAACAGCGCGATCGTCGTCTTTTCAAAACAAAAAAAAAATCCCTGGGCCTCTCCTCGAGCTATAAGACCCATTCAAAACTTTTGGGCCTCTAATAGAGTGTAAGACCCAACCCCCTTTTAACCAAAATCATTTGGGCCTCAGATATTATATAAGCCCCTTCGCGTTAAAAGAAAATCTCGGCGCGATCGCCATTTTTTAACGGAAAATCAACCGGGCCTACCCTCGTGTTATAAGCCCCACTCTTTTTCTTTAAAACTTTTTGGGCCTCTTGAGAGAGTGTAAGACCCATCCCTTTGTACAGAAAACTTTTTGGGCCTCAGTCACTTGTATAAGTCCCTCTGTACAAATTCAAACAGTGCGCTCACTGATAAAACCCTGGGCCTCTCCTTGAGCTGTAAGCCCCAAATCTTTCTTTTTCAAAGCACTTTCTCCTTTGATTTTGAAATATACTGTTGTTTTCAGTCTTTCTTTGTTGAACAACTAACCAAACAACATGGAAGCTCTACAACCGAGTAAGTGGTTATTGCTTTCATTTACCGCTTTCATATACATATAATTGTATTGTAGGGCTGTTTCACTGTAAGTCTTATTTCATAAACTCATATCAACTGTGTAATAATAGTATAGATATTTAGAGTTTCCCCGGCAACTACGTCTAGCATCAAGCCCGTTGATCACTCTTAAATAGTCAATACTAGATCCCCATAGGATTACCAGACACAGTCTTCCCTCCTCTTGGGGTTAAACAATATGGAGATATGAAAGGCAGCATTCTCTGTGAACCCTTTCATAGACTGTCACTCGTAGAAGTTATCAAAGAAACTCTACTCCCCAGAGATGATCTCTTCTCCGTGAATTGCATCTCTTGAGTTTCTTCCAAATTCTCGAACTTTCCTGGCTTGATCTATTCCTCGTGAATAGCCTGTCTTGAATTTCTCGGGGTTTGGGGACCCACGGGCTTCTTAAAAGCACTTGTCAAGAAACTCTATTCCCCAGAGATGATCTTTTCTCCGTGAATGGCATCTCTTGAGTTTCTTCCAAATTCTCGGACTTTCCTGACTTGATCTATTCCTTGTGAATAGCTTGCCTTGAATTTCTCGGGGTTTGGGGACCCATCGGCTTCCTAAAAGCATCGGCCTCCTCTTGGGCATCGTACAAGGACCCACAGGCTTCCTAAAAGGAACCCCGCCTCCTCTTGGGCTTAGTACAAGGACCTCTCGGCTTCTTAGAAGTATTCACAGCCTCCTCTTAGGCTTCGTATAATGATATCTTCCTCCGGGAATGATAGCCTCCTCTTGGGCATCGTACAAGGACCCGTCGGCTTCTTAAAAGTTTCCAGCCTCCTCTTGGGCTTCGTACAAATTGTCCCGACGACCTCCTAGAGGTATAGGAACAGAACTTAGTCATCTGCATAGAACAGTCCTTTCATAGAGTCTATTACTGTTTCTCAAAGCATAGTATAAAAGATGAAACTCTAGACTTGGACAGTCTAATCTCCTTGAGTCTCAAAGACATTCTCAAGTGACCCCTTCAAGAATAGGAAGAAAACCCGCAGACTCAGACAGTCTCAATACCCTTCAGATTTCCCACTTCCTTAAAGAACAGGAATAACCCGGATCCTCGAATCAAATCCTTGAGTACAGTGTTGCTCATATAAGAACTGATTTTCTCTTTAACAATCAGTCTACTGGACCTGTCACTCAACTGAAACAGTAACCATAGCCTCCTCTTAGGCTTTGTATAATGATCCTTCTCCAGTGAACTTAGCCTCCTCTTGGGCTTTGTACAATGATTCTCCCCAGCGGGGTCAAACAACGTTTAGCCTCTCTCTCGGGCTTTGTACGAGACACATAAGAGACTACCTCATTGAGTCGATCACCCTTTCGCCTCCATCTCGGGCTTCGTACGAGATACAAAAAACTCTCTTGTTGAGTCAATTAGCCTCCATCTCGGGCTTTATACAAGATACCAAAAGATTCCCTCGTTGAGTCAAAACCTTTTAGCCTCTCTCTCAGGCTTTGTACGAGACACATAATAGCCTTCTCTTAGGCTTTGTATAAGAAAACCACTGGTTGGTCCAATCAACCTTTTAGCATCAAAGTTGTGCCTCGTTCACAGTACACAAACATCAACAACTCTTTCCCCTTCATCTAATTGCTGTAAGCGGCAAGCCTCTAGATCATCTACATCCATGCCAATGTCCCTCTTTTAGCATGAGAAATTCCTAAAGGAAAGATAGCATTGCTCTACACCGAGTTAAAGTCTTTTCCTTCAGGTTAAAATCCCCTATAAAGGAAATTATGGCATTGTCGGATTCACACATCCCGGTTAAAGTAATTCTCCTTTATAAACAGTTGTGACATACAGCCCCCCCTTTAGAGATGACAAATTCTCTCTAAGGTCAACACTTTTAGCTTCACATCTTGGGCTTTAAACAAGATACAAACCACCTTTCGCTTCACGTCTTGGGCTTTGAACAAGACACAAAAACAACCATTTCCTCCCATAGAATAGGAGGAACTACGAACGCTCTGATTTCCCTGTTTTGGTAAATGGGAATACGTAGGCATAAGATTGAAAGAAAAATCTTAGCGAGCACACTAAACAAAAACCCAAAATCCCATACTCTCATACATATACGTCCTAACATTTCAACCGATAGCCTAAAGCACCCCTCGTCAACAAAATAAACTAGGAGAAGCCCCGAATCTTTGGAGCATCTATAAACCAACAGTTTCGACTGTTTAATCTCAGTATGCATGCAGGGTTAGTTGGAGATATCTATTTCCCTTCCTTCATCAGCTTTAATAGGATAAAAAATGAATCGAGCTGTAGTACTAGAGCGATCATGCTTCGCAACCACATCCAAAAATCACTCGCTACAAACGCTCCCGCAACGTTTCAAAGATGCATGAAGTCGATCTTTACTGATTTCATAGACGACGTAATGGAAGTATTTATGGACGATTTCTCTTTATGTGGGGGAAGTTTCGAAAGTTGTTTATCAAACCTTGATATGGTACTTGAACGATGCGTTAAAGTAAATCTAGTACTTAATTGGGAGAAATGCCATTTCATAGTGAGACAAGGAATAGTTCTTGGACGTGTAGTATCTGATAGAGATATTGAAGTAGATAAAGCAAAAATTGAAATTATAAAAAACCTTCAACCTCCAAAAACCGTCAGAGAAATTCGGAGTTTCTTAGGACACGCCGGATTTTACCGACGATTCATTAAAGATTTCTCTAAAATAACAAAACCGCTAACTGGATTGTTGATGAAGGATGTCGAATTCATCTTTGATGAGGAATGCTTGAAAGCATTCGAACATCTTAAGAACACTCTTATTACGGCACCCATTATGCAACCACCTGATTGGAGTATACCATTTGAAATTATGTTTGACGCTAGTGACTACGTTGTTGGCGTTGTCCTAGGACAAAGAAAAGATAAGAAGTTTCATGCTATTTACTATGCAAGTAGAACCTTGGACAATGCGCAGATGAACTACGCCACCACCTAAAAGGAACTCCTAGCAGAGTGTTCGCTCTAGATAAATTTCGTTCATACCTAGTGGGAGCAAAAATCATTGTCTATACCGATCATGCCGCAATTAGATACCTGTTGACTAAGAAAGATGTCAAACCAAGACTCTTAAGATGGATTTTTCTTTTGCAAGAATTTGACTTGGAAATCAAGGATAAGAAAGGCACCTAAAATGTAGTAGCAGATCATCTCTCTAGGATTGAGGATCTGAGACCCGAAGAAGTGCCCATTAATGACGAGTTCCCTTATGATAGACTAGTAGCTCAGTTAGAAAGTGAAAGCAAGACAATCGAATATTCTTTGATATTTAATGACGCAGAAACTAATGAAGTAGTAGAATTAATTTGCACCAAGACCACACTGCCATGGTATGCTGATTTTGTCAACTACCAGCAGTTGGGGTGCTTCCACCAGACTTAACATACCAATAAAAGAAAAAGTTTTTCCATGATCTTAAACACTACTACTAGGATGAACCCCTGCTTTTCAAGAGAGGCGCCGATGGAATATTTCGTCGATGTGTCCCTTAATCGGAAGTAGCTGATGTCATATCTCATTGTCATGTTGCACCCTATGGAGGACATGCAAGAATTCAAAAACATGTGCGAAGATCTTACAATCTGGTCTCTTCTGGCCAAATCTTTGGAAGGATGTCCACATCGCTGTCATAAATTGCGACCGGTGTCAACGCACTGGGAATATCTTTAAACACGATGAGATGCCATTGAAAGGGATCTTAGAAGTGAAAGTCTTTGACATATGGGGTATAGATTTCACGGGACCCTTTCTGTCCACTTTTGGTAATAAATACATACTCGTTGCAGTCGATTACGTATCGAAATGGATCAAGGCAATAGCTTCTCCTACGAATGATGCACGAGTGGCGGTTAAGCTCTTTAAAAATATAATATTTCCTAGGTTCGGTGTGCCAAGAGTTGTCATTAGCGATGGCGGCTCCCATTTCATTTCAAATATCTTTGGAAAGATATTACTTAAATATGGATTCCGACACCGAGTAGCAACACCCTACCACCCTCAAACCAGTGGACAAGTCGAGGTGTCAAATAGGGAGATCAAACAAATCTTAGAAAAAATTATTGCAACTTCCAGGAAGGATTGCTCTACTAAACTTCATGAGGCTCTGTGGGCTTATAGGAGAGCTTACAAGACTCCGATAGGAACCACTCCGTTTAAAATAGTTTATGGGAAATCATGCCATATGCCTGTAGAACTAGAGCATAAAGCTTATTGGGCCATTAAGACCCTAAATATGAACTACACGGCAGCAGTGGAGAAAAGAATTTCAGATATCCATGAACTTGAGGAACTTAGACTTGATGCCTACGAAAATGCCTGAATCTATAAGGAGAGAACCAAGAAATGGAATGATAAACGGATCGCATAGAGAGAGCTCAATGAAGGAGATATAGTTCTTCTCTTCAACTCTCGACTGAAGTTGTTCTCAGGCAAGTTACGTTCCCGATGGTCTGGTCCCTTCGAGGTTGTGAAAGCTTTCCGAAGTGAAGCAATATAAATTCGAGGAAAGACAAATGAAACATTCATTGTGAACATGCATCGACTTAAGCACTATCATACCATAGAGAACAAAGAATTCTTCACTAGTTATAAGTTGGAAGAGTTGCTCGCTCCTCCGAATGAATGACGTTTCTTTCTAGATCAGTGTCGAGCTCCCGACATTAAACGAAACGCTCCGTGGGAGGCAGTCCACGATCTTTGGTCGTTATTACCTTATTACTATTTTTAGAATTTTGCTTGTATTAGCTACTAATTTTATTGCATACTCATTTTTATATTATTATTATTATTATTATTATTACTATTACTACTACTAATATTATGTATTTTTACTAACTTTTGTTTGTGGTACAACTTGACTAATAGAAAATTATTATCTAATTTTAGGCTAACTCGTCTTAGGCTAGCACTAATTCTAGGAGAATGCAGCCCTTCGAGAATCACGAAGTTGTTTTTAGGAATGAGGTCGAGAGGCGTCATTTTGAGGCCCTATCCCAGAGGGATTTTGCTGTATCCATTTACCCAGATAACCTTGCTATGACTACTCTTGGTATCTGAGATAGCGTTACCTACCTGCTGAATCAGTTGGGGTGGGATGACTTTGCTATTAGGAAGAGATTTAGTACCTATCATAACTTGGCTCTGGAGTTCCTAAGCTCTTTGTACTATGATCCTACCCGTGGGTTCGGGTTTGGCCGTGGATTAGCCACCTTTACGCTGTTCGGAAACAAGTATCGCTTCACCCATCATGAGTTGGCCAACTTGTTAGGATTTCCTAATGGGCCAGATGCTGTCACTAAGACTCCTGAAGATGCTTTCACTGGTTATGACCTCAATCAATTTTGGGGTACTCTCACTGGTAACTATAATCCTGAGCCAAATGGCATGTTTTCTGAAAGTATTCACAATCCTTGTATTAGATACTTCCATAAGACGCTGGCCCACACTCTTTTTGGGAAGGAAGAAAATGTAAATTCCATTTCTAAGGATGAACTCTATATCATGTTCTGTGCTTCTCAAGGTAAGCCAGTTAATGTTGCCCCGTTCTTGCTGGCTAATCTTGTTAAGATTTCCCAGGATTCCTTCGAACCTATTATTATTGGAGGCTTGATTACCATGATCGCTGATTCTATTGGTTTGCAGTATCATTTGAACCGTACTCATGTTTTTGGTGGTATTCGCCCCATGGACATCAACTTCTGTTTTAACCGTGGGATTATTGCAAATCTTGGCCCGGTTGAGTTTGAATTATTAATTGACAATGTTGTTGTTCACCATTTCACTTTGCCAAATCATGAAAAGACCAGTGTACATAACAGAGACAATTGGCTTTATGACTTGGAAGGCCAGAACGAGTCTCTGACTCCTCCTGATTCTCCACTGGCCTATGAAAATTTGGAAGCCAATATGCCCGATGTTGCTACTCATGGCTCAGTTATTCATCATGTTATTCCGCCTATCGATGTTGTCATTGCAATTCATTCCCTTCAATCTGAAGTGGACTTCCTCCGAGAAGAGATGACTTCTCTTCATGTGGATTTCTTAGGATTCATAGACGTGGTGCATGAGCAGTTCGATCATCTGTTCCAAATTGTGTATTCATTTCGGCGTCCCACTGGGCCTCAGATGAGGCGTCATCATGGATAGTTCCACAGTTGTACCTATTTCCCTGCTTTCTTAGATTAGGATTTGTTTCGTCATATCAATGTTTCAATTCTTGTACTGTTTGTTTTTTTTTCAATTTCGTTATTATACTGTCGGTATGCCGACAAAGAATTATGTGTGTACTGTTATTTTCCCTTAATGCATATTTTCCCTTCCGTAAATTGTGCGTGTTGTTTATTTATAATGATTGTGCAACTTTCTTAAGTTTTCTAATGGCGTTAGGTACCTTAAATTTGTATTAGCAGTAGGATAAAACTCTAAAAAAAGCCAAAAAGATTTTTTTTCTAATTCTGGACTGACTGTGAGAAAATTTGCGATTTAACTTAAAGGCGTTTGCCATTATGCTGATGGCGTTTGCCATCAGTTTAAATTTTGAATTTTCCCCATTCACAACACATGGAGTTCGCCATGTGCTTAATGGCGTTCGCCATTATGTCCGAACCTGCAATTCCTGCGTATGATTCAAACCTTGCGCGTTTTCCCAAGACAAAACCACTCAAATCCCTTTTTAAACTTCCAAAACCTCTTCCAACCACCCTCATTAACATCTTATAACCCTCAACCATTTAAATTCTATTCTTTCTCCCTATAAATTCATCAAACATCTCTCATTTTTTTTCATCACCATCACTCATATTCTCTCACACTCTTCACTATTCTGTCAAAATGTCTCCAAGAGTCGCTCCTAATGTCGACTACATGGGCATTACCTTTCTCAAAGGATCATTGGTCAGAGCCAACGCACCAAATTCCTCAAATTGCGTAAAAGGGTCGTTGTTGCAACTCGGTATCCAGACACTGCTGCTGTCCAGGCCTTGGATCTCTATGATAGCGTCAATTGGATGCTTACTAACTTAGGTACGTTGCATTTATGTTCTATGAATAGTCCTACTTACATTAGGCTGACATACGAGTTCTTAAGTTCTTACCGTTTTTCCACCGATTTGTCCCGCACTATCGGTTCCATAGATTTTAGGATGGTTAACACCGACTACTCCTTCACCCTTGAGCAAATAGGCACTATTTTTAGTTTTCTGAGTGGTCAGGAGTACGCTACGCAAGCACCTTTAGAGAGTGAGTGGCAATCAAGTGCTCTCGATTTTTGGAATCAAATCACCGATAAGACTTCCAACACATGGGAAGGTCTCAAGGCTACGTCTATCCATAATCCCGCCATTAGATATTTCCACCGTATCTTAGCTAACACTATTTTTGGCCGGGAAAACACTGGGAATGTAAATTCCAAAGATTTATTTTTCATCCACTGTGCCCTTTCTGAAACTAAGGTTAACCCGACGCCATTCTTGCTCGCACACCTCCAGTCTGCCAACGGTAGAGTAGGCGGTTCTATCTGTGTCGGCAGGAACATTACCTCCATAGCCTTTGCTTTAGGATTACACACTGAGTTGGAGACTCTTGAGCCTTTGCCTGCACTCTTTGTTGATTTAGATTATTGTCATGTCATGCGCCTCATTAAGAATTTACCTAGCGGAAAATATTACTTGATGATTGTTAACAGAGAGGTTAGAGGAGTCACATTACCCTGTTCCGACCGCATTAACGTGCGTGTCAGCACTAACTGAATATTTGATACCGAGGCCCCTGATCTTGAGCAAGAGAGAGCTGCGAGACATTACCATGATGTTATGGGGCATACCATTTCACAGACCCGCACTCGTTTTTGTGCTACTGATACACCTGGGCTTAGCACTCGTTCACACACTGCACATTTTTCTACTAACCCTTTTGCAGGTGCACACCAGTCCCCAGAGAAGTATGATTACGTCGCCATTCAGAGTTCACTTTATGATATTTTGTCTGAGCTTAGACATCGAAACGACATGGAGGCTGAGCGTGATCTTCTACTTTGCAGCATGCAGAGACAGCAGGAGGAGCTGAGAGTCTTTTGACCAGATTAGCCAGCAGTAACATGATTTTGCAGATAGGACTCAGTATGACATGGGTGACCTGATAGAGCAGATGAATATAGTGGGCATTGAGATGACAGATCTGAGGGATTTCATCAGACATGTACCACAGTCCGAGTGGGGTAGAGCAGGTCGTACCAGAGGCAGAGGCCGTGGCCGCCAGCCTTGATTTTTCACTTGGTTTCATCACTCCTTCTTTCGCCTTGTACTAAAACATTGAGGACAATGTTTAGTTCAAGTGTGGGGGAGGAGCTTTACCGTTTTATTTCCTTTCCTGTTATTTATGTTTTCTAGTATTTATTTTTCAGTTTGTTTAGTTTATCGAGTCATATGCGCTATTGAGTCCTACTATATGCTACTTTTTCTGTCTGTTTGAAAACTCCTTTAATTTTGACCCCCAACGGAAAAAAAATTGTTTTTCCTGATTCAATGGCATGACACTCTGTGTATAGGTTATTTTTCATTTTTAGGCTATGTTAGGTAGACTTGGGAAAGTGTTGTCAGTATCGGCATCGTCCTAACACCCTATCCTTCTTAAGTATGCAATATTGATTTGAATAGCCATTATGCCAAAACCTTGCTTCCTAAGTAACCTCTTGATTAGTTTATACTAGCAGTCAGCACTATCCTAAGGCACCCACTAAGTAATGAACTGATGCAAATATGTGTTAGATCTCAAATTTGAATCGAATTGAATAATTTTTTGTATAGCGAATGATAGGATAAGCCTCCTTCTAAGATAGGTGGTCCTCACTGTCGCTCCCGGGATTTTCATCCAAGTACAAACGCGAAAGTGGCACCGAAACAGAGTCGCCAGCAATGTGTATTTATCCCAAGAGAGGGAAAGGAAACACCGCGTAAACCTGAGAGAAAGGAAAAGCATGGTCTTACGACCAATAGAACTGGGTTCGGGAGTCGGTTACGCGCGGGGAAGGTATTAGCACCCCCTCGCGTCCATCGTACCCGATGGGATCCACGCTTGCTTGTCTCGATCAAAGGGTGATAGAAAAGATACTGGAAAAAGGAACTGAAAGAAAGAAAGGAGAAAGAATGGAAAGAGAAAGAGAAACAAATGTAGGGGAAAATAAAAGAAGTGCTCGCATGGGCCCTACCCCACTGCCTACGTATCTCATCGGGAACATGAGAATCAGAGCGACGTAGTTCCCCTCACTAGGGATGGATTGTTTTTTAGAGAACGGCTTACGTTCTAGCTCAGGTGTTGCAGGTTCGCTGGTCCGAATGCGTTACCATCTTGCAAGAGAACGAGTAGAAGCGCGTTCGTGCGTTGAGAATGAATGAGATGAGAAAAGAATTCCCGAAGGAAAGACGTCATTGTTTGTTTTTGTCTTTTAGAAGGAAGTGTTTTGGATTTGTTTGCATATGACAGTGTATCTGGATCTTAGCCATTGGAATGTGTACGTTCTCACATTCCAAGATGGAATGGGTAAGAATGCACACTAAGAGTGAAGAAGACCCCCACACTTAGTTCCAATTGTCAAGGTTCAAACACACTAGCATACTTGTGTTTATTAAGTGTTTTGTTGATTATGAAGTGAAGAAGTGTTTTTTATTATTTGCACCTTCAACAAGTATTGCATTTAAGTCCCTCATACAAGATCAAATATGTAACACATTGACCTAAGATGGGCCATATGCTACACATTCTAAGATTACAAGAGAAGACCCCTTATAATCTTTTCTTTATATGAAAGGCCTAAATGCAATAAATGCCTACCTTTATTATATGTTTTGAATTTTCTTTGAGATGAGAAAAGAGACTCAAGAGAGGATAAAGGTAAAAATCTATATGGACTAAGACTCAATCCTAATTGATTAGTTAAGGGAGTGATCCTAAGGTTTGTGAGGTTTCAACCTAAAGTCTAAAGAAAGAAAGAATTAAACAATTCACTTCCACAGTAGAAGATGAATTGTAATTCAAAAAGGGAAGGTAATGAGTTATTAAAAGAAAGCACATAAGTGCTTAGCAAAACACAAAATGGAATTGTAAAAGAGAAAGGATAGAAGTTGAATGTGGATTCCTTATCCACACTCAATTGAAACTTACCGAAGCCCCTACATGGTTAGTAAACATGTATAAGAAGTATAAGAAGTAAAAGAACATGTAATGCATCATAAAACTCACAAGAATTAAATGAGAAAACAAATCCTAGAACCACAACCAGAATGGGCATCATATGGACAACAAGTGAATGTCATCATACAAGTGCAAGTGAATAAGCAACCATCATCACCCATTAGCATTTAAACATGTTACAAGAAGAAGGGGTAGATGAAAGATGGAAAGAAATGAAGAGGACATGCATAAATGGAACATGTAAATCAACAACTAGAATTGAAACTAAATGGAAAATGGTTTATAAACATCTCAAAAGTATTTATGAGGTAACTTCAAGACATTCAAGAAGTAATATACGAAGAATTGAAATGAAAGTTCAAAAAGAAAGGGCAAACAATACATGTTAATGATGCACAAAGTTCAAATTGAAATGAACATGTAAAGATGACCTATAATGTGTATCAAAGACCTATAATATCATATGAATGGCTCATAACATATGCAAATGCTCATACAAATGTGCACAAAAGAATTCATGTAAACATGCACTAAAGTTGTAATGACATGCCATGGATTATACATCCAATGTGATGCATCAAACAAAGACCAAATGGATTCATGAAAATTATGCTAGCATATCATTGGAATGCCTAGGTCAGAAATGCATCATACATCAAGATAGCATGTAAAAATTCAGAGCAAAATGACTTCAAACAAAGCAATTAGGTCAAATTGAAACATCATGCAAAGTGGAGCAAATATAGGCATCAAGACATATGATAAAGTGACCTAAAAAATCAAACAAAAATCATCTAACATGCTTAAATGTATTAGTGAATCAATGCAAAAAGAATCATGTCAAAATAGTTGGTAATGAGCAAGAACAAAATTAAACAAATTCATGTATCATGCTTAGAATGCATCTAAGTGGAAATTCAAAGAAAATTATGGAACAGGGGAAAAAAGGTCATAAAATCAGAAAATAAAATCATGAAAAATTTCCTAAATGTTTTAAGAATACACATGAATTTTTTTGGAATTTTATGATGCTATTTAGTATTTTTAAAAATTAAAAAGCAAACGTGGAGAAAGAAATAAAAATGAGAAAAACAAATGCAACATGAAGGGGGGTATGAACATAGCAATTGGACAGTGCAAATTCATTGGGCTTGGAAACAGGGGGGTGTGATTATCAATCTGACAAGGTCCATTTACACGTCAAACACAATAACAAGTGTGCACCATCAGTCAACAATCTTGACTTGCTCATAACCATCAGATCAAGTCCAAGTCAAACCAAAGTCAAAGTACTCAAAATCAACGCATGCACGTGAGGACACATGCCACTTACCATGTACCAGGCCACACAAGGTTTAAATAAAATTCAGAAAAATGCACGTGAGTGGCATGTGATTTTTAATGTGCTGTCACATTTTGGAGCGTACGATCATGAAAAACACACGGCTGAGATTAAAACGCACACAAACCCTAACAGTTAAAGTCACCGGCCGGAGATGACCTCCGGTCATCTTCTCCGGCCAGCAGCCACCACCTGCAACTCACATTTTCTCCAGAAATTCACAAGCCATATACCAAACTAAAGCTAAGCTCATGAGGAACACAAATCCAACAACAAAATTCAAAGATCAAGCATGGATACAGAGAATCGAAGAAGAGAAATTTGCCCTAAGTTTCAGTTCTAAACTCCTAACGAGCTCTATCAACTAACCGGTTTCATATGGCTTCTAATAAGCTCAAATAACACATCAACCAGCTAAAATAACATCAAATCGTGCAAGCAAAGTTTGAGAACTTTTGGAACCTGAAACTTGAAGATCTTTGGATTTTTGAGAAAACCAGAGGTGAGAACTTGTTCTTCAACTTCTAGAACTTCAATTTGAGCAAAATAAATGCTATTTGATCTTGAGAATAAGAGGAAATCTGAATCTGAAATTGGAGATAACTGTGCTATTCCATGCTTCAGTGATGTCTTCTTGCTTGATTGTGAAGATTGAAGAAGAACTTGAGGAGTTCGTGCAGGTAGAGAGAAAATTCAGAGAGAAAGTTGAGAGTGCTTTTGGAGTGAGAGTGAAACAATCAGAATCCTCTTTCCAAATCTGTTAGAATTGTTTATATAGGTGTGATTATGATTTGACCCTGGTGGTTGATGGTTAGAACTCTAGTTAGAGTGAGTTAGTTAACTGAGTTTGAGTTAACTAACTGAGTTCTGTTAGTTATTGGCACGAGTTGGAGAGCTCGGTTAGAGTGTGGAAAAGCTCATGGTCACTTATGGTGAGGATAATGGAGAATGGTGATGATGGTACTGATGTTTTCATTATGACTTGCAGGGCAAGCTTCTGTTTTCCCTTTTAGTGTATGATAGCAGCGTGGTATTCATGTGTGTAAGGGAATGTTGGTCTTAATGAAGTAAGGGTGGATTGTGTGTAGCATACGCGTGAACTGTCATGGACCAAACAAATGCCAAGTCACAACATTATGTTTTGGCAACCTCTCATTAGTGAAAACATGGAGATTTGGAGATGGAGTTCTTGGTGTACAATGAATGAAATGAAGAGCATTTGGTGTCATTAGAAAGAGGAGACATAAGAGAACATGTTTAGTGTTGGAATTAGATTGAATGGAAGTTTGGAACATGATCAAAAATAGCTTGCAACAGAAGAAACACCAACTGGTGCATGGGCGAGGAAATGAGGTTGGTTGGCAAGGCATGCATAGCATGGGTTTTCAGTTGTATTGACCAATCTTTGAGCTATCATAATTCCTTATCCTTTGATCATATGAAAAAATCATGAACATCAATCTTGAAGATCTCACATAGGGGAACAACTTTGATGTTGCAAGATTTTTCATTTGAAGCCTCTAACTATGAGTAATTGATCCATACATCTTGTCCACCAACTGTTTGAGAAAATGACTGCGCGCAGACCTGGCCAAACTTGGTCATGACATGGTTTTGGGCCTACTTTCCTCCAACTTTGATCCATCATATCTCACTCAATTTTTATCCAATGGAGATGTTCCACACATGGATTTGAAGCTTAAAACAAGATCTTTTGTTAAGGCAGAGTGTAATTTTCATTTGGTGCTCCAAATTTGAATGGCCTTGGTTCAAACTCTGATGCAAAATGGCCAAAACTTGCTATTTTTAGTAACCCTTCTTCATCCAAAAATGGCAACTTTCCACATCTTGATTTTTTTCATGATTCCTTTGGAGTTTCTTGATCAAATTTTGTACATTGGACATATGTAACATGAATTTCATGAATTTGGCCTCAAAAAGTCAAGAGTTGACTTTTTCCTCTGATTATTTGACTTGGCCCCAAATTCCATGATTTTTTATCTTTCTTCCAATTGAAACACTTCCAAAACCAATTGAGATGCAATTTTCCACATACATACACTTAGGGACATATGGAATACCATGACAACAAGCTTTGTCCAAAAAATCAGAGATATCCTGATTTTATTAGAAACCCTAATTTTGACCCTCTCTGGTTAGGAGGAAATTGCACATCTTCCAAATCCAAATTCCTCAGAGTATGTTGTGTATCCTCTTAAAGGATGATGAGATGTGCCACTTGAGGATGATCTTGAATCAATGAGCTATCTCTTTTGAGGGTTTTCCTTCAACTTTTGACCCTCTTGCATGATGAAAGATGTATTGCTTCAATCTCCCCTTGGATTTCACTTTCTTGAGATAGTGGATGATCAATTGAGGTAGTATGAGACATGAGAGACCTCTTGGCTTGCCTAGAGCCAACTTGATTGACCTTTTTGTGCTTTGAATGATTCCTTGATTGTCCACCTTCCACCTGATCACATGCCCTGATGGTAAGAAGGATGCCATGCTTCATTTTTCTATGTTAAATGCAATGTAATGTTAATGAGGTGGATATGATATGATAAATGATAATGCCATGCTATGATGACAAAAGGGGAGAGCAAATTTTGGGGTATTACACTCACCCGACCATTTATTCCAACGGAACTAATCCTTGAAATTCAAAAAGAAAAAAAAGAAGAAAAAAATTGCATTGTTTGCTATTAAGATCTTTAACACTAACAGGTACACTTACCATGTGTCGTGCGGGGATAACGGGCTTAATGTGATTGCGCAAGAATGAAAAAGAGGTTAAAAAGAATGATTATAGGTTAAGTTATAATGGCATGATTCAAATTAGTATTGTATATAGGGGAGTCTTTGTCTGCATATGCAAAAATGTGTCATCACGATATCCTTAGTTTCGATATTCAGTACCTATCTGTTTAGCATTAGCCTAGCAACTTTATACTTTCATGAGTTTTGTCGTGCCTACGTTTCAGACACCGTTCTTGTTATTTTCGTTGAGTTGGGAATTTGCTTGAGGACAAGCAAAGGTCTTAGTGTGGGGGAGTTTGATGACAAGAAATTGCACCATGTATTTAGGCTCAATATGCGCATTTTATGTATGCTTTTCATTATGTTTTTATCGTATTTAAATCGTTTTTACTTTGTTTCGCATTTGATAGGTCAAGCCGTCTCAAATGCGAAAGCGTTCGAGAAGAGGAGCGGAATGATAGCAAAAAGGACAGCAAAACAGCAATTCTGCAGATTTTCCTGATATGGCGTTCGCCACATGAGAATGGTGTTCTCCATGCCTTAGAAGCCAATGGCGTTTGCCATGGCCTAATGGCGTTCGCCATTGGTTCGCAGCAGGAGTTTTTGCAAGTTTTCAGCAGTTGCAGCAGTTTTTGAAGTTTGAATTTCCCTCCATTTTCAGAGCGTGGGGAGCAGTTTTCAGGGCAAAATTCCTCTATAAATAGGACCATTGCACCTGTTCTAAATCATCCAAGCCGTGCGGAAGCTCTGTCAAATTACCATTTGAATTCCTAGGCACTAAATTCAGTTTGTAAAGCGACAATTGCTCATACTGAGAGATTGTCGCAATTGTTACTTTTATTACTTGTTGTTGTACACTTGGATCATCAATACAATCTTATTGTTCTTATTTCGTTCCAATTCCATTTACCGTTTGATTTACAGGTTTTTTACTTTACAGTGTTTTATTTCCATATTGGCTTCAAATTGTTATTATTACTTTTAAATTATAATTGTATCAAAAATTAACCTTAATATGCTTTTATTAAAATTCATAATCTTTAACATGTTAAACTTAGGATTTATACTGTTCGGGTAATTCCATTTTGAGACCGTGTATGAGAACCGTCGTTACCGACGGAACTCTGTAGAAAGCATAGGTGCGAAATTCTGATCTTATCAGATTTTGGTTTTTGTATCTAATTTTTGCAAGTTTATTATTTCGTCACGAGAGTGAGGAATAAACCAAAGTGCGACCAATAGAGCGAGAGTTTGAGGTACGCACTGGATAGTTGAAACTAAACACATGTCCTAAAAACAGCGAGAGCGCTTTAGGCATCGTTTAGGCTTTATCGATTTTCAAAATACATTTTTTAATTATCGAGCGAGCACGAGCAATATCTTGGGGTTATTAAGCGTGGTTCTTGTTAATAGCGCGAGAGTGAGATGGAGTCTTTAAGTCGGTATTTCCTACGGAATCGAGTTGTGATCTTAGTTAGCACCCGTAATCTACAAGTCCTTCAAGCGCACGTAAGTCATACTTCAGGCTCGTTTTTATATTGTTTTGAAACCCCTTTAGAATTCAGTTTTTATTTCTGATTCCTTTCCTGTAAACCTTAAGCCTTAGCTTTGCATAGCAACCATAGAGCACTCTAGTTTAATTATTAGTCCTTGTGGATTCGACAATCTTTTAAAACTACGTGATAAGTTGTATACTTGAAGTTGTAATCCGACCAACACGTAAAGTCGCGATCAGTAATGTCTTGTCCAATTTAGCTTGAAGAGTATTTACCTATTTTTGCCAAATATGACAAGTTTCACAACCGAACCATGAAGGTTCTCCATCCTCATTCCTATCTTTTTGAATATCTACCGTAGATTGCCTAAGAGTCTCCATATTCTTTTTGGTTTCTAAAATTTTAGCTTCTAAATGTGCAAAAATTCTTTTGTTTAAAGCTAACTTTTTAAAGGCGTCTACAACTTCTCTACATAGATTTTCAAAAGCTTTTTATAATTAAGAATAAGACAATTCATAAAAATATTCAAGCTTATAATGACTTACATGCTTGGACAACACAACAATTCGTCCCCGCAGAGGATGTCATAAGAGGATTTCATCACTTGAAGAATCATTTTCACTTTCCCAAGTAACATAGGCTCTTCTAGACTTGATAGATTTCTTGTGATGGAGTTTCTCTTTATCTTTCTAGATCAATGGACACTCCGGCCTATAATGACCTTATTTTCCATATTCATAACATATACCTCTATGTTTACCCTTCTTATTCTCGTCTTCCTTTGAAAAGTTTGAAAGCCTTCTAAATTTCATTAGGTTTTTGTCGGAGTGTATGACTCCATTTTTCCTTATGTACCTATTGTACCTTTTGACGAACAATCTCATTGCTTCATCATTTGAATTCTCATTTTCACTTTATTCACAATCACTTTGCTCATTGGTTGAGGACTTTGAACTTGAAGTCTTTAGAGAAATATACTTTTTTCTTCCTCCTTGTCCTTTTACCTTTCTCCTTCTTTATCTTCTTCTCAAGCTTTTTCTCATGTTTTTCCAAGTAAGTGAATTCTTGCTCATGTTCTTCTAGTTTTTCAAATAAAGTTGTGAGATTAAGTGTTTTAAGATCATTCGCCTCTTTGATTGCGGTGACCTTAGGTTGACATTCCCTATTAAGACATCTCAAAACTTTATTGGTAGAAATATCATTGGAGATAGGATTACCTAGAGCTTTCAAACAATTTATAAGATGTATGAACCTCTTTTGTATGTCGGCAATGGTTTCACCATGCTTCATACGAAATAGTTCAAACTCTTGATTTAAAATATTTTTCCTAACTTGTTTGACCTCATTAGTTCCCTCATAGGAAACTTCTAATGCGTCCCACATAGCTTTGGTGGTTTCACAATGAGAAACACGATAATATTCATCAACACCAAGTGCAGATATGAGAATATATTTTGCCTTCCAATCATATGACCATAATTTCTTATCATTATCTTCCTATTGTGCATCCAGTTTTGGTACGATGACACCTTCACCATTGGTCATTGTAATTTGATTAGGATCATTGATGATGTCGTCCCATGCACCCTTATTAACCAAGTTGATATGAATACGGATACAAGCTTTCTAATAGCCATAATTTTCACGGTCAAGATGAACACTCTATTGTACGCCCTTTTAGATTCCGTAACCATTTTCTAATAAGAGGATATTGAAGCACGGAATTAACCGGAGCTCATGATACCACTTGTTAGAAGAATGAGACTTATCTAGAGGGGGTGAATAGATCCTAAAAAATTTTTTAGAAAATTGTTTTAAAAAACAATGGCTAGCGGAAGTGACTTGGATTGATTCGTCTAAACTGAACCGCTATCGAAAAGCTTAGATATGTATATATGAATACCAATTGAAATTGAAAATAATAATAATAATAATAAGCAACTCAATCATTATGTTTTAATCACAATCACTTGAAAGCTACTCAACAAGTAATGCTACTTCCAATAATAAATCACACAAAAATATTATCGAGACAAATTATCGAACACCTTGTGTGCATTCGATTTTGTTTAGAATTTTGTATAGTTTTGTTGATCTTAAAATCCAACCACAATCTAAAGGATTGTGATCAACTCAACAAAACGTTTTTCAAATGGTTTTCAAAAGAATTAACCAAACGTATTGATTTCACAAGGATTTGTTTAGGCCGTTCTCCAATCCGCCTCACTATGGGTACGTCTACCCTTAATTCGAACTTGAATTAAGATAGTGAAATTAACCTTACTTTGCAAATGTAGTTTACAAGAGAAATGTAGCAATGCAACCCTACAAACCCTATGTTTGATGTTGATCCTAACATTTTCTCATCCCTTGATCTGAGCTTGATCAAGTCACCCAACAATACCAATTTGATTCACCGTCTCACACTACTCCTTTGCAAGAAACCTCCGTTTTTCAAAGGCTTCACTCGATGGAATAAAGTGTATTATAAGTAGTATAAGTAGTATCACGAGTTTACGTCGCAATGTCAGGTTGGCGTGATGACTCGGTGCTAAACTCGTCTGAGTTAAAAAAGTGACTCGTTTCAGTTTTTCAATAGTGGCGCTTCAAATTTTAAGGGTTTTCTTTTTTGAAAAAACCTAATTAGGTGAAACGTGTTTGGGTCATTTATTATTAAATGTTGGTTTATTTTATTTTTACAAAATAGGAATGTGTAATGACCCGTGCAAAGTTTCTATTTTTCAAGGAAAATATCGCATCATGAAATGGAATAAATCAATCGTTACCAAATTATTGCTAACATAAATTCTCTTTCTCCCATTACTTCTTCCTCATAAACATCCAAGCTTCCTCTTCCTCATTAACAAATTGTTTAAACAGAAGCTTTCTCTTTTCTCTTTCACATTCAAGCTTTTTCTTCCTCCTTCACATTCAAGCAAGCTTTCTCTTTCGCTGAATTTCCTTTCGATCAACAAGACATCGTTGTCGACAACGCCGACTCGTTGCTGCGCTTATGAATTTATGATTATGAATGTGAACTTATTTTGTGTTATATATTATTATTTTTTAGCATGTGTATGTAATTATACATATAAAAATATATTTTTCTACCAATAGTATGTTCTTAAGATCCGTGTTATGATCCTGAGTTACGTTTTTTGAATCCTCTATTGATTTTGCATAAACTCTCGAATTTTTAATCATGGATTACATGTTCATAATCTTTGAGAATACTTTAATGTATACTTTAATTGTTTCATCTATGATCGCATTACCAGATTATTTGATTAGGTGCTTGATTCCTAGAACATGCTCTCTTCCAACCTCTTTCCATATATCTATTTAGTTCTCTGTTAAATTTCTCTATCTAATCAAATAGTCTAATCTCCTGAAGAAAATAATAATAATAAATCAGTACAATGTTTAATACTAAGTTATTTATTAAAGCCACAATAAGATGTCCATTCGACACACACTATGGATAATAAAGAAACAAATCCTGTCTTTTTGGTTGCATCTGCCATTGATTACTAGTAATTTTTATTTATGTCAACCGATAAGTTATGTGAGTTTATGTTTTAGAATAAATAGAGAAAGAATTGGAGAAACAGATTATAAGATAGTTTTTGAATAGTTTTGAATAGAAGAGAACAAACTCTATCTTTTGGAGGGAGAGAATAAGACTCTTACTGAATTAGTCTATGTATGAATTATGTATTCTCTATAGTGCTACTAGGTGCACTTTTGTGTATGTGATACTAAGAATACTATTTGAAAATTGAAATCACTGACCCAGCAATGTTCTGTTAGGAGTCTGTTTTAATTTATCTATTCAATAATATTGTTCTGCTTACATAAATATATTTATGTGTTAACCTGATATTTCATGTCAGACCATGTCTAAATAACAATATTATTGCATTGTTGTTTTTCTTGACCAATGGACTTCATTTCCACACACCGCATAAACTATGTCACAAGAGTAAACATGGTTGGCAATGAGTTTGTTCAAGGTAATTATGACATTACTAAGCAAACAAACGATAGGAATGTGAGGATATATGACAATTTTGGATGTCTTGTATGCACACTAATTGAGAACACTCTACTACTATGTACCAATTATTCATTCACTCATTCATTTTGTGTGCAATTATGTTATTATATCAACAACAAAACAAAGAATCAAGGCAACTAACTGACATAGGCAAATCTGAGAAACAGATTCAGAAGACAGCTACACTGTTCATTTTAACAATCGGTGTACAATCTTGCAACAACGCATAAAATCAACTGAAAACAGATGCAGAAGAACACATCCAAATACACCAACAAAACATAAATTATAAATGAGATACCTACCTGTGCAGAGTGTGGCATGACATTCATCCTATGAACATATAACCTTGAAATTCACAAACTCATAACCATAGATTGATCCATCACTTAAACTCGAACAACAAAAATGATGAGATAGAATAGTAAATGAACCTAATTGATTCAACAATAATCTGTAACATAATCATTGTGAAACTTCATGAAATCCTTATTGTCGCAACACAAGTTAAATACTTCATATGCAAATAAGCTATGAAGCACAGACACCTCGAAAACGTAATCACAAGTGTCGATGTCAGGTGTCTGACACGGACACACCTTTTTTCAAATGCGTCGCTGCTACATAGCAAATAAGCTATACTCATAAAATCAATTTTGTAAAAAATAAAAATCACTTCTTTTTCTTGAGTTCTTTAACTTTAGCATTAGGTTGGTCTCTAGATTTTCGTTTCCTAGTTAAAGCAAACTCACCAAACTTATGACCAACTTTTACCTCAGTGATCTTACACCGAATAGTGGTTTTCCCATTGTAAATCTTCACCTGAGAATCAACAAACTCCGGCAATATAGTGGATCTTCTAGACCAAATGGTTTTGTTCTTCAGAAGTTCTGGATTCTTCATTATCTTGTACAGAAATGCATCTATAAATGCCGATTTACGCGACACAGGAGGAGGCGGCGATGTTAGCCTCTTAGCAACCGCATTTGCAGTGTCACCGGCGATTCCAAGAAACTGCTTGTTTAAAACCCTAAGAAAATCTGTAGGCCTCATTGTTCCTATTCAAACACAAAATTCAATTAAATTCAAAATCATGAAACTAAAGATTGGAAAACTAAGCATAGGTAATATGCACACAAAAACACTTTTTTCATAGAAAAAAATGAAGAAAGGAAAACATGGACGGGTTTCTCACCGTTAGCGACGGCCGATAACAAATTCCGGCAGCGTTTTCCGGGCAGCTTTTGCTTTTTACGGTGAAAGAAATTGTTTACGGAGTGTAATTATTTGTTAAAATTTATTGATAAAAAAAATTGGTAAATTTTTTTTTCTTTTAACTAAAACGACGGGCCTCTTTAAAATGATATGGATCAGGCCTCTTCAAAATAATTATTAAAATTTAATTTTTTTTTTAGAATTCTACTTGTCACCCCTTTTCATACCTGGCACCCCATATTTTCAATATTTCAAAATTACTTCTGTTACTAGTTATCGAAAAAATTTATCAATTTTACAAAAACTTTCACTTTTTTCTACCTAAAATTTCTAAATTTCTGGTAGTTGTTTCTAAATTTCCCGTACGTATATTTTCGCAAAATTTTGAAATTCTCTTATTTTACCAGAAATTTCATAAATTTTGATATATTTTACTGGAAATTTGTAAATATCCGGTATTTTTTACCGTAAATTCTAAAATATCTAGTGAATATCATTACAATTTTGACATCAATACTAGCAAAAACTTCCGGAAATTTCAAAATACCCGATGTACCGGAAATTTCGTCTGCACTTGAAATTTTCGGTAATAGAGCTGCTAGTTCAAAAATGCTTGCTTTGTGTGGTACGGAACTGGCAGGGTCATCTACGGATTCGTGTAGCGATTGCATGCAGTTCTTCACCACAGACAAAGTATGTTTTCTATGTAACAAGTTCAAATTTAATATTTCTGTTGCGTTATATGATATTGATATTATACTTTTTATGTAATGTAAACGACAAATATTTCATAGCTGACCTAAAGTATTAGCCTGGGCACAACATATTGGCAAGCAACTGGTATTATAGTTGTGATTGGTCGTTTTGATACTGCAAATGGCCAGCGAGGTAGGAATGATAAATTGATTATGGGTTGTGAGAGAGGAGGAAATTATAAAAGAAAAAATATGTGTGAAAGTAGTCAATCTTCATACAAGGATGGCCTTTATAGTATGAAAGTGAAATGTCCTTTTAGGCTGAGATCTTCGCCAAGTGGTATTGGTTGGAGGGTGAATGTTAGGTGTGGGTTTCACAATCATAAATTATCTAAGGATTTAGATGGCCATGACATATTGGGCCATGAGAGACAGTTTGTGAATGACATGACGAAGTACAACATGGCTCCACAATACACAGTTTCTGCCTTGAAAGACAAAGATCCAGAAAACCTCACCAGTGTTACCCAAGTGTATAAAGCTAGAGCTACGTACAATGCGAGCAAGAGAGGTTCATTGACGGAAATGCAAATGTTGTTGAGTCTTATTCATAAAGAAAAGTACATGTGCTGGACAAGAAATAGGGGAGACTCAAATGTTGTTGCTGATATCTTCTGGACACATCCTGATTCAGTGAAGTTGTTGAATATGTTTCACTTGGTGTTGATTTTTGATTGTACATACAAGACCAATAGGTAATGTGTATCTTGTTCATACCTTGATACCATTTTGACATACTTTGATTTATTAGATATTTGATTATTTGAATCGCGAACATACAGGTATCGGTTACCATTGCTTGAGATTGTTAGCGTTACGTCAACAAAGTTGACGTTTTCAGTAGAGTTTGCCTATTTGGAACGTGAAAGGGAGGAGAACTTCACATGGGTGTTGGAGAAGCTCAAAGAACTGTTTTCTTCCGAGAAATTGGTACCCAATGTTGTTGTGACGGACCGAGAATTTGCATTAATGAATGCAATTAAAGTTGGGTTTCCAAATTTAACACATTTGTTATGTTTGTTCCACATTACCAAAAATGTTAGCATGAAATGTAAGGAGTATGTTAAATCAGAAAGACATGAACATGTCATGGATCTATGGAATAACATCATGTATGCTAATAGAGAAAGTGAGTATTTCGCACACTTAAAGCACTTTGAGACTGTTTGTGCTGATGTGCCTTTGTTTGTTTAGTATGTGAATGAAACATGGATGGCATCGTATAAAGAAAGGTTTGTGGCTGTTTGGACTAACAGTGTCACTCATTTAGGGAACAAAACAATGAACAGGTATACCAACTTCTTTTCGATGTTATTACTAAGCATAATTTAAACCGTTGTCTAATTATGGTTTAATTATTGTGGTTTAAGGTGGAGTCTGCTCATTGGAGACTGAAAAACATGTTGACTTCAAGTCGGGGAGATTTATGCCGAAGTTGGGATGTTGTGAACACCATGCTAAAGTTACAGCTAGGTTCAATCAGAGTGTCGTTTCAAAAAAGTATTGTCAACATTGAGCATCGGTATAACGCTCCATTCTATGCAACTTGCATGGTTTTGTTTTAAGGCAGTGTATACAGTACATAGGGAAGAAGCTAGAAATGGTAAAATTTGTTGGTACAAACAAGGATATTTGCGGTTGCTTCATTAGATCTACACATGGGTTACCTTGTGTGTGCCAACTTTCTAGTTTCCAAATACAAGGCTTGCCTGTTCCTTTAGAACCAATTCAGGATTTTTGGAAGAAATTACACATTCAAGAGCATGCTAACGGTTATGAGGATAGTGGCACAAAGATGGATTTAGAGGCAGAATGTGAAGAGTTGAAGACATATTTCAATTCTTTGGATATTGTAGGTCAGAGTGTGTTGAAGAAAAAAGTGTGGGAACTAACACCTCCAGCCATAACTTCTATGTGCCTACCGCCGGTAAAGTACAAGCCAAATAGGGGAGTTATGAAGAGCAAAAAGGGTGAAGAGAGTGATGTGCATCATGATATCTCACAGTGGGAGTATGGTAAGGGCTCACAGAGGAGTCAGACTACAAAGAGATCATGCACAAACCCAACAGGAAGTTAGCTTTCTACTATGCCAGGTCTAACTCAACCTTCAAGTATGTCGGGTCAAAGTCAACCATCCAATGTATCTTCTAGGCATCTTTACTTCTCTCAGTTTCCTGGTTTCTTGCATTCATACATTGATGAGATTGTTGATGCGGGTGACAATTGAAATTGTGGTTTTCAGGCTATTGCAGCTTTACTTAGATGGGGTGAAAAGTCATGGTCGTTGGTCCGGACTCAGTTGGATACTCAAATTCATCAACACCCAAAATTGTTTTTCAAATTGTTTTATGACACTGTTGCTGAAGTTAGGAATTCCTTAATAGTAGAAAACTTGAGTGTGCAGGGTAGAAAAAAATGGATGTCGATTCCTGATATGGGTTACCCTATTGCGAGTAGGTACAATGTCGTCTTTGTCTCCTTGTCACAGAAACTTAACATTACCTTTTTCCCGCTTACCATAGCTCCATCTATGTATACGAGTAGGCATAAAATCATTGATTTGGTTTTGTCAATGACAATCATTGGATTTAGATCAAATTAAAACCTGATAGTCCATTGCCTCCCGTCACTGACCGTTGAAGCATGGGAATCAGCATATGCAGGACGGATTAGGCACTAGGAGAAAGAACTTAGGAAGTCATCTTAAGTTTCTATGTAGTCTTGTGGATATTATGTATTTATTATATGTGAAACCATTTATATAGGGAGATGTGGGCAAAATATTGAAATTATGTGTTTTTTGAAGTTCTGGACTAATACCGGAAATTTAAAATTTTCGGAATATTTCTCCAGTTTACGGAATTATAATATATCCGGTATACCACATACTGTAAATTTCAACATTTCAGGTATTAATTTTCGGAAATTCTGAAATTTCCTATATGTGTGCCAAATGCAATTCTATCCATGGTAATTTTAGCAAAATTTTCAGTTTTCATCCAAAAATTTCATATTTTATGTAATTTTGGAAAGGGCTAATATGGAATTTCGTTACAAATGGGAGGTTGCCAGCCGCCAGGTATAAGTAGGTAGAATCCTCTTTTTCTTTCACTCTTAGTAAAAATCCATCTTTTTAAAATTTAAAATTGTTCTTCTCAAATACATAAGTATATTTTCGTACGCATTAAAATATTTAAAAAAATTGTAAATGAGTCACTCATCTCATTTTTGTCAAAAATTAATCTAGAGGTATTTCGCATTACTTATGGAATTGTAAGTCTGGATGTGCACTTTTGTAATAATTGTTGAATACATTTTGAATTTATAATAGTGTGTTTATTTCACAATTAAGAGAATAATTCGAAAATATACTTATGTAATAACCTTATTTTTGAGATTTTTTTAAAAATCTTATTATATTTTAGACCTTTTATACTAAAGTATAATATCAAAATATTTATTATCAATTAAAAAATGCACTGATGTAATTCAATTAAAATGACATATATTAATTTAATAAAAATCCATAATCAAATATTGTTGTTGACAAATTACAAATAATAATATAAATAGGGTTAATACCCCTGTTGCCCCCTGCCATATGGACGAAATCCCAAAAACGTAAAAAAAAAACACAGATTCCCCCATTGTCATTTAAAGATTCCACTGTTTTGACCCCTCTTGAAATCCAGTCAACAATTTCTATGACGTGACAATATTTTTTTATTTTTTATTATTATTTTTAAATATGTGGACGAATTATGTGGCATTTTTATTATATTAAATGACATGTTAGCATTTTATTTAATATTATTTTAAATTTAGAAATTGTAAAATATGTAAAACTCTAAAATAGTGTGGAAGAGAAGTTTCAAACCCATGACCTCCCTTGCATTTACAAAGGGTGCTACCACCAGGGTGTGTTGTTTGTTGTGTTATTCTATTCTACTTAAATATATATATTACATAATTGTTTCATATTAGTAACACATTTAACGTTTGCTAATATTAAATTTAGTATTTTATCCATTGAACTTAGTAATATTAATTAATTTAGTTATTATTTATGGTAAATATTAAATTAAATTACTGTAGATTATTAATTATACTAAAATTATTAATTAATAAATTGAAATTAATTAATTAATAATAAAATGAAATTATTGTAACTATAATGTTTTAACTATTAATAATTTTCTATAATTTCATTTTATTATTAATTTATTAATTTCAATTTATTAATTAATAATTTCAGTATATTTATATTTAATGTTTACTATTTAATCTACATAAATATTAAATTACTGTAGATTAAATTACTATAGATTAAATTACAATAAATTATTGAAATGAAATGAAATTATAATAAATTATTAATAGTTAAAACGAAATAGTTACAGTTAATTATTAAAATGAAATAGTAATTTAATATTTAATATACAGTAATCTTAATATAGGAGGGAAAATGTTTAATCTAGTTACAGTAAATATTAAATTACTGTATATTAAATATTAAATTACTATTTCATTTTATTTCTATAATAAATATACTGAAATTATAAATATACTGTAGATTAAATTACTATTTATGTAGATTAAATATTTCATATTATTTTGGATCAGGTTACTTCACAAAAATGGTTTGTGAAAGTTACTTTAGTCATTAACAAACAGTGCATTTTGCAAAATGAAATTGCACTAGTAGATAGTGGCGCCGACCTGAACTGTTTATAAGTACTTTTGGTATCAAAGCCTCGTTTTTATGAGTAGTTAATTTACTATTGTGATAAGATTATAATTCATCTATGTAGTAGAAATATTATTTTCATTTACAATATGATCTGGATATGAATCATCATAATCAACATGATTTTGGGGTTTTTTAAACTAAAAATGTTTTCATGTGATTCCTGTCTTCTCACCATTAGTTTTCCCAGTTTGGGGTTGGAGTTAGGTGATTCTAGGGAATTTTTTGCAGGAAAACATTGGGTTTCATAAATTTAGGCTTTGTCCTTCTATCCCTTCGGGTTGATAGTTGAAATCCTTCGGGGTTTGTTATGAAAACCAATGACATGTTGATAGAATGATGAACCATATTCATAAATATTGTAAGAGTTAATCTATTTTTATATTATCTATGAATTTATAATCTTGTCACAATACCTTTGAACTATGTCTGTTATAGATGGTAATGATAACCAGAATAATCTGGTAAAAAATGAATCAGTTAATGATTATCCAGTTGAACTGGACCAACTTAATAAGTGGACGATTCCGTCTGTTTCCCCCAATAAGATCTATAATTTTGGAAAGATAGATATTCTATCTAGATTGGCAGTTAAAAGCCTTGAACAAACTGTTCAAGTTTCTGGGAGCAACCAGACTATAAATCTGTTATCTGAAAAAGATCTTCTTCCTTATAGGAAGAAATACAATTATATTCATGTAGGATTAGTCCAAATTGCGGTCAAACCTTTAACCTTGTTAGGGTTAAATGCTAGCCTTGTTGGTTATCTAAGAGATGGGAGATGTCAGGATTTTAAACAATCCTTAGCCGCTATGGTAGAAACAAGTCTCTGCCATGGTCCTGTTTACTTTGAGATATCCCCAAACTTAAGTCTGTCCATGACAGATAAAAATATCCTTCAAGCTCTAGAATTAACGGTCCATACTAATGGATACAATTTCAAAACCGGAAGTGAAATAATGGCTATTTGCTACAGGGTTTATTATAAGGTACTGACATCCCTCAAACCCAAAGCAAAGCAACTAACCTTCCCTGGGACTACAACATTAGTCCAAACGAACTTATTAACCTCTAAAGTGGCTACAAATAGGTTAATAAGGTGGGATGAAATAAACTTCCCAGAAACATGGTCCATACCTAATGCTATGGAACCAGAACCTATCCTAAATCAGGATGTGGACCAAATCATCCAAACCCAATCTGGAGACTTGCAAGTTAGTTTTACACAAAAAAGAATTGTGAGAATCCCTAGATCTGTTTCTGGTAGATATTCTACCCAGTCTATAAACGAATTCTACACTGCTAAGGATCAAATACCTAGCAGATGTTCAACCTCCCAAATAAAGGAAGAAATGGAAGCAGTTGAAGATGTCAGAATAAGTAATAACCAAATCCCTTATGGGATTTACCATAACCCAGCAGGTAGGAAATCCCCTACTGAATCTGATATGCAATTTTCCTTATGAATAGATACGACTACTCAGAAGGAAGTTGTTGGAGGGAACTTATCAATGATGAGTTCATGACCCCTAAACATGCTAAATTTAGAGCATGGTTTTACAAAAAGTTCACTATAGGTGAAATTAGAAGAATAAAAGAAATTTTCTTTACCTATTTGGATAATATCCAAGACTTCATTATCTTTCCTAAGTGGTTCTTAGAACAATATGTGAAAGATATGGAAAAAGAGATAATGGTTCTTCAAAAACCATGGGACACGGGAACAGAAATAATTAGTTCTCCCTTTCCCCCGAGCCAATCCATAAAGATTTTCCCCAACATAGAGGCCACAGCCTTTCTAAGCCTTCAGAAGGTTGAAAGCAGTCAAGCAACGATCAAAGAGATCAATGCTATAATAAAATCACAAAACTACACTCACGCTTATTTAGTCTGTGTAGGAGACCAATTGATTTCTATGGAGAATGACTTAGTCTCATTAAGGAAATTAATTGAAGAACAGATGGCTCAACAAAAAAGATTAATAGAAGCCTTGCAGAAGTCCAAACAACCTGAAATACAGGAACCTAAGGACATTCCTTTAATACAACCACCCATTCCTATTACTAATTTCAAAATGGAAAGTAATAGTGATGAATTCCTTAAAGCTTTGGACCAAAAACTAAAAGAAATAAATCTTTCAGTTATAACAGAATCTTCTGATATTGAAGATATAGAAGATGTTGAAGGTCTAGCAACCATGTTTGCAGACATTAACAAAGATTCCATAAACCCGGTTTATGCTCCTAGGCCGGTAGAAAAATATTACTACCACAGACCTTCACCTCAAGATCTTCTTTACGAAGAACCAGAGACATACCAGAACTCTTATTCTGGTAAAGCTATCTATGAATGGAACATAGATGGCCTTAATGACAAACAAATTCTGGACATGATTCACAGAATAATCATGTATTCTACTGTCTGCAAACAGCAAGGAAACCAAGACAGTACTATTGCTACATTCATAACCACTGGCTTTGTGGGCCAGCTTAGAGGATGGTGGGATCATTACCTCACAGAAACCCAGAGGAAAGAAATATATTCCCATAAGAAAGTTGTTAAAACAGAGGTAACAACTAGCAGCACGTCTCTTGTTACTGGAGGCACCAATGTTGGTACAACAGGAGAGGAAGATGCAGTCTATACGCTGTGCCTTACTATCCTACAACACTTTGTAGGAACTAACTTACCCATAGCGGAGAAAATCAATACTCTCCTTCAAAACCTTAGATGCCCTTCTTTAGGACATTTTAGATGGTATAAGGATACCTTTCTTTCGAGAGTTTATCAACTCAACAATTCTAATTCTTCACATTGGAAATCCAAATTTGTGGACGGGCTTCCTCACCTATTTGCTGAAAAAATCAGGCAAAGTCTGAGAAACAAGAATGATGGGGTTAGTGTTAATTATGAACAACTGACCTATGGCCAAATTATATGTTGTTGCATTAATGAGGGATTATCCCTATGTAATGATATTAAGCTGAAAAACCAGCTTAAAACCCAAAAGAAAACAGAAAAACACCAACTGGGTGATTTCTGTGAACAATTTGCGTATGACCTAGGGAAATCTTCTAAACCCAACAAAACCATTAAGGATGGTAAAAAGAAAAAAACCAGACCTTATGGAGAATATAAGAAAAAATATTTCGGGAAAAACTCCTACAAAAAACATTACCCAACCAAGCCAACTAAAACCAAACCTTACCAACCCAAGGAAAAACGTAAGGCTAAAAAAATGGACATTATATGTCATAAATGTGGTAAGGCTGGCCACTATGCTAACCAATGTTGGACAAAGAAAGCTCTTCATGAAATAGAAGATGAAAATCTTAGAAATGAATTAGAAAAAGTACTTCTTATAGATACTGAATCAGAATCTGGTACTTCTGATAATGATGAGTTAGGAATTTTATATGAGGATTCCTCTGGAGAAGAGAATTACCAGACGGACAATGGGCAAGACAATAAATGTAATTGCAAGGAAGTAAATTACTGGAAATCCATAGTTGAAATGAATGGTCTAAACATTAACGTCTTGACTTCGGATCAGGATGAAATTATAAAATTTATAGGAACCATTCCAGATGATAATCTGAAGAGAAGGATGTTAGAAACATTAATAGGCGAAACATCCAGAAGGGATGAAGCTCCAAAAATTTTGGAAGCTCCTTACCAATTTAGCGAAGTCTTATCTAGATTTCAAAATGTTAATACTAAAGAAACACCTGTTTCAATTAATAACTTGAAACACGAGATAAATCAATTAAAATCTGAAATTAGTCAGATAAAAAAGGATAATAATAATTTATCCATAAGAATTGATTTTTTGGAAAATAATGTCAGGATACCTTCCAATGAAACTCTAACCAACAATAATATTAGTTGGAATAAGAACCCTGACCCTGAGAATATTATTTTGGATCAGGTTACTTCACAAAAATGGTTTGTGAAAGTTACTTTAGTCATTAACAAACAGTGCATTTTGCAAAATGAAATTGCACTAGTAGATAGTGGCGCCGACCTGAACTGTTTACAGGAAGGAATTATTCCTACTAAATATTTTGACAAGACGACACAATCTCTTACCCATGCTGGTGGAGATAAACTCCAAGTTAATTATAAAATTAACAATGCTTACGTCTGTACCAAGCAAATATGCTTACCCACTCACTTTATATCAGTAAAGAACATGACCCATAGAATTATTCTAGGAACGCCTTTCTTGCATAAATTGATGCCAATTAAAATTACTGAAAAAGGAGTTAAGGCTAATATTAATGGCCAAAAGATCATATTTGAATTCATAGCTCCTCCTCAAACCAGACTAATAAACGAAATTCATGATAGTTTATTAGGTAAAAAGAAACAAATTGGTTTCTTACAAGAAGAAATTAGATTGTTAAGCATTAAAGAACAACTTAACCAAAAGGGAATACAATCTCAAATCAAATTGATCGAGGAACAATTCAAATTGGAAATTTGTAATGATCTTCCCAACGCATTTTGGGATAGGAAGAAACATATTGTTTCACTACCCTATGAGGAAGACTTTAATGAAAGTTTAATTCCTACAAAAGCCAGACCAGCTCAAATGAACCAAGAATACTTGGAATTATGTAAGAAAGAAATAGAATCTCTCTTACAAAAAGGTCTTATTAGACCATCCAAATCCTCATGGAGTTGTACTGCTTTTTATGTTAATAAAAATGCAGAAAGGGAAAGGGGAGTTCCCAGGCTTGTTATAAATTACAAACCTCTTAATAAAGTGTTAAAATGGATCAGGTATCCAATTCCCAACAAAAAAGATCTATTAGACAGATTGAATGAATCTGCTATATTTTCAAAATTTGATATGAAATCTGGATACTGGCAAATCCAGGTTAAAGAAGCAGATAGATATAAAACTGCTTTCACTGTCCCCTTTGGACATTATGAATGGAACGTTCTTCCATTTGGTCTTAAGAACGCTCCTTCAGAATTTCAAAATATCATGAATGACATATTCATTCCGTATACAGAATTCTGTATAGTTTATATTGATGATGTTTTAATATTTTCAAAAACTATAGATCAACATTTTAAGCACTTGAAAATATTCAAGGGATTAATAAAACGAAATGGGTTAGTTATATCTGCCCCAAAGATGAAACTATTTCAAACCAGAGTCAGATTCTTAGGCCATGAAATAGATCAAGGAACAATTATCCCTATTGAAAGAAGTATCGAGTTTGCATCTAAATTCCCAGATGTAATCTCTGATAAAACGCAACTGCAAAGATTTTTAGGAAGTCTGAATTATATTTCAGATTATTATAAAGATCTTGCAAAAGACACTACTATCTTATATGATAGATTGAGAAAAAACCCTGGTCCATGGACTGATCAGCATACACAGGCCATGAGACGAATTAAATCTAGGGTCAAAACCCTACCTTGTCTCTCATTAGCCAATCCTAAATATTTTAAGATTGTTGAGACTGACGCCTCTAATCTAGGATATGGTGGTATATTAAAACAGATTATACCTGATTCCAATAAACAAGTTCTTGTTAGATTTACTTCAGGGAAATGGAACCCTACACAGGCAAAATATGCCACAATTAAGAAAGAAATGCTTTCTATTATAAAATGTGTATCAAAATTTCAAGATGATTTATTAAATCAAAAATTTTTATTAAGAATAGATTGTAGCTCAGCTAAATCTATAATTGAAAAAGATGTCAAAAATCTTGTGTCTAAACAAATATTTGCTAATTGGCAATCTCAATTATCTGTTTTTGATTTTGACATAGAATACATAAAAGGTGAAAATAATTCACTTGCTGATTTCCTAACGCGTGAATTTTTACAGGGTTAATTAACAATGTCAACCTTCTCTAGAGGAGGAGGAAGGAAAGGAGGTAGGAGAGGCGCTCTTTCCCAGGGGGTAGAAAGAGGCCAGAGCAGCCAAATGCCGCTCTTTGCCCAGGAAAGTATGTCCCTTATAGGTGACTGGACTACTGTCACAGCCATGAGAGCTAGACAACAAGCTAGAGATATGCCTCAGCGCCCCTTTGATACGTCCCAAATTAAAGTGTCTTATAAGGACACGATAACTGCAGAAGAAAATCAAATAATTGATTACATGGAAAACTCAGTTACTGAGATCCTCATGCATATTGAGGAAGAAGATATAAAACTGTACCCAAACAATGCTTGGGCCATCAAGGAAAGATACTTGGAATCTAGAGGCTATGCTGGGCTTTATGGCAAAGCTAGACCTAATCTAGAAATCTTGTTAATCATAACAAGATCTGTGGAAATTGTCCACCATTACCAAAACAATAATCCAGACAGTTTTATAAACTTTAGTAAATGTTTTATTAAACGTATTCTTTCTCCTAAAGAATGGGGATTGAACCCTAACACGGATAGGGCTTTAAAAATGGCAGAAGGTAAATATGTTTACTTCAACTACTGGGATTATATCCAGGCCTTTACCCAAACATTCTATTACCAGAACCCTAAAAACAAACACTCGTGGTTCTTTTCTTTCAATCCAGAAATTCTGGAAAAACCTATCCCAAGTTGGTTTTACCAATGGTGGGTTAAGTTTGGTCCTTCTCTGGATATATTACCAGAAGAGATGATGAGCTTATATGCTCCCTGGTGCGAATTCAGCCCTTTAACCATGGGGGATGTTTTTATTACAGGACAATGTCCTCTTATTTTCTTTATTAAATTTCAGATTCCTTGGATTTGGAGATGGAGTCTGGAGATTGGCAAGGATAATTATAATATCCCTATCATCGAAAGGAAATTCTTTTACAAATGGTGGAATAAATTGGATAATGAAGATCTTAAATTAAAATTAACAGCAATTAAAGCTGTAATTGAAGAAGATAAATCTTCAGGCATCATGGAACAAAATGTCCAAAATATGTCGATGACATCCATCAAAGAACTCTTTCAGAATAAATTCCCTCAGGAATCTGAAGAGGATATTATGGTCAGAACATTAGATCATATGAAGAAGCAATTTCTGAAAGCCTTTCCAACATCCACCAAAGATAATATGTCTGTCTCTTCAAGAGACTCGATGGATACTAATTATCTTGCAGGAGAATCCCAAGAGGAGGAAGAACCTACCCTAGAAGACTTCTGGGACTCCATGACTGTGTCAATGAGCCAACACGTCAAGAAGGACAAAGGGAAACGTCCAGCTCAGGATTAGTCACTTCAATTCAAAAGATAAGATAATGGAATCTTATCTGTTTCCCACTAGCCTTTAGGTCATTTTCAGCTTTATTAAAGTTGTCCCCCACTATGCCTGGGGTCCCTTTCTGGGATAATGACATGTTTCTTTTAGCTTGTCTTTTTACTCAGTAGTCGCAAAGTCCACAGTGCCGATGGGGCCCATTGCGCACCCGGCTGTTTCTTTTTTACTTTTGGGTTTCTCTTTTCCTTTTTACCGGCTTAGCAGGTCTTCCGGTTTAGGTGAATGCGCCTATAAATATATGGATCTGAATCCATTTGTATTCAGAGTTTTTTTTCCCAGTTTATAAAATCTTAAGTATTGTCCATTTTTCAGGTCTTTGCTGATATCTGCTTGCATACTCATAAAGGTAGATAAAGATCCCCTCCGCTGCACTATTCAAAAGATTCATAAAAACGAGGCTTTGATACCAAAAGTACTTATTAATAGTGCAGCGGAGGGGATCTTTATCTACCTTTATGAGTATGCAAGCAGATATCAGCAAAGACCTGAAAAATGTACAATACTTAAGATTTTATAAACTGGGAAAAAAAAACTCTGAATACAAATGGATTCAGATCCATATATTTATAGGCGCATTCACCTAAACCGGAAGACCTGCTAAGCCGGTAAAAAGGAAAAGAGAAACCCAAAAGTCAAAAAGAAACAGCCGGGTGCGCAATGGGCCCCATCGGCACTGTGGACTTTGCGACTACTGAGTAAAAAGACAAGCTAAAAGAAACATGTCATTATCCCAGAAAGGGACCCCAGGCATAGTGGGGGACAACTTTAATAAAGCTGAAAATGACCTAAAGGCTAGTGGGAAACAGATAAGATTCCATTATCTTATCTTTTGAATTGAAGTGACTAATCCTGAGCTGGACGTTTCCCTTTGTCCTTCTTGACGTGTTGGCTCATTGACACAGTCATGGAGTCCCAGAAGTCTTCTAGGGTAGGTTCTTCCTCCTCTTGGGATTCTCCTGCAAGATAATTAGTATCCATCGAGTCTCTTGAAGAGACAGACATATTATCTTTGGTGGATGTTGGAAAGGCTTTCAGAAATTGCTTCTTCATATGATCTAATGTTCTGACCATAATATCCTCTTCAGATTCCTGAGGGAATTTATTCTGAAAGAGTTCTTTGATGGATGTCATCGACATATTTTGGACATTTTGTTCCATGATGCCTGAAGATTTATCTTCTTCAATTACAGCTTTAATTGCTGTTAATTTTAATTTAAGATCTTCATTATCCAATTTATTCCACCATTTGTAAAAGAATTTCCTTTCGATGATAGGGATATTATAATTATCCTTGCCAATCTCCAGACTCCATCTCCAAATCCAAGGAATCTGAAATTTAATAAAGAAAATAAGAGGACATTGTCCTGTAATAAAAACATCCCCCATGGTTAAAGGGCTGAATTCGCACCAGGGAGCATATAAGCTCATCATCTCTTCTGGTAATATATCCAGAGAAGGACCAAACTTAACCCACCATTGGTAAAACCAACTTGGGATAGGTTTTTCCAGAATTTCTGGATTGAAAGAAAAGAACCACGAGTGTTTGTTTTTAGGGTTCTGGTAATAGAATGTTTGGGTAAAGGCCTGGATATAATCCCAGTAGTTGAAGTAAACATATTTACCTTCTGCCATTTTTAAAGCCCTATCCGTGTTAGGGTTCAATCCCCATTCTTTAGGAGAAAGAATACGTTTAATAAAACATTTACTAAAGTTTATAAAACTGTCTGGATTATTGTTTTGGTAATGGTGGACAATTTCCACAGATCTTGTTATGATTAACAAGATTTCTAGATTAGGTCTAGCTTTGCCATAATGCCCAGCATAGCCTCTAGATTCCAATTATCTTTCCTTGATGGGCCAAGCATTGTTTGGGTACAGTTTTATATCTTCTTCCTCAATATGCATGAGGATCTCAGTAACTGAGTTTTCCATGTAATCAATTATTTGATTTTCTTCTGCAGTTATCGTGTCCTTATAAGACACTTTAATTTGGGACGTATCAAAGGGGCGCTGAGGCATATCTCTAGCTTGTTGTCTAGCTCTCATGGCTGTGACAGTAGTCCAGTCACCTATAAGGGACATACTTTCCTGGGCAAAGAGCGGCATTTGGCTGCTCTGGCCTCTTTCTACCCCCTGGGAAAGAGCACCTCTCCTACCTCCTCTCCTTCCTCCTCCTCTAGAGAAGGTTGACATTGTTAATTAACCCTGTAAAAATTCACGCGTTAGGAAATCAGCAAGTGAATTATTTTCACCTTTTATGTATTCTATGTCAAAATCAAAAACAGATAATTGAGATTGCCAATTAGCAAATATTTGTTTAGACACAAGATTTTTGACATCTTTTTCAATTATAGATTTAGCTGAGCTACAATCTATTCTTAATAAAAATTTTTGATTTAATAAATCATCTTGAAATTTTGATACACATTTTATAATAGAAAGCATTTCTTTCTTAATTGTGGCATATTTTGCCTGTGTAGGGTTCCATTTCCCTGAAGTAAATCTAACAAGAACTTGTTTATTGGAATCAGGTATAATCTGTTTTAATATACCACCATATCCTAGATTAGAGGCATCAGTCTCAACAATCTTAAAATATTTAGGATTGGCTAATGAGAGACAAGGTAGGGTTTTGACCCTAGATTTAATTCGTCTCATGGCCTGTGTATGCTGATCAGTCCATGGACCAGGGTTTTTTCTCAATCTATCATATAAGATTGTAGTGTCTTTTGCAAGATCTTTATAATAATCTGAAATATAATTCAGACTTCCTAAAAATCTTTGCAGTTGCGTTTTATCAGAGATTACATCTGGGAATTTAGATGCAAACTCGATACTTCTTTCAATAGGGATAATTGTTCCTTGATCTATTTCATGGCCTAAGAATCTGACTCTGGTTTGAAATAGTTTCATCTTTGGGGCAGATATAACTAACCCATTTCGTTTTATTAATCCCTTGAATATTTTCAAGTGCTTAAAATGTTGATCTATAGTTTTTGAAAATATTAAAACATCATCAATATAAACTATACAGAATTCTGTATACGGAATGAATATGTCATTCATGATATTTTGAAATTCTGAAGGAGCGTTCTTAAGACCAAATGGAAGAACGTTCCATTCATAATGTCCAAAGGGGACAGTGAAAGCAGTTTTATATCTATCTGCTTCTTTAACCTGGATTTGCCAGTATCCAGATTTCATATCAAATTTTGAAAATATAGCAGATTCATTCAATCTGTCTAATAGATCTTTTTTGTTGGGAATTGGATACCTGATCCATTTTAACACTTTATTAAGAGGTTTGTAATTTATAACAAGCCTGGGAACTCCCCTTTCCCTTTCTGCATTTTTATTAACATAAAAAGCAGTACAACTCCATGAGGATTTGGATGGTCTAATAAGACCTTTTTGTAAGAGAGATTCTATTTCTTTCTTACATAATTCCAAGTATTCTTGGTTCATTTGAGCTGGTCTGGCTTTTGTAGGAATTAAACTTTCATTAAAGTCTTCCTCATAGGGTAGTGAAACAATATGTTTCTTCCTATCCCAAAATGCGTTGGGAAGATCATTACAAATTTCCAATTTGAACTGTTCCTCGATCAATTTGATTTGAGATTGTATTCCCTTTTGGTTAAGTTGTTCTTTAATGCTTAACAATCTAATTTCTTCTTGTAAGAAACCAATTTGTTTCTTTTTACCTAATAAACTATCATGAATTTCGTTTATTAGTCTGGTTTGAGGAGGAGCTATGAATTCAAATATGATCTTTTGGCCATTAATATTAGCCTTAACTCCTTTTTCAGTAATTTTAATTGGCATCAATTTATGCAAGAAAGGCGTTCCTAGAATAATTCTATGGGTCATGTTCTTTACTGATATAAAGTGAGTGGGTAAGCATATTTGCTTGGTACAGACGTAAGCATTGTTAATTTTATAATTAACTTGGAGTTTATCTCCACCAGCATGGGTAAAAGATTGTGTCGTCTTGTCAAAATATTTAGTAGGAATAATTCCTTCCTGTAAACAGTTCAGGTCGGCGCCACTATCTACTAGTGCAATTTCATTTTGCAAAATGCACTGTTTGTTAATGACTAAAGTAACTTTCACAAACCATTTTTGTGAAGTAACATGATCCAAAATAATATTCTCAGGGTCAGGGTTCTTATTCCAACTAATATTATTGTTGGTTAGAGTTTCATTGGAAGGTATCCTGACATTATTTTCCAAAAAATCAATTCTTATGGATAAATTATTATTATCCTTTTTTATCTGACTAATTTCAGATTTTAATTGATTTATCTCGTGTTTCAAGTTATTAATTGAAACAGGTGTTTCTTTAGTATTAACATTTTGAAATCTAGATAAGACTTCGCTAAATTGGTAAGGAGCTTCCAAAATTTTTGGAGCTTCATCCCTTCTGGATGTTTCGCCTATTAATGTTTCTAACATCCTTCTCTTCAGATTATCATCTGGAATGGTTCCTATAAATTTTATAATTTCATCCTGATCCGAAGTCAAGACGTTAATGTTTAGACCATTCATTTCAACTATGGATTTCCAGTAATTTACTTCCTTGCAATTACATTTATTGTCTTGCCCATTGTCCGTCTGGTAATTCTCTTCTCCAGAGGAATCCTCATATAAAATTCCTAACTCATCATTATCAGAAGTACCAGATTCTGATTCAGTATCTATAAGAAGTACTTTTTCTAATTCATTTCTAAGATTTTCATCTTCTATTTCATGAAGAGCTTTCTTTGTCCAACATTGGTTAGCATAGTGGCCAGCCTTACCACATTTATGACATATAATGTCCATTTTTTTAGCCTTACGTTTTTCCTTGGGTTGGTAAGGTTTGGTTTTAGTTGGCTTGGTTGGGTAATGTTTTTTGTAGGAGTTTTTCCCGAAATATTTTTTCTTATATTCTCCATAAGGTCTGGTTTTTTTCTTTTTACCATCCTTAATGGTTTTGTTGGGTTTAGAAGATTTCCCTAGGTCATACGCAAATTGTTCACAGAAATCACCCAGTTGGTGTTTTTCTGTTTTCTTTTGGGTTTTAAGCTGGTTTTTCAGCTTAATATCATTACATAGGGATAATCCCTCATTAATGCAACAACATATAATTTGGCCATAGGTCAGTTGTTCATAATTAACACTAACCCCATCATTCTTGTTTCTCAGACTTTGCCTGATTTTTTCAGCAAATAGGTGAGGAAGCCCGTCCACAAATTTGGATTTCCAATGTGAAGAATTAGAATTGTTGAGTTGATAAACTCTCGAAAGAAAGGTATCCTTATACCATCTAAAATGTCCTAAAGAAGGGCATCTAAGGTTTTGAAGGAGAGTATTGATTTTCTCCGCTATGGGTAAGTTAGTTCCTACAAAGTGTTGTAGGATAGTAAGGCACAGCGTATAGACTGCATCTTCCTCTCCTGTTGTACCAACATTGGTGCCTCCAGTAACAAGAGACGTGCTGCTAGTTGTTACCTCTGTTTTAACAACTTTCTTATGGGAATATATTTCTTTCCTCTGGGTTTCTGTGAGGTAATGATCCCACCATCCTCTAAGCTGGCCCACAAAGCCAGTGGTTATGAATGTAGCAATAGTACTGTCTTGGTTTCCTTGCTGTTTGCAGACAGTAGAATACATGATTATTCTGTGAATCATGTCCAGAATTTGTTTGTCATTAAGGCCATCTATGTTCCATTCATAGATAGCTTTACCAGAATAAGAGTTCTGGTATGTCTCTGGTTCTTCGTAAAGAAGATCTTGAGGTGAAGGTCTGTGGTAGTAATATTTTTCTACCGGCCTAGGAGCATAAACCGGGTTTATGGAATCTTTGTTAATGTCTGCAAACATGGTTGCTAGACCTTCAACATCTTCTATATCTTCAATATCAGAAGATTCTGTTATAACTGAAAGATTTATTTCTTTTAGTTTTTGGTCCAAAGCTTTAAGGAATTCATCACTATTACTTTCCATTTTGAAATTAGTAAAAGGAATGGGTGGTTGTATTAAAGGAATGTCCTTAGGTTCCTGTATTTCAGGTTGTTTGGACTTCTGCAAGGCTTCTATTAATCTTTTTTGTTGAGCCATCTGTTCTTCAATTAATTTCCTTAATGAGACTAAGTCATTCTCCATAGAAATCAATTGGTCTCCTACACAGACTAAATAAGCGTGAGTGTAGTTTTGTGATTTTATTATAGCATTGATCTCTTTGATCGTTGCTTGACTGCTTTCAACCTTCTGAAGGCTTAGAAAGGCTGTGGCCTCTATGTTGGGGCAAATCTTTATGGATTGGCTCGGGGGAAAGGGAGAACTAATTATTTATGTTCCCGTGTCCCATGGTTTTTGAAGAACCATTATCTCTTTTTCCATATCTTTCACATATTGTTCTAAGAACCACTTAGGAAAGATAATGAAGTCTTGGATATTATCCAAATAGGTAAAGAAAATTTCTTTTATTCTTCTAATTTCACCTATAGTGAACTTTTTGTAAAACCATGCTCTAAATTTAGCATGTTTAGGGGTCATGAACTCATCATTGATAAGTTCCCTCCAACAACTTCCTTCTGAGTAGTCGTATCTATTCATAAGGAAAATTGCATATCAGATTCAGTAGGGGATTTCCTACCTGCTGGGTTATGGTAAATCCCATAAGGGATTTGGTTATTACTTATTCTGACATCTTCAACTGCTTCCATTTCTTCCTTTATTTGGGAGGTTGAACATCTGCTAGGTATTTGATCCTTAGCAGTGTAGAATTCGTTTATAGACTGGGTAGAATATCTACCAGAAACAGATCTAGGGATTCTCACAATTCTTTTTTGTGTAAAACTAACTTGCAAGTCTCCAGATTGGGTTTGGATGATTTGGTCCACATCCTGATTTAGGATAGGTTCTGGTTCCATAGCATTAGGTATGGACCATGTTTCTGGGAAGTTTATTTCATCCCACCTTATTAACCTATTTGTAGCCACTTTAGAGGTTAATAAGTTCGTTTGGACTAATGTTGTAGTCCCAGGGAAGGTTAGTTGCTTTGCTTTGGGTTTGAGGGATGTCAGTACCTTATAATAAACCCTGTAGCAAATAGCCATTATTTCACTTCCGGTTTTGAAATTGTATCCATTAGTATGGACCGTTAATTCTAGAGCTTGAAGGATATTTTTATCTGTCATGGACAGACTTAAGTTTGGGGATATCTCAAAGTAAACAGGACCATGGCAGAGACTTGTTTCTACCATAGCGGCTAAGGATTGTTTAAAATCCTGACATCTCCCATCTCTTAGATAACCAACAAGGCTAGCATTTAACCCTAACAAGGTTAAAGGTTTGACCGCAATTTGGACTAATCCTACATGAATATAATTGTATTTCTTCCTATAAGGAAGAAGATCTTTTTCAGATAACAGATTTATAGTCTGGTTGCTCCCAGAAACTTGAACAGTTTGTTCAAGGCTTTTAACTGCCAATCTAGATAGAATATCTATCTTTCCAAAATTATAGATCTTATTGGGGGAAACAGACGGAATCGTCCACTTATTAAGTTGGTCCAGTTCAACTGGATAATCATTAACTGATTCATTTTTTACCAGATTATTCTGGTTATCATTACCATCTATAACAGACATAGTTCAAAGGTATTGTGACAAGATTATAAATTCATAGATAATATAAAAATAGATTAACTCTTACAATATTTATGAATATGGTTCATCATTCTATCAACATGTCATTGGTTTTCATAACAAACCCCGAAGGATTTCAACTATCAACCCGAAGGGATAGAAGGACAAAGCCTAAATTTATGAAACCTAATGTTTTCCTGCAAAAAATTCCCTAGAATCACCTAACTCCAACCCCAAACTGGGAAAACTAATGGTGAGAAGACAGGAATCACATGAAAACATTACTTAAGATACCAAAAGTACTTATGAATAGTGCAGCGGAGGGGATCTTTATCTACCTTTATGAGTATGCAAGCAGATATCAGCAAAGACCTGAAAAATGTACAATACTTAAGATTTTATAAACTGGGAAAAAAAACTCTGAATACAAATGGATTCAGATCCATATATTTATAGGCGCATTCACCTAAACCGGAAGACCTGCTAAGCCGGTAAAAAGGAAAAGAGAAACCCAAAAGTCAAAAAGAAACAGCCGGGTGCGCAATGGGCCCCATCGGCACTGTGGACTTTGCGACTACTGAGTAAAAAGACAAGCTAAAAGAAACATGTCATTATCCCAGAAAGGGACCCCAGGCATAGTGGGGGACAACTTTAATAAAGCTGAAAATGACCTAAAGGCTAGTGGGAAACAGATAAGATTCCATTATCTTATCTTTTGAATTGAAGTGACTAATCCTGAGCTGGACGTTTCCCTTTGTCCTTCTTGACGTGTTGGCTCATTGACACAGTCATGGAGTCCCAGAAGTCTTCTAGGGTAGGTTCTTCCTCCTCTTGGGATTCTCCTGCAAGATAATTAGTATCCATCGAGTCTCTTGAAGAGACAGACATATTATCTTTGGTGGATGTTGGAAAGGCTTTCAGAAATTGCTTCTTCATATGATCTAATGTTCTGACCATAATATCCTCTTCAGATTCCTGAGGGAATTTATTCTGAAAGAGTTCTTTGATGGATGTCATCGACATATTTTGGACATTTTGTTCCATGATGCCTGAAGATTTATCTTCTTCAATTACAGCTTTAATTGCTGTTAATTTTAATTTAAGATCTTCATTATCCAATTTATTCCACCATTTGTAAAAGAATTTCCTTTCGATGATAGGGATATTATAATTATCCTTGCCAATCTCCAGACTCCATCTCCAAATCCAAGGAATCTGAAATTTAATAAAGAAAATAAGAGGACATTGTCCTGTAATAAAAACATCCCCCATGGTTAAAGGGCTGAATTCGCACCAGGGAGCATATAAGCTCATCATTTCTTCTGGTAATATATCCAGAGAAGGACCAAACTTAACCCACCATTGGTAAAACCAACTTGGGATAGGTTTTTCCAGAATTTCTGGATTGAAAGAAAAGAACCACGAGTGTTTGTTTTTAGGGTTCTGGTAATAGAATGTTTGGGTAAAGGCCTGGATATAATCCCAGTAGTTGAAGTAAACATATTTATCTTCTGCCATTTTTAAAGCCCTATCCGTGTTAGGGTTCAATCCCCATTCTTTAGGAGAAAGAATACGTTTAATAAAACATTTACTAAAGTTTATAAAACTGTCTGGATTATTGTTTTGGTAATGGTGGACAATTTCCACAGATCTTGTTATGATTAACAAGATTTCTAGATTAGGTCTAGCTTTGCCATAAAGCCCAGCATAGCCTCTAGATTCCAAGTATCTTTCCTTGATGGCCCAAGCATTGTTTGGGTACAGTTTTATATCTTCTTCCTCAATATTCATGAGGATCTCAGTAACTGAGTTTTCCATGTAATCAATTATTTGATTTTCTTCTGCAGTTATCGTGTCCTTATAAGACACTTTAATTTGGGACGTATCAAAGGGGCGCTGAGGCATATCTCTAGCTTGTTGTCTAGCTCTCATGGCTGTGACAGTAGTCCAGTCACCTATAAGGGACATACTTTCCTGGGCAAAGAGCGGCATTTGGCTGCTCTGGCCTCTTTCTACCCCCTGGGAAAGAGCACCTCTCCTACCTCCTCCTCTAGAGAAGGTTGACATTGTTAATTAACCCTGTAAAAATTCACGCGTTAGGAAATCAGCAAGTGAATTATTTTCACCTTTTATGTATTCTATGTCAAAATCAAAAACAGATAATTGAGATTGCCAATTAGCAAATATTTGTTTAGACACAAGATTTTTGACATCTTTTTCAATTATAGATTTAGCTGAGCTACAATCTATTCTTAATAAAAATTTTTGATTTAATAAATCATCTTGAAATTTTGATACACATTTTATAATAGAAAGCATTTCTTTCTTAATTGTGGCATATTTTGCCTGTGTAGGGTTCCATTTCCCTGAAGTAAATCTAACAAGAACTTGTTTATTGGAATCAGGTATAATCTGTTTTAATATACCACCATATCCTAGATTAGAGGCGTCAGTCTCAACAATCTTAAAATATTTAGGATTGGCTAATGAGAGACAAGGTAGGGTTTTGACCCTAGATTTAATTCGTCTCATGGCCTGTGTATGCTGATCAGTCCATGGACCAGGGTTTTTTCTCAATCTATCATATAAGATAGTAGTGTCTTTTGCAAGATCTTTATAATAATCTGAAATATAATTCAGACTTCCTAAAAATCTTTGCAGTTGCGTTTTATCAGAGATTACATCTGGGAATTTAGATGCAAACTCGATACTTCTTTCAATAGGGATAATTGTTCCTTGATCTATTTCATGGCCTAAGAATCTGACTCTGGTTTGAAATAGTTTCATCTTTGGGGCAGATATAACTAACCCATTTCGTTTTATTAATCCCTTGAATATTTTCAAGTGCTTAAAATGTTGATATATAGTTTTTGAAAATATTAAAACATCATCAATATAAACTATACAGAATTCTGTATACGGAATGAATATGTCATTCATGATATTTTGAAATTCTGAAGGAGCGTTCTTAAGACCAAATGGAAGAACGTTCCATTCATAATGTCCAAAGGGGACAGTGAAAGCAGTTTTATATCTATCTGCTTCTTTAACCTGGATTTGCCAGTATCCAGATTTCATATCAAATTTTGAAAATATAGCAGATTCATTCAATCTGTCTAATAGATCTTTTTTGTTGGGAATTGGATACCTGATCCATTTTAACACTTTATTAAGAGGTTTGTAATTTATAACAAGCCTGGGAACTCCCCTTTCCCTTTCTGCATTTTTATTAACATAAAAAGCAGTACAACTCCATGAGGATTTGGATGGTCTAATAAGACCTTTTTGTAAGAGAGATTCTATTTCTTTCTTACATAATTCCAAGTATTCTTGGTTCATTTGAGCTGGTCTGGCTTTTGTAGGAATTAAACTTTCATTAAAGTCTTCCTCATAGGGTAGTGAAACAATATGTTTCTTCCTATCCCAAAATGCGTTGGGAAGATCATTACAAATTTCCAATTTGAACTGTTCCTCGATCAATTTGATTTGAGATTGTATTCCCTTTTGGTTAAGTTGTTCTTTAATGCTTAACAATCTAATTTCTTCTTGTAAGAAACCAATTTGTTTCTTTTTACCTAATAAACTATCATGAATTTCGTTTATTAGTCTGGTTTGAGGAGGAGCTATGAATTCAAATATGATCTTTTGGCCATTAATATTAGCCTTAACTCCTTTTTCAGTAATTTTAATTGGCATCAATTTATGCAAGAAAGGCGTTCCTAGAATAATTCTATGGGTCATGTTCTTTACTGATATAAAGTGAGTGGGTAAGCATATTTGCTTGGTACAGACGTAAGCATTGTTAATTTTATAATTAACTTGGAGTTTATCTCCACCAGCATGGGTAAGAGATTGTGTCGTCTTGTCAAAATATTTAGTAGGAATAATTCCTTCCTGTAAACAGTTCAGGTCGGCGCCACTATCTACTAGTGCAATTTCATTTTGCAAAATGCACTGTTTGTTAATGACTAAAGTAACTTTCACAAACCATTTTTGTGAAGTAACCTGATCCAAAATAATATTCTCAGGGTCAGGGTTCTTATTCCAACTAATATTATTGTTGGTTAGAGTTTCATTGGAAGGTATCCTGACATTATTTTCCAAAAAATCAATTCTTATGGATAAATTATTATTATCCTTTTTTATCTGACTAATTTCAGATTTTAATTGATTTATCTCGTGTTTCAAGTTATTAATTGAAACAGGTGTTTCTTTAGTATTAACATTTTGAAATCTAGATAAGACTTCGCTAAATTGGTAAGGAGCTTCCAAAATTTTTGGAGCTTCATCCCTTCTGGATGTTTCGCCTATTAATGTTTCTAACATCCTTCTCTTCAGATTATCATCTGGAATGGTTCCTATAAATTTTATAATTTCATCCTGATCCGAAGTCAAGACGTTAATGTTTAGACCATTCATTTCAACTATGGATTTCCAGTAATTTACTTCCTTGCAATTACATTTATTGTCTTGCCCATTGTCCGTCTGGTAATTCTCTTCTCCAGAGGAATCCTCATATAAAATTCCTAACTCATCATTATCAGAAGTACCAGATTCTGATTCAGTATCTATAAGAAGTACTTTTTCTAATTCATTTCTAAGATTTTCATCTTCTATTTCATGAAGAGCTTTCTTTGTCCAACATTGGTTAGCATAGTGGCCAGCCTTACCACATTTATGACATATAATGTCCATTTTTTTTAGCCTTACGTTTTTCCTTGGGTTGGTAAGGTTTGGTTTTAGTTGGCTTGGTTGGGTAATGTTTTTTGTAGGAGTTTTTCCCGAAATATTTTTTCTTATATTCTCCATAAGGTCTGGTTTTTTTCTTTTTACCATCCTTAATGGTTTTGTTGGGTTTAGAAGATTTCCCTAGGTCATACGCAAATTGTTCACAGAAATCACCCAGTTGGTGTTTTTCTGTTTTCTTTTGGGTTTTAAGCTGGTTTTTCAGCTTAATATCATTACATAGGGATAATCCCTCATTAATGCAACAACATATAATTTGGCCATAGGTCAGTTGTTCATAATTAACACTAACCCCATCATTCTTGTTTCTCAGACTTTGCCTGATTTTTTCAGCAAATAGGTGAGGAAGCCCGTCCACAAATTTGGATTTCCAATGTGAAGAATTAGAATTGTTGAGTTGATAAACTCTCGAAAGAAAGGTATCCTTATACCATCTAAAATGTCCTAAAGAAGGGCATCTAAGGTTTTGAAGGAGAGTATTGATTTTCTCCGCTATGGGTAAGTTAGTTCCTACAAAGTGTTGTAGGATAGTAAGGCACAGCGTATAGACTGCATCTTCCTCTCCTGTTGTACCAACATTGGTGCCTCCAGTAACAAGAGACGTGCTGCTAGTTGTTACCTCTGTTTTAACAACTTTCTTATGGGAATATATTTCTTTCCTCTGGGTTTCTGTGAGGTAATGATCCCACCATCCTCTAAGCTGGCCCACAAAGCCAGTGGTTATGAATGTAGCAATAGTACTGTCTTGGTTTCCTTGCTGTTTGCAGACAGTAGAATACATGATTATTCTGTGAATCATGTCCAGAATTTGTTTGTCATTAAGGCCATCTATGTTCCATTCATAGATAGCTTTACCAGAATAAGAGTTCTGGTATGTCTCTGGTTCTTCGTAAAGAAGATCTTGAGGTGAAGGTCTGTGGTAGTAATATTTTTCTACCGGCCTAGGAGCATAAACCGGGTTTATGGAATCTTTGTTAATGTCTGCAAACATGGTTGCTAGACCTTCAACATCTTCTATATCTTCAATATCAGAAGATTCTGTTATAACTGAAAGATTTATTTCTTTTAGTTTTTGGTCCAAAGCTTTAAGGAATTCATCACTATTACTTTCCATTTTGAAATTAGTAAAAGGAATGGGTGGTTGTATTAAAGGAATGTCCTTAGGTTCCTGTATTTCAGGTTGTTTGGACTTCTGCAAGGCTTCTATTAATCTTTTTTGTTGAGCCATCTGTTCTTCAATTAATTTCCTTAATGAGACTAAGTCATTCTCCATAGAAATCAATTGGTCTCCTACACAGACTAAATAAGCGTGAGTGTAGTTTTGTGATTTTATTATAGCATTGATCTCTTTGATCGTTGCTTGACTGCTTTCAACCTTCTGAAGGCTTAGAAAGGCTGTGGCCTCTATGTTGGGGCAAATCTTTATGGATTGGCTCGGGGGAAAGGGAGAACTAATTATTTCTGTTCCCGTGTCCCATGGTTTTTGAAGAACCATTATCTCTTTTTCCATATCTTTCACATATTGTTCTAAGAACCACTTAGGAAAGATAATGAAGTCTTGGATATTATCCAAATAGGTAAAGAAAATTTCTTTTATTCTTCTAATTTCACCTATAGTGAACTTTTTGTAAAACCATGCTCTAAATTTAGCATGTTTAGGGGTCATGAACTCATCATTGATAAGTTCCCTCCAACAACTTCCTTCTGAGTAGTCGTATCTATTCATAAGGAAAATTGCATATCAGATTCAGTAGGGGATTTCCTACCTGCTGGGTTATGGTAAATCCCATAAGGGATTTGGTTATTACTTATTCTGACATCTTCAACTGCTTCCATTTCTTCCTTTATTTGGGAGGTTGAACATCTGCTAGGTATTTGATCCTTAGCAGTGTAGAATTCGTTTATAGACTGGGTAGAATATCTACCAGAAACAGATCTAGGGATTCTCACAATTCTTTTTTGTGTAAAACTAACTTGCAAGTCTCCAGATTGGGTTTGGATGATTTGGTCCACATCCTGATTTAGGATAGGTTCTGGTTCCATAGCATTAGGTATGGACCATGTTTCTGGGAAGTTTATTTCATCCCACCTTATTAACCTATTTGTAGCCACTTTAGAGGTTAATAAGTTCGTTTGGACTAATGTTGTAGTCCCAGGGAAGGTTAGTTGCTTTGCTTTGGGTTTGAGGGATGTCAGTACCTTATAATAAACCCTGTAGCAAATAGCCATTATTTCACTTCCGGTTTTGAAATTGTATCCATTAGTATGGACCGTTAATTCTAGAGCTTGAAGGATATTTTTATCTGTCATGGACAGACTTAAGTTTGGGGATATCTCAAAGTAAACAGGACCATGGCAGAGACTTGTTTCTACCATAGCGGCTAAGGATTGTTTAAAATCCTGACATCTCCCATCTCTTAGATAACCAACAAGGCTAGCATTTAACCCTAACAAGGTTAAAGGTTTGACCGCAATTTGGACTAATCCTACATGAATATAATTGTATTTCTTCCTATAAGGAAGAAGATCTTTTTCAGATAACAGATTTATAGTCTGGTTGCTCCCAGAAACTTGAACAGTTTGTTCAAGGCTTTTAACTGCCAATCTAGATAGAATATCTATCTTTCCAAAATTAGAGGGAAAATGTTTAATCTAGTTACAGTAAATATTAAATTACTGTATATTAAATATTAAATTACTATTTCATTTTATTTCTATAATAAATATACTGAAATTATAAATATACTGTAGATTAAATTACTATTTATGTAGATTAAATATTTCAATAATACTATTTCATTTTATTTAATCTATAGTAATTTAATCTACAATAATTTAATATTTATGTAGATTAAATAGTAAACATTAAATATAAATATACTGAAATTATTAATTAATAAATTGAAATTAATTAATTAATAATAAAATGAAATTATAGAAAATTATTAATAGTTAAAACATTATAGTTACAATAATTTCATTTTATTATTAATTAATTAATTTCAATTTATTAATTAATAATTTCAGTATAATTAATAATCTACAGTAATTTAATTTAATATTTACCATAAATAATAACTAAATTAATTAATATTACTAAGTTCAATGGATAAAATACTAAATTTAATATTAGCAAATGTTAAATGTGTTACTAATATGAAACAATTATGTAATATATATATTTAAGTACAATAGAATAATACAACAAACAACATAGCTTGGTGGTAGCGCCCTTTGTAAATGGAAGGGAGGTCATGGGTTTGAAACTCCCCTTACACACTGTTTTACATATTTTACAATTTCTAAATTTAAAATAATATTAAATAAAATGCCAACATGTCATTTGGGGAGAATATGTGTTTTTTTTTTTACAGGGTTGTTTTTGGAATTTCGCCCATATGGCAGAGGGCAAAAGGGGTATTAACCCATATAAATATTATCAAAATAGAAGAAAAGTGAACTATTGGGTATATATCCCCCTGTATCTTCTCTACCTCATGTATCGCAAGATATTTCGTGCCTCAGGTAGAATGACCTTTATAGTGGCCTTCACAAGGTCACACATTAGCCATAATACGCCGACATGCAGGTAACACATCAATGACATGATCTGCCTAAATGACTACATGACATCATGAAATCATTGCTCTTTAGGATGTTGCTGCTTCGTAATCTTTCTATTGTGGTTGACGCATCGTAAAGTATCACAATATTGTAAAAAAAAATACATCATCATTAAAAAGTTTAAATATTATAACACATGCAGTGGCGGATCTTGCTGAAAATGTTAAGGAGTGCCACAAATTTTCAAATAAAAAAAAATTATGTTTTGTTGAACACTTAGCTGTGTAATAAAAATATGCGTACTAATAAATAATTAGTGTAAAAAATTTATCTACAGTCCCAATAAGACCCAATAACAATAATTGTAATAAACAATAATTCTTAACAGATATTATATGTATTAATAAATGTTCTTACGCGTTTAATCATTGTATCATTAGTAATTTTATATGCAAAAATTAATTATGAATAGAATTAAGTATCATATAACTAATTTTTAAACAGAATTGATAAAAAAAATGCACAATTAATCAATGTCAAATAAATTTTAAATATTGATTAGTAATTAAAAAAACACATAAATAAATTAACACATTTTATTATTCTGTAATACAAAGAACAAGAAGTAGAAATAAAAAAGGTAAAACTCAAAATTAACACAAACTAAAAATTAAAAAAAAAAGACAAATAAAAAAAGAGGGATTTCACGACGTTTTGTAAATTAAATAAAAAATTGAGACTCACAATTAACAAACTTTTGATTAATTTGACAAATTTAATACCAAAACACGATTTCAGTGTTTTATTTTTTAAAAAAATAAGTTTTATTTTAAATGGTATGGAGTAAATGGGTAAAAAAATTCCTAGCCCAATGCCAAAGCAACCCTAATTAACTAATTTATTGCAATGCCATATCTCTTCCAACTGCCGCTTCTACATCTTCTTCCCATTAACTCTCTTCATTAGTTATGCTTCTTGTTTTCCTTATATTTTCTTTTTTTTCATTGTTTAAAACTTAGGCCTTAGCTATTTTCTATTGGTCATCTTGTCCACTAGTTTTTGCGGTTTTCGTTGCAAACCTTCAATCATATATCTTCTATCTGTCTGTTTTATTATTCATGTTAAAGCACAATAGGTGTATATTTAAAAAACAATTAGGGGTGCCATGGCACCTTTGCGCTCCTAAAAAGATCTGTCACTACACATATGTTTCAAAGAATAAATACAAATTTATTTTACCTCTCCACCCCACATATACCTTGCAGCATGGTTTACATATATAAGCAATAGTGAATTGTCATATGGGCCTCCTCCAAAAACCTTAGGAACGACATCATGAATGCTAGGATGAGCACCAAAATGGACTTCAGAGGCAGCAGCAGGTGACACGTGCCACCGAGAAGACAAAGTCTGAGACACTGAACTTCAGAAGTGGGCGTTTCTGCATTAAAGGAACTGACACCAGCCAGTGGTAGGGAGGGTGTAGCTCTCTCCTTGCGAACATATGCATGTTGAGACACTCTATCGTGCCTCAATCTATCTTGGTTGTCATCTATTTCACCTATAACTAAACAAGAAAAATCCTATCATAATAAAAAAACTCAAACCTAGATGATAGACATGCAAAATTAAACAATGTAGACAAAATATGGAAGTGCACTTCGGTAACTCGAGAAAATTACTTTCAGACAAAATACGGAAGTACACTTCTGTAGAACCTCAAAAGCACAGAAATGGCAGAAATGGATTTGCCCTAACACTACCATATGCTATAAACGTCAAAAAAATATCAATGCATGCCTCAATAAACTATGTATTATGAGTGTAACTACAATCTAATGTACCTTAAACAACCTATTTAGTAATGCATACATCAAAAATCAAAAAAGAAAGGAAGTGAAAAAAAACTTATTGAATGTGAGATGTGAAAGCTCTTGGATTGAATGAAGTTGAGTATAGAATGAGAAAGCTCTTGGATTAGGTTGTTGAAACAAAATTGGTTAATACCATATCCCTTACGTTTTGATGATAACAAAGTATTTAAATAAAATTTGGGTATTCTAACATTTGTTCAAGTATGCAGGAGTATATCATTAAGAATAGATAAAGAAATGCTTAAGGAATCAGAATCTGAAGATTAGACTCTGGCTCTGAGGATCACTTTTGAAGACTCTGCCTTTGATGGGGATCCAGACTCTGAAGAAGTCAACTCTAAAGATAGTCAGCCTCTGGTGACCCAGACTCTGAAGCTTCAGAAGTCAAGAAGTGGACTCTAATGTGATCAGCCTCTAAAGAGTGAAGTCTGAAGGAAATTCAACCTCTGCACCCCAAAATTTTCCCTCCTATTTATACCCTCATTAGTGGCTTATGTTTCACTTCTCATTTGCATTTAGGTTATGAACATTACCCATGCATCACTGGTCTTCTCAAGGTATGGTATCGAGGGTGTTAACATCATTGATTATACAAGGTAAGGAGAATGAGATATGCCAATTCATCAATCCCCAAAGGCTCATCATACCTCAAAGACAACTAACATGGTCCACCATGTCACCAAGAGTTTGAAAGTGGCAAAGAGATAAGAGGGAACCACACTCTCCTAGTTGTTGATCATCAACTAGGGTTTGGATCATCTGAACCTGGCACACCCTCAAAAGCAAGGATCTTGGGCCTTTAACATCATATCATCACTTGAATCATCTTGGTTTGAGGCAATCTACATCATGGTCAGAGGAATTTAGGTTTTGAGGATCAATCATTTTCTCCTGACTTTTGGGGACCAAATTAGGGTTTTGCATAAAAGTCAGTTTATTTCTGATTTTTGGGCAAGACTTGATTCTATGATATTCCACATGTTCCCAAATGTCTATGAATGAAATTTGAGCCATCAATTGCATTCATAAGGGTTTTAATTGGAGGATTGATTGAAAATCAAGAAAATTGGGGAAAAAGTTAGTTTATCAGGGAAAAAGTCAACTCTTGAATTTTTAAGATCAAAATCATGTTCCTCATGTTAAACATGGCCTATGGGTGGACTTTGGTCAAAATATTTCAAAGGAATCAAAGAAAATCAAGAATTATGAAAGTTACCCATTTTGGAAAAATCTAGGGTTTTAGAACTTTCCTTTTATGGAAAGTTTCCATGAATTTCAGCCATCTTCAAGCCAGATTTTCTCCATGATCCAAGCATCTTTTGGAAAATTCTTTCAAATTAATATTGTAGAGTGATCTTCAAGCTTTCCAACCATATGTGGTTCATCTCCATTGGATCATCATTGAAGAAGTTATGGTGTGTTAAAATTAGGACATTCAAGGTATTCAACATGAAGAACACTTAGAAAAATTTCAGCACTCTTGGCAGCTCGTGTCCCACCACTTTCATGGTTATTTTTCATGATGTTTTAGGCTTCAATTCAACTTCCCTCCCACATCTAAGTTATCGGATCAAGTGCCCTCTTCAATCTGATACCAAGAACATAGAAGTGGGATCAAAATCCATAGAGATATAATCATCCAAAGTGCAAGGTTTGTAAGTTGTCAAAAGCGTAAAATGACTTGGACTTTCTTGGCAAGGCATGGCAACTCAGGTCATGTGACATTCATGGCTGATTTTCAACACGTTTCAGATCTCCATTCAACTAAATTCAAACATCAACATTATTGTACTAAATGCCACTTTTCCAAAGCTACCAAGAACTTGTCATTTGGCTCACTACTCATTGAGATATTTCACCCCAAAATCACCCTCATGAATAGGTGTCCTCAAGTGTACACGCCATGCCATTCCACTTCACATTGAAAACCAAATCATGCTGCAGCATGCCATGCGTATGTGTCCTTGTCATTACCATTTAAGCCATGCACTTTCTTACATGCCATGCTTCACCACTTAACATTACCTCATATAAAAAAAAAGACAAAAAAAGGAACTTATCAAGCAAGTTGTTGTTTTCTGCTTGTACCAGCTTGCAATTAATATTCTCACATCATTATCATCATCATGTGGCATTCCATGATAACTATAGTATACCTACATGAGCAAACTCGTGCTTAATATCATCACCCTCATCATCTTTCATTTTTCATTCTTCATAACCAACTTGCTTAACTACACTTTAACCTTGGTTCAGTTACTAACCATACATAAACCGTACATATATAAGATCATAAACTCCTAACAGAATAGGGTGAGATCTCATTTTCTCATAGAATCGGAAAAAAAAACTCCATTTCACACCCTCACATTGAAGCCTTCGAGTCTCTCTCAATTTGGAAGATTTTCCCAAAATTCCTTCTCTATCTTCATCTCTACAAGGCGTTCTTTCTTCTGTATACATCCTTTTCCAACTGAAACCACCATTGAAGCCTTTGCGATTTCACTCCAGTTCATCATCAATCTGAAGTTTTAGCAAGATTCAAGTGGTTAAAGGCATTTATTTTGCCTCCATTGTAGATTACAAGGTTGTGCAGTGAAGTTTTTGGGTTTCTTGGAGCTTGAACTACATCTTTAAACAAGATAACTTTATTGAATCTTTGAAGCATTCATTGAAATAGCATTATGGTTTAGGTCATGTAAATGGCTGCATATTGAGCCCTCCTACCTGAGGCATTGGTTGTAAGTAGATGATTGCAAAGAAGTGTGAAATCTTGTGAGAGTTCGCAACTGGATCCATGACTTTAAGTCTACTTTTCTCTATGATTAAGTTAGTGATTTATTTAAATTATTTGAAGATTCGTAATCTATGAAATTAGGGCTTCATTCTAGGGTTTTATTTTGCTTGATTTGATGCAATATGGAGGGAGAAATTTGGAGTGAAAGTTTGTACATTTTTCTGCGTTTGCGTTTGGTTTTCATGGCCACTGGTTCTTGTGCATGAGTGAGGAAGAAGACGATGAGGTGTCTTTATCTCGTTGGTTTGATTTCATGATTAGTTTGTAATTTGTTAATGATTGCATTGTCATTTGGTGCTTTAATTGGGTGGTGCGCCGTCATGGCAGAAGATTCCACTGAATGTGTATCATGACAAAGGAAAATTAATGAATGATAAATAATAATAAAAAAACAATAAATCAAAAAGGATTTTTGACTGAACTGAACTGGGCCTAGCACTTTCCTTTTGTCACCCTCCTCTTTCTGGCCCAGCGTGATATATAATTGAGGAATTACTATCGTGACACCCCCTCCCTAGTTTCTTGCTTTTTTTAATTTCCTTTTGTGACCATGTTCATAATTCAATTTTAAAAAATAACTAGATTCTCCCAAAATTTCCAAATTAATTCAGGTGGCTTCCTAAGCATGTTAATTAACTTTTTATGAATTTTATTTGGCATTTTAAGGGGTTTTGATATTTTTCATGGATTTTTGTATGAGATGTAATTCCTTGGACATACCTTGCAATTCAAGCATGACTGTAATACCCCAAAATTTGCTCTCCCTTTTTGTCATCTTAGCATAGCATTATCATCTATCATATCATATCCATCTCATTAGCATTGCATTGCATTTAACATAGAAAAATAAAGCATAGCATCCCTTTTACCATCAGGGCATGTGATCAGGGGAAAGGTGGACAATCAAGGAATCTTTCAAGGCACAAAAAGGCCAAACCAGATCATTCAAGGCAAGCCAAGAGGTCTTTCATGTCTCACACTATCTCAATTGATCATCCAAAACCTCAAGGAAGTGAGATTCAATAGGAGATTGAAGCCCTACATCTTTCATCATGCAAGAGGTTCAAAAAAACTGAAGGAAAACCCTCAAAGGAGATAGCTCATTGATCCAAAGTCACCCTCAAATGGCATATTTCATCATCCTTTAAGAGGATACACAACATACTCTGAGGAATTTGAAATTGAAGACTGCACATTTTTCTCCTAGGAGGTGGGCACCAAAACTAGGGTTTCTAATAAAATCAGGATATCTTTGATTTTTTGGACAAAACTTGATGTCATGGTATTCTATATGTTCTTAAGTGTATGGGTGTGGAAAATTGCCTCTCAATTGGTTTTAGAAGTGGTTCAATTGGAAGAAAAATAAAAAATCAGGAAATTTGGGGCCAAGTCAAATAATCAGAGGAAAAAGTCAACTCTTGACTTTTTGAGGCCAAATTCATGAAATTCATGTTATATGTGACCAATGTGCAAAATTTGATCAAGAAACTCCAAAGGAATCATGAAAAATCAAGATGTGGAAAGTTGCCATTTTTGGATGAAGAAGGGTTACTAAAAATAGCAAGTTTTGGCCATTTTGCATCAGAGTTTGAACCAAGGCCATTTAAAATTGAAGCACCAAATGAAAATTCCACTCGGCCACAACAAAAGTTCTTTCTTTAAGCTTCAAATCCATGTGTAGAACATCTCCATTGGATAAAAATTGAGTGAGATATGACTGATCAAAGTTGGGGAAAAGTAGGGCAAAAACCAAGTCATGACCAAGGATTTTCAAGCTCACGCGCAGTCATTTCTACAAGCAGGTGGTGTGCCAAATGTCAAGCTCAATTTCTCCAAGAATAAAGCTTCAAATGGAAAACTTTTCAACATCAAAGTTGTTCCTTGTAATGTCATCTTCAATATTCATGTTGGACAAAATTCCATTTGATCAAGTTAGGAGGGAGATATAATGGTCTCAAGTTATGGTGATCTTGCTGAAATTCCATGCCAAGATGCCTTGCTAACCAACATCATTGCCACGCCTTCTATCAGTTGCCAAACCTTTGTGTTGTGAGTCATTTTTCAACCTATTCCAAGTTTCATTTCCATCCAATTTTCATACCAAACATGCTCTCTTACATCTCCTCTTCCAAATGACTCCAAAAACTCATCAATCCACCCATTGAGTAGGGAGAAAAACATCACCAAATCACCATATCTCCATTGTTCTCAGCTGCCATAAAAATCAGAAACAAAACCAATGTTGTTGATGTTGTTGTTACAAGCTTGCACGTGCATTATTCATGCCATCCATCCATTACCTTTTAAACCAAACACTTTTTACATTCACCATGTCACGTGCTTCATTATGCATGAGAAGGGAAAGAATGAAACTTGCTGAATAAGTTTATGCTACATAGTTGTGCCATTGCAATTTCATTTTCATCTCCACCATAGTTCTTCATAAACCAGCTGCACCATATCATTGCTCTCCCTAACTAACTTGACTCAGTTAGTTAGGGATGACTCACTCAAACCATTATGACTCAGTTAACCTCACTCAGTTTAACCTTGGTTAACTCACACTATAAAACCAAATCTCACTCACATTTCTCATTTCAACTTCATTTTTTTCACACATTCACTTCAGAAACTCTCTCCTCTACTCTCTCATTCTCTCTGAGTTTGCTCATCTTCTTCTCCACGATTTCAACTCCATAGTTCTTTCATTGATCATTGCTTGGTGTGGTTGAATCAAGAACAACAAGAGCAACTCCATTTTTTGCAAGCTTAGTATCCCTGCAATCTTCAATCTCCTTCATCTACTCGTGAATTATCAGCATTTATTTTGCTTAATATTGAAGCTCCAAGGTTGAAGAACAAGTGTTCTCTGGTTTTCTCAAGACTCTCCAAGAGCTGCAAGTTCAGGTTCCAAAATTCTCAAGCACTCCTCTCACATTTTATGGTTTATTTTGTTGTTTTATCATGACATGAGGTCAATAGGAGCATTTGACACTCCGGCTAGTTGATAGGCCTTGTAGAGGCTTAGATCTAAAAGTTAGGGCATATCTTTGTCTCCTCTGTTTTCTACGTGTGCACATGATATGTGAAAGATAACTGTGGATTCGTATTGTGCTTAGCATGAGCTTCATTTTGATGTGTGCATTGTGTATTTTTGCGAAGATGTGAGATTCGCAGGTGACGGTTCTCGCCGGAGAAGGTGACCGGAGGTCCCTCTCCGGCCGGTAGCTTTAACTCCTAGGGTTTTCTCAGTTTGAATATTGGCCGTTGGATTTGTGAATCGTGCGGATAAGATTGTGCCAACACATAAAAAATGTCACATGCGTGGCACATGTTTTATTTTAATCAGAGTGAACATTATGTGGTGTGGTACACTGTATGTTGTGTGGTCCTTCGTGCGCGTGTATTGATCTTGGCTACTTTGATTGGATGTTGACTGTGACTTGATCCAATGGCTTGTGTGGTTTTGACTATTGTTGACTGAAGAGCATGGTAGTTATTGTGGATTGCGCATGTAATGGACTTAGTCAGATTGATATCCACACCTCCCATGTTTTCAAGCCCAATTAATTTGAACTGAACAATTACTATGCATGCACCCCCATTCATATTGCATTTCATTTTTATTTTCATTTTTGCTACACGTTTGCTTTTTTATTTTTAAAAATACCAAATGGCATTATAAAATTCTACAAAAATTCATGAGCCTTCTTAAGACATTTATAAAAATTTTGATGATTTTAGTTTTTTTATGACCTTTTTGCCCCTATTCCACAATTTTCTTTGATTTTCTTTTGTATGCATTCTTAATATGGTACATGATTTTGTTTAATTTTGTTCTTGATCATTAAAAATTGTTTTGAGTTGCTTCTTTTTGTAGTGAGTCATTAACATCTTGAATTATGTTAAGTGATTTTTATTTGATTTTTTAGGTCTTTTTATGGCATGTTTTGATGTTCATCTTTGCATTACTTTGCATGTGCATCCAATTTGATTTAAGTGCATTGTATAAAGCCTTTTTGCCTTGAATTTTTTACATGATACTTTGATATGTGATTCATCTCTGATTTGTGAACCTCAATACCATGTTTTCATAATTTTCATGAACTCATTTGATTTTTGTTTAAAACATTTCATTTGAAGCATTACAACATGTCATATCCTTGTAATCTTTGTGCATGTTTACATGATTGCTTTTGTGCATACTTGCATGATCATTTGCCTACTTTGTGAACTATTCATTTGACATTATAGGTCATTGGTACATGTTATGTGTCATCATTGCATGTTCACTTTCATTTGAACTTTGTGTGTCCTTAATATGAAGTACTTGTGTTATCTTTTGAATTTCCATTTCATTTCTTCTTCTATTGCTTCTTGAATGGCTTGATAGGTGTTTCATGAATGCTTGTGATGTGTTTATATATCATTCTTCATTTCATTTCAATTCTGATCCTTGGATTACATGTTCCATTCATGCATTTTTTTTTATTATTTCTTTTCATCTTTCATTCTCCCTTTTCTTATGGTAGCATGTTCTAATGTCATGGATGATGTTTGTTGCCTATCCACTTGAACTTGCTTGATGATAATCATTTTTTTCCCATATGATGCACATTCTGGTTGTGACCAATAGGATTTGATTTCTCATCTAATGCTTATGAGTTTTATGGTGCATTAAATGTTCTTTTACTTCTTACACATGTTTACTAACCATGTAGGGGCTTTGGTAAGTTGCAATTGAGTGTGGATAAGGAATCCACATTCAAACTTCTATCCCTTCTCTTTTACAATTCAATTTTGTGTTTTGTTAATCACTTATGTGCTTTCTTTTAATAACTCATCACTTTCCCTTTTTGAATTACAATTCATCTTCTAACTTAGAAGTGAATTGTTTAATTCATTCTTTCTTTAGACTTTAGGTTGAAACCTCACAAACCATTAGGATCACTCCCTTTAATCTTCAATTAGGATTGAGTCTTAGATCATATAGATTTTTACCCTTTCTCCTCTCTTGAGTCTCTCTTCTCATCTCAAAAGAAAATTCAAAATATCTAATAAAGGTAAACATTTATTGCATTTAGGCCTTTCATATAAATAAAAGATTATAAGGGGTCTTCTCTTATAATCTTATAATGTGTAGCATATATCCCATCTTGGGTCAATGTGTTAAACATTTGATCTTGTATGAGGGACCTAAATGCAATACTTGTTGAAGGAACAAATAATAAAAAACAATTCTTCATTTCTTAATCAACAAAAACACTTAATAAACATAAGTATGCTAGTGTGTTTGAACCTTGACAATTGGAACTAAGTGTGGGGGTCTTCTTCACTCTTAGTGTGCTTTCTTACCCATTCCATCTTGGAATGTGAGAATGCACACATTCCAATTACTAAGATTCAGATACACTATCATATGCAAACAAATGGAAAAAACTCTTAAAAAGACAAAAATAAACAATAACGTCTTTCCTTCGGGAATTCTTTTCTCACCTCATTCACTCTCAATGTATGAACGTGCTCCTATTCGTTCTCTTGCAAGATGGTAACGCACTCGGACCAGCGAGCCTGCAACACCTTAGCTAGAACGTTAGCCGTTCCTTAAAAAACACAAACAATCCATCCCTAGTGAGGGGAACTACGTCGCTCTGATTCTCATGCTCCCGATGAGATACGTAGGCAGTGGGGTAGGGCCCATGCGAGCACTTCTTTTATTTTCCCTACATTTGTTTCTCTTTCTCTCTCCTTTCCTTTTCCAGTTCTCCAGCTAACAGTTTCTTTTCCAGTATTCTTTCCTTTACACCCTTTGATCGAGCAAGCAAGCGTGGATCCCATCGGGTACGATGGACGCGAGAGGGTGCTAATACCTTCCTCTCGCGTAACCGACTCTCGAACCCAGTTCTCTTGGTCGTAAGACCGTGCTCTTTCCTTTCTCTTAGGTTTATGCGGTGTTTCCTTTCCCTCTCTTGGGATAAATACACATTGCTGGCGACTCTGTTCGGTGCCACTTTCGCGTTTGTACTAGGATGAAAATCCCGGGAGCGACAGCTGGCGACTTTGCTGGGGAAGGATTGACCTATTGCTGGTCCATCCTAAGCGAGTCAATCCTAGCGCTTGTCTGTTTTTCTTTCATTGGGTGTTTACTTTTTTTGCTGTATTTACTGTTGTACTGTATTGCTATTTATTGTATTGCTGCTTTACTGTACTTTACTGTGTTTATCGCATTTACTGCATTACATATCATTATTGTGCTGGACTGTGCTGTTGTTTTCTGTTTGGCGGGCGGGATGTTCTGAGAGATAAGCCCACTACCAAGGCTTGAGTACACACATAGGTATTAGAGTGGATAGTCACGACGCTTGCGTGGTGGTGACCACGTATTGTTGTTCATGAGACCCACAACCAGACGAGGTTCTATCAGGAGCTTTCTGCTACTGCATGTTATGCAGGCCAGTAGTTATTCTCTTGAGGAACTGTCGACTCTGGTGACCATTCCCGAGGACTCAGTTGCGGTACTCCTCCCGAGTTGTGACAGTGGCATACCACATTCTGTGGCAAACCCATTGCACATTCTCGATCCGAGGACCCAATGCTGGGAACTTGCTATAGGTTGTCCCTTTTGAAAGAGAATCAGTGGAGGCACTCCTCGATTGGCGATAGTACTGTACCCCGAGGGATGAATGTACTATTGCTTCTCGACCTCAGTGCCAGAAGCTGAGGACCTTTCGTTTTGGAGAATCAGTTGAGGCCTCCTCGATTGATGATGATGCCAAACCAGAAATGGTGAAAGTATCATCATTTCTCGACCTGAGAGCCCGGGATACTGAACATCCTAGTACCCACATGTGAGAAGGGCGGGTTGTTTACAGGTTTGCAGGAAACCATAACCTCCTACATACCCGGTTTTCTATCATCGTCGCTCACAAGGAAGTTTCATCCTATTGTATTCAGATGGTCTTTATCTATGGTTCTATATTGTTCTCAGAGCTACACTGACACCGTGCACGGTCCAGCACAGACACCTGATTACCTGATCACATTGCCCTTTGCATTGCATTATCATATCCTAACATACATGTTTATTCATTTCTAGGTGCATATATTACCCTTGATTCCAGTCATCAGGTCCCCGCAGAGATGAACACTAAAGAGAGGAAGAATATCATCAGCTATAAGTTCCTTATGCCTACTTTGGGCCCTATTGTTATGCTGAAGGGAATGGCGAGCCCTGCAGTACGAGAAGCTTTTGAAGAGAAATATGGGTGGATTTTATCTATGGTCTGTAATGTCAGTGATTATGAAGCCAGAGGTCTCCATACGTTGATGCAGTTCTATGATCCGCCTCTGAGGTGTTTTGTATTTCCAGACTATGTGTTGGTTCCTACCTTGGAGGAGTATTCCAACATGTTGGGGATTGCTATCAAGGAGGAGTATTCCAACATGTTGGGGATTACTATCAAGGAGGAGCCCCCTTTCTTTGGATCGGTGGGAGATCTTGACTTTGGAAAGGTGGCTGGTGCTCTTTATTTGAGCAAATCAGAGTTAGACGCCAATGTCTCCAACAAAGGAAAGATTCGTGGTTACAAGCTGGAATATCTGATTAAGAAGGCCCAGGAAGCAGCTAAAGGCGAGAATTGGCTTGTTTTTAATTATTTGCTAGCCCTTTGTATATACGGCATAGTGTTGTTTCCCAACGAGCCGGATTTCATTGATACGGACGCCATACGGATATTCATGATGAAGAACCCGGTGCCAACACTACTGGGAGATCTTCACTACTCTTTGTACAACCGAAACGAAAAGAAAAGAGGAGGGATAATTCGTTGCTGTGCACCTTTGTTCTATAAGTGGTTTGCAGGCCGCTTACCACAATCAGGGGCTTTTGTGGATTCCAAAGATTCTCTAGAGTGGAAACAGCGTTTAATGGGATTGGTGGCCAAGGACATCGTATGGGTAGATCATGGGCTGATTGGCAAGAATATTATCCACAGCTGTGGTAAGTTCCCTAATGTTCCACTGATAGGAAGAATGGGTGGAATTAACTACAATCCTTCTTTGGCCATTCGACAATTTGGGTATGCCCTGAAGGGTCCGCCTATTAAGAGAGATGTAGAGGAGTCCCTTTATTTTCATACATCAAATGGTTGGGAAGCAGCGCAGAAAGCTTCTGAAAGCTGGGGTAGCATACTGAAAAAGGGGAAAGCTGCTCTAGGCAAGCCTAACAACCGGGTTTATCCAGCGTATGAAGAGTGGGTGAAGAAAAGAGTTGAAGATTTTCTCTTGCCTTTTGGTAAGGCACCCCTTTTGTATCCGGAGAATGAGAAAGCAAGAAGCACTGCTACTGTGGAAGAAGTTGACAAGTTGCAAGCCTTGGTGAAAAAGCTTCAAGGAGAGAATTCCGAGTTGAGTAGCTGTCTTCAGAATGCTCTACATGCCAACAAAGAACTGGAACGGAAGGCCCAAGATGCTGAAAGAGTCCTAGCAGCAAAAGAAAAGGATTTTGCCGAAAGAGCGCAACATTTTCAGAAAATTAGCAGAGGTGCTGATGATGCCACTCAAGCCCATAAGCAAACCAAACAGGCCTTAGCGCAGAACAAAGAGAAGTTATCTAAGTTTCAGCAAGCTTGGGATGAGGTCAGGCTCGAGAATACTGAGTTACGGGAACAGTCGCAGATTAAAGACGAAGAGCTTAAGAAGGCACATGAGCAGAGGAGAAGGTATCAGGAAAGTCTCGGTAAAAGTCAAGAACAGTTAGAAGAAGCCAGAAGAGAGCTGAAGAATACCAAGAAAGAGCTTGAAGAAGTCATCATAGAGAAGGAGATACTCAAGACGCAAGCTGGCATAAAAAGACACAAAGGAGTGTGCGATGACGAAGCTTTGATGCTGCATATGGGTTCCTTAACAGAGGCTCTCGAGAAAAGGGATGTTTTGATCAGAGAGATGATTGAAAAGCCTAATCACCAGCGTACTCGCATACTCTTTGAGGAGATCAAGTGCACAAGTGATAAGCTGAAGAACGTGGAATTGTCAGATTGATGTTCTTTGTTTTCTTGTATTTTGTCGTTAATGGTTACCATCAGGCTTGTTGATGGATCCATCTTCCTTTGTACGTCAGTTATTGATGAATCTCTTTTGAATGTATTTGAACACTTTGTTGAATGGGGATGAGCAGTTTTATTCAGAATTAGTCATTATCATATATCTGTACACAAGCACATGACCATGACACGTCTCTTTATATCACGATTTCTGGTCTTCAGATTTCCGTGGTTAAGATTGGAATCAGGGTGCGAGCCACCTCGGAAATGATAAACATGGCATTTGCATTTACATGGCATATCATTTTTTGCATTGCAGGTTTTCTTTTTTGCAGGTGCCTGCTAACCTTTATTTGGTTTTCAGGCACGATAGCTGATACCCCGGTTCACCGATATTCTACCCGACGCAATCAAGCCAGAGTAATGGAGCAAGTTCAGACTGAGTTAGCTGACTTGAGGGGAAGGATTGAACAGTTCATGAACCTTATGCAGGGGATTGCTCAAGGACAGCAGGAGCTGAGGACTGGTCAAGAAAACATGAGGATTGGACAAGAAGCTATGAGAACCACTATCCAGAGGCTGGAAGCTGAAATCCCAAATCGCAACGTGCGCACTCCTCCTGTTGGCACAATCCCTGCTGGTGGGGTACATCTGGGATTTGATAACAATGAGGATGGTCAGGAAGACCAGTTCACCGCATTCAACAATGACATGGGTTTCTACAATGATGACCGAAAGTATGAAGGGCTGGATGAAAGACTCAAGGCTATTGAGAGCCAAAATCCTCTGGGGATTGACGTGGAAGACATGGGTCTCGTGCAGGGTGTGACGATTCCTCCCAAGTTCAAGCTTCCTACACTGGATAAGTACAATGGCAGTACATGTCCCAAAACACATTTGCAAGCTTACAATCGCAAGATTGCTGCTTACACCGAGGACCAAAAGCTCTGGATGTATTTTTTCCAGGATAGCCTGTCAGGCACTTCCCTGGAATGGTACATTAAGCTAGACAGGGTTCATATAAGGAGTTGGAAGGATTTGTGCGCTGTGTTTCTAAAGCAGTATCAATATAATCTGGACATGGCACCTAATCGTACTCAATTACAGAGTATGACTCAGGATAACAAGGAAGGCTTTAAGCAGTATGCATAGAGATGGAGAGAATTGGCTGCTCGAGTTCAACCACCTTTGGGTGATCGTGAGATGGTCGATATGTTCATGAGCACACTTCAAGGGACGTATTTGGATTGACTTGCTGCATGTCCTTCCACGGGGTTTGCCGATATCGTCGTTGCTGGGGAACGAATAGAAAGTCTGCTGAAATTGGGTAAGATTCAAGATGTTGCTTCAAGTTCGAAGAAACCCTTTGCCAATGGACCAAGGAAAAGAGAAGGGGAGTCCAGCGCTGTGTATAGAGGAGGGGGCAGAGGAAGGAATCAGTCCTATCATCAGGTAGATGCGATAACCATTCCGGTTCCAGCTGGACAGCAAACTCCAGATCAGCAAGGTAGACCCCGATTCCAGAATAATAGACAAAGGGATCGTAAGTTCGATCCCTTGCCTATGAAGTATGCTGCTTTGTTATCGCAACTGCTCAAAGAGAAGTTGGTCAAACTTCGGACTATGAAGCCGCTGGGTTCCGGAAAATTGCCTCAAGGTTACGATGCTAATGTTCGATGTGAATTTCATTCTGGTGCGCCAGGTCATTCAATAGAAAAGTGTTGGGCATTTCAACATAAGGTTCAAGATCTGATCGACGCAAAAGCTATTAACTTCTCTAGGCCGCCGAATGTTCGTGACAATCCAATGCCTCATCATGGAGGTGCAGGCACAAATGCTGTTTTTGATGGCGAGAATTTGAATTTGATTACTGATGTTAATTTGGTGAAGACTCCGCTGTTGATTGTAAAAGAACGTTTGTTAAAAGGAAAGGTATTTCCTGGATGCGCCTCTGATTGCGAGGATTGTTCAAAGCAGGTTAATGGCTGCAGTAAGTTGAGAGTTGGACTGCAGGATCTTATGGACGAGGGAAGTCTTCAGTTTGATAAAGTAGAGAAAGAACAGGATGTTTCTGTCGTTACCATTTACTATAATCCAGTCGAGATACAGGTGCCTGTTGAGGAGCCTGTTGCTATCATCGTGCCTGAGAGGCCGAGACCAGTTACGATTATAGTTCCTGAATCGGCTGCTTATGTGTCTAATAGGGCAGTTCCGTGGCAGTGTGGAACTGATACTCGTCAAGGAGGAAGTCGGCAGAAGGCAGAGGCTGTTGGTACTAGCATTGAGAATGTCAGTGGACCAAGTGGTTTCACTAGGAGCGGTCGGCTGTTTGCTCCCCAGACTCTAAGGAATGATAAAGAGGCTGAAGCCGCTGCAAGAGCGAAAGGAAAACAGGTTGTTGATGACAAGGTGTCTGCTCAGGAAGAGGACCCTAAAGTCAATTTTGATAATGATGTTGAGGAATTTATGAGGGTTATTAAAAAGAGTGATTACAAGATCATTGACCAACTTAATCAGACACCCTCTAAAATTTCGATATTATCCCTGTTAATGAGTTCAGATGCACACCGGGCTGCTTTGTTGAAAGTTCTGAATATGGCATACGTTCCCCAAGAGATTACAGTGAATCAGTTGGAGGGAGTAATTTCTAATGTGAATGTGAGCCACGGGTTGGGATTTACGAACAGGGATTTGACACCGGACGGACGTAACCACAACAAAGCACTGCACATCACACTTGAATGCAAAGGAGCTGTTTTGTCGCATGTGCTGGTTGACACAGGTTCTTCCTTAAATGTGTTACCCAAAAAAGCCCTGATGAAAATTGAAGTAGATGGATTGGTTCTGAGACCCAGCGATCTGATTGTGAGAGCTTTCGATGGATCCCAAAGATCGGTGTTTGGGGAGGTTGAACTACCAATACAGGTTGGTCCACAGATATTCAAGACGATCTTTCATGTTATGGAAATTCAGCCCGCTTATAGCCGTTTGTTGGGCCGACCATGGATTCACGCAGCGGGCGCAGTTACCTCAACACTTCATCAGAAGCTCAAATATGTGTTCGAGGGTCAGGTGGTTACTGTTTGCGGCGAGGAAGATATATTCGTGAGTCATCTATCCACTTTCAAATATGTGGAAATGGATGGAGAAATTCATGAAACTTTGTGCCAATCTTTTGAAGCCCTGAATATCAATAACTTACCAGAGTCTACTTCAGCAGCAGTAGTGTCGAATGTGCCAGGTGGGCCGAGTGCATCAATTGCGTCATACAAGCAGGCCAGAGAAGTGGTCAAAAGCGGGAATGCCTAGGGTTGGGGTAAAGCTATTGACGTGTTTGTGAAAGAAGATAAGTTTGGCATTGGATACCAGCCGGGCCGGACGCCAGTTCCCCGATTCCGTGGGCCAATTAATTTCAACAGTGGAGGAGTTATCAATCCCAATCAGTCCTGCTCAGCAATAGAAGATGACGCTGAGAGCTCAGCTTACTTGGACAGATGGGTGTATGCACTGGCTCCAGGCGAAGTATTTCTAGAACTGGTCTAGCGAAGAAATCGTTCATGTTGTGCACCATTCAGAGTAATAATTCTTGTATTTCATAATGCATGAAATCCCACACTCTGCCCAAGGTGTGAGGATCCATTTGTAGGGCCACCATATTTTCTCATATAATGTTCAAATATCAATAAAAGGATGTTTTTGTTTACAAATTTGTGATCCTTTACTCTTTCTTTATTTTATTTTTGCACAAAGAAAATTAAAAATGATAATGCACTTTCTTTTCTTTTGTTTTCAAGCAAAAAATAATCTAAAATAAAGCATAAACCCAATCATGCAGACTGGATTCTGTGGATTTCTCTGAAAATGATATTGTTATGCCCACGTATGATTTCGACAATCCGATCTATCAAGCCGAGGAAGAAAGTGATGCAGACTATGAACTCCCGGGAGAATTGGCTAGATTGTTAAAACAGGAAGAAAAGACCATTCAGCCTCATCAGGAAGCTCTCGAGGTTATCAATATTGGTTCGGAGGAAAACAAGAAAGAGATCAAGATCGGTGCAAGTCTGCGGGCTGATGTAAAGCGAGAGTTGATAGTCATGCTACGTGAATACGTTGACATCTTTGCTTGGTCATATCAAGATATGTCGGGTTTAGATACAGACATAGTTGTGCATAGACTACCATTGAAAGAGGATTGTCCACCGGTCAAGCAGAAACTGCGCAGAACGAAACGAGAAATGGCTTTGAAGATCAAGGAAGAAGTACAGAAACAGTTGGATGCAGGTTTTCTGGTAGTAACCAACTATCCTCCCTGGGTGGCCAATATAGTACTGGTGCCGAAGAAAGATGGCAAAGTCAGAATGTGTGTGGATTACAGAGATCTCAACAGGGCGAGCCCTAAAGATGATTTTCCACTCCCTCATATTGATGTGCTGGTTGATAATACCGCTCAGTTTTCAGTGTTCTCATTTATGGATGGATTCTCCGGGTACAATCAGATAAAGATGGCGCCTGAAGACATGGAGAAGACGACATTCATTACCCCGTGGGGTACCTTCTGTTACAAAGTAATGCCTTTTGGGTTGAAGAACGCAGGGGCAACCTATCAAAGAGCAATGGTGACGTTATTCCACGATCTAATTCATAAAGAGATCGAGTGCTATGTGGATGACATGATTGCTAAATCAAAGACAGAAGAGGAACATCTGATCAACTTGAAGAAGTTGTTTGAGAGGCTGAGGAAATTCAGGTTGAGACTGAATCCTAACAAGTGTACTTTCGGCATGCGGTCCGGAAAATTGCTTGGTTTCATTGTCAGTGAAAAAGGGATAGAGGTTGATCCTGCTAAGGTGAAAGCTATACAAGATATGCCTGTACCAAGGACTGAGAAAGAAGTTCGCGGCTTTCTAGGGAGATTGAATTACATTTCAAGGTTCATATCTCACCTAACTGCCACTTGCGAACCGATATTCAAAATGCTACGAAAAGATCAAACGGTCAGGTGGAATAATGATTGTCAAAATGCCTTCGATAAAATAAAAAGATATTTGCAGGAACCTCCAATTCTGATACCTCCAGTTCAAGGGAGACCACTGATTATGTACTTGACAGTGCTCGAAGGATCCATGGGTTGTGTTCTCGGTCAACACGACGAGACAGGTAGGAAAGAACATGCTATCTACTACCTGAGCAAGAAATTTACAGATTGTGAATCGCGTTATTTAATGCTTGAGAAGACATGCTGTGCACTCGCATGGGCCGCCAAGCGATTGAGACAATACATGCTCACACATACAACCCTGTTGATCTCAAAGTTGGATCCGGTCAAGTATATTTTTGAGAAACCAGCACTTACAGGCAGAGTTGCAAGGTGGCAGATGGTACTGACAGAGTACGATATTCAATTTACTTCGCAAAAGGCAATCAAAGGAAGTATACTGTCAGATTATCTTATGCAACAGCCTCTTGATGATTACCAGCCCATGAGATTTGATTTCCCTGATGAGGACATCATGTTTCTCAAAGCGAAAGACAACGAGGAACCACTTCTGGAGGAGGGGCCTGACCCTGAATCCAAATGGAGTTTGATGTTTGATGGGGCAGTTAATATGAATGGGTGCGGAGTTGGTGCACTCCTTATTATGCCAGAAGGTGTTCACATGCCCTTCACTGCCCGAGTAACTTTCGGGTGTACCAACAATGAAGCAGAATACGAAGCTTGCATACTAGGGATCGAGGAAGCTATTGATTTACGAATCAAGACCCTCGATATCTTTGGTGATTCAGCACTGGTAATCAATCAAGTAAAGGGAACTTGGCACACACACCAGCAGAATTTGATTCCGTATAGAGATTATACGAGGAGATTGCTGACATTCTTTACAACTGTCAAGTTGTACCATGTTCCCCGAGATGAGAATAAGTTTGCAGACGCCTTGGCCACTATCTCTTCGATGATCAAAGTGCATGGTTGGAACTTTGTGCCCAGGATTGATGTATCTCGTCTTGATAGGCCTGCTTTTGTGTTTGAGGTTGATGCAGTGTTTGACGATAAGCCTTGGTACCATGACATCAAATGCTTCTTAAAAAATCAAGAATACTCGCCTGGGGCATCTTCCAATGACAAGAAGACGTTAAGGAGGCTAGCTGGTAGTTTCTTCTTGAACAAAGATGGCGTGCTGTATAAAAGGAATTTTGACACGGTTCTGCTCAGATGTGTGGATAGACACGAGGCAGACCTGTTGATGATTGAAGTGCACGAAGGCTCTTTCGGTACCCATGCCGGAGGACATGCGATGGCTAAGAAATTGTTGAGATTAGGGTATTATTGGCTGACCATGGAGTCAGATTGCTGCAAGTATGCTCGCAAGTGTCACAAATGCCAGATCTATGCAGACAAAGTGCACGTTCCTCCCAATCCGTTGAGTATCATGTCTTCTCCGTGGCCATTTGCAATGTGGGGCATTGACATGATCGGAAAAATTGAGCCTACTGCTTCAAACGGCCATTGTTTCATCTTGGTCTCCATTGATTACTTCACTAAATGGGTTGAAGCAGCATCCTATGCCAATGTCACTAAGCAAGTAGTGGCTCGTTTCTTGAAAAAGGACATCATTTGTCGATATGGAGTGCCCGAAAGAATCATTACCGATAATGGTTCTAATTTGAATAATAAGATGATGGCTGAACTATGTCGGGACTTCAAAATTGAGCACCACAATTCTTCTCCGTACCGCCCGAAGATGAATGGCGCGATTGAAGCGGCCAACAAAAATATCAAGAAGATTGTGCAGAAGATGGTTGTCACGTACAAAGATTGGCATGAGACGTTACCACTGGCTTTGCATGGGTATCGAACATCAGTCCGCACGTCCACTGGGGCAACACCATACTCGCTTGTATATGGTATGGAGGCAGTTCTACCGATAGAAGTGGAGATTCCCTCTCTCCGAGTATTGATGGACATTAAGCTAGATGAAGCTGAATGGGTACGAGCCAGATTTGATCAGCTGAGCCTTATTGAGTAGAAGCGATTAGCAGCGGTATGCCATGGCCAGCTATATCAGCGCAGAATGAAGAGGGCATTCGATCAAAAAGTTCGACCTCAAGTCTACAAGGTGGGAGATGTGGTAATCAAGAGAATACTTCCTCCGAGTACAGATCACAGGGGCAAATGGACTCCTAACTATGAAGGTCCGTTCGTGGTAAAAAAGGTTTTCTCAGGTGGAGCCTTGTTGCTGACAACCATGGATGGTGAATATTTTTCATCACCTGTTAATTCAGATGCAGTTAAAAAATACTTCGTATAAAGAGACCCGCTGGATTAAAAAAAAAAAGAATCCAGGAAAAAAAGGGCATCCCAGCGAACCAAAAACAGAATAAAGGTTCGGGCAAAAATTAGGGATATAATTGAAAAGAATTGTACACCCGGTAAGTTGAAAACCCGAAAGGCCAACTTAGGCAAAAAAGGGTATCCCGGTGGATTGAAAACCTGAAAAGGCGATCCACACAAAAGAGGGATTAAAGCGAATGACTGCAGTCTGAATTAATCTGTACGTTTTCTACTCTTCAGCAAACTGGCAAAATTCCAAAGGAGGAATTGGCCCGACCACGAGCTTCCGGAGGCGAAGATAATTAGGAGAGTTGGAATACATACTGGCTATAACAGAATCAGAAATCAGTTGGAATCCAATTTCCGCATTATCATTAGGATAGATTTCTTTTCTCAATTTTATGGCAATCGCCTCTTTCAGGGGTTTGCTTCTGATTGTAAATTCGCCAATTTTTGGCATTTCATCAATAAAGTTGAATATTCAGTCACGGGCTTTTATTTTCATTTTGCTGTTTTGTTTGCAAAAACGTCCGATTTTTGATAATAAAACGTTACTTTGAAAATATCTTGGCCTTGCAAAAACATGCACAAAGACAATTGAAATTACTTTTGCTTGTTGGACAACCTTGGATGGTGGACCCAAAAGACCACGCAATATCCTGGGGCATGTGCATATTCTTTTTCTGTTGCAGGTAATGAGCACGATCGATCCAAACAGCATGATCGTAACCACGAGCAGATATTTGCTATGACTTGATACTGTTGTATCTTATTAAGTCGATTCTTCCATTCAAGAGTTCCCACTAAGTTTCGTGACGACAACGGTGTTCGAAGATGGATTTCTTCTGTGTTGATAACGGTTATTAATGCAGTGAATACTCCAGGTCGACAACAAGTGCCAATCCTCCAGTACCTTACAGACGATGTGAAAGGTAGTTCAAGGCAGAGTGTTTGTCTAAGAGTTTGAAAATGCTTGGTTTTCTATAAAATCCTCTTAAGAGACGAAACTTTTAGTACCAACATCCCTTGTGGAGTTTACTCTTGGCAGGATGTACCAGCAAGTGGTAGTATCATGTCTCCCGCAGGTTTCAGCATGTGAAATTTGTCAAAGAATAATCCCCAGCGGAGTTATTGACCATCCCATGCATGGGGCATGTAACCTCCCCAGCAAAGGATATCCCCGACCTATAATCCCCAGTAGAGTTTGAGGACATTTGGTCTTCTGTAAAATCCTCTCGAAGGGCAGCCCCAACAAGAGACGCTTTAAAGTGGTTTTTCTCCAGCAGAGTGTGTTATAAACTCATTATCCCCAGTCGAGTCGCGGTAATTTCCCCAGCATGGTCTATATGGATTAACGGAATCTCTTTTTCAGCAAAGTGTCAGCATATGATATTACCCAGCAGGTGGTGTAATTCTCAGCATTGCTCAGTTACAATCCAAAGTCCAATTTATTTTTGGCATACAGTTTGTTCATATTATTCCAGCCTGTGGGATAGTATGGCAGATGGTTGTTCCAGCCAGTGGGATGATCATATTATACAGTTTGTTCATATTATTCCAGCCGGTGGGATAGTATGGCAGATGGTTCTTCCAGCCAGTGGGATGATCATATTATACAGTTTGTTCATATTATTCCAGCCGGTGGGATAGTATGGCGGATGGTTGTTTCAGCCAGTGGGATGATCATTATATACAGTTTGTTCATATTATTCCAGCCGGTGGGATAGTATGGCAGATGATTATTCTAGCAGGTGGGGTGATCATTATATACAATCGTTCATATTATTCCAGCCGGTGGGATAGTATTGCAGATGGTCGTTCCAGCCAGTGGGATGATCATTATATACAGTTTGTTCATCTTATCCCAGCATGTGGGATAATATTGCAGGTGGTTGTTCCAGCAGGTGGGATGATCATCTGGCAAAGCATCCAGAGCCGGTTTGGTAAGCATCAAAGTCCAAGTTTAATTTGGCAAAGCTGCAAAAGTCCATCCGAGGATGGCAATTTTGAGATTCCAAAGCTTGTTTGGTAATCATTGAAGTCCAACGACAGATTGGCAAAAATCCAGCACGAACTGGTAAAAGTCCATTGTTTAGAATGGCAGAGCAGCTAAAGTCCACCAGCAGTGTGGCAAGCCAGTAGTCGTCTGGCGTCGTTCAAAAAGATATTTCTAAAGTCCACCAGCAGTGTGGCAAGCCAGTAGTCGTCTGGCATCGTTTAAAAAGACATTTGTTAAAGTCCATCAACAGTATGGCAAGCTAGTAGTCGCCTGGCGTCGTTCAAAAGACAGATCTCTCTGATGACGTTCATTTGCCGATTCAATCCAGAAGTCTCGTTGGGTTTATATCCCTTTTCTTCTTCATCACCCAGAGCAAATTCTTGGTTATATTTGGTATTCAATCACTATATACCTTGAAAGTCTGAAAGCAATCGCTTTCAGGCATTCAGGTCTACAGGGTTTGAATAGGGGCAGCTGTAATACCCCAAAATTTGCTCTCCCTTTTTGTCATCTTAGCATAGCATTATCATCTATCATATCATATCCATCTCATTAGCATTGCATTGCATTTAACATAGAAAAATAAAGCATAGCATCCCTCTTACCATCAGGGCATGTAATCAGGGGAAAGGTGGACAATCAAGGAATATTTCAAGGCACAAAAAGGCCAAACCAGATCATTCAAGGCAAGCCAAGAGGTCTTTCATGTCTCACACTATCTCAATTGATCATCCAAAACCTCAAGGAAGTGAGATTCAATAGGAGATTGAAGCCCTACATCTTTCATCATGCAAGAGGTTCAAAAAAACTGAAGGAAAACCCTCAAAGGAGATAGCTCATTGATCCAAAGCCACCCTCAAATGGCATATTTCATCATCCTTTAAGAGGATACACAACATACTCTGAGGAATTTGAAATTGAAGACTGCACATTTTTCTCCTAAGAGGTGGGCACCAAAACTAGGGTTTCTAATAAAATCAGGATATCTTTGATTTTTTGGACAAAACTTGATGTCATAGTATTCTATATGTTCTTAAGTGTATGGGTGTGGAAAATTGCCTCTCAATTGGTTTTAGAAGTGGTTCAATTGGAAGAAAAATAAAAAATCAGGAAATTTGGGGCCAAGTCAAATAATCAGAGGAAAAAGTCAACTCTTGACTTTTTGAGGCCAAACTCATGAAATTCATGTTATATGTGACCAATGTACAAAATTTGATCAAGAAACTCCAAAGGAATCATGAAAAATCAAGATGTGGAAAGTTGCCATTTTTGGATGAAGAAGGGTTACTAAAAATAGCAAGTTTTGGCCATTTTGCATCAGAGTTTGAACCAAGGCCATTTAAAATTAAAGCACCAAATGAAAATTCCACTCGGCCACAACAAAAGTTCTTTCTTTAAGCTTCAAATCCATGTGTAGAACATCTCCATTGGATAAAAATTGAGTGAGATATGACTGATCAAAGTTGGGGAAAAGTAGGGCAAAAACCAAGTCATGACCAAGGATTTTCAAGCTCGCGCGCAGTCATTTCTACAAGCAGGTGGTGTGCCAAATGTCAAGCTCAATTTCTCCAAGAAGAAAGCTTCAAATGGAAAACTTTTCAACATCAAAGTTGTTCCTTGTAATGTCATCTTCAATATTCATGTTGGACAAAATTCCATTTGATCAAGTTAGAAGGGAGATATAATGGTCTCAAGTTATGGTGATCTTGCTGAAATTCCATGCCAAGATGCCTTGCTAACCAACCTCATTGCCACGCCTTCTATCAGTTCCCAAACCTTTGTGTTGTGAGTCATTTTTCAACCTATTCCAAGTTTCATTTCCATCCAATTTTCATACCAAACATGCTCTCTTACATCTCCTCTTCCAAATGACTCCAAAAACTCATCAATCCACCCATTGAGTAGGGAGAAAAACATCACTAAATCACCATATCTCCATTGTTCTCAGCTGCCATAAAAATCAGAAACAAAACCAATGTTGTTGATGTTGTTGTTACAAGCTTGCACGTGCATTATTCATGCCATCCATCCATTACCCTTTTAAACCAAACACTTTTTACATTCACCATGTCACGTGCTTCATTATGCATGAGAAGGGAAAGAATGAAACTTGCTGAATAAGTTTATGCTACATAGCCGTGCCATTGCAATTTCATTTTCATCTCCACCATAGTTCTTCATAAACCAGCTGCACCATATCATTGCTCTCCCTAACTAACTTGACTCAGTTAGTTAGGGATGACTCACTCAAACCATTGTGACTCAGTTAACCTCACTCAGTTTAACCTTGGTTAACTCACACTATAAAACCAAATCTCACTCACATTTCTCATTTCAACTTCATTTTTTTCACACATTCACTTCAGAAACTCTCTCCTCTACTCTCTCATTCTCTCTGAGTTTGCTCATCTTCTTCTCCACGATTTCAACTCCATAGTTCTTTCATTGATCATTGCTTGGTGTGGTTGAATCAAGAACAACAAGAGCAACTCCATTTTTTGCAAGCTTAGTATCCCTGCAATCTTCAATCTCCTTCATCTACTCGTGAATTATCAGCATTTATTTTGCTTAATATTGAAGCTCCAAGGTTGAAGAACAAGTGTTCTCTGGTTTTCTCAAGACTCTCCAAGAGCTGCAAGTTCAGGTTCCAAAATTCTCAAGCACTCCTCTCACATTTTATGGTTTATTTTGTTGTTTTATCATGACATGAGGTCAATAGGAGCATTTGACACTCCGGCTAGTTGATAGGCCTTGTAGAGGCTTAGATCTAAAAGTTAGGGCATATCTTTGTCTCCTCTGTTTTCTACGTGTGCGCATGATATGTGAAAGATAACTGTGGATTCGTATTGTGCTTAGCATGAGCTTCATTTTGATGTGTGCATTGTGTATTTTTGCGAAGATGTGAGATTCGCAGGTGACGGTTCTCGCCGGAGAAGGTGACCGGAGGTCCCTCTCCGGCCGGTAGCTTTAACTCCTAGGGTTTTCTCAGTTTGAATATTGGCCGTTGGATTTGTGAATCGTGCGGATAAGATTGTGCCAACACATAAAAAATGTCACATGCGTGGCACATGTTTTATTTTAATCAGAGTGAACATTATGTGGTGTGGTACACTGTATGTTGTGTGGTCCTTCGTGCGCGTGTATTGATCTTGGCTACTTTGACTGGATGTTGACTGTGACTTGATCCAATGGCTTGTGTGGTTTTGACTATTGTTGACTGAAGAGCATGGTAGTTATTGTGGATTGCGCATGTAATGGACTTAGTCAGATTGATATCCACACCTCCCATGTTTTCAAGCCCAATTAATTTGAACTGAACAATTACTATGCATGCACCCCCATTCATATTGCATTTCATTTTTATTTTCATTTTTGCTACACGTTTGCTTTTTTATTTTTAAAAATACCAAATGGCATTATAAAATTCTACAAAAATTCATGAGCCTTCTTAAGACATTTATAAAATTTTTGATGATTTTAGTTTTTTTATGACCTTTTTGCCCCTATTCCACAATTTTCTTTGATTTTCTTTTGTATGCATTCTTAATATGGTACATGATTTTGTTTAATTTTGTTCTTGATCATTAAAAATTGTTTTGAGTTGCTTCTTTTTGTAGTGAGTCATTAACATCTTGAATTATGTTAAGTGATTTTTATTTGATTTTTTAGGTCCTGTTATGGTATGTTTTGATGTTCATCTTTGCATTACTTTGCATGTGCATCCAATTTGATTTAAGTGCATTGTATAAAGCCTTTTTGCCTTGAATTTTTTACATGATACTTTGATATGTGATTCATCTCTGATTTGTGAACCTCAATACCATGTTTTCATAATTTTCATGAACTCATTTGATTTTTGTTTAAAACATTTCATTTGAAGCATTACAACATGTCATATCCTTGTAATCTTTGTGCATGTTTACATGATTGCTTTTGTGCATACTTGCATGATCATTTGCCTACTTTGTGAACTATTCATTTGACATTATAGGTCATTGGTACATGTTATGTGTCATCATTGCATGTTCACTTTCATTTGAACTTTGTGTGTCCTTAATATGAAGTACTTGTGTTATCTTTTGAATTTCCATTTCATTTCTTCTTCTATTGCTTCTTGAATGGCTTGATAGGTGTTTCATGAATGCTTGTGATGTGTTTATATATCATTCTTAATTTCATTTCAATTCTGATCCTTGGATTACATGTTCCATTCATGCATTTTTTTAATTATTTCTTTTCATCTTTCATTCTCCCTTTTCTTATGGTAGCATGTTCTAATGTCATGGATGATGTTTGTTGCCTATCCACTTGAACTTGCTTGATGATAATCATTTTTTCCCATATGATGCACATTCTGGTTGTGACCAATAGGATTTGATTTCTCATCTAATGCTTTTGAGTTTTATGGTGCATTAAATGTTCTTTTACTTCTTACACATGTTTACTAACCATGTAGGGGCTTTGGTAAGTTGCAATTGAGTGTGGATAAGGAATCCACATTCAAACTTCTATCCCTTCTCTTTTACAATTCAATTTTGTGTTTTGTTAAGCACTTATGTGCTTTCTTTTAATAACTCATCACTTTCCCTTTTTGAATTACAATTCATCTTCTAACTTAGAAGTGAATTGTTTAATTCATTCTTTCTTTAGACTTTAGGTTAAAACCTCACAAACCATTAGGATCACTCCCTTTAATCTTCAATTAGGATTGAGTCTTAGATCATATAGATTTTTACCCTTTCTCCTCTCTTGAGTCTCTCTTCTCATCTCAAAATAAAATTCAAAATATCTAATAAAGGTAAACATTTATTGCATTTAGGCCTTTCATATAAAGAAAAGATTATAAGGGGTCTTCTCTTATAATCTTAGAATGTGTAGCATATAGCCCATCTTGGGTCAATGTGTTAAACATTTGATCTTGTATGAGGGACCTAAATGCAATACTTGTTGAAGGAACAAATAATAAAAAACAATTCTTCATTTCTTAATCAACAAAAACACTTAATAAACATAAGTATGCTAGTGTGTTTGAACCTTGACAATTGGAACTAAGTGTGGGGGTCTTCTTCACTCTTAGTGTGCTTTCTTACCCATTCCATCTTAGAATGTGAGAATGCATACATTCCAATGACTAAGATTCAGATACACTATCATATGCAAACAAATGGAAAAAACTCTTAAAAAGACAAAAACAAACAATAACGTCTTTCCTTCGGGAATTCTTTTCTCACCTCATTCACTCTCAACGTATGAACGTGCTCCTATTCGTTCTCTTGCAAGATGGTAACGCACTCGGACCAGCGAGCCTGCAACACCTGAGCTAGAACGTTAGTCGTTCCTTAAAAAACACAAACAATCCATCCCTAGTGAGGGGAACTACGTCGCTCTGATTATCATGCTCCCGATGAGATACGTAGGCAGTGGGGTAGGGCCCATGCGAGCACTTCTTTTATTTTCCCTACATTTGTTTCTCTTTCTCTCTCCTTTCCTTTTCCAGTTCTCCAGCTAACAGTTTCTTTTCCAGTATTCTTTCCTTTACACCCTTTGATCGAGCAAGCAAGCGTGGATCCCATCGGGTACGATGGACGCGAGAGGGTGCTAATACCTTCCTCTCGCGTAACCGACTCCCGAACCCAGTTCTCTTGGTCGTAAGACCGTGCTCTTTCCTTTCTCTCAGGTTTATGCGGTGTTTCCTTTCCCTCTCTTGGGATAAATATACATTGCTGGCGACTCTGTTCGGTGCCACTTTCGCGTTTGTACTAGGATGAAAATCCTGGGAGCGACAATGACAATGGGCCTTCCCTTAATCTTTTGGCCCTGATCTTTGATATGTTTTTTGGTATTTGGATACTTGACATGTTGATGGCTGGTTGATGTATAGCTCATGTGTTTTAACTTGGTTTTGGACCTCATTTTGTGACTTGTGCTTATATGATCATCAATGGGAACATGCTTAATCTTCGCATTTGTTTGAGCACTCTTAAGGCATCTTTTTGGTTTAATCTCTTGTATGCAAATACCTACTGACTTGGGGATAGCATGATTAATTGATCCCATTTTTTAAAGGCTTTTTCCTATTTTCACCCATTTGTTAATTTGAACATGTTTTATGTGAAGATACTTTGGATTAAGCCATAGTTTAGGATTTGTATGAGGCCACTTTGAGCCAAATTTGGGATGATTTAGAACACACTCATAAGTGTATTTTGATACTTGATTGAGACATGTTGAATGTCATATGTGTTCATGGTTCATATGCTTTGAGTGCACTTAATTTGAATACTCGACGAGGCTTAATGATTGGTTTGATGCTTTAGCTTGCTCATGCCTCTATGCCTCCTTCCTTTGGAATTCATTTGTGCACCTTTTCATACTTGTTATAGCATGACATAGGGCCTGCCCACATGTATTTGTATACCATTTCTTGTGAACTTGGTTGATGTTTGCTTGTGTGTGAATGATAACATGAATGGTGCTTCCTAATGCCTAATGTTTTGTGCTTACTTGTTTGGATGCCCTTGCACATTTGTTTTAGGATTCAATTGAGATACTTTACAAGGTCATGTACCTCTAACCTAGATAGTTGGATAGCACTTTGTCATGCCTTTCCATCCCTTTTGCTTGTATGCTAAATAACATGCTTATAGGAGATGTTTTGCTTGCATAGTGTGAATAAACTTTGAAAGAGCATTTGTTGTAACTTGTATGACATTTCAATGATGACTTGAAGCTCTTCTCTATACCATTTCACCTCTGACCTTGATGCTTACACATACTTACATGGTTTATATGTTGCACCTTTTACTTTATGTGCAAGTCACAAGTTCCTAAAAGATGTTTGGTGTTGGTTTGGCACCTTAATTGTTGTAACTTCCACAAGTGCATTAACTTGAATACTTTCATGATGATTTGAACTCAATTGTGGACACCTAAGTATGCATTCATTTTTGATTTGTGTACTTACTTCCATGTTTGTTTATGCTTTGGGTGAATGAACATACTTGTTGAGTTATAAGTGAGCTACTTGTGCAACTTTTCAAGGCATTTTAACATGACACTTCCATGAACTGTTGAAGTCATTTGCACACTTTGAATACATGTTATAGGTTCTGGTCCTTACTTGCTTATATCACTCTTGTATCATTCCTACTTCATCTCTTACTTGTAATAAAGGCAACAAGTATTGTACGCCATGATCCTTAAGTACATGGGAAATGAAGAATAGGGGGTCTCCCTTCACTCTTCTAGGGTGTTTAGCATACGTCCCATTGGGGGCGACCATGCGACGCATTCGCTCCTATGTCATAGACTTTAGTGCAATGCGAGTTTCAAACTAACTTAAGCCACTTTTGTCTAAAAAATACAAACAAATTTCAAATCATTTTCATCCTTCGGGATTAATTGGGTTTCAAACCATTTTCAGAAAAGAGTGCGTTACTTCCGTTTTGTCGCAAACAGGCATCGACCCTAACTGCCGGACGCGAACTTAACATCACTCATAAAAAACACAATGACCTTGTAGGTCGAACTACAACTGCTCTGACTTCCTTTCTCTGGTTAGATTGAGGATACGTAGGCACGAGACGACGATGTCTTGGCGAGCAAACTTCCCCCACAATCCCGTAGTCTCCGAACTACGTTGACTCTGACTTTCCCATTCCTAAGGGAATGCGTAGGCCTAGTCGGCGATGTCCTACCGAGTCACTTTTTCTTTTCTTTCCTTCGTTCTATTTCCAGTTAGCAGTAGGCTTTAGATAACCTACACCCTTTGATCGATAACAACAAGCGTGGATCCCATCGAGTACGATGGACGCGAGGGGGTGCTAATACCTTCCTCTCGCGTAACCGACTCCTGAACCCAGGCTATGGTTGCGACGACCATTCCTTTCCCTTTGTTGAAGTTTTCTTCGATCGTTTCGTTTCTCTGCGTCGGGATAAATAACGTTTGGTGGCGACTCTTCTGTACTTTTTCGCCGGTTGATTTTCGCAGGTGCGACAGCTGGCGACTCTGCTGGGGAAACGACTTCCCTAAGCGAGTCAATCCTAGCTTTTGTTTGTTTTTGGTTGTTGGGTGTTTATCTATATGTTTTACTCGCTTTATTTATGGCTTTTATTGCATGTTTATTTGCTCTTATCGCTTTTTACTTGCTTTACATTTACTGTTTGGACTGTGCTGGACTGTTGTTTTTTTGGTGGGATGGGTGAACGGAGAGATAAGCCCACTACCCAGGCTTGAGTATACACACAGGATTTAGAGTGGATAGCCGTGTCGCTTACGTGGTGGTGACCACGTATAGTGTTCACGAGACCCACAGCCAGACGAGGTTCTTCTATGAGATATCTGATACTGCATGTTGATGCAGGCCATTGGATATTCCCTTGATGAGCTGTTGACTCTGGTGACCATTCCCGAGGACTCAGTTGAGGCACTCCTCCCAAGAGGTGATAATGGCAGACCAGAAATGGAAAACCCATTACGCTTCTTGATTCGAGGACCCGAAGCTGAGAACTTTCCATAGGATGACCGTTTGAGGGGAATTAGTTAAGGCCTCCTCGATTGATGATGATGCCAAACCAGAAATGGTGAACGGATCATCATTTCTCGACATGAGAGTCCGTAACGCTGAGGATCATTAGTCTTAGAACCCACATGTGAGAAGGTCGGGGTGTTTACAGGTTTGCAGGTAACCATGACTTCCAACCTACCCGGTTTTCTGGAATTCTTACATAAGTGAACGGTTTATTATGTTATATTCAGTCAGTTGTTATTCACAGTCCTGCACCGACACTATTCACAGTCCTGCACCGACACTATTCATAGTTCTGCACCGGCACTGTTCACAAACATGTCCAGATATATATGGCACCTTTGACACCATGCCTTTTCATTGCATTATCATACCCTAACATTCATGTTCTCTCATTTCCAGGTTATATCCGACTTTTGATTCCAGTCAGCGGGTTCTCATAGGGATGGATACTGAGAAGAAAAAGAACATCATCGTTTATAAATTCCTAAAGCCTACTCTAGGCCCTCTTAACAATCTAAAGGATATGGCAAGTCCAGATGTGTTGGGAGCTTTCAAAGAAAAGTATGGGTGGATCTTATCTTTTGTTCACAACATCAATGACTACGATTACAGGGGCCTTCACACTTTGATGCAGTTCTATGACCCTCCTCTAAGATGCTTCATATTTCCAGACTATTTGTTGGTGCCCACCCTGGAGGAATATTCAAACATTTTGGGGATTTCTATCAAGGAAGATACTTCATTCTTCGGTTACAAGAGTGATCTTGACTTCGAAGATGTGGCTAGGGCTCTTTATTTGAGCAAGTCGACATTGGAGGCCAATATTTCTAGCAAAGGAAAGTTTTGAGGTTATCATCTGGGGTATCTGGTGAAGAAAGCTCAAGAGGAAGCGAAAGACAAGAAATTGACCATTTTCAACGCATTGCTGGATCTGTGTGTGTATGGTATCGTTCTATTTCCCATCTGTCGCTCCCGGGATTTTCATCCTAGTACAAACGCGAAAGTGGCACCGAAACAGAGTCGCCAGCAATGTGTATTTATCCCAAGAGAGGGAGAGGAAACACCGCGTAAACCTAAGAGAAAGGAAAAGCATGGTCTTACGACCAAGAGAACTGGGTTCGGGAGTCGGTTACGCACGGGGAAGGTATTAGCACCCCCACGCGTCCATCGTACCCGATGGGATCCACGCTTGCTTGTTTCGATCAAAGGGTGTAGGAAACTGGAAATGAACTGCTAGCTAGAAAGGAAAAGGAACAGGAAAGGGGAAAAAGAAAGGAGAGAAAATAAGAAACAAATGTAGGGAAAATAAAGGAAGTGCTCGCATGGGCCCTACCCCACTGCCTACGTATCTCATCGGGAGCATGAGAATCAGAGCGACGTAGTTCCCCTCACTAGGGATGGATTGTTTGCATTTTTAAGGAACGGCTAACGTTCTAGCTCAGGTGTTGCAGGCTCGCTGGTCTGAGTGCGTTACCGTCTTGCAAGAGAACGAGTAGAAGCGCGTTCGTGCGTTGAGAATGAATGAGATGAGAAAAGAATTCCCGAAGGAAAGACGTTATTGTTTGTTTTTGTCTTTTAGAAGTTTTTTCCATTTATTTGCATATGACAGTGTATCTGAATCTTAGTCATTGGAATGTGTACATTCTCACATTCCAAGATGGAATGGGTAAGAAAGCACACTAAGAGTGAAGAAGACCCCCACACTTAGTTCCAATTGTCAAGGTTCAAACACACTAGCGTACTTGTATTTATTAAGTGTTTTTGTTGATTAAGAAATGAAGAAGTTTTTTTTTTATTATTTGCACCTTCAACAAGTATTGCATTTAAGTCCCTCATACAAGATCAAATGTTTAACACATTGACCCAAGATGGGCTATATGCTACACATTCTAAGATTACAAGAGAAGACCCCTTATAATCTTTTCTTTATATGAAAGGCCTAAATGCAATAAATGCCTACCTTTATTATATGTTTTGAATTTTCCTTGAGAGATGAGAAGATGAAAGACTCAAGAGAGGGTAAAGGTAAAAATCTATATGGACTAAGACTCAATCCTAATTGATTAGTTAAGGGAGTGATCCTAAAGTTTGTGAGGTTTCAACCTAAAGTCTAAAGAAAGAATGAATTAAACAATTCACTTCTAAAGTAGAAGATGAATTGTAATTCACAAAGGGAAAGTGATGAGTTATTAAAAGAAAGCACATAAGTGCTTAACAAAACATAGAATGGAATTGTAAAAGAGAAAGGATAGAAGTTGAATGTGGATTCCTTATCCACACTCAATTGAAACTTACCAAAGCCCCTACATGGTTAGTAAACATGTATAAGAAGTATAAGAAGTAAAAGAACATGTAATGCATCATAAAACTCAAAAGAATTAAATGAGAAAACAAATCCTAGAACCACAACCAGAATGGGCATCATATGGACAACAAGTGAATATCATCATACAAGTGCAAGTGAATAAGCAATAATCATCACCCATTAGCATTTAAACATGTTACAAGAAGAAGGGGTAGATGAAAGATGGAAAGAAATGAAGAGGACATGCATAAATGGAACATGTAAATCAACAACCAGAATTGAAACTAAATGGAAAATGGTTTATAAACATCTCAAAAGTATTTATGAATCAACTTCAAGACATTCAAGAAGTAATATAAGAAGAATTGAAATGAAAGTTCAAAAAGAAAGTGCAAACAATACATGTTAATGATGCACAAAGTTCAAATTGAAATGAACATGTAAAGATGACCTATAATGTGTATCAAAGACCTATAATATCATATGAATGGCTCATAACATATGCAAATGCTCATACAAATGTGCACAAAAGAATTCATGTAAACATGCACTAAAGATTACAATGATATAACATGTCATAATGCTTTAAATGAAATGCATCAAGCAAAAATCAAATGGCCTCATGAAAATTATGAAAACATGGTATTGGAGTTCACTAATCAGAGATGAATCACATATCAAAGTATCATGCAAGGAACCAAGGCAAAATGATGTCAAACAATGCACTTAGGTCACATAGCCATATCATACAAAGTAGCACAAAAGTGAACACCAAACATGCCATAAAACTGACCTAAAAAATCAAATAAAAATCATCTAACATACCTCAAGATGATAATGATTCAATGCAAAAAGAAGAGCATCAAAACAAGTTTTAATGATCAAGAACAAAATTAAACAAGATCATGTACCATATTAAGAATGCACATCAAAGAAATTCAAAGAAAAATATAGAACAGGGGTAAAAAGGTCATAAAATCAGAAAATAAAATCATCAAAAATTTCCTAAATGTTTTAATGATACTCATGAATTTTTGTGGAATTTTATGATTATGTTTGATATTTTTAAAAATTAAAAAGCAAACGTGTATAAAAAATAGAAAAATAAAATGAAATGCAAAGGGAAGGGGAGGTGTGAACATAGCAATTATGCCGTTCAAATCATTTGGGCCTTAAAACAGGGAGGTGCGAATAGCATTCTGGCTAAGTCCACTAAGCGCGCAGTACACAACAACTAGCATGCACTCTCAGTCAACACAAGTCAAAACCATTACAACCATTGGATGAAGTCAAGTCATACACACAGTCAAAGTAATCAGATCAAACGCTCACACACGCATGTCCACGTTCCATACCATACACCACACCACACCATGATTAATTGAATTCAGAAAAATGGCACATGCCTTGCACATGCGTTTTAATGCGTTGTCATGCTCTTAGCCACACGATGAGAAAAAAACAACGGACAGGATTAAAACATGGCAAAAACCCTAGCTCTAACAGTCACCGGCCGGAGAGGACCTCCGGTCACCTTCTCCGGCCAACAGCCACCACCTGCAAACTCCAATTCCTCCAGAAATTCACAATACGTACACCAATCGAAAGCTGAGCTCATGTACATCATGAATCCAACACTATTTTTCACATAACATACACGTATAACACAAACCGATCCAAAACAAATTGCCCTAAAATCACATCTAAACTCCTAAAGAGCCTATCAACTAGACAGAACTCACGCATAGCTCCTAATAAGCTCCAAACATCATAAAACAAGCTTAAATCACAAGAATACAGTGCATTAAAATTGAGTGAAATAAACCTGAAATTGATGAGGCTTCGGAGTGCTCTTCAGAAAACCAGAGATCCTAGCTTCTCCTTCAACCTTGAAGCTTCACAAACTAAGCAAAATAAATGCTATAACTCGTTGTCTTGAAAGCAGGGAGATCCAATGTTGAACAATGCTTGCAGCAATCTTGAGGACTGTGCTGAAATCTCCTTCAATCCAATGCCATTGATGATGATGAGTTGAGGTGGATGAAGATGAATGATTCGTGCACAGAGAGAGAGAAAAAGCTTAGGGAAGATTGAGAGAGTGAGAGTGTTCTTGAGAGTGGAAATGAAAAGTGAAGTTGAAAATGAATTTGTGAAGAGAAGTTTCATTTTATAGTGAGCTAGGAAGTGAGTTGGGTGACTGAGTTGGGTGAGTTCACTCTAACTAACTGAGTCAGTTAGTTAGAGGCGAGTTGATCTTGGGTTTTTTATGGTGTGGGTGATGCTTAGAGTGTTATGGTGAGGATGAAGAGAATGAAGCTGCAGCAAGCAACTTGTTATACAAGTTTGTCTTCTTTCCACTTCTATGCATGAGCCACACACGTGACCTGGTGAATGCAAAGGTGTTTGGCTAAATGAAGCAAAGGTTGGTCAGTGTGATCAAGCATGCGCAAACTAATTCAATCAGCAATAAATTCCACTTGCTTTTTTTTCTGGTTTTATGTGACAGTGAGAACAATAGAGATAGGGTGATTTGAGGATGAATTATTCCATGTAAGGTGAATGATTTGGTGAGCTCGTGGGTTCATTTGAAAGAGAGCACATTGGAGCACAATGCTGATGTGAAAATTGAAGTGAAATGAGGTTGGAATAAGTTGCAAAATGACTTAAAATACACAAGTTTGGGAGCTGGTTATGGGGCGTGGCAAGCAAGTCATGGCATGGCAACTTGGCACACAAAATTTCAGCAAAATCAACATGACTTTGAACCAATATATCTCCACTATAACTTGATCAAATGGAATTTTGTCCAACATGAGTATTGAAGATGACACTACAAGGAACAACTTTGATGTTGAAAAGTTTTTCATTTGAGGCCTTTAACCATGAGAAAAATGAGTGGACATTTGGCCCACCGCATGTTTGTTAAAATGACTGCGCGCGTGACCTGAAAATCTTGGTCATGACCTAGTTTTGAACCTACTTTGCTCAAACTTTGATCAATCATATCTCCCTCAATTTTTATCCAATGGAGATGTTCTACACATGGATTTGAAGCTTAAAACAAGATCTTTTGTTGTGGACGAGTGGAATTTTCATTTGGTGCCTCAATTTTAAATGGCCTTGGTTCAAACTCTGATGCAAAATGGCCAAAACTTACTATTTTTAGTAACCCTACTTCAACCAAAAATGGCAACTTTCCACATCTTGATTTTTTCATGATTCCTTTGGAATTTCTTGACCAAATTTTGTACATTGGACCTATGTAACATGAATTTCATGATTTTGGGCTCAAAAAATCAAGAGTTGACTTTTTCCTCTGATTATTTGACTTTGCCCCAATTTCCTGATTTTTGATCTTTCTTCCAATTGAACCACCTCCAAAACCAATTGAGGGGCAATTCTCCATACACATACACTTAAGGACATGTAGAATACCATGATATCAAGTTTTGACCAAAAAATCAGAGATACCCTGATTTAATTGTAAACCCTAATTTTGACCCCCTCTGGTTAGGAGGAAATTGCACATCTTCCAAATCCAAATTCCTCAGAGTATGTTGTGTATCCTCTTAAAGGAGGATGAGAAATGCCACTTGAGGATGATTTTGGATCAATGAGCTATCTCTTTTGAGGGTTTTCCTTCAGTTTTTGAACCTCTTGCATAGTGAAAGATGTAATGCTTCAATCTCCCATTGTATCTCACCTTCTTGAGGTTGTGGAAGATCAATTGGGATAGTATGAGACATGAGAGACCTCTTGGCTTGCCTAGAGCCAACTTGATTGACCTTTTGTGCTCTGAAGGATCCATTGATTGTCCACCTTCCACCTGATCACATGCCCTGATGGTAAGAAGGATGCTATGCTTCATTTTTCTATGTTAAATGCAATGTAATGTTAATGAGATGGATATGATATGATAAATGATAATGCCATGCTATGATGACAAAGAGGGAGAGCAAATTTTGGGGTATTACACCATCGAGCCTGATTTTGTTGATATAGATGCTATCAGGATATTCACGATGCAGAATCCAGTGCCAACCTTATTGGGAGACCTTCATTATGCCTTGTATAACAGAAATTAAAAGAGAAGAGGTGGGTCGGTTCATTGTTGTGCGCCCTTTTTTTATAAATGGTTCGCGAATCGTCTACCTCAGTCAGGTGCTTTTGTGGATTCTAAAACTTCTCTAGAATGGAGTCAACGTTTGATGGGTTTGGCTGCTAAATACATTGTCTTGATAGATCATGGACTACTCAGAAAGGACATTATTCAAAGCTATGGTGAGTTCCCTAATGTTTCGCTGGTAGGGGAAAAGGAGGAATTAACTATAATCCTTCTTTGGTCTTTAGACAGTTCGGATACGCTCTGACAGGTCCGCCCGTTAGGAGAGATGTGGAAGAGTCGTTGTATTTCCAAGCAGCGGGTGGTTTGGCAATAGCACAGAAGGCTTCTGAAGCTTGGTCCAGTGTGCAGAAGAAAGGAAAAGTTGCTTTGGGCAAACCCAACAATCGAGCCTATCCTCCATACGAAGACTGGGTGAAGAAGAGAGTTGAAGATTTCTACTTGCCTTTTGATCGGGCACCTCCTTTGTATCCTGAGATTGTGGAGGAGAGAATCACTGTACCTATTGAAGAGTACAACATGCTACGGGAACTGGTGCACGATCTAAGGGTAGAGAATTCTGATTTGAGTAGTCGATCGTCTGCAAGGTGCTCTGCATGACAACTTGGAATTGAAGTGGAAGGCTCAAGATTTGACGAAGCGCCTAGAAGAGAGAGAGAGAATGATCTTGCTGACAGGGCTCAGTATTATTAGAAAGCCAACATGGTTGCTGAATCTGCTGGCACAATCCACAAGCGAACCAAGCGACTTTTGTCCAAGACGGAGGCCAAACTTGCCGCATATCAAAGAATGTGGGAAGAAGTTAAGATTGAGAATGGGGAATTGAAGGAAGAACTCCAAAAGGCGAGAGCAGGTAAGAAGCATTTCTCTGACAAGTGGAAGGAGGCTCAGAAAGAAATTGAAGAGCTTAAGGTGCAAGCTGAGGTCAAGAAATCAAAGCACGGAGACGACAACAGTGTAGAGCAGATTGCCAGATTGAACCAATGCATTGAAAAGAAAAATCAGTTGATTAAAAGACTGATGGAGCAACCAAGTCACCCTGACACTGAAGCCCTACTTGAAGAGGTCAAAACCAGTCTGCATGGGTTAGGGGTGTGGGATTGATTTGTATTTGTTTTCTCTGTATCATGATTACCATCAGGCTTGTTGATAGATTCACATTTGATTGTATCAGAAACAGTTGTATGACTTTCCAAAGTATAATATAATGAGATTTTTGATTCAGTCGCATTTGGTTCAACAATGTTTTCTCAATAGTGTTTATTCCAGATATTTGGTCTCTCTGCAATATCTATCTGTGCTGGCTTTATTTGCCCAGCATTATATCTGATCCTTCGCCCGATCAGAACTAGAATCAAAATATGGATATACCCTGGAAATGATTAAACATGGCATTTGCATTTGCATTTGCATATTCATACTCATTTGCATAACATGTATTTATCTCTGGATTTCCTAACCTTATTTGATTAACAGGCAGGATTGCTGATCATCATCTCCACCATTACTCTACTCGTCAAAACCAGTAAAAGTCCATGGAACAAGTGCAAGCCGAACTTCAGGACTTTCGCGCTCGCATGACCTAATTCATGGAGATGATGCAAGGTGTTGTCCAAGGACAGGAACAACTAAGAACTTTGGTGCAACCTCTAGTTTCACATGTTGATGAGGAAGGCGTATTTCACGGCGGTGTTCATATTATCTCTCCGGGCGAAGGTAGTCCAGTTGGGGCTCACGTTATCCCTCCGGGCGGAGGTGTCCCTATTCCAAATGTTGTCATTCCTCCGGGCGGAGGACTACCTGGAGGTATTCCACTTGTTGTTGGTGGAGCTGGAAGTATAGGGGTTGTGCATGGGGCAGGAGGCCCTCAGTGGGAGGATCAACAAGACGATGTGTTCTCGATGCAAGGGGCTGGTGTTGGTATTTCAAACGAGGCTGATAAGAAGTTCAGGCTGATTGAGGAGAGAATGAAGGCATACGAGAATCAAAATTCCTTGGGGCTCGATATGGCTGGTCTGGGGTTGGTTCCCGGAGTAAAAATTCCCCCCAAATTCAAGGTTCCTTCTTTTGATAAATACACAGGAACGCCCTAAGACCCACATCAGGGCTTACTACAGAAAGATGTCTGCTCACTCTGAGGATGAAAAGTGGCTGATGCATTTCTTCCAGGACAGCCTGGCTGGGGCGCCCCTGGAGTGGTATATACAGTTGGAAAGGAGTCACGTCCGTAGCTGGCGTGAATTGGCTGAGGCGTTTGTTAAACACTATCAGTATAACACGGACATGGCTCCTAATCGCATGCAGTTACATAGTTTGTCACAGAGGGATAATGAAAGTTTCAAGGAATACGCCCAAAGGTGGCGCAAACTGGCTTCAAGGGTTCAACCTCCAATGATGGAGAGAGAACTCGTAGAGATGTTTATGGCCACACTACCAGGGTCGTATTATGAAAGACTAGTGGGATGCTTATTGGCTGGATTTTTCTAGTTAGTTTTGGCTGGTGAAAGGGTTGAAAGCGGTATCAAGTCTGGTAAGATACCGAGCAGTAATGGATCCTCGGCTGAAGGACATAAGAAAGCATATGGGGGGGAAAAGAGAAAGAGATATGAATTCAGTTTCTTCAAGTCGTCGTAAGGGTAAGGTTCGACAGAATTATACTTAACAGGTTGCTACCGTGGCTATTCCGGCCGCGCCTCAGCAGCAAAACCCTGCCCCACGCAGATATCAAGACAGACCTAAGCAGAATAGGCATTTTGATGCACCTCCAATGTCGTATGCTCAGCTATTCCAACACCTATTGCAGCTCTAGTTGGTGCAAACAAGAACATTGGCTCCACCCACAGGTGATCTGCCTCTGGGATACGATGCCAACGCACGCTGCGAGTTTCATTCAGGAGCTCCGGGTCATAACATAGATAACTGCAAGGCTTTCAAGCATAAAGTTCAAGATTTGCTTGACTCCAAAGCCATCAACTTTACGAATGACAGTCTGAATGTAATCCAAAACCCTATGTCCAATCACGGGGGGCAAGGGCGAATGCCATAGATGATGGGGAATCGCTGGATTTGATAATGAATGTGAATGAGTTGAAGACTTCCCTGTCAGTGATAAAGGAGAGGTTATTGAAAAATGGGGTTTTTTCTGGATGTTCTTATAATTACCAAGAATGTTTGGTGCAACCTGATGGTTGTGTTTCTTTGAAGACGAATATTCAGAGGTTGATGAATGATGGGCTGTTACAATTTGATCGAGTCAGTAGTGAAAAGAAGGTTGTCAATCACGGTGAAGACGTCGCCACAATTTCCATTCCGTACAAAACAATCAATATTTCAGCACCGACAAGGCAGGCACCGGTCATTATCACCGTTCCAGGGTCGATACCCTACGAGAGCACCATGGCTATACCATGGAACTATGGGGCTGAGGTATTTTGCAACGGGTAGAAGCAAGAACTGGTAGGTCCGTCAGGTGTAGGATCTACTTCTGAAAATGTCGTGGAAGCTGGGGCTATCACTAGAAGCAGCAGAGTCTTCTCACCGGCTAATGACAATGCAGGTAGTACAAGCCGAGACAAAGGTAAACAGGTGGTTGATAATTCTGGGCAAGGGCCCGTTGTGGAAGATTCCTCTCAAAAGAATGCTGATGAGGCTTTTTCAAAAGAAGTTGATGAATTCATGAGGTTAATCAGGAAAAGCGACTACAAAATTGTAGACCACTTACACCAAACACCGTCCAAAATTTCTATTTTGTCTTTGTTGATGTGCTCAGAGGCGCACAGAAATGCTTTATTGAAGGTGTTAAATGCAGCGTATGTACCGCAGGAAATATCGATAAACCAGCTTGAGGGCGTGATAGCGCATGTGAATGCTGGAAATGGTTTGGGCTTTACAGACTTGGACTTGACCCCCGCGGGGAGGAGCCATAATAATGCTTTACACATCTCCATAGAATACAGAGGCTCGTTCTTATCTCATGTGTTGGTAGACACCGGTTCTTCATTGAATGTCCTTCCCAAAAAGGCGCTGATGAAATTGGATACTCAAGGGCTGATCTGTACACCCAGTGATTTGGTAGTGCGGGCCTTTGATGGCTCTAAGAGGTCGGTGTTTGGAGAAATTATGATACCCATCAAAGTGGGATCTGAAGTATTTGATGCGACTTCCTACATCATGGACATACAGCCGGCATTTAGTTGTTTACTTGGACGCCCCTGGATTCACCATGCTGGTGCAGTGAGGTCTACCTTACATCAGAAACTGAAGTATATGGCTGAGGGAAAAGTTGTTACGGTCTGTGGAGAGGAAGACATAATGGTCAGTCATATGTCGACGTTCAAATACGTGGAGATGGATAGATAGATACACGAGACTTTATGCCAGGGTTTCGAAGCTGTCCAGATCTCGAATGAGCCTCATGTGGAAGTTAATCAACCTGAAGTTTCTATGTCTTCGCTTAATGACGCACGCGTTGTGGTAGATGCCGGTAATTCTCAGAAGTGGGGACAAGTAATTGATGTTCAGATGAAGAAGAATAAATATGGTTTGGGGTATAAGCCGTCAAAGTCATCTCAAGGGCCTCCAAAGTATAATGGTCCAGTTTAGTTCACTAGTTCGGGAGTTTTCTTTAACAGAATTAATGCCATCGGAGACGACGAGGGTGACAGTGATTGTGAAATAGACCAATGGATCCGTCCGTGCATTCCTGGCCAAGAGTTGCGTAATTGGTTCGCTAAGGAAGTTGTTCAAGTCTCGTGCAAAGAGTAATTGTTCTTTTTTTGTATATGTTCAATCCTACGTTCTGCCCAAGACGTGGCGATTATTCCTGTAGGGCCACAATGTTTTACCTTTAGTTTTTATCATTAATAAAGAACGTTTTCGCATTCAAATATTGTGATCCTTGTCTTTCATTTTTTACTTTCGTGCATTTATTAAAAGTAAAATGACAATGTGTTTTGTTTGTTCATGATTGCATTCATAATAAACATAAAACATCCCTCATGCAGGTTTACCAGTTCAGATTCCACCGACCATGACTCAGCTATCGCTCGTTATGACTTCGACAATCCCATTTATCAGGCTAAAGAAGAGGCTAACGAAGACGGCGACTTACCTGAAGAATTGGCCAGACTGCTAAAATAGGAGGAACGGGTCATCTTACCTCATCAGGAGGACATGGAAGTTATCAACTTGGGTACCGAGGATGTGAAGAAAGAAGTCAGAATCGGGGCCGCCTTGGAAGGCAGTGTAAAGGGAAGTTTGGTTGAAATGCTATGAGAGTATGTGGACATCTTCTTCTGGTCTTACCAAGACATGCCTGGGATCGATATGGATATTGTTGTGCACTGGTTACCGCTCAAATAGGACTGTTCTCCAGTTAAGCAGAAGTTGAGAAGAACAAGACCAGATATGGCTGTTAAAATTAAAGAAGAGGTTCAGAAGCAGTTGGACGCTGGTTTTCTCGCCGTGATGAATTATCCTCCGTGGGTTGCTAACATCGTCCCTGTGCCTAAGAAGGACGGAAAGGTCCGGATGTGCGTCGATTATCGAGACTTGAACAGAGCAAGCCCAAAAGATGATTTCCCGCTTCCCCACATTGACGTGTTAGTTGACAACACTGCTCAATATTCTGTATTTTTCTTCATGGATGGCTTCTCTAGGTATAACCAAATCAAAATGGCCCCAGAGGACATGGAGAAGACAGCTTTTATTACACCGTGGGGAACTTTTTGCTACAAGGTCATGCCTTTTGGATTGAAAAATGCTGGGCCAACCTATCAGTGGGCTATGGTGACTCTCTTTCATGATATGATTCATAAGGATATTGAGGTCTATGTTGATGACATGATCGCGAAGTCACAAACAGAGGAAGAGCATTTGGTGAATCTTTAAAAGCTGTTTGAAAGGTTAAGGATATTCAGACTGAGGTTGAATCCGAACAAGTACGCCTTTGGGGTGAGATCTGGTAAATTGCTGGGCTTTATCGTTAGTGAAAGAGGTATCGAGGTAGATCCTGCTAAAGTAAAAGCCATACAAGATATGCCTGAACCGAGAACGGCGAAAGAGGTTCGTGGTTTCTTGGGGAGACTGAACTACATTGCCTGGTTCATCTCTCATCTCACAGCCACGTGTGAACCTATATTCAAACTGTTAAGAAAAGATCAAGAGGTCAGGTGGAATGAAAATTATCAAAAGGCGTTTGATAAAATAAAAGAATATTTGCAGGAACCTCCGATCCTCATGCCGCCAGTGCCAGGTCGACCGTTGATTATGTATCTCACAGTTCTTGAGAATTCAATGGGGTGTGTACTCGGTTAACACGACGAGACAGGTAGGAAATAACATGCCATATAGTACCTGAGTAAAAAGTTCACTGACTGTGAATCGAGATACTCAATGCTAGAGAAGACATGTTGTACACTTGCTTGGGTTGCTAAGCATTTGAGACAATATATGTTAAATCACACGACCCTGTTGATTTCGAAGATGGATCCGATTAAGTATGTGTTTAAGAAGCAAGCACTCTCCGGGAGAATAGCTCGTTGGCAGATGGTTTTGACAGAGTATGATATTCAATATGTTTCCCAAAAGGCCATTAAGGGAAGTGTTCTGTCAGAATATCTAGCTCAACAACCGGTCGAGGATTATCAACCTATGAAGTTTGAATTTCCATATGAGCACATCATGTTTTTGAAGATGAAAGATTGTGATGAACCTCTGCCTGACGAAGGACCAGAAATTGGCTCCCAGTGGAGTTTGATTTTTGACGGGGCTGTAAACTCATATGGTAACAAAATCGGGGCAATCATTGCAACTCCGCAGGGTTCTTATATTCCCTTCACCACCCGATTGGCGTTCATATGCACGAACAACGAGGCAGAGTATGAAGCGTGCATCATGGGGTTAGAAGAAGCTATTGATTTGAGAATCAAGAACCTCGATGTGTATGGTGATTCTGCGCTGGTGATTAATCAGATCAAAGGAGAATGGGAAACTCGTCAGGCGAACTTGGTGCCATACAAGAATTATGACAGAAGGTTATTACCGTTCATTGATAGGGTGGACTTTCATCATGTACCCCGGATAGAGAATCATACGGCCGATGCGTTGGCAACATTGGCTTCCATGTACAAGGTGAATCGGTGGAATGAAACTCCATCAATCACAATAATGCGTCTGGACAGACCGACTTTCGTGTTCGCAGCCGAAGAAGTGTCAGATGGCAAGCCTTGGTATCATGACATAAAGCGTTTTCTCAAGAGTCAAGAGTATCCGGATGGGGGCATCCACCAAGGATAAGAAAACTCTGAAGAGGTTAGCGGGCAATTTCTTGTTGAATGAAGACGATGTGTTGTACAAAAGGAATTTCGACATGGTCTTGCTACGGTGTGTTGATGAACACGAGGCAAGCCAGTTGATGGAAGAGGTTTATGAGGGTTCTTTCGGCACTCATGCTAATGGGCATGCCATGTCCAGAAAGCTGTTGAGGGCAGGGTATTACTGGGTGACTATGGAGTCCGACTGTTTCAAATATGCCAGGAAATGCCATAAATGCCAGATTTATGCTGATAAGGTGCATGTGCCGCCTACTCCTCTGAACGTATTATTATCTCCTTGGCCCTTTGCTATGTGGGGAATCAACTTAATTAGAAAGATTGAGCCGACTGCTTCCAATGGGTATCGTTTTATTCTGGTCGCTATTGACTACTTCACGAAGTGGGTAGAAGCAGCCTCGTTTGCCAACGTCACCAAACAGGTAGTGGCCCGGTTCATAAAGAAGGACATCATCTGCCGCTATGGTATCCTGGAGAGAATCATCACCGATAATGGTTCAAATTTAAATAATAAGACGATGAAGGAGCTATGCCAGAGCTTCAAGATTGAGCATCACAATTCTTCTCCATATCGTCCGAAGATGAATGGCGCTGTTGAGGCGACAAATAAGAACATCAAAAAGATTGTACAGAAGATGGTGGTAACATATAAGGATTGGCATGATATGTTACCTTTGGCTTTACACGGTTATCACACTTTGGTGCATACGTCGACTGGGGCAACTCCTTTCTCGCTGGTGTATGGTATGGAGGCAGTCCTACCACTAGGAGTTGAGATTCCTTCCTTGAGAATTCTGGCAGACGTGAAACTCGATGAAGCCGAATGGGTACGATCCAGGTTGGATCAGCTGAACCTTATAGAGGAGAAGAGATTGGCAGCCATTGCACATGACCAATTATATCAGAGCAGAATGAAGAGAGCTTTTGATCAAATAGTACGTCCTCGGTGTTTTCAGACAGGCGAATTGGTGTTGAAAATAATCCTTCCTCCTCAAATAGATCACAGGGGAAAATGGACTCCAAACTATGAAGGGTCATATGTTGTAAGACAGGTTTTCTCTGGTGGAGCCTTGTTACTCTCAACCATGGACGACGAAGATTTTACATCCCTTGTGAATGCAGACGCGGTCAAAAAATACTTCGCATAAAAAAGACCCGTTGGACAACAAAAAGAAGAGTCCAAGCAAAAAAGGGCATCCCGGCGAACCGCAAAAAGAAAAAGGTTCAGGAAAAAATTAGGGATAAAAGAAAGGAAAAGAATAAACCCGTAAAGTTGAAAACCTAAAAAGGCAACTTTGGCAAAAATGGGTATCTCGATGGATTGAAAACCCCAAAGGGTGATCCAGGCAAAAATTAGGGAATTGAAAGCGAGAGGCTGCGGTCTGCGCTCGATCTGTGAATACTTTTGCTACTTGGGAATTTCAAAGGAAAAGGATCAGTCTAGTCAGTCTTTTCAGAGGCCGAAGCATCTGTGGATATAGAAGACATATGGGGCATAACTGAGTCGAAATATGGTGGATATCTGTTTCCACATTGCCGACATATGTATTTTCTTTTCATTTTTACGCAATTACCTATTTTCAGGAATTGCTTCCTTTGTAAATACCTATTTACAGGCTGATTCAATCAATAAAATTTTCATTTCACTCAAAAAGTTATTTATTCATGTTTTTACTTTTACTGTTTTGTTTTCAAAAACATTCGGTATTTTTTATAAACATTGCAGGTGAAAACATTAAGCTTTACAGAGCATGTCGAAACTAATGAAAATTGCTTGAGCAAGGGATTATAGATGCCAACCTAGGTGGCCAATTTGCGTATAGACTATCTTGCTGGGTGATGTGTGTTCGCGGGGTGGTATGATTTGTCCTCCCCAGCAAGAGTTCAGAAGTTTGCTCTCCCCCGGCCAGGGTGGTGAAGTTCATTGCTTGTCAGCATGGATGCGTATCCCCCGTACAAGTCAAGAGTGTTGGGTCGGTGTTCCTTAAGATTGTGGTAAAGTGGTTTTCGTCTCCCCCAATGGAGCAAGGGTAGAATGTTGTCCCCTAGCAGAGCTGATATCGTCAATTGTCATTTCCCAAGCAGATTGGTGGGTGGTGGTTAGCTTTCCTCAATAGGTCAAAGGCCAATTTCCATTGGTACTTCTCATCAGCAGAGCCCTGAGGCATTTTCAGCATATGTTTATTATAGAATGGAGGTTTGGTTGGATTCTCGAGCAGAGTCTATGAACGTAGAAACAGTTCAGTTTGTCGTATATCTGCGGGTTGGCATGATTTATTCTCCCCAGCAGAGCTTATCTCCCCAGCATAGAAGATCTAGCATCCTCAGTGGAGCATTGATAATTTCCCCCCCCAGCATGAGTACAGAGGATTGCTTTTCCCCGGTCAGAATGGTTTATTACTCCCTAGCAAGTATTCAGAAGCCAACCGTCTTAAACAGGATAATGGATAATGTTGCATCTCCAGCAGGAGATTTGTTGGATGTCTCTCCTTGGCAGAGATTTGATATTCCCCACAGTTTCGTGGTGTCTACTTTCCTCATCAAGACAGGAAGGGTAATCTCGTTAGCAAATGTATGCTATCATCCCCAACAGGTTAAAATCGTTTCCTCGGCAACAGGTTAAGTTCAAGGGTATTCTCCGGCAAGTTCGATGTTATTGACTCTGTTCCCCAAGCAGAGTTTGGTGTAGTCATCTCAACGGTTTAGTCAGCAGTAGTTGACATCCTCGGCAGTTCCAAGTCCAATGGTTATTGGCACCTTTTCCATATCAGTCAGTTTGGGTTTTAGCTTCGGCAGGTGTTATTCATGATTCCCCAACGTAGGGGAAGTTATCTCTGGGTTCCATCTTCAGCAGTGTTATTCTTGATTCCCAATGATGGGAAGTGTAGCGAGCGATTTTGGACGTGGTTCTTAAGCACTGTCGCTCTGGGGTACTACAGGTCGATTCATTTGTTATCCTATTAAGCTGACTAAGGAAGGAAAATAGATGTCTCTAATTAACCCTACTTGCATACTGAGTTTAAACAAATGACTGTTGGTTTACAGATGCGGTTTAGATTGTGGGCCTCTCTCTGCTTATTTTGCTAAGAATGACGGGACGGGACTATTTGTGAGGGTGCTAGGACTGATGCTTTTCGATTGATGTGTGAAGGTATGGGATTTTGGGTTTTCGATTAGTATGCTCGCTAAGATTTTTCAATCTTATGCCTACGTATTCCCGTTTAACGAAACAGGGAAATCAGAGCGATCGTAGTTCCTCCTATTCTATGGGAGGAAAAAGGTTATTTTGGTGTCTTGTTCAAAGCCCAAGACATGAAGCTAAAAGTGGTTTGTATCTTGTTCAAAGCCCAAGATGTGAAGCTGAAGGGTCTTGACTTTAGAGAGAATTTTTCATCTCTAAAGAGGGGTAGTTTGTCACAACTGTTGGGTGACTGGTTATAAAGGAGAATTACTTTAACTGGGATATGTGAATCCAGCAATGCCATAATTTCCTTTATAGGGGATTTTTAACCTGAAGGAGAAGCCTTTAACTCAATGTAGAGCAATGTTATCTTTCCTTAGAAATTTCTCATGCTAAAAGAGGGACAGTGGCGTGGATGTAAATAATCCAGAGGCTTGCCGCTTACAACAATTTAGATGGGGGGGAAAGGAGTTGTTGATGTTTGTATACTGTGAGCATGGCACAAATTTTGAGGCTAAAAGGTTGATTGACTCAACCGGGGTTTCCTTATACAAAGCCTAAGAGAAGGCTATTGACCCAACAAGAGGGTGTTTTTATGTGTCTCGTACGAAGCCCGATAAAGAGGCTAAAAGGGTTGACTGAATAAGAGAGTACTAACAAGTGACTGACTCAACAAGAGAGTGCTTTTATGTGTCTTGTACGAAGCCGGAGATGGAGGCTAAAGGTGTTTGACTCAACAAGAGAGTCTTTGTACCTCGTACGAAGCCCGAGATGAAGGCTGAAAATGTTTGACTCAACAAGAGAGTCTTTTATACTCAACAAGAGAGTGATTTAGTGTCTCGTACGAAGCCCGAGATGGAGGCTAAAAAGGACGTGACTCAACAAGAGAGTCTTTTATACTCAACAAGAGAGTGTTTTAGTATCTCGTACGAAGCCCGAGATGGAGGCTGAAAGGTGATTGACTCAACAAGAGAGTCTTTTATACTCAACAAGAGAGTGTTTTTGTATCTCGTACGAAGCCCGAGATGGAGGCTGAAAGTGTGGTTGAATCAATAAGAGAGTCTTTTATACTCAACAAGAGAGTGTTTTGTATCTCGTACGAAGCCCGAGATGGAGGCTAAAAGTGAATTGACTTAACAAGAGAGTCTTTTATACTCAACAAGAGAGTGTGGGGAGAATCATTGTACAAAGCCCGAGAGGAGGCTATTGGTGCTGGTAACTGTTTCAGTTGAGTGACAGGTCCAGTATGTTGGATAAAGAGAAAATCAGTTCTTATATGGGTAACGTTGTGCTTAGGGATTGATCAGAGGATCAGGGTTATTTCCTGTTCTTTAAGGAAATAGGAAATCCAAAGGGTATTGAGACTGTCCAAGTCTACGGATGTTTTGAGAAATCGATTCTCGGGTAGTGAATGATCTTTGTACGATGCCCAAGAGAAGGCGGGTATGTTAAGGGATGAAGGTCAACCCATTAACTGGTCTGACATTTGACTCAGAAAGACAACTCTAGCAAATCGATGACTAGGTTTTATTCCTATACATGTAGAGGTCTCTGGGTCCTTGTACTAAGCCCAAGATAAGGCATGAGAGCTTTTAAGAAGCCGAAGGGTCCTTGTACAACGCCCAAGAGGAGGCGGGGATACTTTTAAGAAGCCTGTGGGTCCCTAAACCCCGAGAAGTTTAAGACATGCCATTCACCGAGAATAGATCAAGCCAGGAAAGTTCAAGAATTTGGAAGAAACTCAAGAGATGCCATACACAGAGAAAAGATCATCTCTGGGGAGTAGAGTTTCTTTGACGATTTCTAAGGGTGACAGTCTGAGAAAGGGTTCACCGAGAATGCTGCCTTTCACGTCTCCATATTGTTTAACCCCAAGAGGAGGGAAGACTGTGTCTGGTAATCCTATGGGGATCTAGTTTTGTTTGTATTTAAGAGTGACCATGAAAGTGGATAAAGAAACCGGATAAACACTTACTCGGTTGTAGAGCTTCCATGCTGTTTGGTTAGTTGTTCAACAAATAAAGCTTTGATAACAATATTATATTCAAAATCAAAGGAGAAAGTGCTTTGAAAAGATTGTTGGGGCTTACAGCTCAAGGAGAGGCCCAAGGTTTTATCAGTGATTGCACTGTTGTTTTGAAATTGTACAGGGACTTATACAAGTGATTGAGGCCCAAAAAGGTTTTCTGTACAAAGGGATGGGTCTTACACTCTCTCAAGAGGCCCAAAGGTTTATTTTTGTACAAGTGGTGGGGCTTACAGCTCAAGGAGAGACCCAAAGGTTTATTTTAAAAGGCGACGATCGCGCCGAACTTTTTGATGGTATCGGGACTTATACAATAAGTGAGGCCCAAATTATTTTGGTTTCAAAAAGGGTTGGTTCTTAGACTCTACTAGAGGCCCAATGATTTTCAAAGAATGGGGCTTATAACACGAGGGTAGGCCCAAGGGTTTGATTTTTCAACTGGCGATCGCGCCGAGGTTTTCTTTTAACGCGGAGGGACTTATACAATATCTGAGACCCAAATTATTTTGGTTAAAAGGGGATTGTGTCTTACACTCTATTAGATGCCAAATGATTTTGAATGGGTCTTATAGCTCGAGGAGAGGCCCACTGATTATTTTAAACGGGCGATGATCGCGCCAAACTTTTTTGAAATACAACGGGACTTATACAACATTTGAGGCCCAAAAAGGTTTGTATTTACAAAGGATTGAGTCTTACACTCTATTAGAGGCCCAATGATTTTTAAAGTTTTGTTTGAGTGAAAATCAAGGAAACCATAAATTTATTTTCTTTTAAAAGTAAATATTTAAAGAAAATCAAATAAAATGATAAAAATACCAAATAAGTTTGAATAAACCACTTGTGATTTTTGTTGAGGGTTTGAAAAATGATGTTTTTATCACAAGATGAATTAAAACTCATTTGATTTTGATTTTCAAGGTAAATATTCACTTTTAAAATGTTTAAAAACAATTAAAAAGGAATTTACTCACAAAAATACTAATTATATTAAATAACTAATATAAATTTAATTTTTTTGTGGAATAAAATATTTCAACATTTTTGTGATTTTTCACAAAGAGAACCAATAAAAAATAATTAAAATTGAGGGAGTTATTAATTTTTCAAATCATTAAAAATAATAAGAAAAACAATAAAAAAGTGGAGAAAATAGCAAAAAGAGGATCTGGGGCGAGGGGGATTCGAACCCCAGACCTCTTGTGTATAGGGCGCGCGCCTTACCACTGGGGTGGTGATACATCCGTTGATTGAAACACAACCACAAATATACAAGGCTTGCCTTGTTTTTGGCCTGGCCCAAGGCAAGGCAAGGCAAGGCAAGATTTTGGTTGAAAACGTGAAGGCCATAACTTTCTCATTTCTCCATGGATTGGGACAAAATTTAGGTCTATCCTACCTAGAATTTCACAAGGAATCCAATGGTGGTGGTGTTTTTTTTCAGATCATGCTCCTATTGAAAAACCCGATAGTGGTTTTGAAATAGGCCATGATTTTCATTTTCTATGCCATCTCTTGGTACAAGCATGAAATACATGATAAATTGGTGCAAACACAACACATATAACATGTATAAGAGATGCATGATCAGTGGACATCAAAAGAAAGCATGATTCAAAGAATCCAAGTTGTGATGCTTACCTCTTTTGGGAGTTTTTGTGCAATCTGCCAAGCCACTTGTTCCATGAATGATTTGATGCTTTGAACAACCTCAAATGATCTCTTAGAAGCTTTTAGGATGGTTGGAATCAACTGGAAACCTTAGGAACAAGTTTGAGCTCTTTCTTGCAAAAGGGGCAAAAGTGGCCAAAATAGCAACTCTCTTAAATGGTGTTCCAGATGAGGGGAACCATTTGGGACAGTTCAAGGATGATATTTGGAGTGTATTTGAGGTTTTATCTGGTTTGGAAAGTGACTGAATCAAGACATGGCTTGAAAAATGCACAAAAGTCCTATTTTTGAGCTTTTGAGAGGTGACTTTGTGATTTTGGTGTTACAGGTCACTTGTGAGAGTTTGTAGAGCTTAGATATGATATATTGGATGTGTTTGGATCATAAGCTGTGGTGGAATTGCTCTCTAACTCAAAAACTCAGAGTTACCTTGCTAAAGAAGGTATTTTTGCCTAGAGAAAGAGATTTTGAGGAAAGCAAGTGTTGTAGTGCTTTGGTGTACTCAAACTGAACACAATTGAGCTCTATTTATAGTAGAGCAAGTTTGTTTTGGCTACAATAGTGAATGGCAACTGCAGCAGAGGTTTGGCCAATGTTAAACAATGAGAATCCAAGTCTCCTCTAGCCATTGACTAGAGGTTAGGGCACAGGCTGCTGGTCCCCTTGGTTTTGGATAAGTCTTGACTGAATTCAGTTGGAAATGGCTCAGTCCATGCCACCTTGGTGCATCCATTGAATGTTCCAATCCAAAAATGGAGTCTTGTCTCTCTTTTAGGCATTTCTAGGTTTGGCATGCTATTTTTGGTTCCAAAGACTTGAGAGGCTTGGGATCAGAGTTGGTTCCTCCTTGGTCCCCCCTTGAGGTGTTCAGATGGATAGAGTTGCTTGCCCTTTGCAAAATTTGAGCAAATCAAGCAAAACTCCAAAATCTGCCTTGCCATGACAGTTTGCATCAAGGCATATTGGCATTGTCATATCTCATGGCTCAAGTGGAATTTGATGGAGTTCTTGGCTATTTTGGAAAGCCCTCATATGATACAACAACTGTTTGATCATAAATGGTTTATATAATTTTTGGATCCAAGTGAAAAATACCCCTACATTTGGAAAAAAGTAAGGCAGATTCTTACTTAGTGAAAAAAGTGACATTTTCACTTTTTGTGATTTTGATCATTTCATAACTCAAAATCCATGATGAATTTGAATGAGGTGTAGTTGAAGCTTTTGTAGAGGGCCATGAGGGCTACAAATCTAGCTTTGAATGGGGAAAAATGGCCTTGTGGTTTAGGAGTTATGATCCTCCAAAGTTGGTACCCTAGCCACTTTGTTCCATAACTTAGAAAATTTTCTAAGTTTTTATGGTTACCCCTTTTACAAGTTATCCCACTTTTCTTGATTTTTCTTGATGAATGATGATTCCAATCACACATTAACATCATTTTAGGGTTAAGGAACAATAATTGTGAAAAATCTCAAAAAGTCAAAGTTGACTTTTGTGCACAGTTGACTTTTTGTCAGGTGAATTCTAAACTGTGCGATCCTCTATGAAATCAAGTCCTTGACCTAAATCAAACTTGATGGATTGATTTCATAGGTGTTATAGGGTGTATTTAATCATGTCCTAGGGTTTGGGAGCATGTCCTGGTCAAAAGTCAAAGGTACAATTGACTTTTCTCGCGAAACCCTAATTGTGGTTCTGATGAATTTGAAACTTGCTGCTCAAGCTTATTGGATCAATCCATTGTTGCAAGTGGATCAATGTGGTTTATTAGAGACCCTCAAATCATCTCTTGAGGTCTTGGCTCATGATTTGTCCCAAAAGTCAACTTAGGGGTGAATTAGGTCAAGAAACCCTAATTCCTGATTTTTAGCGGAAGCATCCCCTGAGGCTAAATTGACTTTATGATGGGGTCCATGAGGTTCCATGGGGTATATTAGGTTATGATTTGAAGCATTGGCTCATGCCCAGAGGAAAATTCCCATCTAGAGGCCCTGGTTGACCAAAACCCTAATTTGGTGACACTGGCGATCTTGAGGCTTGATCCACTGGGACTGTTGTAGCCTTGTGCTTAATCCTTGAGGTGGGAGTCCTCTTGATCCATTATGGATGTTTGAGAGGTTTAGACGAGTTGAAGATCATGTCATTTCTTGATTTATCCTTTGTCTAAGAACTCTGAGAGGGTCTGAAACCCTAACTTTGATTGTTGTGGATGCTCACCCATCTTTGGGGAGACTGATGAGGCATGAAGGATTACCCATATTGTGGTGATGATTTTCACAATTATGGGAATCTTAGTGGTCAAAATTTGGGGTATGACAGATGCCCCTATTTAATCTTCTTGGACCCGAAGGTGTGAATGGCGAAGGTATTCGGGCATTCGGGGTGCAAGAGGATTAAATATCGGAATACCCAAAATTTTGATGGTGGTTAAGAATGGTAGTTCACGCATCCTTCTTCTTTTGCTAAGCAATGATGCTTAGAAAAGGTAAAAACTTCCCCTCGATCCTGGTTTCCCACCAAGGAATTGGTCTCAGTCTCTGAAATAAACTTCCCCTCGATCATGGTCTTTGTGCCAAGGAACTGGTCTCGGTTTCTAATATAAACTTCCTCTTGATCCTGGTTTCCTACCAAGGAACTGGTCTAAGTTTCTTTTGTCAACGAACTTTATTGACAAGGGATGCTATGCGTAGCGATTTTCCTCAAACTTCTCGCCGAATTTTCCTGGGGAGATGCCATTTGACGGAAAAAATTAGATGTCAGACTTACTGGGGTACCCAGTCGTCTGAGTTGTAGAGGTGTACAAACTTCTCTGTTGGAGACGCCATTTGTTTATTCTACTGGGGAAAACGAGTCTCTTGAGAGACTGCTTTCGGCTTGGGGAGGTTGCATCATACTTTTCTCGGGATCTTCTCGGAGAAACACCATATGATGTGATCCAATTTTGAGGTGTTGATGACCTTTTCGTCAACGAATTTTTTCGGAGAAAACTGTCGTACTGCCGAATCTATGATTAAGAGGCTTTCTCCGGGGATTTTCCTTAATTCGGGAAAGCGAAGATATCATCTTCAATGGCGAAGAGTTACATTTTCCGAAAGTTTCTCTGGTTTTCTCAGAGGTTCAAGTTATCAAAGTGGTCAAGGGCCAACTCTAATCTAGAAATAACCTGGAGGAGAGAGATTGTTCAGACACAACATTTCCTGACGAGGGAAGAACTGACAACTCGATTGTGAAGACTTCTATCACCAGGGGACAAGACCGACTGGAGTGACAGTGATGCAATATGAATGTGAATGAAAATTAACGATGCATGATGTATGTATGTATATGCTGACAACACTGACGCGACATACAGACTAACAGATGAACATGACTGGATACTCGGCAACAGTGGGGGATAAAAAGTATCGCTGGTTCTAAATAGCAATTCTACCTTGCTTAGGAGAGATAGTCCCTGCGGGGAACACCGGTGGTCGGGCTTAGGAGATAAGAACTCGGCCGGGGGTATCAGATGAGAAAATCACATCTGATATAGTTGATCCTTTGTTCAGGTGCACTGGTTTAGAAAGAGTACATTGATTCTGCACTTTGAAGCTTAACCGCCTTTGGAGACGCAATCGATGTTCTTTCGATGTTCAACAGTCAAAAGAATTTGCCATCTTTATTAAAAGCAGCAAAATTTTACAAGTAAATTCATTTTTGTTTTATTTCAAGAATCGTTAATCATGTTAAAAATGTCGTTCTGTAAAGCTAAAACAAATAAGAATTGCAAGAAAAAGCACAAGGGCTCAAATTGTATTGATAGGATGGAAATCAACCAAACGCTTGATTCCATAGAGTATTTACAAAGTTTGAAAATGGTAATTTAAGGGAAAAGGGCTACATTGAAACATAACGACCAATATCCTTCTACCAACTTTAAATTCGGGACATCTTGAGCTTCTGTCGAAGATGGCTTTGACTGGAGTTTTCTGATGGATGGTGTAACTGCTGCTGAGGGATTTGCCCCTGTTGGACGTAGTTACTTGCCATTATCCCTAACTTTTTCCTGGATTGTACTTTGAGATTTCCAACCCACTGGGATGATTTTTGATCATGTCTCTAATTTTTGCCTGGACTGCCCTTTCGGGTTTTCAATCCACCGAGACGTTTTTTTTTTCTTTTAGTTTAGGCGAAGTATTTCTTGACTACATCAACATTTGTGGGGTAGGCAAATTCCTCTCCATCCATGGTTGCAAGTCTCAAGGAACCGCCTGAGAAAGCTTTCTTGACCACATAGGGGCCGTCATAATTCGGAGTCCATTTACCCTGGGAATCAGTGAGAAATGATTGTATCTTTTTGAGCACGAGGTCTCCTTTCCTGAAGACGCGAGGTTGAACCTTTTTGTCAAATGCCCTCTTCATTCTTTGCTGATACAACTGACCGTGGCATAGTGTCGTCATTTTCTTTTCTTCGATCAGGTTAAGTTCGTCGTGTCGATTTTGACACCATTCAGCCTATGTTAGCTTAGGTTCCATCAATACTTGGATTGATGGGATCTCTACTTCTATGGGAAGCACTGCTTCCATGCCATATACTAGAGAGAAAGGGGTTGCCCCTGTTGAAGTGCGGACAGATGTGCGATAACCGTGAAGAGCAAAGGGTAACATCTTGTGCCAGTCTTTGTAGGTTACAACCATCTTTTGAACGATCCTCTTGATGTTCTTGTTAGCCGCTTCTACTGCTCCATTCATCTTGGGTCGATAGGGAGATGAGTTATGGTGTTCGATCTTGAACTCTGCGCACAACTCTTTCATCATCTTATTGTTCAAGTTAGGTCCATTATCAGTAATGATCTGGCTCGGAACACCATAACGGCAAATGAGATTGTGTTTGATAAATCGGACCACCACTTGTCGGGTTACATTAGCGTATGGCGCTGCTTTGACCCACTTGGTGAAGTAGTCAATAGCTACAAGGATGAACCGATGTCCGTTTGAAGCCTTAGGTTCAATCATGTCAATCATGTCGATTCCCCATATGGAAAAAGGCCACGGGGAAGAGAGAACTTTGAGATGTGTTAGCGGTACATGGATTTTGTCAAAGTATATCTGACACTTGTGACATATCTTCATGTACTTGTAGCAGTCGAATTCCATGGTTAACAAATAGTACCCTGCTCTTAGAATTTTCCTCGCCATTGCGTGTCCGTTGGCATGAGTGCCAAAGGATCCTTCGTGAATTTCCTTTATCAGCCTGTTTGCCTCTGGTCTGTCTACACATCGGAGCAAGACCATATCAAAGTTTATCTTATAGAGGGTATCACCGCTCAGGAAGAAGCTGCCAGCCAGTCTTCTGAGGGTTTTTCTGTCTTTTCTTAGTGCCCCAGGTGGGTACTCTTGTTTCTGAAGGAAGCATTTGATATCGTGATACCAAGGTTTGTCGTCTATGACTGGTTCAATCGTGAAAATGTAAGCGGGCCTTTCAAGGCGCATTATGTCAATCTTAGGTAAGTTGTTCCATTGGCCTACACTGATCATGGAAGAGAGAGTGGCTAATGCATCAGCCATGTGGTTCTCATCACGAGGGATGTGATGAAACTCGATTCTGTCGAAGAAGGGTAACAATCTTCTTGCGTAATCTTTGTAAGGGATCAGTCTTGATTGGTATGTGTTCCAATCTCCTTTGATCTGATTGATAACCAGGGCTGAGTCGCCATATACGTCCAAGTTCTTGATCCTCAAATCAATCGCTTCCTCGAGACCCATAATACAAGCTTCGTATTCGGCTTCATTGTTTGTACACTTGAACGTAAGTCCGGTGGTGAAAGGAATGTGGGTACCCTGAGATGTTTTGATTATTGGCCCAATTCCGTTTCCGTAATGATTGACAGCTCCGTCAAAGATAAGACCCCATTGAGAACCTGGTTCTGTCCCTTCACTGTGTAGCGGTTCATCGCAGTCTTTCATTTTTAGATACATGACATCTTCGTCTGGGCAGTCAAACTCGATTGATTCCTGATCGTCAATCGGTTGATAAGCCAAATGATCGGCTAAAATACTTCCCTTTAACGGCTTTCTGAGCGTGGTACTCGATGTCGTATTCTGATAACAACATCTGCCAACTTGCAATCCTTCCCGTGAGAGCAGGTTTTTCAAAGACATACTTGATTGGATCCATTTCAGAGATTAACCAAGTAGTGTGACGAATCATGTACTGGCAAAGACGTTTGGCTGCCCAAGCCAAAGCACAGTAAGTTTTCTTGAGCATAGTGTACCGAGTCTCGCAGTCGGTGAATTTCTTGCTCAAATAGTAGATGGCAGACTCTTTCCTTTTGGTTTCGTCTTGTTGGCCAAGTACACAGCCCATGGAGTCTTCCAAGACTGTTAAGTATATGATCAGTGGTCTTCCTTCCACTGGAGGTGACATGATTGGTGGGTTCAACAGGTATTCCTTAATACTGTTGAAGAAGGCTTGGCAATCTTCTGTCCAAATGCAGTCCTGGTTCTTTTTGAGTAATTTGAAAATAGGCGAACATGTCGCGGTCATGAGGAATATGAATCTGGAGATGTAGTTCAAACGTCCCAGGAATCCTCTGACTTGTCTTTCAGTCTTCGGAGAAGGCATTTCTTGAATGGCCTTGACCTTGTCAGGATCAACCTCAATTCCTTTCTGGCTGACAATGAATCCTAGCAGTTTCCCTAAGAGAACACCAAATGTGCACTTATTGGGATTCAAGCGGAGTTTATACTTTCTCAACCGCTCAAATAGTTTTGACAGGTGGGTCACATGCTCCTCCTCTATTTTAGATTTGGCAATCATGTCATCGACATATACCTCGATTTCTTTGTGTATCATGTCATGAAACAGAGTAGTCATGGCCCTTTGATAGGTTGCTCCGACGTTTTTCAAACCGAATGGCATTACCTTGTAACAAAAGGTACCCCATGGGGTAATGAAGGAAGTCTTCTCCATGTCTTTCGGTGCCATTTTTATTTGATTATAGCCCGAGAATCCATCCATGAAGGAGAAGACTTTGAACTTTGCTGTACTGTCAACCAACATGTCAATGTGTGGTAAAGGAAAGTCGTCCTTTGGACTGGCTTTGTTCAGATCCCTATAATCTACACACATTCTGACCTTTCTGTCCTTTTTTAGAACGGGTACGATATTGGCTAACCATTGAGGATACTCCGATGTGGCGAGGAAACCCGCGTCAATCTGTTTTTGTACCTCCTCTTTGATTTTGATGGCCATGTCCGGGTGAGTCCGTCTCAACCTCTGTTTTACTGGCGGACATTCCAATTTCAACGGTAGATGATGTTCCACGATGCTGGTATCCAACCCTAGCATGTCCTGATAGGACCAAGCGAATACATCAGGGAATTCTTTGAGAAGTTTTGTCACACTCTCTTTGGCAGTTGGACTGAGCAGTGCCCCAATCCTAATTTCTTTTCTCTCTTTTTCTGAACCCACGTTGATCGTTTCCAACGGCTCTTTGTGAGGTTCAATGGACCTTTCCTCTTGTCGGAGTAATCGAGAGATCTCTGCTGGAATTTCGAGTAATAGAGAGAATGCAAAAGTGTGTGCAGTGTATTTTTTTTTTACAAAACTGCTTGTTTATTTTGAATTATTTTTTAGGATTACCATTTTCTGAGAAAAGCAAAAAGATAAAACAACAATTAATGCGGAAATTACAAAACAACGTTATTTTATTTATGAACAAGTCGATTCTTGAAACTACAGCCCTATGAAACAAAACTCTGTTGCTTTGGGTGAAGCGAAGAGGGAAATTTACAGAAAACGAGCCCTATCAAAACATCCGTTTCACCTGGGCAGGGTGAAAGGTTAAAGACGACAATTACTTTGACTTATGGACGATCTTCGGAACATCGACAGCAACCCATTGGCGGCGAACTCCTCGGTGAATCACAAAGTCTGGTACTTTCCTTGATTTGTCTTTAGAAATAACGCTGATTTCTGGCGGAGCAAGATCATTGGAATCTGTCTCCCAGGCAGAGTTGTCGTAGGAGGATTACTCTGTTGTATTTTGCATAATATTTGTGCTCTCAGGTATATATCCCCATCCAGTTGGTTGGATATCTTCAAACCTGATACGAGAGCTTTCAGGAGCCGTGTATTTGACCATGAAGTCGTATTTACCACTCGGTTGTCCCAAGGTGTCCCACACTTCTTTGGAACTGGAGGAGTCATCTCTCTCGATGACGTTGACCTTAGGAAAAGCATAGTTAATGAATTCAAGTCCTGCAAACTTTGCGAATTCATCGTCGTGCTGGATATTTTCTGAATGACCTGAGTAATGATCCCATGACATGGTGGAGACGCAGGTATTCTGTTCAATGACGCTCAGCCGATTTTCATTGTTCGGCTGATTTTCTTGCCCTGAATTTCCTGGGTATGGCTGCCAGATAGGCAGGCCATCCATTGGGCCATAATAGTCGTGGTCAAAGTTGTCCTTCATCAGAGTGTCTTCCTCTAATGAGTTTGGTGGAGCCCAGCATCCTTCCGGATCACAATATCCATATATCATTTTGACGTCTGACCTGGGTATAAATCTCGGACTCTGTGCGGGATAGCAAAAGGGCGTAGGCACCTCTTCCTGAGACATATAACCATCCTCGTTGAGATAGGACTTCCATTCCTCATCCGTATCGGAGGGATCCTCCTCGTTGATGGTATGGACTGCTTGAGGCACTGGGTGAAGGAAACCTCCACTATGGAAGAAGTTCTGAATGGGATGAAGACTTTCATCGTTAGCAGCTGTCTGGGTACAGGTTGAGGAAAAACCAAGACCCTTCTTTGTTTTATTATCAGTAGGAATGACAAGCTGTCCCCATCTTTTTGCATTGTTATTCTCGACCACTTCGAGAGCATCTCGGTATGAGGAAATCGAGGTTCCTCTTTCTGGTTGATTCTCATTGCTCACCAAAAATGCTTGGAACTGAGTCCCAACAGCCTCCTCGGGTTCTACATAAGTAGATGATGACAGGTTACTCACGAGCAAGGCTTGCTCCCCACAAACCGTGATGAGTTGATCGTTCTTGACGAACTTCAGTTTTTGGTGCAGTGTCGAAGTGACTGCCCCAGCCTGGTGTATCCAAGGTCTTCCTAATAAACAGCTGTACACTTCCCGAACGTCCATGACCTGGAAAGTGACTTGGAAAGTGTGAGGACCAATAGTTATGGGAAGGTCGACTTCGTCGATAACTGCTTTTCGAGACCCGTCAAAGGCTTTGACGATGACCTCACTACCCCTCATCAGGGATCCTTTGAATGATAGTCGCATTAGAGTGGACTTCGACATAACATTGATGGCCGATCCTATGTCTACCAGTACGCTGGCCAAAGCATCGTATTGGCAGTTAACTGTGATATTGAGTACCATGTTTTGGCTTTTGCCCCCCTCTGGCAAGTCCTCATCACTGAATCCTAAGTTATTGCAGGAAGTGATGTTAGAGATGATGCTATCAAACTGCCGTATTGACACATCCCGTTCCACAAAGGCCTTCTCTAAGACTTTCTGTAGAGCCTCTCTATGGGCTTTGGAACTGAGTAAAAGTGATAGCATAGAGATTTTTGAAGGAGTTTGTAACAGCTGATCAACAATGTTGTATTCACTCCTTTGGATGAGCTTCAACATCTCATCATTGTTTTTCGAAAGGTTAGGATTACTGGATTGACCGACCGGTGGATCAAGAGCTTCTGTCTGAAGTTCCTTTTCTCTGTTAGGTTCTCTAACTCCTCGGTTGAAGATTCGACCACTCCGTGTTACTCGACTGATGTCTGCGATATTCACGATGGAGGGTAATGGAATTTCCTTTCCATTCTCAATTATTGTTGCACCGTATTTGGAAGGGATCGCCTTAGATGATTCATACAGTAACGGTCCCGGTAGATAGATAACTATAGGAGCCTTCTGATTTTTCTGACTGTCGTAAGTAACTTCAATCAGTTATTGGCTAAGAACTTTTGATTCGTCCAGTAGAGGGATGATGGTACAAACATCCTTGTTCCTCTCAGGGTCAGAGATTACAACCACATCTCTGATTTGATCTACGAAGTAGTCTGGAGTCCAGTCAATGGACCCTGAAGCTAGGTTTGGGTGAATCTCTTTGCGATCCAACTGACCTTGAAGAGCTGCTCGCACGAGGTAGCATCCTTGGTTATTCTCCGAACAGACCCTGCAACGTTCATAATTACGTGGTGGCACCTGGCCACGTCCACTTTGAATGCAGTGTAACCTCACTAGATCTGTTTCCATTGATCGAGCATCCTGACTCTGATGCCTAGCAGGGTTCCCATTAATCATATTGACTTTTGGCGTGTCTTCGTCCAAATAGATTGGAAGCCACCAGTGGTTTAACAAGTGTTGTAAAGTTCTCTGAACGAGAGCACACCCTTGGTTACTCTCACAACATCCTTTACAGTTCTAGTAATTATGTGAAGTGAGAAAACTGAGCTGGACCTGCCTGGCATGCAACTCCACCAAGCTGGTATTCATCAGACGAATATCAAATATTTGAATCATGTAGATCTGATAAAGATTTTTATCATGGTAGTCCTGGATCCATCCAAGATCCATCTGGCGCTGGAGGGCCTCCTGTACAAAAGAGCATCCCTGTTTGTTTACCGAGCAAGTCAGACAGGAATTATAATCGTGCCGTGGCAGATTATGATACTGGCTTTGCCTTGAGTGCATCGTCACCAAGTTGACATTCATTGCACGGATGTCGTGGTTCTGAATGATGTTGGAATTCGTATAGGTCATGTTGACTCCACGAACTCGATGCTCTTGGATCCATCCGAGATCCAATTGTTCCTGTAGAGTTGATTGCACCATAGAACATCCCTGATTGTTCTTAGAGCAGATATCACACTGGTGATAATTATGAGGTGGCACATGGCCATATCCACTCTATCTACAATGCATCTTGACCAATTTGGCCCTTAATAAGAGTACATCATGAATTTGATAGGTGTTATTAGACTTTCCCTCTATCAAATTGACTGCAGCTTTCTCGTGTTGAGGCAGCGGGTTTGTGAGAACATTCGGATTCGTATACTTGAAAGATAAGACCCCACTCCTAACAAGCTTTTGTACGTCGGATTTGAAACTGAGACAATTTTCTATGTTATACCCTGGTCCTTGTAGTACCCTAAATTTTGACCAGTACTTTCTCATCTTTTAGGATTTTTTTTATGCTGTCTAGGGGGTGTGTCATCCAGTCATTTGGGCTTTTAGGAGTCGGTTAGTTTTTTTTGGGCTTATTTAGGAATTAAAAAAAAGCTTTAGATATTTTTTACTTAGAATTTTGTTTAACGTTTTAAAGTAAATTTTTCTTTTAGATTTAATTAGGCTTTTACCTTAGAATTTCATCTAAGATTCTTATTATTGTAGAGTTAATTAGGAATATTTGGGATTTTTGTTTGGGTTAATTAAATAATAATCAGGTTTTAAAGTTAATTATGTTTAAATTTTTTTATTTTATTAGTGTTTGGCTTCTTAGTTATTTCTATTAATTAAGAAAATTGTTTTATTAATAAATTAAGATCTATTTTTATATGTATATTATTAGTTATTAACTAGGATTATTTTTTTTAATTATTAATTGGGGCTGATTGATATTGGTTTTTGTTTTAGTATTAATAGTTATTTTTATTTTTATAGCTTTTTCGTTCATGGTTTTCTTTAAGGTAAGTTTTGATGTCCTTTTTATTTTTTTATTAGGTGGCTAATTATTAGTTATTTTTAGTACTTATTTATTTTTATTTTTCGGTCAAAATTGTTGACCCAAGGTGGGTCACCTTCTTCCCCAAGCCCAAACCCTAACTCTGCGCAGAGGAAAAATCAAATCATATCAGAATCAATCTTTTATTAATTTTCAATCTAAATTTACATACAAATCAAATCAAAAGACGTGCATTCAAAGCGGAACCCTAATTCTAATTATCCAACAGAATCAGATCAAATCAGAATTACATAAAAAATTTCCTAACTAAATCTAAATCTAATTGAATGTCTAAACCTAATTTTTACCTATAAAACTAAAAGAAAATTCAGATGAAAAAAAAACCTAAGAAAAATACACTTGCGGCTGCGAATCCCTCTTAACCTTCACCTAAAGCTCACGATTTTCAAATAGAGACTTAGGGTTCATCACTAGAACCCTAATCCCTCTGAGCTTGACCTCCATCATTCACCTGCGAAATAAAAGGAAAAGGATTAGTGAAATTGGAAAACAGAGAAAGGGAAGGAAGGCAGCTTAATCGGTCACGGCTGGGGAGGTAACCACTTAGCTTTTAATTGCTTGATTATTGTTTGCATGTGTGTTGGAATCGATTTGAGTTTCTGGAAATTTTTAAGGTTAGGGTTTGAAATAGGGTTAGGGTTCATCAATTATGGGTTAGGGTTCTTAGGGTTTTTACGAACCCTGAAGAACTAGGAGGGTCTCTGGGTTTGGGAAGGTTAGGGTTCATCAAAAGGGGTTAGGGTTCGAAGGGTTAGGTTAGGGTTCTTGGGAGGGGATAGGTGTCGCTACTCGAAAAATAGTCGACCGGAGGCGAAAGAGGAAGAAACAGAAGAGTCGCCATCGAACTTTATTTATCCCATGAGTGGAAGGGAAAACATCGAGAAAACCCAAAGAAGGAAGGATAAGATGGTCTCGCAACCAAATTATGGGTTCGGAAGCCGGTTATGCGAGGGGAAGGTATTAGCACCCCTCACATCCATCGTACTCGATGGGAACCATTTGCTTGTCTATGTGTAAGGATGTTTGCTAAGGAAATTGCTTTCTAAGAGTGTTCTGAAGAGGGAGAGAGAAGAGTGAGAACCAAAGAATGTGAAAGAAAATAAAAGAAAAGGTAGGAAGAAGAAGAGGGGAAGGGGGCTCGCCAAGATCGTTGCGATCTTGTGCCTACGTATCTTACATTCGGACGAGAATGAAGAATCAGAGTGATCGTAGTTCGACCTACGATTTGTTGGTGTTTTTTATGGACAATGCTAACGTGCGGGTTCTAGCAGTTAGGTGTCTTGCGGCTCGCTCGTGGAGTCTTATGCGTTACCTGTTTGCGGTAGAACGGATGTAACATGTCCTTTTTGAAAAGGTTGATTTTCGCCATCAAGGCAAGATGTCACATTTGATTTGTTGAGGTTAATTTTAAAGGGTGAAATTAGTCCTCGGATAGGAACCCCTTCGGGTAGTACCCGATTCTTAATCTCAAAAGATTTATTGTGAAAGATGTATGGCGAATATAGTTGCGTCTTTGTATTGAAAGACGAGTATCGAGACCACACACTCTAGAGTGAGCATCCTAATACTCGAAGAGGAAGAGACCTTCACCCAATCCTCTCTTTTTAGTTCAATACAAAGAGAACTTTATTCTCTTATTTAAGGTGTTTTGAATTAGATGGTAAGTGCTTTACGACAGTGAACCCTAAAGGTAATGTCAAGTACTCGGGATAGGAGAAGGCCTTCGCCTAACCACTCCACGACCATCTAAGTTTATTAAGAAAAGGTTTGAAAATGCACTTGGTACGAGACCAAGGTTTTTAGACACAAGGAGAGGAAATAATGAAAAAAAAAAAAAGACAAAGAAAAAATGTGTGGTGTTGTATCACGTGGGATTTGGCTATGGGATTGTGTATGAATTGTGGGAATTGAAAATTAAAATTGATCTAATGGACTAAAAAAATGGTTTAATAGTTATTAACATGAATAAAATAATCTAGTGCTCTAAAATATGGAATAAAATTGAAAGTGGATATTGGTTTGAAACAAAATGGATATGGACACAAACTTAAATATGAAAATTGGAAGAATGGGTTTAAGAAATATGGATATGACAAGATGGGTTTAGAAATTGGTTTATACAAAAAATGGATATGGTTTATGAATGTGAGATCGGTTAGAAAAATGGATAATGGAAGGAAATGGACTAGAATGGACTATGAACTCAGTTTAAAGAATGAACAACCAAATGAGCCCAAAACCTATTTCAAACTTTCCACAAACATCCAATTAAAGGCACACAACTACCACTGAATAACTTGTAACAGAAACAACAACCATTTGAGTCAATTTGAAACCTTACGGTGATTATTGAATCCACTCTGAGGAAAATAATTCAGCAGATGAACCACCAATGAGCTGATGAACCTGATGAATGAACCAAACTCCACATGAATTAAAATTTGGTGACCTGATGACCTCCACACCACATAACTCAACCTTGGGTACACACCGGCTGAGAAATAGTCCACTGTATCTTTGAATGCATACTGATACTACTCTGAATACGGAAGACTCGAACCATAGGAAAATGCCTTGATCCCGTGTCATAAAAGCTTATGCAAATGGATGAATGCAAAGATGTGTTGATGACCTCATGGAGATGCAGAGATGATAGAAATGCTATGAAAAGGGTAAGGTGAAAATGAGGGTGTGACAGATGCCCCTATTTAATCTTCTTGGACTTGAAGGTGAGAGTGGCAGAGGCTTTCTTACAGTCAAGGTACAAGGGGATTAAATATAAGAATACCCGAAGTTTCAGCTGGAAAAAGTAGGTGGAATGAAAGGTGATGGATCTGTGGGATGGCTTGGAAAAGGCATCTGTCATTGGGACAAGGTAGTTGGTTATGAGGGATGTGATGATATGTTTGAGATGCAATGCAGAATGAATATGAGTGCTTTGCCAGTCTTGAAAGGGGAGGCATCCCTGTGGCATACTCGAGACATATAAAGGGTCCTGAGATATTCCTTCTACAAAAGGTAGGAAGGACTCTAGAAAAAAAAAGTTGTGAGATATAAGTTGGTTTTCCTCTTGCAAAAGGCAAGGAGGGCTCTTGAACAAAAGGTTAGGAGAAAAAGTTTCCTTCTACAAAAGGTAGAGAGGACTCCAGAACAAAAGGTTTGGAGACATGATAACTTCCTCTATAACAAGTAGAGGAGACTCCTTTAGGAGAAGACGATTGTATTTCCTTCTGCAAAAGGCAGAAAGGACTCCATAACAAAAGGTTAGGAGAAAAATTCCTTCTACAAAAGGTAGAGAGGACTCCAGAACAAAAGGTTTGGAGACAAATTCCTTCTACGAAAGGTAGAGAGGAGACCTACAACAAGTAAGCTGGGAAGAAATTGTGCAGAAGGCACGGGAAGACTCTTACTAAAGGTAAGCTAGACATATTGCAAAAGGCAAAGAGGAGACACATCGCGAAAGGACAAGACTTCACGCGAAAGGCACAGAAGGAGTTGGAAGTAATAAGTGATGGGGGGAAATGTCCACAAGAATGCCCATATCCTATACAAGAACTGGCTAAACAAGCGTGCAAATGATGCAAAAATGTATGCAAGATGCTGGGGATATGAGGATACAAATTGATGGTCGTGCCAAGTAAGGTTGGGCTTTGGTTTTGGGTGCCAAGGATGGTTGGGCTTTTGTTGAAATGCTTGCTGGGGAAAAGGATATGGGTAAGGTGAAGGATACCAACCGAAGATGGCTTTTAAAAGGGTTACCAGACGAGAACTGGTTTTTAAGGGGTAGACTACCAGACGAGAACTGGTGGCAAAAGGTTAAGTTGTCAGACGAGAACTGACTAGACGGGAACTAGACTTTGAAACGGTGCTTACCAGATGAGAACTGGTTTTAAAAGTTGGCTAAAGAATAGGTGATCAGATGAGAACTGGCATAGAAGTTGTTTACCATACGAGAACTGGTGTTTTGTTTTGGTTTTCTAGACAAGAACTGATTTTATGGTTTGCCAGACAAGAACTGGACTTTAAAGTTGTGCAAGCAAGGTGGATTTTGTATCTGGTTAAGGGTGTCGAGCATGTTCGGGCTTATGGTAGGAGGTGCCAAGATGGTTGGGCTTTGGGTTGGATGGGGAATGAGTTTAACTTCCCGACACTCGAAACCTGACGATGCTACGATCAGATGGTAGATGCAGATGCTTCTGATGCTCCAAGTTTGGTCCTTTGCAGAAGTTGCACTTGCTCCTAAGAGAACCTCACTTCTAACTGAGATGCCAAGATGACTTTACAACCGACAATATGAGCATAGCGACTTGACTTATGCATGTTAGTTGCGCCTCTGCTCTGCCCCAAGGCTTTTTGACACTTGTTGTGAACTCAACATTTACTAGTACTTGACAGGGTCTGCTTGACCAATCTTGAAATTGTAGAGGAAAACTGCCCCTTTGCAATTGATCTGCCCTAGTCTGTAGGGTTTTCAAATGAATCCTCCTCGAACGGAAGCTTTGGGGTAACTATACCATGACATGGTCTGAGATAACTTGCCCCAATATCTGAATCTTCAATAGCCAGCCTTTGCTTGAGTCTCTTGAAGGACTTGCCCCAGAATGAGCGTTGAAGCGACTTAACTTGAGTTAATTGAGCATCGGAGAGATTTTCCCTTACTCACAAGAATCTCTGGGTGGCCTACCTTTGGATGGTGGAGTCTTGAGATGATCCTCTGCTCAACTCACTCTTGAATGTTCTGCTCCAGATTCACAAGGTTATGAGAAGGTTTTGATTCGAGCCAGCACCAACGAATGATCAAGTTTCTCTCTGAATGCACTTTGTCAGAATCTTTTTGATGTCAAGTACTTGCTTACAGTTAAAATTGTTCATTTAAAAATTGTAATTTTAATGCGACGATCATGCAGGTTTTGAAAGAAATCATTTATTGGAATGATGTGAAAGTGTGTGACGAATGAACCATTAGTCCAAACACAGTGTTGATTTACAGGTGTGCAAAAGATATAGCAAGAATATGACACCAATGATGAAGATTAGTAAATCTGCGGGGAGTCAGTTTACGCAACCTTGCAATAGTACGCTTTCAGAATAAACCCTGCTTCAATTAGGTCTTTCGAGGGTTGTAACGTGGCCAGGTTCACGGTTATTGAAACAAAGGATATTAGGCTCAAATTTTGATTTGTACCCACCCCTTCTTCGTGATATCTCCAGTCCTACATTCAGTTATACTACACACATTTATCTTCCAAAAGGATTGGACGGTGTAAGGGTGAATTTGCTTGGAATGGAAGTCACCTTATTTTGTTTTTGTGGATGTCAGTGACCTTTCTAATCCATTTTGGTGGCCACTGAACCGGGTTTTGCTTTTGCTGAGGATTTGAGGGCCTCTTTTGCTTTATTTATTTATTTTTTATCCCTAACTTTTGCATGGACCGACTTCACTTTTCGAGTCCATCGGGATTGCCCTAATTTTGCCTAAGTTTCCTCTTTGGGGTGGCGGACTTAGCGGGATCTCTTTTTTTTTTTTTTTTGTAGGGTCGTGACTGCCAAGTCTTTGGTCATTGAAGAACAACCGCCATAGCACGAGGTTTCATCTTGAGATTTGAATGTGTAATCAGGATAACTGAACACTACCCATGCCCCATGTTAAGCGTAAGGGTTTAGAAATCCGAAGGAAACTCCTACTTCTAGGCTCGAAGGGGTTGACTAGGGACTAACTCCTTATCTCTCCAGTGTTTAGGGGATTTGAAACAATGCCTGTACATCATCAGCGGGATTTTATCCGAAAGCATACAGTTTGCAATTATGGGTATTTCGTTTTCATCATCCTCCCTCAAATCTTTACTAAGACAGCAACTGATAAAGGGAGTGAAATGTGGGAACATTTTTTGTGATTTTTTGCAATATATGAGAAAAAATGAGTGGATACGAATGGACTTGTTCAAAAAAGCACGTTCATTACATTAATAAAACCATTAGTAAGCAACAATGTTTAACAACAAGTGGCACTTAACAAAAAAGAAACTACAAATGCAAATAAATGACAAGATCTAAAAATTGCCAATCCTGGGGATGTCTTATGTCTGACCCACTGGCTTTAGGAGATGACCCTTGTAGTCTTTGAACTCAAGCAGACGAGAGGTTGACGTGCACAACTAGGCTTCCTTCTGGAAAGGATATGTAACCTTTGTCAATCAGTTGTTGCACTTTGGCTTGGTAGGCTTTGCAATCTTCAGTCGAATGCCCCATTGATCCAGCATGATATCCACATTGCACATCGGGGTCGTACCCAGGAGGGTATGGCTCTGGCAACGGCTTGAGAGACTTGGGGACCACCAGCGAGCTTTGAATCAAATGCGGCAAGAGTTGACTGTATGACATAGGGACTATATGAAGAGGAGCATTCCTTCTTTCTAGATTGTTGCGAGGCCTATGCTGACTCTGACGCTGATTCTGATATCCTCGGCCATGGGCTCATTGATTTACATGAGGAGCAATCCACGGTTTCTGAGACGAAGCTATAGGCATTACTGGTTGCCCATAAGGATAGCATGGCGTTGGAAATGATGACTGCTGAGAAGATGAGGGACCAAAAGGTTTTGCTGGTACACCATGAGAATACTCAACATTTTCTATGATTGCATTGATTTCATCCTCTTCCTCTTGGGAGTTGCTGAGGGATTCAGTCTCACCAGCTTGGCTGCTTGAGACGTCTTGGATTAGTCCACTCTTGAGGTAGCTTTCGATGCGTTCCCCTACCATCACAAGGTCAGAGAAGCTTGATGGCGTACTGCCAGCCATTCTTTCAAGATAAGAGCCATGCAGACTGTTTATGAACATGTCAATCAATTCCCTGTCCAAGAGTGGTGGTTGCACCCTAGCTGCTAATTCTCTCCGCCGCTGTGCATATTCCTTGAAGGATTCATCACCATTCTGAGATAGGCTTTGTAACTGCATGCGACTAGGAGCCACGTCTAGATTTTACTGATATCGCTTTAGAAAAGCGCTAGATAAGTCCTTCCATGATTGGATATGGCTTCTTTCTAAATCCATGTACCAACTTAAAAATGCCCCACTCAAACTATCTTGAAAACAGTGAATCATCAGCTTATCATCATGGGTATATGTGGTCATCTTTCGGCAGAACATCACCAAATGACGCTTCGGGCAACTACGGCCTGCATACTTCTCGAAGTTGGGTATTATGAATTTCGGAGGAATTACCAAATCTGGCACTAGGCACATATCAGCAGCATCGAGCCCAGGCGTATCATGCACTTTCAGAGCTTGGAGTTTCTCCTCAATGGCACGAAGCTTTTCCTTCATGGGGTCAGTCAATGGCTTCCTCTGGGGTCGAGTAGGAACATTCAATCGTGGAGGATCATCATCTGGCAGAAGACCATACAGTGGATTAGTTGTCACAGTGAAACCTGGTGGGGGATCAACATTCTGACGGTTGCTCTCTGACATGGCTACCTCAGCTTCCAACTTGCTTTGTCTAACTGGCCTTTCAAGTCGTCTATGCTCCACTAGCTTCAAATTCTTCACAGCTACCACAGGTTCAATACGAGTGTCGAGAAATCAACTGCGGGTTATGGACAAAGGACTGAATGAGCTTCTCGGTTTTGGTTGGAGAATGATATGCAAAATGATGCAAAGATGCTTATGCAAATGCAATGTTATGAATGCAATAAGACATGGGATCAATGATCAGAGGTTCACGCCACAGGTATCAAGGTCGCAGATTCTGCAGGACAACACAACAAGATATCCCTCACCTCGGGTAGGTTATCTATTGGTTTATAACAGGGCATTCCGAGGGTTTTCAAACAAGGTCCCATGCACTAACCCTCAAAAGTTTTCCATCATAACGACGATTCATAAGACGGTAATCCCTTCAAAGGATGAGCACAGAGTTATGCCTTAGTAACCTTTGGAATAGGGTTCTAAAGGTCCTCAGAATCACGGACTCCCAGGTCGGAAACAAAGACGCCATTACGACTAATCGTAAGACACAATCATTCCCAAAGGGGCCTCATCTGATCGGTGGAAGTCAAACCAACTCGACGAGTCCTAAGTCTCGCAAATCAGTAAGCAGCTACTCCTAACTTAGTGTATACTCGAAAAGCTCGGGTAGAAAGCCTTTCTCCTCACAAACCATCCCCAATATACCCAACAAATAAGAGAAGCATAAGATAATAAAGCAATAAAGCAATAAAGCAATAAAGCAATAAAAGCAAACAATCCGCACATACGACAAACAAACTAGGCTTGGCTTGCTTAGGGATTTTCCAGTCCCCAGCAGAGTCGCCAGCTGTCGCTACTCGAAAAATAGTCGACCGGAGGCGAAAGAGGAAGAAACAGAAAAGTCGCCATCGAACTTTATTTATCCCATGAGGGGAAGGGAAAACATCGAGAAAACCCAAAGAAGGAAGGATAAGATGGTCTCGCAACCAAATTATGGGTTCGGAAGCCGGTTATGCGAGGGGAAGGTATTAGCACCCCTCACATCCATCGTACTCGATGGGAACCATTTGCTTGTCTATGTGTAAGGATGTTTGCTAAGGAAATTGCTTTCTAAGAGTGTTCTGAAGAGGGAGAGAGAAGGGTGAGAACCAATGTGAAAGAAAATAAAAGAAAAGGTAGGAAGAAGAAGAGGGGAAGGGGGCTCGCCAAGATCGTTGCGATCTTGTGCCTACGTATCTTACATTCGGACGAGAATGAAGAATCAGAGCGATCGTAGTTCGACCTACGATTTGTTGGTGTTTTTTATGGACAATGCTAACGTGCGGGTTCTAGTAGTTAGGTGTCTTGCGGCTCGCTCGTGGAGTCTTATGCGTTACCTGTTTGCGGTAGAACGGACGTAACATGTCCTTTTTGAAAAGGTTGATTTTCGCCATCAAGGCAAGATGTCACATTTGATTTGTTGAGGTTGATTTTAAAGGGTGAAATTAGTCCTCGGATAGGAACCCCTTCGGGTAGTACCCGATTCTTAATCTCAAAAGATTTATTGTGAAAGATGTATGGCGAATATAGTTACGTCTTCGTATTGAAAGACGAGTATCGAGACCACACACTCTAGATTGAGCATCCTAATACTAGAAGAGGAAGAGACCTTCACCCAATCCTCTCTTTTTAGTTCAATACAAAGAGAACTTTATTCTCTTATTTAAGGTGTTTTGAATTAGATGGTAAGTGCTTTACGACAGTGAACCCTAAAGGTAATGTCAAGTACTCGGGATAGGAGAAGGCCTTCGCCTAACCACTCCATGACCATCTAAGTTTATTAAGAAAAGGTTTGAAAATGCACTTGGTACGAGACCAAGGTTTTTAGACACAAGGAGAGGAAATAATGAAAAAAAAAAGACAAAGAAAATATGTGTGGTGTTGTATCACGTGGGATTTGGCTATGGGATTATGTATGAATTGTGGGAATTGAAAATTAAAATTGATCTAATGGACTAAAAAAATGGTTTAATAGTTATTAACATAAATAAAATAATCTAGTGCTCTAAAATATGGAATAAAATTGAAAGTGGATATTGGTTTGAAACAAAATGGATATGGACACAAACTTAAATATGAAAATTGGAAGAATGGGTTTAAGAAATATGGATATGACAAGATGGGTTTAGAAATTGGTTTATACAAAAAATGGATATGGTTTATGAATGTGAGATCGGTTAGAAAAATGGATAATGGAAGGAAATGGACTAGAATGGACTATGAACTCAGTTTAAAGAATGAACAACCAAATGAGCCCAAAACCTATTTCAAACTTTCCACAAACATCCAATTAAAGGCACACAACTACCACTGAATAACTTGCAACAGAAACAACAACCATCTGAGTCAATTTGAAACCTTACAGTGATTATTAAATCCACTCTGAGGAAAATAATTCAGCAGATGAACCACCAATGAACTGATGAACCTGATGAATGAACCAAACTCCACATGAATTAAAATTTGGTGACCTGATGACCTCCACACCACATAACTCAACCTTGGGTACACACCGGCTGAGAAATAGTCCACTGTATCTTTGAATGTATACTGATACTACTCTGAATACGGAAGACTCGAACCATAGGAAAACGCCTTGATCCCGTGTCATAAAAGCTTATGCAAATGGATGAATGCAAAGATGTGTTGATGACCTCATGGAGATGCAGAGATGATAGAAATGCTATGAAAAGGGTAGGGTGAAAATGAGGGTGTGACAATAGGTTTCTGGGTTTTCTGAGTTGATGTTCATCACCCAGATGAACATGGTTGAAGATCCCGGTTGAACTTCAACCGGAGATCTGGGTTTTGGGGTGGTTCTGTGGTGGTCAGAGGTGTTTTCAGACGGTGGCCGGAGAAAGAAAGTAGAGAGAAGCGAGAGGAAATGGGCTTAGAGAGAGAGTGTGAGAACTAGAGAGAGAAAGAAAGTTGAGAAATGAAGAAATCTGAGAGAGAATGAGTTTAAATATTCCCTCCGTGCATCGCTGGATGAACGACAAGTGGCTCATTCATCAGCTTTTGGATCAGTTGACTCCTCAGTCAACAGGTGATCCTAGGAATCTTGAGTCTACCGTGCTCCCTGTGTTGACTTTACATCACGGCCGTTCGTGTGGTTTACTGGGATGGGGTATGTTCATCCGACGATCCTAATGAGATCTGGGTGGATCTCACTAGATCAATCCGACGGTCAGGAAGAGTCAAACGAGTGGGTTCCTCTCCATCGTGAGTTTTTTTTTTGGGTTTCTGACTTGGATTTTTTTTAGGGATTAGGCCTTGCGCCCAAACACTACCAGCACCCCCCCAGTTTTTAAGCCCAGTGCTTATTCAAAGGAAATGCACCCCTCCTTGGTTTTTTTTAAAAGCAATAAATTAATTTTTTTTAATTAGGATTTATTTTTAATTTTGTTTTATTCTTCATGTAATTAAGTTAATTCCTTAACTTAATTAGGTTATAAATTTTTAATTTACACTTCTTAGATAATTAAGTTAATTCCTTAACTTAATTATTTAATTGGGTTTTCAAATTTAGGTTTTTTAGATAATTAAGTTAATTCCTTAACTTAATTATTTAATTGGGCTTTTAAATTTAGGGTTTTGTGATAATTAAGTTAATTCCTTAACTTAATTATTTAATTGGGTTTTTAAATTTAGGTTTTTTTAGATAATTAAGTTAATTCCTTAACTTAATTATTTAATTGGGTTTTTAAATTTAGGTTTTTTGTGATAATTAAGTTAATTCCTTAACTTAATTATTTAATTAAATATTAATTTTTTTTTAGGTTTTTGTTGTAATTAAGTTAATTCCTTAACTTAATTATAAAATTAGGTTTTATTTTTTTAATTAATTAACTTAACTATTTAACATTTTTTGGTAAATTACATTTTAATGGGAGAAATAAAGGGGTTGTTTGGATATTTTCAATATAAAGTTTTTGGATGCTTATTTTTCTTGAATTTTAGAAATTCATCTTAAGGGATACAAAAAGGGATTTAAACTAGGGATAACGCTCTTGGTCCGAGAGCCTAAATAAGGGATGGGATAAGAGATAGAACTCTTGATATCCGAGAGTATAAATAAATGGATAAGGGATAGAACTCTTGATATCCGAGAGTATAAATAAATGGATTAAGGGATAGAACTCTCCACCCGAGAGTATAAATAATGGATAAGGGATAAGACTCTTGATATCCGAGAGTATAAATAAATGGATTAGGGATAAAACTCTTGATATCCGAGAGTATAAATAAATGGATTAAGGGATAGAACTCTCCATCCGAGAGTATAAATAATAGACAAGGGATAAAACTCTTGATATCTGAGAGTATAAATAAATGGATTAGGGATAAAACTCTCCATCCGAGAGTATAAACAATGGATAAAGGATAAAACTCTCCATCCGAGAGTATAAATAATGGATAAGGGATAGAACTCTCCATCCGAGAGTATAAATAATGGATAAGGGATAGAACTCCTTATCTAGGAGTATAAACAATAGATTAAGGGATAGAACTCCTTATTTAGGAGTATAAACAATAGATTAAGGGATACTCTTTATCCAAGAGTATAAATAGTGGATTGGGTTTAGGATTAGAAATGGGAATAGGATTAGGGGGTAGAAATAATGGAGGTGAACTACGGTTACTCCGATCCTTCAAAATGAAGGTACGTAGGCATAGGGTTGTAAACCCTAGCGAGTACAATAATAAAAAAATTAGGATTCTTTTGTAAATAAATAGAAAATTAGACAAACAAACAAGCATACCCTAAAATATAAGGAGGATCTCATTGAGTACAATGGAGGTGAGGGGTGCCTAACACCTTCCCCTCACTTAACCGACTCTCGGACCTTAGGAATCTCCACCCTTAGGATTAGGAATTTTTTAGGTTTATCATTTATTTCCCTTAGAAAAAATATGATGGTGACTCGATATTTTTGCCGGCCGCGACAGTCCTCCTTGATGGTAAGGACAAGTCTGATCCGCTTTGAACCAAAAAGGTGGATTTTCCGGTACTGTAAGAGGAGACTTAGTTTGGACATGCCCCTTGACCAGTAATAATGGGAACAGTTCTGCGTACAACATTGGTATAGGGTCAAACCCTGGTGGTCGCGTTGTACGGTTGTTGTTGTACGGAGGACGAGCCTGCTGAATAGGCTGTTGTGTCCTTTGCTGAAATTGCTGTTGATTCGGTTGGATCAGCGCAACCTGAGGTTGATACGTAGGAACATGCGCAGGGTTGATAACAAGAGTTACAGCTGCTACTGGTTGATAACGTCACTTTTACTTTCCGAGAGAGATATTCCCAATATCCTTCTCTTTTTCTTAGGGAGAGCACTACCGTATCATTTTGTACTACTTGATGATCCAGCGTCTTTTACTAAACGTCCTTCTCGGACCGCTTCCTCAAGACGAACTCCCATACCAACCATTTCGGTGAAGTCACTGGGCGCACTGGCAACCATTCTGTCGTAGTAAAATGAGCTTAAGGTTTTCAAAAAGATCTTTGTCATCTCCTTTTCCTCCAGAGGTGGAGAAATCTGAGCGGAAATTTCACACCATCTCTAAGCATACTACTTAAAGGTTTCCTTGTCCTTTTGTGACATCGATCTGAGTTGATCTCTGTCCGGTGCCATGTCCAGATTGTATTTGTACTGTTGAACGAAGGCAGCGCCAAGATCTCTGAATGTGCCGATCGTGGCACGGTTTAACCCCATGTACCATTTTAAGGCGGAACCGGTTAAACTATCCTGAAAGTAGTGAATTAGTAGCTCTTGGTTCTTTGTCTGAGCTGACATTCGCCGAGCGTACATCACCAAATGACTCTGAGGGCAAGAGTTACCCTTGTATTTTTCAAAGTCGGGCACTTGGAACTTGTGTGGAACTTTCACATTGGGGACCAAGCAGAGGTCCGCGGCGTCCTTTCCAAATAGATCCTGACCGCGAAGGTCCTGCAGTTCTTTCTGCATTTCCAGGAACTGTTCTTGGAACTCATTCATTCTGTCGAACATGCTTTCATTTCCACCAGAAGGTATCTGGGGAATCTATCCTTCCGAGATAGTGTGTACCACGGGTGGTGGTATAGTCATTATGGCCGAGACTCTCGGTGCCTCTCGAAGTTTGTAACCTTCAAGAGTTGCTGTCATGCCCCTGGCATCTTTGTTTTCCCGAAGTTTGTAATCTTCAGGCCCAGCGGTTCCTGCTGCGGTTCCCTGATCCTCAGTGATCGGCGGAACATATCCTTCCGGGATATAGTTAAGTGGCATACCCCAGGGACGATCTTTTGGCATCTTGTACCTAGGATCATACTTCTCCACTATGGGCGTAGATGTGATCTCCGAGCTCACAGTCCTTTGTTGTTGCATCTGAACTTCTACTAGAGCTTGCATGTCATTATGAAGCTTTCTCAAATCCTCTTTCAGAGTGTCGATCTCTTCTCTCAACTCTTTGTTCTCTTCCTCAAGATCATCCATCTTTTTCTAACGATTGGCCTGAGTATTGTACGAATGAGACAGTTTGACTCTAGAATCGAGACGTAAATGTGAGATTCGTAGGTAAGAAGAATGCGTTTATGAGAATGATGAATGCAATGATTATTAATTATTTTTGTTTATTCAAAGTAAACTTCGGCAATTAGATTACAAATATCAAACAGTGGGGAAACCTCGTTTTATTGAATTCAAAGGATTGCAGAAATGGAAATACAGTAGATTACAAAGTGCTAAAAAAGGAAATCTAAACTAATGGATCCTGAGTCCTCTCTGAGGAGAGCTCAGGTGCTGGTTCTGGTACTTTCCTCTTCTTTGACCGGGGCTCTTCGACCGTTGTTGGGTTGTCATTCCTTTGCCAAGTGAAAGGAGCGAGTAAATTCCTTTGGTCATCCTAATTTTCTACAGCATGTTGCTCTAGAATCTCAATCAGAGCATCTTTTTCTCTTAATAGCTGCTGTATTTTCTTGCATTCCACATTGAGAATGCGGTACTTGTTCCTCCAAGACCTCTTCTCCTGCTGAACTTTGCTGAGAGTAACCTGAAGAATTGTTAAGGTAAATAATATTTGTTCAGAGAAAGTCTTAGTTACTTGAGTCAAGGGTGGCAGCCTTGGTATCTCAACATTGTCCTTTGAAGAAGATACTTGCAAAAAGATTGAATACTTTATAAGTGTTCATGACATGATATGGTGGAGCTCAGCTACAGCAGTGAAGAAGGGTTATTGAACAAGGATTTAAGATTAATTTCTATTTGTGGAATCCACAAGTATTTAATTGATTATCCTTGAAAGTCAAGATTGCTGATGTTCAACAAGATGTTGGAACATCTCATCATCAAAGTTTGTGCAGAATCATGGGAGGGGTACTGCATACGCTTTAGCGTCTGTTTTAGTCTTAGGAGGTGACCTAAGAAGTGGCTTCAGTCGGGTGTGACAGAAGCATGTGTTCTCTGGAGAGTTTCCTGGCAAGAAACTAGTCTAGACTTTGATACTATTTAAGATGAAGATGAAGACATCATAATCTTGATGGTTACAGCTTAGATCAGTTTATTTCTGATCTAGGTGCTTTGGAGCATGGATCTTGCTCTGTTTGTGAAGGTCGAGGATAAGTGGTAGTTATCTCTGGCTTTCTACTGACGACTCTACTGAGGAAAGTGGCATTCTTTAGTTTGGATATGGGGTAGTCTTGGACCACTTATTTTCTGAAGATTCAGACGTGGCAGGTTTGAAGTCTTTGGAGTTTCAAAGCAGGATGGAGGTTGTCTACCCAAACTTGGTTGTTGAATCAAGTCTATGAGAGCACGGAACTCTTGTTCTGTGAAGGGAGGAGGTACTTTTAAGTGGCAGAAGGAGGAGCTGAATTCAACAGTTGGATGTCATATCAGAATGTTCTGACATATAGCTTAACATCAGAGGTCTCAGCTGGTGATGTGGCACATCAGCTTAAGATAAGGTGATCTACAGGAGAATGGAAGTTATGGATTCTTCAAAAAGGTCTATATCATGCAGTTTGTGGGAGCTGTGGATGGGAAGATGTTACATGACTAAGAGGCTTGGCGAATCTAAGATGTATTTCTATGGGGCAAGTAGTTCATGTGACTTGAAGATCTGATTTCATTAAGTGGATCAGTGTATCTTGTGGGAGTTCTGAAGAAGAGTGAGGTCAATCAAAAGTGGCATTTGGTTGGTTTCACAATGTGCATTCAAGCAGGATGCTTGAAACTGATTGCTCTTGTACAGAAGAGTAGTTAGTTGAAATTGTAAGGAGGTTCTGGTTCTTTGGGAGCTTGTGGCAGAAGTTCTGGGTTGAGGATGGAAGCATACCTTCTTTTGGTGGATGAGAGTTTATTTCTCTTTGGGTTTCTGAAGTTCTCTTTGTTCAAGCTGGTGGCGCAGTGTTGTGTGAAGATTGTGAAGATCTTCAGCGTGGATTACTATGCTGATAGTAAGTCCAGTGGTGGAGCATATCAAGAGACATGGTGTGTGGTGTCTGTGATGTGTGGAAGATGCCATAACTATTGTTAGAACATCTTTGGGTTAGTTATCCTTAGTGAAGGATTTCAGGTTCTGTGAGGAACTGGTTACTTGCATCGTGTCTAAGAAGTATCTACATTGTCATACGGGAGAATGATGGAGTAGAAAAACTGTCTTGGAAGATTGATGTAAGTGTTTTAAAAGACTGGAGTGGATCATGGGTTGGTTGTATGAAGGTCTGGTTTCTGATGCATTCAGAAGTGGATATTCACCATAAAATCAGAAGTATTCTAGGTTATCATACGGTAGAATGATAAGGAATGATTGTCTTGGATTGTGGGGTGTCTATCTCTATTGCTGGCTGGGTAAGGTCAGTTGAAAATCTTGCGAAGGGGATGTTGCCCTGGCTGCAAGTCATGCTAGTAGTGGATCAGTTTAGCAGCTGTGAAGTTCTGAAGCATGCATACGATAGCTGACATCGTTATAACAAACTAAGGGGCCCTGTGAGTCTCTTTGAGGAATGTGAAGCATTCTGATTCAATTGGTTTGTGCCTCAAGCAGCTGAAGGTCTATACATGAGAATTCAAGAGGAGTTCGTGTGGTGTGTAGATGGTTGTAGGATGGGGGGGATCAATGGGACGTTGATCTCAAGCCAAGAGTTTGTAATGGTTGGTATACATCTCCTCACGGGTAGCATGATGGTGATCATGTGTGAGTGATTATTGTTTCTTGTCAGAGGAAGCAATAAGAGAGTTGATGATTGTGTTCAGCTGGTAAGTTGAACTGAGGTTGCGCTCTTGAAGACATGAAGATGCGTCTTATGTTTTCCATTCATTAACTTAGGTGATCTGTGGAGGAGCACTGGTTACCTTAGATAGGGGGAGATGCCTCTTGATCTAAGATGAAGTACTACGATGATGCAGTTGAAGTTCCAGTTTGTATTTGTGCGTCAAGCAAGCTGAGATGTCAAGGAGGATGTCTTGACATTGTTGTATTGTTGCAAGTTGTGGGAGACTTGGTAGTGCATGTTAAATGGTTCTTATTGGATGCTTAAGAATCATTATTGAGTCTGAGGGAGTTTATTTTTCTCTGCAGACTGTGATCATAATGTGTGAAGAAATCTCTGTAAGTCCAAAATCAAAAAAGTTCTATGAAGAATAGACAATGTTTGACACAATGTCAGGACATTGTTGGTAAACATGTTGGATGTAATGGGTTTGTTGGTCGGTGTTCTTAAAAGAAGAAACAGTCAGCAGTCTTGGCTGGTGAGCATTTAGTGGAGTGATTTTCTTCGGTTAATGAATCTTTGAATTGACTAGAATTATTTTTTGTGGTTCGTTAATCCCTAAGGGAATTACTTGGCTATAAATAAGACTGTATCGATTCTTCCTAGTCTCATCATTCCTTTAGTGATCGTTGGCATTTTTCAAATTCTGGGTTTGGAGTTGTCTTGGTCATTTTTGCCAAGTTTTGGCTAAAAAGGGGGAGAAGGATAAGTCTATTTTTCTGTTGCTTTTTGGGTACATTCCTGCAGTTGTTCTGCAAGAATGCTGGATAAGATGCTCCGGCGTCTTAAATTTTCTTTTTCTTTTGTGTCTTGTGATCTGAGTTGAAAAACAGGTTGTGACTTGTGATCTGAGTTACATATTTTATGAACTCCATGTCACGACTATTTAAGCTCTTTCTGGAATTCAGGAAGAAGATATCAGAAGAGAAAGTCTCAAGATGAAGGGACTCATGGACCTTTATCAATCTCGCTCATCCAACGCAGAAGGGAATGTTTTAGCCAAAATTTGTCAAAATGGGGAGATTGAAAGCTCCTGTGGTTTGACGAAATTTTGGTAAAACATGAATATGATAAAGATGAAGAAATCTGCTCAAGATTAAAGATGTTGAAGAAGATGTCCTAACATCTCACAAATATAGCAGGTTTAATTATTCAACAAATCTGTCAAAGATTTGGTGCGAATTTGCAGAGTGGATAAAGGAGAAAAGATTGAAAGCCCAGGACAACAAAAGACTATATAAGGAGACTTAGACCTAGGGTTAAAAGACTGTAACTTGTGTATCACTTATAACTTTGTAACCTAGTTCTCTTGTGTTGAATAAGGGTTTAGGGTTTGAGAGTCGTTGGCTCTCTTAGGAGTTGTAAGTCTCCACTCTGTTATATGGGATGCAGAGTGGAAGGCATAGGTACAGGGACACAACCAGAAGCCTGTAGGTAATGGTTGTTGTATTGTTCTTGGACGAAGCTTTGAAGCAAGTCCAAGATAACTTGGAGGTCAAGAAACCGCGACAGGTTCTGTATTGGCAGAAGACAGAGATATCACAGGTTGTGATTAGGATGTGAGTGGGGTATCTCATATTAGGGTTCTAAACGTTTGAGTTTAACCTTGGTAAAGATGTTCATTGGGTAGATGTTAGGTATGAAGTTGTAAACGAGGGAGTTTAGCTTTGTAACTGTTCTAAAGATAGTGAAGTCTTCATCCTGGATTGGTATCTCCCAGACGTAGGTGAGTTGCACCAAAATGGGTTAACACATACTGTCTTATTTAACATTCTGCAATTTACAGTTGTGTTATTGTTCTTGACTGACATGTTGGATCAGATGTTGTGACATCTGTAACTGTGCAGTTATGATATTCAAGGTATCAGTCTGTTGTTGCGCCTCTGAGTTTAAATGATTATGTAGCACAATGTCTTGACATGTGTTAGGACATATGCTATCTGCATAGGCCAGAATTTTAATTTTCTAAAGTTTTTAATGTTCCATGGGATCATGCGTTTGGCTGATTACCATTCTATCAATAAAAATTTGAGCCCTTGTGCCTTTTGTTTGCAATCCTCATTCATTCTGCTTTGTAAAATGACATTTTAATATGACCAACGATTCTTGAAACAAAATAAATGAATTTACTTTTGTTTTCAAAATGGAAATTTCAAAATTTACTTCTACTTTTAAAATAAAGATGGTAATTTCTTTTTGATTAATGAGCACAAAAAGGAACATCGACAGCTTCCCCGGAAGTGACCAAACTTCAAAATACAGAATCAAAATACTCCTTTTGACCAGTACATCCTGAATGAAGGATCAACTGCTTCAGGCGGAATGTCCCATCTGACATCCCTGGTATAGTTCTTATCTCTGAGAACCAATGATTGGTTGTTCTCCCCAGTGGGGTCTACCCTTTGAAAAGCAAGAACGTGTTTCTATCCTAGCAGGTTTGTACCTCTGAAAACCAGAACAAACGCAGGAATCCATGTTCCCAAGAAAGTACTACCTTCAAAATCTCCAGTGATACCCCCATCTCCTAGAGTGGCTGAGTATCCAGTTGTGTTCATCACCAGTCCGTATGTCATGTCTGTCTTATCAGCATAAGCATTTCATACATACATCATGCATAATTAATTCATATTTAGATTCATGCTGCATTACTATCACTTTGGTCATATTCATCCCCAAGTGATAAGCGTCCTCTCTTCGATAGAGTTGTCAGTCTTCTTTACTACGTCAGATAGGAAAAAATTCTGGTTTAAGTTCTTTCCTCGTCAGGAAATGTATCGTCTAAACAATCTCTCTCCAGTGTATTCCTGGATTGAAATCGGCCTTCGACCATTTTGATAACTTGAGCCTCTGAAAGACAAGGAGCCATTTGGTTATACACTTTTGGAACATCACTCTTCACCATTGAAGATGGTATTTTCCTTTCCCAGATTAAAGAAAATCCCCAGAGAAAGCCTCTCTACAGAAGACTCTTGGTAATACGCCAGTTTTTCCCCGAAAAATTTACTTTCAATGAAGTCATTAGCACCTCAAAATAGTCTTTCATCTCATGGCATACCTCCGAAGGAATTTCGAAGAGAAGTATGATGAAGCATATTTTTCTATCAAATGGCATTTCCCCAGTGAGAAGTTTGGTAAAAAACCATCACAGATAGCATTCCTTGTCAAGAAAAGAACTTGACATGAAGAAACTGAGACCAGTTCCATGGCAGAAGACCAGGATCGAGGGGAAGTTTATTTCAAAAGAAAACTGAGACCAGTTCCATGGCAGAAGACCAGGATCGAGGGGAAGTTTATTTCAAAAGAAAACTGAGACCAGTTCCATGGCAGAAGACCAGGATCGAGGGGAACTTTATTTCAAAAGGAAACTGAGACCAGTTCCATGGCAGAAGACCGGGATCGAGGGGAAGTTTATTTCAAAAGAAAACTAAGACCAATTCCATGGCTGAAGACCAGGATCGAGGGGAAGTTTTACCCATTTCTAAGTAAGATTACTCAGCAAAAGAAGATGGACGAGCAAATAACTGCTATTCACAACCACAGTCAAAATTCCGGGTATTCCGATATTTAATCCTCTTTTACCTTGAATGTCCGAACGTCTTCGCCATTCACACCTTCAGGTCCAAGAAGATTAAATAGGGGCATCCGCCATACCCTAAATTTTGACCACAAGATTTCCCATCATTGTGAAAATCATCACCACAATATGGATGTACCTTCATGCCTCATCAATCCTCTCAAAGATTGTTGAGTACTCACCTCAATCAAGGATTATGGATTTTGAGCCCTCTCAGAGCACCCAGGCAAAGGATCAATCAAGAATTGACATGATCTTCAACTTTTCCAACCTCTCAAAACATCCATGAAGGATCAAGAGGTCTCCCACATCAATAATCAAGCACAAAAATGCAACATTTCAAGTTGATTAAGCCTCAAGATCATCAGTGTCACCAAATTAGGGTTTTGGTGGACCCAGGCCTCTAGAGGGAAATTTTCATCAGGGCATGAGCCAATACTTCAAAACATGATTCAAGAAGCTCAAAGGAACCTCATGGATCCAATCATAAGTTCAAAATAGCCTCAGGGGATGCATTCATCAAAAATTAAGAATTAGGGTTTCTTGACCTAATTCACCCTAAGTTGACTTTTGAAGCAAGGCATGAGCCAAGACCTCAAGAAATGTTTTGAAGACCTCAAATATATTATATTGACCCTCATACAAGTTTAAATAGACACAAAGAACTTGATTCATGAGCAATGTAAAGATGCAAATTCATCTGGACCACAAACTAGGGTTTCTGAGAAAAAGTCAACCATACATTTGACTTTTGACCAAGACATGATCTCAAACCTTGGGAAATGATTCAAGACACTCTAAAACACCTATGGAATCCATCCATTAGGTTTGATTTAGCCCAAGAACTTTATTTCATAAAGGATCACAAAGTTTGAAATTCATCTGATAAAAAGTCAACTGTGCCCAAAACTAACTTTGACTTTTGAGATTTCTTGATAAACATGGCTTCTTCAAGTAAAAAACAATGTTAACTCATGGTTTGGATCATCATCCATCAAGAAAAATCAATAAAAGTGAGGTTACTTGCAAAATGGGTAATCTTAAGAAACTTAAAATTTCACTAAGTTATGGAAAAAGATGACTTTTACCCAACTTTGCAAGACCATAACTTATGATCCAAGCAACCATTTTATTCCATCCAAAACTCAAATGAAAGCTCTCATTACATACTACAAAAGTGTCCTCCTGGCCCATAGTCAAAAGATGCATGGATTTTGAGTTATTAAACCATGAAGTTAGGGTTTCATGAGATTTTCACTTTAACACTTAGTGAAATTTTGAACAGAATCTGTTTGCAATTTTTCCAACTTTGAGGTCATTTTTATTCATGATCCACATTGATCCAAGACCAAAGTTAAACATCAAAGTTGAAGTATTATATGCAAGCTTTCCAAAGAGTACAAGAACATCATCAAACTCCATTTGAGCAAAGAGATATGGAGTGATCAACATGCCTTGCTGCAAACTGTCTACAAGACAGTTTTGGTTATTTCTTACTAGCCATGATTCTTTTTGTCAAGTGTAATGATCAATACCACTCACATTCAATGCATAACAGATAAATCACAACAAACCTGCAAAGTTAGACCAAGGAGTCAAGGATATCTCAAGTGGAATGATGGGTTTTCTCACCTTATGCCTTGAATTCAAAATGGCATTTATGTGCAATAGTGCACATTCAACAAAAAGGACTCTTTTCAGTCAAGATGCTCACATAAACAACAATAAAAGCATCTGAGGAATGTGGATTAAGTCAAAAAATGAGCTAGCCAGGTGGAAGGCTATGGTACCTTGTGTGAGGGACAATGATGCATCTTGCCAAAACTTTTGAATCAAAACCAATCTTCAAGATATCACTATTCAGCCAAGACAAATCCATTCTACTATAAATAGAGGACATTTGTGACTGATCGAAACACACCAAAACAACCACAATGCTTGTTTTCTCATAAATCCTTCTTCTTGCAAAATTCAAAGTTCTCAAAGAGTGAAAACTTGGAATTCTCAAACCAGTCCAATTCCACTCAAACCAAGCATCTAAACACTTCACATAAGCATCACAGAAGTGATCCATAACCTCAAAACACTTCTGTAACATCAGAATCACCAAGTCACTACCCTTTTGCTTAAATTTTCTTCAAACCTGCAGATAGGGTCGAGCCAAGTGATCCAGAGGTTTTCAATCTATTCTAATCATTGAAACACCATCCTTGGGGGTCAAGGAAGCTGTCCAGATCATCACCTTGTATCTGTAACACCTACATTGCAGAATTCAATTCTCACTTGCAAGGTAAGCTTCCTCAAATCTGAACTCTATGATCCATGCATCATAAATGTGTTTTCAAGTTACCAACATGTTTCTGTACTTATGTAGAGTGTTTCCCCTCAATTAATTGATTTGTATCTATCATGTATGGAGTTTAATGGTGTTCTTGCAAAAATTAGGCACTACAAGAAAATTGGCAAGTTGCGACAGTTCATTCTGGCAGGTTACGGCGGTTCCAACCGCTGTAAATTGCAAGTCACGACGGTTTTAGTTTTGTCGCAAAAACGTGTGTCGCCAGGATTTATTGTGACAGTTTCTAAAACTGCCAGTCCAACGTTCGTTATAAGTCGCGGCGGTTAGGAAATTGACGTAAATTGCAAGTAACGACGGTTCAAACCGTCATAATTATATTGACTAATTCAAAATATAATTTATGCTAGTTGCGACGGTTTAAACCGTCGTAATTTTATCTATAGATATTTTTATATAAAATTCTTTTTTATTTAAATTATTTTCATCTCAATTTTTTTTATAATATTCTTTTTTTTATAATATTAGTTTTTTTAATTTAAATATTATTGTTTTTTGGTAATATATCAAATATATAAAGACTCACGTATATCAAATATATAAATTTATATAACTCAAAAAACAATTGATATTTCATTATTCACTTTTCTAAACAACTTATTATATTTTCTACTAAATATATACTTATGAGTTTCTAAATGATCAAATATCATAATCTAAAACTTGATATATACAATATAATCCATATAATTGTACAACCTATGTGTGTATGCTATTGATGATCTATAAAATCAAGTATGCATATGCATCAAGCTGTAGTTCAACAAGGCACTGCTTAAGCTTGTTCAATCATTCGCTCTCTATCTCTCTGACTCTTTCTTTGAACACACCCAACACCATGCCAATTTCTTTACAAATTGTTGGAGAGGCTTCCATTCTTCGCTAGTGTATTTGATGCAGTCCATTGTGCATGATGTAGAGTTCCATGGCCTGTAGAAGGTATTTCAATATATCAATAACCTAACGTTGCAGAAAAATTGACAGAAGTTAGGAACAACATAAAGGCATCATAAGCATATTATCCAATGTAGAATTTCCTTAGATTACAACCTTGTAGTAATAGGATTGTCGCAACGATCTCTAATGTTAGGAACACCATTGTTGCCACGGACTCTGGCACGCTGAAGTGATAGATATAATTGAAAAAAGTTTAAGAAAAAAGAATCAGTAGCATTGATAAACATAGAAGCAAGAGGGGCTTGGGTGTTTTATTTTATTTTGGTTATGGCAGGAATAATCTCACTAGTGATTACATGGTTTAACTACACTAGGAAAATCAATAACTCCACTTTGGCCTAATGCGCCGGCTCAATTCTATTCCACCTGTGATGCGGTCAATAGTCAGGTTATTGTTACCATCCTAGTTATACCATGATCAATTGTTGCGGGTATTCTTGAGTTCTAAATTAAAGTTGATTAAATATCAACAAACACAATTGAAAAACTCGAGAAACCAGACCTAACTCTTTTGCCTCCAAATCGAAGAACCTTCTAGCCTTCAAATCCAACTCCATCGTGTTACCTAAACCAACAATACTTGGCAGTCTTTGAAGTGATCCCAGATCAGCCGCAAAAGCCAACTCCATTTCTTTCACTGAGAAAAACGCATCCTCGGTACAGACCCTTATGTCACACGCGATTATGATGTCAATTCCACCATCGATACAACCTCCGTGTACAGCAGCAATCACAGGTTTACGACTTCGTTCCGGAGCAGTAACCAAATATTGCATCGCCAGAATCTTGCAATTCAAAATGGGTCAATAACTTAATGGTCATACTTAAAATTCAAATAAGAATTAATTAAATTATATGCAATTAGAGGCAACAGAGAAGCATGTAACAAGTTTTATTAATCACAAGATATCACATAAGGAAGCAGTTACAATCAACACTAGAGAAGAGAAATATTATTGCAAAAGACCATCATACAAATTGAGCTTATTATTCAACACAAAAAAATCAAATGAAAGCATCTGTATTTACTCACGAGCAACAACAGGCACTTGTTTACCAACATTCTAACCACTAAATATCCCCACCAAGGCTGCAGGGCCTTTCTCAATTCCCTCAGCTATGTCTTCCACATACACAACATCCTTTCTCTTACATAAGGCAGGATAAACTCCAAGAAATTCAGATACAGGTGATGGAAATCAGCTATAATAAAACTCGGGATACAAATCCACTTATATATAGTATGTTCCAAATTGGTCATGCCTTCATGTTGCGTAAGATTGTACTGTAAGATCATGTAATTATCAAATAGTTGACTTCTATATGATTAAACACTAGAACAAACATTACTCTAAGTGATAATGTAATTATCAAATTTGTTGATATAGTGCTCAGGTCACATAATTTAGTGATACATTCAAGCCCTCAACCAAAAATCCCCATGAACATCTCAATACTTTCACCAGGAATACTTAGATGTAGTAGAGATCACAAAAGAGGAATGAGGAGAGATGCACTCACGTTGGCAGGGAAGAGAGAGATCACGATTTCGAAACATAGGGGTAACACTATCAAGCTACAAGAGCAGTTGCAAAACTAAACAGTCTGCTGATAGTTACTATAGCAGTCCGGGGCCAGTCCATAAAGGTTTTTTTAAAGCCACACAGTGGCTCCGTGCTGTTTACACTGAATGCTAATAGTCTTTCTTAGATTAATCTATGTTTTTCATTCAAAACTAGACTAAGGTATTATTTGGATAAACAACTTAATTACGTGCTTACAACATATAAGTCATTTCTATTTCAATGCAATGCAATGGTTAAAAGTGAAAGCAAGATGAATATGAGAGAAATAAGGAAAGACAACCTGGCTTGAACAAGTTCATGTAACTTCCAAAAAACATAGGTTTCAATGACATAAAGTCCTCCATCTTTGGATTTCTGAATAAGGTACGACCACATCTATAACAAGAACAAATTCAACACTATTTAAGATACAAACACGATGCAAACCATGATCCATGTGGCAGCCATAACATGATCCCTGACATTTTCAGGAGGACTCGTGAATGTTTATTTCTCACTGACCTCAAGCAAGCGACGGAAATTCTTACCGATGATCCTTCGCTTTGCATCATGAACATTGGCTGGCATGTTGGGAATTTCCAACAGCATAGCAGATGTGAGATGCATAGATTCCAAGAGCTCTAGATCTATATGCATATGATATGGCATCTGCATTCTTCTTTCCAACCTTTCCTAAAAGAAGATTAAAAAAGATTGAACTGTGATGTTGAACATAACTTTCACATTCCAAGACAGAATAATGAAACTAACTAAGGAAATAAGTACTAGAAAAAATTAAAAAAAGACATAAGAGATGTGTGTGATTCATATGAATATCAGCCGTAAAGAGAACCAAGCTATCTGCAGCCAATAGTCAAATCAAATTGGTGTTTAAACTAGTCGAGTTGAGTAATATTATTGTACCTCAAAACTAGGAGTGTGCAAAAAAACTGGTTCACAAGAACCAAATTTAAAAATCTAGTGCACCAATTTCAAAAGTCCATATTATTTGGTTTAAAAACTAGTCCAAATTCATTTTACTAAAACAATAAAAAATCAATGTCCACTTTTTAAAACCAATACATAAATGGTTAGTCCACTTTTTAAACATAATTTGTTCTTTGTTTTGTTTTTGTTTCATAGTCATAAGTGACACTTAAGGTAATGTATATTTAATAAATAAATGTTATATATATATATATATATATATATATATATATATATATATATATATATATATATATATATATATATATATATATATATATATATATATATATATAAAATGTTCAGGACACTGCATGAAAGACACCAATGAAAGACAAATTTATGTACAGTTCATCAAAATCCATTCCATAACCAACTACAAAATAGTCTGGACACTGCATCAGATAAATTGTGTAAACATAATCAATATATTTCAAACTTACTGTTTAATAGTAAGATCATAGCATTTCATGTTAGCCACACAATCCAGTATCTTAGGAAACAGAAACTTTACAAATATGCTATTTTGGAATTGGTATATTTGCAATACCATTCATACAATTTTTAAAAGTTACTACAATTTGTTACAAGAAACTTTCAATTTTAAGACACTATGAATTTCATGACAAATTTCAAGGCTTTTCAATAAGCAATGTCATATACAACTTTGTCAAATTCTTATTACAATATGAGAGGCAATATAGGGTGTATCTCATGGTAGTGATTGGAAAATCCATTTTCCATTTGAAATAGCAATATAATCTAAGTTCTACTGAACTGTGCATTTACTATCCAAGGTCATAGATTAGTATTAAAATACTGTTGTTATATATTCATTCGGATTTTTTTTATAAGAAAATATTTAGAGATTTTTTTGTTCAATTTATAAGAAAAAATCGCAACTTTTGAGATGTAAATTATTGTTAAAGAAAACAAAACTAATTTTGATATAAAATTGATTTTAAAAAAAACTGGTTTTAAAACTATTTTTTTTTTATAAAATTGGTTTTTCTTAAAGAAAGTAAAAAATTGGTTTTGAGAAAAACCAATTTAAAACCGGTTTTAAAAAAAAAACTGGTTATTGTAAAAAACTGGTTTAGAACTGAACCGATCCATTTGTAAACCGGTTTTTAAAAAATAAACCGATTTTATAAAAACAGTTTAAAGGTCCAAACCAAACCATATATATGGTTCAATTTGGTTTGGTTTTTGATCCATGCACACCCCTACTCAAAACTGATTAACCATACTCAATATGAATGTAATGATAAATAATGAATCCTAACTACAATTCAGATCAACATCAAATATTTTTGATGAAATATCAAACAGGGATTTCTTCAGAGCATGGATGTCAGATCTATTGAAGTTATATATCATTACACATCATATATTATAAGCACATATATGCACTTGACATCAATAAGTACAGTTAGCAAAGTCATTATTTGAAACATTCATTTGAAAGAAAACATTGGATTTTAGTACCTGTTCTGTAATCTTTTTCATGATAACAACTATGTGAAACTCCCTGATCAGTTTCTACTGAATAAGTGTTAGGGAAAAAAATCCTACCTAATGGAAAAATAGTTAGGGAGATAACAAAACAATATACTTTTCATTAAAAAAGTTAAACATGCATATGTTTATTGATAAGTTAAACATGCTTTTGAAAAAAGAACTAAAATACATAATAGGAGAAGTTATCCAAATCAAACTACCTTATAGTCTATATTCTAAAATCCAACCTCCACGCACCTTAACTTTTGACGCGTCATTTTTCTTTTTCTTTTGGAGTTCCAAGCATCGCTCGTTTATACCTGCAGAGTTCCCAATTGCAAGTACTTATGTAAAACACACAACACACAAATATTTGAAACAACGCCAACATAATCAAGTAATCAAAAGGAGAACACAAAAGAACCTTCCAAATTAAGCAAAATTCCAAACCTTTATAAACACAAAGATTCTTCCTGGAACCTAAACTCACAACTCCTATCTCATCAGCAAACACCGTCCTCCTCAATTCCTTCACAAACTGCGAAAGCTGCGAATGCATCCTCCTACAAAAATAAACCTTAAACTCTTCTCCTCTTCATCATCCTCATTGTCGTCATTAGACTCATCTTCACTCGAAGAACTAAAATTACTCATACTCGCTTTCACTAAGCATACAAGGGAATTGACGATTGTTAATGAATCGCTAAACCTCAATATTCTTGTGACCGTAATAAACATGATGGTAGATGGAGGAAGGGGTTTTGCGATTTAGGGCTTTTTCTGAAGGTTAATATCAAATTACTCACTATGCATACAAGGGCAGGGATGATTGTTGATAAATCAGTAACCCTTAAGATTTCGCGACTGCAATAAACATGACGGTAGATGAAAAAAGGATTTTTTACGATTTAGGGATTTACCTGAAGGATAAAGAATGCTGATGTTGATGACGATTCAGTTTAATTAGAAGGATTCAAGGGTTTTTTTTAGATTCAGTGAGAAGATTATGGGCTGGAATAATCAGAGTGTTTTTTTTAGATAAATGATTTTTTCACAATAAAGAGGAGATACATTTAAGGTAATAAGTTAAATTTTACATAATGAAATTCTCTGTAGAAGTCATTAGATTTAGCCACAAACTACGACGGATGCCCAATACCGTCGCAGACAGTGTCGTAAATATCATATTGCGACAGTTTGGTCTGAATCGTCGCAATTTAAGTGTCGCAAAATGACTATTTTTTTGCATCTGTAACACCTACATTGCAGAATTCGATTCTCACTTGCAAGATAAGCTTCCGCAAATCTGAACTCTATGAACCATAAATCATAAATGTGTTTTCAAGTTACCAACATGTTTCTGTACTTATGTAGAGTGTTTCCCCTCAATTAATTGCTTTGTATCTATCGTGTATGGAGTTTCATGGTGTTCTTGCAAAAATTAGGGTTCATCTGTTCTTCACATGATTTCTCACTCTACACTTAAAAGAAATGCAATTAATTGATATCATTGAAATCCTTGTTAAAAAACGAGCAACTTTCATGTTTACAAAAGTCATTTTCATTGGGTATTGAGTGAGTATGTGAGTTTTTGCAAATCTAAACATGGAGGGAGGCACGAGGAAGAAGGTGTTTTTGGCGCCTTTTTTCAAAATTTTGAATTTTTAAATATTTTTAATATTTTTAATTATTTTCAAAAATTCATATCTATCTCATTTATAATATTTTTCAAATGATTTTTAAACATGAGTCATTTATACATTTTAATATTTAATTCCACAAAAAAATAAAAAAAAATATTTTATATTTGATATATTTTTTAATTTTTCAAAGAATTTATTTTTTAATTGTTTTAAACATTTTAAATAAATTCTTTTTCTTGATTTTTCAAAATCAATTGAGTTTAAATCATCTTGTGGATTAAAACATCTATTTTTCAAAGTTCACATTGTATTTTTGAATATATTTAATATTTTATATCATTTTTATTTAATTTCCTCTAAAAAATGTATTTTTAATTAAAATTAAGGTTTTCCCTTAATTTTAAATTTTCAAACTTCATTTGAAACACTTTTGGGCCTCTAATAGAGTGTAAGGCCCAACCCCTTTGTAAAATAAATAATTTTGGGCCTCTGTCATAGTATAAGTCCCGATACAATTTTCAAAACAACGACGCGTTCATTATTTTTCATCTGGGCCTCTCCTTCAGTATAAGCCCTACACTTCTTCTTTTTAAACACTTTTGGGCCTCTAATAGAGTGTAAGACCCAACTTCTTTTGTAAATAAATAATTCCTGGGCCTCTGTCATAGTATAAGTCCCAGTGCGATTCTCAAAATAACGGTACGTTCACTGTTTTCATCTGGGCCTCTACTTGAGTATAAGCCCCACTTTCTTTCTTTTAAAATACACTTGGGCCTATAATAGAGTGTAAGACTCAAACCCCTTTGTACATAAATAATTTTTTGGGCCTATGCTATAATATAAGTCCCACAACGTCTTTCGGTATCGCAGTGCGATCACTATTTTCAAAATAAGTCATCTGGGCCTCTCGTTGAGTATAAGCCCCAACCTTTTGTTCATAAACTTTGTTTTAAATAATAAACAACTTCCATGGGCCTCTCCTTGAGTTGTAAGCCCCATACCTCTGTTTTCAAAATTATCTGTCTATTTTAATTGGTACTAAGAGGAGCATTATTCCCGGTGAACTGCTCTTAGACCACTTGGGCCTCTCTTTGAGTTATAATCCCCAAACATTCTTTCTTTCAAACAACAACTTTCTTTCAAATTCAAATGCAAATTCAATGTTTTCTCAAAACTTTCTTCAATTTCTTAAAACCCTAATCATACAGTTAAAATCATACAATCAATCACAATACACTTGGGCCTTTTTCATAGTGTAAGACCCAATATCTTTTCAATTCAATGCATACTTGTTTATTAACCTATTAACTCAATTATCTATATATACTTGTGCATCTCTGTCTAGAGTTTCCCCAGCAGTTAGGTCTACACTTAGGTCAAACCAGAGGTTACTTCTAACTTAGTCAAAACTAGTTCCTTCATAGGAAACTTCCCTCAATTCAGTCTGCCTCCTCTTGGGCTTTATTCAATATGGAACCGAGAAAGGCATTATTCCCGGAGAAAATTTTCTCAAGACTGTCAAAACTTAGAAACATATACAAAAAATTCATTTCCCCGGAGATGATTAATTCCCGGTGAAACCTCTTTTAAATTTCTTAAAACCTTAGAACTTCTCAACAAAGAAATGATTAATTCCCGGTGAAACTTTTCTTGAACTTTTTATAGGCTTGGACCCACAAGCTTCTTAAAAGTTTCCCATAGCCTCCCCTTGGGCATAGTACAAGGACCACCAGGCTTCTTAGAAGTTCCCTAAGCTCCTCTTGGGCTTAGTACAAGGACCCAAAGGCTTCCTAAAAGCACGGGATAAAATTTAGTCATCTCTACTAGTTCAATCCCCAGGAGAGTCAAAATTCCAAAACATCGTATCATTCAAGGGTTGATCTACATCTCTAATACCCTCAGTCTCCTCTTGGGCATCATACAAATATCTCCCTCTCTCTCTCTTTCTCTCTCTCTAAAGTTTACTTATTCTTAAGGGACTTGGGTAGTCTCAGCATCCTCTTGGGATTTAATCAAGTAGACTTGGAAAGTCTCACCCTCATAATATTGTTTCAAAACTCACCTCTAAACTCCTTAGACCCCCCCCCCCCCCCAACAAGGCTAAAGCTTTCACCTTGAAAATCCCATCCAGGGTCAATTTACCATCAACAAATCCCTAACAGAATCAGAACCCCATGGCATCTGGTACTTCAACTCCTCCCTAATCCCCCAGCAAGAGTGAGTCTCTTTTGGATTCCCCAATATAGTTTAGACCTTCTCCTAGATTTTAAAAATCCTCAACAAGAGTCAGCTTCCTCTTAGGCTTCATATAAGAATTTCCCCAGCCAGCCTCAGTCTTGGACTTTGTATAAAATAAACATCATACTCCTCAATTAAGTCAGTTCTCTGTAGTCAAACTTTTTAGCTTCATCATCTTGGGCTTCAAACAAGTTACTCAAATAAAACCCTCCCCCCCAGTGGAGTCAGTTTCCTTTAGCTTCAACCTTGGGCTTTGATCAAGGCACACAAAAATCAACATCCCCTCAGATGAGACCATGAGTCCACTCTGTAGGAAGATACCTCTTCTATACATCACATATCAAAATAAACAATCAAAACTTTTTTCCAGATAATTGCTGTAAGTAGCACACTTGTTGATTCAAAATCCAAGTTGGAGTCCTTCCTTTATCCTGGCTAAAACTTCTCTTTCATCTAACAAATATAAGTGGCAAGCCTCTGGATTCTACACATCCAAGCCAATGTCCCTCTCTTAGCATGAAAGACTCATAAGGAAAAAGTGGCATTTCTCTACACTGAGTTAAAGATTCTTCCTTCATGACATTTCTCTTATAAAGGAAATTATGGCATTGCTGGATTCCGCACACCCCAGTTAAAGTAATTTCCCTTATAACTAATTATTCAACATTTTGTGATGAATAGGTGAGTTTTCTCCCTTTAGAGATGAAAAATTATCTCTCAATCACCCCTTTACCTTCAATCTTGGGCTTTGAACAAGACACAAACACTCTGATAGCTTCAATCTTGGGCTTTAAACAAGACACCGAATATCTTTCCTCCCATAGAAATAGGAGGAACTACGATTGCTCTAATTTCCCCGAATCTCTTTACGGGAATACGTAGGCATAAGATTGCGAAATCTTAGCGAGCACACAAATCGAAAATCTTAGGTCCAGTACCTTCCCAAAAAATAATAGAAAACCCGAAAACAACAAAAGCATTCTCTTAACACTCCCAAAGGAGTAACTTTCCCAATCCACAGCAGATAAACACAAGAAAGCATTTCAAAAAAACCAAAAATATATGCAAAAGAAGGTTCCTATAGATTACTATAGATACTCTGGGTGTTAATAGCATCCCTTTGTATAACCAGACCCTGATCCCCGATCTCTTAATAGGATAAATATAAAAATCAGAAAGTAGCACCAAACATGCGGTAGGTGGTCGCGTAACCAAAATACCGACGCTAAACTTTGCTTACTTTGCGAGATATTACTGATATACTGTTCTTTCTTCTTTTGGAAAGCACTCATGCGTCTCTTAGTACTGCTAGATGGTTCTGAGTCCTTAACCAATCGAATTTCTCGGACTGCTTCTTCAAGGCGTACCCCCATGTTTACCATCTCGGTGAAGTCACTAGGTGCACTGGCTACCATCCTATCATAATAAAATGAGCTTAATGTTTTCAAGAATATTTTCATCATTTCTGTCTCCTCAAGAGGAGGACAAATCTGGGCAGCGATTTCACGCTATCTTTGAGCGTACTCCTTGAAGGTTTCTTTAGCCTTTTGGGACATAACTCTGACACTACAAGAAAAATGGCCTACGGCCATGCTAAATTTTTCCACAACTCAAAAACTGTGGTCACATACAAGCTTTGGCCAGGGTTTTCAAATCGTAGACATATGTTAAGAAATATTGAATCCGAAGTGTAAAACTGTGGTCTTTTCTTCAATTGCCACGGTTATAAAATCACACTTATATTTAAGTCACGGTCAGCAAACTGTAGATATTTTAAGCCACAAAGAAAAACCGCAGAATTATAATTTTCACTTCAAACTGTGGCTCAAGCCCAAAAAAATATACCCCGCCAAAATTTCCCTCTCATTTTTTAGTTTCCCTCTCGTTAATTATTTTTGTTTTCTAATTTTTTTTAGATTGAAAAAAGAAACAAAAATTAGTATCTTCTGTTTATTATTAAAAGGGAAATCAAATTATTATTATCATTTTTTAGTTATGTTTAGAAGAAGAAAAAAAAAGTTTTATATAATTTGAAAGATTTTACTTCTACTAATAAAAAAAGTTGATTTTTATTATAAGTTTATTTTTAAATTTAAAGAGAGAGAGCTTTATCTTTTATCATAAAAGAGTTTATTTTTATTATAAAAAATTTTATCATAAAAGTTTACTTTTAATACATAGAAAAAGGTTATGTTTTAATATAAAAAAGTTAAATTTAATAACAATATTGTTTTATAAAAGGTTAAAAAAGACTATTTTAAAAAAAGAATGGGAAGGAAACGCTGCTACTCTCCTCTCTCCCTCAGAATCTCTCGTTGGTCTCACTCTAAAAAAACGGGTTTTAAAACCCTAACAACCACTCGCCGCCGCCTGCCATTACCAACCTCCCTGATTCTGATCGCTCTCCATCTCTCCATCAACTCACGCTCTCGTATCATCTCTCTCTCTGATCTTCTCTCAATCGCGACGAAGAAAGAAGCCTAAGCAAAACCTAAACCCCCAAAAAACCCAACCCCAATTCATTATGATTTTGATGATTACAAATACAGAAAGATTAAAAGTGAAAAGAAAAGTAAAAGAACAAGGTTGTCCACTGTGGAGTTACGTGAATCCTTCCTCTCCGTGTGTAGTTCTTCCAAGAAGATCGACGAGGTGATTCTTCATCAATCAAAGAGCGCAATACATACAAGCACATCGAACGAGTAAAGGGTACCTGGTAAAATAGCAGCGTTTTCGTCACGAGGAGCGTGTTGCGGTCGTGTCTTTCGGCGGTGTTTGACGATGAGAGTCACGTCGGCGGCAGCTGCGGCAAAAAGACCCAATCAGGTATGAACGTTGTCGTTGCTTTACGATCTGCAATGTATGTGTGGCTGTTGTTATGGCTGTGATTTCGAATCTACGTCTCTTTCAATTCCGTGCGTGTTATTTGTTGTCTCTGCTTTTGTTTCTGAATCGTGCGAACGTGAGTACATTTATGTGTGTATGTGAAGCTCTCTGCTTTTGTGTTGATTGTGTTTTTGGAAATTGATGGTGAGGCATAATTGTTATTGTCTGCTCGTGTGAAATTAAGAGCTTGTGGCTTATCCAATTTCTTTTTTTTTGTAGGAACGCATCATATATAGGATAGCCAGTTTCAAGCACCCTCAATACGCTGTAATTAATGTCTTCAAGAAAAGATCTGTGGCTCATAAAATGTAGAAGAGATAAGTCTCCTTTTCTCTTTTAGAGTGCTGCTACTTGTATGTATTGATGCTCTGAATTTTTTGTGTTGTTGATGCGTGGTGTGGTTCTTCAATTCATGTGATTGCCATTTGTTGCTTCTCTTGTGATATGCTCTGGATTTTTGCGTGTTTCCGTGTGTGGCTGTTCTTGACGCGTGCGATTTGATGAGCTTGGTTTTCTGGACTTATGAGTTAATGAGTGATTCGTGCAATGATCTGATGGTTTATGATATTGAAATTGGTGTTTTATTGTTGGACAGATCGTGAATTGTTTTTGCGTATAACATGAAATTCTTCCTTTCTCTCTGTCTTTTCCTTTGATTTTACTGGAAATAATCATGGACGAAATATAGAGTATATTGATGATGTTTAATTGGTGTGCCAAAACTTACCATTGCTATGCGAATCTTGATGACAACAAAAATTCTGAACTAACATCACCTCTAATTTCCAACTTATTTTCAGACCTTGAATGATTTAGTTTGGTCAAATTCAATTTCCAAAACTAGAGTTAATCCTCATTTCCTCTTTTTTTTTGCATGAACTGGTGAGGACAAACTTAGAAGATGATCATGAAGTGGAGCTGCAAAGATACTTTCAAAGCCAAGACAAAAGCATCCGTGTGGGAAGATAGCTTACACCCATGGTAAGATCATTCTTACAATGATTTGTTTCTTTTCCAATTGTTCATCACATGGAACTTACTGCTGCAATCTTAAATTCAAGATATTTGGTTCATGATTTCAGCATTTGTGTACTTTAGATAGAATCTTGAAATAAGATGAGAACTTTCCATTCCTCATTGTTGATTCAAGGACAACGACACCAAGAAAAAAAGGGGCTGAAGTTGCAGATTCAAGGACCAGGCAGCAAGCTTCCAGAAAATAGGGGCTGCTTGTTCTCTGTTTGTCTCTTTTTGCCTACAAATGAACCACATTCCTACAAATGATATATGATTTCAAAATGCATTAAAATCTCCTAAAACACATTAAATTTCTAAAATTGTTTATATTAATTTATGTATCATGTTCCTTGCAGAATGGAGACGAAGAAGCGTGTCATCAAGATATGGAAGAAGAAGAAAAAGGAGGAGATGATCTAGAAGAATATTATGATGCATGAGTTTAATTAATAGTAGTTGTGTTTTATATTATCTATCTCTTAGAAATTTTGTTTTGAATTTGGGATGACTCTTTCGAGAGAAACTTGGTTTCGTTTAAGAATGATAATATCAAAACTTATCTATATTTTTGCGACTTATTAGTTGGTAGCGTCACTTGATGTAGACTTACTTATTTCTTAATGAATATTTTGACGTTGTGGCTTAATATTTTCTTGTATAATTAGACTTTAATTTTTTTAATTAATATCTACAAAAATGAGTATTCTTGTTGGAAGACATTATATTGATCTAAAACGGTGTAAAACCATGAGCAAAATGTAGCCGCGGTTTTAATTAGTGGCCATAAATTAAAACCCTATACATTAAATAAGAACCGTGGCTAGATTCGACCACTGTTACGAACCGCGGCGCATGATAAACCGCGACCTTAACCTAGATACCTAAACCGTGGTCTATTCAAGCCACGGATGTATATAAAACGTGGCCCAAACACGAAAACCGTGGCTTATAATTTAGGCCACGGCTGCATATCCCACAGTCACTTATTTGTGGCCAAACCGTGGCCAAAGCTTTCAACCACGGTTATTTTTCATATAACCGCGGTTTTCTGGCCGTGGCGGATAACCTTTTTTTTTGTAGTGTGAGTTGATCTCTATCGGGTGCCATATCCAAATTGTACTTGTACTGCTAAACAAAAGCCCAAAGATCTCTAAAGGTACTGATCTTGGTACGGTTTAATCCCATGTACCACTTGAGCGCGACACCGATTAAACTGTCTTGAAAGTAATGGATTAGCAGTTGTTGGTTTTCTGTCTGGGTAGCATCTTTCGAAGGTACATTACCAAGTGACTATGAGGGCAAGAATTTCCTTTGTACTTCTCAAAGTCGGGCACCTTAAACTTGTGCGGTATTTTGACATTTGGGACCAAACAGAGGTCAGCAGCATCTTTGCCAAACAACTCCTGTCTACGAATGGCATGCAGTTTTTTGTGCATTTCCAAAAATCGTTCTTGGAATTCATATATTCTTTTGTATACTTCTTCATCCTTGCCAGGGTGGCATGAAGGATCTGTTCCTCTGGGATAGTATGTATCACGAGTTGTGGTTTAAACATTACTGCAATAACTCTTGGTGCTTCAGTGACCTGAAGTTTGTAACCTTCAGGAGTCTCTGTCGTAGCCCTTGCATCTTCGTTCACCTGAAGTTTGTAACCTTCAGGTCTGGAGGTTCCGACCGTGCCCCATAGGTCTTCAGTGACCGGTGGTATATATCCCTCAGGTATGAAATTGAAAGGCATGCCCCAGGGAAAACCTTTAGGCATGTTGTACTGCATAAGATTGACAGGTATCTTAAATGCTGGTGTAGACACAATTTCTGAGATTGCAGTCTTTTGAGGTGGTTGATCTTGAGCTACTGCCAGGGATTCAATCATGTTGTTGAGTCTTTCTAGACTTTCCTTCAGAGTGTTGACTTCCTCTCTTAGCTCTTTGTTTTCCTCCTCAAAATCATCCATTTTCTTTTGCCGATTGGCACGAGTATTGTACGAATGAGACAGTTTGACTCTAAAGTGCGACACATGTGTGAGACTTTGTGACAAAGATGTGTAATGCAAGAATGGTGAATGAAATGTAAAGAATAAGAATGATCTTTTAGTTTTCAAAAGAACTTTTAACAATTGTATTGCAAATATCATACAGCGGTGGAAACTTTTTATTGAATTCAAAGGATTACCATATCTTACAGGGAAAAGAACATTATTTTACAAAGTGTATGAAGGAAAACTAGGCCTATGAATCCTAAGGAATCTCTGACAAAGGTCCAGATGCTGGTTGTTGGTCCCCTTTTCTCTTTTTTGACCGGATATCCTCAATCGTTGTCGGGTCGATGATCCTTTTCCATGTGAAAGGAGAGAGTAAACTTCTCCTTTCGTCTTGACTTTCCACAGCATTTTCCTCTAGTATTTCAATCAGAGCATCTTTCTCTTTCAGTAACTCTTGAATCTTTGTGCACTCCAAGCTGATAATCTGATACTTGTTTATCCAAGAGTTCTTTTCACCTTGAGTTTTGTTAAAAGCGACCTGCATTTTCTCGGTGTCACTCATGAAGTAGAGGACGAATTCTTTTAAGGGAAATACTTCTTGACGAGGGTAAGGAATTTTTAACTTGATGGCCCTAGTTTGTACCCATTGGAGGTAAGGCTCTGCGGAGATGCAGGTTGGTTTTCCCAAAGACTCTCTTCCTTTCTTATGAACATGATGCCAGGCATGCACAACTTCTTCCTTGAGTGCTTTGTCATTTTCTCCTTCCTTAAAGAAAAGACCTTCCAGATGAACGTTGTAAGGTACGTTCTTCATCGGGTATCCAAGCTGACGACGGGCTAAAACTGGATGATAATTGATCCCTCCCTTGAAACCAATAAGGGGTACATTGGGGAAAACTTCCACATTTGTCAATGATCTTTATTCTGTCATAGGCTTGATTGTACCAATCTATGTTAGAATGGGTAAGGAACATAATCTTCTGCAACCATCGCATACCACTCTTGAGATCCCAAAAAGCAGCAGATTTGGTAAGTGGGAAATAAACCATTTGTAAAGTAATGGTACACAACATGTAATCATCCCTCCGCTGTACAAGTTCCTTAAATGTACTGAGTGGTAAGCATCTGCCAGCAAAGTTGGGACTGGGTTCCCAATTAAGAAAATCTTGATAGCATTGATATCGATGAAATTGTTAATGTTAGGGAAAAGGAATAATCCATAGATGAGTAGAACGAAGTTATCCTTAAAAGCAACTATGTTTCATATGCTGGCAAATTATAGGGCTTTCTCCAACAGAAACCTAGTTGGTAGACCTTAAATTCCTCCCTTGGTGGTCATATGAGTTTTGATATCTGATATTTCCAAAGACGTGACTCTTGCAATGATTTGATCCTTAGGAATTTCTTCCAGTCCAGAGAATGGATCCTGATCAGTGATAGGTAAATCAATCAGATGAGAGTACTCTTCCAATGTTGGTGTGAGCTGATAATCAGGAAACGTAAAGCAGTGGTACACCAGATCATAGAACTGAACCAATGTAGACAGGACTCCTTCCACCATGTTGACTTTCAAAAGAGACAAAAGTCCTCCGTACTTAGCTCTGAAAGCTTCCGGATTAGTAATCAACCTTCTCAATCTTCTTAGGTCTTCAAGCTTTGGACTTCTGAAGGTGTACTTCTGAGTTTTTCTTCTACCAAAATCCATAATGCGGTTTCTGAGTTTTTCTTCTACCAAAATCCATAATGCAACACCTTTTTTCTTAGATTTTTTGAAGAATTTTTTTTTAAGAAAAGATTTTTTTTTGAAAGTTTTTTTTATGAATGCATGAATGCAGCAAACACAAGTATATGAAAACATGGATTTTAAGGGTTCATCGTCACGAGCATGGAGCCACAGATCTACCCAATCCCAAAGGGTATGTACTAGGGGTTCTTTTTTTGCCCCTGTAGAACGGGTTCTAACAAGGTTCCCAAAATCATTGACCCCCCTTAAGAATATTGTCGTAACCCAAAATTTGACCTCCTTTTTTTGCATAAGCATGTGCATTAGCATAGTCGACATACGCATTCGTATTTTTCTCTATGTGTTTCTTGTTGCAGGATCTGCAGGTTTTCCAAGCCCGATTAATCGCATCCTCTCAAGATTATTTCATCACCAAAACAAGCTCAAAATAAAGGTTTCCATGTTTATTTATCAAGACAAGAGTTGGAAAATCAATAACGGGACTTCAGCATCATTTCTTGGCAAATTTGTGGAGGTTTAGCTGAAGTAACCGGTTACAGCATAACTGATAACCGGTAACACAGTGTATTTTTCACCTAAACTACTTTTTTCAGGCCAGTAACCGGTTAGCAGATATGATGTAACCGGTTACTCTGTACAAAGTTGCAGAATCTACTGCATTTTTGGGACAGCAGCTATCCACTCTATTTGGTTTTTGTTTCTACATTATTCTAGCAGCATGTGGAACATTCTAGACAATTCAAGACCATTCAAGACATTTCCCTTTATATTTATTCAATGCATCACTTTAAATTAAGAGCACCATGTTACCTAATTTACAAGCATGTCAACCTTTGGATGTGGAAGCTCACTTTGGGATTGTTACCGAGTTGATCCTAACTAACCGAGTTAACCACCTTAACTCAGTGAGTCAAGTGTAACTAACTCCAACCTTAACTCCAAACCTCCCAAAGCTACGTGCAAACCAAAGTCCAAACCTTTCACACTCCATACCTAAACTCTATATAATCCAAGCTTCACCATTTTGCAACTCCTCCACAATCATTCACACAAATTCACATTTTCTTCACTCTCAATTCTCTCATATTCCTCTGCATTTTTCTGCAACTTCTACACATTCCTCTTCATCTTCTTCACCAAACCTCCCAAAAGCTCTTAATTCTTGAAGAATAATCACTTTTCACATTGAAAGTGATTATTTCTTGAGCTTAACCTTCATCATCTTTCCATTCTACTGAATTTTGTGGAGCTTCAGTAGCTTTTGGATTCATTTCAAGCGATCACTTCAAGATTCTTCGGAGATAATTCGCATTTCGGAGTTTTCGTCGAAGTTTGCTCGGTTTCGCTACAATTCGAAATGCAATTGAGGAACCTCTGGTTTTCTTTGATTATCTTCATCATTTTACAATTATACTTGAGTTTCTGGAGTTCTATAAGCTTTTGAATTCATCTCAAGTGTTTGCTTCAAGCTTCTTCGGTGATAATTCGCATTTCGGAGTTTTTGTCGAATTTGCTCGGTTTCGCTACGGTTCAAAGTGTAAGAGCAGGATTCTCTGGTTTTCTTGGCGTTTTCTCTCTACATTTCATTCACCACAATTACCAAGCCAAACCTCTGGCTTGTAGGTTGGTAGATCTTACTTTAATCACTGTTTCGATCATTTCCGCGCATTTACGTCGTAATTTCGATCGTTTTCGGTATAATTTATCATGCAATTGCTTGATCTTTAATCTCCATGATTAATGCTTGTAATTTATTTTTAATTTCCTTTACATGATGTAATTTTAGTGCACAAATTCATGTCCTAGCATGTGGTGGTTGGCATAAGTGATTAAGTGTGGAAAACCACTTTTGAAAAGCTGTTTTTTCAGTTATTTTTGCCACTGTCTCAGTGGTAACCGGTTAGCAGATATGCTGTAACCGGTTACACAGTGCAATTTTCACTAAAAACGCAAGTTTTCAAGCATGTAACCGGTTAACAGATATGCTGTAACCGGTTACCACTGAACAGAATGGCCCATTTTGAGTTTTTTCAAGCTTGTTTGGTATCCTTTCTTCTTCTAACTTCCATGGATTAACATACTTGATCTTTATGGATGTTTTAAGTGCTGTTAACCTCTGTTTAGAGCATATTTACATTAATTCCATTATTCATTTATCAATTCTTGCAATTATGTGTGTTCTTGATTTTTGTTTGAACATGCTAATTCTTGCACAATCCTTGATCACTTGATACATGATTTGTGATACATGCTAATATTTGTTTGGCACTGTTTTTGCATTTTCAATTCTTGCTCACATTAAGTTTGTTCTTTATTATTGTACCCCAAATTTTACCCCTTAGATGTCATAACATCTTTTGCATGAGCATCATAGATCAATCACCTATGCATTGTTAACTAACCATTTTTTTCAGTTTTTGTTTGTTTTGCTTCACTTGTAAATCAGGGTTTGTTTCAAGAGACCTCCTCTCCTCAATAATCCAATGTGGTTTGGTTTTCATCACAAGTTCTTCATCAAGGACCAGACAAGGCCATCAGGACAAGGGTCTGTGTGGTGTGGTTTGAGATTCAGTGGAAGTTTGACTTAATCTTGGTCAGACAAGTGGTTTGTATCAGTATCAGGTTATCAGGCCGTGGCAGAGATTCTGAATCAGGATTTTGGTCCTCATCCAGTCATTTGTTTCATAAGTGCGCACTCGAGGCACGAGAACTAGAGTTTCTCACCCTTGGAGTTTATGGTTGACAAATACCATTCAGCTGTGTCTCCTAAGGTTAGCTGGTTCATGGTGTGTGCAGTATTGTTTCAGTTCAATTGAGGTTGCAAAGCCTTCAAAGAGGTCGAAGTAGTTGGTACATTTCAAGTTGTGTGCAAGTGTTTTGTCATGTAGTTCAGGATTTGTGGCAGACAGTGCAATTGTCCAGAGTTAGGTGTTGTTTAAGTGTGGAATCGTATGTCCATTCCCGTAACTGTCCTTTATCAACCTTTGTTATTTATCCAAATTGTCCACAATCCTTTCATATCCATTTCATGTACATTTCTTTCCAATACAATCCAATTATCCATTTTCCACTCTTTATCCAGATTCTTTTTTTTAATCCATTTCTATTATCCATATCCATTTTCAATAATCCGATAAGCCAATATTCATATCCATGAAACCCATTCAACTTTCCAAGTTATTCACCTTTAAATTCTTTCTTTTTTCAATATCCATTTTTTTTAACCATTAAACCAATTTTTCTCGTTTTTATTTCTTTTCTTTATACATCCATTTTTCACTTCACAATGTCCACTCCAAAAGTCATTCTTTTTATCCATTCAATATTCATTATAATATCATTCCAAAATTCACATTACAAATCCATATCCATTTTCTTAATTCAATTCAAAAGGTCCAAATACATGTTTTATCACTTTTTTTTTCTAAGCCCTTTACAGCTTGTCAAAAGAAGAAAATAATAAAAATAGTACATCCATCTTGATACAACTATGCTACCACCAAGCTACAAACTTACAAAACTCCAAAAACTGCTACAACCCCAATAGCAACTTCATTATAGACTTGACCATACCAATCCCATGCGTACCTTGCACCAAATCGTACACCCTGCTACAAACAGAACTCTCTACACCACCCTGCTACTTGCCACAAAACCATCATGCTGCAATCTTCAACAAAGACAACTCACAACAAAAAACAAAGCCCTGCGCACAAGTTGAAAGCATCCTCCCTACAATCTAAAAAACATGTTGTCTCTACAAAACAAAATCCAGACTCTACCAAAACCATGTTACCCTGCAACGCTCTGCATACACTTTCTGCACAATCCTGCTGAGTCTGCGGCAAGTCTCCCATCACTCCCAATACTTCACGCCAAGTCCTGCTATGCTACACAGCCTCCAAAACCGTACTATGAAAATGACATATCCTTACCAATACTTGACAGCAACAAGATAAGTTCTGATAAATCAAAGAGTGAAAACAACAAAAATGATCACTCTATCTCCTCCTCAAAACCATCAAGCAACCTTCATAACTTCACACGAAAACCTTTCAATTTTTTCCACCAATCTTCTTTACGCCAACCTTCCCTTCACTTCAACATCCCTCAAGCCCCCTCTGATCAAAACCTCACCTTTCATCAACCTCAAACCTCACGGAATCCAAATCTCCATTTCCTCCATCAACAAAACAATCCCCATCGTTCACAAACCTCTCAAATCACTTCAACCTGTTTCAAACCCACAAATCTCTTAACCTCCATTCAACCACTTCAAAACCTAAACCAGAACCAGAGAAGAGGAGAGAGTAGAGAATCTGAATCAAAACAAGCAACCATACAAACCTGATTCGCAATCGAAATTGAGAACTAAAATGAAGGAAGTTCACGATTAAAGACGAGAATCGCACTAAGCGAAGATTGAAACGAGATATCGCTGCGAAGCCGTGTTCTTCGTGTTGTTCAAATATTAATTTTGTTTAAAATAAAAGGAAGGTGTTGTTGTAGCGTGATGAGGACGAGCTTGATCCTAAGTGTTTTCCGTCTTTTTTTTGTTCGTTATTTTTTTACTGAGTGGTGGTTTCCCTAAAATGTTGAAAGCTTTGACCGTGTTTTGAGGGGAAGAATAAGCAAGGCGTTGACTGAATCATGTATTCCAACAAACCCTTGTTTTCATTCTGTTGGGCTTCTTTTGGTCCATTTTGCTATTTTCACCCTTCATATCTCTTTTGTTGTTTTTTAATTAACTTGTTATCTTTATTTGTTCTATTTTAAAAAATATTAAAAAAGGGATTTTTTAAATATTTTGTTTTAGATTTGATGAAGTCTTGGTAAATATTTGATTTTTGATTTGCATCTTCTTTTCCATTTTATTTTGGGCCAATGATATATAAACATCATAACTTTGTTGATTATTTCAAATCAATAAATTTTGATTATATGAGGCCACCTTTTTATTTATTTATTTATTTTGGTCCATGAAAGTTGAATATCAAAAAATTATCGATCCTCCGATTAAATCTTGATCAAGACGAGACTAACTTTATATTTCATTTCGATTCCATTTCCTATATTTTTTTTGGGCCGATGATATCACAAAAATCACGACTTGTCGATCTATTCAAAATCACTAAAGTCGTGATGTATATGAGGCCACCTCTTTTATTTTTTATACCGGTCAATGAAAGTTCAACATCATCGATTATCGATTTCTTGATTAAATCATGATTAAAACGAGACCGACTTTATTTTCACTTCCTATCGCATTTATATTCATTCTCATGTTTCGATCAATGAAGTCTTTCTGTTCACAAACGTTATTTGTCAAGGCGATTAACCTTCATTGTTCCAAATCTGTAGTGAGTGATCATTGAGATCTCTTTCTATACTTTGGGATCGTGATAGGTTACCTTCGATAAATTAACGAGAGTTTGTGATTTAAGACGAGGTCTTTACCTTTTCTTTTCGTGTGGCATGATTGTATCGGAGAATGATCATCAATATCATTTCTCCATCGTGTCTTAACACCAAGATTGAATTGTGCTTCCTCCTATAGTGTGGTCTGCCTCATAGACCGTACGATGACGGTTTAGCACTAGATTGGACCCGATTCACCGATCCAATAAGTTAATCACCAATCACTGACTTTACTTTCTGTCAATATTATCTTGATTTTATTTTCTGTGAAATATTATCCTGATTATTATTCTTGTTCATATTATTCTTGTCATATTCATATTTGTTCATACATTCTTTAAAACACACTAATAAATATCGAAACCCTAAAAAAAAACTCAACTGACCGGACTGTGGTTACTATTATGAGTTTTGGACTGAGGACTTAGATTTAGGACTCTTTATCCTATGCTCTTGGAGCGGAGGTTTTGATCTTGGTTTGTCAGTGGCTCACCAGCATGCACTCTATTTTGGGTTAGATCTTTCTATCTTTTGCTCATTTACATTGATGCATTTTTATCTCTTGATGTCTGCTTGTATATATGTTTACTTGACATTGTTTTAGCATTTTAGCATGTTAAGCATGATACTATGTATTTACTGTCATTCTTTGATTTATTATCACTTGACTTTGATATCCTGATTATTACCATGTTCATACCTCGTTCATTTTATCTTGATTATTATACATGTTCATATTCATATTGTTCACTATATATTCATACTTGACTCATTTGACCCTCCTTCCAAAGGAAAGTTTTTTCACTTTGACTCCTAAGTCACAATCCATTCCCATTTCACCTTGGCCTCCTAGAGCCACTTTCCCCCATAGTTTAGTAATAGGATAGAGTTATCGAGAACTCTATGTGATTCTCTATCACGAGAACTCACTTTCCTTTACTTAGACTTATAGAGTTATCAAGAACTCTATGTGATTCTCACTATCATGAGAACTCACTTTCTCCACCCATGACGTAGACTTAGAGAGTTATCGTGAACTCTAAAATGAGCTCAGACTCATTTCCCTTTGGAACTTTGGCCATAGTCAATGGTTCTTTCCTCACCCTTAGTTAGGTGAACTACGGTTGCTCTGATTCTTTAGTCAGATACGTAGGCACAAGATGCGACGTCTTGGCGAGCAAACTTAGTGTATATATCCCTTAGGTCTTTACCTTTAGCATTTCTCTTAGCAAGCAAACATAACATAACACAAGCTAAACAAGAGGTTCCTGTAGAGTACTACAGATACTTAGGGTGCCAATACCTTCCCTTTGTATAACCAACCCCCGAACCTTAGATCTCCCCCCTTTAGGTTTTCTTCGATCTTGAACCTTTCCCTTGGATAAATCAAAGTCGGTTGTAAAAGAAATGTAATGCAAGTTAATTAATAGCTTGTTATCCGATTTTCACCGCAACAGAAATGGCGACTTCACTGGGGAAAAATGATTCTTTTTTAGGGTTAAGCCCACCTTGTTTCGTTTATGTTATTTATGATTGCTTGCTATACTTGTACATATATCTGTATATATCTGTATACCTGTTTTGTTTGGGTTCTTCTGTGTGCAGGGTGCTACTATTGAGTGGTGAGATAAGTCCTAACCCGAACTTGAGTGCACTTATGATAGGATAATGGATATAGTCAAGGAGACTTTGAGGGAGTCGAATCCCAAAAGAGTTACTTGAGATTCCACACTCAGTTGAGGCCCTCTCGGAGTTGGTATATGTTGAACGAGCAATCGTGAAGGCGTTGCCACTTTGACCTTGGTGCCAGGGATACTGATGACCTTTAGTTACCCTTACCCCACTTGGCCTTTTAGGATGTAGTGTGGTGACCATGAGGGAGTCTATTTCTGAAATGGTTGTCACGCGATACTACACTCAGACGAGATTCTCTTGAGAATATTATTGATTACCAAGTTAATTGGGAAGTCGATAATATCCGAAATATGGATTGTCGACTCCGGGAACCTTTTTAGAACCCTGTTCTGCAGATGAAAACCCATAGTACATACCTTCTGGGATGGGTAGACCATGGCTCCATGCTCGTGATCTTCAAACCTAGGCACTCTTTTGTTTGCGTGTGCATATCTGTGAATATCTATATATGTGTGTTTGTGCATACGTTCACCCATTCATAATAGCCTTTTGGTTTCAAGGAACTCATATGTTCTTTCCTTTGCAAAATCAAAAGAGATCATGGCTTTCAAAACAAAACTCTTCAGTTTTCCAAAATGTTTGCAGCTCACCTTTGAGTTCCTTGAAAACATTTGGCTTGCATTAGCATTGCATTGCATTTGCATTTCTCAGCCTCGAGTCTCATCCGTCCTTTATCAGTAACCCAGTTGACTTCCCGAAACCATCATTGGACTTGAAGTAGCTTTTGAAGGAGCATGAACTCAGAAGAGCTGAACCAGTTTGTGACCAGAGAGGAATTTCACTCCATTACCAGTACCATATAGTCAGTTCCTACCAGATTTAATCAAAAGTAGACTGATAGTGCCAGAGGAGATGGATCTAGTGTCTTTTCCAGACTCGTCCATTGTGACCACCATGTTGGGGCACACGGGCACTCAACTGAAGATTGTAAGATGCTCGGAAGCAAGGTTCAGACTTTGATTGACTCTGAGATGGTTTCATTCACACCTCGAGGCATCCAAATCAACAATCCTTCACTTAATCAGGCAGGTTTATCAGACTCTGATGAGGAAGAAATTTCTGAGAGTGGATGTGAAGATGATCCTCATACTGATCTCGACGTTGAACTCTAAAGATGACTATCTCAGTTTGGCAGATCAAGAAGGAAATTCCGGTTCCCCGAAGCTGGAAAACTTTTGGCTGTTTAGCATTTTGTTGTATTTTCTTTGCATGTTTGAATTTATATTTGCTTATAAGCATCGTTGTACTTTCAAATTGGCAAGATTAATAAAATGTTTGTGCATCTTTTGATTAAGTCCATTCGTTTCACTCATTTACTTTTGTGTTCATAAAAACAAAAAAAAAACAGACAAATTTTTTCCCATATCAATTCTTTGTTCAAAGCAAAGATTGGGGAGGATGATTAAAACGTCATATCCATAATTGTTGTGGTATGCTTTCGATTAAACCTTGCCGAGGATGTAAGGCATTGTTTCAATCCCCAAACACTAGAGAAATAAGGAAGATAATCCCTCGTTAACCCTTCGAGCCTAGAAGTAGGAGTTTTCTTTCTTTACACAAAAAACCCTTAAATCTCAACCTTGGGGCAGGGTAGTTCTCAGTTTAACTTGGTTATGCATTCGAATGCAAGCGCTTCATGCAAGACACCAGTCAGCTATCTCAAATCAAATGAGTTAGCATTTGTACAAGTTATTCCTCCAAACAGCAAATAAGGAAGGATCGTTGAAAAAATCCTTAATCAAAGAATGAGCCGAGTCCCTTTCAAGGAAAAAGCCAAGAAAGATGGGAAGCCCAAAACTTTGCCTTATACAAAAGAACTTGTACAACAGCCAAGAAGAGGCCTCAAAACCTCAATCAAAGACAAGAAGAGGTATCATAACCTCAACCAAATCAAAAGTAGAGGTATCATAACTTCAACCAAAAAGAAGAGGTCTCAAAATCTCAATGAAGACAAAAAGGAGACCTCATAACCTCAAAACCTCAAAGGTGACCAAATTCTGCAAGGGAGTAATGACTACAAAGGTGTCAGAATCATCGCCAGCTATCATCAATTCGTTCCTAGTCTGTGGGAACTTGAATGTATAACTTAAGTTAACTGAGTGTATGACTGAAGTTCGTCATGAAGATGGGGTGGGTACCAAATAAACTTTGAGCCTTTATCTTTTGTTCCATAAACCGTGAACCAGGCCACGTTACAACCCTTAAAAGACCTAATTGAGGTAAGGTTGTTTTGAAAGCATACTACAGCAAGGTTGATTAACCTGACTCCTAATGATCTTTGCTAATTGTGTGTGTTGACCACTTCAGCTATCATTCTATGAATGACTAGATCCACTTTGTTTTTGATTGCTTAATCATTCCACTGTGTGTGTTTCATCAATAAAATTTGTTTTTAAAAGCTTGCATGAATTTTGCATTGAAATTGCCAATTTTTAATGAACAATACTTGTTTGCAAAAAAATGGTTCAATATCAAAGGAATCCCAACAAATGCAGCCAGCTAAGGATTTTGACTTGATAAAGGAAGCTCAGTCAAGGGGCAACCAAATAGAAGGTTATGCCAATCCACCATCTCAATAGCCAAGAATCATGGGCAGAACTCCCCAAAGTTTAGCATATTGGGGCAAGCCTTCTTGAGGTCATCTTACGACAAGTTTGGACTCCATCGACCCATCAACAGGGGAAATTTCGTGCCCCAGTTATTTCTACCGCAGTCTGGGTACTTTGTGTTGCAAAAAAAGTTGAACTAGGGGCAGTTACGTCAAGGTTCCTGAACCTCTCCAAGAGTTTGAAGATATTGAAGTGTTTGGTATTTCAATTATTCTGTAAAATCCTCTTGGACACTTATCCTCACAGATCAGTAAATTAGAGGCAATCAGGTCGAGATTCAACAAATCTCTAAAAGACAACCAGTCTGGGGCATCTCCTTCACAGACAAACCAAGCTGGTAGGGGCAAGTCTGTTCCCTAGTTGTCATCAACTAGTCAGAAGAACTAATTCAAGGACTTTGTTGTGCAGACACTATTAATCTTGGGCTTTGTACAAGATACCAAAACACTCTGTGATGAGTATAAACTATCAGACAGCCTCCTCTTAGGCTTTGTATAATGATCCTCCCATATGGAGTCAGTCAGTCCGACAGCCTCCTCTTAGGCTTTGTATAATGAGTGCCCCTATCAGACAGCCTCCTCTTAGGCTTTGTATAATGATCCTCCTATATGGAGTCAGTCAGTCAGACAACCTCCTCTTAGGCTTTGTATAATGAGTACCCCTATCAGACAGCCTCCTCTTAGGCTTTGTATAATGATTTTCCCCAGTGGAATCCAATCAACCTCTTAGCTTCAATCTTGGGCTTCGATCAAGACGCACAACTAGTTCAAGGACTTCGTCACGCGAAGGCAGTCAATCGGGGGCAGTCAAGCTGAAATTCATGAATCTCTCCAAGAGTTTAAAGATATTGAAACACCTTGTATGCCAATTCTTCTGTAAAATCCTCTTGATATTTCCTTCTGACAGACCATGTACCCTGGGGCAGATGAGTTATGCAGAACTACTCAACTTTTGTGGCATCTCTGCCAGCTTTCCCAGTAAGCAGTTACTTCAGCTAATCTTTGCACTTCCCAATGGTTCTCTTCTCTCCAGTAAAGAAATCAAGCTCATGATGGCAATCCTAGTGAAGTCATGATGCTATACCTCAGGTGGAATACTCTTTTTCCCAGTGAAGTAGACCTGATGATCCTACTTATTCATCCCCAGTAATAGTCCAATCTGAAGAGGTTGGTTGGGTATCCTTGTCGAGATGTTTATTTCATCTCCAGTTTCGCTTCGTGTCTGTTTTGTCAGCATACACATAAGCATGGAATAAGCACTCATATGCATAACATCTTAGCATTTTTGCTTCCCTTCTGGTGTTTACCTGTTTTGTTCACTTTGGCATTTATTTCCCCAAGTGACTGGGTTTGTCTTTTCTCGCCAATAGAGTCGTCAGCCCCTAGGCATAAAGTGCCCATCCATTCTTGAATCCCCACAGATCTTTATCCTCGTGGATGATGGTTGGTTCAGTTATCTTTTTCCACAATTGGATGAGGTAAATCCCATTTGAGTTCATTCCTCAATTGGAGTCTTGTTTGACTGTTTCTTTCTAGCTCGTTCCTAGATCGAATTTTGGGCCCCGACAAGTGTGGTTTCCGAAAAAAACACTTTGAAAGTGCATTTATTTTGCACCATGTCTTGCAGGAAGAATCTTTTACAGATCCTCATTAAAGACAAAATATTTTCCAGTAGTGTTGTAATATCAATGTCTCCTTGGAACTTATACTCAACAAGTGGCAACCTCCTTGAGAAGCTTGTTTTGTTATCATTACCTCTACAACTATAAGTGGCAATCTCTCTCCTGAGAAGCTTATCCGTCTGTGGTTTTATCCATACTTCCACAGTTACCAGTGGTGTTACAATCAGTCATCTTCCATCAACCCGTTTGATGTGATCCCTATTTGAGAAGTTTCCTTGCCGTTAATATGTTTGATGAGGAATTCAAAAATCCAGCTCATACTGGTACCCAGAGTTCGTCTCTGTCTTTACTGGCTTTTCTTGAAGATCCCGTTTGAACTCTTCATTATAAGAAAATCCCAGGATATCTGTTGTTGGATGCTTATCCTTTTGTTTCACACTGATCCCCAAGTGGAGATCATATCTTCTTTCTGGTTTCATGTCCAGTAAGAATGTGAATCTTTATTTCCCCTGTAAAGTAAAAGACATCCTCGGCTTATCTCTAAAAACCTTTGTCTAAGTTAGGCTTATGTCCGGTCATCACCCTCATGTGTCAGATTTTGACTCTTGGTGCAGCATTCCCCAGGAAGTCTAACCTGCAACCCTGGTACTGACTTATATGGTACTTAATCATCTCATTTGGATACCTAAAAGTCCAGTAACTGCTGGCATTGTTAACTTTTGAATGTTCTTGTTTGAATCGAGTTCAACCTGAACTGAGTCTTTGTTTGAATCGAGTCAAACACTGACCATCTTTGAGTCTTTTGTTTAAACCGTTCTTGTTCGAATCGAGTCGAACCTGAACCGAGTCTTTGTTTGAATCGAGTCAAACACTGACCATCTCTGAGTCTTTTGTTTAAACCGATCTTGTTCGAATCGATTCTAACCTGAACCGAGTCTTTGTTTGAATCGAGTCAAACACTGACCATCTTTGAGTCTTTTGTTTAAACCGTTCTTGTTCGAATCGAGTCGAACCTGAACCGAGTCATTGTTTGACTCGAGTCAAACACTGACCATCTTTGAGTCTTTTGTTTAAACCGTTCTTGTTCGAATCGAGTCGAACCTGAATCGAGTCTTTGTTTGAATCGAGTCAAACACTGACCATCTCTGAGTCTTTTGTTTAAACTGTTCTTGTTCGAATCGAGTCGAACCTGAACCGGGTCTTTGTTTGAATCGAGTCAAACACTGACCATCTCTGAGTCTTTTGTTTAAACCGTTCTTGTTCGAATCGAGTCGAACCTGAACCGAGTCTTTGTTTGAATCGAGTCAAACACTGACCATCTTTGAGTTTGTTGCTTTAAACCGTTCTTGTTTGAATCGAGTCAAACCTGAACCGAATCTTTGTTTGAATCGAGTCAAACATTGAGTCTTTTGTTTTAAACTGTTCCTGTCGAATCTAGTCGAACTTGGACCAAAAGTCCAATTATCGTTGGCACAGTCTTTGTTTGAATCGAGTCAAACATTTCTTTTATTTCAGTTTGTTCCTGCTTGAATCGAGTCAAGCTTAAACCAAAAGTCCAATTATCGTTGGCACCGTCTTTGTTTGAATCGAGTCAAACATTGTCTAAACTTCAGTCTATTGTTATAAAACATCTTTGTTTGAATCGAGTCAAACCTGAACTTGACTTTCCAGATATTGTGGACCATTCTTTGTTTGAATCGAGTCAAACATTGTTTAAACTCCAGTTTATCATGAACCCGTTGCTTGAACCTTTTCCAAAGTCCAGCTCACACTGGTATTCTTCATAAATCATATGGTTATCTCAACCAACTTTGGTGCCCACTGGTTCATTTAACCTTATTCTCAGCTAAAGGTCGAGTCACCTTTCATCATCTAACGCAGAGTTTGTCTCTGTCGTTTCTGGTTCTTGAAGATCCCGTTTGAACTCTTCAGTATAAGAAATCCCCAGAAAAATCTTTTGTGGATGTCCACCCTTTTGTTTCAAACTGATTCCCAGTAGTGATCATGTCTTCTTTCTGGCTTTATGCCCAGTAAGAATGTGTCTTTATTATCCCCGGTGTCGTCCGGTCGCCTATGAACCAGTCGTCCATCTCCCTGGATCTTTCCCCAGTGGAGAATACTTTTCTGGCTCCTATCTCCAATAAGGACCTGTAGGGTTTCCCCTCAGTTTCATTTTCAATCCCCAGTGTTTCCTCAGAGTCTCCCTAGTGAGTCTTGTTTTTTGGTCAGCCTGTATCCCCTGTGAGTTTTCCTTGTGGTTACTAACCTTCATCCTTCCCCAGTGAAGCTCACCTGTGTCTGGTAGCTTCTTATCTTTAGTGTCTTGTTGTCTGCATCTTTGCACTATCATTGCATCATATCATCATACTAGAAATTCATGGCATGTCAGCATTTCCATGTTCGTCGCTTGTCCTTAGCATTTGCATTCCATCTAAGGGCAAAATTTTTGGTTTGCTATATTTAAATACCTTTAACCTTGATGCCCCGAGGATTTCTTTCCTCGAGCCATCCGGTAAATCTATTTAAATAGGGGCAACTGTTGTACCCCAAATTTTACCCCTTAGATGTCATAACATCTTTTGCATGAGCATCATAGATCAATCACCTATGCATTGTTAACTAACCATTTTTTTTCAGTTTTTGTTTGTTTTGTTTCACTTGTAAATCAGGGTTTGTTTCAAGAGACCTCCTCTCCTCAATAATCCAATGTGGTTTGGTTTTCATCACAAGTTCTTCCTCAAGGACCAGACAAGGCCATCAGGACAAGGGTCTGTGTGGTGTGGTTTAAGATTCAGTGGAAGTTTGACTTAATCTTGGTCAAACAAGTGGTTTGTATCAGTATCAGGTTATTAGGCTGTGGCAGAGATTCTGAATCAGGGTTTTGGTCCTCATCCAATCATTTGTTTCATAAGTGCGCACTCGAGGCACGAGAATTAGAGTTTCTCACCCTTGGAGTTTATGGTTGACAAATACCGTTCAGCTGTGTCTCCTAAGGTTAGCTGCTTCATGGTGTGTGCAGTATTGTTTCAGTTCAATTGAGGTTGTAAAGCCATCAAAGAGGTCGGAGTAGTTGGTACATTTCAAGTTGTGTGCAAGTGTTTGGTCATGTAGTTCAGGATTTGTGGCAGACAGTGCAATTGTCCAGACTTAGGTGTTGTTTAAGTGTGGAATCGTATGTCCATTCCCGTAACCGTCCTTTATCCACCTTTGTTATTTATCCAAATTGTCCACAATCCTTTCATATCCATTTCATGTACATTTCTTTCCAATACAATCTGAAATTCTGGTATCAGACGTGTGATGTTAAGGTGCGATGTCACAACAACACACTCTGCACAATGGACAGAATAAACAGCAAAAATAACACCAAGAATTGTTCACCCAGTTCGGTCTAACTACCTACGTCTGGGGGCTACCAAGCCAGGGATGAAATTCACTACTTGTAGAATTAATTTACAGACTCAACAATCCAGTTGACAATCTCCTAAACTTAATCCCTACTACTGACTTCCTACCTAAGAAACCACTTAGATATGAGAACACTACTCAATCCCTTAAACACTCAAAGAACAACCTCTTTGAGAACCCTTGATCGTACTTCACAACTTTGATCAAGTAATAACTCTCCTTTGCATCACAGCTTCTAAGAGAGAACAGAAAACGACTCAGCAATTCACCCTAGAATTCTGGTTATACAACTCATACAAAATACTCAAGACACTCAGCCTATGCTCTTGATCTTCTCTCTGTATTTCTGTACCTTTTTCCTTTGGTCTTGTGCGCTTTATATAGCTCCTTGAATTGGTCTTGGACCTGCTACAATATCTCCCAGATTTTTTATTTAAAACTGAATATTTAAAATAGATTTTCTCCTAAAATCTTTTTAAATCTTCAACCTTTTAAATCTCCTACAAATCTGCACCAGATCTCCTATGCAGCAGAAAATATCTATCCCAAGATATTCGCATCCAATGAGACAGCTTGCTCTCCACAATTCCAGCTAATACGCAACCCTAACAACATCACTACCTGCTGTTGTTAATTCTGCAGATCTAATGTCACAACATCGCCTATGTGACATCAGACATCCAACTTCAGCAATTTAATTACTTAACACAGCCCAGTGTTAAGACTTCAATGTTGCAACATCAGCACCTTGACATCAACATTGAATATACTTTGTTTTACCAAAATTCCAGCCAATGCAAGAACTAACACAATCCAATTATCCATTTTCCACTCTTTATCCATATTCTTTTTTTAATCCATTTCTATTATCCATATCCATTTTCAATAATCCGATAAGCCAATATTCATATCCATGAAACCCATTCAACTTTCCAAGTTATTCACCTTTAAATTCTTTCTTTTTTTAATATCCATTTTTTTTAACCATTAAACCAATTTTTCTCGTTTTTATTTCTTTTCTTTATACATCCATTTTTCACTTCACAATGTCCACTCCAAAAGTCATTCTTTTTATCCATTCAATATTCATTATAATATCATTCCAAAATTCACATTACAAATCCATATCCATTTTCTTAATTCAATTCAAAAGGTCCAAATACATGTTTTATCACTTTTTTTTTCTAAGCCCTTTACAGCTTGTCAAAAGAAGAAAATAATAAAAATAGTACATCCATCCTGATACAACTATGCTACCACAAAGCTACAAACTTACAAAACTCCAAAAACTGCTACAACCCCAACAGCAACTTCATTATAGACTTGACCATACCAATCCCATGCGTACCTTGCACCAAACCGTACACCCTACTACAAACAGAACTCTCTACACCACCCTGCTACTTGCCACAAAACCATCATGCTGTAATCTTCAACAAAGACAACTCACAACAAAAAACAAAGCCCTGCGCACAAGTTGAAAGCATCCTCCCTACAATCTAAAAAACATGTTGTCTCTGCAAAACAAAATCCAGACTCTACCAAAACCATGTTACCCTACAACGCTCTGCATACACTTTCTGCACAATCCTGCTGAGTCTGCGCCAAGTCTCCCATCACTCCCAATACTTCACGCCAAGTCCTGCTATGCTACACAGCCTCCAAAACCGTACTATGAAAATGACATATCCTTACCAATACTTAACAGAAACAAGATAAGTTCTGATAAATCAAAGAGTGAAAACAACAAAAACGATCACTCTATCTCCTCCTCAAAACCATCAAGCAACCTTCATAACTTCACACGAAAACCTTTCAATTTTTTCCACCAATCTTCTTTACGCCAACCTTCCCTTCACTTCAACATCCCTCAAACCCCTCTGATCAAAACCTCAAATTTCATCAACCTCAAACCTCACGGAATCCAAATCTCCATTTCCTCCATCAACAAAACAATCCCCATCGTTCACAAACCTCTCAAATCACTTCAACCTGTTTCAAACCCACAAATCTCTTAACCTCCATTCAACCACTTCAAAACCTAAACCAGAACCAGAGAAGAGGAGAGAGTAGAGAATCTGAATCAAAACAAGCAACCATACAAACCTGATTCGTGATCGAAATTGAGAACTAAAATGGAGGAAGTTCGCGATTGAAGACGAGAATCGCACTAAGCGAAGGTTGAAACGAGATATCGCTGCGAAGCCGTGTTCTTCGTGTTGTTCAAATATTGATTTTGTTTAAAATAAAAGGAAGTTGTTGTTGTAGCGTGATGAGGACGAGCTTGATCCTAAGTGTTTTCCGTCTTTTTTTGTTCGTTATTTTTTTACTGAGTGGTGGTTTCCCTAAAATGTTGAAAGCTTTGACCGTGTTTTGAGGGGAAGAATAAGCAAGGCGTTGACTGAATCATGTATTCCAACAAACCCTTGTTTTCATTCTGTTGGGATTATTTTGGTCCATTTTGCTATTTTCACCCTTCATATCTCTTTTGTTGTTTTTTAATTAACTTGTTATCTTTATTTGTTCTATTTTAAAAAATATTAAAAAAGGGGTTTTTTAAATATTTTGTTTTAGATTTGATGAAGTCTTGGTAAATATTTGATTTTTGATTTGCATCTTCTTTTCCATTTTATTTTGGGCCTATGATATATAAACATCATAACTTTGTTGATTATTTCAAATCAATAAATTTTGATTATATGAGGCCACCTTTTTATTTATTTATTTTTGTTGGTCCATGAAAGTCGAATATCAAAAGATTATCGATCCTCCGATTAAATATTGATCAAGACGAGACTAACTTTATATTTCATTTCGATTCCATTACCTATATTTTTTTTTGGGCCGATGATATCACAAAAATCACGACTTGTCGATCTATTCAAAATCACTAAAGTCGTGATGTATATGAGGCCACCTCTTTTATTTTTTATACCGGTCAATGAAAGTTCAACATCATCGATTATCGATTTCTCGATTAAATCATGATTAAAACGAGACCGACTTTATTTTCACTTCCTATCACATTTATATTCATTCTCATGTTTCGATCAATGAAGTATTTCTGTTCATAAACGTTATTTGTCAAGGCGATTAACCTTCATTATTCCAAATCTGTAGTGAGTGATCATCGAGATCTCTTTCTATACTTTGGGATCGTGATAGGTTACCTTCGATAAATTAACGAGAGTTTGTGATTTAAGACGAGGTCTTTACCTTTTCTTTTCGTGTGGCACGATTGTATCGGAGAACGATCATCAATATCATTTCTCCATCGTGTCTTAACACCAAGATTGAATTGTGCTTCCTCCTATAGTGTGGTCTTCCTCATAGACCGTGCTACGACGGTTTAGCACTACATTGGACCCAATTCACCGATCCAATAAGTTAATCATCAATCACTGACTTTACTTTCTGTCAATATTATCTTGATTTTATTTTCTGTCAAATATTATCCTGATTATTATTCTTGTTCATATTATTCTTTTCATATTCATATTTGTTCATACATTCTTTAAAACACACTAATAAATATTGAAACCCTAAAAAAAACTCAACTGATCGGACTGTGGTTACTATTCTGAGTTTTGGACTGAGGACTTAGATTTAGGACTCTTTATCCTATGCTCTTGGAGCGGAGGTTTTGATCTTGGTTTCTCAGTGGCTCACCAGCATGCACTCTATTTTGGGTTAGATCTTTCTATCTCTTGCTCATTTACATTGATGCATTTTTATCTCTTGATGTCTGCTTGTATATATGTTTACCTGACATTGTTTTAGCATTTTAGCATGTTAAGCATGATACTATGTATTTACTGTCATCTTTGATTTATTATCACTTGACTTTGATATCTTGATTATTACTATGTTCATACCTCGTTCATTTTATTTTGATTATTATACATGTTCATATTCATATTGTTCACTGTATATTCATACTTGACTCATTTGACCCTCCTTCCAAAGGAAAGTTTTTTCACTTTGACTCCTAAGTCACAATCCATTCCTATTTCACCTTGGCCTCCTAGAGCCATTTTCCCCCATAGTTTAGTAATAGGATAGAGTTATCGAGAACTCTATGTGATTCTCTATCACGAGAACTCACTTTCCTTTACTTAGACTTATAGAGTTATCAAGAACTCTATGTGATTCTCACTATCATGAGAACTCACTTTCTCCACCCATGACGTAGACTTAGAGAGTTATCGTGAACTCTAAAATGAGCTCAGACTCATTTCCCTTTGGAACTTTGGCCATAGTCAATGGTTCTTTCCTCACCCTTAGTTAGGTGAACTACGGTTGCTCTGATTCTTTAGTCAGATACGTAGGCACAAGATGCGACGTCTTGGCGAGCAAACTTAGTGTATATATCCCTTAGGTCTTTACCTTTAGCATTTCTCTTAGCAAGCAAACATAACATAACACAAACTAAACAAGAGGTTCATGTAGAGTACTACAGATACTTAGGGTGCTAATACCTTCCCTTTGTATAACCAACCCCCGAACCTTAGATCTCCCCCCTTTAGGTTTTCTTCGATCTTGAACCTTTCCTTTGGATAAATCAAAGTCGGTTGTAAAAGAAATGTGATGCAAGTTAATTAATAGCTTGTTATCCGATTTTCACCGCAACATTTATTGATCAAATTTAATCATGCTTAATCAATAATTTACACCTTTTGCTTTAACGATTTTCCATTCCCTTTAGAAATTTGTTAGCATAACATTCCCTTTTGATTAATTGATCGAAACCATGTTTCAATTAGTTGATCCTCCCTTTCCCTCTCTTTAGGCTTCCTTTAGAGCTTTTTCTCTCTCCCCCCCCCCCTCCCCCCCCCCCCCCCCCGCGGAGTTGAAGATTCATACGCCGACCAATGCACGACACTGGAGCACTGTACAACTTGGAGCTGTTACGCTGTCCATTTTACCGCGCGGGAGCACTGTACAACTTGGAGCTGTTACGCCATCCGGCTCAACTTCTACATTACACCCTGTGTGTTAGAGAAGGAATGAGAAGGGAGAATTCCTACTCTCATTCCGACTACTTCAGGTATGGGACGAATGACCCTGTGCTTGGCTTAGTCATCTCTACCTCCAGGCGGTAGTGCGCTTTCCTTCCCCGGTCGAGTGGATCCTTGATCACTCTTTTCTCACTCCATTCTCTTTCGATCTTTGATCACTCTTTTCTCTTTGCAATCTCTTTCGATCTTCGATCACTCTTATCTCTTTCAATCAGTCTTTTGATCTATCACCATTCCCTTAGTTCACGATCATTAGTAATCCTCAGAGAGTCAATCTCTTGCCCTTATTCAATACCTTTCCCTTGTTCCCTTCAGGAGGGTTTCAATTACCTTTTCTTGTGGCTAGTCATTTCTTTTGTTGATTCCCCATGAGAGTTGTATTCATTCTTCCATTGGTTGATCACAATCATACTGTTAAAACTAATACTCTAATCATCTACAATCCCGCTCTCTCTTCAGTTAAACACAGTCCGTCTGTTAAAATACTGAATTCCTCTTGGGTTAATCACCTTCTCTTGGTTAATCACCCGTCTCTTCAGTTAAACACAGTCTGTCTGTTAAAATACTGAATTTCTCTTGGGTTAATCACCCGTCTCTTCAGTTAAACACAGTCCGTCTGTTAAAACACTGAGTTCCTCTTGGGTTAATCACCTTTTCTTGGTTAATCACCCGTCTCTTCATTTAACCACAGTCCGTCTGTTAAACACTGAGTTCCTCTTGGGTTAATCACCTATTCTTGGTTAATCACCATTTTCTTCAGTTAACCACAGTCCGTCTGTTAAAATACTGAACCTTTTTCGAGTTAATCACCTTTTCTTGGTTAATCACTCGCTCCTTTCGGTTAATCACAGTCCGTCTGTAAACACCGAATCCCCAGCAGTTGGCAACCTCCTCTTGGTTCGAATACTTGCATCTTTGGGTTAGTAACCTTTCTTTGGTTCAAATACCCTTTCTTCGGTTGAGTATTGTTTGTTTAGTCAGTTTACCGAACTCCTTTGGGTCACGACCTTTGATCGGTCCTACACCCGTCCTTTGGGTCACAACCTTTGATCGGTCCTACACCCGTCCTTTGGGTCACGACCTTTGATCGGTCCTACACCCTTCCTTTGGGTCACAACCTTTGATCGGTCCTACACCCGTCCTTTGGGTCACGACCTTTGATCGGTCCTACACCCGTCTTTTGGGTCACGACCTTTGCTCGATCCTACACCCGTCCTCTGGGTCACGACCTTTGCTCGGTCCTACACCCGTCTTTTGGGTCACGACCTTCGCTCGGTCCCACACCCGTCTTTTGGGTCACGACCTTTGCTCGTTCCTACACCCGTCCTTTGGGTCACGACCTTTGATCGGTCCTACACCCGTCCTTTGGGTCACGACCTTTGATCGGTCCTACACCCGTCCTTTGGGTCACGACCGCTGATTGGTCCTACACCTGTCCCTTTGGGTCATGACCTTTATTCGGTCCTACACCCGTTCTTTGCTTGATCACATTTCTTATCTGTTAAAACTTCTTTTCCCCACATAGTCTTAATCCTCTTCTTGCTTGGTTTAGACACCAGTTCTTTCTTTATCCTGTATTCTCTTGGTTTGGACACCATTTCTCTCTTATTCCCTTAATCTCTTGGTTATGACACCATTTCTTTTGCATCCCCAGCGAGTCTTTCTCTATCTCTTATTCTCTTGGTTTTAACACCGTTTCTCTTGTTTCTTGTACAGGCACTTTAGTCTCTTAATCCTCAGTGGAATACTCTCTCTTTTACCTTCTTTCTTTTGTTCTTAGTTTTGACACCATTTCTTTGGAATCCCCAGTGGAATTTCCTTCTTTCTTTTGCTCTTGGTTTTGACACCACTTTCCTTTCCTTTTCCTTTTCTGTCTTAGTTCCCCGAACTACGGAAGCTCTGATTCTACATTCTTGTGAATGTCAGATACGTAGGCACGAGACACGATGTCTTGGCGAGCACACTTCCGCCATTCTTTCCTTCTTCTTCTCCTTTCTGTCCCCTGGTTCCATGAACTACGGCGCTCTTATTTCCTCATTGCACTATGAGGGTACGTAGGCACGAGGACTTTATTCCTCCGCGAGCACTTTCTTTCCTTTCTTTCTTTTTCCTCTTTCTTCTCTCTCTCCTTTCTTTAGCTAGAAGCCTTTAGATAGATAACCCAACCAAGCCTAGAAGCAAGCGAAATGGTTCCCGTCGAGTACGACGGATGCGTTAGGTGCTAGTACCTTCCTTTCGCATAACCGACCCCCCGTTCCCGTTTCTCTTCCCCTTGGGTTTTATCAATATTTTCCCTGTCCTTTGGGACTAAATAAAGTTCGGTGGCGACTATGTGTTATCTTTGAGTGTGCGATTCGCTCAGGTAGAAAACCAGCCATCTTCAGCTGGCGACTCTGCTGGGGACAGATTGACCTCTTGCTGGTCCATCCCTTGAGGGGTTTAGCCTAGTTTTGTTTGCTTTCTCTTGCTTGTTTGGGTGTTCATCTTTCGCACTTTACTCGCTTTATTACTTTCTTTAGCTTTATGTTTATTTATCGCATTTCTTTACTGCTTTGAATATTCATATGCTGCATATTCTGGATATCTGCTGTTTTCTGCTATTGTTGGGGCGGGTAGATATTATTGGAGAGAAAGGTCCTAACATCGGGCCTAGTATACACATAGGCTAGAACGTGGATAGTCGTGAGGCCTGCGTTTTGCGCGTTGGGATTCCCTGAGACCCACATCCCAGATTGTGATTCGTTTGAGAATACTTCCGTCCTGTGAGAATTCACTACGGCGGGGGATTTTCATCCCGAGTCCTATGGTTTGGGCGACCTTTTCTAGGGACCACCTTGTTGTCTCTAGATCATACATGTGAGGGGGATGGGCTTTTGCAGGAAACCAAGCCACTTCATACCTTTGTTCTCTCACGGACGTCAGATCTTCGCACCTACACAGGGTTGTATATGCAGATCATCCAGAAGTTGTTGCATCTCTAACTTACATTATTGCATAATGTTATTGCATAATGTTATTGCATCATCATTGAAATTCTGGCACAGATATCAGATGTCCTATACAAATGTTGAGACACTGGTATCCAACACAATGAACAAGATAGCAATAAAAATAATAGTGCAGAAAGTAAATAACACAGTGATATGTTTACCCAGTTCGGATCAACAATCCTACTCTGGGGGCTACCAAGCCAGGGACGAAACCAATATACGATAGTATCAATTCACAGATCATACAAGTACCATATAATCTGCTCACTTAATCATTACCCTTCCTATGACTTCTACCTAAGACTCACCTAGGTATGAGGCCCTCCTCAAATCCCTTTGCAACCACAACCCGTGATTGGTATCTTTCCACACAAGTAACAAACTGAAAGTCACACTTTCAAAACACACAATTCTCAATACTTCAAAGCTTATGAGAATTGACACCCAAGAAACTCATGCTTAAAAGCTTATGAGTAACTGACAGAACTTACAACACAAAAACCAGTCCTTATACTGTTATCAGAATGATACCAGTTAGGCTCACAAAATTCACTCGAAAACCCTAACAAAAACACATGTAAGTTCCACACCTAAACTAGGTTTACATCAGTCAATATATAGCATTTAATCTGGACTGAATTGGGCTTCAAAAACGCAGCAAATAGACTGCTCACAAATCTGCAAAATAACCTCCAACAAAATAGGTCTTCAATCCAAAGTTTCCTAATATGTCTCCATAATTAGAAACAACTGAAAATCCGAAAAACCAACATATAACCACAATCCAAAAATGCTTTGGATGCCACATAGGATAACCAAATATTCACAGGATATTTAGTAACAATTCACAGCAACAGAATCTGCTTTAAAAACTGAATCCAAACACGATGTCCTATGAGCAGGTATGGGACATCTTCATTCGACATGTTGAATGCAGCAAATTAGAACATCATTTATCAACACCTTGCTGCTAGAATAGTTTTAGCAAAATAAATTCCAACCACGGAATCAAAGAAATAACAATCTCCCCCTTTGGCTTATTTTGGCTAAAACTACACACCAAAAAAAACTTGCAAAGAAGCACACAAAAAAATCCATATCAGACAGCAGCGAAATACCAACAGCACACAGCAAAAAAAATTCCAGCATAGCAGCACTCCCCTTCAACTGCATACAACACACAACACAGCATATCAAAACTCCCCCTCAACTGCAGCACCACAAGCATTCCACATTCTCCCCCTCAACTGCAGCACCACAAGCACACCACACACCACCAACACAAGCACACCACACACAAACATACTAAAACATACTACTCCCCCTTTTTAGCCATAAATATGACAAAGGCAAGTAGAACAAGTCAAAGTAAAGATAAACTTGCAAAGAGTGAACTGCATCAGAGAGTAGATGCACACCACATCACATGCCCAAACTTTAGCATTTTCCCTTCATTCACACACTGCACTACCAGAACCTCCTTTACTCTTTCCAATCTGGCAGCCAGAAGGAACATTAATTGCTATAGTTCTTCATGAATGCAAACCCCAAGTCTGCTCCTCAGGTTTTCAAACTGAACTGCATCCAGAGCCTTGGTAAATATGTCAGCAAGCTGATTTTCTGTGCTCACATGCTCAAGAGTTATGACTTTGTCCTCCACAAGTTCTCTGATGAAGTGATGCCTGATATCAATGTGCTTAGTCCTGCTATGTTGAATGGGATTTTTGGAAATATTAATAGCGCTCAGGTTATCATAAAACAATGTCATGACATCTTGTGTGACATTATACTCAGATAACATCTGCTTCATCCATACCAGTTGAGCACAACTACTTCCAGCTGCTATGTACTCAGCTTCAGCAGTAGAAAGCGATATAGAATTTTACTTCTTACTAAACCATGAAATAAGATTATTTCCCAAAAAGAAACATCCTCCAGAGGTACTCTTCCTATCATCAGTACTTCCAGCCCAATCAGCATCACAGTAACCTACTAAAATGGGACTTGAGTTATGGGAGTACAACAACCCATAATCACATGTACCACTCACATACTTAAGAATTCTCTTTACTTGATTGATGTGACTGACCTTGGGTTCTGCTTGGTATCTTGCACACACACCAACAGCAAATGTTATGTCTGGCCTACTTGCTGTAAGATACAGCAGACTGCCAATCATACTTCTATACAAACTTTGTTCAACATTCACTCCCTTTTCATCTTTGGATAACTTCAAGTGAGTAGGAGCAGGAGTCCTCTTATGCTTGGCATTATCCAGTTCAAACTTCTTCACAATGTTCCTCGCATATTTGCTCTGACAGATAAAAATGGAGTCTTCCATCTGCTTGACTTGTAGTCCAAGAAAGTAGGTCAATTCACCTACCAAGCTCATCTCAAATTCAGATTGCATTTGGTTGACAAAATGTTGGACCATTTCATCCGACATCCCACCAAACACAATATCATCTACATAAATCTGAGCAATCATTATTTTCCCATCCTTCTCCTTGACAAAAAGTGTTTTATCAATACCACCCTTCCTGTATCCATTGTTGACTAAGAACTCAGTCAGTCTTTCATACCAAGCTCGTGGAGCTTGTTTCAGCCCATACAAAGCCTTCTTCAGCTTGAAAACATGATCAGGAAAACTTGGATCCACAAAACCTTTAGGCTGCTCAACATAGACTTCCTCATTAAGATAGCCATTCAGAAAGGCACTCTTGACATCCATTTGAAACAATATGAATTTCAACAAATATGCCACTCCTAGCAGCAATCTGATGGATTCCAATCGAGCCACAGAAGCAAATGTTTCATCGAAGTCTACTCCTTCAATCTGTGTGTATCCTTGAGCAACTAATATGGCTTTGTTCCTGGTAACAACTCCTTGTTCATCAGACTTATTCTTATAAACCCATTTTGTTCCAATCACATTTGTTCCTGCTGGCCGTGGTACCAGTTCCCAGACTTCATTCCTCTTGAATTGACAAAGTTCATCTTGCATAGCACTTATCCAGAACTCATCTGTCAATGCTTCTTTGACATTCTTGGGTTCAATCTTTGAAACAAAGCATGCATTTGACATAGTCTCCCTCGTTCTGGTTCTTACACCTTCATTCAGATCTCCAATAATCAATTCCTTAGGGTGATCCTTCTGAATCCTTATAGAAGGTCCCCTGTTAGCATCCTCTACCTCTTCATTCTCAGGTCTAGTGTCGGTTTCTTGAGCACTATCTTCTACAGAGTCAATGTCTTGGGAGATTTCATTGTTCATGGGCAGACATGCTCCAACATCATCTGGGACATCTTCGTCTTTGCCAGAGTCATCAACCACCACATTTATGGATTCCATCATCACCTTAGTTCTGGAATTAAATACCCTATATGCTTTACTGTTTGTAGAGTATCCCAAAAATATTCCTTCCTCACTCTTAGGATCCATCTTTCGCCTCTGCTCACGATTTGCCAAGATATAGCACTTACTCCCAAACACATGGAAATACTTCACATTTGGCTTTCTACCTTTCCATAGCTCATAAAGAGTGACAGACGTACCTGATCTGATAGTCACCCTATTGTGTATATAGCAAGCAGTATTCATAGCTTCAACCCAAAAATGATATGGAAGCTTTTTGGCATGAATCATGACTCTTGCACACTCTTGTATAGTTCTGTTCTTCCGTTGCACCACACCATTCTGCTGAGGAGTGATCGGTGATGAGAATTCATGAGTGATTCCCTCAGATGAGCATAACTCTTCAAACCTGCTATTTTCAAATTCTTTCCCATGGTCACTTCTGATCCGAACAACACCACAATCCTTTTCCCGTTGAATCCTCTGACACAACTCTTTGAAGGCTGCAAATACTTCAGACTTTTCTCTGATAAAACTTATCCAAGTGAATCTGGAGTAGTCATCTACGACAACATAGGCATACTTTTTCCCACCAAGACTTTCAACCTGCATAGGTCCCATTAAGTCCATGTGAAGAAGTTCCAGAACTCTAGAAGTTGTGGTACGATGTTGAAGCCTCTTGTGTAACACCCTTGTTTGCTTCCCAACTTGACATTCACCACATATTTTATCCTCATCAATCTTCAGCTTGGGAATACCTCTAACAGCTTCACTTGACATAACTTTCTTCATCCCTTTCAGGTGTAAGTGACCCAATTTCTGATGCCACAGTTTGGTTTCATCTTCCTTTGACAACAAACAAGTAGACAGACTTTCAGGTTCTTGAGGATTCCACAGATAGCAGTTATCCTTAGACCTGGTTCCCTTCATAACAACTTCATCTTTCTCATTGGTTACTAGACATTCAGATTTGGTGAAATTTACTTTGAGACCTACATCACACAGTTGGCTTATACTGATTAAATTTGTGGTCAGCCCTTTGACAAATAGAACACAATCCAGATTTGGTTGTCCTGTGTAGTCCAGCTTTCCAACACCTTTTATTTCACCCTTTGATCCATCCCCAAAAGTGACATAATTGGTGGAGTGAGGCTTGATATCTGACAAGAATTTCTTCACACCAGTCATGTGTCTTGAACAACCACTGTCAAAGTACCAATCTTCTCTTGCAGATGCTCTAAGAGAGGTATGTACTATGAGACCAGCCATCATTTGTCTAGGGATCCATCTTCTCTTCACTTTACCCCAACTCTGTCCTTTATTTTGTTGCTGAGCAGTTTTGGGATAGCCGTGCAGCTTGTAGCAAAAGGACTTTAAGTGACCAATCTTTCCACAGTAATGGCATCTCCATGGTTTATACTTTGATCTACAAACTCTTTTCTGATGCTTCATCTGATGTTGAAACATGTGATTTGACATCCCCTCTTCTTGCTTTATTTTCTGAGGAACAAACTTCAATACAGGCTTCTTGTAAGTCTCTGCTTGATTGTTAAAACCAAGGCCTTGCACATTTCCAGCATCTTTCCCAGTCTGAAGAATCTCATCCAGCTGCGTGGTACCATTGTTCAGCATTCTTATAGACTTGGTCATATTGTCAAGTTTTGACTTTTGCCATTCAACCTCCTCTTTCAGCTCAATAATGATTGATAGATGTTCTTCCTTTTCAGCTTCTAGTTGAGCTATTAGAACCTTCTGTTCCAATATTATCTGGCACCTTTCTTCATTCTTGATACACAATTCTGAAAACCCTGTGAAGATTTCTTCCTTAGTGAGTTCTCCAACATAGGATTCTTTGTCAGAGTCAGACTCACAAGTAGTTTCTCCATCAGCCTTACAGATCCCAGTCAAAGTTGTCACCAATTTTGCTGATTCTTCTTCAAGATCACTCTCAGACTCTCCTTCTGACCAAGACACTGATAAGCCCTTCTTCTGCCTTTTGAGATACGTGGGACACTCAGTCTTTATGTGCCCATATCCCTCACATTCAAAACACTGAACTCTCTTCCCTTGATTGGAGTCTTCTTCAGTTCTGGATCTTTTGCCTCCATCCTGGTTCTTACTGATGTCGAGTGACTTGTTCTGAGCATTTGCTCTCGACTTCCAGTCAATCCTTTTCAACACTTTGTTAAATTGTTTTCCAAGCAATACCAGATCTTTAGACACCCCTTCATCTCTGACCAGGTCACCTTCATCTTCTGAGTCACCAGCATTTGACACAAAAGCTATGCTCTTCTTCTTTTCAGACTTTTCACTGATCCCTAATTCAAATGTTTGAAGAGATCCCACCAGTTCATCCACTTTCATCTTGTCTATATCCTGAGATTCCTCTATAGCAGTCACTTTCATGTTAAATCTCTTAGGTAGAGATCTGAGGATTTTTCTGACCAGTTTGCTGTCAGACATCTTTTCACCTAGAGCACTAGAGGCATTAGCTATCTCAATAATGTTCATGTGAAAATCATGAATTATCTCATCCTCTTTCATCTTCAAACTCTCAAACTTGCTAGTGAGAAGCTGAAGTTTTGACATCTTCACCTTTAAAGTCCCTTCATGAGCTACCTTCAAGACCTCCCACGCCTCTTTTGCAATGGTTCAATGTTCAATCAATCTGAAGATATTCTTGTTGACACCATTAAACAATGCATTCATGGCTTTGGAATTTCCCACGGACCCTTTGTAATCTGCATCATCCCAGTCTTCCTCTTCCTTCACCACATCAGTAGGGGTACCTTTTTCATCTTTAACCTTTGGGGGCTCCCATCCTTTTATAAAAACTTTCCATGCTTGATCATCCATGGATTTGATGAATGCTATCATCCTTGGTTTCCAATAGTCATAGTTGGAACCATCAAGCAGAGGTGGTTTGTTCAGAAATCCTTCATGCTTGTCCATTGTACCAGAAAGTACCTTCCCTGAATCTCACCCAGAACCAAACAAGGGTGCAATTGAAATTCTGGCACAGATATCAGATGTCCTATACAAATGTTGAGACACTGATATCCAACACAATGAACAAGATAGCAATAAAAATAATAGTGCAGAAAGTAAATAACACAGTGATATGTTTACCCAGTTCGGATCAACAATCCTACTCTGGGGGCTACCAAGCCAGGGACGAAACCAATATACGATAGTATCAATTCACAAATCATACAAATACCATATAATCTGCTCACTTAATCACTACCCTTCCTATGACTTCTACCTAAGACTCACCTAGGTATGAGGCCCTCCTCAAATCCCTCTGCAACCACAACCCGTGATTGGTATCTTTCCACATAAGTAACAAACCAAAAGTCACACTTTCAAAACACACAATTCTCAATACTTCAAAGCTTATGAGAATTGACACACAAGAAACTCAATGCTTAAAAGCTTATGAGTAACTGACAGAACTTACAACACAAAAACCAGTCCTTATACTGTTATCAGAATGATACCAGTTAGGCTCACAAAATTCACTCGAAAACCCTAACAAAAACACATGTAAGTTCCACACCTAAACTAGGTTTACATCAGTCAATATGTAGCATTTAATCTGGACTGAATTGGGCTTCAAAAACGCAGCAAATAGACTGCTCACAAATCTGCAAAATAACCTCCAACAAAATAGGTCTTCAATCCAAAGTTTCCTAATATGTCTCCATAATTAGAAACATCTGAAAATCCGAAAAACCAACATATAACCACAATCCAAAAATGCTTTGGATGCCACATAGGATAACCAAATATTCACAGAATATTTAGTAACAATTCACAGCAACAGAATCTGCTTTAAAAACTGAATCCAAACACGATGTCCTATGAGCAGGTATGGGACATCTTCATTCGACATGTTTTATGCAGCAAATTAGAACTTCATTTATCAACACCTTGCTGCTAGAATAGTTTTAGCAAAATAAATGCCAACCACGGAATCAAAGAAATAACAATCATGTATGCCGATTTTTTGAACTAGAGTTATGGCATCATTGTATATACCGCATTGTCGAGCATGAGTTATTGCATCATCATATGTATGTTGAACCTTTGCATCATCTAACCTTTGCATCATTGGGTGTTGCATATCTCATTAGCATTCCACCTGCATAAACAACGTGTGCATACATACTTTTGCGTTGCATTGCATATAAACTAGAAAAAGCTCACTTTCTTCCCTTCATCAGCCCAAAGACAACGATTCTCCGACACCGAAACCCAAAGAATCATGGAACAAGTTGGGTATGAGAATGCAATGCGCAAGGAAGGCAAGGTTGACATGGTTGTGGAATTACTTCTGGACAGTATGACAATGAACTTCTCTGATCAGGTTGTGATTGATGAGCAAGCCCAGAATGGACCAAAAGGGGATAAGGTCATGAATATGGATATAAGCAATCTGCCGGTTCACCCCTTGCCTGATCAGAAAACCACTCAAGGCAATCAGAAACAAAAGCGTAAGCAAATCAGCAAAGGGAACAACAATCAAGGGAGGAGACGTCCTCGTCATGATCTAATTCCCGTAACTTACACATATCTACTGCCTATTCTGATTCATGCTGGGGCAATTGTTCCTAAAGAAATCAAGCCGGCCAAGTTTCCTTATCATCCTAAGCATGATCCTAATGCCACATGTGGATACCATGTTGGATATGTGGGGCATTCTACATAAACATGTGCTTTCTTTAAGGACAAAGTCCAAGAGCTCCTCAATCAGAAATTACTTTGCTTTACAGAGAAGCCTTGCCAGAAGTCTGCACCTGTGATTGCTGAAACATCTGCCAAAGCTGAGAATAGAGGTCCTCCTATTCATGTGCAGATTCCTCCAGTTGTTCAACTTGTTGGGCAATACCCCTACCAAGGTTTTCAGTCTGCTAATTCTGGAATGCCTTTTGCTTATCCTGGGGTACCCTATACTCCATATGGGATTCTTTTTGGTTAGACTGTTAATCGGATGGTTAATCCTGGTTTGATGTGCCCTGCTCAAATGTTCCTGCAATATGCTACTCATCAGATTCATCCTCAAGCACCTCTGGCTCCTACGCCGTATTATTCCTTCTCGCATGTTGCCCCAACCCAACATCAACAGCCTCCTCAGAATCATAATCAGCAAGCCCAAGGCCGAGAGTGCCAAAATCAGCTCAAGCCTCGGAACAATCTAGAACGAAGGAATGCTCCTCTATATCCAATTCCCGTGACATACAGTCAACTTCTCCCACATCTGGTTCAGAACTCGCTGGTGGCTCCCAAAGCTCTGAAACCCCCTCCAAAACCATTCCCACCTGGTTATGATCCCAATGTGCAATGCGGATATCATGCTGGGCCGGCTGGGCATTCGACTGAGGATTGCAACACTTTCAAAGCTAAGGTCCAACAATTGATTGACAAGAAGCACTTAATTGTTCGAGGTGAGAAGCTGTGGGTGAACGGAAATCCCTTGTCCGTGTAAGAGCCAAGATCGCAAAAGAATCCCTTGAATAAGCCTGTGAGCACTTCCTCAACATCGGCAACCATCATGTCATTCCATCTTTTCCATTTGTAATCTTTTTGTTTGTCAAGCATTATTCATTTGTAAAACTTGTTTGTTTTCAGATGATAATAATAATGAAATGAATATACATGTTTTGTATAAATTCATTCGTGTTCACTCATAGTTTTTATCAATATCACACATTTGATCAAGCAAAATCAAAAAGAGAATGATGAAATCAAAAAGACGTGAGTTTACCGTCTGTATGCTTTTGAATAAAACCCTGTTGATGATGTAAGGCATTTGTTCAAATCCCCAAACACTGGAGGTTAGGGGTGTTCAAATCCAAACCAATCTAAATAAAAACCGCAAACCGATCCAAAAAAACTGAAAACCGCAAAAAACCAAAAATTATTGGATGTGTTTGGATGTCATTTTATAAAAACTGATCGGTTCGGATCGGATTTCGGATTGATTTTTCAAAACCGGTCCAAACCAAACCGAACTGCATGTATATATTTTTATACTTATTGATTTTTTATTAGTATAATACCTTGTACTAATTTATTATTAGTTGATACTTTTTTTATAAAATACTATTTATTAGTTTGATTTAATCTATTAATTTTTATTATTTCATTTGTTTCAATCATAACTGATCATTATCATTTTGTAATATTAACTTTTAATAAAATATATGTTATATATTATATAAAATTTATTATTTATTAGTGTTTTTACAATATTAATAAAATTATAATTTGTAATTTGGATATCCAAAAAATCGATCCAAATCAAACCGCAAGAAATTGGATCGGATCGGATTTTTTTAACCAATCATCCAAAACCGAACCAAACCGCAAGTAAATATATCTTTGGATCGGATGACATTTTGCTACAAAACCGATCCAAACCAAACCGCGAACACCCCTACTAGAGGTATAAGGAAGATAATCCCTAGTCAACCCCTTTGGGCCTTGAAGTAGGAGTTTCTTTCTGTGCACTAAAAAAACCCTCAATCTTAACCAGGGGAAGGGTAATCTTCAGTTTAGTTTGACCACGCATTCAAATTTCAAAGGAGCAGTACCCCATTCTGAGGATCAACCACATCCTATCCCTCGCAGGAGGTCGGAAAAAATCACAAATCCACAATGGTTGTCCCTCACCGACCAAAGGAATAAGGCAGTCACAACTCACCCTACAAATCAAACACATGTCACACGATTTTGTTCGAGGAAAAAATCAAAATCACAAAAAAAAAAGCAAAAGAATAAAAGCCCGCTAAGTCAGAAACTCAAAAACAAAGGACTTAGGCAAAAATTTGGGCATCCCGGTAGACTGCAATTTCAAAATAATCAGCCTACGCAAAAATTAGGGAAAATAAAAAGAGAAAAACAAAGAATCAAAAGAGAGAAATCCTCAATAAGAACAAGTTCGTGTGATCACATGTGACAAAAACAAAAGGTGAGTGACTGCCTCTCTAAAACCCTTGTCGGTTCCCTTACCATCACATATACTATTCAAAGCTCTGTTGAAAGGGGAACGCTTGTGTCAAACTAATTGAACGTAGGACTGGAGAAATCAAGGAGAATGGGTGGGTTAAAATAAATTTTGAGCCTTATATCCTTTCTTTCTTAAACCGTGAACCAGGCCACGTTACAACCCTCAAAAGACCTAATTGAAGCAGGGTTTATTTCGAAAGCATACGAAAGTAAAATCATGTCAAAGCTGACTCCTAACGATTTGCTTATCTTTTGTGTCGATACTGACATGGCATTCTAAATGGTGATCCATTCACTATATGTCATAATCTTAGTGAACATGCTTAGATCTCAAAACTGACATATGCATGGCATTAGCATTATCATTTTTCAAAACAAACACTTTTTACTTGCAAACAAGCACTTGACATCAAGAAAGTTTCCACAATGGAAAGTGTGATCACCTCAAGGGGCAAAACGCATGGAAAAATCCATTGGGCCTAGCCACTTCGAGATACAGTCAATCCGAGTCAATCATGACGAGATTTGACAAATCTCTCCATGATCAGTTGGTCAGGGGCATTCCTCCAAAGATCGATCAGACAGGGGAAAAATCACTTCAAAGCTCACATTGGGACAGGCCACCTCAAGAGCACAAGAAGTCAACCTCTCCAAGAAACGGTTAATCAGGGGCATATTATTCCGATACTCTGGGGCAAGTTAAATTAGGATCATCATATTGTAATACCCCAAAATTTGCTCTCTCTTTTGTCATCATAGCATAGCATTATCATATATCATATCATATCCATCTCATTAGCATTGCATTGCATCTTAACATAGAAAAATGAAGCATAGCATCCCTCTTACCATCAAGGCATGTGATCAGATGAAAGATGGACAATCAAGGAATCATTCAAGGCACAAAAGGTCAAACAAGTTGCCTCAAGGAAAGCCAAAAGGTCTTTCATGTCTCATACTATCTCAATTGATCATCCAAAACCTCAAGAAAGTGAGATTCAGTGGGAGATTGAAGCACTACATCCTACACTATGGAAGAGGTCCAAAAAACTGAAGAAAAACCCTCAAAAGAGATAGCTTATTGGTTCAAAGTCATCCTCAAGTGGCATATCTCATCATCCTTTAAGAGGATACACAACATACTCAGAGGAATTTGGATTTGGAAGATGTGCATTTCCTCCTAATCAGGAGGGTATCAAAACTAGGGTTTCCAATAAAATCAGTGTATCTTTGATTTTTTTTTGGAAAAAACTTGATGTCATGGTGTAATACCCCAAATTTTGACCACTTAGATTTCCCATCATTGTGAAAATCATCATCACAATATGGATGTACCTTTATGCTTCATCAGTCTCCCCAAAGATGGGTGAGCATCCAATACAATCAAAATTAGGGTTTCAAGCCCTCTCTGAGGTTTAGACAAAGAATCAATCAAGAAATGACATGATCTTCAACTTGTCTAATCTCTCAAACATCCACAATGGATCAAAAAGGACTCCCACTTCAAGGATTAAGCACAAGGCTGCTCCCTTCTAGGTGGATCAAGTCTCAAGATCGACAGTGTCACCAAATTAGGGTTTTGGTCAACCAGGGCCTCCAGATGGAAATTTTCATCTGGGCATAAGGCAATGATCCAAAACATGACCTAATATACTTCATGGAACCTCATGAACCCATGCATCAAGTCAATTTTGCCTCAGGGGATGCATTCATAAAAAATCAGGAATTAGGGTTTCTTGACCTAATTTACCCCTAAGTTGACTTTTGGGACAAACCATGAGCCAAGACCTCAAGACATGATTTGAGGGTCTCTAATACACCATATTGATCCATTTGGAACAATGGATTGATCCAAGAAGCTTGAGCAAAAAGTTTCATTTTCATCTGCACCACAATTAGGGTTTTAAGGGAAAAGTCAATTGTAACTTTGACTTTTGACCAAGACATGCTCCCAAACCCTAATACATGATTGAATATACCCTATGACACCCATGGAACATGTCCATCAAGTTTGATTTAGGTCAAGGACATGATTTCCTGAAGAATTGCACAGTTTGGAATTCATCTGATAAAAAGTCAACTGTGCACAAAAGTCAACTTTGACTTTTTGAGATTTTTCACCAAAATGGATTTTTAACCCTAAAATGATGTTAATGTATGATTTGAATCATCATTCATCAAGAAAAATCAAGAAAAGTGAGATAACTTGTAAAAGGGGTAACCATAAAACTTAGAAATTTTTCTAAGTTAAAATATAAAGTGACAAATGTACCAACTTTGGAGGACCATAACTCCTAAATCACAAGGCCAATTTTTTCCATCCAAAGCTTGATTTGTAGATCTCACTGCCCTCTACAAAAACTTCAACTAGGCCTAACTCCAATTCCTTATGGATTTTGAGCTATGAGTGAGCCAAAGTGGCTGAAAATGTGAAAAAATACCATTTTCCAACACTTAGAAAAATTCTACCTAAAACAGAATTTTGTTGAAACACCAAAACTTGTGGGATTTTTGCACATAGATGCAAGCTGAATCAGTCCCAAAGTTAAACATCAATGTTATTGCATATGTTGCTAAGAATTCAAAGGGCTCAACAGCATGAATTGATTCAACTCAAGCCATGAGAAATCCATGCCCAAAGTCATGCTGCTGCAAGCAGTTTTGGAAAAATCAGTTTGCATATTTGCTTATCTCACACGATTTTAAGCCAAAGACTGAGGATCAGCATGCCACTTGTGTTCAAACCAATCACATTGCATCTAATCCAACTGATAAATCTGAGTCAAAAAGCCAAAGAACCTTCCAACTTGAAATTCATCCACTTTGGCACTTTTTGCCTTGAATTCAAAATGCATTTATGTAGAATAGTGCATTGTCAAGATTCTCACTCTCCTCAGCCAAGTTCTCTGATTAAACAACATTAAAAACATCTGAAGAATGTGATTTCAGTCAAGGCATAGCTGATCTATTTGGAGCAGCTGTTATGCCTAGTGCAAGAGGCATTTATGCCAAGCCAATCCAAGTAAATGTGATCTGATCCAGCTGCCATTCACTATTCCTCCAAGACAAGAGTTGATCACCTATAAATAGAGGTCTCAATGGATCACTCAACTCACCCCAAAGCCAGTTACAGCACTGCTTTCTCTCATTCTTTCTTGAACTTCAAGTTTTCTTGTTTTTGAGTAACCACTATCGGGTTTTGAGTTGCAGCCATAAGCAATCAATTCCAATTGCTCAAACACATCACATATGATGTATTTGAGGTGTCCAAGTGCTTAAACAACATCTGTAACACTCCCAGCTCAAAATCACTCTTCAACCAAGCCATTTTGCTTCAGTTTTGCAGGTGGAGGTCTCCAGCTTGATCCAGAGAATTTCAAAGTTTTCCAAAGCTTGCAACACACTCCATAACACCCATTGAAGCTGTAGGGATCATCAATTCACGACTGGAACACCATCTGGGCAAAGTTTCATTTCAGCTTGCATCAAGGTGAGCTTCAAACTCAAACTCCATGATCCATGCATATTTCCTCGCATGATAATTTTGCCATTTGATTACCATCATATGCTGATTGTTTTGCCTTAATAAATTTGATCATAGACCTCATAACCATGCTTGCACGATTGCTTTTGCAAATTAGGGTTCATCTGTGTTCATCATGATTATTTCACTCCACACTGAAAATGAATAAAATTGGGTATTGCCATCTTGTTCCTTGTGAAAAAACGCACGAGTTTGGTGTTTGAATCATGTCCAATGGTTGAGAGATGAGTGAGATAGGGTTCTTCATGCACGAGCTCGGGGAAGGAGATGGCCATGGCGCCATTTTCAGAAAACCAACCAAGTTCTCTATATAATTTTCACTTGCCATATATTTAATGAATTGGCATTGCGCCCCAGCGGTTCATCAGCTGGTTTTGTGAGTATTAGCAAGCGAGAGGTCTGGGGTTCGAATCCCCCTCGCCCCAGACTTCTTTTTATCACTTTTTTATTTTATTATTTTTCATACTATTATTTTTAATGATTTGAAAAATTAATAACTCCTTCAATTTTTATCATTTTTGATTGGTTCTTTTTGCAATAATTCACAAAAATGTTAAAATATTTTATTTTACCAAAAAATCCCAAAAATATTATTTATTTTATATAATTGATATTTTTGCAAAGAATTAATATTTTAATTGTTTTTTAACATTTGAAATATTATTTCCACAATGATTTTGCAACTTTTAATGCTTTCTATTTGTTTTGTAGGTCAATACTTAATTTTTGAAGCATTAATCCAAGATCACAATTTGTTTCCCATGTGTAAAACAATTTTTGATCAATTTAATTGAATTTTTATTCAATTAAATACATTTTTTGGAAATAAATTAGGGTTTTGGATTAATTCAACCCTCATAAATCATTTTCAAAACACTCTGGGCCTCTATTAGAGTGTAAGACCCAATCTCCCTTTTAACCAAAACATTTTTGGGCCTCACTTATTGTATAAGTCCCTCTGCGTTAAAAGAAAACCTCGGCGCGATCGCCATTTTTAAACGAAAAATCATTTGTGCCTACCCTCGTGTTATAAGCCCCACTCTTTTTCTTTAAACCTTTTTGGGCCTCTTGAGAGAGTGTAAGACCCATCCCTTTGTACAGAAAACCTTTTTGGGCCCCAGTCACTTGTATAAGTCCCTCTGTACAAATTCAAACAGTGCGCTCACTGATAAAACCCTGGGCCTCTCCTTGAGCTGTAAGCCCCAAATCTTTCTTTTTCAAAGCACTTTCTCCTTTGATTTTGAATATACTGTTGTTTTTAATCTTTCTTTGTTGAACAACTAACCAAACAGCATGGAAGCACTATAACCGAGTAAGTGGTTATCGCTTTCATTTACTGCTTTCATATTATAAACTGTATTGTGGGGCTGCTCACTATAAGTCTCCTTTCATAAACTCATATCTACTGTGTAATATAGTATAGATATTTCGAGTTTCCCCGGCAACTACGTCTAGAACTAAGTGACGCTGTTTCATTTATTCGTAGAAATAGACGCCTAGATCCCCAATAGGAGCACCAGATACAGTCTTCTCTTCGGCTGTCCTCCTTAGGAATCGTCAAGGAGCTCTACTCCCCCAAGATGAATGTATTCTCCGTGAATGGCATCTTTGAGTTTCTTCCCAATTCTCGAACTTTCCTGACTTGATCTATTCCTTGTGGATAGCTTGCCTTGAATGTCTCGGGGTTTGGGTACCCACTACGGTCATAATCTTGGACCTTAACTAAGGAACCCTCTTTAAAAGCTAAAAGTCGCTGGATAGTAAACCTCGGACGTTTACCAGTGGTTTTCATCTTTAAAAGAGTTATCTCTCCTAATGGAAAGTAGATGATAGACCCACAGGCTTCTTAAAAGCATCGACCTCCTCTTGGGCATTATTCAAGGACCCTATGGCTTCTTAGAAGTATTCACAGCCTCCTCTTAGGCTTCATATAATGATCTCTTCCTCCGGGAATGATAGCCTCCTCTTGGGCTTCGTACAAGGACTCGTCAGCTTCTTAAAAGATTCCAGCCTCCTCTTGGGCTTCGTACAAATTGTCCCGACGACCTCCTAGAGGTATAGGAACAGAACCTAGTCATCCTCATAGAACAGTCCTTTCATAGAGTCTACTACTGTTTCTCGAAGCATAGTACAAAAGATAAAACTCTAGACTTGGACAGTCTAACTTTCTTGAGTCTCAAAGACATTCTCAAGCACCCTTCGTTAAATAGGAAGGAAACCCGCAGACTCGGATATTCTCAATACCCTTTGGATTTCCCGTTTCCTCAAAGAAAAGGAAATATCCCTGATCCTCAAATTAAATCCCTGTGTACACTGTTACTCATATAAGAACTGATTTTCTCTTTTAAATCAGTATATTGGATCTGTCACTCAACTGAAACAGTTACAATAGCCTCCATTTCGGGCTTCGTACGAGATACCAAAATTCTCCCCAGTGGAGTCAAAACAACCTTTTAGCCTCTCTCTCAGGCTTTGTATGAGACACAAAAGATTCCCTCGTTGAGTCAATCACCCCTTTTTTTTGCCTCCATCTCGGGCCTCGTACGAGATATAAATCCCTTAAGCAAGAGTCGAACTCTTTGCTAGCCTCCTCTTAGGCTTTGTATAACGATATGCCCCACTGGGTCAAAAACCTTTAGCCTCTCTCTCGGGCTTTGTACGAGACACAAAATAGCCTCCTCTTAGGCTTTGTATAATGATTTTCCTAGCGGAAATTAGCCTCCTCTTAGGCTTTGTATAAGAAAACCACTGGTTGATCCAATCAACCTTTTAGCATCAAAGCTGTGCCTCGTTCACAGTACACAAACATCAACAACTCCTTTACCTTCATCTAATCGCTGTAAGCGGCAAGCCTCTGGATCATCTATATCCATGCCACTGTCCCTCTTTTAGCATGAGAAATTCCTAAGGAAAGATGGCATTGCTTTACACTGAGTTAAAGTCTTCTCCTTCAGGTTAAAACCCTTTCTTCGGAAATTATGGCATTGCTCGGATCCGCGTATCCCAGTTAAAGTAATTCTCCTTCTCCCCTCTTTAGAGATGACAAATTCTCTCTAAAGCCGAGGTCTTTTAGCTTCACATCTTGGGCTTTGAACAAGATACAAATCACCTTTCGCTTCACGTCTTGGGCTTTGAACAAGACACCAAAAACCAATTTCCTCCCATAGAATAGGAGGAACTACGAACGCTCTGATTTCCCTGTTTCGGTAAACGGGAATACGTAGGCATAAGATCGAAAGAAAAGATCTTAGCGAGCGCAATCAACAAAAAACCCAAATCCCATATCTCCATCAATTAAAAGCAGTAATTCAAAAGCATCAGTCCTAACATCCTAATCCTTATTCCCCGCCAGAAACCCTTTGCCTAGAAAAAAGAAAGAAAGAACCGTATTGGCGAAATACGAATAACCAGTACAAAGGCCCCCCACATTGAGAGCATCCGTAACCTAACAGACCGCTGTTTAAACTCAGTATGCAAGCAGGGTTAATTGGAGACATCTATTTCCCTTCCTTATTTAGCTCACAATAGGATAAAAAATGAATCGACCTGTAGTTTTAAGCTCAACCGCAGAGAACGACCAGCGCTTAAGAACCGCATCCAAAATCGCTCGCTACAGAAAAGTGGCGCCCACCGTGGGGCTAGTTTTTATTTCTGTCTGTTTTCCTTGTAAAATGGCGACTCTGCTGGGGAGTCTCCTTTTCTGCCTTAGGGCATCATCCCCGTTTTCTACGGAAAATGGGAACTCTACCGAAGAGAAAGATTGACCTATGCTGGTCCATCTCTTAGGCAGGGAACCACAGATTGGGGCTTCCGCCGGGGAACCCATTTCTGTCAGGAACTTAAGATTCATAGCTTTATAAGTCTAGGATGATTAGGACAAATATATATACTGCTTTTCCTAATTGCTATACGTGTTCATTTTTCTGCTACTGGGAATGCGTGTGATGCCGCATGTGGTGAGATTGAGTATACACTTAAGAAAAGCCAACCTTTTTCGTAGTGCGGAAGCTATCGAAAATAGCTGTTACGCGATACTACCCTCATTTGAGGCTGGTGATCTATTCTCGGTGAATAGCACTTACTCTAAGATTGCACACAACTCGCTGGCGATCCGCTTGTTGTCTGTCTTCCTGGGAGGAGCTGATGATAATGAGTACAGGTACAAAAATCACCCTAGTATAAACCGTTGGGGATGGGTAGAGCCTTGACTTCATGACAACGACCCTCTGACCCCATGTTTTTTCTATGTTTTTGTGTGCTGCATTCATGCATTCATTTAATAAAACATTAAAACATTCAAAAAAATTTCTCTTCTAGTCTCTCTGTTTTTCAAATTAAACTAAGACTGTGATTGCAAATATCAGAGAAAAAGATTGCATTAATGGATTTCGGTAGAAGGAGAACTCACCAGTATACTTTCAAGGTTCCAAAACTAGGGGATTTGAGAAAGTTAGCGAGGATGATCGTTAACCCAGAGGCTTTCAGAGCCAAGCACGGTGGTTTGCTACCACTGTTAAGAGTCCATGTGATTAAGGGGATCATGGACGCGCTCATTCAGTTCTACGATCCGGTTTATCATTGTTTCACATTCCCGGATTACCAGCTGGCACCAACGCTGGAGGAGTATTCTCATCTGACTGATTTACATATCGCAGATCGAGCTCCATTTTCTAGACTGGAAGAAATTCCAAAGAATCAGACTATTGCAAGAGCAATTCATTTGGACGAGTCTGAGGTCAGGACTCACATGATCACTAAGGGTGGCACCCAAGGTTTGCCAGCCCAGTTCCTGACCAAGAAAGCTCTGTACTTCGCTAGTATAGGGAACGGGACTGCTTTTGAAAGCATCTTTGTCTTGCTCACCTACGGGTTATTTTTGTTTCCCAACATCAATAACTTCGTCGATATCAACGCTATTAAGGTTTTTCTCATTGGAAACCCTGTGCCGACTTTGCTCGCAGATGCGTATCATTCTGTACACTTAGGAAATTTGTATAGTGGAGGGGAGATCACATGCTGTGTACCTTTGCTTTACAAGTGGTTTATCTCTCACTTGCCCAAGTCTGCCGCTTTTTGGGATTGTAAGAGTGTCTTACGTTGGTCGCAGAAGATCATGTCCCTCACCAACTCTTATATAGATTGGTGTAATAGGATTTATGAGGGAATCAGAATCATTGACCGTTGTGGAAATTTCCCCAGCGTACCCCTCATAGGAACTAAAGGAGGAATCAACTATCATCCGATATTAGTTCTTCGTCAATTTGGATACCCGATGAGACACATCCCACTGGGTGTTTATCTGGAAGGTCTTTTCTTCAAAGAAGGAGAAAACGACAGAGCACTAAAGATGGAAATAGTGCAAGCTTGGAAAGATGTTCATAAGAAAGGACGAGAGTCTCTGGGAAAACCAGACTGTGTCTCGGTGGAGCCTTATCTCCATTGGGTACAAACTAGAGCTCTCAAGCTAAAGATGCCTTATCCTCGTTACGGAATTCTTCCGCCGAGGGAAATTGTCATGTACTTCATGACGGAAACTGAAAGGCTTCAGGTTACTCTCAACAAAGTTCAAAAGGAAAGAAGATCTTGGAAGAACAAGTACCGCACCCTCGACGTAGAGTGTATCCAAATACAGCAATTACTGAAAGAGAAAGATGCTCTGATTGAAATTTTGGAGCAGCATGCTGTAGAGAATCAAGATGACCAAAGGAATTTGCTCACTCCTTTCACCTGGAAAAGGAATGACAACCCGACAACGGCCCAAGCGCCCCGGTCAAAGAAAAGGAAAGTACCAGAGTCAGCACCCGGTTTCTCCTCAGAGAGGACTCGGGACCCATTAGTTTAGGTTTCTGTTTCTGCACTTTGTAATCTACTGTATTTCCATTTCTGTAATCCTTTGAATTTCAATAAAAAGGGGTTTCCCCACTGTTTGATATTTGCAATCTAATTGTCGAAGTTTATTTTAATTAAACCTAAAAACAATTAATATAATCATTGCATTCATCATTCTCACATCGCGTATTCTCCTTACCTACGAATCTCACGTTTGTGCCTCGATTCTAGAGTCAAACTATCTCATTCGTATAATACTCGGGCCAATCGTCAGAAAAAGATGGATGATCTTGAGGAAGAAAACAGAGAGTTGAAAGAAGAGATCGATGCTCTGAGAGAGGATATGAGAAAGCTTCGTAACGACATGCAAGCCATGGCAGAAGCTCAGCTACAAAGAACTATGTTCTCAGAGATCACCTCAACGCCCATCATAGAAAAGTATGATCCTAGGTATCAGATGCCGAAAGATCGTCCTTGGGGCATGCCTGTTAACTATATCCCGGAAGGATATGTTCCGTCGATCACTGAAGATCAGGGAATCGCAACAGAAGCCGCTGGGCCTGAAGGTTACAAACTTCGGGAAAGCAAAGATACCAGGGGCATACTCAAGACTCCTGAAGGTTACAAACTTCGGGAGGCGCCAAGACTTACTGCCGTAGTCACGGTACCACCCCCTGTGGTACACACTGTCCCGGAAGGACAGATTCCACCAACACCTTCTGGTAAGAAGGAAACTATGTTTGACAAAATGGAGGAATTCCAGGAACAGTTCCTGGAAATGCAGAAAGAGCTGCAAGCCATTCGCGGTCAGGGTCTATTTGGAAAGGACGCCGCAGACCTCTGCTTGGTCCCAAATGTGAAAGTCCCGCACAAGTTCCAAGTGCCCGACTTTGAAAAATACAAGGGTAACTCTTGCCCTCAGAGCCATATGGTGATGTACGCTCGGCGGATGTCAGCTCAGACGGAGAATCAGGACCTGCTAATTCACTACTTCCAGGATAGTTTAACCGGTGCCGCACTCAAATGGTACATGGGTTTAAACCGTGCCACGATCAGTACTTTCAGAGATCTTGGCACTGCCTTCGTCCAACAATACAAATACAATTTGGACATGGCACCCGACAGAGATCAACTCAGATCGATGTCGCAAAAGGACAAGGAAACCTTTAAGGAGTATGCTCAAAGGTGGCGTGAAATTGCCGCTCAAATTTGTCCACCTCTTGAGGAAAAAGAGATGACAAAGATCTTCTTAAAGACCTTAAGCTCATTTTACTATGACCGAATGATTTCCAGTGCGCCCAGTGATTTCACCGAAATGGTCGGCATGGGTGTACGTCTTGAGGAAGCCGTCCGAGAAGGACGTTTGGTAAAAGACAATGGATCAACGAGCGATACTAAAAAATACGGTAGTGCTCTCCCTAAGAAAAAAGAGCAAGATATTGGGAATATCTCTCTCGGAAAGCAAAGGCGTCGTTATCAGCCAGTAGTAGCTGTTACTCCTGCTATCGGCCCCGCGCCCGTTCCTATGTATCAACCTCAGGTTGCGCAGAGCCAGCCTGATCAACAAAGGACACAACAGCCTCTTCAGCAGGCTCGTCCTCCATACAACAACAACCGTACAACATGGCCACCAGGATTTGATCCTATACCCGTATCGTACGCAGAGCTGTTTCCGTTACTGCTGGCTAAGGGGCACATTCAGACTAAGTCTCCCCTTTCAGTTCCAGAAAATCCGCCTTTTTGGTTTAAAGCGGATCAGACATTCCCTTATCATCAAGGAGGTTCAGGGCATAACATTGAGACTTGTCTCAATTTCAAATCCGACGTGCAAAAACTTGTTAGGAGCGGGCTCTTATCTTTCAAGGATACGAATCCTAATGTTCTTACGAACCCGCTGCCTCAACATGAGAAGGCTGCTGTTAATCTGATTGAGAAAGAGACTAACAATGTCTATCAAATTCACGATGTACTCTTATTGGGGACCGATCTGGTCAAGATGCATTGTAGACAGAGTGGATATGGCCATGTGCCACCTCATAATTATCACCAGTGTGATATCTGCTCTAAAGATAACCAAGGATGTTCTGTGGTGCAAGCAGCTCTGCAGGAACAGATGGATCTCGGATGGATCCAAGAGCACCGAGTTCGTGGAGTTAACATGGTCTCTACGAATTCTAACGTCATTCAAAACCACGACATCCGTGTGATGAATGTCAACTTGGTGGCGATGCACTCAAGGCAAAGCCAGTATCATAATCTGCCGCGGCACGATTACAGTTCTTGTCTGATTTGCTCGATAAACAAACAGGGATGCTCTTTCATACAAGAGGCCCTCCAGCGTCAGATGGATCTTGGATGGATCCAAGACTACCATGATAGGGACTCCTATCAAATCAACATGGTTCAGATCTTTGACATCCGCGTAATGAATACCAACCTAGTAGAGTTACATGCTGAGCAGGTCCGACTTGGATTCTTAATATCACATGATTACCAAAATTGTAAAGCAGGTTGCGAAAATGATCGAGGTTGTACCCTTGTCCAGAAGGCACTTCAGCACTTGTTAAATCACTGGTGGATGTCAATCTATATGGACGAAGATACTCAGCAAATTAGTATCAATCACAGGAATCCTACTCGTCGTCAAAGTCAGGATGTCCGATCAATGGAAGATAACCTAGTGAGGTTGCATTGCATTCAAAGTGGGCGTGGCCAGGTGCCACCACACAACTATGACAGTTGTAGCGTCTGTTCGGAAAGTAACCAAGGGTGTTACCTTGTGAGAGCAGCTCTTCAGGGTCAGATCGATCATGGAGAAATTCGTCCATATCCGGGTTCTGGACCCGTCATTTGGTCGCCGAACTACCTTGCCGATCAAGTTGAGGATGTTGTCACGATCTCTGGTCATCACCAGATCAGGGATGTTTTTGCCATCATTCCTCTACTTGAAGAATCTAGAGTTCCCAACCGGGAACGGATCGAGATTACTTATGACGGTCAGAAAAATCAGAAGGTTCCCATAGTCATCTATCTACCGGGGCCGCTACCGTATGAATCAGCTAAGGCGATCCCTTACAAATACGGTGCAACAATAATCTAGAATGGAAAGGAAATTCCATTACCCTCCGTCGTGAATATTGCAGACATCAGTCGTGTAACATGGAGCGGTCGAATCTTCAACCGAGGGGTTGGAGAATCCAACAAAGAAAAGGAACTTCAGGCAGAAATTCCAGATCCACCAGTCGGTCAATCTAGTAATCCCGACTTTTCAAAAGACAAGGATGAGATGCTAAAGCTCATCCAAAGGAGTGAATATAACATTGTTGATCAACTGTTACAGACTCCTTCAAAGATCTCAGTATTATCGCTGTTACTCAGTTCAGAAGCCCACAGGGAGGCTCTACAGAAAGTCTTGGAGCAAGCCTTTGTGGAACAGGATGTAACAATCAGACAATTCGATAGCATTGTCTCTAACATCACTTCCTGCAATAATTTGGGATTTAGTGATGAGGAATTACCTGAAGGGGGTCGTCGTCATAACATGGCGCTCAACATTACAGTTAACTGCCAGGGCGATGCTTTAGCCAACGTACTGGTAGACACAGGGTTAGCCCTGAATGTTATGCTGAAGTCCACTTTGATGCAATTATCATTCAAGGGCCCTCCGATGAGAGTCAGCGAGGTCATCGTCAAAGCATTTGACGGATCCAGAAAAACAGTTATCGGCGAAGTTGATCTTCCCATAACTATTGGTCCTCACACTTTCCAAGTCACTTTCCAGGTCATGGACATCCGGGCAACATACAGTTGTTTATTAGGAAGACCTTGGATACATCAGGCTGGAGCGGTCACTTCGACCCTCCACCAAAAGCTAAAGTTCGTCCAGAACGATCAACTTGTCACGGTTTGTGGGGAACAAGCCTTGCTCGTGAGTAACTTATCATCATCTACTTGTGTGGAACCCGAGGAGGTTATTGGAACTCAGTTCCAAGCACTATCGGTGAGCAAGAACGATCAATTCAAAGAAGGAACTTCAATTTCTTCATACAAAGATGCTATCAAAGCGGTCGAGAGTACCGATACGACAGGATGGGGACGGCTTGTCATTCCTATTGACAATAAAACAAAGAAGGGTCTTGGTTTTTCTGCAACCTGTACCCAGACGGCCGCCAACGATGAAAGTCTTCATCCCCTTCAAAACTTCTTCCACAGTGGAGGTTTTCTTCACCCAGTGTCTCAGACAGTTCATGCTATCAATGAGGAAGATCCCTCTGACACAGATGAAGAATGGAAGTCCTACCTTAACAAGGACGGTTATATGTCTCAGGAAGAGGTGCCTATGCCTTTTTGCTTTCCTACAGAAAGTCTGAGATTTATACCAAGATCAGATGTCGAAATGATCTACGGAGATTGTGATCTGGAAGGATGCCGTGCTCCGCCAAATTCATTAGAGGAAGACACTCTGATGAAAGAAAACTTTGATCGCAATTACTATGGCCCGATGGATGGTCTGCCAATGTGGCAGCCTTACCCAGGAAACTTAGGGCAAGAAAGTCAGCCGAGTAATGAAACTCAGCTGACCATCATTGAACAGAATACCTGTGTCCCCGCCATGTCATGGGATCAACACTCAGGTCATTCAGAGACTACTCAACATGAAGATGAATTCGCAACGTTCGCAGGACTTGAATTCATCAACTATACTTTTCCTGAGGTCAACATCATCGAAAGGGATGATTTCTCCAGTTCCAAAGAAGTTTGGGACACTTTGGGACAACCAAGTGGAAAATACGACTTTATGGTCAAGTACACTGCTCCCGAAAGCTCTCGTATCAGGCTCGAAGATATCCAGCCAACTGGATGGGGAGATGCAGCTGAGAGCACCAATGCTATGCAAAATGCAACAGAGGAATCCTCCTACGACAATTCTGCTTGGGAGACAGGTTCCAATGATCCTGCTCCACCAGAAATCAGCGTCATTTCTGAAGACAAATCAAGGAAGGTGCCAGACTTTGTGATTCACCGAGGAGTTCGCCGCCAATGGGTTGCCGTTGAGGTTCCGAAGGTCGTTCATCAGTCAAAGTAATTGCCATCTTTAACCTTTCACCCTGCCCAGGTGAAATGGATGTTTTGATAGGGCTCGCTTTTTGTAAATTTCCCTCTTCGCTTTGCCCAAAGCGACAGAGTTTTGTTTTATAGGGCTATAGTTTCAAGATTCGACTTGTTCATTAATAAAATAACGTCGTTCTGTAATTTTCGCATTAATTGTTGTTTTCTCTTTTTGCTTTTTCAGAAAATGGTAATCCTAAAATACATTCAATAATAAAAACAAGCAGTAAAATAAATACACTGCACACACTTACATTTTCTCTATCTCTTCTAAACACGAATCATCACGTCATGCAGATTGCTTGTTTTATACCCCGTTGAAACATACGATCCGATGCCTTCTTCCAACTTTGAGTTCCCGGTTTTCGAGGCTGAAGAAGAAGTTGACAACGAAATTCCAAAAGAGATCTCCCGACTACTCAGACAAGAGGAAAGGTCCATTGAACCTCACAAAGAACCGTTGGAAACGGTAAACTTGGGTTCAGAAAAAGAGAGAAAAGAAATCAGGATCGGAGCACTGCTCAGTCCAACTGTCAAAGAAAGTTTGATAAAGCTTCTCAAAGAATTCCCCGATGTATTCGCTTGGTCCTATCAGGATATGCCAGGGTTGGATACCAGCATCGTGGAACATCATTTACTGTTAAGATCGGAATATCCGCCAGTAAAGCAAAGGTTGAGACGCACTCACCCGGACATGGCCATCAAAATCAAGGAGGAGGTACAGAAACAGATCGACGCGGGTTTCCTCGCTACATCTGAATATCCTCAATGGTTAGCCAACATCGTACCCATTCCCAAAAAGGACGGAAGGGTTAAAATGTGTGTTGATTACAGAGATCTAAACAAGGCAAGTCCAAAGGACGACTTTCCTTTACCACACATTGACATGTTGATTGACAGCACAGCAATGTTCAAAGTATTCTCCTTCATGGATGGATTCTCGGGCTATAACCAGATCAAAATGGTGCCGAAAAACATGGAGAAAACTTTGTTCATTACCCCATGGGGTACCTTTTGTTACAAGGTAATGTCGTTCGGTTTGAAGAACGCCGGGGAAACCTATCAAAGGGCCATGACTACTCTGTTTCATGACATGATACACAAAGAAATCGAGGTATATGTCGATGATTTGATTGCAAAATCAAGAACAGAGGATGAGCACGTTGAACATCTGTCAAAATTGTTCGAACGTCTAAGAAAATTCAAGCTCCGCTTGAATCCCAACAAGTGCACCTTCGGTGTCCGTTCAGGGAAACTGCTAGGGTTCATCGTCAGCCAGAAAGGAATTGAGGTTGATCCTGACAAGATCAAAGCCATTCAAGAAATGCCTTCTCCGAAAACTGAAAAGCAAGTCAGAGGATTCCTGGGACGTTTGAACTATATCTCCAGATTCATATTCCTTATGACCGCCACTTGTGCGCCGAATTTGAAGTTATTGAAAAAGAACCAGGATTGCGTTTGGTCAGAAGATTGCCAAACCGCCTTCGACAGTATTAAGGAATACCTGTTGAATCCTCTGATCCTATCACCTCCAGTGGAAGGAAGACCACTAATCATTTACCTCACAGTCCTAGAGGACTCAATGGGATGTGTACTTGGCCAACAAGACGAAACTAAAAGGAAAGAGTCTGCCATTTACTATCTAAGCAAGAAATTCACCGACTGCGAGACTCGGTACACAAGGCTTGAGAAAACTTGTTGCGCTTTGGCTTGGGCAGCCAAACGTCTTCGCCAGTACATGATTCGTCATACTACTTGGTTGGTCTCCGAAATGGATCCAATCAAGTAGGTTTTCGAAAAACCTGCTCTCACGGGAAGGATTGCCCGTTAGCAGATGTTACTATCAGAATATGACATAGAGTACCACGCTCAGAAAGCCGTTAAAGGAAGTATTTTAGCTGATCATTTGGCTCATCAACCGATTGACGATCAAGAATCAATCGGGTTTGACTTCCCAGACGAAGATGTCATGTATCTAAAAATGAAAGATTGCGATGAACCGCTACCCAGTGAAGGGCCAGAACCAGGTTCCCAGTGGGGACTTATCTTTGACGGAGCAGTCAATCATTATGGAAACGGAATTGGGGCAATCATTGTTACCCCTCAGGGTTCCCACATTCCTTTCACTGCCAGACTTACGTTCAAATGTACGAACAACGAGGCCGAATACGAAGCATGTATCATGGGTCTCGAAGAAGCGATTGATTTAAGAATCAAAAACTTGGACGTATACAGCGATTCAGCCCTGGTTATTAACCAGATAAAAGGAGATTGGAACACATACCAATCAGGATTGATTCCTTACAAAGACTATGCAAGAAGGTTGTTACCCTTCTTCAACAGAGTCGACTTTCATCACATCCCTCGTGATGAGAATCACATGGCTGATGCATTAGCCAATCTCTCTTCCATGATTAGTGTAGGTCGATGGAATGACATACCTAAGATCGACATCATGCGGCTTGAACGGCCCGCTTACATCTTCATGATTGAAGCAGTCATAGACGACAGACCTTGGTATCATGATATCAAATGCTTCCTTCAGAAACAAGAGTACCCATCTGGGGCACTCAGAAAAGACAGGAAAACCCTCAGAAGATTGGCTGGAAACTTCTTCCTGAGCGGTGACACTCTTTATAAGAGAAATTTTGACATGGTTTTGCTCCGATGTGTCGACAGACCAGAAGCAGACATGCTCATGAAAGAAATTCATGAAGGATCCTTTGGCACTCATGCCAACGGACACACAATGGTGAGAAAAATTCTCAGGGCCGGGTATTATTGGTTGACAATGGAATCCGACTGCTACAAGTACATGAGGAGGTGTCACAAGTGTCAGATATACTCCTACAAAATTCATGTACCGCCATCACATCTCAAAGTTCTTTCTTCCCCGTGGCCATTTTCCATATGGGGAATTGATATGATTGGTATGATTGAGCCCAAGGCTTCAAACGGACATCGGTTCATCCTGGTAGCCATTGACTATTTCACCAAGTGGGTCGAAGCAGCGTCATTCGCCAATGTAACCCGACAAGTGGTGGTCCGATTTATCAAAAACAATATCATCTGCCGTTATGGTGTTCCAAGCAAGATCATTACTGATAATGGATCTAACTTAAATAATAAGATGATGAAAGAGTTGTGTGCAGAGTTCAAGATTGAACACCATAACTCATCTCCTTACCGACCCAAGATGAACGGAGCGGTAGAAGCGGCTAACAAGAACATCAAGAAGATCGTTCAAAAGATGGTTGTAACCTATAAAGACTGGCACGAGATGTTACCTTTTGCTCTTCATGGTTATCGCAAATCTGTCCGTACTTCAACAGGGGCTACCCCTTTCTCTCTAGTATATGGCATGGAGGCATTACTTCCCATAGAAGTAGAGATCCCTTCAATCAGGGTATTGATGGAAGCTCAGCTCACCGAAGCTGAATGGTGTCAAAGTCGACACGACGAACTGAACCTGATCGAAGAGAAGAGAATCACGGCACTATGCCACGGTCAGTTGTATCAACAAAGAATGAAAAGGGCGTTCGACAAAAAAGTCCGACCTCGTGTCTTCAGAAAAGGAGACCTCGTGCTCAAGAAGATACAATCATTTCTCACTGACTCTCGGGGCAAATGGACCCCGAATTATGATGGCCCCTATGTGGTCACGAAATCTTTCTCAGGCGGCGCCTTGAGACTTGCAACCATGGACGGAGAGGAATTTGCCTACCCCACGAATGTTGATGTAGTCAAGAAATACTTCTCCTAAACTAAAAAAAAATGTCTCGGTGGATTGAAAACCCGAAAGGGCGGTCCAGGCAAAAGTTAGAGACATGAAAAAAATCATCCCGATGGATTGGAAATCTCATAGTACAATCCAGGCAAAAATTAGGGATAATGGCAAGTAACTATGTTCAACAGAGGCAAGTCCCTCAGCAGCAGCAGTTACAACATCATCTATCGGAGGAAATCTCCAGTCAAAGGTCATCTTCGACGGAAGCTCAGGATGCCCCGAATTCAAAGTTGATAGAAGGATAGTGGTCGTTATGTTTCAACGTAGCCCTTTTCCCTGTAAATTACCATTTTCTAACTTTGTATATACTCTTTGGAATCACGCGTTTGGCTGATCTCCATCTTATCAATAAAATTTGAGCCTTTGTGCTTTTGTTTGTAATTCTTAACTTGCTTTAGCTTTACAGAACGACGTTGTTTAAACTTAATCAGCGATTCTTGAAATAAAACAAAAATGAATTTACTTGTTAAAACTTTTTCTGCTTTTAAATTAAAGATGGCATTTCTTTTGACTGTTGAACATTAGAAGAACATCGATTGCTTCTCCCGAAGTAAGCGAATTTCAAAGTGCAGAATCAAAGTACTCCCTCTAAGCCAGTATGCCTGAATGAAGGGATCAACTGTGTTAGAGACCTTGTTTCGTCTGACACGCCTTGGCCGAGTTCTCATCTCCTAAGCCCGATCAACATAGCTCCCCGCGTGGACTATCTCTCCTAAGCAAGGTGGAATTGCTATTTTGAATCAACGGTACTTCTTCGCCCCGCGATGGCCGAGTATCCAATTGTGTTCATCCATTAGTCTGTATGTCGCGTCTGTTTTGTCAGCATAAACATACATACTTCATGCATTTTATTTACGTTCGCATTTCGTATTGCATCACTATCACTTGAGTCGGTCTTGTCCCCTAGTGATAAACAGTTTTCTCAATCGAGTTTGTCAGTTCTTTCCTCGTCAGGAAGTGTTGCGTCTGCACAATCTCGCCACCAGTGTATCTTTAGATCACAATCGGCACTTGGCCACTTTGATAACTTGAACCTCTGAAAGATCAGAGAACCTTCAACAAATGTCACCCTTCGCCATTGAAGATGATATCCTCGCTTTCCCGGATTAAGGAAAATCCACAGAGAAAGCCTCGTGATCAGAGATTCGGCAGCATGCCAGTTTTTCTCCGAAAGGACCGCTGATGAAAAGGTCATCGGCCCCACAAAATTGGACCCCATCATATGGCGTTTCTCCGGGAAGATCCCGAGAAAAGTATGATGAAAGATCCCAAACGAAAACAGTCTCTCAAGAGGCTCGCTTTCCCCAGTAGAATCGACAGATGGCGTCTCCAACAGAGAAGTTTGTACAACTCTACAACTCAGATGACTGGGTTCCCCAGCAAGTCTGACATCAAAACTTTTTCCACTCAAATGGCATCTCCCCAGGAAAATTCGGCGAGAAGTTTGAGGAAAGCCGCTATGAATAGCGTCCCTTGTCAAGAAAGTTTATTGACAAAATAAACTAAGACCAATTCTTGGTAGGAAACCAGGATCGAGGGGAAGTTTAAATCAGAAACTAAGACCAGTTCCTTGGTAAGAAACCAGGATCGAGGGGAAGTTTAAATCAGAAACTAAGACCAGTTCCTTGGTAGGAAACCAAGAACGAGGGAAGGTTTATTTCAAAAGAAAACTGAGACCAGTTCCTTGGCTGAAAACCAGGATCGAGGGGAAGTTTACCTTTTCTAAGCATCATTGCTTAGTTAAAGAAGATGAATGTGTAAGCTACCATTCATAAGCACCATCAAAATTTCGGATATTCCGATATTTAATCCTCTTGCACCCCGAATGCTCGAATACTAACGTCATTCATACCTTCGGGTCCAAGAAGATTAAATAGGGGCATCTGTAATACCCCAAATTTTGACCACTTAGATTTCCCATCATTGTGAAAATCATCATCACAATATGGATGTACCTTTATGCTTCATCAGTCTCCCCAAAGATGGGTGAGCATCCAATACAATCAAAATTAGGGTTTCAAGCCCTCTCTGAGCTTTAGACAAAGGATCAATCAAGAAATGACATGATCTTCAACTTGTCTAATCTCTCAAACATCCACAATGGATCAAAAAGGACTCCCACTTCAAGGATTAAGCACAAGGTTGCTCCCTTCTAGGTGGATCAAGTCTCAAGATCGACAGTGTCACCAAATTAGGGTTTTGGTCAACCAGGGCCTCCAGATGGAAATTTTCATCTGGGCATAAGGCAATGATCCAAAACATGACCTAATATACTTCATGGAACCTCATGAACCCTGCATCAAGTCAATTTTGCCTCAGGGGATGCATTCATCAAAAATCAGGAATTAGGGTTTCTTGACCTAATTTACCCCTAAGTTGACTTTTGGGACAAACCATGAGCCAAGACCTCAAGACATGATTTGAGGGTCTCTAATACACCATATTGATCCATTTGGAACAATGGATTGATCCAAGAAGCTTGAGCAACAAGTTTCATTTTCATCTGCACCACAATTAGGGTTTTAAGGGAAAAGTCAATTGTAACTTTGACTTTTGACCAAGACATGCTCCCAAACCCTAATACATGATTGAATATACCCTATGACACCCATGGAACATGTCCATCAAGTTTGATTTAGGTCAAGGACATGATTTCCTGAAGAATTGCATAGTTTGGAATTCATCTGATAAAAAGTCAACTGTGCACAAAAGTCAACTTTGACTTTTTGAGATTTTTCACCAAAATGGATTTTTAACCCTAAAATGATGTTAATGTATGATTTGAATCATCATTCATCAAGAAAAATCAAGAAAAGTGAGATAACTTGTAAAAGGGGTAACCATAAAACTTAGAAATTTTTCTAAGTTAAAATATAAAGTGGCAAAGGTACCAACTTTGGAGGACCATAACTCCTAAACCACAAGGCCAATTTTTTCCATCCAAAGCTTGATTTGTAGATCTCACTGCCCTCTACAAAAACTTCAACTAGGCCTAACTCCAATTCCTTATGGATTTTGAGCTATGAGTGAGCCAAAGTGGCTGAAAATGTGAAAAAATACCATTTTCCAACACTTAGAAAAATTCTGCCTAAAACAGAATTTTGTTGAAACACCAAAACTTGTGGGATTTTTGCACATAGATGCAAGCTGAATCAGTCCCAAAGTTAAATATCAATGTTGTTGCATATGTTGCTAAGAATTCAAAGGGCTCAACAACATGAATTGATTCAACTCAAGCCATGAGAAATCCATGCCCAAAGTCATGCTGCTGCAAGCTGTTTTGGAAAAATCAGTTTGTATGTTTGCTTATCTCACACGATTTTGAGCTAAAGACTGAGGATCAGCATGCCACTTGTGTTCAAACCAATCACATTGCATCTAATCCAACTGATAAATCTGAGTCAAAAAGCCAAAGAACCTTCCAACTTGAAATTCATCCACTTTGGCACTTTTTTCCTTGAATTCAAAATGCATTTATGTGGAATAGTGCATTGTCAAGATTCTCACTCTCCTCAGTCAAGTTCTCTGATTAAACAACATTAAAAACATCTGAAGAATGTGATTTCAGTCAAGGTATAGCTGATCTATTTGGAGCAGCTATTATGCCTAGTGCAAGAGGCATTTATGCCAAGCCAATCCAAGTAAATGTGATCTAATCCAGCTGCCATTCACTATTCCTCCAAGACAAGAGTTGATCACCTATAAATAGAGGTCTCAATGGATCACTCAACTCACCCCAAAGCCAGTTACAGCACTGCTTTCTCTCATTCTTTCTTGAACTTCAAGTTTTCTTGTTTTTGAGTAACCACTATCGGGTTTTGAGTTGCAGCCATAAGCATTCCATTCCAATTGCTCAAACACATCACATATGATGTATTTGAGGTGTCCAAGTGCTTAAACAACATCTGTAACACTCCCAGCTCAAAATCACTCTTCAACCAAGCCATTTTGCTTCAGTTTTGCAGGTGGAGGTCTCTAGCTTGATCCAGAGAATTTCAAAGTTTTCCAAAGCTTGCAACACACTCCATAACATCCATTGAAGCTGTAGGGATCATCAATTCACGACTGGAACACCATCTGGGCAAAGTTCCATTTCAGCTTGCATCAAGGTGAGCTTCAAACTCAAACTCCATGATCCATGCATATTTCCTCGCATGATAATTTTGCCATTTGATTACCATCATATGCTGATTGTTTTGCCTCAATAAATTTGATCATAGACCTCATAACCATGCTTGCACGATTGCTTTTGCAAATTAGGGTTCATCTGTGTTCATCATGATTATTTCACTCCACACTGAAAATGAATAAAATTGGGTATTGCCATCTTGTTCCTTGTGAAAAAACGCACGAGTTTGGTGTTTGAATCATGTCCAATGGTTGAGAGATGAGTGAGATAGGGTGCTTCATGCACGAGCTCGGGGAAGGAGATGGCCATGGCGCCATTTTCAGAAAACCAACCAAGTTCTCTATATAATTTTCACTTGCCATATATTTAATGAATTGGCATTGCGCCCCAGCGGTTCATCAGCTGGTTTTGTGAGTATTAGCAAGCGAGAGGTCTGGGGTTCGAATCCCCCTCGCCCCAGACTTCTTTTTATCACTTTTTTATTTTATTATTTTTCATACTATTATTTTTAATGGTTTGAAAAATTAATAACTCCTTCAATTTTTATCATTTTTGATTGGTTCTTTTTGCAATAATTCACAAAAATGTTAAAATATTTTATTTTACCAAAAAATCCCAAAAATATTATTTATTTTATATAATTGATATTTTTGCAAAGAATTAATATTTTAATTATTTTTTAACATTTGAAATATTATTTCCACAATGATTTTGCAACTTTTAATGCTTTCTATTTGTTTTGTAGGTCAATACTTAATTTTTGAAGCATTAATCCAAGATCACAATTTGTTTCCCATGTGTAAAACAATTTTTGATCAATTTAATTGAATTTTTATTCAATTAAATACATTTTTTGGAAACAAATTAGGGTTTTGGATTAATTCAACCCTCATAAATCATTTTCAAAACACTCTGGGCCTCTATTAGAATGTAAGACCCAATCTCCCTTTTAACCAAAACATTTTTGGGCCTCACTTATTGTATAAGTCCCTCTGCGTTAAAAGAAAACCTCGGCGCGATCGCCATTTTTAAACGAAAAATCATTTGGGCCTACCCTCATGTTATAAGCCCCACTCTTTTTCTTTAAACCTTTTTGGGCCTCTTGAGAGAGTGTAAGACCCATCCCTTTGTACAGAAAACCTTTTTGGGCCCCAGTCACTTGTATAAGTCCCTCTGTACAAATTCAAACAGTGCGCTCACTGATAAAACCCTGGGCCTCTCCTTGAGCTGAAGCCCCAAATCTTTCTTTTTCAAAGCACTTTCTCCTTTGATTTTGAATATACTGTTGTTTTTAATCTTTCTTTGTTGAACAACTAACCAAACAGCATGGAAGCACTACAACCGAGTAAGTGGTTATCGCTTTCATTTACTGCTTTCATATTATAAACTGTATTGTGGGGCTGCTCACTGTAAGTCTCCTTTCATAAACTCATATCTACTGTGTAATAATAGTATAGATATTTCAAGTTTCCCCGGCAACTACGTCTAGAACTAAGTGACGCCGTTTCATTTATTTGTAGAAATAGACGCCGAGATCCCCAATAGGAGCACCAGATACAGTCTTCTCTTCGGCTGTCCTCCTTAGGAATCGTCAAGGAGCTCTACTCCCCAAGATGAATGTATTCTCCATGAATGGCATCTTTGAGTTTCTTCCCAATTCTCGAACTTTCCTGACTTGATCTATTCCTTGTGGATATCTTGCCTTGAATGTCTCGGGGTTTGGGTACTTACTACGGTCATAATCTTGGACCTTAACTAAGGAACCCTCTTTAAAAGCTAAAAGTCGCTGGATAGTAAACCTTGCACGTTTACCAGTGGTTTTCATCTTTAAAAGAGTTATCTCTCCTAATGAAAAGGAGATGATAGACCCACGGGGTTCTTAAAAGCATCGGCCTCCTCTTGGGCATTATTCAAGGACCCTACGGCTTCTTAGAAGTATTCACAGCCTCCTCTTAGGCTTCATATAATGATCTCTTCCTCCGGGAATGATAGCCTCCTCTTGGGCTTCGTACAAGGACCCGTCGGCTTCTTAAAAGATTCCAGCCTCCTCTTGGGCTTCGTACAAATTGTCCCGACGACCTCCTAGAGGTATAGGAACAGAACCTAGTCATCCTCATAGAACAGTCCTTTCATAGAGGCTACTACTGTTTCTCGAAGCATAGTATAAAAGATAAAACTCTAGACTTGGACAGTCTAACTTCCTTGAGTCTCAAAGACATTCTCAAGCACCCTTCGTTAAATAGGTAGGAAACCCGCAGACTCGGATAGTCTCAATACCCTTTGGATTTCCCGTTTCCTCAAAGAAAAGGAAATATCCCTGATCCTCAAATTAAATCCCTGTGTATAGTGTTACTCATATAAGAACTGATTTTCTCTTTTAAATCAGTATATTGGATCTGTCACTCAACTGAAACAGTTACAATAGCCTCCATCTCGGGCTTCGTACGAGATACCAAAATTCTCCCCAGTGGAGTCAAAACAACCTTTTAGCCTCTCTCTCAGGCTTTGTATGAGACACAAAAGATTCCCTCGTTGAGTCAATCACCCCTTTTTTTTGCCTCCATCTCAGGCCTCGTACGAGATATAAATCCCTTAAGCAAGAGTCGAACTCTTTGTTAGCCTCCTCTTAGGCTTTGTATAACGATATGCCCCACTGGGTCAAAAACCTTTAGCCTCTCTCTCAGGCTTTGTATGAGACACAAAATAGCCTCCTCTTAGGCTTTGTATAATGATTTTCCTAGCGGAAATTAGCCTCCTCTTAGGCTTTGTATAAGAAAACCACTGGTTGATCCAATCAACCTTTTAGCATCAAAGATGTGCCTCGTTCACAGTACACAAACATCAATAACTCATTTCCCTTCATCTAATCGCTGTAAGCGGCAAGCCTCTGGATCATCTATATCCATGCCACTGTCCCTCTTTTAGCATGAGAAATTCCTAAGGAAAGATGGCATTGCTCTACACTGAGTTAAAGTCTTCTCCTTCAGGTTAAAACCCTTTCTTCGGAAATTATGGCATTGCTCGGATCCACGTATCCCAGTTAAAGTAATTCTCCTTCTCCCATCTTTAGAGATGACAAATTCTCTCTAAAGTCGAGGTCTTTTAGCTTCACATCTTGGGCTTTGAACAAGATACAAATCACCTTTCGCTTCACGTCTTGGGCTTTGAACAAGACACCAAAAACCAATTTCCTCCCATAGAATAGGAGGAACTACGAACGCTCTGATTTCCCTATTTCGGTAAACGGGAATACGTAGGCATAAGATCGAAAGAAAAGATCTTAGCGAGCGCAATCAACAAAAAACCCAAATCACATATCTCCATCAATTAAAAGCAGTAATTCAAAAGCATCAGTCCTAACATCCTAATCCTTATTCCCCGCCAGAAACCCTTTGCCTAGAAAAAAGAAAGAAAGAACCGTATTGGCGAAATACGAATAACCAGTACAAAGGCCCCCCACATTGATAGCATCCGTAACCTAACAGACCGTTGTTTAAACTCAGTATGCAAGCAGGGTTAATTGGAGACATCTATTTCCCTTCCTTATTCAGCTCACAATAGGATAAAAAATGAATCGACCTGTAGTTTTAAGCTCAACCGCAGAGAGCGACCAGCGCTTAAGAACCGCGTCCAAAATCGCTCGCTACACTTGGTATTCTATATGTCTTTAAGTGTATGTGTGTGGAAAATTGCCTCTCAATTGGTTTTAGAAGTGGTTCAATTGGAAGAAAGATAAAAAATCAGGAAAATTGGGGCTAAGTCAAATAATCAGGGGAAAAAGTCAACTCTTGACTTTTTGAGGCCAAATTCATGAAATTCATGTTATATGTGACCAATGTACAAAATTTGATCAAGAGATTCCAAAAGGATCATAGAAAAATCAAGATTTGAAAAGTTGCCATTTTTGGAAGAAGTAGGGTTTCCAAAAATAGTAATTTTGAGTCATTTTGCACCAGACTTTGAACCAAGGCCATTCAAAATTGAGACATCACATGAAAATTCCACTCGGCCACAACAAAAGATCTTGTTTTAGGCTTCAAATCCATGTGTAGAACATTTCCATTGGATAAAAATTGAGTGAGATATGATTGATCAAAGTTGGAGGAAAGTAGGTCCAAAATCAGGTCATGACCAAGGATTCTTAGGCCCACGCGCCATCATTTTTACAAACAGGTGGTGTGCCAAATGTTCACCCATTTTTCTCATGGTTAGAGGCTTCATTTGAAAAACTTGTCAACATCAAAATTGTTCCTTGCAATGCCCTCTTCAATGTTCATGTTGGACAAAATTTCATTTGGCCAATCTATGAGGTAGAAATAGTGGTCTCAAGTTAGGTTGATCATGCTGAAATTCCATGCTATGCTTGCCTTGCCAACCAACCTCATTGCCACGCCCTTGACCAGTTCCAAACTTGTGTGTTCCAATCCATTTTTCAACCTATTCCAAGCCTCATTTCAATTCATTTTTCATACCAAACATGTTCTCTCATATCATCTCTTTCCAATGACCCCAAAAACTCATCAAACCATCCATGGATTAGGGAGAATTTCATCCACAAATCACCCTATGTTCCACTGATGCATTGATGGCTTTGTTACATAACTTGGTTCAGACATCCATCAAATGATTCATGTATGTTATTCCCTTATTTGAACACACCATTACCATCACATACACTGCCATAGCACGTGCCATACATGAGAAGGGAAAGAGCAAACTTGCTGAGCAAGTTTCTTCTACAACAGCCATGCCATTCATTTCTCTTCACCTCCACCATAGCTTACCATAAGTTATCATCACCATATCATTGCTCTCCCTAACTAACTTGACTCAGTTAGTTAGGGATGACTCACCTAAACCACCTCAACTCAGTTAACCAACTCAGGTTAACCATGGTTAGAGCTCACTATAAATCAAAACTTCACTCTCAAATTTCATTTTCAACACTCATTTTTCACATTCACTTCAGAAATTCTCTCCATTGCAACTGATTTTCGAGCTTCACTTTGTTCATTTTCTCATTTTCACATCAGAATCTCTCTTCTTTCTCTCTCAAGTTCTCAACATTGCAGCTGGTTTTGAAGTTTGATTTCAATTTCTATCCATTGAATCATCATCAACTACTTCATCTAAGCCTTTATTTGACCAAGAGTAGCTCAAAGAGGAAGCAGAATCTCTGGTTTTCTGAAGAATATCTCAAGGTCACAAATCTTCAGGTACGAATTTCCACCATTATAGACATGCTTTGAAGATGTTTTCAGGTTCTTGAAGCTTCTTATAAGCTCAAGAACTTGTCTGGCTAGTTGATAGGCCTTTAGAGGCATAGTTGAAAAGTTAGGGCAAAACTTCTTCTGCTCGATTCTCTTATTTCATGAATCTTTTGTACATTTTATCATTGGATCCGTACTCCTCAGCACTTCAGCTTCCCAATGATGTATGTTTTATCCATTTATGCTTGCCTGAAATTTTTTGTCACCGGAGGTTGGCCGGAGAAGATGACCGGAGGTCATCTCCGGCCGGTGGTCTGAGTCGCTAGGGTTTAATCTTGTTTTAAGTCATGACCGTCTGATTTGTTTAATCCAAGGGTGGAGAAGCTGCCAGCGCATTAAAATAAGCATGCTCCTCACGTGTTCTATTTTTTACTTCAGTTAATCATTGTGTGGTGCAGTGCATGGTATGTAGTGTGCGTCTTCATGTGCGTGCGTTGGATTGGTCTACTTTGACTATTGTGTTGACTTGACTAGATCCAATGGTGATCATTGTTTGACTTTATTTGACTGAGAGTGCATGATTGGTAGTGTGGATTGCGCAGACTTGGAGCTTGGACTACATTGATATTTGCACCTCACACTTCAAAGCCCAATCATTTTTGAACTGATTGTTTACTATGCATGCACCCCTCTCTTGTTTCAATTTCTTTTCATTTTCTTCATTTTATGCATGTTTCCTTTTTAATTTTTAAAAATACAAAACAACATCATAAAATTCTAGAAAAATTCATGAGTGTTATTAAGACATTTAGGAAATTTTTGACATTTTTATTTTATGATTTTATTACATTTTGCCCCTGTTTCATAATTTTCTTTGAATTTCCATTTGTGTGCATTCCAAATGTGATACGTGATTTTGTGGAATTTTTTTCTTGCTCATTACAAACTGTTTTGACTTGATTATTTTTGCATTGATTCACTAATACATTGAACCATGTTAGATGATTTTTATTTGATTTTTTAGGTCATTTTATGACATGTTTTGATGCTTGTTTTTGCACTACTTTGCATGATATTTCAACTTGACCTAATTGCATTGTTTAAAGTCATTTTGCTTTGAGTTTTGACATGCTATCTTGATGTATGATTCACTTCTGATCTAGGCATTATAATACCATGCTTGAATAATTTTCATATGGCCATTTGATTTTTGTTTGATGCATTACATTTGAAGCCTAATACATGTCATTTCATTCTAACTTTGGTGCATGTTTTGCATGAATTCTTTTGTGCATATTTGTATGAGCATTTGCATATTTTGTGAGCTATTCATATGACATTATAGGTCCTTGGTACACATTATAGGTCATATTTTCATGTTCATTTCAACTTGAACTTTGTGCATTCTTAACATGTATTGTGTGCATTTTCTTTTGAACTTTCATTTCAATTCTTCTTCTACCACTTCTTGAATGTCTTGATTGTTAATTCATGAATACTTTTAAGATGTTTATAAACCATTTTTCATTTGGTTTCAATTCTGATTGTTGGATGACATGTTCCACTTATGCATGTCCTTTTCATTTCTTTTAATCTTTCATCTATCCTTTCTTGTGAATAACATGTTTAAATGCTATGAATGATGATTGTTGCTTATTCATTTGAACTTGAATGATGATAATCACTTGTTGTCCATATGATTCACATTCTGGTTGTGATATTTGGATTTGATTCTTCATTTTAATCTTTTGAACTTTAATGTGCATTAAGTGTTTCTTTTTGCTTCCTATACATATTTCCATGTTTACTAACCATGTAGGGACCTTGGTAAGTTAAATTGAGTGTGGATAAGGAATCCACATTCAAACCTATTCCCTTTCATCTTTTACAATTCAATCTTGTGTTTTGTCAAGTACTTATGTACTTTCTTTGATTAACTCATTACTTTCCCTTTTGAGTTACAATTCATCTTCTACTTTAGAAGTGAATTGTTTAACTCATTCCTTCTTTAGGCTTTAGGTTTTGCAACCTCACAAACCATTAGGATCACTCCCTTAACTAATCAATTAGGATTGAGTCTTAGTTCACATAGATTTCACCTTTACTTCTCTCTTGAGTCTTTCATCTTCTCATCTCAAAGAAAAATTAAAAAATATCTAATAAAGGTAGGCACTTATTGCATTTAGGCCTTTCATATAAAGGAAGGATTATAAGGGGTCTTCTCTTATAATCTTAAAATGTGTAGCATATAGCCCATCTTGGGTCAATGTGTTAAACATTTGATCTTGTATGAGGGACTTAAATGCAATACTTGTTGAAGATACAAATAATAAAAAACACTTCTTCATTTCATAATCAACAAAAACACTTAATAAATACAAGTATGCTAGTGTGTTTGAACCTTAATAATTGGAACTAAGTGTGAGGGTCTTCTTCTCACTTAGTGTGCTCTCTTACTCATTCCATCTTGGAATGTGAGGATGTATACATTCCAATGATTAAGATTTAGATACACTATCATATGCAAACAAATGAAAAAACTCCTAAAAGACAAAAAAACAAACAATAACGTCTTTCCTTCGGGAACTCTTTTCTCACCTCATTCATTCTCAACGTACAAACGTGCTTCTTCTCGTTCTCTTGCAAGATGGTAACGCACTCGGACCAGCGAGCCTGCAACACCTGAGCTAGAACGTTAGCCGTTCTCTAAAAAACACAAACAATCCATCCCTAGTGAGGGGAACTACGTCGCTCTGATTCTCATGTTCCCGATGAGATACGTAGGCAGTGGGGTAGGGCCCATTCGAGCACTTCTTTTATTTTCCCTACATTTGTTTCTCTTTCTCTTTCCAGTTCCTTTTCCAGTTCCTTTTCCAGTATCCTTTCCTTACACCCTTTGATCGAAACAAGCAAGCGTGGATCCCATCGGGTACGATGGACGCGAGGGGGTGCTAATACCTTCCTCTCGCGTAACCGACTCCCGAACCCAGTTTCTCTTGGTCGCAAGACCATGCTCTATCCTTTCCCTCAGGTTTACGCAGTGTTTCCTTTCCCTCTCTTGGGATAAATACACATTGTTGGCGACTCTGTTTCGGTGCCACTTTCGCGTTTGTACTTGGATGAAAATCCCGGGAGCGACGCATATGGCACAACTGCTTCTCAGCTCGTGACTGGGGCATTTCATGTAGATACACAACAGATTGGGGCAGAGACAAGCTACCAAGGCACAAGTTTTCTCCCTGTTTTGAGGCAAGAGCAATACAGCATCAATAACTACTGATCATGAAGTAGGTGTCGGGGAATCACGTCTTTGTGGCTTACACCCTAACCTCAACTCTTCCACCTCCCATAATAAAAGCATTAGAACCGTTGCATAGACCTTCCTCATACTTTGATCACATCGCATCACTCATACTTGTTATTCACCTGGCATAGCATGAAACTTTGACATAAACCCGGTCATGCTTGACATCTCTTCAAAACCTGATCACTAACATTCTGCATATAGTAATCATCATCGCAAATCATTGCATCCTCAAACGCATAGCATAATCATCATTACAGGGCATTGCGCCATGCAGGTTCAAACATGTGTCCCAATTAAAATCCAGTTTTCTTCTGGCGAACCTTTCCAGAACCTTTTCAATTCCCTGGTCCATCTAAAACCTCTCTGGTCCGTTCAGAACTTGCAAACTTGCGGCATGGTACCTTAACCAGCATCCTTGCATTGCATGTTATCCAAACATCATGTAGAACCGCGCATACATAGCATATGCATCATAGCATGCTCCTCTTTGCCTGACTTATCTCCCAATTGATTTTCAGCCAAACTTTGCACCTATCAATTCTGCATTTGCACCTTTGCCTTTTGCCGCCGTCGGCCAAATTTTTGAGCTAATCTTTTTATTTAATTCCCTTCTACCTCGAATCATCGAAAAGCTAGCGCAATTCGTACATTCAGGTCCAAGTGGATTAAATAGGGGCAGCTGTCGTAACCCAAAATTTGACCTCCTTTTTTTGCATAAGCATGTGCATTAGCATAGTCAACATACGCATTCGCATTTTTCTCTATGTGTTTCTTGTTGCAGGATCTGCAGGTTTTCCAAGCCCGATTAATCGCATCCTCTCAAGATTATTTCATCACCAAAACAAGCTCAAAATAAAGGTTTCCAAGTTTATTTATCAAGACAAGAGTTGGAAAATCAATAACGGGACTTCAGCATCATTTCTTGGAAAATTTGTGGAGGTTTAGCTGAAGTAACCGGTTATAGCATGACTGATAACCGGTTACACAGTGTATTTTTCACCAAAACTACTTTTTTTCAGGCCAGTAACCGGTTAGCAGATATGCTGTAACCAATTACACTGTACAAAGTTGCAGAATCTGCTGCATTTTTGGGACAGCAGCTATGCACTCTCTTTGGTTTTTGTTTCTACATTATTCTAGTAGCATGTGGAACATTCTAGATAATTCAAAACCATTCAAGACATTTCCCTTTAGATTTATTCAATGCATCACTTTAAATTAAGAGCACCATGTTACCTAATTTACAAGCATGTCAACCTTTGGATGTGGAAGCTCACATTGGGATTGTTACCGAGTTGATCCTAACTAACCGAGTTAACCACCTTGACTCAGTGAGTCAAGTGTAACTAACTCCAATCCTAACTCCAAACCTCCCAAAGCTAAGTCCAAACCAAAGTTCAAACCTCTCACACTCCATACCTAAACTCTATATAAGCCAAGCTTCACCATTTTGCAACTCCTCCACAATCATTCACACAAATTCACATTTTCTTCACTCTCAATTCTCTCATTCTCCTCTGCATTTTTCTACAACTTCTACACATTCCTCTTCATCTTCTTCACCAAACCTCCCAAAAGCTCTTAATTCTTGAAGAATAATCACTTTTCACATTGAAAGTGATTATTTCTTGAGCTTAACCTTCATCATATTTCCATTATACTGAATTTTGTGGAGCTTCAGTAGCTTTTGGATTCATTTCAAGCGATCACTTCAAGATTCTTCGGAGATAATTCGCATTTTGGAGTTTTCGTCGAAGTTTGCTCGGTTTCGCTACAATTCGAAATGCAATTGAGGAACCTCTGGTTTTCTTTGATTATCTTCATCATTTTACAATTATACTTGAGTTTCTGGAGTTCTATAAGCTTTTGAATTCATCTCAAGTGTTTGCTTCAAGCTTCTTCAGTGATAATTCGCATTTCGGAGTTTTCGTCGAAGTTTGCTCGGTTTCGCTACGGTTCAAAGTGTAAGAGCAGGATTCTCTGGTTTTCTTGGCGTTTTCTCTCTACATTTCATTCACCACAATTGCCAAGCCAAACCTCCGGCTTGTAGGTTGGTAGATCTTACTTTAATCACTGTTTCGATCATTTCCGCGCATTTACGTCGTAATTTCTATCGTTTTCGGTTTAATTTATCATGCAATTGCTTGATCTTTAATCTCCATGATTAATGCTTGTAATTTATGTTTAATTGCCCTTACGTGATGTAATTTTAGTGCACAAATTCATGTCCTAGCATGTGGTGGTTGGCATAAGTGATTAAGTGTGGAAAACCACTTTTGAAAAGCTGTTTTTTCAGTTATTTTTGCCACTGTCTCAGTGGTAACCGGTTAGCAGATATGCTGTAACCGGTTACACAGTGCAATTTTCACTAAAAACGCAAGTTTTCAAGCATGTAACCGGTTAGCAGATATGCTGTAACCGGTTACCACTGAACAAAATGGCCCATTTTTAGTTTTTTCAAGCTTGTTTGGCATCCTTTCTTCTTCTAACTTCCATGGATTAACATACTTGATATTTATGGATGTTTTAAGTGCTGTTAACCTCTGTTTAGAGCATATTTACATTAACTCAATGATTCATTTGTCAATTCTTGCAATTATGTGTGTTCTTGATTTTTGTTTGAACATGTTAATTCTTGCACAATCCTTGATCACTTGATACATGATTTGTGATACATGCTAATATTTGTTTGGCACTGTTTTTTCATTTTCAATTCTTGATCACATTAAGTTTGTTCTTTATTGAGCAAATTTAATCATGCTTAATCAATAATTTACACCTTCTGCTTTAATGATTTTCCATTCCCTTTGGAAAGTTGTTAGCATAACATTCTCGTTTGATTAATTGATCGAAACCATGTTTTGATTAGTTGATCCTCTCTTTACCTCTCTTTAGACTTCCTTTAGAGCTTTTTCTCACTTCCACCCCCACCCCCCCCCCCCCCCCCCCCCCGCGCGGAGTTGAAGATTTACACGACGACCGATGCACGACACTGGAGCACTGTACAACTTGGAGTTGTTACGCTGTCCGCTTTACCGCGCAGGAGTAATGTACAACTTGGAGCTGTTACGCCATCTGGCTCAACTTCTGCATTACACCCTGTGTGTTAGAGAAGAAACGAGAAGGGGGAATTCCTACTCTCATTCAGACTACTTCAGGTAGGGGTGAATGACCCTGTGCTTGGCTTAGTCATCTCTACCTCCAGGCGGTAGTGCGCTTTCCTTCCCCGGTCGAGTCGATCCTTGATCACTCTTTTCTCACTCCAATCTCTTTCGATCTTCGATCACTCTTATCTCTTTCAATCAGTCTTTTGATCTATCACCATTCCCTTGGTTCACGATCATTAGCAATCCTCAGAGAGTCAATCTCTTGCCCTTATTCAATACCTTTCCCTTGTTCCCTTCAGGAGGGTTTCAATTACCTTTTCTTGTGGCTAGTCATTTCTTTTGTTGATTCCCCATGAGAGTTGTATTCATTCTTCCATTGGTTGATCACAGTCATACTGTTAAAACTAATACTCTAATCATCTACAATCCCGCTCTCTCTTCAGTTAAACACAATCCGTCTATTAAAATACTGAATTCCTCTTGGGTTAAATAGAACCTTTGGTCTTCCCTTTTTACCCTTAGCAAACAAATAACAATTAGCAAATAACACAATAAAATAAGAGGTTTCGGTAGAGTACTACAGATACTTAGGATGCTAGTACCTTCCCTAGGTATAACCAACCCTCGAACCTTAGATTCTCTCTTGCTCTGCATTGCATTGCATACTCATAGGTTATTCGTTATTTTCCCTTCCCTTGGATAAATTAAAGACCAGTGGTGAATTATGATTTTCAATTCAAGTTAATCAATAGCTTAATATCCAATTCTCACTGCGACATCGGTGTGGCCAACGCTAAAGTGAAATGTTAAAGTCAACAAAAATATTTCTAGCTTGGGTCTGGGCGACACTAAAGTCAAGCTTTGTAAAATCAAATGTGTAGTAAAATATTACAGTCTATTCTTCAAGCATTAGTCGTTCTAGTTGTTGTGGTATTTCAATTTATTATCTCCATACACAGAAAATCAAACCATAACCTAACAAGACAATGAATTACCTAACCTGTGATATCTAATTTATTACTCTTAACACAACAAAAAACAATTTCACCATACAGAAAAGTGGGATTAACGAGATTAAGAAAAAAAATTAAAACAAAAACCCTAACTATGAAAATTTGAAAAGTCTCGGTGGCATTACCTTCAGTAAAGAGGGAAAAGGGAATATGTACTGCTGAAATAAAAAATCCTAACCAAATGAAAATTCAAAAAGGAATAGGGAAAATTGTTGGACGATGATGTTTTTTAGGAATACAATGATTTAGTGGTATTATGAATCTCAATTGGTTTGGAAACAAAGAGAGAGAAAAATTGGACTTTGTGAGTGTGAAAAAGAAAATAGGGTGATGGAAGAGGGAAAATAAAATAAAGGAGAGGGAAAAGAAAAGACCATGAAGGAAAAATGAAAAGATGGGAGATGAAAAAATGAAAAGAGGAAATTTATTATTCAGTATATTAATTTGTTAACAAAATCTTATTGAAAATGATTTATGGTGTAAAGGTTGTTGTCTTGATTGAAAATTTTAGATATATGGAGGTATGGTATTCGATTCTTGGTTGCACTTAATCTTTCTCTTGAGCATATTATTTTAATTTTAAAATGGAAAAATAACTAGCGTCGGCTAGGCCGTGTCTATCTCTTTAAATAAAATTAATTAAAATCTTAGCCACTATTAGGTCGTGTTTAATAAAACAAATAAAATAATTTAAGAAAAAATGGCTTATAACGTGGACCAAGCCGACACTATTAAAGCTTTTTAGCGTTGAAGTTGGTGACCGATGTTAAATCTAGAAAGGTAAAATACAATATTCTAGTAGTGTGTGGATGTTGTAAATTTGAGAAGTATAAGTTTGATTTTTAATGATAAAGAAACAATAAAATAAATCATAATTTTTTTAAAATCTAAATAATAATGAAATTTTATTAATATAATTTTATAGGACATGTAATTACAATTTACCAAAGTAATATTATAATGTAATTAATATAATTTTATAATGTAATTATTATATTTTTTTCACATTTAATTTAGATGTGTATTAATGAAATTTTTGTACTAAATATTTTAGTAAAATACAGTTGAAGAAAAACGCAAAACTTTCCTATATACCATCAATGTATATCCATTAAACATATTCTAAAAGTAGTGTTTTATAGGAAGTAATCTATTTTTTTCTTAAAGAACGGCAAAAAAGTGAGTTAGTTTATATATTTAAAGGTAAAGGAACAAAAAAGTTAGTTAGTTAGTTTTCTCATGTTCCTAACCTAACGGTGTGGAGACAGGAAGGGAGGGAAAAAGGGTTTATCAAGGTAAAGAAAACATTCTTCATTCTTTTTATCTTTATATATATTCTTCATTTCTCTCATAGAATTAATAATATTGTCTTTTATGTTCTTTACATTCCAGCCTCATTCTCTTGTTGATTGGTGTTTGTTCCCTTCATTCCTAACCCTTTATTTATCTCCCCTTATTAAGGTATATTTTTTTGAATTTTGATTAATTTTTCATCATATTTTCTCATCAAATTCTCAAATAATTTTTTTCCTGCAATTGAATTGGGTATTTTATACATTGTGTTCATAAATGATGTTCTTGCATGCTTTTATTTTCCTTAAATTTTCTGATGAAATTTGATGTTGGCTAATGACTATGAATGAATATTTTCTGAAATGTTAAAGGATCCAAAGATGGAAAACAAGGTTGAAAATCATATGACATCAGCTGCAGCGTTTGTTGAAGGAGGCATCCAAGAATCTTCCGATGATGCTTGCAGTATATGTCTCGAAGAGTTTAGCGATAGCGATCCTTCAACTGTAATATTCATGTTTATATGTATAGTTTGTTATTTGAACAACATTTTCTTACTTATTCTCTCTATATTTCTTACATTATAGATAACTGTTTGTCAGCACGAGTTTCACCTACAATGCGTTCTTGAATGGTATTCTTATTTTCCATTAGTATCTCTCTCAAATTCATATTTCTAGTTGTTCTTTCATATCTCTCATATGCTGAAGCGATTTCTAACCCGATCTTATTTGTAGGTGTCAAAGAAGCTCTCAGTGTCCTATGTGTTGGCAACCTATTAGCTTGAAAGATCCTACAGGGTTGGTTATGTGAACTTTACTTTAAACAATATCTATATTTTCTGTGTTATAATATGTTAACTAGTGTTGAATAAGGCTCATAGTCATAGGAAAGGAACAAGGAGGCGGAGAGACGAACTAATGTAGTAATGTGAGGCTACCTTCGTCCCCGCCCTTGCATTTGGCCCAGATGTATCTTAGACCCGATTGATTGTTGGGGGACAACTGAGGTGCGGGGGTGATAGGCCTCATGGTATGCTTCATTGGTATTTTTGTAATATGAGTTGTAGCATTTTATATATGACTTGTACTATTGAAATCTTAATGCATTCATATAATAAGACGAAACTATAGTTGCCTTGTAGTCATAGAATAGACACACTTGACTGAACTGCATAAAAAAATATGATGTTCATTACTTGCGTTCTACTTTTTTATTTTCTCTTTTACTATAAATTGTTGTTCTAACAATTAGTTTATCATGTAATCAATCTCGTGCATTTCACGACAGTCAGGAATTGTTTGAGGGAGTAGAGCAAGAGAGAAAGTGGAGGGACACTCCATCAAGAAATGTTAACACCTTTCATCACCCTTCTATTGGAAATTTTGGATTTCAAAGTGTGAGTTATCCCATTCTTAAGTATTGATATGTGTTTTCTTACATTTTATGCACGTCATGCTTTAACAACTTGTTTATATTAAAACTTTTTCTTGCTCGATAGCTTCACATGGAAGAGAGAATACTTCAAAATTTAGCTATTGTTGCGTCAATCGAAAGAAGACATCGTCTTGGTCAAATGGAAGGGAGGGGGATTCAACCATTTAATCACGATCAATCACAGTTCTTATTATTCTCAAATCAACAAGCTACACCTTCATCGATTTTCGGTTCAAGTGTTGAAAGAGGAGATAATCCAAATGCCATTTATATGAGTAGTCAGTCTACTCCAATAACATCTAATGAAGATGAACCATTACAACATACACAACAATTGCAAAATGAAAGTTCTTCAATTTCTGAATCTATTGATAAAGAAACAAATGGCCTAGAAATGCACTCATTTTCAGATACTTTGCGGTCTAGATTTAATGCATTATCGACGAGGTATGTTTTCTTATATATAACATGTGTGTTTGAACTTTGTATTTTATTAAATAATTTTGTGTAATAACTAGTCATGTTACTCAGATATAAAGAATCAATTTCAAAGGGTACAAGGGATTGGAAAGAAAGGTTTTTCTCTCGAAGTTCTTCCATGTCAAAACTCAGTTTAGAAGCGAGAAAAAAGGTGAACCTTGGAATTGCTAGTGTATCACAATCGATGAACCATAGATTTATAGATACTTCTTTGTCAAGTCATTTGGAAGATAGTTCAATGGAAAAGGAAAGCAACGATGATTATGTTGAAGCTAGTGGAGAAAACTCTTCATGCAATAACAATACACCTGCTGCTTCTTCTACTAGTTCACATTCAAATTGAGTTTTTTTCTCTCTTGTTATTGCAAAAAAATTGGGGTCTTCTCATGTTTTAAGTGTACCTATCATGTTGGGAACAACTAAATGTTATGTGGATCAATCAACCATTAAATTGGAACAAGGAGAAATAACTAAGTCAAAAGGGCATCTAACTCCAAAGGTTTTAGGATGACAGAAGGAGTAGGCATTAAGATGAAAGTTGAATTAAGTTCTTTTATTTTCTCTACATAATGGCTTGTGATTTGGTGTAAATTAGAAAATGTTTAAGTGAAAGAAGCACAAAAGAGACAAGAATAATGATATTAAAGTTTCACATTTAAGTTATACACATAAATTTGCAAATGAATCGGGTGAATTAGAAATATATGTTTTAAGGCATATTTAATTTTCCAAAATTGAATGGAGTATTTTTATCGGATGAAAAAAAAATGAAAAATTTTAAATAGTAAGTAGAAATATTTTGAAAAGGGGTGGGGTTATCACTTATAAAATTATAAAAATTTTGTAAGCAATTGAATTTTTAGAACAGGTTGTTTGTTTGATAGAACATCAAATGCGATTTGATTTTGAGTAGTAAGGAAATATTATTATGTGAGCAGATTTTTATTTTGGTACAAATGAAAAAAGGAAAAGAAAAAAAAAAGAAATTATCTAAAAAATAAAGTTTTGGTAGCGTCAGCTAGTAAAAGAGTGATGATTCCTACAGTAAACTCCGTAAATGACAAATACACTGCTTCATTACCAACACTATGTTTTGCTAGATTTAATGGAATACATGATATAACATATTATAAATATTAAAATGATATAATATATGTGAGAAGTTATATTGTTTTCTTACTGATTGTTGTAATGACTATGAGTATTAGGGTTAGTTTGTCATAATTGGATAACTATGACATATAATCATCAAATAAGGGAAGAAAACTTTCATAATATACTAGACAATCAATCAAATATACTGGACAATAAACCCCAACATAATAATCGTTTATTTTAATCAAGTGCAATAACATAATTTAAACATTTGAATTAATATTTTATTTTAATTAATTAAAGTAATCTATAAAATCCAAACATTTATGTTACTTTGATGATCCCAACCCTGATTAGTTATTAACATTAAAAAAATGTAAAATTAGTATATCAATTATTTCTAATAGAACCTATAACAAAAAAAACTTTAAAAATGCAAGCTTTAATAATGCGGAAATTGTATCCGATAAAAAAAATCATGCATACTAAATGTATACATTTTTCATAAGAATAATAAATATGAATCATCATAATTTGAGTAAGAAGTGTTTAATTCAAGAATGGTCCAAACATCTAAAATGATGTAAGATATATGATTATAATCTCTACGTGTCTCATAAATAATAATTATGCAATTAAATATAATAATTTAGACTCCCGTTAATCCACGATATCAAATGAATTAACCAAATCCATATTGGTTACATGCTTTGATTAATGGATCTACCAACATGTTCTCTATATGAATATGTTCAATTACAGTCTAAAATTCAAGGATTTTCTCTATAAAAAGTACGTATTTGATGTCTAAATGCTTTGAGTGTGAACAACTCTTAGTGTTTTGAGAGAAATTCACAACAATATATGACAAATGGTCGAGATATACTTTCAACAACTTGAAGCTTGAGATTAAGTTCTTGAACCACATAGTTTGACAATTAGCCTAATAGCAAGAGACATACCATGTCTGTATGGTAGAGGTATTTATAAGAGTTTTCTTAACATTCTTTCAAGAAATATATCCATTTGTCATAAAAATTAATCTGGAAATTGTAGCGCGCGATTTTTGTCGGTGAGGCGACCACCTTATCGCGGAATTTTTGGGTTTTCTACTCAATGAAGAGAATGGGGTGCTACTTTCTGATTTCTTATTTATCTCGTGAAGCTGAAAGGGAAAGGGAAGCTATCTAAAACTAACCTTGCACGTGAATGTTTAACTGAACAAACGCTTAAAGAGATTCGGGGAGTTCGGGGTCAGGTTATACAATGGGGAGTTATCAATTACCCATCCTATATGTGGTTATCCATAGGTTTTTAGCTTTAGGTTCTGCTTTGTACTTGATGGTGTTTATCCGTTAATGGGTTGGGAAAGTATGAGAGAGAGAGAGAGAGAGAGAGAGTGAGTGAGTTTTTGTTGATGTTCGGGTTTTCTGATGTTTTTGGTAAGGTGCTGGACCTAATGTTTGATTGATGTGTGAAGGTACTGGACCTAGAGTTTTGATTAGTATGCTCGCTAAGATTTCGCAATCTTGTGTCTACCTATTCCTGTTTAAATGAAACAGGGAAATCAGAGCAATCGTAGTTCCTCCTATTCTAAGGGAGGAAAAAGATATTTTGGTGTCTTGTTCAAAGCCCAAGATTGAAACTAAATGGATTATTTGTGTCTTGTTCAAAGCCCAAGATTGAAGCTAAAAGGTTTGACTGGGAGGGAATTTGTCATCTCTAAAGGGAGACATTTGGTCTGTTTATCACAACTGTTGGGTGACTGATTATAAAGGAGGATTACTTTAACTGGGATATATGAATCCAGCAATGTCATAATTTCCTGTATAGGGGATTTGTCCTGAAGGAGAAAACTTTAACTCAGTTTAGAGCAATGCCAATTTTCCTTTGTAATTTCTCATGCTAAGAGAGAGACACTGGCGTGGATGTAAATAATCCAGAGGCTTGCCGCTTACAGTAATTAGATGAAAGAGAGAATTTACCAGGATAACAGATGGACAACAACTTGGATATTTGCATCAACATGTGTGCCACTTACAGCAATTATTTAGGGTTAGGGTTTGATTTGAGTTATCTATTTTGATAAGCAGAGAAATGACTTCCCACAGAGAGATTTTGGTTTCCTCTGAGGGGATGTTTATTTTTGTGTGCCTTGATCAAAGCCCAAGGTTGAAGCTAAGAGGTTGATTGACTCCACTAGGGAAGTCCTTATACAAAGCCTAAGAGGAGGCTGGAAATGACTGACTCAACAAGAGAGTGTTTTTATATGTCTTGTACAAAGCCCAAGGTTGAGGCTAAAAGAGACTGACTCTTTGGGGATATCATTATACAAAGCCTAAGAGGAGGCTAAAAGTTTGACATTTCCGGGGAAAATGTTCTGTCGATCTTGTACAAAGCCCAAGATTGAGGATAAAAGGGATTTTAACTCCGCTGAGGAGGGTTTGTATGTGTCTTGTACAAAGCCCAAGATTGAGGCTGAAAAGAATACTGACTCTGTGGGAAAGAAATTTTTATCTGTCTTGTACAAAGCCCAAGATTGAGGCTGAAGAGACTTTACTAACTCAGCTGAGGGTATTTTAAGTGTCTTGTACAAAGCCCAAGATTGAGGCTGAAATGAGTTTGACTCTGCGGGAGAGTATTATCTGTCTTGTACAAAGCCCAAGATTGAGGCTGAAGAACAGTTTGACTCTGCTTAGGAAAACTTATATGGTGTCTTGTACAAAGCCCAAGATTGAGGCTGAAAAGGGTTTGACTCAACAAGAGAGTGCTTTTATGTGTCCTTTACAAAGCCCAGGATTGTGGCTGAACAAGCTGGATAAATCATTATACAAGGCCTAAGAGGAGGCTAACTTCTGCTAGGGGAAATCATCATATCAAGCCTAAGAGGAGGCTGGAAGATTGTCTCAATAAGAGAACGGTTTTATCTGTCTTGTACAAAGCCCAAGATTGAGGCTAATAGGGTCGACCCAACAAGAGAGTACTGAAAGGTGATTGACTCAACAAGAGAGTCTGAAAAGGTTAGCTCCGCTGGGGAGAATCATTGTACAAAGCCCAAGAGGAGGCTGGCTATGCTGAGGAACAAATGGATCATTATACAAAGCCTAAGAGGAGGCTATCTTCTGCTGGGAATTATTGGGATTTCCAGGCAGGTCCAAATGGGGAATCAACTCTTGCTGAGGGTTACAGCGGAGTTGGGGTATAAGATACCTTGAGGTTCTAATAGTGTTATACTGATGATAAACTGACCCTGGCTGGGGATTTTTTAGGAGAGAGACTGGGTTTTAGAATCCATAGGTTTTAACTCTACTGGAGATTGATCCAGAATGACCGGGGTTTTTCCTAGGTTTGTAAGGAACTTGAGAATGTCTTTGAGATCTAAGAGGGGATTAGACTGTCCAAGTCTACTGGTATGGAAGAGTTTATCTTTGTATGATGCCCAAGGATGACTAAGTTCTGTCTTATACCTTTAAGAGGTCTTCAGGGTCCTTGTATTAAGCCCAAGAGAAGGCATGAGAACTTCTAAGAAGCCGGAGGGTCCTTGTACAAAGCCCAAGAGGAGACGGGGATGCGTTTAGGAAGCCCGTGGGTCTAAACTTAAGAAGAGTTCAAGAAAAGTTTCACCGGGAATAATCTTTTCTTTAGTGAACAGTTCTAGGGTTTGAAGAAATTCAAGAGAAGTTTCACCGGGAATTAATCCTCTCTGAGGAAACTGAATTTGTTTGACAAGTTCTAATAGTGACAGTCTAAAAAAAGGTTCACCGAGAAAACTGCCTTTCTCTTTGTTCCATATTGTTTAAGCCCAAGAGAAGGCAAGATTGTATCTGGAAATCCTATGGGGGTCTAGTTTTGAATGTATCAAAGAGTGACCAACAAGCTTTACCTAGTTCTAGACCTAGTTGCCGGGTAAAACTCTAAATAGATACACTAGTATATATACAGTTGATATATGACAAGTATTTAAAAGAATATGAAAGAAGGACTTACAGGGGAGCAGCTTCCCACAATACAGTTATATATATATATATATATATATATATATATATATATATATATATATATATATGAAAGCAAGTAAATGAAAGCTGATAAAAACTTACAGGTGAGCAAGCTTCCATGCTATATTGTTAGTTGTTCAAAGAAATTAAAGAATTTTTTTATAATAACTGTATATTTGAACCTAAATCAAAAGTGAAGTTGTTTTTGAAAAGATTATTGGGGCTTATACTCAAGGAGAGGCCCAACAGTAATTTTACTGTTGTTTTAAAAATCGTGCTGGGACTTATACAATGACTGAGGCCCAAAGAGATTTTCTGTACAAAGGGATGGGTCTTACAACTCAAGGAGAGGCCCAAAGAGTTTGAAAAAAGGAAAAGAAATGGGACTTACAACACAAGGGTAGGCCCAGGTTATTTTGTTTTGAACTGGCGATCGCGCCGGGTTTTCTAAAATACAGTGGGACTTATACAATAACTGAGGCCCAAAAAAAGGTTTAATTTACAAAGGGGTTGGGTCTTACACTCTATTAGAGGCTCAAAAGTGTTTTTGAAATGTTTGATAAGGATCAAAAATCAAAGAAACCCTAATTTTTATTTTTAAAAGTAATTCTTTAAAGAAAATTAATAAAAATGATAAAAAAACAAATAAGTTTAAATAAACCACTTGTGATTTTTGGTTAAGGTTTGAAAAATGAGGTTTTAATCACAAGATGATTTAGAACTCATTTGATTTTTATTTTCAAGATAAAAATTCACTTTTAAAAATGTTTAAAAACAATTAAAATGAATTTATTCACAAAAATACCAACTATATTAAATAAATAATACAAATCTGATTTTTTTGTAGAATAAAATACTTTAATATTTTTGTGATTTTTCAGAAAAAGAACCAATAAAAAATTATTAAAATTGAATGAGAAATTAATTTTCCAAGTTATTAACAAAAATAATATTAAAATATTAAAATAGGACAAGTGATAAAAAAGAGGTCTGGGGCGAGGGGGATTCGAACCCCAGACCTCTCGCTCGCTCAATACACACAAACCAGTTGATCAACCACTGGGGTGCAATGCCAATTCATTTAATATATGGCAAACAATAAATATATAACAAACTTAGTTGAATTTCTGAAGAATGGCACCATGGTTATCTTCATCCTCGAGCTTGTGCAAGAAGCACCCTATCTCACTCGTTCCTCAACCAATTCTCATGACTCAAAAATGAAAATTGTGCGTTTTCAAATGAGGAACACAATGACAATACCCAATTTTATTGAAATCAAGTGAATCAAAACATAATCTGATAAAACCTGAAGAACCCTAAAATTGGCATGAACTCAATGAAATCCTATACAGGAATTCTAAACAACAATTGATTGAGGGCAAATGATCCACAAACATCCAGAAACACAATGGTAACAAGAAAACATATTTATGATGTATGATTCATTGAGTTTGAGAGTTCAAGTTTTACCTCTGCAAGTGAGAATCGAATTCTGGTTTAGAGGTGTTACAGATGAGTTCCAATGATTTGGACAGCTTCCTTGTACCCAATGGATGTGTTTGAGTGCTTAGGTTGATTGGAAAACCTCTGGATTGATCAGCCTGATTCCTTCTGCGGCAAGTCATGAGTCTTGTGCAATTGGGTGGCCATTTGGTGATTTTGATGTTACAGATGGGATATAAGAGTTTGGATCACCTCTATATGTTATATGTGAGGTGTGTGAACCATTGGTTTGGTTGGAATCACTCTCAAATGTAAAACCTGATAGTGACTTGCAAGAGAAGGTATTTTTGGAGTGAAAGTGGTGATTTTGAGAAAGGAATCTGTTAGGGACCTTTGGTGTACTCAAACTAATCACAATTGAGGCTTATTTATAGTGTGTCAAGTTTGTTTTGCAAGCAACAGTGTGCGGCAACTGCAGCAGGCCTTTGGCCAATGTGGATCAAATGGAATCTCAAGTCTCCTCTAGCCATTGACTTGAGATTAGAGCACAGGCCTATGGTCCTCTGTTGTATGAGCTTATCTTGACTCATTTGGTTGATCATGGACTGATACATGCCAGCTCTATGCATCCATTGAATGTCCCAAAACAAAATTGGAGTCTTGAGGCATCTTTAGCTTTTAGGGATGGCACACCTACATGTAGTTCCAAAGACTTGGAAGGCTTATGGAACAGTGCTTGTTCCTCCTTGGTCTCCCCCTGAGGTGTGCAGATGGATAAACATGTCTTTGATGACTCATAATATGCAAATTCAACCAAATGCACAATTCTGACTTAGTGAAAAATCAGATTTTGGAGCTAACTTCCCATGAATGTATCTCTCAGCTCAAAATGAATTAGAGAGACTTCTTGTACTTTTTGAAAAGATTGAATGATGTACTAAAACATTGAAGTTTGAAGATTTCATTGATTCATCTTGGATCAATGTGAAAAATTCCTTGGAAGTTTGATGTTTCATGTTGAAATTACAAGGCAGAATTTTCACTAAGTGTTTTTTTGACATATTTTGGTTTTTTCACCACTTTGATCCACTACTAACTAAAAATCCATGAAGAATTGGAACTTGATGTAGTTGAAGCTTTTGTAGAGTGTAGCAAGACCTACAAATCCAGCTTTGGATCACCCAAAATGGTTGCTTGGATCTCAAGTTATGATCCTTGGAAGTTGGTACCCGAGCCACTTTATTCCATAATTTAGAAAAATTCTAAGTTTTTTATGGTTACCCCTTTTACAAGTTAACTCACTTTCTTTGATTTTTCTTTATGAATGATGATTCAAATCACATATTAACATTGTTTTAGGGTTAAGGAAGCTTGGTTTACCAAAAATTCAAAAAGTCAAACTTGGACTTTTGTACAGTTGACCTCTTTTATCAGATGAAATTTTGACTTTGTGATTATTTTGTGAAATCAATCCTTGGATTTAATTAAACTTCATGGATGGCCTCCAAGGGTATTTAGGAATGTCTTAGACCCCTCCCCAAGGTTTGAGATCAAGGGTAGGCCAACAGTCAAGGATAGGGTTTGACTTTTTCCCTCAGAAACCCTAATTTGTGATCAGATGGTTTTGAGCTCTTGTGGCTTATGATTTGAGCTCTTTGAGTCAATCAAATCTTGTAAACATGTCAACATGATGTATTTGAAGTCTTTGAAGTTCATTTTGAAGCTTCAAGCCATGCCTCACTTCACAAGTTAACTCAAGGGTTGAATTAGGTCAAAACCCTAATTCCTGATTCTTTGATAGATGGACCTTCAAGGTGATTTTGCCATTGTGGGTGGGCTCTTAATATCCTTTTCATTGAGGCATTGGCTCATGCTCAGATGGAAATTTTCATCTGGAGGCCTCAGTCGACCAAAACCCTAATTTAGGGACACAGACGATCTTGAGGCTTGATCCACTTGGAATGCTGCAACCTTGTGCTTGATTCTTGATGTGGGAGTCCTTTTGATCCTTTGTGGGTGTTTTGAGAGGCTAAATAAGTTGAAGATCATGTCATTTCTTGATTGATCCTTTGTCTAAGTGCTCTGAGAGGGTTCAAAACCCTAATTCTTGATTGTAGTGAATGCTCAACAATCTTTGAGGAGATTGATGAGGCATGAAAGTTCATCCATATTGTGGTAATGATTTGCACAATGATGGGAAATCTTGGTGGTCAAAATTTGGGGTATGACAGAAGTATACTTTCGATCATCAAGTGATTGGTAAATTAGAAAGTGTACTAACTTTTTCAATGTAATTATTTTGTCATGGAACCAGAGATGAGAACTTAAATGGTAGTGATGGTGGATCGCGGCTTCTGATTCGGTGGAGTGGGGGAACCTCGAAGGTTAGAACTCCAATGCTTAATTCAGTATGTGAGGAAGAAGAGTGAATGTAAATTGTATTTGAAACTTATTACCATAATTAAGGGTCTACTCTACACACACACATCGTGCTTTATGGAGTCATTGGATTTGCTATTCGATTGAGATATCTTAGGATCATAAGGATGATCATATTAAATTCTTAAAGAAGTGAGACCCCTTTCTTGGTGGTCGGACATGGTTGATATGGTCAGTCCAGAAAGATCTGTGGTCCATCTCGTCAGCTCAGAACAGTTTCTCCCCATGCTCTTGCCAATTTTTAAAGTTGGTGGGGGTTTGATATTGCATCCATGGATGCTGACCACCTTTAGATTATTTTAAGATAGATAGACAATTAGTACTTCAGTTCTTAAAGAACTGTGCATTTAATGCGACATACTTCAAGTGTCTTTTCATAGATATCATCATGACAATTCTTAGGATCCGAAACTCTTCAGTGTTGCGTGTGTGTGTGTCATACCCTAATTTTTACCCCTAAGATTCCACCTCATTCACATCATTTGCATGATATTTAGCATTACATGTGTGTGTGTGTGTGTGTGTGTCTTTATGCATCACTAACCCATTACAAATACAAGAAATGTATGCTTGTTTGCTTTACAAATTAGGTTATGCCTCAAGATGTGCAAGATGATGATTAGCCAAGGATTGGTGTGATCTTCAACATCTCAAATCTCTCATTCATTCATGAAGATCAAGAGTTTCCCTTCATTAACTATCAAGTACAAGATTGCATCATTTCAAACTCATCAAGCTTCAAGACCATAAAATGCACCAAATTAGGGTTTTGATATAGTGAGGCTTACCATTGACTTTTTCATCTGAGGATGATCCTACACTTCAAAAAATGATTCAAGGACCTCAAATACATCTTTGAAGACCATTCACAAGATCCTAATTTCCCAAGAAGCTTGATTCATTGGCAATTACAAAGTTGAATTCATCTGGTACAAAGTGAAACAATTGATCAAGTCAAAGCCTGATTTTTGGCATCTTTGGGTCAAACATGATTTCCTCAAGTCAAATATTATGAAAATATGATTGGTGAATGCATTTAATCATGATCAATCAAGAAAATAAAAGAAATTATCAAAATTGCAAAATTAGGGTTTTGGGAAATTTTAATAAGTTATGAAAATCCAATGATTTGTGCCCTACTTCCCAAGTCCATAACTTCCTCCTCAAGCAACCATTTTCTTTGCTTCAAAAACCAAATTGAAGATCTTGCTTCATACTACAACTTTTCCCTAGGGGATGGATTCCAAAAAATGCATGGATAAAGAGATATGAGGCCATAAAGTGGAAGGTTCATTAATTTTAGAACAAAAACACTTACACAAATTTTCAACAAATTCAGACCTTGACAAGTAACCAACTTTATGGACATTTTTCACCATGATCCCAAAGGAATCAAGAAAAGTTGTCAACATGAAAGTTGTAGAGGATGTTTCAAGCTTTCCAAAGAGTCTAAGAACAAAGATTTATCTTACTTGAGCTAGAAGTTATGATTTTTTCAAAAGGCATCGATGAAGTTGAATGCAAGATAGATTCTTGTGGCACACAAGTTAGGGATCAATTTTGATCACTTTCCCAACCCTATCTCTGCACAAGATCAACTTGAATCTTGTAGTATCCTATGAGATCTTCAAGATAGTACCAAATTTGCTGAAGTTATATCCCTTTGCATAGTAGAAAACCTCATCCCAAGGCATGAACTTAAGTTTTGTTTTAGTGCATTAAGTGAAATGCCAAAATGGTCAAGAAACTTATCCACCAAGTCAAGACTTTGGTTAAAGCATCAAGACTAAGTTGAAATCTGAATGATGATGGTCCAAATTGTTAAGATTTGATCATTCCTAGAAAGGAAGCTACTTGTACCTTGGCATTCAAGTTTAGGAACATGTCATAATACATTAGATAACAGGATGCATCTTGATCCAAAACTTTTCCTCCAAAAAACTAACTTGTTTTTCTATAAATAAAGGTCATTTATGATCAATTACAAATACACAACAAGACACCAAAACCTCTCCACACCAGAATTGCATGTTCTTGCAAATTTCAAACTCCATTGAAGTGAGAATTTGAAAACTTCAATTCCAAACACTTTCCATTCAATCTCAGTATCCAAACACCTTCTATACACTTCATATAAGTGATCCAAAGCCTTGAAATACATATGTAACACATCAATCTATAAGAGCATATCTCACTTTCTTCCAACTACAGTTTGATTCGGATAGGGAGTTCTAGAGGGTCTCGGCTCAATTTAACCGCTTCAACACATTCCTTGGAGGTCAAGGAAGCCTTTAGGATCATCACCTTGCTTTTGTAACAACTCCAAGTCAAAACACGATTTCACTTTGAAGGTAAGTTTCCTCATTTCCCAATCTCTATGATTCATGCATCATTCTTGATCATTTAAGTTACAAACCTACTTGTCATGATGTTAGTATCAATTTCCCCACGTTAATTGCTATGTATCTGTAGCATATAGGATTTCATATTTGATTTTCCAGTTTTAGGGTTTTGTTGTTCTTGCGTGATAATTTAAATTCTAGGAAAAATAAATACAATTGATTAATACCATTGAATTCCTAGCAAAATTTCGAGCAACTTTCATCTTTACATCATTCAATTTCATCCAGAATTGAAGAAGTTAGCATTTAAAAAAAACATGAAATGGTGATGAAGCTCGGGGAAGAAGATGATGATGCCATGGCGCGAATTCATTTTTTAAATGAAAGTTTAATATATTATTTTTTTGTTGCATTATATTCACTGAATACGCATTGTGCCATGGTGGTAGAAGGGTTGGTTTTGTGTGTGTAGCGAGCTCTAGGTCTGGGGTTCGAATCCCCTTCGCTCCAGACCTTTTGCATTTTCACTTGAAACTTTCAAATATTATGTATTGCATGCAGTATATAGACACCACATAGCGCGTGGCCCAATGGCTAGTGTTTTAGGCCCATAACCTTGATGTCACGAGTTCAACACCTCTAGGCAACACCCCTTTATTTTTTTACCACCTATTTTCATGCTTTTCTTCACATTTTCTCCTAATTACTTATATATGGAAAATTAATCATTTTGAGCTAATTTTTTACACACTCCTTCTTTATCATACATATTTTATGAATACATAAAAAAATATCAAAAATAATATTTATCTTATATATTTTTGTGTAGTTGAAAACATGTACCTTTTATGTGTTTTTAAAACCTTTTAATGGTGTTCTTTAGATTATTTCTTTGATCTAATTGAACATAAGTGTTTATGTGGCTATAGTATGCTTTGTTTAAGTCTTGTTAATGACTTGTACCATGCTTAAGTGCCTTTTTCTTTGAAAAAAGCTTTGATTGAATGGTTTGTTTAAGTGGTACCTTTAGGGTTTAGTCTTGCTTTATCTTTTTGAAACATCTTGATGCATGACTAAGGCTTCCACTTGAGTTTGGTTCCTTTAACCCTTGATTCAACCATGTTAAATATTTTGTTCATGTGCTTACCTTGATTAATTTGTGAAACAAATGACACGTTTCCTTCATAAATTATCTTTAGGGTTTTGCCTTACCATGATCATTTGATCCATGATTCGTTTTGAACGTGTACTTGCTTAAACTTGTTTGTGATGTTTCAATTAATTAAATCATTGCTCACATATTCAAGTATTTCTTTCATAAACTTCCACGATGTGAAGCATGTCTATTTATCTTATGCTTTGCATGTTATACACATGTCTTGATACCGTGCTTAATCATACTTGTATATTCATTTCATTCTTGATGTTTTACTTGTACACTTGATAAACTTTGTCTGTTAAGTTTCTCTTGACATTAGTGTTTATATTCATTATACCCTAAACCCTAATTTGATAGAATCATATTGTTGTGAGAGAAAGAGTTGTCTCTACAAGTCAATCTATGTTTTGATGAAAACAATACGTATTTGTGAAAGAACCATTTTATGTTCTAACGTGTGTTGTGTGCAGATCATATTCATAGAAGCTATCAGATCCTACAAAGCACCAGCCAGATGTGCGTTATTGATAATATGCGAAGTTACTATGTGTGACACAAGTCACAAGTAGCAAGAACGCTTCTGTATCTGATTGTGATCAGTCAGATCCAAGGATGTCGATATTACTGTTGCAATGCTCTTCTGGATGCTCTCTGAAAGTGGCCGAGATTCTGAAGATTGCGAAGCTTCTGAAGAAGAGAACCGAAGTGCTGAAGACTCTCATGACTTGAAGTTCTGAAGGCGGGAGGCTCTGAAGACCAAGTACAGAAAGACTCTGAAGACTTATGTGTTCTAAAGTTTACGGTTCCAGAAGTCAAGTGCTGAAGACTCCAAAGACAGATTCCTAATGGAAGAGTTCTGAAGTTTTGGAAGACTTGAAGAAGTAAAGGATAATGTTCTTAAAGACAAGTGCTGAAGTTCTGAAGACGGATTCCTAATGGACTTCTTTAAATGACTGAAGACTTGACGTATCAGATATCCTGTTAAGAAGGCTCTACTCATGATTCATCAATTTACCATCAGAAGCCTCTAAAGTTTGGAAGTCAAATGTTACCGTTGTGAGTAACTGTACACGGCGCCCAAGAAAGATATATCCCGTCACTTCTCCCACAGCAAAAAGGAGATGTGTCAGTACAACTAGTTATTATGCAACGTCACTTTTCCAACAACCAACAATATTTCAAACGGCTATATTTCTATTAGGTTATTTAAAGGAAAGAGTATTCGCTTCTGAAGTGACTGATCAAGTCCATGAATCAATTCACTCCATCAAAGATGAATTGATCAAGTCATTGTGTAAAGATAGCAACAACGATGAGTTCTTGTTGTAACACTTAGAATATCCAAAGCTATCACCATTTACGCATGGCCATTGTTGTTGAAGCTCAAAGATCATCATTCAACACAACAACAATGAGTTGGTACAGAAGCTGTTGATGAAGAAGACAACATTAAAAATTAGTCAAGTCATCAACCACCTTCTCGTCAGTGCTACATTGAAGATCTGAAGCAAGGAGTTATTGCTCGAAGCTTGCTCAACCAAGAAGACGAAGAAGAAGATGATCTACACGATGTCAACAACTGTCAAATCATTTTACATCTGTGTAGTTTCTTAGGATAGCATGGAGTTGTTGCTCACATCTTGCTTGAACACTTGTGTGTTCTTTGTACTTAAACTTAGGAGTAATCTGCTTGTTAAGAAGCATTCTTGTAATCTCCTGTATAACTAATTCTTGGTGAATTAGGATTCCTTGAGTGGTCAGTGTGACCGGAGACTCGAGAAGACAATGGCGAGATGTCATTGTGGGAAAAGCCTGAAATAGGGTCAGTAACATTATATTAATTGTGATAAATCCCTGAACGTCTAGTTGTGAAAGCCTAGCAGTAGATCTTGCGAGATTGGAACCTGCAGGTCAATGTTCGTTATATTCATTAAGTTGAATCCTTGAACAGTTCATTACATGTTAGTCATAGTGCGGCTGTGCAAGTTGTGAGTCACCGACTGTTGCCCGTGCATCTGTAATCGAGATTGATTATAGTGGATTAAGACCTTGTGTTCTAAGCGAAATCACTTAAGGAGGGTGGACTGGATTAACCCTTATGGTGAACCAGGATATATCATGTGTCCTTTACTCTTACGCTTAATGTCTTTGTTTATGATTCTATATTAAGTATCAGAACCTTACATAAGCAAGTCAGAACCTTGCAACTCTGATAAGCTTCCGCTCTGCACGTTCTGAATGATGCACATAACGTTCAGACTCTCGTTGGTTCTTACAATTCTTGCAAGGCAAGTCTGAATGTTACTTCACAAGTCAGAGTCTCTCAACGAACTCTGGTTCTATCTCAGCGTCTTAACGACAAGAAGTTAAAAGTTTTCAAAAGAGTAAATACATAATTTAAACCCCCCTTTCTTGTGTCTTTCTCGCAACTTCAATTGGTATCAGAGCTCCGGTTCTGTTATTGATGGATATCAAAACACTTAACAGTGTCAGAAAAAGATCCAGATGTTGTGCGTAGAAATACTCTGGGTAAGATTGAAATCCACATAAAATTTCTGTAACAGCTCAGAATATGACTGAGTACAAAATTGCAATCAATCTGAATACTTAAGCAAATCACTTATTCTGGAAGTTTTAAAGTTGTCAAGCAACTAAACCTTCCTCACTTAAAGCCTTGATGAAGATTAAAGAATCAGCTGATCAGATAGATTCATCAGATAAGTAGTAGTATCTGTTGAATGCTCATCTTGGAAGATACGTATGGATAGATCACGTATTTGCTCAAAGTTGAATCATCAGAAAGCAAGAAGTCTTGTTTGATGAAGATTATTTCTTTATGAGTTTTTGAGATATTTTCAACAAACGGATTAGGTCCACCCTTGACTTTCTCGTTTGAAACTCATTCAGAACTTCTTCATGTAAAGAAGGAAGATTGTTGTTCTATGATTTTGAACTTCAGAGTAAAATCTGTTGAAGTCAGAAATCTGAAGAATTCAAACTTTTAGAAATGATTCAACATATGAATCTTGAATGATCAGAAATTAAAAGATTTAATGAAGAACTGAATATTGTTTTCGTGGAAAACTGAAAGAATATTCAGGAAGAAGAATGTATAGGATTCATCAATTACTTGCTCAAGAATGAACTCTTAAGTTTTGATTGAATGGACATAACTAAGTTATGATAACTTGAGACTATTTCTCAGTCGAAACAGACATTATCAATCCAATCAATATATGATAAGTTGTTCAGAACCCCTCAAGCACTGGAATCAGAAGATGTCAAGCCAGACACTTAAAGTTCTTCTACTTAGAGTAAAAAGGATTCAAGTTGCTGGTGTCATTCTAAATGAAGAAATCAGTTAACAGTATCATCAGAACTAGATATGCTGTTAATTCTTGATGAACTAACCCTAAACTAGTTAAATCAGCTTTGTAAGATCAAGGTGTATCATGCAAACTGTGTTTCTTATTGTAATCATGTTTGATGATAATTGGTTCTGAACAAGGATATGCATCAGTTTGAAGAAACAAGTCAGAGGATATTACGTGATGTCAAAATCTCTCAGCACATAATCTTTCAACGGTTCATGTTATAGCCTTGGACTACATGACCTTCTGGAAATAAGGAAGCCTTAAGGAAGGTTGTCGTTCTAATAGAGTAAATCAGAGTTTCTGATTGGTCATTCTCAAGAATCAGATAAGTTTGTCTGAACATGAAAAAGAATAGGATCAATTGATTCTAGTTCTCAAACCAGTATCAGAATTCAGGAAATAGTCATAAGAATGCAAGTAAATCCTGAAGAACCCAAGAACCCTCAGCAGTTCACTCAGAAGTAAGCAGAATCTGATGGATAAAGATTAAGAGCTCAGAACAGAATGCAGTCATAAAAGATCTTAGTATCTTTCAGCAACAAATTACAACGTCAGACCACTCTGAAGGAAGCAGAAGCAAATGGATAATGATCAGAAGTCCTGAGTCATAATTGAATGCAAAATATGAAAATAGAAACTTCAGACTATGTAAGGTATGATCTTATCTATCTTAAATATTTAAACAATAATGCATGAATTTGGTAGGAAGAAATAAATGATCTGATATATTCCCGTCTTACAAGAAAACTTCTTAACTATGCGTGCACTCAAAAGTAACTTCAATCATAATTACGAAACTTTGAAAACATAACATATCTCTGACAACATATTCTATTTTGAAATCTTATTAAAATCCTTTAGTACTGATCTTTGATTTTCCTAGACTAGGTACAACTCATCCTACCCATTTACATGTATAAAATCGCGTCTCCTTATCAAATAACCCCATACTCAAAGTTGCTATTATAAAGCCTTAAGTGTCAAAACTCTGTTTGCCATCATGCCTCCACTGATCTTTCTTGGAGATCAAGATCTTCTTGAAATCATTCCTAAAAACCAATTTGTAATCAATACCCCCTCCACTTTTGAGTTGCATTGCTTGTAATCTAGCAGATGTGCTTTACACTCAACAATGGACTAGATACTCCATGATGCTAGAAAAGCCTATCTATGTAAATCTTGTCAAGGATTTCTGGAAACATGCCGATCTTGATCTTGAAAGCAAGTGCACCACCTCCTTTGTTTTTGAAGTCCCAATCATCATCAACATGTTCTCAATCACTCTTGAAACTGGGTGTGAGGATGTTGGAATCCCTGTTGATTTTGACAAAAACAAATTCTTTGCTGCTAAAAATTTGGCATCTCTTTATGACCTAACTTTAGGATACATATCCTTCAATCCTGAAAATCTCCTACCTATTCCCAAAGCTTGGTACAAGCTCATGTTGTCCAATTTTCTTCCCAGAGGAGAAATCCATGACATAATCAGATTTCATGACCATGAACTCATTTATTTACTAATGAATGAATTTCAAATAAATCTACCACACATTATCTTCAACTGTCTCTGGAAAACCATCTCTGAGTCCAGAAACCTCACAAAGTCCTACATTCCTTATGGAAGAGTTTTGTCTGAGATTTTCTTTAGAGATGGAATTGTGGACATGATCAAAGAGAAAATTAAAGAAGATGGTCCTGAAAGCTTTCCAGATAACTGCTTGTTGAAGACTAAATGTGAAATCTCTAGCAACTAGAAAAACAAATTGTTTTATCTCTGTTTATTTTATGTCTGGATTTTATTATGTATGGGTTAAACCGTATTTGGTCTAGGTAGTTGTATTTGCATCAAGTTGGTTCTGAACTATTTAGGGTAAATGAAGTGTCAAGCTTATTATCTAAATCAATATCTCTTCTTTTTTATTTTAAGAATATGAAATTCTCTCGCACATAACTAACCATAAATTGAAACTAAGAAAATCAAGTATCTGACAAAGCATTAATTGATATTGTCTATTGAAAGATATTTGAAAGATCTTTTAGTGGCTCAAGAAACCGCCATTATTAACTTATCAGCTCTTTGGCCACTCACTGCAAAACAGTTGTTAACACATTAACTCTTCCCAAATAAATAACTGCTCCGTTTTTCTTTTCCCACACGGTTACATCTTTTGGTATACCCTAAATAATCATTCCTTGCCTAGAAAATAGTGAACCAAATCCTTTGCACCAAACCAGTCACTCTCATCACTCTTCACTCACCTATAAATACTAGGAACCAATTCTTCAAACCTTATACCATTCCTAATCTAAACTGATATTCATATAAAGCCTCCTGTGTGCTAAATCAATGGCCTCCCCAACATTTAGAGGAAACGTAGAAACCCTAGAAGTTATCCCAGAGAAAAGACCAAATCTAGCTCGACTTCAAAATGATGGTCTGGAAATTGTAAGAAGCATGCAGATCCAATCTTGGCATGGTTACTATTCCTTGCTTAACGGTCCTGTCTTTCCAGATCTTGTAAAGGAATTCTGGAAATTTGCCAGGATTAGTAATGATGGAAATACCATCTGGTCTGAAGTTTATCAACTTCCAATTGCTATCTCTATTTCTTCATTAGAAAAAATCACTAAGTGTGCAGCTTCTGGAGTCACTACTGATGACTTTCAATCTGATTTGGGGTTGGTGGAAAGATGCAAGATTTTATTTGAAGACTCAGTTCCTTATGAACCAAACAACCCTGAGAAGCTTCTTCCTTCTCCCAGAACATGGTTCAGATTCTCTCTAACCAATCTTCGTCCTCGTGCAACTGCAAGAAGCACGATGTCCCAAGATGACAGAATATTCGTCTTCCTCCTAACACACCACTTTAGGATCGATCTTCCCAAAACTATCTTCAATCACCTGAAACATTCTATTAGAGTTTCAAGAACTCAGTTGAACTCTTACGTTCCTTATGGGAGGATAATATCTGAAATAATGCTGAAAGAAAAATTCTGGGGGTTAGTAAGCATACTTGGACCAGAACCCTCAGTAACTGAGACAAGATGTGCTAGAGTGGATAAAGTTGAAGATTTTGATGACTAAGCTTTAAATCCTAGTGTATTTTCAAATTGTTGCTATGTCTTGTTGATTATCATTTTGTGCTGATGTTTCTTTAATCAATGAAAATATGGTGCTTTCTGTTTTATCATCTATAATCATATCAGTATTAAAACCATAACTTAAATCTTTATCATTCTCTGAGATGCTTACATTGCTTAAATAAAACATTTAAAACATTATCTAACGATGATCATTAGAATCAAAGACTGATGCATTAACATTATTCAAGAATAATGCCATCTAAAGAATCCAAAGCTTAGTGGATGCCTCCAGTTCCTGTGTGGACTCCATGGAAATAAGAAATATCTGGACTGAGTTCCATGAATGGATCTCAGAGGAAATTATGGAAGAGCAAGAGGCTGGCAATTACTCAAGCAGAAGAAAAGCTGCATATCTCAAGAACTGATGATTCTGAAAGCTTATTCTCATCTTACTCATCATCTTTAGGCTCCCTTTAGTCTAATCCTTAGGAACCTATCCTCATTAAGTCTATGTTTTGATTACCTTGAACCCTTTAGGATTAAGCCTAGCCTATGCTTTATATTTTAAAACTACTCTGTGGTTTAGTGTTAATACTTCCATCTCTAATAATGTTCATCACTAGAATTATTTCCTATCATATCAACCTTCATTTGCTTAATGCTTAAATGATAACATCCCTTAAGTCTATTTATGATCACTATCATCTACATATGCTTAAATGCTCAGATGCTCTATAACTTTTTGATGATGTCAAAAAGGGGGAGAAAGAATATGATTTTGATTGATGAATATGAATATTGATATTGATTGAAAGGAAGAAAATCTTAAAATAGAAAGAATGCAATCTCAAACAAGTAATCAATCATATAAAATGTGTTACTACTAACGTTTGTTGTTTGATGTTTAACCGAGGAACTCTAAACAAGTTCACTAGGCATTCTAAGAACAGGTTAAGAAAGAAGAACAGTGAAGTTCTTATGAACTGTTGGTCATATGATAGAAGTTGTACACTTCGTGAACATGTGTTCAGAATCAGATCTACCCAGTACTGTTCAGAAGTCAAGAACTGTCTGAAAGTCAAAGTTTATCTTGATCTCTGTCTCACTTAGTTCAGAAGCTGTAAGCTGTCTAAGAATATGAGATTCAGAATGCAAGAATCAGAATAAGAAAACTCTGAAAGCAGTCAAGATAAAGTATACATCTCAAGATGCTTATTCAGAAGAATTGTGCAAAACAGAAGTCAAAGAACTGTCTGAAGATCCGGATTGAAGATCCAAGAAGAAGTAGTTCTGATGTCTACCAAGAACAAATCAAGAAGAAAATGATTTGGTATCAAACTAAGTCAACAAATGGTAATCAGACTCAGTATACATAAAGATTGGTATCAGACTCAGTCTGAAGTAATATCAATCAGAGCTAAGGTGTATAATGCTTTCAATACCTTCAGTGGTATTAATTTCAGCACTATAAGAAAATACCCTTCAAGTGGTATGAGAAGAATACATTAAGTTGGTATCAGACTCAACTTACTCTGGTATAAGACTCAGCACATCACTTGGTATCAGACTAAAATCAAATCATGTGTACCAGATTTAGAATCAAGCGTTGATTGATCACAAAAATTAACCTTCAATTGGTATCTGATCAAAAATCAAGCTTCGATGAACTACTGAGTTGTGACAGTAACAAGGTTCTGAGATGAAGACATGTGTTCAAAAGTCAAACTCTGAAAATGTCATGACACATATTGGTGATTAAAATATCATATTCCTGAACTACGTTCTGAAGATCCCAATATCTGACTTATAGAAATTAGGGGGAGACTACCCAGAAGATTCAACTGCAAAATACAAAAATCTTCACAAAGTCTAAAACTCAGGGGGAGTTTCTTAAAAAGAAAGTGTCTGTTTCTGATGAATAGAGATGTTATGTTATTAGATAAGAACTGTTCTGCTTGCGCTTAAATAAATATCCTGAAAAGTAGAAATGCTTCAGAAGTCTCTGAAGATTACAAGCTCTGATACGACTACAAAGGAACTGAGTTCTGAAGATCTGAAGATGGAAGTTCTGATGAACTAGTCCAGATGCTGAAGACTCTCTGTTTTCTTAAAGACAAGATAGAGAAGCAATCCTTTTCTATTCTTCGTTCTGGCAACTCAAGTTGTTATTCTGTATGTCTTTGGATCTTATAAGATTCTAGATGATCACAGATAAAACTTTGAGGATAACACATTCAGGGGGAGCTGTTGTTCCAGACTCTGAATATGTTTGTTTTGGTGATTACCTTGTATAAAATGTTCAATCAAAATACTTGGTTTTGTCATCATCAAAAAGGGGGAGATTATGAGAGAAAGAGTTGTCTCTACAAGTCAATCTATGTTTTGATGATAACAATACGTATTTGTGAAAGAAGCATTTTATGTTCTAACGTGTGTTGTGTGCAGATCATATTCATAGAAGCTATCAGATCCTACAAAGCACCAGCCAGATGTGCGTTATTGATAATATGCGAAGTTACTATGTGTGACACAAGTCGCAAGAAGCCAGAACGCTTCTATATCTGATCGTGATCAGTCAGATCCAAGGATGTCGATATTGCTGTTGCAATGCTCTTGTGGATGCTCTCTGAAAGTGGTCGAGATTCTGAAGATTGCGAAGCTTCTGAAGAAGAGAACCGAAGTGCTGAAGACTCTCATGACTTGAAGTTCTGAAGGCGGAAGGCTCTGAAGACCAAGTGCAGAAAGACTCTGAAGACTTATGTGTTCTAAAGTTTACGGTTCTAGAAGTCAAGTGCTAAAGACTCCGAAGACAGATTCCTAATGGAAAAGTTCTGAAGTTTTAGAAGACTTGAAGAAATAAAGGATAATGTTCTTAAAGACAAGTGCTGAAGTTCTAAAGACTGATTCCTAATGGACTTCTTCAAATGACTGAAGACTTGACGTATCAGATATCCTGTTAAGAAGATTCTACTCATGCTTCATCAATTTACCATCAGAAGCCTCTGACGTTTGGAAGTCAAATGTTACTGTTGTGAGTAACTGTACACGGCGCCCAAGAAAGATATATCCCGTCACTTCTCCCACAGCAAAAATGAGATGTGTCAGTACAGCTAGTTATTACTGAACGTCTCTTTTCCAACAGCCAACAATATTTCAAACGACTATATTTCTACTGGGCTATTAAAAGGAAAGAGTATTCGCTTCTGAAGTGACTGATCAAGTTGATGAATTGTTTCACTCCATCAAAGATGAATTGATCAAGTTATTGTGTAAAGATAGCAACAACGATGAGTTCTCGTTGTAACACTTAGAATATCCAAAGCTATCACCATTTACGCATGGCCATTGTTGTTGAAGCTCAAAGATCATCATTCAACACAACAACAATGAATTGGTACAGAAGCTGTTGATGAAGAAGACAACATTGAAAATCAGTCAAGTCATCAACCACCTTCTCGTCAGTGCTACATTGAAGATCTGAAGCAAGGAGTTGTTGCTCAAAGCTTTCTCACCTAAGAAGACGAAGAAGAAGAAGATCTACAAGATATCAACAACTGTCATATCATTTTACATCTGTGTAGTTTCTTAGGATAGCAAGGAGCTGTTGCTCACATCTTGCTTAAACACTTGTGTGTTCTTTGTACTTAAACTTAGGAGTAATCTACTTATTAAGAAGCATTCTTGTAATCTCCTGTATAACTAATTCTTGGTGAATTAGGATTCCTTGAGTGGTCAGTGTGACCGGAGACTCGAGAAGACAATGGCAAGATGTCATTGTGGGAAAAGCCTGAAATAGGGTCAGTAGCGTTATATTCATTGCGATGAATCCCTGAACGTCTAGCTGTGAAAGCCTAGCAGTAGATCTTGCGAGATTGGAACCTGCAGGTCAATGTTCGTTATATTCATTAAGTTGAATCCCTGAACGGTTCATTGCATGTTAGTCACAGTGCGGCTGTGCAAGTTGTGAGTCACCGGCTGTTGCCCGTGCATCTGTAATCGAGATTGATTATAGTGGATTAAGACCTTGTGTTCAAGGCGAAATCACCTGAGGAGGGTGGACTGGATTAGCCTTTATGGTGAACCAGGTAATATCATGCGTCCTTTACTCTACGCTTAATGTCTTTGTTTATGTTTCTATATTAAGTATCAGAACCTTACATAAGCAAGTCAGAACCTTGCAACTCTGATAAGCCTCCACTCTGCAAGTTCTGAATGATGCACACAACGTTCAGACTCTTGTTGGTTCTTACAATTCTTGCAAGGCAAGTCTGAATTTTACTTCACAAGTCAGAGACTCTCAACGAACTCTGGTGATATCTCATCGTCTTAACGACAAGAAGTTAAAAGTTGTCAAAAGAGTAAATACACAATTTAAACCCCCCTTTTTTGTGTCTTTCTTGCACCTTCAATTGCTATGTGATTTTCCTCTTTGCATTAAACTGTGATTAATCTTATGCTATAACACTTCAATTGTAGCAGATCCAAGGGAAAGGATATTTGTTGACTTCATGTCATCTTCATACGTATAAGTTATTACATTCCCCTCACCCTTTGTTTAGACTTAGTTCAAACATTAGGATTCCCCTCAAAATTCAACTTCAATCAAACCCTAGCCATCTTTGTCTTCAAACTCAAAACTTTTCCCTAAGAGATTAGACATGAGTCATCTCTATAGAAGAGATATCTCTTCTATCCCCACAATATAAATCAAATTTTTGAAACTTTCTCTATCATTTAAGTTATGTAAGTGGCCTACTTGTTGATTTTATATCCAAGTTGATGTCCCTCTCTTATTATGGTGCAGAGAAACTCTTTCATTTAAGTGATGTAACTAGCATACTTGTTGATTCTATATCCAAGTTGAAGTCTTACTCTTATTATGCAAAGATCCTCTGTCTTTCTATGTTTGTGGTGGTATAGTTGAGCAGTACCTCTTAAGATGACAACTTATCTCTTCTCATAAAAACCCAACAAACATTTCTTTTACCCGTAGTTCACTAAACTACAAATGCTCTAACTTCCTCTAAGGATAGGTAGGCATAGGATTGCGACATCCTAGCGAGCAAACCTTTTTATTTTCACCCCCTTTATTCATATACATTACAAAAACAACAAAAACATTTCCCACTCCCATCACTCACTAAAAAAAAATCAACTCTCCTAATCAATAGCAAATAACTTAAGCAAATTACACAAATATTTTAAGAGGTTCCTATAGGATACTATAGATACTTAAGGTGTTAGTACCTTCCCTTAGTATAACCAACCCCCAAACCTTAGATCTCTTATTGCATTGTTTCACATTGCATATTTATGGATTATTTAGATCTTTCCCCTTACCTTGCATAAATTAAAGTTCGGTGGCGATATTTGATTTACGAGTCGAGTTAATCCAATAGCTTGGACTCAGGTTCTCACCGCACTATAGTGTGTGATTTGATGTCTTTGTTGAAACCTTTTTACATTCCAAAATATATATTACTTTTAGGGGAATAAGTAATATCTTTATTTTTTTATCCTTTCTCCTCTTGCTTAATATTTTTCTCCTTCTTTATCATTTCATTTTTCTACAACTGTAAAGTAAGTGCAATATGAGTAAAAAAAATCACAGAAAACCATTTGTAAGTCTCACAAGGATACTCCGTGTTCTTGGATGTATCTTGTTTATTTTCCACCATTTCTGTTTTTTTCAGACCAGGTGATCTTGACTGTGCTTTTACATAAGTTTGTTTATCTTCAAACTGGGGAACCATGAGTCCTTACAAGGACGAGATAATATGCGACAAGTATGGTGCGTGCGTCATTCCTTTTTATGGATTTTTTTTTCCATTATGGGTTTTTTGTCTCCCCTTTAATACTTTTAAGATAGAGGTTCTAAAGCATATGTCCATGGCTCCCTCAGAACTTCAACCTTCATGCTATGTATATATGATATTTTACCAATATTGGTGTAAGTATGTGAATGGAAAACCTTACGAGTTCATCTTCCTTTATCTCTTCAAATGTCTTCGTGATTTGGCATCCCAGACTAGGGGCAGAAGATTGCTCTGCCTCAAGCTGACTATTCGGGGTTTTGAACCTCTTTAAGAGCTCTCTCCCTTTGAAGATCAATTCTTTCTAGTAACCCTTATCAGCTCTGAAGCTCATGTCGCAAATTATGATGCTGTTAATGGAATGAAGGGTAAGTGTGTTGATATGTTCTCTAAGTATTGGATTGAGAGCCACTTCCTGCCGGGGAATAACTTTTATGTATATAATGAAAAGGATTTTTCTAAAAAGGTTCGGTTTCAAAAAGCCCGATTTGTAAAGTTTATGGATGATTTGTGATATGTAGGGGAAATACCCTCAGTGACTAGGGTTGATAAGGAACATTTAAAGTGTCTCATTGAAACCCATTTGTTATTGAAATCCCACTCTTAAGAAGAGATAATAATTTTTTTTATAAGCTCTGAATCTTTTGAGTTTTATGGTATTTTTAACTTGCATGCATCTAATGTATATGTTTTCTCGTTATTATGCAGAATGCATGGGTAATGAAAAGAGGATTCAGATTCTAATATAGGGAGTACGACCAACGAAAAATAGTTTTGTCGCGGAAAACCTGTCGATTTTATCAAATTTCCCTGGTCAGACTGCACGTTATTTATTTACAAAATTTAGCTCTCGTCCTGTTAAAAATCATCAAACCCCTCATTTGGATGAGGAATGTGCTTACTGATAAAACTCTCTATGCTCATTCTGGAGGAAGAAATGGGCAAACTGGCCAGGTATACCCAGCGCACTTCGGTGTCGTATCTCGAAAAATACGATCATTTGTGAAGCGTCGCGCACTTGTGAAAAATGATATCGAACAGAATCTCCACCAAACTTTATTTATTCCAAAGAAGGAAAGGTAAAATATCGATAAAACCCTTAAAAGAAATAGAAGATGGTCGTCACAACCAAATTCGAGTTCGAGAGTCGATTATGCAAGGCGAAGCTATTAGCTCCCCTCACATATGGTGTATTAAAGGGGAACCTTTTAGTTAGATTTGTGATTGAATGTTAGCCTATGTTAATTTTTTTCTTTGACTGATCAATATCTTAACCCAAAATTTGACCTCCCCTTTTACCTTTTGCATAAGCATGTGCATTCGCATCACTGACATACGCACTCACATTCTTTCTTTGTGTTTTTATTGCAGGAATATTTAGGTTTTCAAAGCACGATTAATCATACCCTCACAAGGTTATCACATCATCAACACAAGCAAAATATAGAGGTTTCCATGCCTATTCATCAAAGCAAAAGGTCGAAAATCAGAACTATGGGCATATCACCTTTTTTCAAGCAAATTGGGCAAATTTTGGCTGTGTTAATCGATTAACCATTTGCTAGTGCAAAATGTTTAATCGATTAACCCTTGTATTTTGGAAGATTCTGCTGCATTTTCATGACAACAACTTTTCCTCTACTCTTTTGGGGTCTACTTGGTGCTAGCAATGTGTGGAATATTCTAGACATTTCTAGACATTTCAAGACACTTCAAGGCATTTATTCCAATACATCACTTTGAATCAAGACTACCTTGTAACTTCATTTCCAAGCATGAGGGCCATTTGATTTGGACTTGCATAGGGATTGCTCCACTGAGTTAACAAATAACTAACTGAGTCAACTTCTGACTCAGTGAGTTAAGTGTAACTAACTCCAAAGCAAGCTCCAAAGCACATCCCAAACCTAGCCTACTCCAAAGCTAGCCTCTATATAAAGAATCCTTCACATTTGTGGAGGGGGATCCAAAACCTTCAATCATTTTCACAATTCTTCACTCTTCACTCTCTCATTTATCTAAATTCTCTCTGCATTTTTTGCAACTTCTTCACCTTCATCTTCATCTTCTTCCCAAAACTACACTAGAGCTCAATTCCACCATTGAAGAGTAGCAAATTTCACATTAAAATTGCTTTCTCTTGAGCTTAAACCTCCATCACATTGCATTTCGTCTTGGATCTCTGTAATTACAGCATCTTCCACTTCAATTCAAGTGTTCGATTCAATTGTTTCGGTGCAAATTCGATTTTGGAGCTTTTATCGCATTTTGATCGATTTTGTTGCGATTTAAGCATAAGCTTGGAATTCGATGGTTTTCTTCGCTTCTTCTCACTACATTTTACTCACAACAATCACCAAGACAATTCTCCACCTTCTAGGTTGGTAATTCTCACTCGATCTACTATTTCAATCACTTTTGCGCATTTTCGATGTAGTTTCGATAGTTTTTCGTTGTTGATTAATCATGTGATTGTTTGATCTTTGATCTGCATGTTTAATGCTTTCAATTGATGATTGATTGCTTCTACTTGATGTGATTTTCGTGCACAAATGCGTGCCATAACATGTGGATGTTGGATAAGTGATTAATTACTGGAAGTGCTTTTGAAAACTGATTTTTCTGCTACTGTCTCAGGGTTAATCGATTAACCATTTGCTAGTGCAAAATGGTTAATCGATTAATAGCTCTGTTTTTCAGCAAATTTCTTCTATTTTTCAATGGTTAATCGGTTAACCATTTTGCACTAGCAAATGGTTAACCGATTAACACTGAACCAGAATGCCATTTTTGTGTTTTTTCAAGCTTGTTTGATATTCTTTCCTCATTTAACTTCCATGGCTTGATATGCTAGATATTTGTGGATGTTTTATGAGCTGTTTAACTTCTGTTTGAAGCATGTTTACAAAATTTCGATGCACGATTTGTCAATTATGGAATTATTTGCATTTTTGACATTATATGAGCATAATGCTTTTTGCACACTTATGTTCACATGATAACATGATTTGTGATGCATGCTAATGACATTTGGTACTGCCTTGCAATTTCATCCTTGATCATATTAAGTTTGTTCTTCATTGAGCAAGTTTAATCTTGTATAATCAATAATACGCACGTTTTTTTTTACGATCTTCCGATCCGTTTGGAAGAATGTTGGCTTAATCATTTCCCTTGGTAGATTGGTCGAAACCTTGTTTCGATTAGTCAATATCCCCTTGCTTCTCTCTCTAGGATTTTAGAGCCTTGTTTCTCTTTATCCCCTGCTGAGTCAGAAGTCTGGGCGATGCATTGGAGCACTGTATAAATTGGCGCTGTTACTCTGTCGGTTTCAATCTCCGCACTATATTCTGAGTGCTAGAGAAGGGATGAGAGTGGAGAATTCCTAAACTCATTCTGATTATTTTGGGTAGGGGACAAATGACCCTGTGCCTGGAATAATCATCTCTATCTCCAGATTGTAGTGTTTCTCAATCCTCAATTGAGTCGATCCTTGATCACTCTTACCCCTTTCAATCTCTCTTTTGATCAATCACCATTTCCTTGGTTAAAAATCTTTGTCACTTTGGGTTAGCAACCTCCTCTTAGTTCAACATCCTTTCTTTTTGTCAATCAAATGCTTCATTTCCCCAGTAGTCGCAATTCTTTTTCTTTGGTTAATCGCAGTCTGGCTGTTAAACACTGAAACCCTAGCGGAGTTCATAACCTTCTCTTGGTTCATCCTCCCTTTTGATTGGTTAACCACTGCCTGTCAGTTAAAACACCAATTTGCACATTATCTCAGTTAACCACAGTCTATCTGTTAACATACTGAGCTTCTTTTAAGTTAATCACCTTCTCATGATTAATTACTCATTTATTTTTGGTTAATAACAATCTTTCTATTAGCAATGAATCTCCAGTGTGTCACAACCTTTGCTTGGTTCCACACCTGTTCTTTGGGTCATAAACTACGCTTGGTTCTACACCCGTTCATTGGTTAACCACTGTTCATCAATTAATATACCGAGATCCCTTTAGAGACAAACACCTTCTCTTGGTTCAGTACTCTCTCCTTTTCGTTCATCATAGTCCGCCTGTTGACACCAAACCCTTTTTCCCACAAAGTCTTACTCTCTTTTTCTTCGGTTAACCACTGCCAATCAGTTAATATACATAATCCTTATTCTCTTGGTCAACACCATACTCTTTGTTTACTCCCCGGTAAAGTCACCAACGTTCTTTTGCTCCTTTATCTTCTTGGTTTTGACACCACTTCTTTATCCTATCCTCAGCAGAGTAACTACTTTTCCTTTGCCTTTCTTTCTTGGTTTTGACACCAATTCTTTTGCATTCCCCAGTGGAGTCTTTCTACCTCTTTTGCCTTTGGTTTTGACACCAGTTTCCTTTCTTTCTCCGTCTTAGTTCCCCGAACTACGTAGGCTCTGAATTCCTTATTGCACTATGAGGATACATAGGCACGAGATTGCGAAATCTTGGTGAGCCACCTTCTTCCATTCTTCTCTTCCCTGGTTCCATGAACTATGGAGCTTTGATTTCCTCATTGCACTATGAGGGTACGTAGGCACGAGGGCCCTAATCCTCCGCGAGCACTCTCTTTCTTCTTCTCTTCTCTCTCCTCTTTTAGCTAGAAGCCTTTAGATAGATAACCCATCCAAGCCTAGAAGCAAGTGAAATGGTTTCCGTCAAGTACGAAGGATGCGTAAGGTGCTAGTACCTTCCTTTCGCATAACCGACCCCTTTACCTATTTCTCTTCCCCTTGGGTTTTATCTATATTTTCCCTGTCCTTTAGGACTAAATAAAGTTCGGTGGCGACTCTGTTGTATCTTTGAGGTTGCGATTCACTCAGGTACAATCCCGCTAGCTTCAGTTGGTGACTCTGCTGAGGAGTCCTTGCTCTTGCAAGTTGGGGTCTCGCCTAGTTTTGTTTGCTTTCTTTTTTGTTTGGGTGTTTATCTTTTGCGCTTTACTTGCTTTATCTTTATGCTTTACTTGCTTTATCTTTATGTTTATTTACTGCATTTCTTTACTGCTTTGAATATTCATATGCTGTATATTCTGGATATCTGCTATACTTTCTGCTGTTGTTGGGATGGGTAGATATTATTAAAGAGATAAGCTCTATCATCGGGCTTGAGCATGCACATAGGATCGAACATAGATTGTCGTGACGTCTGCATTTTACGCGTTGGGTTGTCACGAGAGCCACATCGCAGACTGTGATTTGTTTGAGAATACCTTCGTCCTGCGAGAATTCACTACGACGGGGGGTTTTCACTTGAGTCCTATGGTTTGGCCGACCTTCTAAGGACCACCTTGTTGTGTCTAGATCACACATGTGAGAGGGATATTGGGTTTTTGCAGGAAAACAAACCTCTTCATACCTTTGTTCTTTCACGCACATATTTTTGTTCCGACACAGAATTATATATGCAGATATCCAGATTATTCATAATTGATTATTCATACTGTGCTTGGCTTCTTGATTCTTGTGTTGCATATCATTTCATCATGTAAATTAATTTTTACATGTGCATTTCCAGGTTATTCGAAGGCTTATTCTTTGTTGACATTATCATAGAGAAGAGTACTGATTGTAGAGGTATCTTCAGCTACAAGTTTGTGGAGCCTAAGCTGAAGACTTTGAGAGGCCTAGCATCCCGTGTGGTTGAAGATAATAGAGGGGTTTTCAAAGATGATTATGGTAATCTGTTAGCCATCCTCAACACTGAAGTCAACATCACTACCATTCATACACTTGTTCAGTTCTACAACCCGCCATTTAGGTGCTTCACATTTCAGGATTATCAGTTAGCACCTACACTTGAGGAGTATTCTCATATTTTGGGGGTTGAGATCAAGGATCAGGTTCCTTTTTTCTACACCAGCGGTTGTCCGAAGTTTCCCCTTATTGCTGAGGCTCTTTGCATTAGTAAGAAGGATGTGGAAGCTAATATCAAGACTAAAGGGAATGGTATTCGAGGGGTTTGCTTCAAAGTTTCTGGTAGATAAGGCTGTCTTTTTTGCTGAAGCAAGAAGTTGGAAGGCTTTCAACGCCGTTCTTGCTTTTCTGATATATGGGATTGTTTTGTTTCCAAACATGGAGGATTTTGTGGATCAGGTTGCCATCAGTATCTTCTTGTCCAAGAACCCTATTCTGACACTTCTTGTTGATACCTATTATTCTATTCATTCGAGGAATGAAAAGAAGAAATGAACTATTGTCTGTTGTGCTCCTCTGTTGTACCGTCGTTTCATGTCTCACCTTCGGCAGAAGGGTCCTTGCGTTATATTAACTGAATAGGCATTGTGCCATAATGGTAGAAGGGTTGGTTTTATGTGTGTAGCGAGCTCTAGGTCTGGGGTTCGAATCCCCCTCGCTCCAGACCTTTTGCATTTTGATTTTTTAGCATTTTCACTTGAAACTTTCATATATTATGTACTGCATGCAGCATATAGACACCACATAGTGCGTGGCCCAGTGGTTAGTGGTTTAGGCCCATAACCTTGAGGTCACGAGTTCAACACCTCTAGACAGCACCCCTTTATTTTTTTACCACATATTTTCATGCTTTTCTTCACATTTTCTCCTAATTGCTTATATATAGAAAATTAATCAGTTTGAGCTAATTTTTTACACACTCCTTGTTTGTCATACATATTTTGTGAATACATTAAAAAATACCAAAAATAATATTTATCTTATATATTTTTGTGTAGTTGAAAACATGTACCTTTTATGTGTTTTTAAAACCTTTTAATGGTGTTCTTTAGATTATTTTTTTGATCTAATTGAACATAAGTGTTTATGTGGCTATAGTATGCTTTGTTTAAGTCTTGTTAATGACTTGTACCATGCTTAAGTGCCTTTTTCTTTGAAAAAAGCTTTGATTGAATGGTTTGTTTAAGTGGTACCTTTAGGGTTTAGTCTTGCTTTATCTTTTTGAAACATCTTGATGCATGACTAAGGCTTCCACTTGAGTTTGGTTTCTTTAACCCTTGATTCAACCATGCTAAATATTTTGTTCATGTGCTTACCTTGATTAATTTGTGAAACAAATGACATGTTTCCTTCATAAATTATCTTTAGGGTTTTGCCTTACCATGATCATTTGATCCATGATTCGTTTTGAACGTGTACTTGCTTAAACTTATTTGTGATGTTTCAATTGATTGAATCATTGCTCACATATTCAAGTATTTCTTTCATAAACTTCCATAATGTGAAGCATGTCTATTTATCTTATGCTTTGCATGTTATACACATGTCTTGATATCATGCTTAATCATACTTGTATATTCATTTCATTCTTGATGTTTTACTTGTACACTTGATAAACTTTGTCTGTTAAGTTTCTCTTGACATTAGTGTTTATATTCATTATACCCAAACCCTAATTTGATAGAATCATATTGCTATGTGATTTTCCTCTTTGCATTAAACTGTGATTAATCTTATGCTATAACACTTCAATTGTAGCAGATCCAAGGGAAAGGATATTTGTTGACTTCATGTCATCTCCATACGTATAAGTTATTGCATTCCCCTCACCCTTTGTTTAGACTTTGTTCAAACATTAGGATTCCCCTCAAAATTCAACTTCAATCAAACCCTAGCCATCTTTGTCTTCAAACTCAAAACTTTTCCCCGAGAGATTAGACATGAGTCATCTCTATAGAAGAGATATCTCTTCTATCCCACAATATAAATCAAAATTTTGAAACTTTCTCTCTCATTTAAGTTATGTAAATGGCCTACTTGTTGATTCTATATCCAAGTTGATGTCTCTCTCTTATTAAGGTGCAGAGAAACTCTTTCATTTAAGTGATGTAACTGGCATACTTGTTGATTTTATATCCAAGTTGAAGTGTTACTCTTATTATGCAAAGATCCCCTGTCTTTCTATGTTTGTGGCGGTATAGTTGAGCAGTACCTCTTAAGATGGCGACTTATCTCTTCTCCTAAAAACCCAACAAACATTTCTTTTACCCGTAGTTCACTGAACTACAAATGCTCTGACTTCCTCTAAGGATATGTAGGCATAGAATTACAAAAACAACAAAAACATTTCCCACTCCCATCACTCACTCAAAAACAACCAACTCTCCCATTCAATAGTAAATAACTTAAGCAAATAACACAAATATTTTAAGAGGTTCCTATAGGATACTATAGATACTTAAGGTGTTAGTACCTTCCCTTAGTATAACCAACCCCGAACCTTAGATCTCTTATTGCATTGTTTCACATTGCATATTTATGGGTTATTTAGATCTTTCCCCTTCCCTTGGATAAATTAATATTCGGTGGCAATATTTGATTTGCGAGTCAAGTTAATCCAATAGCTTTGACTCTGGTTCTCACCGCGCTATAGTATGTGATTGGATGTCTTTGTTGAAACCTTTTTACATTCCAAAATATATCTTACTTTTAGGGGAATAAGTAATCTCTTTATTTTTTTTTATCCTTTGTCCTCTTGCTTAATATTTTTCTCCTTCTTTATCGTTTCATTTTTCTACAACTTTAAAGTTAGTGCAATATGAGTAAAAAAAATCACAGAAAACCATTTGTAAGTCTCACAAGGATACTCCGTCTTCTTGGATGTATCTTGTTTATTTTCCACCATTTCTGTTTTTTTCTAGACCAGGTGATCTTGACTGTGCTTTTACAGAAGTTAGTTTATCTTCAAACTGGGGAACTATGAGTCCTTATAAGGATGAGATAATATGCGACAAGTATGGTGCGTGCGTCATTCCTTTTTATGGATGTGTTTTTTCCATTATGGGTTTTTTGTCTCCCCTTTAGTACTTTTAAGATAGAGGTTCTGAAGCATATGTCCATGGATCCCTCAGAACTTCAACCTTCATGCTATGTATATATGATATTTTACCAATATTGGTGTAAGTATGTGAATGGAAAACGTTACGAGTTCATCTTCCTTTATCTCTTCAGATGTCTTCGTGATTTGGCATCCCAGACTAGGGGCAAAAGATTTCTCTGCCTCAAGCCGACTATTAGGGGGTTTGAACCTCTTTAAGAGCTCTCTCCCTTTGAAGATCAATTCTTTCTAGTAACCCTTATCAGCTTCGAAGCTCATGTCGCAAATAATGATGTTGTTAATGGAATGAAGGGTAAGTGTGTTGACATGTTCTCTAAGTATTGGACTGAGAGCCACATCCTGCTGGGGAATAACGTTTCTTTATATAATGAAAAGGATTTTTCTAAAAAGGCTCGGTTTCAGAAAGCCCGGTTTGTAAAGTTTATGGATGATTTGTGATATATAGGGGAAATACCCTCAGTGACTAGGGTTGATAAGGAACATTTAAAGTGTCTCATTGAAACCCATTTGTTATTGAAATCCTACTCTTAAGAAGAGATAATTATTGTTTTTTATAAGCTCTGAATCTTTTGAGTTTTATGGTATTTTTAACCTGCATGCATCTAATGTATATGTTTTCTCGTTATTATGCAGAATGCATGGGCAATGAAGAGAGGATTCAGATTCTAATATGGGGAGTACAGCCAACTAAAAATAGTTTTGTTGCGGAAAACCTGTCGACTTTATCAAATTCCCCTGGTCAGACTGCACGTTATTTATTTACAAAATTTAGCTCTCGTCCTGTTAAAAATCATCAAACCCCTCATTTGGATGAGGAATGTGCTTACTGATAAAACTTTCTATGCCCATTCTGGAGGAAGAAATGGGAAAACTGGCCAGGTATACCCGGCGCACCTCGGTGTCGTATCTCGAAAAATACGATCATTTGCGAAGCGTATCGCGCACTTGTGAAAAATGATATCAAACAGAATCTCCACCAAAACTTTATTTATTCCAAAGAAGGAAAGGGAAAATATCGATAAAACCCTTAAAAGAAATAGAAGATGGTTGTTACAACCAAATTCAGGTTCGAGAGTCGATTATGCAAGGCGAAGCTATTAGCTCCCCTCACATCTGGTGTATTAAAGGGGAACCTTTTAGTTAGATTTGTGATTGAATGTTAGCCTATGTTGATTGTTTTCTTTGAATGATCAATATCGTAACCCAAAATTTGACCTCCCCTTTTTCCTTTTGCATAAGCATGTGCATTAGCATCACTGGCATACGCACTCACATTTTTTCTTTGTGTTTTTGTTGCAGGAATATTCAGGTTTTCAAAGCACGATTAATCATACCATCACAAGGTTATCACATCATCAACACAAGCAAAATATAGAGGTTTACATGCCTATTCATCAAAGCAAAAGGTCAAAAATCGGAACTATGGGCATACCACCTTTTTTTCAACCAAATTGGGCAAATTTTGGCTGTGTTAATCGATTAACCATTTGCTAGTGCAAAATGGTTAATTGATTAACCCTTCTATTTTGGCAGATTCTGCTGCATTTTCATGACAACAACTTTTCCTCTACTCTTTTGGGGTCTACTTGGTGCTAGCATTGTGTGGAATATTCTAGACATTTCTAGACATTTCAAGACCTTTCAAGACACTTCAAGGCATTTATTCCAATACAACACTTTGAATCAAGACTACCATGTAACTTCATTTCCAAGCATGAAGACCATTTGATTTGGACTTGCATAGGGATTGCTCCACCAGTTAACAAATAACTAACTGAGTCAACTCCGACTCAGTGAGTTAAGTGTAACTAACTCCAAAGCAAGCTCCAAAGCACATTCCAAAGCACATCCCAAACCTAGCCTACTCCAAAGCTAGCCTCTATATAAAGAAGCCTTCACATTTGTGGAGGGGGATCCAAAACCTTCAATTATTTTCACAATTCTTCACTCTTCACTCTCCATTTCTCTCAATTTTCTCTACATTTTCTACAACTTCTTCACCTTCATCTTCATCTTCTTCCCAAAACCACACTAGAGCTCAATTCCACCATTGAAGAGTAGCAAATTTCACATTGAAATTGCTTTCTCTTGAGCTTAAACCTCCATCACATTGCATTTCTTCATGGATCTCTGTAATTACAGCATCTTCCACTTCAATTCAAGTGTTCGATTTAATTGTTTCAGTGCAAATTCAATTTTGGAGCTTTTATCGCATTTTGATCGGTTTTGTTACGATTTAAGCATAAGCTTGGAATTATATGGTTTTCTTGGCTTCTTCTCACTACATTTTACTCACAACAATCACCAAGGCAATTCTCCGCCTTGTAGGTTGGTAATTCTCGTTCGATCTACTATTTCGATCACTTTCGCGCATTTCTGATGTAGTTTCGATAGTTTTTCGTTGTTGATTAATCATGTGATTGTTTGATCTTTGATCTCCATGTTTAATGCTTTCAATTGATGATTGATTGCTTATACTTGATGTGATTTTCAGGCACAAATGCGTGCCATAACATGTGGATGTTGGATAAGTGATTAATTGATGGAAGTGCTTTTGAAAACTGATTTTTCTGCTACTGTCTCAGGGTTAATCGATTAACCATTTGCTAGTTATCGCTCCCAGGATTTTCATCCAGGTACAAACGCGAAAGTGGCGCGAAAACAGAGTCGCCAGCAATGTGTATTTATCCCAAGAGAGGGAAAGGAAACATTGCGTAAACCCGAGGGAAATGAAAAGCATGGTCTCGCGACCAAGAGAAACGAGTAAGGGAGTCGGTTACACGAGGGGAAGGTGTTAGCACCCCCACGCGTCCATTGTACCCGATGGGATCCATGCTTGTTGTCTATATCTAAAGGGTGTCGTCGTCTGGAGCTCCACTGCTACTGGAAGGGAAAAGGAACGGGAACGGAGAAGAGCGAAGAAACGGGGGAGAAAAGAAAAAGAAGTGACTCGATAGGACATTGTCGTCCTACGCCTACGTATTCCCTCGTGCAATGGGAAAGTCATAGTCAACGTAGTTCAGACACGAACTAAGGGGAGATTGCTCGCCAAGACATCGCCGTCTCGTGCCTACGTATCCTCAATCTAACCAGAAGGAGGAAATCAGAGCAGTCTTAGTTAGACCTAACGAGGTCTTAGTGTTTTTTTATGAGCGACATTAAGTTCGCGTCCGGAAGTTAGGGTCGATGCCTGTTTGCGACAAAACGGAAAATAATGTGCTCTTTTCTGAAAAGGATTTAAAGCTTAACAATCCCGAAGGATAAAAAGGTTTGAGTTTGTTTTGTGTTTTTTAGACATAAGTGTTTTGAAGTTAGTTTGTAACTTGCATTGCACCCAAGTCTACAACATAAGAACGAATACGTCGCGTATTGTCCCCAACAGGACGTACACTAAGTACCCTAGAAGAATGAAGGGAGACCCCCCCATACCTCACTTCCCATATATAAGGCTCATGCGCAATACACATTAACCTTAGAGGACTGCTGTCCTTGTTAAGGGTTCGCGTAATAGAAGGAATCCTGTCCACGCTAATCCAGTTCTACGATCTGGTTTATCACTGTTTCACATTCCCGGATTATCAGCTAGCACCAACGCTGGAGGAGTATTCTCACTTAACTGATCTACATATCACTGATCAAGCTCCATTTTCTGGACTGGAAGAAATTCCAAAGGATCAGACCATTGCAAGGGCAATTTATTTGGACGAGTCAGAAGTCAGGACTCACATGACCACTAAGGGTGGAATCCAGGGTTTTCCAGCCCAATTCTTGACAAAGAAAGCCCTGTACTTTGCTAGTATAGGGAACGTGGCTGCTTTCGAGAGCATCTTTGTTTTGCTCACCTACGGGTTATTTTTGTTTCCCAACATCGATAACTTTGTAGATATCAACGCCATTAAGATTTTCCTGATCGAAAACCCCGTACCGACCTTACTCGCAGATGCGTATCATTCGGTACATTTAAGAAATTTATACAGCGGAGGAATGATTACGTGTTGTGTACCCCTGCTTTTCAAATGGTTCACTTCCCATTTGCCCAAGTCTGTTGCATTTTGGGATCAAAAGAATACTTTACGTTGGTCGCAGAGAATCATGTCTCTTACCAACTCTGACATCGATTGGTACAATCGAATCTATGACGGGATCAGGATTATTGACTGTTGTGGAAATTTCCCAAATGTACCCCTTATAGGAACTAAGGGGGGAATCAACTATCATCCAGTGTTAGTTCATCGTCAATTTGGATACCCGATGAGGCACGTCCCACGGAATGCTCATCTGGAAGGTCTTTTCTTCAAGGAAGGAGAAAATGACAGGGCACTAAAGACGGAAATAGTGCACGCTTGGAAACATGTTCATAGGAAAGGATGAGAGTCTATGGGAAAACCAGATTGTGTCTCGATGGAGCCTTATCTCCACTGGGTACAAACTAGAGCTCTCAAGCTGAGGATGCCTTACCCTCGTCCGGAAGTTCTTCCATTAAGGGACTCTGCCCTTTATTTCATGTCTGAGACAGAAAAAATTCAGGTTACTCTCAGCAAAGTTCAGCAGGAGAAGAGGTCTTGGAGGAACAAGTACCATATTCTCAATGTGGAGTGCAGGAAAATACAGCAACTGTTAAGAGAAAAAGATGCCCTGATTGAGATTTTAGAGCAACACGCTGTAGAAAATGAGGATGACCAAAGGAATTTGCTCGCTCCTTTCACTTGGCAAAGGAATGACAACCCGACAACGGCCCAAGAGCCCTGGTCAAAGAAAAGGAAAGCACCCGAACCAGCACCTGAGCTCTCTTCAGAGAGGACTCAGGATCCATTAGTTTAGATTTCCTTTTTCAGCACTTTGTAATCTACTGTATTTCCATTTCCGCAATCCTTTGAATTCAATAAAACGGGGTTTCCCCACTGTTTGACATTTGCAATCTAATTGTCGAAGTTTACTCTGAATAAACAAAAATAATTAATAATCATTGCATTCATCATTCTCATAAACACATTCTTTTTACCTACGAATCTCACGTTTGTGTCTCGGTTCTAGAGTCAAACAGTCTCATTCGTACAATACTCGGGCTAATCGTCAGAAAAAGATGGATGATCTTGAGGAAGAGAACAAAGAGTTGAGGGAAGAGATTGACACTCTGAAAAAGGATCTGAGAAAGCTTCATAACGACATGCAAGCTCTGGTAGAAGTCAGATGCAACAACAAAGGACTGTGATCTCGGAGATCACATCAACGCCCATAGTGGAGAAGTATGATCCTAGGTACAAAATGCCGAAAGATCGTCCCTGGGCCATACCTATCAACTATATCCCGGAAGGATATATTCTGCCGATGGCTGAGGATCAGGGAACCACAGCAGGAGCCGATGGGCCTGAAGGTTACAAACTTCGGGAAAGTGAAGATTCCAGGGGCATGACAGCAACTCCTGAAGGTTACAAACTTCGGGAGACACCGAGAGTCTCGGCCATAATGACTATACCACCACCCATGGTACACACTGTCCCGAAAGGACAAATTCCACAGATACCTTCTGGTGGAAACGACATCATGTTCAACAGAATGAATGAGATCCAGGAACAGTTCCTGGAGATGCAGAAAGAACTGCAAGCCCTTCGCGGTCAGGATCTATTTGGAAAGGACGCCGCAAACCTTTGTTTGGTCCCTAATGTGAAAGTCCCGCACAAATTCCAGGTGCCCGATTTTGAAAAATACAAGGGTAACTCTTGCCCTCAGAGCCACTTGGTGATGTACGCTGGGCGAATGTCAGCTTAGACAAAGAACCAGAAGCTACTAATTCACTACTTTCAGGATAGTTTAATCGGTGCCGCATTAAAATGGTACATGGGTTTAAATCGCGCTACGATCGGCACATTTAGAGATCTTGGCACTGCTTTCGTTCAACAATATAAATACAATTTGGACATGGCACCGGACAGAGATCAACTCAGATCGATGTCACAAAAGGAAAAGGAAACCTTTAAGGAGTACACTCAGAGATGGCGTGAAATTGCCGCTCAGATTTGTCCACCTCTTGAGGAAAAAGAGATGACAAAGATCTTCTTAAAGACCTTGAGCTCATTCTATTACGACCGAATGGTCGCCAGTGCGCCCAGTGACTTCACCGAAATGGTGGGCATGGGAGTTCGGCTTGAGGAAGCCATCCGAGAAGGATGTTTAGTAAAAGACGCTGGATCATCAAGTAGTACAAAACGATACGGTAATGCTCTCCCTAAGAAAAAAGAGCAAGATATTGGGAATATCTCTCTCGAAAAGCAAAGGCGACGTTATCAACCAGTAGCAGCTGTAACTCCTGCTATCAACCCTGCGTCTGTTCCTACGTATAAGCCTCGTGGTTGGTGATCATTCTCGCCAAACCTCTCAAATCCTCTAACTTTGGAACCTTGAAGGTGTGCTTATGAGTTTTCCTTCTACCAAAATCCATTAGGGCAATCTCCTTTCTCTGACATTTGCAATCATTGTCTTAGAAGAGAAGATTTTTCTTTGTTTTGATGTTTTTTAAATGAATGCATGAATGCAGCACACAAAAACATAGAAAAAACATGGGGTCAAAGGGTCGGTGTCATGAAGTCAAGGCTCTACCCCCCCCCCCTAAAGGTTTATACTGGTGATTTTTTGTACCTGTCCGCACAATTATTGACCCCTCTGGGATAACAACAGCAAGCGGATCGCCAGCGAGCTGATGTATCCTGGAGTGAACTCAGATGAGGGTAGTATCGCGTGACAACTATTTCTGATAGCTTCCGCACTACAAAATGGCTTAAGTCTACTAAAAACCTCATCTTCTCAGATAACCCAGTCGACCACACTACTTTCAACAACCGAAGTCGTATAGGTAATGTATCTGCAAAGGGAGTCTCCACTGAGTTTGATGGTCGATCGGGGGCTCTTAACTGGAATTCACTCCCAGCAAGATTACCCGCATTGCCATCACTTATCTTAGGTGTATACTCAATCTTTCCACATGCGGCATCACACACATTCCCATTAACAGAAAAATAAACACAGATATCAATTAGGAAAAGCAGTATATATATTTGTCTTAATCATCCTAGACTTCTAGTCTTATGGTCCTATACAGACAATGACTCCCCAGCAGAGCTGTCATTTCTGTGACATGAATTTAGGGTTTCAACCAGAGAGATAAGAGGGACAAAATGCCCTGCGTGGCCCCACGGTGGGCGCGATTTTTCTGTAGCGAGCAATTTTGGACGTGGTTCTTAAGCACTGTCGCTCTGGGGTACTACAGGTCGATTCATTTTTTATCCTATTGAAGCTGATGAAGGAAGGGAAATAGATGTCTCCAATTAACCCTGCTTGCATACTGAGTTTAAACAGATGACTGTTGGTTTACATATGCGATTTAGATTGTGGGCCTCTCTCTGCTTATTTTGTTAAGAATGAAATGACGGGACTATGCTATTGGTAGGATGTTAGGACTGATGCTTTTCGATTGATGTATGAAGGTACGGGATTTTGGGTTTTTGATTAGAGTGCTTGCTAAGATTTTTCAATCTTATGCCTATGTATTCCCGTTTAACGAAACAGGGAAATCATAGCGATCGTAGTTCCTCCTATTCTATGGGAGGAAAACGGTTGTTTTGGTGTCTTGTTCAAAGCCCAAGACATGAAGCTAAAGGTGGTTTGTATCTTGTTCAAAGCCCAAGATGTGAAGCTGAAGGGTCTATTTGTATCTTGTTCGAAGCCCAAGATGTGAAGCTAAAGGGTTTTGACTTTAGAGAGAATTTGTCATCTCTAAAGAGGGGTATTTGGTCTGTTTGTCACAACTGTTGGGTGACGGGTTATAAAGGAGAATTACTTTAACTGGGATATGTGAACCCAGCAATGCCATAATTTCCTTTATAGGGGATTTTTAACCTGAAGGAGAAGACTTTAACTCAGTTTAGAGCAATGCCATCTTTCCTTAGGAATTTCTCATGCTAAAAGAGGGACAGTGGCGTGGATGTAGTAATCCAGAGGCTTGCCGCTTACAGCAATTAGATGAAGGAAAAGGAGTTGTTGATGTTTGTATCCTGTGAGCAAGGCACATATTTTGATGCTAAAAGGTTGATTGACTCAACCGGAGTTTCCCTTATACAAAGCCTAAGAGGAGGCTATTGACCCAACAAGAGGGTTGTTTTTATGTGTCTCATACGAAGCCTGAGAGAGAGGCTAAAAGGTGGATTGACTCAACAAGAGAGTCTTTTATACTCAACAAGAGAGTGTTTTTTAATCTCGTACGAAGCCCGAGAGGGAGGCTAAATAGTTTTGACTCAACAAGAGAGTCTTTTATACTCAACAAGAGAGTGATTTTGCATCTCGTACGAAGCCCGAGATTGAGGCTGAAAAGGTTAACTCCACTTGGGAGAATCATTGTACAAAGCCCAAGAGGAGGCTATTGTAACTGTTTCAGTTCAGTGACAGGTCCAGTATATTGGATAATGAGAAAATCAGTTCTTATGAAGGGAACGATTAAAGGTATTTGTTGTGCTTTAGGATTTATCAGAGGATCAGGGTTATTTCCTGTTCTTTAAGGAAATGGGAAATACAAAGGGTATTGAGAGTGTCCATGTCTACGGGTGTTTTGAGAAGTCGATTCTCAGATAGTGAATGATCTTTGTATGATGCCCAAGAGAAGGCTGGTAAGTTAAGGGATGAAGGTCAACCCATTAACTGGTCTGACACTTGACTCAGAAAGACAGCTCTAGCAAATTGATGACTAGGTTCTGTTCCTATACCTGTAGAGGTCTCTGGGTCCTTATACTAAGCCCAAGAGGAGGCATGAAAGCTTTTAAGAAGCCGAAGGGTCCTTGTACAACGCCCAAGAGGAGGCGGGGATGCTTTTAAGAAGCCTGTGGGTCCCCAAACCCCGAGAAGTTCAAGACATGCCATTCACCGAGAATAGATCAAGCCAGGAAAGTCCGAGAATTTAGAAGAAACTCAAGAGATGCCATTCACAGAGAAAAGATCATCTATGGGGAGTTAGAGTTTCTTTGACAATGTCTAAGGGTGACAGTCTGAGAAAGGATTCACCGAGAATGCTGCCTTTCACGTCTACATATTGCTTAACCCCAAGAGGAGGGAAGACTGTGTCTGGTAATCCTATGGGGATCTAGTGTTGTTTGTATTTAAGAGTGACCAACAGGGCTTTACCTAGTGCTAGACGTAGTTGCCGTGGAAAAATCTAAATAACTATACTAGTATTACACATTTGATATTTGACAAGTATATAAAAGTTTGTGAAAGAAGACTTATAGGGAGCAGCCCCACAATACAGTTATATATATATATATATATATATATATATGAAAGCGGATAAAGAAAGCGGGTAAACACTTACTCGGCTGTAGAGCTTCCATGCTGTTTGGTTAGTTGTTTAACAAAAAAAGCTTTGATAACAATATTATATTCAAAATTAAAGGAGAAAGTGCTTTGAAAGGATTGTTGGGGCTTACAGCTCAAGGAGAGGCCCAAGGTTTTATCAGTGATTGCACTGTTGTTTTGAAATTGTACAGGGAAAGTGACTGAGGCCCAAAAAGGTTTTATGTACAAAGGGATGGGTCTTACACTCTCTCAAGAAGCCCAAAGGTTTATTTTTATACAAGTGGTGGGGCTTACAGCTCAAGGAGAGGCCCAAAATTTTGTTTGAAAATGGCGATCGCGCCAAGGTTTTTGAAAGCACAGTGGGTCTTATACAATGACTAAGGCCCAAAAGGTTTAGGTTAAAAGGGGATTGGGTCTTACACTCTATTATAGGCCCAATGATTTTTAAAGAACGAGGCTTATAACACGAGGGTAGGCCCAAGGGTTTGATTTTTCAACTGGCGATCGCGCCGAGGTTTTCTTTTAACGCAGAGGGACTTATACAATATCTGAGGCCCAAAATTGTTATGGTTAAAAGGGGATTGGGTCTTACACTCTATTAGAGGCCCAAAGTGTTTAAAAAAGTTTGATGAGGGTTGAATTAATCAAAAACCCTAATTTGTTTCCAAAATGTATTTTAATTGAATAAAAATTCAATTAAAATGATCAAAATTGTTAAACATGTGTGGAAACAAATTGTGATCTTTGATTAATGTTTCATAAATCAGGTTTTGATCCACAAAATGATTGGAAATCACTAAAATTTGAAAAATCAAGAAAGAGAAAATATTTTAAATGTCAAAAACAATTAAAATATTAATTCTTTACAAAAATATCAAGTATATGAAATAAATAATATTTTTGCGAAAATAAAATATTTTAACATTTTTGTGAATTATTAAAAAAAAAGAATCAACTCAAAATTATTAAAACTCAGAGAGAAATTAATTTTTGAATCAATTAAATAAAATCACAATATTCAAATATTCAAATTTTCAAAAAAGGGCGCCAAGAACAAGGGCAAGAACACGCGCCACCCTCTGTTTCTGCAGATTTGCATTTTCTATCCAATCTCACTGAATACTTGATTATATCATGCAATCTATATATCAATCTACTCGTTTCAACCTCACGATCATGTCTATGGTCTTTAATTTCATTTATTTTAAACATGGAATAAGAAATCAAAGAGAAACCTCAAGAACCCTAAAATTTGCATGAAGGTTCAGAAATTCCATACACGATTCAAACAATGCAATTGATTGAGGGAAAACACTTCATGCATGATTATGAACATATGGCCAAATTATTGCGCAGCAAAAAATGCATGGATCATAGAGTTAGAAGAGCTCATGCTTACCTCTTGCAGCTGGTGATCGTGTTTTGTGTTAGAGGTGTTACAGCTTGGTTCCAAGGTTATAGACAGCTTCCCTAGGTGCTATGGAGTGTGTCTGGGTGCTTGGAATGAATGTAAATGATCTGGAACTGAAGATGGTATCCCAACTGCAACTTGGTTAAAACCTTGAGCAGCTGGCTGGTGATTCTGAGAAATCAGTGTTCCAGATGTTGTTTAAGTGTTTGGATCACTTCTATATGATGTTTATGAGGTGTGTGTGTGTGATTGGTTTGGTTGGAATAACTCTCAATCTCCCAGGCAGGGTCACCGTAGGAGGATTCCTCTGTCGTATTTTGCAGAGTATTGGTGCTCTCAGGCAAATCTCCCCATCCAGTTGACTGGATGTCTTCGAGCCTGATACGAGAGCTTTCGGAAGCGGTGTACTTGACCATGAAGTCAAATTTTCCACTTGGTTGTCCCAAGGTGTCCCACACTTCTTTGGAACTGGAGGAGTCACCCCTTTCGATGACGTTGACCTCAGGAAAAGCATAGTTAATGAATTCTAGTCCGGCAAGCTTTGCCAATTCATCGTCGTACGAGATATTTTCTGAATGACCTGAGTGTTGATCCTATGACATGGTGGGGACGCAGGTATTCTGTTCAATGATGCTCAGCTGATTTTCATTGTTTGGCTGACTCTCTTGCCCCAAGCTACCTGGGTACGACTGCCAAATAGGCAGGCCATCCATTGGGCCATAATAGTCGTGGTCAAAGTTGTCTCTCATCAGAGTGTCTTCCTCTAATGAGTTTGGTGGAGCATTGCATCCTTCCGGATCATAATCTCCATATATCATTTCGACGTCTGACCTCGGTATAAATCTCAGACTCTGTGCGGGATAGCAAAAAAGCGTAGGCACCTCTTCCTGAGACATATAACCGTCCTCGTTAAGATAGGACTTCCATTCCTCATCTGTATCGGAGGAATCTCCCTTGTTGATGATATGGACTGCTTGAGGCACTGGGTGAAGGAAACCTCCACTGTGGAAGAAGTCCTGAATGGGATGAAGACTTTCATCGTTAGCAGCTGTCTGGGTGCAGGGTGCAGAAAAACCAAGACCCTTCTTTATTTTGTTATCAGTAGGAATGACAAGCTATCCTCATCCTTTTGTATTGTAATTTTTGACCACTTCGAGGGCATCTCTGTATGAGGAAATAGAGGTTCCTTTCTCTGACTGATTTTCATTGCTCATCGAAAGTGCTTGGAACTGAGTTCCAACAACCTCCTCGGGTTCTACACAAGTAGACGATGCCAAGTTATTCACGAGCAAGGCTTGCTCTCCACAGACTGTGATAAGTTGATCGTTCTTGATAAACTTCAGTTTCTGGTGCAGCGTCGAAGTGACTGGCCCAGCCTGATGTATCCAAGGTCTTCCTAATAAACAACTGTATGCTGCCTGGACGTCCATGACCTGGAAAGTGATTAGGAAAGTGTGAGGACCAATAGTTATGGGAATGTCGACTTCGCCGATAACTGCTTTCCGAGATCCGTCAAACGCTTTGAATATGCCTCACTGCCCCTCATCGGGGATCCTTTGAATGATAGTCGCATTAAAGTGGACTTCGGCATAACGTTGATGGTCGATCCTGTGTCTACCAGTACGCTGGCTAAAGCATCGTCCTGGCAGTTAACTGTGATATTGAGCGCCATGTTGTGACTTTTGCCCCCTTCTGGTAAATCCTCATCACTAAATCCTAAGTTGTTGCAGGAAGTGATGTTAGAGATGATGCTATCGAACTGTCGTATTGACACATCCTGTTCCACAAAGGCCTGCTCTAAGACTTTCTGTAGAGCCTCTCTGTGGGCTTCGGAACCGAGTAAAAGTGATAGCACAGAGATCTTTGAAGGAGTTTGTAACAGCTGATCAATAATATTGTATTCACTCCTTTGGATGAGTTCCAGCATCTCATCATTGTTTTTCGAAAGGTCGGGATTACTGGATTGACCGACTTAAGGATTAGGAACTTCCATTGGAAGTTCCTTTTCTTTGTTAGGTTCTCCAACTCCTCGGTTGAAGATTCGACCGCTCCGTGTTACACGACTGATGTCTGCAATATTCACGACGGAGGGTAATGGGATTTCCTTTCCATTCTCAATTGTCGTTGCACCGTATTTGTAAGGGATCGCCTTAGCTGATTCATACGGTAACTGTCCCGGTAGATAGATAACTACAGGAGCCATCTGATTTTTCTGACTGTCGTAAGTAACTTCAATCAGTTCCTTGCTAAGAACCTTTGATTCGTCTAGTAGAGGGATGATGGCACAAACATCCTTGTTCCTCTTAGGGTCAGAGATTACTACCACGTCTCTGATTTAATCTGCGAAGTAGTCGGGCGTCTAGTCAATGGACCCCGAAGCTAGGTATGGGTGAATCTCCTTGCGATCCAACTGACTCTGAAGGGCTGCTCGCACAAGGTAACATCCTTGGTTATTTTCCGAACAGACTCTATAACATTCATAGTTGTGTGGTGGCACCTGGCCACGTCCGCTTTGAATGCAATGTAACCTCACTAGATCTGTTTCGGTAGATCGGACATCCTGACTTCGATGCCGAGTAGGGTTCTCATCAACCACACTGATTCGTTGCGTGTCTTCATCCATATAGATTGGAAGCCACCAGTGGTTTAACAAGTGTTGTAAAGTTCTCTGAACGAGAGCGCACCCTTGGTTACTTTCACAACATCCTTTACAGTTCTGATAATTATGCAAAGTGAGAAAACCGAGCTGGACCTGCCTGGCATGTAACTCCACCAAGCTGGTATTCATCAGACGAATATCAAATATTTGAATCATGTTGATCTGATAAAGATTTTTATCATGTTAGTCCTGGATCCATCCTAGATCCATCTGACACTAGAGGGCCTCTTGTACAAAAGAGCATCCCTGTTTGTTTACCGAGCAAGTCATACAGGAATTATAATCGTGCCGCGGCAGATTATGATACTGACTTTGCCTTGAGTGCATTGCCACCAAGTTGGCATTCATTGCACGAATGTCGTGGTTCTGAATGACGTTGGAATTCGTGTAGGTCATGTTGACTCCACGAACTCGATGCTCTTGGATCCATCCGAGATCCAATTGTTCCTGTAGAGCTGATTGCACCATAGAACATCTCTGATTGTTTTTAGAGTAGATATCACACTGGTGATAGTTATGAGGTGGCACATGGCCATATCCACTTTGTCTACAATGCATCTTGACCAGATTGACCCTTAACAAGAGTACATCATGAATTTGATAGATGTTGTTAGACTCTCCCTCTATCAAATTGACTGCAACTTTCTCATGTTGAGGCAGCGGGTTCGTGAGAATATTTGGATTCGTATCCTTGAAAGATAAGACCCCGCTCCTAACAAGCTTTTGTACGTCGGATTTGAAACTGAGACAGTTTTCTATGTTATGTCCTGGTCCTCCTTAATGGTAAGGACAAGTCTGATCCGTTTTGAACCAAAAAGGCAGATTTTTCGGTACTGTAAGAGGAGACTTAGTTTGAACGTGCCCCTTGACCAGTAATAATGGAAGCAGTTCCGCATACAACATGGGTATAGGGTCGAACCCTGGTGGTCGCGTTGTACGGTTGTTGTTGTACGGAGGACGAACCTGCTGAAAAGACTGTTGTGTCCTTTGCTGAAATTGCTGTTGGTTAGGTTGGCTCTGCGCAAAATAACGTTTTAACTTATAGATTATAACTTATCATTTTTTATTCTATTTTTATCCTTATTATTTTGACAAAAATCCTCTTTTATTCTTTATAATTTATTTTAATTTAAAATAAATATGTATAAATATCTTTTATGTCATTTTACATTTATAAGTTTGTTGAACCGTTAATTTTATCAAACACTTCAATTAGCTTATCAGTTATGAATCACCAATCATTAGCTATAATATACTCTAAACTATGAGCTATCAATCATAAACTATAAGCTATCTTATCAATCAATCATTATTTTTACCAAACATAACCTATAAATAAAAAATTTGTCCAAAAAAACAATAAAAAAAGTAATTATAAATATTTAATAAAATTAATACTCCATAAAATTTCTATTTTTTTTATATTTAACTCTTAATTTGTTTACCTTATCAAAAAAAAAAAAAAAAAAATGATTGTGTTCACCCTTGCCCTTCCATATATCTGTTCCTACATGTAAATCAATAACACTCTTAAACTATAAATTGTCATAATTTATAAAAAATAATGTTTTAAATAAGGGGAGGAAGGGTGATTTTTAGGTTAGCAAAACCTAGAAGAAAAAACAAAAATTGTAATTGAAGAGAAAAGGAAGTGAAGGTGACAAAAATTGATAGAAGAACCACCTTAAGAGAGGAAGATGAAAATAAAAACTCAAACCCTTTTTTGAAAATCACGGGTCACTTATAAAATTTAAAAAAATGGAGCGTAAATAAAAAAATTAATGAAGCCCAATTCTGAGTATCTTCCTTCCTTTCATTCATTGTCTCCGACACCGACACTTTGCCAGACTACCATCTTTAACACATAACATTCACGTTTCGGCTCGGCTCCTTTACACCATTATTTTTATCATAAACTTTACCTTTTTTTTTTCTTTTTTCATAGAAAAACATTAGATGAATAAATTAACATCCCACCTTCTCTATTTCTGTATGCAACATTCATAATCATCATCATAACATAATCATTCCAACTAAAATTACTTTTTTTTCTTTTCTGGTAACCCGTCCTTATTTTTTTTTAATTCTTGTATTTTACTATTTTATTTTTTAAAATAAAGAAATACAAAAATGGTAACGTGGCTTGGCTTGGCTTAAAAACAAAGACTGTGATACAGTGATGTATAAATGATAGCATAACAGCACATCAGTTCCCGTGTGGCCCCCATTTTACAGGCTGTCAAACAATACTAGTCCTTATTTTCTTTTCCTTTCACTATCGTTTCTTTCTTCTCTAACCATTAAGCAAAGCAAACTCTCACAATCGCATTAAAATTGCACACAGCAAGACTGAGAAGAAGACTCAACAACCATACCCCACAACACACGCTACTTCACTTTACCTCCTCTTCCCACCTTCTCACACTCTCATTCCATTTTATTATCACCAAAAATACATAAACATTACTGTTTCTCCCTCTATCAATTTTCAGAGCACCATGGATTCAAAATCCATCTATGGTGTCTCCGTCGCCGTCTTCCTCCTTTTCGTTCTCCCAATCCATTCAGCATTACCTCACAACTCCTCCGCCGTTCAGATCAACTCCAACTCCATCCTCGTCGCGCTTCTTGATTCCCATTACACCGAACTTTCTGAGCTCGTGGAGAAAGCTCTTCTCCTTCAGAAACTTGAAGAAGCTGTTGGGAAACACAATATCACTATCTTCGCTCCTAGAAATCAAGCTCTGGAACGTGACCTAGATCCTGAATTCAAACGGTTTCTTCTCGAGCCGCGGAATTTGAGGTCGCTTCAAACGCTTTTGATGTCTCACATTCTTCCTTCCAGAATTGCTTCACATCACTGGCCGAATACTGATCTCCACCACCATACACTCTCCCACCACCGTCTGCAGTTAACCACAAATCCTTCCGGGAAGAAAACTGTTGACTCCGCTGAGATTCTCAAACCCGACGACGTTATCCGCCCCGACGGCGTTATCCACGGAATCGAAGGTCTCATTATCCCTCGCTCCGTACAAGAGGATTTCAACCGGAGGAGAAATCTCGCTGATATATCGGCGATTCTCCCGGAAGGAGCACCGGTGGTAGATCCACGAACTCACCGATTGAAAAAACCGGTATCCGTTCCAGCCGGAGCTCCACCTGTGCTACCAATCTACGATGCATTGGCACCGGGACCATCTCTAGCTCCGGCGCCGGCACCAGGACCGGGAGGACCACGTCATCACTTCAACGGAGAACGTCAAGTGAAGGATTTCATCCACACACTTTTGCATTACGGAGGTTACAACGAAATGGCGGATATTCTTGTTAACCTAACGTCCCTTGCAACGGAAATGGGCCGTTTAGTTTCTGAAGGCTATGTTCTCACCGTTTTGGCACCAAACGACGAAGCAATGGCGAAATTAACCACCGATCAATTGAGTGAACCAGGTGCACCGGAACAAATCATATACTACCATATAATTCCCGAGTATCAAACGGAGGAGAGTATGTATAACGCCGTTAGAAGATTCGGTAAAGTTAGTTACGATACACTCCGTTTGCCTCATAAGGTTGTTGCTCAGGAATCTGACGGTTCCGTTAAATTCGGTCACGGCGATACTTCCGCTTATCTCTTTGATCCTGATATTTTCACCGACGGGAGAATCTCCGTTCAGGGAATTGACGGTGTTCTTTTACCTCCGGAGGAAGAAAAGGAAGATGAATCCCCAATTCACCGTGCAAAAACTCCACTTGTTAAAGTTGCCACTAAACCAAAGAGAGGTACAATTAAATTTTCTAATTACTTTTTTAATTTCCTTAAACATTAATTATTACTGTTAATTAATAATTCATGAGTTTTTTACACTTTATTATAGGGATAGATGAGGTTAATCATGAGTTATTTTACTTTAATTCACCTTTTGCAAAGTTTTTTTTATTAAGAGAATAGAGATAATGAGAAGGGAAAAGGTGTTTTTTCTCTAATGAATATTTATTTATTTTACTCTAAATAATATTTGTTCTTATATTCTTTGCCTCGGGTATCAATCAACTAGTCCATGTGATAAATTAATTAATAAAAATTAAATAAATTACATAAAAAAAATTCAGTGTGCTGTGTGCCAAGCTGTGAACCAAATTCTTAATTTCCACCCACCTAAACCTCGGTGCTGAAACGGTTTGTCTGGATCTGAAACAAACCATTTATTTATTTATTTATTTATTTTATTTTTCATATAATTTCTTTACACTTTAGGTTATTAGTCAACTATAGCATATTACTAGTACTTTTTATTTTTACAATTTAATAATTAGTTGATACGCAATTAGAAGAGATATAATAATTATATTTTTCATGTTTCAAGTTTCAACTACCCTCCATTATATAATATGCAAAAAATATGCAAATTTTTTTTCATTGCCATGGTATTAGTTGACTAAACATTTTTATTTACCTAAATGCATGTGGCAGGGAAGTTGCTGGAACTCGCTTGTAGCATGGTTGGATCTTTTGGAAGAGTCTGCTCATGATGAAATCGCTTTCTCAACTAATCGCTTAAAAATAGAAAAAAATTTATAATAAAAAAAGAGTGAATTTATGTAAACTTGATGAATGGTAAGTTTAACAACTACTAATACTATTATCCATTGTTTGGTTGATTGATTCCATTTGTTTAGATACTAATAATCAATTTTTTTCCACATGGATTATGCAGTTGTAGAGTAATCATTTTCAATACAAAAGTGGAGCGATTGAGTTGCAAGATTTCGGTGGGAACTCACACAGAAGATAACAAATTTTCTGTCATTTTGTTTCATACTGTAATTACATACTGTATCATTTTTTTATTAAATTTTTATTTTATGTTGATTCACTGTCTCTGTATGCATAAATAACTTTCCAATACGACACTCTCCTATCTCTGTTGCATTACTTTTTTCCCTGTCTGTATGTGAATCAAAAAATTATTATTATGCCTTCAAATTCCAGCTCTTTTTGTCGGCAAATCTATTTTTAAAACCAACTATGTAATGGACTTTTGAACAGAAGAATTTAATAAAAACACCATATTCTTGAGCTTTATTATAAAATATTTCTTGTTAAGCAATACTTCTTGCTAATTCTACTATATGACATGTGTTTGTTCTTTGAAGTAGAATATTAGCAGAGAATATAATTATTGTTTTTTTTATAAAAATGAATGAAAAAGACCACTAAGCAGAAAATGTTGAAATTAGCAATGGAAATGGACATCTGAGCGGAAGGTTTAATAAAAACTAAAAGTAGACTTAAGTTTGGTTTTGCTTAACTTGTTCTTTTTTCTATCTTTGTAAACCTGTTGTTGAGGTGTTATTTCATGGAAAGCTAAATTAATGGTGGTAGATGAATTGTGGAAGGAGAAGAGGAAGTGGTTGGGGGGTTTAATTATTTGTGGAACAAGACAGAGTAGCTAAATTGTATTGCATAGAGAGGGGCCTCTAGAAGTGTCGGTCATTATTATTAATAATACTTCAACAAAAGCCTACTTGTGTAATGTAATGTCACGTTTGTGCTTTTGTGGGAAACACATTGCTATCAAACCTGGCTTGGCCCCAATAGTTGGATTATTCCTTGATTACCTAACAAATCATTCCCACTCACCTCTATATTCTTTCTTTATATAATTTTCTCAAAGGAAGGAAAATTCCTTGAACTTAGAAGGAAGAAATGCAAAATGCCAATCCTACATCATACAAAAAAACATTTACTAACAATTCAATTATTATAATACACTATTAAATATTATTATTTTTTAGAAATATCTATCATAATAGTTGTTCTGGACTGGACCAGCGCCTGCCCATTGGTTGGGCAGGCGCAACCCAATAATCTGAGTTGGCCCAACAAGGCCCACGTTTATCCAGTGTCGAGCACGTTCAGACCTGCACCTCGTCAGGCACGTGTTGGACTTGCATTGTCGAGCAGAGGTTTCGCGTGTTGGAGAACACGTCTCTCCTCGACATCCACGTGCTCCTCCCCGCGAGGACACATCATCTTGTAACCTCTCACCTCCGTTACCCCAGGGCGAAGACCACGTGCTGGTCTTCCCTACGCCACGTAAGCCCTGGAAATCACCTGTATTGGGCCTTCCAATCCAGCCCAGTGTAAGTGACCGTTGGCCCCGCGCTGGGGGCATCCTATAAATACCCTCTCACTTGAGAGGGTCAGGTTACGCAATATTCGCTAACTCACCCTTCGCTTTTCTGTACTTGCTTACTCCCTTTTCCTGACTTTGGCATCGGAGTACCTTGCAGGTACACCCCTCAGTCGTTTCACCATCACCGGAGTTGCCAATCTCACGACGTTGCTGGCCACTGGATTCTTTCTGATCAGGTAAGATCAGTGGTGTCGTCTGTGGGAACCACTAGCTTCCCTGTTTTTCTCATCGTAAAACCAAAGCAATCTCTACTTTTCTGACAAGCATGGCCAGCTCCCATCCTGGGAACAAGACTCCAGACACCGCCTTTGTGCAGTACGACAACGGAGACCACCGCGAGGACAATGCGACCGTCCACGTCGAAGAAGGCGACGTAAGGGACGAGTAGATTGCCTCCCATTTCTCTGGCGACGCGGCGTACGACGCCGCCCAACAGGACAACCCTCCGGTTGTCTACCAGTACCAGCCGATCGTCGCGCCACCAGACGTTGATCCGGGCACGGTGGCCCTGTTCGCATTGATCAATCAGACCAGCCAATTAATCACCCTGCAGAACGTGAGGATCGAAGCCCTCGAGAGGGGACGACCACGACGCTCATCCCCGCGAAGACATCGTCACCCACCTTCTCTCCGACGGTCGCCTTCCCCGCGAAGGACACCCCCGGCGGGATCTCGCAGCCTTTCCCCGCAACCTATGGGCCGACGACCGCGCCTGGAACGAACCCAGCATGTGGTCGCCCAAAAGCGCCCTCGCTCCCCTCCGAAGAACGAGCCACGACGCTCCCCGACCAAGAAGAGGAGCAAAGCTGACGGCGAAAAGCCGAAGAGACGTTCCAGGGACTCTCCTCGCCGGCATGGACCTGGTCGAGGCCATCACTCCCCATCACGGTCACCAGTCAGAAGTGATGAGGACGACCAGATGACCCCTCTATCCAGGGAGATTATGTACACCCCTATCCCGGTAGGGATGGAAAAGCCCACACCCCTAGGGACCTACGACGGCACCGCTGACCCCGACAACCATGTCGAGAGCTTCAAGACCATGCTCGACTATAGGAACGTCCGGGGGGCTATTAAGTGCAGGCTTTTCCCGACCACCCTCAGGAAAGGTGCCATGACTTGGTACAAAAGGCTTGCACCAGAGTCCATCACGTCCTGGAAGCAACTGAAGGGATGTTTCTCCAAACATTTCACTGCGTCTCGCCACCATCCTAAAATGCTGGCCTCGTTGGAAGGCATCTTCTAAGGGAGGAACGAGTCTCTCAGAGACTACATTGAGAGATTTAACCGAGAAGCTGTCGAGGTCCACACAACCGACGACATGAAGAAGTTCCTGATCTGGAGAGGACTACGTCTCGGGACCGAGTTCGCCAAGTCTGTGGGCATCCATAGACCCCGCAACTTGGAAGACCTCCTCCACCGAGCTCAATCGTACATCGAGTTCGAGGAGTCGGAGGCCGCCCAAATCGCCCTCGACTCACGACGTCGGGATGGCCCCCGCGGCCAAAGAGATGAAGATTCTTCTGCCCCCGACGTGGGGGAGACAAAAGACGCGAAGGCAGTCCCAGAGACTCCCGCGAATCGAGGGGGCCAGCTGGCCAGTTTACAGAATACACGCCGCTCAACGCTCCTCGCGAGCAAATCCTCTCCGAGTGCGCCAACTCGGAGTTTCAAAAAGGGGGTGTCGGCTTTCCAAAGCCGACACCCCCCAAATCAAACACGGACAAGTCCAAGTACTGCAGGTTCCACCGGAGCCATGGACATGTCACAGAAGATTGCATCCACCTCAAGGATGCAATAGAGATCCTGATCAAGGAAGGGCATCTAAGCGTCGAGGAGACAACACCTCCCTTCGGGGAGAACCGGCTGCAAGTCGCCCTCAGCATCACTCGACCCGAGGACTTTTACGTCCCGAGGGAATCGAGGACCCCGAGGCAGTTCACAGCATGTGGACGAGCTTCCCTCTTGAAGACCCCGTCACTGCCCGCAGCACGTGGGAGAACTTCCCCACGATGATGGTCATATCCGGCGGAGGCTTTGAGAAGGTCTCTGTCGGGTCGATGAAGCAGAAATTTGATGAGCTGGAGTCCGCAACCTCGGCGAAGACCACCACTTTCGAGAAGGTGCAAGGGAGATCAAACCCCATCACCTTCTACCTAGAGGAGCTGCTAAAAGGAGCGTCCAACGCCACCACCCCCCTCTTAATTCGGGCGCAGATGGCAAATTTTGACGTCCGCAGGATCCTGGTCGACCAAGGGAGCTCGGTGGACATAATGTACGCCCACCTCTTCGAGACCCTCCAACTCGACGAGAAACATCTGACCCCTTACGTGGGCTCAGATCTACAAGGATTCAACGGCACCACCACCAGACCATGGGGCTATGTTGAACTGATGGTCACTTTCGGGAGCGAGGACACTGCCCAACAAGTCAAGACCCGCTTCCTGGTGGTCGAATGCCCGTCCCTCTACAATTGCATCTTGGGGAGGACCACTCTCGCCGAACTCACGGCAGTACCATCTACAGTCCATCTGAAGATGAAGTACTACACGGCCAGAGGTCGGGTCGTAACTATGCACGGGGACATTGAAGCGGCCAGGAGGTGCTTCAACGCTGCAACCAAGGGCCTGAATTCCATCAACACAAAACCCAAGGCCAGAGCGAAGCCATCCTCGGACGCAGTGCAGAAGTCGTTCCCGCGCGTTAACACGGTCGACCTCGACAGTAGGTTCCCCGGCGAGCAGGAAGAAGGCGGAGCAGCTGACCATGACCTCCCAGCCGAAGGCAACGGGCAGCCTCTCCACCCAACGCGCCCCATCCCAGACGGAGACTTCGAGCTCGTCGTCCTCAGAGACGATCCAGACCGGAGCGTAAAGATTGGCACCGGACTCCCCGACCTGGCGAAGAATCAGCTCAAGGCATGTCTCAGGGAAAACGTTGATCTATTCGCATGGAGCGCATCCGAGATGCCTGGCCTCGACCCAGAGGTGGCCTGCCATTAGCTCATCGTAGATCCGGCCGCTAGGGCCATAGTACAACGTAGGCGTAGGCAGTCTCCCGAAAAAACGGAGGCTGCTGAAAAAGCTGTAAAAGACCTTTTAGAGGCAAATTTCATTTCGGAGGCCAGGTACACAACCTGGCTGTCCAACGTTGTACTTGTCAAAAAGAATAATGGAAAATGGAGGATGTGTGTTGACTATATCGACCTTAACCGAGCATGCCCGAAAGATTCTTATCCTTTGCCTAACATCGACCAGCTGGTCAACAATTCTGCAGGTTTCAAACTATTGTCCTTCATGGACGCCTACTCGGGGTACAACCAAATCGCCATGGCTAAGACCGACAAGCAGCACATTGCCTTCATGACTGAATCAGGCAATTACTACTACAACGTAATGCCCTTCGGCCTGAAGAACGCTGACGCGACCTACCAACAGGTGATGAACAAAGTCTTCTGGGGAGAGATCGACGACATGCTCGAGGTCTACATGGACGACATGATCGTCAAATCCGCGGAAGAAGTCGACCACGCCGCCCATCTCAAGAAAGTATTCGACACAGCGAAGAGATGCAGGATAAGGTTCAACCCCGACAAATGCACCTTCGGCATTCGGGGGGGCAAGTTCCTCGGTTTCTACCTCATAGAGCGGGGAATCGAGGCAAACCTCGACAAGTGTAGGGCTTTCTTCGAGATCCCGACCCCGAACTCGAAGAAGTCGATACAATCGCTAAACAGGATGCTGACCGCGCTTTCCCGTTTCGTCGCCAAATATGCACAGTACGCACTTCCATTTTTTAGGCTTCTACGACAGAAAGCCATGTTTGAATGGATCGAGGAATGTGACCAAGTGGTCCTCCTCCTTAAACAAGTCATATCGCAACCCCCGGTTCTCTCCCGACTAGAGAACGGGGAGACATTGTTCTTGTACCTCGCCATCACGAGCAAAGCTGTCAGTGCTGACCTTATCCGGGAAACCCCTGACTGGCAAAAGCCAATTTACTTCACCAGCAAGGCTCTTCAAGGCCCCGAGTTCAGGTATCAACCGATCGAAAAAGTCGCCTTTGCCCTCGTCACCGCGGCCAGAAGGCTACGACACTACTTCTTGGCACACACGGTCGTGGTAAGGACCGAGCAGTCTATAAGACAACTCCTCGATCGACCAGACATGGCGGGGAGGATGGTCAGATGGTCGCTCAAACTTGCCAAGTTTGACATCCAATCCGAGGGAAGAAAGGCCCTAAAGGCTCAGGTGTTGACCGACTTCATGGCAGAAATGTCCCTCCCAGAATCTTCGATCAGCGGATCCCAAAGATGGACGATCTACGTCGACGGGGCATCCAGTTCGAAGGGTAGCGGGGCGGGCATCATCTTCGAAAACGAGGAAGGCATCCTGATCAAAGTTTTTCTCACATTGTCTTTCCCGACGTTGAACAACCAGGCTGAATACGAGGCTTTCCTCGTCGGGCTACGGTTGGCTGAGGACCTCGGTGCCAAAGATGTCAAAATTTTCACCGACTCCCAGCTCGTGGCCTCCCAGGTCCGAGGAGAGTAACAAGCCAAGAACGACAGCCTCATCGAATACTTGACCCTGGTGAAGGAAAAGATGAAAAAATTCACCTCAGCAGAAGTAACCCACATCCCGCGCGAGCACAACACTCGAGCAGATGTCTTATCCAAGCTGGCGAGCACGAAAAAGAAGGGCGGGAACAAATCTGTTATACAAGAAGTGCTTTCGCTCCCAAGCATCGATAAACCCATCCCAGCGACTGACGTGAATGCCATCGGGGACAACAACTGTTGGATGACCCCGGTATACGAGTATCTCACCATTGGCAAGCTTCCCGACGATCCCAAGGAGGTCGGGGTGGTTAAGCGACGAGTGTGCACATACATAATTGTCGAAGACAAACTATACCGACATGGCTTTTCGATCCCCCTCCTCAGGTGCGTCGAAGAGACCAAAGTCCCCGGTATACTCTAGGAAATCCACTAGGGGGTCAATCCACAACACCTCGGCAGACAGTCCTTAGCTCACAAGGCGTTGCGAGCAGGATACTACTGGCCCACCAAGCAACAGGACGCCAAAGAGCATGTCAAGAAGTGCGAAAGATGCCAATGACACAGGGACATGCACCTGGCCCCGCCCAGCGAGCTCAAAACAATGTCGTCCCCGTGGCCGTTTGCATGGTGGGGAATGGATATCCTCGGGCCCTTCGTCGTGGGGTCATACCAAAACAAGTACCTGATCGTCAGCGTGGACTATTTCACGAAGTGGATCGAGGCGGAAGCCTTGGCCAAAATCACGACTCACAACATACTACGTTTCTACAAGAGGAACATACTCGCCCAGTTCGGCGTGCCCCAAGCGATTGTCACCGACAACAGGACACAGTTCACCGACAAGAACTTCTAAGACTTCATCACCAAGCTGGGCACGAAGCAGCACTTCACATCAGTCGAGCACCCTCAAATGAATGAGCAAGCTGAAGCAGAGAACAGAGTGATCCTGCGAGGACTGAAACGCCGACTAGGCGACGCCAAGCAAAGGTGGGTCAAGGAGCTACACAGCGTCCTCTAGGCCTACCGGACAACCCCATATTTCACGACCGGGGAGACCCCCTTCCGCTTAACCTATGGAACAGAAGCGGTGATCCCTGTGGAAATAAGGGAACCCTCGAGGAGAACGGAATCTCCCCTTGACGTGGGGAGAAACGGTGAGGCCCTAAGGGAGGAGTTCGACTTTGTCGAGGAGATAAGGTTCGACGCATCCCTCCGAGAAGCCTCACTTAAACAGAAAATAACTCTATGTTATAACAACAAAGTTATTAAACGTGATTTTCAAGTAGGCACCCTCGTCTTACAAAGGAACCAGAAAGATTCGCGAGAAGGCAAGCTTGCGGAAAACTGGGAGGACCCCTACCGCGTCCGCACGAAAACGGGGACATGAGCCTACTACCTCGAAAAATATACGCAGGGAGGAACTTGCTTGACCATGGAATGCTGAGAAGCTTAAACAATACTACAGTTAAACACTGCCCGCAACACAGCCACGTCGCGATTACGGGGGCGCACTAAGGTACAAACGCGACTCCCCTCCACGAAACAAGAAGATCAAGGGCCGCGTTGCGTTTGCGCGAGGACCCTTGGTCCGACGAGGATACCTCGACCGAGCACCATCGTCGCCGTACCAATTAGTCAGAACACCCAGCTCGTGATGGGAAGTTCACGCTACGAGACTAGGACCTCGACCGAATTCCTAGCCTCGTTAAAGGTCAGAATACATCTCCGGCCACTCTGTAACACCCCAAAATTTGCCTTCTTGCTTTTAGCTATCTGGCTTATGTTTCTTTGCATTTCTTGCATTAGCATTTGTGCATAGCATTGGTTCTTAGCATGGGATCAAGGTACTTGGTTCATCTCAAAGGAGTCTCAAGCCTCAAGGTGGTTTGAGGGGTTCATCACATCATCATAAGATCAAGATTGGCTAGGGATTTTAAGTGAATCTTTGCCTCCTAACCAGAGGGACCAGATTAGGGTTTTGGTTTCAAAAGGGCTTCTTGAAGGGCTTTGTGGATTCAAGCATGTTCTTATGGTATTCCATATGCTCACAAGTGTTCATGGATAGAGACTTGGCTAGTGGTTCATTGTGGAAGATGCTCAGTGGATCAGTTACTTGTGAAGTAAGCAAAAGTCAATAGTGGAGAAGAAACTCAACCATGGAATTTTGAGGTTCTCTTCATGGTTTTCAAGGTCTCACTTCCTCATATGGTCTTCAAGGGTCAAGTTTCATACCATTTATCAAGAATCAAGAGTTTGTACAAAAGTTACTAAATTTGGAAAATGACCTATAATGAGAAGTTTCCATTTTTGGCAAGTTTTAATACTACATTCAACTTGACTTTTCATCATCAAGGAAGCTTCAAATGAATTTTCCTCCAACATGAAAGTTGAATATCTCTCTCTCCCATTTCCAAAAAGTACTAGTTTGTCTCCATATCATTTGTGAAACTCAAGTTATGGTCAAAACAATGCAAGGTGCTTTTTAAGGTTTTTCACATGTACCACTTTTTCCACCTTTTGCATTTTTATACAAATTGACTTGTAATTGGTTCTATTGCTTCAATTCACATTTTCACATTCAAGTACACATCATAAGGATCATTTTTGGCCTTTGAACCAAGAGATTTCGTGTCATGTACCTCACTTATTTCACATAGTGTAAATTAGCAAGATGGATTAAAACTTACAAACCAAGCCACCACAAGGCCCAATTCTAATCCATTGGTGATCATCAAGGGAAGTGTGAGTGATTCTTCATGAAAAGCATGAGCTTGCACGTGTGGATTAGTGGGTTGATCACAAAATGCATTTTGGCATAAACCATCCAAACTCACTAACCAAGGGATTAATCAATTGCTAATTATGATCAGAGGTCTAATGGGATGTATATAAGCTAACTCATGCCCTCACTACTAGGTCATGCACTCTCATTTGCTCAGATTTGAATTTTTACTCTCACACTGTCTCTCTTCGAAACTCACTCTCCTTGGAGTTTCTTTGAGATTTCTCTTCACATTCTTGATCAGTGAAGAGAATAGAGCAAGAATTAACCACTGATTGAAGTTCATACTGAGGTTTTGGCCATAATCGGATTTGGATTCAACTTCTTCAAACTTCAAGATCTAGCACGATTCCAAGCTCTAGTTGCATTTAGTTTGCAATTAGAGGTTCCAAGGAGTAGATCTGCAGCTTCCAGAGGGTTTTCTTGGCGTATTTCAAGTTCTTCAAGGTTCAGGTTGGTGTGAAATTCATGATCCTAGAATTTGTGTTTCTTATGTGCATTATGTTCTCTGTGAGTTGCTGATCATACTGATATGATTTGTTGTGAATTTGGACGTGTATCATGGGAGTATTTGATGATTGAAATTTTTAGATCTAAACTTTTCTTCTTCGATTTGCCTTATGTGTTGATTGTTTGATGAAATGGTTTGCATATTCTTGATCCTCATGAAAATCTGAGTGGAATAATGCTCTTGTTTGTGGATTCTGGGAAATTTGAAGTTGCAGGTCACCGGAGAAGGTGACCGGAGCTAGGGCTCCGGCACCTGGTCTTTTTTCAGATGGTTGGGGGTTCGTTTGGAGAAGACGTAATCACAACCGTTGGTTGTGTTGATCTGATTGCTCACGTTGGGACACGTCATTTATAATCTATTTTTATTTTGTGGTTTGTGTGTTCGTTACCCCATGCTTGTTACCATGCGCATCAGGTCTAAACCGTTCATCTGGCATACTATTTAATTTGTTGACTGATTTGTATGCATTTGATTAATCTGATGGATGTGATATTGCCAACACATTAATTTCTCATGTCTATCACGTGCCTCCTATTTTATTTCTGAGCAATTATGTGTGTGCGTGTGCATCATTATTATCATGTATTTTTGATCTGAGCCTTCCATCCTGATTACTATGCACGCTTGTTGACTGATTGCTGCGCGTGAGATTGATCTTGTGGTCCTGATTGAGTTTGACTTTTGACTGAAATCCATGTGTTTCTTATTTGACTGCGCTTTTGGACTTTTGATTTAAGCTTGATATCCACACCCCCTTAACTGAGCCCATTTGCCTTTCTAACGTGAATCCCTTGCTATTAAAACCCCCTGGCTATTTATTTATTTTCTTTTTATTTTATTCTTGTTGCATTTTCATTTTTAATTTTTAAAAATAGATTTATGCATCCAAAAATTAATAAAAAAATTCATGAATCATATTTAGGGTTTTATAAAAAATTTTCCAAATTTTATTTTCCATTTTTATTTTAATTTTAGCATCTGAATTAATTGTTGCTTTAATTTCTTTTTGAATTGTTTCATATATGCACAGCCTGCCTTGCTGATTTTATTTCTCATCATCTATAAAACATTTTGAACCCATTATTTTTGCATTGTTTCATCAACATATTGAAGTGCATAAAAACATTTTTCTCATATTTTTAAACTCTTTTCATATTGCATTTTGGTCCCTCTCTTTTGCATATTAGTTCATAATTCCCATGTGACTTTGCATGATTGATTGAAGGACCTATCTTGTGAATTTTTGCATGAGTTTTTAATATGATGTTTGCCCCTGGTTGAGGTGTTTTGAGATTTAATTTGATGATTTTTGAATCATGTTTGCTAATTGTTTGATTGCTCTTTGTTTGAGGTCTTCTTTTGTGCACATCTTTGATCATGTTTGATTACTTGTTTGAGATGGCACTTGTGCCATTATTTGGGATTGTTTCTTTGACTTCATAAACCATGTTTGAATCATTATAGGTCATTTGATTGCAATTATAGGTCATTGGTGTGAGGTTGTAGCATATTTTGTGCACATGTTCAATGTTTGATTTACTTGCCTCTTTTGACTTATCTTCTCACTTCTTCTCATCTATGCCTCTTCTTGGTTTGTGTATGCCATGCCATATCATTCCTTTGCACTTCATTTGATGTATGTTTCTAACCTTGGAGCTTTGCATTCATGTCATATGCTATTCATGTTTCATTTTGCATACTTGAACATGTTTCATTTACATGCTTCCTTCTTCTTCTTCTAATGATCCTTAATGCTTGGATACTTGCTTGTATGTCTTATGTGACACTTGTATAGCATGTTTAGGCACATTTTAGGTCATCCACATTCTGACTTTGATATTATTTGAAGCATTCTTGCATGATCACCTTGCATATCCACTCATTCTTCTTCTACTTCTTCTTTGATGATCTTCTTGGATGTTTGACCATTTGTTTGCATTCTCTTTGCTTGAGTTTGTTTGGTAAACATTATGGGTCACCTCTAAGGTGTACATTCTGACTTGGATGAGTTTCATTTGGTTTGTAACCATTTCTCTTTGGGTTGTGACTTGTTTGGGTTTCATTTGTCTTATTGTTGCTTATGTTTGTTTTTGCTAACCATGTAGGGGCTAATGGTAAGTGAATGGGATGTGGATAGTTATCCACATTCTAACTTCTCCTTTCTCTTTTAATCTTTCATACTTGTGTTTGCTTTAGCATTTAAGATGCTTCTTTCTTCTCTCTCACTCTTTTTCATCCCATGAATCTCAAGACTTGATTAAGTCTTGGATTCTTTTCCCTTAGAGCTACCTAGTCCAACTTAATTTTTGATTAAGCTTGGAGTAGGATTAGCATTAGGCTTTAGGTAGTCGTCTCTCCTAAGCCTCACTAACCATAGGTTACCCATGCATGATAACATTAGGACTCTTAGTTTCCCTTTAGAGTTTCCTTTTGGGTCTTCTCTCTTCTCATCTCAAAACTTCTTGAAAACACTTAATAAAATATAACGTATATTGTGCTCGAGCCTTAAGTGTAGGAAATGAAGAACGAGGGGTCTCCCCTCCTCTTCTAGGGTGTTTAGCATACGTCCCATTTGGGGGCGACCATGCGATTCACTCGTTCCCGCATGGTAGACTTTGGTTCAATGTAAGTTACGAACTAACTTAAGAAAACACATCTGTCTAAAAAACACCAAACAAATTCAAATCTTTTTATCCTTCAGGATTGTTGGGTTTCAAACTTCTTTTTTTCAAAAAAGAGCTCGTCGCTCACGTAAAAAACACTTACCCATTCGTGGTCGTACCCACGAACTACATTAGCTCTGATTCCTCTCTCTCGTCCGATTGAGGATATGTAGGCACAAGACAGCGATTGTCTTGGTGAGCAACCTTCCCCCACAGTTCTCGTTCGAACTACGTTGACTCTGACTTTCCCATTGCACTGAGGGAGTACGTAGGCCTAGGACAACGATAACGTCCTATCGAGTCACTTCTTTTTTTCTTTTCTTCTTCGTTTCTCCGTTCTTTCCGTTCTCGTTCCTTCTCCGGTCCAGTAGCAGTGGAGTTCCAGATGACGACACCCTCTGACGCAGACAACAAGCATGGATCCCATCGAGTACGATGGACGTGTTGGGTGCTAACCCCTTCCCTTCGCGTAACCGACTCCCGTACCCGTTTCTCTTGGTCGTGAGACCATGTTCTTTCCCTTCCCTCAGGTTTATGCAGTGTTTCCTTTCCCTCTCTCGGGATAAATACACATTGCTGAAGACTCTGTGTTTTTTTGCGCCACTCTCGCCTTTGTACCGTTGGATGCGAATCTTTCGGGAGCGACAGCTGGCGACTCTGCTGGGGAATCTGGTTGACCTCTTGCTGGTCCATCCCCTTTAGCGAGTCTATCCTAGCGCTTGTCTGTTTTATTTCATTGGGTGTTTTTGTGGTGCTTCGTTTTGTTGTATATTATTGTATTGCTGTTTTACTTGTTTTATTGTATTTACAACTTTTATTGCATTGCATTTCATTTTATTACTGTCATACTGGATATTGCTGTACTGTTCTGCTGCTGGATTTTCTGTTTGTAGGGTGAGTTGGATTCATGAGAGAAAAGCCCAATACCCAGGCTTGAGCATACACCTATGATTAGCGTGGAAAGTAGTGTGACTTGTTTGGCATTTGGCCAGACTTAGTATACATGAAAACTCCACATTCAGACGAGGTTTCCTTAGTAATGTTCTATCCTGCCCATTTGGGGCAGATGATGGAATATAACCTGGAAAATTGTCGACTTTGGCGACCGTCTCCCGAGGACTCAGCAACGCCTCTCCTCCCGAGATGTGACAGTGGTAGACCACGTTCTGTGGCAAATCTATTGCACATTCTCGATCCGAGGACCCAATGCTGGGAACTTACTATAGGTTGACCTTATTTTTTAGGGAAATCAGTTGAGGCCTCCTCGATTGGTGATGATGCCAAACCAGAAATGGTGAACGTATCATCATTTCTCGACCTGAGAGCCCGTGATATTGAGGATCCTTGGCTTTCTAGAACCCACATGTGAGAAGGGATGGGTGTTTGCAGGTAACCAAAACTTTAACCTACCCGGTTTTCTGGATTTCTCATCAGTGTACTGTTATTATCCTGATATTCTGGCAGTTTGATTGGGCCGTTATTCTGGATTTCTGGGTTTCTGGCATTCAGGGTCTTATTCAGTCAGCAGAACAACAGCAGTTTTGAGCATCATGGATACCTTGATCCCATGTCTGTTGCATATGCATCATCATTCTTGCATACATGTTCTTGTACTTCCAAGGATATCATTGTTGAGGCTCACTGTTGAGCATTTCCATTTGTTCCTTGTGGTTCTTCTGAAAAGTCTTGAATTAAAACAGAATGATTCCTTGGAAATATTTGAACATGGCATTTGCATTTGCATAATCATCTCATTTTGCATAACAGGTGTTCAAGGCTGGTTATTCTTGTTCTAATCTCGTTTTCTTCAGAATTGTAAACTTAACTCCTCAGGCCATTCAAGAGTTGATCATGGAGCAAATTCAAGCTGAGTTAAGGGAAATGCGAGGCCAGATGGGGCAGTTTATGGGGGATATGCAAACTCTCATGCAAGACCAGAAGATGCTGAGGGAGGAGGTCAATCAGATGAAGACTCAGATGGGTTTGGTCATGGAAATTTTGAAAACAGTGTTAAAGAAGGAAAACAGTCATGTGCTCGCTTCCGCAACAGAAGTCCTTAATCCTCCCATCTCTTTGGGGTCTTCGTTAGATCATGGATTTCCTCGTGAATCCCCTCCACAACCCAAGGTTCCAGAACCTTCCCAACAGCAACCAGGTCTTGTCTCCCAAGATAAGTCTAAGAATAAAAAGTGTGCACAGAGACCGAAGCAGTCTGAAAGAGTTTTTCATCCGCTTCCTATGCCATATTCTCAGCTATTGCAGCATCTCCTTCAGTTGCAACTGGTACAAAAAAGGACTTTGGCTCCTCTTACTGGTAATCCCCCACCAGGCTACAATGCAAGAGCCCATTGTGATTTCCATTATGGGGCACCAGGGCATACTGTGGAGAAATGTAGGGCCTTTCGGCACCAAGTCCAGGATTTGATTGATGCAGGGGCAATTGAATTCACGTCGGGCGGCGTGAGCATACAAGGTGATTTTACCCCAATTGTTGTAAATGAAGTAGAGACTCCTTCCCTATCCGCAGGATCCACCTCATGTCATGGACTTTCTCCACAACCTTTTGCTGCAGAAGCTCTACGTCAGCAACCTTTGTTTGTACCTCAGCCGAGTGTGGAAAGGAAAGTACAGGGGCAGTTTGGGTGCCCGAATCAGCAGCAGCAGAATTATCAGCAGCAGAGACAATTCAGACCAAGAAGGCCCAAGAGGATATTTAATCCTATTCCTATTCCTTATAGTCAGTTGTTTGCTCGCTTGCTCAAGAGCTCGCTGATCCAGTTGAGGAATGCCATGCCAGTGCCATACCCTATCCCTCTGGACTTTGACATGAATGCCAGATGCGAGTTCCACTCGGGAACGTTTGGGCATATAATTGATAATTGTAATGTATTCCAGCACAAGGTGCAAGACTTGATCGACTCAAAGGTCATCACGCCAGATGGTACCCCTTTGGATTGAAGCTTCTTTGTCAGAGTAAGCACCAGATTGCAAGAGCGTCATCAGAAGCAATAAGTCCAGACGGAGTCAAGCCTCCTCAACAATGGCAATCATCAGCTTCCTTTACTGCATTTTCATATGTAGCTTTCCTTTGTTTGTTTAAACATTGTCTGCATGTAAAAACTTGTTTGTGTTTGAATGTTGATTTTAATGCAATGATGTGTTGTTCCTGAACTATCTTACTTTTATGCACTCATGTCATGTTTATATACACTGCAATACTATCTTTCTTGCCTAGACTCTTGGAGGGAGGATGACGAAATAAGAACGCAGATTTCTAATGGTACGCTTTTGGATAAAACCCTGTTAAGGATGTGCAGGCATTATTTTCGATTCACAAACACTGGAGAGATAAGGAGATAGACCTTTGTCAACCCCTTTGAGCCTAGTAGTAGGAGTTCTTTCTGAAAACGAAAAACCCTTAATTTTAACCCAGGGGCAGGGTAGGCGTCAGTTAGTTTGACCAAGTGTTAAACTTTCAGAAGGAGTGTACATCTGAGGATCCATTACCTTCCATTCCACTACCAAGAGGTTAAGAGGTGTAGAACCACAATGGTTACTCCTCACCAACCGAAGAGTGAAACAGTCACAACCCTTTCAAATAAGTCAGGCAAAGGGTGTCACACGACTTGTTCAAAAAAAAAGAAGAAAAAAAGAGAAAACAGAAAAAGCCTGCTAAGTCAAAAAAAACTTGAAAGCAAGTGACTTAGGCAAAAGTAAAGGCATCCCGCTGGGCTTCAAAATTGATAACTCAAAAGAGTCAGTCCAGGAAAAAATTAGGGAACAAAAAGCAAAAGAATGAGAAAGCGAAAAGCCAAAGGGATAAGAACAAAGTCCTGTGACTATAGACACAAAAGACAAAAAGGGGCGACTGTTAGTCCAAAACCTCGTAAGGTGTCGAATCACCAGCTGCATGGATTCCCTAGAAATCGGGAAACCTTTTGAGAGATGAGCACTTGTGTCAAAATAGCTGAACATAGGACTGGAGAATATCATAAAGAGTGGGTGGGTACCAATAAACTTTGAGCCATAAATCCTTTTTTCTCAAACCGCGAACCAGGCCACGCTACAACCCTTAAAAGTCCTAATTGAAACAGGGTTTAGTCTGAAGGCGTACTTCAATGAGATAGCGTTCCTGACTCCCATGAGTTGTGCTAATAAGATTTTTGTTGGTGTTGCATGCGCGTATTGCTTTCCTTTCAAAAATAAGTGTCGTAACTCGGTTGTGTGACCTATTTTCAATAAGGACTTCAAGATTAACATATGTGTTGCATTTGAATAATCATTCTCAGAATAAATATTTTCTGCTTGCATACATTTGTTTGACATCAAAGAAGCTTACACGATGAACATCAGTCGAGAAGCTTAAACTGGCCAAGTTGAGGTGCCTGAGACTCCAGAAGACATGTTGCTGAAAGATTATGTGGGAAAAAGGCGTTCCCAGCCATTTGTGTTGAGATGTAACCAATCTGGGACAATCACACCGGGAAATCTCTTCAAAATGTAGCCAAGCTAGGGCATTCAAGTTGAGAAGGTCTTTTCAGAGTACAATCAACCATGGGGCATTCATGTTGAGAAAATTTCTTCGAACTGGGGCAATTATGTCGAGATCCGATAAATCTCTCCACAAGCGTGTAAACTGGGGCAATCACGTCGAGATTCGGTAAATCTCTCGAAGACTAGTCGGTCAGAGACAAATGTACTGCAAGGCTTGTACTGGGGCAGGTCACTTCAAGGGCGCGAGAAGTTTTTTCCCTTCAGAACACAGTCAATCAATAACACCTCTGCAAGGTTCAGAATAATGTGGCAGAACATTTCAGGACCCTCTCGAGGTGGTTTACTTCATGAGTCATGGAGTATGGGACAGTTATGTCCTGACCGGATACATCTCTAAGAGTTTGAAGACCCTGGGGCATTGTTGAACGCCAGGTTTTCTGTAAAATCCTCTTAAGATGATTGCTTTAAGTAGACCCTGTGGTCTGGGGCAAGGTGGAGAGTTAAAGGAATTGTGTTTCGCTCTTGACAATCAATATGCAGAAACTTGAAGCACTGAGTTGTTCCCAGTATAGGACTTTTGGAGTCTTTTCCCTCCAGCAAAGAGCCAGAGGGTATCTTTTTCCAGCAAGGTGTGGGAATTGTTATTCTTCCTCAAGCAGAGAACTGCCCTATGTTCGAAAAGGGCTTTTATGAAGGTTTCTTATATCTAGCAGTACAGATGGAATCCTCACTCTCAGCAAGGTAGGACGATAGAATATCGTCAAGAAGACGATGAAGAGTCAGAGTGTTCTCTTCCTCAACGGTCAGATCTAGTCATCTCAAGTAATTCAAAGTCCAATCTTCATTGGTACCTCCCCAGTAGAGCTGCTCTCCCCAACTTTGAAGTCTGATCGTCCTCAGCAGTTTATTACTCTTCCCCATCAGAGTATCGAGGATCGTCTTCCTTAGCAGAGTATAGAGAAGTGATTCCCCGAGCGGAGTCGTTAAGGATCGTCCCCTTCAGCAGGATATAAGAGGTTTACCCCCAGCCAGAGTTGTGATTTGGCTCACGTTTCCTCAGCATGTAGTCAGAAATTGTCATTTCCGCAGCCTCTCCAACAAGAGATTGATGGAGCATCTTCTTTGATCAAAGATAGTGTTTCCCCACAGGATATGAGGCAGTCGTTTTTTTCCTCAGCTAGTCAGGAAACAATGGGTTTATCCCCTAGCAGGGTGGATGTTGACAACTACTTTTTCTCCCAAGCGGAGTCGTTGAGGATCGTCCTCCTCAGCAGAGTACAGAGGATTGTATACCCAGCCGAAGTTGTGTTTGGATTACTATTCCCCAGCAAGCGTTCAGAAGTTGATTGCTCTAAGGTGGATGTTGTGGTATCTCCAGCAGGAGATTCGTGGACAAAGATGTTATTATCCCCACAGAGTCCTGATGTCTACTTTCCTCAGTTGGTCATGAGGTATAGTCTCACCGACAACGGCCTGATCTAATCCCCAGCAGGGTGAGGGTAAAGTTATTTCCCTAACAGCAGATTAAGCTCACTGACATCCCAAAGCAGAGTCTGGTGGTGATTGGTATCCCCAGCAGGTCTTAAGTTCGATCGTTTTTGGCAGGCGTTAAATCCAAGTTCTGAAGTAGTTGGTGATCCCCAGCGGAGGAGTTTCCATCTTCAGTACTCATCTCCCTCCCCAGCTGAGTGGGTATTCTCTCGGAGTTTCGTCCATCTCCAGCAGAGTTGTTGATCTTGATATTCCCCAACAGAGTGGGTATTCTATCGGAGTTTCGTCCATCTCCAGCAGAATTGGTGACTGTGATCTTCCCTAGCAGGGTGAAGTTTTCCTCAGGATGTTCTTTGGTTTGATGACAATATAGTTTGTCGTCCTCGGTGGAGTTGCTTCTGTTCTCAGTGTTTATTTCGCTGGGACGGTCTTTTTGCATTGCATAAGCATTTTTTTTGCATGGAATCCTCCTAAATGCGTAGCATTTCCACTTCGTGTGGAGCATTACGGCAAAATTCAAACATATGCATCCGAAGCATAAGGCAGGTTTGAGTTTTCCTTCGTAGGGAAAAATTGGATTTCAGGAGAGTATCATTCGACTTTGCTCCATAAGTGTTGGGTTTAGTCATTCAAAGCAATATTTGGCATTCCCTTGCAGAGTTGTTTGCCAGGATCGTCAATCAATGATTTCATTTTTACCCCTTCGTCCAGGTGGTCCTTTGGTTTATCCCCTCAAGGTTTTTACCGTCTGACACTCGTCCGTGTTTCCTTCGGCACCCGTCCATGTTTGAACCTTTGACTTCAATACCCGTCCGTATTGACCTTTTGATGGCACTCGTCTGTGTTGCCTTCCATTACCCAATGACATTAATCCTCGATAAAAGTTGATTTACAACCTTTTCAGTACCCGTCCGTATTGAATCTTTTTACACCCGTCCGTGTACCTTTTTCAGTACCCGTCCGTATTGAAACTGAAATTCTGGTGCATGTGCAGAATTCAGATGTCCTAAGACATGTTATTCGACATCTGGTCTGACATGAACTCACATGGCAAGGTATAAAAACAGTACTGAAAAGCATACACAAAACACACAGAATTGTTAACCCAGTTCGGTCTAACACACCTACTCTGGGGGCTACCAAGCCAGGGATGAAGTCCACTATCAGCAGTATCAATTCAAAGCTAAACTACCCGTTTACAGCTTATCACTTAATCACTACCCAATGACCCTTCTACCTAGATCCTCTCTAGATATGAGAAACCCTTCTCACTCCCAATCATCGCAATGATGTCTAGCAGTTGACAACCCGCCACTGCATCAACGGCTCTTTACCTATACAATAATTCAACACGGAAGATACACTTCCAAGACACAACTTAGAGTTACTTAAAAGCTTCCTCCAAGAACAATACTCCTCTTACTTAACAGCTTCAAGGATCACACTCACAAACTGTCCAACTCACATGTTGAGTGGTACAACCATACCAACTCTCCTAGAGAGTGGTTCACAAGAACAAAACCCTAATAATTTTACATCTTGGAATCGTTACCAAAATAGGTTACAGAGCATCTATATATAACCTATTCCTAACTGGATTTGGGCCTTCAAAATCACAGCAAATAAGCTGCTACAAATCAGCAAAAACTTCTGCTACATAATAGGTCTTCAATCAATTCCTTCCTAATTTATCTCCATAATTAGAAAGTCATGATTTCTGATTGCATCTTCTAGACCTTTAAATATGCGCCATATAGGATGCATAATTTTCTCCTGAATATTCTGCACAATTCAAAACATAACTGAATCTCAATAATCCAGCTCAGCAGGCGCGATGTCGAATGCTCCCTCATAGGACATCTTCTTCGACATGTTGTTCCAGTTGTTGAATAGCTTTAACACAACATGTTAGGTCTTTTCAATAGGACATCTTGCTGTACCTGTTCTTCTTAGCAGGTTTATACATCCTATTCTCTATTACATTATTGCTGCTATTATTTGTTTTACAAAAATTAAGCCAATCCTAATACAAGAGAACTAACAATCTCCCCATTTGGCAAATTTTGGCTAAAACAAATAATCTAAAAACAATTACAATCCAGGAGTTTACAGTAAAAAACAACAGCTGTAGAGTTTAGATTCTACAGCACACAGCAACAGATCTTCAGTTTGTAGATAATGTCTCAACATCTTTGTTTGACATCTTCTTTGCAACCCTCTGAAGAACTCCACTGCATGCATCATCACCAACAAACAGCAAACTTCAGGCTAAAAGGAAGGAAGGTCCTGAAGTTTGTTGGTGCACATGAGGAAGAAGATAGCAGAAGCTAGCTTGTACTCCCCCTCAAACCAGGAACCTCTTCTAAATTTGAAGACCAATGGTGGAATAAGAGAACTCTTAATTGCTCTTTGCAGGGCATAAGAGGAAACTTAAGACCAAACACTCCACCACTCCTGGTAACTCAGAACACAGGTCACAACCGTGTTCATAACTCAGATCACAGGTCACAAAAAGATATCCAAAAAGAAACATGATAGACATTTGCTATGACATGTTTGGACAACACATGCAACAAATGCAGCCACAGACTCCTGTCTGAACCTCTGAGCAACAATCCCTTTCTCCCCCTTTTTGGCCAAAAATTGACAAAGGAGGCCATCACAAAACCAGACTCAGGCACAACTAACCCAGACCCGAACAAAACCCATAGTCTTTATGAGAACAACCCTTTCCTGATGGTAGAGGATAGAAGAAGCTTCTATAAATAGCAGAGCAGTTTTATAGATATTAACGATCTTTAATTCTTGGTCAAGGAGAATGTTAATTGAGAATAGAAAACCTGTGGCTTAATTCAAGGTGCACCGTCCAAAATGACTTTGAACGCCTTTAATAACTCTTAGACCAGTCCTGCATGTCTAGTCAGCACCTACTAGGTTCCCTTCTTATGCGTGGCTGGATGCACAGCCTAGAATATTCCTTTGTTTGGCTCAGGGAAACATGTCTTGAGTGCTGTTCTGACATCTTACCAAAGTAGTTTGTCTGCTTGTTCACAACGTTATCAACCAAAACTCTTCAGAAATTTATTCATTCCAAGCATGTTTTCTTGGATTCCTTCAAAAACAGCAACAATTCTCCTTTTCAGACTTCTCCTGCACAGTCACTAACTCCACTCAGCTATGATATGTCCCATCATGAGTATGGACAACAGCCTTATCATTCAATGCCTTTCATTATATTACACCAATAATGCCGCATTCTGGTAAATGTTGGGCAAGACCTCACCATGTTGATTTTGGATACATGGTCTGCCAAGTCCAATAAACACAATCCCACTTGATTTGAGATTTCTCACACATTCTAAACAAATGTCTTTCAACACAAGATAAGGACTACCACCACCTTTTACTTGTATTAGAGGAAACCTCCTTATAACACCCTGATAGGGTCTTCAACATGAAAGTAGCCATGTTTTCCAGAGCTACTTGCCATCAAGATTAGAATCTGCCCATTCTAATCCAATTATGTCAGAACTGCCACTTCAGACGATAATGCTGCTTCTTCCAACTCCATAAGTAGGGTACTCAACAAACTAAAATGTTGTAACAAAATGTAGGACATCAGCACGAGATCAAAGACCACACCACTTTATCACAACCAGCAACCAGCAAACAGCCAGACAAGACCTAGGCTCATCCTACTAGGGCAGCCTCTCCCAAGGCACCAGACACGAAGTTCTGGTATCCAATGTGCCCAAAAGAAAACAGGTTCTCAAGAAAACAAATTCCCATGCCAAAGGCAACTTTGACCGGTCAGGCGATACAACCAAGGTCTCTTCATCCATTATAAATACCAAGCCTCCTTGCTCCTACCAGTACACCAAGGAAGGAAGCATGAGTCAGTCTAACAAGAGTGCAGGAAAGAGACACATGCAGGAGGACAAGAAGCCAGATCCTCAGAAGGTGAGGGACACAACACTGTCCACAGCTGGAGCATCTTCAGGAGCAACACGAACACGAAAGGCATCAGAAACAAGGATGAAGACCATCAAGAAAACTCAAGTGCAACTTCAAGCTTCTGATGACAAATGGGACGAAGATTGGAAGGCTTTTCTTGATTCGGGGGGTTGGGATAACCTTTAGACCCTTTGTATGGTGTTTTCACAAATCCTGTATGCTTTTAGAAAATATGTAATAAAATTCTGTTTTAATTCTCTTCCATACTAAATCCTTATGTCTGCAAATTCTTAATCTGCTACATATTAATCAATCTCCCCCTTAACATCACACGTCCAGCTGTATTAAGAAAAACACCCCATTTCACAACCAGAATCTCCAAACATCCCTTTTTAAGCCTTAGGGACCAACCATCTCATCACAGAAGCGTGAGTAGTAATCTTTCATCCAACTCTCATCATCCAGACAGCTTGAGACATGTCTTCAAGGTCTTTCAAAAAAAAACATCAGGTATTCTTCCTTAGAATCTGCCAAGAGCACTTCAGAGAATTATACATTCTCCCCTTCAATAGCAGCACAGATTATGATTAGATCATATCAATCCTACGCACGCACAGTCAATACATATCTAGCTTCACAAGATCATTCAGAACATGCCTCCAAAAACATGACCTTTTGATCTTTGACCTTCATGTCCAAGAAGTCTGCTAGAGATATTACTTCTTGAATCTCAGGATCTCCACTCCTGCAGCAAGGACCAGAAATAAACTGACCTCAGGAGTAAATAACATGTTGATCACACCTTGATCAACTCACACATCTAAGATAAGTTTCAAGGCCAGAAACTTCTTAGACTTACCACCCAGATGCCTCATCTTCCAGATCAGGAGTAGGTTCCAAACTCATGTGATCAAACCACATTAGTTTAGCACCCAGAGCATCTGCTATGCCATTCCTATAGACATCAGAATTCTGCACAATTTTGACGTGATGTTCTAACACAAGATAGGACATCATTCCAAGGAACACATCAAGAGATCAAGGACTGGAGATTAGCCCTTTTAGGAATAGAAGCAAAAGTAAATTACTTCTCAATATCTTCTGATCTCTTCCTTACAACTTCACTTATCAATGCCTTTATGAGTGGACTTGAACAATAATCTTCAAGTATCGTTGACAAAGTAAGTTGAAGCAGTCTCGCATATATCCTATCACCATAGGATATACAACCTCAGGAGTTTTCAGATAGATTCGCAGCGGATCAAAAACAAACTCCTCAAGGCCTTCAGGTGTCACATATTAGACCTAGCATCATAATTCAGGTGACACCACAATAAATCAAACCTACGGAGCCACTACACAACAGTTTTTCAACTACTCCTCCAAGCCCTCAGCACACGCCACTGCCTATCACGAACAGTCCATCCTCTACTTCTAGGGACCATTCTCACACTTATATGAACTACTCCAAGTTCAAACAACTTTTCAGTAGAAAGCTTCTACCTTGACCACGAACCAGAAAGTATCTTCCCTCTGATCTCATTCAGATATAGAACAGAATGACCTGCTCTAATACCAATTGAAATTCTGGTGCATATGCAGAATTCAGATGTCCTAAGACATGTTATTCGACATCTGGTCTGACATGAACTCACATGGCAAGGTATAAAAACAATACTGAAAAGCATACACAAAACACACAGAATTGTTAACCCAGTTCGGTCTAACACACCTACTCTGGGGGTTACCAAGCCAGGGATGAAGTCCACTATCAGCAGTATCAATTCAAAGCTAAACTACCCGTTTATAGCTATCACTTAATCACTACCCAATGACCCTTCTACCTAGATCCTCTCTAGATATGAGAAACCCTTCTCACTCCCAATCATCGCAATGATGTCTAGCAGTTGACAACCCGCCACTGCATCAACGGCTCTTTACCTATACAACAATTCAACACGGAAGATACACTTCCAAGACACAACTTAGAGTTACTTAAAAGCTTCCTCCAAGAACAATACTCCTCTTACTTAACAGCTTCGAGGATCACACTCACAAACTGTCCAACTCACATGTTGAGTGGTACAGCCATACCAACTCTCCTAGAGAGTGGTTCACAAGAACGAAACCCTAATAATTTTACATCTTGGAATCGTTACCAAACTAGGTTACAGAGCATCTATATATAACCTATTCCCAACTGGATTTGGGCCTTCAAAATCACAGCAAATAAGCTGCTACAAATCAGCAGAAACTTCTGCTACATAATAGGTCTTCAATCAATTCCTTCCTAATTTATCTCCATAATTAGAAAGTCATGATTTCTGATTGCATCTTCTAGACCTTTAAATATGCGCCATATAGGGTGCATAATTTTCTCCTGAATATTCTGCACAATTCAAAACATAAATGAATCTCAATAATCCAGCTCAGCAGGCGCGATGTCGAATGCTCCCTCATAGGACATCTTCTTCGACATGTTGTTCCAGTTGTTGAATAGCTTCAACACAACATGTTAGGTCTTTTCAATAGGACATCTGGCTGTACCTGTTCTTCTTAGCAGGTTTATACATCCTATTCTCTATTACATTATTGCTGCTATTATTTGTTTTACAAAAATTAAGCCAATCCTAATACAATAGAACTAACAGAAACCTTTTACACCCGTCCGTGTACCTTTTCAGTACCCGTCCGTATTGAATCCTTTTACACCCGTCTGTGTACTTTTTCAGTACCCGTTCGTATTGAAACCTTTTACACCCGTCCGTGTACCTTTTCAGTACCCGTCCGTATTGAATCCTTTTACACCCGTCCGTGTACCTTTTCAGTACCCGTCCGTATTGAATCTTTTTACACCCGTCCGTGTACCCTTTTCAGTACCCGTCCGTATTGAATCCTTTTACACCCGTCCGTGTACCTTTTCAGTACCCGTCCGTATTGAAACCTTTTACACCCGTCCGTGTACCCTTTCGATACCCGTCTGTATTGAATCCTTTTACACCCGTCCGTGTACCTTTTTAGTACCCGTCCGTATTGAAACCTTTTTACACCCGTCAGTGTACCCTTTCGATACCCGTCTGTATTGAACCTTTTTACACCCGTCCGTGTACCCTTTTGATACCCGTCCGTATTGAAACCTTTTACACCCGTCCGTGTACCTTTTCGATACCCGTCCGTATTGAAACCTTTTACACCCGTCCGTGTACCTTTTTAGTACCCGTCCGTATTGAAACCTTTTACACCCGTCCGTGTACCTTTTCAGTACCCGTCCGTATTGAAACCTTTTAGACCCGTCCGTGTACCTTTTCAGTACTCGTCCATATTGAAACCTTTTGCACCCGTCCGTGTACCTTTTCGATACCCGTCCATATTGAATCTTTTTACACCCGTCCGTGTACCCTTTTTAGTACCCGTCCGTATTGAAACCTTTTACACCCGTCCGTGTACCTTTTCAGTACCCGTCCGTATTAATCCCTTTTTTACACCCGTCCGTGTCCCCTTTTTAGTACCCGTCCGTATTGAATCTTTTTACACCAGTCCGTGTACCTTTTCAGTACCCGTCTGTATTGAAACCTTTTACACCCGTCCGTGTACCTTTTTGATACCAGTCCGTATTGAATCTTTTTACACCCGTCCGTGTACCTTTTCAGTACCCGTTCGTATTGAAACCTTTTACACCCATCCGTGTATCTTTTCGATACCCATCCGTATTGAATCTTTTTACACCCGTCCGTGTACCTTTTTCAATACTCATCTATATTGAAACCTTTTACACCCGTCCGTGTACCTTTTCAGTACCCGTCCATATTGAAACCTTTTACACCCGTCCGTGTACCCTTTCGATACCCGTCCGTATTGAACCTTTTTACACCCGTCCGTGTACCTTTTTGATACTCGTCCGTATTGAATCTTTTTACACCCGTTCGTGTACCTTTTCAGTACCCATCCATATTGAAACCTTTTACACCCGTTCGTGTACCTTTTCGATACCCGTCCGTATTGAATCTTTTTACACCCGTCCGTGTACCTTTTTCAGTACCCGTCCGTATTGAAACCTTTTACATCCATCCGTGTACCTTTTCAGTACCCATCCGTATTAAAACCTTTTACACCTGTCCGTGTACCCTTTCGATACCCGTCCGTATTGAACCTTTTTACTCCCATCCGTGTACCCTTTCGATACCCGTCCGTATTGAACCTTTTTACACCCATCCGTGTACCCTTTCGATACCCGTCCGTATTGAACCTTTTTACACCCGTCCGTGTACCCTTTCGATACCCGTCCGTATTAAACCTTTGATTCCTTTACACCCGTCCGTGTTTATCCCCATTATAGTTAACACTCGTTTGTGTTTATTTCATGACTTTTCAATACACTGTTTGTATTGGTTTCCAACACTCGTACGTGTTATGACAGTGCAACATTTATTGCTTGTTCCCCAGTGGAGTCGTGCCTCCTTTGAGGATTGGAAATTTCAGGTTTCTTTTGGTATTCAATCTCCGTGAATCCTTTGAGCGCATGACAGCCGTTGCTATCATACCTTCAGGACCAAGTTGATTGAATAGGGGCAGCTGTAACACCCCAAAATTTGCCTTCTTGCTTTTAGCTAACTGGCTTATGTTTCTTTGCATTTCTTGCGTTAGCATTTGTGCATAACATTGGTTCTTAGCATGGGATCAAGGTACTTGGTTCATCTCAAAAGAGTCTCAAGCCTCAAGGTGGTTTGAGGGGTTCATCACATCATCAAAAGATCAAGATTGGCTAGGGATTTCAAGTGAATCTTTCCCTCCTAACCAGAGGGACCAGATTAGGGTTTTGGTTTCAAAAGGGCTTCTTGAAGGGCTTTGTGGATTCAAGCATGTTCTTATGGTATTCCATATGCTCACAAGTTTTCATGGATAGAGACTTGGCTAGTGGTTCATTGTGGAAGATGCTCAGTGGATCAGTTACTTGTGAAGTAAGAAAAAGTCAACAGTGGAGAAGAAAGTCAACCATGGAATTTTGAGGTTCTCTTCATGGTTTTCAAGGTCTCACATCCTCATATGGTCTTCAAGGGTCAAGTTTCATACCATTTATCAAGAATCAAGAGTTTGTACAAAAGTTACTAAATTTGGAAAATGACCTATAATGAGAAGTTTCCATTTTTGGCAAGTTTTTATACTACATTCAACTTGACTTTTCATCATCAAGGAAGCTTCAAATGAATTTTCCTCCAACATGAAAGTTGAATATCTTTCTCTCCCATTTCCAAAAAGTACTAGTTTGTCTCCATATCATTTGTGAAACTCAAGTTATAGTGAAAACAATGCAAGGTGCTTTTTAAGGTTTTTCACATGTACCACTTTTTCCACCTTTTGCATTTTTTTACAAATTGACTTGTAATTAGTTCTATTGCTTCAATTCACATTTCCACATTCAAGTACACATCATAAGGATCATTTTTGGCCTTTGAACCAAGAGATTTCGTGCCATGTACCTCACTTATTTCACAAAGTGTAAATTGGCAAGATGGATTAAAACTTACAAACCAAGCCACCACAAGGCCCAATTCCAATCCATTGGTGATCAGCAAGGGAAGTGTGAGTGATTCATCATGAAAAGCATGAGCTTGCACGTGTGGATTAGTGGGTTGATCACAAAATGCATTTTGGCATAAACCATCTAAACTCACTAACCAAGGGATTAATCAATTGCTAATTATGATCAGAGGTCTAATGGGATGTATATAAGCTAACTCATGCCCTCACTACTAGGTCATGCACTCTCATTTACTCAGATTTGAATTTTTGCTCTCACACTGTCTCTCTTCGAAACTCACTCTCCTTGGATTTTCTTTGAGATTTCTCTTCACATTCTTGATCAGTGAAGAGAATAGAGCAAGAATCAACCACTGATTGAAGTTCATACTGAGTTTTGGCCATAATCGGATTTGGATTCAACTTCTTCAAACTTCAAGATCTAGCACGATTCCAAGCTCTAGTTGCATTTATTTTGCAATTAGAGGTTCCAAGGAGTAGATCTGCAGCTTCCAGAGGGTTTTCTTGGTGTATTTCAAGTTCTACAAGGTTCAGGTTGGTGTGAAATTCATGATCCTAGAATTTGTTTTTCTTATGTGCATTGTGTTCTCTGTGAGTTGCTGATCATGCTGATATGATTTGTTGTGAATTTGGACGTGTATCATGGGAGTATTTGATGATTGAAATTTTTAGATCTAAACTTTTCTTCTTCGATTTGCCTTATGTGTTGATTGTTTGATGAAACGGTTTGCATATTCTTGATCCTTATGAAAATCTGAGTGGAATAGTGCTCTTGTTTATGGATTCTGGGAAATTTGAAGTTGCAGGTCACCGGAGAAGGTGGCCGGAGCTAGGGCTCCGGCACCTGGTCTTTTTTCAGACGGCTGGGGGTTCATTTGGAGAAGACATAATCACAACCGTTGGTTGTGTTGATCTGATGGCTCACGTTGGGACACGTCATTTATAATCTGTTTTTATTTTGTGGTTTGTGTGTTCATTACCCCATGCTTGTTACCATGCGCATCAGATCTAAACCGTTCATCTGGCATACTATTTGATTTGTTGACTGATTTGTATGCATTTGATTAATATGATGGATGTGATATTGCCAACGCATTAATTTCTCATGTCTATCACGTGTCTCCTATTTTATTTCTGAGCAATTATGTGTGTGCGTGTGCATCATTATTATCATGTATTTTTTATCTGAGCCTTCCATCCTGATTACTATGCACTCTTGTTTACTGATTGCTGCGCGTGAGATTGATCTTGTGGTCCTGATTGAGTTTGACTTTTGACTAAAATCCATGTGTTTCTTATTTGACCGCGCTTTTGGACTTTTGATTTGTGCTTGATATCCACACCCCCTTAACTGAGCCCATTTGCCTTTCTAACGTGAATCCCTTGCTATTAAAACCCCCTGGTTGTTTATTTCTTTTCTTTTTATTTTATTCTTGTTGCATTTTCATTTTTAATTTTTAAAAATAAATTTATGCATCCAAAAATTAAGAAAAAATTCATGAATCATATTTAGGGTTTTATAAAAAAATTTCCAAATTTTATTTTCCATTTTTATTTTATTTTTAGCATCTGAATTAATTGTTGCTTTAATTTCTTTTTGAATTGTTTCATATATGCACACCCTGCCTTGCTGATTTTATTTCTCATCATCTATAAAACATTTTGAACCCATTCTTTTTGAATTGTTTCATAAACATATTGAAGTGCATAAAAACATTTTTCTCATATTTTTAAACTCTTTTCATATTGCATTTTGGTCCCTCTCTTTTGCATATTAGTTCATAATTCCCATGTGACTTTGCATGATTGATTGAATGACCTATCTTGTGAATTTTTGCATGAGTTTTTAATATGATGTTTGTACCTGGTTGAGGTATTTTGAGATTTAATTTGATGATTTTTGAATCATGTTTGCTAATTGTTTGATTGCTCTTTGTTTGAGGTCTTCTTTTGTGCACATCTTTGGTCATGTTTGATTACTTGTTTGAGAAGGCACTTGTGCCATTATTTGGGATTGTTTCTTTGACTTCATAAACCATGTTTGAATCATTATAGGTCATTTGATTGCAATTTTAGGTCATTGGTGTGAGGTTGTAGCATATTTTGTGCACATGTTCAATGTTTGATTTACATGCCTCTTTTGACTTATCTTCTCACTTCTTCTCATCTATGCCTCTTCTTGGTTTGTGTTTGGTTTGTGTATGCCATGCCATATCATTCCTTTGCACTTCATTTGATGTATGTTTCTAACCTTGGAGCTTTGCATTCATGTCATATGCTATTCATGTTTCATTTTGCATACTTGAACATGTTTCATTTACATGCTTCCTTCTTCTTCTTCTAATGATCCTTATTGCTTGGATACTTGCTTGTATGTCTTATGTGACACTTGTCTTATTGTTGCTTATGTTTGTTTTTGCTAACCATGTAGGGGCTAATGGTAAGTGAATGGGATGTGGATAGTTATCCACATTCTAACTTCTCCTTTCTCTTTTAAGCTTTCATACTTGTGTTTGCTTTAGCATTTAAGATGCTTCTTTCTTATCACTCACTCTTTTTCATCCCATGAATCTCAAGACTTGATTAAGTCTTGGATTCTTTTCCCTTAGAGCTACCTAGTCCAACTTAATTTTTTATTAAGCTTGGAGTAGGATTAGCATTAGGATTTAGGTAGCCGTCTCTCCTAAGCCTCACTAACCATAGGTTACCCATGCATGATAACATTAGGACTCTTAGTTTCCCTTTAGAGTTTCCTTTTGGGTCTTCACTCTTCTCATCTCAAAACTTCTTGAAAACACTTAATAAAATATAACATATATTGTGCTCGAGCCTTAAGTGTAGGAAATGAAGAACGAGGGGTCTCCCCTCCTTTTCTAGGGTGTTTAGCATATGTCCCATTTTGGGGCGACCATGCGATTCACTCGTTCCCGCATGGTAGACTTTGGTTCAATGTAAGTTACGAACTAACTTAAGAAAACACTTCTGTCTAAAAAATGCCAAACAAATTTAAATCTTTTTATCCTTCGGGATTGTTGGGTTTCAAACTTCTTTTTTTCAGAAAAGAGCTCGTCGCTCACGTAAAAAACACTTACCCATTCGTGGTTGATGTGTGTTTTTTCGCAAGTGTACGAACGCGTCAGAGTAATATAAAAGATTATCGTATCCACAGAGACCAAGTGTCAATCTATCGCTATCTATTGTTAAGGTGTGTATCTAAGGTGATTGAAAATAGTAGTTTTGAAGAGTGCACGGTAGTAAATAAAGTAATTAAAATTAATTGATAAAGACAGGTTCGAATGCAATTCACATAACCAATTGATAATCCAAGTACTTGCTAATAGAACTACTTACGGGCAATGTTTTCTACTTTGAAAAGAACTAATTTGACAGGAACTGTCGCTTTCACGTACTCAGAACCGAGTTGTACCCCCTAATCAAACCCTCTTATTGTCACGGATAAAAAGGCGTGCATTGCGTTAGAGTAGTAAACCTATTTTTAAGAAATATAGTATCTTGACCAAGTTGAAAAGTATTTTAACCTGGATTTTCTAAAAAAAAAGAGGTTCTTACGAACCAGACTTTAAACTTCTTAACGCGTCCGAAAATGGTTTTAAAATCTCTTTTCCTTTTAAATTAAAAACTCCTAATAAACTAGACAAAGCGCTTTCGCTGTTTTTGAAATAGTTTAAAAACAATTAAGTTTAGATAGGCGTTGGACGGCTTTCGATCTTACCCAACGGATTTTAAAAACAGGAAAACTTATATTGAAAGTTAAAATAGCCCTTAAGTGTTTCTACTAACAATTGTACAGATTATCGGTTCAGTTATGATCTTCACATTCTAACCTTTATAAAATTAGCCAGACATGGTAAAGTAAAAGTTCATTTTTAGATTTTTCATAAAAAAGTATTTAAGTGCGAGTGCGGAAAGTAAATGAAAGTAGTGCGAGTGCGGAAAGTAAATGAAAGTAAAGCAGTGCGGAAAATAAATGAAATTAAAAGACAGTGCAAGAAATAAAGTTGACAAAAGGTAAAGTAATAAAAACCTGCTCCAATCGGAGTGGTTGAATAAAATGCGAACTGAAAGTAAAATGGCGGCAGGATTAACTTCCTTCCAGAGTGCTCCAAGACTCAATCTCACAGGCTCTTACAGACTCGATCTCTCGAATGTAGTAACACCTCGATGTGAAGCGATTACCACTATTACACTGATATATGCTTATGAACAACTAAGCTTGGATGAAGAAAAACGAAAATCTAAAGTCCTATTTATAGGCAAGGAAACATGTGGAAAAGACAAGGATGCCCCTAGCATTTGAATTTGGGAGGGAACTCGTTTTGTTCTTGTGGCGCCCGCCACAACACCATGGCGCTCGCCATGAGTGTAAACTTACTTGGGCAGTTGGAGATCGTGGGGAAAAACAGTTGGGAGGAGTTTGAGACATGGCCACGTCATGGAAGACCCTGTGGCGGCCGCCATAGTGGATGCCATAAGTGTAAAATGCTGATTTTCTCTATTTTAGCTCATTTCGGCTCCTTTTTCGCTCCTTTTCTCGCTCGGGGCTCCGATTAGACTAAAAACCTGAAAACAAAGAAAAACATAATAATAACATAATAAAATGACATTAAAAGACTAAGAATGCATGCGAAATCGGAGTCAAAAATACGGTGAAATTCAGTGTCATCAAATTCTCCCACACTTAGACCTTTGCTTGTCCTCAAGCAAAACATTTAAAGCTCAAAGTAAGAAAACTAGTGCTGACACGTGATTCGGGCAAAAAGGGCTTCTAAGTTCAAGTCAGGATGTAGTGACAGGTACTAAGTGAACCAAGGGTATCGTAATGACACTTATCCGCAGAGGCGGACATAAACTTCATTCTTATATTAATCAACCGTATCATCCCACAATAACTAGGTCTACCTCTTCATCTCTTTTTGGGTCCTTTTCATTCAGGCGCAATCACATTAAGCCCGTTATCCGTACATGTTTCATAGTAGAGTGACCTGTTAGTGATTCTGATCCAAAACATAGGGTTTCTGGCACATATGACTGTGTAAACCCTTTTATTTGACCCAAACGCAGTTGTGGGGGATCAGATCGCAATCCGCCCTACCGAGTTCAGCGCCAGATACCTCTGAACCAACTAACGATGGGTGAGCTAAAATTATATATATATATATATATATATATATATATATTTTTTTTTTTTTGTGGCAACGATTCAAATTTTTGGTTTAAACGACCTTGTGAGGGTCATCTATCCGGAGTTTGCCTTTTTCTTTATTTATTTTACTGGATCATTCACTTATGTTCATCAGTCCCCTACGTAGAACATGCTTAGGCCGGAGCTGACTGCTGAAATAAACTACTTAGGACAAATTTGGAAATGATAATTAAGGCCATGGTACATGGGGTTTTGGAATGATTCCTATATTCGTGAAGTCTACGGTGCTAAAACGATACTAATGTTTCAAAAAGTTCACCTAAGTCACCACATCCTAATCCAAACCTGTCTTAAAGCCCAAAAAACGTGTAGAACAACAATGTTTTCTTTTTGCAAAATTTTTCTTTTTTTTTTTTTTTTTTTTTTTTTTTTTTTTTTTTTAGGGCTAAAGAAATGGGGAAAAATGAGGGTGCACTAGGGATACACTGTACTGGTGACTCGTCAGACTCATGCATTTTCTAGAAAAAAGACATAGACAAAAACAAGAAATAAACAACTAACTAAAAATGGAAATAGAAAGCAATAAAATCCCCTCCCACACTTAAATCGAACATTGTCCCCAATGTTTCGAAATAAGATAAGGAGAGTAACCTGTAAAACTACTGATGACCTGGCAATACTGCTAAGACCTTTCAGCAGAAAGTTCCCACAAGCCACAGGACATGACTGGGTCGCACAAAACAGTAGAAAGATCTCCTCCTCACTAAGCAAGGTCTCAGCATCTGGCAATCCAAAGAAAGAGTGTGCTATGATCATCTGAAAATACCTCAATGCAGGGTTGTGGATAACATGTGAGAACTGGGTGGAAGGATCCTGACTCCCTCCACCAGAGATATCACTCCAGAACTTCTCCACTTCCCTACTCAGAAAGTATCCTATAGGTGTCTCAGGAATAGCATCAGGGGTCGTCTGAAAACCTAATAAATCACCAAACTCCTTATGAGTGAAGGAGTACTCAGTCCCAAATAACCTGAAAATAGCACATCCATCTGGTCCGGCCCAGGGGTCATAAGAAAACGAGCTGAGGAACTCCAAAGTGAGGTTCCTGTAGGTGTTGTTCAGGTCGTCGAACTGGTCCCATTGAAGCTGGTGGCATAAGAATCTGACACTAGGCTCAATGCCTAAAGCCTCCATGCAAGCCTGATCTGGGTACCTCGTAAGTGCCATAGGACGCCTGAAGTGGACAAAGTAACGCTCTCTCTGGGCGTCATTCCTGAAAGTCACATGCATGTCGTCAAAATTCTGCATTCTGCACAGAGTTAGGAAGAAGGTCCTGTAAAACGCAAACATTTCAAACATTAGTCCTGACAAAATATAAGAAAAAAAAATAAAATAAAACAAAATGTAGAAAAAGTAAATAAGGTAAGAAAATCATGGGTTGCCTCCCATGCAGCGCTTGTTTAACGTCGTTAGCTTGACGACTGGAACTTATACATCTCTTGTCGGGATTGGTGGATCGCTTAGAGTGTGGCTGGAGTAGGTTGTTGGAATGTCTCCTCCTTCGTAGAGCTTCATTCTTTGTCCATTGACGATGAATGGTTTACATGTCTTGTTTTTTATTTCAACAGCTCCAGACCTCAGAATTTTTGATACTTTGAAGGGGCCGGTCCATCTTGAACGGAGCTTTCCTGGGAAGAGTCGTAGCCTAGAATTGAACAAGAGAACAGGGTCGCCTAAGTTGAAGTATTTTCTTACGATTCTTTTGTCGTGCCAAGCTTTTGTTCTTTCTTTGTATATTATGGCATTCTCGTAGGCTTGCTGTCTGAGTTCTTCCAATTTGTGGATGTCAAGGATACGTTTCTCACCGGCAGTTAGGTAATCCAAATTCAAAGTTTTAATGGCCCAATAGGCCTTATGCTCTAACTCAAAAGGTAAATGACAAGATTTTCCATAGACTAGTTGGTAGGGGGTTGTTCCTATAGGGGTTTTGAAAGCGGTCCTGTAGGCCCATAAAGCCTCTTGAAGCTTTTGCGACCAATCTTTTCTGGATACAGAGATAGTTTTTTCTAAAATTTGTTTAATCTCCCTATTAGATACTTCCACTTGGCCACTAGTCTGTGGGTGATATGGTGTTGCTACTCTATGCTTAACTCCATACTTGCTTAAAAGCTTATCAAAAATTCTTGATATGAAGTGAGATCCTCCATCACTTATAACTAAACGGGGTGTTCCAAATCTGGGGAATATATAATTTTTAAATAATTTAATCACTACCCTAGTGTCGTTTGTGGGTGCAGCTATCGCTTCAATCCATTTAGACACATAGTCTACTGCAACTAAGATATACTTGTTTCCTAAAGATGGTGGGAATGGTCCCATGAAATCTATACCCCATACGTCGAAGAGTTCTACTTCTTGGATGTTTCTTAAAGGCATTTCATCGCGTCTTGAAATATTTCCTGTGCGTTGGCATCTATCACATTTGACAATGTAAGCATGGACATCACGCCACATGGTAGGCCAGAATAGGCCAGCTTGAAGAATCTTGGCGTAGGTCTTAGAGGTGCTTGCATGTCCACCATAAGGCGCAGAGTGACAATGCTGAATTATACTTTCTACCTCGTCTTCTGGAACGCAACGGCGGAAAATGCCATCTTTACCTCTCTTGAAAAGAAGTGGCTCGTCCCAATAGAAGTTTCTAACATTACTTAAGAACTTCTTCTTCTTGTGGTAATCGAGATCAGGGGGTATTATATCAGCAGCTAGGTAATTAACAAAATCAGCGTACCAGGGCACGTTACTTACAGCTAAGGATTTTTGAAAGTGCTCATGAGGGTCTGGTTTTTTATCTTCAATGGTTTCCAACTGGGCTATCAGTCTATCATAGGCAAAATCATCATTTATGGGTACTAATTCAGGATTCAGGTATTCTAACCTAGATAGGTGATCGGCTACTACATTTTCTGTGCCTTTTTTATCTCGGATATCTAAGTCGAACTCTTGTAGCAACAAAATCCATCGAAGTAACCTGGGTTTAGCATCTTTTTTACTTAGTAGGTAACGGATGGCAGCATGATCGGTGTAAACTATAATTTTGGCTCCTACTAGATATGATCTAAATTTGTCTATAGCGAAAACTACCGCTAGGAGTTCTTTCTCGGTTGTTGCGTAATTGAGCTGGGCGGCGTCTAGGGTTCTACTGGCATAATATATTACATGTAATCTTTTATCTTTTCTCTGACCTAGAACGGCTCCTACAGCATAATCACTGGTGTCACACATTATCTCAAACGGTTCAGACCAATCAGGGGGTTTCATAATGGGTGCTGAAATCAATGCTTGCTTCAAAAGGTTGAATGCTTCATTGCATTTTTCATCAAAGATGAATTCAGCATCTTTCATTAATAGGCCAGTTAAAGGTTTTGTTATTTTGGAGAAGTCCTTGATGAAACGGCGGTAGAATCCAGCGTGTCCAAGGAAACTTCTAACTTCCCTGATAGTCTTGGGTGGTTTTAGGTTCTCTATAACTTCTATTTTTGCTTTATCTACCTCTATACCTCTTTCGGAGATTATATGTCCTAAAACAATTCCTTCAGTCACCATGAAATGGCATTTTTCCCAATTCAGCACAAGGTTCACCTCCACACATCTTTCCAGGATTTTCTCAAGGTTGATAAGACAATTTTGGAAATCAAAACCGCAAACCGAGAAATCATCCATAAATACTTCCATGATTCCATCTAGATAATCTGCAAAGATTGACATCATGCAACGTTGGAAAGTAGCAGGGGCATTACAGAGTCCAAAAGGCATTCGTCTGTAGGCAAAAGTTCCAAAAGGGCATGTAAAGGTAGTTTTTTCTTGATCTTCTGGATGTATAGGTATTTGGAAGAATCCCGAATACCCGTCTAGATAGCAGAAGTAAGAATGTCTGGCAAGACGTTCTAACATCTGGTCTATGAACGGTAAAGGGAAATGATCCTTCCTAGTTGCTTTATTTAACTTTCTATAGTCTATGCACATACGCCAACCTCCTTCTATCCGCTTTTCTATTTGTTCACCTTTCTCATTTTGCACAACTGTGATGCCTCCCTTCTTGGGTACCACATGCACAGGGCTCACCCACTTACTGTCCGAGATCTGATATATTATACCTGCTTCTAGCAACTTCAGGACTTTCTTCTTGACAACATCACTCAGTATAGGGTTTATCCTTCTCTGGTGCTCTCTGGAAGGTTTTGAATCTACTTCGAGCGAAATCCGATGCATGCATATGGATGGACTTATACCTTTCAGATCAGAGATATTATATCCTAAGGCTGAGGGATATCTTCGTAGAACGTCCAAGAGTTGATCTGTTTCTTTTTGTCTCAAGGCAGCACTAACTATAACCGGACGATTCATTTCTTCATCAAGAAACTCATATCTCAGGTTCTTAGGCAGTTCCTTAAGTTCCAAGGCTGGTTTAATAGGGCAAGGCATAGGATCTGGGGTAAGGGATAAACATTCGTAAAGGTTATCATCGATGTAGGGTTTCTTATAATTGTCATCTTCCAAAATAAGAGTCGATGGCAGCTTAATTGTTTCAATGACTTCTTCTTGCTCTAACTCCCTAACACATTCATCAATGATATCTATTGCATAACACGCGTCTCCTATCACAGGTGCCATAAGAAATTTTGAAAGTATAAATTCTATCTTCTCGTTCCCTACCTCAAAGGTTAGCTTCCCCTTTTTGACATCTATTATGGCTCCAGCAGTCGATAAGAATGGTCTACCTAGAAGAATTGGTATGTCATCATCTTCTTTAATGTCCATGACAACAAAATCAGTAGGGATAAACAGCTGACCTATCCTAACAGGGACGTCTTCAAGTATGCCTATCGGATATTTAACAGATTTATCGGCTAATTGAAGTGACATCTTGGTAGGTTGCAACTCTCCTAAATTTAACCTTTCGCAAACCGCTAAGGGCATTAAGCTCACACTAGCTCCTAAGTCTAGAAAAGCTTTTTCGATGACATGACTCCCCAAAATACAAGGAATGGAAAAGTTTCCAGGATCTTTATCCTTTTTTGCTAATTTATTTTCGGCAATAGAATTACATTCCAAGGGTTTCGGATCATCAAGTCTACGTTTATTGGTAAGGATGTCTTTGAGAAACTTTGCGTAGGATGGTATTTGGGTAATGGCTTCTATGAACAGGATTTCTACGTGAAGTTTTTCTATAACTTTAATGAATTTCTGATACTGATTATTGATCTGGGTTTGTTTAAGTCTTTGCGGATATGGTATTGGTGGTTTGTATGGCGGGGGTGGTATATAGGTTTTGTCTTTGGGTTCTTCTCCTTTTTCTTGACTTTCCTGGTTTACAGATTCCTCTGGTTTCTTCTTTTTATCTGGGATGTTGTCATCTTCCTTAGAAGTTTTGGGATCACTCAACCTTGGGTTACAAGGTTCATCATAAGCGGTCCCACTTCGTAGGGTAATGGCATTTGCTTGTCCTTTCGGGTTTTGTTGAGGTTGTCCAGGGAATTGTCCTCCAGGTGTGGTCTGAGGGGCTTGGTTTAAAGCTACCTGCGAGATTTGGGTTTCAAGCATCTTATTGTGAGTGATTATTTGGTCAACCTTGGTTCCTAACTGGGTAATTAGTTCGTTAACATGAACGTTTTGGTTCATGAACTCCTTGTTTTGTTGGATTTGAGCAGCGACAAAATTATCCACGATTTTCTCAAGGCTCGGTTTTAGTGGTACAGGTTGCATAGGTTGATTTGATCTTGGGGCTTGATAACTTGATTGTCTCGGAGGGGCAGTATTTTGGATAGGGTTATTATTCTTATAGGAAAAGTTTGGGTGATTCTTCCATCCAGGGTTATAGGTATTTGAAAACGGGTTCCCTAGGGTGTAGTTCACTTGTTCAGAGCTGGTCTCGTTTAACAGACTGCATTCTGCGGATTGGTGTCCTTTCGTCCCACATATCTCACAATCTGACGAAACTGCGGCTGCAGTATTCGGGGTTGTACACATATGCTCAACTCTTAGGGCTAATGCGTCCATTTTAGCTTGCATCATGTCTATAGAGCTTAACTCATGTTTTCCTCCTTGGGCTTCCTTCTTTTCCACTGTCGCTCGTTCTACTCCCCATGATTGATGGTTTTGGGCCATATCTTCGATAAGGGCACTAGCTTCAGGGTAAGGTTTGTTCATCAGTGCGCCACCTGCGGCGGCGTCGATGGTCATCTTAGTGTTATAATGAAGTCCATTATAGAAGGTTTGAATGATTAACCAATTTTCTAAACCATGATGTGGGCATGCTCTTAATAGCTCTTTATATCTCTCCCAGGCTTCGAACAACGATTCTCCTTGGTTTTGGGTAAATCTAGTTATTTGGTTTCGAAGAACAGCGGTCTTACTCGGGGGAAAATATCTGGCAAGGAATACTTTTCTAAGGTCTTCCCAACTTGTTATGGAATTTGGTGGAAGGGAATCTAACCAAGATAGGGCCTTATCTCTGAGGGAAAAAGGAAATAATCTTAAGCGAATCGCCTCAGGAGGGGCTCCATTGGTTTTAAAGGTGTCTGCTAGTTGGAGAAATTTTTTCAAATGTTGGTTTGGGTTCTCTGTAGAAAGACCTGCGAATTGTCTCTGCTGTACTAACTGCAGCAGGGATGGTTTAAGTTCAAAATTGTTAGCTGGTATGGCTGGATTTACTATACTAGAACTAGGTTCCTCGTTGGATGGTTGGGCGAAATCCTTAAGAGGTCTTTGATTTTGATCTTCGGCCATAGCTTTCCTAAGTTTACGGAAATATAAACGTGCACGAGCGTAACGTTCTGGTTCAGCTAGAGGGTCTACTAAACTACCGGTACTACGAGTTTTTCGCATTAACCGGCGGGTAACTTCCTTAGTCTAAACGGTATAACAACAGGGTACGAAATTTGATGAAATTGGTTCCCCGGCAACGGCGCCAAAAACTTGATGCGTGTTTTTTCGCAAGTGTATGAACGCGTCAGAGTAATATAAAAGATTATCGTATCCACAGAGACCAAGTGTCAATCTATCGCTATCTATTGTTAAGGTGTGTATCTAAGGTGATTGAAAATAGTAGTTTTGAAGAGTGCACGGTAGTAAATAAAGTAATTAAAATTAATTGATAAAGACAGGTTCGAATGCAATTCACATAACCAATTGATAATCCAAGTACTTGCTAATAGAACTACTTACGGGCAATGTTTTCTACTTTGAAAATAACTAATTTGACAGGAACTGTCGCTTTCGCGTACTCAGAACCGAGTTGTACCCCCTAATCAAACCCTCTTATTGTCACGGATAAAAAGGCGCGCATTGCGTTAGAGTAGTAAACCTATTTTTAAGAAATATAGTATCTTGACCAAGTTGAAAAGTATTTTAACCTGGATTTTCTAAAAAAAAAGAGGTTCTTACGAACCAGACTTTAAACTTCTTAACGCGTCCGAAAATGGTTTTAAAATCTCTTTTCCTTTTAAATTAAAAACTCCTAATAAACTAGACAAAGCGCTTTCGCTGTTTTTGAAATAGTTTAAAAACAATTAAGTTTAGATAGGCGTTGGACGGCTTTCGATCTTACCCAACGGATTTTAAGAACAGGAAAACTTATATTAAAAGTTAAAATAGCCCTTAAGTGTTTCTACTAACAATTGTACAGATTATCGGTTCAGTTATGATCTTCACATTCTAACCTTTATAAAATTAGCCAGACATGGTAAAGTAAAAGTTCATTTTTAGATTTTTCATAAAAAAGTATTTAAGTGCGAGTGCGGAAAGTAAATGAAAGTAGTGCGAGTGCGGAAAGTAAATGAAAGTAAAGCAGTGCGGAAAATAAATGAAATTAAAAGACAGTGCAAGAAATAAAGTTGACAAAAGGTAAAGTAATAAAAACCTGCTCCAATCGGAGTGGTTGAATAAAATGCGAACTGAAAGTAAAATGGCGGCAGGATTAACTTCCTTCCAGAGTGCTCCAAGACTCAATCTCACAGGCTCTTACAGACTCGATCTCTCGAATGTAGTAACACCTCGATGTGAAGCGATTACCACTATTACACTGATATATGCTTATGAACAACTAAGCTTGGATGAAGAAAAACGAAAATCTAAAGTCCTATTTATAGGCAAGGAAACATGTGGAAAAGACAAGGATGCCCCTAGCATTTGAATTTGGGAGGGAACTCGTTTTGTTCTTGTGGCGCCCGCCACAACACCATGGCGCTCGCCATGAGTGTAAACTTACTTGGGCAGTTGGAGATCGTGGGGGAAAAACAGTTGGGAGGAGTTTGAGACATGGCCACGTCATGGAAGACCCAGTGGCGACCGCCATAGTGGATGCCATAAGTGTAAAATGCTGATTTTCTCTATTTTAGCTCATTTCGGCTCCTTTTTCGCTCCTTTTCTCGCTCGGGGCTCCGATTAGACTAAAAACCTGAAAACAAAGAAAAACATAATAATAACATAATAAAATGACATTAAAAGACTAAGAATGCATGCGAAATCGGAGTCAAAAATACGGTGAAATTCAGTGTCATCAGTGGTCGTACCCACGAACTACATTAGCTCTGATTCCTCTCTCTCATCCGATTGAGGATATGTAGGCACAAGACATCAATTGTCTTGGCGAGCAACCTTCCCCCATAGTTTCCGTCTGAACTACGTTGACTCTGACTTTCCCATTGCACTGAGGGAGTACGTAGGCCTAGGACAACGATAACGTCCTATCGAGTCACTTCTTTTTTTCTTTTCTTCTTCGTTTCTCCGTTCTTTCCGTTTTCGTTCCTTCTCCGGTCCAGTAGCAGTGGAGTTCCAGACGACGACACTCTCTGATGCAGACAACAAGCGTGGATCCCATCGAGTACGATGGACGTGTTAGGTGTTAACCCCTTCCCTTCGCGTAACCGATTCCCGTACCCGTTTCTCTTGGTCGTGAGACCATGTTCTTTCCCTTCCCTCAGGTTTATGCAGTGTTTCCTTTCCCTCTCTCGGGATAAATACACATTGCTGGTGACTCTGTGTTTTTCTGCGCCACTCTCGCATTTGTATCGTTGGATGCGAATCTTTCGGGAAAGACACACTCGACCAGTTCCTCACACAGTCGAGGACCAACAAAGTCGAGCAAACCCCCAAATTACTTAGGCAAAAAACAACAAATATATCAAATATGCAAATATCACACACACAGATAAGCAAAAACAAAGCATTAAATCGGACAGAAGCCATTGTGCGAACAATACAAAAATGCAAAAGGCCCCTGGCACGCAGGTCGGGCAAAGTCACTACAAAAAATAGCTCACAGACCCAAGCAAAGTAAACAAATAGAAAACTAGACGACTTCGTTTTCTTCAGGCTTCTCGTCTCCCGTGGCCTGGCCGTCATCATCCTCCTCAGACGCTGGCCGAACAATCTGACCCTCGACCACCTCATAGTACGGACCAGTCCCTTCAGTAACGAGGTTGGGGTTCACAATCCCAAGCTGCTTCACCGCATTATTAAAGCCCACCTTGGCAGCCACGAGGACATCTTTCTCTGTCTGCCTGAGCTTCACGGTCAGTCCTTCCCGAGAGGTAAGTAGCCTGTCGTCCTCAGTTTCCTCTTCAGCAGGACATATAACTTGCTCTAACTCGGCGATCCTCGCCAAGAAACCCTTCCTCTCAGCATCAACCTTCTTCAGCTTCTCCTCCAACTGCCTCTGAAGCTCGACCTGGGTTTCGTTCTATTTTTTGCACTCTGACAGGTCCTTGCACACCTTCTCCATCTCGATTGCGACCGACGTGAAGCTCTCCTGCAGCTTGGCCAGCTCAACTTCCGGGCAGGTCTCGTCATTCAGGACCAGGGTGGCAGCACAAACCCGCATCACCGCGGACACGTCTTCCACCAAAGCCTTTCTTGGAGAAGCCTGGTCAACGCCTAAGATGGTCTGAGCCTCAGGTGCACCAACACACAGGGAATTGGTCCCCGAAAAGAAATTCGGCCTCAAGTGACAAGGCGGGAGCACGAACTTCACAGCAGGAGGGCTCTCAGTCTCGGTAAGATCGACGTCCACATGCTCGCTGAGTCGCTGTCTTTTTTGAGACCCTTGCATGACAGGAGATTGGCTACCCTGGGGAGAGCTGGAAGAGTCCCCGGTTGCCGGGGTGGGGCCTGGGCGCTGTGACCGTATCTGCTCGACCCACCCTTTTCCACCATTCTTCAAAACTCGAGTAGCGGCTAACTTCTTGATACGCTCCTCCGCGCTAGACATGGTGTCGACAAAAGAAAATAGAAATACGTCAGTAAGTTGAAGAGCAAAATGCACGGGAGGATCTAATCAAATAGGCATCCACCACCTAACAACTTGAGGGCATCCTCGTCGGAAAACACCTCGAGAAGGGCCCTCGTATTAATCAATCGGGCATGCTCCAAGGGCCTCCTGTCGTCGCCGTGGATAGGGTTCCCGTCCCGTGTCACGAGCTGTGCAGGGGAGAAATCGGCGACGAATTTGACTATCTCCTCATGAGCCAGACGATCCCCTTCGCACAGTCTACTAGGACTGAATATATAACTGTCTGTGCTCTGCTTGAAGTGGTCCTCCGTCCAGAATAGGGGAAACTTCGCTTCGAGGACCTCTTCCTGCTGCCTGTCTATATCTCGGTGCACCCGTCTGTACACCGACTCCATGGCCTCGAACGAGACAGGCTTCACCATGTAGTACTAGGACTTGAAGTGGCGAACAGAGTCCATGTAAGTCTGGAACAGCCAGTTCACCTGCTTGAAAGACACCCAGCCATGTTTTCCATCAGTTATCTACCTTTGCAAGTGGAATATACGGAATAACAGAGGTAGGGTCGAACTAATATGGAGATACTGACAGACGATCTCGAAGGCGCGAATGAAGGCGAGGGCGTTAGGGTGGAGTTACGATGGTGCCAGGCGCAACCAAGTGAACACCTCTCGCTGAAAATCGATGAAGGGCAGGCGCCACCCCGCCTCGTCAAACATGAACTCATACAAGGGAAATCTCATCCCCCTGTACGTCGAGCATATGCGGTGGTGCTGTAGAGGTCTATACACCATCCAGGTCTTCGAGGAGCCCTCAAGGCGATGCTCGGAAGTGGCGAAGATATCATCCTGGTCGCTTGTGACAAACTGAGATTGGGTGCTCAGAGGCTCCTCGCTAGCCCAATCCTTGGGCGGCCATCCCTCGACACTGGTGATCGGCGCCATCGGGGAGTCAGGCTGGTCGTCAATATCTATCGATCCCACGACCACAACCTCTATTTACCTGAAAAGCAGAAGGAACTGGTGAATTCGATAATCCAGATCAAATTCACCTCTCCACCGCTGATCAAGTGAAAAGGGCAAAGAAAGGAAACGGGGAACTGCGCGAGCGACGCCCTCTGCCCAGAAATGTCGGGGATGCGCATCTATCCCTTTCACCCAAATTCCTCGGGACATCAGGCGAGCGTCCCCGGGACCGTCCTCAAGTCCCTAGTTCCTTCGTCCTATGTCCTCGGGGTTTTCATCCCACGTCCTCGGGACCTTCCTCAGGTCCCCGGGACATTCATCCCATCTCCCCCGCGAGATTCATCAAAAACATAAAGAAGTTCTGCCGTTTTCGCCGGAAACTCCGTGACCTCCCCGAGAACTTCATCAGTTCACCGAAGGACCACCGTAAAAAACACAAACAGAAAGAAAAAGATTAGAAACTTACTTGGAAATAGCGGTTGGAAGAGTCCGGTGCAGCGGCTTGTGGTGGTAAGACGACGGCAGAAGGTGAGAGAAACCTAGAGGGGAAGGAAGGGAATGGCACGGGCTGGCTCCTATTTATAAAGCCCTCACGGGACTCAAGGCGCCCTTAGGCACTCGAGTACCCTAGGCCTAGCCTAGCCGCCCTAGGTAATAGTGACAGATGACGCGTGGCACATGGATTCCCGCGTATGTCCCTTCGTTTGCTTTGGTGCTCGAGTCCACAACTTCTTGTCTCCCAGCAACATCGTCCCACAGCAACATGCGAAGTTCGAGAAGACTTTAAAATTCCTACCCGTTTAGCATCCCTTGCTCGTGGCCCTTCCATTACTACAAGCCCGTTATAGCGGGGATACTGCCCCGTTTAACGAGTCTCCCCGACAAAGGATTACATGCTGGTATCAGACGACCACTTTCAACCCGGTCCTTCGAGCATGCCTGTTGTGTCCTCGACATGGGAGCTGACCCTTAAGTCATTACTCCAACACTTCAGAGCAACGACTTGGGGGGCTCCTGTTCTGGACTGGGCCAGCGCCTGCCCATTGGTCGGGCAGGCCCAACCCAATGATCTGAGGTGGCCCAACAAGGCCCACGTTTATCCAGTGTCGAGCACGTGTTGGACATGCATTGTCGAGCAGAGGTTTCGAGTGTTGGGGAACACGTCTCTCCTCGACCTCCACGTGCACCTCCCCACGAGGACACGTCATCTTGTAACCTCCTACCTCCGAAAGAGTCGGTCTGCCCACCTTCCAGAAATCTTGGGACCGTTACCCCAGGGCGAAGACCACGTGTTGGTCTTCCCTACGCCATGTAAGCCCTGGCAATCACTTGTATTGGGCCTTGCAATCCAGCCCTGTGTAAGTGACCGTTGGCCCCGCGCTGAGGGCAACCTATAAATACCCTCTCACTTGAGAGGGTCAGGTTACGCAATATTCTCTAACTCACCCTTTGCTTTTCTGTACTTGCTTACTCCCTTTTCCTGACTTTGGCATCAGAGTACCTTGCAGGTACACCCCCCAGCCGTTTCACCATCACCGGAGTTTCCGATCTCACGACGTTGCTGGCCACTGGATTCTTTCTGATCAGGTAAGATCAATAGTAATGACCAATTATTGTAGATGTATAATTTGTCAAAGTTAAAATAGTAATACCAATTATTATATTATTGTAATAGTTGTTTTTCTAGTAGTATAAATACTCTCATGAGTTAATGTAAAATGACACCAATTTCTTTGAAAGACATAAGTGATACATTTTTCTTTCTTCAATCTTTTCTATTAGTTTGATATTATATAACTAGATTAGATTAGTAACATATATCAACATATTAGTTCACAAATATTAACAAGAAAATATTCAAAATCGATTATTTTTCAACATGTTATCAGCACGATCATTTCTATCATAAATAATTACTACACCAGGTATATCTTCTATACTTATCACTTTAATCTTATTATTATTATTGTTATTATTTACTACGGTTATAGAAAACTGTCAACCTGTTAATTGATTTATAATTAGAGTAACTATTATTGTTATTATTGCTTCGTCTATGTTGTTATAGAAAACTAACAACTTGTTAATTGCTCTATAATAAATGTAACTTTTATTATATAAATTTTGTGTGGAGGTCTAAAACCCCATATGCAGATACTAACTTTTTATATTTCGTGGAGGTCTAAAGCCCCATATGCAAATACTAATTTTTTATATTTAATGGAGGTCTAAAACCCCATAGACAGATATTAACTTTTATATTTAGTGCAGGTCTAAAACCCCATATGCAAATATTAACTTTTATATTTTATGGAGGTTTAAAATTTCATATGCAGATACTAACTTTTTAAATTTAATGGAGGTCTAAAACCCCATATGCAGTTACTAACTTTTATATTTAGTTGAGATTTAAAACACCATATACAGTTACTAACTTTTATATTTAGTGGAGGTCTAAAACCCCATATGCAAATACTAACTTCTATATTTAATATAGGAGTAAGATTCTCATCTATAATATTGCTTCATGAATAAAAATTCATTTGATATAATTAAAATTACTGATGTGTTATATTGTATGCATTCATTCACAATATATTTTATCTTATAATTATCTCTAACACTTGTAACAACTAGATGATATTTAACACACTTAAAATTTGACTTGATGATATTTAACACACTTATTTATTTTATTTTTTTTGTCATTTTTTCCCAACGGTAACTATAACGGTCGTTTTACAAAATTATCTCTATATATAATTTAACTTCTTTCATAACATTCACATCATTCTCAAATATTTATCCATGTCTTTCAAATGGCTAAATTTTTTCTCTTATTCAACACTCTACTTATTATTTTATTTTTTATCGGTAGTATCAAGCATGAACAAATATGTAAAGATTATGTAGCATTATTGATATTTATTATTTCACCATTACTAGTCTTAACTTGGTTTATTGATAGAGGTTTTCAAATGAAAAATGATCATGGTTTTTTTAATCGTTATTATTGAATAAATTGATTTTTTTGTTTATGCATTAAATATTGATTATGTTCATTTGAATTCTAGATATAATCATGTCCAATGTTAAGCATCAATTCAAAATTTTAAGCATAACTGGGGACAACTACATAGTATGGAACAACAACTTAATTGGGTACCTTGCATATGAGGGACTCGACAAAATCCTTGAAGGAGACAATTCAGGAAAGTCAGTTGACCCATAAGAGATGACAATGAAAAATCAAAAGTAAATCGAATAATAAAACACCACCTTGATGATGGATTATAAACAAAATATTCAAAGGAAAAAGATCACACATTTTTGTGGGACAAACTTAAGACATGATTTGGACGTCTGAGAAAAGTTTTGTTGCCCTCATTGATAGATTAGTGGAACAAACTAAGTTACCAAGATTATAAAAGTGTTGTTGCATATAACTCTGTCATGCACCAAATTATAGGACAACTAGAATTTTATGGCATAGTTATAATCGAAGAAGAAAAGTTGGAAAAAACTTTTTTGACTTTTCATGCATCCCAAATTTTGTTTCAACAACAATACATAAAGAGGGAATTTTCTGAGTATTATGATTTACTTGCATCCTTTCTAGTAGCATAGCAAAATAATGAGCTCCTTATAAAAAACGACTAGTCACGTCCCATAGAACCAATAGCATATCCTGAGACAAATGCCACATCATTTAATCAAAGGCGTGATAGCTATAATCGTCTTTAAAAATGTGGTGGTTATGCTTGTTTTTAGGGTCCTAGTCGAGGCGGTTATCACGGTCGAAACCACTTTCATGGTTGAGGTCGTGGACGAGGTTATGTGAATAATTATAGATTTCCCAGATATGATCAAACTAATAGGAATCGTCAAGGTAGAGGTAATTATATCCAAGAGGGTCCCTCGAGGAATCATGATGATTTCTACTATAGATGGGGAAAGGAAGGTCATTGGTTTAAGATGTGTGGAACGCCAAAACATATGTGTAAAAGAAACAAGACATATGTAGAGGTAAAGGGGAAGGAAGTAAATTTTAATAAAATTGAACCTGAAAATGATACTACATATCTTGAGATTGTTGATTATGTTGAAGGAAAAATAGATTAAATAACTTTTTGAATAATGTGTGATAAGTTTGTATAAATTTTATATTTGACCTATGTACCAAATTAAAAATTTGTATGTTGTTTGGTGTATCCAATGTTTGCATTCCAGACATTTAATCTTATTTCTTATTTTTTATTTCTTTTTTAAGAAGGTTAGACATGGAACATTTCGAAGACATTTGCATTCCAGACAATGGAACCACACACACAATCCTCAAATGTAAGAAATCTTTTACTGAAATAAATCCTACTAAAGTTGTAATAAATCTGCAGGATGTGAGATTGTATTTATTACACATTTACTAGGATTTATTTCAGTAAAAAAAAATTCTTACATTTGAGGATTGTGTGGTTAGTTCCACTGTCTGGAATGCAAATATCTTCGACATGTTCCATGTCTAACCTTCTTGAATAGAAATAAGATTAAATAGAGAGTAAATCAATACAACATATTTAACATTATTATTTCATGCAAATATTGGATACACCAAACAATATACAAATTCTTAATTTGGTACATAGTTCAAATATGAAATTAATACAAGCTTATCACACATTATTCAAAAAGTTAATTAATCCATTGTTCCTTCAACGAAATCAGGAACCTCAATATATGTAGTATCATTTTCGGGTTCAATTTCATTAAAATTTACTTCCCTCCCATTTCCCTCTACAAATGCCTTATTTCTTTTACACAAACGTTCGAGTGTTTTACGTGTCTTAGACCAATAATCTTTCTTTCCGCATCTATAGCACAAATCATGATGATTCCTTGAGAGACCCTCTTGGATATAATTACCCATACCTTGATGATTCCTATTAGTTTGGACATATTTGAGAAATCTATAATTATTCACATAACCTCGTCCACGACCTCGACCATGAAAGTGATTTCGAACGTGATATCCGTCTCGACTAGGACCCTCAAAACGAGCATAACCACCACGTTTTTTAATATGATTATAGCCACCACGCCTTTGATTAAATGTTGTGGCATTTTTCTCAGGATATGCTATTGTTACTATGGAACGTAACTGGTGGTTTTTGATAAGGAGCTCATTATTTTGTTCTGCTACTAGAAGGGCTGGAACTAAATCATAATACTCAGAAAATTCCCTCATTATGTATTGTTGTTGCAACAAAACTTGGGATGCATGAAAAGTTGAAAAAGTTTTTCCAACTTTTCTTCTTCGGTTATAACTATGCCACAAAATTCTAATTGTGCTATAATTTGGTGCATGACAGAGTTATATGCAACAACACTTTTATAATTTTGGAACCTTAATTTTATCCACTAATCCATCAATGAGGGAAACTAGACTTTCCTCTGATATTCAAATCTTGCCTTAAGTTTGTCTCACAAAATATTAGGATCTTTTGTAGTCGAATATCATGTTTGTAATTCATCATCAAGGTGGTGTTTTATTATTCGATTAACTTTCGATTTTTTCATTGCCATCGGTTCTGGGTCAACTGTCAACTTTCCTGAATTGTCTCCTTCAAGGATTTTGTCGAGTCCCTCACATGCAAGGTACTTAATTAAGTTGTTGTTCCATGTTATATAGTTGTCCCCATTTATGCTTAAAATTTTGAATTGATGCTTAACATTAGACATGATTATATCTAGAATTCAGATGAACATAATCAATATTTAATGCATAACAAAAAAAATCAATTTATTCAATAACAACGATTACAAAAATCATGATCATGTTTTATTCAAAAACATCTATCAATAAACCAAGCTAATACTAGTAATGCTAAAATAATAAATATCATTAATGCTACATAATCTTTACCTGATTCTTCATGCTTGATAATACCGATAAAGAAGAAAATAATAACAAGTAGAGTGATGAATAAGAGAAAACATTTACTCATTTGAAAGATATGGATAAATATTTGAGAATTATGTGAAAGTTATGAAAGAAGTTGAATTATATATAGAGATAATTTTGTAAAATGACCGTTATAGTTACTGTTGGGGAAAAAGGGAAAAAAGAAACTTAAGTGTGTTAAATATCATCAGGTCAACTTTTAAGTGTGTTAAATATCATCTAGCTGTTACAAGTGTTAGAGATAATTATAAGATAACATATATTGTGAATGAACACATATGATATAACACATTAGTAATTTTAATTCTATCAAATGAATTTTTTTCATGAAGCAATATTATAATTAAGGAACTTAGTCATGTATTAAATACAAAAGTTAGTATTTGCATATGGGATGTTAGACCTCCACTAAATATAAAAGTTAGTAACTACATATGGGGTTTTAGACGTCCACTAAATATAAAAGTTAGTAACTGCATATAGGATTTTAGCTCTCTGTTAAATATAAAAAGTTAGTAACTGCATATGGGGTTTTAGACCTCCATTAAATGTAAAATTTAGTATTTGCATATGGGTTTTAGATCTCCTTTAAATATAAAAAGTTAGTATTTGCATATGGAACTTTAAACTTCCGCTAAATATAAAAGTTAGTATGTGCATATGGAGTTTTAGACATCCACACAAAATTTATATAATAAAAGCCACACTTATTATAGACACTCTTTAACAAGGGTAAAGCAATAATAACGTTAATAGACACTCTAGTTATAAATCACTTGTCAGGTTGATAGTTTTTTATAACCATGGTAAATAATAATAATAATAATAATAATAATAACAATAATAATAATAAAAATAATAAGATTGAAGTGGTAAGTATAGTAGATATACCTAGTGTAGTAATAACTTCAGATAGAAATGATCATACTGATAACGTGTTGAGAAAAAATCGATTTTGAATATTTTCTTGTTAATATTTGCGAACTAATATGATGATATAAGTTACTAATCTAGTTAAATAATATCAAACTGATAGAAAATATTAGAAAGTAAAATGTATCACTTATGTCTTTCAAAGGAATTGGTGTCATTTTACATTAACCAATGTGGGTATTTATACTACTAGAAATGCAACTATTACAATAATGTAATAATTGACATTACTGTTTTAGCTTTGACAAATTATGCATCTACAATAATTGGTCATTACTATAAAGATAGATATTTCTAACTAATAATAATAATATTTTTGTTTATTATAACAATTAGTAACTTATATCATCATATTAGTTCACAAATATTAACAAAAAAATATTCAAAATCGATTTTTTCTCGACATAAATAACTGTTTCTTTTTTGTTTTTGACTGAAATCTATTTTAAACCTAAGTTTAAAAGTAAGTTTTCATAAACATTCATTCATTATTCAAATGAATGTTAATGTTATTTTTATGAAGGTAGAAATTCATAAAAATATAGAAATATATTTGTATATTTTTTATATGTATCAAATGCAAAAAAACTCATTAATTTATAGGATTTGAGACATAAAGACTAAATTAATTTATCTTGTACTACCTATTACTATAATAATAATGACATTGTCTATGATATGTTTATGAACGATTTGATAAGTGTGTCATATCATTGTGAGTGATAAAGAAGGAGATGAGCCCCCAAGTATCAATTTTGCACCCGTCATGTTAATTTCTTTTATTTGATTTTAACATATTATTGGTTGAACAAAAAAACTGTATGTTTAGAGTAGATAGTTGAAGGGATAGATAGAAAAAAACTGTAAATTGATAATAAAAGATTGTTAGGGATGAGGTTAACTTTGGCCTTCCCCTTATATTTCTTATGTTAACATTGTCATTTGAGGTCACTATAATAATTTGTTACTCATTTATTAGGTCATTTAATCCTAAGACCTTAGAGTTTAGACACATATCTGGATTAATTCATTTACAATTTCTTAGTAAATTAACTGAAAGATAAGTCATAGGAAATTAAGAGCAATATAAAAGTTTTTTTATTCCCACCCTTAGTCATAGGCGGCGGTCGACTAAAAATACTTGGTTCAAAACCTTTACCTCTTCCAGCTTAGTTTCACATAGTAAACCACCAATTTAGATTATTTTTTACTAATTAAACCAACAAACTCATGCACAAACACAGATAAACATCATAATAGTAATTAACTCATAAAAGGAATTTGTCAAGTTTAAAAGTATAAAGTTATTTCCAAATTAGTTTATCATCCCCAACAATGAGAGTTTTAGCTACACACGATTCAACAAGAAAAGATAAATAAAACAGTAAACTAATTGTTAGATCTTGTATTGGGGGTCTGCTGCAAAACATGAATAAGAAGATTATAAAAACGGTACGATGAAAGTCGTACAAAATAAATTCCAAAGCGTGTGTTTACACTAAGCTTTAGGTTCGATTCACCCCCACCAATTTAGACAAATTGGATGTAAATGGGTTAACCGGTGAATCCCCTTCAGGATACTTTGGAAACCTTAACATGAATCGCATATTCACATTAAGCATATCGATCAACAATATTTTACAGAATAAAGTTCTATTATTTATTCTTGTGCACTAGAAAATAAAAGAATGACTTAGATATAATTTTTGCCACTTAAAACAAGTAATTTTTGTATATCTTTTATTGCTGACAAGTATCTCTATTTATAAGAAAACTTGTACCGATTGGTGTGGAGAAACAATGTTTCATTTGATTCCAACATGACCATTCACGAACCATTGTATATCAATAGCAACAAACATTTTCATGAAAAGATGTGTTGATCTAGTGGTTGCACCTTATGACCACGCGCCTTATCACAATAAGGTATTTGGTTCAATTCTAGAGAGTTGCAACTTTTTGCCATTTATTTTGGTAAATTAATCATTATTATTTATTAATTTAATATTTTGGAAATTTCTCCAACAATCCCCCACCATTTTCAAAATATATCTAATCCATTATTCAGGAAACTTCATGGTTTCAGATAAAGGTATCTTACGATTTGAACCAATACGTAGTAAGTTAAGTTTTCACTCATTCCCGAATAGATTGGTAGACAAGCTTTGAATCAATTATTCATTAGAACAAGCGTGCATAACTCACACATGAAATCTCGGTACCATTGATCGAATTATTAATATGACACATTTAATAAGGCCTTGTGTCTCATATTCTTTTCATGAGAATTTAAGAGTCAAGCCCTTGAACTCTATGAAGCGGCACAACTTCATTCTCATATAGGTAGACTATATCAGAAATGCACTCATAATTATGCATTCCAACAAATATATGTTAGGCTAAAATACAGTTTTGGTTCCCCTGTTTGTCAAAATTCACGGTTTTGGTCCCCCTATTTTTAACAGTTTTGGTCCCCCACCCCAATTTTGGCCCAAAAAATGATGAACAATACCTGGTCCGTACATGAACAGTACATGTCCGTACATGAACAGTACATGAACAGTGAGGGGTGGGGGACCAAAACTGTTAAAAAAATAGGGGGACCAAAACCGTGAATTTTGACAAACAGGGGGACCAAAACTGTATTTTACCCTATATGTTATATGTCTATTAAGAGAAAAACCCCATCCTGCCACACTTATTCTTATGGTCCAAGTACTTTTACCCCTTGGGATGTATCTATCGTTAAGTACTTCAATCACTCTAATAGTGTACTTTCACCATTGAACTCAAGACTTAATGTTAATCAAGTGTGAGTTGAGTTTCCACTATTGATGATTAATTAGATATGGGCTTGTTCCACATCCCTAATGATGTCTTCACTGTCTTCAATTATATCCAAAGACATCATATCTTTGTCAATTCTTTCGTCAAAGAATTGCAATATTTTTCCAAACTTTAATAATTTCGAATATTCAATTTTTTAACTAATCATGCATATGATTACTTTATGTACTTTTGATAGTATTTACCAACTATCATCAAATCATGACAATTTTGTCATATTAGTACAATTTCATATACAACATATGTTTTATATTCTTGATAGTTTCGATAAACTATCATCATGAAACTTTTGTAATTCATTTTGTCATATACACAAATTTTATGTCATTCTTTATTTTCTAACCTTTTTAATTTGAAGTTTTACTTCCACTTAAATATATTCGAAATATATTTAATACATTAAACATTTATAGCAATCAACAACCACGATCAAACAAACTTGTCATGACTAACTTTTATTTCATGAAGTGAATTCAAACATGTAATTCATAAACTCCATACAAATACAATACCATAGAATTCATTTCTATTCGTTTAAAATAAACAATTTTCTTGCATAACTAATATGCATAACAAATTCTATGTGATAAATCTATGTTTCATATATAACAATGTTTTATGGTATATCTAAATAAAAATCAAAAAATGAACGATAAACCAACATCACTAATATTTCTTGTAACATTTCTCGATGAACACTTATCAACTTACAACAAGATAAAATATATCCAAATTACTTTTAATATCAAGATAAATAAGAAATAATACTTTCATATTATGATACACATATAATATGAGATAAACCATTTTAATTTTTAAATTCTTGCATAAATAAAAATTTATAATTTATATATGTTCTTGATATTTCCAACATTTTATGTTACCAATACATGCACCATACATTCAAATTCATAATTTTATTTTCTACCAAATCATTTTATCCAAGATTAATGCATTATTAATTAAAACAAATTATTTGTACCAAGAATAATATTTAACATGTATTTTATATTCAAGTATACACCATAAACCAAACATATTCTTAATTATTCAAATTCACATACTTGAATAATTTATAAATCATGCATCTATAAATTTATTCCACATGTTAAACTTAACATAAATAAATATTATCTTCAACATATTTTACATAGATTCAAAACATCATATAAATAACATATTTATTTAATATAATTATGTACCTTCCATCATTTTGACGAATAAGAAAGCATGAGTGTTCATTTCTCCATGAAAGTTGTAGTCACAAATTAACCACAAAAAGATCCATAGATCAAAATTCCATAGTTTAAAAAATTATATAAACTAAATGTGTACCTTTCACCATTATTGAAAGTTGTTATCATCTTCTTTAAAGTTGCATACTTTAATATTAATCATAAATAAAGTATGGATCAAAACCGAAAATCGAACCTAAAGATTGTTAGATCTTGTGTTGGGGGTCTGCTGTAAAACGTGAACAAGAAGAAGATGATGATGACGGTACGATGAAAGTTGCACAAAATAAATTCCAAAGCGTGTGTTTACACTAAGCTTTAGGTTCGATTCACCCCCACCAATTTAGACAAATTGGATGCAAATGGGTTAACCGGCGAATCCCCTTCAAGATACTTTGGAAACCTTAACATGAATCGCATATTCACATTAAGCATATCGATCAACAATATTTTACAGAATAAAGTTCTATTATTTATTCTTGTGCACTAGAAAATAAAAGAATGACTTAGATATAATTTTTGCCACTTGAAACAAGTAATTTTTGTATATCTTTTATTGCTGACAAGTATCTCTATTTATAAGAAAACTTGTACCGATTGGTGTGGAGAAACAATGTTTCATTTGATTCCAACATGACCATTCACGAACCATTGTATATCAATTGCAACAAACATTTTCATGAAAAGATGTGTTGATCTAGTGGTTGCACCTTATGACCACGCGCCTTATCACAATAAGGTCTTTGGTTCAATTCTAGAGAGTTGCAACTTTTTGCCATTTATTTTGGTAAATTAACCATTATTATTTATTAATTTAATATTTTGGAAATTTCTCCAACACTAATTACACTTAGAAGGTTGGTAGGATAACCTCTAACTCTAGAGTGGAAAAGTGTCTTCCCTCTTTGCCTCTAATGATACTTTTTTCTTTGCTCTTGTATTCTTCTCTTAAAAATTTGAATTATTGGTTTCACACTTGGTCTTTGCTTAAATAGTAGTGCAAGAGATTCTATTTTGGTCAGTGATTTGATGTAATTTTGGGCAGAAAATAGATTTGGACATGTTGAAAAACGCATTGTGTTTAGTGCAAATGCATTCAGCTCAAAGTGTAAAAACACAGTGTGTCTTGCGGGAAGGTAATGCGCCCACTTATTATCCTACCCTTTACTGGATTGGTTGTGAATTCATCCTGGCGCTTCAGTTTGCTTATTCTGTGTCAGAATTTCTCCTTTTGCTATATTCACCTCCTTAACTTCAAGGGACTTGGTCTTGGCCTGATTTAATTTTAGGCAAATTATCACACCATTCAAGAAATCTGTAAGTTCGCAACAATTAATATATAATATGAATGAATTGATAAAAAATAGCTTTTAATTTTTTTGCACTAAAACAGTTTACGAGCATTATTAGCCTAAAAATAATGAAAATATATAATAAAATTTACAAAAAATGTTATACAATTGATACTAAATACCCTATATGACAAAGAATCGTCAAATGCTAAGCAAGAGGTCTTTAGTCGTTGATTTGTAAAAAAAATGATCCTCTAACCTTACCCTAGAAGTAGGTATATATAGCTTTTAATAACTAGTGAAATGTGCCAGACCTTCATGCTTTTTTCTCAGATGCATTCAGATTGACCCTGCTTTATAAGGGATCGTGGAAGATGATCTCTTTTTAAGGAAGTATTGTGTCATGTCCACCTCGCCCACCCTCCAAACACATGGTCACCTTGTTGCTTCAATTTTATGACTTCTCACGTGTCTCACATGACTTTAGCAAACTAGGTCGAGATTATTGCAGTAGTGTAGGTGGATCATTTGCTAGAAAAAGTTCATGACAGTTCATAACCCTTAAAGAACGATTCATGTAGGGGAAAAGGGGTTAAGGAGAAATAGTATTGATCAAGTGACTTTAAACACATGAGTGAAGAGGGGTGAAATGTGTTATTTGGTTTTTGAAATTTTTTCGCAAAAGGTTGATTTTAAGGTTGATTAATTTTAAGAAATAAGATGAAAGAGAGAATTACACGTGGAATATAAAATGCACAAGTAAAATATATATAAGAGATAGAGAGATCACACCAAGATTTATATTGGTTTAGGCTTGAACTAAGCAGCCTAATCCAGCCCCCAAGAGCTTCCCCTTTAGATTCCCACTAACAATGTTGAGGTTCTACACCACATTCAACACACAACCTTCTTAAACAAATGTTTATACATGTTCAACTTGCAACCTCTATATCACTTACAATATTATAAGAGAACTAAGCTCTTAAATTAGAATTATAGCACAATTTGATCAAACACAAGATAATTACACCGTTCCACTTTAAGCTCTTCGCTATCTTAACACTAAGATAATGAAAAGTGTATAAAGACATTTTATATAAAGATAACGAGTGAGAAAGAAGAATAGTAAATCGAATTTTCATGCTTTGAAATAATGCACAAGACTCCTTTATAGGAGAACAATTTTTTGGCTCAAAAAGAAAATAATCCAAGGATTGTAGTTATTTTTGTTGAACATGTGACTTCACACATAATAGGGGGTGAATTGTGTGGTTCATAAAAACATACAATTCTTAATGAGAATAAAGTAAACAAAAGAGAAGTTTCATAGGGATATAGTTAGAAGTGTGAAATGAAAACACGATTCTGGATGATATCAAAAGAGCCATGGGGTATTTGTTTATAGGTAAGAGGTTGCCTCAAAATTAAATAGTTTTAAAATCATTTTATGACTTTTCAATTGATTAGAAACATATCCCAATCAATTGGTTGCATTTATTCTAATAGGTTACCAAGTTAATAATGGAAAGAAAAGATATTTAGCAGTTACCCATTATTAAGATGCTATCCTAATTTATTAAGGCACATTTTTGAACTCTCCTAATCGATTGAGATAAGGTGCCAATCGACTGGCAAAGACAAAAAATTCCCTAGAGCTTTTCAGACAGCTTTCAACTCATCTGACACAACTTCAAGACATTTTAAAAAATATTTTCTTAAGAAAAATTACTTTGAAAAGTATTTTCTTATGTGTGTGATTTTAGCCATTCACTTTTACATGAACGCCCATATGTTTTACAAAGTATTCACACAGGTTAATCAAGGTAGGGCTTTCTTGTACTTCAAGACTTTGTCAGATACTTTCTTTCTTGTTTACACTTGCTTGAGTTCACTTGATATGAGAATTGAGTTAAATTCCATTAGGTTTCCATCATTGGATAGTCAAGTCCAACAAACCCTAATTCTTTGGTTTGCATCTTTAACTGCTTAAACGTTTATGCTTGACTTGTCATCATCAATTTTCATCATTAGACAATAGTTGTCATCATCAAAGTTGTTGTTCTTATTAAAAGAATATCACATGTAAAACATGTTCCACGTTCTCCCCCTTTTTGATGATGATAACACATCTCCTAGGGGAGGTGGTAAAATAAAATAACACATATGTGTTTGGAGTAATTAAACTCCCCTTGAGTTAAATAGAGAGTATACTCTACTCCTCTAGGGATTATACTTCTCCCCCTTTGTCAAAATAAAAAAGGAGAGTAAAGATGCATTGCAAAAAATAAAGATATGCACACATATACAAATAAGAATTTAGTAAAGAAAAAATGTTGTCTTATTTATTAAAGATAAAATACTTAGGATTCAAAAAAACAAGAATAGAAAATGTGAAATTTAAATATTGAGGAAAAATAAAGACCAAATTGGTAAAAAAAAAATATAAGTGAGATCATTGAATTCCATAAGCATTAAAATTTCTTGCCATGATTTTATTCATATCCTCGGCTAGTCTTTGGCAAATTTTCAACACCTTGTCTATATTAGTGTCTTCTTCCTCAGTCAGTTCATCTTCTCCTTTTTCCTTGAATGAAGAATCTTCCTATATTTCTCCATGTTTGATATGAACTCTAATCTCTTTCAGGTAAGTGTATGTAATCCAATAGTTTACTAAGTCTTCTGCTTCCTCCATAGTGTCAATGTTAAAGTTGACCAAATGTCTTGTGATGTTTGGTCTATATGGTAGCCATGCATATGGGATTTCGTTGTATTGAATCATATGGTTGAATATTACTTCTACCCAATTGGTTGAAAGCTAGCTAGTACTCTTTCTTGGATCATATAGAAAAAGGAAAGGAAATAACTAAAATGAACTAAAACTAAAAACTGAAAATGATGGGTTGCCTCACTGTGAACCAACAAAACCACTGCACCAAATTCCTTGGTGTGCAGCTCACTAATTTATATGATAATTCTCTAATTCCTTAGGCTAATTCAAATATAAATTAGGCGTTCTAAGTGTGTTGATTCAAAAGCAACAACTTCTAATTACCTATCCCTAGTTAATTACAAAGCTAAATAAATTATCTAGATAAGATAAATAGACTACCAGATAGAAATCCCTACTTATCTAGGTCAATTTGTACGCCCGTAAGCAACAAAAAGCATTAAACACAAGAACAATTTAAATAAGATAATAATAAAAAAGTTACTCAATATATCTCAAACAAACTTATGATTTAACATGGTAATAATAAGGTTCATCTCAAAAAGACATAATATAGAGAAAGTTAGCTACTCATTGATAAATTAACAAATACCATGAGTTGATAAGTCATCATCATCAAAATATATGGAAGAATTTCTCTCTAATGGCTCCAATGTGCTCCAAAATCGCCCATTGAATGTCCTTAGCCGTCACTTTCTTTCTACAATTCAGAACTCTTAAAAATTAGCCAAAAATTCCTTTAAATAGAAATTTTCATGTCAGCCAAATACGCCCCATCGTGCCATGATAAATTAGTATCGCGCCGCGATGCAAGCCTTATTGTGACACAATAGAATGCATCGCGGGTGCAACAAATCAAGAAGAAAAAAACACGTTTTCTTCTCTTTTTCTTCACAATTTTTACTAAGTATTTATTTCTTCCTTGTCTTTTTTTTATTATTTATTCACACTTTGACTTTGTTTTTGGGAAATATTCTTCTGAATTCATCTGAATTTCCTCATAAAAATCATGTAATGACGACTGGCATCAAAGAGTCATTAATATTACATCACGAATAGAGTTACATATAATTCCATGACCTATCTAGTACATGAATATAATGATTACACCTAAACCCAATGATACGTGCTTTCCGCAAGTATACGGAATATGTCAGAGTAATATAAAAGATTATCGATCCCATAGAGACCAATGTCAATCTATCGATTACTATTGTTACGTTGTTTATCTAAGGCTAATAGAAATAGTATAAAGTGTGCAGGCAACAGGGAATAAAGAATAAAAATGAATTCAGATAAATGGTACTAGTATGTAATTCACATCGATCAAATTGTACTCCTATTGTCTAAGTAGAGACACTTACGGGGCAATATTTTCTTCCTTGGAAAAAGAGTTAATTAAAAAGGAACCGCCGTGTTAGCGTGATCGGAACCAGACCTACCCTCTAATCTATACCAGCCACTCACGCTGCACCGGTTGCGTATTACGTTAAATTGATGAAGTCCTTTTTTATATAATCACCTCTAAGACTCGGTTAAAAAGTGCTTTTGATTGAAGACATTTAACATCAAAGGGTTTCCGCCATATGCTCGGCCAACCGGATCCTAAATCTATAAACGCGTCTGAAAATAGTTTTAAATCACTTTATAATAATATTAAATTCCCCTAATTAATTAAAGAAGTGATTTCGCTGTTTTTATCAATTAAAAACTAACCAACTTTTATCATTTGTATCAGACGGCTTTCGATCTTACCCGACGTAGTCACGGTCATTACGCAAATAGAAATACAGTCCCATTTACGTAATGATCGATCAAGTTAGACTTAGAAAATTTGCATTAAAACTAAAACAGCCCCTGAAGTATTTCTACAAACACAACATATGGAGTGTCGTCGAAACGACGGTCCTCACATCCCAACACTTAAAGATTTAGCTAGACATGACTATGGTAAACATGGCATGAATTAGATTTGCGGGATAAATCATTTAGGAAACAAAAGAACGTGTAAAGGGTACGATTGATGTTAAAAAGTGAGAACGAAAGTGTCACGCTTAAGTTCGGTTTGAAAACAAATCTTTTAAGACAAAGAAGTTTAAATAAGCAATGCAATAAAATAAAGAATGTAAAAGCAGTGCAGATAATTAAATGAATTTAAGACAAGGCAGGAAATAAATAAAGTAAAGTGGTGCGAGAAAGTAAATAAAGTAAAGACGATGCGAGTAAATAAAATGCGAATTGAATAATAAACCTGCTCCAAACCGGAGACTTTAATCTGGTACAATGCTGGAAAATAAATCTGACTCTGAAAGTAAAATGGCAGCAAGATTACTCTACTTCTAAAGTGCTCAAATCTTGATTACAACAACGATGCAATAACCCCTCGGTGTGACGGATTATTGCTTTAAATAAACTGAATTTATGGCTATGATGTAACTAAGAGAGGATGGACAACAAATGGAAACTAATGGCCTATTTATAGTGTGAAAACCCTTGGAAGTTACACGAAGTGCTCAGAAAATGTGTGAAGAGAATCTCTCTGGTCATGGCCACTTCCTCCAACCGCCTTTGACCAAGGCGTGTTTTAGGAAGATGACGTCTGCCATCTACCCATGGCGTCATCCATGTGTGAAAAAGGTGGAAGACATGGCCTTTTGACCGTTGAGACGTGGGTAAAACCCTACACGTCATGGCGTCCTCCTTGGCCAGCGCCATGTGGAACGCCATGTGTGTATTTTCCACTGAAATCTTCTGATTCTTGCTTTTTTTGCTTCTTTTCTTCACAGAAGGCTCCACTAAGGCACTTTACCTAAAAAAACATAAAGCATAAGCATAATACAAGAAAAATAGTAAATAAACTATAATAACCATGTGCAATTTGAGTCAAATACGCAATGTGTTTTGGTGTTATCAAATTCTCCCACACTTGAACCTTTGCTTGTCTTCAAGCAAAACTCACATAAGCACAAAAGATAAACAGCAACACAAAAGGATTAAATCAAGGCTAGAGACTTTAGTTTTGATCAAGACTGCTTCGATAGGTACTGGTTTGTGAACCAGGGATATCGTGGTAACACTTTTCGCATATTGCGGTCATAAGTTTCTCTTATATACGAACGAATCCATATCATGTCAATATACTTAGGCCTACTTTACTCATTTCTTTCTCATCCCCTTTTCATTCAGTCGCAATCACATTAAACCTGTTATCTTGTACTTGCATGGTGAACAAACCTGTTGGTGATCCTGATCCATATTTGTGCCAAAATTAAATTCTTTTTCTTGCACTTCAACACAGAGACACAAGCATAATTTTTTGAAGTCTCGCTACCGTTGGGCAAAATAACCGGGTGAGGGTTACCTAGCTTAGAAGGCGGATCCTTTTCAAATTCTTTGCTTTTATTATATCTTTGCTTTTTTTTCTTTCTTTTTTCCTCTTTTGTGGGATCATTCACCTATTTGCATCAGTTCGTTCACTTAGCAGTGACTAAGATGGTGTTGGCTGCTGAAATAAACTACTTAGGGAGTGAATTTTAAAGATGAGAGTTTAAGGCCACAGTATAATAAATATCTGGACAGGGTCCTATAATTGAGAAACTTACGGTGTTAAAACAATATCAATTTTTCACAATTTTTCCCAAGTCTCTGCATATGATTTTAACTTGTCTAATAGCCAAAACTTTTGAAAATAGAAGCTGTTTACCTATTAATTTTTTTTTGTTATTGCTCAAGAAATGGGTAAAATATAAAAACTACACAAATGACTCGTCAAGCACATGTATTATTTAGAACTAAGTAAAAATAATGTAAAAACATACTAGGAAAGTAAACTAGAAAACGATAAAGTGAAAAACATAAAGGAAAACTAAACGGTAAATACCTCCTCCCACACTTAAACCGAACATTGTCCCCAATGTTTCTATAAAAGGTGGAAAAGAGATAGGTAGAACCTGGATAATGCTACTGCTGACCGCTAGTACCCTCTCCTCCCTGCTCTGAACGTCGGGGATAACGGCTCCTGCTACGGTGTCGGGCACTCTGTGAGATCTCAAGCTGCTGAATCCTCAATGCTAGTGAGGCATTAGACTCTCAGAGTTTGCGGAGGTTTCCCAATATGGAACCCTGAGTAGCCTCCACTTGCCCGAATTGTCTGTCAAGGTAGGCATGCTGACGCTGCTGCTGAGAAGCTACGGCGAGCTAAGACTCTAAAATAGAACGCATAGATCGCTCACTTTGCCGATGAGACTCACGCATAAACTCCATCATGTCCTGCTGCTGCTCATACATGGCATAGAACAGACCATCACGCTCTTCTTTGCGAGCTTGTTGTGCTCTCTACATCTCTTCAGTAATATAAAATCCTGTAGGAGTACCTGCAGAAGGGTTAGTAAAAAGTGGAGTGTGTGCAGGTGATGCATGTGGAAGGGGCGCATTACGAATTGGAGATCAGTTTCTCCGCTCATACTCATCACCGGTCCCGTCATCCTCATCCTCTAGGACATTTGGTTATACCGGTCCGAGAAAGGGAACAGCTTGTAAATCATAAATCCAGTTTCTTCTAAGTCGCACATCTGTGCGACGGGAACAGGGTAAAACAACACTCGGGATATCTACATTATGAACCATAAGGGTGTATCCTTCTTCTCTCCTCACTTTGCATAATTTCATAATTTATTGTGCGCGGTGGGAGTGGTTCCAATGTAGCTAACTCGGTGTCCAACTTAAAAGCACGTGCAATGGAGGTAATCAATCTTCCAAATGCAATAGTTTTGCCCTTTTTCTCAGCGGCACACATGTGCGCTATCATGAAAGGGACGACATTTAATCTCCTCTGTAAGAGGGCAGACTGTAAAAAGGTCAATTCCTTGGAATTTTATTTATTCATATTTTCTCGGGAAAAAACAGTAGATGCCAACAGAAGTCTAAAAACACGTATGGTCGGGTTGTGGATGTCTGAGGCCAAGTTGCCTTCGAAAGAGTTTGTGATACGACCTGTCAGATCATTCCATAGTTGGAATGCCTCAACTTGCCAGTTAGTGTCTAAAGGTGTCTTGCAGATAGCACCTTCCCCGTGAGGGAGTCCCAACATACCTGCAAAGTGGTCGGTAGTGACCTCAAATTCTCTATTAAACATCCTAAATGTCACTGTACCGGCAGTGTTAGCGGTATTAGGACTAACATTATAAGTTAGTGAACTAAAAAATTCTCGAGTCAGCCTCTCAAAGGTCGGTTCTCTATGAGTAAAAATGTCATGCAATCCTAAATTATCTAACATATAAAAACACTATGGTAAATCCCTAAACTATACAGGAAGTCAGTGTCGATATACCTTGTCGTGAAAATTTCGTATCTCAGCAGTGCTTCAAATTTTCTTCTCTACCTATCCCCCGCTCTTCCTTCTCGAAAGATAACCCCTCTGTACTCCATTTCTGCCATTGTTGATGCTTTTTTAAGGTAAATGGGTTTTTTGGTGAAGATGGGTAAAATGAGATTTTTGTGGAGGTTTTGATGAAAGATTGTGTTTTTATGGGTGGAAAGTTAGCGGGGTAGTGGAAATGGTAGTGGGTTTGATGATTAAGTTGGTGGTTAATGGGATTTAGTGGGTTTTTAAGGTAGGTAAAAAATGGAGAAAATTGGGAAAGAGATGAGTTGGATGTGAAAAATGGTGGGTTTTCACATTTTGTCCCGTGTAAAGCTTCAGACCCCATGGCTCCTGCCATGAGGGAGATGGCGCCTTCCATCTGTGTATTCTAGGCTGGATGGAATTTTGGGCCTTGGCTTGATTTTTTCCTTGTTTGGGGGGTGTATGTAGCGTCTTCTGAGATTTCTCTTAGTATTTGTACATGCCAGAAATACAAAGGATGTTTCTACATGAATTAAAAGATATAGTATCCAACATAAATAATAATATGAATGATAAAAAGAATAGGATTTGCACTATAAATAATATTTTGCAAATTTTTAAATTTTACCAATAAAACATAGTATGGTGATAATTTCATATAGTAAGTGAATGCAATATATCAAGATACTTGATATAATAGATGTGCATAATAATAATAAGTCTGGTAGTGAAAATAAAGTACGAAAATAAATAAAACGACTAAAAACAAGAGAATGTCCGATAAAGGTGAATAAAATAATAATAATGATGCAGTAAATCTCCCTCACACGTAGTGTGGGCAATGTCCTCAGTGCTCCAAAAAAGGTCTTCTATAGTGATTGGCGACGGTTACCCTGATTCATATGTGGACAGGATACCTTCGCCTCTGCAAGCTGACATCGGAGACTGTAGATTTCCTGATACAAGCAATCGATCTCGGCGGCATGAGTGGCATCAGAGTCCTCCTTCAGAATGGTTAATTTGGTAAGCTCCTTGCGAAGAGAAATTATCTCCTTGCGCATAGCGTCGAACTCCGAGTAAATATCGCGCCTCTACAGATTAACATTAGAAGAGTACACTGTGGTTCTTTCTGGGAGAGGATAGTATTTAGGAATAGGCGGGGATCTGGGTTTATTGGGTGTCTCATCCTGGGCCTCTAAGGGGTATGACCAGTTCTCTTTATTGTAGACTTTGGTTCGGGTAGGATGGGGTAATCCAAAGTAATGGATAATCTCATCGTTAATTAGGAGCTTATAATGTTCTAGGCTAAAATAGACTCTCTGAATTAGGCCACGGTCTAGGCAATGGCCTAGGTCAATCAAGGTACAACCACAATATGCGGTCAGGTGAGATATTTTGCTAATGAGACCTAAGGCACAGGCGATGTGTGTCACTGTTCCTCCTACGTGAATGAGTCCCTGGGAAGATCTTGCAATCATGTTAAGGTGGTTTATTAGGAAATTTCTGCTGACTACAGGACGTGACTGGGTGGTGCAAAAGAGCATAAGAATTTCTTCATCACTTATATGGTTATCGGTTTCACTTTTTCCAAAGAAGGTTTGGGCCAAAATCATCTGAAAATACCTAAAAGCTGGATTATGGTTCTGGTTTGACAGCTGGGTGGAGGGATTAGGGCCTCCCCCACTGGTGATTTCACTCCATAACTTATCCAACTCATCCTGCATAATGTCACACGCAGGGAATTCATGTACAACATCAAGGCCACACTGAAATCCTAGCAGGTTAGCAAAATCTTTGTGGGTAAAAGTGTATTCATTTCCAAACAATATGAAGTTAATGCAGTCTCTTTTGAAACCTCTACTAACATAGGGTTCATATATAAGTGAGCTGAGGAATTCAAGGGTGAGGTGTCTGTAAGTCACATTCATTGCATCAGAGTATTCATCCCATTGGAGTTGGTGGAAAAGATATCTCATACTAGCTTCGAGACCTAAGGCATCTAGGCACCTAGGGTTAGGGTATCTGGTAGGAAGCATTGGTCGCTCAGAAAGGACCACAAATCGTTTCTTCTGAATGTCATCTCTGAACACAACAGGCATATCGTCGAAGTGCAGCATCCTGGAAAACAAGGTTAGTGGAGAATGCTATCGAAGGCGATGGATCTGAAACCTAAAATATAAATATCACACAAGTTAGTCCTGTCAAGCAGATACAAATAATTAATTCACCTTTTAAGAGTAATACATAAATAAAAACAAGAAATCAGTAAAATTATCGTGGGTTGCCTCCCACACAGCGCTTGTTTAACATCATTAGCTCGACGATTATGGAATTTACTCAGTAGATGTAGCAATGGGTGGTTCGATCAAAGTATGACCGGGGTAGTAGGTAGGGATATCACCACCGTAGTAGTGTTTCAACCGTTGCCCGTTTACCTTAAAAGGACTACATAAATTATCTCGTATTTCTACTGCCCCAGACCTTAGGACTTTAGTAACCTCGTAGGGACCAGTCCATCTAGAACGTGACTTACCAGAGAACAACCGTAATCTAAAATTGAAAAGAAGTACAGGGCCGCCTATGTTAAACTCTTTCTTAACAATCATTATGGCATGCCATGCTTTAGTCCTCTCTTTATATATGATGGCATTTTCATAAGCATCGCGACATATTTCTTCTAAATTATGAATATCTAGAATGCGTTTGCTACCGGCCGCTAGGTAATCCATATTAGGGGCTTTGATTGCTCAATAGGCTTTATGTTCCAGCTCAAAGGGTAAGTGACAAGACTTTCCGTAAACCAATTGGTAAGGGGTTGTCCCTATAGGGGTTTTGAAAGCAGTTCTATAAGCCCATAAATCTTCTTGTAGTCTTAGGGACCAATCCTTTCTGGATAAAGAGACGGTTTTTTCTAGGATCTGCTTAATCCTATTTGACACCTCTACTTGTCTGCTGGTTTGCAGATAATAGGGTGTTGCTACTCTATGTTTAACTCTATATTTATTTAAAAGATTAGCAAATATCCTTGATATGAAGTGCGATCCGCCATTGCTTATAACTAGGCGAGGTACTCCAAATCTAGGGAATATGTTATTTTTGAACAATTTAATAACCACACGACTGTTATTGGTAGGTGAAGCTACAGCCTCAATCCGCATAGACACGTATTCAACGGCCACCAAGATATACTTATTTCCCATCGAAGATGGAAAAGGTCCCATAAAATCTACTCCCTAGACATCGAAGAGCTCTACTTCTTGGATATTTTTCAAGGGAATTTCGCCAAGTCTAGGGACATTTCCAGTGCGTTGATACCGGTCACATCTGATAATATAGGCATGGACGTCGCGCCATAGTGTTGGCCAATAAAGGCCTGCTTAGGGTATTTTGGCGCAAGTCTTGGATGTGCCTGCATATCCACCATATGGTGCATAGTGACAATGTTTAATTATGTTTTTTACCTCCTCTTCAGGGACGTAGCGACGAAATAAACCATATGCGCCTCTCTTGAATAGTAGGGGTTCATCCCAGTAAAAGTGTTTCACGTCATGAAAGAACTTCTTCTTTTGTTGGTAGTTGAGGTGATGCGTCCACAAGTGCACGGAAATATCGAAGTAATATAAAAGATTGTCGAACCCACAAAGACCAATGTCAACCTACCGTAATCTATCGTTGCTTTGTAAAGCTAAGGCTAATGATATTTGATTAAAGGGAAACTAGAACTAAAACTAAAAATGAACTTAGAAAATATGATAATAAAGAGAGGCCGGAATATGGATTCCGCGTTCCTAAAGGACTTTGTAGAATTCGGGTACTAATTACAACTATAACTTAGTTCCGTAGAATATACCGACTTAAAAACTCCGCCTCACGCTCTCGCGGTATTAACTAAAGTCATGTTTCCTAATCCCAAGATTTTGCTCTTTCTCGCCCGATAACTAGGAAATATATTTTGAAAGCCAACAATATCCTAAACGTATCTAAAGCGCTCTCGCTGTATTTAGATATGTTGCCTAATTTCCACTATCCGGTTCGACCCCCACGCTCTCGCAGTGCCGGCTCTAACCTTAATCAATTTCTCACTCTCGTGACAAAATCGTGTTAAATCACCTCTCACTCTCGTGACAAAGCCATTTAAATTAGACTTGGAAATTAAAACCAAAACAAGAGTTTAATCATAAGTTTGCACCTATTATTTTCTACCGAGTCCCGTCGGTAACGACGGTCCTCATACGCCGGACTCTAAACTATTTAGCCAAACATGGAATTAAATGAAAATAACATAAACATGGTAAATATAATCAATGACAGCATGCTTAAACAATTATGAAATGCAATAACAATAATAATAATAATAATAATAATAATAATAATAATAATAAAGCGATAAAATAAAGAACCTGTAAATACGATAAAATAAATGGAGACTTGAATTAAACGAAACTGAAAATAACTTCAATAAAATGATGGCAAGATTGTTGATCCAAGCATTTACACAGATTACGGGCCTAAAAACTAATGAGGGAGTAATTCCTCGATGTGATAAAATACTCCTTTTACAATTGTAATTTTCTGCCTAAAACTACGAACAGCGCTTTCGCGCCCAAAACTTGGATGCCCCAAAACTAAGAAAACAAGGTCTATTTATAGGAGGAAATTCGTTCACCAACTTCCATGGGTCATGTGTGAGTAGTGGAGAAAGTGGGGGAAAACTTCCAAGTAGTGCTATTAGTGGGCGGTTACTTGACCAGGCGTGGAGAGAAATAAGGAAAGTGGCTTCGTGGAGAAGAATCAGGAAGACTGGGCGGAAGGAGAAAATGTAGGATCAGTTGCTGAGGTTACTGAGTGGTTTGAATGGTCCACGCTGTCAAAATATTAAACCTGTAAATCAAGCTGTGCCGGTCGCCATAGTCGTGTGACGAGGGTCACAACTTTAAGTTCTGTGACGGTCGCCATGGACCTGTGACGGTCGTCATGCGGCCTTAGTGCAGAATCCTTATTCTGCTGTCAAACATCTTCTTTTCTTCTCTTTTCTTCTATTTTCTTCCTTCTTTCTTCATGCAGGTTGACTTAGAGAGAATACCTGAAAAATGAACTTAATACTCGCAAATAAAACGTGAATAAACGAAAAAACGATAAAATAATTCATGCAAGTTAAGTCAATTTAACGATATAATTTCGCCTTATCAAACTCTCCCACACTTAAACCTTTGCTTGTCCTCAAGCAAACCATGACTCGCGAGAAAAATAGTGAATACGGATACTCATCCTAGGCTACCAGCTCTACATCGGTTAAGTTTATATCGATAAGTACTTGCTCACACATTAAGGATATCGTAACAACATAATTTTTACTTTTGCGGTCATCAACCTCCCTCCTATACAAACCAATCTGAATCATGTCATTATACCTAAGCCTAACTCACTCATCCTTCTTTTATCCCTTTTCATTCTGGCACAATCACATTAAGCCCGTTATCCTTTCACACTCATGGTAGGATAGCCTGTTAGTGACTATGATCTCATTATCATCATTTTTTTTCTTTTTGCACATTGGCTTAAATATCAATAGAATAAAGAAGTTTGCACCGTTGGGCTAAATGATCGGGTAAGGATCACCTAACTTAGAAGGAATATTTCTTTTCATTTATTCATTTTTTTTCTTAATTTACCTTTTTAAGCCTGAGATCATACACTTATTTGCATCGACTTCCTACTTAGTGTGTGCTTAGGATGGTGCTGACTGCTAAATAAACTAATTAGGGACTACTAAAGGGGTGAGAACTTAAGGCTATGGCATAACAAGTACTCAAATTGATTTCCATAATTTAGAGGCTCACAGTGTTAAAACGATACCGATCTTGCGAAATTTTCCCAAGTCTCACAATCTAACCTCAATTTTGTCTGTAACCTAAGATTTTCAAAAGAAACACTATTTTTAACTCAAAAAATTTCAAAATATTTGGTATGGCTCAAGAGAATGGGAAAATCGATAGACAACATAAAATCAGCATAAAGACTCGATAACACATACACAGACGGACGAAACATTAAAATAGAAAAAAAAATTAAAATCATGCTGGAAAACAGTAAATCTAACTAGAAAGCGGTAAATGAAAGCGGTAAATGTTCCTCCCCCACACTTAAACCAAGCATTGTCCTCAATGTTTTGATAAAAGGTGGTAAAGGAAGGATAGAACCTGTATGAATGCCATTGCGTGCTACCACGGCCAAATTCGCGCTGATTCTTCCCTTGTTGTCCCTGTCTTTGCTGGCCACTTCTACTCTGGTGTCTTGCACTACGAGTTATCTGAATTTGCTGAAACTTTATTTTCTTGAAGCCGCTCAATATATTGCCTATTTCCGAAGGAAGTACCTGCAAAAATTGTTAGAAAAATACGGTGCGGTGTGTGTAGGTGGAACCTGACCATGCAAAGAACAAGGAGGATGTAAGTTACGAACGGGAGAGACATGCTTTCTCCCATCATACTCATCATTGGTGTCACCACCAGCAGCGACATTCGTAGGAATGTGTGTGGGAACCAACTCATCTTAAGGGATTGTCACCTAGAGATTTTTTTGCCTAAATATGGCTGAGACGTGACAAGCGATACAATTCTTTATTTTCTGCAAACACAGACAATAAAAGGAAAACATTAAATTAAAATCTCGTGGGTTGCCACCCATGCAGGGCTCTGTTTAACGTTGATAGCTCGACGACTAATAATTTTCGGTTTCCATGGCCACTTATCAAGCCATCTCATATATCCCTCACCTTTTCTTTTCTTCCTTCTGTGGGGTGGTTCATTCTTTTGAACTTGTGGTGGTGGTTCATGATCTATCCTAGCTATTAGTTTTTCAAGCTTGGGCTTAGTTATTTCATTCATCACCTCAAAGTTTAACCTTACCCTCTTAGCACTAATGATTTCCCTAGTTTCATGGTCCTCTAAGTTTCTCTTTTTATGCTTGACCTCAAACAAAGATGCATCGGTGTGGATATTTTCCAATACCTCCACATGCGTTTCAGATTGGGAGTCTACAAACCTTTGCGAGAAAGGAATTGGTGGGGTATAGGGATGAGGAACAGCCTTAGGTGCTACTTTCTCTACCTCTTTGACGACCTCCCTTTCAGGTGGTCCTAGTAAATTTTTCTCAATCTCTACTTCTTCCTCACCAGAACTCTCCTCAACCTCAATATCACTCTCCTCAACCTCATTATCACTCTCCTCGGGATTCTTGATTTGTTTTTCATTAATGGTTGTTACAACATCCACATGCTCCTCATGGGAGGGTCCTATAGGTGTCTATGCAAGCAGGGAGATTTGAGTCTCCAATGCCTCAGTGTGAGTCGCGAGGGACTCGACTATTGTGTTTATCTGCCTAAGGGTTTCATAAGTATCGAGATGTTGTTTTCTAAGCTCTTCATTCTAGAGAGTTTGTGTCTCCACAAAGTGCTCCATCATAGACTCTACCCTAGAATTATTTGTTGTTTCAATGAAGTCCTCCATTAATGCTTCGAGGTTGGAATTAACAGATTCTTGTGGTTCCTCGAAATATTAGGAAGGGTGATTGAAATTCTGATATCAGATGTGTGATGTTAAGTGCGATGTCACAACAACACACTCTGCTAATATGAACAAGGCAATAACAAGCAGTAAATAACACAATGAATTGTTCACCCAGTTTGGTCTAACTACCTACGTCTGGGGGCTACCAAGCCAGGGAGGAAATTCACTATAAGTAGTATTAAATTACAGACTCAACAATCCCAGTTGACATCTACTAATCTTAATCACTAGCCAATGACACTTCTACCTAAGAGACCACTTAGATATGAGAAACCACTCACTCCCTAAATCACCTCAGTGATACAATCCAATGATTACAAATTAATCACACAACTTGATTCTGCTTAACAACTTTGATCAAAAAAAATTAACAACTCAAAAATAGTAACACCAATTCAAACATGAATGGTTTACAAAACACACACGAAGACACAAATGACACTCAGTCTTTAGCTCTCTTTCTTCGTTAACTCTCAACAAGGGTTGAAGCTGCTTTAAATAGAATTCTGACTTGGGCTTGGACCTCTTCCAAATATCTGATTTGATTTGTTTTAAAACCAGAATTTAAAACAGATTTGATCTTCAAATCTTTTTAAATCTTTTTAAATCAGCCCTAATGTTAGTTACAATATATGCTCTATGATCTGCTCCAAATCTGATTGAAAATATCTTCTCTAAGATATTTGCATCCAATCTCTCTAACAGATCTCCTCAAAACAAACAAACACGCGCAGCCCTAAAACATCACAACCTGATGTTCTGATGTTCTGATAACTGATGTCAAGACATCAAGTTTAACATCAGCATATAAAACTTCAACCCTGCAACAACTAATGTTAGGAACCAATGTTAAGACATCAGACATATGACATCAACATTGTTCAACTTTGTTTTACCAAAATTCCAGCCAATACAAGAACTAACAATCTCCCCCTTTGGCTAATTTTGGCTAAAACACTCTCTGCCAACATCAGAGGTACCTGCAGCGGAAACACTTTAAACTTCTAACATTCCAAAACACAACCAGCAGCAATCACATCCAAACTGCACAAAGCTAAACTCCCCCTCAAAACAAGAACCAGCATATCAACTGTTCAACCAAGCACACTCCCCCTCAAGCCTAGAACCACCCCTGACAACTAGGCAACACATAGGCACAAAGGCTAACTCTCCCCCTTTTTAGCCACAATTGGCCAACCACCAACAAGCTAGTCCTACTAGCTCTCCTTGTCAGTCAAAAGTCAGCACCACAAGACAAGAGAAATCATAGAACAAAACCCAGATAAGCATAAAAGTACTTTTATCCAAGTTACACACCATGCACACAATGTGCAGAAACAAAAAAGACTACAAACTACAAAAGCAATAAACAGCAAAAGCATCACTTCAATCTTCATTAGCATCAGAACCATCTGCATCATCCTCCTCACCTTCCTCTGAACCTGAATCTTCAGTATTGACACTTACATCATCTTCACCCTGTTCCAAGGATTTGATCATCTGCTCAATTTTCATCTTCCTAGTAGTGCTAGTACTGATAACCATATCAAGATCCTTGCAGGCCGCCTTCAATTCTTCAATCAACTCAGTTTTAGTACTAGCCTTCTTAACACCAGAACTTGATGTTACAACAATGTCTGGAACATGATTCCCAACAAACAGCTTGGGATGCAAAGATAAAGCTGACTCCCTCTTACATGCTACATCTGAACTAGTTAAAATTCCAGGATGTTGATCTAAGATCATTCCACAGACCAGGGAAGGGAATGCTATAGGCATCTTGATAGCATTAGTGGCACCATGCTTCACAACTTGATCAAATATGTAATTTCCATAATTGAACTTGACCTTTTTCCCAACAGCATAAATAAACCTTCCTAATCCCACAGCTATGGTGGTTTTATGATTAGTAGGTACCCAGTTAGCAGCTCCAATTCTGTGCAAAATAGCATACTTGATACTGAGTTTGCTAGCTGTCAATTTTCCTTTCAGTGACCAAACCTTCACTTGAGTGGTTGTGATCTCTTTACACACATCATTATCAGTCACTTCCAGTTCACAACCCTCTTGATCATCTCTTCCCAGATACTTATTGACGGTACTAGGAGAGAAATTAATACACTTACCTCTAACAAACACCTTCATGAAGTCCACACTTCTTTTATCAGAAATGTCTATAGGAATGTTAACAACAAATTCCCTAACAAGTCCACCATAGCACTTAGAGAATTTACTCACAGTTTTCCACAGGCCAGCAACATGAATGAGCTCCATAATTTCTTTCATTTCCAATGCATCTTTGCCAAGCTCTATTTCCAGAGCTAATCTCCTTTGACACACAAATTTCCACATTGGAGCACTGCTAGCATAATGAAAGGATATGTTGTCCATTGGCACTTCAGGAACCTTATCAGAAATTCTTTTCAAAATGGACTTTCTGACAGGGGTGATGTCTTGAACATCTTCCTCAACATCATACTCAGATTCAGATTCTTCCCTAACCTTTCTCTTTTTGGAAGTCACAGCAACCTTGCTCCAAGATTTTGTTGGACCAACAGCAGATGTATTTTTCTTCTTGCCTTCAGATGTCATCTTAGAAGAAGATTCCACATTATTTCCTTTTCTTGTCTTCAATCTTTTGGCAATACCAGGAACAGCATTACTAATTACATCATTATCAGATAAGTCAACAACATCCACCACATCAGCATTCTTCTTCCCTCTGGGACTAGGAGTAGCATCCCTAGCAGGTGATGTTCCAACATCATGTTCAACATCAACCTCATCTTCAACATAAGTATCCCTTTCTCTTTCAGCTTCAGCTTCAACTTCAACTTCATCTTCAATCTCAGCATCTTCAATTACAGAGACAGCCAATCTGTGAAGATTGGTTTCAGAAGTTTCCATGTCACCCTTTTCTCTAACGGATTGATCAGCAGCCATTTGACTTAGAGGTCTAGATATTCCCTTCACAGAAATCCCTTTCTCAAAATTTTTTGTGACAATCTGATCAATACTTTTGTCCACATCTACCCTTTCTTCAACAACTTGATGAAGAGAAGTGGTAGTCTTAGGAGTAGGTCTGTCTCCAAACAATACACTAGTGACAAACGTTCTACTTTCGCTATCATCAAATTTCCTACCCGCAGATTGATGAGAAGTGTTACCTTTTGAAGGCCTCTTAGGTTGATACTTCTCAGGTCTTTTCTTTTCTGAAGCTGGAATCATAGAGATAGGAGCAATGTCCATAGCTTCATCAAAAGATACCTCTTCTGTCGAAACCCTAGAATTTGCATGAGTGGAACTTTTGGACGCAGATTTCTTGGATGGAGATGACACTTGTTTAGACATCGTTCCTGTGTAACAACTGATGAACAAAGGTGTTTTGTAATTTCTGTTCTTAGGGGGGAAGATGAACGGAATTGGAGTGTGGAGATTGATGTAGCGTGTGAGAGTAACAATAGGGAATGATAGCCTAAGGTAAGGGGGCTGCTTTTGTTGATCATTTAAAAGCCAATAAATGTATTTTCCCCACCAAAACAAATTTCCTTTTAAATTTTTGAAATTTAATAAATGCACACCATAAGTCACTAACATCAGATAACTTTTCCACATGCCCAAATATCTACTTAAGATTTCACAAATTTCAGCACACATATCTTTAGGGAAATTGTCATTACCCTTCATATCTGAATGATCAACCTCTATGACCTTAGTTTCTTCAAGATATCCTCTGAATAGTTGCATGACACTAGGTTGTTTGGTGATCCTTCTAATGTCACATTCAGATGTCATAACATCATCCTTGACATTACATGATGAGCTGTACTCTTGAAGAACCCATAAATAACAGTTATCTATGGATCTAACTCCCTTCATAACGACTTCACTCTTCTCATTAGTCACTAAACATTCATCTTTGGTGTAGCTAACCTTGAATCCTTCATCACATAACTGACTGATGCTAATCAAATTAGCAGTCAATCCTTTGGCAAGAAGTACATTTTCAAGATTAGGTCCAGCCTCACAATTCAATTTTCCAATTCCTTTAACTTCCCCTTTTTCTCCATTAGCAAAAGTTACATCATTTGTGAAGTAAGTCCTGATATCCACCAACTGATTCTTGAAACCTGTCATATGCTTTGAGCAACCACAGCCAAAATACCAACCATTCATAGTTGGGGTTATAGTAGATGAGTGAGCTAATAGACATGTGACACCAACTTTAGAAACCCATTGCTTAACATCCTGAGGCCTGTTCTGCTTCTATCTAGGTTGAGGAACAGATTTGGGATAACCATGCAGTTTAAAGCAAGAAGATTGTATATGGCCAAATCTTCCACAATAGTAACATCTCACTCTTTGAATCTCTTCTCTGAAGTGATTGAAATATCTGCCACATTGATGATGATTTTTGTCATACTGCTGAGGCTGCCATCTGTCAGAATATTGATGTTGTCTTCTGTAATGATGAGTCTGTCTTTTGTAATGATTAGACTGTCTTCTACATGATGATGAGGCTTTCTTCTGCCATAACAATGAGGCACAACATTATTAGGTCCAAAACCATACATTCTCCCTTGATGTTGAGACATCGGATGGAACATGTTATGTTTGAAACTAGAAGCCTGCATACTCCTATGGTATTGAGGAGGCATATACTGCCTAGCTCAAGAGACCTGAGGCTTTCCTTGAGGTTGAGGCAAAAACTTCTTAGGTACAAGACCATAACCCTTTCCATTATTTTGTGGCCCAAGGTGAGGGACAACCTTCTTAATTCCAGAACCATGTCCTTTTTCATGATGATGAGGAATGTTCTGTTTAACCCCAGAAGAACTAGCCTCTGCAGATATCTTCTACTCACCCTCATATCCTAGACCAGTCTTATCACTTGCCCTTTTTCCAGCTTCAAGTATTTTATCCAGAGTGTCAGTTCCACTATTTAACATTCTGATGGATTTTGACATTTGATCAAGCTGGGATTTTAACAACAAAACTTCACTCTTAAATTCAGCTTTATCAGTCTCAAGCTGTATTATCATTTTCTTCTGCTTCTCCCCTTCTTGACAGACCTCTTCACTTTTCAGACACAACTCTTGATAAGAAGGTGCCAGCTCTTCAAAGGTCAATTCACCATCACTGGATTCTCCATCAGAGGCACACATTCCAGTCAATGCCTTAACATGCTTGGCATTCTCTTCTTCACTTTCACTATCTGTATCAGACCAGGAAATAGATAACCCCTTTTTCTGCTTTTTGAGATATGTAGGACATTCTTTCTTGACATGACCATAACCTTCACACTCATAGCATTGAACTCCTTTGTCAAGACTGGGCTTTTCTTCATCTCTTGTTTTCTTCAATTGATCACTAGACCTGTTGGTGTCAGATGTGATGTTCTTAACATTAGGTCTATAGTTTCTGTCCATTCTCTTTAACACCTTAGTAAACTGTCTCCCAAGCATCACAACAGCATTTGACAGTTCCTAATGAGTTTCAAAATTACACTCCTTCTTACCATCTTCAGTATTAGACACCAAGGCTATGCTTTTGGTCTCCTTTTCAGGCTCCACATTCAACCCCAACTCAAAAGTTTGAAGAGACCCAATCAACTCATCAACTCTTATCTTGCTGATGTCTTGAGCTTCTTCAATAGCAGTCACCTTCATTTTATATCTCTTGGGAAGGGATCTGAGAATCTTCCTTACCAACTTCTCTTCAGTCATTCTTTCTCCTAAAGCACTAGAAGCATTGGACAGCTCAAGGATATTCATGTGAAAATCATGAATGGTTTCATCCTCCTTCATCTTCAGATTTTCAAACTTAGTAGTCAACAGTTGAAGTCTTGACATCTTGACCTTGGAAGTTCCTTCATGAGTAGTTTTCAAGACATCCCAAGCTTCCTTGGCTACTTAACAAGTGTTGACCAGCCTAAAGATGTTCTTGTCAATACCATTAAAGATGGCATTCAAGGCTTTTGAATTTCCAAGAGCAAGCTCATCTTCTTCCTTGGTCCAATCTTCCTCAGGTTTCAGCTTTGTTGTACCATCCTTTTCAACAATAACAGGTGCTTTCCATTCTTTTAAGACAGCCTTTCAAGCCCTGTTGTCTAATGATTTCAAGAAGGTAACCATCTGTGGTTTCCAATAGTCATAATTTGAGCCATCTAGAATAGGGGGTCTATTCACAAATCCACCAGTCTCCTTGTCCATTGCACCAGAAAGTATCAGCCCTAGATCTCACCCAGATGCAGAGCAGGATGTCTGCTCTAATACCAATTGAAATTCTGGTATCAGATGTGTGATGTTAAGTGCGATGTCACAACAACACACTCTGCTAATATGAACAAGGCAATAACAAGCAGTAAATAACATAATGAATTGTTCACCCAGTTCGGTCTAACTACCTACGTCTGGGGGCTACCAAGCCAGGGAGGAAATTCACTATAAGTAGTATTAAATTACAGACTCAACAATCCCAGTTGACATCTACTAATCTTAATCACTACCCAATAACACTTCTACCTAAGAGACCACTTAAATATGAGAAACCACTCACTCCCTAAATCACCTCAGTGATACAATCCAATGATTACAAATTAATCACACAACTTGATTCTGCTTAACAGCTTTGATCAAGAACAGTTAACAACTCAAAAATAGTAACACCAATTCAAACATGAATGGTTTACAAAACACACACGAAGACACAAATGACACTCAGTCTTTAGCTCTTTTTCTTCGTTAACTCTCAACAAGGGTTGAGGCTGCTTTAAATAGAATTCTGACTTGGGCTTGGACCTCTTCCAAATATCTGATTTGATTTGTTTTAAAACCAGAATTTAAAACAGATTTGATCTTCAAATCTTTTTAAATCTTTTTAAATCTTTTTAAATCAGCCCTAATGTTAGTTACAAGATCTGCTCCATGATCTGCTCCAAATCTGATTGAAAATATCTTCTCCAAGATATTCGCATCCAATCTCTCTAACAGATCTCCTCAAAACAAACAAACACGCGCAGCCCTAAAACATCACAATTTGATGTTCTGATGTTCTAATAACTGATGTCAAGACATCAAGTTTAACATCAGCATATAAAACTTCAACCCTGCAATAACTAATGTTAGGAACCAATGTTAAGACATCAGACATATGACATGAACATTGTTCAACTTTGTTTTACCAAAATTCCAGCCAATAAAAGAACTAACAGTGATCGTAGAGGAAATTTTGGTGCGGTTCCTCGAGATATTGGGAGTGAGTCAGTGTCGCATTAAAATCCTGCATTAATATTTCTTGGTTGGAATTATGAGATTCTTGCGGTTCCTAGAAATTTTGGGAATGGTAATCATAGGAAAAATTTGGTTGCGGTTCCTCAAAATACTGGGAGTATTGCGGTTGGTAATTGTAGAGAAAATTTGGGTGCGGCTCCTCAAAATATTGTGAGTGGTTATCATAGAGAAAATTTGGGTGATACATAGTTTTTAATTTTTTAATTTTTTTATTATTTTTTTTATGGGAGTGCCTTAGTCTATACGATGCAACAACAGAATAACAATATTGACTGTTGGTCCCCGGTAACGGCGCCAAAAACTTGATGCGTCCACAAGTGCACGAAAATATCGAAGTAATATAAAAGATTGTCGAACCCACAGAGACCAATGTCAACCTACCGTAATTTATCGTTGCATTGTAAAGCTAAGGCTAATGATATTTGATTAAAGGGAAACTAGAACTAAAACTAAAAATGAACTTAGAAAATATGATAATAAAGAGAGGCCAGAATATGAATTCCGCGCTCCTGAAGGACTTTGTAGAATTCGGGTACTAATTACAACTATAACTTAGTTCTGTAGAATATACCGACTTAAAAACTCCGCCTCACGCTCTCGCGGTATTAACTAAAGTCATGTTTCCAATCCCAAGATTTTGCTCTCGCTCGCCCGGTAACTAGGAAATATATTTTGAAAGCCAACAATATCCTAAACGTATCTAAAGCGCTCTCGCTGTATTTAGATATGTTGCCTAATTTCCACTATCCGGTTCGACCCCCACGCTCTCACAGTGCCATCTCTAACCTTAATTAATTTCTCACTCTCGTGACAAAATCGTGTTAAATCACCTCTCACTCTCGTGACAAAGCCATTTAAATTAGACTTGGAAATTAAAACCAAAACAAGATTTTAATCATAAGTTCGCACCTATTATTTTCTACCGAGTCCCGTCGGTAACGACGGTCCTCATACGCCGGACTCTAAACTATTTAGCCAAACATGGAATTAAATGAAAATAACATAAACATGGTAAATATAATCAATGACAGCATGCTTAAACAATTATGAAATGCAATAACAATAATAATAATAATGCGATAAAATAAAGAACCTGTAAATACGATAAAATAAATGGAGACTTGAATTAAACGAAACTGGAAATAACTTCAATAAAATGATGGCAAGATTGTTGATCCAAGCAGTTACACAGATTACAGGCCTAAAAACTAATGAGGGAGTAATTCCTCGATGTGAGAAAATACTCCTTTTACAATTGTAATTTTCTGCCTAAAACTACGAACAACGCTTTCGCGCCCAAAACTTGGATGCCCCAAAACTAAGAAAACAAGGTCTATTTATAGGAGGAAATTCGTTCACCAACTTCCATGGGTCATGTGTGAGTAATGGAGAAAGTGGGGGGAAACTTCCAAGTAGTGCTATTAGTGGGCGGTTACTTGACCAGGCGTGGAGAGAAATAAGGGAAGTGGCTTCGTGGAGAAGAATCAGGAAGACTGGGTGGAAGGAGAAAATGTAGGATCAGTTGCTGAGGTTACTGAGTGGTTTGAGTGGTCCACGCTATCAAAATATTAAACTTGTAAATCAAGCTGCGCCGGTCGCCATAGTCATGTGACGAGGGTCACAACTTTAAGTTCTGTGACGGTCGCCATGGACCTGTGACGGTCGTCATGTGCCCTTAGTGCAGAATCCTTATTCTGCTGTTAAACATCTTCTTTTCTTCTCTTTTCTTCTATTTTCTTCCTTCTTTCTTCATGCAGGTTGACTTAGAGAGAATACCTGAAAAATGAACTTAATACTCGCAAATAAAACGTGAATAAACGAAAAAACGATAAAATAATTCTTGCAAGTTAAGTCAATTTAACGATATAATTTCGCGTTATCATGAGGTCAGGGGGTATAATATCGGCGGCTAAGTAATTTACAAAGTCTGCGTATCATGGTACATTTAAGACTGCTAAGGCTTTCTCAAGGTCTTGTTCATAATAAGGGTCAGGGTCATCACTATGATCGGTTCTAATAGTGGCTATAAGTCTATCATAAGAAAAGTCATCGTTTATCGGAATTAGATCTGGTTTTAGGTATTCTAGCCTCAAAAGGTGATCAGCGACCACCTTTTAAGTGCCTTTCTTATCATGAATCTCCAAATCGAACTCTTGTAGCAAAAGGATCCGGCGAAGTAGTCTAGGCTTAACGTCCTTTTTGCTTAAAAGATATCGGATTACAGCATGATCAGTGTAGATTATAATCCTGGTTCTGACTAAGATCGGAATTTGTCAATAGCGAAAACTATGGCTATGAGCTCTTTTTCGGTTGTGGCATAATTTAATTCAGCGACGTTTAATGTTCTACTCGCGTAATAAATTACGTGTAGTTTATTATCTTTCCTCTGTTCTAAAACAACACCAATAGCGTAATCACTTGGATCGCACATAATTTCAAAAGGTTGGTTCCAATCAGGAGGTTGTATAATAGGTGCGGAAATCGATGCTTGTTTAAGGAGTTTAAAGGCTTCGAGACATTTTTCGTCGAAATTGAACTCAACGTCTTTCATTAGAAGGCCGGTCAAGGGTTTGGTTATCTTAGAGAAATCCTTGATGAAGCGTCGGTAGAAACCGGCGTGTCCAAGAAAGCTTCGGATTTCTCTAACTGACTTCGGTGGTTATAGGTTTTCTTTACCCTCTATTTTAGCTTTATGAACTTCTATGCCTCTTTCAGACACTATGTGTCCTAGCACTATTCCTTCGGTAACCATAAAATGGCATTTCTCCCAGTTTAGAATGAGATTGTCTTCTACGCATCGTTCCAGGATTCTTTCAAGGTTAGTTAGGCAGTTCATAAAACTGGATCCACATACCGAGAAATCATCCATGAAAACTTCCATGATTTCGTCAAGGAAATCTGTGAAGATCGCCATCATACATTGTTAAGAAGTAGTTGGGGCATTGCATAGTCCGAATGGCATTCGTCGATAGGCAAATGTTCCATATGGGCATGTAAAGGTTGTTTTCTCTTGATCATCGGGGTGAATAGGAATTTGGAAAAATCCTGAATATCCATCCAAATAGCAAAAGTAAGAGTGTCTTGCTAGACGTTCAAGCATTTGATCTATGAATGGAAAAGGGAAATGATCATCCTAGTTGCTTTGTTGAGTTTTTTGTAATCTATACACATACGCCAACTGTTTTCTATACGTTTCGCTACTTGTTCTCCTTTTTTGTTTTGTACTACTGTGACACCTCCCTTCTTATGTACCACATGTATAGGACTTACCCACTTACTATCAGAAATTTGGTAAATTATCCCAGTCTCTAGTAATTTCAACACTTCCCTTTTTACCACATCACTCATTATGGGATTTATCCTTCTTTGACGTTCTCTAGAAGGTTTTGAATCTTCCTACATCATAATTTGGTGCATGCACACGGATGGGCTTATCCCTTTGAGATCAGAAATGTTATAACCTAGAGCTGCGGGGTATCTTCTTAAGACATCTAAGAGTCGATTGGTTTCGTCACCGTTTAAGGTGGCGCTAACTATCACCGGACGATTAAGTTCTTCGTCCAGAAACTCATATATCAGATTCTTAGGCAATTCCTTGAGCTCTACTACTGGTTTCTTAGGGCATGGTATATGGTTTGGGGTGAGTGCTAAGCATTCGTAAAGGCTGTCGTCAATATAAGGTTCAATTAACTTTTCAAATATGTCATCCTCCATTATGGGGGTCGACGGTAATTTAATTATTTCCACTGGATCTATTTGGTCTAATTCTCTTATGCATTCATCGATGATATCGATGGCATAGCAGGAGTCGTCTATGGCTGGTTCCATAAGGAATTTGGATAATATAAATTCTACTTTTTCATCCCCTACTTCAAAGGTCATTTTTCCTCTTTTGACATTTATTATAGCTCCAACTGTTGATAAGAATGGTCTACCTAGAAGGATTGGGATGTCGTCGTCCTCTTTTATGTCCATGACGACAAAATTTGTAGGAAAATAGAGTTGGCCAATCCTAACTGGAATGTCCTCCAGAATGCCTATTGGATATTTAACTGATCTATCGACTAATTGAAGAGACATCCTAGTTGGTTGCATTCCTCCTAGGTTCAATCTATTGCAGACGGTTAAGGGCATTAGGCTTACACTGGCTCCTAAATCCAGAAGTGCTTTGTCGATGACATGATTTCCTAAAACACAGGGTATAGAAAAACTTACAGGGTCTTTCTCTTTTTTAGCAAGCTTATTTTCTGCAATAGAGTTGCACTCTAAGGGTTTAGGATCATCAAGCCTTCGTTTGTTGGTTAAAATATCTTTTAGGAATTTGGCATAAGATGATATTTGGGTAATAGCTTCGGTAAATGGAATCTCAACATGGAGTTTCTCAATCACCTTTACGAACTTCTTATATTGGTTGTCTAATTTGGTTTGTTTAAGTCTATGTGGATATGGGATTGGCGGTTTGTAAGGTGGGGGTGGTATGTATACTTCATTATCCTTTTCTTCCTCCTTATCTTTAACCTCTTCATCCTTTTTGTTAGACTCTACTGGTTTCTCTACTTGTTTCTCAGGTGTGGTCGCAACACTCTTGGGGGGTTCTGGATTTTTCAACCTAGGGTTTACAGGTTCAGCATAAGTAGTTCCGCTTCGTAGGGCAATATCGTTTGCGTGCCCTTTGGGGTTAGGTTCAGGTTGTCCAGGGAATTGTCCTCCGGGTGTAGCTTGAGTAGCTTGTTGTTGTGTCACTTGAGAGATCTGAGTCTCCAGCATTTTATTGTGGGTAATGACGGAATTAACCTGGGTGGTTAATTGAGTGATTAATCCATTCATGTGAATGTTTTGGTTCATGAATTCCTTGTTTTGCTGAGCTTGGAAGGAAATGAATCCTTCCAACATTTTCTCAAGATGCGATTTTTGAGGTAAAGCTTGCACATGTTGATTTGGTTTTGGGGCTTGGTAAACTGGTGGTCTTTGGGGTGTGGTATCCTGAGTAGGGTTAGTATTCTTATAGGAAAAATTGGGGTGATTTCTTCATCCAGGGTTGTAAGTATTTGAGTAGGGATTACCTTGGGTATAATTAACCTGATCCGTGCTTGTTTCGACTAAAATATGACATTCAGCCATAGTATGCCATTGGGTTTCACATATTTCGCATCCGGGTTGAACTGAAGCCACAGTGGCTGTAGGGTTAATCGTTAAACTTTCAACTTTTTGGACTATGGCGTCCATTTTGGCCTTCATATGGTCGAGACAACTGACTTCGTAAATACCTCATTTGGTCTCTTTCTTCTCTACCGGAGTTCGTTTTGTTCCCCATTGATAATGGTTTTGTGCCATATTTTCAATGAGAGCACAGGCTTCGGGGCAAGGTTTGTTCATCAGAGCACCACCGACGGCAGCGTCGATGGTCATTTTTGTGTTACACATGAGTCCGTTATAAAAGGTATGAATTATAAACCATTTTTCTAGACCATGGCGTGGACAAGCTCTTAATAGTTCTTTGTATCTTTCCCATGCGTCGAAAAGTGAGTCACCATCTTGTTGAGTGAATCTAGTTATTTGGTTTCGTAGGACAGCGGTTTTACTCAGTGGAAAATATCTAGCCAGGAATACTTTCTTTAGGTCATTCCAAGTGGTTATTAAATTTGCTTGAAGAGAATTTAATCAGGATCAGGCTTTGTCTCCGAGGGAGAAGGGGAAATAGTCTTAGACGTATCGCCTCAGGAGAAGCACCGTTTGTTTTGAAGGTGTCAGCTACTTGAATAAAAACCTTTAAGTGTTGGTTTGGGTTCTTCGTAGGAAGTCCTGTGAACTGGTTATGTTGCACTTGTTGCAATAGAGAAGGTTTTAATTCAAAGTTGTTAACTTAAATGGTCGGGTTTACAATACTAGAGTGGGGTTCTTTGTTGGATGGCAAGGCGAAGTCCTTAAGCGGTCTTTGGTTTTGTTCTTCTGCCATTGCTCTTCTAATTCTTCGGAGCAAAAGACGGGAACGAGCGTATCTTTCGGGTTCAGCTATTGGATCAACTAAGTTTCCGGTACTGCGAGGTCTTCGCATTGATCGGCTAAGAAAAATGGGTGCCTTAGTCTAGACGGTGTAACAACAAGGTATGAAATTTGACGTAGTTGGTCCCCGGCAACCGCGCCAAAAACTTGATGCGTGCTTTCTGCAAGTATACGAAATACGTTAGAGTAATATAAAATATTATCGATCCCACAGAGACCAAACTGTACTCCTATTGTCTAAGTAGAGACACTTACAGGGCAATATTTTCTTCCTTGGAAAAAGAGTTAATTAAAAAGGAACCGCCGCGTTAGCGTGATCAGAACCGGACCTACCCTCTAATCTATACCAGCCACTCACATTGCACCGGTCGCGTATTGTGTTAAAGTGATGAAGTCATTTTTTATATAATCACCTCTAAGACTCGGTTAAAAAGTGCTTTTGATTGAAGACATTAAACATCAAAGGGTTTTCGGCATATGCTCGGCCAACCGGATTCTAAATCTATAAACGCGTCCGAAAATAGTTTTAAAATCACTTTCTAATAATATTAAATTCCCCTAATTAATTAACAAAGCGCTTTCGCTGTTTTTATCTATTAAAAACTAACCAACTTTTATCATTTGTATCGGACGACTTTCGATCTTACCCGACGTAGTCACGGTCATTACGCAAATAGAAACACGGTCCCATTTACGTAATGATTGATCAAGTTAGACTCAGAAAAGTTGCATTAAAACCAAAACAGCCCCTAAAGTATTTCTACAAACACAACATACGGAGTGTCGTCGAAACGACGGTCCTCACATCCCAGCACTTAAAGATTTAGCTAGACATGACTATGGTAAACATGGCATGAATTAGATTTGTGGGATAAATCATTTAGGAAATAAAAGAACGTGTAAAGGGTGCGATTGATTTTCAAAAGTGAGAAAGAAAGTGTCACGCTTAAGTTCGGTTTGAAAATAAATCTTTTAAGACAAAGAAGTTTAAATAAGTAATGCGATAAAATAAATAATGTAAAAGCAGTGCAGATAATTAAACGAATTAAAGGCAGGGCAGGAAATATATAAAGTAAAGTGGTGCGGGAAAGTAAATAAAGTAAAGATGATGCAAGTAAAAAAAATGCGAATTGAATAATAAACCTGCTCCAAACCTGAGACTTTAATCTGGTACAATGCTAGAAAATAAATCAGACTCTGAAAGTAAAATGGCGGCAAGATTACTCTACTTCTAAAGTGCTCCAATCTCGATTACAACAATGGTGCAATAACCCCTCAGTGTGACATATTATTGCTTTAAACAAACTGAATTTATGCCTATGCTGTAACTAAGAGAGAATGAACAATAAATGGAAACTAATGACCTATTTATAGTGTGAAAACCCTTGGAAGTTACACGAAGTGCTCAGAAAACTTGTGGAGAGAATCTCTCTGGTCATGGCCACTTCCTCCAACCGCCTTTGACCAAGGCGCGTTTTAGGAAGATGGCGCCCGCCATCTACCCATGGCGCTCGCCATGTGTGAAAAAGGTGGAAGACATGGTCTTTTGACCGTTGAGACGTGGGTAAAACCCTACACGTCATGGCGTCCTTCTTGGCCAGCGCCATGTGGAACGCCATGTGTGCATTTTCCACTTAAATCTTTCTATTCTTGCTCTTTTTGCTTCTTTTCTTCGCAGAAGGATCCACTAAGGCACTTTACTTGAAAACCACATAAAACATAAGCATAATACAAGAAAAATAGTAAATAAACTATAATAACCATGTGCAATTCGAGTCAAATACGCAGTGTATTTCGGTGTTATCACCCAACAATAGAAATTTTAGCTACGCTTACACATGGTTAGCGCAACAGCTGGTCTTTCCAGCGAAGCTGAGTTTAGAAGTGGTATTTTCCTTATCACTTGAGCAGTGCTTCTGTCTTCAAACTTCCTTTCTTATTCTTCTGCTATAGACCTGAGTGAACCTACTCCAATTATGTACTCCTCTGATCAACCGAAACTCCCTTTGCACTAAACTGAAAACTTTTGTTTTTATACAAAAATTATGAGGCTCTCGCTGGGCACAATGTCCTTGCGCCTAGTGTGCCTACCCTGCTCTGCCACTGTGACGAACCAACTTCTCTTCTTCAGCAAGCAACGCTTGTATGTCTTACGTATCTCCTCGGTCGCCTTCGTTCGCCTAGCTCATCACAAGTACTTGCACCTTGTGATACAACCTAACCCTACTATGCGCCTTGTGCGCCTGTAACTTGAGCTTAACAAGCCTTGCTTCTTTGTCATGATTCATCATTTTCTAGTTCTTTTCACATGTTTTTCATAAATGCATGCATGAAAAGCCTAAATAGGCGTTTCTTTACTTTTCATAGATAAATCTGGGGTTTTGTAACAATTGCTTGTGAAAAAATCAAATAAGTATCGACGTATTGATCATAAAATGACACTTATCCCTCACCCATACGGACACTCAATTTCATTGAGATTTAGAATGTGAGTGCAGCTTCCAAAAGTTGAAAAAGAAGTTGACCACCACTCTAGCATTAATTATTCTTGATCCTACACAGAACTATGAAGTTTTCTATAACACTTCAAAGAAAGTTTTGGGATGTGTCTTAATGCAAAATGGATAGGTGGTAGCCTTGCATCATATCAATTAAAGACACACAAAGATAATTATCTAGTGCATGACCTAGAGTTAGCTGCAATCATTTTTGGACTCAAGGTGTGGAGACACTACCTTTATCGAGTACACTTTGAGATGTTTAGTGATCACAAAATCCTAAAGTATCTATTTAACCAAAAGGAACTAAATATGCATCAGAGGAGATTAATGGAATTCACGAAAGACTATGATTTTGACTTGAAGTACCATCCCAATAAGGCCAATAAAGTGGCAGATGCATTGATCAGGAAATAGAGGCATTCAACACATTTAATGATGTTAGAGCACAACATATTAGAGAAATTTTTAGACCTCGACCTACATGTCACATGGAATCAAGAAGGAGTCTTGATCAACCAAATAAATATCATGCGTTATCTATGGGAGAGAGTGAGACAAGCCTAGTTGTCAAATGTAAGCCTGAAGTCTAGGGTTGAACATCCAGGTTTTATCTAATTGGTGGACAAAGTTCTCTTGTTTAATGAGAGGATATGCATATCCGATGACTCGGAACTGAAGAAGGTAATTCTAGAAGATGCTCACAAGAGAGATTTCACCATTCAACCTAGTTCCTCAAAGATGTATCGTGACCAGAAGAAAATTTTCTATTGGCCCAGAATGAAGAGGTACATAGCGAAATTTCTGGATAGATGTGTGGTGTACCAACAAGTGAGGATTGAACATCAAAGACCTGGTGGCATGTTGCAACCTTTGGAGATACCTAAGTAGAAGAGGGATAGCATAACCATGGATTTCATAGTGGGACAACCTCGTACTCTTCGTGGCCATGACTTGATTTAAGTAATAATGGATATATTGAGCAAGTCGGTTCATTTACTATACATCAATAATACATATAAGGTTCCCCAACTAGTGAAGCTCTTTATTATAGAGATAGTAAGGTTACACGGTGAGCCAACCGACATCGTATTCGACCGAGACCCAAAGTTCACTTCTAGGTTTTGGAAGGCTTTCCACCATGCGATATGAACGAGATTGAATCTTAGTACAACTAATCATCCCTAATCTGATGGCCAGGTAGAGAGAACCATTCAGACTATGAAAGACATGTTAAGGGATTGTATCTTAGAGAGTGAATGAAGTTGGAATAAACACTTAACTCTGGTTAAGTTCACCTACAACAGGAATTACCATTCGAGTATTGGAATGTCACTATATGAGGCTTTATATGGAAGGAATTTTCAAACACCTTTGTGTTGGGCGGAAGTAAGAGACAAAGGGATCCTATGGCCATATATAATTCAAGAAACCACAGAGAAGATAAGGGTTGTTCAAGAAAAGATGAAGAAAGCTCAAGATCGATAAAAGAGTTATGTAAATCGACATAGAAGGACCATGGAGTTTTGTGAGGGATATCATGTGTTCTTAAAGGTTACCCTCAAACTAGGGTAGAATGGGTCATTCAAGACGGAGAATATGAGTCCGAGATACATTAGTCCTTACCAGATCATAAGTCGAGTAACATTAGCCATCAAAGAAGAAAAATAGTGGAAGTCTCAAAGGATCATCCAAGCATCTTCATCATATTCATCTCCCTTCAAAATTCAAAATTGCCATTGGTGAAATGCGGGGTTCTCTAGGTTAACATTTTTTGGATAGCGAATTAGGTGGGATTGCATGTGGGAATTAAAGGCTTATACTCGAAATTCACGTGTTCCTTTATGTCTTTATTTGTTGTTGCATGCCTAATACATTCCTTTGTGTGTTTTCTGTGTTTGGATACTATATGTGGTGAGGAGAGAGAGCCATGAGAGTTGTATGTGTGCAAGAAATTGCAAGAAAAATATTTTTTTGATTTGGGCAAAGTTGTTATCGATTAAAATTAGTCTGTAATCGATTACAAGCGAGGAAAATTTGAATCCTGAGTTTCTAGATGAGTTGTAATCGATTACAAGTATCATATAATTGATTACAAATAGTTTATAATCGATTACAAGTGAATGAAACCTTGATTACAAAAATATGTAATCGATTACAAGCGAAGGAAAAGTGAAATATCACTATTATTGATATAAGTGTGGTAATTTAACTAGTAATAAACAATTGTAAGGCAACCTAACAACTATAATCAAATTCAAATCCTAGAATATAATTAAGGGAATTTAATTGTGAATCTTAGTTACTTAGCTTTACTCTATCAAATATTATTAAATATTGATGTATTCAAAATTAATATTAAATATAAAGTGAAATATATTAAATTAAAAGTGATAAAAATAGTATTAATTAGATAGACAATTAAAAAATAATTAATTTTGGCTTGAAAGTTGAAAAAAATTATTAACATAAAAACTTTTTTTTTTTAAATAAGTCACACATGGGAGAAAGTAGATATGTTGATAAAGGGCCAGTTTGTTTTAATTTTAAAAAATTAGATTTTTTTTTTATATTTTTAAAAATGGATTCTACAAAAACGTTTTTTAAAATATTACAAATTTGTTTAAATTTGTTTTCTATAAATTAAAAAATAAATTTTGACATTTTATAACATTAATATATATTATTGAAGATAAAAACATAGTTAAAATCACAATTTTTTTAAAAAGTTGTATTTCAAAAATGATTTTCATGAAAAGCTATTTGAAATAGTTTCAAAATTAAGTAATTTTTTAAAATTTAGATATCCAAAAAAAGTTTCGATAAAAGGATGAAATACCTAAAATAATATTTTAAGAATAACTATTCAACCCAAATTTTTATTTAAAGTTTTTATGAATAAATTTTTTATAAATTATTTTTTATTAAATTATGTTACACTATAAAAATTATTTTTAAAAAAAATAAAACAAAAGGCCCAAAATCATCTAGAATGTGTGTGCTCTGCATTATGAGTTACAGGAGTGAAAATCATGTGGTGCTTGCCTTGAACAAGCATTGAGAACCAAAATCATGTCAGGCATAAATGTTAGAGTATGTATCCAAATTTCTAGATTTGATGACAGTGCAAAGAAACAATGCAGCCTCAAGAACAACAATGGTGTCAGTACCGCCCCATTCATCAATTCATCAGTAGCTCGTTGACACATACTAGGTCAAGTTTGAGTGAATCACGTGTGCACGTGACTGTGCCACAAGAAAAGACAAGTGTATAGAAGATGTTGAGTTGAAGCAAGGGTGATGTTCGGGATTGGAATAAACTATAGTACTCTTCAAAGGGAGTGCTCTTCATTTCCTTTTTAATGGTCATTTTTTTATTTTTTATGCATATCAAAAAATTCAATAATTATTATTACTTTTTAGATTATGTTTTTTCTTTTGCCTATAATATTCTTAATTTTTAATTATTTTAATATACATTTTTTTCTCCATAATAAATAGTTAAGACAATTTTGACAAATATATAATCAATACTACCTTGAATTTTAAAAACGACAATTAAAAAACAACAAAAAATTATTTCAATAGTAACACTTATAAAGAAACAGATGGAATACTATTGTATTTGAGTTGGATATTCTTTTAGTTCGAATAAAAATCAAATGAAATGAATAAAATTTGATGTTAATTGATTTAAATATTTTAAAATTTTAATTGAGTTTGTCTATCTAAAACATCATATTAATTCATATAATATAATATATCATATAAATTAATATAAAATATAAAATATTAAGAAGAAAAAAAATGTTATTTGTGAAATTCACAATCTATGAAAAAGCGGAAAAAAAATTAAAAATTATATTATTGTGGAAAATTAGTAAATATAAATTTGATATTTTTTTTAAAAAAAAATTGTACATTTGCTTCTAATTTATTTTTAATGTATTCAAATCGAGTTAGTTATCGCAAAAAGGTACAAATTAAATTTAAACCAATCTATATATATATATATATATTTTTATCAGTTTGAGCATTAACCAAGTTAATTATATGTTGCAAATAGAGCTAATATTTGTTATACGTTGCAAATATTAGTTTATTACTTTCTCCATTTTTTTTATTATAGATCTCAATATAAACAGTATTTGTATTAAACTGTAAATTGTTTTATAAAATTAATAAATTATTTTTTCTATAATATTTTTAAATATTTATTATTATTTTTCTATTAATGTTTTTAATTATCTTTTCTACATAATTAATGTATGAAGAATAATTTTGCAAAATCTTTCATAATTTTTCTTTTTTATAATAATTATTATATTTTTTAATGTTGGTAAAATAATCAAAGCAATTTATAATAAAAATTTAAAAATGCAGCTATTAGAATTAAGAAGAGAGTGTGACTTAGAACCTCCACAATAATATTATCTAGCAAACATCTAAATAATACTCCCTTTGATCTTTTTTATAAGAAACATTTCACTTTTTTAGATTCATTAAATATATAATGTATCTGGTTTGCATTATAGACCAGATACATTAATTATTTAATGAATCTAAAAAAATGAAATGTTCCTTCTAAAAATGACTGGAAGTAATAATATCTATGTGTACATATTGTCTGTTTAAGTAATTTCTTTTAGTTAAGAGTCTAATAAGCACTTAATTGCTCCAGTATATAAATTATATATTTTTTAACTAAATGAGTCATACGCATAATTTTAGATTACTATATTTTTAAAATAATTTATTTATCTGTTAGAGGAATCACCATGACTCTATGGGCCAAGAAAGGGAAATATTTTAGCCAAAGGGGAGGAAAATACCACTGATTGTTTAGTATAAAATATGCTTCATAAGAGTTATAACATCAATGGATCCGTCAAGAGCTGGCCTAGAAGTTGATAGAATCAAAGGCTCACCACACCAAGCATCCCTAAAAAATTTATAGAGGTTCCATCCCCAAAAACTAAGAGGCTTTGGATAAAAGAAGGCCAGACCCAGATTTAAGACGGTACCATAAAGAAGAGTATATATAGTGGTTAATTGTTCCAAAAGGTCTGATAACTCTAGAATTCAAAAGTAAAGCCCAAGGCTCCAAACTGTTCATTAAATCCCAACCCAACTTCAAATTGTAGGCTTCATTAAGGCAAGTCAATGATCTAATGCCAAGCCCACCATGAGATTTTGATTTGCAAATCTTCTTCCAAGCAACAATTACCGACTTTCTTTTAGTTATATCTCCACTCAAGATGTTCTGCAAGCTTAATATATGGCTCTGAGAAGAGAAGCATGCCAAGCTAAATAAAGATGAAGTGATTAATCATTCCATGAATCACAAATTTCACTAGCAAGGTCATGTTCGCCATTGATAATAAGGAACCTTTCCAAGTAGACAACTTGAACAAAATTTTGTCTACAATAGGTTGAAGGTGTATGGATTTTGCATTACCCTTGAAAATAGGTACACCTAGATATTGAAAGGGGAAACAACCTCCAACAAGGTTGTTAGACTTCTAGCATTTTTAACTCTACCCATTCTATGAAAAAATGCAGTATTTCTGTCCCCATCGATGTGCCAATTAATCTTAGATTTTTCCATCCAAAAAAGCTCCTCTTTTATTAAAGCTTTCTCAAGATGGTCTTGAGCAGTTTTTTTTAGCATGAAGGGCTTTAGAGTAGCCATGAGCTTGAATTTGAGCCTGAATGCAGTTAAGAGAAGCAGTTGAGGTACTGACTAGGCTATGAACATTCCCAAAAGTCTTTTTATTCCAAATTCTCAACTTAACTTTAACCATTTGAAGCTTTTTTTTATTAAAATTTACATTGGGCAACCAACTATAGGAATGTTCCAATACGTAGAAATTGCAGGTATGCTTTCTCCATAAATTGGCAGTGATTGAAACATGAGAGATACAAAAATAGAAAATAGGAAAATGGGAATCGTCATTGTAGTACTCCAATTTTGTTTAGGTATTTTAAAAAATTCTAAATAAATATGAATGTATTCTCTATTTTTAATTGTTTGTCATTTTTTAAAATATTACTAAAAGACCTTTAAAATAATTAAATTGAGGTGTTTTTTCTCTTTGAACATTAATTGAGCCAAATTTCTAAAAACAAAATAAGTGACATTAAATGTCCAATTTGATTTTTACACTCAAACAAAAAAATAATAATTATAAAAATTGAAAAATAATATAAAATAAAAAAGAAAAAAATTATTTCCCTCCAAGAGAGCAGCTACTTAGAGAGCCCCCCTTTCTCTGTCTTCCACTCTTCATTTCTTTTTAATTTTTTTTTCCATGAATAACCAAAGTGTTCTCCATTTCAACACTTAAAAGGGCAACCTCCTCTTTCCCTTTTTATATCTGCAAATCCTTTTTTATACCAAAACATGCAATAACACGATTTACAAATTGTCTCATAAATACAAGAGTGCACCTAAAATATCTATAAATTAGAACATCAAAATCAAAATAAGGGATAAAAGAAATATTTTCTTAAAAAAAGAAACACAACAAAAAATAATATAAAATTGGTGTGAATAGAAGTATGCAATTAGTCTTTACGTAAGTAAAATATTTAAGTTACAACTAAAATTTATTTTAGTTGAATTTTTATTTTAATTATTATTTAATCGGACTTTTTTAACTTTTGGGCCTTTCATTTAACTATCCATAACAATACTATATGTATTCTTATTGAGAGATTTGGGATTATCAAATGATTGAAAATATTTTGTTTTTTATTATCTTAAATATTTATTTTAGTGTTCTTCCCCTTTTTATTGTAGAATTCATAGTTTTATAATTTTGTTACGAGAATCTTCAAGGTGGTCTCGTGCTTAGATGAAGAGAAAGTCACATTTTCCACCCATATGTTGAAGGGAGCGTCAGACAAATGGTGGGACAATGATGTAATCTATAAAAGTGAGAAATATACACAAGAAAGGGGGGTTGAATTGTGTATGTCAAAATATGAAAACTCTTTTCACTTCTAATTTTGATACATCAGATTATGAACCACGTTCAGAGTCTAATAGCAGAGAGTGTATCAGCGGCGAAAAGTTTTCTTCTTTTTCTTAGTCTTGTTTCAGTACCTAAGGTTTCATGCTCAGATCTGACCCAAGTAAGAGTCTGAATCATATCAGAGTCTGACTTCAGAGTATAATTGCACAACGGAATATAAATGTAAAAGTAAATAAAGAGACACACAATATATCCTGGTTCCTCTAAACTGAGAGTAGTCCAGTCCTTTTGCAGCACAAGAGTTTCTAACTATAATCAAACTGATTACAATTACTTAAGACAACAACTCAAGACTTCCTGCTCAATCCCAAGGAAAGAGACTTCTGCTCAAGCCCGCAAGCATGATACTTCCTTGCCTAAACCCCAGTTCAGGACTGCCTGCTCAGTCACCCAGATTGAGACTTCATTTCCTGAACTACCCATTTAGGACTTTCTGCTCAAGCCCACAAGCATGAGATTTCCTACTCAATCACATTGATCGAGACTTCCTGCTTTGCCCGCAAGTACGAGACTTCAATGCCTAAACATCCAGTTCAAGACTTTTTGCTCAATCATAAGAAAAAGACTTTACTCTGAGCACAAAGGCTAGAGTCTTCAGATTCTCTTAACAGGGACATTTGGTATTAACCTTGTGTTTATATAAGTGCTTCTTGAATAAGCAGATACACAAAGATTTACACTCTTGAGAAGATTTGAGTTGATTGCTCCTGAGTGTAGAAGAATGAAGATTTCATTCTTCTTCTCTCCTTACACAAATTTTCATCTTGTTGTGCCTTCCTGTTCTGATGAACATGTTCACATACTCTATCTTCAGAATGTATCTGAACATGTTTCACTCTGCTCTAATACACTTAACCCTTTTGGTTAGATAATCTTTTGAAGTGTGTTTCTCTCAACTCATTTCACTGAACTGGTATCACATCCATGTGAACACAGTCATGAAATTTTCAACTCGCATTCCTTCTCTTAAGAGGTAGAGGTTTAGCTCAAAGAGATGTTCTAAGAAGCTTTCTTTTTCTTCTCGTCAACATATGGATGTTTCAATCTTCGTCCTTAAATAGATACTAAGAATAGATATGTTGAAGATTGAAACTACCATGGTATAGATATCTATTGAAAGCTACCATGGTACAAGTAGTTGTTGAAGGTTTTTAGTTGATGGACAATATAGTGAGATAAAAACTTAAGTAGCATAAAGACGTTGGGAGTAGCAGAGCAAAGTTCTGAATAGTTGGAGAGAGAAGATCCTGACAACGTCAATATCACCGAATTTAACATAAAATAATGTACCATTGTCACATGATCTTCCTTGGATAACTTCTTACTTGAGCCTTCTTGTAGACGTTTGTTGAAGGTTTCTTAGAGTCTTGTTATCCTTATACTTTACTTTTTGAATCAGAGACTTTTTATAGAATTAGTTATAGCATGATCAGAAGCTAAAGTATGTCTTCAGAACCAGGTTAGAATGAGGCTTCAGAGACTTGAGTTCACAGGTTCTGAGTCTTGTCTTCATCGGAGTCTTGATCAGAATTAGTTTAGATAAACACTTGTAGAGTTGTAGACTTGATGTAGACAAATTCCTTTGAAGCAATGTCTTCATAATTGTTGATGCATCTTGTTGAGAAGATGCAGAGACGTTCCTTGTAACAGATTCTTCTTGATTCAAAAGGTTCCGGTATTCATAGCTGAGTTGATCTTTGTATTTCCAATAAAGCTTGGTTCATCATCTGAAAGACTTGAGTTAGACTTCTTTAGAGTCTGAAATCTTGATTTTAATCCTTCATATTCATAACAACTTTGATCTCTTTAATGGTTCTTCTCAGTGATTAACTTGATTCATATCAAGGTTAATGTCTTTTGATCCTGCTCACTCGTATAACCATTAGTAAACCCTATTGTCCTTTCAATACTTTGTTATCATCAAAACCTTTTAAAGGAATGAACAAATCTTGTTCTAACAATCTCTCCCTTTTATTATGATGACAAACAAATGTATTTAATAACAATGGTTAGTGATTTAATTAACATAGTCTAACATCAGAGTCTGAGGTTTGTAAGCTCCCCCTAAATTTGACAGTCCTTTAAGGTGAGGTTTGTAAGCTCCCCCTAAGTCTGATAGTCCGTTAAGATGAGATTTGTAAGCTCTTCTTAACTCCTTATCTATGTTAATTTAATATTATAATTTTAATCAACAAATTCTAACATCAGGTTGAGGTTTGTAAGCTCCCCTTGAGTTTGACAGACCTTAAGTTGAGGTTTATAAGCTCTTCCTTCAGTATGACAGTTCTTTAAGGTAAGGTTTGTAAGCTTTCCCTAATTTTCTGTCTTTGTTAATTAAGTTAATCATTTAATCCCAGTAAAATAAATTACACAAAACATAAATAAATGAAAATAAATAGCATAAAGCTTATAGCGCAGGAGTTGTTTATGCAGACACTACTTTGTTTTGATATTTTTTCTCTTTTTAAATACTCTACAATTTCTCCCTGTTTGTCATTATCAAAAAGATTTTAAGGAAAGAGAAAAAAATTAAACTAAAAGAATTTTTTAAAAGAATTTAAATGCACATAGTTGAAGAAGTTTAAAAGCACGACATAATTTGAAACACACAGAAAAATAATTTAAATTATTAAACATTTTGAAGAATGATACCAATAGACGATTTATAACAAGTTGATACCAATATGAAAAACAATTTTAAAAGTAATTTTAGCTAACGAGAATTTTACTTATGATGGTAAATCACTACCGTTTCAGTTTCCTAGAAGTAATTATGATTTAGTATGGCATTGCTTAATTAGTGATTGGATTTGAGAATTTCGAAGATTAGAAGCTGAAACAAGCAGAGTGTTTGAACTTCCAAAATTCTCATTATAAAAGCACATAACTTTGTTTAAGCCAAATCATAAATCCGTATTCACTTCAACATTCGTCTCATTTAAAATGAATGCTCTTCCGAGCAATATGTTACTCCTGTTATTCCAGAGGCTCCTATAGTCTCTGAAGCAACTTCTGATCAGGGGGTCAAACCCTCTGAAGAGATTCCTTCAACATCTCTTCCTCAAACACTGAACCCACGTAAGAAGATTAAGAAGAAGAAGAAGAAGTCCAGAAGAAGAAGAAAATTGATTTATTTTGTTTCTGATGAGGCAAAAGAAGTGAATTTGAAATGAGAATACTCTTTCCACACTTAGGAAAGCTAGGTATGATTATGGTTAATGTTATAAACATCATTTTGTAATCATTCCTTTAAGTCAATGAAGTTCTTTTCCCGTTTTAAGTTGCCACCATTCTTTTAATCATAATTATTTTTGTTATGTTAGCTGATTAAAAAGTTAAAAAAAAAACAAAAGAAAAGAAAACAATGCTTTAATCTTGGTATTTCCCTTTTTTATTAGATTTATTTTATACATCCAATTAACTATAGTAATTTCTTTGGTTATACAATCAAAGACTAATATCGAATACATCAAAATATACTGAGAGTCAGAATGTGTTACAATATCCATTTATAGATTGGAGATTCTTTACAAGTCTTACAATCCAAAACAGAAAAGAATATTATATACAAAGCTCAGAATCTAAACAAAGAAAAAGAAAACTCTAAAACTATGCACAGAAGAGAAAAGGGAGAAAACTAAGGCATGTGTTGAAGAACTGCCAGAGCTTGAAAGGAGGAAGAAGAAGCTGGACTATCATTACGAGACAACACAATCTTTACTAGCAGCTCTACAACTCAAGGTTAAATGAACCTTCATACAGACCTACAACAGTTCCTTGCAGTGAATCAACTTCACTCAGAACTTGCTCTGAAGGAATGAAGAACACTTTTCTCTCAAGGAAATAAAGTGTTCTTTTTAGGAGGTTTCAAGTTACTGAGGAAGTTTGATTTGTACCCCTAAGCGAAGAAGAAGCAGAAGATCATAGTCAGCAGCTCCCAATTCTTCAAGGAAGACTAGCCTTTCATTGATGCTCTCCAGTTAGTTCTTTAAGCCAAGGTTTGAGCCATAGGCCATCTAAAGTTTGGACACAAGCGAGAGAGAAGAGCTTTTGGAAAACCAGATCAAGGTTGCACACTGTGTAAACCAGGTTTGAGAAATTATTGAGTGTTAAATTGTTGTTATTTTAAGAGTGAATAATTAGCATTCAACGGCTTGATTAGTTTATTTTTCGTTAATAATCCACAGTTTTTAGGTGCATTTTGTATTGTTTACATATTGTTGCATATATTTCCATATTGTGTAAATATTGTTGAGTTTGATAGATTTTTATCTGTTTTTATAGGTAATAATGCATGGTTGAAGTATGGACCCATTTGAGCCAAGAGGGATGCTTCAAGATGCCAATTTTCCAATAAAAAGACCCGTCATTTGTGCTAAGAGGGATTGGTAGCGCGCTAGAGGCTTCCTGGGCAGAGGCTGGGACTTTTAGTTTTCGCGACCGCTCTTAGCGGGGTTTATGTCGGTTTAGTAGTACCTTTAGTGGATCCGCGCTAAGCGGGATCAACCGCGCTTAGCAGGATCTGCGAATCGCAACCCCTATATATTCATTTCATTCATATTTTTAGGTTATGGTTTTGGAGAATTTTGGCTCCCAACTCCATCACCAATATTCCTTTGGATTGAGAGGCTTAGAAACAATAATAAAAGCTACATCTTGACGATCCAGAGCTGGATTTGTGATAATCGTCTTGACACCTCAAGAATCACCAGTTTAGTTTCGCTATTCTCTTTGTATTTTCTATTTGTTGGGGTTTTGTATGTAAGTTTATCTTGATTGTATGTATATTTATTGATCATGGCTGTTGTATACGATCTCTTTTACAAATCTATATCGATGTTATCTTTGTTTACTCGCTTTATGTTTGGATTTAAGTTGCTCTAGACATATACTCTTCAGATCCGGATCTAGGATGAATATATGTTAGGTTCTAAACCCTAGAGATAGATTTATGTCTAATATTCATGGTGGGTATTTGTTCTTAATGCTTTGTGTTGTTGAGTTGCGTGAGACATCACCGATGAGACAATACGGTTGTTCTCTCAACTTTGCGTTAGACATAATCTCTGTTGTGGGTGATACATGATAGTATTGATGAGTTCTAAAGAATGTATTATTTACTTGTTCATATGTTTTACTTTCCGCTTTTTACTCTTTTAAAACCATTCAAACCAAGCTTAGAAATGTAGAGATCATTGAACAAAATTCTTTCCCTCGCACCGATCCCTCTGGAGATGAAAAAAACTGGAGGGAATTCTTCCAAATATTTTGCTTCTTGCCGCTATACTACAATTCGAACAGAAACAAGAATGAAAATTCTAGACTGAGGGAAAACCAGTTTAAATAGAAAATAAAAAGGTTTAACCAAGAAAAAAGATTTTAAGACAACTAGATTTTGAAAAGACAAAACACAAAAAATCTTTTGGAAAACCAACAAGCAAGATAAACAAGTACAAAGAAAAAGTTTAGACATAACAAGAGATAGAGAGAGAGAGACCATAGACTATCCAGAGGATAAAGCATCACTACTACATAGGTTATGCACACCCAGCTCTAGAGCATGTATGATTAATTTTTAAACCCACAAATCTTTAAGTGAGACAGTTGCTAAAAATATTTTTCACTTAAATGTTATTTCAAATTTCTTATCCCTTTCCTAATTCTAAAAGTCTGATACTTTTCACACATAGAAGAAATTGTTTCCAGTTCTTGATGAGGTTACTTCTTATCAACATAAGTCTTTGATACTCTCTATCAGAGTCAAGCTTTTTATCAAGATCAAAAACCATTTCTTTAGAAAAAAATTAAGTCTTTAAAAGACAATGGGTAAAACAAGCAAATTAATTCACCAATGAATTAGCTTGAGTAACAACACATTCTGATAAAAAATTCAAGCTCACAATACTAGATTCTGAATGAAGGTCAGGAATAAAGATATGTTCAAATAACTACAATATTTATCCAAAGTGAATAAATATTTTTTCATAGGTTTGAAAATCCTCACTAGAGTAAGTTGTTCAAACTGGTTACGCACATACATATCTTATACATAGACCAATTGCAAATAACCTATCATGCATATAATCTATCTAAAGACTAAGGATGAATGCCATACCTTTGTATATTCTTTCTGAAAAGAATTTGTCTTCAAGATTGTCTAATGTTGAAGCTGATTCAAGATTAACATAAACTAGCAGTTCATAAGGCTAGAGACAATAACCATCATTACCTTCTGCTCCCATGAGCTAGAATCTGGACCATATGCTATCCTCTAGATGTGGTTATAGATGTCCATCATCCATACTCCAGAGAAAATGCTTCATCATTTGGCTTAATTTCTGAATTATTTAGAAACATAGATCCAGAAGTCTTTAGGTTACCTTGCAACCTTTTGACCTAAGAATTATAGTGTCTAAAACCTTCAAAAACTACTGACTTTGAATTTCCAGGCTCAATATCAATCAAAACCTTTGACTTCTCTATCATTGATTCTAGTGTATTCAGAATCTTGCTACACTCAGCAACAAATACACCAAGGTCTTTAATCTTTTTATCAGCAAAGCTAAAAAGAGGATTCTTGTGGGTTTCTTTCATGTCAATATTTTAGAATCAAAACATTTTAAGAAGACCCATACCTTCTCCTTTGCTTAATCCATAGATCATGAGAGCAGGCAAAGTTTTGTTAAGACTCATTGCCAAGAAATCTTGAAGCTCCATAACTTACTCATTAAAAGGTTTCATGAAAATCCTTTTAGCATGAGCAGTTAGGTTTCTTTCCAATGACTCAACAATTTTTATTATAGAAGATTTCAATTCTTCTTGAAGAAAAACAAGCTATTTCTCAACAACCTCACCATATTTTGAGTTAGAACCTGACAAGAATTCATAATCAGAGAGTATGCTAACCATAGATGCAGGGTTAACAAAATCATCTTCTCTATCTGAAATTGTCCTTTTGTAGTTTAGGACATATGATTATGAAAATAGAACATTCGAAGTTAGAACTTATACCAAATAATATTTTGATTATTCTTGGTCAAGTGTTGAAACCTCTTGATGATAAAATCCATTTCCTTAACATCAGAGTCCCCATTAGAATCTTCTCCATCAGAAATTTCTTCTGGTTTTTTTTGACACATGAGGGTTAGGAAGATTTTATCATTGAATCTCTTAGCATTAGACCTTAAGTCAGAAGATTTGGGTTTCAACACAAGTTCATCAACATCAGTTCCACATCAATGCTTTGAAGGTTACAAATCAACCTTTCAAGGTCTATACTATTCAGGTCTTTAGCATACTGAATATATGTAACCTTGAAGTTGTATCTTGTAGGAAAAATCCTCAAGATCTGTTACCAAGCCAACACCATTGATCTTCTAGTCAATGTTGTTTACAAGATTGTCCCATAGCTTATCACAACCAATGATGTGAGTGGACATATTGCTTTAAGTAGATTAAGATTAAACCAAGATTCTTGTAAGAAGCAAATTTCCCCCAAGAGTAAGTCTTAAATATTAGATAATACTTTCATACTCACAAAACAAATGACTCACAACAGAAACGATTTCTTGATTTCTTCAACAAGTACACTTATCCCACGAGTCAATATTAAAGATTAAAAATTCTTTCATACTCACAAAATAAGTGACTTAAAGTAGAAACAAGTATCTTAATCCACAATAATTTGAAAGAACTCCTTTTATGGTTGTTCCAGAGTTCCTTCAAGATCATGTGCTTAATTTTAAGCATTCAACATGACCTTCTTCAGATTATCTCTACTTCATACAAGCTCTAGCTCTTGACTGAGTAGTTTTCCTCACCGGATCTTTTCTATTTCACTAGTAAGTGACAAGACACAATCGGGCTCTGATACCAACTGAAGGTGAGAAAAATACACAAGAATGGGGGGTTAAATTGTGTATGTCAAAATGTGAAAACTCTTTTCACTTCTAATTCTGATACATCTGATTATGAACCACTTTCAAAGTCTGATAGCAGAGAGTGAATCAGTAGTGAAAAGTTTACTTCTTTTTCTTAGTCTTATTTCAGAACCTAAGGTTTCATGCTCAGATTCTGATCCAAGTAAGAGTCTGAATCAGACCAGAGTCTGGCTTCAGAATATACTTGCACATCAAAATATAAATGAATAAGTAAATAAAGAGACACACAATATATCTTGGTTCCTCTCAACTGAGAGTAGTTTAGTCCCATTTCAGCACAAGAGCTTTTCACTATAATCAAACTTATTACAATTGCTTAAGCTAGCAGCTCAAGACTTCCTACTCAATCCCAAGGAAAGAGACTTATGCTCAAGCCCGCAAGCATGATACTTCCTTGCCTAAACCCCCTTTAAGGACTTCCTTCTCAATCACCCAGATCGAGACGTCCTTGCATGAACTACCCATTCAGGATTTCCTGCCCAACCCCTCAAGAATGAGACTTCTTCTCAATCACACTGATCGAGACATCCTATTCTGCCCACAAGCATGAGACTTCAATGCCTAAACATCCAGTTTATAACTTTTTTCTCAATTATCAGAAAGAGACTTTACTCTGAGCACAGAGGTTAGAGTCTTCAGATTCTCTAAACAAAGACATCTGACATTAATCTTGTGTTCATATAAGTGCTTCTTGGATAAGCAGATACACAAATGTTTACATTCTTGAGCAAATTTGAGTTGATTTCTTCTGAGTGTAGAAGAATGAAGATTTCATTCTTCTTCCCTCCTTGCATAGATTTTAATCTTGTTGTGCCTTCCTGTTATGATGAACATGTTCACATATTCTATCTTCAGAATGTATGTGAACATGTTTCACTATGCTCTAACAAACTTAACCCTTCTGGTTATATAATCTTTTGAAGTGTGTTTCTCTCAACTCGTTTCAGTAAATTGGTATCACATCCATTTGAACACAATGACGAAATCTTCAACTCACATTCATTCTCTTGAGAGGTAAAGGTTCAGCTCAGAGAGATGTTCCAAGAAGCTTTCTTTTTCTTCTGGTCAACATCTGAATTTTTTAATATCCATCCTTAAATAGATACTAAGAATAGATTCGTTGAAGATTAAAACTACCAAGGTACTGATAGCCATTGAAAGCTACCATGGTACAAGTAGTTGTTTAAGGTCTTTAGCTAATGAAAAATAAAGTGAGATAAAAACTCAGCTAGCATAAAGACGTTGAGAGTAGTACGGCAGAGTTGTGAACAGTTGGAGAGAGAAGATCCTAACAATGCCACTATCACCAGATTTGACATAAAGTAGTGTAACATTATCACTTGATCTTCCTTGGATAACTTCTGACTTAATTCTTCTTGTAAACTTTTGTTAAAACTTGCTTAGAGTCTTGTTATCCTTATACTTTTCTTTTTGAATTAGAGGCTTTTTATAGAATTAGTTAAAGCATGATCAGAAGCTAAAGTATGTCTTTAGAAATTGGTTGGAATGAGACTTCAGAGTATTGAGTTCATAGGTTCTGAGTCTTGTCTTCGTCAAAGTCTTGATTAGAACTAGTTTGGATAAGCACTTACAGAGTTGTAGACTTGATGTAGACAAATTTCTTTGAAGCAATGTCTTCAAAATTGCTGATGAAACTTTTTCAGAATATGCAGAGACGTTCCTTGTAATAGAGTCTGCTTGCTTCAAAAGGTTCCAGTCTTCAGAGCTGAGCTGACCTTTATATTTCTAATTAAGCTTGGTTCAGCATATAAAAGACTTGAGTCAGACTTCTTCAGAGTCTTAAAGCTTAATTCGGACCCTTCAGATTTAGAACAAATTTGATTTCTTTAATGTTTCTTCTGAGTGATTAACTTGATTCATATCAAGGTTAATATCTTTTGATCATGCACACTCGAATAACCATTAGTAAACCATATTGTCGTACCTCGAAAAATGAGAACACAACCTCGCAAGCATGATCGTATGCTCGCGGGATGGACTTAACAGAGTAGCCACCAAATTTTATTTATTCCTAAAGAGGGAAAGGGAAAATATCGATTAACCCCCTAAAATAATGACAATGATTATGGTCGCCACAACCAAATCAAGGTTAGGGAGGTGATTAACGCAAGGGGAAGGTATTGACACTCCTCATGTTTGTTGTACTCAATGGGAACCATGTGGTTAGTTGTGTGCGTTAGTGTTATCTTTGAAATACTAGGCTTCTCGAGTTATTAATAGGGAAAAGAATAAGACTAAAAAGTTTATTTTTTTATTAGGGTGCCTGACGAGACTTTGAATCTCGCTCCTACGTATATCCGTGTCCAATAGAGAACTCAAGGCTTACGTAGTTCTGGGTAGAAAATGTTTGTTTTTGGTCGATTTTAGCGAAAGCTATTTTGTATAAATTGACGAAAAACAATGTTTTACCCAAAACTGGTGAGGAGAGGGCGTTTGCATCACAGTGAATGGATTTTTACATATCAACATTCACGGGAAAAAGTCACTTATCTCAAATCAACGGTTAAGGATGAGGCATTTCTTTGCTGTATTTTTTGGGTTTGAAATACGAGGATTTATAACTTGCAAGCTCTTACAACTTGAGTATAATACTCGGAACTACGACTGGACCTTTCACTCAGGTAATCTTTTTCTTTCAATTTTGAAAATGGGTTTGAATATTTAAAAGTGTTTTAAAGGGAATACGAACACTTATGGCTTGTAAGCTTTTACAACTTGGGCCTAGCATTCGGTACTACGACTGGACCTTTCACCTAGGCAGTCTTTTTCTTCCAATTTAGTTATGAAAATGGTTTGAAGTTGTTAATGGTTAGTCATTTTTTATTTGCTTGAGAAAAGAAACTTGACCTTGGATCAACCTTTTTATTTGTGAATGGATTGAAAAATGGTTTGACTGGGTTGTAGGGGTTGAAATATGATTTGAATGTGAAATGTAATGGTTTGAAATGAATGGTGAAGACTTGGTGTTGACCAAGTGTTTTGGAAATGGAACTTGGGGTTGACCAAGTATTTTTATTTTTTAAAGGTTGAATTTATTTTTGTGGCCGATTATTTATTTAGTTTCTAAACACACTATTTAAGGCAAAATAAAAAGCACGAAAGTAAAATATAAATTACAAACAAGGGGTGAGGGGTACACTGGACATATGAGGAATAAGATAAAATAATATAAAGCAAAAATTACTAAAATATGATAAAACAAAAACTCTAAGAAACAATTCAAATAAATATCTAAATATTTAAATAAAAATCAAAACAAAAGTTTTTATTTTTAACTTAACTTAATCTCACCCCTTTGTTCCATTTTCTGACAGCAAACATACGAGTCACAAAATAGTATGGCCAATTTATCTTAACCTTGTGCAGCGATAATTATACGAAATGTATTTCCACAAAATCAACTCTAGAAAATACACCATTCTTTGGGCGTAAGATGTGAGAAACAATCCACAACAGTATTCTAGGTACCATTTTCACCTGACCGGTAGATAAAGGATCATAACATTCAGTTGCTCGAGGTGCTTTGAGTATCTCATTCAAGTGACGATCCCACTCAAAACGCATATTAGTGTCAAAATCAGTAACCAATGGATCAACTTCGTCATCCTCATCAACATCTTTCAAAGTAATACCAAACAAAGTATTCGATAATTCATTAGTAAAATGATACACATTGTTACCTATTAAGAACTTGAAGCAAGATCCTTCCATGTCATGAAGCTCTGAGTCGAAGACTCGAATGTGATCTTCGTTGTAATCTTGGGCCAGTTGTAAGAAGTAATCAATCTCTTGATGTTCCAGAAACTTGATAGCATCTGACAAATATTAGCCGCCAACTGTAGCAGTCTTCCACATGTATTACTTTACAACAAGACGAGTCTTACACTTGAGTTCAAAAACCTTGGAAAACTTCTTGGAGACCAAGGTGAAAATGTTGAAATAATGTGTGCACATTGGGTGTTGACGAAATGATTGAATGAATAATTAGTGGGTATGAGAGATTCTTGAGTACCCACACACTAAACCAAGGTGGAAAAACATAACACAGTAGAAAAAATCAAGAATAGATAACAAACAAGAGGGAATTTTGGATTTTTGATGAGATATGATGAGTTGGGGTTTTGGAAAAGAAAAAGAGAGAAATTTATAAAAATGAGAAAGATTTGGTGGAAGAGCTTGAGTTCAAATGATGTTAGATTGATAATAATATAAGATGAAATACAAATTTGAGGTTTTTCATGTGCACTAGTGAGTTGGGGAGATTAAGTGATTTAGTGCATGCAAGAAAATGGAGAGTTTGAACAAAAAAGATTCAATTATGCACTTATGAGTCAACCTTTAACTGCTATGTACTGACATGTTACTGATATGTGTCGACACATACTGTAGATGAAACCAGAAAAAATTAAAAAAAATGAAATAAGCCAACCTAAAGGATTACGCATCGACCTATACTGTAACATTTTTGAAAAATACTGAAACTAATTATTGTGTGCCGACCTGCACGACCTTGTGTTGACCTGAGTGACACAAAATTCTAGGATTTGACACAAATTGAATTTGTAATGGCCAAGATAGACTTGTGGATAAATACTTAACGAGAGAACATGCATATGATGTTATTCAACGGTTTGTTTGCTCGACTCATGCAATCATGAAGATGCAAGCATGAAATGATTCAAGATTTAGATCAACATATGATGACATTTTGAATATAGTTACTACAAACATATAAAATGCAACACACAATAGTTACATTTGAAATTTTTGAAAATAAACATATATCACAACCATCATACATATCATTCATCTTACACGTTTGACAAATAAATAGGTAAAAGAAATACTTACTTACAAAGTAAGAAAGGATAGAAACGATATTACCTCACCGTACACGATACAAAGTATGCACATACATTCCACGAGGAACTTTCTAACAAAAGTTAAAATGAATGCAAAACGTGCCACGCAACATGAAAGAAACTAAAACCTTCTTACCACTTTTCTTCTTGTGCAAGTATTTGAAAGTGTGACTAATAATGTATCCAATAGGTGATTGACTTGATGATCATCCTTGATATTAGACTCTCAATCTTGTTCAACCATGATGATTATCGTGCTCCTCTTCATGCTTCATCGCCTTAGGTTGATCACTCATAATTTGATGAACTTGAGTATGTCTTGTTGAAGATAGTCCTACATCATTGAACATAATATCTTTCTAACACTTCTTAGATAGAACATTAGTAATTATTAATACACTTTTATCAATTAAGAGAAACACTAAGAGTTAACCTTTTTAGCAACACAATCTGCCTCGTTTGTCACATAGATCAACACAATAAGAACATGTGACCTTATTATGCCTTGATCTTCCATAAATGAAATCTCATACTCTCTTCAAAGAGTCAAGAAATTTTTCTTGCATGATTAACAAATATGTCTAGGTACCTAAACGTCATTGGGTCCTTGGGGATTAGTGACAATTTGGTTGCATTTAGGCATTCATTGAAGGGCACATTTAGGAACAACAATTTTCCTTAAATTACACTTAGCAATGGTGTGACCCTTCTTGCAACAATAATAACAATACAAATTATGAGAAGACAACCTTTTTCTATTAGGTTCCTTTTTAATGTAACTATACCTTCTATAAGGATTATGAGAAGGTAAGTCATATTTGCAAGTGTCTATAGCAAAAGTAACCTTGGGTTGAAAAACCTTATCTAACTTTGCTTTATGAGTCCTTGACTTTTTTTTGCCAAATATGACAAGTTTCACAACCAAACCATGAAGTTTTAGTGACTTCATTTTGATCTTTTGGAATTTCTAGTATGGATTTCCTTACAGCTTCCAAATTCTTTTCATTTTCTAAAATCTTAGCTTCCAAATGAGAAATAACCCTCTTGTTTGAAGCTAATCTTTTGATAACATCTATGGCTTGTCTTTGTAGATTTTCAAAAGATTCTTGAAGTTGATAAAAAGCTAAGTCATGAGAAGCTTGAAGTTTACAGTGACTTACAACCTTTTTCTTTCCTTTGTTTGTCATATAGCAAAGCTTTTTCGATTCAACACTTGAGGTTGAGCTTTAATCTCTTAAAGAATCGCTTTCGCTTTCCTAAGCGACATAAGCTCTTCTAGGCTTCTTAGACCTCTTGTCATGGCTTCTTTGTTTCTACTTCTTAATTGTAACACACTCCGGTTTAATGTGATCCAATTTGCCACAATTGTAGCAAGTACTTTTAGACTTACCCTTTTTGCTCTCATATTCTTTTGATGATTTCGATAACCTTCTTAATTTTCCATGGTTCTTGTTGTGATATTTATCACCATATTTCCACATGTATTTATTGAATATCTTTATAAACAATCTCATATCTTCTTCATCTGACTCATTGTCATCTTTAGATTAACAATCCCTAAGCTCATCATGTGAGGACCTTGAGATAGAAGTCTTTAGATCTATTGACTTTTTCCTTTTCTTTGCCTTTCTCCTTCTTCACTTTCTTTTCTTGCTCTTTTTCATATTTTTCTAAGCAAGTGTGTTCTTGCTCATGCTCTTCTAATTTGTCGAGCAAAGTCGTGAGATCAAGCAATTTTAGATAATTTGCCTCTTTAATAGCGGTGACCTGAGGGTTCCATTCCCTACTTAAACATCTCAACACTTTGTTAGTAGCAATTTCATTGGAAATAGGATTACCTGGCGCATTTAATCGATTGATAAGATGTGTGAACCATTTTCCCATATCCGCAATGGTTTCACCATGCTCAATACGAAACACCTCAAACTCTTGATTTAATATGTTGATCCTAGCTTGATTGACATCATTATTACCCTTATGGGAAACCTCTAATGCATCCCACATAGCCTTGGCTGTCTCATAATGAGAAACGCAATAATACTCATCAACACCCAAAGCGGGAGTGAGAATATTTTTTGCTTTCCAATCATGTGACCACAATTTCCAATCATTAGCGTCCCATTGTGCTTCCGGTTTAGGTAATATAAAACCTTCATCATTGGTCACAGTTATTTCATTCGGACCATTTTTGATGGCGTAACATATACCTTTGTCAACGAAGTTGATATGAATACGCATACAAGCTTTCCAATAGCCATAATTTTAGCTAGTGGAAGTTGGTGCTCTATTGTACACTCCCTTAGGTTCGGTAGCCATTCTTCTAAAAAGTAAATCTTAAGCACAAAATTAATCAGAGCTCGTGATACCACTTGTTAGACGATAGACTTCGATATAGAGGGAGGTGAATAGATCACAAATTAAAATTTTAACTTTTGACAAAAATCGTTTTCAAAAGTTTTATGGCACAGTGGAAACAACCCGAATCAAATTGTCTAACTGAACCTACTATCGAAAAGCTCGGATATGTGTAACGTAAACCAATTGGATGATAATAAACACAAAATGTTCAACAACGATTCATTCACAAATCAATTAAACGTTAAGCTACACGTAGAGCTTACTTCAAATGAACAAAAATTAATTAAAATACTCAAAGGCAATTTATCGAACACTTTGTGTGTGATCGATAACATTTGGAAATTCGATTTGTTTTGTTGATATTAAAAGCCAATCATAATCAAATTGATTATGATTATATCAACAACAACAACTTAAAAGGTAATTGAAAAACAATTGTCAATCTAATTTATCAAAACAACAACGAATTCGATAATTTACGAATACAAAAATGAGAGAGAGAGAAAGAGAGAGAGAGAGACATTTTTTTAGGCAGTTCCCCAATCGGCCTCGCTATGGGTACGTCTGCCCTCAATTTGAATTCGAATTGTGATAGTTACAATTAGCCTTACTTTGCAAAATAAGTTTATACAAGAGATGAAGAACTCTAACCCCAAAAAACTTATGGTTTGTTGTTGATTCTACCACCTACAAAACCCTTGATAAAAGATTGATCAAGTACCCAACAATGTCGCTACAATCCACCACTTTTTGCTACTTGCTTACAATACCTCCTCGTCTTCAAGGTTTTCGCTCGATTGGATTAATCCCTAGCACGCACTTGTTTAACCTAAGATTCAGGAACACGATCCACCGTTTCACGCTACTCCTTTACAAGGTACAACCTATATTGTCCCAAGGCCTCTTTACTCGATCGAATCTATATTTGCATGATCTTGTCCAAAACCTTCAAATCCCAATGATCTTGAAGGAAAACCCCAGATTTTTTTTCTTATTTGAAACACACAAAGAACCCAACCCAATATTCTCATCAACATAAACCTAATTGAACGTTATAAACTCTAATCTAGATGTTCACCCAATCAAAAAATGATTATGTGTAGTTTGATTATGTGTATGCATAGAAGAAAAGTTGAAGATGATGGGTATGCTTTGTAATTCTGGTTTCGTTTAGGTTTTACACTAGTACCTTGCTAAGATGATCAATGCACATCTAAGATTGGGTTGATACCGTCCAATATACAAAAATGCTAAAAATTACTCCTGGTTTTGACATCATTCAAAACATGACTATATGGAAGAATGCACTCACAGAGAAAATGTGCTTGGTAATTGGAATAACCATGCGAGCTAACAACCTGCAAATCCTTGGGTAATCTTTAAACTTTAAGGAGGAAGTTTTTATCAAGGGTGGGATGTTAGAACAAGATTTGTTCTTGACATTTTCTCTTTTAGTTGTGATGATAACAAAAGTATTAAAAGAACAATGGTTTTATTTGATGTGTGTTTTATTTATGCAGGTTCTTGTTCTTGTACAAAAATAATCAAAATTTGTTTTACTTAGACACACTTGGAGTTGCTTCATTGCTAGCTTTTGGTGGCAGAGTCTGAAGAACAATTGCTAGTGTGCTTTGACGCACACTCTGAACTAAAGGCCTCAACATTCAGACGAGTTTCTACACTTGGTAATTTTATATCAGCATCTGGTACCATTCAGAGTTGGTGATAAAGTTATGGATTATCCATACTACTGAAAGCAAGCTATATTGTCTTATCAGCCTGTCAGCTCGAGTCTACAAGATTGCAAGGCTCAAGAAAAGCTGGTACGTTCTATGGATGTTTGCTCTCAACGGCTCTATCAGTATAAAACCTCTTGAAGACTCAAAAGTTAAATATGTTACAGACTAGATTCAAAATATGATGTGCATCCATCTTCAACATCTCTTGTACTATGGAGTAAAGGCAAAGACACTTGTTCAAGACACTTCTTCAACGACTAGTTTTTGCAAAGGCTATATATACGACTAAAGATTCAAATTTGAATTTTAATAAGGATTCTTCTGTAGAAGGAGTAGCAAGATCAAGAAATTATCAACTCTAAAGTAATATGCATATTTTCTGTTTTAGGTTGTAATTGTAAAAGCCTTAAGATTTATTATCATTAAATATCTAAGAAATCTTAAGTGTTTTAGGTATTTGTTACGGTGATTTCCCCTACCTCTGATGCTTGCATCATGTACACCTTGTTCTCTATTCTGCTAAGCTTTCAGTAGTTTAGATTAAGTCTCTTGCTATGTGCTTGAGCAAAAAGTCTTGTCTCATTAGGATTCAAGCAACAAGTCTTGAGCCAAGATGCTTAAGCCATGTAAGTATCATTGCTTAAGTGCTTGAGCTGTGAAAGTCTTTTTTAGCTAGTCTGATTGAGCAAGTGAGGAAGTCTCCGTTTGAGGGGCGTGAGCAAGAAGTCTCAAGTATAACTTGAGCAAGGGAAGTCTCAGTCCGGATGGCCAGAAGAACAGGTGGCTCGGCCAGAGGATGTGAGCAATGGGAAGTCTTAGACATGCGCTCTAAACAAAGGGAACGTCTCAACCAGAAGACATAAGAGTAGGTGACTTAGTCAGATGGTGTGAGCAAAGGTTAAGTCTTAGACATATGCTCTAAGCAAGGGAAGTCTCAGACAGTTGATATGAGCAGTTGTAAAAGTCTTATGCAGAAGCATAAGTGATTGTAATCATGAAGTGGTTATAATGAAAATATCTTGTGAGGCAAGGGGAATGGACTACTCTCAGTTAAGGGAGGAACCAATATAAATCTTTTGTGTCTTCTATTGTTATTTTATTTACTTCTGTTATATTCGCTGCCAAACGAGTTAACTCAAAATCTGAACATCAGTTCTGATTCTAAAACTCTGATTAGAAGTTAAATTAAAATAGAACGCGAAACACAATTCAATCCCCCCCATTCGTGTGTACTTTTCACACCTTCAATTGGTATCAGAGTATGGTATGTGCTTAACATTTAACAGTGGCGCAGATAATGATCCAATAAGAAAAGTATATTTCTTCTTCAAGAAGGAATCAAGTGCCACATGAAAAATATCATACAGTTTTTCTTACCATATTCAAATGGGTGACTCCACTGAATTTAAATGATGGAAAAGCTAAACATATTCTTAACTCATTGGACTTGATAAAGGGTTGCTGAAGGTCTATAGAATATCCTTGAAAAAGGTATTAATATAGAAGTTGATGGTGTTAAAGATGACCATTCTGAAAATCTCTTTCACCAACTCAGAAGATGCATATTGAATATCTTCAGAGGTAGTTGCATTCTGGTAGATACGTTATCTCACTTCTGAGTATATTAACATCATTGATATGTATGATGCTTGGACTATCTTTGAAATCTTGTGCTTGGGTTTGTGGGGATTAGTCTTTGAAGCTTGAAGTAGTTACACTTCATCTAATCTCTTAAAGCAAATTTTGAGAAGATTGTTCCTTGACTTAAATCTAAAGTCACAATTTTTTTATAATTTTTACATCTTGAATCTGCTGTGTTCTGAAGGTTTGTCTTGCAGTCTTCAAAAGAAAGAAATGAAGTTGGATGATGAAAAACTATTCAACAAATTATCTTCTCATTTTAGCTTAAGTTCATTGGAATGACTAATGATAAGAAACTTAGGTTTCTTGTCAGAAGGACTTTTATACTGCTGAATGGATTATGATATTTGTTGATAGAAGAGTAACTTCAAAAGCTTCTAAAATATTTGCATTTCAACTGATTTCCTAAATCTGAAAGCAAGAAAAAACACTACCAAAGCCTAATATCAGATGATCTTCAGTGTTTAATCTTTTGAAGCTGATATTAGTGCAGGATGCAGATGAAAAGAAGCATCTGTGTTCTGAAATAAAAATCAAGTATTAAAAAGCAAGAGATGTTGTTAAAACTATCTTGTTTCAAAATATTTGATTATATGGAGTTTGTTCTTTAAGGTGATATCATAAGAAACTCCATTGCTTCTTGTTTGAGGACCATCATGGAAGTTGTTTTAAAAGATATTTCTATGAGAAATCTTCAACTTCTATTTGAGTTCTGTCAGCCGTACTAGGACAGTACTCTGATATGCTTGATGTTAATTTCTGATAGCTAACACCATCTGATTCTGAGCTTGTCAATGATTTCAAAGTCAAAAAATTTAATCCCAGATAATGAGGTTATTAACATTGCTTAGAACAAGATTTTGTTCCTATCATATCTCATTCTAGACTTATACTCTGGAGTGACTTATGGTTTGCTATTAGATATATGAGTATAATAATGTATCTGTTATAGATATAAAGGAAAGAAGCAGAGGAATCTTCCATAAGGTTGTTTACAATATTTATTGGAAGAAGAGCCAACAAATCAGATTCAAATATTGGTGGTACTGAATTTGGTGAGAGTAGTGGAATCAATGGTTAGACAGCCATTGAATCAAAATCCATTCAAAGCTGAGTTTAGACTCCATTAGTCAAGTCTGAATACAGAATCGAGTCTGGCAAAAAAAAAGTGGTATGCTTGTTCTTGTGTGGTTTATCTTTTGATTCAATGAAACATTTGTATATATATAAATACAAAGTTTCTATTAGACTTCTAGAGAGGTTCTTTTGTAAAGAAGAACTTCAGAAATATTTAAGAGGAAACTCTATTATGTTTGTCTATACTGAATGTCTTATTAAGCCGGATGATGATCACATTTATGAAAACAATTTTCTCACTTTTGTGTTGATACTGTTGCTTGTTAGTTGTCTATAGAAGATAATTCAATTTTCACCTATCACTCATGACTCTTGTTTCAAGATAAAGTGCTAGTTTTGAATAGAACCTTAGAGACTTATGACTGGCAGATGATATCTTTGTCTAAGTCTAGACTTACTAGACTCTGATGGATGATAGCTTCTGAAAGTTGTCAGTTTCTGAGATTGAGAAGAAGATTCTTTTTTATTGTCATAACATTTTAAGTAAAAAGTTTTTTTTTAAAAAAAGCTTTTGTAATACTTAACTTTTCATAAAGGTGAAACTCATCTAGTGGAATTGAAATATTTGTTGGATAAAGAACCTTTGGGTAATGATGTTTTATCTTTTAGTACTTGTTGTTACTATTCCTTGTCCTGTGAAACATCATTGTGTCATTTCTCTAGCAAGATTCTTATTCTTGTAAGATTCTTTTTCAGTTCTTCTTCTTCTTCTTCTTCTTCTTCTTCTTTTTATTCTTCTTTTCTTCTTGGTTGTGTGCTAATCAAACCAAACCTGAGATGAGTTCTTCAGTTTATTCTCTTTTGAATAAGATGGTTGTCATCAATGAAAGGTTTGTGGATTTTGATGAGTTGCTTAAGATTGGTTTCAACTTCTGGAAGACTGTGTCTAAACAAATGTGGGATGGCTACTTTGAGATGCTATGTGGTTTCACTTATCCAAGTCTTGTCAAAGAGTTTTGGATCAATGCCTCCATTGTTGAGCTGAATTTTGAGTATGCTATTCGGTCTAGAGTAACTGGTGTTTCTATTACAATAACCTCTCAAGCAATTGCAAATGTGATCAATTGTGATGAGATTAGAGAAATCCTATGAACTCTTATTTGTGAACATTATCTTCCTACCTGGCGTATCTTTGTAGTTCCGTCTAATACATCAGGGGTTTCAAATCTTCTTCCCGATGCTATTGTTTGGAGTCAGATTCTGAATTCAAACTTACTACCTAAAGATAAAGATTTAGACCAAGTGGACCCTATTGAAAAAGACCTGCTTCTACTTCTTAATTCAGATTTGAAGATTGATCTTCCTCAAGTTATGTTTGGCCATCTGAAGAGGTCTCTTTCTTATTTTCAAAAGGGAAAGATCTTCTTCATTCCTTATGGATGAGTTATTTCTGAAATACTTATTCAACAAGGGGTTAATATAAATTCTAAGGCTAGTTCTTCCAAGATTTGGAGAGACAAGTTTGAAGTTATCTATGAAAGATTCTGATGTTAGATTTATGCATAATTATGCTTTGTATTATTGTTGAAATCTTTGTATTAAACATCTTATTAATAAATTAATAGTTTGTTCATGCTTGTGTTCAGTTCTAACTGATTAATATTATTCTTGTTGTTCACTGAGAATCTGAAATAGATAAAAGAACTCAAATGTTTGCACCTTATTTTATTAATAAAAAGGAAGTTATTACAAGACAATTAGATTTTTCTAGTCTAATGGATGTGTCCTAAGGGACTCCCTAGGATCATCTGACATGTCTAGATTGTCTAAGAAATCTTGCCATTCTTCCTTAGCAAACTCCAAAGCCTCCTTTCTTAGTTTATTTCTGCATTTGGATCCAGAAGATCTTCTTCTTCTGTGTGTCTTCACAAAGGATGCTGAAGAGGAGAGCACTTCTGAAATTGTCTGCTTGCTTGCAGGTTCTTCAGCTGTTACCTTGCTTTGATTTGCTTGAGTTACTGCATTCAGTAGTGATGCCTTCCTAAAATCTCTCTTTGGAACCCAGATTTGCTTTTGCTTATACATCTTGGCGTTTTGTGGATTAAGTGATGATGGAAGAAAGCTTACTAGAGTCTTTTATAGACGTGTTACATTCATTGTCTTGAGTTTAATATTATTTAAGTACTGATTAAATTTATCAGTATTTTAATAATGACTCTTGGAAATGTGATCTAGCAGTCTAACCTATTAAGATTCTCCGAATAACTATGGGTTTATGTTTGATCTATTTTAACTGTCGTTTCTGTGTCAGTTTCACTTTGATAGTTTACCTTCAGAAAATCTAAAGAAATTATTGGAATGTAAATGCATGCTAAAGTTGTATTGGTCAGAAAAACTTTTTTATTAATTAAACTGATGGATTACATTTTTTAATATAAAAAACTAGAACAAGATGATTTCTAGAATTGATCCCTATCTAATGCATCTCGTGCCTAACAGCGTCCACTATTGTTATATCCACCTCCTCATCTTCTAAATCAACCATTTCTTCCTCTTCTGTGTTTAGAAGAGAGCGGTAGAACTTCTTGTTGACCCTCATTTTCTTCTCTTTGATCTCTTCATGCTTTTTCTCTGAGACTTTAAAGTAGCTACTGTTGAATCTCCTTCTGAATTTCGTATAGGTACTGCCAAAGTTGCCTCTTCTGTAGAAAGTGTTGTTGAGGGCAGAGGCTCAGTTGTAGAGGACTCAGAAGCATCTCGCCTCTGAGGGGATTGGATTTCCAAGCTTGTAGAGATCTCGGTTGCGTCTGTTACGACAGATACATTATGACTCTCAGTTACTGATTCCATATCCTTAGGTTTGTGATTGATGAAAATGACTTAGGAGCTGGATGCTTTTTATAATCACTTATGTGGATACCAAGCGTCTAAAATTAATCCTTGTTTAATTCTTGGAATAGTAACGACCACTAAGACTTTAAAACATGCACTTCACAAACTTTAATGACTCTTATTACTTGATTATTCTTCCTCTTTGGAAATTGATCCTGTAATGATGATTTGAGTTACATTTATTAGTGATATTTTTTCTCTTTCCTTTCTTTTCCTATTATTCTTTTTGATGTGACAAAAGGGGGAGAAATAATAGTAAGTATTCAAGTGAAAACTGAACCCAATGAATACATGTCCTGTACATATTGGTCATTTATTTTCTGTTTTTATGGTTACCTTGCCCAGGGTGTATTTTTAACTTTCTTGTACATAGGTCTAAGGAAAAGCTTACAAACCTCGGACTTAGCCTATCAGACCCAGAAGGAGCTTACAAACCTCATATTCTGGTGTTGCCAAAGAAAGTTATAAAGGGAAACATATTTTAACTCCCTTGTACATAGTGTTAAGTAAAAGCTTACAAACCTCTGACTTGGCCTATGAGACTCAGAAGGAGCTTACAAACCTCGTATTCTGATGTTGCCAAAGGAAGTTAAAATGTTTTTATTTTGGTTTTCTTAAATATGGAACTAAGGGGGAGCTTACAAGCCTCAACCTTGGAACTGTTTGACTCAGGGAGAGCTTGCAAACCTCAGACCCTGATGTTACTAAGAAGACTACTTTATTTTTTCTTGAAAAGTAGTTCTTGGTGTTAGAGTCAATAGAATTCAACTGTGGACCATCAGACTCAGAAGGAGCTTACAAACCTCATACCCTGTTGTTGCGTAGAAAATTAAATACCCAACATTGTCCTTTAAATACTTGTGTTTGTCCTCATCAGAAAGGGGGAGATTGTTAGAACAAGATTTGTTCTTGACATTTTCTCTTTTAGTTTTGATGATAATAAAAGTATTAAAAGAATAACGGTTTATTTGATGTGTGTTTTATTTATGCAAGTTCTTGTTCTTATACATAAATAATCAGAATTTGTTTTACTTAAACACACTTAGAGTTGCTTCATTGCTAGCTTCTGGTGGCAGAGTCTGAAGAACAATTGCTAGTGTGGTTTGACGCAGACTCTGAACTGAAGGCCTCAGCATTCAGACGAGTTTCTACACTTGCTAATTGTATATCAACATCTGGTACCATTCAGAGTTGGTGATAAAGATGTGGATTATCCGTACCACTAAAAGAAAGTTGTATTATCTTATCAGCCTGTCAGCTCGAGTCTACAAGGTTGCAAGGCTCAAGAAAAGCTGGTACATTCCATGGATGTCTGCTCCCAACGACTCTATCAGTACAAAACCTCTTGAATACTTAAAGGTTAAACGTGTTACACACTTGATTCAGAATCTGATGTACATCCATCTTCAACGTCTCTTGTACTATAGAGTGAAGGCAAAGACACTTGTTCAAGACACTTCCTCAACTACTAGTTTCTGCAAAGGCTATATATATGGCTAAAGATTCAAGTTTGAATTTTAACAAGGATTCTTCTGTTGAAGGAGTGGCAAGATCAAGAAATTATCAACTCTAAAGTAATATGAAGATTTTCTGTTTTAGGTTGTAATTGTAAAAGCCTTAAGATTTCTTATCATTAAATATATGAGAAATCTTGAGTGCTTTAGGTCTTTGTTATGGTGTTTTCTCGTACCTCTAATGCTTGCATCGTGTACACCTTGTTCTCTATTCTACTGAGCCTTCAGTAGTTTAGATTAAGTCTCCTGCTATGTGCTTGAGCAAAAAGTCTTGTCTCATTGGGATTCAAGCAACAAGTCTTGAGGCAAGATGTTTAAGCCACGTAAGTCTCATTGCTTAAGTGCTTGAGTTGTGAAAGTTTTATTCAGCTAGTCTGGTTGAGCAAGTGGGATAGTCTCTGTTTGAGAGGCGTGAGTGAGAAGTCTCAAGTGCAACTTGAGCAAGGGAAGTCTCAGTCTGGATGGCCAGAAGAGCAGGTGGCTCGGCCAGAGGATGTGAGCAAAGGGAAGTCTTAGACATGTGCTCTAAGCAAAGTGAAAGTCTCAACTAGAAGACAGAAGAGCAGATGGCTCAATCAGATGGTGTGAGCAAAGGTTAAGTCTGAGACATGTGCTCCAAGCAAGGGAAGTCTCAGACAGTTGGTCTGAGCAGTTGTAAAAGTCTTACGCAGAAGCATAAGCGATTGTTGTAACGCCCCAGTTTTAGGTAGTTTTATTTAATCGAGTCGATTTGATTATTTCTATTATTATATTATTTTATTTTTTTACTTTTATTTGATAATATATTATTTTTCATCGTGAATATGTTTTATCGCGTTTTGGGAACGTTTGCGAGATATTTGAGTGTGGGGGTATTTTGGTCGTTTCACTTTATTTTTCCTTAAGTTAGTAAAATAGAAAATAGAAAGAGAGAAAAATTAGAGAGAAAGAAAAAGAGAAGAAGGAAAAGGGAAAGAAAAGAGAAGAGAAAGAAGAAAAGAGAGAAAAACTTGGGAATTAAGAAATCGATCAACCGACTTTTCAAACACGATTAAATCGGGTAAGGGTGAGAAACTCGATTATATTATACTTGTGTATGATTATGTATGTTTGTATTTGGTTGTTTTTGGATTGAAATTGAATGTAGAACAAAAACCATAATATGTTGAAATTGTTAGAATCTGATTAAATTGTGTCGGAAATCATGTTTTCAGGTCCCTTATTGTTGATACATGTTAGATATATGTTGTTGTGCTATCTATTGGTAATTTTCTGGTGTTTAGGTGAAAATTTGGAGTGAGTTTGAGTGATTTTCGCAGAAAAATTCTGCAGAAAAATTCTGGGTTTCCACTACCCATACGCGTATCACTCAAGGCAATACGCGTATTGGTTAAGGCAATACGCGTATGGCAATGAAGGGATGAGGGCAATACGCGCATGGAGTTCCATTTTTCTCGGTCATCTGCTGAAACGCGTAATGGTACGCGTATGAGTTTGGGCAATACGCGTATGGCCAGCAGGGGTGCAAAATGTTGTCTTTTCGCGATGTCTTTTCCGTTTACGTCTGTAACTTGTGTTCCGATTATCCGTTTTGAACATTCTTGGTATCGTTGGAAAGCTAATAAAATGTACTTTCTTATTGAAATGGTTTTGAGATTGTTGGCCGATTTAATTATGTCGGGAATTTGGAATAGTGTCGTTTTGTCGACTTTTACCGTTTTAATTGGGTGTAATTGAGGTGTATTATGCAATGTCCTGTTGATATAGATATTGTATGACTTGTGTGTGATGAAAATGCATGTGATAAAATGTTGTGATGATGGTTTGTGGCCTAAGGGCAAGAAAATGCAATGTGTGGTATTTGGTTATATATGCATGATTATGGATGTGTATATGTGTGCATTTGAATGTCATGAGTCGTTGTATGCTAAGCATCATGATATGCATTCTTGTGATGTCGTGTGCCCTAGTGGGTGTGAGCGACGAAACGATTCCAGAGGGAATCCGCTATAACATCATGAGCCTTATACCGAGAGGACTGAAAGCGATGATTATAGACGATCGTGAGCCTTATACAAAGAGGACTGAAAGCGATCGGATCATGAGCCTTATACAAAGAGGACTGAAAGCGATCCATAAACGTCCTGAGCCTTATACCAAGAGGACCGAAAGCGACGGGGAACATCGTTTGCCCGACGGGGAGTTACATTAAGTAACAAGCGATGGTTCCAATAGTTCCTGAGTGAACTAGTGATGAGATTGACGGATGGATGGTACCGCATTTGCATAGAGTCGTTGTGTCGGTCTCTTTGCATTTGCATAAATCATGAATGGATTAATTTTGTGTGGAATTGTGAATGGAATTGATGAGTTGAGATATATATATATATATATATATATATATATATATATGTTGTTGATAAATGCATTGAGCTTGATTATATATGCCTTGGTGATGGATGTATGAGATATACATTGTGTTGCTTTGTGTTTGAATTCTGGTATAAGTTGTGGTGAGAATATTACATGTGTATTTTGGTGTTATTATATAATTGTATGCAATTATATTATGATTGTGTTTCTCACTCTTCTGCTGTTTCGAATGCTCAATGAGGCATTGCAGATTAGATGTTGGAGGTCTTTTTGTGAAGCTTAGGTCTTCATTCTTTTGTCGGTCAGCTCTGATATGTAGCACCGGGTAGTTGGGGAGATCGTTGTGATTTTATGTGTATATGTATATATACCTTTTGGATTGTATATGTATGAATCTGTGTATGGAAGACAAACTCTTTATGTGATATATATATGAGATTCAGTTGCAGATTTTCCGCTTTTATTCTGTATCTGATTTGTGGGTAGTAGGAACTAAGTTCCTCTGTTAATTGCTACCTGATTGTTGCATATCTTTATGAGCAGGTTTATTGTGTTTTGTCTCAATTGATGTGACGCCTTCGTCTATGCCATGAATGTTTAATTATACTCTGATGAATTTTTTATCGCTTTATTTAATTGGGGGTATAGATTGGGGGTGTTACATTAAGTGGTATCAGAGCCAGTTCGTGTCAGTTTGTGTCAGTCCTTGTTGGTCGTTGTGTTTGGGTGAGCTGTTTATTTAACCATAGTTGATGTTATTGGAAATGAACAGAATATGGCTGGTAGGAATGATGTTGCTTTGGCTGCTGCTATGCAAGCTATGACTCGGGCTGTGAAGGGTGCACCTAATGCTGGTGAGAATGATGAGTTCAGGAAGAATAAACCGTCTATCTTCAAAGGGAGACATGATCCTGATGGTGCACAGATTTGGCTTAAAGAGATTGAAAGAATCTTTCGAGTGATGGACTGTGCTGAGGAAAATAAGGTGAGACTGGGTACTCACATGTTGCAGGAGGAAGCTGATGATTGGTGGGTTAGTACGCGTCAGGCGTTAGAAGCTGGAGATGAAGAGGTTACTTGGACTTTGTTCAGTAGGGAATTTTTGAGGAAGTATTTTCCTGAAGATGTAAGAGGAAAGAAAGAGATAGAGTTCTTGGAGTTGAAACAAGGTAATATGTCTGTATTTGATTACACTGCTAAGTTTGTGGAACTTGTACAGTTTTATCCACATTATGCTGAAGCTACTACAGAGTTTTCTAAGTGTGTGAAGTTTGAGAACGGATTGCGTCCTGAGATTAAGCAGGCAATCAGTTATCAAAGGATTAGGAGGTTTTCGGACTTGGTGGATAGTTGTAGGATTTATGAGGAAGATAGCAAAGCTCGTTCTACTCACTATAAGAGTGTGAACGAAAGGAAAGGGAAGCAACCGTTCTGTGGTGGTCCTTATGTGACACCAGCTGATAAGGGTAAGCAAAGAGGTAATTTTGAGAAAAGGCCAAGTGGGGGAGGTATGTCTAATTCTCTGAGATGTTATATGTGTGGTGACTTAGGACATCGTCAGTTCGAATGTAGGAAGAATTTGGAGAAGTGTTCCAATTGTGGAGGTATAGGGCATGTAACAGCTGAGTGCAAGAGGAAGAATGTGGTGAAGTGTTTCAACTGTGGTGAAGCTGGTCATATTAGCACGAAGTGTCCGAAACCAAAGCAAGCTCCAGCTGGTGGGAAAGTTTTTGCATTGACCGAGACTCAGACTACAAGTGCAGACCGTATGATCAGAGGTACTTGTTTTATTAATAGTACGCCTTTAGTTGCTATTATTGACACTGGAGCGACTCATTTGTTTATTTCGTCTGAGTGCACAAAGCGTTTGAATCTTTTGTTGTCTTCGATGGGTGGAGAGATGGTTATTGATACTCCAGCAATGGGGTCGGTAACTACTTCTTTGGTTTGTTTAAGTTGTCCTTTGACCATTTATGGTAAAGATTTTGAGATGGATTTGGTGTGTTTTCTGTTGGAGGGTTTAGATGTGGTTCTGGGTATGAATTGGTTGCAGTTCAATCGAGTGCATATTGATTATTATCATAAGCTGGTAAGATTTCCTTCTCTTGAAGAAGAAGAAGAATCAAGTTTCTTATCTACCAAAGAGTTGAAGAAACTTTTGGCGGAGGAAGCTCAGTTGTTTGGGTTGTTTGCATCATTGACAGTGGATAGTCAAGTTGTACTTGATGTGTTTCCTGTAGTGTGTGAATTTCTAGAGGTGTTTCCTGAGGATATTTCAGATGTGCCGCCAGAGAGAGAGGTGGAGTTTTCTATAGATCTAGTTCCTGGTACTAGACCTGTGTCTATGGCACCTTATCGTATGTCGGCATCTGAGTTGGTTGAGTTAAAGAAGCAGTTGAATGAATTGTTAGAAAAGAGGTTTGTGAGGCCAAGTGTGTCGCCGTGGGGTGCTCCAGTTTTATTGGTGAAAAAGAAAGATGGAAGTATGTGATTGTGTATTTGAAATTCTGGTACCAGACGTGTGATGTTAAGGTGCGATGTCACAACAACACACTCTGCATAATGGACAACAATAACAGTAAATAAATCAACACAATGATTTGTTCACCCAGTTCGGTCTAACTACCTACGTCTGGGGGCTACCAAGCCAGGGATGAATTTCACTACTTGTAGAATTAAATTACAGACTCAACAACCCAGTTGACAATCTCCTAATCTTAATTCCTACTAGTGACTTTCTACCTAAGAAACCACTTAGATATGAGAACACTACTCAATCCCTAAAACCACTCAAAGAACAACCTCTTTGAGAAACCTTGATCTTGCTTCCTAGCTTCGATCAAGTCACCCAACTCTCTTTGCTTCACAGCTTTAGAGAGGACAGAAACTCAACACCTATTCAAACCCTAGAATAGTGTAAATACAAGCACTCTAAACAAACTCTAGACACTAAGCCTCCAGCTCTTGATCTTCTGAATGTTTTCTGTACTTTTTCCTTTGGTCTTGTGCGCTTTATATAGCTCCTGAATTAGGCTTGGACTTGTCACAATATTTGATCAGATTTGTTAATTAAAACTGAATCTTCAAAACAGATTTTATCCCCAAAATCTTTTTAAATCTTCAACCTTTTAATTCTCCAACAGACCTGCAATCAAATCTCCCATGTAATAGAAAATATCTATCCCAATATATTCTCATCCAATGAGTCAACCACTCTCCACAATTCCAGCTAATACGCGTGCCCTAATAACACGTCCTGCTGTTGTTAATTCTGCAGGTCTGATGTTACAACATCACCTGTGTGACATCAGACATCCAACTTCAGCACTTAACTACTTAACACAGCCCAGTGTTAAGACTTCAATGTTACAACATCAGCACCTTGACATCAACATTGAATATCCTTTATTTTACCAAAATTCCAGCCAATCCAGGAACTATCAGTATTGATTATCGCCAGCTGAATAAGGTGACGATTAAGAATAAGTATCCTCTTCCGAGAAATGATGATTTGATGGACCAGTTGGTTGGTGCTTGCGTGTTTAGTAAGATCGATTTGAGATCAGGGTATCATCAGATTAGAGTGAAAGAGGAAGATATTCAGAAGACGACTTTTAGGACACGATACAGTCATTATGAATATTCTGTGATGCCGTTCGGGGTTTCTAATGTGCCAGGTGTGTTTATGGAGTATATGAATCGTATTTTCCATGAGCATTTGGATCGATTTGTTGTTGTGTTTATTGATGACATTTTGATTTATTCTAAGTCCCGGGAGGAACATGCAGAACATTTGCGTGTTGTGTTGCAAATTTTGAAGGAAAGGAAACTTTTTGCCAAGTTGTCCAAGTGTGAGTTCTGGTTGTCAGAAGTGAGTTTTCTTGGGCATGTGATTTCAGGCAATGGTATTGCTGTGGATCCATCTAAAGTAGATGCAGTTCTACAATGGGAGGCTCCTAGATCTGTTACTGAAATTAGAAGCTTTTTGGGTTTAGCTGGTTATTATCGGAGGTTCATTGAAGGCTTTTCTAAGTTAGCAGTTTCTTTGACCCAGTTGACTTGTAAGGGTAAGGCGTTCATTTGGGATATTCAGTGTGAGGAAAGTTTTAGTGAGCTGAAGAGAAGGTTGACTACAACTCCGATTTTGGTCTTACTGAATCCTAGTGAACCGTTTATGGTGTATTGTGATGCGTCTTTGATTGGTTTAGGTGGAGTGTTGATGCAAGAAGGTAAGGTTGTGGCTTATGCTTCGAGGAAATTGAGGATTCATGAGAAGAATTACCCTACTCATGATTTGGAATTAGTGGCAGTGGTTTTTGTGTTGAAAATTTGGAGGCATTATCTCTATGGTGCAAGATTCGAAGTCTTTAGTGATCATAAAAGTTTGAAATACTTGTTTGATCAGAAAGAGTTGAATATGAGGCAACGGAGATGGTTGGAATTTTTTAAGGACTACGACTTTAGCTTGAATTACCATCCTGGTAAAGCTAATGTGGTAGCCGATGCGTTAAGCCGGAAATCTTTGCATATGTCCGCTTTGATGGTTAAAGAGTGGGGACTTTTGGAAGCATTTAGAGATTTGAGTTTGGTGTGTGAATTGACGTCTGACAGCGTGAGGCTTGGTATGTTAAAGGTCACTAATGATTTTCTGTTAACCGTTAGCGAGAAACAGAAGTTGGATGTGAAATTTGTGGATTTGATGACGGTTGGAGATCAAAGTATGAATGGTGACTTTAAAGTGGATGATAAGGGTGTTTTGAGATTTCGTGGTAGGATTTGTATTCCTGATGATTCGGACTTAAAAAAGATGATTTTAGAGGAAGGACACCGGAGTAATTTGAGTATACATCCGAGAGCTAATAAGATGTATCAAGATTTAAAGAAGATCTTTTGGTGGTCTGGATTGAAGAGGGATGTGGCTCAGTTTGTTTATGCGTGTTTGACGTGTCAGAAGTCTAAGGTAGAACATCAGAAGCCTAGTGGATTGTTGGTACCGTTGGATATTCCCGAGTGGAAATGGGACAACATTTCTATGGATTTTGTGACAAGGTTGCCGAATACACAGAGGGGACATAATGCCATTTGGGTGATTGTGGATAGGCTGACTAAATTGGTGCATTTCATTCCGATTGACATCAGTTTTTCTTTGGAGAGGTTGGCTGAGATTTATATCAGTGTGATTGTGAAATTACATGGTGTTCCGTTGAGTATTGTTTCAGATCGAGATCCGAGGTTTACTTCCAAATTTTGGGAAAGTTTGCAAAAGGCGTTAGGTTCCAAGTTGAGATTGAGTTCTGCTTATCATCCGCAGACGGATGGTCAGACCGAGAGAACTATTCAGTCATTGGAAGATTTGTTGCGAGCTTGTGTTCTTGAACAAGGTGGTGCTTGGGATAGTTATCTTCCGTTGGTTGAATTCACGTATAACAACAGTTTCCATTCGAGTATTGGAATGGCGCCTTTTGAAGCGTTGTATGGAAGGAGATGTCGAACACCTTTGTGTTGGCATGAATCTGGTGAGAGTTCGGTGGTTGGACCGGAGTTGGTGCAACAGACTACGGAAAAGGTGAAACTTATTCGTGAGAAAATGAAGGCTTCTCAGAGTAGGCAAAAGAGTTATCATGATCGAAGGAGGAAAGATCTTGAGTTTCAAGAGGGCGATCATGTATTTTTGAGAGTTACACCGGTGACGGGTGTTGGTCGTGCATTGAAGTCGAAGAAGCTTACTTCTCGATTTATTGGTCCTTACAAGATATCCGCGAGAGTGGGTGTTGTGGCTTATCGGGTGGCATTGTCGCCGAGTCTTTCGAATTTGCACGATGTGTTCCATGTTTCACAGCTTCGGAAGTATGTTCCGGATCCGTCGCATGTGATTCCAATGGATGAAGTTGAGGTAAGGGAGAACCTTATGGTTGAGGCATTACCAGTGAGGATTTTGGATCGCGAGTTGAAGCGGTTAAGGGGCAAGGATATCGCGCTTGTGAAAGTAGCGTGGGGAGGCACTGTTGAGGGCAATTTGACTTGGGAGTTGGAGAGTCGGATGCGGGAGTCGTATCCGGAGTTGTTCGTCTCAGGTAATATTTTCGAGGACGAAAATTTCTAAGTGGGGGAGAGTTGTAATGCCCCAGTTTTAGTTAATTTTATTTAATCGAGTCGATTTGATTATTTCTATTATTATATTATTTTATTTTTTACTTTTATTTGATAATATATTATTTTTCATCGTGAATATGTTTTATCGCGTTTTGGGAACGTTTGCGAGATATTTGAGTGTAGGGGTATTTTGGTCATTTCACTTTATTTTTCCTTAAGTTAGTAAAATAGAAAATAGAAAGAGAGAAAAATTAGAGAGAAAGAAAAAGAGAAGAAGGAAAAGGGAAAGAAAAGAGAAGAGAAAGAAGAAAAGAGAGAAAAACTTGGGAATTAAGAAATCAATCAACCGACTTTTCAAACACTATTAAATCGGGTAAGAGTACGAAACTCGATTATATTATACTTGTGTATGATTATGTATGTTTGTATTTGGTTTTTTTTGGATTGAAATTGAATGTAGAACAAAAACCATAATATGTTGAAATTGTTAGAATCCGATTAAATTGTGTCGGAAATCATGTTTTCAGGTCCCTTATTGTTGATACATGTTAGATATATGTTGTTGTGCTATCTATTGGAAATTTTCTGGTGTTTAGGTGAAAATTTGGAGTGGGTTTGAGTGATTTTCGCAGAAAAATTCTGCAGAAAAATTCTGGTTTTCCACTGCCCATACGCGTATCACTCAAGGCAATACGCGTATTGGTTAAGGCAATACGCGTATGTCAATGAAGGGATGAGGGCAATACGCGTACGGAGTTCCATTTTTCTCGGTCATCTGCTGAAACGCGTAATGGTAAGCGTATGAGTTTGGGCAATACGCGTATGGCTCAGGGCAATACGCGTATGGCCAGCAGGGGTGCAAAATGTTGTCTTTTCGCGATGTCTTTTCCGTTTACGTCCGTAACTTGTGTTCCGATTATCCGTTTTAAACATTCTTGGTATCGTTGGAAAGCTAATAAAATTTACTTTCTTATTGAAATGGTTTTGAGATTGTTGGCCGATTTAATTATGTCGGGAATTTGGAATAGTGTCATTTTGTCAACTTTTACCATTTTAATTGGGTGTAATTGAGGTGTATTATGCAATGTGCTGTTGATATGGATATTGTATGACTTGTGTGCTGTTGTGTGATGAAAATGCATGTGATAAAATGTTGTGATGATGGTTTGTGGCCTAAGGGCAAGAAAATGCAATGTGTGGTATTTGGTTATATATGCATGATTATGGATGTGTATATGTGTGCATTTGAATGTCATGAGTCGTTGTATGCTAAGCATCATGATATGCATTCTTGTGATGTCGTGTGTCCTAGTGGGTGTGAGTGACGAAACGATTCCAGAGGGAATCCGCTATAACATCGTGAGCCTTATACCGAGAAGACTGAAAGCGATGATTATAGACGATCGCGAGCCTTATACAAAGAGGACCGAAAGCGATCGGATCGTGAGCCTTATACAAAGAGGACTGAAAGCGATCCATAAATGTCGTGAGCCTTATACCAAGAAGACCGAAAGCGGCGGGGAACACCGTTTGCCCGACGGGGAGTTACATTAAGTAACAAGCGATGGTTCCAATAGTTCCTGAGTGTACTAGTGATGAGATTGACAGATGGATGGTACCGCATTTGCGTAGAGTCGTTGTGTCGGTCTCTTTGCATTTGCATAAATCATGAATGGATTGATTTTGTGTGGAATTGTGAATGGAATTGATGAGTTGAGATATATATATCTATATGTTGTTGATAAATGCATTTAGCTTGATTATATATTCCTTGGTGATGGATGTATGAGATATGCATTGTGTTGCTTTGTGTTTGAATTCTGGTATAAGTTGTGGTGAGAATATTACATGTGTATTTTGGTGTTATTATATAATTGTATGCAATTATATTATAATTGTGTTTCTCACCCTTCTGCTGTTTCGAATGCTCAATGAGGCATTGCAGATTAGATGCTGGAGGTCTTTTTGTGAAGCTTAGGTCTTCATTCTTTTGTCGGTCGGCTCTGATATGTAGCACCGGGTAGTTGGGGAGATCGTTGTGATTTTATGTGTATATGTATATATACCTTTTGGATTATATATGTATGAATCTGTGTATGGCAGACAAACTCTTTATGTGATATATATATGAGATTCAGTTGCAGATTTTCCGCTTTTATTCTGTATCTAATTTGTGGGTAGTAGGAACTAAGTTCCTCTGTTAATTGCTACCTGATTGTTGCATATCTTTATGAGCAGGTTTATTGTGTTTTGTCTCAATTGATGTGACGCCTTCGTCTATGCCATGAATGTTTAATTATACTCTGATGAATTTTTTATCGCTTTATTTAATTGGGGGTATAGATTGGGGGTGTTACAATTGTAATCATGAAGTGGTTATAATGAAAATCTCTTGTGACACATGGGGACTGGACTACTCTCAGTTAGGGGAGAAACTAGTATAAATTTTTTGTGTCTTCTGCTGTTATTTTATTTACTTAAGATATATCTGCTGCCAAACGAATTAACTCAGAATTTGAACATCAGTTCTGATTCTGAAACTCTGATCTGAAGTTAAATTAAAAGAGAATGTGAAACACAATTCAACCCCCCTTCTTGTGTACTTTTCACACCTTCATGGGATATTTTAATACCCCATAATTTTCTTCTTGATCGAGTGTGTTAACTTAATTAAGCCTTGAGTATGTCACAAATTATAAGCATAAACAAGATAAACACCAAGGGAAATTTTAGGAAATAAGGTTGAGGAAAGGGGCATGTGAGTCTTTACTTAATGAGTTTAAGAGCCTATAATGAAAAAGGGTTTTATCCACTTCTTCTTGCAATCAAAACAGAGAGAGAGAGAGAGAGAGAGAGAGAGAGAGAGAGAGAGAGAGAGAGAGAGAGAGAGAGAGAGAGAGAGAGAGAGAGAGAGAAGAGAGAGAGAGAGAGAGAGAGAGAGAGAGAGAGAGAGAGAGAGAAGAGAGAGAGAGAGAGAGAGAGAGAGAGAGAGAGAGAGAGAGAGAGACGATAATTAGAAGAAGAATGAAAGAAAACTATAACTCTAAACTTTAAATTCCTTGCATGGTGGGGCTAGGGCTTTAAGATTAAGGAAGAAGAAGAGGAACAAATGTTCATTCTCGTTCTACATCAACCTTCAAAACTTCCTTAAGTGAAGTTCAGAATCAAAGCATAATGTGGGTTTTATTAAGCTTGTGATCTTGAGTAGTTTGAATTAGAAGCTTTGTATTTCAAATGGAATTGATAGATATGCATGTAGGATTTTAATTTTTTTTGTTAAAAGTTGATTCTTTATTGTTCCTAGTACTGATATGATGATCAAATCCTCTTTTTAGTGATGTATGAGTGAAAAGAGAGTTGGGAATTTTCTAATTTTGCAGGTTCACGCAGAGAAGAAGAAGAAGAAGATGGAATTTGGGGACCTGGTCATGTTACTGGTCGTAGCCTGCTTTACGTTTGGGCCGTAACAGGCCCTGTATTTTTGTACCACGAAACTCCTATGCATATTATGGGATGTAAACTACATTAAAGTTAGTCCGTAATGGGCCCAGGTTCCTTGCCCCTCTTGTTTCGTCAGTGATTTAGTCCTTAATTCAATATACTCGTAAGTAGGGGAATTTAGTGCATTAGTAATGGCCAAGGGATGAAGTGCAATGATGAAATTTGATAGTATTTCTTAGGATAATCAATAGTGATTAGTTATGAATAATGGATAGGGAAGAGAGATGGGTATTAAATATAATCCTAAGTTATATCTCTCGGATAATAGGTTCTAACTGAACTTTACATCGAGGAGAAATCAATTAGTAGTTATATGGTTATCTTAGTCTTATTGTGTAAAAGACGGTGAGTCCAATTATTATTGCATATACCGACTATATGACTTGAGAAACAAAACTAGAGTCTCACAAAATCATAGTAGGATGTTGATGATCCCATAAACTAAACTCGGATTTTGGGGGCCGTTGAGGTTATGATTTGTGGGTTCATATATGTATATGGTATTGTTGTGGTTGGAAAATTACAGAGTCTCCATCATCCTTTATTTGTTCCTAAGGAACAGGAAAATAATGATAAAACACAATGTTAAGGGTGAGACACTATGATTCGGGAGTCATTTAAGTAAGGGGAAGGTGTTAGACACCCCTCACATCCATTGTACTCAATAAGATCCTTCTCTAATTCTAGGGTTGCTATGTTTTCCAAGGGATGTTTGCTTATGTTATTTATTCTTGCTTAATTATTTATTTATTTACAAGGAATTAGGTTATTGTTATTCTACAAAAAAATTATACTATGGTTTTGATAAAATGAATATTTAATCAAGGAAAGGAGAACAAAGAAAAGTTTTTGTTATTGTACTCAACAAAGTGTTACAACTTTGTGGCTACGTACCCTCAAGCATTATGAGGGATCAGAGTATCGTACTTCGTCTAAAAAATAATTGTGTGTTTGTTGTTTTTAGTTTTGAAAAGATCTCAACGCATCAGGGGCGGAGAAAATTTGATAAAAATGTCTCAACGCACAAGGGTAGAGAACATGATGTTTGAATGTGTAGAAAATGTATTTTAGATTAATTTCAATTGATTGATAAGGTGTGACACCAACTAATCAACTTGATTTGCAAAAATATGTTCTTAATTTATTTAGCAAATAAGGGGTAAAGGGTGATATATATATATATATATATATATATATATATATATATATATACCAAAACTAATAAGAGCAGCAAGCAGCGGAGGTATCTTAATAAAAAACCTTTGTAAGTAAACAAAACCTGAAACTATTTTATAAACTAAAAAACAAGTTCTGAGTACAAAGGAAACTCAGAATTCCTTAAATAGGCATATAAGCCTGGTGACCGGTAACTGATACAACCGGGAAAAGCAAAAACAAACAAAAGCAAAAACAGAAAAGTCAAAAAGTAAAAGCCGGGTGCGCAATGGGCCACATCGACACTGTTCACTTTACGACTTAAGTGCTAACCGACAAAAGCTAAAAATAAAACGTCATTATCTCTGACAGAGACCCCAGGCACAGTGGGGGACAACTTTATTAAAGCTGACACTAAAGTCAAGAGATAAGATTCCATTATCTTATCATTGACTAACAACAATTAATGAGCTGGATGCTTCCCTTTGTCTTTTCTGACCTGTTGGCTCATTGCTACAGTCATAAAGTCCCAAAAATCTTCTAGGGTTGGGGAAGGCTCCTCTTCTTCTTGAGATTCTCCTGCTAAGTAACTGGTGTCCATGGAGTCCCTGGAGGAGACTGACATATTATCTCTGTTACTTGAAGGAAAAGCTTTTAAAAACTGTTTCTTCATGTGGTCTAGAGTTCTGACCATAATCTTCTCACCAGATTCTTGAGGGAACTTATTTTGAAAAAGTTCTTTAAGGGAAGTCAAAGACATATTTTGGGAGTTTTGCTCCACAATTCCTGAAGACTTATCTTCTTCTATAACAGTCTGGATTTCTGTTATCTTGGCTTTAATATCTCCTTGGTCCATCTTGTTCCACCATTTGTAAAAGAATTTTCTTTCTAAAATGGGGATATTATAATTGTCTTTGGAGATATTCAGATTCCATCTCCAAATCCAAGGGATTTGAAATTTGGAAAAGAAAATTAAAGGACATTGTCCTATAATGATAACATCACCCATTGTTAAGGAACTGAATTCACACCAAGGAGCATATAAGTTCCTGATCTCTTCCGGTAAAATATCCAGAGAAGGACCAAATTTAACCCACCATTGGTAAAACCAACTTGGTATAGGTTTTTCCAGAATTTCTGGATTGATAGTGAAAAACCACGAATGCTTGTTTTTCGGGTTTTGGTAGTAAAAGGTCTGGGTAAAAGCTTGAATGTAATCCCAATAATTGAAGTAAATATATTTACCTTCTCCTACAGTAATTGCCCTGTCATTGTTGGGATTTAAACCCCATTCTTTTGGGGAAAGTATACGCTTGATATGGCATTTACTGAAGTTTATGAAACTATCAGGATTATTGTTTTGATAGTGATGAGTAAAATCCACAGACTTTGTTATTATTAACAAAATCTCTAAATTAGGTCTTGCTTTACCATAAAGACCAGTATACCCTCTAGATTCAAGGTATCTTTCCTCAATAGCCCAAGCATTGTTTGGGTAAAATTTTATATCTTCTTCCTCAATATGCATGAGGACTTCCGTGGCTGAACTTTCCAAATAGTCAGTAATTTGATTTTCCTCAGCCGTAATGGTATCTTTATAGGATACTTTAATTTGAGAAGCATCAATTTGATGATGTGGCATATCTCTAGCTTGCTGCCTAGCCCTATGGGCCGTGACTTGAGTCCAGTCTCCTATTAGGGACATACTCTCTTGGGCAAAGAGTGGCATTTTGCTACTCTGGCCTTTTTCAATACCATGGGAAAAAGCTCCTCTTCTTCCCCCTCTTCTTCCGCCTCCTCTAGAGAAGGTTGACATTGATGTTAACCCTGTAAAAATTCGCGTGTTAGAAAATCAGCAAGTGAATTATTTTTACCTTTTATATATTCAATGTCAAAATCAAATACAGATAATTGAGATTGCCAATTTGCAAATATTTGTTTGGACACAAGATTCTTTACATCTTTTTCAATAATAGATTTAGCAGAGCTACAGTCTATTCTTAACAAAAAATTTTGATTTAATAAATCATCTTGAAATTTAGATATACATTTTATTATAGAAAGCATTTCTTTTTTAATCGTGGCATATTTTGCCTGAGTAGGGTTCCATTTCCCTGAATTAAATCTAATTAAAACTTGTTTATTAGTGTCAGGTATAACCTGTTTTAATATTCCTCCATAACCTATATTAGAGGCATCAGTTTCCACAATCTTAAAATATTTAGGATTAGCTAAAGAAAGACAGGGCAAGGTTTTAACCCTAGCTTTTATACGTTTCATGGCCTGAGTATGTTGCTCAGTCCAAGGACCAGGATTTTTTCTCAGTCTATCATATAAGATAGCAGTGTCTTTAGCCAGATCTTTATAATAATCTGAAATATAATTCAGACTTCCTAAAAATCTTTGTAACTCAGTTTTGTCAGAAATTACATCTGGAAATTTAGATGCAAACTCAATACTTCTTTCAATAGGGATAATTGTTCCCTGATCAATCTCATGACCTAAGAATCTAACCTTGGTTTGAAATAATTTCATTTTTGGGGCAGATATAACTAACCCACTATGTTTTATTAAACCCTTAAATATTTTTAAGTGTTTAATATGTTGTTCTATTGTTTTGGTGAACACTAAAACATCGTCAATATAGACAATACAGAATTCTGTATAGGGAATGAATATGTCATTCATTATGTTTTGAAATTCAGAAGGGGCATTTTTAAGCCCAAATGGAAGAACATTCCATTCGTAATGTCCAAAAAGGACAGTAAAAACAGTTTTATATCTGTCTGCTTCTTTTATTTGGATTTGCCAATACCCAGACTTCATGTCAAATTTTGAAAATATAACAGATTCACATAATCTATCCAACAAATATTTTTTTGTTAGGAATTAGATACCTGGTCCATTTTAAGACCTTATTAAGGGGTTTGTAATTTATAACAAGTCTTGGAACTCCTCTCTCCTTTTCTGCATTTTTGTTGACATAAAATGCAGTACAACTCCAAGGAGATTTGGATGGTCTAATAAGACCTTTTTGTAAGAGAGATTCTATCTCTTTCTTACATAATTCCAAGTATTGTTGGTTCATTTGAGCCGGTCTGGCTTTAGTAGGGATAAGGTTTTCATTAAAGCCATCCACATAAGGTAAAGCAACAATATGCTTCTTTCTGTCCCAAAAAGCATTGGGAAGATCATTACAAACTTCTAGTTTGAATTGTTCCTCAATCAATTTGATTTGAGATTGTATTCCCTTTTGGTTGAGTTGCTCTTTAATGGTTAGCAACTGGATTTCTTCTTGTAGGAAATGAATTTGTTTTTCTTTACCTAACAGACTGTCTTTGATCTCATTTATCAATCTGGTTTGTGGGACGGTTATAAATTCAAAGATAATTTCTTGATTATTTATTTTGGTAAAAATACCTTTAGGACTGGTGCTAAAAGGCATAATTTGATGTAGGAAAGGTGTTCCCAATATGATTTTATGGGTCATGTTTTTAACTGAAATAAAATGGGTTAGCAAGCATATTTGCTTGGTACAGACATAAGCATTGTTAATTTTATAATTAACTTGGAGTTTATCTCCACCAGCATGGGTAAGAGACTGGGTTGTTTTATCAAAATATTTAGTTGGGATAATTCCTTCCTGAAGGCAATTAAGGTCAGCTCCGCTATCAACTAGAGCTATTTCATTCTCTAAAATATATTATTTACTAATCACCAAAGTAATTTTCACAAACCATTTTTGTGAAGTAACCTGGTCAAGGAAGGTAACATTATTAGGTTTTTCTCCCCAATTAATATTATTGTTAGTTAGGGTTTCATTGGAAGGTAATTTAACGTTATTTTCCAAGAGAGTAATTCTTGTGGATAAGCCATTGTTATCCTTTTTCATCTGAGCCATTTCAGCTTTTAATTGGTTTATCTCATGTTTCAAATCATTGATTGAAACTGGATTTTCTCTGATATTAGTATTTTGAAATCTGGACAAGACTTCACTAAATTGATAAGGAGCTTCCAAAAGCTATTCCTAAGGTAAAACGATTACCCTAGGAAATCTGCCAAAACCAAACCTTATAATCCTAAGGTAAAACGTAAAGCAAAGAAAATGGACATAATATGTCATAAATGTGGAAAGGTTGGCCATTATGCTAACCAATGTTGGACTAAGAAAACCCTTCATGAAATTGAAGATGAAGAGCTCAGAAATAAACTTGAGAAAATTTTGTTAATAGATTCTGATGTTGAATCTAGCACTTCTAATGAAGAAGATGATTTAGGAATTTTATATAATTCCTCATCTGATGAAGAAAAATGTAATGGGGATAAATGTCAATGCAGTGAAATTGACTATTGGAAATCCATTGTTGAAATGAATGGATTAAATGTCAATGTTTTAACATCAGATCAAGATGATATTATCAAGTTCATAGGAACTATTCCAGACAATGATCTGAAAAGAAGAATGTTGGAAACCTTAATTAAAGAATCTTCCAGGAAGGAAAAAATTCCAAAAATTTTGGAAGCTCCTTATCAATTTAGTGAAGTCTTGTCCAGATTTCAAAATACTAATATCAGAGAAAATCCAGTTTCAATCAATGATTTGAAACATGAGATAAACCAATTAAAAGCTGAAATGGCTCAGATGAAAAAGGATAACAATGGCTTATCCACAAGAATTACTCTCTTGGAAAATAACGTTAAATTACCTTCCAATGAAACCCTAACTAACAATAATATTAATTGGGGAGAAAAACCTAATAATGTTACCCTCCTTGACCAGGTTACTTCACAAAAATGGTTTGTGAAAATTACTTTGGTGATTAGTAAACAATATATTTTAGAGAATGAAATAGCTCTAGTTGATAGCGGAGCTGACCTTAATTGCCTTCAGGAAGGAATTATCCCAACTAAATATTTTGATAAGACAACCCAGTCTCTTACCCATGCTGGTGGAGATAAACTCCAAGTTAATTATAAAATTAACAATGCTTATGTCTGTACCAAGCAAATATGCTTTCCAACCCATTTTATTTCAGTTAAAAACATGACCCATAGAATCATATTGGGAACACCTTTCCTACGTCAAATTATGCCTTTTAGCACCAGTCCTAAAGGTATTTTTACCAAAATAAATAATCAAGAAATTATCTTTGAATTTATAACCGTCCCACAAACCAGATTGATAAATGAGATCAAAGACAGTCTGTTAGGTAAAGAAAAACAAATTCATTTCCTACAAGAAGAAATCCAGTTGCTAACCATTAAAGAGCAACTCAACCAAAAGGGAATACAATCTCAAATCAAATTGATTGAGGAACAATTCAAACTAGAAGTTTGTAATGATCTTCCCAATGCTTTTTGGGACAGAAAGAAGCATATCGTTGCTTTACCTTATGAGGATGGCTTTAATGAAAACCTTATCCCTACTAAAGCCAGACAGGCTCAAATGAACCAAGAATACTTGGAATTATGTAAGAAAGAGATAGAATCTCTCTTACAAAAAGGTCTTATTAGACCATCCAAATCTCTTTGGAGTTGTACTGCATTTTATGTCAACAAAAATGTAGAAAAGGAGAGAGGAGTTCCAAGACTTGTTATAAATTATAAACCCCTTAATAAGGTCTTAAAATGGATCAGGTATCCAATTCCTAACAAAAAAGATTTGTTGGATAGATTATGTGAATCTGTTATATTTTCAAATTTTGACATGAAGTCTGGGTATTGGCAAATCCAAATAAAAGAAGCAGACAGATATAAAACTGCTTTTACTGTCCCTTTTGGACATTACGAATGGAATGCTCTTCCATTTGGGCTTAAAAATGCCCCTTCTGAATTTCAAAACATAATGAATGACATATTCATTCCCTATACAGAATTCTGTATTGTCTATATTGACGATGTTTTAGTGTTCTCCAAAACAATAGAACAACATATTAAACACTTAAAAATATTTAAGGGTTTAATAAAACATAGTGGGTTAGTTATATCTGCCCTAAAAATGAAATTATTTCAAACCAAGGTTAGATTCTTAGGTCATGAGATTGATCAGGGAACAATTATCCCTATTGAAAGAAGTATTGAGTTTGCATCTAAATTTCCAGATGTAATTTCTGACAAAACTCAGTTACAAAGATTTTTAGGAAATCTAAATTATATTTCAGATTATTATAAAGATCTGGCTAAAGACACTTCTATCTTATATGATAGACTGAGAAAAAATCCTGGTCCTTGGACTGAGCAACATACTCAGGCCATGAAACGTATAAAAGCTAGGGTTAAAACCTTGCCCTGTCTTTCTTTAGCTAATCCTAAATATTTTAAGATTGTGGAAACTGATGCCTCTAATATAGGTTATGGAGGAATATTAAAACAGGTTATACCTAACACTAATAAACAAGTTTTAATTAGATTTACTTCAGGGAAATGGAACCCTACTCAGGCAAAATATGCCACGATTAAAAAAGAAATGATTTCTATAATAAAATGTATATCTAAATTTCAAGATGATTTATTAAATCAAAATTTTTTGTTAAGAATAGACTGTAGCTCTGCTAAATCTATTATTGAAAAAGATGTAAATAATCTTGTGTCCAAACAAATATTTGCAAATTGGCAATCTCAATTATCTGTATTTGATTTTGACATTGAATATATAAAAGGTGAAAATAATTCACTTGCTGATTTTCTAACACGCGAATTTTTACAGGGTTAACATCAATGTCAACCTTCTCTAGAGGAGGAGGAAGATGAGGGGGAAGAAGATGAGCTTTTTCCCATGGTATTGAAAAAGGCCAGAGTAGCAAAATGCCACTCTTTGCCCAAGAAAGTATGTCTCTAATAGGAGACTGGACTCAAGTCACGGCCCATAGGGCTAGGCAGCAAGCTAGAGATATGCCACAACATCAAATTGATGCTTCTCAAATTAAAGTATCCTATAAAGATACCATTACAGCTGAGGAAAATCAAATTACTGACTATTTGGAAAGTTCAGCCACGGAAATCCTCATGCATATTGAGGAAGAAGATATAAAACTTTACCCAAACAATGCTTGGGCTATTAAGGAAAGATACCTTAAATCTAGAGGGTATACTGGTCTTTATGGTAAAGCAAGACCTAATTTAGAGATTTTGTTAATAATAACAAAGTCTGTGGATTTTACTCATCACTATCAAAACAATAATCCTGATAGTTTCATAAACTTCAGTAAATGCCATATCAAGCGTATACTTTCCCCAAAAGAATGGGGTTTAAATCCCAACAATGACAGGGCAATTACTGTAGGAGAAGGTAAATATATTTACTTCAATTATTGGGATTACATTCAAGCTTTTACCCAGACCTTTTACTACCAAAACCCGAAAAACAAGCATTCGTGGTTTTTCACTATCAATCCAGAAATTCTGGAAAAACCTATACCAAGTTGGTTTTACCAATGGTGGGTTAAATTTGGTCCTTCTCTGGATATTTTACCGGAAGAGATCAGGAACTTATATGCTCCTTGGTGTGAATTCAGTCCCTTAACAATGGGTGATGTTATCATTATAGGAATGTTATCATTATAGGACAATGTCCTTTAATTTTCTTTGCCAAATTTCAAATCCCTTGGATTTGGAGATGGAATCTGAATATCTCCAAAGACAATTATAATATCCCCATTTTAGAAAGAAATTTCTTTTACAAATGGTGGAACAAGATGGACCAAGGAGATATTAAAGCCAAGATAACAGAAATCCAGACTGTTATAGAAGAAGATAAGTCTTCAGAAATTGTGGAGCAAAACTCCCAAAATATGTCTTTGACTTCCCTTAAAGAACTTTTTCAAAATAAGTTCCCTCAAGAATCCGATGAGGAGATTATGGTCAGAACTCTAAACCACAAGAAGAAACAGTTTTTAAAAGCTTTTCCTTCAAGTAACAGAGATAATATGTCAGTCTCCTCCAGGGACTCCATGGACACCAGTTACTTACCAGGAGAATCTCAAGAAGAAGAAGAGCCTTCCCCAACCCTAGAAGATTTCTGGGACTCTATGACTGTAGCAATGAGCCAACATGTCAGAAAAGACAAAGGGAAGCATCCAGCTCATTAATTGTTGTTAGTCAATGATAAGATAATGGAATCTTATCTCTTGACTTTTGTGTCAGCTTTAATAAAGTTGTCCCCCACTATGCCTGGGGTCTCTGTCAGAGATAATGACGTTTTATTTTTAGCTTTTGTCGGTTAGCACTTAGTCGTAAAGTGAACAGTGTCGATGGGGCCCATTGCGCACCCGGCTTTTACTTTTTGACTTTTCTGTTTTTGCTTTTGTTTGTTTTTGCTTTTCCCGGTTGTATCAGTTACCGGTCACCAGGCTTATATGCCTATTTAAGGAATTCTGAGTTTCCTTTGTACTCAGAACTTGTTTTTCAGTTTATAAAATAGTTTCAGGTTTTGTTTACTTACAAAGGTTTTTTGTAAAGATCCCTCCGCTGCTTGCTGCTCTTATTAGTTTATATATATATATATCATCTTTTTGTTATTTTTGAATATTGCACTATAAAGAAATAAGTTTTGTTTTTTTTTTCTCATGATTTTAGCAATAGAATTATATTTAGAGAAGGAAACACTTTTGATGATAAAATAAATATTTCAGTGTAAAGCAAAAAAATATTAAACTCATTTTTTTTACTTTACACTAAAATATTTTTTTTATCATCAAAAGTATTTCCTCCTCTAAAGGTGATTAAATAGGGACAGTTGCACATCCTTCATATGTTTTTTAGCGCTATTTTATTTCAAATAAATAAAATAGCACAATTGGTAGAAAAATATGTATAAAGAGTTGCAAAGGAGAGAAGTCTTGAGTTCAAATCTCACATTTCCCTTACAACTTCGAATGCTCTTCTACTAATTGTGTCACTTCATTTAGGGTTAAATATACTTCACCCCCTGCCAATGTAGCGAGTTTTGGTTTTTGTAACACCCCAATTCCCATCGCGGATAAATAATACATAAATAAATCAGAGTGAATAAAAATTTATTCTTAGACAGAAACAAGGATGCCACATTTGAAGAAAGAAAACACAATCTCTGCTCATAAATTTGATACATAACACAAAATGGAATAAACATAAAAAGGAAACTTTTTCCAACAAAAGGAAAGTTCAATTATGGAATAAAGCGGAAAGATCCATAATTGACTTGTTTTACAAAATAAATTGTTTTATAACATCAAAATATTCATACAAAGGTAATACAAAATAGATCCAACAAATGTATACATATATAACAAAAGCGTTCCCCGACTCCCGTGTTACGTATCAGAGCAGACAAACCAACAAAAGGATGGAGAACTAATCTTCACAAAAGCCTCCAAGATACTAATCTGTAATCGCCTCATAGAGCATCAAACCACAGTAGAAGGGTGAGAAATAACAACTAAATCAAGATTGCATAATAATATGCAAACACATATAAATTTACATGCATAATTATTCTCACCACAAGCATCACATATTAATACATATAGCATGCCACAGATACATAACATATTTCTAATAATCCAACCACATAGCATATATCAATTATACCAACATAATAACATATTCACACATAATGCATACCGAAGTTATGACATATGGAAACACACCACCACATCACATATATTCATATATAGCATATCATAAATAATTAATACAATCATTGTAATGTACAACATCCCCACAAAACATAGCATATGTCTATACATAAAACATATCATCCATAACCAATGCATTTATCACAAATGCATATCAATTCATCAATCCAATCATAATTCTCAACACATAATCATTCATGTAATGACTTATGCAAATTCACAGAAACCGACACAACGACTCTATGCATGTGGTACCATTCCATCCATCATCCTCATCATCATTAATTCACTCAGGAATTATTGGAACCATCGCTTGTTACTTAGTGTAACTCCCCGTCGGGCAAACGATGTTCCCCGTCGCTTTAGGTCCTCTTGGTATAAGGCTCACGACGTTTATGGATCGCTTTAGGTCCTCTTTGTATAAGGCTCACAATCCGATCGCTTTAGGTCCTCTTTGTATAAGGCTCACGGTCGTCTATAATGTCGCTTTAGGTCCTCTTTGTATAAGGCTCACAACCTTTACCGCAGATTCTCTCTGGAATCGTTTCGTCGCTCACACCCCACAAGGGCACACGACATCACATGGTGCATATCATGATGCATGTCATATCAACGACTCATGACAATCAAATGCACATTCACAAATCAACAATATGAATTATCTCATCATCATTATTCATGCATTGGAAATCAATTCAAACAATGCCTTTACTTGCCATAAGGCCACCAAATAACACATATTGAATTTCACATAAACAATGCATTTCATCATAATCCACAAACCACAACAATTAGCATTTTAGCATATACACTCTTATCAATTCACATCAAGAATTACTCACCATCAACCACAACAATCTTACCATCATACAATGATACTCACAACACTAGGATTCATACCACGAAGGCTACCCACAACAACATACATTAATACCATACATCTGTATTCAAGTCAACAAAGTATTTTTCCATAAGGCCACAACAGTTACAACAACTTATCACATGCTTCAACATCATATAAACCACATAAAAGCTCCACGTCATATAACAATAGCACAACACATAGTAAAACACCGACCGTACGCAGTTAACGCGATAAGAACATCCGACAGCACGACTAATTCTCAAAAACACGAATTAATTAAATAATCTTTTACCCTCCAAACCATTTTTAATAGAAAGAATATTTCATTAGCTTTCCAACGCTTCGAACGGCGGCCAAAACGGACTTACGGTTCAAAAGTTATGAAGAAAACAAAATCTGACATTTTGGAAAAATTCTGTGATCATGAGCCACGCATGGTACTATGAGTCGACGCATAAACCTGGAGATTTTGCCCGGGTCAGCGCACGCAGATCATGAGTCGACGCATAATCCTGGGGGGTCGGCGCATAATACGCAGATTCTGCTAAAAACTCAGTTTTCGATCGTTAAATGCCTTCCGGACCTCCGATTTCGATTCCGTAAAAAACCCCGGTCTCAGAATTCAACATACTACAATATTTTCACCATTAAAAAACCATCTAACGCATTTTCCATTTTTAAAATATTTTGAAACATAATTGTATCAATTTATCCCAATTTCAAACTCGATCAAAACCACTCGAAAACACACAAACAACCATTCCCGATTAATTCCTATCCTCACCCGACTATACTACACAACTTATTCCGCATTCCAACCATGAAAACATCGATTTCTCACTATTTCATCATTATTGCCCTAACTCTCACAAACTATGTAACTCAATCCAAAACTCCCTAAATTATACCAACAAGTATTCCTAATTAAACCCAAACATTACTCAATTATTCTACACAATCTATTCCAAATTCTAACCGTTAAAACATCGATTCTATCAAAATGATCACAATCCCAATCAAGTGGAAAACATATATTTTTCAACCAAACATTCAAACAAATACATACATATACATAAACAAGTAAGATATAATCGAAATTTCTCACCCTTACCCGATTAATCGAAGATCAAGCTTTGTTTTGATGGTTTTCTCTTCTTCCCCTTCTTCTCTCTTTTCTTTTTCTTCTTTCTCTTTTCTCTCTCTTCTTTCTCCTTTTCTCTCTATTTCTCTCTTTTCCCTTTTTATAACAAAATATCTAACTACCCAAAATGACCATTTTGCCCTTACGCTCAAATATCTCCCAAACACTCTCAAAATGCGATAAAACATAAACAACGATGAAATATATTTCGGGAAATAAAAGTTGAAAAGAGATTATAATTTATTGCAAATATTTTACCTATCAGAGAAATTAACCAATTAACTCAATTAGCAGGTAAAATACAATAAATTTACACATTTCACAAAATTCACATAAATGAAATAAATAAATACAATTAAATAAATCAGGGCGTTACAGTTTTGCCCCTCTGAAGTAATTTTTTTTTTAACGCCCCCTCACAAAATCAAGATTCTATTTCCACTCCCCCCTGTGCTGACTGGACGGGGGGAATCTGCACATGTGGCGAAGGAATCTGCCACGTGGCATTTGCTGACTGGATAATTATTTTTTTTGTTATTTTTTATTATTTTTATTTTTTATTTATTTATTTTATTTTTTATTTATTTTTTTATTTTACTTATTTTACTTTTTTTTTATTTTTTTTATTTGTTTTAAATTGTTTTTATTTTTTTAATTTAAAAAAAATTCGGGAAAAAAAAACTTTAAAAAAAAATAATAATAATAATTATGCAGTCAGCAAATGCCACGTGGCAGATTCCTTCGCCACATGTGCAGATTCTCCCTGTCCAGTCAGCACAGGGGGAGTGGAAATAGAATCTTGATTTGGTGAGGGGGCGTTAAAAAAAAAATACTTCAGAGGGGCAAAACTAAAACTCGCTATATTGGCAGGGGGTGAAGTATATTTAACCCCTTCATTTATATTACCCATGAACATGTGCATTTGAATCAGCTGTATCTATAGCTAGAGATAAGAATAGACTCGACAGAGTCAGATTTTGTAAGATGTAAGTCTGACATCACAAAAATAAATAGCTTTACACGGTCATCTAATAAATTATCTCTTTTTCTCAGAATATAAATTATTGAATAAGTTAACAAATTTATAAGTTAAACAAAATTACAAAATCTAATATAATAATAATAGTAATACAAAAACAAGGTCGGTCTAATAAAAGTAAAAACAATTTTTTTTTAAATTATGATCTAACATATTTAATTAAATAAACTCTGAAAGAATTTAAGTTTGATCTATTTGAAGAAAATCTTGACCTAACCTGGACTGAAGTGTGTTAGATAGTGATCCTTTTTTACCGTTTTTTATTTCAATGATTTGCCGAATAAATGCTAGCTCAATGATGTTCGGAATAAATGTTTGAAGGACTAAAACAAAATGTGTTGCAGTTAACTTACCATGAACTTCATAGATGACCACTCTGCATGCAATGTAGAAAAAATAAATCAAGTTTCAAATACATAAATGGCTTATTAAATAATGAATGAATTAAAAATTCATTTTAACAACATCAAAAAGAACAACATAATGTTAAAAAAAAAACAACTTTTACTTGCTTGTATTACACGTTTATGATGAAACCAAGGTTTATATTCACAACAAAAATATAAATAACAGATCCCTAATCTTAATTCTTACATAATTATATGTTTCTTTCTACACTTCAACAGAAGCCTCATAGGATACAATCTCAGGTGCAGTAGAGTTTAAAGACAGTGCATGATCATTTGCAGAATGATCTGTCTCAGACTCATTTGTGCATTCTTCATTGCTTCCTTTGGTTTCGTTTTCTTGACACTTCACTTTCTCTAGAGTTTTCATGACTGGTTTCTTCGAAATCACATCTTTATGTCCCTTTGTGATCTTTGCCTGGGCTGAATCACTCTGCGGTTTATGCTCACGTGGACTTGAAGAAGAAGACTCTTTGTTCCTTCCAAGCTTTGGAGATCTTGGCCGAGTTGTTGGGATCTGATTGGTACATAAGATGCATCACAATGATATATATGCAAGAAAGAAAAAAATGAATGCGTACAGCTAAGACTAAGATGCATGGCCGTCTTTGAGGGCATGTCAGACAGGCTATCGCTCAGGATTTAAAAGCTGTCATAGTTAAATTGTGGTTAAATAAAATCTCTATATTTTTTGTCATGATTAAACTGCGACTAATTTACACATACCTCCAGAAATTTGAGAGGACTATGGTAGAGAACATGTGATGAATTAGTTATACCTTCTTTAGCTCAAGTTTTGGAGGTGGTTCCTTATAGAAACTTGGCATTGGAGTGGCTTTGAAACTCAAACTCTTTCTCAACTGCTTGATCTCTGCCTCTTGGTTTTCCTAAGAGAACAAAATATTACTTGATGAATGAAGAATAAACTCATCATCCATAAATTTATCAAACAAAAGACTACAAATGAATGTTAAAGAGAATACATTATCATAAATACCTTTGATTTGATTTGTTGATTGGATTTTTCTGCTTCCTTGGCTTGAACTTTTTCTTCCAACTTTGAGAAAAACTGAGAAAAAGAGAACCAAAAATGATCATTTAATTAATATCTAAAATTTTATTAAAGTACGTAAATAGGGGGTAAGGTTAAATTTACAACCTCCTTTCTTTTTTCAGCTCTTATTTCCAATCTAGATGAAAATCCAGAACTTATGTTTCTCTGAGGAAGAGTAGCACTTCTGGTAACATACACATATACAAAGTTTTCATTAGCATTTTAGCCAAACATGAAAAAACTAATGGAAATTTAGGTAAAATAACTTTCACAGACACATGTCGGACACCGAATTTCAAATGTCTGGGCTCTATAGTTTGTGACTTACAGGGATGCATCAGATGTGTGACTGTTGGTGGCTGCACCAAGTGAAGTAGACCTTCCAAACTAGCACATAGAATCGAAATATTGTTATGAACATGGACAACAATGTGAGAAGCAAAGAAGCAAATAGAAAGAAAGACAATGAGAAAATAGAATCACTACCACAGAGTTTGTAGACTTGCGCGAACGATGAAGATTGGAGGCTTTAGCATTTTTAACTTTCGTCTTAACAAGAGAATCATCATTGCTTTTCTGCATAGAATCTTCACGAATTGATTGGGTTGGGAAAGAAAAGCTCTGAGAAAGAGTTGGCCTTTGTTTTCTAGATATTGAAGTTGTTCCCTTCAAATTGAATTTATCTTTAACAATTTTGTTATTCTTGAAAGCAACAGTTTCTCTAGTCTTTGTTTCCTATAAACCATGTTAGATTTAATGAGAACAAGTTCCCTACTTTAAATCATTGACACAGACACCAAACACAACACTTATACACATACAGACATATTGACACGACATTGATACTAACACAAGCATATTGACGCCAGTTATAATTTGAGAAAATAGAAGTAATTCATAAGTGTCATGATGACATATCAGACACCAGACACACCTTTGATTTGAAGTATAACTGATAGGTTGCAATCATGTTTAGTACCTTAGCATGTTTTGAGGATTCAGATTCAACAGTGTCATTACTAGAAACATGGCTTTCAACCTTAGATGCTTCATTCTCATCTTGAATTTCTTCACCACAAACATTTGCATCTTCTTTGTTTATATCCTTCTCATCTGTCACACCAATGACACGTTTCTCTTCCTCCAGAGCAACCTCATTCTCAGAATCCATTATGCTGATCAACTAGGCTTAACATGAAAGATCTAGAGGAATTCAAAGATTGAATTATGACGAAAATCGGTAGTGCAGAAAAAAGTAAGTAGAATATGGCTTATTAAGTGGTGGACTGTGATAGTTTGAAGCAATTAAGGTGTAGTTGGTGATGGTGACACTCAAGTTTTCCTTGAAAACAATGGAGAAAAAGAGAGGTTTGTGTGAATGAAGAAGTGGAAAAGATAGATAGATTAATAGTAACTGTTACAATGACTTTGCCTCCACTTTCTAAAATCTGTAACTGTCACTAGAAGCAAACTTGTATTTTTAGTTTTCTTGTCTTGTTTTTAATAAAGTGAAGTCTTATGGTGTACATAGGTGAATCAAAAGTGGGAAACAAGAAGTGACATTTGTCCTATTTCTTTATTTGGTAACATGTCTCTTTATTATATATTTGGTTGACCGGTTAAATAAGTGATTAACGCGTCCATCATGTATCAGATGTTTCTGCACAACTATCAACTGAACTGATTTAACGAGAGATTCGTTAATAATAATCTTTGTGCGTATGTGTGTGCCAAATGCATTTAATTTATCTTAGTTAAGTAACAATTAGTTAATCATAAAAAAAAATTGATTAATGATTATGATATTTTCATGGTTATTTATGTATCTGTTTCTGAAACCAACTCTTAAGCACGTCTTTAAAAGAAAACTGTTTGAGAAAATGGAAATGGTGTTGAGATGAGGTGGCATGAAGAAGCAAGATGACTGGTGGCACGTTAGAAAGAGAATGACAGGTGTGCCATGTACTAACCGCAAGTGAGCTGTCAGAACGTGCGGTTTTCTGATGAATCATGATCCTAAGAAAGAACGGATCCTCTGTGATGAGACATCGTAGGGTCCAAATTACTCTCTACGTTTCGGGGTCCCATTTTGATTTCTATTTTGCTCTTCTATCATTATCATATGATCATATCTCGTCAAACCAAAATATATTTCCTCTAATCCTTAATTTAAGAAAGTAGATTTATTATATTAATGTATTGGCTAAAATACAGTTTTGGTCCCTCTGTTTTTCAAAATTCACAGTTTTGGTCCCTCTGTTTTTTTTTTTAACAGTTTTGGTCCCCCACCTCTCACTATTCATGTACGGACGTGTACTGTTCATGTACGGACATGTACGGACACGTTACTGTTCATCACTTTTTTTTGGCCAAAATTGGGGTGGGGTACCAAAACTGTTAAAAAAAAAAACAGGGGGACCAAAACTGTGACTTTTGAAAAACAGGGGGACCAAAACTGTATTTTAGCCTAATGTATTTTATCTATATAACAAATAAAATACATTAGTGATTCAATAAATTAAAAAAAAAAATCAATTAGTTTATATATTAACAATAAGCACTTCCAAAGATAAATTAGAAATTTTAATATTCCCTACAATTATTTTAAATTTTTTATGTGAATCTGACCTAAATTTCTCCGAATTTTATTTTTATTTGACAATGTTTTTTTGGTTGTGGTACCTTAAAACGTATTTAAGAATTTGTTTTACATTAAAACTTATAAATGGTATATATTAAATTTTTTATTGATAAAATAATATATTCAAAGAGGTGTAAACTACTAAACAAAAACAAAAATTGATCAGCACAATGTGGGTTAAAAAGACCATATCAAGGAAAAACTATAGTACACTCAAAAAGCAAAAAAAAACCAGTAAATAAATAAATAAACAAGACACAATAGAAAATCTAAAAATTCAAAAAAAATCTCAAAAATAAAAACATCTAAACTGCTAGAAATCTCAACCTAAGAGTTTTAAGTAGGTTAAATCTTAAGTCTATTTCATATTAAGTCGTGTGAATTTTGTTGAAACAATTAGGTTTTCAAGAAGAATGAATGAAGAAGAGAGAGATAGAAGAGAAAGAGAAATTGAATTGTGTAAATGGAAAAATTCTGTTGACTATTATTTGAATTACAACATCATGTCTATTTATAGGCCACCAAGACCCAAGCCTAATAGCTATTAGTTGAATTCGAAGCTCACTCTGCAGCTACTTCGATTAGGTTACACCGCCTTTTCAAACACAACCTACTTAATGAAACCATAAAGTACATCTTCTAACATACACCCTAATTCATGTTTTCAAGACTTCTCATCCTGATGCTTCTCTTTAACTCATCGAACCTAGCTTTCTTCAAGGGTTTGGTGAGTATATCAGCTAGTTGCAGTTCTGACTTGCAATGCTCAAGTTCAAACTTTCTTTTGTTTACTTGATCCCTAAGAAAATGATATTATGCGTTTACTTCAACCATGACACATCGGATGATTGGCTAGGTCGATAGTTGACTTGTCATCTACAAACAACTTCATTTTCTTAGGTTTCATGATATTGAGCTCTTCTATCAGCATCTCTATCCATGGTGTTTGACATGTTGTATATGATGCAACCACGTGCTTAACTTCACACGATGACAAAGAGATAATGTTTTTCTTCCTTGAGCTCCAAAAGATTGGAGCGTCTTCGATCATGAATATGTAGCCTACAATACTCTTCTTCACGTCTTGATTTCCACTAAAATCTGAATCAGTGTAGCCATATACCTTTGTATCTTTGCTGGTATTCCTTTGTCTTGGCATCAGCACACCATGATTAATCGTACCCTTAAGTATTTCAGCACTCTCTTAACTGCAGTGAGATGACATTTTTGGATTTCTCGATGAATCAACTTAACAATTTGACACTTTGACAGATATCTGGTCTGATATTACAAAGATATCTCAAGGATCCAATGATTTGTTTGTACAGTGTTGCACTTACAAACTCATCATTTGTATCCTTCTTCAAATTTTCTCTAGTTTCTAATGGTATTACAACTGCATTACGCTTACTCATCTTAAACCTCTTTAAGATGTCTTGAGTATACTTCTTTTGGTGCAAGAACACTCTTTCACTTGTGTATTTGATTTCCATCCCTAAGAACTATGATAAATTATCTAGGTCAGACATTTCAAACTCATGCATCAGCTTTGACTTGATTATTCTTATCTTTGTTTCATCTGCAATTGTGATCAACAAAATCATCTACATACAAGCATAAAATGATCCGACGACCCTGACAACATCATTTACATACACTCCATGTTCTGAGACATATTTTGTGAAACCTGCTTCGATCAGGAAGTTATCTATTATCTTATTCCAAGCCCTTGGCCATGCTTTAAATCATATAGAGTCTTCTTCAGTTTTTACACCTTCTGCTCTTGCCCTTTGATTTCGAATCCTAGTGGTTGAGTGACATATACCTATTCTTTCAACTGTCCATTTAGAAATGTTGAATTTACATCTAATTTATTTTTCTTCCATCCTATGTTTGTTGTAGTCAACATAATAATCCTGATTGTCTCCAACCTTGCAACAGGTGCGTAGATTTCATCGAAATTAATACCAGGTTTCTGCTGAAAACCTCTCTCCACTAGTCTTGCCTTATGCTTAGAAATTTCATCGTTTGGCCTTCATTTCACCTTGTAGACCCATTTCACATCAATTGGCTTCTTGCTATATCTTTCGACAAGTTCCCAGGTCTTGTTCTTTTAGATTGCCCTGATTTCTTCATTCATGGGTGTTGACCAATTTGAATCACTCATGGCTTGATCCAAATTAATTGGTTATGCTTCAAGCATGATCATGGCTTCTTATATGAGATCACTATCTGCATCGATTGCTTGATCTGGAAATCTCTCATATCCAGCTAACCTTATTGACTCAGCTCTCCTTTTAGTCAATCTTCTAACATTCTACTTAAGTGGTTATCCCTCTTCAGTTGTTGTGGCTTCATTCTATTGATCTTCTTCTTCAAATACAGTTGTGAGTGTATCTTGCTCATGTTGAACTAACACCTGGGTCCAATTCCACCCTTTGCCCTCGTCCACCAGAACATATCTACTTATTACTAGTTTATCATCATTTGGTGAATACAACTTGTATGCATCCGTCAAATGATAACCTATGAGTGTCATGGCCTAACTTCGATCATCTAGCTTCTTCCTCAATTGCTCAGGTACATGCCTAAAGCACATTGATCCAAATCTTCTAAGATGACTAATGTCCGAATTCAATCCTGTCCACTCTTTATAAGGTGTCTTGAGCACCATCTTCTTGGTTGAACATTTATTAAGTATGTAAATTGTATTCGAAACTTCTTCTCCCCAAAATCTCTTTGGAATTTCTTTAGATTTCAACATACTTCTGGCCTGTTCAATATAATTTTGTTCTTTTGTTCAACTATTCCATTGTGTTGAGGTGTATAGGATGCAATGCCTCCATGCTTTATACCTTCCTCATTGCAAAATCTAGCAAATTCTCGAGAAGTGTATTCACCTCTGAAATTCTGGTATCAGACGTGTGATGTTAAAGTGTGATGTCACAACAACACACTCTGCACTATAGACAGCAATAACAGTAAAATAACACCAAGAATTGTTGATCCAGTTCGGTTACAACCAACCTACTCTGGGGGCTACCAAGCCAGGGATGGAATTCACTTCTTGTAGATATAATTTACAGACTCAATGACCCGTTGACAATCTCCTAAACTTATACTCTACTAATGACTTCCTACCTAAGAAACCACTTAGGTATGAGAACACCACTCAATCCCTTACAAACACTCAAAGAACCCACTTTGAGTACCCTTGATCTTACTTCACAGTTTTGATCAATTCAAACAACTCTCTTTGCTTCATAGCTTTAGAGAGGACATATCACCAATTCACCCTTGAATGGTTTACTCACGATTCGTACAAATATCTAAGACACTCAGCCTCTGCTCTTGATCTTCAATCTGTACTTTTTCCTTTGGTCTTGTGCGCTTTATATAGCTCCTGAATTGGGCTTGGACTTGTCACAATATTTGATCAGATTTGTTAATTAAAACTGAATCTTCAAAACAGATTTTATCCCCAAAATCTTTTTAAATCTTCAACCTTTTAATTCTCCAACAGATCTGCAATCAAATCTCCCATGTAACAGAAAATATCTATCCCAAGATATTCTCATCTAATGAGTTAACCACTCTCCACAATTCCAGCTAATACGCGTGCCCTAATAACATATCCTGCTGTTATTAATTCTGCAGGTCTGATGTTACAACATCACCTGTGTGACATCAGACATCCATCTTCAGCACCTTGACCACTTAACACAACCCAGTGTTAAGACTTCAATGTTACAACATCAGCACCTTGACATCAACATTGAATAACCTTTGTTTTACCAAAATTCCAGCCAATCCAGGAACTATCAATCTCCCCCTTTGGCTAATTTTGGCTAAAACAATCTCTGCACTCTGCAATCAACTTCTGCACTCTGCACCTTCAGAGATTTCAGCAGTGGAATAATCTTCAATTAATTTGAAACTCATTAGCAGCAGTTTGACACTTTGCATAGTCTTCATCACTAGATCTGCTGCAGCACCATCTTCATTATTGACAGCAGCCAATTGGTGCTCCTCCTTGAAAACATGAACCAGCATCACAGCTGTTCAGTAGCTCATAATGTGCAGCAATTTTACTCCCCCTAGATGTCTGCTTGGCTGCACTCTTCACATGTCATGATATCTTCAATACTCCCCCTTAATAACTGCATCACCACTTTTCAACTAAACACCTTTTAGCAGTAACAGCTTATCTCCCCCTTAATATCTGCACCACACTGGCAGCATATGGCAATAATCCTCTTGACTATCTTGGCTATCTTCTCCCCCTTTTTAGCCATAATTAGGCAAACTTCTATAAGAAGCCCTATTAACTATAGTCAGTATACCCTAGCTCTCATTGTTAGCCTCTCAGTTAGTAAACAGGCAAACAAATCATAGAAGGAAACTAAAAGCATAAACAGTGCATAAACCAGCACAATATTCAAATCACAAAACCAAGCATAGTAAAAACTAAACTATTAACAAAACTATAACAGGTAAGAGACGATAAGCTAGTCTTCTTCTGAGCTTGCTTCATCAGCACTATCTTGTCCTTCATCTTCAGTATGATCATCTTGTTCTAAACTTTGAATCATCTTCTCAATCTTTATTTTCCTATCAGTGCTGGTCTTGATAACCATATCAAGATCCTTGCAGGTTGCCCTTAATTCTTGAATCAGCTCAGATTTTGGACTGACCTTCTTAATCCCAGAACTTGATGTTGTAACAATGTCTGGAACATGACTCCCAACAAACAGTTTGGGATGCAAGGATAAAGCTGATTTCCTCTTACATGCTGTGTCTGAACTTGTTAAGATACCTGGATGTTGTTTCATCATAACTCCACAGATGAGCGAAGGAAATGCTATAGGCAGTTTGATGGAATTAGTGGTGGCATGTCTCACAGTCTGCTCAAACACATATGCTCCATAGTCAAACTTCTTCTTAGTACCCACAGCATAAATAAACCTTCCTAGTCCCACAGCTGTTGTGGTTTTATGATTGGTAGGCACCCAATTTGCGGCTCCAATTCTATGTAAGACAGCATACTTAACACTGAGTTTGCTGGTTGGCAGTTTCCCTTTCAAGGGCCACACCTTAACTTGACCAGCAGTTAATTCCTTGCAGACATCATTCTCAGTGGCTTCTAGCTCAGCAAATACTTCATCTTTTCTTCCTAGATACTTGTTTATAACTTCAGGAGAGAAATCAACACATTTTCCTCTCACAAACACTTTCATGTAGTCCACACTGCTTTTGTCTGAAATCTTTACAGGAATATTTACCACAAATTCCTTAACCAAGCTGTCATAGCACTCGGAGAACCCATGCACCGTCTTCATCAGACCAGCAGTCTTAATCACCTCTATGATTTCTTTCATTTCCATAATTTCTTTCCCAATCTCTCTTTCAAGAGCAAGTCTTCTTTGACAAATGAACTTCCACATCGACGCACTGCTTGCATAATGGAATGAAATGTTATCAACCGGAACCTCAGGAATCTTGTCAGCAATTCTCTTCAAGATTGTCTTTCTGACAGGAGTGATGTCTTGCACATCATCCTCAACATCATACTCTGATTCGGATTCTTCCATTAGCTTCCTTTTTCTGGGATTCACATCAACCTTACTCCATGCTTTTGTTGGCCCAACAGTCTTTTTCCTCTTCTCATCAGCAGCTTTCTTTGAAGACGATTCAACCATCTTTCCTTTTCTTGTTCTTAGTCTCTTGGACAGACTAGGCACTGCTCTTCCAATGACTTCATTATCCGACAAGTCATCAACATCAATTACATCAGTAGTCTCAGCATCCCTGCTAAGCGATGTTCTAACCTCCTCTTCAACATCTGCTTCAACAGAAGTGGGTTCAGCAGATGTCCTAACATTCTCCTCAACATTTGTTTCTTCATGCATGTCTTCACTCTGATCAGCATCTTCAATAGCTGTCATTGCAAGTTGTTGAAGACTTAACTTACCTTCTTGCATGTTGTCTTTCTCAGCTGGCATCCGATTCAGTGGGATTGAAATTCCTCTGACAGGGATGCCTTTGTCTAGAATCTTTGAGGCAAGATTACCCATCCTTTTGTCTACATCAAACTTTTCTTCAATAGTCTGAGACGTAGATGATTCCGGCACAGTTTTATCCCCAAATAACACACTCGTAACAACCTTCTTTGTTTCAGGATTCTTGAAAATAGTAGCAGGTCTCTTAGGAGTTAGTTTAGTGGCTCTCGAAGTACCTGATTTTGGGAGCATTACTGAGATAGGTTCTATATTCAAAGCTTCTCCTGCAAATCCCTCTTCTGAAGAAACCCTAGCCTTATCTCGCGAAGAGCTTTGAGCGACAGATTTCTTTGATGGAGACGACGTCAGGTTTGACATTGTTCCCTTGAAGCAGTATGAGGTCAGATGATCCTTCTTGTGGAGGACGACGAATGGAAGGAAGAAATACTCTTTGATGAACCGTGACCTTGCTGCACTAGAGAATGATGGTCTGAGGTATGGCGCCAGCTTTTAGTATTTAAAGACCAATTACTAATTTTCTCCCTCCATAAAGACTTTCCTTTTGAAACATTCACATCTGAACTTGTTAACTTTGAGTGACCTTTCAGCATCCTGATGTCATAGTCTGATGTTATGACATCAACATCATTAGTTGAATTCCCTTCAAGAGAGGTCCACTGATAGCAGTTGCCTTTAGTTCTGGCACCCTTCATAACAATCTGATTATGCTCATTGGACACCACACACTCATGCTTAGTGTAGTTTACCTCGTAACCTTCATCACACAACTGGCTTATGCTGATCAAATTTGCACTTAAACCATTGACAAACATAACATTGTCAAGATCAGGTCTACCATCACCTTGCACTTTCCCAACTCCTGCAATAACACCTCTTCCTCCATTGCCAAATATGACTTCATGAGAGGGACAGGGTCTAAGATCATCAAACATGGATCTACATCCAGACATGTGCTTGGAACACCCACTATCAAAATACCATGTTCCTTCTTTAGCCTCTTTGTCATCCAAGTGAGCCAATAAGCACTTCACCTTCTCCTTAGGTACCCATTGTTTAACAACTTTGGGCCTGTGCTCTCTCCATCTGTTTTGAGGCTGAGGGTATCCATACAGCTTGTAGCAAGAGTACTGCATATGTCCAAATCTTCCACAATAATAGCATCTCACCCTTTCATCTCTGAATCTTCCGCCATGATGAGATTGCCTATGCTGCCATCCATGATGTGGTCTCCTCCTACCATAACTGCCCTGCCATCTATTCTGTTGATATCTTCTCCCATAGGACGGCTGAGAATGCAGTTTCCTTGATTGTCTCCCATGATGGTGTGGCTTTCTTCTTCCATATACATAAGGAACAACATTGGTGTATCCATACCCATAACCATACCAGTTGTCCTGATCTTGAGACATCTGATGAGACATGTGTTGTTTGAACTGAGCAGCTTGCATGCTCTCATGGTATTGTGGGGGCATATACTGACTAGCTCCCTGTGGCTGCTTTCTCTTCTGATAGGGACCAGTCTTCTTCTCAATCTTCTTAGGTTGGGAAACATCAGCTTTCTTAGGGGTAGGATCCTGCTTCTTTGGCTGATGTTGAGATGAAAATTGTGACACTTCCTTCTTTGAACCTGAAGTGCTTCCTTCTGAAGTTCCCTTGTCCTCAGCCACATAACCTATCCCAGCTTTATCTCCAGCAGCTTTTTCTGACTGAAGTATCTTGTCAAGTGTGTCTGTACCACAGCTCAGCATCCTAACAGACTTGGTCATTTGATCAAGATGAGCTCTAACTAGCACCACTTCATTTTCAAGATCAGTCTTATCATTCTCTAGCTGAGCAATCTGTTGCTTGTGGTACTTGTTTTCTTGACAAATCTCAGCACTTTTTAAACACAACTCTTGATAGGTGGAAGCCAACTCCTCATAAGTTACTTCTCCATCACTCGAATCATCATCAGAAACCACAGCTCCTGTTAAAGCTCTCACATGCTTTGCTGACTCGCCTTCACTTTCACTATCAGAGTCAGACCAGGAAACTGTCATGCCCTTCTTCTGCTTTTTCAAGAAGGTGGGACATTCTTTCTTGACATGTCCATACCCTTCACACTCAAAGCACTGCACTCCTTTATCTTGGGCAGTTTTCTCTTCATCCTTCTTGCTGGTGTCAGAAGTCATGTTCTTGACATTAGGCCTGGAGTTATTATTCATTCTCTTGAACACTTTAGTGAACTGTCTTCCCAACATCATTATGGCCTGAGACAGATCCTCTTGGGATTCAGATTTCTTCCCTTTCTCCTCTTCACCATTTGTCACCAGGGCTATACTCTTTGGCTTCTTTTCTGGTTCTTCCTCATTTAACCCAAGCTCAAAGGTTTGAAGAGATCCAATGAGCTCATCTACTCTCATCTTGCTGATGTCTTGTGATTCTTCAATGGCAGTAACCTTCATCTTATACTTCTTAGGTAGGGACCTAAGGATCTTCCTCACAAGCTTTTCATCTGACATCTTCTCTCCAAGAGCACTAGATGCATTGGCCAGCTCTAGAATACTCATGTGGAAATCATGAATAGTCTCATCTTCCTTCATCTTCAGGCTTTCAAATTTTGATGTTAAAATCTGAAGTCTTGACATCTTGACTCTAGATGTTCCTTCATGAGTAGCCTACAAGATGTCCCATGCTTCTTTAGCAACTTCACAGGTATTGATTAACCTGAAGATGTTCTTATCCACTCCATTGAAGATAGCATTCAGAGCTTTGGAATTTCCAAGGGCAAGCTCATCTTCCTCCTTGGTCCATTCTTCTTCAGGCTTTGGCTTAGAGGTGCCTTCTTTATCTTTTCCAGCATCATCCTTCTCACACATAACAGGAGCTTTCCATTCTTTAATAACAGCCTTCCAAGCTCTACTGTCCAAGGATTTTAAGAAGGTGGTCATCCTTGGCTTCCAATAGTCATAATTGGATCCATCCAAAATAGGGGGTCTGTTGACGAATCCTCCAACTTCTTTGTCCAACTTATCACCAGAAAGTAACTTCCCTAGATCTCACCCAGAGACAGACAGGATACCTGCTCTGATACCAATTGAAATTCTGGTATCAGACGTGTGATGTTAAGGTGTGATGTCATAACAACACACTCTGCACTATGGACAGCAATAACAGTAAAATAACACCAAGAATTATTGACCCAGTTCGGTTACAACCAACCTACTCTGGGGGCTACCAAGCCAGGGATGGAATTCACTACTTGTAGATATAATTTACAGACTCAACGACCCGTTGACAATCTCCTAAACTTTACTCTACTAATGACTTCCTACCTAAGAAACCACTTAGGTATGAGAACACCACTCAATCCCTTACAAACACTCAAAGAACCCACTTTGAGTACCCTTGATCTTACTTCACAGTTTTGATCAATTCAAACAACTCTCTTTGCTTCACAGCTTTAGAGAGGACAGATCACGAATTCACCCTTGAATGGTTTACTCACGATTCGTACAAATATCTAAGACACTCAGCCTCTGCTCTTGATCTTCAATCTGTACTTTTTCCTTTGGTCTTGTGCGCTTTATATAGCTCCTGAATTGGGCTTGGACTTGTCACAATATTTGATCAGATTTGTTAATTAAAACTGAATCTTCAAAACAGATTTTATCCCCAAAATCTTTTTAAATCTTCAACCTTTTAATTCTCCAACAGATCTGCAATCAAATCTCCCATGTAACAGAAAATATCTATCCCAAGATATTCTCATCCAACGAGTTAACCACTCTCCACAATTCCAGCTAATACGCGTGCCCTAATAACATATCCTGTTGTTATTAATTCTGCAGGTCTGATGTTACAACATCACCTGTGTGACATCAGACATCCATCTTCAGCACCTTGACCACTTAACACAGCCCAGTGTTAAGACTTCAATGTTACAACATCAGCACCTTGACATCAACATTGAATAACCTTTGTTTTACCAAAATTCCAGCCAATCCAGGAACTATCAACCTCCACCATCAGTTCTCAGTTTCTTTAATTTGCATTTACTTTGCTTTTCGACGTGCAGTTTAAACTTCTTGAATTGTGTGAATACCTCATTCTTATTTTCAATCAGATAAATCCACATATATCTGGTGAATTCATCTATGGAAGTTAAGAAATAACAATTACATCCATTCAATCTGACTTCAAATGGCTCACACACATCAGAATGAATAAAATCCAACTTTTCTTTCGACTTCATGAGCAACTCATGCTCGAATGCTTTCCTAGTCTGCTTTGCTTTGCAGCATTCCCCACACACTTAACTTGGTTCTTTTACGTTAGGTAAGTCATACACCATCTTATTCTGGTTGAGCATACTTAGACCTCTGAAGTTTAGGTGTCCATACTTGTGATGTCATAGCCAGTTTGTGTCTTCGACAATAGTCGAAAAGCAAGACATTGATGATCAATTATGTTGATATCAATCTTAAAGGTTTTGTTATCTGCCAGTGGTGCTTTTAGGATCATCATTCCTTTACCATCATGCACCTTCATCTGATAGTTTTCCAACTTTATGTTTCACCCTTTTACAAGTAATAGACATATGCTTATCAAATTACTTGTCATCGAAGATACATACAACACATCATTGATGCTAGCTTTTCAATCATCCTTTCTAACCATAGATATAGTTCCTTTTCCTCCTGATGTGGCATTCCTGCTGTAGCACCCCAAAATTTGCCCTCATGTTTTAACTCTAACTGGCTTATGCTTTATTTCATTTGCATTGTCATTTTTGCATTTGCATATTTCTTTTGGGCATGGGATCAAGGTATTCTCTAGCAGCTCACGGCATCATCAGTTCCAGTATGATTTTGAACAGTGTTCAAGGCCAAGCAGATAGCTTTCTAAGTCTTTTTGAGCATTTATTTTGCTCATTAGATGATTTGGTGATCAAAAACCCTGGCAGTCAGTTTTGATTAATTATTCGACATCAGGCATTATTAATTCAGCAGGATATTCTGAGGTGTCGGCAAGAATTTGTGTTTCATTCCAAGTGTTACTCAGTAGAAATATCAAGTTTTGAGTTTAAGAGGTTTAACGGGTTCAAAAACAGCTATCAGAAGTCACTTTTCCAAGTTTCCCTCCAAAAGGCGCTAAAATTCATAATTTGCACTGAGTAACCGGTTACAGCGTATCTGATAACCGATTACCCTTTGGTTTTTCTGCGCATTTCTTCAGTTTTTGAACTGAGTAACCGGTTAGCATATGTGTTATAACCGGTTACTCTGGGAAAAATTTGGGAAATTCTGTTTGCATCATTTGTGATCATGTGTTTGGCATGTGCACGTGGGGGAAGGATCTAGAATTGATATTTTCATCATTTTCCACCCAAAATTCCAATTCCTTCCAACATTTTCCACTCTAATTCCTCATTTCATTTCCTAATCCACTTTTCACCCCAACTTCCACCCACTAAACCTCACTCCAAACCACATTTGAATTCCTAACCTAGCTTCTATTTAAATCAATTCATTCCAAACCTCACATAACTTTGATCCATTTTCTGAATTTTCTACACATTTCACTCTAATTTTCTCTCAACTTCTCTCTCATTCCAAAACCCTCACTCAAAGTTCTACCATCAAAGTTCAACAAATTTTGCATTGAAATTTGTTGATTTTGGAACTAAACCTTCATCCATCCATTAATCCTTGAAGGAATTCTGATTTTGCTACTGTTTTGCTTTTGGATCTAAGTTCTTGGAAGTGATTTTGGAGAAGCTTGAAGCAAGTTCATCACATTGCATTTATTTTGCGTTTTCTCTTGAAGATTGCATTGGATCTCTGAATTTCTTGCTTAGATTCATCAGTTGCAGCCTATCAACACTCAGCAAAGCAATTCTCGGCTTTGTAGGTTGGTAAATTTCAGATCTATACTTGTTTTAGGTTATTTACAACTTATTCAATGTAGATCTTGAATTTGTTGTGTTTGATCCTTTGGATTGTGGATTTGATTATTGTTGCTGTTTGATTGATGCGTGTTTGCTAGTTTTGAGATGTAATTTTCGTGCATATGGAGATGCCCTAACATGCAGGTGATTGGAGAAGTGATAAGCTGCTAAAAAGTGATTCTGAACACTTATTTTTGAATTCTGCTGTTGTGTAACCGGTTACAGCATATATGCTAACCGGTTACCCTGTTGTTTTCTGCATAATTTTTGCAATTTTGAACTGTGTAACCGGTTAGAAGTTATGCTGTAACCAGTTACCACTGAAGCAGAACTTGATTTTCTTGCATTTTCTTGGTTGTTTGAGATCCTTTTCATGTCTAAACTTTATGGATTGATATGATGATGATTTATGGATCATTCTTGAGCTGTTGCACCTCACACTATTACATGAACACAATTTTCCGGCACGCGATTCTTGGACTTGTATTGTTTATGGACATGTTTGCGTTGTTGCATTCTTGGTGCGATGAACACGTTACACATACATTCGAATCATGTTAATTCTTGGTTAATACTCAACTTGCTGGACATATGATGCATGATTGTTGTTTGCTTCCGTGGTTGCTTATGCATGATGTTTTGATCGATGTTTGATTTGTGCAACTTTGTTGAGTAATTGTTCTTGAATTGTTAGCATGATCATGTTATTCATTCTTGATGCTTGCAACCTTTATGATTGGTTTGTCGTGCTTTGTGTGTCTATTTACAATCATTGCTTGCATGAGTATTTTGTTTTCAAATCACATGCTGCCCTGTTTCTACTACTGTCTATGTGCATATGTGCTGTTGTTTGGCCTTTTGCACCCTTTCTTGTGCTGAATTGTGTGCTGTCATAAGCTGTTTTGCTTGAGTGTTGTCTTTAACTGCTGTATATGTGCAGATGCGCTGTTATAGCTGTTGTTTTTGCTCTTTTCTTCTTTCCTTCTTCATCTCTTTCACTATTTCCTTCCCTTGAATCTCAAGACTTGTTTAAGTCTTGGATTCACTCCCTTAGAGCTACCTAGTCCAACTTAATTTTCGATTAAGCTTGGAGTAGGATTAGCATTAGGCTTCCCTTTGCATGCTAACTTAGGTAGAAGTTTCCCTTTCAAACTCAACCTTAGGGCCACCTTTTGCATGATAACATTAGGATAGAATTCCCTTTACTGTTTTCTTTTTTCCTTTGAGTCTTCTCTTCTCATCTCATAACACTTCTAAAACACTTAATAAATATAAAGAATATTGCGCTTGAGCCTTAAGTGTAGGAAATGAAGAACGAGGGGTCTCCCCTCTTCTTCTAGAGTGTTTAGCATACGTCTCATTTGGGGGCGACCATGCGATTCACTCGTTCCCGCATGGTAGACTTTAGTGCAATGTAAGTTACAAATTAACTTTAATCCACTTCTGTTTAAAAAACACAAAAACAAACTCAAACCCTTTTTATCCTTCGGGGTTGTTAATTTCAAATCATTTTCAGAAAAGGGCACGTTATTTTCCGTCTCGTCGCAAACAAGCATCGACCCTAACTGCCGGACGCGAATCTAACGTCGCTCATAAAAAACACTAACCGACCTCGTTAGGTCGAACTACGACTGCTCTGATTTCCTCTCTCTAGTCTGATTGAGGATACGTAGGCACAAGACGGCGATGTCTTGGCGAGCAACCTCCCCCCTTAGTTCGTGTCCGAACTACGTTGACTCTGACTTTCCCATTGCACGAGGGAATACGTAGGCATAGGACGAGCGATGTCCTATCGAGTCACTTTTTTTTCTTTTCTTCTTCGTTTCTTCGCTCTTTTCCGTTCCCGTTTCTTCTCCTTTCCAGTAGCAGTGGAGCTCCAGATGACGACACTCTTTGATCGAGACAACAAGCGTGGATCCCATCGAGTAAGACGGACGCGTGGGGTGCTAACACCTTCCCTTCGCGTAACCGACTCCCTTACCCGTTTCTCTTGGTCGCGAGACCATGCTCTTTCCTTTCCCTCAGGTTTACGCCGTGTTTCCTTTCCCTCTCTTGGGATAAATACACATTGCTGGCGACTCTGTTTCCGCGCCACTTTCGCGTTTGTACCATGGATGAAAATCCTCGAGAACGACAGCTGCCATCTTTAAACTTGATCACTTTCTTAACTGATTCATCTAACTTGGTGAACCCATTTTTATTACCAGTCGTGTGGTTACTGCATCCTGAATCTAGATACCACATATTGGTTTGTCCATTCTTCAAGTGAGTATTGGCCATAAGTAGTGCATCATCAGAATCACTATCTCTAGCATGTGCATATTGCACTTTATTATTTTCTTTTGCTTTTGCTTCATTCTTTCTTCGACGGTCTTGAGCATAATGACCAATTCCTTGATAGTTGTAACACTGCACCTCCTTCATGTTAGCTTTCTTCCCCGAATACTTGTTGCCCATGCCTTTCTTGATTGAATCAGAGTGATTATTTTAATCCTTTCTTGATTTCTCATCGTTAGTAAGATTATTTCCTTGATTCACCTTCTCTTTTCCAAATTTCTTGATGAATCTTGCTTATAGTGCCTGTTTAGCCACATTCTCTCTTTTTGAGTTCCTCTGCTTCAGTCTCATCTCATGTACCTCTAATGAAGCTTGAAGTTCTTCTAACTTCATATTAGCTATGTTCTTGGACTCTTCAATAGACATTATAATGTAATCAAAATTTTCATTCAAAGATCACAACACTTTTAATATTCACACATACTATAGTATGGATCAGTATGAAGTCTTGCTGCTTTATAACTATTAGAACTTAATATTTTGTGTTGGTTAATAGACCGAGATGTTGGCTATTAGGTAATGCACTGATCTCACATTGATGAGACCTAAAGGTGATACGAATGAGAGAAACATGTGGTAATGTCAATAGTTAAGTAAATGAGCATATTGTTGACCGATGGATGCGCATGATAAATACGTAGTGATGAAATCTACCCCCTAGCAAGTTTTCTTACTGTTACTACTAAAATTTTCATTTTAATTTCTGTCATTTATTTTATGTCATTTACTTTCACACATCACAACAAATATAACTCCTTCTCTACTTAAGATCTTAAAAACGGTTGAACGGTCTTTTAAAACCACTAGTCTTTGTGGATACGATAACTATAAAACTTACTTTTGTCTCTCAGCAAACAACTAATGACTAAGCAGATTTAGAGCGATGTATCTTTTGTTTCTTATCCAAAAATTCATGAGTACCATCAATCACCGCGTCATTTGAGTGTTGTGGATTAGTAGGTGAAAATTACTTATCTTTTGGGAACTTGAGACTAGTTGTTTCATCATTAACACCTTTTCTAATACATCTATATGAATGTCTTGTATATATACCCTATTTTTAATTTACATTCTCTTTTGCATTACTTAACTATTTGTAAACTCTCTCTACTTTTTATTATGAGTTGTTAATGGTCACAAATTTTGCTGAAATGTTGACTTATATATTCAATTTAAGTTTTATTCTTCATTGACATTCATTTGAATTCTTGATCGATAAAATTTGTAAATTCTCTTATAACAAATTTCTCACAAGTTTTAACGGTTTGAAAAATGACCAAAATTTGTGTGAACTGATGAATAAACAGATTTAGAGTGATATATATTTTGTTTCGCATCCATACTTTATAAATCCCATAAATTGTCGCGTCATTTGAGTGTTGTTGTCACACGCACACACACACACTCTCTTTCTCTCTCTCTCTCTCTCTCTCTCTCTCTCTCTCTCTCTCTCACACACACACACACACACACACACACACACACACGCATGCACGCACGCACATGCGCACACACACACGCACACACACACACGTACACACACGAAAGTCTTGTCTATATATATCCTAATTTTTGTTTACACTCTCTTTCGCGTTACTTAATCATTTGTCAACTCTCTACTTTTTATGGTTGTATGAGTTTTTGATGGTCACATTTTTTGCTAAAATGTTGACTTTTGTTTAAACTTTATTCTCAATTCTTCAGTGACATTCATTTCCATTCATGATGAAATGACTTTTAAAATTCTCTAGTAACAGATGTTCCATAAGTTTTAATTTCTTGACAAATGACCAAAATTTGTATGGAGTGGTGAGTAAAAATTTAGAGTGATGTATCTTTTGTTCAGTATCCCAAATCTCATGAGTCCTATCAATTGCAACATCATTTGAGTGATGTATTTTAGTAGGTGGTGATTATCTATCTTTTGGGAATTTGTTACTAGTTTTTTCATAATTAACACTTTTTTTAATGAAGAAGATATAAATGTCACTAGTGTTAGAAATAATTTATATTTTACAAAACTTAGTGACTAAGCTTTGTTAGAGGGTAATTTAGTACTTTAGTATGTTGCCTATGTGGCCCTAGTTTTCTATGCATAAATAGACTAGTGGTAGATGTCATTTAATATAATTCTTTATTATATCTTTGTAGCCGTCATTTGTAGAGTATAAATATATTCTCTCATTCTATTCATCTCTTTTAACCTTGTGCATTAACAATTGGTATCTAGAGCTCCGACTCGGATCCACAGGGAAACACGAGTGAAACGGTGAGGCGTTGTGTGGTTGAATTCGTTTCTTGAAATCGTGTTGAATCTTGAATGGAATCGTAACAGAATCACATATTTTTATTTTGCGGGATTGGGAAACACTGTGTTTGGTGAGATCTGAGTGATTGCACAAGGTTGAAGATGAACGAAAACGGTGGTCTGAGCACCAAGCTTCCAGTGTTTGATGGAAAAAACTGGACTCGTTGGATGATTCAAATGTGTGTACTGTTCGGTGCTCAAGATGTGCTTGATCTTGTCACTGAAGGTTACGTTCCAGTAGCAGCAAATGCAACAGACGAACAAAAGAACGCACAGAAAGATATGAGGAAGAAAGATCAAAAAGCATTATTCTACATCCATCAGTGTGTGGATGCAAATGTGTTTGAGAAAATCGCTGATTCAACGACGTCGAAGGCTGCGTGAGATACACTGGTCAGGTGCTATGGTGGTGATGTATTGTAGCGCGGTTTTCGTGACCGCCCACATCCGCCTGCGGATGGGATTGGGTGCTACTTTCTGATTTCTTATTTATCCTATGAAGCTGGAAAGGAAAGGGAAGCTATCTCAAACTAACCTTGCACGCAAATGTTTTCTTTAACAAGTGCTAAGAGATTGGGGGGTCCGGGGTCAGGTTATACAATGGAGAGTTGTCAACTGCCCATCTTATACATGGTTATCCATGGGTTGAAAGCAATTTTCTACTGTTCTACTGTTTTCTAATTGATGGTGTTTATTTGTTGTAAATGGGAAAGTTTCTCCTTTGGGAAGGTTGAAAGAGTGTTTTAAAGATATTTTTGTTGTTTTCGGGTTTTTCGATGTTTTTGGTAAGGTACTGGACCTAAGGTTTTTTGTTTAGTGTGCTCGCTAAGATTTCACAATCTTATGCCTACGTATTCCCGTTAAAGAAAATAGGGAAATCAGAGCAATCGTAGTTCCTCCTATTATATGGGAGGTAAAAGATATTTGGTGTCGTGTTCAAAGCCCAAGATTGAAGTTAAAAGGTTTGTTTGTTTGTGTCTCGTTCAAAGCCCAAGATTGAAGCTAAAAGGGTGTTTATGGGAATTGATTTGAAAGAGTGAAAAGATTAAAGATTAAGATATAAATGTCCAGGAAAAACATCGGATGAAAATAGAAGGAATATCCGGGAAAGCGTCGGATGTAAAGAAAAGGAATATCCGGAAATGCATCGGATGTTAAGAAAGAAGAAAGGGTTTTTTTTTGTGTTTTTATAAAACTTGAGGGTTTCTGGAGATCCAAAAGGAGATGAGACTGTCCAAGTCTACTGGTATGAGAAGGCTGATCTTTGTATGATGCCCAAGAGTAGGCTGTTATTTTAAGGGATGAGAATCAATCTTAAATTGGTTTGATGTTTTGACTCTAGAAAGACTGCTCTAGCAAAGGATGACTAGGTTCTGTTCCTATACCTTTAAGAGGTCGTCGAGTCCTTGTATTAAGCCCAAGAGAAGGCATGAGAACTTCTAAGAAGCCGAAGGGTCCTTGTACAACGCCCAAGAGGAGGCGGGGATGCTTTTAGGAAGCCCGTGGGTCCCTAAACCAAAAGAAGTTCAAGAAATGCAATTCACCAAGAAGAGATCATTCCAGGAAAGTTCGAGGATTTGGAAGAAACTCAAGAGATGTCATTCACGGAGAAAAGATCATCTCTGGGGAGTAGAGTTTCTTTGACAATTTCTAGGGGTGACAGTTTGAGAAATGGTTCATCGAGAATATTGCCTTTCTCTTTGTTCTATATTGTTTAACCCCAAGAGAAGGGAAGACTGTATCTGGAAATCCTATGGGGATCTAGTTTTGTTTGTATTTAAGAGTGACCAATAAGCTTTACTTAGTTCTAGACCTAATTGTCGGGGAAAACTCTAAATAACTATACTAGTATATATACAGTTGATATATGACAAGTATTTTAAAAGGTTATGAAAGAAGACTAACCATGTGCGGCTTCCCACAATACAGTTATATACAGGAAAGCAAAAAATGGAAGCGGATAAACACTTACCCGTTGTAGAGCTTCCATGCTGTTTTGTTAGTTGTTCAACAAAGAAATTAAAGAAAGTTTTGATAACAACTATATATTCGAATCTAAATCAAAAGGAAAGTTGTTTTAAAAAGAAACGATGCGAATATCCGGGAAAACATCGGATTGCAAGAAAAGATTGCAGAAATGAATATCCGGGAAAGCATCGGATAAAAAGAGATAAAAAATAAGAGGTTGAAAATACAAATATCCGGGAAAACGTCAGATTGAAAGAGATAAAAATAAAAAGGTCGCAAATACGAATATCCGGGAAAACGTCGGATGTAAAGAGACGATGGAAAAAAGAAAAGGTTGCTCGCTAAGACTTTACAGTCTTATGCCTACGTATTCTCAACGAGATCTTGAGAAATCAGAGCAGTCGTAGTTCACCCCTAAGGGGCACGAACTACAGAAAATAAAGTTTAAATCGCACGACGGCGAGAGGGGAAATCTAACCTAATGTTATCATGCTTGGTCGAATATTCTAATGTCTGTCTCTAATCGAAAATTAAGTTTGAACTAAGAGATCCTAAGGGAACATGCATACGTGGCAAAACATCATGAAATAAATGAATACACAGCAAAGCATTGTGGAATAAATGAATACACGACAAAGCATCGTGGCGGATAAAAGCATATACACGGCAAAACATCGTGTAAAATAAACAGAAACTTCACGGCAAAGCACCGTGGAATCAGAGATATACATACACGGAACAACATCATGTGATACAATATACACAGAAGAACATTGTGATATCATGGCGATTGAAAATATACACGGAAAAACATCGTGTGAATAAAAACATGGATAATGAGTTCAAGAAAACTTACCTATTGGAGCAAGGTCCAATGCCTCTTCTTAAGCTTCCAGAAGCGAGATAATGATCCTCAAAGTATCATATAAGAACTCCTGCGTCAGGTAAAAGACAAAGCAGAGAAAACCAGAGATGATAGAGTAATTCCCTAAGTCTTATCAAGTGGTTAGAATCGAATTTGAACATTTAATTAATTATTTACAAAAGTTTTACTTGAAAATAATCCTAAGAATAAATTACCAAATAATTGAATAAAACAATTTAAACAATTAAATGATTAATTACAAATTAATTAAATCAAATTTAATAACTTAGAAATTATTAACATATTTTAGAATATTTAATCAAGATTAACTAAACTAAAAAAATAAAGTTGTATTAAAAATAAAAAATGGGCCACAAGAAGAATTATCAATTAATTTAAATATTAATATTTAATAAGATTAATTAATAATTTAATTAATCAAAATTAAATAAAAATATCTAAATTAATTAATAATTAAACAATATTTTTACATTTCTAAATAAAACTAGAAATAAGAAAATTAAAAAAAAAAATAATGAAAGAGAGAAATATATGTGGGAGAGAGTTGAGAAAACAATGTGAGAAATTGTTTTGGTGTGTTTTTGAAAGTGAATTTGATGTGGTATTTATAGAAAAAAATTTGCTTGGAAAACAAGATAACAAGCTTAAAAATTAAGCTAACTTAGTTTTTAAGCTAGCTTAATTTTTAAGCTAACTTAAATATTTATATAATAGAATAATGGGTTAAATAAGTTTTTTGTCCCTATAAAGTTTGAAATTTCATTTTTAGTCCCTCCCTACCTTTTGGCAACGGTTTTTACAAAAAAACCGTTGCCAAAACCCAGGAGGGACTAAAAATGAAATTTCAAAATTTATAGGGACTAAAAACTTATTTAACCCTAGAATAATATTAAAACAAAATTGTATTAAAAACAAAAGTTTTTTTAGAACAAAATATATAAAAAAACAAAAATTCATAATAAAACAAAAATATATATATATAAAAAATACGGAAATTTATATATATATTATTATTATATTATTTTTTTTTTGTTTTTATTTTATATATGTAAAAATAAAATAAAAAATGAGAAATCGATTAAATCGTGCGAAAGATAGATGAATAATGAACATTTGTAAATTTAATTGAAAAACACGTCCGTTCATTGATTTTTCGCATAATTAACCAAAAAAGACAGAAATTTCAACGTATATATTCTGACTGAAAATTCAAACAATGCGCATAACAAAAATAGATGATATGATATGCAGATGACGCGAAGTGAAACACAATCAGATAAACAAAATTTTTTACAATGAGTGGTCAAAATTTGGGGTATGACAGGTGCCCCTATTTAATCTTCTTAGACCTGAAGGTATGAATAGCAAAGAGTTTTAGACATTCGAGGTATAAGAGGATTAAATATCAGAGTACCTAGAATTTTGACCGTGAATACAGATGAAGTGATATGTGATGAATGGAAGACTCTTGAACACTGTGGGGAATGATGCCACAGGAGACAGACCAACAGAATTTTCTTGGGATATAAGATATTGTGGAAATTTGCCGATGCGACAAAAGTATTTAGTAGTATTTGGAAAGAGAGGGATAAACCTTGGAACAGAGATTCAGACATCCGGAAAAGCATCAGATGCGAAAGAAGTGTCATACTCTGGAAAATATATCAGAAACATCTAGGAAAACATTAGATGTGGAATGAGACTAGATCTGAAAATATGTCAGAGACTTCTGAGAAAGTAGTTTAATTTTATCGTGGACTACACGGGAACATCTAAAAAGCGAAGGCAACTTTACTGGGAAAAAGGTTACAGTCATCAGAGATTTTCAGACATGTATAAAAAAAAACTCTGGAAAAGAACAGTAACAACCGTAAGAGACATTCAGGAGAACGTTGAATGAAACTTTGGAACACAAGCATACATGATTATCAGAGACATTCAGAAGAGCATTGAATGAAGTCTGAAAAATAAATCAGGCACATCCAGAAAAACATTGGATGAATGAGAAACAAACTCGAAGGCATCCAGAAAAGCATTGGACCGAGTTGTCGACCAAATTTGAAGATATATTAATGACATCCAGAAAAGTGTTGAATGTATTAAAAATAACTTTGAGTGTAAATTCGAAACATTTAGAAAAGCGTTAAATGTACGGGAAAAAACTTTTAGAAGACTGGCTGAAAGATGGACATATCCGGAAAAACATCAGATAAGCACATCAGAACAAAAGTTACATCTAGAAAAACATCAGATGAGAAAAAGTCATATCCGGGAGAGCATCAGATAGACATTAAAGGAGTTTCTGGAAGAGCATCAGAATAAAAGAGACATATCCGGAAGAGCATCGGATGAACACAAAGAAAGTTCTGGAAAAGCATCAGAATAGGCTGACATATCCGGAAGAACATCGGATAGAAACAAAGAAAGTTCTGGAAAAACATTAGAACGAGTTTTGGAAAAACTTCAAAACCAAAAGATACATCCGGAAGAACATCGGGTAGACATAAAAGTGTAGGCGCCCGATAAGTTGGACTTTGTAGAAAGGTAAGATGTTGATAATAACACGATCACCGATGAATGCAAATGAGGATTAAAACACTCTTGAATGCATAGTATATGAAAATTTTATGATGTATGATTAAATGTATGTAATGTAAATGAAAATGCTGACAACAAGTTTAGATTCTTTGAGGAGTGGAAATCAACAAGTTTATACTCTTTTGGGGAGTGACAACCAACAAGTTTATACTCTTTTGGGGGAGTGACAGATAAGACTGATTCCTTAACACAGAGATCCCTGCCCCTTGCTTAGGGACTGAAAATGCTGTTTGTTATACACTTCTTTGTCATACTGATAAACTGTATCAAGTTTATAATCCTTGGAGAAAGGCTGGATAGCTTGCCTGGGGATTTTTCCAAATAAATTGCCCCAGACTTACGGACTGTTATAGATGAACTAATTATTGCTTCAGCTTGAATGATAATGACTGTATGTTGTATACTAGGAAGGCTTACCCCAGTAATGAGTCTTGAAAGTTTTCTGAATAAACCAATTCCGAGAAGGACTTGCACTGAACAAATCTTGAACTGATTCTTAACAGGCTCTGGAAAGAACTTTCCCCTGATAAGATCACTGACCAAGTTTCTAAACTGTTTTGAAAATTCCTTGAAAAGAAAGCTAGTTTGCAATCAAAAAATGTTTATTTAAACCTGGCAAATTTAATGTAACGTTCATGTAAGAATTTTGAAAACAAAATCATGGTTTAGAAAAAATACAGTAATATGGATTACTGGTTAAAAACACAGTGATTTAAAACATTTTGAATGAAAAGTAAAACAGAGGTATGATACCAAAACAAATGATTTGCAAAAAATGATTTTGGAGTCAATTTACGCAACTTTGCTGTAGTATGCTCTCAAAATAACCTTACTTCAATTAGGTCTTTTGAGGGTTATAACGTGGTCTGGTTCACGGTTTATGAAAGAAAGATAAAGGCTCAAAGTTTATTTGGTGCCCACCCCCTTCGTGATGTTCTCCAATCCTATGCTCAGTTAAACTTAAATTGTGCATTCAGGTTCAAAAGGGTTTCAAAATTGTACAGATGATAGTGATGACGATGGTCCAGAAGTCTTGAGATGGTGGCTACTGCTTCTTTACAATATTTAGTTGTTTTTCATCTTTGTGGATTTTTTGAAGATCGAGGATTTAAGGACCTCTTCTCTGTATTATCCCTAACTTTTGCCTGACCTATTTTTTTTTTAAATTTATAGTCAGCGGGATGCCCTAGTTTTTGCCTAAGTTTTTTGACTTAGCGGCCTTTTTTTTATTTTTGATTTCTTCCTAGAAAGAAAGTGACTGCAAGATTTGATGATTACGATGGACCATCGCTGGTTTTTGATTTGAAAGACATTTTTCAACATTTGCTGGTTGTATGTAAACTTTTGAACTTGAATGCACAACCCAGATTAAACGGAGAACTACCCTGCCCCGGGTTAAAATTGCGGGTTTTTTTATAAAGAAAGAAACTCCTACTTCAAGGCTCAAAAGGGTTAACGAGGGATTATCTTCCTTATATCTTCAGTGTTTGGGAATTGAAAAAAAATGCCTTACATCGTCAGCAAAGTTTTTTATTCGAAAGCATACCGACAGAAATTATGGGTATTATGTTTTCATCATCCTCCCACAACTATTTGCATAGTCAAAAATTTGAAAAATAGGTGTATTTTTTTTTGAAAGTTTTTGTTTTGTTTTTTTTTTTTGAAAGTTTTTTTTTTGAAAGAGAAAGCATAAAGATGCGAATAAACTGATGATTTGGATCAAAATAATGTACATGCTCATTTCATTAAAGCTGACATTTAAAGATAAATAAGCTTGAAAGCAAACAAATATGATACAAACAAGGAAAATTCAAAATAAACAGAAACTAGGCCAGTGACTAATCAAACACAAGGATGAGTTGTCCTGTCTTTGGGAAGTAACTGAGCTGAAGTTGATTGAAGTTTCAGTTCTGTATCGGTGATGAGGAATCAGTTTGACGACTTACAGATGACTGAAAGACAAATAGTTGGAATGAATTGACGATGACCCGGACATATGTATGAAATATGCAAGGTATGCAAATGCAATGCATGGATGCAGCAAACAAAAACATAGAAAAAACATGGGGTCAAAGGTTTGGTGTCATGAAGTCAAGGCTCTACCCACCCCCCAAAGGTTTCTACTGGTGATTTTTTGTACCTGTCCTCAAAATCATCAGCTCCTCCCAGGATAACAACAGCAAGCGGATCGCCAACGAGCTGCAGTATCTTAGATTAAATGCTATTCACCGAGAATAGATCATCAGCCTCAAATGAGGGTAGTATCGCGTGACAATTATTTCCGATAGCTTCCGCACTATAAAATGGTTTTAGTCTACTAAATCAGTTTCACCGACGACCACAATCGAACAACACTACTTTCAACAACCGAAGTCGTATAGGCATTGAATCCGCAAAGGGTGCCTCCACTGATCTGATGGTCGAGGTCTCTTATTTCGGAGTCACTCCCTGTAAGATTACTCGTTTAGCCATCACCTATCTTAGGTGTATACTCAATCTTTCCACATGCGGCATCACACGCATTCCCATTAGCAGAAAAATAAACACGGATATCAAGTAGGAAAAATAGTACATATATATATAGTATATAGTATATAGTATGATCGCTAACAACCTAGACCTCTTAGGAATTCTAATCCTAAAGAGTCCCTAGCAGAGTCGCCATTTTTCTGTAGCGCGGTTTTCGTGGCCGCCCACATCCGCCTGCAGATGGGATTGGGTGCTACTTTCTGATTTCTTATTTATCCTATGAAGATGGAAAGGAAAGGGAAGCTATCTCAAACTAACCTTGCACGCAAATGTTTTCTTCAACAAGTGCTAAGAGATTGGGGGGTCCGGGGTCAGGTTATACAATGGGGAGTTGTCAACTACCCATCCTATACATGGTTATCCATGGGTTGAAAGCAATTTTCTACTGTTCTACTATTTTCTACTTGATGGTGTTTATTTGTTGTAAATGGGAAAGTTTCTCCTTTAGGAAGGTTGAGAGAGTGTTTTAAAGATATTTTTGTTGTTTTCGGGTTTTTCGATGTTTTTGGTAAGGTACTGGACCTAAGGTTTTTTGTTTAGTGTGCTCGCTAAGATTTCGCAATCTTATGCCTACGTATTCTCGTTAAAGAAAATAAGGAAATCAGAGCAATCGTAGTTCCTCCTATTCTATGGGAGGAAAAATATATTTGGTGTCTTGTTCAAAGCCCAAGATTGAAGCTAAAAGGTTTGTTTGTTTATGTCTTGTTCAAAGCCCAAGATTGAAGCTAAAAGGGTGTTTGTGGGAATTGATTTGAAAGAGTGAAAAGATTAAAGATTGAGATATAAATATCCAGGAAAAACATTGGATGAAAATAGAAGGAATATCCGGGAAAGCGTCGGATGTAAAGAAAAGGAATATCCGGAAATGCATCGGATGTTAAGAAAGAAGAAAGGGTTGTTTATGTGTTTTTAGGAAACTTAAGGGTTTCTGGAGATCCAAAAGGAGATGAGACTGTCCAAGTCTACTGGTATGAGAAGGCTGATCTTTGTATGATGCCCAAGAGGAGGCTGGTATTTTAAGGGATGAGAATCAATCTTAAATTGGTTTGATGTTTTGACTCTAGAAAGACTGCTCTAGCAAAGGATGACTAGGTTCTGTTCCTATACCTTTAAGAGGTCGTCGGGTCCTTGTATTAAGCCCAAGAGAAGGTATAAGAACTTCTAAGAAGCCGAAAGGTCCTTGTACAATGCCCAAGAGGAGGCGGGGATGCTTTTAGGAAGCCCGTGGGTCCCCAAACCAAGAGAAGTTCAAGAAATGCAATTCACCAAGCAGAGATCATTCCAGGAAAGTTCGAGGATTTGGAAGAAACTCAAGAGATGCCATTCACGGAGAAAAGATCATCTCTGGGGAGTAGAGTGTCTTTGACAATTTCTAGGGGTGACAGTCTGAGAAATGGTTCACCGAGAATACTGTCTTTCTCTTTGTTCCATATTGTTTAACCCCAAGAGAAGGGAAGACTGTATCTGGAAATCCTATGGGGATCTAGTTTTGTTTGTATTTAAGAGTGACCAACAAGCTTTACTTAGTTCTAGACCTAATTGCCGGGGAAAACTCTAAATAACTATACTAGTATATATACAGTTGATATATGACAAGTATTTTAAAATGTTATGAAAGAAGACTAACCATGTGCGGCTTCCCACATTACAGTTATATACAGGAAAGTAATAAATGGAAGTGGGTAAATGCTTACCCGTTGTAGAGCTTTCATGCTGTTTTGTTAGTTGTTCAACAAAGAAATTAAAGAAAGTTTTGATAACAACTGTATATTCGAATCTAAATCAAAAGGAAAGTTGTTTTTAAAAAGAAACGATGCGAATATCCGGGAAAACATCGGATTGCAAGAAAAGATTGCAGATATGAATATCCGGGAAATCATCGGATAAAAAGAGATAAAAAATAAGAGGTTAAAAATACAAATATCTGGGAAAACGTCAGATTGAAAGAGATAAAAATAAAAAGGTCGCAAATATGAATATCCGGAAAAACGTCGGATGTAAAGAGACGATGGAAAAAAGAAAATGTTGCTCGCTAAGACTTTACAGTCTTATGCCTACGTATTCTCAAAGGGATCTTGAGAAATCAGAGCAGTCGTAGTTCGCCCCTAAGGGGCACGAACTACAGAAAATAAAGTTTAAACCGTACGACGGCGAGAGGGGAAATCTAACCTAATGTTATCATGCTTGGTCGAATATTCTAATGTCTGTCTCTAATCGAAAATTAAGTTTGAACTAAGAGATCCTAAGGGAACATGCATACGTGGCAAAACATCACGAAATAAATGAATACACAGCAAAGCATTGTGGAATAAATGAATACACGACAAAGCATCGTGGCGGATAAAAGCATATACACGGCAAAACATCGTGTAAAATAAACAGAAACTTCACGGCAAAGCATCGTGGAATCAGAGATATACATACATGGAACAACATCATGTGATACAATATACACGGAAGAACATTGTGATATCATGGCGATTGAAAATATACACGGAAAAGCATCATGTGAATAAAAACATGGATAATGAGTTCAAGAAAACTTACCTATTGGAGCAAGGTCCAATGCCTCTTCTTAAGCTTCTAGAAGCGAGATAATGATCCTCAAAGTATCATATAAGAACTCCTGCGTCAGGTAAAAGACAAAGCAGAGAAAACCAGAGATCATAGAGAAATTCCCTAAGTCTTATCAAGTGGTTAGAATCGAATGTGAACATTTAATTAATTATTTACAAAAGTTTTACTTGAAAATAATCCTAAGAATAAATTACCAAATTATTGAATAAAACAATTTAAACAATTAAATGATTAATTACAAATTAATTAAATCAAATTTAATAACTTAGAAATTATTAACACATTTTAGAATATTTAATCAAGATTAACTAAACTAAAAAAATAAAGTTGTATTAAAAAGAAAAAATGGGCCACAAGAAGAATTATCAATTAATTTAAATATTAATATTTAATAAGATTAATTAATAATTTAATTAATCAAAATTAAATAAAAATATCTAAATTAATTAATAATTAAACAATATTTTTACATTTCTAAATAAAACTAGAAATAAGAATATTAAAAAAATAAATAATGAAAGAGAAAAATATATGTGGGAGAGAGTTGAGAAAACAATGTGAGAAATTGTTTTGGTGTGTTTTTGAAAGTGAATTTGATGTGGTATTTATAGGAAAAAATTTGCTTGGAGAACAAGATAACAAACTTAAAAATTAAGCTAACTTAGTTTTTAAGCTAGCTTAATTTTTAAGCTAACTTAAATATCTATATAATAGAATAATATAAAAACAAAATTGTATTAAAAACAAAAGTTTTTTAGAACAAAATATATAAAAAACAAAAATTCATAAAAAAAACAAAATATATATATATATAAATATATATATATATATATATATATATATATATATATATATATATATGAATTTTAAAAATAATATAAATATATATTTATATATATATATATATATATATATATATATATATATTTTCGATTTATATATATAAAATATATATATACATATAAAAAATATGTAAAATATATAAAAAATATATAAAAAATAAAAAGACAAAAAAACAAAAATATATATATAAAAAAATACGGAAATTTATATATATATTATTATATTATTTTTTTTTTTATTATTTTTTTTCATTTTTATTTTATATATGTAAAAATAAAATAAAAAATGAGAAATCGATTAAATCCTGCAAAAGATAGATGAATAATGAACATTTGTAAATTTAATTGAAAAACACGTCTGTTCATTGATTTTTCGCATAATTAACCAAAAAAGACAGAAATTTCAACGTATATATTCTGACTGAAAATTCAAACAATGCGCATAACAAAAATAGATGATATGATATGCAGATGACGCGAAGTGAAACACAATCAGATAAATAAAAATTTTTACAATGAGTGGTCAAAATTTGGGGTATGACATGTATCAGTGAAGAAGGTGAAGCTTCAGTCCCTACGAAAGTAGTATGAGAATCTCAACATGAAGAAGAATGAGAAGGTATCTGAGTACATTTCCAGAGTGATTCTGGTCACTAATGAGATAAAAGCTTGTGGGAAACCCTTTCTGAACAATTAAACATTGAGAAGGTATTGAGATCCCTTACCCCTCAGTTTAATTACATTGTAGTAGCAATAGAACATTCTAAAGATCTGAGCACCATGAGAATTGAAGAGTTGTAAAGTAGTCTAGAGGTACAAGAGTTGCGTCTGACTGAGAGAACTTCTGAAAGGGAAGTAGAGCAGCAGACCCTGAATACAGTTTCTGGTATGAAGCATCAGAAACAGTCTTGGTCAGAAACCAGGAGAAGATCTGATGGTGTTCAGAAGTCAGAAACCTCAACTTCTGATAGGCAGAAGAATGCTCAGAAGGGAAAAGAGAGGTATAACAAGAAGGAGATTCAGTGCTACTGTTGTAAGAAGTTTGGCCATTTTGCTGCTGATTGCTGGTCAAACAAGGAAAGGAAGTCAGAAGAAGCAAATATAGCCAGAAGTTCTGATGATGAATCTGTGCTACTGATGGCTTCTGAATCTGATGATACGGATTTGACAGACTGGTGGTATATGGACACTGGCTGCTCAAATCATCTCACTGGAAATAAGAAATGGCTGGCTAACTTTGAATCTGGAAAGAAGACAAAGATTAGATGTGCTGATGATAAATACCTCAACGCTGGAGGTATGGGAAATGTCAGAGTCGTTCTGAAAAATGGGAAAACAACATTGATTCAGAAAGTGTGGTATGTACCTGGCATGAAAAGCAATCTGATGAGTGTGGGGCAACTAATTGAGAAAGGTTTTTCAGTTACCATGAAGGACAATCTTCTGAAGCTTTAAGATTGTAATCAGAAGTTGATTATGGAGTCAGAACAGGGAATGAATAGAACATTCGAGGTGAATGTAAGAACTGCAGACTCTGAATGTCTTAGTGCAACAAGTGTTGTGAAGAAAAGTGAGTTGTGGCACAGAAGACAAGGTTCCTTATCATTGTACCTTTGCGTGTTTTAATGATGTCAAAACTAGGAAGTTTAGTTATTGTGTAGGTTGGATGGTATCAATCTATCTAAGCCATGCATTCAAGCTTCATAATGTTTAAAATCATTCCTAAAACATGTAGGAGACATTTAGAATCATACTTCTTATCAAAAATAATGTTTTTGGCATTTTTCATGTGTATAGGTCGACTCACTCACAGTATAGGTCGACTCATGCTGAAGGAAATTCTTTTTGGAGCATTCTGTCCTCTATGAGTCGACTCATAGCGTTTGTAGGTCGACTCATGAGTTGACTCATAGCTTCTGTGGGTCGACTCATGCTGTAATGTTTTTCATTTGGTGCATTCTGCCACCTATGAGTCGACTCATAGCTCTACATAGGTTGACTCATCGCTCGTTTGCACTCAAAATTAAGTCATTTTGTGCTTCCAAAGTCATTTTTCTTGCGTTTATTCATTCTCATATAAATAATCATTTGCACCATTTTCACAAGAAGAAGAAATTTGAAAATATACACCTTTTTCTCTTCATCTTCACTCTCATCTTGCATTCATCAAAAATCACACATAATCATCTTTTTTTATTGTTGTGCTTGATCAAGAGTGATAACGTCCAAACATTGGATTGGTTATAATCTTGTTTTGGGTAGAGATTCGGTGGGTTTTTCTTCAAATAAAACCTCTAGGGTTTTGTCCTCTAAGATCGTGTGGATTTGGGGGTTTTTAGACAAATCTTTGCTTCATAGATTCAGTCGAGCGAAGGTGATTGAAGAACGGTGGGTTCATTCAATCTAGTAGCGATAATCAGAGGATTGTGCAAGAAAGATTTGGGTTCGAACTGTGTGTGATTGAAATCAGCCGAGCGAAGGTGGTTGAAGACCGGTGGGTTCATTCAATCTAGTATCGGTAAACGGAGGTTTATTCAACATGTTCGAGGCACTTGATTCGACTTGAATCAAGGGGAGAGAAGGCATAGTATCAACATCAACAAGTATTCTTGAGTGTGTGGTGACTAGGGCTTCTCTTGTAAATACATTTGCAACAAGATAATACATATCTCAATCCTAGTTTTAGAATTGGGTACAGACGTACCCGAAGCGAGGAAGAGAGGGGAACTGCCTAAACAAATTCGGTGTTGTTCTCTCTTTCCCTATCTCTTTAATTTTTGAACTGTTTATGTTTGTGCTAAATCAATTGGTCGATAAAAATCTGTTATAGTGTAGTGCTGAAAATCTGGTTTGAAAACTCATTACAATCACTTTGATTGTAATTGGAAAAATTCCGCACTACATTTACATAGAAATTAACACTTTGGGTGTTTTGCACACCAAGTGTTCGATAAATTGATCGCTCACAAACTGTTTGTGAAATTGACAATTTTGGTTTATATTTTATAAGTCATTGGAAATTCCACAAACCTAGGTGAACTTAATTATATTGATTAATACTCAAATTAGTTATTCGAATTCTCATTGAGCTTTGATATTCCATTTGGCTTATCGCATATCCAATCTTTTCGATAACGGTTCGTTTAGACGGCGTAGTTCCTCGTCCGCTTCCGCAAACATTTTAAAAACAATTTTTTAAGCGCCGACTCTGTTTAAAAAGTAGTGATCTATTCAACCCCCCTTCTAGATCAATTGCCATTGTCTAACAAAGATCTGGTCATCTGAATTTCAGAAGCTTAGGGCATCTGAATTCAAAGAAGTTGGTACATGAAATTTCTACAATTAAGAAGCCTGAGAAGTCATACAAAGTGTGCATGGAAGGAAAGCAACCAAGATTGCCATTTGCGTCAGAAGTTGCTCCAAGAGCAAAGCATGCCTTAGGAGTAGTGCATTCTGATGTGTGTGGTCCATTTCCAATAGCATCGATTGGAGGGAATAAATACTTCTTGTCATTTGTTGATGAATTCACAAGAATGACATGGGTATCCCTTATAAAGTTCAAACACGAGGTGTTTGTTGAATTCAAGAAGTTCAAAATGAAGGCTGAGAATCAGAGTGGTCAGACTCTGAAGATTCTCTGAATCGATGGTGGAGGTGAGTATAACTCTACTGAGTTGAGAAAGTTCTGTGAGGAGAATGGAATTGAGCATGAGGTTACTGCTCCTTATACTCCTCAACACAATGGTCTTGCTGAGAGAAGAAATCGTAATTTGCTTGATATGGCGAGAAGCATGCTGAAGGAGAAGAAGCTTTCTCATACCTTATGGGGAGAAGCTGTTGCCATCGCAGCATATGTGCTTAACAGATGTCCAACAAAGAAGCTGAAGGAAATAGTTCCTATTCAGAAGTGGACTGAAGATAAGCAAAGTGTTAGCCATCTGAAGGTATTTGGTTCTGTATGTTACAAACATGTTCCAGAAGCCAGAAGACAGAAGCTGGATGATAGAAGCAAAGTAATGTTACTAGTGGGGTACCACAGTACAAGTGCGTACAAGCTCTATTGTCCAGAAACTAATAAAGTTTAATTCAGCAGAGACGTCATTGTAAAGGAATTATAAACTTGGGATTAGAACAAGTCTCAATCGAACTCTGATGTGAGAAATTCTAAAGAAAGTTCAAAATTAGAAGTTTCTGAAGATGAGTCAGAAACTGGAGAAGATTCTGAAGCCGGAGTAGACTCTGATGGTGATTCTGACTCTGAAGGAGACTCAGAAGGTGAAGATGATTCTGATCCAGATTCTGGTGGTGATTCAGATTCTGGGAATATTCCAGACTCTAAAGGTGGTCAAGGTTGTGGAGGAGGTCAAACTTCTGAAGCAAGAGCTTCTGAAGGATAAGCTTCTGAAGATAGAACTTCTGGAGTTCAAGCATCCGAAGGAGATTCTGAACGAGGTCAGAGGACACGAAGAATCAGAAACATTCCGAGAAGATTTGAAGAGTTTGACATGCTACAAGACACTCGAGTAGATTCTGAGGAGAAGTTATTCAGTGTGCCTTGTTTGTAGACTCTGAACTCGTAAGCACGGAATAGGCTCTTGAGCGGAAAGTCTGGTTGAAGGCCATGAAAGAAGAACTTGATTCCATAAAAAGGAACAAGGCTTGGAAGCTGACAGAAATTCCAAAGGACGAGAAAGCCATCAGTGCCAGATGGATTTTTAAGCAGAAGCTAAAGCCAGATGGATCAATTGGCAAACACAAAGCGAGGTTAGTAGTAAGAGGATTTCTGCAGAAACCTGGGCTGGATTATTCTCAAGTGTTTGCACCTGTAGCAAGACATGAAACAATCAGACTGGTGATTGCAATAGCTGCTAACATGAATTGGCCTATGATGTATTTAGATGTGAAATCTGCATTTTTGAATGGTCCATTACAAGAAAAGGTATACGTGTCACAACCTTCTGGATTTGTTAAAAGGAATCAGGAAGGGATGATGTACAGATTACATAAAGCTTTGTATGGATTGAAGCAAGTGCCCAGAGCCTGGAATCTGAAGATTGATTCATTTTTCAAGGAGCAGGGGTTTCAGAAATGTGAGATGGAGTACGGTGTTTATGTTCAGCATACTTCTGAAGGCAATATGATTATGGTGTGTTTGTATGTTGATGATATACTGCTAACGGGGAGTTCTGAATAAAAGATAGTTAAGTTCAAGAAGGTGCTGATGAATGAGTTTTAAATTACTGATCTCGGGAAAATGACATATTTTCTAGGGATGGAGTTTATATACTCTGAGAAGGGTATCATTTTGCATCAGCTCAAGTATAAACTTGAGCTTCTGGAGAGATTTAAGTTGTAGAATTGTAAGGCTGCTATCACACCTGCAGATACAAATCAGAAACTGGATTCTGATTCTGATGGTGAGTATGTGGATGCTACAACCTTTAAATAGTTGGTTGATTCTCTGAGGTATCTGTGTAATACCAGACCTGATATCTGCTATGTAATTGGAATGGTTAGTAGGTTCATGAGTAAACCTAAGTGGTCCCATTACCAAGTTGCTGTCAGAATTCTGAGGTATATCAAGGGAACTCTGAAGTATGGAGTGTTATTCCCTTTTGGAAGAAAGATTGAATCAGAACTTCTCAGTTATTCAGATTCTGATTGGTGTGGAGACAGAGTTGATAGAAAAAGTACTTTTGGGTGCTTGTTTAAGTTTCTGGGAGGTCCTATTTCTTGGTGTTCCAAGAAACAATCTGTTGTTGCGTTGTCAACTTGTGAAGCTGAATATATCGCAGGCGCTGTGACTACATGTCAAGCTGTGTGGATTCTGAACTTACTGCAGGATCTGAATATCAAAGTTAACAAGCCTCTAAAGCGGACGATTGATAACAAGTCTACAATCAATCTTGCCAGAAACCCAGTGTTGCATGGGAGAAGCAAGCATATTGAGACTACGCATCACTTTGCGAGAAATCGGGTTCATAATGGAGTGCTAAAAGTTGTACACTGTAGCACCCAGAAGCAGTTGGTAGATGTTCTGACGAAGGCTATCAAGACCGATCAATTTCTTCGCTTAAGGGAGGGAATTGGTGTTGTCAGTTTTAGGTAAATATAAATTAAGGGATGGTGTTAGAAAGAATTTATATTTTACAAAACGTAATGACTAAGTTTTGTTAGAGGGTAATTTAGTACTTTAGTATGTTGCCTATGTGACCCTAGTTTTCTGTGCATAAATAGACTAGTGGTAGATGTCATTTAATGTAATTCTTTCTTACATATTTGTAGCCGTCATTTGCAGAGTATAAATATATTCTCTCATTCTATTTATCTCTTTTAACCTTGTGCAATAACAACTAGAAGGGAGGTTGAATAATGATTCCTTTTAAATTTTTGCTTTTTATTGTTGAACAAACTTATCAATTAGTATGTGAAAATGATCAATAAATTAATATGAATATTGTCGTGTAAGTGATTTTCATGTAAAATAAGTATAATTAAAATATAAGAGTTTAAGAAGAATCACACAAAAAAATTTACTAGTTCACCAAAAGTTTGCTACCTCAATCCTCATAGTTTGTGAGATTTTCCACTTAATTCTCAACATCTTGTTTGATCTTTTCTTACAACATCAAGTATTTTCTTAACCTCACTAAACTTAAAATGCTGATTTAAAAGCTTCAGCGAGCTTACACTATTACACAAGTTCAATGTGACTTGAGGATATACAAAAGATTTTAGAGATTTGTGATAGGGATCATATTTCTAACTTCACAATAATTGATTATTGAGATCTTGTGGTTTTAATAAAAATACTCTTAGCACTGTTGATCCTTGATTCTAAGAGTATGCATTTAGTAAGAGTATGATTTTGGAATATGAATTTTCCTTGAATGAATGTGTTAGTATGGGAGGAGGATGAAAGAGTATCTATAGAGATCTTAATCCTCTAAAAGTTTGGGAGACAATGATGCTTATTTTAAAAAGCCATAATTACATGATTGCAATTATAAGTATATTTGTTGAGAAGCTTGATCAGCCTCTATCAAGTTTTTGGAAGTCCTATTTAGGTTAGTCACAATTTAACTATGGCAAAACAAACATAGCTCATATTTAATCAGAACTTAACCTAACAAATATTTTATGAGGTCCTATTTAACTAATAATTTAACTCTGACAAATTTGAGACCCTATACGGTAGCCCACCTTGCACGCATTCAAAGACGACCTTATAATTTGGAGAAATTTTGTGCTCCCTTTAATTTGTACATCAATATAAAGTTTGTGCTCTCCTTAATTTATACCTAAATAATTGATTTTTTTTAATATATATATATATATATATATATATAATTTCTCCCTTAGTCATATAATTGAATTTCAACGAAGTCATTTTCTCCCTTTTATCAACATATAAAAAGAAATGGTAGATACATGCAATACCATGGAGAAAGAGAAAAATCATCCGAAAATTTGAGATGAATGCACATAAATAAAATAAGGGTGAATATCTATTTTGCCCTTGCCATATAGGCGATTTTTTAAAAATCCCTGTAAAAAAGTTTGGATTCTCTTTCCGCCTTAAAACTGGCTTTTATTTTTAAATTTGAGATTGCCATTTTTAAATTTTTTATTATTTTTTTATTAAATGTAAGTGGCTTTTATTTTTGATTTTTTTAAAACTGGAAATTTTAATACCTAAAATGTTACTCCCTCCGTTCCACAATGAGTGACTCAGTTGACTTTTCACACAGATTAAGAAAAAAGGAATAAATGAAGGAGAGAGAATGATATTTTTATTAAAATACCCTTATGGTGTATTGAGAATGATAAAAGTAATATTAATTAGAGAGTAAAATAGGAAAAGTCGCATTGAAAATTAAAATCGATCATATATTTTAAGACACTATTTTATTCTAAATGGGTCACTTATTGTGAAACGGAGGAAGTAATATTTTGCAACATGGAGAAGTTGAACTTAGAACCCCTCCCTCCCATGCCCCAGCCGCTTTACCATTAGGCCACTAAATTTACATTGCATTTTTATCCCACTTAAACATACATATTACATACTTAATTTGTTTGATTAGAATAAATATATTTTAAACATTTTGGTTACAATTTTGTTTTAATTAAATTAAATTTATTTACATATTAATATATTAAATTAATTAATATTAATTAATTTAAATAATTACTATTTTAAAATTTTAATAATTATATTTTATTAAATCTAAATTAATTACTATTTATTAATTAATTATTTGCATTTTATTATTACCATTCAATCATTTAAAATTTAATTACTATTTAAAAACATTTAATTAATAATTAAAATATTTGGATATTAATTAACTAAATAAATATATTCAATTAATATGTAAATAAATTTAATTTAATTAAAACAAAAGTGTAATCAAAATATTTTAAAATATATATATTCTAATCAAACAAACTATATATGCAATATGTACGGTTAAGTGGGATAAAAATGTAAAGCAAACAACATGACCCACAGGTAAGGGTGTTAGGCAGGGGGGAGGGATGGGTCTTGAGTTCAACTTTTCTTTGTTGCAAAATTTTACGTTTTTAGGTATTAAAAAATGATAAAAATTTTAAAAATGCCAACTTGACAATTCTCGTTATTAAAAGAAATTTGAAAAAAAAAAGAATAGGTCACATCATTATTTTTAATTACTAAGTTTTTTGAGAAGTCAAAACAAGAGAATCTTCATAAGGCAATAGAAGAATTCAAAAAAAATTATTGAAATTTTTTTCAAATATCGCTCATATGCCAAGGGGCAAAATAGGTATTAACCTATAAAACAAATAGAAATAACATGTAGGTCATTTATTGGTGTTTTTAAATTTTAGTCTTAATGATGATATCATCTTCAATTTATGTTCTATTTTTATTATCTCATCATGCTTATTTAGTGATTTTGCATCAAGTAGGAGACAATTGTCATGTTATTTGAATCTTCTTTAAAGGATTATTTTGTTCTGACTCCATGCTAAATATTTTCAATAATTTGATTCTGAGGATGATATTTTACTATTTTTCAGCTCATTAAGTAACTTGAGATGATAGAGTTTGTATATCCTCAAAATTTTAATCTACCATATAAGAACATAAGATGTTCTATAAAAGACTAATCTACCCCTTTGACTCCTAAGCATGCCACGTGGATAGCCTAATTGAACACTAACTCCTTATTGCTTTGCAATCCACGTTCTGGTTTGGCTAAATTGGGTTTGGTTAACAAAAAAAAAATTGGATTTGGAAAAGTAAATATTACTTTGGTAGGATAAACAACTTTTTGCATGCCCTATGCCCTAGATGTATATGGGCTATTTTTACTTTTCCAAAGTTTTTGCAGAGACTTTCCTTCTGCTTTATGCTTCTAATAACCAGTTTTGCTTCTCTTTTATATCCCAAACCTTAAATCATGCAAATCCCTCTCCTTTTTTCTGCAAAACTTCTTCTCCTGGTTTCTTCCAAACAAACCCACCTACATTGCAAGCATGGAGAGACCCTTTGAGAAGATTTCTAACCTCAACGAATCCAAGGAACTATGGAAGATAGCTGTTAGGGTTCACCACAAATGGTTGGTTTTTTCCTCTTCTACATATATTTGCATATTTGATTTACATTGTGAAGTTTGGGTTTAATCTGTTCATATCTGTTTATATTCATTTTCAAATTCGTGAATCATGATCATGGGTTTCAACTGAATGAAATAATGTTTTGATTTATTTTTAACTACATGATTTTAGATTTTTCGACGGAATGGTGGATGTTGTTCATAGGAATGTTTTAACTACAGGCTTTTAGCTTTAATGAATTGTATCTGCGAAATAATATTTTGATCTATAGAGTCTTGTGTAGAAAAAGCAATGACTCTCAACCCTTGCGAAGAGTGGAAAAGAAGACGGGAAATATTTGTGGTTCCTTCAGGTTATTGTAGTGGTCAACTCGATTCGCAAAAAATACTTTTCCAGTATTACAAGAATGAGATACAATGCCTTTTTGTTGTACAGGTACATCACTCAATCTTGATTTTCTATATGCCACTATAATAATATCTTTAACTAAATTTGATGCAATGAAGCGTATTTTTTCGTAGAAACTTATGATCCATTGATGAGTCTCTCATATTTGTGTTTTGATCACCATGGTTTTATTATGAACTATAGGTTTCAAGTGAAGAAGCTATAGAAGCTGCTTGTGATTCTTGCTATTTGGCTCTGCAAATATGATGATAATATGTATGCCTTTTGCAGATGGGAATTTCATCAGGTGCTGCTGTAGATTATTAGTTGTTAATGTAAATGTGTTGAGTAATTGTGAGTTGATGTTGTGCAGACGATTTCTCGAGTTTTGGAGAGCATTACTTGTCTTCACCATTTTTTGAATCCATCAGACATCAAGTTGAACAAATGACATTTGATTGAAGTTATCCAAACAACTTCTTTTAATGAAATCTTGCATGTATGTAGCTGTTATGGAAGGGTTAGAGTTGTTTGATTTCCATGAGCAAGAGGTATGATTGATCTTTCATCAATTTTAATTTATAAGTATGATTGATCTTGAGTTTCGGTGTTAGAGTTTTTAATAAGTATGATTTATAAGTATGATTTCCATGAGCATCTGTACAATATTTACAAGTATGATTAATCTGGAGTTTCGGTGTTAGAGTTGTTTGATTTCCATGAGATAACATGTTTTCTATATGCAAGATCATTAACATATCAACCTTATGTGTGGTTACAGGAGCAGGAAATAGGCGTCTCTGTAGTGTTTTTGTAAATATATGCTTATATGGTTTCGGAATTGCCTACATCATTACAACTTCCATCAACATAAGGTCTTTGTTTTGATCTTTAACTTCTCATACAAGTTATAAATCTGTTCACAAAAGGACTAATATGATAAGGATTTTCAGTTTCAAATTTCGTTTACTAGAATTGTGATTCAACGAATGTTTTCGACTATTTATCACGTGTATAAGTTTGTGGTAATCGTGTGCTCAGAAAACAGACATTTTAAGGGCAACATTAGAGGTGTGCCAACTTCGACCGAAGAAATTGTGATTAGTTCATTGGAAAAATGGACTCAAATGGGTGAAATTGAGTTCTTAACTCAAAAGAGAAAACTTACTTTCAAAATTATTATTCATATTTTCTTTGGTTCAGAAGGTCAACCTGTTATGGAAGCTTTGGAAAGAGAATATATAATTATTAACCTTGGTGTTAGAGCAATGAGAAGTAATATTCCTGGATATGTTTTCCATAAGTCACTTAAGGTAAGTGCTTATTTTAAACGTGTTTATTTTTTAAGTGCTTATTTTAAAAGTGATTAATTAAACTATATTTCTCTTAACATTACTTTTTTTATTCAATTTTTGAACATTACAAGTTCTCTGAACTACTAATGCAGTTGCTCTTTTATTCAGATGATTCAATTTTGATACATTATCAGAACTTTACAGTCTTGTGAACACTAATGCAGATGTCTATCCGTACTACCAGCTGCTTCAATTTTGATAAATCCTGTGAACTTTTCTGTCCATCTACCTCTGCACATGTTCTGGATCCTGTGTAATTTTTATGATTTTGAATGCGATGGTGATATACTGGTAGAAGGTGCTTCACTAGAGATGGATTCAAAGTATTTGTGGGTGTGGAGGTTCACAAATGTGTGTTTTCAAAGCTCTGCTACTGAAAATATTGGTCTTCATGTCTTAACCACTTTCCCTCTCATCCATCAATTTTCATTTTTTCGTCAAATTCTTGATTTCACTGTCTTTTTTTTTATTGTATCATTTCTGCTGATGAGATTGCAAAGCTGTCTCCAAACTTGTTTGGGCAACCGTCAGCGATGCTGGTGCTGAGTCGTTCTGATACTGTGCTGCATAATCAAAAGTTGGGAGTTAGCGTAGTTTTGTCTGGTGGTCAAGCTCCTGGAGGTCACAATGTGATTTCTGGAATTTTTGGTTAGTAAATATAGTTTTCAATTCAATAGAATTAATCAATATTTATGGAAATTTATGCAGTTAAATTTTGAACTGTGAATTTTGATTTTTGTTTTACATTACCTACCAGAAAGAGCAAAAGGAAGTAGGATTTGAGTGAACTAGTATTTTCTGTGATTGACAACTCTGAAATGCCTGAATCTGTAGTTATTACTGAAGTTGTAAACAGGAAGTAGGAACTAATAAGAGAAAATGTTGAATATTCGAACTTTCTCTCTTATGGTGAAATTGAATAAGTTGTTCAACATCCATTATGCATGCGTTGTGTTTTTGATGTTTATCGGTTTTGCCAATTTGAAATGGGGTTCAGGAGGGTTGTCCAATATTTGTGAGGTATCTGTCATAAATACAATTCTTCTTTTTTGACATGTTACCAAATTGTTATATTTGTGCAGGGCTTGCACGATGATGATGATAAAACTATCGCCACTAATTGTGATAAAAATAAAACTATCGCTACTGTCAATTGACTTCTGCTCCATTATTCAGTTAGAAAAATAAAACTATCCATTTAAAGTATTTAGTTAGAAAAACCACATACATGAAATTTTCAATTATAAATATATACTAATGTGTTGTTTATTTTTCATCCTCAAGTCCTTTGATTTTGTTTTTTTGCAAAGTTTCAAACGTGGATCTGAGATGCATATAATAGAGGCAATAGTAAAAAAGTTTGATGCACTGCAATTGACTTCTACATATCCTTGCTTTTGGAAGACTCCTTTGAGTTCATGAATTTTGAGTAATTTATTTCATATTCCTGGCAAATATGTCTATATTAATATCAACTTTATAATAATTCCTAAATGTATCAAATAGTGTCTGCTCCATGTTTCTGCTCCGTGATCCAAGGTTTATAACTAAATTTTCAGTGTTTCTTAAATATTTTCTTCTGTTTGGACAGTTGTGTCTTTGATGTTAGTTTGGCTATATTGGTAGCTAAAATACTGTTATCTGTTGTGCAGCCTCTGCTGGATAGCACCAAGGAAAAACTCTCACAGTTCTGCCATGTTCCAGTAAGTTTTCGGTGAATTAAGCTAGTTTTTTTCCAAGACAGGCATTGATTTATTAGTTATTGATCTGTATTTTATGTATATCTATTTTGCAGATTAACAATATTCTTAATATCCATGATGTACCAAATATTTGGCATATTCCCCTGTTACTTAGAGTGAGTCTCTAATTAAATTTTAGTGCCATTGAATCTTGGCTACTTGTATTTTGTGATATTGTTTTCCTCTTAATGTCTGGTGGCTTCTATTTTCAGAATCAAAATGCCCACCATTCAATTTTACAGAAGTTTAACTTACTTAGGTGAGTTTTTTATTTGTCTTTTATTTAAATAATTGGCTAAAGTTATGCAGTATCACATGTATAAATTTTGTAATTGGCTGAAGCTTGATGTCAGATAAAATCCCATGCATAAATTTTATAGCACTCTAGATATATTGACTAAGAAAAGGACGGGCAAAAGAGATCTGGATCACATCCCTGGGTTGTCTTCTGGTTGAAAAAACTTATTTTTAAAATTTTGATCATTATTTTCTGTTACAGTTTTAAAGCTCAAAATTTTAATTAGTGTTAATTTTGAAAAAACTTGATCCATCAAACTCAATAATGGGTTGTTAACAATGTGGCTTTTTAAGACTTGAAGTTGAAACTCCTGTTTTCAAGTCCCACTGAAAAACACAAGTTTAGTCAAGCTAATGTGTGCTTTTGTGTACTGTGATGATTATGTATGAATTTCACTTTCCTTTTGTATTGCACAAATATAGACTCTATCTGAAAATGGCAGCCCATTAAGCTAACATGGTTGCAGCATTCGGTGGCGGTAACGATTCATATCTTTGGATTAGTGGATTCAACAGATATGCAGATTTTTGCACCTCGCATGGATCTAGAAGGATCTCGAGTACTACCTTGGCATCATATTTATCAAGTGGACTTTTCGGTAGGCTGAATTCTCCAGCCAGCTTTAACATGAGAAGAATTAGTCCTTCAACACTGATTCGACCTGTTTAGAGTCAAAACATCAACAACTTATTTGTGGTTCTTCTAATTTGTTGGATTATAATCGGTGTATTGAAAACTTCGAAAGTGAAGCGTTGCCTAAGTTTCTCGCAAATAAATTTCGCATTCTGTGATCTGCACAGTCTTTCTGAGTTTGGAAAAATTGTAGTCTATGCAGTCTTTCTTGTCTCTTAATCTGCACAGTTTTAATCTGAATGATTATATTTACAAGTATTCTCTCCACCATACTGTCTAAGATTTCCTCGGATTGACAGAGTGAGATATGACAAGGCTTGGCATGAATGGCTTGATGTACAATGCCTTGATTTTTGTGCAGACAAATGGAGTGGGATTGCGAGTTTTTGGAAGCCGAGGGAATTATGGATTACTGTCAGGTGATAGTTCCTTTTCTCTCTTTGATAGTTTGGAATGTGTTGTACCCCAAATTTTACCCTCCGATATTCTGATCGTTTGCATATCCTTTTCATTGGTCTCTGTTTTCGCATTTTAGTAAACATATCAATAATCATGCATTTTTTTGTTAGAATTTAATTTGTTTTATTTCTTTTTTTCACTAACTATTTTCAATTATCTTTTTTATTATTTTTAGTTTTATTATTATTATTATTTTATTATTATTATTATTATTAATTTTATTATTATTAGTTTTATTATCATTATTAGTTTTATTATTATTAGTTTTATTATTACTAAGCTTTATTATTATTATTATTATTACTTTTATTTTGTTTATCTTCATGGTAAGTGGGGACCACTCAATCATTCTAACACTTCACATGGATTGCCAACTTGGATTTATCAATGGCCAAAAAGCATTCTTACACTTCACTTATCAATGGCCAAAAATCATTCTCATAAAGTCACATGGATTGCCACATCAACACTCCCACTTTATTCACACTATAAATAAGATCTCTCATTCTCTCATTTAAGACACACCAGATTCACCCCACACAAAGGCTGAATACTCTCTTAATTTTCTCCCTCAATTATTCTTGCAAATTTTCTGGAGAGAAGGCTCGTCTTCGTTTTTCCATAACTCGTGTCATTGAAGAGGCAGTGGACCGTCTCCACTAGGTAACATTCACCTCTTTTATTTCTCCATTTTCAAAGTACCATGATCATTTATCTATGTTGTTATCAAGTTCATTAGCATGTTAATATTTTTCTGGAAAAAGTATTGTAATATCCTATAATTTTTGTTTGGTTTTATTATGAATGATGTTTAAAAGATAAGATAAAAATTCAAAAAGACAAAAAAAACATGCTTCATCACCACCCTTTTATTATTTCATACTATTTTTATTTTATTTTTCATTTATTTCTTAATTTTGTTTCTCTAGTTTTTATTTTAGGAGCACTTTGAATTTTTAGTTTCAATTTATCATGTTATTTTTTGAATTCATAACTTTTTCTTTCGAATTTTGTTTTGATTTTTATTTTTCGCTTACGATCCTTATTTCGATTTTTAGGGCCAATGATATTACAAAATCATGACTTAGTTGATTTATGCAAAATGACTAAAAAGTCTTGATATGTATGAGGCTCATTTCTTTATTTTTGTTGGTCAATGAAAGTCGAATATCAAAAGATTATCGATCCTCCGATTAAATCTTGATCAAGACGAGACTAACTTTATTCTTCATTTCGAATCCATTTTCTTTACTTTAGGCCGATGACATTGCACAAATCTTGACTTTGATTATTTCAAATCAATAAAGTCTTGATAAATATGAGGCCACTTTTTACTTATTTTTATTGGTCGATGAAAGTCAAAAATCTAAGATTATCGATTTATCGATTTAAATCTTGATTAAGACGAGACCAACCTTATTTTTTCATTGCGGTTTCATTATCTTTATTTTGGCCGATGACATTGCACAAATCTTGACTTTGATTATTTCAAATCAATAAAGTCTTGATAAATATGAGGCCACTTTTTACTTATTTTTATTGGTCGATGAAAGTAAAAAATCTAATATTATCGATTTATCGATTTAAATCTTGATTAAGACGAGACCAACCTTATTTTTTCATTGCGGTTTCATTATCTTTATTTTGGTCGATGACATAACAAACTTCATGGTTTGGTTGACTTCATTGAATCAACAAAACTTTGATCAATATGAGACCGCTTTCTCTTTATTTCAGTTTCATTCGCTTTTTAGTCGATGAAAGTCAAGAATCATTGATTATCGATTCCTCGATTAAATCATGATTAGGACGAGACTAATTCTATTTCGTGTTCTAAGCAAACAAACATAACATAACACAAAATTAGCAAGAGGTTCCCGTAGAGTACTACGGATACTTAGGATGCTAATACCTTCCCTTTGTATAACCAACCCCCGAACCTAGATTCTCTTTTTAGGGTTTTCGTTCTTTACCCTTTCCTTTGGATAAATCAAAGCTCGGTGGTGAATTTCAAAGATGTGCGATTCAAGTTAATTAATAGCTTGGTATCCGATTCTCACTGCAACAGAAATGGCGACTTCACTGGGGAAATTTCCCTAAGAGGGTTAAGCCCACCTTATTTGTATTTGTGTTATTTATATGTTTGCTTGCTTGTACATTTGTATATTTATATCTGTATATATCTGTATACCTGTTTCTGCTTGGGATCTTTTGTGTGCAGGGTACTACTTTTGAGTGGTGAGATAAGTCCTAACCCGGACTTGAGTGTACTTAGGATAGGACGATGGTATTTAAGGAGGCTTTGAGGGAGTCGAATCCTGAAAAGTTGAATTGATAGCACCATCACTCAGTTGAGGCCCTCTCGAGAGTCTAGTTATGTTGAACGAATTCGTTCGTGAAAGCCTGATACTCTCGACCTATGAGCCCGTGATATTGAGAACCGTAGTTACCAAACCCCACTTAAGCCTTTTAGATGTAGTGTGGAGACCATGATGGAGTCTATTTCTGAATTGGTTGTCACGCGATACTACACTCAGACAAGATCCTCTTGAGAATTTTATTGATTACCAAGTCATCTGGGAAATCCTTAAAATTCGAAAGATGGGTTGTCGACTCTGGGAACTTTTTAGAACCCTGTTCTACAGTTTATGAACCCTAGTACACACCCTGTGGTTGGTTCTCTAACCAGACTCCATGCTGTGATCTCAAACCCTTGATCCTGCTATGTGTGTTTTGCATCCTGTTTGCATCGCATTGCATATCATTTGCATCTTTGCATGATTCATTGCATGCGTCCGTCTATTTGTCTGGTTACTCATTGCCAATTGTCTCTATCTTCCAGTGTTTGTCTGTTAGTCGTCAAGTTGATTCCCCGACACCGATACCGGACTAGAGCTAATTACAGACTCAAGATGTCAGAGCAAGAGATACACAATGTTGAGGTCCAAATGGAGATCGATGACCTCAAATCAAGTATGACTAAACTTACTGAGATGCTTCAAGTTTTGCTTGCTAGAGGAGAGCCTCCCCAAAGGACAGTCATCCAGGAAGTTTCAAGTGCTGATCCTCCACCGGTTCAAGTGCCACCTTCAACTTGGCCAGAGTTTGGTTTGCCACACAACTACTCTCCACCGATTGCATCTACTGCTATGGTTGGTCAGAATGCTATGCTTGTCTTTCAAGCTCCTGTTTTCACCCAGCCCATAACTGTGGTCCATGCTGTTCCGCAGACCGTTTGAGCTTCTTTCGAGAATCCCCTCTATGAGTACAATGCTGCCAGTGCTCAGGGTGAAGAGCCTGAAGACTTTGTTGAGCCTGAAGTTGTCCGAGAGCAGTTTCAGAGCATAGAGAAGAGACTCAAAGCCGTTGAGGGTACTGATTTCTTTAATGTGGATGCAGACAATATGTGCTTAGTATCAGACCTTGTTATACCTGCTAAGTTCGTAACTCCAGATTTTGTGAAGTACAAGGGTCACTCTTACCCAAGAGCTCATTTGGTCATGTATCTTCGCAGGATGACTGCTCATGCCAAGAATCAGAAGTTGCTTATCCACTGTTTTCAAGACAGCTTGAGTGGAGCATCACTCAAATGGTACATGGGTCTCGAGCAAAACTCTATCCATAGCTTCCAAGACCTCACAAATGCCTTCATGAAGCAGTATAAATATAAACTCGACATGGCTCCTGATCGCCGTCAACTGCAAAACATGTCTCAGAATGATAAAGAGTCTTTCAAGGAGTATGCTCAGCGCTGGAGAGAGTTGGCTTCCCAGGTTGAACCTCCTTTGGCTGAGAAAGAGTTAACCGGAATGTTCATGGATACCCTGTCCCCATTCTATTGGGAGAAGATGGTTGGAAGTGTTTCCTCCAATTTCACTGATTTGGTTACTATTGGCCAAAGATTAGAGGAGGTCTTAAGAAAGGAAAAGTATCCAAGGCTGTTGAATCTTCTAATGCTGTGAAGAAATCCTACGGGAACTTTCAGAAGAAGAAGGAAGATCAGACTAATGCTGTCATGGTTGAAGCAAGAAGGCCTCGTCCTCGACCTCAGTATGTTGTTCACCCTATTGTTGCTGCTGTTACTCCTGTGGTTGCTGCACCACGACCAACTCAAGCTTTCCAACGTCCGGCTGCAGGACAGAGCCAGTATCGTAATAGGGGTCAATTTGATCCCATTCCCATGACTTACACTGGACTTTATCCTGGTTTGGTTCAACAAGGTTTGATTACCACAAGGCCTCTGCCTCCTCCTCCAAATCCTCTTCCAGCCGGCTATAGGGCTGATCTTCATTGTGAATACCATCAAGGTGGTGCAGGCCATAATTTGGAAAGTTGCTTTGCATTAAAGGCTAGAGTACAAGAGCTGATAAGGAACAAAATCCTCTCCTTTAAGGACAATCCTAATGTTCAGAACAACCCTCTGCCAGGGCACGCCAAGTGAAGCTTCAGTCGACTTCAACATGTTATCCTCCTAAAAGTCAGTGTTTCAGACAGGACAGCTCATCCTTGTGTTGATTAGTCACTAGGCCTTTGTTTCTTATTGTTTGCACTTTCTTTATTTTGTAATGGTTGTTTGCTTTCAAATTATGTTTGTACTTTCACAATTAATGAAATGAGCATTTGCAACTTTTTGATTCAATTCATTTGTGTTTGCTATTCACTTCTTAATGCTTTCTCTTTCAAATAAAAAATATATTCTCTTGTCCACTTTCTTTTGATTATGCAAAGATTGGAGGGAGGATGATGATACTTTATACTCATAATTGCTGTTGGTATGCTTTCAGATCAAAACTTTGCTGACGATGTAAGGCATTGTTTCAACCTCCTAAACACTGGAGAAATAAGGAAGTTAACCCCTCTTTGACCCGTTCGAGCCTTGAAGTAGGAGTTTCCTTTCTTTACAAATAAAAACCCTTAAATCTCAACCTTGGGGCAGGGTAGTTCTCAGTTAACTTGATTGTGCATTCAAATATAAGAGAAGCATTCAAGACGCCTTTCGACAAAGTTCACAAATGTTCCTTCGCACACAGCAGGCAAGTGTCGAAGATGTCTTTCAAGTCAAACGCCGATGATGGTTCACTGTAATCCTTAAGCCAGACAATCACTAAAAAAAAAAGAAAAGTTTGTAGTACAACCAAAGGAGGAAATCTTTAAATCCTTTATCCTAAAAGTCCTCAATGGCAAACAATTTTGTAAGGAAGTAGTGACCGCCAATACAAAGTCTCTTAACTTCCGGACCATCATCATTACTATCATCAGTGCAATTCCTAACCTATGGGAATTTGAGTACAGAGTCTGAGTTAACTGAGCATAGGACTGAAGTTCATCACGTAGATTGGGTGAGTCACAAATAAACTTTGAGCCTTTATCCTTTGTTTCTTAAACCGTGAACCAGGCCACGTTATAACCCTCAAAAGACCTAATTGAAGCAAGGTTATTTTGAAAGTATACTACAGCAAGGTTGCGTAAACTGACTCCAAAAGATCTTTGCAGGTCACCTATTTTGGGTATTACACCCTTTGCTTAAACGTTTCACTTTAATGTCTTGAACCACCGTGTTCTGACCAGTATCCTATATACTTTGCACCTCTTTCAAAATGATTTTGATTTCAAAAGTTGCATGAACTTTGCATTTACCATGTTTGTACAAATACTTTTGTTTGCAAACTAGCTTTCTTCTTAAGAAATTTTCAAACAATTGAGAAACTTGGTCGGTGATCCAATCAGGGGCAAGTTCCTTCCATATCCTGTTGAGAATCAGTTCAAGATTTGAGGTTTAATGGCGATTTCTCAAAATCGGTTTATACATAAGATTTTTCAAGACTCATACTGGGGCAAGCTTTCCCAGTGTATAGTAAAACAATTATTTTCAAGACTCATACTAGGGCAAGCTTTCCCAGTGTACAGTAAAACAATCATTTTCAAGACCCAGACTGTGACAAGCTTTCCAAGAGCACCATGAAACAGTCATTTCCAGAATCAATTAAGCCGAAGCAATGATCAGCTCATCTACAATAATCAGCTAATCTGGGGCAGTTTACTTGAAGAATCCCCAAGCAGCTCTTCATCCTTCTTTACAAGGATCATCACTAGATACAGTTTATTAGTGTGGCAAAGATGTGTTCAGCAGAAGCATCTCTAGTCCCAAGCAGAATGGCAGTGATCTCCGTGTAGAGGAATCAGTCTTCCAGTCTTGTCTTCCCAGAGAGTCGAACCATATCGTCGACATCTGCATTCACATTTGATCATATATCATCTGCATAATTTATACCATATGCATAACATGAGTGTTTTATCCTCATTTGCATTTCTCCCGAGGTTGTGTCGTTATCCACGTCTTACCAAAACGTTACCTGTCCTTTTCATTCAGTGTCATTCCTGAATGTTGTCATTCTCTTGAGCATCTAATTTTGTTGATAGATGTTGGTCTTCTCTCATTCCAATGCTATTCCTGGATCTTTATATTCTCTCACTCCAGTGCCATTCCTGGATGTCTGTCTCTTGTGATCTCCAGTGCCATTCCTGGATGTCTGTCTCTTGTGATCTCCAGTGCCATTCCTGGATATCTTGTTCCCCTTGTTTCTCCCAGTCCTATTCCTGGAAGTTTTGCCTCTCTTTTGTAATCCTCATCAAATTTGCTTAGATATCTTTCAGTGCCATTCCTGAAAGTCTTTTTTGTCCATTCAGTGTCATTCCTGGAAAAGTTTTCTCCTTTGTATTCAGTGTCATTCCTGGATGTCTTTCTCACTATCATTCGATACCATTCCTGAATATAGTGATCTACCTTTACTTTCAGTGCCATTCCTGAAAGTTCATAGTCATCCAATGCTTTCTTGGATTTCACCTTTGTTCACATTCATTCAATGCTGTCTTGAATACTGTGGTTCCTTTTGTCCAATGCTTTCTTGGATTTCTATCTTGTTCACTTTCATCTGATACCTTCTCAGATATTATGAGTTATACCTTTCATCTAAAGCCATTATTGGATGACTGGTGTTTTTTTTACATTCAATGCCATTCGTGAATGTAATCTTTGTTCACTCATCTAAAGCCATTATTAGATATTATGATTTACACGTTTCATTCAAAGCCATTATTGGGTGGCTGGTTTCTTTGCATTCAATGTCATTCTTGAATGTAATCTTTGTCCACTTTTATCTAAAGCTATTATTAGATATTATGATTTATACCTTTAATCCAAAGCCATTATTGGGTGATTGGTTCCTTTGCATTCAATACCATTCTTGAATGTAGTCTTTGTTCACACTCATCTAAAGTCATTATTAGATATTGTGAGTTATACCTTTCATTCAAAGCCGTTATTGGATGTCTGGTTTCTTTACCATCTGATGCCTTTCCGGATGTGTCTCTCTTTCTGATATTTTTCAGATAGAGTCTTTGTTCACTTTATCTAAAGCCGTTATTAGATATTGTGATCTATACCTTTCATTCAAAGCCAGTATTGGATGTCCGGTTTCTCTACCATCTGATGCCTATCCGGATGTGTCTCTCTTTCTGATATTTTTCAGATAGAGTCTTTGTTCACTTTATCTAAAGCCGTCATTAGATATTGTGATTTATACCTTTTGTTCAAAGCCATTATTGGATGACTGGCTTCTTTGCATTCAAAGCAATTCTTGAATGTAGTCTCTGTTCACATTCATCTAAAGCCATTATTAGATATTATGATTTGTACCCTTCATTCACAGCCATTATTGGATGACTGGTTTTTTTTGCCATCTGATGTTTTTTCGGATGTGTCTTTCTCTGTCTTTTCTGGTTTTTCTTGAAGATCCCGTTTGAACTCTTCAGTATAAGAAAATCCCAGAAAATATTTTGTTGGTGTCTATCCTTTTATTTCAAATTGATCCCCAAGGGAGATCATGTCTTCTTTCTGGTTCCATGCCCAGTAAAGAGTGTACTTTCATTTCCCCAGTGTCGTCCGGTCACCTATAAACCTGTCGTCCATCTCCTTGGACTTTTCCCTAGTGGAGAGCACCTCTCTGGCTCCCATCCCCAGTGAGGGCATGTAGGATTTCCTATTTATTTTTCTATCCCCGGTGTATCCTTAAAGTCTCCCCAGTGAGTCTATCGTTGGACAGTCTGTATCCCCAGTGAGTCTTTCTCGTGAATGCTAACCTTATCCTTCCCTAGTAAGCTCACCTGTGGTGGATTGCCCTTCATCCTTGGTGTTTTGTTTGTCTGCCCCTTTGCATTTAGCATTCCATCATTTTCATCATATTAGAGTTCATTGCATGTCAGCATTTTTGTCCATAGCATTGCATGTCAGCGCGTCTGAGGGCAAAATTTTCGGTTATCTATATTTAAATACCTTCCACCATGATTTCATGAAGACTATCATTGTAACGCCCCGATTTCGATTATTCCCATTTTGTTGAGTCTTTTGTTTAAATTGTGTGATAAATTATTTTATTTGTGAAATTGGTGTGTTAATATGCTATGTTGACATGTTATGATATTTTACCATTTTTGAGAGTTTTCGGGGAAATTAGAATGGAGGGTATTTTGGACATTTCTCAATTAATAATAATTTAGAAATTTAGTGGAAATAGAATTTTGTGAGAAAATGAATTAATTGAATGTGAGAAGAAAATAAGAAAAGAAAAAGAGATAAGAAGAAGAAATAGGAGAGAAAGAAAGAGGAAGAAGAGAAAAGAGAAGAAAAGAGGAAAAGCTTGGAAATCTTCAAAACAACTTCTAGGAATCGATTTAATCTGGTAAGGGTGTGAAATCTTATTATCTCATCAATGTATATCATTATGTATGTGTTTGCTTGGATGTTTTCTTGTTTTCCATAGCTTGAGTTCTAGGTTGGAATTGGGATTTTTGTGAGGAGTCGATGGTTTTACGGTTGAAAATTGGTGTAAACGTAATAGAATACTTGTCATCATGATTGAATTATGTTTTGATGGTTATATGACAGTTTGAAAATGTTTTGGGTGGTGAAAACATGATTTTTGGATGAACTGGTGCGCTGCTGGGTTTTTCTGAAAACGCAGGTTCGCACTGCGAATGGCTAGCGAGTGGGTAGCGAGCATTCGCTGAGTGTTCGCACTGCGAATGAAGTAGCGAAGGATGCGCTAGCTTCTGCCTTGATTCGCTGGGTGCTTCGCATTGCGAATGGGGTAGCGAGCATTCACTGAGATGCTTGCACTGCGAACGATGAGAATTTTCTAGGCTATTTTGCTTCTGCCTTAGTTCGCTGGTACACTCGCACTGCGAATGAAGTAGCGAAGGACTCGCTAGGAGATTCGCACTGCGAATGTAGTCGTTTTTCCCAATTTGTTTCCTCTGTAACTTTTGATCTGTGTTTCGGCTTGAGGTGTGGTTTGATGCGTTAGAGAGCTTATGAAATGTACTTTATTATGATGATGTTTTGGAAATTGTTAGCCGATTTAATTATGTCGGAAAGTCGTGAATAGTGTTATTTAGCGACTTTTATCGTTTTTGAAGGTGTGTTTTGGATGTGAATCATACAATAGTGCATTGATGTGAATGTATATAGATTGTATGTGATGGTATGAGATGAATGCATGAATATATTGTGAATATGTATGCATTTCAAGAATGTCGTGAGTCATTTTGTATGTGAAGCATAATGATGTACATTCTTGTGTTTTGTGATTCTAATGAAAATCCGTTGTAACGTCGTGTGCCTATGTGAGGTGTGAGCGATGATTACAAACGATTGTGTGCCTAGGTGAGGTGTGAGCAATCGAATTGTGTGCCCATGTGGGGTGTGAGCAATCCATAAACATTGTGTGCCTATGTGAGGTGTGAGCAATGGGTGAACATCGTAGGCCCGACGGGGAGTTACATTGGTAACGAGCGATGGTTCCAATAAGTTCCTGAGTGAACTTGAGATGATTGAGTCGGTACCGCATTAAATTTGCATAGAGTCGTGAGTCGGTCTCTATGATTTGCATTTATCATCTTTATAATTGAGTATTGATGAATAAACATGAATATGTATGTTTATGTGGAATGATGAGAATTGTGAAAGTATGCATGATGAATATGCTTGGTTTTGTATATATATATATATATATATATATACATTGTGATGTATATGAGTGAGTTGTGATGAATCGTGGTGAGAATGTAGAATATGTGTATTTTTATGCTGAGATATATAATTATATGCATTGTTATTATGATAATATTTCTCACCCTTCTGCTGTTTTATGATGCTCTATGAGGCATTGCAGAGTAGGTATGCTGGTGGTCTTTTTGTGAAGCGTGTCTTCATTCTTTTGGTCGGTCGGCTCTGATATGTAGCACCGGGTAGCTAGGTTGTATATGATTCTTTTGTGATACATTTGTACATGTATCTTGTTGACGAATGTTTATGTAAACATGAATTATGTTGGTGGATAACACTTGATGATACTTATATATATGTATATATGTTTGATGTTATTCAATGTTTAGATTTTCCGCTTTTATTCTAAATATTGAGATGTGGGTGTAAGGACTAAGTTCCTCTATTGCAAAGTTACCCCACTGTTGCATATCAATTGTTGAGCAGGTGTTGAATATTTTAATTTCATGTATAATGTGACATACCTCTTTTAACTATGTTTATAATTATACTCTGACGGAATCTTTAATATGTGCCTAAATGATTATGTGATTATTTGGGGGTATAGAAAGGGGTGTTACATTAAGTGGTATCAGAGCCAGTGTTGAGTCAGTTGTGTCTGTCTCGTTGTTATGATGGTTGAACTGTTGTTTAACCTTGTTGTCATTTTTGGGAATGATCAGAATATGGCTGGTAGAAACGACAATGCGATGGCTGCTGCTTTGGAAGCAATGGCTAGGGCGGTGCAAGGTACGCCGAACATGAATGCTAATGACGAGTTCAGGAAGAATCAACCACCGGTCTTCAAAGGAAGATTTGATCCCGATGGTGCTCAAATTTGGTTGAAAGAGATTGAAAGGATCTTCAGAGCCATGGACTGTGCGGAGGAGAATAAGGTGAGGCTTGGGTCTCACATGCTGAAGGAGGAAGCCGACGATTGGTGGGTCGGTATGCGTCAAGTTCTTGAGGTGGATGATGAAGAGATAACTTGGGATTTATTCCGTACCGAGTTCTTGAGGAAGTATTACCCTGAAAGTGTGAAAGGGAAGAAAGAGATGGAGTTCCTTGAACTGAAACAAGGTAGTATGTCCGTGGTGGACTATACTGCTAAGTTTGTGGAGTTTGTTCAATTCCATCCTCACTATGCTGCAATTACTGCTGAGTTCTCAAAGTGTATTAAGTATGAGATTGGTTTGCGTCCCGAGATTAAACAAGCTGTGGGATATCAAAGGATAAAAAGGTTTATGGATTTGACGGAATGTTGTAGAATCTTCGAGGAAGATAGCAAGGCTCGTTCTACACATTACAAAAGTTTGAATGAGAGGAAGGGAAAGCAACAAGCTAGAAGTGGACCTTATATGACACCCATTGATAAGGGCAAGCATAGGGGAAACTTTGATAAGAGATCTGGAAGAGGAGGTTCTGGTTCCGTTAAGTGTTACAAGTGTGGTGATATGGGTCATAAATCATTTGAGTGTGGGAAGAGCGTGGTGAAATGTTCTAACTGTGGAGGCCTTGGGCATGCTACTACCGATTGTAGAAGGAATATGGTGAAGTGCTATAATTGTGGAGAAGTGGGTCACATTAGTACTAAGTGTACTAAGCCGAAACAAGCTCAAGCGGGTAGAAAGGTGTTTGCATTAGCAGGGACGGACACTACTAGTGCAGACCGTTTAATTAAAAGTACATGCTTTATTAATCGTACGCCTTTAGTTGCTATTATTAATACGGGAGCGACTCATTCATTCATTTCTCATGAGTGTGCTAAGCGTTTGAATTTGTTTATGACTTCTTGGGGTGGTGAGATGGTTATTGAGACTCCTGCTTCAGGGTCGGTAACTACGTCTTTGGTGTGTGTAAGTTGTCCTTTGACCATGTATGGTAAAGACTTCCTTATGGATTTAGTGTGTTTGCCGTTGGAGGGATTGGACGTAATCTTGGGTATGAACTGGTTGCAATTTAATCGAGTTCATATAGATTGCTATCACAAGTTAGTGAGGTTTCCTTCTTTGGAAGATGATGAAGATGAGAGTTTCCTATCCACTAAAGAGTTGAAGAAACTTTTAGCGGACGAAGCTCAATTGTTCGGTTTGTTTGCATCATTGTCGGTGGAGAGTAAAGTTGAGCTCGACGTGTTCCCAGTGGTGTGTGATTTTCCAGAAGTGTTTCCGGAGGATATTACGGATGTACCGCCGGAAAGAGAAGTTGAGTTTTCTATTGATCTAGTTCTGGGTACTAGACCGGTTTCGATGGCACCGTATCGTATGTCGGCATCGGAGTTGGTAGAATTGAAGAAGCAATTGAATGACTTGTTGGACAAGAGATTTGTAAGGCCAAGTTTTTCTCCTTGGGGTGCTCCGGTGTTGTTGGTAAAGAAGAAGGATGAGAGTATGCGGTTATGCATTGATTATCGACAATTGAACAAGGTGACAATTAAGAACAGGTATCCGCTTCCAAGGATCGATGATTTGATGGACCAATTGGTTGGTGCGCGTGTTTTTAGCAAGATTGATTTGAGATCGGGATATCACCAGATTCGTGTGAAAGAAGAGGATATTCAAAAGACGGCCTTTAGGACACGGTATGGCCATTACGAATATTCTGTGATGCCATTCGGGGTTTCTAATGCGCCGGGTGTGTTTATGGAATACATGAATCGTATTTTTCATGAACAGTTAGATTATTTTGTGGTTGTGTTCATCGACGATATTTTGATTTACTCTAAGTCTCAAGAGGAGCATGAAGAGCATTTGAGGATTGTGTTACAAATTTTGAAAGATAAACAATTGTATGCTAAGTTGTCGAAATGTGAATTTTGGTTGTCGGAAGTAAGTTTTCTTGGACATGTTATTTCCGGTAGTGGTATTAGTGTTGATCCATCCAAGATTGATGCGGTGATGCAATGGGAGGCTCCTGGATCGGTTACGGAGATTCGAAGCTTTTTAGGCTTGGCGGGTTATTATCGGAGGTTTATTGAGGGATTTTCAAAGTTGGCACTTCCGTTAACGCAATTGACTTGTAAAGGAAAGGCTTTCATTTGGGATATTCATTGTGAAGAGAGTTTCAATGAGCTAAAAAGAAGGTTGACAACGACTCCGATCTTGATTTTTCCAAATCCGACGGAACCATTTGTTGTGTATTGTGATGCTTCATTGGTTGGTTTAGGTGGTGTTTTGATGCAAGATGGAAAAGTTGTGGCTTATGCTTCAAGACAATTGAGAGTGCATGAAAAGAATTATCCTACACATGACTTGGAGTTAGCGGCCGTGGTGTTTGTTTTGAAAATTTGGAGGCACTATCTTTATGGTGCAAGATTTGAAGTTTTTAGTGATCACCAGAGCTTGAAATATTTATTTGATAAAAAAGAATTGAACATGAGACAAAGAAGGTGGTTAGAGCTTTTGAAGGATTATGATTTTGGTTTGAATTACCATCCGGGTAAGGCAAACGTGGTGGCCGATACTTTGAGTCGGAAGTTGTTACATATGTCCGCATTGATGATGAGAGAATGGGAACTTTTGGAGAATTTTAGAGACTTGAGTTTAGTTTGTGAAATGACGCCGAGAAGTGTGAGACTTGGTATGCTACATGTTACGAATGATTTTCTTGCAACCGTATATGAAAAGAAAAAGTTGGATTTGAAGTTCGTTGATTTGATGATGAATGAGAATGAGGATTTCAAGGTTGATAATTTTGGAGTTTTGAGATTCCGTGGTCGTATTTGTATTCCCGATGATGCGGAGTTGAAAAAGATGATATTGGAAGAAGGACACCGAAGTAACTTAAGTATTCATCCGGGAGCGAATAAAATGTATCAAGATTTGAAGAAAATCTTTTGGTGGTCCGGATTAAAGAGGGATGTGGCTCAATTTGTGTATGCGTGCTTAACTTGTCATAAGTCTAAGGTGGAACATCAAAAGCCTAGTGGATTGATGCAACCGTTGGACATTCCGGAGTGGAAATGGGATAGTATATCGATGGATTTTGTTACGGGATTGCCGAATACGCAAAGAGGTCATAATGCTATTTGGGTGATCGTTGATAGGCTTACTAAATCTGCTCACTTCATTCCAATTGATATTAGTTATCCTTTGGAGAAGTTAGCCGAGATTTATGTTCTTGCGGTTGTGAAGTTACATGGAGTTCCTAAGAGCATTGTATCGGATAGAAATCCTAGATTCACATCGAGGTTTTAGGAGAGTTTACAAAAGGCTTTGGGTTCTAAGCTGAGATTGAGTTCGGCTTATCATCCGCAAACGGATGGTCAATCGTTGGAGGATTTATTGCGTGCTTGTGTGCTCGAGCAAGGTGGTGCTTGGGATAGTTATTTGGCATTGATTGAGTTCACCTACAATAATAGTTTTCATTCAAGTATAAGTATGGCACCATTTGAGGCTTTGTATGGTCGGAGATGCCGAACACCTTTGTGTTGGCATGAAACCGGTGAGAGGATGTTGGTTGGACCGGAGATGGTACAACAAACGACGGAGAAAGTGAAGTTTATTCGTGAGAAGATGAAAGCTTCTCAAAGTAGACAAAAGAGCTATCATGCCAAGAGAAGGAAAGATCTTGAGTTTCAAGAAGGCGACCATGTGTTTTTTAGAGTTACGCCGGTTACGGGTGTGGGTCGTGCTTTGAAGTCGAAGAAGTTGACTTCTCGTTTTATTGGTCCGTATCAGATTTCTGCACGAGTTGGTGCTGTGGCTTACCGTGTGGCGTTGCCTCCGAATATTTCGAATTTGCATGATGTATTCCATGTTTCGTAACTTCGGAAGTATGTTCCGGATCCGTCACATGTTATCCCTATGGACGAGGTTGAAGTGAGAGATAACCTTACGGTTGAAGCTTTACCGATTAGGATTTTGGACCGTGAAGTTAAGAAGCAAAGAGGCAAGGATATTGCGCTTGTGAAAGTAGCGTGGGGAGGCGCCGCGGAATGCAATATGACTTGGGAACTAGAGAGTGGGATGCGAGAGTCGTATCCGGAGTTGTTTGAATAAGGTAATATTTTCGAGGACGAAAATTTCTAAAGTAGGGGAGAGTTGTAACGCCCCGATTTCGATTATTTCCATTTTGTTGAGTCTTTTATTTAAATTGTGTGATAAATTATTTTATTTGTGAAATTGGTGTGTTAATATGCTATGTTGACATGTTATGATATTTTACCGTTTTTGAGAGTTTTCGGGGAAATTAGAATGGAGGGTATTTTGGACATTTCTCAATTAATAATAATTTAGAAATTTAGTGGAAATAGAATTTTGTGAGAAAATGAATTAATTGAATGTGAGAAGAAAATAAGAAAAGAAAAAGAGATAAGAAGAAGAAATAGGAGAGAAAGAAAGAGGAAGAAGAGAAAAGAGAAGAAAAGAGGAAAAGCTTGGAAATCTTCAAAACAACTTCTAGGAATCGATTTAATCTGGTAAGGGTGTGAAATCTTATTATCTCATCAATGTATATCATTATGTATGTGTTTGCTTGGATGTTTTCTTGTTTTCTATAGCTTGAGTTCTAGGTTGGAATTGGGATGTTTGTGAGGAATCGATGGTTTTACGGTTGAAAATTGGTGTAAACGTAATAGAATACTTGTCATCATGATTGAATTATGTTTTGATGGTTATATGACAGTTTGGAAATGTTTTGGGTGGTGAAAACATGATTTTTGGATGAACTGGTGCGCTGCTGGGTTTTTCTGAAAACGCAGGTTCGCACTACGAATGGCTAGCGAGTGGGTAGCGAGCATTCGCTGAGTGTTCGCACTGCGAATGAAGTAGCAAAGGATGCGTTAGCTTCTGCCTTGATTCGCTGGGTGCTTCGCATTGCGAATGGGGTAGCGAGCATTCGCTGAGATGCTCGCACTGCGAACGATGAGAATTTTCTAGGCTATTTTACTTCTGCCTTGGTTCGCTGGTACACTCGCACTGCGAATGAAGTAGCGAAGGACTCGCTAGGAGATTCGCACTGCGAATGTAGCAGTTTTTCCCAATTTGTTTCCTCTGTAACTTTTGATCTGTGTTTCGGCTTGAGGTGTGGTTTGATGCATTAGAGAGCTTATGAAATGTACTTTATTATAATGATGTTTTGGAAATTGTTAGCCGATTTAATTATGTCGAAAAGTCGTGAATAGTGTTATTTAGCGACTTTTACCGTTTTTGAAGGTGTGTTTTGGATGTGAATCATACAATAGTGTATTGATGTGAATGTATATAGATTGTATGTGATGGTATGAGATGAATGCATGAATATATTGTGAATATGTATGCATTTCAAGAATGTTGTGAGTCATTTTGTATGTGAAGCATAATGATGTACATTCTTGTGTTGTGTGATTCTAATGAGAATCCGTTGTAACATCGTGTGCCTATGTGAGGTGTGAGCGATGATTACAAACGATTGTGTGCCTAGGTGAGGTGTGAGCAATCAGATTGTGTGCCCATGTGGGGTGTGAGCAATCCATAAACATTGTGTGCCTATGTGAGGTGTGAGCAATGGGTGAACATTGTAGGCCCGACGGGGAGTTACATTAGTAGCGAGCGATAGTTCCAATAAGTTCCTGAGTGAACTTGAGATGATTGAGTCGGTACCGCATTGCATTTGCATAGAGTCGTGAGTCGGTCTCTATGATTTGCATTTATCATCTTTATAATTGAGTATTGATGAATAAACATGAATATGTATGTTTATGTGGAATGATGAGAATTGTGAAAGTATGCATGATGAACATGCTTGGTTTTGTGTATATATATATATATATATATATATATATATATATATATATATATATATATATATATATATATATATATATATATATATATATATATATACATTGTGATGTATATGAGTGAGTAGTGATGAATCGTGGTGAGAATGTAGAATATGTGTATTTTTATGCTGAGATATATAATTATATGCATTGTTATTATGATAATATTTCTCACCCTTCTGCTGTTTTATGATGCTCTATGAGGCATTGCAGAGTAGGTATGCTGGTGGTCTTTTTGTGAAGCGTGTCTTCATTCTTTTGGTCGGTCGGCTCTGATATGTAGCACCGGGTAGCTAGGTTGTATATGATTCTTTTGTGATACATTTGTACATGTATCTTGTTGACGAATGTTTATGTAAACATGAATTATGTTGGTGGATAACACTTGATGATACTTATATATATGTATATATGTTTGATGTTATTCAATGTTTAGATTTTCCGCTTTTATTCTAAATATTGAGATGTGGGTGTAAGGACTAAGTTCCTCTATTGCAAAGTTACCCCACTGTTGCATATCAATTGTTGAGCAGGTGTTGAATGTTTTAATTTCATGTATAATGTGACATACCTCTTTTATACTATGTTTATAATTATACTCTGACGGAATCTTTAATATGTGCCTAAATGATTATGGGATTATTTGGGGGTATAGAAAGGGGGTGTTACAATCATCACTCATGTCATCCGGTGAAGATATTTAAATAGGGGCAACTGTTGTACACCAAATTTTACCCTCCGATATTCTGATCGTTTGCATATCCTTTTCATTGGTCTCTGTTTTCGCATTTTAGTAAACATATCAATAATCATGTATTTTTTTGTTAGAATTTAATTTGTTTTATTTCTTTTTTTCACTAACTATTTTCAATTATCTTTTTTATTATTTTTAGTTTTATTATTATTATTATTATTATTATTATTATTATTATTATTATTTTTATTATTATTAGTTTTATTATCATTATTAGTTTTATTATTATTAGTTTTATTATTACTAAGCTTTATTATTATTATTATTATTACTTTTATTTTGTTTATCTTCATGGTAAGTGGGGACCACTCAATCATTCTAACACTTCACATGGATTGCCAACTTGGATTTATCAATGGCCAAAAAGCATTCTTACACTTCACTTATCAATGGCCAAAAATCATTCTCATAAAGTCACATGGATTGCCACATCAACACTCCCACTTTATTCACACTATAAATAAGATCTCTCATTCTCTCATTTTGGACACACCAGATTCACCCCACACAAAGGCTGAATACTCTCTTAATTTTCTCCCTCAATTATTCTTGCAAATTTTCTGGAGAGAAGGCTCGTATTCGTTTTTCCATAACTCGTGTCATTGAAGAGGCAGTGGACCGTCTCCACTAGGTAACATTCACCTCTTTTATTTCTCCGTTTTCAAAGTACCATGATCATTTATCTATGTTGTTATCAAGTTCATTAGCATGTTAATATTTTTCTGGAAAAAGTATTGTAATATCCTATAATTTTTGTTTGGTTTTATTATGAATGATGTTTAAAAGATAAGATAAAAATTCAAAAAGACAAAAAAAACATGCTTCATCACCACCCTTTTATTATTTCATACTATTTTTATTTTATTTTCCATTTATCTCTTTATTTTTTGTTTCTCTAGTTTTTATTTTAGGAGCACTTTGAATTTTTAGTTTCAATTTATCATGTTATTTTTTGAATTCATAACTTTTTCTTTCGAATTTTGTTTTGATTTTTATTTTTCGCTTACGATCCTTATTTCGATTTTTAGGGCCAATGATATTACAAAATCATGACTTAGTTGATTTATGCAAAATGACTAAAAAGTCTTGATATGTATGAGGCTCATTTCTTTATTTTTGTTGGTCAATGAAAGTTGAATATCAAAAGATTATCGATCCTCCGATTAAATCTGGATCAAGACGAGACTAACTTTATTCTTCATTTCGAATCCATTTTCTTTACTTTAGGCCGATGACATTGCACAAATCTTGACTTTGATTATTTCAAATCAATAAAGTCTTGATAAATATGAGACCACTTTTTACTTATTTTTATTGGTCGATGAAAGTCAAAAATCTAAGATTATCGATTTATCGATTTAAATCTTGATTAAGACGAGACCAACCTTATTTTTTCATTGCGGTTTCATTATCTTTATTTTGGCCAATGACATTGCACAAATCTTGACTTTGATTATTTCAAATCAATAAAGTCTTGATAAATATGAGGCCACTTTTTACTTATTTTTATTGGTCGATGAAAGTAAAAAATATAAGATTATCAATTTATCGATTTAAATCTTGATTAAGACGAGACCAACCTTATTTTTCATTGCGGTTTCATTATCTTTATTTTGGTCGATGACATAACAAACTTCATGGTTTGGTTGACTTCATTGAATCAACAAAACTTTGATCAATATGAGACCGCTTTCTCTTTATTTCAGTTTCATTCACTTTTTAGTCGATGAAAGTCAAGAATCATTGATTATCGATTCCTCGATTAAATCATGATTAGGACGAGACTAATTCTATTTCGTGTTCTTAGCAAACAAACATAACATAACACAAACTTAGCAAGAGGTTCCCGTAGAGTACTACTGATACTTAGGATGCTAATACCTTCCCTTTGTATAACCAACCCCCGAACCTAAATTCTCTTTTTAGGGTTTTCGTTCTTTACCCTTTCCTTTGGATAAATCAAAGCTCGGTGGTGAATTTCAAAGATGTGCGATTCAAGTTAATTAATAGCTTGGTATCCGATTCTCACCGCAACAGAATGTAATGAAGTTATTCTTTAAATTGTTGCATTTATCTTTATTGTTGAAAGTTCATTGCAGTGGTTGTAACTCTAACCAGGAACCATGCTTGTATTTTTTATCAAGTTGTAAAGTATGGAGGTGGTGATATGAAAAAGGATTTTATTGTTGAAAGTTATACTACTGATTCATATATTGTTTGCATTGTTTGTCTAAACTCAATTTTGCTATTTCTTCCTTTTTTAGCTAAAATTATTGTTGGCAGGCATTAAGGTTGATATAAAATGCGGTTGGAAAGTCCGGTGCTGAGTTTATAAGGGAAATGCAGACACATTCAGTCGCAATTAGTCAATTATTACACTACAAGTGACAACCGGATTCTTTGAAAGGCGATGCACTAAATAAAAGTGTGCGGGTCATTGCAAATGAGGCTGTCTCTCCTATGTTTTAAGAAGATAATAATAATAATAGTAATAAGGGTTAATACCCATTTTCACCCCTACCATATAGGCGAGATTTGAAAAACCCCCCTAGAAAAAAAAACTTGCATAAAATACCCTGACTTTTCAAAATAATTTCATTGTAGACCTTTTGCACGCCACATCACCAAAAATGCTTATGTGTTATTATTTTTTCATCTTTTCTTTTAATTTTAAATGCCACACGGGTTAATGATGAGATGCAATGACCAAAATACCCCTAAATTGCCACATGGCTCTTATCCTTCTTCTACAGACCCTCATCAAAAACCTCACGATCAACAAGTTCCATTTCTTGAGAAACACCAGCCTAATCTTTCCCTTCACTCATCTTTTTCCACCCATTCTTTTCTTCCCTCACAGAACAACAGCAGCACAAAAACCCAACCTTCATCATTCACAAACTCGTATTCCTACAAACCATTCAACCTCCTTCATAAAACCTTTTCATCCGTTGGATTCAACAAAATCGGATTCCACCCTTCGCCTCTTCACAAATCAAACCTGAAAAAAACCTCTCCATGATCACCACATAACTCTCATTCCTTTTCTCTGCAACACGACACAACCACTTTTCAATCTTCTTGGATTTTCCATTCCTTCTCACCAATCCTTTCCAAGAGAACCAACTTAAGGCCTTCAGCCTTCATCCTTCCTTAAAATTCCTCAATCTTTGGACGCCATCAACGGCTCCATAAAACTAAACTTCCTCCAAACTTCAATGCTCCCGGACTGAAACAAGACCACAACCCTCACCATCTTCCATCCCAACCTTCTTCTCTTCAATCCTCTTCATCAAAACAACCTCCATCTTCCTAAAAAAAACCGTAAAACAACAGAACAAGAAGCTGAGATCGAAACCCAAATCCCCTCTCCTCAATCTTCATTGTACAACAACAACAATAACTCAAACCAGCCCAGAAATTGAAGTGAGAGAGGAGAGGAGAATCAAAATCAAACCTTGAACAAATCAAAATCGAATCTAAAATGTGAAGGAGAACGTAAAATCGAAGGTGAATCCGAAAACGCACAGAAGGTTGAAACCATATAATGATTATCTCATTTTCGATCTGTTCCCGTAGATTGTTTATGCGCGATGATGAGCAAGATTTCCGAGCGATTGGATTTTTTTTGCGGCTGTCGATGTTAATGTTGTTGTTGTTGAAACGGAAGTCACCTTGCCCATTTGATTTTTCTTGTTTTTTTTAAGAGGGAAGCGATGATGAAAGAGCCCTCTTTCTGAGCAATTTGTTATTTTAGGGCACAAATCTGGAACACCTGTGGAATGAAGAAGACAAAGTTAATGTTTTTTCACTTAGGGGTATTTTGGTCATTCCGTCTCATCATTAACCCATGTGGCAATTCAAATTAAAAGAAAAAATGAAAAAATAATGACACATAAGCATTTTGGGTGATGTGGCGTGCAAAAGGTCTACAATGAAATTATTTTGAAAAGTCACGGTATTTTATGCAAGTTTTTTTTCTAGGGGGGTTTTTCAAATCTCGCCTATATGGCAGGGGTGAAAATGGGCATTAACCCTAGTAATAACAGTAATCATCCGAAAGTGTCATGGTTAGTGTGGTATGATTGGACTCTGAGAAGGTCCAGTAGTTGTGTGATGCAGCCAATTAGGAAGTGCCTGAAGCTGAGAAGGTTCAGATTGCGAATTTCCTATGTCCAATAAAGTTTTTGAGGAACTAGCTTTTAGAAACTTTAGGCAAAATCTATAACTGTTATGATAATTGTGTTAAAAGGAATTAATTGTGTTATAATTTGGTAGGGAAACTATGCTGTCTCAGGAGGCATAAAAGGAATAGAGCCGGTAGAAGCTAAAGCAAAGTCTTTCAAGGCTCGAATGACTGTATGAACTCCCCCTCCCTAAACTTGTCTTTTTCACACCGCCTTTTACAAAGTTGTAACGCCTTTTCTTCATGGTGACAGGTGCTTTCCATACAAGTTTTATGGAACCTGCTGTTTCAAGATTGGAAGCAGCATTGGCATCACTAAACATTAGACCTAACACAAAGCATAATAAACATTGCATAAAAGTAATAGTTAGTACGAGGCTAGACCTAACACAAAGCATAATAAACATTGCATAAAAGTCTTAGTCTATATTTGATAACATAGCCACTCAACGTTGCCTCACACATAATAATTTTTATCGTGATGTTGTGAAACTACTATTTGTAATTTTTCTTATTAATTTCATTTAATATAATTTAATATCATTTAATATCATAATTGTTATTTTATTTATTTTTGTAATAAATAATTTTATTTCTAATAGTTTTTGTGAGAAAATTTACTTAGCCAACTTTCATTAATTACTTTTATGACTAATAATTTTCGATTAGCAGTTTTAAAAAATATTTTAATTTTAAAAAATATTTTGTGTGTATTAATTAAATAAAAAATAGTTCAAATGAGTAAAATACAGCAAAATATTCAATTAACCACATTATTATATTTTAATGTTTATATAAAGAGATTAATTGTTATGCACTGTCAGTGTAAAAAAATTTACACTATCAATGCATCACAATCATCCGATGATATTATTTTTCAAATAATTAAAATAAAAGTCAAACCTTTCAAATAAATTAGTAGTTATTATATGAAATTTATTACTATTTTTTTAAATAATTGATACATTTGTATTCGAAAATTACAAAAAATAAATAAATTACGGGACAAATATTTATGTTTGATAAATATTAAAAATATAGTAAAAATATTTGTCTTTTTAAATAAAAAAATATAAAACAAATTTAATACGGGTAAATAAAAAATAATACGTGTATACTTGATTCTATTTTTTTTTAATATAAATTATATTTTTTATATTTACTAATTTTTATTAATCCTATTACTTTTTTCAAATTTTACATCTAGACAAATGCGCATCATCGACAGGTACCTATGCGAAGACACGGGTATCCCGCTAGACTATCAAATTCAATTTGAACTTAGTATGTGACACATTGTATAAAAAATATGTGATTGTTGATATATATATATATATATATATATATATATATATATATATATATATATATATATATATATATATATATATATATATATATATATATATATATATATATATATATATATATATAATTTTTATTTTAAAATAATCAAAATAATTTTAAAGGTGTATAATTGATTTTTGAGTTTGATTATTTTTACAATGGATTAAACTAAATTTTTAAATTTTTTTTTAAATGTATCGTTTATATCCATTGTATAAATATCATTAAATATATTTTATTATGTATTAAATATTTATGAAAAATATTGATAAATTTTACATTTTATTCTAGAAATGAGTCAAATATCAATATTTGAAATTTTAATTTTATTTTCAAAAATTTTTAATTATTTAAAATTTTATTACTTAATTATGATCTTTATGGGTATCCCATAAAAGAGATATTTTTAATAATACTTACATAAATTAGGAGATTTTAAGAGAAAATATATATTTACGGGCAAAACTGAATTACTGAAACGGGGAAATGAAGTCATTGATCATATAGAAAAGCATATGAAAAAATATTTTTATACACAGGAAAAATTTAAATATTTTAGATTGAACTTTATTTTTATATATGAAAAAAATGTATAGATGATTCAAATACTTTTATAATTGAGACCAATTTTTTTATTCTTCAAAATATTTTTATAAATTATTTGATAAATATTTTTATAAAAAATATCATCTGGTGTCCGCAATTATTGATTTTATTTTTTTTAAAATATAAATGATATTTTTTATATTTATTAATTTTTATTAATCTGATTATTTTTTTCAAATTTTAAATATAGACAAATACGCGTCACACTGACGGGTACCCGTGCGAAGGCACGAGTATCCCGCTAGTTGTTATAAAAGATGCATTATTGTTCATCTTTTTCATCATTATATTCTTTTATTTTATTATCAAAAACATTAAACTCATACAAAATAACATGCATATTTTTTAGGGGTGTCCATAGACCGCCGACCCAAACCAAACTAACTCATATATTACCTGAACTCGTTCATTTACCGATATAGCCAATCCAAACTCACAACAACTCATATAGTTTTGATTCGGGTATCGAATTTGAGTTTCTCAACCCGTAGATCAGTTGACTCAACTCGTTAATATGAAATTAGTAATTTCTTATTTTTTATTATTATTTTAAATAAAAATATAAAATTAATATATCACTACAAATTACTATTTTTTCAAAAAAATTATTCACCACCAATACTAATATTAAACCAATTAGTTTACATAATTAAGATTTAGTTTTGTTTCTTGTTTTCGTTTCTATTATTTCTAAATTACGTATTTTATGTAAATGATGTGTTATGTGGAATTTTCAACTATTATTAAGTGCTATGGCAAAGAGATGAGTTTTATTAGAAATTATATAATGTGTTTTATCCAATTTGAGTATTAGAATATGTATAATTGTACTGAATTGTGTTATAATTTATTTAAAAGATAACCCACGAAGAAATTGTATGGATAAGAGTGATCACATTGATACTAAGGTTGGATTGCATTTAGATGTTTTTAATAGGTGGATCCTGACCTTTATGATGCTTGAAATTGCAATTGGATATCAACACACTTTTAGTAATCTTACATCAAACTATTTGAAGAGGAGGTTGTCTAGATGGAAAGGTATAATGTTGTCTATAGGAGGAAGGATCACGCTTATTAATTCGGTTTTAACAAATCTACCCATCCATTTTATATCTTTTTTCAAGATTCTGTCGAAGGTCAGGGCTGCTATGATTGCTATTCAGCGTCAATTTCTTTGGGATGGTAATAAACAAACGCGTGGTATCGCTTGGGTCAATTGGAAGTCCATTTTCAGGGGGAAGGAGGAGGAAGGTTTAGGTATCAAAGACATTGGTTTATTCAACAGGGCACTGCTAACTAAATGGTTATGGAGATTCGTTAGAGACGAAAAAGCGATTTGGACGGGTATCCTCGTAGGTAGATATGGAAGCTTGCATAGAACAATTATGAGCAAAGAGACGCATAGCAGTGGAGGAACTGCATCTTTATGGTGGACTGATTTACTTCATATGCGGGATAGTGCATGACAGGTAGATTTTATGGATATGTTGGCGCATAGAATTGGAAACGGAAGTCATATCTTGTTCTGGCTGTCAAAATGGATTGGTGGTATTCCTTTGCAATCAAGATTTCTAGGGCTTTACAACAAATCCAGTCTGAAAATGGAATGGGTCAATGAGTTTGGATTCTGGTCTGCAGATGTTTGGTGCTGGAATATGGATTGTTTCGACACTGATAATAATGCCCAGCTACAGCAGGAAGCCGAAGATCTGTTTGATTTTCTCTCGGAGGTTAATATTTCTAGTAGTAACAAGGATATCGTGATATGGCCGTATGATCCGTCGAAGCAGTACACGGTGAAATCTTTCTACCGCAAACTGGTGTCATTCCAAGAAGTGTTAAATTGTAATTCCTTGTGTCGAAGTGTCAAAGTGTCGAAGTGTCGAAGTGTCGAAGTGTCGAAGCAAGGGTGTGTCGAAACAGTTGTTTCACACAGATTTGATATATATTTGATTTAGATTTGATTTGATGTTGTTCCAAAATAGGTATTTTGGGCTTTTATAGTTTTTGGCTTTGGCTTGGAGAACAAGTAAACCTAAATCTATAAATAGGGAGTAACCCTTATTTTTGTAAATAATCACAACACATTGTAATTCACGGTTTGCAGTTGCAAGTGAATAGAAAGAGAAAAATCCCACAGTTTGTGGGTAACAACCTTCTTCTCCAAATTCTCTTAGAATCCTAATTTCATTTCTTTCTCTATTTTCTTCTTTTCTTTGGTATTGCTGTGCTAAGAACCCTTCTTGTTTATCAAGATAGGGTCAGAATTCCCATAGGTTTTGGGTTAATTCCAACATCTGGTATCTAGAGCTCCGGTTGCGATTCAAGGAAGGAAAATCGTGATGGCAATGAATCATCAGAACGTGCACTTTTCGGCGAGTATTCCGATTCTCAAGAAAGATAATTATGACAATTGGTACAAGCAGATGAAGGTGGTTTTCTGTTATCAAGATCTTTGGGATCTTGTGAAGGAAGGAGTAACACCGCTTGCGGAGAACACAACGGATCAAGAAAAGGCTGTACACAAAGAGTTGAAGAAGAAAGGTTATAAAGCTCTCTTTATAATCCATCAGTGTGTCGATCCATATAACTTTGAAAAGGTTAGTGATGTAGAGTCAGTGAAGGAAGCGTGGGAGATTCTTGAAAAATCGTTCGGAGGCACAGAAAAGGTGAAAGAGGTGAGGTTACAAACTCACAAGAGAACCTATGAGTTGCTTCAGATGGAAGACAATGAAAGTATAATAGATTTCTTCACCAGAGTTACAAAGCTGGTGAATCAAATTAAGGTATGTGGAGAGGTGTTGACATCAAGATCAGTTGTTGCAAAGATCTTGAAGTCATTGGCTCCAAAGTTTGACCACGTGGTAGTAGCCATAGAAGAGTCGAAATACTTGTCAGTATTAACGAAGGAAGAACTTCAAGGGACGCTTGAGTCTCATGAACAAAGAATGGCTGAAAGAGCTGCAGGAAAGTCGAAGAGTGATATGGCTTTGCAGGTGCAGTCAGAAAAGGAAAGAAAAGGAAAAGGAAGCGGGAATGGCAACAAAGGTAGAGGAGGAAACTGGTCGAATCAGAGAAAACCCTGGAACCAAGGCAACCAAAGAGGTGGTGCTGCAGGTAGAGGAAAAGGTGGTGGTCGAAAATCTAACAAGAGTCACATTCAATGTTTCAATTGTCAGAAGTATGGCCACTATTTTAGTGACTATCCAGAAAAGAAGAAAAATCAAGAAACTGATGTAAAGATGGCGAAACATGAAGAAGAAGAGATGTTGCTGATGGTCACAACAAGAGATGAAGAAAGATTCCAAGATCAGTGGTACTTGGACTCAGGATGTTCATCACACATGACTGGAAGGAAAGATTGGTTTGTTAACATGAAGCCCTCGTCGAAGAACACGGTGAAGTTTACAAATGACAACACTCTAGCAGCTGAAGGTGTTGGTGATGTTCTAATTATGAGGAAAGATGGCAAGAGGTCAACAATTTCCAATTTGTTGTACATACCAGGCATGAAGAGTAATTTGCTCAGTATAGGGCAGCTGATCGAAAAGAACTACAAGGTAATTGTCGAAGACAAGATGATGAGAGTCCTCGACGTAGGTGGTAGGTTGATCTTGAAGGCTCCAATGTCCCAGAATAGGACCTTCAAGATTGAACTCAAGGTGTTGGAGCACAAGTGTCTAGCAACTGCAGCCAGCATAGATGAGTGGTTATGGCATTTTTAACTAGGCCATCTCAACTTCAATGACATCAGAGAGCTAAAGAGAAGAAATATGGTTTCAGGATTACCAGAAATTGACATTCCAAGTGAAGTCTGTGAAGAGTGTGTTCAGTCGAAACAACACAAGAATAGCTTCAGCAAGGATGCAGGAAGGAAATCGAAGGCAATTCTGGAAGTCATATACTCTGATGTATGTGGTCCAATCCAGGTGGATTCGATTGGTGGCAACAGATACTTTGTCACGTTCATAGATGATTTCAGTCGAAAGTTGTGGACTTACCTCATCAAGAAAAAAAGTGATGTGATCGAGGTATTTTCCAGATTCAAATCCATGGTCGAAAGACAGAGAGGTCGAAAGTTGAAAATTCTGAGGACTGATGGTGGTGGAGAGTATGTTTTGAAGGAGTTCGATGCATTATGTGAAAAGGAAGGGATTGTGCATGAGGTGGTGCCACCCTACACTCCAAAGCAAAATGGAATTGCAGAACGAAAGAACAGAACCATCATGAACATAGTGAGAAGTATGTTGAATGGAAAGCATTTACCCAAAGAATTATGGGGAGAAGCGGTTTCGACAACAACATATATTTTGAACAGATGTTCGACGAAGAAGCTTGAAGGAATCACACCAGAAGAATGTTGGTCTGGTGGAAAGCCTAGCCTCAGTCACTTGAAGGTGTTTGGATTTATCGCACATAGACATGTGCCAGATTAGTTGAGAAGGAAGATTGATGACAAGTCGAATCAGATGATCTTGATAGGATATCATTTGACTGAAGGTTACAAACTGTTCGACCAAGTGAATAAACAGGTAGTGATCAGCAGGGACGTGATCATAGATGAGCTTAAAGAATGGAATTGGACTGAGAATTTCAAGAAGGATTCAGTGAGAAGATCTTGTGAAGAACCAGCCACTGAAGTCGAAAGAGAAGTTCGACAAGAACAAGACAGAGATGAAGCAGACCCAAGTAGACCTCGACGAACAAGACACATGTTTGCAAGGTTACAAGGATGTGTAATTACATCAGATGGTGTGGTCGATGAAGAGGGTGAGCTGGTACGTTATGCTTTCTACGCAGATGTCGAACCAGTCAATGCAGCTGAGGCATTGAAAGATTCGAAGTGGGTGAAAGCAATGAATGAGGAGTTAGAGTCCATCGAAGTCAACAACACCTGGTCACTTGTTGAATTACCTCAAGGCAAGAAGGCAATTGATGTGAAATGGGTTTACAAGGTGAAGGTGAATCCTAGAGGAGAAGTAACTCGACACAAGGCGAGACTTGTGGCGAAAGGATTTCTTCAGAAGGAAGGAATCGACTTCGATGAAGTGTTCGCACCTGTTGCTAGGATCGAAATAATCAGGTTGGTTGTTGGTCTAGCAAATATGAACAATTGGCACACATATCAGATGGACGTGAAGTGTGCATTCCTTAATGGCCCCTTAGATGAAGAAGTTTATGTCGCACAACTAGCTGGGTTTGTGAAACGAGGTGAAGAAAGAAAGGTGTACAGGCTGCATAAAGCCCTGTATGGACTTAAGCAAGCTCCAAGAGCTTGGAATAAGAAAATTGACAACTTCTTAAGGGAAAAGGAATTTGTGAAGTGTACGACTGAGCATGAAGCGTATGTAAGGAGAAGCAATAATGAATTGCTTATACTATGCCTCTATGTCGATGACCTGTTGATAACAGGGAGTTTCAAGAAGGAGATCGAAGATTTCAAACATGACATAAGCGAGGAGTTTGAAATGTTAGACTTGGGAAATCTCTCATATTTCCTTGGCATCGAATTCTACAAGACTAGTAGAGGTTTGATGATGAACCAAAGAAGATATGCAGATGAAATACTCAAGAGATTTGAGATGTAAGATTGCAACCTAACTTCGACTCCAGCTGAGACCAGACTGCAACTGTCGAAGGATTCAGATGAAGATGGTGTCGACCCAACCCAATAAAGAAGACTTATTGGGCCACTTAGATACCTTTGTCACACAAGGCCTGACTTAGCATACAGTGTGGGTAGATTCATGCAGAAGCCAAAGGTGTCACATCTAGCTGCAACGAAGAGGATACTGAGGTATCTAAAAGGAACTCTCGACTACGGTATTTTGTTTCCTACAGCTGATGAAGGGAAAGAATGCAAGTTAGTGGGATACACCGACTCTAGCTGGTGTAGTGATGTTGAGGATAGAAAATTCACAACTGGATATGTGTTTATGTTAGGTGGTGCACCAGTTGCTTGGAGTTCGAGAAAGGATCCAATAGTGGCATTGCCATCATGCGAAGCAGAATATATAGTTGTTTCTCTTTGTGCATGTCAAGCAACCTGGATGGTGAGCTAGGTCGAAGAGATTACAAGGAAGAGTCATGGAGCAATTACCATGAAGATCGACAGCATGTCAGCTATCAACTTGGCGAAGAATCCAATAGCACATGGTCGAAGCAAGCACATCGAAATGAGGTTCCATTATCTTCAAGAGCGGGTAGGAGAAGGGAAGGTGAACTTGGAACACTGCAGAACTGAGAATCAGATTGCAGATATCATGACGAAGGGAGTGCAGGTCGAAGTTTTCAGAAGACTAAGAGCCATGATGAATGTAGATAGCTTAGACACAATGAATTAGGTGGTGTGTTAAATTGTAATTCCTTGTGTCGAAGTGTCGAAGTGTCAAAGCAAGGGTGTGTGGAAACAGTTGTTTCACACAGATTTGATTTAGATTTGATTTGATGTAGTTCCAAAATAGGTATTTTGGGCTTTTATAGTTTTGGGCTTTGGCTTGGAGAACAAGTAAACCTAAATTTATAAATAAGGAGTAACCCTTGTTTTTGTAAATAGTCACAACACATTGTAATTCACGGTTTGCAGTTGCAAGTGAATAGAAAGAGAAAAATCCCACAGTTTGTGGGTAGCAACCTTCTTCTCCAAATTCTCTTAGAATCCTAATTTCCTTTCTTTCTCTATTTTCTTCTTTTCTTTGGTATTGCTGCGCTTAGAACCCTTCTTGTTTATCAAGATAGGGTCAAAATTCTCATAGGTTTTGGGTTAATTTCAACAAGAAGGTGGTTTTATTGAGGATAACACTGTCGCTGCTCTGAAACTTTTGTGGAAAAGTTCTGCACCTTTGAAGACCAAAGTTTTTCCGTGGCGACTAATCTTGGACAGGCTACCAACTAGATGAAACTTGGCTCGGCGTGGTATTATCACAACTTCACACGATCAGGTATGTATGTTCTGTTTTAACACTAAACAATGTGCACAACATTTGTTTTTTTAATGCTACAAAACACGTTTAATATGGAAGAGTATGTGTGACTGGTTTGAAATAAGTCATATTATTGATGGAATGAGATGTTTTCATCTCCGGGCGTGGTGCGTAAAGCTGAACGGAAAGGTTGATTTGTCGAATGCGGTTGGGCTTTTGATAATTGTGTGCTGGTGTATTTGGTTGGCACGAAACTAAATTCTTTATAATGATGAAATTGCTAATCTGAACCTCATTATGCAGCGGATAATACTCAATTTTTGGTGGTGGTTGCGCTTGGATCGCAAACATATACATAGTTGTAATTATTATGAATGGCACAAATTTCTTTGAATATTTCTATAACTTAGTTTTTGGAGAGTGTGTTTCATTTTTGTGGATTTTATATCTATTGATTGTATATGGGTTGGGATATCCCTAGTATCCCTTTAGAAATGAAGTTCTTTACTTATAAAAAAATAGAGAGTTTCTTAATGCACCACCCAACTTTCTTAGACACCGCGTGAAATTCCTCTTATGCCCCCTGATTCCGGATGTGCACATCCGGACGCACCGTGGCCTTAAAAAAAATTGTTCCGGATGTGCATATCCAAAAGGCCTCCGGATCTGCATATCCGGAAACATTACTGATATATTTGAACCTGCATGGTCACTCCCCCTTTCCATTCTCAACCTTTCTTCTTCCATACTCACCCTCACCAACCCAAAAAACCCTACTTCATCAATACCATTTCTCACTCAAAAACTTTAACTTTTTGGTGCAACAAATCAAAGGGAGCAAGAGAAGATTGAATTTCAGGTAAATATTCAACTTCATCCACTACATTGCTCACATTATCAATCTACTTTTTTGGAAAAAAACAAGTTACGCTACTTCCGGATGTGCACATCCGAAACGAATTGAGCATGAACACTTCCGGGTGTGGACATCCGGAAAAGTGCCTGGAACTAATTAATTTTAATTTTGAGCAATTTTTAATATGTTTTATTTATACATACTTATTGTTTTATTATTGTTTATAAATAGATATGGTGCACCCCGATAACATGTCAAAAGAATTAGTTTCGCCGATTTCCCCGAAAGATGAAGGGATTATTGTTAAGTCGGTTGATGTCGGCGGTGACTTTAATAACAAGCAAGAGCTTGATGATCATGAAAGCATGCTCGCATACATTCGTAGGACGGCTATTGAGCTTGACTTCGGGGTAAATATCGGAAGATCGAATAATGGTTCGAAAAGAAGAAAGACTTTTGTAATTTTGGGGTGCGAAAGAAGCGGAAAATATCAAGTACCTATACGGAAGTTAAAAAAAGACGAGTCCGGTACTAGAAAATGTGAGTGCCCTTTTAAGATTGGTGGTTACATGTTAGCTTCCAAGAAATGGAGATTTAGCGTTCGTTGTGGTATACATAATCACGAAATGTGCTCAAAGTTTCAAGGTCATCCAAGTGTATGCCGGCTCAAGGCAGAAGAGAAGACATGTATTGCCGACATGACCTTGAATCTTGTCTAACTGAAAAATATACTTGCCACGTTGAAACAGAAGGAGCCCGACAATGTAGCAAATATAAAGCAAGTGTATAACATTCGGTATCAGACGAACAAGGAAATTTGGGGAGATAGAAGTGAGATGCAACAACTGTTGAAATTGTTGGATGATAACGATTATGTGTCTCGGTACAGATATCGCGATGATGGAATTACGGCCCGAGATATTTTTTACCACAACGTTTACGAGTCACTTGTTCCGTGGTTGAGTGGTCCGGCCCCGGTATCGAAATGGATGAGCTTCCCCGAGATGGGTCATCTTATCGCATGCGCCTACGATATGGTGTGTATTGACTTGACACAATACGGTTTTTCAGAAACCTTTTTTCCACTCCACACCGCACCACCGTCCAATCCAAATGATCGCATCATGTATATCAGATGGCTTGCGAAATCAAGACATTTTGTACAATTTATCTTGAAACCCGGATGCCCCATACCACCTAAATCACCACAATGGGCGACGCATGCAACCACAATTGTCGAGTCGTCGCCGGGTAGTTTTGTTGAAAGGATGCTTGAATTCGAAAGATTGAACGCAATTGAAAATGCATCAAATGCGGAAAAGTCGAAAGGTCAAGCTCCGATAGATTTAGACGGAGATTTTTGTTTTAACTCTTTTGTATAATCGTACGACAAAATGTACATTTTTGAAGTGAAATATATTGAATTTTTATTCATGTGCCTTTTTATTACACTTATGAATTTTATTGCAATGAAAGCATTCCAATTGGTTGCATAACATAGTCAATTCTGTTTGAGAAATGTATCAGTAAAATATTCTGATTTACAGATCCTGGAAATTTCCGGATGTGCATATTCGGAACCAATATTTGTAGGGTTTGTCTGGATCTGCACATCCGGAACAAACTTAGGCAGAAATAACTTTACCCTAACTTTTCTATAAATTAGGGGTTTCATTTGATATCATTCACACAAACTCTAAATGTCTCAATTGTATGATATCAAGTTCCGTTGGTATGTCGCAAGTGTCTCCTACACCGACGGCAAAACACGCGGTCGTACGTTTAAGGTAATGAGGGACATCTCCATCGGCGAGATCATTGACGACATCGAACATCTCCTACCTTACGGAGACAAACAGAAGATTGCGAAGCTTCAGTGTCGTTCACCTTCGGTTGACAACAAAGGGAACGTCGCTTACAGTCTTGTTGAGCTCAAGAATCTAGAGGATGTTAGAGCGATGTGGCAAACTTTTTTCGGTTGCGAAGAACGATTCCCGCTCGAGTTCGAGGCGACCGTCAAAATTCGAAGAACGGTCGATGACATCTTAGAGATGTGCAAGCGTCCACCAGACTATTGATCTTGTAATATTTAAATTTCTGTCGATGTAATGGCGATTTTCTGAATGTAATCCCGATTTTATTTTATGAATGTGAGAAACATTGTTGGATTTTTGGTGTTCTGTATCAGGATTTATTCCGGATTTGCAAATACGAATTTCTTTCGGATGTGCACATCCGAAAAAAACTGAAAAAATTTTAAAAAAAGAGTGCGTCCGGATTTGCACATCCGGAACACAGGGGTATTTTCGTCAGCGCGCATGGTGCTTAAGAAGGTTGGGTGGTGTGTTAAGAAATTCTAAAAAAAATAATCCTACATTAGGGGAGTGGACAAGAGTTGAAAAATTATGAATTTTTGCGTACTTTTAATTCTATCAGGGAATTGATTTCAGGATCATCTTATTCTCCATCTAATTTGTATTAGAGAATTGAATGTTTACTGACTGAACATATTAAAAATGAAGATAAGTTAATTAAGAATATGGTATCATGAATGAAAGTGAAGTTCGATAAATATTAGAGTAATTATAGTATTATACTTGCCCTTGGAACAGTTTTTGATCCTCGTTATACATTCTTATTTACATAATTTTGTTTTTAAAAAAAATTGGTCTTGATTTGACAACTTATCAAGCAAAGATGATGTGTATCATCTATTTGGTGAGTATGTTAAGACTTCTTCTCAATAAACAATTATTGATGCATAAACTCCAACTCAAGTGAGAGTTTCTTCTATATATCCTTCACATTTGATGGTTATAAATGTAAGTTAATATTTTTTATTAGTTATTTCATTTATTCGTCATAGTTTTTTAAGTCTCTATTTACCATAAAAATTTATACAATATGAAAATGAGAACAATTTTCAAGTAGGAAAGTCTCGGTTGGATATTTATTTAAAAGAACCAAAGTTAAATTCATATATCATCCACATCTTGATATTTTGGAATATTGAAAGAATATGAAACTTAAATTTCCATAACTCATATCCGTATTCAAATAACAATTGTGAGTCGTGGCATCTGATTGATCGTTAAATGTTAGAGTTTGGGTTCTCATTAAATATTAGAGTTATTCATTTTTTAAAGTTGTTAATTTATACTGTAAATATTAATATCTTGTGAGTTTGAGTTCTCATTAAATATCGAAGTTAAAAGATGTTTATTCCTTTAAAAGTAAAGTGTTGATTTATAAATATTAATGATTTGTGAATTCGAGTTCCCATTAAATATTGAAGTTATCTCCTTTTAAAAAATGTTTATTCATTTTTTTTTAAATTATTGAGTTATAAATATTAATAATTTATTTATATTAAAACATAGGGTTTAATGGTGATGCACTGACAGTGTAAAAATATTTTACACTGTCATTCAATGAGAATATATTATTTTGTCATATCATACAAGTATTTTAAATTTTACAGTATGATTTAGCGGGATGCATCGTCGTCATTGGTTAACAGTGTAAAATTAATTTACACTGTTAGTGCATAACCCCTTTTCTCTAAAACATAAATATAAATAAATGATGTTGTTACAAATTAAACTTTAAATCAACCATTTATATTTATTTAACCTAATTAGCTCATATAAGTTGAGTTATCCCCTCACTCTCCTCAATCATTGATATGCACTAGAAATTGGTTTTTGGGATTTGTGTAGAAGGTAAAAATTACACTAATATTTGTTTTCTTTTTAAGTGTTAACCATTTTAATTATGAATTATTGTCTTGAATTGTAGGGAAATATGAATGTGAAAATGTAGAGCTTGATAAGAAAGATGAGTCAAATATTATTATTGATTATTGATGATATCTTGCCATCTCTTTTGTTTTGGATTAGTAATTTTAACCTTTTTTTTTTTTTTTATTATTAGATATTTTGTCTTCTATTTATTAACTACCTACCTAAGATTAGAAAATGCATAGTAACACCATATTTTACCCTTTTATCAAAATTAATTTACATCTAAAAATGTTCTTTATGGTAATTTACTAAATACAAATTCATTGATCAATAGCATTGTTCAAATTTGCCAAGTGGCAAAAGTTTTTTAAAATTTTCTGAACATTTTTCTTCCCTCTTTCCCTCACCTTCTCTCTCCTTCACGCCTACCCTCTTTCTCCCTCTTTCTCTCTCTTTCTCGTCTCTCAGATTTCTCTCTGTTCTTTCCTCTTTCTCCCTCTTTCTCCTTCTCATTCTCTTTCTTACTCTTTTCTCATTGCTTCTCCCAAAACCCTAAAAGAAAAAATCAATCGCTACTCTCTCTCCCTCTCTCGTCTACCCTCTGTCTCTCTCTTGCATCCAAAAATTTCATCCGCTATCTCATCTAATTCTTCCCGATAATCGCGTTTTACTCATCCAGTTCCGAGATCGACGAAATTTTTTCAAGGTCAGTTCATATCTATTTGTGGGTTCTGGTTTTGATGCGATTCTTTTCTACGTTTTTTTTTATCTTTTGAACAAATGGGTTTGATTTTGTTTGGGTAAAAAAACGTTTTTTTTTGTTTTTGTTTTGGTTTGAAAAAAGGTTTTGAATTGATTGTGTTCTGAGATCTGGTTTTAGTTTATGTTTATGTTTTGTTTTGAAAGAATGAAAATTTTTTAATTTAGTAATTTTTATTTTATGATTCAGCAGTTTGAGGAAACCAAATCAAATCCATTTAGAAAATTGATAAAATTTTTATTCTAATTTAGAAAATTTTACTTGCTTCATCTTAACTATTTGATTGAAATATTGCTCCGTTTTTAATAACTAATTATATCTGTGTATTTTTCGGAAGATTGGACACTTATCAAAGGGTGTTAATCCACCATCAGTAAACCTGTTATACTTCAATGGTCCTTACTTGGCTCTTGCTATCAAAACAAGCATTGTCAATGGGATTCTATCTCTCATAGTAAGCACTGTATCAAGATTTTTGTACTTCGATATATCACATGATGTTAACTGTTATTTTCAACTTACTTAAATGTATGATTTACTTGTATTCAACCAAATTTACGTATGTTTTTAGGAAGGAATTGCAGTAGGTAGAACATTTGCAGCACTTTTGAATTACCAAGTGATACGACAACGACTGAGATAAAATGATGTTTCAATACTGTTTAAGGGCGCGGTTCCAAGTTTGGTGGACTCAAAAGATAAAGCTGAATTGGTACAATGGTGCAAGATTCATATACTAAATATTTTAGGACTTCATCATCATCTTCACGTGAGCAAACTGATGATGGGTAATGATCCTATATTGCACATAAATTTTTAGAAGTTAAAAGGTGCTCTCAAATACAGTATGTTTTTTCTCTCTTCTGATGAACATTGTCCTATCTTACATTTTTGTATTTTTGCAGGCAAGAAATGATGGATCTGGTTAATAGAAGTGGTAAATTCAGTAAAAAGTTTGATAAGTTTATTGGTAAGTTAATATTTTTTTAGTAAATCATACATCTCGAAATGATACTATCATTACTTTCTCGAACTGATACTATCATTACTTTATTGTAAGTTGTGTATGATTCTATAAGCATGTTACATTTTATCTTTGCTTTTGCAGTAACAGATGGCCCTCTAGGAAAGAAATTAAACAACACAAGAACTCGTCAGGAAGTTGGCAGACATCAACATGCTTCCCAGTGAGTTGTTCACCCCATTCTTCTTTTTATGTGTTGTCTCTTTGCTTTCTTGGATTCTTTCAGGCCTGGGGTTGGCCAGACTACTGTTATGAGGGAGATTGCTTGTGTAATATCAGATAAATTTCACAAAAGAGTGGTAAACTGATTTTCAGCATCTCACTGCAAGAAGCTTTTTCACCCCTAAAAGTAGCATTATAGATCAGTTCATAATAGAATGAATACTTGTAAATTGGGTAGGTGATTATCGGTACCAGTAATGAAATTGGAGGTAATGGGAATATTCCTCATGCAGCAATAGGTGGTGCACGGAGAATGCAGATACCCATGCCATCAATGCAACATAGTGTGACGATTGAGGCAGTAGAAAATCACATGCCCGGGGTGATTATAGTAGATGAGATTGGCACTCAAGCTGAAGCTCATGCTTGCCGGTCAATTGTTGAGCGAGGCATCAAGCTTATAGGGACTGCCCATGGGCAGCAGATTGAGAATGTCATGAAGAATCCTACACTCTCTGACCTGGTTCGTTTTAATTTTCATACTGTTGTATCAATGATCTCTATGATTTTTTCTCCCTTTTTAAAAGTTGAGCTCTCTAGCTTCATTGAGTAATTTATCAGGCAATCATTCTTATTACTTTCTTGAATGTTAACTTCAGCTGTGTTGATTTTAATATGTGGCCAAAGTCAATATGTTGTTCACTTCACTTATTTATTACAGTTTAGACATGATATTTCATTGGTGAATTTAATAACTCTATTTTAAGGATGCTTGTAATTTCATCTTATTTTATGGTGTACTAGAAATTTCATCAGAATGAATGTCTGAAGTGTCATGAAAATTTGTTTCACTCATTCAGTTGAAGTACAAGGTTGAGCAAAACAACATTTGATGTTAAAGATATGCTAGATGTGTCGAACTGAGTCATCATGCTAGATTGTAACAGAGAGATTTTGGATGGGAAGGTAAAGCCTCAGATACGGTACAAGTCTTTTGTTTTATGAAATTTATCTTGCATTTCTTGACTAATCATGGCTTTTGTTTTATTTAAATGTGCTTTTTATTTTGACACATAAGAGGCTAACGATTACAAGTGGCAAACTTACAAATAAGTATATGATATGGTTTTTACTCAATTGAAATTCTGGCGGTTAAATACATGTGTTTAGCATATATCAACTCAGAGACAAAGCTTTTACTCAATAAAAATTTGGATTCCAAAAAATCTATCCTCTTAGGGAATTTGACCTCCAAAAAAGAATTCAAGCCTTTTTGTTCAAGGCTGATTTGTGCATCGTTGGTTTAGGCACGAGTGCAGTACAGGGTGCATTATCAACGACTTTGGCTAAGAAAAAGGAAGGAAGGTGTGCAGTGTAACGCCCCAGTTTTAGTTATTTTTTTATTTAATTGAGTCGTTTTGATTATTTTATTATTATATTATTTTATTTCTGACTTTTATTCGAAAATATGTTATTTTTCATCGAGATTATATTTTATTGCGTTTTGGGAGAGTTTGCGAGATATTTGAGTGTAGGGGTATTTTGGTCTTTTGGTTGGGTAGATATTATATTTTCCATATAATAGAATAGAAAGAGAGAAAAATAGAAGGGAAACAAAAAGAAGAGAAGAAAAAGAGGAAGAAAGAAAAGAGAAAGAAAAGGAGAAAGAGAGAAAATTTGGAAAATCTAAGAACCGATTCAACCGACTTTTCTAAACACGATTTAATCGGGTAAGGGTGGGAAACTAGATTATACTATGCTTGTGTATGATTATGTATGTGTGTATTGGATTGTTTGTTGTGTTTTCATAGTTTTCGATTCTAGGTCGATAGAGAGAAATCGATGTTTTCGCGGTTGGAAATCGATGTAAATGCGGTAGAATACTTGTTACCATGATTATACTATGTTCTGATTGTTATATGTTGGTTTGAAAATGTTTTGGTTGAGAAAATATCATTTTGGGTTTTGTAACAACGCTGTTGGGATTTCTGGTTTTCGCAGGTTCGCACTGCGAATCCCCTAGCGAAGGGGAAAGCGAGCATTCGCTGACTATTCGCACTGCGAAGGTGGGGGCGAGCATTCGCCAGAGGTTCGCACTGCGAACTTTGGGTTATTTTGTGTTGTTTGCTCTCTGACTTGGTTCGCTGGGGAACTCGCACCGCGAAAGGTGTAGCGAAGGTTTGCTGGATGGTTCGCACTGCGAACGTTGGGAATTTTATAGGCTATTTTCAGTTCTGACTTGGTTCGCTGGGACATTCGCACTGCGAATGAAGTAGCGAAGAACTCGCTAGGAGCTTCGCAATGCGAATGTGGCAGCTTTTCCCAATTTGTTTTCTTTATAACTTTTGATCCGTGAGTCGGTTTGAGGCGTGATTTGGTGTGTTGGAAAGCTTTTGGCGTGTTCTTTATTATATTAATGGTTTCAAGATTGTTAGCCGATTTAGTTATGTCGAGAATTTGGAATGTGCTATTGTTGGCTTTTATTGTTTTAATGATGTGCATTTGACGTGTTATTATGCAATATGCGTGTGATATGTACTGTATGACTGGTGTGATGTTATGTGATGTGAATGTATGTGTTTGGATGGTGTAATGATGGGTTGTGGCCGTATGGCAAATAAATGCATTGTGTTGGGCTTGAAATGCAAAACATGATTATTGTTGATGGAGATTGTTGCATATATGTGTGCATTTGAATGTCAAGAGTCATTGTATGCCAAGCATCATGATATGCATTCTTGTGATGTCGTGTGCTCGTGTGGGGTGTGAGCAACGAATCGATTCCAGAGGGAATCCGCTATAAGATCGTGTGCCCGTGTGGGGTGTGAGTGATGGTTATAGACGATCGTGTGCCCGTGTGGGGTGTGAGCGATCGGGTCGTGTACCCGTGTGGGGTGTGAGCGATCCATAAACGTCGTGTGCCTTATACAAAAGAGGTGTGAGCGACGGGGAACATCGTATGCCCGACGGGGAGTTACACTAAGTAACGAGCAATGGTTCCAATAGTTCCTGAGTGAACTGGTGTTGAGAAATGATGGATGGATGGTACCGCATGTGCATATGCATAGAGTCATTGTGTCGGCCTTTTTGCATTTGCATAACTCATGAATGGTTTGATTGTGTGTGGAATTGTGAATGAAATTGATGAGTTGATTTATGAATATACGTGTTGGTGATAATTGATTTGTGTATGATTGATATGCTTTTGTGACCGATATGTGAGAAAATTCATTGTGTTGGTTTGTAATTGGATTATGGCGTATAATGTGGTGAGAATATTATGGTTGTGTAATTGTGTGTTATTATATACTTATATGCAATTATATTATGATTGTGTTTCTCACCCTTCTGCTGTTTTTAATGCTCTATGAGGCATTGCAGATTAGATTGCTGGAGGTCTTTTTGTGAAGCTTAGGTCTTCATTTTTTTGTCGGTCGGCTCTGATATGTAGCACCGGGTAGTCGGGGTGATCGAGTGTGATTATTTTGTATTATGTATATGTATCTTTTGGATTGTACATGTATGAAGTTGGGTATGACAGGCAAACTTTTTATATATATACATGAGATTCAGTTACGGATCTTCCGTTTTTATTCTGTAATTGAATTGTGGGTTGTAGGAACTCAGTTCCTGTGTTTTGTGTTACCTGAATTGTTGCATATCTATATGAGGAGGTTGATGTATGTTTGTTTTAAATTGATGTGACCCCTCGGTCTATGCCGTGAATTTTAATTATACTCTGATTAATTGTTATCTCTTTAATAGCTTGGGGGTATAGATTGGGGGTGTTACATTAAGTGGTATTAGAGCCAGTCCGTGTCAGTTTGTGTCAGTCCTTGTTAGTCTTTGTGGTTCGGTGAGCGGTTTGTTTATCCATAGTTGCTGTTATTGTAAATGAACAGAATATGGCTGGTAGGAATGACGTTGCTTTAGCTGCTGCGATGCAAGGTATGGCTCGGGCTGTGCAGGGTGCACCTAATGCGGCTGGTAATGATGAGTTCAGGAAGAACAAACCGCCTATCTTCAAAGGAAGATATGATCCTGATGGTGCACAAATTTGGCTGAAAGAGATTGAAAGAATTTTCTGAGTGATGGAATGTGATAAGGATCAGAAGGTGAGTCTGGGAACTCACATGTTACTGGAAGAAGCTGATGATTGGTGGGTTAGTAATCGTCATGTGTTGGAAGCCCCAGAGGAGGAGATTACTTGGCCTGTGTTTAGCATTGAGTTTCTGAGGAAGTATTTTCCTGAAGATGTAAGAGGAAAGAAGGAAATTGAGTTCTTGGAATTGAAACAAGGTAGTATGTCTGTTGTTGATTATACTGCTAAGTTTGTGGAGCTGGTGCAGTTTTATCTCCATTATGCTGAAGCGACTGCGGAATTTTCTAAGTGTGTGAAGTATGAGAACGGATTGCATCCAGAGATAAAGCAGGCAATCGGTTACCAAAGGATTCGAAGGTTTTCAGACTTGGTGGATTGTTGTAGGATTTATGAGGAGGATAGTAAAGTTCGTTCTACTCACTATAAGAGTGTGAGCGAGAGGAAAGGGAAGCAACAGTTCCGTGGTGGTCCTTATGTGACACCAGCTGATAAGGGTAAAGCTAATGTGGTAGCTGATGCGTTTAGTCAGAAATCGTTGCATATGTCCGCTTTGATGGTTAAAGAGTGGGAACTTTTGGAATCGTTTAGAGATTTGAGTTTGGTATGTGAATTGACGTCGAATAACATGAGGCTTGGAATGTTGAAGGTTACTAATGATTTTCTGTTGAAGGTTAGTGAGAAACAGAAGATGGATGTGAAATTTGTGGATTTGATGACGGTTGGAGAGAAAAGTGTGAATAAGGACTTTAAAGTGGACGATAAAGGTGTTTTGAGGTTCCGAGGTCGAATTTGTATTCCGGATGATGCGGAGTTGAAAAGGATGATTCTGGAGGAAGGACACCGGAGTAATTTGAGTATACATCCGGGAGCTAATAAGATGTACCAAGATTTGAAGAAGATTTTCTGGTGGTCTGGATTGAAGAGAGATGTGGCTCAGTTTGTGTATGCGTGTTTGACTTGTCAGAAATCGAAGGTAGAACATCTGAGGCCTAGTGGTTTGTTGCAACCGTTGGATATTCCTGAGTGGAAGTGGGATAGCATTTCCATGGATTTTGTAACAGGGTTGCAGAATACACTGAGGGGACATAATGCAATTTGGGTGGTTGTGGACAGGCTGACTAAATCGGCTCATTTCATTCCGATTGACATCATTTTTTCTTTGGAGAGGTTGGCTGAGATTTATATCAGTGTGATTGTGAAGTTGCATGGGGTGCCGTTAAGTATTGTTTCTGATCGAGATCCAAGGTTTACCTTGAGATTTTGGGAAAGTTTACAAAAGGCGTTGGGTTCTAAATTGAGATTGAGTCCGGCTTATCATTCACAGACGGATGGACAGACGGAGAGAACGATTCAGTCGTTGGAAGACTTGTTGCGGGCTTGTGTTCTGGAACAAGGTGGTGCGTGGGATAGTTATCTTGCGTTGATTGAATTCACGTATAATAACAGTTTCCATTCGAGTATTGGAATGGCACCGTTTGAAGCGTTGTATGGACGGGGGTGTCGAACACCGTTGTGTTGGCACGAATCCGGTGAGAGTGCGGTGGTTGGACCGGAGTTGGTGCAACAGACTACGGAAAAGGTGAAGCTTATTCGCGAGAAAATGAAGGCTTCTCAGAGTAGGCAAAAGAGTTATCATGATCCAAGAAGGAAAGATCTTATGTTTCAAGAGGGCGATCATGTATTTTTGAGAGTTACGCCGGTAGCGGGTGTTGGTCGTGCATTGAAATCGAAGAAGCTTACTTCTCGGTTTATTGGTCCTTACCAGATATCCGCGAGAGTTGGTGTTGTGGCTTATAGGGTGGCGTTGCCGCCGAGTCTGTCGAATTTGCATGATGTATTCCATGTTTCACAGCTTCAGAATTATGTTCTGGATCCGTCGCATGTGATTCCGATGGATGAGGCGGAGGTAAGGGAGAACCTTACGGTTGAGGCGTTGCCAGTTAGGATTTTGGATCGTGAGTCGAAGCGGTTGAGGGGCAAGGATATTGCACTGGTGAAGGTAGCGTGGGGAGGCGCTTCTGAGGGCAATTTGACTTGGGAGTTGGAGAATCGGATGAGGGAGTCGTATCCAGAGTTGTTCGTCTCAGGTACTATTTTCGAGGACGAAAATTTCTAAGTGGGGGAGAGTTGTAACGCCCCAGTTTTTGTTATTTTTTTATTTAATTGAGTCGTTTTGATTATTTTATTATTATATTATTTTATTTCTGACTTTTATTCGAAAATATGTTATTTTTCATCGAGATTATATTTTATCGCGTTTTAGGAGCGTTTGTGAGATATTTGAGTGTAGGGGTATTTTGGTCTTTTGGTTGGGTAGATATTATATTTTCCATATAAAAGAATAGAAAGAGAGAAAAATAGAAAGGAAAGAAAAAGAAGAGAAGAAAAAGAGGAAGAAGAAAAAGAGAAAGAAAAGGAGAAAGAGAGAAAATTTGGAAAATCAAAGAACCGTTTCAACCGACTTTTCTAAACACGATTTAATCGGGTAAGGGTACAAAAATCGATTATACTATGCTTGTGTATGATTATGTATGTGTGTATTGGATTGTTTGTTGTGTTTTCATAGTTTTCGATTCTAGGTCGATAGAGAGAAATCGATGTTTTCGCAGTTGGAAATCGATGTAAATGCGGTAGAATACTTGTTACCATGATTATACTATGTTCTGATTGTTATATGTTGGTTTGGAAATGTTTTGGTTGAGAAAATATCATTTTGGGTTGTGTAACAGCGCTGCTGGGATTTCTGGTTTTCGCAGGTTCGCACTGCGAATCCCCTAGCGAAGGGGAAAGCGAGCATTCGCTGACTATTCGCACTGCGAAGGTGGGGACGAGCATTCGCCAGAGGTTCGCACTGCGAACTTTGGGTTATTTTGTGTTGTTTGCTCTCTGACTTGGTTCGCTGGGGAACTCGCACCGCGAAGGGTGTAGCGAAGGTTTGCTGGATGGTTCGCACTGCGAACGTTGGGAATTTTATAGGCTATTTTCAGTTCTGACTTGGTTCGCTGGGACATTCGCACTGCGAATGAAGCAGCGAAGAACTCGCTAGGAGCTTCGCAATGCGAATGTGACAGCTTTTCCCAATTTGTTTTCTTTATAACTTTTGATCCGTGAGTCGGTTTGAGGCGTGATTTGGTGTGTTGGAAAGCTTTTGGCGTGTTCTTTATTATATTAATGGTTTCAAGATTGTTAGCCGATTTAGTTATGTCGAGAATTTGGAATGTGCTATTGTTGGATTTTATTGTTTTAATGATGTGCATTTGACGTGTTATTATGCAATATGCGTGTGATATGTACTGCATGACTGGTGTGATGTTATGTGATGTGAATGTATGTGTTTGGATGGTGTAATGATGGGTTGTGGCCGTATGGCAAATAAATGCATTGTGTTGGGCTTGAAATGCAAAACATGATTATTGTTGATGGAGATTGTTGCATATATGTGTGCATTTGAATGTCAAGAGTCATTGTATGCCAAGCATCATGATATGCATTCTTGTGATGTCGTGTGCCCGTGTGGGGTGTGAGCGACGAATCGATTCTAGAGGGAATCCGCTATAAGATCGTGTGCCCGTGTGGGGTGTGAGCGATGGTTATAGACGATCGTGTGCCCGTGTGGGGTGTGAGCGATCGGGTCGTGTACCCGTGTGGGGTGTGAGCGATCCATAAATGTCGTGTGCCTTATACAAAAGAGGTGTGAGCGACGGGGAACATCGTATGCCCGACGGGGAGTTACACTAAGTAACGAGCGATGGTTCCAATAGTTCCTGAGTGAACTGGTGTTGAGAAATGATGGATGGATGGTACCGCATATGCATATGCATAGAGTCGTTGTGTCGGCCTTTTTGCATTTGCATAACTCATGAATGGTTTGATTGTGTGTGGAATTGTGAATGAAATTGATGGGTTAATTTATGAATATACGTGTTGGTGATAATTGATTTGTGTATGATTGATATGCTTTTGTGACCGATATGTGAGAAAATTCATTGTGTTGGTTTGTAATTGGATTATGGCGTATAATGTGGTGAGAATATTATGGTTGTGTAATTGTGTGTTATAATATACTTATATGCAATTATATTATGATTGTGTTTCTCACCCTTCTGCTGTTTTTAATGCTCTATGAGGCATTGCAGATTAGATTGCTGGAGGTCTTTTTGTGAAGCTTAGGTCTTCATTCTTTTGTCGGTCGGCTCTGATATGTAGCACCGGGTAGTCGGGGTGATCAAGTGTGATTATTTTTTATTATGTATATGTATCTTTTGGATTGTACATGTATGAAGTTGGGTATGACAGGCAAACTTTATATATATATATATATATATATATATATATATATATATACATGAGATTCAGTTACGGATCTTCCGTTTTTATTCTGTAATTGAATTGTGGGTTGTAGGAACTCAGTTCCTGTGTTTTGTGCTACCTGAATTGTTGCATATCTATATGAGGAGGTTGGTGTATGTTTGTTTTAAATTGATGTGACCCCTCGGTCTATGCCGTGAATTTTAATTATACTCTGATTAATTGTTATCGCTTTAATAGCTTGGGGGTATAGATTGGGGGTGTTACATTAAGTGGTATTAGAGCCAGTCCGTGTCAGTTTGTGTCAGTCCTTGTTAGTATTTGTGGTTCGGTGAGCGGTTTGTTTAACCATAGTTGTTGTTATTGGAAATGAACAGAATATGGCTGGTAGGAATGACGTTGATTTAGCTGCTGCGATGCAAGCTATGGCTCGGGCTGTGCAGGGTGCACCTAATGCGGCTGGTAATGATGAGTTCAGGAAGAACAAACCGCCTATCTTCAAAGGAAGATATGATCTTGATGGTGCACAAATTTGGCTGAAAGAGATTGAAAGAATTTTCTGAGTGATGGATTGTGATAAGGATCAGAAGGTGAGTTTGGGAACTCACATGTTACTGGAAGAAGCTGATGATTGGTGGGTTAGTAATCGTCATGTGTTGGAAGCTGCAGAGGAGGAGATTACTTGGGTTGTGTTTAGCATTGAGTTTCTGAGGAAGTATTTTCCTGAAGATGTAAGAGGAAAGAAGGAAATTGAATTCTTGGAATTGAAACAAGGTAGTATGTCTGTTGTTGATTATACTGCTAAGTTTGTGGAGCTGGTGCAGTTTTATCCCCATTATGCTGAAGCGACTGCGGAATTTTCTAAGTGTGTGGAGTATGAGAACGGATTGCATCCTGAGATAAAGCAGGCAATCGGTTACCAAAGGATTCGAAGGTTTTCAGACTTGGTGGATTGTTGTAGGATTTATGAGGAGGATAGTAAAGCTCGTTCTACTCACTATAAGAGTGTGAGCGAGAGGAAAGGGAAGCAACAGTTCCGTGGTGGTCCTTATGTGACACCAGCTGATAAGGGTAAAGCTAATGTGGTAGCTGATGCGTTGAGTCGGAAATCGTTGCATATGTCCGCTTTGATGGTTAAAGAGTGGGAACTTTTGGAATCGTTTAGAGATTTGAGTTTGGTATGTGAATTGACGTCGAATAACATGAGGCTTGGAATGTTGAAGGTTACTAATGATTTTCTGTTGACGGTTAGTGAGAAACAGAAGATGGATGTGAAATTTGTGGATTTGATGACGGTTGGAGAGAAAAGTGTGAATAAGGACTTTAAAGTGGACGATAAAGGTGTTTTGAGGTTCCGAGGTCGAATTTGTATTCCGGATGATGCGGAGTTGAAAAGGATGATTCTGGAGGAAGACCGGAGTAATTTGAGTATACATCCGGGAGCTAATAAGATGTACCAAGATTTGAAGAAGATTTTCTGGTGGTCTGGATTGAAGAGAGATGTGGCTCAGTTTGTGTATGCGTGTTTGACTTGTCAGAAATCGAAGGTAGAACATCTGAGGCCTAGTGGTTTGTTGCAACCGTTGGATATTCCTGAGTGGAAGTGGGATAGCATTTCCATGGATTTTGTAACAGGGTTGCAGAATACACTGAGGGGACATAATGCAATTTGGGTGGTTGTGGACAGGCTGACTAAATCGGCTCATTTCATTCCGATTGACATCAGTTTTTCTTTAGAGAGGTTGGCTGAGATTTATATCAGTGTGATTGTGAAGTTGCATGGGGTGCCGTTAAGTATTGTTTCTGATCGAGATCTAAGGTTTACCTCGAGATTTTGGGAAAGTTTACAAAAGGCGTTGGGTTCTAAATTGAGATTGAGTCCGGCTTATCATTCACAGACGGATGGACAGACGGAGAGAACGATTCAGTCGTTGGAAGACTTGTTGCGGGCTTGTGTTTTGGAACAAGGTGGTGCGTGGGATAGTTATCTTGCGTTGATTGAATTCACGTATAATAACAGTTTCCGTTCGAGTATTGGAATGGCACCGTTTGAAGCGTTGTATGGACGGGGGTGTCGAACACCGTTGTGTTGGCACGAATCCGGTGAGAGTGCGGTGGTTGGACCAGAGTTGGTGCAACAGACTACGGAAAAGGTGAAGCTTATTCGCGAGAAAATGAAGGCTTCTCAGAGTAGGCAAAAGAGTTATCATGATCCAAGAAGGAAAGATCTTATGTTTCAAGAGGGCGATCATGTATTTTTGAGAGTTACGCCGGTAGCGGGTGTTGGTCGTGCATTGAAATCGAAGAAGCTTACTTCTCGGTTTATTGGTCCTTACCAGATATCCGCGAGAGTTTGTGTTGTGGCTTATTGGGTGGCGTTGCCGCCGAGTCTGTCGAATTTGCATGATGTATTCCATGTTTCACAGCTTCGGAAGTATGTTCTGGATCCGTCGCATGTGATTCCGATGGATGAGGTGGAGGTAAGGGAGAACCTTACGGTTGAGGCGTTGCCAGTTAGGATTTTGGATCGCGAGTCGAAGCGGTTGAGGGGCAAGGATATTGCACTGGTGAAGGTAGCGTGGGGAGGCGCTGCTGAGGGCAATTTGACTTGGGAGTTGGGGAATCGGATGAGGGAGTCGTATCCAGAGTTGTTCGTCTCAGGTACTATTTTCGAGGACGAAAATTTCTAAGTGGGGGAGAGTTGTAACGCCCCAGTTTTTGTTATTTTTTTATTTAATTGAGTCGTTTTGATTATTTTATTATTATATTATTTTATTTCTGACTTTTATTCGAAAATATGTTATTTTTCATCGAGATTATATTTTATCGCGTTTTGGGAGCGTTTGCGAGATATTTGAGTGTAGGGGTATTTTGGTCTTTTGGTTGGGTAGATATTATATTTTCCATATAATAGAATAGAAAGAGAGAAAAATAGAAAGGAAAGAAAAAGAAGAGAAGAAAAAGAGGAAGAAAGAAAAGAGAAAGAAAAGGAGAAAGAGAGAAAATTTGGAAAATCTAAGAACCGATTCAACCGACTTTTCTAAACACGATTTAATCGGGTAAGGGTACGAAACTCGATTATACTATGCTTGTGTATGATTATGTATGTGTGTATTGGATTGTTTGTTGTGTTTTCATAGTTTTCGATTCTAGGTCGATAGAGAGAAATCGATGTTTTCGCGGTTGGAAATCGATGTAAATGCGGTAGAATACTTGTTACCATGATTATACTATGTTCTGATTGTTATATGTTGGTTTGGAAATGTTTTGGTTGAGAAAATATCATTTTGGGTTGTGTAACAGCGCTGCTGGGATTTCTGGTTTTCGCAGGTTCGCACTGCGAATCCCCTAACGAAGGGGAAAGCGAGCATTCGCTGACTATTCGCACTGCGAAGGTGGGGGCGAGCATTCGCCAGAGGTTCGCACTGCGAACTTTGGGTTATTTTGTGTTGTTTGCTCTCTGAATTGGTTCGCTGGGGAACTCGCACTACGAAGGGTGTAGCGAAGGTTCGCACTGCGAACGTTGGGAATTTTATAGGCTATTTTCAGTTCTGACTTGGTTCGCTGGGACATTCGCACTGCGAATGAAGTAGCGAAGAACTCGCTTGGAGCTTCGCAATGCGAATGTGACAGCTTTTCCCAATTTGTTTTCTTTATAACTTTTGATCCGTGAGTCGGTTTGAGGCGTGATTTGGTGCATTGGAAAGATTTTGGCGTGTTCTTTCTTACATTATTGGTTTCAAGATTGTTAGCCGATTTAGTTATGTCGAGAATTTGGAATGTGCTATTGTTGGCTTTTATTATTTTAATGATGTGCATTTGACGTGTTATTATGCAATATGCGTGTGATATGTACTGTATGACTGGTGAGATGTTATGTGATGTGAATGTATGTGGTTGGATGGTGTAATGATGGGTTGTGGCCGTATGGCAAATAAATACATTGTTTTGGGCTTGAAATGCAAAACATGATTATTGTTGATGGAGATTGTTGCATATATGTGTGCATTTGAATGTCATGAGTCATTGTATGCTAAGCATCATGATATGCATTCTTGTGATGTCGTGTGCCCGTGTGGGGTGTGAGCGATGAATCGATTCCAGAGGGAATCCGCTATAAGATCGTGTGCCCGTGTGGGGTGTGAGCGATGGTTATAGACGATCGTGTGCCCGTGTGGGGTGTGAGCGATCGGGTTGTGTGCCCGTGTGGGGTGTGAGCGATCCATAAACGTCGTGTGCCTTATACAAAAGAGGTGTGAGCGACGGGGAACATCGTATGCCCGACGGGGAGTTACACTAAGTAACGAGCGATGGTTCCAATAGTTCCTGAGTGAACTGGTGTTGAGAAATGATAGATGGATGGTACCACATGTGCATATGCATAGAGTCGTTGTGTCGGCCTCTTTTCATTTGCATAACTCATGAATGGATTGATTGTGTGTGGAATTGTGAATGAAATTGATGAGTTGATTTATGAATATACGTGTTGGTGATAATTGATTTGTGTATGATTGATATGCTTTTGTGACCGATATGTGAGAAAATTCATTGTGTTGGTTTGTAATTGGATTATGGCGTATAATGTGGTGAGAATATTATGGTTGTGTAATTGTGTGTTATTATATACTTATATGCAATTATATTATGATTGTGTTTCTCACCCTTATGCTATTTTAAATGCTCTATGAGGCATTGCAGATTAGATTGCTGGAGGTCTTTTTGTGAAGCTTAGGTCTTCATTCTTTTGTCGGTCGGCTCTGATATGTAGCACCGGGTAGTCGGGGTGATCGAGTGTGATTATTTTGTATTATGTATATGTATCTTTTGGATTGTACATGTATGATGTTGGGTATGACAGGCAAACTTTTTATATATATACGTGAGATTCAGTTACGGATCTTCCGCTTTTATTTTGTAATTGAATTATGGGTTGTAGGAACTCAGTTCCTGTGTTTTGTGCTACCTGAATTGTTGCATATCTGTATGAGCAGGTTGTTGTATGTTTGTTTCAAATTGATGTGACCCCTCGGTCTATGCCGTGAATTTTAATTATGCTCTGATTAATTGTTATCGCTTTAATAGCTTGGGGGTATAGATTGGGGGTGTTACATGCAGGGTCAAAACCAAGCTTATATTTGATAGCATTTAATTTATTGAATTTAATTGAGCAAACCAAGCTTATTGTATTGGGAAAACTGATTGCTACATATACTAATTTGTCATACTTGAACTGTATTGCAGATTATCTGTGACTGTCCCAATTGTGACCAGTAATGCACTTGGTTATGGTGGTTTTCTTGGAATCTATGCTAACTTGAGATATCAACTACTCTGCGGATTTGATAGAGCAATGTTCAATTGTTTTGATGTTATTGGAGTCGCATTGTTCTTCAGCACAACATTCACGTATGTTTTTTCACTTACCAAATGAGCAATTCATTGAAGTGAATCCAGTTCGGGTGTTATGTACTTATGTGGATGTGTTTCTGGCATTTATTAATGACTTCGACATTTCCTCTTTTGTTCTATTAGTACTTCGACATGCATTCTTTGCATCTATTATAAATTTGCTCTGCCATGTATTCTCTTTTTATAATGTGTGCCCTGCACCTGTTGAAAGGAAATAATAATTAGCACAAAAACATGATTAAGATCTCAGTATTATTTTAATGTTCCCGGAACTTTGCTCATTTCAATCCAATGCCACAAAATCCCTACTAACAAATTCATTTTTAGTAAATATGGTGTTCTCTCATACTAAAAAATTCACGGTTCTGATAAGATCATCGTTAACCATGAAAATGAGAAAGGTTTGAAGGTTATCGGTGAAGAATCTATTCGTAATTCTCATCCATATCAAAATTGTCGAAATACCTTTGGTAAAATCCATCTCAAGGTTATTTGATTAATTCGTCTATTTTAGAATTCAATTTTGTTTGAATCGGTATTCACAATTATTTGATTTTTGATTTTAATAACCTGTGATTTTTGATATGTTAGGTTTCAATGATTCGAGAAAGTAAATAAGATGACAAGCGATTTTTGGTGTTCACAGGAATGAAGAGACTCAACTTGAGACCAGACTCTACATGAGGTTAGTACAATGTTTTTCATGTTTTTGAACTCAGTCGGTTATATGTCTAATTTTTCTGTTGGATTGTGCACACGCGAATAAGATTAGACATGACTAGAAGAAACCGATACGCGACCTGACCGATACAACAGTAAAACTATGGGGTTAATTCATTATGTTATCATATTCTGCATTACTCTTTCCTTTCTTTTGTTGTATGATTTGATGGAAATTAACCTAGAAAATATTATGTCTGGTGTTATTGGTAAATCAACTATTGGATCATTGAATGTCCTTGCTCGAACACTCACGGATAAAGAATACAAATGAAGTGTCATGAATTTTTGATATTGGTTCCTTTGTGTTGACGATATGCTCCTTTCAGAAACAAAGGAAGTTGTTTCTGATTAGTGACTTTATTACAGGTGAAAGAATTATGTGCCCATGCTTCTGTTTCTGATTCCACTATGTTCTGATCCATCAATGTAAATCCGGTTTAAGCGGAACTGACTAAATCCTTGTAATTATTTGTATAATGTTTGAGAAAAAGTATATAACAGTAAGAATTATACTTTAGGTTGATAAGGAATAAAAAATTTCTTAAAAATGTTACCTCTCTTGCATACTTGTGGGTAAAACTTTTATACTATTCAACAAACAGATAAAGGGTAACAAGAGAGAGCTAATTCAGCGGGTGTTCCAATATTTAGACAGATAAACGAAGACACAAAAAAGTAAGAAGAATTTGTTGAAAGAAATTTTGATTTATCAAGTAGTTTTACTTTGCCTAACATAAGTATAATGTCATTCTTATGATCACAAATATTGCATAAATGAATCTAAACTAGAGATATGCTCTATAGTTTTGTTTTTCATTTTGGATTTTTTTTAGGTAATATAGAGCGAATTCTAGCACTTCTACAACATGTCATTGATCACTTTATTCAATGGCACTTACTTCCGGAGTACAAAAGACCAAATGGTTGTATCATCAACTTTTTTGAAGAGGTAAATTTTGCACCATTTTCCTCGTACAAGTTATACACCTCTTCTTAGGTTATTATACCTGTAGTAATTACATTAGTACTGTGATAATTTGCAGTGTTCAATGCTATATCTACAAAAATGTAATTTACATTTGTGTAGATGTTTGACTGTCAAAGCAGAATATGTATCACAACAATCCTGAAGCAAATTGTTTTAGGCAATTTATAGCATTACTGAAAGTTCTCAATATGACAGTTGATAAGAAGATTGTGCTGCTAGAATGTCCAACAAAATGTATTTTCACTTTGCCCCATTTCTATGCTTTATCATTTGAGCTTCATTCAACTATAGTATGAATCAAATACCATTATCATCTATTGGTTTGATTAATTTAAGAAATATAGAGTAGCTGAGTTGTTTTATCGAGATTTGTTTAACTCTTGAATAGACAAGCTTGTGAGTACTTGTGCTTAATTTTGTAAGTTCCCACGGGCATGGAGAAATAGAGAAGAGTACACAAAAGTTGTGTTTGTTTCAATTTAGCAGAGGAGTTATATTTGTTTTATCATGTGATGTTGCAGTTTTGTTATCGAACCAGTATCTATTGTTTCATTTAAATGATGTCTATTATTTTATTGAAATTAAACCTTAGAGATTAGTCTGTTGAGTTTTTGGTTGTTCTTTTTGTTAATATTTTTGTATGACAGGTGAATCATGCTCTTCCAGATCTTAGGCATTTGATTTTCTCAAATGTTGAAGAAATTTATGGTAGATGCTTGCAGGGCTTTATCATACGTTTCTGATTACTCAAATGATAAAATACAAAGAATTAATGAAGCTGGGGTATGTAGCCGACTGATGTAGCTTCTTTAGTGAATGATATACTAAATAAATAAATTACCCAGTTGAACTAACCTTATTTCTTAGTCTAATTTTGTTATAAATTGGTGTACATGAGCATTGAATAATATACTACATAAATAAATTTTCACCACTCAACACCTCGATTTGATTTTATTGACAACGAGTTCACAACTTTAAAAATATGCCAGTCTTCAAAGTTTATGTAACATGATATAGAATCCACCAAAATTGAGTTAAGCAATTCTATTGTTATGTACATGTAATGAATGCTTTCACGCAGGTGACAAGTTCAAATAAGATGTTGAGCTTATTGGGCGTGAGGTGTGTATGTGTATGATTCATAATTAGATTCATTACTATTTTTGCTTCTGGCTGATAATTGTACTAGGATATTGGTAAAGAAATCAATTCAAACAAGTATTGTCTTAAAAGTAGAATGCTATGGTTACGTCAACACAAATTTGAAAATTTAATATGGTAATTATTATTTTTTTAAGATAAATTTGCTAGTATCATAATTCTTTTTATTGATTCATTTATTCTATAATTAAATTGAATTGTTGATCATTTTGTAATAATGATTATTTTTGGTAATGTCTAAATAAATTTATGGACCCGTGCGAACGCAAGGGTCTTCTACTAGTTTACTATAAAAATCATAATTTAATCATATGCTTGCTTTTATGTGAGGAGCCATTCTATAAGAATGGAGGCATCGAGCAAGAGAAAACATTGTTATTTTGAATTTGTTTTGAATTTGTTAATAAACTTTGGACCAATTAATACTTTTTGTTCATATGTTATACTCCCTTTCTCCATTTTTTTAAGTGTCGTTTTTTAATTTTGTTTGTACATGTTGAAAATATAGTAAGTGTGAATAATATGGGTAATAGTCTCACATTGATTAAAAATGTAGAGACTTAAATATTTATAAATGAGAGAACCCACAAAGATGTTGAGAATAATATAACAAGTGTGAGTTAGAGTCCCACATTGATTATAAATGTGGATAGTTGAACATTTATAAGTGGGAGAACTCATACACCTATCACCTTAAGATTTTGGGTGAATATGTGGTGTCTCTCTCACTTGTCCCAATGTTCAATGCTCCCTAGTGAAAAACATGTTTTGGGTGAATATGTAGTGTCTTTCTCACTTGTGTTGCTCTTAACCCAATTTTCAATGCTCCCTAGTGAAAAAACTCCCCCAAAACTTGTGAGACTTTCCTTTTTTAGAGTAACACCACACACCACATATTCACCCAAAAGTTTAAGGCGATAGGTGTATAGGTTCTCCCACTTATAAATGTTCAAGTCTCCACATTTCTAACAAATGTGGGACTATTACACATACTACTCACACTTGTTATACTTAACACCCCCTGAGAATAATAATATGTCAAGTGTAAGTTGGAGTCCCACATTGATTATAAATGTGGATAGTTGAGCATTTATAAGTTGGAGAATCCATACACCTATCACCTTAAGGTTTTGGATGAATATGTGGTGTCTCTCTCACTTGTGTTGCTCTTGACCCAATGTTCAATGCTCCCTAGTGAAAAACGCATTTTGGGTGAATATGTGGTGTCTCTCTCACTTGTGTTTCTCTTGACCCAATGTTCAATGCTCCCTAGTAAAAAGCTCTCCTAATATAAGAATGTCAATAGGGTGGGGTGGGGCGGGGACGGGGGATAAATTCCTATCTCAATCCCCACCCTCGAATTTATTTTCCATCCCCGTCTCGAATTCCCACCACAGGAGGATTTTATCCCACATCCCCGTCTCCACGGATCCCCACGGTTTCTGCGGAGATCCATAAACATAAATTTTTTTTATTATTTTTAACTAAATTAATAGAAAAAAAATTCAAAACGTGTCATGTTAGTCTTTTTTCTCTAATTAGCAACGAATTTAGTGATCGGTTTTTGATTATTTTTTTTTGTCGCTAATTAGACAAAAATTACTAACATGACATGTTTTATGAGTTAAGAGACCAATCTAACACGAAAAATAATTAACAGACCAATCTGAATCTAAAGGTATAATTAAGGGACAAAAATAGGTATTTTGCCAATTAATAAACTAATCATCTACGATAAATATATTGTTTTAACAATATTTAATCTAGAGATTCATGAACACCAAATTTTCAAACTTATAAAAAAAATTAAATAATCATTTAGATCTTTCTCTTTTACTAACATTACATATGTGTGTTACATTTGTTTATAAAATAAGTTATATGAAATTACAAATAAACCTACGTAGAAATATTCAATTATATATTAATTAACGATACTATGGTATTCTAGCGCGGGACGGAGACTCTACGGGGCAGGGGATATGTTCATTATCCCTGTCCCTAAAGTGCCTTCGTGGGAACTTTGTTCCCCATCCCCGTCCCTGTGGGGGCAATTATTCCCATCTTTGGGGCCCCAAATAGGGAATCCACACGGGGATCTCCACTAATGGGTCCAACTTGACATCCCTAGAACCCACCCATCTATCACCTTAAAATTTTGGATGAATATGTGGTGTGTCTCTCACAAAAATATTGTTTAAAGGGATGTCCCACAATATTCAATGCTCCCTAGTTGAAAAACTCTCCCAACACATGGTATCAGAGCCTGTTTCGAGAAAGGGACCGACTTACTTGTATCGAAAGTTAAACGACGTCACAAGTGTGGTGAGTAAGAAACGTTCCGTTGAAAAGTGTCAACGGTGCCACAAAGGTGGCGAGTAAAAAACTTTATGTGCGGACAAAAGTTTGTGGAAGCAAAAAGAGTTTTCATTTGAGGGGGAGCACTGTGCTTTCACTTGAGGGGGAGCATTGTGGACTCACACTTGAGGGAGAGTGTTGAAAATGTAGCAAGTGTGAGTAGTGTGGGTAATAGTCTCACAATGGTTGGAAATGTGGAGACTTAAGCATTTTTAAGTGAGAGAACTCACTCACCTATCACCTTAAGATTTTTGGTGAATATGTGGTGTGTGTGTGTGTGTGTGTCACAAAAGTGTTGATTAAAGGAAAGTCTCACAATGTTCAATGCTCCCTAGTTAAAAAAAACTCCCCCAACAGTACATATTAAGACAACTAATAATTGTTGCTACTTTTTAAATACCCTTAACTTTTTTCTCTCTATAGTAAATGATTAGGAGTTATTTTAACAATATTACATTGAATGAAATAACACTTTGTTAGAAGAGTAATAGTGGGGGTTGTTTTTAAATCGTATCCACAGGGATTGTTTGATATTTGATGCGTGCCTTTCAATAGTTTCGATATTCTAAGTTAACGGTTTCAAAAGTTTCTCAATTGTTTTTAACATTCACTTGTAGAAAAGATTAATTTGTCACAAAGATTTTGTAAAAGGTTTTATAAAAGCATGTTAAGATTAGGTTTCGCTAATCCTTTCCATGTATAAACGATTAATCAAGCATATGAACTCGGTTTCCGACCAACATAACCGCGTATCCTCCCGACTAAGTTTATGTCTAAAGCGAAATCGTGAGTACCATTGTTTAAACCGTTAGATGATGTCTCACGCTAACAATCTAAACAACGATCATTAAGATCAATACAATGCGAATAGCAAATCCCAAATCTATGTCTAGAGTTTAGTTTTTAAGAGATGAAATTGTTAGGTCAAGATTTGTGGAATCTATGTCTAGAGTAAAACAAATCAAACATAAAGCATTAAGAGAAAATAACTTCATCTATATTGATCAAAGACCTTGTTCATATACAATAAATCAAAAGCAATACATAAAAACAAAATCAACTACATCTAACCTCAACATTGAGTGTTTAGCTACCACTTCTCATGGTAGATTGGATAACAAGTAAAGAGAGGAGATGAGTAAACATCCACGCCGAATAATCGAGAATGGATGCAAAATCAGCTTCTCCAAGTGAAAATACAAGCTCCAATGGTAAAAAGACTGAAAACTATGATGTTGGATCAAAATGAACAAAAGATCCCTCAAACATAAAGTGAAATTCTATTTATACATAGCAGAATTCTGCAGTATTCGCACTGCGAGCAATCCATTCGCACTGCGAATGAGGAAAAATGGCACTTTAAGTGCCTCTGAGACTTAAACCGCCCCAAGCAGAAATCGTGGGTTCGCACTGCGAACCCTTCATTCGCACTGCGAATCATTCGCTAGCTACATTCGCACTGCGAATAAACTAGCGAGCCAGAATTCTCAAACCCAGAACTTACTGCCTCTCTTCGCCAGCACCTTCGCACTGCGAACCAACCAGCGAACCTTCGCTGGACCCTCGCCAGGAGTTCACAGTGCGGACACAAGGTAATCTCAAAGTTGGAACTCTCTGCCTCTGCTCGCTGGCGCCTTCGCTGGCCCTTCCCAGTGCGAACCTTCGCTGGGCCTTCGCCAGATTATTCGCACTGCGAACACCCTGTTGCAGCTAAAAACTCAGTGGAAACTTGCATTGGTTCCATGTGTTCTCAATTTTGCTCCTTTCATGCCTATACCTGCACAATGACACACAAATTACAAGCTCCACACATATATTCCAATGTAAGCGTTACAACACAATTTACTGCTTAAATCCACAATTTACCGTTAGAAAGAAATGAAAAATGCCAAGTATTTCATACAAATATATAACATGTTTGACATCTAACACACTTAAAAAAAATATTTTTTTTAAATGACACTTAAAAAGGAATCGAGAAAGTATTTTCCTATATTTTTTGTTATAATGATGATGTTTATTTGAATTGATTAATTTTTTTATTAACATGTTATTTTTATGAATTTTTATTTGTGGAAAATAAGGAAGAGTTCATTATATTTGTGGTGTTTCAACTTGTTAGTTACAACTTATAAGTTATAGTATAAAATTATCAACAATAAACTCTTTTTATTAAAAAAGTCTAATCTTACAATTCTCATTTAATTTTCTTTTTACAAAAGAGTGATTTTTTTTAATGATACCTGAGTGATCATGTTTAATCGTAGACTATAAAGGGTTAGACTTAGATATATTGTAATTCGTTATTATTTATGAATGACTTGAGGATTTTTTTTTTAAATTTCAGTATTCTTTATTTATTTTTTCGAAAATATTTATTTTTTATCGAAAATTTTGAAATTTTCGATTAAAAAATGAAAATTTTGAAAATTTCCGATACGTACTGCAAATTTCCGGTCAAAATAGGTAAATTTAAAAAAAAAATCGACTTTTACAAAAGGGTATAATGATAAAAATGCTTTAATTGGGGGTGTCAGGTTCAAGTGACGGGATGGCAAATTAAATGCTCGTCAATCTGGTTGGTATAGCTGTTAGGTGCGGATTTGACCTAAAAATGACATATCTTTCTTGGCACTTTTCCCACTCTTTTCTCATGTTTTCATTGGTTTTGCTAATGATTGTTATTATTCTTCTAACATTGAGAATATACCTTTGGTGCTTGTAATGTGTGTGTGTTATTGTGCAGTAAAAGGCATACATGATCAAAAGTGTAAGACACAAGAAAGTGGTGCAAGCTGTCAAAGAAATGAGGAATACAACAGCAAGTTCACTTTGCGAACTCTGGCGAGGACCCAGCGAATGGTCCCAGATTTTGGCAGGGGCAAAAGGCACTAAAGTTCGCTTTGCGAACGGGAAAGCGAGTGTTCGCTTTGCGAGTGATCCTTCGCATTGCGAACTCACGAGAATTTCTGGGGTGGTTTAACTATTCAGAGGCACCTGAAGTGCCTATTTTTGCTATTCGTTGTGCGAATAATTAGTCCGCTTAGCGAACGTGTAAATTCCTGAATGTATTATAAATAGAATTTTCACACTTTTTAGGTTAATAATTAAGATAGGAACTTGAGAGAAAGATCATAACTTGTAATTTTCAGCATAGAAACTCAAATCCCAAGGGGGAGAAGGTAAGAACTTCAATCTCTTGTTGGATTTGGATGTAATCTCTTGATACCTATTGTATTTCATCTAATGTATGTTTGTGAATATGTTTTGATTCTCTATTGTTGTTGTCTTTGATTGATTATTTGTGGTCTTGACAAAACCTTTGCAAATCCTTGATCTTAGATTTTCATCTATCAATGAGTAAAACTTTTGACATGGTTTTGTGAGTTGATATTCATTTTATCTTTTGTTGTATTGTGTTGATTAAGTAGCATGGCTAGCATGAGTAGGATCGGTATGGTATTGCGAGGATGCGTGATAATAGTGATGAAGAACGGTATTCACATTCATTTGGCAAATTAGTTGAATACATGTAAAAAAGGGTTAAACGTATGTACGTATTCTGATCGATGGCATTTTATATGAAGCATTCATTTATCTGATTTAGGTTTCATCTTTGTTTACCTATTTATCTTTGATTTGAACCGCTATAGACATATACTCTTCAGATCTGGATCTAAGATGATTATTTGTTTTGTTCTGAACTCTATAAATAGATTTAGGCTTAACACTTGCGTGAGTATCAGCTCTTAATGCTCTGTGTTGGTTTTTGTTGCGTGAGACATCACCAATGAGGCAATACGGTCGATCTCTCGATGTTGCGTTAGACATAACCTCTGTCGTGGGTGATACGTGAGGATATTAGGCGAATGATTGATTTATGTATAATATGATTAGAAGAATGCATGTGTTATCAATTGATGAGATCCAATTCCAACAAGGCTCCGTTTATAATTCAGTCTTTATTTTATATTTTTCGTCTTTACATTTTCCGCATTTTACTTTGGTTCCTTCTTAAAACCAAAACTTTTGAACCATGAGCTTAGAAATATAGAAACCGTCGAATGGCATTCTTTCCCTCGCACTGATCCCTGTGGAGAACGACAAAACTGGGTTACTTATATATTTTTGCTTGCTGCTATTCTAGCTTCAACAATAGGATGCAGACTAATGCGGAATAAGTTAAATGGGACGGGTCAACCCACATACCCAAATCTATTCATAATTTACGCAATACTTAAGAGAATTTCTTTTTCCACCCTATACATTTCTTGCGCACCGTGTGGATTTCCCATTATGCCCTTCGTTTCCGGAGATATATCTCTGGGCGCACCCTTTGCAGACCCAACAAATGCCATTGTGAGTGATGCCTCATGCATTTGGTATAATTTTATTCTAGAGATATATCTCTTGAGCGGTTTGGAGAAAACATTTAAATTGTTCAGTTCAGTGAATATTCCAGAGATATATATTCGGAATTGTGGGTGGCAATTTGAGTTTTTCTGTCACCTTGGCATGTTAGAATTTTCAGGAGATGTATCTCCGGAAATATCTGATATAGTTTCCACCTGCATGATCAGTCCCCCATTGTTGCCATTCTTCATTTTCAACTCAAACCCTCACCCTAAAAACCCTACATTCTCAATCTCATTTTTCACTCCAAATCTCCATCCTTTTGTTTCAACATATCACAGGGGGAAAAAAAGATCGAATTTCAGGTAAAGATTATTCATTTTCATCTACATTGCTCACATTAATCATGAAAGTTTGCTGAAAAAATTTACGCAGTGTCCAAAGATGTATCTCTGGAACGTGTTGGACATGAACTTGTCTGGAGATACATTTCGAAATGTTTCCGTGTTTATTTTTCAGCCCCTTCTGCAGCAGTAGATTATTTAATGTTTTGTTATTGTTTTTATTGTTTCCAATAGATATGGTGCACCCTGATATTTTACCAAAATAAGTAGTTTCTCTGAACAATTTTCTCTGAATGTTCAAGGGGTTGTTGTGAAGGTTGTAGATGTTGGCACCAACTTTAACAACAAGCAAGAGTTTGAAAATTGTGATAACATGCTCGAATGGATTCGTATGGAGGCATCTAGACTTGGATTTGGTATGGTTATCAGAAGGTCAGATAATAGCTCGGATAGAAAGATGCGCCTTTGTGACAAGTTGTGCGAAAGAAGCGGGAGCTATCGAACTCTTGTCCAGAGTTTGACAAGAAACGACACGGTTAGTAGAAATGTGAGTGTCTGTTTAAGCTTCGTGGTTACATGTTGGCTAACAAAAAATGGAGATTTAATGTCATTTGTGATTTGCATAACCATGATTTGTGCTTAAAATTATCCAGTCATCCTAGTGTATGTCAGCTCAAGTCGGAAGAGAAGGAATGTATTAGTGACATGACCTTGAATCTTGTTCAACCGAAAAATATACTTGTAACATTGAAACGGAAGCAACCTGAAATATATCAAATATCAAGCAACAGTATAACATTCGGTACCTCACTAACAAAGCGATTAAGGTGGATAGAACTGAGATGCAACAACTGTTGAAACTGTTGGACGATAACATTTACGTGTCCCGGGTACCGAACTTGCGACGATGGAGTTACAATTAGAGATATTTTTTGGACTCGTCCTGATCCGATAAAGTTGTTCAACACGTTTTCGGCAGTGCTCATATTTGATTCTGCCTACAAAACCAACAAGTATAGACTTCCATTATTTGAGATGGTTGGTGTTACCTCAACTGAGAAGACATATTTTGTTGGTTTTGCATTTCTAGAGTGTGAAAAAGAGGACAATTTTACTTGGGCATTAGAGGTGTGTCGATCACTTTTGAAGGATCAGGGTGAGATGCTTAAAGCTATTGTTACTGAGCGCGATACCGCATTGATGAATGTGGTTGCAAAGGTATTTCCTCCTTCTTATGCATTACTTTGTAAGTATCACATAACAAAGAATGTGAGAAGTCGAGTTAAACCCGTGGTTGGGACAAAACTAGTAGAGTGCGAAGGTGGAAAATTGGTGAAGTCGGGTGTGATTATGGAGAAAATAATGGATGCATGGAATCGTATAATAAATTTTTCCACAAAAGAATTATATGCCGATTCCATCATTCATTTCCGGAAAGTGTGTGAAAAGTATCATGCTTTGTTGAAATATGTTGAAAGCACCAATCTTGATCAGGAGAAGGAGAAGATAGTTTGTGCGTAGATTGATAATGTCTGACACCTTGGAAATACAACTACCAAAAAAGTTGATTCGGCCCATGCTACTTTGAAAAATTGGTTGGGAAATAGCCAGGGGGATTTGTGTCGAGACTGGGACTCCGTGAACCACATGATTCAAAACCAACATAATGAGATATAGACAACATTTGGTCGAAGCATCATAGTTTTGGAACACCGATTTGAAGACAACAAGCTTTATTCTCATTTGGTCGGAAATATTTCTCGGGCGGGGTTGAACTATATTTTTCATTAGGCTAAACGAGATGATAATGTAGGCTCCGATAGCGCAAAGTGTGGTTGCACTATTGTGAAAATATATGGTATCCCATGTGCTTGTGTTATTGAAAAAAAGTGAAACTTGGTGAACCAATATAAATGGACGAGGATTGCTCTCATTGGAAAAGACTTAGGTTTGATGATGATGAATGCATGGATGAAGGTAAATCGAATATCTCTATTTTGACCGAATAGGAAGCCATACAAGAGAGATTTTAGAAGGCCGATGACAACATGAAACTCCACATCAAAGAACAATTGAGGAAGATTGTCTATCCCGAAACCACCAACATGAAACCGCCTTCTCAATCGGTAAAAATAAAAGGTGCTCCGAAGAAAATGAAGCATACACCGAATGACAACTCGACTACACGGTCTCCTTCCTTTTTTGAACTCGTTGACAAAGTTTTTCCTGACTCACCGACTCCAAAATCTCATAAAAGTGTTGTGAAAGGAGCCCGCATTAGCAAACCACCTCCAACGCCACTTCCACCAAAGATTTCATTCATTGACGAGATTCCGGTTTTTATGCACAAATATATCGAGCGTTTCGTCAATATTGAAGAGGACGGTAATTGTGGTTACCGAACCGTTTCTGATTTACTCGGTAAAGGAGAAGATAGTCATACGCTTTTCCGACATCAACTTATCCAAGAGTTGAAGACGCATAAAGAATTGTACACACAGTTGTACGAAACTAAAGAAAGATACAATGCGGTTTATGAGTCTCTTGTTCCTTGCTTGAGTGGTCTGGAGCCGGAGGCAAAATGGATGACCTTCCCTGATATGGGTCATCTAATAGCATGTACATATGATAGAGTATGCATTGACCTGACACGCTACGGTTTTCGGAAACCTTTTTTCCACTGTGCACCACACCACCCCAAAATCCAAATGATCATATCATGTGTATTAGATGGCTTTCAAAATTAAGTCATTTTGTTTGAGTTTACTTGAAACCAGGACACCCCATACCAGTTACATCACCGGAATGGACAACTCATTCAACCGCAAATGGCGAAACGTGGCCGGGTCATTTTATGGAAAGGATTCAAGAATTCAATAGATTGAACAACATTGAAAAGGAATCGAATGCACAAAAGTCCAAGGAGGTACCACCTATAGATTTAGCCGGCGATACATGTTTCGATTTGTTTTGGTTTCTTGTGTAATAAGACAAATAATTGTATATAATTATGTCTCAATATAAATGAAGTGTTACATATTCATTTATTATTCATATTTGGTCTTTATGCATATTTGTTTCATATTTCATCTTAATGTGATTATCTGTCAAATGGTTCTGTTTTGAAAATGGTTCAAGGAAAGTTACAGAGATACATCTCTGGAAGGTTATTTTATTTGTCTTTTTTGAATTGGTTCAGGGAAAGTTTCGGAGATGCATTTCCATATATATATATATATATATATATATATATATATATATATATCCGGAATCAATATGACAATCAATGAGTGGTCCATATTGAACTAGGTCTCTTATAAATTTGGGTGTTCTTGTGTTATATTTCACACAAACTCAAAATGTCTCAAATGTCACAAATAAACATCTGTTGGTATGTCGCAAGTGTCTCCTACTCCGGCGGCTCTACACCCGGGAGGACATTCAAACTCACCGATCCCACCTCCCTCGAAGATATCCTAGACGAAATTCACTATCTCCTACCTTACGGAGACAAACGAAGGGTTGTGAAGCTCGAGTACCGTTCACCTTCGGTAGACAACGAAGGGAACACTGTGTTCAACAAATTTGAGCTCAAGACTCGAGCGGATGTTAGGGCTATGTGGGATACGTATTTCGATTTCGAAGAGAAATTTATACTCGAGTTGGAAGCGACGCTATGAAGATCGGTCGAAGATATCCTGAAGATGTGCAAGCGTCCACCGAAATATTGAAATGTATTATTTAATTTTCTGTTAAAATCATCATTGTAATGTTCATTTTATGTTATGAATGTCAATTGCATTTTGGAATGTTCATTTTCTGATGAAACTGTTTTTGGTGTTTTTTCGGATATGTAACTACAGATTTGTTCTGGAAATGCATCTCCGAAACATATCAAACTCAATATATAGGGCACCACTTAGAATGACTTTTCTTGAGTGTGCAAAAGATGCGTCTGGAGATATATCTCCAAAAACAGTGAACATATTTAAAAAATCACACGGTGCACAAGAAATATCACACGGGGCACAAGAAATACAAGGGTAGAAAAAGAAATTCTCATACTTAATCACTCACACTTGTATCAAATAGTGTTTCACCCAATAGTATTGTAAAATAATTTATTTAATTTAATTTTTAGATTATTTTATTTTATCATTAGTTAATTTAATTTTATTGTATGACCCTATTAAGCAAAGCCCGTTAAATCTATAATGATTTTCTATTCAAGCAAACTATCTATTTTATTGTAACAGAAAATTAAAATATATTATATTTTTATCCTATCAAATGGCTTCCTAATTATTTTCCATAGATCTAAGAAATTGGAATTCTCCCTTATCATTGACGAGTCTGGAAGAAGTTGATACCTAATTACATTTTACGCTGCTACAAACTACCAGAACGATGCTTTAAGGAACTTGAAAGCATGGCAGCAAGATTTTGGTAGGGCCACAAGAAAATTCACTAGATGAGCTGACAGTCCAAAAAAGTATGTGGTTTGCTATTTTGAGAGTTTAGCAACTTTAACAAAGCTTTACTTGTTTAGATTAACTCTCTCATCACTCCATGTTAAACTTGTTTAGATTAACTGTCCTATTCGAAAAAGATGCTGGTGTGGCTCTTAAACTTAGATGTCACCACGTCAAAATTCAAACAATTGCCAAGATAATGTTTCCTAGTAACTTGCATAACAAGGTAAAACCAGTGAACCAAATCTATCAAATCTTTTAAATAAGGATAGTTACTTACTAAGATATTTTTTAATAGAACGATAATTAACTTTCTAAAGGAAGAAAGAAAAACACGACCGCTTTTTCTTAACATACTGATGGTGCCTCTATCTTCCTTAATCCAATGTTAAAGCTAGTGCTTCTACACTTTGAACCACTATTGCCTAAATCTGCATTGCCTCTCAACATCATAGCAACAAATTCGTTGTAGTCTATTTGTCCATCCTGAAAGGATAAAAACATGAACATAGCAACATCATCAAAAGTTGTACGAGATTTGAAAAACCATGATTGAAAATATTATGTACTCACATTATTTTGATCAGCTTCTTGGATCATTTCCTCTAAGTGGACATCTTCCATGCCGAATTCTTTACAAACTTTTTGAAGCTCATCTTGAGTGATATAGCCACTTTCATCTTTATCAAAATATGAAAAAGCTGTAACTAAATTATCTTCTCTACCAACTTTGTTCAAATGCAATGTTGCAGCTATGAATTCTCCGTAGTCAATTGTGCCACTATTATCTACATCTGCCTGCAATAATAAACAAAATTGGTTAAAATGGATCATAGGATTATAGTATTGTGAAACTAAAATTGTCAACACAAAAGAAAACTTAGTTTTATTTTGTGACATTAAAGAAATTGAAGAAGATTTTGAACTTACAGCCTTCAATAGATCAAAAATCTCAAATTCATTGAGATTGGCGCCGAACATTTTCAGTCCAGCCTTGAGTTTTTCGAAGGTAATTTGACCGGTGTTGTCAGTGTCTATCATCTTAAACAATTCTTTCAACCCAGAAATTTCTTCTTCAGAAAGATTCTCGGCAATAACCTGAATGCAAAGATCGTGGAAAATATCACAAATATTCGACAATACCAAATTGAAAGCATATACTCTCACATGATGGAACTATGTAATAGAAAAGTTACTAACTCTAAGAGCCATTTTCTTGAGCTTGTTCATAGCAGAAAATTGCTTTAGACGACTCAAAACTGCGGAATCAAGAGGTTTGTCTGGAGCAACTCCGTCAACCTGAATCCAAGGGTGGCCTACAAAAAATTGGAACGACACCATTTACAAGATGGCAATAAAAGTTCATATTCTATATGATTAAACATTGCAACATTTTTAGTCCTGAAAATATGAAATGTGTAATGAATGTTATGACATTTCTAATATGGAAATATGAAATGTGTTTCACCAGTATCATAATGTAAAAAAAAAAGTGGTGTAACTTACAAAGAACTTCATGTGCTGTTATCCTTTTACTAGGATCTCTAACAAGCATCTTCTTAACCAAGTCTTTTGCACTTTCGGAGATACTTGGCCAAGGATCTGAAGTGAAATCAAGTTCACCATGCAAAACCTCATGAAATATCTCTTGTTCTAATTCTATAATTATCAAGGAACAAAATCAAAATCCTCAATTTTATATGAAATAAAAAAGGTAAAATAAATTTTAAAAAATGAAAAAGTAATGAAGATATCTTACCACCATAAAACGGAGCTGTTCCACATAGGAGAAGGTATATGATCACACCAGCACTCCAGACATCAGCTTCTGGACCATAACACTGTCCGAGAATCTCGGGTGCAATATAATAAGCACTTCCTACTACATCGCTAAACTTTTCTCCTGTAAATGGAGAATGTTCATTAGTCACAAACACTCTACAGATTCTCTATGATCATTCACCAATAGTAATTATAATCAATGTTTCACAAAAAAAAAAAAGTACACAACCGTGGTCTGGCTTGAGGCATCATAGTTTTTTGTGTGTCTGCAATCGCAATTGACACTACATAATTAAGTCATATTAGACTATGGATCTCTACAACATTGAGGATTACGAATGTTACCTTGACCCAGTTTAAAATCTTAGGTAAAGTTCGACAAAGTAATACCTAATACTCGGTCTAAGAGTCTTACTTAACAAGTTACTATTCTTAATAATTGAATCCTACTAATGATTAAAATAAGTTGCTGCAAACTGAATCAAACACAGTTCCTAACCTGGTTTAAAGAAAACCGACAATCCAAAATCAATTGTCTTAAGTGTTGAATCTTCATGCCCATCAACAAAAAGAAAATTCTCCGGTTTAAGATCACGATGCATTACTCCAAGTGAGTGACAAGACTCAACCACACTAACAATAGTCCTAGCAAGCTTAGCTGCTTTTCTTTCAGTATAATGATCCCTTTGAACAATCCTATCAAACAACTCACCCCCTTCACATAACTCCATGACAATATAAACAAAAACAGAATCTTCATAAGCTCCTTTAATAGATACCACATTAGAACTCCCAACCAAGTGATGCATTATCTGAATCTCCCTCCTCACATCCTCCAAATCATCTTCTTTCACCAATTTCACCTTAGGAATACACTTGCATGCATATTTTTTTTCCGTCGCTTTCTCGAAACAAACTTTAGTCACACCAAATTGTCCCTTCCCAAGTTCATCTCCCAACTCATATTCCTCACTAAAACAACCCGAGTTTGTTAGCAAAACTGATTCTGCTTTTAGTCCAGCACTTTTTGCTGGGACCCTCTTAATATTAGGCAACATCATCATTGGTTTTGGATTGGCTGGTCTAGAATGTTGTTCCTTAAACACAATAACTGGCTGTGAATCTTTGTTGTCAATTTCGCAAACAGGTGGCGGGTGTTGTTGAACGGTGTGTGACCATGACCATGAAGCTGGAAGAAGATTAATGGATGAAAAAATGAATTGATCTTTGGAGGCTTTTCTGGATCCAACACAGTTGTTTCCCATGTCTTGCAGTAGAAGAAAGTGGTTGTTGATAGTTGAGAGTGGAAAAGAGAATGAGAAAAGGGTTTGTTTCTATTTAAGGCAATGATGAATAATGAATGAGAATATGAGAGAAATCATGGAGTGTGAGTAAAGATGGAAAGAAAAAATCTGATAGATCGAAACAAAGACACCCATTATGGAAATTGGGTGATTTTGATTTTGATTTTGAATATGTCAATGTGGAAACTTTCATTGAGATAATTGGAAGAAGAGAAAATAATAAACTCTGTGTGACAGACAGGAGACAGAGTCCGAGGGAGTAGGATAGAAATAGTTGGATTTTGTGTTTGAATATTGCGATTGGAAGTGTTTAAGAATAGAAAGTGTTGATCTTGATTGGAAGTTTTTAAGAAGAGAAAGTCTTGATCTTGATTATGGAGAGAGATAGAGAGAGAAATAGGAGGGAAATTAATGAGTGATAGTTACCGCGTAGAAGCAATCCAACGGTGATAAAAAAAAGATGATTATATAATGAGATTTAGTTATTTTACAAATACGAGTGGTTTGGCTCCTACTAATATGACTAGTTCGCCGGCTCTGGCCGGTCATTTTTAATCGATTAAAAATAAGTTTTGCAAAGAAATCGAGCTCTTAAGCAAGAACCTTCGCTATTTCTAAAATTGGAAAATATTTGATAGAGTTTTTAAATCTAAATCGATTTAAATAAAAATTATAAATCGATTTTAAAAAAATTAAAAATTGCAAAAAAAAAGTATATTATTTTATTAGTTTGGATGTCATTTTGTAAAAAAATGCTCAGTTCATATTAGATTTCAGATTGATTTTTTAAAATTGATCCAAGCCGAACTGAATCACGCATATAACTTCGTACTTATTTGTTTTTTTATTATTCCCTCTAATTTTATTTATAAGAAAAAATTAATGATGAATTTTTTTGACTATTTCTATTATTATCTTTACTAGAGTCTTGGGAGACGTTTCGGGTTTCTATCACAAATTTTGCTCTTAGAGGTGTTGTTTCTTTGAAAACGGTTAAGGGTGGTATTGAAGGTTAGAATATACACAAGAAAGGGGTTGAATTGTGTATGCCAAAAATGTTTTGCTTCTAAAAAGTTACTTCAAATCTAAACAATGTTCAAAGTCTGATATTAGAAATAACAACAACAAAGAAAATAAAAATGATCAGAAGTAATAAGCAAGCAACACACAAAGTTTATCCTAGACCCTCTCCTCAACTAAGAGTAGTGCAGTCCGCTTGTCTTAACAAGAGTTTTTCATTATAATCAAACAAATTACACTTTCCTCAATCAATCCAGAAAGAGACTTCAGCTCAAGCAACCTAGCAAGAGACTTCAGCTCAATCAACCTAGAAAGAGACTTCATTACTCAAGCACGCAGGCAAGAAACTTCACTGCTCAAGCTCGCAGGCAAGAGACTTCCTCTACTTGAAACAAACAGTTTAGAAGAAATGATAACCACTATACTTAGATACACAATCAGAATATAGCAGTTGTGCAACAATCACAAAGGTTTTTAACCTCTTAAGATTTCTAAGATAAATAAAGATAAAAAATTCAAGATCGTATGTAATAACAGTTACAAATAAAAGCTCAAAGTTATGCTCAAGATATTGTATTATGTTGCTGTAACCTTCCTTCAAATCTTCAGCTCCCTTTTATAAAGTCAGAGAAAGAGTCGTTGGAAGGTTGGGCATAAGAGCTAACTTAGTAAAAAAGCATGCCAAGAAAGACGTTGGAGGATGTATCTGGTTAGAACCATTGTCCACTGAATAAAGGCATTGGTCACAGCACCTTTCGAAGTACTCATTATCTACCAAAAGGTAGAACAGACTGAAGAGGTTACATCATCATTCCTTGAGCCTTTCAAAATAAAACCCTAGTTAACTCTCTTCAGAAATTTGACGCTTTGACAAGACTGGTCTGATTTTGGTACAACGTACGGATCAGAGGCACATTTAGCCTACAGAGTCTGAGATGTCACCGGAGGCTAAAAAAATGACCAGAGTCTGAATCTTCAGAGGGTAATGAACACATTCAAAGTCACCAGATTCTGATAAATCAAAATCACCAGATTTTGATCATTCAAAATCTGAGTTACATTGCTTCTTCGCATATGCTTTCAACAAGATTATTCAGAGTGAATTATAACCTTGTGATCCTGCACACTTGAACATATGTTAGTATACCCATTTTTTCTTTAAATACTTTGTTATCTTCAAAATCGAAGGGATATGAACAATCTTGTTCCAACATTTCCCCCCTTCTTGATGATGACAAACAAATGTATTTAAGAACAATGGTTGGTTAGTTTATACCTCCCAAAAATATAACATTTATACCGCCCCCCCCCCCCCCCCCCCCCCCCCCCCCCCCCCACAAAAAAAATCAGGAAGGCCTAAGTATCTAGTTTAAGAAACCATAGTTTTCCTCCTACCATATTGCAAATGATTTGGTTGCTTGCTTCAAGCATATTTCGACTGAAATAGACCTCATATTTATTTATCTATGTTGACAACCTGACCATAAGCTCTCTAATAGGCGACCAAAATGTTAAGGATATCAAATTCTTCTTTTGTTGGTTTTCTCTACCAAAAATAAGACTATTATCTCTAAACTAGAGATGAGAGATTTGAGAATCGCTTCTTACTACTTTATTTTGTGAATGTATTTGTTGTTAATTTTAGATGTATTTAGTCATCAAATCTCTTAACTTAATTTAATGTTATGTTTTAGTCCTTTACCTATAAAAAATTACAAGTTAGTCTCTTAACTTCACTTATGTTACTATATTTAGTCTCTTTTGTCAAATTATGACAAAAAGCAATAAATTATGTGACGTGGATGGACATCAAGGCTGAAGGTCCAAATGTGACTCAACATTTATTCTTCATTTAGGACTTGTTCTTCATCTTCCTCAAAATTAAATTCTCTTTAATCTCCATTTTCTGAGATTTAATTCTTTTTTTCTTACACATTGATTTAATTATTTTCTCAAAATCTCTTCCATTCTCCTTTTTATGTTCTTAAATCTTCTTTTTATGTACCCGTCAAAATTTTTACTTTGATTTTAAGTAAAAACAAATAGGTTAATATTACAAAAATTCTCTGTTGTGTTTTCTTAAACTTGCTTGTCAGATCTGGGTTTATAAAAATTTTAAAACTAGTTTTTGTTTAGAGGGGAATTTTTGATCTAGATTATACAACTATGGTGGAGAGGGAGAGTTAACATTTTAGATCTAGATTTTGTTTAGAGAGAAATTTTAGATCTAACTTTTTTTAACGATTATTTTATCATTTCTCGATTTAAGTTCACATTGCATGTCTCTCATCCTATTCATTTAGGCAATTTCTTAATACACCACCCATGTTTCTTAGACACCACGCGAAATTTCTTTTTTGCCCCCTGATTCCGGATGTGCACATCCGGACGCACCATTTTTTTAAAAACGTTGATTTGTTCCGGATGTGCATATCAGGAAAACTCCCTAATCTGCAGATCCATAACCATTTCTTATTAATTCTCGCCAGACCTTCTCCCTTTCCTCATTCTTTATATTTTAATATTCCAAACAACCAAACTCTCTCAAACTCTCAAATTCTCAATCCCACAAATCCCGACTTTTTTCACTCAAGTTCGGCGCAGAGCAACTTCAACAACGATCAAGACACTTCAAATCCTCTGTATCTCAATTTAATCGGTAAGTTTTCGAATTTTAGTGTTTCGGAGTTATTTTCGAGTAATCGATTTAGAGTAGACATTTAGGTGTATAAATTGTTAGGTAGTATGAATAACATAAGTTAGAGACAATGTAGGTATTGTCTACTGCTTCAAATGGACGATCAGGGCATTAAAATGCCTATGGTACAGTAGCCATGGCTGCGCTCCTTGAACTTGAAAATACGTACCGGATGTGCAGATCCGAAAAGATTTTAATGTTGATTGCTTTCCTGATGTGCACGTCCGGAAAAACCCAACGTTAAATATTCTGAATGCTTTCGGATGTGCAGATACGAAAGTTTTCCTGATGTGTAAATCCGGAAGCAACTTGGTTTCTTTTTTTATTGTTTGTTGTTTTTTTTAATTATTTTTAAAAAATTCTAATTTATTTATTATGCTTTGCATATTACATGGCTGCCAGAGACGATCGTATCATACATGGACGGACAGCTCAACATGCATCTATCCGACGTGAGCGAACGCAGTCTATAGTTGAGGGTTCCGGCGCAAAGGGAGTTGGGGTAGCCCCTACAGCTGAGGGACATCCTACACCACAACCTTCCACATCACAGGTTCAGGCCACTCCCCCTTCAGCCGTCGATTCTACATCTCGGAGCGTCGGGTTGCTACTGCTGGTTCATCAGGGTCCCAGCCCGCACGTAGGCGTCGTCGGGAGACTCCAGTTCCATCAGCTGCTCCTATTTCATCCCCTATTCCAGTTCCTGAGTGTGATCACCCAGCACATGAGGGTGGTGACGGCGATGACGATTTCGATGAGCTGGAGGGTTACCCCGGGGGACCGTCTGATATGTCCCTACTCGAAGGGTACTCTGATCATACTTCCAGGTATGTTTGGCTAGGACAGGTAACCTTTCTCGGTTTATTTATAGAATTGTTTTCATTGAAAATATTTTCATTTGTAACATTATTTTATTTGGAAATTTTCAGGAGAAGGATTCCCACAAGTTCTATAACCATGGGGGCAAGATTATAGACATGATTGCGGAGCTGCCAGGGGATGAGTGGTTCTAGTATGCACTTGCTACCTCTGGTCTTGGAGGCCTTTCTAGGATTGGGTATCCCAATATCATGTACGGTATGCTGATGGCCTTTGTTGAGAGATAACACCCTGAGACATCCTCATTCCATCTACCGTACAACAAGGTCACAATCACACTCGATTACATCTCGTGCCTTTTACATCTACCAATCACGGGTACCCTTCTCCGTCACGGTAAGATGTCGAAGGTGGAGGCAATAGAGATGCTGACTCATGAGCTTGGTGCTACCCTAGATGAGGCACATGCGGAGGTGACCCAGTTGAGAGGCACACATCCGGTTCTCCTTTCTGACACACAGATTTTGTGAGGAGCTTGCAGAGGCAGGACGGGCAGCAGGTGATCCAGCTGAGGTAGAGATCCACAGGCAGCGTGCCCTGAGATGCTACTATCTGTTTTTGCTCGGCACACGGCTGTTTGTGGACACCAGCGCCACTTACGTTGATATCGTTTACCTCATGTACCTTTTGGATCCCACAGAGATCCATGGGTACAACTGGGGGGCGGCTACGCTGGCACTCACCTATTCTAGGCCCTCAGATGGTTGTCGCTGGGCAGCCAAGACTGTGGCAGGCAGCTGTACACTATACGTGGTAACAATCTTATATTTTAAGTCTTTTTTTCATTTCTTTTCTTTCTATATTCATTATAATGTTTGACACCGATATTATGTTTTCCATTTCAGGCGTGGATATTACAACACTTTCCCAAGATTACTGGTTGGGGGAGTGTCGAGGGGTACACTGAGGATATGCCGTGTGCTGCTGCATTTCTCCTGCTCAGAGGGAACCAGGCGCCCGACCCCTTCAGAGTTTATCTTGATCGGATGGCTGCTGAGGACATTTTTTATAACGCCTATGCCGATCATCGTGAGACACGCCCGTTCGCCGAGGTTTCGCTGTTCTCAGGATGGTTGACATGCAGTTCGACCATTACTGCTCGATACCTGCCGGAGCGCGTCTTGCGACAATTCGGTTACACGCAGACAATCCCCGGGATACCTCATGAGTCTGCTCCTCTAGGCTTGACACACGTGCAGATAGATGAGGTATAAGCTGACTTTCATTCCCACTTGGTACCGGAAGAGGCTCGGGCGACCAGAGCACCGAGAGATTAGAGCGTTACTGCCGGGTACATCATGTGGTTCTATATCGTCTCACACCCATGCATGGTGCCCAGTGCTGAGGGATCGCCACCCAGACCTGCTCATCAGGAGATATTAGAGGAGCGACTGTCTCAGCTGGACCATACTCAGGATGTCCTACCTCGCTGTCGTGAGATAGAGGAGATAGCGTGGGCGGCCATTGCGGACGGTCACCTCCCTGATGGCTCTGGTGGCAGACTTATCGTGGATAGGATTATTGAGATTGCTCGGGGGGCACTTCAGTACCGCAAACATCGAGCCGGGACAGCGGGTAAGGGCAGAGGAGCAGGGGAGCCAGGAGAGATCCTTCGCCATACACATTAGTTTTTTGTTTGATGTATTCTATTTTTATTACATTTATGTACTGTATTTTGACAGGAGTATTATAATGTATATATATATATATATATATATATATATATATATCATTTTATTTTATATATGGATGTTTTCGAATGTGTATTAAGTTGCGACGATATATTAACATATGCGACAAACCAACAAAACTGATTTAAAAAAAAATAAAGTTCTGCTATTTTTTCGGATCTGCAGATCAGGATTTTTTCCTGATATGCACATCCGGAACAAATCTAAGTTTTTTTAAAAAATGGTACATTCGGATGTGCACATCCAAAATCAGGGGGCAAAAACGGAAATTCGTGTGGTGCCTAAAAAACATGGGTGGTGTAATAAGAAATTCTCTTCATTTATGGGAGAAAAAACAAAGAAGCGCCGGAAACACTCTGTTTCGCTTGCATCACCAACTGTTACGTTCATGTTATCACACAGACTACAACACAAAATCAATTAGAAATTTGGTGGATATGAAATTATGCGGGTCTTCAAAATTACTATCTTTCTGGATTGAAAATTTGGAAAGACACTGAGCACAACAACATACATTTTTCTAGAAGGGTGGGAAAAACAATGTTACTCAACAGTCAAACAAAATGTTGATAGAAAATAAGTACAAACTTGTATACTTTTTCATCCAATATTAGATTATGCAAAATGCATAGTAAACTAAGCTCTATAAACAAAATAGATCAATCAGGTAACATAAAGTTGCAGGATTGAGGAGTAACTGATTCACTGCTTCATCATCCTCCATCCATGTTTCTTAATTGAATAGCGTGTTTAATGGGACTAAATTTGTCATTGAATACTTATTTGCCACTCTAATCTAACTCCACTTTCACACTTATTTACCACTCTAATCTAACTCCACTTTCATACTAGCTGAAGATTCATCCTTTATAGAATCTGTTCTGAAAAGTTGCCAGGTTGAATATTGAGAGTACCCGAGCTAAAAGATTCATTCTCTAAGAAAACAATTAAAAATAGTTTATTGTAAATAATCAAAAAATGACATGTCAGATGAATACATCCAGCTAGATGGTCACATCACATGAACTTGATGTTTTTTAAAAATTGACACAAAGGATCAAATAAGACAATGAAAGTGAAGTTAAAGGACTAACTTGTAACACTTTTTAATTAAGAGACTAAAGCGGAACGTTATATTAAATTAAGGAACTAAAACATATATTAAGCTATAATTTTTTTATGGATCAAACTAGACAACACATTAGCACATAATTTTATTGGAGTGTTATTCTTCGCATCTTTAGTAATGCTCATCTACTCTAGTTAATATTCGCATCCTTAGTAGTGCTCATCTACTCTAGTGAAAAACAAATAATACAACTAAAATTCAGAACTTAAACTCCATACACACCTAAAATAGTGATTGAATCAAATTTTTTTTAAATGAATCATTTGCGTCCAGTCCGTTCATTTATTTACATATTTGAAGAGTTAATGACCATTCGATCAAGATCCGATGATTTTCAAAATACATACTTTAATTTTTATTATAATTTAAAATTCATAATTTAAATACTTTCATTTTTATTATAATTTAAAACTCATAATTTAAATCTGATTTTGATCGTAAATGCATGTAGTATGACTGCATATGCATCAAATTTTTTCAAGAGGATTTCTTAATACACCACCTAAGTTTCTTAGGCACCATGTGAAATTTCTTTTTTGCCCCCTGATTCTGGATGTGCACATCCGGACGCACCATAACCTTAAAAAATAAAAAGTTGTTCCGGATGTGCATATCCGGAAGACCTCTGGATCTATATATCTGGAAGAATTGCTGATATATTTGAAGCTGCATGATCACTCCCCCTTCCCATTCTCAACATTTCTTCTACTACACTCACTCTCACCAACTCAAAAAACCCTACTTCATAAATCTCATTTCTCACTAAAAAAGTTCAAGTTTTTGGTGCAACAAATCAAAGGGAGCAAGAAAAAACTGAATTTCAGGTAAACATTCAACTTCATCCACTACATTGCTCACATTATCAATCTATATTTTTTAAAAAACAAGTTATGCTACTTCCAGATCTGCACATCCGGAACGAATTGAGCATGAACATTTTCGGATGTGCACATCCGCAAAAATGCCTGAAGCTAATTAATTTAAATTTTCAGCAATTTTGAATATATTTTATTTATACATATTAATTATTATATTCTTGTTTATTAATAGATATGGTGCACCCCGATAACATGTCAAAAGAATTAGTTGTGCCGATTTCCCCGAAAGATGAAGGCATGCTCGTAAAGTCGATTGATGTCGGTGGTGACTTTAACAACAAGCAAGACTTTGATGATCGTGAAAGCATGATCGCATACATTCGTAGGACGGCTATTGAGCTTGGCTTCGGTGTAAATATCGGGAGATCGGATAATGGTTCGGATAGAAGAAAGGCTTTTGTAATTTTGGGTTGCAAAAGAAGCGCAAATATCAAGCACCTCTACGGAAGTTAAAGAAAGACGAGACCGGTACGAGAAGATGTGAATGCCCTTTTAAGATTGGTGGTTACATGTTGGCTTCCAAGAAATGGAGATTTATCGTTCGTTGTGGTATACATAACCACGAAATGTGCTCAAAGTTTCAAGGCAATCCAAGTGTATGTCGGCTCAAGGCGGAAGAGAAGACATGTATAGCCGACATGACCTTGAACCTTGTCCAACCAAAAAATATACTTGCGACGTTGAAACGGAAAGAACCCAAAAATGTTGCAAACATAAAGCAAGTGTATAACATTCGGTATCAAACGAACAAGGCAATTAGGGGAGATAGGAGTGAGATGCAACAACTGTTGAAAGTGTTGGAGGACAACGATTACGTGTCTCGGTACATATATCGCGATGATGGAATTACAGTCCGAGATATTTTTTGGACTCATCTAGATTCCATCAAGTTGTTCAACACGTTCTCGACATTACTCATTCTCGATAGCACCTACAAGACAAACAAGTATCGTCTTCCATTGTATAAGATGGTTGGCGTTATGTCTACGAATAAGACATATGCCGTCGACTTTGCCTTTTTGGAGTGTGAGAAAGAGGACAATTTTACGTGGGCGTTGGAGACGTGTCGGTCACTTTTGAAGAAACATGTTCATATGCCAAAAGCAATTGTTACGGACCGTGACAACGCCTTGATAAATGCGGTTGCAAAGGTCTTTCCTTCTTCCAATGCACTACTTTGTCGATTTCACATAACAAAGAATGTGCGAAGTCGGGTTAAGACCGCGGTGGGTGCGAAAGAAGTGGAGTCGGAAGAATGAAAAGTGGTCAAGTTGGGTGTCATTGTAGAGAAAATAATGGATGCATGGACTCATATTCTAAATTCTTCCACAACGGAATTATATGCTGATTCGGTCATGAAATTCTGGAAAGTGTGCGAAAGGTACCCCACTTTGTTGAAATATGTTGAATCTATCATTCTTGATCAAGTGAAAGAAAAGATTATTTGTGCGTGGACCGATAACGTACGACATCTTGGAAACACTACCACCAATAGAGTTGAGTCGACACATGCCACTTTGAAGAACTAGTTGGGGAACAGCAAGGGGGATTTATGTCGAGATTGAGACTCCGTGCATCTAATGATTAAAAACCAACATAATGAGATACAAACCACTTTCGGTCGGAGTATTATGGTTTTGGAACATCGGTTTAAAGGTAACTTTCTATACTCTCAATTGATCGGCAACATGTCTCGGGCGGGGTTGAGCTATATTTTTCACGAGGCCAACCGAGCCGAAACGGTAAGTTCTGATAGTGCATAGTGTGGTTGCACTATTATGAAAGCCTACGGTCTTCCTTGTGCTTGTGCCAATACAAGTTGACGAAGTTTGCCCTCATTGGATGAGACTTAGTTTTGATGATGATGGTTGTAAGGAAGGAGATAAACCGGATATCTCTATTTTGGCCTAATTGGAAGCGATTCAAGCGAGATTTTTGAAGGCCGATGACAATATGAAGCTACACATCAAAGAAGTGCGAGAGCAAGAGTTGTCTCTACAAGTCGATCTATGTTTTGATGATAACAATACGTATTTGTGAAAGAACCATTTTATGGTATAACGTGTGTTGTGTGCAGATCATAATTATAGAATATATCATATCCAACAAGCACCATCCAGATGAGCGTAATTGATAATATGCGAAGTTACTATGTGTGACATAATTCGCAAGAAGCAAGAACGCTTATGTATCTTATCGTGATCAGTCAGACCCAAGGATGCCGATATTGCTGATGCAATGCTCTTGTGGATGCTCTCTGAAAGTGGTCGAGATTCTGAAGATTGCGAAGCTTCTGAAGAAGAGAACCGAAGTGCTGAAGACTCTCATTACTTGAAGTTCTGAAGGCGGAAGGCTCTGAAGACCAAGTACAGAAAGACTCTGAAGACTTATGCGTTCTGAAGATTAAGGTTATGAAGATCATGTATTGAAGACTCTGAAGACAGATTCCAAATAGACATGTTCTGAAGTTTTGGAAGACATGAAGAAGTAAAGGATAACGTGCTTAAAGACAGGTGCTGAAGTTCTGAAGACTGATTCCTAATGGACTTCTTCAATTGACTGAAGACTTGACGTATCAGATATCCTGATTAAGAAGACTCTACTCATGCTTTATCAATTAACCATCAGAAGCCTCTGAAGTTCAGAAGTCAACTGTTACCGTTGTGAGTAACTGTACACGGCCCCCAAGAAAGATCTATCACTTCTCCCATAGCAAAAAGGAGATGTGTCAGTACAGCTAATTATTACACAACGTCTCTTTTCCAACAGCCAACAGTATTTCAAACGGATATATTTCTACCGGGCTATTTAAAGGAAAGAGTATTCGCTTCTAATTGACGACACAGTCCACAGATCGATTCAGCCATGAATGGGGAATTGATCAAGTCATTGTGTAAAGATAGCAACAACGATGAGTTCTCGTTGTAACACTTAGAATATCCAAAGCTATCACCATTTGCACATGGCCATTGTTGTTGAAGCTCAAAGATCATCATTCAACACAACAACAATGAATTGGTTTAGAAGCTGTTGATGAAGAAGACAACATTGCAAATCAGTGAAGTCATCAACCACCTTCTCGTCAGCGCTACATTGAAGATCTGAAGCAAGGAGTTATTGCTCAAAGCTTGCTCACCCCGAAGACGACGAAGAAGAAGATCTACAAGATGTCAACAATTGTCAAATCATTATACATCTCTGTAGTTTCTTAGAATAGCAAGGAGCTGTTGCTCACATCTTGCTTGAACACTTGTGTGTTCTTTGTACTTAAACTTAGGAGTAATCTGCTTGTTAAGAAGCATCTTTGTAATCTCCTGTATAACTAATTCTTGGTGAATTAGGATTCCTTGAGTGGTTAGTGTGACCAGAGACTCGAGAAGACAATGGCGAGATGTCATTGTGGGAAAAGCCTGAAATAGGGTCAGTAGCGTTATATTCATTGCGATGAATCCCTGAACGTCTAGCTGTGAAAGCCTAGCAGTAGATCTTGCGAGATTGGAACCTGTAGGTCAATGTTTGTTATATTCATTAAGTTGAATCCCTGAACGGTTCATTGTATGTTAGTCACAGTGTGGCTGTGCAAGTGGTTAGTCACTGGCTGTTGCCCGTGCATCTGTAATCGAGATTGATTATAGTGGATTAAGACCTTGTGTTCAAGGAGAAATCACCTGAGGAGGGTGGACTGGATTAGCCTTTGTGGTGAACCAGGATATATCGTGTGTCCTTTACTCTTATGCTTAATGTTCTTATTTATGTTTCTATATAGAGTATCAGAACCCTACACAAGTAAGTCAGAACCTTGCAGCTTAACTCTGATAAGCTTCCGCACTGCAAGTTCTGAGAAATAGATCTTATGTTCAGACTCTTGTTAGTTCTGAAGCCTCATGCTTAGCAAGTCTGAATGTAACGTTGCCACTCAGAGTCTCTCAACGAACTCTGATGTAATCCTAAGTGATTCAACGACAAGAAACGAAAAGTAGTCAAAAGAGCAAATACACAATTCAACCCCCCATTTCTCGTGTCTTTCTCGCACCTTCAATTGGTATCAGAGCACCGGTTCTGTTATTGATGGATATCAAACACTTAACAGTGTCAGAAAAAGATCCATATGAGGTGCGTAGAAATACTCTGGGTAAGAATGAAATCCACTTACAATTTCTGTAACAGTTCAGAAGTTAACTGTGTACAAAATTGTAATCAATCTGACTACTTGAGCAAATCACTGATTCTGGAAGCTTTGCTGATCAACAAAATCTTTTCTCACCTAAAGCCTTGTTGAAGATTGAAGAATCAGCTGATTATAAGGACTCATCAGATAAGGAGTAGTATCTGCTGAATGCTCATCTTGGAAGATACGTGTAGAGGAACCACGTATTTGCTCAAAGTTGAATTATCAGAAGACATGAAATTTGGGCTGCTGAAGAATAACTCTCTATGAGCTCCTGAGATGTTTTCAAGAAACGGACTAGGTCCACCCTTGACTTTCTCGGTTAAAGCTCATTCAGAACTTCTTCATGTAAAGAAGAAAGATTGTTGTTCTATGATTTTGAACTTCAAAGTGAAGTCTGTTGAAGTCAGAAAATCTGAAGAATTCAAACTCTTAAAAATGATTCAACATTTGAATCTTAAAGTTGAAAGACTCAATGAAGTACTGAATATTGTTTTCTTGGAAAATATAAACTATAAAGAATATTCAGGAAGAAGATTTTCATGGATTCATCAAGTACTTAATCAAGATTGATCACTTAGAGTCTTGATCAAATCAGTGCAACCAAATTCTGATGACTTAAGACTACCTCAGTCGGATCAAATGTTATTGATCAGATCTCTATCTGATAAATTTTTCAGAACATTCTTAGTTCAGAATTCAGAAAATGTTCGCATTCCTCAGAAACCAGAATGCGAGAAAATCTTGAAGAATCCACGAACCTACAGCAGCTCACTCAGAAGCAGGTTGAATCTAAAAAATAATAATATCTCAGAATGGAAAACACTCAGATAAGCCTGCAAAGAATCTCTGCAAAAAGATTTCTGGATCCCCAAGGTATGATCTTCTCTACTTTGAATATTTAAACAATATTGCATGAATTTGGTTTGGTAGAAAGAAAGAAATGATCTGAAACAATTATGTCTTACAAGGAAATTTCTTTACTATGTTTGCACTCTAAAGTAACCTCAATCATAATTGCGAATCTTTGGAAACCATACCATATCTCTGACAACATAATCTATTCTAAAATCTTATTAAATCCTAATGTACAAATCTATAATTTTCCTAGACTAGGTATAACTCATCCTACCCATTTACATGTATAAAATCGCGTCTCCCTATCAAACAACCTCATACTCAAAGTTCTCTATCATAAAGCCTTAAGAGTCAAAACTCTGTCTGCTATCATGCCTCCACTAACCTTTCTTGGAGATCAAGATCTTCTTGAAATCATTTCTGAAAAACAATTTGTAATCAATACCCCTCCACTTTCGAGTTGCATTGCCTGTAGTCTAACAGATGTGCTTTACACTCAACAATGGACTAGATACTCCATGATGCTAGAAAAGCCTATCTATGTAAATCTTGTCAAAGATTTCTGGAAAAATGCTGATCTTGATCTTGAAAGCAAGTGCATCACTTCCTTTATTTTTGAAGTCTCAATCATCATCAACCTATTCTCAATCACTCTTGCAACTGGGTGTGAGGATATTGGAATTCCTGTTGATTTTGACAAAAACAAATTCTTTGCTGCCAAAATTTTTGCATCTCTTCATGACTTGACTTTAGGATACATACCCTTCGATCCTGAAAATCTTCTACACATTCCCAAAGCTTGGTACAAGCTCATGTTGTCCAATTTTCTCCCCAGAGGAGAGAGTCATAACATAATCAGATTTCATGACCATGAATTCATTTATTTACTAATGAATGAATTTCAAATAAATCTACCACACACTATCTTCAATTGTCTCTGGAAAACCATCTATGAGTCCAGAAACCTCATAAAGTCCTACATTCCTTATGGAAGAGTTTTGTCTGAGATTTTCTTTAGAGATGGAATTGTGGACATGATCAAAGAGAGAATTAAAGAAGATGGTCCTAAAGACCTTCCAGATAATTGCTTGTTGAAGATTAAGTGTGAGATCTTCAGTGACTAGGAAACCTAAACATGTCTGTGTTTCAACTATGTATGCAGAGTGTATGTTTTGAAATTGCAGTTGCTCTAAGTCAAATCGATAGTATCAGTTTGTCCTGAGATATTCAAAGATTAATGAACTGTGTCCATGAATCATTTTTTTATTATTGAATTCTTAATTCTAAGATATTTGACAAAGCACTAATTGATATTAATTATTGAAAATTCTTGGAAAATATTTTAGTGGCTCAAGACACTGTCATCATTAATATAGCAGCCCCAATGGCCACTCACGGCAAAGCAGCTGTTAACATATTAACTCCTCTCAAAATAAATAAGTAACTGCTCCGTTCTCTTTTCCCACACGTTCACGCCTTCTAGCATACCCTAATTAATCATGACTACCTAGGAAATAGTAAACCCAAATCCTTGTGTACCAATTTAGTCATCACACTCCTCACTCTCATTCGCCTATAAATAATAGGATTCTGCCTCATCCTCGCTCATCCTCATCTAAACTAATCCTCATTTAAAATCCTCTGTGTGTTTACAAATGGATTCTCCAACATTTAGAGGGAATGTAGAAACCCTAGAAGTTATCCCAGAGAAAAGACCAAATCTAGCTAGACTTCAAAATAATGGCCTGGAAATTGTAAGAAGCATGCATATTCAATCTTGGCATTGTTATTATTCACTGCTAAACGGCCCTCTCTTTCCAGTTCTTGTGAAAGAATTCTGGAAATATGCCAGAATCAGTAATGATGGTAACACTATCTGGTCTGAAGTATATCGCTTTCCAATCACTATCTCCATTCCCTCATTAAAAAAGATCATAAATTGTGTCGCCTCTGAAGTCACTGTTGAAGACTTTTAATCTGACCTAAGCTTAGTAGATATATGCAAGATTTTATTTGATGATTCGGTTCCTTATGAACCAAACAACCCTGAGAAACTTCTTCCTTCACCCAGAACATGGTTCAGATTCTCTTTAACCAACCTTCGACCTCGTGCGACTGCAAGGAGCACGATGTCCCAAGATGACCGAGTATTTGTCTTCCTCCTAACACACCACTTTAGGATCAATCTTCCCAAAATTATTTCCAATCACCTGAAACATTCTATCAGAGTTTCAAGAACTCAGTTGAACTCTTACGTTCCTTACGGGAGAATAATATCTGAAATTATGCTGAGAGAGAAATTCTGGGGGTTAGTAAGCAGACTCGGACCAGAACCTTCAGTAACTGAGACAAGATGTGAAAGGGTGGACAACGTTGAAGATTTTGATGACTAAAATTTCAAATCCTGATGTAGTGTCAAATAGTGCTATGACTTGTTGTTTTTCGTTCTATTTTGTGCTGATGTTTTTGTCTCTCTTTTAATCTATGAAAATATGATGTCTTCTGTTTTCTATGCCTATACCAACATCAAATTCATAATAATCTGAGACGCTTACTTTGCTCAAACAAATGATTAAAATACCCAAAACATTATAATAACTGATAGAATCAAACAGTAATGCATTAGCATCCCTCAAGGATAATGCAATCTAAAAGATTCAAAGCTTAGTAGAAGCTTCCAGTTCTTGTATGAACTCCATGGAAATAAGAAATATCCGGACTGAGTTCCATGAATGGATCTCAGAAGAAACTGTGAATAGCAAGAAGTTGGCAATTACTCAAGTAGAAGAGAGGTTGCATGTCTCAAGAAATGATGATTCTGAAAACCCTCTCTCATCTTCTTCATCATCCTTAGGCTCGCTCTAGTCTAACTCATAAGGACCCATGAAAACTCAGTTTCATTAGGTCTACGATTACTTAAAACGTTTCTAATTAGGAATCTGTGTTTGAATTATCTATGTTTTGGTTATCTTGAACATTTCAAGATTAAGCTCAACCTATGCTATGCATCTTAAAGCTATTCTTAAATAAAATGCTGTAATTAGTCTTTACTGATGATCTAAAACCTTCAATTAGTAATCAGATGATTCCATCTAAAATCCTTCAAATGAATTTATTATGGTTATAGATGGTTATCACTAAATGACTTGGATTGCTCTTAACTGCTCAAATGCTGGCTCTATGGTTCTATGTTGTTTAACATATCCAGTATATATATGATGATGTTAATATGCTTAAATGCTTAAATGCTCAAATAAGGAAGAAACGTATGATGTTCATTGGAAAGAGGAATTATATGCTTAAATGCCCTTATGCTCTATCACTTTTTGATGATGTCAAAAAGGGGGAGAAATATAATGATTTTGATTGAGAAGAGGAAATAATTGAGAACAGGAAATCTAAAGAATGCAACTCAAACAAGTAATCAATCATATAAAAATACGTTGCTACTAACGGTTATTGTTTGATGTTATCCGAGGAACTCTAAACAAGTTCACTAGGCATTCTAAGAACATGAACATGTTAAGAATGAAGAACTCCGATCATATAATAGAAGCTGGCTAAGAATCAGAAGAAGTAAGAAAACTCTGAAAGCAGTCAAGACAAAGTACACATTCTCAAGATGCTTACTCAGAGGAACTATGCAAATCAGAAGTCAAGAGTTGTCTGAAGATCCGGATTGAAGATCCAAGAACAAGTAGTTATGATGTTTACCAGGAACCAATTAAAATGAAAACGACTTGGTATCAAACTAAATCAATAATTGGTAATCATACTCAGTACACAAAGATTAGTATCAGACTCATCAATCAGAGCAAAGCTGTGAATTATTATCAAAATACCTTCACTGGTATCAATTCAGTACATTAAGGAAATACCTCTCAAGTGGTATGAGAAGAAATTCTTTACTTGGTATCAGACTCAACATACTCTGGTATAAGACTCAGCACATCACGTGATATCAGACCAGAATCAAATCATGAGTACCAGATTTAGAATCAAGCGTTGATTGATCACTATAATTAAACCTTCAATTGGTATCTGATAAAAAATCAAGCCTTGATGAACCACTGAGTTGTGACAATAACAAGGTTCTGAGATGAAGACCTGTGTTCAAAAGTCAAACTCTGAAACAGTCATGATCTACATTGGTGATTAAAATCTTATCATGCTGAATTATGATTCTGAAGATCCCAATATCTGACTTATAGGAATTAGGGGGAGACTACCCTGAAGATCAAATTGAAAAATCTCAAATCTTCGCAAAGTCTGAAACTTATGGGGAGTTTCTTAAAAGACAATGTCTGTCTCTGATAGATAGCAAGGCTATGTTATCAAATAAGAACTGCTCTGCTTAGGCTTAAATGAATCTGCTGAAAGGTAGAAATGCTTCAGAAGTCTCTGAAGATTACAAGCTCTGATACGACTACAAAGGAACTGAGCTCTGAAGATCTGAAGATGGAAGTTCTGATGAACTAGTCCAGATGCTAAAGACTCTCTGTTCTCTTAAAAGACAAGATAGAGAAGTAGTCTTTTTTTATTCTTCGTCTGGCAACTCAAGTTGTTATTCTGTATGTCTTTGGATCATATAAGATTCTAGATGATCACAGATAAAACTTCGAGGATAACACATTCAGGGGGAGTTGTTGTTCCAGACTCTGAATATGTTCTGTTTGGTGATTACCCTGTATAAAATGTTCAATCAAAATACTTGGTTTTGTTATCATAAAAAGGGGGAGATTGTGAGAGCAAGAGTTGTGAAAGAACCATCTTATGGTCTAACGTGTGTTGTGTGCAGATCATAATTATAGAATATATCAGATCCAACAAGCACCAGCCAGATGAACGTAATTGATAATATGCGAAGTTACTATATGTGACACAAGTCGCAAGAAGCAAGAATGCTTCTGTATCTGATCGTGATCAGTCAGATCCAAGGATGCCGATATTGCTGATGCAATGCTCTTGTGGATGCTCTCTGAAAGTGGTCGAGATTCTGAAGATTGAGAAGCTTCTGAAGAAGAGAACCGAAGTGCTAAAGACTCTCATGACTTGAAGTTCTGAAGGCGAAAGGCTCTGAAGACCAAGTGCAGAAAGACTCTGAAGACTTATGCGTTCTGAAGATTAAGGTTCTGAAGATCAAGTATTGAAGACTCTGAAGACAGATTCCAAATAGACATGTTCTAAAGTTTCGGAAGACTTGAAGAAGTAAAGGATAACGTGCTTAAAGACAAGTGTTGAAGTTCTGAAGACTGATTCCTAATGGACTTCTTCAATTAACTGAAGACTTGACGTATCAGATATCCTGATTAAGAAGACTCTACTCATGCTTCATCAATTAACCATCAGAAGCCTCTGAAGTTCAGAAGTCAAATGTTACCGTTGTGAGTAAATGTACACGGCGCCCAATAAAGATCTATCACTTCTCCCATAACAAAAAGGAGATGTGTCAGTACAACTAATTATTACACAACGTCTCTTTTCCAACAGCCAACAGTATTTCAAACGGATATATTTCTACCGGGCTATTTAAAGGAAAGAGTATTCGCTTCTAATTGACGACACAGTCCACAGATCGATTCAGCCATGAATGGGGAATTGATCAAGTCATTGTGTAAAGATAGCAACAACGATGAGTTCTCATTGTAACACTTAGAATATCCAAAGCTATCACCATTTGCACATGGCCATTGTTGTTGAAGCTCAAAGATCATCATTCAACACAACAACAATGAATTGGTTTAGAAGCTGTTGATGAAGAAGACAACATTGCAAATCAGTGAAGTCATCAACCACCTTCTCGTCAGCGCTACATTGAAGATCTGAAGCAAGGAGTTGTTGCTCAAAGCTTGCTCACCCCGAAGACGAAGAAGAAGAAGATCTACAAGATGTCAACAATTGTCAAATCATTATACATCTCTGTAGTTTCTTAGAATAGCAAGGAGCTGTTGCTCACATCTTGCTTGAACACTTGTGTGTTCTTTGTACTTAAACTTAGGAGTAATCTGCTTGTTAAGAAGCATCTTTGTAATCTCCTGTATAACTAATTCTTGGTGAATTAGGATTCCTTGAGTGGTCAGTGTGACCAGAGACTCGAGAAGACAATGGCGAGATGTCATTGTGGGAAAAACCTGAAATAGGGTCAGTAGCGTTATATTCATTGCGATGAATCCCTGAACGTCTAGCTGTGAAAGCCTAACAGTAGATCTTGCGAGATTGGAACCTGCAGGTCAATGTTCGTTATATTCATTAAGTTGAATCCCTGAACGGTTCATTGTATGTTAGTCACAGTGCGGTTGTGCAAGTGGTTAGTCACCGGCTGTTGCCCGTGCATCTGTAATCGAGATTGATTATAGTGGATTAAGACCTTGTGTTCAAGGCGAAATCACCTGAGGAGGGTGGACTGGATTAGCCTTTGTGGTGAACCAGGATATATTGTGTGTCCTTTACTCTTATGCTTAATGTTCTTATTTATGTTTCTATATAGAGTATCAGAACCCTACATAAGTAAGTCAGAACCTTGCAGCTTAACTCTGATAAGCTTCCGCACTGCAAGTTCTGAGAAATGGATCTTATGTTCAGACTCTTGTTAGTTCTGAAGCCTCATGCTTAGCAAGTCTGAATGTAACGTTGCCAGTCAGAGTCTCTCAACGAACTCTGATGTAATCCTAAGTGATTCAACGACAAGAAACGAAAAGTAGTCAAAAGAGCAAATACACAATTCAAACCCCCCATTTCTTGTGTCTTTCTCGCACCTTCAAGAAGAGTTGAGGAAGATTGCCTTCCCCGAAACAACCGCAATGATACCTCCGTCTCAACCGGTTAAGACAAAGGGTGCTTCGAAGAAGTTGAAGCCTACACCAAATAACAACTCGACAACTCGGTCTCCTTCATATTATGAGCACGTTGACAAACTCTTTCCGGACTCTCCGACTCCTAAATCTCTACAAAGTGTCATGAAATGAGCTCGCATTTCCAAACCGGCTCCGACACCGATTCCACGAGTTCCGACTCCGACTCCGACTACAGGTATGATTTCCTTTATTGACGAGATGTCGGTTTTTATGCACAAGCATATCGACGGTATAATCGATGTTGTAGGGGATGGTAATTGCGGTTACCGAGCCGTGTCGGCTCTACTCGGTAAAGGAGAGGAAGGTCATGCACTTGTCCGTCATCAACTTATGCTAGAGTTGGAGATGCATAAAGAAACATACTTGTGTCTCTATGAAAATCAAGAAAAATACGACAAAGTGTACGAGTCACTTGTTCCGTGTTTGAGTGGTCCGGCCCCGGTATCGAAATGGATGAGCTTCCCCGAGATGGGGCATCTTATCGCATGCGCCTACGATATGGTGTGTATCGACTTGACGCGATACAGTTTTTCAAAAACCTTTTTTCCACTCCACACTGCACCTCCGTCCAATCTAAATGATCGCATCATGTGTATCGGATGTCTTGCAAAATCAAGACATTTTGTACAAGTTATCTTGAAACCCGGATGCCCCATACCACCTAAATCACCGCAATGGACGACGCATGCAATCACAATTTCTGAGTCGTGGCCAGATAGTTTTTTTCGAAAGGATGCTTGAATTCGAAAGATTGAACGCAATAGAAAAGGCATCAAATGCAGAAAAGTCGAAAGGTCAAGCTCCGATAGATTTAGACGGAGATTTTTGTTTTAACTCTTTTGTATAATCATACGACAAAATGTACATTATTGAAGTGAAATATATTGAATTTTTATCCATATGTCTTTTTAATACACTTATGAGTTTTATTGCAATGAAAGCATTCCAATTGGTTGCATAACATGTTCAATTCTGTTTGAAAATGTATCAGTAAAACATTTTGATTTGCAGATCCGGGAAATTTCCGGATGTGCACGTCCGGAACCAATATTTGTAGGGTTTGTCCGGATCTGTACATCCGGAACAAACTTAGGCAGAAATAACTTTACCCTAACTTTTCTATAAATTAGGGCTTTCATTTGATATCATTCACACAAACACTAAATGTCTCAATTGTATGATATCAAGATCCATTGGTATGTCGCAAATGTCTCCTATACCGACGGCATAACACTCAGTCGCAAGTATAAGCTAACGAGGAACATCTCCATCGGCGAGATCATTGACGACATCGAACATCTCCTACCTTACGGAGACAAACGGAAGGTTGCGAAGCTTCAGTATCGTTCACCTTCCGTTGATAACGAAGGAAACGTCGCTTACAGCCTTGTTGAGCTCAAGAATCAAGAGGATGTTAGAGCGATGTGGCAAACTTTTTTCGGCTACGAAGAACGATTCCCGCTCGAGTTCGAGGCGACCGTCAAAATCCGAAGAACGGTCGATGACATCTTAGAGATGTGCAAGCGTCCACTGGACTATTGATCTTGTAATATTTAAATTTCTGTCGATGTCATGGCAATTTTCTCAATGTAATCCCGATTTTATTTTATAAATGTGAGAAACATTGTTGGATTTTTGGTGTTCTGCATCAGGTTTTTTTCCGGATTTGCAAATACGATCGTTAACCGGATGTGCACATCCGAGAAAAATTGAAAAATTTTAAAAAAACGGTGCGTCCGGATTTGCACATCCAGAACGCAATGGTATTTTTGTCAGCGCGCATGGTGCCTAAGAAGATTGGGTGGTGTGGTAAGAAATTCTTTTTTTTTTTTTTTAATATAGTAATCGAATTAAATATATAAAAAAAAAAAAAATCCTTTTCATAAATACATTAGTAAAATATACTACTTATATTGGAAGATAGTAGTGACCAAGTGGTTGTTTTCATTCTCAGCTTGAGAGTAGACAATCTAGGATTTGTATTAAAACAAACCCCTTTAACTACATGTTCTCTCACGATTATTTCTTGTCCATTCTGGATTATCAATGTCACCAACCATTGAACCTAAAAAAAAATTGATTGTTTAACCAAAGAGAGAAATATTCAATTGTAAATAAATTCAAGTTGCTAGGCAGAGACCTTGACTCTAACTTAGAGACGTGTGCATTGAAGAAAAAAACTATGAAGATATTTTATTTATAACCTGCCATATGGGAGGTTCATTTATTTATTTTTGTAGAAAATGAATATTGAATTTTATTGTTTGGTAGTGGTAACATTTAACATTTGAGCTTCATATGATCCTCGATTCAAATTTTGTTTTTCAAAGGAAGGGGTGACTCTACTTTTGCAATCCATCTGTGATTTTCTTCTCACCATATAGATGCAACTTCATGTTTACATTCCAAAGAATTTCAAAATAAAAAGATGAATACTTCGAGTACTAATCATTGAATACTCACATCTAGAAATTTCTACTGGTTTCATTACCCAGAAATTTCCCCAAAACATATAGAGGACAAGAAAGTTGTGGTGGTTTTAATATAATCTCATCATATCCATCCACAGAGAACCTAGCTAAAATATAAAGTTTGCTTAAGAATTTCATACTACTTACAAAACATCAGCCAGTTTTTCTGGCAAAAAGACCTTATTAAAGGGCATACATGTAGTCCACATGTTCATGATCGAACTCAAAAAATATAGCAAGTATGCAAGACACACTTTAGTTTAAACGTCCTTCGCCAATCCAGTGAAATCAGTATCCCCTGATTCCATATCCATGGATCTAGGACGAGTTTCTTGTCGGCCATACTCTTCAATAGGTATCCCTCTTCTCGTAGGTGATGAAGATGATGACTCTGCCTTTGCAATGACATCAAAAAGGCCATTTTTCATTTCTTCAGCTGCTTCAAATAAGCGACTGATACCACCAAAGAAGAAGTTGCGTTCCATGTTTTCAATATCATTTCGTAGCCCAGGGAAGAACATACCATGGTCTGCTGAGCTATTTGATGAGTCAAATGTGGTAGATCTTCCTCTAAGTACCTCATTAGTGATATCTTCTTCAGTGTACTCTTTGTTTGATTGCAGCACTTCAACAGGCCTGAGAGTTAGTCAAAGGTAAAGATCAAATTTTAGTTTCAGTCGCATTTGAGAGAAGAAAATTGAGTACTGCAGCTTTTATTCCCAGGAACCTACTGACCAATATTATAACCAACCAATAAAGCACAAAAAAACCTTTAAAAAGAATGTTTCAATATCAAGATACTTTGAAGGATCACTTCCAAAATGCAGTGCTGCCTATGCATAAGCCAAATACCAAAAATTGAAATCAATTGAAGCATGAGCCTATGCACCCATGCACTGCGCAAATAGAACCATGTCCATATATCATATAATACTTCAAATTTGAATGGAATATCTAAAATTTCACAGTCATCATATGTCCATACTTCTTGGGAATCTACTTATCAAACCTTAGAGCACTAAACCTAACCTAAACCAAACAAGACACAAAAGCCCTAAAAATCAGGTTGCTTGGGCATCAAAAATCAAGTATGGATCAACTCAAACTCTAAGTTGCAAAACACACACACATGTGTGGCATGCACAAGTTACTAGACGCATTCTCTTTCTCTCTATGTTGCAAAAGTGAGCACACATTCATGTTCTTTTTAGCTGTGACGCAACTGAATGTTGAAAATCGATTGCATCTTCTATGTTTACATATCCTCTCTAAGTAAGTTATAAATCAAACAACGTTAGAATTTATTTAAGGCTCTTAATAAAGAAAAATAATGTTCTTCCCCAAACTCCAAAAACGGCACAATAACCTTATTAACCTATCATGGCATTGGCATTGCAAGGGCATAAAGCATCATGGTTTAACTTCCACTTAGGATCTTTGATGAAACCACAAATCAATCAGAAAGATAACCATGCAAAAACAACACTTTTCTTCAATAACCTAAGAATCAAACTAATTGTTTTTCCTACTATGACAAAAAAAAACTAGTTAATCAAAACCAAAACCTCCAATCTTTACCCTAATTTTCATGTGAAAATATGTCAATTTGGCCGTTTCGTATTGAATTTCAAATATTCCAAATTTTGATTCGAAACAAATTTCAAATTAAAGAATTAGATTTCACAGCAAAATCCCTTCCTCCTAAAACCTAATCAACGAATCGATCATATCTTTATAATAAAGAAGAAGAAAGAAAGAAAAGCCTTACCTTCCAGCGCAAGTTCTGAGAAGCTCTTCGGTTTTCTCGCATTTCCTAACGAACTTTCCAGGTTCAACCTCTTCCGTTCTGCACTGCGATTTCACGATTTTTCTGGTGGAGCTATGCTCATCGGAGCCTGAAGAGATGTTGCGTTGAGAAACGTCGTCGTCGTTGTCGTCGCTCCAAACCCATCCCATTTTCGCGTTCTTTCAATTTCGGTTTTGTTTTGTGTGTTCCTAACTAAGGCGGTTATTATACGGAATCATGGAGTATTCGAGAGATTACTGCCCCTTTAAAAAGGGTTGTTTGAATAACACCATTATTTACTTGGATAACAAGTCTATTTTAATTTAGTTAATATTTATTTTATTTTATTTTATTGGAATAATTTTTTAGTTAATATTTAGGCCGAAGTATCTGTTTTGTCCCTATTTTTTTTTAAAGAGTTTTGGTCTCATTTTAATTTTGATCTAAAAAATGCTTATGTGTTTTTTTTCAACCTGTCATATTTTTTATGCCAAGTCATTATAAATGACAAAAAAATAATTATTTAATTTAAATGTTATATCTATAATTGGTGTGTTTTTCGTTGCCTGAGCTTTCTGAGACTACACATCGCCTTCCCTTTCTTCTTCGTTTCACAACGTCATATCTATTTCAACTTTATTCTTGTTTCGATCGCTAAAAGTGTTTCAAGTTGTTATGGATTCCGAGTCTGTGCAAATATCAAGTTGTTGTTCTCATTCTAGGAGGAGAAGGATGCACTGTTACAGTAGATTGGATTCACCTCTTGTGACTGCGTGGACATCTCAGAATCCACAACGAAGGTTCTATGGTGTGGGTTGTACAAGGTACATCTAAATCCCTAATTGTTAGTTTGTATAGTCATATTCTAAAGTCAAAATTCTGGGTTATCCCTAACTTTCACGTGTTTTTATATAATAAGGTTAAGTTGTAATGTTAATGGTATTTGAATGAAGTTAAGTTGTAATGTATAACTGATGCATAATGTTGTTGTCATTGTAAATTCATTGTATATTATGTGAGAAAACACTAACTTCATTAATAATGGATGAATTACAAAGAGTCATAGTAGGTTTCACAATAAACATGTGAACCATTACACAAAACAGTCAACCTGTTTCTAAAATAGTCAAACCATTACACGCAAAAAAAGACATTTGACAACATGTTCTATGAAACCTAAATCATCTTCATCCAATTCATCATATTCACTATCCCCCAAATCATCTTTATCATCTTACACAGAATCTTCATCTTCCTCACTCTCATCCACATGTACTTCTTCATCCACATGTACTTCATCATCGGACTCAATCTCAATTGGATCATGTACAGGTTCAACATACTCCCTTACTTGTTCTTATGATATAACAATATGTTCATCTACAATATGCTCAACGTATATATTAGCAAGGTCATAATTTTTCATGTCTTCCCCAAATTTCAAGACATCTGCATCATTGTTAAGAGGTCTAAGCTCACGCTCAAATGAAAACTTTGGGTGATGATACCACATGCACTTGATTCTTACATAACCCAAATTATTGATAACCTTGATAAATTCCATATAAGACATCAAATCCACGTCAAATTTCCAATTTATTTCTTCTACCTTTCCATTTACATAAATTTTGCCAAGATAATGAACTAAGTTCCCCCCACGATTAATCCTTATTCTAATTGCATTTGTATCAGCTGACCTAGAACAAACCAAAATAAATACACTAAAATTTGAAATAACAAAAACTCAATTCATAATCAATAATCAGCATACCTAGAACAAAACTTAGGATCTTCCTTAATTCAAGACGAAGGCTGTCCATAAGAGTAAGACATTTCTACTAGTGAAATCAAAGGGAATTTAGGGTTTTTGAATATCCTAAACAAAAGAGTAAGAAATCGAGGTTTAGAGCACCATATTACAAGGAAACGAAATTGATGTTTTTGAAATCAACGTTTGATGCATTTATGACTGATTCTTGTTCATTATACCTTGGTATGTTCTTCGTTCTCCCATTATCGGTCTCCCTGGGTTCGTTCTTCCATTTTTCATTTTGTCTGATTCTTTGTTTTGCATGTAGATGTTCTTCGTTTTCACTTTATGTCTCTGTGTTTTCCATTTTAATTTCATATTTTTATTAAATTTTATGTTTTAATTACTTAATAATCTGGCAAATAATATAATCTGGAAATTAAAAAAATTCAAGCTCATGCCACATCATATGTAACACCCCATTTGAATTATCTAATTGTATAGAATATTTTAATTTTATTATATGTGTTTTGAATGGTTGAGGTGGTAGAGGAGCCTTGGGTATGGAGTAGTGTCCCTAGTATATTAAAATTTTAAGTGAGGGGTGTGGTAGTAATTAACGAGAAGTATGAGATGTTAGATACAATGAGATTAATAGTATTACTATTAGATTTAATTAAATTAATTTAGTAGTAATAATAAATAAGTTAGTATTTATTTAAAATAACAATAATAATATAGAGATAATATTGCTTTTATTATTATGTTATTGGTTAGTTAGCCTAATGATATGATTTAAAAAATAATATATATATATATATATATATTAGTATTTGAGTTTTTTAGTTTGATTTAATATTATAGTAGTAATAATAATAATAATAATAATAAGATATAAAAATAAATTAAAAATAAGGAATTTAGTTGATCCACTTATAAGAAGGTGAGGAGAGAACAGAGAGTGAGGAACGTACGTGAAATAATTGGAAAAGGGAGAGTTAGGGTAAGAGGCAAGGGTAGGATGAAGAAGAAGACAATTATTGTAGAAGAGATTGAAACTTAAAATTCTAAGGTAAATGGGGAAACTATTCCTATAGGGATGTCTAATCATGAGAGGGTAGTGATGGGTTCTTACCCTCTTAGATTAGTCTTATGTCATATTATGATTGTTGTTGATTTGTGACCATGATTGTGAGGAATGAATTATAATTGTTATGGCTATAGCAATTGATATTGGTTGATGGTGAATTTTGAATTGTTGCTGAATTTTATATTTGTTGTATGTTAAGGGTTTGAGATGATGATTATGATGATGGTAGGGTATGAAATTGTGAATTTATTGGTGTGATTATATTAATATGAGTGGTGATTGATATTGATATGTTGATTGAGTTTAAAACCATGGCATATTTTTTGTGATGATTTCATGGACGTTTTTGGGGTTGAAGAAGATGAAAATTGTGCTAGAAATTTTAGAAAAACAACAACTTTTTAGTAACGCCTTTGTGCACGGTTTTGATCATAACTTTCAACTCGTAAATCATTTTGGGTTGAGGTTTAAAGTGTTGGATAGTTGAAACAGTGGCCATAACTTTGTTTCAGAGATAAAATATTTTTGGTGAATTTTTCATAGACGTTTTTGGGTTTAAAGAAGATGAAAATCATGCTGGAAATTCATAAAACTGTAACTTTTTAGTAACGCATCCGTGCACGATTTTGATCATACCTTTCAACTTGTAAATCATTTTGGGGTGAGATTTGAATTTTTGGGTAGCTGAAACAGAGAGCTATAAATTTGTTTCAGAGATAAAATATTTTTGGTGATGATTTATTGGACGGTTTTGGGGTTGAAGAAGATGAAAATTGTGTTGGAAATTTCAGAAAAATAGCAACTTTTTAGTAACACCTTCGTGCACGGTTTTAATTATAACTTTCAACACGTAAATCATTTTGGGATGGGATTTGAAGTGTTGTGTAGCTGAAACAGAGGGATATAACTTTGTTTCATGGATAAAATATTTTAACGATTTTATCAGAGGTAGGTAGCAGGTGGGAAAGAAGTGTATGTGGTGACGAACATGGATGAGGTTCGTATTGACAAATTATTTGATGTGTTGTGAATGATTGGGAGGGTGTGTTTGATTATATTGGTGGTAGTCCAGAAGGATGGATTATGTTCAACATGGTTGCAATTTTATGATCGGTTATGGATCACTAAATATTATTATAATGGTTATGTTAATTGTATTATTACCATGACATGCATTCATTGTTGATATGTCGAAGGAAATAAGTCATAGGTTCGAAGGGGGACGAAAGACTTATCTGGAACTCACAAGGGGGAGTTCGAGATTCCGAAGGGGGAATCATGTTTGTATGATAAACCATTGATGATAATTGGTACCACATGCATCGTGTAATGTTGTCGGGTCTCATTGCATTGTAATTATTTTGTGCTTATGCATTTGTTGTGGTGAGAATGTGATTTGTGTGTATAAATACTACTCTCTTAATTATTATATACCATTTATTATATGAATGAATTTCTCACTCCTTTTGTGTTTGTTGTGTCTGTGCTCCATCGGAGTACAAGCAATCAGGTACCTCAGTAGTTGGAGATGTACCTCATGTTTCTTTCGGCCGAGTCTACTAGTGGAGTTGCTCTGATATGCAACACCGGGGAACAAGCTGTTTTTATTATGTTATTGTTTACCGTGAAAATTGATAAACAACCGCTGATCTTCCAAATCTAACTTTGGTGACTCACAGGATCGATCAGATTGATCCTAGGACATGTGCTAACAATTAATTTAAAGTAAATTCTATAAAGCAAAACACTTCGACAGTGTTCATAAAGGAATGTTTGTCTAAAATGTGATTAAAGGAATGCATAAGAACTTCTGAGTCGAAAAGGCTGAAAGTGTAAAGGAAAGGCTAAAAGTATAAAGGTTAAACGAAATGCAGAAAAGTAACTTGCACGAAGTAAAAGATAAACTCTTGATAAAAGACTGAAATAAATTGCATTGAAATGAAAAGTGGTGTTTACATCACGTACATTCTCACAAACTCGTTTTTCTACACGCGGATACTTTGAGTAAAATTTGAGTAACTTGTACAAATTGATCACAACACACTGAATCCTATTGCTAGAACTCCTATTTATAATAATTAAACTAACTGTTGTTAACTGCCGAAACAATTAACATACGACAAGTGTCGCCCTACATGCTTCTAATCCCTGGATGTGCGCCACTTGTCTTTTCAGGAGCGGACAAGAATAACCATTTCGTCCTTTATTTGAATTTGAATCACTTCGCGTTGAACACCATCAGCAGTGTCGGTCGAATGCTATTTTCTCATTCTTGGAAATATTTTTAAGTCCCATGCTTATCTTTTCCTTATACAAGCATACCTTCGACTTAGGCCCCCAATATGAAGATCCAGTCGAAAACTCCTTTAAACTTCTTCAAAGAGTTTAACACTTCAATTAATTCCTCTAACTTAATATAGGCGTCGAATTTAGGAGCTAACAAATTTCCCCCAAAAAATGCCCTTTTCGACAGTATTGAAGGAAAGGTCATTTTTTGATAGTGTCCATTCGACGCCATCTTTCGACCCTACAAAGGTGTTGACATAACTGACTACCCCACGTCCCAAGAAACTGTTCAGTTTCTTTTCAATCACCTTTATGACGTTATAGCCAATTATGATCATATCTGGAACATCTCCTCGGAAATCACATCAAATCACAAACCATCATCACCTTTCCTAGAGTCTAGGAGATCGTGTGTCTAAGGAGTAACTGCTACCGCCCCTACTTTCGCTCCTGGGAGGACGCGTGTCCCACTAGCTCTAGCCCCTTAATGATGATTAGTAACCTATTAGTATTTTAAATACTTTATAAATAGTTTCTTCTGAAACTATTTTCACTTTTTCAACTCCAAAGCACTCACTAAGCACTTCTTTCTCTTTCCAAAAAAAAATTCAGCTCTTCATCTTCAACAAAACCCATTTTCTTTAATTTTCAGCAATGGCGTCCTCAAACACCATAACTCAGGATCCAAAGAAAAGCCAAAAAGTTAAAGGGGCAAAGAACACAACGCTACTCCCTCCTTTCGCTACGTTGAGTGGACCCAAGATGGTGAAGAACCAGCAGTTTATTCCTGAACCCCTTAAGGAAGAGAAGAGGCACATCTATGAATCTCAGGTATTGATTCCTGTCACTGTTTCTGGTAAATCATTAGCTCTGTCTGGCCCTTTATGTACCATAGGTGTAGATTATGAAGCTATTAGCAATTTCTTTCCTTCGTACCGCAAAACTAAACCTTAGGACAAAAGGATAAAGTTAAGGTAGCAACTGAGCCTCATGACAATGTAGCTCTGAAAAAAATAGATTTAAAATATCTGAATGATGAATCTAGGCTGTTTAGAGCAACCCCATACTTTAAGGATTCTGACCTCTACTTGAATTGGTTAACCAAAGTAGAGAAGGTCAAAGCCCAAACTTGGAAAGATTTGGGAATTTATGACCTAATTATGCTGTCGAAGACATGTCCTGCTTATTGTCCGACCTTGTTAGCATCATTCTTGTATTTCTGGGATATCACTCATTACACTTTCCATCTCCCTTTTGGGATGATGACCCCCACCCTCTTCGACATAGCTGCTATCACAGGGCTAAAACCAAACTGGATAGTCTATGATCCTGAGGTAGATGCCCAAGACACCATAGGGTTTTCGACCACAAATTACACCTACACCTACTTCATGAACCACTATCATGATAAGCAAGATGACACGGTGACAGATCAAGAGCACATAGCATTTCTGGCTATGTGGCTTTCTCGCTGTGTCTTCTGCACAAAGTCCCTACAAGTGGCCAGGAAATACCTGACTTTGGCCAACCAATTACACAACGATCGAGGTATTTTCCTGAGCGAAATGATACTGGCTAGCTTGTATGAATCCTTGAGTGAAGGTGCTACTCGCCTCAAATATCAAGAAAGCAACGAGAACCTCTTGTTGTCAGGACCCTTTTGGCTGCTCCAACTTTGGCTCAATGTCACCTTCGAAGCCAGTCTTCCTGACAAAGGAACTGTGGATAAAGACGCTGCAGAGATTAAGGAGAGGTGAGTCGAATGGACTCGATTGGTGAAGCTGACCCCTAATAAAGAAGGGAAAACACTCAGAGCATCCTTTTCTGGCTTCATCAAAATGTTTGCCAAACGCTACGAGTTCACACCAAGGATGGCCCCATTTGCTGAAAGAAAATACGGTCCTGAATGGCTCACTAGGCCTTTTCCTCCTTCATTCAAGAAACATGAAGAAGAGTCAAAGCTCATCTGGGAAGCTTTTTCTAATCCCTCGACTCATTATTCATCGACTCAACCTGCTGAGGGGCCAAACAACTTTGATGGCCTACCAACCAAATCTTGTCTCTCGACAATTTGGTTTGGTCCAAACTCTCCCCAAGTGCTTGTATGAGAAGAAGGTCCATGTGATACTCCATCATACTAGCTATGATGCCATAGAGAGCTCAACGCACCTTGCTAGACATGCCCATAGATCATTCCTTACTCCTGTCTACTTCGAACCCACTCATTTTTGTACTCAGAGTTCCATGACTGGTGGTCGAAGCACTATACTGAAGAGTTCCTTGACGTTTCTAGCTTCTCTCAGTTAATTGATCAGTCTTTTATTGATGTGCAGGAGAAGGCCAAGCAAGGTAAATCTACTCATATTAAAGAGATTCAAGCCTTCCAAAAGTACTTTGAAACTATTTATCGACCAGATGACATTAGTCGAACCGTCCGCGAAGCCGCAGTTACGCTGAAGGAATTTTTTTAAAGAAAATGGAGAGTTTGAAACTCCCTTCATACGCTCCTCCTGAGAAACGCTATGAAATGGCCTTCGAACTATTTCCTCCAAAGACTCCTCGACTGCCCACTGCTGATTTTGGAGTGACTCTTGCCCCTCCATTTCCAGACTGGTTCGTCTGTGGGGATTCGATAAAGATCCTTCGCCAACAAGCAAAACCCAAGGCTCAACGGGTGGTTCCGACTAAGCATACGCTAGACAATTTCAAAGGACACCTTCATATTGGTATTGAAGATGTTCACATCGAATCCAAAATATATGAAGGTTGGATTCTTCCATTTTATGTTCTTTCATCTGAACTTTATCATTACTGACTTGTGGTAACTTTGTTTATTTTGCAGTTGTACTTAAGAAGAGTACACCTCAAAAACTGGTCGAAGTAAAGACTGAAGGCAGCAAGGTACGTCACACAACTTTCTCCTTTGTTAATAATTAGTTCTTTCCTCTAATGATTCACATTATTTCAGGCTTCCCGCAAACCACCTTCGACACCTCAGAGGAAATCGAAGAGGGGCACTACCCAAATCGTTGTTGACTCGGAGGATGATAACCAATCTCCCCTTGAAGATTTAAAAATAAAAAAAGGAAGAAGCCAACTCAGGATACAGATGCTGCTGGTGGCCAATCTGAGCCCAAAGTGGCTAAGGTCTCCAAGAAGACAACCATTACCAGTGGTGCTGCAGAAACTTCTTCTGGGGCTGCTTCTAAACCGGCTGCGGACCATGCTGAAAGTGACAATTCTGGCCCTGGTGCTGAAGGTGTCAAGGTAACTATCCTTTCACATTTATTTAACTATTTACCTTGTTTCTTGTTTATCTGATTTGCTTCGATTTGACTCAGGCTGATGCAAGTGGCTCAAACCCACCATTGGCTAAGCCTGCCTCTCCGACCATTATTCTGAATAGCCAAGGTGAGCCTACATACCATCCCACTTCTAACTTAGGTTCTGGAATGAGTTCACTAGATGAAATTAACAAACCTGGATTTGAAACAGTTCCTTCTTCGCCAACGAAGACTACTACTCAACAGCCCCAAACAGATGGCTCCGACCATGATGAGGACGATGGTCAGAATAATCTTGAAAGAGAAAACCCAGGGACCGTTGCCATGAATGAAGATAAAACCTTGGTTTATGAGGATGGATCACCAGTGGACGAAACCCTTGGGGCTGAAAATACGGATCCAGAGGGGGATGAAGAGATGGAGGAGGATGGAAAACCAATGCGCCAAACCGAGCTTGATGGCAACAGTGATGGAGATAATACTGATGACAAAATGAATAAAGATGAAGAAGATGAAGATAAAGGTGAAGAAAAGAAAGATGATGAAGGGCCTGATAATGATTTGACTCCTGTCGGAGCCACCACTACTCCAGTAACTACTATTGCTACTGAAGGCAAGATAGCCTCAACTGTGTATGGAGCAGGCCTTTTTGAAAAAAGAACTTGATGCCTTGAAGGTCAGCGACCCTCGAAAGTACATAAAGATCCTCCTTGGCAGTCGAGGAAGTTCCTCTGATAGAACTCCTAGTGCTTCAACTGCCTCTGAGGATCAACCTTCGAGCAAGCTTAAGGACAACATCCTCTTAAAGATCAAAGAAAAGATTTTTAAGGGTGACCTTTTCACACTCTTACAAATGGATCATGTCACTCATCTTTCCCTGAAGAGTCTCCTTCAACAAGTCGACATCCATGTTATCTCTCCTGAATCTGCTAACATCATTTTGGAGCTTAGCACTATGATCGACCAAGTCTATGTTGACCTCAAACGACTACCTCAAATTGAGCAGGCAATTTCAACTAAATCTAGAAGCGAGGTTGCCGCTTGGACCGCTGCCACTGACTTTGAAAATAAGGTAGCAAAACTGGAGGAAACCAAAGAGAGAACAAGCAAGAGATCAGTGTTAATGATCAGAACATTGCCTCCTGGGAGCAAAAAATTAAAAAGCTTCGAGCCAAGATCTCGAAGGCCAAAAAGCGCAACACTGAGCTGTCTACCTTTGATGACTCTGGCTTGTCGAAAGAACTAGACAATGCCATAACTTCTGCTGAGAAAGCTCGACACTGGAGAAAGAGATTGCACGTTTAAGATCTGATAAGACCTTGTGTGAGAAGCACCTTGAACTCCAGAAGTCAAAGTATTTGAAGATGAAAGAGAATCTCCCTTTTTAGCTTGTAATTTCTTTGTAATGTTTTCTTTTTAGTACAATGTTACATAGCCCTGTGAGGCTTTTTATGTAATGACTTTTAAGCCATTTTAGCATTTATGAATACCAATGTTGGCTTCGCCTCTTTACGTCGAATTACTCTTTAGCAATTTTAATTTCTTGAAGTGATGGTTTATATTTTTTCAAATACTTGCCATTTACTTTCAAGATTCTTTTATCCTCGTCTAATTCTTCGACTTTATAGGCCCCATTAGAAAATACTTGCGTAATTTGAAACGGGCCTTCCCATTTTGGAGACCATTTGCCCAAGGCTCTGACCTTTCGATCCATAGGCAGGATTACCTTCCAAACTAAATCTCCAGGCGAAAAGGTCTTAATCTTAACCTTTTTGTTGTAAGACTTCTCCACTATTTTCTTTTGTCTGTTTAGCAATTCCAAAGCGTTAAGTCTCTCTTCGTCCAAATCCACCAATTCAGCTAACATCATATTCCAATAAGACTCAGAAGGAATTTCATGATGTCTTTGGATCCTTGTTGACTGAAGGTAGATTTCGACAGGTAATACTGCGTCATGACCAAAAGTCAATCGAAATGGAGTAGTGTTAGTTGCTTCTTTGGGAGAGGTTCGACATAACCAAAGGATCTGATCTAATATCTTATGCAAATTTCTAGGCTTCTTTCCCACATGCTTTTTGATCAAACCAATCACCACTTTATTAGCTGCTTCGACTTGTTCATTAGCATGAGCATAATAAGGTGTAGAGGTTAAGAGTTTGAAACCCATTTCTCTAGCAAACTCTTGCATTTTCTGACCAGCAAAGACTGATCCTTGATCTGTTATAATCGTCTCTGGGATTCCAAACCTATAAATGATGTATTTTTGAATGAATTCGATCACATCTTCTTGATCCACATTTGGTAAAGGTATCGCTTCGATCCACTTCGTAAAATAGTCAATACCTACCAAAATGTATCTCTGATTTTTGGACGATGCTGGTCGAATCTCTCCAATTAAATCCAAAGCCCAACCTCTAAAAAGCCATGGTTTGACTATGGAATGTAGCTCATTTGCAGGGATATGATGTATACCAGCATGAACTTGACATTCCTGGCAGCCCTTGGCGAATTCAATGCAATCTTTTAGCATGGTAGGCCAATACATGCCTTGTCGAAACAAAAGCCATTTCATCTTATGGCCTACTTGATGTGCCCCACATGCCCTACTATGGACAGTAGAAAGGGCAAGATATGCCTCAGATTTACTCAGGCATTTAAGTAAGACTTCCTCAGGAGTCTTTTTGAATAATTTGTTACCTAGAAGAACATAACTTAAGGCTTGATACCTGACCTTTCACTCTGAGGATGCGGTTGGATTCTGTAAGTATTCGACTATGGGCTTCCTCCAGTCTTTTTCCGTCAAGCTGTCTATTGCAAAAATCTCAAAATTTTCTTCATCAACATATCCTAGCTTCGTCACTTCTAGATCTGATGGGCATAATCCAACAGACACAACTTTACCTCTAACTTCGATTGTGTTGTACCCCAAATTTTACCCCTTAGATGTCATAACATCTTTTGCATGAGCATCATAGATCAATCACCTATGCATTGTTAACTAACCATTTTATCAGTTTTTGTTTGTTTTGTTTCACTTGTAAATCAGGTTTTGTTTCAAGAGACCTCATCTCCTCAATAATCCAATGTGATTTGTTTTCATCACAAGTTCTTCCTCAAGGACCAGACAAGGTCATCAGGACAAGGGTCTGTATGGTGTGGTTTGAGATTCAGTGGAAGTTTGACCTAATCTTGGTCAAACAAGTGGTTTGCATCAGTATCAGGTTATTAGGCTGTGGCAGAGATTCTGAATCAGGGTTTTGGTCCTCATCCAGTCATTTGTTTCATAAGTGTGCACTCAAGGCACGAGGATTAGGGTTTCTCACCCTTGGAGTTTATGATTGGCAAATATCGTTCAGTTGAGTATCCTAAGGTTAATTGGTTCATGGTGTGTGCAGTACTGTTTCAGTTCAATTGGGGGTGCAGAGCTATCAAAGAAGTCAGAGCAGTTGGTACATTTCAAGTTGTGTGCAAGTATTTGGTCGTGTAGTTCAGGATTTGTGGCAGTCAAGTGCAATTGTCAAGGTTTAGGTGTTGTTTAAGTGTGGAAGTGCGTATCCATTCCCTTAACCATCTTTTATCCACTTTGTTATTTACCCATTTTCAATCCAGTTTTCATTAACCATTTTCATTCAATTTCTATCCATAATCCATTTCATTTCAATTAACCATTTCTCATAATCCATTCTCTAAATCAAACTATCGTCCATTTTATCCATGATATCCATTATTTACATTTCTAATCCATTTTTATCCATAATACCAATCATTCATATTTATAATCCATTCATATCCAAACATATCTATTGTTCATTTTCCTAATCCATTTTATTCACAAATCCATTTTTATCCATAAATCCATTTTCTATGTTTCAAATCCATCACAGTCCACAAAGCTCATTTTCTATCATCCACCTTTTTATTTTTATCCAAATAGTTTGATATCCCATTTCCATTTTTATTTCATTTGTACAAAGGTCCATGATTATCAAAGCCCATGATTGTACAAAAATATCATATCAATTCCAAGAAGTACCATTACCAAGTCCCTCATGTACATAAGTTACAAGAAATAGGGAGAAAGTTTATACGAGCTAACAAGGGCCCATATAGCAAAAACAAAAAAATAATAAAAGAAGAGTGCATCATGCGCGTGACACTCTTTTACTACTCTTCCTCCAAGCATTTCTCACACCAAGCCAAACACGAAAACCCAATTCTGCTCCTATCTTGCCACAACTTGTACCGTGCCTGCTTCATTCTATGACTTTTCTGCTATCTCCACAACATGCCAAAAACCTGCCATTTCATAAAAGAGTGCAATTACAGTTTGTACCTATGTGCAACAGTACCAAAACATACCCGAAGTTTATTTCAAACTTGCTGCTCTATGATACAAGGAATGCAGAGTCAACACACTATGGTTTGAAAGCACCATATCAGTACATTGAGACAAGAGGAAATTCAGTGAACAAGTTAAGACTTAATTTAAAAAAACAGAGTCACAATTTAAAAGGGGGGATCGTTTGGCAATAAGAACGGACCTTGAAGCCTACTTGATGACAAAAAAAAACATATTGACTGAGAACTCTCTCCATATCTTCAACGAACAACAAACAACCCAAATCCTTTCTTCAACCAAAAACTCCCTCGCCGGAACCTCATCACTCAAACCTTCACCAACAACCCAATCTTCCAATCCTAAACCATTACGAACTAAAACCAGAAACGACCAACAACACTCAAACAAATTGCATCCATTCCAAACCAAACCAGAGTCGAAAAAGAGCAGAAAGAAGAGATGAAGAGGATTCGAGAACAAATGAAACAAAATCAAAACTAGAATCAACCAAGAGTAAACCTGAAACTGAGCAGTTAAGGCGAAGCTTGAGATGAGAAAGTACGAACGGAAGCCTGAGGCAGCGGAAGAGCGCGATCCTGATTCTCTTTTCTCTTTCACAATCTCGTTTGTTTCTCTCGTTTATGTTTTGACACATTTGTTTGATGCTGCACTTGAGTCTTTTTTCCGAAAAATACCGTGAGGCTTTCGCTAGGTTTCTTTTAACTGCTCTATCTGATATTAGGCTTGAGCTTTGAAGCCCATTTAGCTTCTGTTTTTCCCACCCACCATTCTTCTAACCGTGTTTCTTTTAAGGGTGGATGATGGGCCTTTCAAAGCCCAAATGATTCCACCTAGTTACACACCCTTTCTCATTTCAAACTCTCTCCTATTATTTTGTTAAATTTTGCTTTAAAATATTTTCTAAATACTTTAGTTTCAAATTGCTAGTTTTTATGTTAGTTTTTAATTAATTCCACTTCTATTTGTTCTATTTTAATAATATAAAAAAGGTTTCTAATATATTTCGTTTAGGTTTCTGGTAAAAGAAATTTGTGTTTGATTCATTATTTCCTATTCACAATATTTTGGCCAATGATATTACAAAATCATGACTTGGTTGATTTATTCAAAATGACTAAAAGTCTTGATATGTATGAGGCTCATTTCTTTATTTTTGTTGGTCAATGAAAGTCAAATATCAAAGATTATCGATCTTCCGATTAAATCTTGATTAAGACGAGACTAACTTTAATTTCATTCCGATTCCATTTCCTATGTTTTTTGGGCCAATGACATATAAACATCATAATTTGTTAATTATTGCAAATCAATAAGTTTTGATTATATGAGGCCATATTCATTTTTGTTGGTCAATGAAAGTCAAAAATATAAGATTATCGATTTCTCGATTAAATCTTGATTTAGACGAGACCGACTTTATTTTTCATTTCGACTCCACTTTTTTTATTTTGGCCAATGATATTACAAAATCATGACTTGGTCGATTTATTCAAAATGACTAAAAGTCTTGATATGTATGAGGCTCATTTATTTATTTTTGTTGGTCAATGAAAGTCAAATATCAAAGATTATCGATCTTCCGATTAAATCTTGATTAAGACGAGACTAACTTTAATTTCATTCCGATTCCATTTCCTATGTTTTTTGGGCCAATGACATAAAAACATCATAATTTGTTGATTATTGCAAATCAATAAGTTTTGATTATATGAGGCCATATTCATTTTTGTTGGTCAATGAAAGTCAAAAATATAAGATTATCTATTTCTCGATTAAATCTTAATTTAGACGAGACCGACTTTATTTTTCATTTCGATTCCACTTTTTTTTTATTTTGGCTAATGATATTACAAAATCATGACTTGGTTGATTTATTCAAAATGACTAAAAGTCTTGATATGTATGAGGCTCATTTCTTTATTTTTGTTGGTCAATGAAAGTCAAATATCAAAGATTATCGATCTTCCGATTAAATCTTGATTAAGACGAGACTAACTTTAATTTCATTCCGATTCCATTTCCTATGTTTTTTGGGCCAATGACATAAAAACATCATAATTTGTTGATTATTGCAAATCAATAAGTTTTGATTATATGAGGCCATATTCATTTTTGTTGGTCAATGAAAGTCAAAAATATAAGATTATCGATTTCTCGATTAAATCTTGATTTAGACGAGACCGACTTTATTTTTCATTTCGATCCCACTTTTTTTATTTTGGCCAATGATATTACAAAATCATGACTTGGTTGATTTATTCAAAATGACTAAAAGTCTTGATATGTATGAGGCTCATTTCCTTATTTTTGTTCGTCAATGAAAGTCAAAATCTAATATTATCGATTTATCGATTTAAATCTTGATTAAGACGAGACCAAACTTATTTTTCATTTCGATTTCATTATCTTTATTTTGGTCGATGATATAACAAACTTCCTGGTTTGGCTGATTTCATTGAATCGACAAAACTTCGATCGATATGAGACCACTTCATTTTTATTTCAGTTTCATTCACTTTTTAGTCGATGAAAGTCAAAGAATCATTGATTATCGATTTCTCGATTAAATCATGATTAAAATGAGACTATTTCTATTTCATTTCAATTTTCATTTCCCCCGTTGTTGTGACTTGTACATATTTTCTGATAAAGTCTTGTGGACTACTATTCTGGTTGCCTGTTTCATTTGACACATCTACTATTCCAAAGGAAAGTTCCCCTCAGTTGACTCATAAGTCAATAAACAAATCGTACCACCTTGGCCTCATAAGAGCCTTTCCCTTTTCCTGGCCTCATAAGAGCCATGGAATCATAACTTAGAATTAGGATAGAGTTCTTAAACTCTATGTGATTCTCATCATCATGAGAACTCACTTTTCCCATCATAACTTAGATTTAGAGAGTTTCCTTAAACTCTAAATGAGCTCACACTCATTTCCCCTTGGAACTTTGGCCATAGTCAATGGTTTCTCTTTCACCCTTAGTTAGGTGAACTACAGTTGCTCTGATTCTTTAGTCAGATACGTAGGCACAAGATGCGACGTCTTGGTGAGCAAACTTAGTGTACATACCCCTAGGTCTTTACCTTAGCATAGATATTCCTAGCAAGCAAACATAACATAACACAAACTAAACAAGAGGTTCCTGTAGAGTACTACGGACGTTTAGGGTGCTAATACCTTCCTCAGGCGTAACCAACCCCCGAACCTTAGATCTCCCCCCTTTAGGTTTTTCTCGATCTTGAACCTTTCCTTTGGATAAATCAAAGTCGGTTGTGAATTCAAAGAAATGTGATGCAAGTTAATTAATAGCTTGTTATCCGATTCTCACCGCAACAGAAATGGCGACTCTGCTGGGGATTTATTTTTGAGGGTTAAACCCACCTTGTCTTGTTTATGTTATTTATGTTTGATTGCTATACTTGTACATATCTGTATATATCTGTATACCTGTTTTGCTTGGGATCTTCTTTGTGCAGGGTGCTACTTTTGAGTGGTGAGATAAGTCCTAACCCGGACTTGAGCACACTTATTATAGGACGATGGTATTCAAGGAGGCTTTGAGGGAGTCGAATCCTGAAAAGTTGAATTGAGACACCATCACTCAGTTGAGGCCCTCTTGAGAGTCTAGTTATGTTGAACGAATCTGTTCGTGAAGACGTGCTACTCTCAACCTAGGAGCCCATGATATTGAGAACTGTAGTTACCAAACCCCACTAAGCCTTTTTAGGATGTAGTGCGGTGACCATGATGGAGTCTATTTCTGAATTGGTTGTCACGCGATACTACACTCAGACGAGATCCTCTTGAGAATTTTATTGATTACCAAGTCATCTGGGAAATCCTTAAAATCCGAAAGATGGGTTGTCGATTCTGGGAACTTTTTAGAACCCTGTTCTGCAGATGAAAACCCATAGTACACACCTTTTGGGATGGATATACCATGGATCCATGCTCGTGATCTTCAAACCTAGGCCCTCATTTGTTTCCCTGTACATATGTGTGAATATGTGAATATCTGTATATGTGTGTTTGTGCATTCATTCGTCCTTTCATGTTAGCCCTTCGGTTTCAAGGAACTCATACGCTCTTTCCTTTGTAAAAATCAATTGAGATCATGGTTTTCAAACAAAACACTTCAGTTTTTCCACAAAATTTTTGCAACTTGCCTTCGAGTTCCTTGAAACCATTTGGCTTGCATTAGCATCGCATCACATTTGCATTTGCATTGCATTTGCATTTCTCAGCCTTGAGTCTCATCTGTCCTTTGTCTGTAACCCAGCTTGACTTCCTGAAGCCATCATTAGACTTGAAGTAGATTTTGGAGGATCATGGACTCAGAAGAGCAGAACCAATTTGTGACCAGAGCAGATTTTGACTTGTTGAGAAACCAATTGGATCAGATTATGACAGCCTTGGCAAAGAAAGATGACAATATTCAGGGGATTTCTGTGAACAATATTGCCCAAGCTCAACCTGTGCAGATTCCTGTTGAGAACCAGGTTATTCAAGAACGTACCTTTGTCCGAGATGGGCATTCCTCTTCTGTTGATGATGTGGAATATCATAGTTTCACATTCTCTGAGCTAGATTCCCAAGAAGTAGTCCCTGTGATGAAAACCAAGGACCCACGAGACGTTGAGTTAATGGAAAGATGTCGTGCCTTGGAAAAGAAGCTTGATGCCATTAAGAGTCGTGACTCTGCTGATCTGAATGCTTTGAACATGTGTTTGGTACCCGACCTTGTGATACCTCCTGAGTTCAAAACGCTGAAGTTTGAGAAGTAAAAAGGGGATAGCTGTCCGAAGCAGCATTTGGTGATGTTTTGCAGAAGAATGACTTCACATGTTTGTAACGACAAGCTCATGATTCATTGTTTCCAAGACAGTCTAAGTGGGGCATCATTGAGTTGGTACACGCAGCTAAAAAGCAATCACATCCAATCATGGTTAGACTTAGCCAATGCCTTTGTGAAGCAGTACAACTACAATCTTGACTTGGCTCCCAGTCGTCTGCATTTGCTAGACTTAGCTCAAGAAGATAATGAACCCTTCAGAAAGTATGCTCAGAGATGGAGAGAAATAGCTTCCCGCGTCCAACCACCACTCTTAGATAAGGAATTAGTTGATTGGTTCATGGATACCTTGCAAGGCCCGTACCGAAATTAGTTGTTTAGCATGGTGACATCGAACTTCTCTGACTTGGTAATAGCTGGAGAGCGCATTGAGAGTGGTCTTAAGAATGGAAAAATCCGAGGAACCTCAAACATCCCAGCTAGTGAGAGTGAATTAATTGTCAGTTCTCAAGAAGAATGGGAGAAAGAAAGTAATTCCACTTGGGAATCTCCAATGCCTCAGCCTCAGCACTCATACAACTCAAGTGTTCAGAGTCAGCAATCTTTTGGATCTCAGCGTCAGATACCATCCTCTCTACAGGGTCAATATTCTTCTCCAAATCGAAGACCTCCTCAGTATCAACAGTCATTTCATCGTCATCTGCATCAGCACGCACGACAAAGGCCGAGGAAGCCAAAGAGGAATTTCACTCCGTTGCCAATACCATACAATCAGTTCTTACCAGATTTAATCAAAGGTGGATTGATAGTGCCAAAGGAGATAAATCCAACGCCTTCTTCATATCCGCCAGGCTTTGACGCCAATGCGCGATGTGACTACCATGCTAGGGCATAGGGGCATGCAACTGAAGACTGTAAGGTACTCGGAGACAAGGTTCAGACTCTGCTTGACTCCAATATGTTCTCGTTCACGCCTCAAGGTATTCAAATCAACAATCTTTCACCTAATCAGGCGAGTTCACCAGAGTCTGAGATAGAAGAAATTTTTGAGAGTGGATGTGAAGATGATTCTCAGACCGATCTCGACAAACAACTCTGAAGACGGTTATCACAGCTTGGCAAATCAAGAAGGAAATTCCAGTTCCCCGAAGCCGGCAAACTTTTGACTGTTTAGCATTTTGTTGCTTTTTCTTTGCATATTTGAATCTGTTTTTGCTTATAAGCTTTGTTGTACTTTCAAATTGGTAAGATTAATGAAGTGTTTATGCATCTTTAGATTAAGTCCATTCGTTTCACTCATTTACTTTTATGTTCGTAAAAAAACAAAAAAATATCTTTATCTTGTTTCTTTCCCTTTATCAAACTGTTTATTCAAGCAAGGATTGGGGAGGATGACGAAAATATTATCCATAATTGTTGTGGTATGCTTTCGATTAAGCCTTTCCGAGGATGTAAGGCATTGTTTCAATTCCCAAACACTGGAGAAATAAGGAAGATAATCCCTCGTTAACCCTTCGAGCCTAGAAGTAGGAGTTTTCTTTCCTTACACAAAAAACCCTTAAATCTCAACCTTGGGGAAGGGTAGTTCTCAGTTTAACTTGGTTATGCATCCTAATGCAAGCGCTTCATGCAAGACACTAGTCAGCTCTCTCAGATCAAATGAGTTATTCCCGTAGCGACAAATAAGGAAGGATCGTCGAGAAATCCTTAATCGAAGAATAAGCCGAGTCCCTTTCAAGGCAAAAGCCAAGAAGGATGGGAAGCCCAAAACTTCACCTTGTACAAGAAGGTTTACACAACAATCAAGAAAATAAGAGGTCTCAAAACCTCGACAAAGACAAAAAGAGGTCTCAAAACCTCAAAAAAAGACAAAGAAGAGGTCTCAAAACCTCACCAAAGACAAGAAGAGGTCTCAAAATCTCAATGAAGACAAGAAAAGGTCTCAAAACCTAAGCAATAAGGGACAACCAAATTCTACAAGGGAGTAATGACTACCAGAGTGTCTGAATCATCATCAACTATCATCAATTCATTCCTAACCTAGAGGAATCTGAATGTGTAGCCTAAGTTAACTGAGCATAAGACTGGAGTTCATCACGTAGATGGGGTGGGACAAATAAACTTTGAGCCTTTATCCTTTATTTCATAAAACCGTGAACCAAGCCACGTTACAACCCTTAAAAGACCTAATTGAGGTAAGGTTGTTTTGAAAGCATACTACAGCAAGGTTGATTAACCTGACTCCTAATGATCTTTGCGAATTGTGTGTTTTGATCACTTCATCTGTCATGCCATAAATGACTATATCACTTTTATTTTTGATTATTTAATCATTCCACTGCGTGTGTTTCATCAATAAAACCTTGATTTCAAAAGCTTGCATGAATTTTGCATTAAAATTGCCAATTTTTAAATGAACAATACTTGTTTGCAAAACAATTTAATATCAAAAGAATCCTGACAAATGCATCCAGCTAGGAAATTTGACTTGATAAAGGAAGCTCAGTCAGGGGCAATCAAGCGGAGGGATTTGTCAATCCACCATTCCAAGAGCTATTGAATCCGGGGAGGAACTCTTCAAAGGTTCAGAATATTGGGGCAAGCCTTCTTGAGGTCATCTTATGACAAGTTTAAGGTGTGGACTCCAGTGACCCATCAGCAGGGTCAAGTGTGTCCCCCAGTTGTTTCTACCGCAGTCTGAGGATTTTGTATCACGAATACCATTAGTCAGGGGCAGTCAGGTCGAGATTTGATAAATCTCTAAAAGGCCAATCAGTCTAGGGCATCTCTTTCACAGATCAGCCAGTCTGAAGAACAAGTTCAAGGACTTTGTTGTGCCAATACAATTAATCTGGGGTAGTCACGCCAAGATTCATAAATCTAAGAGTTTGAAGATATTGAGGCGTTTCGTATGCCGATTCTTCTGTAAAATCCTCTTGATATTTTCTCCCAACATACCATGTAATATGGGGCAGAGAAGATTTGAAGATTACATGTTGCAAGAGCTGTTGTTTATTATGGTGATCATTATACAAGTCAGGATGCAGAATTACCCTGTTCTTGTGATATACTTTGCCAGCTTCCCAGTAAATTGTTACTTCGGTCGCGCTTGGCCATTTTCCATGGATCTTCTTCCTCCTGTAAGGAAATCAAGCTCGTGATGGCAATCCTAGTGAAGTCACGATGCTATACCTCAAGTGGAATACTCTTTTCACCAGTGAAGTAGATCTGATGATCCTACTCATTCATCCCCAGTAATGGTCCAATCTGATGAGTTTGGCTGGGTATCCTTGTCGAGGTGTTTATTTCATCTCCAATCTCGTTTCCTTTTGTCTGTTTTGTCAGCATAAGCATAAGCATGGCATAAGCACTCATATGTGTAGCATCTTAGCATTTTGCTATCCCTTTCTGGTGTTTACCTGTCTTTGATTCACTTTGGCATTTATCTCCCCAAGTGACTGGGTTTGTCCATTCACTCCAATAGAAAGTCAACCCTAGGCATAAAGTGCCCATCTTTTCTGAATTCCCCACAGAGTTTGATTCTCGTGGATGATGGTTGGTTCAGTTATCTTTTCCACATGTGGATAAGATAAGTTCCCATTTGAGTTCATTCCTCAATTGGAGTCTTGTTTGACCGTTTCTTTCTAGCTTGTTCCTAGATTGAACTTTGGTCCCTGGCAGATGTGGTTTTCAAACCTATCTTTGGACGTGCATTTATTTTGCACTGTGTCTCGCAGGAAGAGTCTTTTACAGATCCTCATGAGGACAAAATTCACTTTCCAGCAGCGTTGTGATATCAACATCTCTTTGGAATTTATACCCAACAACAAGTGGCATTCTCTTGGAGAAGCTTGTTCTTTTATGGCGATAAGTGGCAGTCTCTTATGAGAAGCTTATCTATCTCTGGTTCTAACCGACCTTTTTGCAACCATAATTGGTATTCCCCAGGAAGTCTAACCTGCAACCTCGGTACCAATCTATCTGATACTCAATCACCTCATTTGGATACCTAAAGTCCAGTAATTACTGGCATCATTTATTCCAGGTCAAATATGAACCTAAACTTCGAGTTATCGTGAACCCGTTGTTTGAACCCAGGTCAAATATGAACCTAAACTTCGAGTTATCGTGAACCCGTTGTTTGAACCCAGGTCAAATGTGAACCTAAACTTCAGATTATCGTGAATCTGTTGTTTGAAACCAGGTCAGATATAAACCTAAACTTCGAGTCAAATATGAACCCGTTGTTTGAACCCTGGTCAAATATGAACCTAAACTTCGAGTCAAATATGAACCCGTTGTTTGAACTTAGGTCAAATATGAACCTAAACTTCGAGTCAAATATGAACCCGTTGTTTGAACCCAGGTCAAATATGAACCTAAACTTCGAGTCAAATATGAACTCGTTGTTTGAACCCAGGTCAAATATGAACCTAAACTTCGAGTCAAATATGAACTCGTTGTTTGAACCCAGGTCAAATATGAACCTAAACTTCGAGTCAAATATGAACCCGTTGTTTGAACCCAGGTCAAATATGAACCTAAACTTCAGGTTATCGTGAACCCGTTGTTTGAATCCAGGTCAAATGTGAACCTAAACTTCAGATTATTGTGAATCTGTCGTTTGAAATCAGGTTATCAAGAACCTAAACCTCTGGTTATCGTGAACCAGTTTGTTTATATCAGGTTATCGTGAACCTGTATTTCTGGTTATCGTGAACCATTTGTTTGTATTAGGTTATCGTGAACCTGTACTCCCGGTTATCATGAACCGTTTGTTTGTATCAGGTTATCGTGAACCTGTATTGCTTAAACTCAGGTCAAATATGAACCTAAACCTCAGGTTATCATGAACCTAAACTTTAAATTATCGTGAATCTGTTGTTTGAAATCAGGTTATCGTGAACCTAAACTTCAGATTATCGTGAATCTGTTGTTTGAAATCAGGTTATCGTGAACCTAAACCTCTGGTTATCGTGAACCAGTTATTTGTATCAGGTTATCGTGAACCTAAACTTCAGGTTATCGTGAACCCGTTGTTTGAAACCCAGGTCAAATATGAACCTAAACCCAAACAAAATCCAGCTCATACTGGTAGTCAAAGTCCAACTCATATTGGCACACCCAAATCCAGCTCATACTGGTATTCTTCATGATCCAATTTGTTATCTTACCCAACTCAAATCATTATCTCTTGACATATCACTTCTGAGTCCAATCCTTGTTGGCACTTTAATCTGGTTCCCAGCAGAAGTTCATTCATTATCACTATCTCTTTGAAAGTCCTTGTGATTGATCATCATTTGGCACACGCAGAGTTTGTCTCTATCTTTTCTGGCTTTTCTTGAAGATCCCGTTTGAACTCTTCAATGTAAGAAATCCCCAGAAGATCTTTGTAGGATGTCTATCCTTTATTTCAAATTAATCCCCAATGGAGATCATGTCTTCTTTCTGCTTTCATGCCTAGTAAGAATGTGTATTTTTCCCCAGTGTCGTCTGGTCACATATGAACCTGTCGCCCATCTCCCTGGATCTTTCCCCAGTGGAGAACACCTCTCTGGCTCCTATCTCCAGTGAGGATCTGTAGGGTTTCCCCTCAGTTTCATTTTCTATCCCCAATGTTTCCTCAGAGTCTCCCCATTAAGTCTCTTTTGTTGGTTAGTCTGTATCCCCTTTGAGTCTTCCTCGTGGATACTAACCTTCATCCTTCCCTGGTGATGCTCACCTGTGTTTATCCTTTGGTGTCTTGTTTGGCTGCATCTCTGTACAATCATGACATCATATCATCATACGAGAAGTTCATGGCATGTCAGCATTTGCATGTTTGTTGCTTGTCCTTAGCATCTGCATTCCATCTAAGGGCAGAATTTTCGGTTTGCTATATTTAAATACCTTTCACCTTGATGTCTCGAGGATTTTCATTCCTCGTGCCATCCGGTAAAGCTATTCAAATAGGGGCAACTGTTATACCCCAAATTTTACCCCTTAGATGTCATAACATCTTTTGCATGAGCATCATAGATCAATCACCTATGCATTGTTAACTAACCATTTTATCAGTTTTTGTTTGTTTTGTTTCACTTGTAAATCAGGTTTTGTTTCAAGAGACCTCCTCTCTTCAATAATCCAATGTGATTTGTTTTCATCACAAGTTCTTCCTCAAGGACCAGACAAGGTCATCAAGACAATGGTCTGTATGGTGTGGTTTGAGATTCAGTGGAAGTTTGACCTAATCTTGGTCAAACAAGTGGTTTGCATCAGTATCAGGTTATCAGGCTGTGGCAGAGATTCCGAATCAGGGTTTTGGTCCTCATCCAGTCATTTGTTTCATAAGTGTTCACTCAAGGCACGAGGATTAGGGTTTCTCACCCTTGGAGTTTATGATTGGCAAATATCATTCAGTTGAGTCTCCTAAGGTTAATTGGTTCATGGTGTGTGCAGTACTGTTTCAGTTCAATTGGGGGTGCAGAGCTATCAAATAGGTCAGAGCAGTTGGTACATTTCAAGTTGTGTGCAAGTATTTGGTCGTGTAGTTCAGGATTTGTGGCAGTCAAGTGCAATTGGCAAGGTTTAGGTGTTGTTCAAGTGTGGAAGTGCATATCCATTCCCTTAACCATCTTTTATCCACTTTGTTATTTACCCATTTTTCAATCCAGTTTTCATTAACCATTTTCATTCAATTTCTATCCATAATCCATTTCATTTCAATTAACCATTTCTCATAATCCATTCTCTAAATTAAACTATCATCCATTTTATCCATGATATCCATTATTTACATTTCTAATCCATTTTTATCCATAATACCCATCATTCATATTTATAATCCATTCATATCCAAACATATCTATTGTTCATTTTCCTAATCCATTTTATTCACAAATCCATTTTTATCCATAAATCCATTTTCTTTGTTTCAAATCCATCACAATCCGCAAAGCTCATTTTCTATCATCCACCTTTTTATTTTTATCCAAATAGTTTGATATCCCATTTCCATTTTTATTTCATTTGTACAAAGGTCCATGATTATCAAAGCCCATGATTGTACAAAAATATCATATCAATTCCAAGAAGTACCATTACCAAGTCCCTCATGTACATAAGTTACAAGAAATAGGGAGAAAGTTTATACGAGCTAACAAGGGCCCATATAGCAAAAACAAAAAAAATAATAAAAGAAGAGTGCATCATGCGCGTGACACTCTTTTACTACTCTTCCTCCAAGCATTTCTCACACCAAGCCAAACACGAAAACCCAATTCTGCTTCTATCTTGCCACAACTTGTACCGTGCCTGCTTCATTCTATGACTTTTCTGCTATCTCCACAACATGCCAAAAACCTGCCATTTCACAAAAGAGTGCAATTACAGTTTGTACCTATGCGCAACAGTACCAAAACATACCCGAAGTTTGTTTCAAACTTGCTGCTCTATGATACAAGGAATGCAGAGTCAACACACTATGGTTTGAAAGCAACATATCAGTACATTGAGACAAGAGGAAATTCAGTCAACAAGTCAAGACTTAATTTAAAAAATAGAGTCACAATTTAAAAGGGGGGGATCATTTGGCAATAAGAACGGACCTTGAAGCCTACTTGATGACAAAAAAAAACATACTGACTGAGAACTCTCTCTATATCTTCAACGAACAACAAACAACCCAAATCCTTTCTTCAACCAAAAACTCCCTCGCCGGAACCTCATCACTCAAACCTTCACCAACAACCTAATCTTCCAATCCTAAACCATTACGAACTAAAACCAGAAACGACCAACAACACTTAAACAAATTGCATCCATTCCAAACCAAACCAGAGCCGAAAAAGAGCAGAAAGAAGAGATGAAGAGGATTCGAGAACAAATGAAACAAAATCAAAACTAGAATCAACCAAGATTAAACCTGAAACTGAGCAGTTAAGGCGAAGCTTGAGACGAGAAAGTACGAACGGAAGCCTGAGGCAGCGGAAGAGCGCGATCCTGATTCTCTTTTCTCTTTCACGATCTCGTTTGTTCCTCTCGTTTATGTTTTGACACAGTTGTTTGATGCTGCACTTGAGTCTTTTTTCTGAAAAAGACCGTGAGGCTTTCGCTAGGTTTCTTTTAACTGCTCTATCTGATATTAGGCTTGAGCTTTGAAGCCCATTTAGCTTCTGTTTTTCCCACCCACCATTCTTCTAACCGTGTTTCTTTTAAGGGTGGATGATGGGCCTTTCTAAGCCCAAATGATTCCACCTAGTTACACACCCTTTCTCATTTCAAACTCTCTCCTATTATTTTGTTAAATTTTGCTTTAAAATATTTTCTAAATACTTTAGTTTCAAATTGCTAGTTTTTATGTTAGTTTTTAATTAATTCCACTTCTATTTGTTCTATTTTAATAAAAAAAAAAAGGTTTCTAATATATTTTGTTTAGGTTTCTGGTAAAAGAAATTTGTGTTTGATTCATTATTTCCTATTCACAATATTTTGGCCAATGATATTACAAAATCATGACTTGGTTGATTTATTCAAAATGACTAAAAGTCTTGATATGTATGAGGCTCATTTCTTTATTTTTTTTGGTCAATGAAAGTCAAATATCAAAGATTATCGATCTTCCGATTAAATCTTGATTAAGACGAGACTAACTTTAATTTCATTCCGATTCCATTTCCTATGTTTTTTGGGCCAATGACATAAAAACATCATAATTTGTTGATTATTGCAAATCAATAAATTTTGATTATATGAGGCCATATTCATTTTTGTTGGTCAATGAAAGTCAAAAATATAAGATTATCGATTTCTCGATTAAATCTTGATTTAGACGAGACCGAATTTATTTTTCATTTCGATTCCACTTTTTTTATTTTGGCCAATGATATTACAAAATCATGACTTGGTTGATTTATTCAAAATGACTAAAAGTCTTGATATGTATGAGGCTCATTTCTTTATTTTTGTTGGTCAATGAAAGTCAAATATCAAAGATTATCGATCTTCCGATTAAATCTTGATTAAGATGAGACTAACTTTAATTTCATTCCGATTCCATTTCCTATGTTTTTTGGGCCAATGACATAAAAACATCATAATTTGTTGATTATTGCAAATCAATAAGTTTTGATTATATGAGGCCATATTCATTTTTGTTGGTCAATGAAAGTAAAAAATATAAGATTATCGATTTCTCGATTAAATCTTGATTTAGACGAGACCGACTTTATTTTTCATTTCGATTCCACTTTTTTTATTTTGGCCGATGACATTACACAAATCTTGACTTTGATTATTTCAAATCAATAAAGTCTTGATAAATATGAGGCCACATCTTCATTTCCTTATTTTTGTTGGTCAATGAAAGTCAAAATCTAAGATTATCGATTTATCGATTTAAATCTTGATTAAGACGAGACCAACCTTATTTTTCATTTCGATTTCATTATCTTTATTTTGGTCGATGATATAACAAACTTCCTGGTTTGGCTGATTTCATTGAATCGACAAAACTTCGATCGATATGAGACCACTTCATTTTTATTTCAGTTTCATTCACTTTTTAGTCGATGAAAGTCAAAGAATCATTGATTATCGATTTCTTGATTAAATCATGATTAAGACGAGACTATTTCTATTTCATTTCAATTTTTATTCCCCCCGTTGTTGGGACTTGTACATATTTTCTGATAAAGTCTTGTGGACTACTATTCTGGTTGCCTGTTTCATTTGACACATCTACTATTCCAAAGGAAAGTTCCCCTCAGTTGACTCATAAGTCAATAAACAAATCGTACCACCTTGGCCTCATAAGAGCCTTTCCCTTTTCCTGGCCTCATAAGAGCCATGGAATCATAACTTAGAATTAGGATAGAGTTCTTAAACTCTATGTGATTCTCATCATCATGAGAACTCACTTTTCCCATCATAACTTAGATTTAGAGAGTTTCCTTAAACTCTAAATGAGCTCACACTCATTTCCCCTTGGAACTTTGGCCATAGTCAATGGTTCCTCTTTCAGCCTTAGTTAGGTGAACTACGGTTGCTCTGATTCTTTAGTCAGATACGTAGGCACAAGATGCGACGTCTTGGCGAGCAAACTTAGTGTACATACCCCTAGGTCTTTACCTTAGCATAGATATTCCTAGAAAGCAAACATAACATAGCACAAACTAAATAAGAGGTTCCCGTAGAGTACTACGGACGTTTAGGGTGCTAATACCTTCCTTAGGCGTAACCAACCCCCGAACCTTAGATCTCCCCCCTTTAGGTTTTTCTCGATCTTGAACCTTTCCTTTGGATAAATCAAAGTCGGTTGTGAATTCAAAGAAATGTGATGCAAGTTAATTAATAGCTTGTTATCCGATTCTCACCGCAACAGATTGCCTCTTGTAACTTTTCCTTCGAAACTTTATACCCAGAAGCAATCTAAGCCAAGTCATTGACCACTTGATTCTCTAGTCGAGGTATGTGTCGAATGCTTACCACTTCGAATTTCTGCAGTAGTCTGTTGGCTATTACAAAGTACATGATAAGATTTTCCTTAACACAAATGTACTCCTTTGTAATTTGCTTTATGACCAACTCTGAGTCTCCCATTATTTAGACTCGAGTTGTCCCCAATTCTAACAAAATTTCAAGTCCAGCTATCAGGGCTTCATACTCAGCCTCGTTGTTGGAACAAAGTCCTTTGACCTTGTACTTGAATTTTGTTGGAATTTTATTAGGAGAAATAATTAACACGCCTACGCCTGTTCCATCTTTATGGCTAGAGCCATCGAAGTATAGCTTCCAAGGTTCCAGTTTGACGTAATTCAAAGTGTTTTCATTTATGGAGTGGCCGACTATGAAGTCCGCTACCACTTGTCCTTTAAGTGCCTTTAAAGGCTTATATGTTAAAGAGTATTCAGTTAATGCTAGTACCCATTTACCAATTCAACTATGCAAAATAGGTTTAGACAACATATGTTTAATAACATCAAAATGAGACGAAACATAAACATCAACTGGTTTTATATATTGCTTTAATTTTGTACAAGAAAAATACAAGCATAGACATAATTTTTCGATTATGCTATACCTAGTTTCTGCATCATTCAAAACTCTACTAAGGTAGTAAATGGCCCTTTCGACGCCATTCTCATCCTCTTGAGCCAACATGCTCCCTAAGGTTTTGTCTGACGCAGCTATGTACAATCTCATACTTCTATCCCTACAAGGTGGTGAAAGAATTGGGGGATGACTCGGGTATTCCTTGATTTTGTCGAAGGCTTCCTGCTGAGCTTGCCCCCATTCAAACCCATCTTTGTTAAATCGAAGTAATGGTGAAAAGGCCTGCGTTTTTCCGCTTAGGTTCGATATGAACCTTCTCAAGAAATTAATCTTGCCCAGCAGTGATTGCAACTCCTTTTTTGTTGATGGCGCTTTCGCTTCCATGATGGCTTTGGTCTTATTCTGATTAATATCGATCCCTTTTTTGTGGACCACAAAGCCTAGAAAATCCCCTGCCTGCACACAAAACACACATTTAAGAGGATTCATTTTAAGACCATATCTTCTCATCCTTTCAAAAGACTGTCGAAGATGATCAAAGTGACTCTTCCCTGAAATAGACTTAACCACAATATCATCAATATATATTTGCATGAAAGTCTCTATGTAATCATGGAAGATTGAATTCATTGCTCGTTGATACGTTGCCCCAGCATTTTTAAGGCCAAAAGGCATTACTACCCACTCGTAGGTGCCTAAGGTTCCAGGACAACGAAAAACTGTCTTGGGGACATCATCTTCAACAATGAATATTTGGTTATACCCAGAGTACACATCTAACATACTAAGATACTCGTGTCCTACGGCGGAATCGACTAGCATTTCTGCCACAAGCATAGAATATTCATCCTTTGGGGTTGCAGAATTTAGATCTCTAAAGTCTATGCAAACTCTTAAAGAACCATTCTTTTTAATAACAGGTACAACGTTAGCTAACCATTCGACATACCTGGCAATGCGGATGAATTTGCATCGAAGCAACTTTTAGACTTCCTCTTTTATCTTTGAGAGAATTTCTGGTACAAACCTTCTTGGATTCTATTTGACTGGCTTCTTCCCAGGCTTGATCGGCAGTTAATGCTCGACCAGTTCTCTACTCAAACCAGGCATTTCATCATAATCCTAAGCAAAGCAGTCCTTAAACTCCTGTAGCAACTGGGTGACTTCGACCTTGAGTTGTGGGTCCAAGTTGGCGCTGACATATGTTGGCCTTCTGATTGCCCCATCTCCCAGGTCGATCTATTCTAGTGGTCCTGTGCTAACATCTAAATGTTACTTGCCAGCAGATCCTTTTCAAATCCCAAAGGCTCATCATCATAGATTGCATCAATCCTCTGGCCTTGCTCTACACCCTAAACCTTATCAGGTGGTTCTGGGTCGAAGTCCTTACCAGGACCTTCTTGGTGGAACCCTGTATTGGCTTCGATAGCCATATATTCATTGGCAGCTTCCAAAGCCGCTTGTAGTTTGGTTTCAGCCACATAGAACAAAATTCTTTTCAACGGTTCGAACTCAGTTGATGCTCCGCAAGTGCACGGATTTATCGAAGTAATATAAAAGATTGTCGAACCCACAGAGACCAATGCTAACCTACTATAATCTATCGTTGCTTTGTAAAGCTAAGGCTATGATTAAAATGGTACGAATGGAAATATAAACGCTAATTACTAAAGGTTTGAAAATAATACTAAAACGAGGCCGAAATATGATTTTCGCGCACCTAAGGGACTTATAGAAAACGGGTACTGATTTTGACTATATGCCTATTCTGTAGAATATACCGACTTAAAGGCTCCGCCTCACCCTCTCGCGGTCTTAACTAAAGCCACATCTCTTAATCCCAAGATTTTGCTCTCGCTCGCCCGGTAACTAAGAAACACTATTTGAAAGCCAACAATATCCTAGTCAACATCTAAAGCGCTCTCGCTGTATTTAGATATGATGCCTAATTTCTACTATCCGGTTCGCTCCTCAGGCTCTCGCGAATCTCGGCTCAAACCTTTATATGCTTTTCACTCTCATGACAAAGCAATGTTAAATAACTTCTCACTCTCATGACAAAGCTACTTAAATTATGCATAGAAATTATAACCAAAACAACATACAATCGTGATTTCGTACTTAATACATCTACGGAGTCCCGTCGGTAACGACGGTTCTCATACGCCGGACTCAGACAAAATTAGCCTAACATACTAACTCCTAAAACTAACATATTAACAATGCTTGAAATTAAATCATACATACTGATTGATTTTAACAGGAACACAGATTTAAGTTTTTATCTTGAAATCAAGTTATGTTGCAAGCAAGTAAACTAAACAATGCAGTAAAGACGGGAAAGTAAATAACCTGAAATAAACTGGAATGAAAATAACTTCTATTGAATGACAAATCGTTCCAATCGTATAATCGGCAATAATGTAAAAGATTACAACAGTGCAACAACTACCCAGTGTGAGCAATTGCTGCTTTGGAAAGTAAATATGTAGTTAGGCTAAAGAATTTGGCAGCGCTTCCGCGCAACTCAGATCCCCCCAAATGCAGACCCTCAAGGGTGTATTTATAGAGGAAAATTGGCTCCAAGAAAGCATGGTATGATTTGAATTCAAACCAAGCAAAACTGTCAAACTGTCACTGAAAAACTGCTCCCGCGCATAATGGCGACCATCGTATGCCTAATGGCGACCGCCATTAGTTCAAAAGGTGATTTCCCTCCTTTTTTGCAATGGCGAGCGCCATTCCTTTGTAGGGGCAAATGGCGAGCGCCATTCAGTTGGGGAGGCCAAAACTTGCATTTTTGCTGTTTTTATTCACTCTCCAGCTCTGTTTTCGCTCTTTTTTCCATACTTGCCGATTAAACACATGTCGACATAAAAACAAAGGAAAACATAATAAATCAAAGTAAATAGTATGAAAGACTCGATAAAACGGTACTAAAAGTGCGCGTAATGAGTCGGAAAATACGATACAAAATAGAGTTATCAACACCCCCACACTTAAACCATTGCTTTTCCTCAAGCAATCAACCAACACAGTAAAAATAAAATAAGCATGGTTCGAAACATAGGCACAACGTGAATCTAATCATACGTGGCTGCTAGGCTAATGTTTGATAGATAGGTACTAAATAGTGAAAACAAGGATATCGTAACGACACATTTCCACATTTGCGGACAAAGACTCCCTTCCTATACAATACCAATTCAAATCATGACATTATAACTCGACCTACATCCTTCATCCTATTTCACCTCTTTTTCATTCTCGCACAATCACATTAAGCCCGTTATCCTTCCTGTTTACATGGTAAGTGAACCTGTTAGTCTTTTATGATCTCTTATTCAGCACATTTTTCTTTTCTTTTTTTTCTCTTTTTTTTTTCTTGCGACGAATCTCAAGAGTCTGAGCCTTTGGGCTAAGTGGCCGAGTAAGAGCCACCTAACTTAGTTATAACAGGTCTTTCATTCGCACTATCCAATGAAAATCACATAATCATAAACTCTGAGATCAACACATATTTGCATCGGTTCATTACTTAGTTCACACGCAAGAATGGTGCTGACTGCTGATATAAACTAATCAAGAGGCTACTTTTAAGAAGCTGGGCATAAGGTCTTGGCATAATATCTATTTAAATCAATATCACATACTTAGGGAATCTAAGGTGTAGGAACGATACCGATATTTACAAAACTTTCCCAAGTCTATCTAACACATCCTAAACAACCTATATACTTTCAGAGTGTCGTGCCATGAATAGAAACAAAAAATAATTGGAGGTTAAAATTCTTTTAAAATTTCGGGGAAGTTGAATAACAAGCGAAAACCACGCATAAAGACTCGACAGCACATGCAAAGACTCGACAAAACATTAAAAACAGATAAAATTCCTAAAAGCATGAAATAAACTAAAAAACAAAAAATCAAACTAAAAAGCAATAAATATAAAGCGATAAAGTTCCTCCCCCACACTTAAACCAAACATTGTCCTCAATGTTTTGATAAAAGGTGGAAAAAGGAAAGATAAAACCTGTGTGAATGCTACTGCGTGCCAGATCTTCTCTGATCCTCTCTTGTTGTCCATGTCTTCGCTGGCCACTTCTGCTTCGGCGATGGGAGCTTTGAGATACCTTCACTTGTTGAATTTTCTCTTTTCTGAAATAACTCATAATGCTGTCCATTTTCGGAGGAAGTACCTGCAAAAAGTGTTAGAAAAATACAGTGCGGTATCGGTGTCACCACCAGCAGCGACATTCACAGGAATGTCCGTGGGCACCTAGAAGAAGCTGAGACAAGACAAGCAATACATTTCTTTATTTCCTGCAAACACAAACAATAAAAGTAAAACATTAAATTAAAAATCTCGTGGGTTGCCTCCCACGTAGCGCTTTGTTTAACGTCGATAGCCCGACGACTAAGGATCTTCGGTTTCCATGGCCACTTATCAAGCCATCTCACATATCCCTCACCTTTTCTTTTCTTCCTTCTGTGGGGTGGTTCATTCTTTTGAACTTGTGGTGGTGGTTCTGGATCTATCCTAAGTATCAGCTTTTCAAGTTTGGGCTTAGTTCTTTCATCCACTACCTCAAAGTCTAACCTTACCCTCTTAACAGTAATGATATCCCTAGTTTCATGGTCCTCAAATTTTCTCTTTTTATGCAGGACCTCAGACAAAGGTGTATCGGTGTGGATATTTTCCAATTCCTCCACATATGTTTTGGATTTGGAGTCTACCTTAACTTCTAAAAACCTTTGCGGGAAAGGAATCGGTGGGGTATAGGGAGGTGGAACAATAATAGATGCTTCCTTCTCTACCTCTTCAACAACCTCTCTTTCGGGTGACGTCGGTGGATTTTTCTCAATCTCTACGCTTTTCTCACCATAACTCTCCTCAAATTCATTATCACTTTCCTTAGGATTTTCAATTTGTTTTTCACTATTGGTCGTTACAACATCCACATGTCTCTCAAGGGAGTGTCCTATAGGTGTCTGGGCAAGCAGATAGATTTGAGTCTCCAATGCCTCAGTGTGAGTCGTGAGGGACTCGACCACAGTGGTCATCTGCCTAATGGTTTCATAAGTATTGAGATGTTGTTTTCTAAACTCTTCATTCTGGAGAGTTTGTGTCTCCACAAAGCGCTCCATCATAGATTCTAGCCTAGAATTGGTTGTTGTTTCAATGAAATCCTCCATTAATGTTTCGAGGTTGGAATTATGGGATTCTTGCGGTTCCTCAAAATATTGGGAGTGGTAATCATAGAGGAAATTTGGATGCGGTTCCTCTAGACATTATGAGTGGTAATCATAGATAAAATTTGGGTGAGAATGAGTTAGCGTCGCATTGAAATCCTCCATTAATATTTCAAGGTCGGGATTATGGGATTCTTGCGGTTCCTCAAAATATTGGGAATGGTAGTTGTAAAGGAAATCTGGGTGATACATAGTTTTGTTTTTTTGTTTTGTTTTTTTTTTCAACAAGAGTGCCTTAGTCTATACGGCGCCCAAGAAAGATATATCCCGTCACTACTTCCACAGCAAAAAAGAGATGTGTCAGTAACACTAGTTATTACGCAACGTCTCTTTTCCAATAGCCAAAAATATTTCAAACGGCTATATTTCTACTGGGCTATTTAAAGGAAAGAGTACTCGCTTCTGAAGTAATCAATTAAGTCCAAAAACTGACCAAGTCCATGAATCGATTCACTCCACAAAAGATTGATTCATTCCATCAAAGGTGAATTGATCAAGTCATTGTGTGAATATAGCAACAATGATGAGTTCTCATTGTAACACTTAGAATATCCAAAGCTATCACCATTTACACATGGCCATTGTTGTTGAAGCTCAAAGATCATCATTCAACACAACAACAATGAATTGGTACAGAAGCTGTTGATGAAGAAGATATCATAGCAAATCAGTCAAGTCATCAACCACCTTCTCGTCAGCGCTACATTGAAGATCTGAAGCAAGGAGTTGTTGCTCATAGCTTGCTCACCCAAAAAGACGACGAAGAAGAAGATCTACAAGATGTCAACCACTGTCAAATCATTATACATCTCTGTAGTTCCTTAGGATAAAGCAAGGAGTTGTTGCTCACATCTTGCTCGAACACTTGTGTGTTCTTTGTACTTAAACTTAGGAGTAATCTTCTTGTTAAGAAGCATATTTGTAATCTCCTGTATAACTAATTCTTGGTGAATTAGGATTCCTTGAGTGGTCAGTGTAACCGGAGACTCGAGAAGACAATGGCGAGATGTCATTGTAGGAAAAGCCTGAAATAGGGTCAGTTGCGTTATATTCATTGCGATGAATCCCTGAACGTCTAGCTGTGAAAGCCTAGCAGTAGATCTTGCAAGATTGGAACCTGCAGGTCAATGTTCGTTATATTCATTAAGTTGAATCCCTGAACGGTTCATTGCATGTTAGTCACAATACGGCTGTGTAAGTTGTGAGTCACCGGTTGTTGCCCGTGCATCTGTAATCGAGATTGATTATAGTGGATTAAGACCTTGTGTTCAAGGCGAAATCACCTGAGGAGGGTGGACTGGATTAGCCTTTGTGGTGAACCAGGATATATCATGTGTTCTTTACTCTTATGCTTAATGTCTTGTTTATGTTTCTATATTGAGTATCAGAACCTTACACAAGCAAGTCAGAACCTTGCAACTCTGATAAGCTTCCGCTCTGCAAGTTCTGAATATTACTCATAGTGTTCAGACTCTTGCTGGTTCTCATGCTTCATACATTGCAAGTCTGAATGTAACTTCGTTGGTTAGAGTCTCTCAACGAACTCAGATGTTATCCTAAGTGCTTTAACGACAAGAAGCGAAAAGTTGTTAAAAGAGTAAATACACAATTCAAACCCCTCTTTCTTGTGTCTTTCTCGCACCTTCAGCATCAGGTTTACTATTGCGCCACAATTAACTAATATCTTGTTTACTGCCACGTTCTCAACTTTTCCAGTGATGTAAAGAGGCTTTAGGTGGCCTTTGATCACCTCAGTAGGTCTTTCGAAGAAGGTGTTCTGCTCTTCAATGCACCCATTATTCATAATATAGTAGCACACAGGCTTGTGTGCTGCCATCTCTGCTTTAGTGCAAGCATCTAAATCCTCAACCTCTGTAATTCTATCGAAATCCCTAGGAATTACAGACACCACATTGACTATGATGTCGAGAGAAGCCTCAGACTCAGAGTCAAAGTTGTCTGTCATTTCCTCATCATCTGCGACGGCCTTCTCATGTTTATCCTCTTGGGAGGGAAACAATTTTTGCCCCACGGGAACTTTTTCAGCAATCTTTATTTGGTCCCCTCCATCATTAACAGTAGGGACACTGGTACTGGACTCTCCTTTGTCCTTCGACTGAGCCTCCCTGAGAGCTTTCCTTCTACGTTGTTCTCTCCTCCATTGTGATCGAGTCATTGGATTCTTCCCTTTGTAGTTTTCAGAGATGTAAGCCAATTTGTTAGAAGTCTGGAACTCCTTTCGATACTCAATTGAGGAGCCTCTGTCCACGTCAAACTTCTGCCATTTTTTCTGACCTTTTTCCCTGCCTTCGACAGGTTTCATCCAGCTTCCCGTTGGTGCATTACTTGTTGGTTTGAAAGTGTTGGGTTTGGCCCTTGGGAACTGCGTTCTACCTCCCACTTATTTTGAAGAGGACCTTCTAGGATCGAAACCCCTTTGACCATGAGATGTTCTCTGCTCCCTTCTTTCTTTAGCCTTCCTAATCCCCTCAAGATTGTGGGTAACTTTTTGGTCAAAAATTGCGCTGCATCTAGGGCACAGCATAACTCCTAACCCATTCTTTTGGCAGCGGTGAAGGAAGTCAATGATAGTCTCTTCCTGTTTTGGATACGCCAGTTTGTTATAATCTCTTGGAGGCTTGCTTCATCAACCTCCATGGTATTTTGTTGTGTAATCTCGACCATATTTATGTCCATGTCGACATCAGCGCTAAGATCTAGTTTGCAGAAGTCTACATCAAGGCCTTCAGCAGCCTTGTCCATCTTAATGAAACTATCAGCAGTTTCTTTTGTAACCAGCATCATGTTGGAATCTTCAGTGATCCCATTGTCCAAGCCATCAGTAGCTTTGTCGAAGCCATAAGCGGCTTCGCTCATGAGTTTCTCCATGTCATCTATGTCAAAGTCTTTAGTAACCTTGACTAGAACAACATCATTGGCGAAGTCCTCAGTAATTTCCACCATATTGATTGAGCAGTAGAGGTTATCAGCAACTTCGACCATGTTCACCTCTATGGGTTCAGCATAGTGGGCATCCACTATTTGTAACGGATCAGAGTCAATTTTCATTTGACTTTTGCTCTTCTCTCCGAATTTCAGCCTTCCCTCCTGGATAACATTTTGCACCAAATCCCTAAAAAGAAAACATTGAGAAGTTTTATGACCCAGAAAATTATGGTACTTACATAACCCTCTCTTTTTCCTTTGTTCTAAAGGTGGCATTCTAGCGCCAGCATGCACTATCATTTATCCATCCTTAACTAACAAATCGAAAATTTCATCACACTTAGTGATATCGAAAGTATATTTTTTCTTTGGAAACCTATCATTCCTTTCAGGTTCGACAGGATTTTTTCAGTTCGAAGGGGCTAACATTTTGCAGGCATATGGAGGACCCTGCTTCAATTCAGCAACATCTGTCTCACTTTCGTCGAAGTGCAATGGTTCATCATATAAACCTTTGACATCCTCATTGTATTCAACATAGGCTACCTTTTTACTCTTATTTGCCTTAGCCTTTTCGTCTTTCAGACGTTTTGACTGTCGAACCCTATCGGCCAACTTGGCCATATCCCTCAGATATTGGGTATCCAACTTCTTTTTAATAGAGTAATCAAGGCCACCAGCGGCCATTTTGACCAATTCATGTTCTGGCACTTGTGTAAAACACCTAGCCTTAAGTAATCGAAACCTATTTAGGTAATCGTCTATTGGCTCAGTAAACTTTCATTTTATGCTAGCCAATTCCTTCAAACTAATCTTGGTTTGCCTCATGTAGAATTGTTCATGGAACAAACGTTCTAACTGAGTCCAATTATGGATTGAGTTAGGGGGTAGGGTTGTAAACCAAGTGAAAGCATTTTTGGTAAGAGAGCTTGGGATATATTTTACCCTAAGGCTTTCGTCATTTGCAATCTCTTTTGCTTCAATCATATACTGTGCTACATGTTCGACAGTAGATTCAGTGGTATCTCCTGACAATTTGGTAAACTTTGGGACCTTCGTCCTAGGAGGTAATTCTGATTAGAGAATGTAATATACTATCGGTGATGTATAGTTTGGCCTTGTAAAACCAAAATTTACCCCATTTCGAGCCATTATCCTTTCGACCATGGCTGCTAGGTTGTTATATGCTGCTATGTTGTTACGTCGAACTTGTTGCACAACATGGTCAGCATCTTGGTTTCTATTTACTATAACTACCCCTTGTTCCCTCTCTACAGGAATTGGCACTTCGTTCCTATGTGGTTCGACTCTAGGGGGTTCGACTACTCCCTGGTTTTCTAGATTCGCCTCAGGTATGTTCCCTGGGTTCTGTTGGGGAATGGTCTCCACAATAGCCACACCTTGATTTTCATGTATATATTCCCTTGTTGGGTGTTGAGCAGGGGTTGGTACACCCATAAACTCTGCCATGCGTGCGAATTGCGCTGCTAGTTGTTGGTTGGTTTGGGTAGTGTTTTGGATCAAAGACTGGAAAATTTCCTCCATAGTTTAGGACAAGGTTTGTACCATTTGTAGGTTACTCTCATCCATTTGCTGTCTTAAACATGCTATAGAAGTATTTGTCAGACTAGGACCTTGGGTGGAATATCCTACACCTACCTACCTTCAAAGGCATGTATGATCTGAATGGACTGCAGGCTTGGCTGAAGGACATTGAAAAGATTTTTAGGTTTATGGCGTGTACTGAAGCACAAAAGGTATAATTTGGTACGCATATGCTGGCAGATGAAATTAGTGATTAGTGGGACAATACGCGTCAGAGACTGGAGGCTGCAGGAAATGAAATCACTTGGGTTGTATTCATAGGAGAATTTCTAGAGCGTTACTTTCCATATGATTTGCATGGGAAGAAAGAGATCAAGTTTCTAGAGTTGAAACAAGGGAATTCTACTGTTACTGAGTATGCTTCCAAGTTCGAGGAACTTGTGAAATTCTGTCCAAAATATAATGGTGCAGCTGTAGAGGCTTCTAAATGCATTAAGTTCGAGAATGGGTTACGTCTTGAGATCAATAAGGGCATTGGTTATCAATAGATTCGCCAATTTTTAGAACTGGTGAACAAATGCAGGATTTATGATGAGGACGGCGGGGCTCGTTCTGCTCATTATAAAAGTCTGAGTGAGAAGAGGGGAAAGTAGCTGAATTGTGGCTATTAAAGCACGGTCTATTAGGATACACTTTAAGAAAAGGTTGTGTTGATGTCTGAGATAGAGTTCAAGACAATTATGTCACTCTTGTTGAATTAGAATCCTATTTGCTACACAAAGGTTCAAGTCGTAGGCAACTCTTCTTAATGTTTGATGTTCCTTCTGGAATCATCTTTTTTAAATTTAAGCGGGGATTATTGGAACATTATGTCATTATTCCAATATAGGGATGAATTTAAAAATTCTCCAAATCCTAATTGCTTAGATATAATTCTTTGGCTAACTTCCTTCACTATATAAGGGAAGCACATGCTTCATTCCAAAATACATCAAAAACTTATTTTGATTTTTTCTTTTCTCACTCTCATAATTTTGTGTCTTTCGAATTATTTAAGCGACAACTTCTCCCCTTTTATTTCTACTCGTTGAATTTCCCAAGTACTTTCTTAAATTCTATTTAGAGAATTATTTTGATTTCTCCTCTTTTGAGTTGAGAAATTATTAATTATTAATTTTTGGATTCTCTTTTGAGAATTAATTGAATTTCTCATTAATTGATAAATTATTTTGATTTTTCAAATGACCTTTATTGATTTCTCTTTGAAAATTATTTGAATTTTTAATCGTTTGAAAATGATTACAACTGGTACATATACCAAATATTGTGAGTGGTGTTTATACCATATTTGACTGGTTTTTGAATTATTAAAGGGTGTATTTCTAGACCGATTATCTACCGGACAAGTAGTAATCGTACAATATAGAACTCAACAATTTTATCCTGGAGACGGCGTGGCAGTGCCACAAAACATCTTAAAGAGAGAGAACTGTTCTGCGACTCGTCCCGACAACTTCTTCTATAGCTATTTTCAAAATCTAAAACCAACAATTTTAAGACGTTTAGAAAACTACCACACCTATCGAAGAAGTTATTGGTAACACTGCAACAGTTGTCTCTAAAAACCAGGTCATATGATTAAGAAATGTAAGATCGAGTTTAAACCTTGTGTTGCCCCTAATGCACAGGTTAACCTAATATATGAGCAATTTATTGTTTTGATCACTGAAATCAACATGATTGATGAATCTGTTTGTTGGTGGATAGAAAATGGTTTTTCTCGTCATGTCTGTTATGATCGTGCAATATTCAAAACACACACAAATAAGAAAGATTTATTGGGAGTTTCCCACACCACTAATGTTGTTGTTGGAGAAGTGCAACAGTGTCCACCTCTGAAAAATCTTTAATATTAAAGAATGTCATATATACTTCATAGATTATAAAGAATCTTATTTCTGATTTTCTTCTGAAAAGGGAAGGGTTTAATTAGTATATTAGGGTAGATTTGTACACAACCACTAAGAATGATATTTTTGTGAAGTTGTTATGTTTTAGACTTTTGTGAATGAATTTAATTTAGTAACAAGATTAAGAGAATTTGTAGTGATAGGGGAACTGAATTTGATTTTAGTTTATTTAATGAATTTTATAAACAACATTAAATTGTACATGAAACGACTGCATCATATTCTCTTGAAATGAAGACAAAGCAGATCGAAAGAATAAATTTCTTATTGAGCTAGATGTTGCTATTACCTTTAATTTTGGTGTTGCATTTCACTGGTGAGGGAAATTTTGTTGACTGTTTGCTATGTCCTGAATAGATTTTCCAAGTCAAAAAGTAAGATATCTCCTTATGAGATATTAAAGAAGAGACAACCAACATTGTCTTATTTACGAACTAGGGGCTGCCGGGCTTATGTCTGAATTCCAGATCTGAAGGGAGTCAAACTTTCTAGTAGAGCCTATGAATGTGTATACATTAGGTATGCAGAAAATATTAAGGCATGTAGGTTTTATGACCTAAATGTTAAAGTGAACATAGAATCAAATGACGTAAACTCTATGAAGACAATTTTCCTTTCAAATCAAAAAATAGCGGGGGCACTGAATCAAATCACATTGTTGTGATAAGAAGCACCAAAAGCAACGATGAAGTAGAAAGATAACTTCCAATAAGTAATTGAGTAAGAGTTGCTAAAGATTATGGGCCCGATGATGCGACCTATATAGTAGAAGAAAATCCAACAAATATCCAAGCTTGTCATCTCTAGATGCATATTTGTTACAAGAAGCTATTAATGATGAGATAAATTCTCTAGAATCTAAGAAGACTTGGCACTTAGTTGACTTGCCTCCTAGTTTCAAACTAATTGGTTGTAAATGAGTTTTGAAAATGAAACTAAAACCTGATTGAACACTTGATAAGTATAAGGCCCGACTTGTAGCCAAAGGTTTTAGGCAAAGAGAAAATATAGATTTCTTCGATACTTTTCCCCCAGTCACTTGAATTACATCCATTAGGGTTAGGGTTGTATTTGGACCGGTTTATCCGAGATCTACCCGCAAACCGGCCCAATAGAACCGAACCAATGGACCGACCGAAATCTACTCGGTCCGGGAATGGATAATTTTTTTTATCCGATACCGAAAATGAATACTATATTGGATACTTTTGTCGAATACCCGAAGTAACTGTCCAGTTTCGGTCCAAAAAAATTACCCATTACTGTTTCGATCCGGTCCTGGATTACCCGATTACTATTTCGGTCTGGTTCTCGGGATAACAAATATCCAGACTGAACCGGACCGAAAACAGCCGTAATTAGGGTACTTATTTTAATAACTTCTATTTATAACTTTATATTACACCAAATGGATGTTAAAACAACTTTTTTAAACGGTGACTTATAAGACGATATCTATATGGACCAAGTAGAAGGGCTTGTAATTCACGGGCAAGAAAACAAGGTTTTTAAATTAGATACATCTCTGAATGAAAGTGACAAATGCGTTTCTTACAAAGTGAATGAAAGTGACAAATGTGTTTCTTACAAATTTGAGAATCACATTTGCATTATCATATGTATCTATGAAGACGACCTACTCATATTTGGATCAAAAATTCAGGCCGTTAATGATGTGAAATCATTGTTATGCAACAACTTTGATATGAAAGACCTCGGAGAGGCGAGCATGATTCTAGTTATCAAGATCACGAGATCTGAGCAATGAATTTCTTTGGATCAATTACACTATGTGGAAAAGATCTTAAATAAATATAATTACTTTGACTATAAACCTACGAGCACACCATACGATCCAAGCGTGAAACAATTTAAGAACAATGGTGAAAGTGTCAGACAAACAGAATATGCGAGCATCATTGGTAGTCTTAGGCACACCACTGATTGTACTAGACCCAACATTGCATACGTTGTAGGATTGTTGTGCAGGTTTACTAGTAGATCGGATAATGAACATTGGCAAGCTATTGAGCAAGACATATAGCGCCTTAAAAACACCGTGAATCTCGTTTTACATTGTCAGAGATTTCCTACTGTACTAGAAGGATACAGTGATGCAGATTGCAATACCTTATCAGATAATTCTAAAGCAACTGGTGGCTATATATTTAGTATAGCTGGAGGAGATATATCTTGGAAATCAAAGAAACTGACTATCTTGGCTCAGTCCATGATGGAGTCTAAGATGGTAGCATTAGCAACTTCTAGTTACATATATTTATATAAATAATTAACTCATAAAAATTTATTAATTTAAATAAAATATAATTTTAGTTACAATTAGTGTAAGAATCTTTTTAAATAATATTTGAAAACTCTATTTCATTTATAATTTATACATTTTAAATGTAAATTGAACAAGTAAAAGGAAATGGCCTAGTGGACATGCAAAAAACTTGCAAAGGTTAGTGCATTGGTTTGATTCTCGTTGGAGACAAAACTTTTATTTCATTTTAAGTTATTTAAACAACTGAAATGGTCACTAAAATTGGTCACTAATTTCAGCCGCTAAAATCGGTCACTAAATTCGTCGCTAAAGGTTAGCGACTAGTACTTTTCCAACCGAAATTTGGTAGTCATATTATTGATCGCTAAATGTTATAGTGACCGATTTTTAGTCTTTTTTGGCCTCTAATTTGGTCACTAAACGCGGATTTTTTAGTTGTGGCTAGAGAGAAAGTTCATAATACATCCAAGAAGATAGGACTAATGCCTATAGAGAAATGAATTTCTCATGATGGTAACACGCCCTAAATGACCAGAGATCCCAAAAAATAGGTTCAATGGGTAATAACAAGTTGTGAGTAATATGAGGTGATCATGCTAGAGTAAATAAAAGAAGCATGAATCCTAAAGCGATAAAAGGATGAGATGATAGAAACTCTTAATGAGATATATACTTTGTATGAGAGAGAGTATATAGGCTACAAGAGAACTCTTGATAGACTCACCTATGTGATTGTGGAACTTAGACTATTTCCTATGGAATTTCGAGGCAAAACATCTAGAGCCTTCACTAAACCATGATACACGTACAGGGCCACTAAAGCACGGTCTATTAGGATACACCTTAAGAAATGGTTGTGTTCTAGTTTAATGTTTGAGATAGATTTCAAGACAATTGTTTCACTCTTGTTGAATCGGAATCCTACTTGCTACACAAAGGTTCAAGTCGTAGACACCTCTTCTTATGCATAATTTTATAAATGTTTGATGTTCCATCTGGAATCATCTTTTTTTTTTTTTAATTCTAGTGGGGGATTGTTGGAACATTATGTCATTATCCCAATATAGGGATGAATTTAAAAATTCTCCAAGTCCCATTTTGCTTAGATAACATTCTTTGACTAGCTTACATCACTATATAAGGAAAGCACATGCTTCATTCCAAAACACACCAAAAACTTATTTTGAGTATTTCCTTTCTCACTCTCATAATTTTGCGTCTTTTGAATTGTCGAAGCGTCATCTTCTCCCCTTTTCTTTTTGTACTTGTTGAGTTTTTCGAGTACTTTCTTAAATTCTATTTAGAGAATTATTTTAATTTCTCCCCATTTGAGTTGAGAAATTATAAAGTATTAATTTTTGGATTCTATTTTAAGAATTAATTAAATTTCTCTTTATTTGAGAAATTATTTTGAGTAGTCAAACGACCGTTATTGAATTCTCTTTGAGAATTATTTGAATTTTTCATCGTTTGAGAATTATTACGACTGATCTATATACTAGATACTGTGAGTGGTATCTATACCATATTTGACTAGTTTTTGAATCATATAGGGATTATCTCTAGATTTATTATCTACCATGCAAGTGGTAATCGTACAATATAGATCTGGACTATTTTATCCTAGAGGTGGTGTGGTTGACTAACTCCTTTGCATAACCTTGGACAGTGCCCCGAAATGTCTTAAAGAGAGCGGAATGTTTTACGACTCTTCCTGGTAACTTTTACTGTGGCTATTTTCAAAATCCAAAACCAATAATTTTAAGTCGTTTAGAAAACTGCCATGGCTATTGAAGAAGTTATTGGTAACACTGTGGCCGATGTCTCTGAAAAACCATTCTAGTTTAAGGGTTTCACTTCAAACATTGGCAAGATAAAATGAAATTTTTGCTAACCTTAAAGAAGTTTCCCAATGTTTTGACCGACGACATTCTATTGCTCCTTCTAGATCAATCAAATAAACTAACGATAAGAAATATGAGTATTCAGATGGAACACTTAATAGTGTTGAAGCTGGATTTGTTTTATAGATTACAACAAATGATTTACATTTTATTAAATAAATCACCATTTGGAAACATATTTATTATATCTACAAAATCTTATGTTGAATAGACTCGCATATAATCTATATGATTATTATAGTAGATGCAATACTGTAAAACATGATTGGGAGACTCAGAAAAAGAAGTATGACGTAGAAGCTAAAGTAAAGTAGTATGTTGTTACCCGCTACCTCAAGTATCAAATGGTAAAGATGAAAGGTCTGTGGAGACTCAATGTTACAAACTTTAAAAGATTGCTTATGAGAACATCACTGAAGGTATGTGTTTCGATGAACAATTTCAAAAAAAAATTATTATTGACAAACAGCCCCCTAGTTTTAAAATTTTAAAATTATGCTTTTCTACAATATAAAAGAATTTTTAATTCAGAGTCTGATTATTCACCTTCGAATCGAAGAAGAATCTTAGAAACATGATCAAAGAGAAAAAGTCCTGGTTGTTTCAAACAACAAAAAGAAATTTGGTGTAGTTTTAAATCCATTTGGCAAATAATTAAAGAATTAGAACCGCAATATTGTGAACTGAATTAAGAATGAGAACCCTTCAAGGGCCCCAATTATTCCAATTAATAGGAAACAACCACCACCACAAAGAAATAACACTAGTGTTTTCTCGTGCTTCAATTGTAGAAAACTAGGTCATATGATTAAGAAATGTAAGATCGAGTTTAAACCTTGTGTTGCCCCTAATGCATAAGTTAACCTAATAGATGAGTGATTTATTGCTTTGATCACTAAAATCAACATGATTGGTGAATCTATTTCTTGGTGGATAGACATTGGATCTTCTCGTGATGTCTGTTATGATTGTTCAATGTTCGAAACATACACGAAAAAGAAAGTGTTGTTAGGAGTTGCCCACACCACTAATGTTGTTGTTAGAGAAGTTCAACAAAGTCCACCTGTGAAAAGACTTTAATCTTGAAGTATGTCATGTATACTTCATAGATTATAAAGAACCTTGTTTTTGGGTTTTGTTGTACCCCAAATTTTTCCCTTAGATACATTGATTCTTCTGCATAACATCTTAGGTCAATCATTCGTGCATAAATAACCACTTCATTTTAGACTTTGTTTGCTAGTTTCACTTGTGAAAGTAGGTGCTCATACAGAGGGTTCAAAGTCATGGAAGGTGTGTGTATGTTTGTGGAGATTTTGGGTTTTGCAAGTTCTTTGTGTTGATTATGGTGGAGGGGCCAGGAAGAAATGTGTTTGAGTTGTGATTTAAACTGAAGAAGGATGTCTTACTTGGCTTGCTTAAGATTCAGATAATTATTTTGCTGTTCAAGGTCATCATTGTGCCTCGCGTTTAGTACAAGAGTATGGATCAATTCAAGATATGGGTGTAGAATATAAGATCGTATTAAAGTTCTAATCTCAAGGATTCACTCTAATATTCAAATTCAAGCCAAATCCAAAATTCAATCCTAATTGGATTCATAAGTTTCAAAATTACAAGGTCAAATTCAGTGGTTCAAGTTGCAAGAGAGTCTGGTTCCATCAAATTCTAAATTTGATTTTTCAAATGCAATTTGATTACATGGTGCTTTTATACTTCCATCCCAAGAGTACATTTTTTTACGAATGGAAAGTCCCAAGTTTAAGTTCATTCAAGAGTTATCAGTATAATTAAAATGCAAGTTGAAGAAAGCTCAAATCAGCTTCATTACAAAAAGTTCAAAGAAGTTCGTATGTAAGTGGCATCAAGTGCAAGTTGGGTCTTTACAAAGTTCACATTGCAAGAAATTCAAGGAAGTTCTAAAAATTCAAAGAAGTTAAATTGAACGGCTAAGTTCAAGGCTCAAGAGTACAAGAGCAAGCCTAAGGCATCAAATTCAAATTCATTCAAGAGAACAATTTTACAAAAACTACATGTGAAACGATTCATGATTCTACATAAGTGCCAAAGCAATGGAAAATAAATCCCCTCTCCTTCCAATTCACGTGTGATAAATTCCTTGAGTTGGTGACCATAATACCACTTTGAAGGATATTTATCCATTTGGTCCTATAAGCTGCTACTAGTGCATTCCAGCCAAGCCCATGAAAGTTGTAGAAACGCTTCCTGAAAAAGGGAGAGAACAAAAATCATGTGGTTTCCTATGATAGTCTTGGGCATGCTGTGAAATTGAATAACCTTCAATCATACCGTCCATTAATTCACATCAACTTATGGTCTATACAACCAACAGCAGCAATATTAGATCATCATCAGTCTTCAAAAATCGTCGCTGCTTTGTCTTGACTCGCTCGATAGCCTCAGGCAAATACGATCCTCGTGACAGGAGTATGGGAGAAGCTGTGAAGGACGTATTGGATTCAAATAGCCCCTACGTAAGTACAATTGCAGCAAGTCGTCGTTATCAATGAAATTCCTGCACGTCGACAGTCAATAATTAACATCAAGGTTCGTATAAAGGAAATAAGATCGTAAATCCAGATTAAGTTAGAGCAGAAGAGCAGCCTGACTTTGGAAGCTCCCTGAGCAAAAGCCATTGTCGACGGTGTCTTCGACACTCACTCCACGTGACATTGACGGTAACTACGCTGCAAAAGCCAAATCTAGAGGTTACTCAGTTGGACAAGGCCAAACATTCCTACATTGTTTTGTTTCTTACCGTATCCCCTAAGTTGAATATCCAAACCAACTAAGTTTGTTAAAGCCTACCAAAGAAAGAACACCTGCTGTAATCCATTTAGTTATCAGCTAATTCGCAAAAGCACCATATTCAACAAACCTTTTTTTGCATTGCTTATGCTCATCAAAACTGGAAGCGAGCTGCTGACACCGAAACCATTTGCCAGCCACCTACATATACCACATGGAGAAGACCATTAGAAATCAAATTAAGAGAAAACTATTCGAAGACATTTGGTTGTATTCTTCGGTCAAATGATGCAGATGCAAAGAAACACCTCCGGACCACTTCCTAAAGACTCCATCTACACAAGAAGCTTCAACAAGTAGACTTGCAATTTCTAATAATGTGAAAGTCCGTGTGAGTAGAAACTTTATCAGCAAGGTCCATGCGGCATCAGTTGAAACCTGAAAAGAGTTTGTTTTCAAAGGCGTGAGCAAAGTCAAGCAAAAGAATTCACCACTCCTAATCGCGCAAGACCTAGCATCATCAATTATCACATCAAAGAAAGACCAAGAATCCTTGGAATTTACAAGACCACATTGTACCAGGTTGTATCTTCCAATGCCTGCTCTGTTGCCGCTGCAACAACAATGAAGCGATCAACACGTTAGCTCACAGGTACATCAAACAAAACATATGATCGTTGAGAAATCACATACCGCAATCGCAACAACAGCATGCTCATGCACGTTACTCTGCGACCAAACGAGACTTAATGATGCAAATAGAAAAGAGCTTTACAAACTATGACACATGATAGGTTGTAACTGAGATGATTCCATCATGTAACGTTTCCAAGTGAAGTCTGCAAGCCAAGATTCTATAAAGAAAAGCAGGTACAATTAGTGTAGTAGGCAATGAAAGGGCAAGGTGCAAGTCTTAGAAATCAAAGAAATCTATACAATCCAACATACATTCAAAAAGGGCATAACCAAAGATCAACCATTTGGTTAAGGGAATTTTTGTATTTGTCATCAGGCTAACGGGGAGATTTCCAAGTCTCATGCCTTCCTAGAGTCCTCATCATGCACGACCAACACATCCAAAGGGCCACCAAGCTGTTCAGACCGTCGCCCGTATTTCTCTTCATGTTGCACCAGGTTTTCCATGCCAATTCTTTCCTCCTTTTGCTTTCAAGCTCCCACCTGCAAAAACATGTGAAGATTACATGTTAGCATCAATTAGGAGCAAAAGTGAATCTACCTTCAAGAATGGACGCTTGTTACGAGCTTTGTTCGTCAATCAGAATCCCAGTACTGCGCATAAGGTTTTCTCCTGACAGACAACGAGAAAGAAAGAAGTAATGGAAATAATCAGGGTATCAAGCCAAAATCCTTCTTCCAAAACAACAAATAAAACAGGTTCAGACACGGTTTTTGAAAGCTTTCCTATTAGGCCTCAGATATTATGAATCAGAAATATTCTTCACGTTCAAGTAAGGAAATTTTGGGCAATATCCCAAAAATAGGTACCGCCAGCCAAATTTCCAAAACCATAAGAGATGGGAGTTAAACGCTACAACGTTTGAAATCAAGTTTCCAACTGTTCAGAAAATCAATTAAATCGTACCAAAACTTCCCAAAACCGGCCCAAATCAGCAAACCAAATCAAATCAAACAAATCATATCACAATCAAGAGAAATCAATACCAACATTTAAAACCTACCAAATCTTCATCATTGGCCTTTTCTATAAAAGGGGGTCACTTGGCATCAGAAACTATACGAAAAAGCAGGAGGAAAAACCATACGAAAAAAGAGACGAAGAGAGAAAATCACAAAAATTCCCAAATCAGCAAATACCAAGTTATTTCCAAACCCACCGATTCGGGCTCAGAACACCGGAGGTGATCATCATTGCCGCCACATTCAGAGAAAGAAGAGGAACAAAGCAACATCGAATCGCAAAAAATGAGGTAAAGTAGAAGGAGATCTTCCCTGAGGAGAACGTCGCTCGCCATCGCCGACAACCTGTTCTTTTTTTGCATTTTGCTTATTTTATATATATCATGTAACTGTAATCGACAATAACATAGTGAAATCGGGGCCGGGATTATGGGGGTGGGGTTATTGTGTGTTTATGTTGCTAATCGGAGAGGGTAAGGGCGAGAAACCGCCGTCACCGCCGCCGCTAGGGTTGAAACCCTAAGGTTTCGTTTAGAGAGAAAAAGAGGAACGCATGCGAGAGAGAGAAGAGAAATGTCGTGAGAGTCCCCCCGTTTGATCCTTTCAACCTCTCACCCTTCTTCTTTTTATTAATCAAAACCTTTTTTTTCATAATTAAAACCATCAAAAATACTTTTTTATAAAATCTAACTTAACTTTCCGATAATTTATGATTAATTTTGAAAACCTTTTCCTTAGTTAATCTTTTATAATTGAAACACTAAAATAAAGCTTTTATTTTAAGTAAAAACTCTTAATCACTTTTCTTTTAATAAACCTTAATAATTTAAGATAATCCCCAAAATAAAATAAACATTTTTTAAGAAATTCTAGGTGAAAGTAATTCTTAATAATTCTCACAATAATAAATACCAAATCAAACTATTTTCTTAATAATTCGTACCCCCATAAGCAACTCGTTAGATCCCCAACGTGAGTGAATCGCTTGATGTATGCCATTTTATATTTTGCTTGCTATATGTTTATATTGATATGTTTACTATGTCAAAACCTTTTCAAAAATACTAAAAACTCTCGATCCAACGTCGAGCCACTTTTCTGCCTATGTAAGCCGAGTGCCTTCGGGCCTCGCATTCAACCTTCTCGGTCACTATACACTTAAACTAGCCCACTTTGCTAGTACGCACTAATCAAAGTTAATTAGTCCCCTCGACATTCCAAAGGAAAGGTTATTTATAATTGACTAAACCGTCATAGGATTAATGCTTTAGAACCCTTGGCCGTAGGATTCGGAGTCGCCGTACTCCACGTCTCGCCGTAGACACTTAGAATCTTAACCTTAGGATCGGAGTCGCCGCACTCCAAGTAAATGCTCCGCCGCGAACATTTACAATCCTACCCCTCTTAAACCAACCTACAACTTTAGAGTCGCCGCACTCTATGTAAGGTCTTGCCCAAGACTTTGCCTCCCCTTGGAACCTTGACTCCGTCAAGAAGTTCCTCTTTTCAGAACTACGCATACTCTGATTCTACTCCCGAGGATACGTAGGCGTAAGGTGCGATACCTTATCGAGTATACTTAGATACTAACCCCTAGGGTTCAACCTTTAGCATAGCACCCTTAGCAAGCGAATGAGAGATAACATAAATACTAACGAGAGGTTCCCGTAGAGTACTACGGACGTTTAGGATGTTAATACCTTCCCTAGACGTAACCAACCCCCGAACCTTAGATCTTTAGGTTTTTTTCGCTTTTGAACCTTTCCTTTGGATAAATCAAAGACGGTGGTGAACATTTAAAGAATGTGATCCTAGTTCATTAATAACTATGGTATCCAATTCTCACCGCAACAGAAATGGCGACTTCACTGGGGATTGTCGAGGGTTTCCCCTATCTTATTTTTCTTATGTTATCTTTCTTTATTATACTTGCTTATTATCTGTTGTGCTGGGTTACTATTTGTGTGGTGAGACAAAGTCCTACACCCGGACTAGAGTGACAATTATGATAGGAACGGTGAGAATTCAAGGATACTTTGAGGGAGTCGATTCCTGAAAAAGTTGAATTGAGACTTCACCACTCAGTCTAGGCCCTCTCGAATTTAATTTTGTCCAACGAGTCAATTCGTGAAGACGCTATTATTTCGAACTAAAGGCCATCGAGACTGGGGACCGTAGTTACCCTTAACCCAACTTGGCCTATTAGGATGTAGTGCGGGGACTATGCGGGAGTCTATTTCTGCAATAGTCGCTACGCGATACTACACTCGGACGAGATTCTCTTGAGAATATTATTGACTACCAAGTGATCTGGAAAATCGATAATATCCGAAAGATGGATTGTAGACTCTGGGAACTTTTAGAACCCGTTCGGCAGGTACATTTGAAACCATAGTATATACTTTATGGGAGGGTAGACCCTTGGCTCCATGATGTGACCTTTCAAACCTAGGACTCTTTTGCTTGTGTGTGCTTTGTGTTGTGTGCCCTGTGTGTTGCATACATTCATAAGCATCATATCATAAAGATTCATGGAACTTGACTATATTTATAACCTTTGTAGGGATACTATGGATACCGAAAGAAGGAACACAAAGAAGTACACTTTTCAGATTCCTAACTTGGATGATCTAAGGAGGTTAAGAGCTTTGGTAAAAGATGAGGATAGTTTCAGAGGCAAATATGGAAGACTTCTATATGTGATGAATACAAAGGTTGATGAAGGACTACTTTCTACCTTACTCCAGTTCTATGACCCGCTGTATCACTGCTTCACCTTTCCAGATTATCAGCTGGTACCTACACTTGAAGAGTACTCTCAAATAATTGGGTTACCTATTCAGGATAAGTATCCTTTCCCTATCTTCGCAAATAAACCTGATGAAAAAGAAATCGCTAAACATACCCACCTGGATTTAGCTGACATTCAAGCCAATATGGTTTCAAAAGGAGGAACTTCCGGTTTTACTACGGACTTTCTGGTGGCCAAAGCCCGACACTATGCCACTCAACAGAATAAGAACGCTTTCGAAGCGGTTTTCGCTTTACTCATCTATGGTGTTTTCCTATTTCCAAGTTTCAAAAATTTTGTGGACCTCAATGCCATTAAAATTTTCTTGAAGAAGAATCCTGTACCGACCTTGTTAGCTGAAGCCTACTATTCTGTTCATTCAAGGAGGGCTCGTGGAAAGGGAATGATTACATGTTGTGTCCCTCTGTTGTACAAGTGGTTTATTTCGCACTTGCCCAAAGCACATGATTTTTGGGATATCAATAAGGGCTGGTGGTCGCAAAAGATAATGTCTCTCACCCATTCTGACATCGTCTGGTATAGCCATGTTTATGATAAGGTGGTCATCATAGACAGTTGTGGGAATTTCGGTAATGTACCTCTCCTCGGCATTAATGGATTAATCAGCTATAATCCGGTCTTGGCCCGCAGACAGTTGGGTTTCCCTCTGAAAGACAAGCCTGCCAGCGCCCATGTGGAAGCCATCTACTTTGAAGGAGAAAAATTAAGTAAGGAGTTAAGAGATCAGGTTTTGGACGCATGGGGTCAAAAGATCAAGAAGGACAAGAGTAATCTAGGGAAGCCTAATTGTGTTTCTTTAGAACCCTATCTCCAATGGGTCCGGAAAAGAGCTATCGAGTGGAAGATGCCTTATAAGCGCCAAGATCCAATGGTTCTAAAGGCGAGGCCGGTCTTATACTTCTCATCTGACGCGGAAAAGTTGAAAATTGCTTTGGAAAAGTCTCAGCAAATGGAAGAGGCCTGGAAGAACAAGTATCAGATAGTTGTGGAGGAAAATGCTGAGCTTCAACAGCAACTCAAAGCAAAGGATGAGGAAATCACTTCTTACAAAAAGAGGAAAACACGAGAAGAGTTACCTTCCTCTAGCTCCCAATCAACACATCAGAATTCGGTCGTCAACAAGCTCATTTTGGAGAATAGTCAGAAGGAGGCAGAAATCAGGAAGCTCAAGACAAGGCTTTTTGGAGAATCTCCTTAGATCTTTCTTTATTAGCTTTTATTTAGCTTTTTCGTTACGAATCTGGAAAAGTGTGCCGTTGCTTTATAATAAATTTCTGTTTTAATTTACAGTTTCATCTTTCGGTATCCCAGACATTAATTTCTTTTTGTAACCGACTTTTATGATTAATAAAATGCGCGTTTCATTATCCCACGATGATTATAAATAGTCGAGTTTCCATGAATCTTGTTGCATAGCATTTGCATTTTGCATCTCTCTCTATCAAGGAACTTGAAATCTTGTATTGCAGGCATTGTATGATGGATTACGGAAAAAAGGGAGTTGTGCCGTACACCTTCGAAGTTTCGGATATTGAACAACTGAGGGAACTAGGAGATCAGATCAAGGATCCCGAGGCGTTCGCTGAGAAGTATGGAAATATCCTCCCGTTGTTGCAGACTCGAGTAACCGCTGGTCTTTTGGAAACGCTGGTTCAATTTTACAACTTGATCTACCATTGCTTCATCTTCCAGGATTTTCAACTGATGCCTACATTGGAGGAATACTCCGCCCTTATGGGTATCCCAGTCAAAGACTCACCTCCGTTCTCTGGTGGAGAAGGGAGACCCAGCCAGGAAGACATCGCAAGAGCAACCCGCATAAAGTTGTTAGAGATCCAAACTCATATGACGTTCAGAGGAGGAATTGATGGCTTACCGGCCCAATTCTTGTTCGAGAAGGCTCGTCATTTTGCTAGTGTAGGGAACACTGGAGCGTTCGAGCACACCTTCGCGTTGCTGGCCTACGGTTTGTTCTTGTTTCCGAATGTTGAAGACTTTGTCGACGTCCATGCCATAAAGATTTTTATGCTCAAAAATCCAGTTCCGACGTTGTTAGCCGATGCCTACCACGCTATTCACTCGAAGACCCTGAAGGGAGAAGGTCGGATTACTTGTTGCACCGCTATCCTCTATAGGTGGTTTATTTCGCACCTACCAAGGTCTACTAATTTCTGGGACGTGAAAGATGGTTCAGAATGGCTTGTGAGGCTCATGGCTCTTACTCACTTGGATATCGTTTGGCATGACCCGATGTATGGAGGAATCCCCATGATTCATAGCTATGGAGGTTTTCCCAATGTACCTCTTCTTGGTACAAAGGGATGTATCAGCTATAATCCTGTACTCGCCCGTCATCAACTGGGGCATCCAATGGAAGAAGTACCTGATCCTGAAAACCTGACCAGAATTTTCCTCTATCAAGGAGAGGATCTTGGGTTGAAGACCAGAATCGTGTTCGCTTGGCGTTGCATCAATCGACAAGGGATGACAGTGACAACAAATCCTGATTGCTCGGTTACCGAAGAATGTCTAGCATGGGCGCACGAAAGGGCTCTGACCTTGAGTATGCCTTATCCCCGTCCCAAACCTCCCGTGGTCCAATCAGATGAAGTTCTAAAGTTGAAGGCTGAAATAGAGAAGCTGACTCTAGACAAAGCAAGAATGCAGGATCAGATCGACAGGCTGATGGAAGAACTTTGCAGAAGACAAGGGGCATCATCTAGTGGATTAGACTCCTAGTTCCTTTTGTGTTATGTTGCCTATGTAATAAAACTCTGGAGGTGTACCAGCCCTTGAAATTTTAAATAAAATGTTTATTTGCAATATCTACAATGAACGTAATACGGTTTTAGTTCCTTGATAGTTGCATTGCATTCGCATTCCATATCAGCTGCATGTGCATGTTTCGTCCTTTTTCTTATGTCCTTTGTTTTCCTCTTCAGTCTCGTCACCCTGAGTCCTCTGCACCGATACAACACTAGAGCTCAAGCTCGAAGAAGGATTATGGAACACAATCAGGAGCTTGATCGTGTCAGTAACGAGTTGGAAGACCTACGCGGGAATGTAGGACAGATTATGGAAGTGCTGAATGTCATACGTGCGAAGATGGATACCCAAGCCACCGTTGTCTCTGAGATTGCCAACACAGTTGTGGATGCTCAACCTACTGCTGTTACTACTACAAATGTACCCCCGTACGGCTTACCGTTCGGATTCGTGCCTCCACCAACCGTCGGTCCTGTCGTTCAACAAGTGCACCAGGCCATTCCTGTAATCACTGAAGCTCCTCAGGTGATCCCTACATTTGCTCCAGCTGCTGTGCACACTCGTGTACAACCTTATTTTAATGAGAATCAGCAAGTTTATGATGGCCATGACATGTCTGAAGATGGGGACGAGAACCATGAGAAACTCAGGGAGAATATGGTTACTCTTGACAAGAGATTAAGGGCAGTAGAAGGTGATCAAGTATTTGGCACTCTCGCCAGAGAAGCATGTCTGGTATCTGGTTTGGTCATCCCTCAGAAATTCAAGACTCCGAAATTCGACCTGTATGATGGAACCACGTGCCCAAAGAGCCACTTAATCATGTATTATCGAAAAATGGCTGCGCACGTCAAAAATGATAAGCTAATGATCCATTGTTTTCAGGATAGTTTGAAGGGTGTTTCATCAAAGTGGTATATGAGTTTAGATCAGTCTCGTGTGAAGTGTTTTCAGGATGTGTCAGATGCTTTTGTCAAGCATTACAAGTATAACATCGATCTAGCCCCTGATCGAAGGCAACTCCTAAACATGTCACAGAAGAATACTGAATCGTTTAAGGAATATGCCCAGAGGTGGAGGGAAGTTGCTTCACAGGTAGAACCCCCCTTGTCTGATAAAGAGCTAGCTGAGTGGTTTGTCGACACAGTTCGCCCAGAATTCTTTGAAAGGATGGTCGGGAGCATAACAGCCAATTTCTCTGACATTGTTGCTGTAGGTGTGAGAATAGAAGCTGGTATGAAAAGTGGGAAGATGCCTACCCCTGCTAGTAGCCCAAGTTCCAATAAGGACCATGTTAGAAAAGTTTTCAGTAGTCCTCACAAAAAGAAAGAAGGTGAGACCAATGCTGTGATGACTGACGGAAAGAGAAGCCAACCTCGGAAACATCAACCAGTTTTTAATCCACAACAAGGTTACCCTGTCCAGTTTGCACAACAACCCTATGTGGCCGCTGTCACCCCTACCTACCAGACGATTCAACCAGCTCCGGTCTACCAACCTTTTGTTAATCAACAGCCTCCTGCATATCAGCCAGTCCCTGCATATCAGCCAGTCCCTGCGTATCAGCCGATTCCCGCTTATCAGCCAGCCTAAACTCCACCAAAGTATCAACGAGCGCCCGACGCTCCCAATTATCAACGAGCGCACAACGCTCCTCGTCAGAATACTCCAGCCAGAAGACCTCACCGACCTCATCCTCCCATCCCGATGACCTATACAGAGTTGTACCCTTCTTTGGTCCAGAAAGGCTTGATAACTACCAGAGCTTTGGGTCCACCTCCAAATCCACTTCCACCTAACTATAATCCCAATGCCCACTGTTTGTATCATGAAGGAGCTCCCGGCCACGATTTGGAAGATTGTTATGCCCTGAAGAATCTTGTCAGAGATTTAATAGAAAGGAAGATTTTAGCCTTCGACGACGCTCAGCCGAATGTTAAGAGTAACCCTTTACCCAATCACGGAAGTGCCAACGCTATTGAAGAAGCATCTGAGGAAAATCCAATTCTGGATGTGACAGAGATTAAAACCCCTCTCCAAGTCTTTCATTCAAAGTTGTTTGAAGCCGGTATCGTGAAGGTTTGCCATAGAGATTGTGAAGATTGTGAGACTAGTGTCCGGGGATGTCAGATGGTTCAAGATGATATTCAGACTCTGATCGACGATGGGTTCTTACGGGTGAGTGGTAAGCATAAGAAGAATGAGGTCGCTGTGGTTGAGCCTATATTCAATCTACCAGACCAAAGTGCCAAAGTTCCCGTTTTTAACTTGCCTGAATCAAGTCCTACAGTGGTTGTTTCCAGCAAGCCAAAGCCAATCTTCAACATACCGAACTCTGCTACTACAGTTTTAGTTGGGTCGCCAAAGACTGTGATTATTCAAAAGCCTTGCCCTCCCCCTCTCAAAGATTTTACATCAGTACCCTGGAAATACGGTAAGGATTTCAGAAAGGTTTGTCCGAAAGAAGAAATGAAGAGTGCTGACAGAGAAGTAACTAATATAGCTGGGGCAAGCAGGATGACACGGAGTGGTCGTATTTACACACCCCATTTCAGTGAAGCTCCACCAAAAGAAGTAGTCACAACCATTCCTGCCAACAACAAGGGCAAAGAACAAGAAGTCATTACTAATGACGAAGACGCTGAGTTCTTGAGAATCATCAAAAGAAGTGATTATAAAGTTGTTGACCAGCTCCATCATACTCCTTCAAAAATCTCTATTTTGTCTTTGTTGATGCATTCACCTGCTCACCGAGCTTCATTGCAGAAATTGTTAGCTCAGGCTCATGTTGCACAAGACATCACCACTGGCCAATTTGATAGCGTGATTGCTAACATTACTGCTTGTAACACCCTCAGTTTCAGTAACGAGGAGCTGCCGAGAGAAGGTCGGAGCCATAATCGAGCTTTGCATGTATCTGTGAAATGTCAGGAAGATACGCTGGCAAGAGTGCTTGTAGACACTGGTTCTTCCTTAAATGTGATACCCAAGAGGACTCTTAACAAGTTGGCTTACAAAGGGGCAGAATTGAGACCTACATCTCTTATAGTCAAAGCTTTCGATGGCTCCCGAAGGACTGTAATGGGAGAAGTTGATTTACCAATCTTGGTGGGACCACATGTCTTCAATATTACCTTCCAGGTGTTGGATATTAACCCTGGTTATAGTTGCCTACTTGGAAGACCTTGGATCCATGCCGCCGGTGCCGTAACTTCGACCCTACATCAAAGAATGAAGTTCGTGATTGATGATAAACTGGTAATCGTTCATGGTGAAGAAGACCTTATGGTCAGTAATTTGTCTTCATTTCGCTATATAGAGGCTGATGAGGATGCCTTGGAAACTTCTTTCCAAGCACTCGAGATATCAAACGCTGTTATGTTGGAAGTTGAGGAAACAACTGGTAAGGGTAATCCATCTTTCGCATCTTTCAAGAGCATCAAGTCTACCATTGAAGAAGGTGTGCCTGAAGGTTGGGGCCAGATCATAGAAGCTACAGCAAATCCAGATCATCAAGGGTTGGGTTACAAACCAACTAAAGATCAACAATCAACATTTGTCGCCAGTTATCCGAGAACAATTCGTGAAGTGTTCATCAGCGGAGGTTATCAAGTTAACGCTATTGGAGATAATCATGAAGATGGAGACTCAAGTGACTTTGTGTTCAAAAATGCTGCTGCTCTTAACAATTGGGAAGCAGTAGAAATCCCAATGATCATTCCTTTGTCAAAGTAACTTGTCACCTTTTATTTTGTTATTTTAATAAATCCATAGCTCCGCCCAAGGCTATTGGATCATGTTTGTGGGCCACCATTTCCACTTTCGAATAAATATCAATGAATGCATTTTATCATTTGTGTTTGTGTTATTCATGAGTCATTACTTTAAGAAATTGGCAATAAGTAAAAAGGTTTAATCTGCACTGTCCTTTGTGCATCTTAGTAAGACAAATTATTTTAAAAACTTGCAGATTGAATTTAAATCACGTTGAATCCGACGACCCTATTCTTATCCCTAATTTTGACTCGCCCATCTATCAAGCTGAGGATGAAGGTGAAGAAGATCTCGAAGTTCCCAATGAACTGGTCAAGTGGGCAGAGTATGAGTACACTGAACTTCAACCACACAAAGAGCAAGTGGTCTTGATTAATATCGGCTCCGAGGAAGGCAAGAAAGAAGTTAAGATTGGTACTACACTGGGAGCAGATGTCAGACAGAGATTGGTCAAGTTACTAGGAGAGTATGTGGACGTGTTTGCCTGGTCATATCAGGACATGCCTGGCCTAGACACCGATATCGTTGTTCACAAATTGCCACTTAAACCAGAGTGCCCACCTGTCAAGCAGAAGCTTCGAAAAACTAGACCCGACATGGCTCTGAAGATTCGAGATGAGGTTAAGAGACAACTTGATGCAGGCTTTCTAACAGTAGCAAGATATCCAGAGTGGTTAGCGAACATTGTACCGGTGCCAAAAAAGGACGGTAAAGTTAGAATGTGTGTGGATTACAGGGATTTGAACAAAGCAAGCCCAAAGGACGATTTCCCTTTGCCGCACATCGATACACTTGTGGATAACACGGCCCGTTTCGGAGTGTTCTCTTTTATGGATGGTTTTTCCGGTTACAATCAGATCAAGATGGACCCTGCAGATAGAGAAAAGACTGCTTTCATTACTCCTTGGGGTACTTATTGTTATAAAGTCATGCCTTTCGGTCTGAAGAACGCCGGGGCAACATATCAAAGAGCGATGGTCACTCTCTTTCATGACATGATGCATAAAGAGATCGAGGTATATGTGGATGATATGATCGCCAAATCCCAGAATGAAGAAGACCATTTGGATCATTTGTTGAAACTGTTTGAACGATTAAGGAAATATCAATTGAAGTTGAATCCCGCTAAGTGTACTTTTGGTGTCAGATCTGGGAAGTTGCTTGGATTTATCGTTAGCCAAAGAGGAATTGAAGTGGATCCCGATAAGGTCAGAGCTATCCAGGAGATGCCTGCTCCACAAACCGAATTGCAAGTCAGAGGATTTCTTGGGCGTCTGAACTACATCTCCAGATTCATTTCTAATATGACGGCTACCTGTGAACCATTATTCAAACTACTCCGTAAAGATCAGACCATTGAATGGAATGCTGATTGTCAGCAAGCATTTGAGAAGATCAAGGGTTATTTGCGAGAACCTCCTATTTTGATTCCTCCTGTGCCTGGACGACCTCTGTTTATGTATCTGACTGTTCTTGAGAAGTCCATGGGTTGCGTCTTGGGGCAACATGATGAGACTGGACGAAAAGAACACGCCATTTACTATTTAAGTAAGAAGTTCACGGACTGTGAAAGCCGGTATTCGCTGTTGGAAAAAACTTGTTGCGCGCTGGCATGGGCCGCTAGACGTCTTAGACAATATATGATCTGTCATACCACCCTGTTGATATCAAAAATGGATCCCATAAAGTATATTTTTGAGAAGCCTGCTCAGACTGGAAGATTGGCACGTTGGCATATGTTATTATCTGAATATGACATACAGTATGTGACTCAGAAGGCTATTAAAGGAAGCATTCTATCGGACTATCTTGCTGACCAACCGGTTGAAGACTATGAACCTCTGAAGTTTGACTTTCCTGACGAAGACATCATGTTGGTAAAAGATTATGAAGAGCCCGGTCCCGATGAAGGTCCTGAGCCAGGCTCCCGTTGGAAGATGATGTTTGATGGCTCCTCCAATTATAGTGGACATGGCGTAGGCGCAGTTTTGGAGAACCCAGATGGTGGATACACCCCATTCACAGCAAGGTTGGATTTTGAATGTACAAACAATATCGCAGAGTATGAAGCATGTATTCTAGGTCTTGAAGCAGCTATCGACCTCCGGATCAAAATCCTCGAGGTAATTGGGGATTCAGCTCTAGTGATCTATCAAGTCAAGGGTGAATGGGAAACTCGCGACGAGAAGTTAATTCCCTACCGAGCTTACATTGTGGATATGATCCAATACTTCGATGAAGTCACTTTCCGACATGTTCCGAGATCTGAAAATCACGTGGCTGATGCTTTAGCCATGCTAGCCTCAATGTGGAAGGTCAGATTTGTTAATGAAGCTACTCTCATTCGAATCGAGCGAAAGACTGAGCCTGCCTACTGTCAACTAGTGGAAGAAGAAACTGACGACAAACCCTGGTTCCATGACATTAAGAACTACTTGCTGAAGCAAGAATATCCTGCTGACGCTACAAACCTTGACAGGAAGACTCTAAGAAGACTAGCATCCAAGTTCTTTATCAGTAATGATGTATTGTATAAGAGGAACTACGATATGGTCCTACTTAGATGTGTTGATAAACATGAAGCAGATCTGTTACTTCAAGAGATTCATGAGGGGACATTCGGGACCCACGCCAACGACTATGCTATGTCAAAGAAACTTCTGAGAGCTGGGTATTATTGGTTAACTATGGAGTCTGATTGTATACAGTATGCCAGAAAATGCCACAAGTGTCAGGTCCATGCAGACAAGATGCATGTGTCCCCAACACAATTGAATGTCTTATCGTCGCCATGGCCATTCTCAATGTGGGGCATCGACATGATTGGGGCAATAGAACCTAAAGCCTCCAATGGTCACCGTTTCATTCTGGTCGCTATCGACTATTTCACTAAGTGGGTAGAGGCCGCTTCTTATGCCAATGTGACCAAGCAGGTGGTAGCCCGCTTCATCAAGAACAACATTATCTGCCGTTATGGGATGCCAAGCCGAATCATAACAGATAATGGAACCAATCTGAACAACAAAACTATGAAGGAGTTGTGTGAAACTTTCAAGATTACTCACCACAATTCCTCTCCTTACCGTCCTAAGATGAATGGGGCCGTGGAAGCTGCAAACAAGAACATCAAGAAGATTCTGAGGAAGATGGTGAAGACATACAAAGACTGGCATGAAATGCTACCTTTCGCATTGCATGGATACAGAACCTCAGTGCGAACCTCAACAGGGGCTACCCCTTTCTCGCTAGTTTATGGAATGGATGCAGTCCTCCCGTTTGAAGTAGAGTTACCATCTTTAAGGGTAATGAGGGAAGCCAAACTGGATGAGGCAGAGTGGATCCAAGAAAGACTTGACCATTTGAATCTCATTGACGAAAAGCGCTTAACTGCGATGTGCCATGGTCAATTATACCAGAAACGGATGAAGAGAGCCTTTGACAAGAAGGTTCGAGTCAGGGAATTTCGAGAAGGAGATTTGGTACTTAAGAAGATTTTTCCTGTTCATAAAGACATGCGTGGAAAATGGGCACCCAATTACGAAGGCCCATTTGTCGTGAAGACAGTCTTCTCAAGAGGATCGTTGATACTCACCACAATGGATGGGGAAGAGCTTGCCCATCCAGTCAATTCTGATGTCGTCTGAAAGTATTATGCATGAAGAGTCCGCCGCGACCAGAGCTTAGTTTTGGGGTCTTAGTTGTAGGGTTAATAAGTGGCGTGGGATCCAATGTAACCTTACTCTATTGCCAATTTCATTTGTAATGATCTATGAAGCTTTTCGCTGTGTACAAGCTATTATTTTGAATAAAATCAGACTTTTACTTTTGTCTTCTCGTTTTGACCCCTATTCATTGATAATAATTTTGAAAGTGGGAAATTTTCAAACTTAACTTTCTCCGAAATTTCCGGTAAGATAAATTGCTTTGACTCATGAAATGATCCGAAGGAAGTCATTGCTCCCCAGCAAGTCGTCACTGCAGGAATTCACGACGATTCCCCAGTGAATCATTGTTTTAGGCAAGAATGGCAGATCAGTACAAGAATGCAGCATCCGGTTGACCCAAGGATCCCCAGTGAACTTCCTCGGTCATTAATCTTCGTCAATAAAGCAGTGGATATTTATTTTATCCCCATTCAAAGTCGATATGAATACAGGTTTGATCCGTGCCCAGTGGACCTCTCTCATCCGAATAATCAGATTCAGCTTAGCGATCCTCTAAGTGAAGTCAGGATATTATATCCCCGAGTGGATTGCTATTTCCCCAGAGGAGTGGGAACCGTTGGTGCCTCCTTGGACTTCCACAGAGCTTGACCGACGCATCTTTCGTGCAGAGGATGGACGGGCTTCCTCGTCGTTTTCTTTCACCCCTTGCTTTATTTGCCTGTTTTGTCAGCATGAGCATAAGCATTGCATGGCATCCGTTTGCATCCGCCTCCATGCGTGTTTTCTTTCGTCTGCTTCTTATCGCTTTATCTCGGTCTTTGTTTGTGTTTGCGCCAGTTGGGTTTGTCTGATCTATCCAAGTAGGTCGTCAGCCTTAGGCAGAAAGTGTTATCTATTCCTAAGTCTCCCCACAGAGCTCAACCCTCGTGGATGATGGTTATTTCAGTTATCTTTTCCTTGCTTGGTTAAGATAAAATCGTCGCATGAGTTCATTTCTCAATGACAGGTCTTGTTTGACCGTTTCATTCTAGTTGATCCTAGATTGAACTTTGGTCTTTGACAACTTGCCTTCCAGGCGCCTAGCAAGTTTAAGCGTGCACCTATACGTTTTGAGTCGCTGTGCTCTATACTTTATTATTGCCTTGACTTGTTTTTTTTTATGTGTCGAGCCGCCGTGCTCCTTGTTTTTCTTTTTTGTGTCGAGCCGCCGTGCTCCTTGTTTTTCTTTTTGGTGTCGAGCCGCCGTGCTCCTTGTTTTCTTTTGGTGTCGAGCCGCCGTGCTCCTTGTTTTTTCTTTTTGGCGTCGAGCCGCCGTGCTCCTTGTTTTCTTTTGGTGTCGAGCCGCCGTGCTCCTTGTTTTTTCTTTTTGGCGTCGAGCCGCCGTGCTCCTTGTTTTTTCTTTTTGGCGTCGAGCCGCCGTGCTCCTTGTTTTCCTTTTGGCGTCGAGCCTCCGTGCTCCTTGTTTTTCTTTTGGTGTCGAGCCGCCGTGCTCCTTGTTTTCTTTTGGTGTCGAGCCGCCGTGCTCCTTGTTTTTTCTTTTTGGCGTCGAGCCGCCGTGCTCCTTGTTTTTTCTTTTTGGCGTCGAGCCGCCGTGCTCCTTGTTTTCCTTTTGGCGTCGAGCCGCCGTGCTCCTTGTTTTTCTTTTTGGCGTCGAGCCGCCGTGCTCCTTGTTTTTCTTTTTGGCGTCGAGCCGCCGTGCTCCTTATTTTCCTTTTGGCGAGCCGCCGCGCTCCTTGTTTTCTTTTTGGCGTCGAGCCGCCGTGCTCCTTGTTTTTCTTTTTGGCGTCGAGCCGCCGTGCTCCTTGTTTTCCTTTTGGCGTCGAGCCTCCGTGCTCCTTGTTTTCCTTTTGGTGTCGAGCCGCCGCGCTCCTTGTTTTTCTTTTGGTGTCGAGCCGCCGAGCTCCATGTTCTTTTATTTCGAGCCGCCGCGCTCCTTGTTTTTCCTTTCTGGTTCCGAGCCGCCGAGCTCCATGTTTTTGTTTCGAGCCGCCGCGCTCCTTGTTTTTCTTTTTTGGTTTCGAGCCGCCGAGCTCCATGTTTTTTTTCTTAGTGGTGTGTAAGTCCCGTGCAACGATAAGTCACAAGGCATCTTCCCTACGAAGTCCATTTACTTGGCATACAGAAGTTTTTTTTACAACCCTGTTCTTTTCCTTGGGGGTTCCTGAAAATCCCGTTTGATCTCTTCATTTGAAGGAACTTCCAGGTTTTATTTGTTTGCATGATCCTACCGCCGTGTGGATCCTATCTTATCTTTTTGTATATTAGATATCAACTGGTCACGCTTGAACCTGCTGGGTCGTCGCTTCGGAGTCCCCAGTGTTGTTTTCTTTTCCCCAGCGCGTCTGGTCGTCCCCAGTGAGTTCGTCGCTCGTGGTGTTCGTCTTCCGCTCTGTGTTCGCTTTTGTTTTCGTCTGCATCTTGCATTTTATCATTCCATCATTTTCATCATGCTAGAGTTCATGGCATGTCAGCATTAGGTCTAGTTTTGTCCATAGCATTGCATGATCATTGCATCTAAGGGCAAAATTTTCGGTTATCTGTATTTAAATATCTTTCACCATGACCTAATGACGATTTTCATCGTTCATGTCATCCGGTGAAGATATTTAAATAGGGGCAACTGTTGTACCCCAAATTTTTCCCTTAGATACATTGATTCTTCTGCATAACATCTTAGGTCAATCATTCGTGCATAACTAACCACTTCATTTTAGACTTTGTTTGCTAGTTTCATTTGTGAAAGTAGGTGCTCATACAGAGGGTTCAAAGTCATGGAAGGTGTGTGTATGTTTGTGGAGATTTTGGGTTTTGCAAGTTCTTTGTGTTGATTATGGTGGAGGGGCCAGGAAGAAATGTGTTTGAGTTGTGATTTAAACTGAAGAAGGATGTCTTACTTGGCTTGCTTAAGATTCAGATAATTATTTTGCTGTTCAAGGTCATCATTGTGCCTCGCGTTTAGTACAAGAGTATGGATCAATTCAAGATATGGGTGTAGAATATAAGATCGTATTAAAGTTCTAATCTCAAGGATTCACTCTAATATTCAAATTCAAGCCAAATCCAAAATTCAATCCTAATTGGATTCATAAGTTTCAAAATTACAAGGTCAAATTCAGTGGTTCAAGTTGCAAGAGAGTCTGGTTCCATCAAATTCTAAATTTGATTTTTCAAATGCAATTTGATTACATGGTGCTTTTATACTTCCATCCCAAGAGTACATTTTTTTACGAATGGAAAGTCCCAAGTTTAAGTTCATTCAAGAGTTATCAGTATAATTAAAATGCAAGTTGAAGAAAGCTCAAATCAGCTTCATTACAAAAAGTTCAAAGAAGTTCGTATGTAAGTGGCATCAAGTGCAAGTTGGGTCTTTACAAAGTTCACATTGCAAGAAATTCAAGGAAGTTCTAAAAATTCAAAGAAGTTAAATTGAACGGCTAAGTTCAAGGCTCAAGAGTACAAGAGCAAGCCTAAGGCATCAAATTCAAATTCATTCAAGAGAACAATTTTACAAAAACTACATGTGAAACGATTCATGATTCTACATAAGTGCCAAAGCAATGGAAAATAAATCCCCTCTCCTTCCAATTCACGTGTGATAAATTCCTTGAGTTGGTGACCATAATACCACTTTGAAGGATATTTATCCATTTGGTCCTATAAGCTGCTACTAGTGCATTCCAGCCAAGCCCATGAAAGTTGTAGAAACGCTTCCTGAAAAAGGGAGAGAACAAAAATCATGTGGTTTCCTATGATAGTCTTGGGCATGCTGTGAAATTGAATAACCTTCAATCATACCGTCCATTAATTCACATCAACTTATGGTCTATACAACCAACAGCAGCAATATTAGATCATCATCAGTCTTCAAAAATCGTCGCTGCTTTGTCTTGACTCGCTCGATAGCCTCAGGCAAATACGATCCTCGTGACAGGAGTATGGGAGAAGCTGTGAAGGACGTATTGGATTCAAATAGCCCCTACGTAAGTACAATTGCAGCAAGTCGTCGTTATCAATGAAATTCCTGCACGTCGACAGTCAATAATTAACATCAAGGTTCGTATAAAGGAAATAAGATCGTAAATCCAGATTAAGTTAGAGCAGAAGAGCAGCCTGACTTTGGAAGCTCCCTGAGCAAAAGCCATTGTCGACGGTGTCTTCGACACTCACTCCACGTGACATTGACGGTAACTACGCTGCAAAAGCCAAATCTAGAGGTTACTCAGTTGGACAAGGCCAAACATTCCTACATTGTTTTGTTTCTTACCGTATCCCCTAAGTTGAATATCCAAACCAACTAAGTTTGTTAAAGCCTACCAAAGAAAGAACACCTGCTGTAATCCATTTAGTTATCAGCTAATTCGCAAAAGCACCATATTCAACAAACCTTTTTTTGCATTGCTTATGCTCATCAAAACTGGAAGCGAGCTGCTGACACCGAAACCATTTGCCAGCCACCTACATATACCACATGGAGAAGACCATTAGAAATCAAATTAAGAGAAAACTATTCGAAGACATTTGGTTGTATTCTTCGGTCAAATGATGCAGATGCAAAGAAACACCTCCGGACCACTTCCTAAAGACTCCATCTACACAAGAAGCTTCAACAAGTAGACTTGCAATTTCTAATAATGTGAAAGTCCGTGTGAGTAGAAACTTTATCAGCAAGGTCCATGCGGCATCAGTTGAAACCTGAAAAGAGTTTGTTTTCAAAGGCGTGAGCAAAGTCAAGCAAAAGAATTCACCACTCCTAATCGCGCAAGACCTAGCATCATCAATTATCACATCAAAGAAAGACCAAGAATCCTTGGAATTTACAAGACCACATTGTACCAGGTTGTATCTTCCAATGCCTGCTCTGTTGCCGCTGCAACAACAATGAAGCGATCAACACGTTAGCTCACAGGTACATCAAACAAAACATATGATCGTTGAGAAATCACATACCGCAATCGCAACAACAACATGCTCATGCACGTTACTCTGCGACCAAACGAGACTTAATGATGCAAATAGAAAAGAGCTTTACAAACTATGACACATGATAGGTTGTAACTGAGATGATTCCATCATGTAACGTTTCCAAGTGAAGTCTGCAAGCCAAGATTCTATAAAGAAAAGCAGGTACAATTAGTGTAGTAGGCAATGAAAGGGCAAGGTGCAAGTCTTAGAAATCAAAGAAATCTATACAATCCAACATACATTCAAAAAGGGCATAACCAAAGATCAACCATTTGGTTAAGGGAATTTTTGTATTTGTCATCAGGCTAACGGGGAGATTTCCAAGTCTCATGCCTTCCTAGAGTCCTCATCATGCACGACCAACACATCCAAAGGGCCACCAAGCTGTTCAGACCGTCGCCCGTATTTCTCTTCATGTTGCACCAGGTTTTCCATGCCAATTCTTTCCTCCTTTTGCTTTCAAGCTCCCACCTGCAAAAACATGTGAAGATTACATGTTAGCATCAATTAGGAGCAAAAGTGAATCTACCTTCAAGAATGGACGCTTGTTACGAGCTTTGTTCGTCAATCAGAATCCCAGTACTGCGCATAAGGTTTTCTCCTGACAGACAACGAGAAAGAAAGAAGTAATGGAAATAATCAGGGTATCAAGCCAAAATCCTTCTTCCAAAACAACAAATAAAACAGGTTCAGACACGGTTTTTGAAAGCTTTCCTATTAGGCCTCAGATATTATGAATCAGAAATATTCTTCACGTTCAAGTAAGGAAATTTTGGGCAATATCCCAAAAATAGGTACCGCCAGCCAAATTTCCAAAACCAGAAGAGATGGGAGTTAAACGCTACAACGTTTGAAATCAAGTTTCCAACTGTTCAGAAAATCAATTAAATCGTACCAAAACTTCCCAAAACCGGCCCAAATCAGCAAACCAAATCAAATCAAACAAATCATATCACAATCAAGAGAAATCAATACCAACATTTAAAACCTACCAAATCTTCATCATTGGCCTTTTCTATAAAAGGGGGTCACTTGGCATCAGAAACTATACGAAAAAGCAGGAGGAAAAACCATACGAAAAAAGAGACGAAGAGAGAAAATCACAAAAATTCCCAAATCAGCAAATACCAAGTTATTTCCAAACCCACCGATTCGGGCTCAGAACACCGGAGGTGATCATCATTGCCGCCACATTCAGAGAAAGAAGAGGAACAAAGCAACATCGAATCGCAAAAAAGGAGGTAAAGTAGAAGGAGATCTTCCCTGAGGAGAACGTCGCTCGCCATCGCCGACAACCTGTTCTTTTTTTGCATTTTGCTTATTTTATATATATCATGTAACTGTAATCGACAATAACATAGTGAAATCGGGGCCGGGATTATGGGGGTGGGGTTATTGTGTGTTTATGTTGCTAATCGGAGAGGGTAAGGGCGAGAAACCGCCGTCACCGCCGCCGCTAGGGTTGAAACCCTAAGGTTTCGTTTAGAGAGAAAAAGAGGAACGCATGCGAGAGAGAGAAGAGAAATGTCGTGAGAGTCCCCCCGTTTGATCCTTTCAACCTCTCACCCTTCTTCTTTTTATTAATCAAAACCTTTTTTTTCATAATTAAAACCATCAAAAATACTTTTTTATAAAATCTAACTTAACTTTCCGATAATTTATGATTAATTTTGAAAACCTTTTCCTTAGTTAATCTTTTATAATTGAAACACTAAAATAAAGCTTTTATTTTAAGTAAAAACTCTTAATCACTTTTCTTTTAATAAACCTTAATAATTTAAGATAATCCCCAAAATAAAATAAACATTTTTTAAGAAATTCTAGGTGAAAGTAATTCTTAATAATTCTCACAATAATAAATACCAAATCAAACTATTTTCTTAATAATTCGTACCCCCATAAGCAACTCGTTAGATCCCCAACGTGAGTGAATCGCTTGATGTATGCCATTTTATATTTTGCTTGCTATATGTTTATATTGATATGTTTACTATGTCAAAACCTTTTCAAAAATACTAAAAACTCTCGATCCAACGTCGAGCCACTTTTCTGCCTATGTAAGCCGAGTGCCTTCGGGCCTCGCATTCAACCTTCTCGGTCACTATACACTTAAACTAGCCCACTTTGCTAGTACGCACTAATCAAAGTTAATTAGTCCCCTCGACATTCCAAAGGAAAGGTTATTTATAATTGACTAAACCGTCATAGGATTAACGCTTTAGAACCCTTGGCCGTAGGATTCGGAGTCGCCGTACTCCACGTCTCGCCGTAGACACTTAGAATCTTAACCTTAGGATCGGAGTCGCCGCACTCCAAGTAAATGCTCCGCCGCGAACATTTACAATCCTACCCCTCTTAAACCAACCTACAACTTTAGAGTCGCCGCACTCTATGTAAGGTCTTGCCCAAGACTTTGCCTCCCCTTGGAACCTTGACTCCGTCAAGAAGTTCCTCTTTTCAGAACTACGCATACTCTGATTCTACTCCCGAGGATACGTAGGCGTAAGGTGCGATACCTTATCGAGTATACTTAGATACTAACCCCTAGGGTTCAACCTTTAGCATAGCACCCTTAGCAAGCGAATGAGAGATAACATAAATACTAACGAGAGGTTCCCGTAGAGTACTACGGACGTTTAGGATGCTAATACCTTCCCTAGACGTAACCAACCCCCGAACCTTAGATCTTTAGGTTTTTTTCGCTTTTGAACCTTTCCTTTGGATAAATCAAAGACGGTGGTGAACATTTAAAGAATGTGATCCTAGTTCATTAATAACTATGGTATCCAATTCTCACCGCAACAGGTTTCTTCTGAAAAAGGCAGGGTTTAATCAGTTTATTAGGGTAGATTTATACACAACCACTATGAATGATATTTTTCTGAAGTTGTTATGTTTAAGACTTTAGTGAATGAAATTAATTTAGTAACAAGATTAAGAGACTTTGTAGTGATAGGGGAACTGAATATAATTTCAGCTTTTTTAATGAATTTTATAAACAACATTGAATTGTACATGAAACGAAGGCACCATATTCTCCTGAAATGAATGGTAAAGTAGATCAAAATAATAAAACTCTTATTGAACTAGTTGTTGCTATTACCTTGAAATCTGGTGTTGCATCTCACTGACCGGGGAAATTTTTTTGACTTTTTGTTATATCCTGAATAGAGTTTCCAAGTCAAAAAGTAAGATCTCTCATTATGAAATATTAAAGAAAATACAACCAACCTTGTCTTACTTACAAACTTAGGGATGTCAGGCTTATATCAGAATCCTAGATCTGAAGCGAGTCAAATTGCTAGTAGAGCCTATGAATTTGTATACATTAGGTATGCAGCAAATAGTAAGGCATGTAGGTTTTATGACCTAAATCCTAATGTGATTATTGAATCAAATGATGTTGAATTCTATGAAGACAATTTTCCTTTCAAATTGAAAAATAGTGGGGGCACTGAATCAAATCACATTCCTGTGATAAGAAACACCAAAAGCAACAATGAAGTAGAAAGATAACTTCGATGAAGTAAACGAGTAAGAGTTGCTAAAGACTATTTGCCTAATTATTCGGCCAATATAGTAGAATAAGATCCAACAAATATTCAAGCCTTGTCATCTTTGGATGCATATTTGTTGCAAGAAGCTATTAAGGATGGTATAAATTCTCTAGAATCTAACAAGACATGACACTTATTAAACTTTCCTCCTGGTTGTGAACTAATTGGTTGTAAATGAATTTTGAAAAAGAAACTAAAACCTGATGAAGTAGTTGATAAGTATAAGGCTCGCCTTATAGCCAAAGGTTTTAGGCAAAGAGAAAATATTTATTTCTTTGATACTTTTTCTTCAGTCACTTGAATTACATCCATTAGGGTACTTATTTTCATAATTGCTATTTATAAATTAATAGTACACCAAATGAATGTTAAAACAATTTTTTTAAATGGTGACTTAAAAAATGATATCTATATGAACCAAATAGAAGGGTTTATAATTTTTGGGCAAGAAAACAAGGTCTGTAAGTTAGATAAGTCTTTGAATGGTCTAAAACAAGCTCCAAAGCAATGGAATAAATTTTTTGATAACTTACATTATAACAAATAAGACATTTCACGATGAACCTTTCACCTCGAACATTTAAAAATCAAGAGGATATATCCTGGGAGCGCCATGTTCTAATTTAATATATATATATATATATATATATATATATATATATATATATATATATATATATATATATATATATATATATATATATATATATATATATATATACCTATTCCGAGGGAGTATAGCTTTAAGGGAGCTCTCGTTGAATCTTTTTTACTATATTTTATGTTTGTTTTTTTCGATGGTTTAATCTTTTTTTCAGTTGGCGCCTTTCCAGCTTCCCTATTTTTCTTTGTTAATTTTTTTTTCATTTTTTATTAGTATTAACCTCAGTTACATGGTCCAACTGAGAGGTAATATATTTTGCTTTAATATTTTCAAATCATTTTTTAAAAATCCTTTTTTAATTTTTAATTTTATATATTCAAATCCCTCAGTTTTTCTCAAAAACTGACGTGATAGATATTTCAAATGTATTCCCAGAATATGGCGATATGGTACTTTTTTTTATTTTTTTTTATTTTTAATTAAAACATACACGTCGGTTTTTTTTTCTGAAATCAACGTGATTTCTCTTTTGCATGAAACACTTCAGAGAACTAGACTCTAATTATTCATTACCTATCAACGCTCTAATTTCATATCATCGTTCTTTTCACAAAAAACCTAGGTGATTTTCATCGTAACTCTCATCAAAACTCTTCCAATAGTTGGCATTAATCAATACTCGAACATCAAAAGTCATCACGTTTGAGGTACATTCGTTCTTATTTTTCACATTTGTTCTTCTTCCAATAGTAGGTTTATATCACTAAAATGTCTTTCATGTTATATGAGTTATTTTTCACTTGCATTTGTTTCACTGAAATGGCTTTAGTATCACTGAAATGGCTTTAGTATCATTGGAATGGCTTTAGTTTCTCTTGATCATTTGTTTTTCCATTTTGATCACTGAAATGTTGTTAGTCAGTATGTTTCTAAGTGTTGTTTACCACTAAAATGATGTTAGTGAGTATGATTTTTTATTTAGAAAGTCATGGCCGATTCGATAAGCACCTCCCATAAACATCTGCTGCAACCTCTGTAAATACAAAAAGTAAAATAAAAACTAGAGGTGCCACAATGTATACTAAAGTGAAAATAGCCCACGAAAAGGGTATTCACTGCCCAGTTACAGTTGATGTTGCAACCGCCAGAACTTATGGTGAAAATGATGAGGAATTTATGAGTTACAAGGTAGAAGTAAAGTGAGTATTTTGATAAATAGTTGGAACGACATTGATGATGATTTGAAAAACAACATATGGACTGACATTACGGCATTTATTTTGAATTGTATGATTTGTTTTACAAGTATGTATGATCATTTATTCATTTTTTAATATTAATAGCAACTATATTGTGTAAATATATGAGGTGTTTGATGTTAGTCCAGATGATAGTATGGTGAAAAGGAAATTGCTTACATATGCTGGTGAGCGTTACAGGGGCTTTAAGACACAGCTCGCCCATGCTTATATTACTCATCAAAGAGATGAAGATAAGCCTCCATACTTGTTGTATTCATTTATTGATCTAGATGTTTAGGAGAAATTTGTAAAGTCTCGCACCGCTCCTGAATTCTTGGCTAAGAACAAAAAAGGAATGGATAATAGATCTAGAAATATCTATCCACATAGGTCGTCTTGTGGAGGATATAAAAAACCCGAAAAGAAGTTGATTGAAGAAAAAGTAAAACAAAGGGAATTGGAGCTAGGAGATTCTATAAGCCTTGATCGCACTCTATCTCCACCATCACGACATGAGAAATAGAAGAGGACACGTCAAAGAAAAGGAGGTAAGGTCACATCAGAGGCTACACACAGAGTGGTTGAAAAGATTGTAAGTAGATACTTTTTCAACAATATTTATTTTAGTTAAATCAATTTGGTAAAAATGAAATTTTATATGAGTTGTAGGATGTGTTGTTTGAACAATCCAAAATAGGCCTATTCGCTCCACAAGATCATCATGACATCTTGGTAGAAGCGATTGAAATTAAGGAGCATCATGGGCGTGTCCATGGTCTTGGAAGAGGCATTGGCTTCAAGTCACATTTTGGACCATCTAAATCATATAGACAAGTAAATCTTAGGAGAGAGATTGAAAATATGATTGTTGTACATGTGGGGGAGGGAAGGGAGAAGTGGATTCAAGAGGAGAGGGAGAGTTTGTTGCAGCAGGTGCAGGAGACTGTCCAGAAGGAGCAAAGGGAGCGAGAGAGGTTGGCCGAGGAGGAGCGAAAGAAGTAAAAGGAAGAAGAGCCTGAGAGGATGTCCGAGAAGTGTACCCGCAATGTGATTGAGGTATAAGTATAAGTTAACAAATTTGTGTTGTATGTTTTTTTATTGTTTGTGTATTTTAATTTTTGTATTGTATTTCTGTTGTTTTTACGATGCAGAAATTAAATTCATTGGGTCTACTTAACTAATCAATCTTAAATGCTCAGTTGTGCATTCATGATAAAGTTATGGGAAGTACAAACACAAAAGAAAATTGTTCTCCCCACTAGGACTATATTGAAACCACACCACCACAACTAGATAACACTAAGAGACTTTCAATGGCAATATATAGTATTCTAGACATCTGCCATAATATAAAATTAAGTCATGATTCATATAATTTTTCCATACTTCCTAATACTTCTATTATGGAATTTTTGAAGAGGGATTAATGGCTAAACAATACCATATTACAATTGTGGTGCTCGTAAGTATAATTTTTACGCTAATTTATATTTATATTCACATGTTCTCGAATTTTAACATAAAGATTTGACTCTTGCAGGTTCTTTCATGAGATGCGTGTTGAAAAGAGTTTTGGAAAGGATGGTTTCATAGATCCAGGGCACTTTAGCCTTCATGGTGGTATGGTAGCAAACAATATCACGCTATACGTTTTGTTTTGTATGTTCTGTCATTTTTATGTGCAAATATGTAAATTTTGTATTCTGTGTTGATGAGAACAATATAAATTTGTACATTTGATTTTGAGCAGAATGTAAATCATGTATTCTATGTTGATGAGAACAATGAAAATTTGTACATTGATTTTGAAAACAATGTAAATCTTGTGTTCTGTGTTCATGAGAAATTTGTAAATTTGTGCATTTAAAATGATTTGATTCTGGTTCTGTCAATATTTTGTTTCTGTGTAAAAAATTATACAGGCTAGTCAAAATGAGTTTTAAAACAAATTATATATGGCAACGCACCAAAGCACCAACATAAAACCAACGCACAAATGCACCAACATAAAACCAATGCACCAACATAACTAAAACCAAGATTTAACCTCTCGGTTATTAACTAAAACCAACGCACCAACATAACTTATTACCTCAGATTTTAAATAAAACCGAGAGGTAAAGTGGTGCACGCTTCATAGTTTTGAAAATAAAAATATGTTGTTCCTAGGGATCGAACCAATGACTTTTTTCATCATAACCTATGTTTTTCCATAACCTAGGGATAAAGTGGCTAGTTTTCATGTTGCCTTTAGTTACCTCGGCTGTGTAATCGAGGTAAAATCCATTTCACGCCGACGTGAGATGTGTTATTTGTAGTAGTGTTAATGATATTGAATGGGTACAAAGTGAATGAAAGTTACAAATGTGTTTCTTACAAATCTAATAATCACATTTGCACTATCATATATCTCTATGTAGACGACCAACTCATATTTGGATCAAACATTCAGGCTGTTAATGATGTGAAATCATTGTTGTGCAACAACTTTGATATGAAAGACCTCAGAGAAGCGAGTGTGATTCTTGTTATCAAGATCACGATATCCGAGAAAGGAATTTCTTTAGTTCAATCACACCATGTGGAAAAGATCTTAAAGAAATATAATTACTTTGGATGTAAACCTACGAGCACACCATATGATCCAAACGTGAAACTATTTAAAACTAATGGTGAAAGTGTCAAACAAATAGAATATTCGAGCATCATTGTCAGTCTTACACATGACACTAATTGTACTAGACCTGACATTGCATATGACCTAGGATTTTAATGCAGGTTTACAAGTAGACCGAGTGATGAACATTGGCAAGCTATTGAGCAAGACATGTGGTACCTTAAAAAATATTGTGAATCTCTTTTTAAATTATTAGAGATTTCCAGCTGTCCTTGAAGGTTACAATGATGTATATTGGAATACCTTATTAAATAATTTCAAAGCAACTAGTGGCTATATATTTAGTATAGATGGATGATTGTATATTGGAAATCAAAGAAACTGATTATCTTGGCTCAGTACATAATGGAGTCTAAGATGGTAGCATTAGCAACTTCTAGTCAAGAAGCAAGTTGGTTATGATGCTAGCTAGCTGTGATCCCTTTGTGGGAAAAACCTAGGCCAGTTGTGTTGATTCATTGTGATAGTACCATGGTTATTGCTAAAAAGTTGAAAATCATTAATATAATCGTAAAAGACGTAAAATTAGAAAAAAAATCATAACATTGTTAGAGACTGTATCTCTAAAGGAGCTGGAAGAGTGGATCATGTACACATTGATGAAAATTTAGCAGATCCTTTTACGAAAGGATTATATAGAGAGAAAGTCCATAACACATCCAAAAAGATATAACTAATGCCTATAGAGAAATGAATTTCTTATGATGATAACCCGACCTAAATGACTGGAGATCCCCAGAAATAAGTTCAATGGGTAATAATAAGCTATGAGTAATATGAGGTGATCATGCAAGAGTAAATAAGAAAAGTATGAATCCTGGAGCGATAATAAGATGAGATGATATAAAATCTTAATGAGATCTATACTCTATATGAGAATGTTTCTAGACTACAGGAGTACTCTTGATAAACTCACATATGTGATTGTGGAACTTAGGCCAGTTCCTATAGAATTTCGAGGCAAAATTCCTAGAGCCTTCACTAAACCGCGATACACGTGCAGGGCCACTAAAACACGATCTATTAGCATACACATCAATAAATGGTTGTGTGCTAGTTTGATATCTGAGATAGAGTTCAAGACAATTGTGTTACTCTTGTTGAATCAGAATCCTACTTGCTACGCAAAGGTTCAAGTCGTATACACCTAGGTTCGTTCATACACAATTTTAAAAACATTTGATGTTCTTTCTGGAATAATATTTTTTAAATTCAAGTGGGGGATTTTTGGAATATTAGTTATGTCATTATTCGAATATATGGATGAATTTAAAAATTCTCCAAGTCCTACATTGCTTAGATAACATTCTTTGGATAACTTACTTCACTATATACGGAAATCACATGCTTCATTCCAAAACACGCCAAAAACTTATTTTGAGTTTTTCCTTTCTCACTCTCTTAATTCCGTGTCTTTCGAATTGTCGAAGCACTAACTTTTCCCATTTTCTTTTTGCTCGTTGAATTTTTCGAATACTTTCTTGAATTTTATTTAGAGAATTATTTTAATTTCTCCTCATTTGAGTTCAGAAATTATAAAATATTAATTTTTGGATTCTCTTTTGATAATTAATTAAATTTCTCCACATTTGAATTGGGAAATTATAAAATGTTAATTTTTAGATTCTCTTTAGAGAATTAATTAAATTTCTCCTTAATTGAGAAATTATTTTGAGTGGTCAAATGACCGTTATTGAATTCTCTTTGAGATTTATTTGATTTTTTTATCGTTTGAGAAATATTACGACCGGTTCATATACTAGATACTGTGAGTGGTATTTATACCATATTTGACTAGTTTTAGAATCATTAAGAAGATTAAATAGGGGCATCTATCATACCCTAAATTTTGACCCTAAGATCCCACATCATTTGCATATCATGTGACTATACTTTCATGCATCACTAACCCATCACAAGTACAAGATATGTGTGCTTGCTTTCTTCACAGGTTAGGTGATCTCCCTAAAGCTCAAGCAGATGAATTATCAAGGGATAAACATCATATTCAACACCACAAGTCTCTATATCATCCATGAAGATCAAGAACTTTCACTCATCAATAATCAAGTTCAAAATTGCATCATGACAAGCTCGTCAAGCCTCAAGACCCTCAGTGCACCATAATTAGGGGTTTGACCTAATTCAGTCCCTGAGTTGACTTTTGAAGCAAGGCATGATCCCAAACCTCCAAATATGTTTCAAAGACCTCAAATGCCTCATATTAATCCCTTAATATTATTGGATTAACCCAAAGGACTTGATTCATAAGCTATGCAAGAAGTTAAATTCATCTGGACCACAAACTAGGGTTTATGATAAAAAGTCAACTATACATTTGACTTTTGACCAAGACATGATATCAAACCTTGGGACATGATTCAAGACACTAAAAAACACCCTTGGAATACATCCATGATGTTCAAAATAGCCCAAGGGTTTGATTTCATAAAGGATCACAAAATCAAAGTTCTTCTGATACAAAAGTCAACTGTGCCCAAAATTAAGTTTGACTTTTTGAGTTTTTTTGTCAAATATTGTCTCTTCAAGCCAATAACAATGTTAATATGTGATTTGAATCATTATTGATCAAGAAAAATCAAGAAAAGTGAGGTTACTTGTAAAAAGGGCAACCTTAAGAAACTTAGAAATTTTTCTAAGTCTTGAAAAACAATGATTTTTGCCCTACTTTGCAAGGTCATAACTTCCAAACCAAGTAACCATTTTCTTGGATCCAAAGACCAAATTGAAGAGCTTGTTACACACTACAACTTTGTCAATAAGGGTGAATCCCCAAAAAGTGTATAGATTTTGAGATATGAAGCCATGAAGTTAGGGTTTCCACACTTTTGAACTTTGACACTTAGAAAAAATTTTAGGCAGGATCGGTTTTGTGTTTTAGCCAACTTTGAGGTCATTTTTCTCCAAAATCCAAGTTGAATCAAGACCAAATGCAAACATCATAGTTAAAGTAGGATATCTCAGCTTTCCAAAAAGTACAAGAACATCCATTGATTCCACTTGAGCAAGGAGATATTATCCTCACAACATGCCTTGATCAAACTGATTTTCAAGACAACATTGGTGTATTACTTGTGTCACACGATTTTCACCTTCAAGTTTTGTCACTTTACAAGACTTGTCATTCTCTAAGATCAGAAAGAATCTTGTTGAATCACATAATATCTTCAACTTTGAACCATAAGTCAAGGATTCTATCTCTTAGCAAGCCATGAAGTCAAGTTTGTCATTTGGCATTTATGTGAAACATTGAATTTGCAAGAAATGAGCCACACCAGTTCAGATCAGTTCAAAAACAATGAGTGTTCAAACCTACAAATGGCAATTGAGTCAAGATTCTAGTCATGCTATAGAAGACTAATGGTACCTTAGCATTTAAGTTAAAGCTACATGGCTATATCCATTGGACAATAGCATTCTCCCTCATCCAACACTATTCATCCAAAACAAATCAGTTATCTTATAAATAAAGGTCATGTTGCATCAATTCAAATACACCAAAACAACTACAACACTTGTTTTCTCTCATTTCTTTCTTTCACTCCAAGTTTCAAAATTTTCAAAAGTGAGAATCGTGTTTTCAAAACCAGAGCAATACCACTCAAACCAATCATCCACACACCTCACATACATCATGTATAAGTGATCCAAACACTTAAACATCATCTGTAACATCAAATTCACCAAGATCACAACCTCACTTAACTCAACTGCAGTTGGATTCGAGCCCATCAATCCAGAAGGTTTTCATCCATTCCAAGCACATCAACACATTCCCTGAGGTATAGGGAAGTTGTCCAGATCATCATTTCACATATGTAACACCTACAACTGAGGATTCGATCTCCTCTTGCAAGGTAAGCCTGAAGCTTTTCAAACTCCATGAAACATGCATCCTAAATATTATTTCAAGTTACCAACATGTTTCTGATAGTTCATAGATCGTTTACCCTCAATCAATTGCCATTTATCATTCATGTATGGAATTTCATATTAGTTTTTGCAAATTCTAGGGTTTTTGTGTTCATACATGATAACTCGTGCCACACTAAAAATAAATGAAATTAAAAAGAACCATTCAAATCCTTGTTGAAAAACACACAACTTTCATGTTTACACTTTGCAAAATAGTTACGAATTGAGTGAGATAGGGTTGGTTTTGCAAGTCTGAAGATGAACACGAGGAAGAAGAAGGCCATGGCGCCAATTTTAAAAATAAAAAGAAGTTTTAATATATATATTATCTGGTTTCCAACTTAAAACTTGAATTGGCATTGCGCCCTAGTGGAAACACTAGTATTTGTGTGTGAGCGAGTCCAAGGTCTGGGGTTCGAATCCCCCTCGCCCCAAACTTTTTGGCTTTTATTTTTTAAGCATTTTCACTTGAAAACTCACTACTTCATTCACACTGCACGCTATACTAACAGCTATAACACATAGCTCAGTTGGTAAACTTTTAAACTCACCACCTCAAAGGCGCTGGTTCAAGCCCTAGTGAGACTATTTCCTATTTTTTATCACTTTTCCTATCATTTTTTTCACAACTTTACACATTTATTTCACCAAGTAAAAATTATTATTTTGAGCTAATTTTTTGCACACTCCTAATTTATCTTGTATATTTTGAGAATCCTTTGAAAAATTCCTAAAATAATATTTATTTTTACCATTTTCTCTTAAGTGAAAATCATGACTTTTTAAGGTATTTTTCATGCCTTTCTCATAATTTCTTTTGATTTTTCCTTGATCTAATTGTACATACATGTCCTTAGGATCATAGTACACCTTGTGTAAACCTTGATCAAAACATTTAACTTGGTTCCTTGAACTTATACTTCATCCATACCTTGATTAGGTATTGTTTTCTTTTTAAAAAAATATACTTAGGGTTTCATTTCAATTATCTTCTTTCTCCTCTTTTGAAAACCTCCTTGATGCTTAACTTAGGCCTCCACTTGAGTTTGGATTCCCCAAGGCCCTTGATTCAACCATGTTTGAATATCTTGCTCAGGAGCTCTCCTGTTTAAACATCCATTAAGGTTTTCTTGATTACCCTCTTCCATTGTCCATTTGATCCTTGATCATCTTGAAAACATATTCACTTGAATATCTCTGTAATTGCTTCCATGGAATAAATCTTTGCTTACATGTTCATGTATTTACTTCATAAACTCTTATCATGATAAATATATCTCTTTGAAATGCACATCATCTTTTCAAATATCAAAAAGTTTTGGGCCTCTATTAGAGTGTAAGTCTCTCCCCTCTTCCTCAAAACTTTCTTCAATTTCTCAAATATTTCAATCTTTCAAATCTCAATCTTCAACTCTCACCAAACACAGTCCTAGTGGCATTCAAATTTCAAACCTTTGGGCCTCTATTTGAGTGTAAGATCCATTACATTTGCAAAACTTTTGGGCCTTTATTAGAGTGTAAGACCCATTACATTTTCAAAACTTTTGGGCCTCTATTCAGAAAGTAAGTCCCATCCCTCTCTTTGAAAAAATCACCTTCTGTTTTCAAAATCAATTGTTTTAACTCTTTGGGCCTCTACTAGAGTGTAAGACCCACCACTTTTTCTTTTCTTTTCAATAAGTCATGGGCCTATGCTTAGAGTGTAAGACCCAACATCTTTGTGAATAGAATAAACACACAAATAAAACATTCAAAAACCCTAGAGATGCAAAATCTTTCATGAATTCAAACATATCATATCAATGTCTATACTTATTAATCTTCAATCATGTTTGTTCATATAAGTTTCTCTTGACATTTATATCATCCTTAATTTAGAGATAAGTCAAACAATAGGATCCCTTCAAGTCACAACTTAGTTCAAACAACTAGTTCCATGGCCTCCTCTTGGGCCTTATACAAGCACCTTGGCCTCCTCTTAGGCCTTATACAAGCACCTTGGCCTCCTCTTGGGTCTTATACAAAGAATTTCCCCAGCAAGATAGCCTCCTTTTGGGCTTCATACAAGGACCCTCGGGCTTCTTAAAAGCAAAAGTCAAGTCATATATACAATAAATCTTTTAGCCTCATTCATCCTGGGCTTTGTACAGGATACAAACAAAAATCACCTAAAAAGAGTCAGTCAAATCCTCAGTATTAAGTCAGTTTCTTCAAATTTCCTCAACATTCATTAGCCTTCTCTCAGGCTTTTATACAAATAATATCCCCAGTCAGTCAGCCTCAATCTTCGACTTTGTACAAGATAGATAAGACTCCCCAGTTAAGTCAGTTTTCAATCTTTTTTTTCAGCTTGATTTCTTGGGCTTCAATCAAGATACCTAAATAAATCCATCTCCTCACAGATGAGGCTTTGAGTCATCTCTGTAGGAAGATATATATTCTAATCACTTCAATTCAAATCAAACAATCAAAACTTTTTTCCAGATAATTGATGTAAGTGGCACTCTTGTTGATTCAAAATCCAAGTTGGAGTCCCTCCTTTATCATGGCTCAAAACATTTTCTTTCATCTAACTGATGTAAGTGGCACACTTGTCGATTCTATATCCAAGTTAAAGTCCTTCTATTAGTATGTAAAGAATTCATAAAGAAAAAAGTGGCATTGCTTAACACAATAAATTTAAAGCTTTCTTCCTTTATGACATCACTCTCAAATGATTGTAGTGAATAGGTGAGATATCTCCCTTAAAGATGACAATTTATCGAATCTTTCAAACACTCTTTTAGCTTCATCATCTTGGGCTTTGAACAAGATACAAAACAAGTTTTTTTCCTCCCATAGATTAGGAGGAACTAGGAACGCTCTGATTTTCCATTTCTCTTTTTGGGAATACATAGGCATAAGGTCGTAAGATCTTAGCGAGCACATTAATAAAAAAAAACTTTAGGTCTAGGTACCTTCCCAAAAACAATAGAAAACCAGAAAACAACAAAAAACATTTCCTTACTTTTCACAAAGGAGAAACTTTCCTAATTAAACAACAAACAAACTTAAGAAAGCAAGTAATTCAACAGTAGAAATATATACAATAAAGGTTCCTATAGATTACTATAGATACTCAGGGTGTTAATAGCTTCTTTTAGTATAACCAACCCCCGATTCCAGATCTCTTAGCATTTGTAGGGAAAACACTTGCAAGCAGGGTTAGTTTAGATTCCTTCCCCTTCCTTTTAAGCATCATAAGATAAATTTTAGAAATCAGAAAGTAGCACCAAATACGGTAGTGGCCGAATCACGAAAACCGGAGCTACACAAAGGTGCGAGTGTTTGAACCAAAAGAAGGTTACTAACTCACGGGGGTATTGGTTTTAACAGAAGGACAGTGATTAACCAAAAAGAATAAGTGATTAACCAAGAGATGGTGATTAACTCAAAAGAAGCTCACTATGTTAACAGACAGACTGTGGTTAATTTAGGAATGAGTGATTAACCAAAAAAAGGTGATTAACCCAAGAAAGGTTGGTTTTAACAGGCGGGTTTTGATTAACCAAAGAACGTGTGATTAACCAAGAGAATTTGATTAACCCATAGAGGAAATTAGTATGTTAACACACAGAATGTGGTTAACTGAGAAAAAAGAGCAATTGGTGTTTTAATTGTCAGGCAGTGGTTAACCAATGAAAAAGGAGAAAGAACCAAGAGAATGTTGCAAACTCCACAAAGGATTCGGTGTTTAACAGACAGACTATGATTAACTAAAGAAAAAGATTGCAACTTCCCTAGGGAAGAAAATAATTGGTAATTAACAGAATGAGTGATTAACCAAGAGAAGGTGATTAACCCAAGAAGTACAATGATCTTGAACCAAGGAAAAGGCGGTTGGTTAAAGGAAAGATTGAAGGGACAAGAATTATCAAGGATCAAACTCAAGAAACACTACTGTAGCACCCCAAAATTTTCCCTCTTGTTTCTAACCCTAACTAGCTTATGCTTCTTTTCATTTGCATCGTCATTTACGTATTTGTATGGTTCTCCTAGACATGGGATCAAGGTATTTTCCAGCAGGTCAGGGTGTCATCAGGTCCGATGTTATTTCAGCAGTGTTCAGAGCCTAACAAATACCTTTCAAAGTCTTTTCGAGCATTTATTTTGCTCATTGGATGATTTGATTATCAGAAGCTCCGACAATTATTTTTGCTCAGTGATTCAACACCAGACGGTATTTTATCAGCAAATAATTCTGAATGCGAAGACAAATCCACAACATATTTCAGGCTTGGATCAGTAGCAATAGACCTTTTCAAATTTCAGAGGCTTAATGTGGCTCAGAACAGGTGGAAACAAGTGTTTTTCCAAGATTCCCTCCAAAAGGAGCCAAATTCAAATTTCCCTTGTGTTAATCGATTAACACATTTTGCTGAAAATGGTTAATCGATTAACCAAGGCAAAATTTGCCCAGATACTTCATTTTTTCAGCGCTGCAGCTTGGGGTCAAAATTCTAATCATCAATTCAATTTTTCACACCAGTAGATGGATCTAGAAGTGGTTCTAATTTGATTTATTTTCCAATTAATTCAAATTTCCTCCAATTTTCAAATATTTTCCATTCCTAATTCCACTCTTAATTTCCATTCCAAACACTAACCCACACTCCAAACCACATTTTGATTCCTAACCTAGGGGTTATTTAAATCAATTTGCTCTTAACCTCACTAATTCACTCTCATTTTTCACCCTCATTTTCATAATTTTCTCTCAATTCTCTCTCACATTTTCATTCTCCATCTTCATCTTCAACCTCTCGTCAAAGCTCCATATTCATATATTCACAAATTCTTCATTGGAATTTGTGAATTCTTGAGCTAAACCTCCATCACCTTCTCATTCTTAATTCAATTCTACAGTAGCAACTTGTTTGGATCTAGATTCAAGGTTTTGGAATCACTTCTTGGAGAGCTTTTGCTTATTTATGGATTATTGCTTGGATCTTCAAGTGTTCTTGATAAAGCTTCATAGATCTCTGGATTTCTTGCTTTGATTCATCAATTTTCATTTGCAACACTTACCAAAGCAATTCTCAGCTTTGTAGGTTGGTTTTTCTTAGATTTATGCTTGATCTAGCTTAATTTCAACTTATGCAATGTAGATCTTATGATTTTTGGTGATAATTGACCCATTGATTGCTTTAATTATTGATCTTGATGTTTTATGGATTCAATTGGTGTTTAATTGTTGTTATTTGATGTAATTTTAGTGATCAATTGCATGTTTTAGCATGTGGAAATTAAGTGGTTAAGCTGCTGAAAAGTGCTTTTATGCTGAATTTTATGTTGTTGTTTTTACAGTGTTAACAGATTAACCAGTTACAGTGCAAAACTGGTTAATCGATTAACTAGTGTATTTTTCACGTGGTTTTTTTGAAAGGGTTAATCGATTAACCACTTTTTCACTGTAATTGGTTAATCGATTAACACTGACGCAGAGTGTGATTTTTGTGCAATTTCAAGTGTGTTTTGATTCCTTTCCACTTTTAATATTCATGGATGGATATGGTGCATATTTGTGGATTGTTCTTTAGTTGTTTCACCTCACATGATGGTTTAAATGCGATTCTTCGACATGCGACTTTTGGTTTCTGTAAAGCACGTGCACGTTTCATTTATCCTGCATTCTTGATGTGTTGTTCATGTTGCACAATCATTTGTTCCATGGTGATTGCTTGTTCTTGGTGTTTGTCTTGCTGGATATATGATTCATGTTCATGCTTGTTTTCGATTCCATGATTGCGTGTTCGTTTCAAACGATTAAGTTTTGATTTGGTGAATTGTTCATGATGTTCTTGATGCATGTTTGGAGATGCCACGCCATTGAAGTTGTTCATGCCTAATTGCTTGGTGCTTAATTGTATGTCCATGTGTAGCAATCGCTCTTGCTTGATGATTGTCCATGTTTACAATCCATGCGTATTTGTTTAAATGTGAAGACATGTTTATGTTCGATTCTTTTGATGCTTAATTGTGCTTGGATATAGGACATGTTTATGGTGAATTGATGGATCTTTGATGCGTGTTCACTTTGAGGTTGTGTTGCCACATAATCATACTTGCTTGATGCTTATTCATGAGCATTTGCTTTGTTGTATTGCATGCTGCCTTGGTGAATCTATGTCTGTCTTGCTGAATAGTAGTTGTTATATGCTGTTAAATGTATACATGCTGGCCTGCTGCCTTTTACACCTATTTTGTGTTGAAAATGTGTGCTGTTAAAAGCTGTCTTGTTTGCATGCCGGATTTTATCACTGTTCTGAGCTAAAGCGCTATCGTAGCTGCTTATTTTGGTTTATTTTCTTGGTTCTGGTTTGCTCTTGCATGCTAACGTTAGGATAGATTTCCTTTCTCATCCTCCACCTTAGGGCCATATTGCATGACAACATTTAGGTGAGTTCCCCTTAGATTTTATGTTGCCCTTTGAGTCTTCTCTTCTCATCTCAAAAACAAGTCCAAAACACGTAATAAATAAAACGAGTGTTGTACGCTACAGGACTTAAGTACATGGGAAATAAGGAATGAGGGGTCTCCCTTCATTTTTCTAGAGTGTTTAGCATATGTCCCATTGGGGGCGACCATGCGACGCATTCGCTCCTATGTCATAGAATTTAGTGCAATGCAAGTTACAAACTAACTCAACTCACTTCTGTCTAAAAAACACAAACCAAGTTTAAATCATTTTTATTCTTCGGGATTGTTGGGTTTCAAATCATTTTCAGAAAAGAGCACGTTACTTCTATTTTGTCGCAAGCAAGTATCGACCCTAACTGTCGGACGTGAACCTAACGTCGCTCATAAAAAACATTTAACCATTGTGTGATCGTTACCACGAACTAAGGACGCTCTGATTTCCTCTCTCTGGTTAGATTGAGGATACGTAGGCACGAGACGGCGATGTCTTGGCGAGCAACCTTCCCCTCATCCACCCGTAGTCCTCCGAACTACGTTGACTCTGACTTTCCCATTGCACGAGGGAATACGAAGGCCTAGGACGGCGATGTCCTATCGAGTCTATTTTTCCTTTTTTTTTGTTTTCTGATTCTGTTTAGCAGTAGACTTTAGATAAATCACCCTTTGGATTAGACAACAAGCGTGGATCCCATCGAGGACGATGGACGCGTGGGGGTGCTAATACCTTCCCCTCGCATAACCGACTCCCGGTGTTGCACCCCAAAATTTACCCTCACATCTTTGAGACAAATTGATTCAAGAAGCTTCCTCACACTCCTAGGAGTCTCAAAAGCTCAAGACTACTCAAGGATTGACCATACAAACTCTCCTCCTAAACAATCAACCTACAACTAGGGTTTTATTTTTTCTCAAAAGGAACAGAGCTCTCAATACCTCAGATGGACTTCATGGTTCTTTATGTGCTCTAGGGTATCCTCATGTCAAGTCTCAAGCCTTGCTTCACAAGTTTGCTCAGTCAATTGCTCAAATGATCAACAGTCAATTGTATTGGACCAAAGGTCAACTTTGACTAATTTACAGTCAAACGTCATCATTTCTCGCCAACATCAAGATTTTGAAGTCCCATTCATCATTTGATCAAGGGTTGATCATGATTCCTCAAGAAAATCAAGATTTACTCGAAAGTCAAAAATTGCCAAATTAGGATTTTCTTAAGGAAAAGTCAACTGAACTTTGACCACACACTACTTTCACATACTTCATCATAAATTCCTCAACCAAATCTCATTTTGAAGGAAATCCAATTCTCTACAACTTTGTCTCTCTAAGCTTAAGGCCAAAAATGCCTCGTTTGAGAGATATGGACCAAAACTTTATAGGTCATTTTGAAAGTCAACAAAAAGACACTTTTTTTGTCAAAGCAATTTACACAAAAATAAAGACTTCAAATGAAAAAGTGATCACACGAAAGTTGTAGGGAACATCTTGAGGGTTCCAAAAGGTCCAAGATCACCTTCATATGACAAAAATTGAGAGAGTTACGATTGGTGCAAGTTGAGCAAAATTTGAGAAACGCATGAAACCTACATTGAACATTTTTGAGCTTTTGGACCAATGGGCCTATCTTTTAAGGTTGAATCATGTTTATGACATATTCAAGGACCTCAAAGTTCACTTTGGTATTATTTTGATTTTGATTTTATTTTATTTTGATTTTATTCAAAGAAATAAACAAAATTAAATAAAACAAAATAAATCAAATAATGGTGGGCACATGGATCCTTTTAATGGAGTTTCTAGAAGATTAAAACATGTCATTCAAGGCCATCAAAACCCAAATAAAACCGTGGGAGAGAGTGAAGGAAACATGGTTTTCAAAAAATTAAAATGGTTGGAAACATGTTCCTTGATCCTAGCTCTTCAATGATTCTTTGTCTACCATGTTTCTCCTATAAATACAAGGCTCAAACACAAGAGAAGAGGGGCAAGAGGCTTCATAAAAGAAGGCTTCCAAATCACAAAATTCTTGAAAAAAAAAGGTGAAAATTCAAAACTCTATTTCCAATCATTCTCAATCCAAAACAAGGATTAAATACTCTTCTTGAAGGTTCGATTCCCACCCCATGCAATTTCTTTTTAACCATTTTCTAATCCCTTTCTTTTATCATATTTAAATTAATTTATTTATTTCTTTTCAATTAAATTAAAACAATAAAAAAATCATAAAACCGTTAAAAGAATAAAAAATATAGTTTAGGTTATGTAATCATTTTTTAGGCATATATTATTTTTATTAAAATTAATTTTTTAGAGTTAGGCTTATAATTAATTAATTTTTGTACAAATGAATTAGAAATTAGGTTTATTTATTTTAAAATTATTTCTCAAAAAAAAAACGAATATTGACTTAGATATTTAGGACATTTAACTTGATTTTTAATATGTAATTGGTTTTTGTTTATCATTTATTTTCTTAGAATAGATGTATAGGTTTGTGCATAAATTGTAATAGTGTAGTTTACATTTCTTGTACGATTATATTATGTAACTGTCCATAAGCCTTGTAATAGTCTATGTTACATTCTCGCACGATTATATCATGTAACTGCCCATAAGCCATGTAATAGTGTAGGTATTTATTTTTCGCACTTATATTTTATTTGCCAGATAAATAGGCATGTATGGCAAGATCTAAAATCAAACGTTAGAATAACCTATAACTCAAGATAATATAATTGAATCAACGCACATTGCACATATTCACCTCTAGAGTAGCCTCTCTCTGTTGCCTTACGATTAAAACGGTCATGTCCCTCGAAAGTAGGGGTACTTTAGCAAAAGACGCTTACGAATAATATCATCATAGTCCCTTCGATATAAAGATCATAGTCCCTCGATGACCCTTCGAGCTGCCTACAAAAAATGATCTTGTCCCTCGATGACCCTATGGAAAAATGATGATAGTCCCTTCGCATTGCTAAGGTATCCTTACATGTTGCCTTCTATGACCATTCGATGACCCTTCACTGTCCCTCAACATCCAATAGACAGTACTACCTACCCATTAATGGTATGGTAGTACTATCTTTCAAGGAAAATGATAAGTACAAGAAAGACCTTACAAATTAGGGGTAAGTAACTTTTAAATGCTTGCTCACAACTCAAAAACAAATACTTTTCATATCTCACTTTTCCAAAAATATTTTCAAAAAAAAAAAACAAACACTTTGTATACATTCTTACATGAATTATTACAAAGTCAAACTTTTACAAAATATTTTCAAAAAACGTTCACACACATTCAAAAAGTAAGTAAAAAAAAAAGTGAGCTAAGCATTTAAGAGCCCGTGGATAACCATGGATACAAAGGGTGTTAATACATTCCCTTTGTATAACTTACCCCCGAACTCAAAATCTATCAAGGTCTTTCCTGTTCTTTTTAGCCTTTCCTTATTGGATAAAAGAAAAGTCGGTGGCAACTCTTGCTAACCGCAACATGTTTTGCGAAAACAAAACAAAAAAAAGTCAGTTCTCCCACCGTGTTACAGAACTGGCGACTCTGCTGGGGAGTACAATAAAAGAGGGGTTACCTTAGAGTTAGATCACTTTACCACTTGCTTAAAATCGTTTGACTTATGTTCTTTATTTCTATTGGGTTTTGTTTTGGGGTTACTTGTGTGAAAGGTCCTACACCCGGACGTAGTGATTCCTTAGGTAAGTGACAATAGATCATGGAGATTGTACGACATGTACCGATATGGTTGATATGATGGTCACAGTCTTTAGAACCCTAGTTAACTCATCTTTGGCCATTAGAAGGTAGTGAGATGGCCGGCTTTGGATTTAGACCAAAGTTGGTCGATACTCGAGGCTACGCTCATTGAGATCAGACTTTCGGGATGTTTTGGTCGGCCACTCGAGTGTCGCACTAAAATAAAGCCTTCAAGAAAGATCTGTGATATGAGTCCTTTAGAACCCGGTTACTATTCTAGGATAGGTTGAGCCAACTAAACCTTAGTGGGGAAGGGTACTTACCTTTGGACTTCATACAAGCCTTTAAACCTAAGGCTCTTGTATGACTTGTTTGTGTGTGCTACTTATTTACTATTAACATGTACATGACATCATAACATCATAACATATCATTTTCACTAACCATTTTAAGGACCAAGGAATTTATCTTTATTCGTCGTTGCAGGCCATGGCTTCTGTTCCTAGAAATTTCATCTGAGTCAACTTTGTAAGGGTTCTTTCCCAGCTTAAAGAATTGGTCTCAAAGGTTCCCGATGGCTCTTGATTCACCGAAAGGTATGGTTTTCTACTCAACTTGGTTACCTCAGGTTTTGAAGAAGACGTGATGAGAGTCCTATTCCAGTTCTTTGATCCTAAGCACCACTGTTTCACCTTCCCGGATTACCAATTGATGCCCACGATGGAGGAGTTCTCTAAGCTACTCTGAATACCTATTCTCGATCAAATAACTTTTACTGGTCTAGAAGACGTTCCGAAGCCTGAAGTCATTGCAGCTGCTTTACATCTGAAGAGGTCAGACATTGTGTCCCATTGGGAAACAAGGAGTGGAGTCAAAAGGTTTCTTGCTAAGTTCCTGATTGAGAAGGCTCAATTGTTCCTAAGCGCTATGAGTTACCATGCTTTTGAGGAAGTATTGGCTTTGTTGATCTATGGGTTGGTGTTGTTCCCTAATCCAGACTAACTCATATACGTGCACGCTATCAAAATATTTCTGACTCATAACCCGGTACCTACCTTGCTCGGAGATATTCTACACTCGCTTCACACTCGTACTATCAAGGAGCGAGGGACTCTCATGTGTTGCGTACCCTTACTATCCAGGTGGTTTATTTCGCACCTTCCCCGGTCAGTGTTGAAGAATGAACAAAGGTTATAGTGGTCTCGAAGGATAATGTCACTCTCCCATTCAGATATCTATTGGTGTGCCCGATCTCTTGAAGACTTCACTCTTATTGATCATTGTGGGGAATTCCCTAATGTGCCACTCCTTGGCATTAGGGGAGGCATCACCTATAATCCTTTGCTAGCTTTGCGCCAATTTGGTTATGCTCGAAGGGATGGTCCTCATGATATGCTTATTCAGGGTATTGTGTTCGATTATGAAGATGATCCTCAAGGTTACCGTCAAAGGTTTATACGCGCGTGGAATAAGGTGTATAAGATTGAAAGCAAGACCTTGGGACAGAAGAACTCTATTCCTTTAGAGCCTTACCTCAGATGGGTGCACACTCGTGCTCGAGATTTTATTATGCCATATCCAGCTGTCAGACCAGTGATTGTTGAACCTGAGTTTGAAGGAGGTGTTCCTCAAGTCATTCTCCATCCAGATATGCCTACCGATCTTGAAGAGCTGCAGAAGTCCTGGGTTCAGATGAAAGAAAAAAGGGACACCTTTGAGACTCAGTTCTATGCTAGTGAGAAGAAGGTGTTGGAGTTGACGAAATTACTTCATGAGGAGCAGAGCATCAATGCTTACATCGGCACAAAGAGTAAGCGCCCGTGGGAGACTTGTGTCTTGAGTTCTAGGTCTTAGGCGTTTTTTAATTTGCTTTTTGAAATTTCCTTTCATTGTAGCCCAAGAGGCATAAAAGAAAAAAAAAGGAATTTTAAGTTTACTAATAAAAGTTTTCCTTTGTTTCTGTTTGTTTGCAAAGATAAACTCTAAAGTCCTTGAAATCATTGCATATGCATCTACATCTCATAATCATTGCATAGCAGGTTTCTAAGACAGGTTTCTCATCTTCTTGCTGTTTATTTCAGAAGAAATGCCTCTCAAGCAAACCGTCAAAGATCTCTAAGCCCAGAACGCCCAGTTTCAAGAGCTGATCCTGAACTTGTCCAAGGGGCAAGAAGAATTGAAAGCACTTCTGACCAAGAAGAAGAAGAAAGCAAGAAAATCAACTGGCGTCATCAACATGGGGAGGAGATTCAAAGGACCGACTAAACAGGTCAAGGAAATTGGGATCCCAGTAGACCATGATGATGAACTGGATGACAACTATGAAAGTGACAAACATGAGGAAAATAGTAACCACGGCACCGGTGGACACTCTGAAGAGGAAGATGATTATCTGGATGATCAGTATCCCCCTGGTGATGAGAAATACAAATTACTTGAAGAACGTGTGATGGCCATGGAGGTTCAGAAAGTACCTGGTTTGGATTTTGAGGACTTGGGCTTGGTTTCAGGAGTTGTCATTCCTCCTAGGTTCAAAATTCCCACGTTTGCTCAATATGATGGTGTGTCTTGCCCGAAGCTGGATTTGAGATCTTATGTCCGAAAGATTCAGCCACGTACTACTGACAAAAAGTTGTGGATGCATTTTTTCCAAGAGAGTTTGTCTGGAGCTCAACTGGAGTGGTATTATCAACTTGAGAGTACCAATATTCGTACCCGGAATGATTTGGCTGAAGCTTTCTACCGGCAATACCAATATAACTCTGATTTGGTGCCAACTCGAATGCAACTCCAAAGCATGTCCTTGGGCCCTAATGAAAGTTTCAAAGAGTACGCCCAGAAATGGAGAGATCTTGCAGGCAGGGTTCAGCCTCCTTTAGCTGACAGAGAGTTGGTTGACATGTTCATGAGCACACTAACCGGTCCTTTCTATAGTCATCTACTTGGAAGCTCGTCATCCGGTTTCACAGAGATGATATTGACAGGAGGACGTGTTGAAAGTGGAATTCGAAATGGTAAAATACAAGTGGCTACATCTTCAAACACTACAAAGAAGCCACATAATGGGAAGAAAGAGTCTAATGTTGTGTACGGCCAGAAGGGTCGTAATAAGAATGATCGCAACCAATCTGTTGGGGCAGTTCTAATCTCTGCACCGGTTCCCCAACAACAACAGGGTAGTCAGCGTAAGCAGGATGCACCCAGGAGACAGTTTACAAAGATCAACATGTCATTGGCTCAGGCGTTGCAGCATATGTTGAAGGCAGAATTGATTACTTTAAGGGATCCTCCTAGAAATCCTAATACTTACGCTCCTAGCTATAATCCCAATGCAAGGTGTGCATACCATTTTAATAGTCCTGGACATGATACGAACAACTGTTGGGCATTGAAGAACAAGATTCAAGACATGATTGATGCTAAGGAGATTGAGTTTGATTCCCCTGAGACTCCTAATGTGATTACCGCTCCTATGTTAAATCATGACAAGATCGTTAATGCTATTGACGATGGTTCTTGTGTTTCTACCGTGGTTGACTTGATTGTTCCTCTATCAATTGTTACGAAGAAGCGGTTACAAGCCGATTTATTTCCGGGCTGCGTTGAAAACTGTTATTATTGTGCATCTCAATCCAATGGTTGTGTGAAGCTGAAAGAAGGCATTCAGCGTTTGATGGACGACCGTACTATATTGTTTGAGAAGACTCCTTCTATGGAGACCTTATGTGAAAATTTGTCCCGAGGTCTGAAGTTTGAGGACGTATCTGTGGTTACTAATTCCAAAACTCCAGTGAGGATCACCTCTAAAGGTCCTGTAAAGATTACTGCCGAGCCTAGAGTGGCTCCCCTGATTATTACTACGCCCGGTCCGATTCCATATTCCTCTAGCAAGGCTATCCCTTGGAATTATGGTGCTGATGTTTACATTCATGGTGTCAAGCAAGAGCCTTTGACTGATGGAATTGCTGAAGTTACTAATCCCGATGTCGACAATATCATTGGGACTAGTAAGGTTACCCGAAGTGGAAGGATCTTCTCCCCAGAAATATCTCTGAAGACTGTTACTACTCCAATTCGTATCTCTGTCTCCGAGCCAATTACTGAGACTCGAGGCAAAGAACCAATGATTGAGCCTGCCTAGATGGAGGCCCCGGGTGAAACTGCTATCGAAGATTCCTCCAAGCAAGAAATGGAGGAAGTGCTGAAAATTATCCGCAAGAGTGATTTCAATGTTGTTGAACAGTTGGGGCAAACCCCCTCCAAGATCTCTATATTATCTCTGTTGTTGTGCTCCGAGGCCCATGCTAAAGCTTTGGTGAAGTTTTTGACATCTGCGAACGTGCCGCAAGAAATCTCTGTTGACCAGCTTGAAAATTGTGTCGCTAGCCTGACAACTGATAATGGTCTAGGCTTTTCTGATGCTGATCCGATTCCCGCCGGAAGGAACCACAATAAGGCCCTGCACGTCTCTATTGAGTGTAGGGGCACTACCCTATCTCATGTATTGGTGGACAATGGTTCCTCATTGAATGTGTTACCAAAGGCTGTTCTAGACAAACTCGACTATGAAGGGGTTGTGCTGAAACCTAGTGATGTCGTGGTAAGATCCTTTGATGGTTCGAAGAGAATGGTGCATGGAGAGGTTGATCTCCCGATCAGAGTGGGTTCTCAAGTCTTTGATTCTACTTTCTATGTAATGGATATTCGTCCTCCCTATTCCTGTTTGCTTGGGCGCCCTTGGATACATGGGGCAGGCGCTGTGACTTCTACCTTACATCAGAAGTTGAAGTATCCTGCGAAAGGCAAGATTGTCACCGTCTGTGGTGAATAAGAGTACATGGTTAGTCATTTAAATACCTTCAAGTATGTTGAGATGGATGGCGAATTCCTCGAGACTCCTTGTCAAACATTTGAATTGGCTCCTCAGACTGTTCCTATTGCTAAACCAGTTCCTACTGTTCCCAAGGTTACTAGAGTGCCTCCTACAATGGCTTCCCAAAAGGATGCTAGAGCTGTGGTTGAAGAATGTGGTTGTACCATTTGGGGTCAAGTTTGTGACATTCCTTACAAGTCTGGCAAATTTGGTTTGGGCTTTACTTCAAAGGCTCAGAGGGTTGTACTCCGTGCTCGTGCTATTTGTATCACCAACAAAGGAGTTCATAAAGATCAGGTCAACGTTGTGGAAGATACTGATAGTGACTGTGACCTAGACAGTTGGATCTTTCCTACCATTGGCAGTGGGCTCAACAATTGGAAGACTGAAGACATTATTCCTATCTCCTTTAGTGAGGAGTAAATGCTATTTTTTGTTTTTCTTATTTTTAAAGTTTGGTTTTGTAATTTGAACAATAAAACTTTTAAGCCTTACGCCTTGCCCAAGGCACAGTGGCCCATTTGTTAGGGCTGTCATTTCATCGCATATTTTCATTCAATAAATCAATGGACGTTTTGCATTCAAATTTTGCGCTCTTTGTCTTTTCTTTTACTTTATCTTCATCAAAATAGCTATGTGTTCTTACAGACACCCACACGACAAACTGCAGATCCACATCCACTCTGGATCCCATTGATAATGGTTCTGCTATTATCAATTATGACTTCAAAAATTCGATCTACCAAGCTGAGGACGAAGGTGAGGAAGATTGTGAAGTGCCTAGAGAGCTTTCTAGACTATTAGAGCAAGAAGAAAAGACCATACAACCGCACGAAGAGCCAGTCGAGGTCGTAAATCTAGGTACTGAGGAGGATAAGAAAGAAATCAAGATAGGTGTCGGATTAGAAGACCGTGTCAAGAAAAGACTGATTCAGATGCTACGTGATCATGCTGAGATTTTTGCTTGGTCTTATGAAGATATGCCAGGACTTGATACCGATATCGTGGTTCACCGTTTACCGATGAAGGAAGGTTGTCCTCCGATAAAGCAGAAGGTTCGTCGTATGCGCCCTGAGATGTCTGAAATGATCAAAGTCGAGGTTATGAAGCAGTTCAATGCAGGTTTTCTAGCTGTCACATCATATCCTCAGTGGGTTGCAAATGTGGTACTAGTGCCTAAGAAGGATGGTAAAGTTCGTATGTGTGTGGACTACAGGGATCTGAACAAGGCAAGCCCCAAAGATGACTTTCCTCTCCCACATATTGATGTTCTGGTAGACAACACTGCTCAGCACAAGGTATTCTCATTCATGGATGGTTTCTCAGGTTATAATCAAATCAAGATGGCATCTGAAGACATGGATAAGACTACGTTCGTTACACAGTGGGGCACCTTTTGTTACAAGGTAATGCCATTTGGTTTGAAGAACGCAGGGGCAACATACCAGCGCGTTATGGTTGGTTTATTCCATGATATGATCCATCACGAGATAGAGGTATACGTTGATGATATGATAGCCAAGTGTCAGAATGAAGAAGATCACCTTGACCACCTACACAAGCTGTTTGAGAGGTTGAAGAAGTACAAGTTGAGATTGAATCCAAACAAATGCACCTTTAGGGTTAGATCCGGTAAACTTTTGGGTTTCGTCGTCAGTGATAAAGGTATTGAAGTCGACCCTGCAAAGGTAAAAGCTATACAAGATATGCCCGCTCCCCGTACTGAGAGAGAAGTCAGAGGTTTCTTGGGATGTTTGAACTATATTGCTAGATTTATCTCCCATTTGACCGCTACTTGTGAGCCAATCTTCAAATTACTGAGGAAAGATCAAGTAGTGAAGTGGAACGACGAATGTCAGATAGCTTTTGATAAGATCAAGGAGTATCTCCAAGAACCTCTGATTCTGATGCCACCAGTTGAAGGAAGACCTCTAATCATGTACTTAACAGTGCTAGAGAATTCAATGGGGTGTGTGTTGGGGCAATATGACGAGTCTGGTCGAAAAGAGCATGCAATATACTACCTTAGCAAAAAGTTTACCGACTGTGAAACAAGATATTCACTGCTTGATAAAACTTGCTGCGCTTTGGCATGGACTGCTCACCGACTAAGATAGTATATGTTGACTCATACCACTTTATTGATCTCTAAGACGGATCCTATCAAATACATATTTGAGAAACCTGCTCTCTCCGGACGAATAGCAAGATGGCAGATGGTCTTGACAGAATACGACATCCAGTACACTACACAGAAAACAATCAAAGGAAGTGTACTAGATGATCATTTGGCTCATCAAGCGGTGGATGACTACCAGTGCATGAATTTTGAGTTCCCAGATGAGAATATTATGCTTGTTACTGATTATGAAGAACCTGGACCATATGAAGGACCTGAACTGGGATCCCGATGGACTATGGTTTTTGATGGAGCTTCTAACACACTTGGCAATGGTATTGGTGTTGTAATTATCTCTCCTAAGGGTTGCCATACACCGTTTACTGCTAGACTTTACTTTGACTGTACCAATAATATGGCTGAATATGAAGCATGCATCATGGGTATCAAAGCTGCCATTGACATGAGGATCAAATTATTGAATGTATATAGGGACTCAGCCCTAGTGATCAGTCAGATTAAAGGAGAATGGGACACGAAGCATCCAAATCTCATTCCTTACCGAGAACATGTGTTGACTTTGATTCCATACTTTGAAGAAATCACTTTTGAGCATATTCCACGAGAAGAGAATCAGTTGGCAGGCGCGTTAGCCACCATGTTATCTATGTTCAAAGTCAGATGGGACAACGAAGCTCCTAGGATTACTATTGACAGACTAGACAAGCCGGTATACTGTTATGAAGTTGATACTGATAGGGTAGAAGAGAAACCTTGGTTCCACGAAGTGAAAAGATATCTCAAAACTCAGGAATATCCTGAAGGGGCATCTATCAATGACAAGAAGTTTCTAAGGAGGTTCTCTACCAAGTTCTTTCTGAGTAACGGAATTTTGTACAAACGCAACCACGATTCAACCTTGCTTCGCTGTGTAGACAAGAAGGAAGCAGAAAAGATTATGGAAGAAATGCATGACGGAATCTTTGACACTCACTCCAGTGGGAATACAATGGCTAATAAGATTTTAAGAGCAGGTTACTACTGGTTTACCATGGAAACTGATTGCCATCATCACTCCAGAACTTGTCACAAGTGCCAGATCTATGCTGACAAAGTACATGTACCTCCAGTTCCGTTGAATGTTCTAACTGCTCCTTGGTCTTTTGCAATGTGAGGCATTGATATGATAGGAGAGATTAAACCTAGTGCTTCCAATGGACATCGTTTCATCCTTGTTGCTATTGATTACTTTGCGAAGTGGGTGGAAGCAGCCTCGTTCGCTTCTGTTACCAAGAATGTTGTAGCTCGAATCATCAAGCATAATCTTATTTGTCGGTATGGCATCCCTGAAAGGATTATCACAGACAATGGTACTAATCTGAACAACACTATGATCACTGAACTCTGCACGCAATTCAAGAATAAGCATCACAATTCTTCTCCATATCGACCAAAGATGAATGACGCAGTGGAAGCTGCCAACAAGAATATTAAGAAGATCTTGCAAAAGATGACGGTGACATACAAAGATTGGCATGAGATGTTACCATTTGCTCTTCATGGTTATCGAACCTCAGTACGTACCTCAACAGGGGCAACCCCTTTCTCTTTAGTCTATGGTATGGAGGCAGTTTTACCTGCTGAAGTTCAGATTCCTTCCCTAAGGATTATGAAAGATGCAGACTTAGACGAAGACGAATGGGTTCAAACTCGACTTGATCAGATAAATTTGATTGATGAGAAGAGGCTCGCGGCTGTCAGTCATGGCCAGATGTATCAGAAGTGTATGAGCAAGGCCTTTAACAAGAAAGTCAAGCACCAAGTGTACCAGGCCGGTGATTTGGTAATAAAGCGTATCATACTACCACAGGGTGATCCCAGGGGCAAATGGACTCCCACATATGAAGGTCCATTTGTAATCAAGAAAATATTTTCTGGCGGCGCTATGATGCTTACTACTATGGACGGTGAAGATTTCCCGCACCCTGTGAACGCAGACATAGTCAAAAGATACTACGTATAAAAAGAGACCCGCTAGGTTGACTGGCCTAGGCAAAAATAAGGCATCCCGGCGAACCAAAAGGGTTTAGGCAAAAATTAGGGATATATATACAAAAGAACTGTACACCCGGCAAGTCGAAAACCTGAAAAGGCGGCTTGGGCAAAAAAAAGGGGGTATCCTGGTGGACTGAAAACCTGAAAAGGTGGTCCAGGCAAAATTTAGGGATTAAAGCGTACGTCTATGTCCCGTTGGATCACTTATCTACTTCCAGCTTAGTTTTGTTCGAACGGCGCAGATCAATCCAGTCATCTTTCTTCCGACAGCAAGGGATGAGATGCTTGAAGATATAGTGGCAATAGCAGAGTTGAAACTCAATGGGATCATTTCCACATAGTTGTTTTTCTTTGTTTATCACTTTGTACCTTTTCAATTTTTACGACAATTTCCTTTTACTAGGATTTCTGTCTCCTTGTACAAAAATGCCTGTTTATAGGCCAATTTCAAAATCAATACAAATCTACTTTCAAATTCAAAATTGTTTTTACTTGCCCTGTTTTGTTTGCGTAAACGTCCAATGGGTACTTTGAATGAACATATGCACTTGAATATGATTGATGTTTACCAAAAATATACGTGAAAACAGGAATAGCATTTACTAAGGACTCTAGGAGTTGAGATAATGTTCAAGATGTCCACGAACCCCCATAGAGCCAGTTTCATGGAAATATCCCCACAGAGCAATCTCCATGGAACTATCTCTATAGAGCTATCTTCACAAGCTCATCCCCAACAGAGATATATTCCCCGACAGAATTAGTATGCCCTCAGACAAAAATTGGGGCATCTTCCAGCGGTTCACTTCCATATATTTGATGGACGGCTTGGCATGATCATCTTCCCTAATGGGTCCCCTAGCAGATAAGGAAGTTGATCATTTCCCCAGCATACAGCAGAAATTTCCTCAACGCAGCCTATGAAATTCTAATCCCCATCAGAGATTATTCCCTCTTTGTAGTATACAGAATTCAATTCCCCAGCTGAGTTTATTCCTCTAACACTATAAATTCACCAACAGAATTCTTTCCCCCAGCATAGTTGACGCTCATATCTGGAACCCGGGCAGATATTGCATCGGAGGATTATCCATCTCATTTATCCCCAGTCAGGGTACATGCAGCCAAACTCTCCTTGAACGCTTTTATCTCCAAGCAGAAGTCAAAGATCCCCAGCGGAGTATTCCCAAACAGAAAAGCGGGAATTCCCAGTACAGTCGTTCCAAACAAAAGATGAAGAGTGATATTCTTCCTTCCCAGCAACAGACAAGGATTTATTTTCCCCAGCCAGACATTACTATTCAAAGCCACCGCTGTCGTCAATAACATTGACATCCATGCATCATGTACAGAATATCATAGCATATACATACAAACATATAACATTCTCATTTATCTTGAGAGCATCATTACGCAATGCATTACATACATCATGACATTGCATAAAACTAACTTTGCCTTTTTCAGGTGAGTTCATAATCAGACAAACATTATCATCTTCTAGATACAGTGCAGAGATAATCGAGACAACGATTTAATTCTGACACTGATTCAAAGACAGATTTAATTCTGATACTTAAACAGTTCAGAGATAATCAACCCAGAGATTTAATTCTGATACTTAAACAGTTCAGAGATAATCAACCCAGAGATTTAATTCTGATACTTCAACAGCTCAGAGATAATCAACCCAGAGATTTAATTCTAATACTCCAACAGTTCAGAGATAATCAGGACAGAGATTTAATTCTGACACTTATCCCAGAAGATTTTCCAAAAAAAATGGTTCAAAGATGATCGAGACGAAGATTTAATTTTGATACTTATTCCAGAATATGTTCCAGATTCAGTTCAGAGATGGTCAAGTATATTTTCCAGATACAATTCAGATACGATCTAGATATAGATTTCATTCTGATACTCATTCCAATACATCCTCAGATATAATCAAGGCGTAGATTCATTCTGACATTCCCAAGAACATCTGCTAGATATAGTTGGACACAGACTCATTCTAGTATACTCCTCAGATACAGTCAAACCTAGACTCCTTCTGATACTCCTGTCAACAGTTACTTTGGATGACATCTATAAGCCCATCTCTATCATGTCATCTTTCCGAATGGCATCTTTAAGCTCATTTAAGCAATACAATCAACCAACAGCGTTACTTCGTGCACCCGTGAGTGCAAATTTCTGGGCACTTAAGTGTTCAATCCTCTTCCACCTTCAGATCACGAATGGCGGATGCGCCAATCTAACTCTTCAGGTTTAAGAAAATTGAACAGGGGCACCTATTGCACCCCAAAATTTGCCCTCACATCTTTGAGACAAATTGATCCAAGAAGCTTCCTCACACTCCTAGGAGTCTCAAAAGCTCAAGACTACTCAAGGATTGACCATACAAGCTCTCCTCCTAAACAATCAACCTACAACTAGGGTTTTATTTTTTCTCAAAAGGAACTGCGCTCTCAATACCTCAGATGGACTTCATGGTTCTCTATGTGCTCTAGGGTATCCTCATGTCAAGTCTCAAGCCTTGCTTCACAAGTTTGCTCAGTCAATTGCTCAAATGATCAACAGTCGATTGTATTGGACCAAAGGTCAACTTTGACCAATTTACAGTCAAACGTCATCATTTCTTGCCAACATCAAGATTTTGAAGTCCCATTCATCATTTGATCAAGGGTTAATCATGATTCCTCAAGAAAATTAAGATTTACTCAAAAGTCAAAAATTGCCAAATTAGGATTTTCTTAAGGAAAAGTCAACTGAACTTTGACCATGCACAACTTTCACATACTTCATGAGAAATTCCTCAACCAAAGCTCATTTTGAAGGAAATTTAATTCTCTACAACTTTGTCTCTCTAAGCTCAAGGCCAAAAATGCCTCGTTTGAGAGATATGGACCAAAACTTTACAGGTCATTTTGAAAGTCAACAAAAAGACACTTTTTTCGTCAAAGCAATTTACACAAAAATAAAGACTTCAAATGAAAAAGTGATCAACACGAAAGTTGTAGGGAACATCTTGAGGGTTCCAAAAAGTCCAAGATCACCTTCATATGACAAAAATTAAGAGAGTTACGATTGATGCAAGTTGAGCAAAATTTGAGAAACGCATGAAACCTACATTAAACATTTTTGAGCTTTTGGACCAATGGGCCTATCTTTTAAGGTTGAATCATGTTTATGACATATTCAAGGACCTCAAAGTTCACTTTGGTATTATTTTGATTTTGATTTTATTTTATTTTGATTTTATTCAAAGAAATAAACAAAATTAAATAAAACAAAATAAATCAAATAATGGTGGGCACATGGATCCTTTTAATGGAGTTTCTAGAAGATTAAAACATGTCATTCAAGGCCATCAAAACCCAAATAAAACCGTGGGAGAGAGTGAAGGAAACATGGTTTTCAAAAAATTAAAATGGTTGGAAACATGTTCCTTGATCCTAGCTCTTCAATGATTCTTTGTCTACCATGTTTCTCCTATAAATACAAGGCTCAAACACAAGAGAAGAGGGGCAAGAGGCTTCACAAAAGAAGCCTTCCAAATCACAAAATTCTTGAAAAAAAAAAGGTGAAAATTCAAAACTCCATTTCCAATCATTCTCAATCCAAACCAAGGATTAAATACTCTTCTTGAAGGTTCGATTCCCACGCCATGCAATTTCTTTTTAACCATTTTCTAATCCCTTTCTTTTATCATATTTCAATTAATTTATTTATTTCTTTTCAATTAAATTAAAACAATAAAAAAAATCATAAAACTATTAAAAGAATAAAAAATATAGTTTAGGTTATGTAATCAATTTTTAGGCATAGATTATTTTTATTAAAATTAATTTTTTAGACTTAGGCTTATAATTAATTAATTTTTGTACAAATGAATTAGATTTTAGGTTTATTTATTTTAAAATTATTTCTCAAAAAAAAAACGAATATTGACTTAGATATTTAGGACATTTAACTTATTTTTAATATGTAATTGCTTTTCGTTTATCATTTATTTTCTTATAATAGATGTATAGGTTTGTGCATAAATTGTAATAGTGTAGTTTACATTTCTTGTACGATTATATTATGTAACTGTCCATAAGCCTTGTAATAGTCTATGTTACATTCTCGCACGATTATATCATGTAACTGCCCATAAGCCATGTAATAGTGTAGGTATTTATTTTTCGCACATATTTTATTTGCTAGATAAATAGGCATGTATGGCAAGATCTAAAATCAAACGTTAGAATAACCTATAACTCAAGATAATATAATTGAATCAACGCACATTGCACATATTCACCTCAAGGGTAGTATGTCTCTGTTGCCTTACGATTAAAACGGTCATGTCCCTCGAAAGTAGGGGTACTTTAGCAAAAGACGCTTACGAATAATATCATCATAGTCCCTTCGATATAAAGATCATAGTTCCTCGATGACCCTTCGAGCTGCCTACAAAAAAATGATCTTGTCCCTCGACGACCCTATGGAAAAATGATGATAGTCCCTTCGAATTGCTAAGGTATCCTTACATGTTGCCTTCTATGACCATTTGATGACCCTTCGCTGTCCCTCAACATCCAATAGACAGTACTACCTACCCATTAATGGTATGGATAGTACTATCTTTCAAGGAAAATGATAAGTACAAGAAAGACCTTACAAATTAGGGGTAAGTAACTTTTAAATGCTTGCTCACAACTCAAAAACAAATACTTTTCATATCTCACTTTTCCAAAAATATTTTCAAAAAAAAAAAACACTTTGTATACATTCTTACACGAATTATTACAAAGTCAAACTTTTACAAAAAATTTTCAAAAAACGTTCACACACATTCAAAAAGTAAGTAAAAAAAAAGTGAGCTAAGCATTTAAGAGCCCGTGGATAACCATGGATACAAAGGGTGCTAATACCTTCCCTTTATATAACTTACCCCCCGAACTCAAAATCTATCAAGGTCTTTCCTGTTTTTTCAGCCTTTCCTTATTGGATAAAAGAAAAGTCGGTGGCGACTCTTGCTAACCGCAACATGTTTTGCGAAAACAAAACAAAAAAAGTCAGTTCTCCCACCGTGTTACACCCGGACCCGGACTATGGTTGCGATGACCATGTCTTCTCCCTTTTGAGGTTTCTTCGATCGTTTCCTTTCCCTATGTCGGGATAAATAACGCTCGGTGGCAACTCTTCTGTTCTGTTTCTGCCGGTTGTTTTTCGCAGTTGCGACAGCTGGCGACTCTGGTTCCCTATGCAAGTCAATCCTAGCGCTTGTCTGTTTTTATTTCATTGGGTGTTTACTGTTGTGCATTATTTGTTGTATATTACTGTATTTTACCCATTTATTGCATTTGATTATTATTATCATATTGTTCTGCTGCTGTTGTGTTGTTGGGTGGGTTGGTTCCATGAGAGATAAGCCCAATACCCAGGCTTGAGTATACGCCTAGGATTAGAGTGGAAAGTAGTGTGACTTGTGTGGCGTCTGGCCAGACTTAGTACACACAAAATTGCACATCCAGACGAGGTTTTCTTTGGTGATGTTCTATCCTGCGCGTTGGGGTAGATGATAGAATGTAACCTAGAGAGCTGTCGACTCTGGCGACCATTCCCGAGAACTCAGTTGAGGCACTCCTCCCAAGAGGTAATAATGGCAGACTAGAAATGGCAAACCCGTTATGCTTCTTGATCCAAGGACCCGAGGCTGAGAACTTGCTATAGGATGCCCTTTTTTAGGGGAATCAGTTGAGGCCTCCTCGATTGGTGATGATGCCTAACCAGAAATGGTGACCGTATCATCATTTCTCAACCAGAGAGTTCGTGACGCTGAGGATCCTCGGTTTTAGAACCCACATGTGAGAGGGGCTGGGTGTTTACAGGTTTGCAGGCAACTTTGACCTTCAACCTACCCGGTATTCTGGTTTTCTTATCAGTGTGGACTTATCAGCCTGGTATTCTGGTATCCTGATTATTTCGGTATTTCGATGTTCTGATATTCTCTTCAGAGCAGATTTGTGAACTTACTCAGTCAGTAGCACGACAGATATTCAGAGCATATGGAAACTGTGATCCCGTGTCTTTGCATTTGCATCACATCATTTTGCATCGCATTTCATATTCATATGCATAGCAGGTGTTTGAGGCTGGCCATTTTAATGCCAGTTTGGTTTTCTTCAGGGTTACAGATTCAATCTTTTCCAGCCATACCCTACTTGAGCCAATTAGAAGAGAGTTATGGAGCAAGTGCAGGCTGGGCTTTTGGAGGTTAGGACCTGAATGAATCAGTTCATGGAACTGATGCAGAACGTGGCCCACGGGCAAGAGCAACTGAGAATTCTGGTCAAACCGCTCATTGATACTCCCAGGGTTGATGATGTGGGTGTTGTCCATGGTAGTGTCGGTGTTGTCATCCCTCCGGGAGGAGGAACTGGAGTTGTTATTCCTCATGGCTGAGGTATTGCTATTGGTGTTCATGGTAGAATTCCTAGCGGGGGAATTGTCTGTGTTGTGCATGGAACGGATGGGGCTCATAATCATCATTGGGAGGAGGACCGACAGGAAAATGTATTTTCTATGCATGACCTGGATGCTGGCCTTCCATCAGAAGCCGACAAAAAGTTTAAAATGATTGAGGAGAGAATGAAGGCTTTTGAGAACCTAAATACTTTGGGTATGGACATGGATGACTTGGGTTTGGTCTCAGGTGTGAAAACTCCTCCAAAGTTCAGAGTGCCTGTTTTTGATAAGTACAAGGGAACCACCTATCCTAAGACTCACATTAGGGCATACTTTAGGAAAATGTTTGCGTATTCGGATGATGAGAAGCTATTGATGCATTTCTTTCAGGATAGCCTAGCTGGGGCATCCTTAGAGTGGTATATGCAACTAGAGAGGACTTATATCCGCAGCTGGAGGGAACTTGCTAAGGCTTTTGTTAAGCATTATCAGTATAATACAGACATGGCTCCTAATAGGACTCAGCTTCAGAATATTTCTCAGAGAGGAAATGAAAGCTTTAAGGAGTACGTCCAGAGATGGCGGGAATTGGCAGCAAGAGTTCAACCTCCGATGTTGGAGCGAGAACTTATTGATATGTTCATGGCTACGCTTCAGGGGCCTTATTTTGAGAAACTTGTGGGTTGTACTTCTGCTGGGTTTTCTGATTTAGTGATGGCTGGAGAAAGGGTCGAAATCGGTATCAAAATGGGAAAGATTCAAGTTGCTCCTGGTTCTTCTAAAGATGCAAAGAAACATTACGAGGGGAAAGAAAGAGAGATTAATGTTGTTCAGTACCAACAACCCTATGCTCCTTAACAACAGAACTATCAGCGTCAGAATCAGCATAGGCCTCGCAACAACTTGGAAAGAAGGAATACTCCTCTTCATCCAGTTCCCATGTCGTACGGTCAACTCTTATCACACTTGGTTCAAAACTCATTGGTAGAGCCCAAGACTCTCAAGCCCTTGCCAGATCCATACCCTCATGGGTACGATCCCAGTGCAATGTGGATATCATGGAGGATCCATGGGGCACTCAATTGAAGATGGCAAAGCCTTCCAGGTCAAAGTGCAACAATTGATTGACAAAGGGTACATATCTTTTCCAGAAGGAAATTTGGTTGTGCATGTCAACCTCTCATCTGTTTAACTTCAAAGACTTCAAGGGTTATCTCCTAAAGCCAGTGGTTCAGACAGGAAGACATCCTCAACATTGGCAATCCTTGGGCACTTTTATCATTTGCATTTGTTTTTTTCTTTGCTGTTAATTACTGCTTGTTGTTAAACATTGTTGTTTGGAATGGTAATATTAATGAAGTGATTGTGCTTTTGAATTAATCATGTCGATTTTTCTCATTTGTCTTATTTATTGCAAAGCACAGACACATGCACCTCTTGTCCATTTTCTTTATCAAAATGTTGTTTTAGCAAAGATTGGAGGGAGGATGATGAAAACGAAATACCCATCATTGTTGCTGGCATGCGTTCAGATAAAATCCTGTTGATGATGTATAGGCATTATTTCAAATCCCCTAAACACCAGAGATATAAGGAGTTAGTCCCTATTTAGCCACTTCGAGCCTAGAAGTATGAGTTTCCTTCGGACTTTCAAACCCTCACATCTTAACCTGGGGCAGGGCAGTTGTCAGTTAATTTGACCAAGCATTCAAATTTCAAGAGGAGTATCCACATTCGAGGACCAATCATATATTATCCCTCTCAGGATGTCATACCTCACCAACCATAATGGTTATCCCTCACCGTGAAGAGTGGGGCAGTCACAACCCTTTTAGGATAAATCAAGACAAGCCAGTGTCACACGATTTGTTCCAAAAAAGAAAAAAGAATCAAAAGGAAAAAAAAAAGAAGAAGAAAGAAAGTCCTCTAAGTTGAAAATTCGAAAACAAGTGACTTAGGCAAAAGTTAGGGCATCCAGCTGGACTTCAAAATCGAAAAAAATTCAAAAAGAATCAGTCCAGGCAAAAATTAGGAAACAAAAGAATAAAAAAAGGATCACAAAAGGAAAACCTTCTATAAAGAATAAGTCGTATGACTACAGACACCGAGGATAAAAGGGGTGATTGTCGCTCCGAAAACCTTATGAGTTCTTTAACAATCACTCATACCATTCAATAAGCTATTTGAAAGGTGGGCGCTTGTGCCAAGTTAGCTGAACGTGGGATTAGAGATCATCACGAAGAAGGGGTGGGTAATAGTCAAACTTTGAGCCTTTCATCCTTTGTTTCAATAACCGTGAACCAGACCACGATACTACCCTTAAAAGACCTAATTGAAGCAGGGTTTATTCTGAAAGCATACTACAACAAGGTTGCGTATACTGACTCCTAAAGATTTGATAATCTTCTTCTTGCTATATCTTTCACTAGCTAAATCAGCATTACGTCTGGATTAATGGTCCATTTGTCACACACTATCACATCATTCTAATAATGATTAATCTTTTTCAAAATCTGCATGAGAATCGCATTAAAATTACCATTCATGAACGAACAGGTTTAATTGCAAGTTAGTAATTGACATTGAGGAAATTCCAACAGGGAACAATCAAAGAGGACTAGATCATTCAGTAAAGTTGATCAGAATCAGGTGTACCTTGTAGTCCTTTGGATCTGGGGCATGACATACAATGAGTATGGAATCAATCAGTCTAAAGCAAGTCCTCAAATATCGGTTGATTATGGGGCAAATCATTTGAGAGTCGGTGGATCAAAAGTTAATCATCTTGAGACTTTACCAAACAGGGGCAGGCCACCCAAAGGTTCTTTGATCTGAGGACAAATCTCCCCGATATTCAGTCAGCGTAATTTAAGTCGCTTCAACGCTTATTCAGGGGCAAGCTACATTCAGGGTACATTAAAGCCAACCGTTCCAAGAGTCGGTTAATCAAGGACAAATCCTTTCATGATGCCTATTCAGGGGCAAGGCATCTCGAGGTCATCTCATGGCAAGTTGATTCCAACCTCCTTTCAAGGTGAAGGTTTCTGAGGACTAGACTGGGTCAAGTTGAACTACACTAGGCTAGACCTTTTCTTGCTTTCAAGCTACGCAATCCAAGTCTGTTTTGTCAGCAACAGTTGAGCTCAAGATGAGTATCTGGGAATCATGTTATTACCCCATCAAGTACCCGTTTGCCTTCGAACGAGAAGCCTTGCTGTAGAGATTTTCTTTCCATTTTTGGAAGCCTGCATATTCATTTGCATAGATCATCCTCTTGCATTAGTAATATCGCTTCATTCGAGCATAAAGCATTGCATGTTATTCTTGGGCTTCATCCTAGCCGGAATCTGAGGACCTTGTAACCCAACATCATTCAGCAGCTCAAAGTCCAGTTCTCGTCTGGCAAACCTTGTCAAGTCCAGTATGTAACACCCCAATTCCCAACGCGAATAAATAATACATAATTAAATCAGAGTAAATAAAAATTTATTTTTCCGACAGGAACAAGGATGCCACATTTAAAGAAAGAAAACACAATCCCTGCTCATAAATTTGATACATAACACAAAGTGGAATAAACCTAAAAGGGAAACTTTTTCCATACAAAAGGAAGGTTCAATTATGGAATAAAGCGGAAAGATCCATAACTGACTTGTTTTACAAAATAAATTGTTTTATAACATCAGAATATTCATACAAAGGTAATACAAAATATATCCAACAAATGTATACATATATAACAAAAGCGTTCCCCGATTCCCGTGTTACGTATCAGAGCAGACAGACCGACAAAAGGATGGAGAACTAATCTTCACAAAAGCCTCAAAGACACTAATCTGCAATTGCCTCATAGAGCAACAAACCACAGCAGAAGGGTGAGAAATAACAACTAAACCAAAATTGTATAATAATATGCAAACACATAAAATTTCACATGCATAGTTAATCTCACCACACGCATCACATACCATTACATATAGCAAGCCACAGATACATAACATATATCAATTATACCAACATAATCACATATTCACACACAAGGCGTACCAAAGTTATAACATATGGAAACACACCACCACATCACATAACATATGTCTATACATAAAATATATCATCCATAACCAATGCATTTATCACATATGCACATCAATTCACCAATCCAATCATAAACTCAACACATAATCAATCAATTCATGATTTTCCACACATAATCAATCCATTCATGATTTTCCACACATAATCAATCCATTCATGATTTTCCACACATAATCAATCCATTCATGATTTTCCACACGTAATCAATCCATTCATGATTTATGCAAATGCAAAGAGACCGACACTACGACTCTATGCAAATGCGGTATCATCCATCCATCAATCTCATCATCAGTTCACTCAGGAACTATTGGAATCATCGCTTGTTACTTAGGACCACTCATGTAACACCCCGTCGGGCAAACGATGTTCCCCGTCGCTTTAGGTCCTCTTTGTATAAGGCACACGACGTTTATGGATCACTTTAGGTCCTCTTTGTATAAGGCACACGATCCGATCGCTTTAGGTCCTCTTTGTATAAGGCACACGATCGTCTATAATCATCGCTTTAGGTCCTCTTTGTATAAGGCACACGATGTTATAGCGGCTTCCCTCTGGAACCGTTTTGTCGCTCACACCCACTAGGGCACATGACATCACAAGAATGCATATCATGATGTTTGGCATACAATGACTCATGACATTCAAATGCACACATATATGCAACCATAATCATGCATATACAACCAAACACAACACATTGCATTTACTTGCCCTTAGGCCACAAGCCATCATCACAACAATTACAACAACTTATCACATGCTTCAACATCATATAAACCACATAAAAGCTCCACGTTATATAACAATAGCACAACACACGGTAAAACACCAACTGCACGCATTTAACGCGATAAAAACCCGACAACCCAACACTTCTACTAAACCACGACTTAAATAATTCATCTACTGCCCCCCCCCCCCCCCCCCCCAAACCATTTTTAATAGAAAGAATATTTCATTAGCTTTCCAACGCTTCAAACGGCGGCCAAAACGGACTTACGGTTCGAAAGTTATGGGTTTTCAAAGTTTTCATTTTTCTGCCAACAGCAGTGGTAATCGATTATTCACTTTGAGTAATCGGTTACTCGCTCAAAATTAGCCCAGAAACGTCATTTTTACACAGGTAATCGGTTACTCAAATAGGGTAATCGATTACTACCGTAACAGAGCCCAAAAATCATGTTTTTCTTCACTCTAAACCATTCCAACTCATACCAAAACATATTGGGACATCAAAATAAATATGATAGGTTCAATCCACCCATAACCCGACTATACTACGCAAACTATTCCGCATTCTAACCGTGAAAACATCGATTTCTATCAATTGTTCACAATTTCAACCAAATGGAAAACATATAATTTTCAACCAAACATTCAAACAAATATATACATATACATATACAAGCATGATATAATCGAAACTTCTCACCCTTACCCGATTATTCACGATTGAAACGGAGTTTCTTCACTTTTTCCTCTTTCTCCTCTTCTCTCTTTTTCCTTTTCTTCTCTTTCTCTTCTTTCCCTTTTCTTTTTTTTCTTTTCCTTTCTCTCTTTTTCTCTCAAATTTCTATTTATAAAAATATCTAATCCCTCAAAATGACCATTTAACCCCTCAGCTCAAATATCTCGCAAACGCTCTCAAAATGCGATAAAATATAAACAGCGATGAAATATACTTCGGGAAATAAAAGTTGAAAAGAAATTATAATTTATTGCAAACATTTTACCTATCAGGGAGATTAACCGATTAACTCAATTAGCAGGTAAATACAATAAACTCACACATTTCACAAAATTCACATAAATGAAATAAATAAATACAATTAAACAAATCGGGGCGTTACAATTCTCCCCCACTTAAACATTTTCGTCCTCGAAAATATAACTGACACAAACAACTCCGGATACGACTCTCGCATCCTACTAACAAACTATCATGCCAACAAAAGGCACACCACAAATAACACAACTGACAAACCACCCTGCTAACAGCAGCTACAACAATAGCACGACAACGACAACAACTACAACGACAAGGTGCAAAGCCCATACAATGCACTTGACGACTAACTCGCGACTCAAAGAATACTCAAGTTACGAACACACAGGTTCACTCTTGAACCGAAACACAACAAGAACATAAAGTTCTACGATACAACATCGTTCAACAACCTCTACATAATCACAATACCAACATCCTTGTCACACAACAATATTGCCACAATGCTACGATTCCCCAATCGGACATATAACCAAAACATCCATCCACATAGTAGCCCATGAATAATATTTAAACCTTTCGCCTAACACTTCCATTCTGAAACGTCCAATGGTCTCATCATTCCCACATGTTTCCAATGTCCAACCTATGAACTCTTACAAGTCACACACGCATATACGAAATGTGCCACATCACGCTTCCGCTGCGCACTCTGATTACTCGTAACAATCAAAACTACTAATCTCACGTCCAAAGTCTAACTCTTTCTCATATTCGCCAAAAATCACTGTTCACTTTTAATATACCCAACCTCACACTCTACTGTGTCATCTCACACACCAGACACAAGTCTTTAAACTGCTCAAATAATTCTAACTCCCTGACCAACAAAACTGCCATATGCATAAAAACTTTCGACTTAACTCTTCAGGCACAACCTTAGCTTTTCCCGAAGGATAATCCAAGCCAAATTCATAACTCGTCACGAATTCCAACCCTCCTCGTTGTCTCATACTCTATTCCTTCCGACCAACCAGGTACTCAATATTTTTGTGATTACTAAACACTTCGAACTCAAAACCATAAAGATAATACCTCCAAATTTTCCAACACAATAAAACCGCAACCAATTCTAAATCTTGAATATTATAGATCCTCTTATGAATCCTCAATTATTGTAAAGCATAAGCCACGACTTTACCATCTTGCATTAACACACTGACTCAGCTCATCAAGGACACATCACAATACCTCACCAACGGTTTATTAGGATCACACAGAATCAAAACTGAAGCCGTAGACAAATTCTACTTTAACCCTCTCAAACTTTCTTCACTATAAACATCCAAAGCAAACGACTTACCCTCTGCAAGTCAACTGAGATAACAGAAGTACTAACTTAGCAAAGTCTTCCATAACCTGCAGTAACAACCAACTAAGCCCAAAAGTTTCTAATTTCCTTAACCAACTTCGAAGCCTCTCAATGTAAAACTGCATTTGTTTCCGATGGATCCATAACAATACTATCATCGGAAATAACATATCCAAGAAAACTAACCTTTTCAACCAAAATTCTCACTTGAATAATTTAGCATAAAACTTCGTCTCTTTTCAACACTTGTAATTCAAATCTCAACACTCTACCTGTTCTTCCTCTAAGTTTATAACAGATCCGAATATCCTCAATCAAAGCCATTACGAACTTATCCAAATGAATATAGAAGATATGATTCATCTACTCCACAAACATTCCAGACGCATTACTAACACCAAATAACATCATTGTACGTTGTAATGCCCAACCAAACCAACCCTCATCCAAACTTGTCCAGACTCACATACAAGCTTAATCGAGTAAATAACAACCTATTCCGATGATAACAAACCTAACCAGTCACATGAAATCGATCAAAGTCTCAACTCACAAAATTCACCACTCTTATCGAACGTTCCAACCAAATTCCAAAAGATATAAATTCTTAAAGTTTTTGCAAAATTCTTCACTGGGCAATTCTAACACCAACATCCAATATTCCATCCAGAAACACATCTGGAAATCACGCACAACTGGCAGCCCTTCACTGTGGCTTTCCTGTCAATTCCAGAACACTATTATCACAAATATAACAAACACCTTGGTTTCATCGCCTAAGAGTTTTTCTACTCACTTAGCAGATCCAAACCTCAAATCTTCACCTTCGTCAAATTTGAGTTCACACTCTACTCTCTGAGAACAACCATTAACGATACCCAATCGTTCTCTCTCAATGACTTCCCAACTGGACCAACATACCAAAACCTCTAATCCGTCTCATAAACAATAATTTCACTTTCCACGACATAGAACACTTTCATAGCTTCATATCGATATAAAGAACGCTTAAATCGGACACCCGAGTCGAAAGATATGAATTTTGAAGGAAAGTCAATTATTGGAAAACAGCCAGATCCGCCTGGCGAGTCGCACCAGAAGCATAATTTTCTGTTGCGGGTTACATGGTTCCACACCTCAAAATCCAACTTTTCCAAACCAACACATTTTCAAATTCCAAACAATACATTACACACACTATCGAGCCAGAAAGACACGTTTATCCTATCCAACATAATTTCGTCTACTATCAACAAGAGATTAAGGGTGATTAGTTCCTCAAGTTGTCAATAGATAGCCGACAATCATAATGGGGTATAAACCATCTTTACCAAACTATGATAGCACTTCTTGCATCTTGTGCACACAACTACCTAAGGCACAAATCCTTAGTCGACATAAACCTTACCTCCGCATTCCCTCCGGAATCGGGAACAACATTGTCCAAACAACGCTTACAATCTTGCAATCTACAACACACTGCGCCAACTCTCCCCACCTGAAGCAACTTGGAGAAGCACCAGCTTCTCCCCCACTTATCTCATGCTAACACTTGAAGACAAAGGATTAGAAAACCAGAAAGTACTGACAGTGTTTCACACACATATCACATACTAAGGAACAAACAACATCGACAGTATTCAATTGTCACTCCAACTGACTCAACAACTTGGCCGGACGGACCGACCTGCTCTGATACCACTATTGTAACACCCCAATTCCCATCGCGAATAAATAATACATAATTAAATCAGAGTAAATAAAAATTTATTTTTCCGACAGGAACAAGGATGCCACATTTAAAGAAAGAAAACACAATCCCTGCTCATAAATTTGATACATAACACAAAGTGGAATAAACCTAAAAGGGAAACTTTTTCCATACAAAAGGAAGGTTCAATTATGGAATAAAGCGGAAAGATCCATAACTGACTTGTTTTACAAAATAAATTGTTTTATAACATCAGAATATTCATACAAAGGTAATACAAAATATATCCAACAAATGTATACATATATAACAAAAGCGTTCCCCGATTCCCGTGTTACGTATCAGAGCAGACAGACCGACAAAAGGATGGAGAACTAATCTTCACAAAAGCCTCAAAGACACTAATCTGCAATTGCCTCATAGAGCAACAAACCACAGCAGAAGGGTGAGAAATAACAACTAAACCAAGATTGCATAATAATATGCAAACACATAAAATTTCACATGCATAGTTAATCTCACCACACGCATCACATACCATTACATATAGCAAGCCACAGATACATAACATATATCAATTATACCAACATAATCACATATTCACACACAAGGCGTACCAAAGTTATAACATATGGAAACACACCACCACATCACATAACATATGTCTATACATAAAACATATCATCCATAACCAATGCATTTATCATATATGCACATCAATTCACCAATCCAATCATAAACTCAACACATAATCAATCAATTCATGATTTTCCACACATAATCAATCCATTCATGATTTTCCACACATAATCAATCCATTCATGATTTTCCACAAGTAATCAATCCATTCATGATTTATGAAAATGCAAAGAGACCGACACTACGACTCTATGCAAATGCGGTATCATCCATCCATCAATCTCATCATCAGTTCACTCAGGAACTATTGGAATCATCGCTTGTTACTTAGGACCACTCATGTAACACCCCGTCGGGCAAACGATGTTCCCCGTCGCTTTAGGTCCTCTTTGTATAAGGCACACGACGTTTATGGATCACTTTAGGTCCTCTTTGTATAAGGCACACGATCCGATCGCTTTAGGTCCTCTTTGTATAAGGCACACGATCGTCTATAATCATCGCTTTAGGTCCTCTTTGTATAAGGCACGCGATGTTATAGCGGGTTACCTCTGGAACCGTTTCGTCGCTCACACCCACTAGGGCACACGACATCACAAGAATGCATATCATGATGTTTGGCATACAATGACTCATGACATTCAAATGCACACATATATGCAACCATAATCATGCATATACAACCAAACACAACACATTGCATTTACTTGCCCTTAGGCCACAAGCCATCATCACAACAATTACAACAACTTATCACATGCTTCAACATCATATAAACCACATAAAAGCTCCACGTTATATAACAATAACACAACACACGGTAAAACACCAACCGCACGCATTTAACGCGATAAAAACCCGACAACCCAACACTTCTACAAAACCACGACTTAAATAATTCATCTACTGCCCCCTAAACCATTTTTAATAGAAAGAATATTTCATTAGCTTTCCAACGCTTCGAACGGTGGCCAAAACGGACTTACGGTTCGAAAGTTATGGGTTTTCAAAGTTTTCATTTTTCTGCCAACAACAGTGGTAATCGATTACTCACTTTGAGTAATTGGTTACTCGCTCAAAATTAGCCCAGAAACGTCATTTTTACACAGGTAATCGGTTACTCAAATAGGGTAATCGATTACTGCCGTAACAGAGCCCAAAAATCATGTTTTTCTTCACTCTAAACCATTCCAACTCATACCAAAACATATTGGGACATCAAAATAAATATGATAGGTTCAATCCACCCATAACCCGACTATACTACGCAAACTATTCCGCATTCTAACCGTGAAAACATCGATTTCTATCAATTGTTCACAATTTCAACCAAATGGAAAACATGTAATTTTCAACCAAACATTCAGACAAATATATACATATACATATACAAGCATGATATAATCGAAACTTCTCACCCTTACCCGATTATTCACGATTGAAACGGAGTTTCTTCACTTTTTCCTCTTTCTCCTCTTCTCTCTTTTTCCTTCTCTTCTCTTTCTCTTATTTCCCTTTTCTTTTTTTTCTTTTCTTTTCTCTCTTTTTCTCTCAAATTTCTATTTATAAAAATATCTAATCCCTCAAAATGACCATTTAACCCCTCAGCTCAAATATCTCGCAAACGCTCTCAAAATGCGATATAACATAAACAGCGATGAAATATATTTCGGGAAATAAAAGTTGAAAAGAAATTATAATTTATTGCAAACATTTTACCTATCAGGGAGATTAACCGATTAACTCAATTAGCAGGTAAATACAATAAACTCACACATTTCACAAAATTCAAATAAATGAAATAAATAAATACAATTAAACAAATTGGGGCGTTACACAGTACCCGCCTAGAAAACCAGTCCCAGATATCCTTCGAGAAGATGGCATTCAAGTCTGGTTCTCGTTGGTAAACGTCGGATTTTTAAACCAGTTCATGTCTGGTCACCCATTCTTTAACTTACCATTTTAGCTCCATTTCTCGTCTGGTGGTCGGTCTTTCCTTTCATAACCCAGTTCTCATCTGGTAATTCATAACCCAGTTCCCCTCTGGAAAATCATTTCAAGATACCAGTTCTCGTATGGTAAAAAGCTTTTTTATCAGCTCCCATATGGTCGCCCTTTCTTTAACCAACTTTCAAAGTTAGTTCTTGTCTAACAAACCAAGAGAGAAGTCAGTTCTTGTCTGACAACTTAATCTCCGTCCACCAATTCTCGCCTGGCAGTCTACCTTTCAAGATCAGTTCTCGTCTAGCAAATCGCTTTTAAATCAGTTTTCGTCTGGTCATCATATCTTTGGCCTGTCTTTAACACCGGTTCTCGTCTGGTAAACATTGTTTCAGGGTCCAGTTCTCGTCTGGCAAGCCATAAAATTAGTTCCCGACTGATACAAAAGCAAAGAGTCAGTTCTCATCTGACAATTTAACCTTTTTCCACCAGTTCTTGTCTGGTAATTTACATCCAGAGCCCAACCGTATTTGGCGTAATGATAATCCTTTTGCACATATCCTCATATCCCCGGCAGTCCGAGCCTACATCAGCATAAGCATTTTTGCATTGCATCCTCCAAATGCGTAGCATTTCCATTTCGTATGGAGCATTACGCCATAGAAAAATTCAAACATGCATTTGAAGCATAAGCCAAGTTTGTTACTTTCTTTGCTAGTTTTTTCCAGCAGAAATGGCATAACTCAGGAGATTTTGTTTTATCCCTAGTGAGGTCGTCGATGGATATGTTCATCTCACTTGCACTCCCCGACAGAGTCTTCTATTTAGACTACTCCTTTCCCCAGCGGAGTCATCTTATCTTTGCGTCGTAGGTCCGTTGATTTTACCTCTTGCTAACCCTTTTTGGTTCACGACCATCTCTTTGTTGGGAGTCCCCCTTTGATCGGCCAAACCCTTTGGTAAACCCAGTTCTTGCCTGGTAGTCAGTTCTCGTCTGACCCCTCTTTGATAAACCCAGTTATCGCCTAGTAGTAAGTTCTCGTCTGACCCATTTTTGTGAAACCCAGTTCTCGCCTGGTAGTCAGTTCTCGTCTGACATCTCTTTGGTAAACCCAGTTCTCGCCTGGTAGTCAGTTCTTGTCTGACCCATCTTTGTAAAACCCAGTTCTTGCCTGGTAGTTAGTTCTCGTCTAACATATCTTTGGGAAAACCCAGTTCTCGTCTGGTAGTCAGTTTTCGTCTGACCTATTTTCGTGAAACCCAGTTCTCGCCTGGTAGTCAGTTCTCGTCTGACCTATTTTCGTGATACCCAGTTATCGCCTGGTAGTCAGTTCTCGTCTGACCTATTTTTGTGAAACCCAGTTCTCGCCTGGTAGTCAGTTCTCGTCTGACCTTTTTGGGTGAAACCCAGTTCTCGCCTGGAAGTCACTTCTCGTCTGACCTATTTCGTGAAACTCAGTTCTCGTCTGGTGGTTAGTCCTCGTTTGGTAATCAGTTCCTGTCTGATTTGTCTCGTTTAAACTCAGTCCCCTGTCCGGCTTGTCGGTACAAAACCCAGTTCTCGCCTGGTATTCAGTTCTCATCTGACCTATATTTGAAAACATTTTCGAAATCCAGTTCCCGTCTAGCACATTTTTTTGAATTCCAACCTGCATCTGGCAAATTTCTACAAAACCCAGTTTTCGTCTGACTTGGCTCATTCGAATCCAGTTCTCAAAGTCCAGTTCTCGTCTAGCCAATTTATTTTCAAAGAATATTAGTTCTTGCCTGGTAGTCAGTTCTTGTCTGACCTGTCTTATAAAATCCAGTTCCGGACTAGTATCCAATTGTTTTTTCTCCCCACAGTCTGCAAATTTTCGGGTTTGTTTTGTATTCAATCACCTTCTACCTTGAACGTCTGAAAGTCACTGCTATCATCCTTTCAGGTCCAAGTCGATTGAATAGGGGCAGCTGTAGCACCCCAAAAATTTCCCTCTTGTTTCTAACCCTAACTGGCTTATGCTTCTTTTCATTTGCATCTTCATTTATGCATTTGCATGGTTCTCCTAGACATGGGATCAAGGTATTTTCTAGCAGCTCAAGGTGTCATCAGGTTCGATGTTATTTCAGCAGTGTTCAGAGCCTAACAGATAGCTTTCAAAGTCTTTTCGAGCATTTATTTTGCTCACTGGATGATTTGATTATCAGAAGCTCCGACAATTATTTTTGCTCAGTGATTCAGCACTAGACGGTATTTTATCAGCAGAGAATTCCGAATGCGAAGACAAATCCACAGCATATTTCAGGCTTTAATCAGTAGCAATAGCCATTGTCAAATTTCAGAGGCTTAATGTGGCTCAGAACAGGTGGAAACATGTGTTTTTCCAAGATTCCCTCCAAAAGGCGCTAAATTAAAATTTCCCTTGTGTTAATCGATTAACACATTTTGCACTGAAAATGGTTAATCGATTAACCAAGGCAAAATTTGCCCAGATACTTCATTTTTTCAGCGCTGCAGCTTGGGGTCAAAATTCTAATCATCAATTCAATTTTTCACACCAGTAGAGGGATATAGAAGTGGTTCTAATTTGATTTATTTTCCAATTAATTCAAATTCCCTCCAATTTTCAAACATTTTCCATTCCTAATTCCACTCCTAATTTCCATTCCAAACACTAACCCACACTCCAAACCACATTTTGATTTCTAACCTAGGGGTTATTTAAATCAATTTGCTCCAAACCTCACTGATTCACTCTCATTTTTCACCCTCATTTTCACAATTTTCTCTCAATTCTCTCTCACTTTTTCATTCTCCATCTTCATCTTTAACCTCTCATCAAAGCTCCATATTCATAGATTCACAAATTCTTCATTGGAATTTGTGAATTCTTGAGCTAAACCTCCATCACCTTCTCATTCTTGATTCAATTATGTAGTAGCAACTTGGTTAGATCTAGATTCAAGGTTTTGGAATTAATTCTTGGAGAGCTTTTGCTTATTTGTGGATTATTGCTTCGATCTTCAAGTGTTCTTGATAAAGTTTCATAGATCTATGGATTTCTTGCTTTGATTCATCAATTTTTGTTTGCAACACTTACCAAAGCAATTCTCAGCTTTGTAGGTTGGTTTTTCTTAGATGTATGCTTGATCTAGCTTAAATTCAACTTATGCAATGTAGATCTTGTGATTTTTGGTGATAATTGACCCATTGATTACTTTGATTATTGATCTTGATGTTTTATGGATTCAATTGTTGTTATTTGATGTAATTTTCATGATCAATTGCATGTTTTAGCATGTGGAATTTAAGTGGTTAAGTTGCTGAAAAATGTTTTTATGCTGAATTTTATGTTGTTGTTTTTACTGTGTTAACAGATTAACCAGTTACAGTGCAATACTGGTTAATCGATTAACTAGTGTATTTTTCACGTGGTTTTTTTGAAAGGGTTAATCGATTAACCACTTTTGCACTGTAATTGGTTAATCGATTAACACTGATGCAAAGTGTGATTTTTGTGCAATTTCAAGTGTGTTTTGATTCCTTTCCACTTTTAATCTTCATGGATGTATATGGTGCATATTTGTGGATTGTTCTTGAGCTGTTTCACCTCACATGATGGTTTAAATGCGATTCTTCAACACACGACTTTTGGTTTCCGTAACGCACGTGCACGTTTCATTTGTCTTGCATTCTTGATGTGTTGTTCATGTTGCACAATCATTTGTTCCATGGTGATTGCTTGTTCTTGGTGTTTATCTTGCTGGATATATGATTCATGTTCATGCTTGCTTTCGATTCCATGATTGCGTGTTTGTTTCAAACGGTTAAATTTTGATTTGGTGAATTGTTCATGATGTTCTTGATGCCTGTTTGGAGATGCCATGCCATTGAAGTTGTTCATGCCTAATTGCTTGGTGCTTAATTATATGTCCATGTGTAGCAATCGCTCTTGCTTGAAGATTGTCCATGTTTGCAATCCATGCATAGTTGTTTAAATGTGAAGACATGTTTATGTTTGATTCTTTTGATGCTTGATTGTGCTTGGATATAGGACGTGTTTATGGTGAATTGATGGATCTTTGATGCGTGTTCAATTTGAGGTTGTGTTGCCGCATGATCATACTTGCTTGATGCTTATTCATGAGCATTTGCTTTGTTGCATTGCATGCTGCCTTGGTGAATATATGATTGTCTTGCTGAATAGTTATATGCTGTTAAATGTATACATGCTGGCCTGCTGCCTTTTACACCTATTCTGTGCTAAAAAAATGTGTTGTTAAAAGTTGTCTTGTTTGCATGCTGGATTTTATCACTATTCTGAGCTAAATCACTGTCGTAGCTGCTGTTTTTTGTTTATTTTCGTGGTTCTGATTTGCTCTTGCATGATAACATTAGGATATAATTTCCTTTCTCATCCTCCACCTTAGGGCCATATTGCATGACAACATTTAGGTGAGTTCCCCTTAGATTTTCTGTTGCCCTTTGAGTCTTCTCTTCTCGTCTCAAAAACAAGTCTAAAACACCTAATAAATACAACGAGTGTTGTACACCACGAGCCTTAAGTACATGGGAAATGAGGAATGAGGGATCTCCCTTCATTTTTCTAGAGTGTTTAGCATACGTCCCATTGGGGGCAACCATGCGACGCATTCGCTCCTATGTCATAGACTTTAGTGCAATGCAAGTTACAAACTAACTCAACTCACTTCTGTCTAAAAAACATAAACCAAGTTTAAATCATTTTTATCCTTCGGGATTGTTGGTTTTCAAATCATTTTCAGAAAAGAGCACGTTACTTCTGTTTTGTCGCAAGCAAGCATCGACCCTAACTGCCGGACGCGAACCTAACGTTGCTCATAAAAAACATTTAACCGTTGTGTGGTCGTTACCACGAACTACGGACGCTCTGATTTCCTCTCTCTGGTTAGATTGAGGATACGTAGGCATGAGACGGCGATGTCTTGGCGAGCAACCTTCCCCTCATCCACCCGTAGTCCTCCGAACTATGTTGAATCTGACTTTCCCATTGCACGAGGGAATACGTAGGCCTAGGACGGCGATGTCCTATCAAGTCTCTTTTTCCTTCTTTTTGTTTTCTGTTTCCGTTTAGCAGTAGACTTTAGATAACTCACCCTTTGGATTAGACAACAAGCGTGGATCCCATTGAGTACGATGGACACGTGGGGGTGCTAATACCTTCCCCTCGCGTAACCGACTCCCAAACTCGGACTATGGTTTCCATGACCATGCCTTCTCCCTTTTGAGGTTTCTTCGATCGTTTCCTTTCCCTGCGTCGGGATGAATAACGTTCGGTGGCGACTCTTCTATTCTGTTTCTGCCGGTTGTTTTTCGCAGTTGCGACAACTACAGTTTGAGAATAGAGATGACTGTTCTAAGTTTAGGGTCAAATGCCCCCTACCAGAAATAGTCAGGATGAGGTTAAGAGAAACTTTATCCTCATTCCTTCTCTAGCACCCAAAGTGTAGTGCGGGAATTATGACTGACGAAGAAATGACGCAATTTATACAGTGCTCCAGTGCGTTGTGTAGACCTCCAGCTCCGCAGGGTACCAAGAAGGAGAAACTCTAAAAGAAGCCTAAAGAGAATAGCAAAATGGGGATTAACCAATCGAAACAAAGTTTCGATCGATCAATCAAAGGGAAAGGATATGCCAACAACTTTTCAAACGAGTCAAAAAATCGTCAAAGAAAAAGTGTGAAGTAAAGATTATACAAAATTAATTTTTTTCAATAAAGAACAAACTTAATGCAATCAAGAATAAATTTGCCAAGTATTAACAAGAATCAATTAGCATGCATCACTTATCATGTTAACACATAAACAAGAAAAGTGAACAAAAGTGTCATGAACAATGATAAAATTTGCAAAATAATCGAAGAAAATTAAGCAATTAATCGAGCAAAGGTCATTTCATGTAAATTAAGCCCTAAAACAGTAGCAATAACATGTATACAAGTAAGCATGTGAAGAAATATGAACAAAACATCCAAAACAGCCCTTAGAAACGTGTTTTTGGCTAAAAAATAGTGATGTAATTGGTTACCTCATGATGTAACCGGTTACCTCAGGAAAAACATCATTTCCAGGGGTGCTGCAGGGTGAGGTAATTCGTTACCTCATGAGGCAACTCGTTACCTCAGCAAAAAACAGCAACATCAGAATTTTCAAATGCACTTTTGAGAATGACTTTTATCATGCAATTGCAATAGATCGAAGCATAGAAGCCAATGCATAATTCACATTAGTTCATAGCAAATAAAATCTACAATAATTGATCATGTAAAGCAAGAATTCAAGCAACAAAACATCAATTAAGAGCTACATTGCGAAAATGATCTAAAATAGCGAAACGAGCAAGAACAACCAACCTACAAGGTGGAGGTTTGCCTTGGTAATTATTGTAAGCAAAATGTGATGAGAAAAAGCAAAGAAAACCAGAGAATTCCAAGTTTGAGATCAAATTGTAGCGAAATCGACGAAAATGTGATAAATTCTCCAAATGTGAATTTGCACAAAAACACTTGAGATGATTACTTGAATTGAAGTAGAAGCTACTGTAAATTCCAAAAATCCAAGAAGAAATGCAATGTAATGGAGGTTAATCTCAAGAGAAAAGAAATTTCAATGTGAAATTTGCTACTCTTCAATGGTGAAAAAGAGCCCTAGTGTATGGTTTGGTGAAGAAGATGAAGGTGAATTGCAGAAAATTTAGAGGGAATTGAGAGAGAAGAGTGAGAATTGAGAGAGTGTTCAAGTGTGAAGAATGAGAAATGATCAAGGTCCTCTTCAAAAATGTGAAGATTTATTTATATAGAGTGGAGGTTTGGAGTGAGTTAGGTTTGGAGCTTGCTTTAGAGTTAGTTACATCTAACTCACTGAGTCGGAAGTTGACTCAGTTAGTTATTTGTTAACTCTGTGGGAGCATCCCAATGCAAGTCCAAAATCCAAGGGTTCACATGTTTGGAAATGTAGGTGCATGGTGATCATAATTGAAAATGATGTATTGTAACAAATGCAAGTGAGTTCTAGAAGTGTCTAGAATATTCCATACAATACTAGAACCAAATGAACCAAAAGCATGTGGGAAGAGATACTGCAAAGTGTTGAAAATACTGATTTTTGCAAATATACAGTGATGTAACCGGTTACATGGTGAGGTAATCGGTTACCTCAACCTGAATTTGACTTTCTGGGTTGAAAAATGCTGAAAAATGGTGATATAACCAGTAACATGGTGAGGTAACCGGTTATCTCAGGCAAAATTTGGCTTTCTGGGCTGATGTAACCCGTTACCTCATGAGGTAACCCGTTACCTCAGACAAAATTTCATTTTTTGGCTTGAAATTGAGTGTTTTGGTCCTGGTTCCGCATTTTAACCTTTGTGCTTGATATATATATATATATATATATATATATATATATATATATATATATATATATATATATATATATGCATGGAAACCCTTGTAATTTGCTTGTATTGATGTTGTGATGACATTGTGAGGATGCAATTAATCAGGCTTCGAAATTCTCTAAAATTCTGAACGTTCCTGCAACAAAACCACAGAGAAAAATGCTAATGTGTTTGCTGGAGATGCGGATGCATATGCTTATGCAAAAATGCAAAAGGGGAGGTCAAATTTCGGGTTACGACAGCTGCCCTTATTTAATCCTATTGGACTTGAATGTTCGAATTGCGCCAACTTTTCGATTATTCGAGGTGGAAGGGGAATAAATAAAATAGTAGCTCGAAAATTTGGCCGACGACGACAAGAGATGAAAAGGTGAATATGTAAAGAGTTTGCTTAAGTGAGAATTTGGCTAAATATCTGCTGGGGAGATGAATCAGACAATGGGGAGTATGCTTGATGCATTCTATGTATGTTTTGTCTTTTATAATGCTTGAGATTATGTCATGCAATGGTGCATGTTAAGGTACTGTGTTGCAGGTAGGCAAGGATTGTAGCAAAACAGACTCGACATCCTCAGCTGGGGAAAGAATACCATATATGGTGACGACTCCGCTGGGGAAAGAGCCTAGAATCCCAGATTTCTGAGCAACTACTATTATTTTTGTTGGGGATGAAAGAACCTGGACGACCTTCAAACCACAACTGAACCTGCTTGGAGAAAAATGAGGTTCAGATGATCCTTATTGCGTGGGGAAAACGGAAAACCAAAATGCCACCGCTGTTGGGGTTAGGGATGTTGTGAGGATCTCGCTACTGCTGGGGAAGAGAGGACAAACATATCTCTTCTTGGGGACCAATCATGGCTCTGCTGGGGAAATGGAAAGCAAACAACCATGTCAAACAGCCATTACGATGCTCGCCGGAGCTCAAGCTCGCAATAGAGACTACCGATCATCCTTAATGGATTTCCGGTAAGGCATGCAATTCATAATATTTTCTCTGTTGATTTAGCTTTTTATTATTATCAACGCTTTATAGTATTATGTGATCACAATTAATCGTTAATTTTGCAAACAAAATACTGAAAAGAGATAATTGAGAAATCAAATGATGAATTTTATTGAATATGAAAATATTTGTACATAAGGTGTGTACAAGGATGCAAAAATCCTTGGTGAGGAAATTTGCAATAAATTGAAAAACAAAGGTAAATGGCAATGGGAAATTAATTTTTGCATTGATTACAACATTGGCTACCATCTACTGTAAGTATAAGTCCCAACAATTTGCACCAGTCGACGATGACTTGATTGCTCTTTTATCATCTGAGGTCCAGCTATGATGAAGATAAGCTCAAGTGTTCACAGTCAAATGCTTTTATCCCTAATTTTTGTCTGGACACTTTTCTTCTTTTTTCGGTCCACCGGGATACCAATTTTTGCCTAAGTTGCCCTTTCGGGTTTTCAACTTAGCGGGCTATTATTATTTTTTGCTTTGTCCCTAACTTTTGCATGGACATTTCTCTTTTTTTGGTCCATCGGGATACCCATTTTTGCCTAGATTGTCCTTGCGGATGTCAATCTAGCGGGTTCTTTATTCATTATTTTTTTCAAGCATAATATTTTTTGACTGCGTCGGAGTTCACGGGTAGTGGCAACTCCTCCCCATCCATGGTGGTGAAGATCAGGGCTCCGCCTGAGAAGGCCTTCTTGACAACAAAGGGTCCTTCATAGTTGGGAGTCCAATTACCGCGTGGATCCGAGTGAATAGGAGAATACCTCTTGAGCACGAGTTCGCATTCTTGGAACGCTTAGGGGAGGACTTTCTTGTCAAAAGCTCACTTGAGGTGTCTCTGATACAATTGACTATGGCAGACGGCTGTCAGGCGCTTTTCTTCAATGAGATTCTGTTGGTTATATCTGGATTGGACCCATTCAGCTTCATCGAGATCTGCTTCCATGATGACTCTGAGCGACGAGATTTCGACTTCGACAGGCAGAACAACCTCCATACCATACACAAGAGAATACGGAGTTGCCCTAGTGAAAGTACAAACTGAAGTTCTATAGCCATGCAATGCAAAGGGAAGCATTTCATGCCAATCCCTGTAAGTTTTGACCATTTTCTAGACAATCCTCTTGATGTTTTTGTTTGCTGCTTCAACGACACCATTCATCTTGGGCCGGTATTGTGAAGAGTTGTGGTGCTCGATCTTGAATTCTTGACACAACTCCTTCATCATCTTGTTGTTCAGGTTGCTGATATTGTCAGTGATAATGCTGCTAGGAATACCATAGCGACATATTATCTCTTTCTTGATAAATCTGGCAACCACTTGTCCTGTGACGTTTGTGTAAGAAGCAGCTTCAACCCACTTGGTGAAGTAATCGATAGCAACTAGAATGAAGTGATGACTGTTGGAAGATTTTGGCTCGATCAACCCAATCATATCAACACCCCACATAGAGAAAGGCCAAGGAGAAGTCAAAACATTCAATGGCGTTGGTGGCACGTGGATCTTGTCACCATAGATTTGGCTTTTGTGACATCTTATGGCAAAGTTGTAACAATCGACCTCCATTGTTGTCCTGTAATAACCAGCTCGAAGGATCTTCTTATCCATGGCAGGCCCTTTAGCATGTACACCCTCGCAGCCCTCATGTATGGATCTTACGATCGTGTTTGCTTTGTGTCTATCCACACATCTGAGCAATACGGAGTCATAATTCCTTTTATACAGTACACCGCCACTCAGGAAGAATTTGGTGCAGAGGCATCTAAGAGCTTTCTAGTTAGTTATAGTGATACCCTCTGGATATTCCTGCTTTTCCATATATCTTTTGATGTCATAGAACCAAGGCTTGTCATCAGACTCATCCTTGATTGGTAAACAATGTGTTGGTTCGTTCAAGTGATCAATGCGGATAGCAGGAGCTTTATTCTTTCACTTGACTTTGGACATGGATGCCAGGGTGGAAAGAGCATCATCTAGTTGATTCTCTTCCCTAGGAATATGATGAAAATAGATTTCATCAAAATAGGGAATCAATTTCGCAATGTGCTTTTGGTACGGAACCAGCTTGGAATCCCGAGTCACGAAATTCCCTCCGACTTGGCCAATCACTAGGCCAGAATCTCCATAGACCTCAAGAATCTTGATTTTCATGTCAATTGTCGCTTCAATTCCGTAGATACATGCTTCGTATTCAGCCATATTATTGGTGCATTCAAAGCATAATCTAGCGGTGAAGGGAAGATGAAAACCTGTCGGAGAGATGAGGATAGCACCAATTCCATGACCTTTAGCATTGGAGGAACCATCTAACATGAGCGTCCATCGTGCTCCTGGTTCGGGTCTTATGTCAGGGTTTGGAGTTTCATAATCTCTCATAAATAGAACGTCCTCATCGGGAAAGTCAAACTTCATTTGTTGATAGCCATCCACAGGTTGATGAGCAAGGTAGTCGGACAAAACGCTCCCTTTTATTTCTTTCTGGGTAACATGTTGGATGTCATACTCAGTTAACAGCATTTGCCACCAAGCAATTCTTCCAGAGACAGCAGGCTTTTTGAATATGTACTTTATTAGATCCATTTTGGATATCAATAAAGCAGTATGGCAAATCATATATTGTCTTAGGCGTCGAGCGGCTCAGACCTGAGCACAACAAGTTTTCTCCAAGAGTGAATATCTGGTCTCACAATCGGTGAACTTCTTGCTCAGATAGTAAATTGCATGTTCTTTTCTTCCTGTGTCGTCATGCTGACCCAATACACAACCCATAGATTTGTCGAGAACAGTGAAATACATGATTAAAAGCCTACCAGGAACTGGTGGTACTACGATCGGTGGTTCTTGCAAAAAAAAAATTATTTTGTCAAAAGCTTCTTGACAACCATTTTTCCATTCAACTGGTTGATTTTTTCTTAGCAATTTGAATATCGGTTCACAGGTAGCCGTCAAATGAGCAATGAATCTAGAGATGTAATTAAGTCTGCCCAGAAAGCCACAGACTTCTTTCTCTGTTTTGGGAGGCGGCATGTTTTGAATTGCTCAAACCTTGTCGGGATCAACCTCATTGCCCTTCTGACTCACAATAAATCCCAACAGTTTACCAGATCGAACTCCAAAGGTGCATTTCGCTGGATTCAACCGCAATCTAAATTTTCGGAGTCTATCTAACAGTTTCCTCAGATGGTCCAAGTGATCTTCTTCATTCTCGGATTTGGCAATCATATCGTCCATGTAAACCTCAATCTCTTTATGGATCATATCATGAAGGAGGGTTGTCATGGCACGTTGGTATGTTGCCTCTGTGCTTTTCAAACTGAATGGCATGACTTTGTAGCAATATGTACCCCAAGGCGTGATGAAGGTGGTCTTCTCCATATCAGCTGGGGACATCTTAATCTGATTATACCCTGAGAAACTGTCCATGAATGAAAAGACAAAGAACTACGCAGTGTTGTCTACCAATACATCAATATGAGGCAGAGGAAAATTATCTTTTGGGCTTGCCTTATTGAGATCTTGATAATCCACACACATTTTGACCTTCCCATCTTTCTTAGGAACCAGGATGATATTAGCAATCCATTCAGGATATTCGGAATTGGCTAGGAACCCAGCATCAAACTGTTTCTTTACCTCTTCTCTGATCTTAATTTCCATGTCGGGTCTGGTTCTTCTGAGTTTCTACTTTACAGGAGGACATTCGGGCTTGAGTGGTAAGTGGTGTTCAACGATGCTGGTATTCAACCCAGGCATATCTTGATAAGACCAAGCGAAGATACCAACCTTGACTTCTTTTCTGACATCATCAGTGCCAAGATTGACAACTTCCATTGGCTCTTTATGTAGTTGAACCTCTTTTTGCTCGTGCTCAAGGAGCCTTGCTAATTCAGCCAGTAATTCACAATCCTCCTCACCGTCTCCTTCGGCTTAGTTAATTGGAATCCTAGAATTACAATGGATGTTTTCCATGTTGTTATCAATGCATTTATTTGTTCTGCATGTTTATGAATTTTGCTTAGAATGAGCTATTTTGAAAGGTGAAAATAAAAGAAACCTTTGCCATTTGTTATTTGTGAAAAAGTAAAATAAATAAAGAAAATAGAGCATGATTTGAATGCAAAAAAAAACACTTTTATTTATTGATCAAATAATATGTCAAAAGCGGGAGGCCCTTTACAAGCTATCCACTCATCTCGGGCGAGGATGAGGGAGCGGGAAAGCAAAATGTATTACATGTTTGTAGGAAAAACCATGGGAACCACTATAGATGTCCAATTGTTGAGCTTGAAGCCAGGCGGACACTTGCGTAAAAATCTTACACTTTGGTTGTTAGGACCAGCATCATCAATGGCTGCCACCATATCACCCTTCTGGAAACTAGAGCTATTGAACTTGATCAGGTTGCACTTCTTTTGACCACGCGAGCTAACTTGTAGATCAGGACGATAACCTAGTCCAAAACGGTCATGCTTTCCCACCATATCCAACACATGCCCCCAGCCAGGAAGGGCACCTTTCTCAATGGTCTCTTTAGCACTCTTAGCAGATGACATGGTCATTTTTGGTGATCTACTTTGATTGTTAGAAGCAGAGCTGACATCTTAAAGTTCAAGAGATTACAATGACACCTCAGTTATGCCTTCATCAGTCTCAACATATCAGAAGGATGATAACTCGCTTACTAGCAAATCCTCTTCACCGCAGACAATGACCAATTGGTCGTCATACATGAATTTCAGTTTCTGATGTAATGTGGAAGTAATTGCCCCTACAGAATAGATCCAGGGTCGACCCAATAAGCAACTATATGCAAGATTGATATCCATCACTTGAAAAGTAATGGTGAATAAATGCGGTCCAATCTTAATGGGTAAATCCACTCCGCCAATAACTTGCCTTCTAGAACTGTCAAAAGCTCTGAAAATTAAAGCGCTCGGCTTCATCTCGCTCCCTTCTACTAGTAGTTGACCCAACGTGCCCTTAGGCATCACGTTGAGAGAATAACCGGTATCCACAAGGACATGAGATAGCAAGGCATCCATGCACATCACTGATATGTGCAAGGCTATATTATGAGTGTTTTCTTCGGGAGGCAACTATGATTTGTTGAAACCCAAATACCGACTTGCAGTTATGTTTGCGACCACGTCGTCAAACTGCTCTACGGGGATATCGTGCATTACATGGACAGCATTCAAAACTTTCAGCAAAGCCAATTTGTGTGCAGGTGAGCCCATGAGTAAAGATAAGATCGAAATCTTTGAGGGTGTTTTCCCCAGCTGATCCATAATCTTATAATCACTTTTCTTGATCGGCTTGAGAAATTCTTGATTTTCAATTACCTCTTTACTTTTTGTAATATCCCCTGACGGAGTGACTGGCACTGACGCAGCAGTAGATGCCCCTTGCTGTACAACAGGGGTTGTTGAAGCAGATTTCTCTTTAGGAGGAACAACAATTAGAACTTGCACTGGCTTAGTGTGACCTTTGGAGCAAACACTCGTCTACTATGAGTCATGCCTCCAGTAATAGTTACATTCACAATATCGAATTCTGAAAACTGAATTTCTCGATCCCCAGAAATCACGGTAGAACCATACTTCCAAGGTACTTCTTTTGAATTCTGATACGGGAAAGGCTTTGGCACACAAACAATGATAGGCTGTATTTTCTTCTTGGGAGCTTCTACGGAAACCTTCCTATATATGATAGTGAACGAATTAATGGTAGCTACCTCTTCCACAGACTTGGATCTGGAAAACTGAACCACAACTTGGTTCATCAAGATTTAAACACAGCCCTTCAACCTTCGACACTGATTAGGATTGGCATCGCAAATCTTGCACTTACCATGAAGAGCTTTCAATAACCCATGCTCATTCAACTTCTTGATCACAACAGTCATCAGAGTTTTTACTTCGTCGACATCTCTGATCAACTCAGCCCCTTGATTGTCTTCGACCATGTTAACCCCTGGTCCACCATGAGTAGGAAAAGGATTAGTCTGTATATTAGGGGGTTCTTCAGCAAATGTCAAGATTTTTCGATCAATAAGCTCTTGAACTTTGGTCTTGAAAATAATGCAATCTTCGGTGGCATGTCATATGTACCCAGAATGGTAAGCACGTGATGCATTCAGATTATGCTTCGAACTATAAGGAGGAATTGCAAGTGTGATCTCTTTTGGAACGATTGCCCCTTGATGAACCAGATAAGGAAACAACTTTGTATACGGCACGAGAACTTTGTCAAAATTCTGACACTTGCAATTGTTCTGATTATTTTTGTTCTGTCTCTTCTGTTGATTACCATTGTTTTATGGAGATTGTTGACGTTGCGGCTGTTGATTCTGAGAATTTTGAGCTTGTGGTTATGGATGATATTGATATGGAGGTTGTTGATATTGGGCAGCAGCGATATAAGGATATGGATAGTACGACATGGGAGCCATAAGAACCTGATACTGAGGAGGGGCTTTTGCCGTCACAGCATTCACCTCGCCTTCTTTCTTCTTCGAATGACTGCTCTGAGGTTTCTTGTTGGTTAATTGTTGACCAGCGGTACCAGCAATCCTACCAATTTTCAAACCATTTTTAATTCTTTCACCAATAGTCACAACATCAACGAAGTTTGAAGAAGAAATGCCCATTATCTCCTCATAATATAGCCCTTGTTAGGTTCCCATAAAGATATCAACCAACTCAATGTTAGAAAGAGCAGGTCGCACACGAGAGGCTATTTTGTGCCACCTCTGTGCATATTCTTTAAAGGTTTCTGTTGACTCTGGGACTGATTCTGTAATTACAATCCGGTAGGAGTCAAATCGAGGTTATAGTTATATTGTTTCAAGAAAGCTTCAGACAAGTCTCTCTACGAGCGAATCTTGCTACGCTCTAAACCCATATACCAATCCAAAGAAGCTCCAGACAAGCTATCTTGAAAGCAATGCACTAGCAATTCATCATTGTCAATATAGGATGCCATCTTCCTACAGTACATTGTCACGTGACTTTGCGGACAGCTAAACCCTTTGTACTTTGGAAGCTCTGGAATCTTGAACTTTTGTGGCAGCACAACATTGGGAACCAAACACAAGTCTTTGCCATCCGTGCCAAAAGCAGAATATCCTTCGATAGCTCTGATCCTTTCATCTAGCAGCTTATAGTCAGTAGGTCTGTTATAATTAGCAGGTTTAATAAGAGTATGTGGATTTGGAAGTTGTGACGCAGCCAGAGAGGGCATCTGAGGAGAAGCAAACTGAGACGGATACACCAACTCAGAATTTACCATCTGACCAGAGTTCTGACTCATCTGAAAACCATACTGATAACCAAGAGGAGGTACCACGGAAACTGAGGATGCCCCAGGATAAGGCATTCTAGAATGAACACTCTGAACAGCAGTTTGAGCAGATTGAGAAAAAACTGGAACATGAATCGGAGGACCTCGATACACATGATCATCTTAATAAGGGGCTTCAACATCAGTAGACACAGGAGTTTGACAACTCTGCACCTGAGGAATCTCATGATCATCATGGTTCACCACAGGAGACGGAATCGGGGTAGGCATGCCCCATGGGTAAGCAGCAGAATTCCCATTGGGCACGGGCGCAACAAAAGGTTGATACGGCACAAAGGAACTACCACTGGAAATCTAAGGAGTGAAATTCGGGGGCATTCCCCAAGAATAGGCAAGAGGCATCCGATTCGAACCAGTCTGACAGCTTGGTAGGTTGACAGTAAGTTGAACAATAGTCTCAATCAGTGATTCAACAACTAAAGGAGACGAAGTAATAACAGGAGTGACGATAGTTGCATCAGTAGCGGTTGCAATGATAGCAGTAGCAGTAGCAGCGTCCTTCTGAGCGCGAAGGAGCTCCATGATAACATCCATGTTTGTTTGAAACTGATCCATCTGTCCCTGAAACTGAGCCAAGGTTTCCTTGTAGGCAGCATTCTCTTGTTCAAAATCAACCATGATCTTAGATTTGCTTGAGCGAGTGAAATAGCGATGTCGAGTCGTCGTCTTGCTACAAGGCAGAAATGGACAGTGTGAGCAATCTGATCTCTGGATGAAGGGCATGCATATGTGTACATGAACTAATGCAATTCATGCAAAAATAATTTTTAATGCATATGCAAAACTGAATGGACATGATGAAATGATATGCAAGAGGCCAACACAATCTGAATAATCTGGATAAATCTGCATATAATTCTGCACAGGTGCAAAGGTCTGACATGGCGAGAGAAGAAATGGTATGAAGAGTCTTAGTTTCCTGCTGAAAAACCCAATATTCCCTCACAGGTGTGATCTAGTCTTGAACAAGGGTTCCTGATGGTCCTTAGCTTCTCAGGCTCTCAGGTCAAGAAGTAATAATACATTCACCATTTTTGGTTTGGCATTATTACCCCTCAAGGAGGCCTCCACTGATTTCCAATGATCGGTCTCTAGAGTCATAAGACCTCAAGGAAAGCACCCTGGCTACTGCATAAACATGCATGACAAAGCGTCTCCAAGAAAACCTCGTCTGGATGTGGGCTCGTGCTAACAATACGTATCAAGCGCTACGCATGTCAACACAAGTCCACTCTAGTCTCCTGCATTTCCTCAAGCCTGGGTAATGGGTTTATCTCTCAAGTAACATCTACCCATCCCAACAACAACAGATAATATAGCAAATATCCATAGCATGCAGCATATGAATATTTAAAGCAGTAAAGAATGTAGTAAATAACATAAAGATAAAGCAAGTAAAGCGTAAAGATAAACACCCAAACAAACAAGGAAACAAACAAAACTAGGCGAGACCCCAACTTGTAAGAGCAAGGACTCCCCAGCAGAGTCGCCAGCTGAAGCTAGCGGGGTTATACCTAAGTGAATGGCACACTCAAAGATATAACAGAGTCGCCACTGAACTTTACTTAGTCCCAAAGGACGAGGAAAATATCGATAAAACCCAAGGGAAAGAGAAATGGGTAAGAAGGTCGGTTATGTGAGAGAAAGGTACTAGCACCTCACACATCCGTCATACTCGACGGGAACCATTTTGCTTACTTCTAGGCTCGGATGGGTTATCTATCTAAAGGCTAATAGCTAAAGAGGAAAAGAAAAGAGACGAAGAAAGTGCTCACGGAGGATTAGGGCCCTCGTGCCTACGTATCCTCATAGTGCAATGAGGAATTCAGAGCTTCGTAGTTCATGGAACTAGGGAAGAGGAAGAAGAAGGTGGCTCGCCAAGATTTCGCAATCTCATGCCTACGTATCCTTATAGTGCAATGACGAATTCAGAGCCTACGTAGTTCGGAGAACTAGGACGCAGAAAGAAAAGGAAAATGGTATCAAAACCAAGAGCGAAAGGAGGTAGAAAGACTCTACTGGGGAACACAAAAGAATGGTGTCAAAACCATGAAAGAAAGGCAAAGGAATGGTATTGAAACCAAGAGAATAAAGGAGCAAAAGAATTGAATTGAGACATAGTAAGAGACACTGAAGATTTGGTACATTAACTGACAGACAGTGATTAACCGAAGAAATAAAAGAGTATGACTCTGTGGGGGGAAAAGGGTTGGTGTCAACAGACAGACTGTGATGAACCAAAAGGATAGTATTAAACTAGGAGAAGGTGTTTGACTCTCTGGGGACTCGGTGTGTTAACTAATAAATAGTGGTTAACCGAAAGAGAAAGTAATTGGTCTTTAACCAACGAACGATGATTAACCAAAGGACGGGTGTGGAACCAAACGAAGGTTGTGACCCAAAGGACGAGTGTGGAACCAAGCAAAGGTTGTGACCTAAAGGACAGGTGTGGAACCAAGCGAAGGTTGTGACCCAAATGACGGGTGTGGAACCAAGCGAAGGTTGTGACCCAAAATACGGGTGTGTAACCAAGCGAAGGTTGTGACCCAAAGGAGTTCGGTACACTGACTGAACAAACACTACTAACCAAAGAAAAGGGTATTTGAACCAAAAGAAGGTTACTAACCCAAAGGTGTGAGTGTTTGAACCAAAAGAATGTTACTAACTCACTAGGGTATTGGTTTTAACAGAAGGACTGTGATTCACCAAAAAGAATGAGTGATTAACCAAGAGACGATGATTAACTCAAAAGAATCTCAGTATGTTAACAGACAGACTATGGTTAACTGAGGAATGAGTGACTAACCAAGAGAAGGTGATTAACCCAAGAAAGGTTGGTTTTAACAGACGGGTTATGATTAACCAAAGAATGAGTGATTAACCAAGAGAAGGTGATTACCCTAAGAGAAAATCAGTATGTTAATAGACAGACTGTGGTTAACTGAGAAAAAGGAGCAATTGGTGTTTTAACTGTGAGACAGTGGTTAACCAATGAAAAGGGAGAAAGAACCAAGAGAAGGTTGCAAACTCCACTAAGGATTAAGTGTTTAACAGACAGATTGTGATTAACCAAAGAAAAAGATTGTGACTTCGCTAGGGAAGAAAATAATTGGTAATTAACAGACTGACTGTGATTAACCAAATAACAGGTGATTAACCAAGAGAAGGTGATCAACCGGAGGAAGACAATGATCTTGAACCAAGGAAAAGGTGGTTGATCAAAGGAAAGATTGAAGAGACAAGAATGATCAAGGATTAAACTCAAGAAACACTACAGTTTGAGAAAGAGATGACTATTCTAAGTTAAGGGTCAAACACCCCCTATCAGAAATAGTCAGAATGAGGGTAAGGGAAACTTTATCCTCATTCTTTCTCTAGCACCCAAAGTGTAGTGCGGGAATTATGACTGACGAAGAAACGACACAATTTGTACATTGCTCAAGTGCATTGTGCAGACCTCCAGCTCCGCAGGGGACCAAGAAGGAGAAACTCTAAAGGAAGCCTAAAGAGAAGAACAAAAAGGGGATTAACCAATCGAAACAAAGTTTTGATCGATCAATCAAAGGGAAAGGATATGCCAACAACTTTTCAAACGAGTCGAAAAATCATCAAAGCAAAAGTGTGAAGTAAAGATTATACAAAATTAATTTTTTTCAATAAAGAACAAACTTAATGCAATCAAGAATGAATTTGCCAAGTATTAACAAGAATTAATTAACATGCATCACTAATCATGTTAACACATAAACAAGAAAAGTGAACAAAAGTGCCATGAACAATGATAAAATTTGCAATTAATCGAGCAAAGGTCATTTCATGTAAATTCTGCCCTAAAACAGTAGCAATAACATGTATACAAGTAAGCATGTGAAGAAATATGATCAAAACATCCAAAACAACCCTTAGAAACATGATTTTGGCTAAGAAACAGTGATGTAACTGGTTACCTCGTGATGTAACCGGTTACCTCAGGAAAAACATCACTTCTAGGGGTGCTGCAGGGTGAGGTAACCCGTTACCTCAGCAAAAAATAGCAACAACAGAATTTTCAAAAGCAATTTTGAAATGAATTTTATCATGCAATTGCAATGGATCGAAGCATAGAAGCAAATGCATAATTCACATTAATTTATAGCAAATAAAATCTACAAGAATTGATCATGTAAAGCAAGAATTCAAGCAACAAAACACCAATTAAGAGCTACATTGCGAAAATGATCGAAAATAGCAAAACGAGCAACAACAACCGACCTACAAGGTGGATGTTTGCCTTGGTAATTGTTGTAAGCAAAATGTGATGAGAATAAACAAAGAAAACCAGAGAATTCCAAACTTGAGATCAAGTCGTAGCGAAACCGGCGAAAATGCAATAAATTCTCCAAATGTGAATTTGCACCAAAACACTTGAGATGATTACTTGAATTGAAGTAGAAGCTACTGTAAATTCCAGAAATCTAAGAAGAAATGCAATGTAATGGAGGTTAAGCTCAAGAGGAAAACAATTTCAATGTGAAATTTGCTACTCTTCAATGGTGAAAAAGAGCTCTAGTGTATGGTTTGGTGAAGAAGATGAAGATGAATTGCAGAAAATTCAGAGGGAATTGAGAGAGAAGGGTGAGAAATGAGAGAGTGTTCAAGTGTGAAGAATGAGAAATGATCATGGTCCTCTTCAAAAATATGAAGATTTCCTTATATAGAGTGGAGGTTTGGAGTGGGTTAGGTTGAGAGCTTGCTTTAGAGTTAGTTACATCTAACTCATTGAGTCGGAAGTTGACTCAGTTAGTTATTTGTTAACTCGGTGGGAGCATCCCAATGCAAGTCCAAAATCCAAGGGTTCACATGTTTGGAAATGTAGGTGCATGGTGATCATAATTTAAAATGATGTATTGTAGCAAATGCAAGTGAGTTCTTGAAGTATCTAGAATATTCCACACAATACTATAACCAAATGAACCAAAAGCATGTGGGAAGAGCTGCTGCAAAGTGTTGAAAATACTGATTTTTGAAAATATACAGTGATGTAACCGGTTACATGGTGAGGTAACCGGTTACCTCAACCTGAATTTGACTTTCTGGGCTGAAAAATGGTGATGTAACTGGTTACATGGTGAGGTAACCGGTTACCTTAGGCAAAATTTGGCTTTCTGTGCTGATGTAACCCATTACCTCATGAGGTAACTCATTACCTCAGACAAAATTTCATTTTTTTGGCTTGAAATGGAGTGTTTTGGCTGTGGTTCCGCATTTTAACCTTTGTGCTTGATATATATGCATGGAAACCCTTGTATTTTGCTTGTATTGATGTTGTGATGACTTTGTGAGGATGCGATTAATCAGGCTTCGAAACTCTCTGAAATTCTGAACGTTCCTGCAACAAAACCACATAGAAAAAATGCTAAAGCGTATGCTGGAGATGCGGATGCACATATTTATGCAAAAATGCAAAAGGGGGAGGTCAAATTTCGGATTACGACACTTCCCAAGAAAGACTCTTCATGAAAGACATTAAATGCAACATGTGTCTTCCTAAGTGACGCTTGAGGAACTCGTCCCAAGCCTCACTTAAGGGTCTCTCCCCAAAATTTGTTTAAGAGACTCGTGGGCTCTCTAAAATGATAGTAAGCTTGAATTAAAACACTTTTCACTTGCCAATGTCTTACTTTAGGAATTGTGGATTAGGATAGTTTTATTGTGATTAAAAGAAATGATCCATGATAAAATAGCACGCGGTAAAACCAAACTAAGTGTAGGAAGATTGGACAAGCGCCTGAAACGGGCTTGGCCGTTCAAAATGGGCTTAGCTGCTTGAAATGGTTTTAGACGCTCGAACTAATATTCAGAGCCTACTACTTTAATATGTGTGGCCACAAAGTGTTCAGGTAGCAAAGGTCAAGAAATATTAGCTAAAGGAAAAATGTCTCCATGCAGTTTGAGGGATAATGAGTGTTATCATGGAATAAAGAAACCTGCTTTCTAATTTTCTATCCCAATCTCAAGAAATTCTCTATAAATACTTCAATCACTTAATTTTAGAGGGATCCATAAATTTCAGAAAAAAATATACATGGTATCTCACAACCATTACATAAACAAACTCACATTCTCAAAATAGGCATCTTTTGATATTCAGTGTTTGTGTTGGTAAAAAATTCATATGATTACATTTACATATTTTCACAAATTATTACGATGCATTAGTGTATGTTTTGTATTAGTATTTGTGTCGGTAATTTCTTTTCACAATTCTTTACATTGTTTTATTTTTAAATATATTATAAAATTTTCAAAACTTTAATATCCATTTGTTTTCAAGTACCGTTCCATTGTTTTGAGCACACCATATCACAAAAAATATTTATTGTTTTGTCTTGGAACTCTTGTCTTGAAGATAAAGTCATACCATAAAGTTTTTCTTATTTTAAAATATTATTTTATTTTTTTGCATATGTAATATAGTCTCGTATTTTTAATCAAATTTAAAATATAAAATATATTTTAGATTTATTTCAAACAAAAAATTCACATGCTTTGCACAAATTTACATACTAGTGTTTTGCTTTAATACCCAAGGCTGATAACCCTTAATGTCTGGACGACTATAAACCAATCTCTCTAGTTGGTTGTGTTTATAAGATTATCGCGAAACTGTTGGCTGCTAGACTAAAACGGGTTATGGAGAAGTTGGTCACGAATACTCAAACGGCGTTCATTGAGGGTAGGTATCTGTTAGATGGGGTCCTGGTCTTGAACGAAATTGTCGATTTTGCTAGGAGGAATAAAAAGAGTTGTGTCATGTTAAAGGCTGGTTTCGAAAAGGCATATGATTGCGTCGACTGGAGGTTTTTAAGGAACACAATGGTGGCTATGGGTTTTGGATCAAGGTGGATAAAATGGATGGAAGGTACTGTAATGAATAGTTATTTGTCGGTGTTGATTAATGAGAGCCTCACCGCGGATTTTAAAGTCACTTGAGGCCTGCGACAAGGAGATTCGTTGTCTCCTTTTCTTTTCGCTTTGGTAGCAGAAAGTTTGACAGTTTTGGTCCATAGGGCAGTATCTACAGGTCTATTAAAGGAGTTTAGGGTCAATGAAACAGTGGCGTATAGCATCCTTCAATATGCGGACGACACGGTGGTAATTTGTGATGGCTCTTGGGGTAACTTATGGGCCTTGAAAGCAGTTCTGAAGGGTTACGAACTGATATCTGGTTTAAAAGTCAATATCAGTAAAAGCTCCTTGATTGGTATTTCGGTTGACGATTTCTTTTGCAGGGCTGCAGAAAGATTCTTGGGGTGCAAATTGTGCAATCTACCTTTCAAGTTCCTAGGAGTGTATGTGGGTGGTAACTACCGTAGGAGCTCGTTTTGGAGATCTCTTGTAGAAGGCATAACAACGAGATTATCATCGTGGAAAGGAAGCCTTTTGTCCATGGGAGGGAGAATTGCACTCATCAACTCAGTCATTACCAATCTTCCGGTACACTATCTATCCTTCTATAAATTACCTAAGGCTGTCTCAAAGTCTATTATTGCAATTCAGCGTCACTTCTTGTGGTCGGGGTCGAAACAAGGAAAAGGCATTGCTTGGGTTCGGTGGAAGGATGTCTGCAAACCAAAAGTGGCAGGTGGGCTGGGCATTAAATATATATGTCTTTTCAACACAGCACTGTTAACTAAATGGCTTTGGAGATTTCTTGCAGAATCGAATGCTATTTGGTATGGAATAGTTCAAGCGCGGAATGGAGATGTTCGTCGTAATATTCTTGCCAAAGATTCGTCAACTCTTAACAATAAAAGTTCGTTATGGTACAGAGATGTTTTCTCCCTATCTGCGGTTGGTTTTGTGGAGCTTCTATCACATAAGTTGGGTGACGGCAACTCGACTCTCTTTTGGAAATCAAAGTGGATTGGTGACAGACCCCTTGAATTAATGTTTCCGAATCTATATTGTTTATCCGGTTCGAAGCATTGTGTCATTGCGCAAATGAGTGAGCGTTACCAGGGGCTGTGGCAGTGGAATAACACATCTATATCTCCTGCTCTGAACATGATTTTCTGGCAGGAAATGGAGGAACTTTTGGAAATTCTACAGGAAATCCAACCTGTTGTGGGGGTTCAGGATACTCTGTTATGGCCTTTTGAGGACAACAAAATTTTTTCTGTTAAATTCTACTACTGCAGAATTAATGCATCATCGCAGCAACACAGTTTAGATTATGTTGGTTCGAAGCCGTTGGAGTGGATTTGGAGGCGTATGCTCTTATCAAAGTGAAGACTTTTGCGTGGAGATTGGTTCTAAATAGACTGCCGACTCGCACTAACCTTGTCATACGCGGTATTATCAATAGCATTCATGAACGGGTATGCGTTTTGTGCTTTTCTGTGGATGAGGATACCAACCATGTTTTTTTTAATTGTGCCAAAGCGCTTTCTGTCTGGAATCTGGTTTGTGATTGGTTGCATATTCATGTGGTTACCGGGGATGATTGTCACGGCCATTTGAGAGGTTGGGTTGAAAAAACTGATTCGAAAATCTCATTTGATAACGCTATTGGTCTGTGGTGTATTGTTTGTTGGTCTTTGTGGTGTGCGAGGAATCAAATTCTATTCAACGATGATATTGGAGATGTCTTGGTGATTTTTGATAGAATTAGGCTTCATGCTTGGTGGTGGTTATCCAAGAAGAGTTCTTGTTCGTATTACGAGTGGTATATGTTCCCGTGGGAATGTATCTAAGCCTACATTCGTCTGTTTTCTTGTTTTGTAGATAATATTGTCGGATTCGGGTTGGGGTACCCCTAGTACCCTTATTCATATACTAATTTTTGCCTATCAAAAAAAATTAATTAATGATAATATTTTAATTTAAAAATAATTTTAAATAGCAGATAAATTACACACAATTAATTTATTCATATTCTCATAAATTAAATATGACTTTTAGTATCATGCATTTCTTTCACAACCGCCAACACCAACTATACAGGTAAGAACTACAATAATGCACATCTCTACCAATTCTTCATTTATTAAATATGAATCTATAAGTCATGCATTTTATATGATAAAGAATACTATTATATATATATTAAAAATAAAAGGTGACTCTAAACTCTATCTCATATTATATTTTTGTTTTTATATTGTGTATCAATTATCTCTATCAAATAACTATTTTAAAAAGTAATTGTATTAAATTTTGTGACATTTCATAGTGTTATGGATAAATTATAAATTATATTTAGTTAACAATTTGAAATTATACAACAAACATTAAAAATGATATATATATATATATATATATATATATATATATATATATATATATATATATATATATATATATATATATATATATATATATATATATATTTCTCTTATTTGTCTTCTCTATTTTTTTATGCAAACAAATATAAAAGAAAATACATTTTTGCAAATGTATAAGTACCGCAAATTGTTATCCCTTTAACTATTAATTTTTTTTTTTAAAAATTAGTGTTGTCAAAATTCTTGTACTTACTACATGTGTTATTAAAAATTTTGATGCCTCTTTTTATACTAGGAAGGTCTCTCGTCATAAACCTACTACTTGATTTATGTTTATTTATGTTTAGATAAATTATGAAAAGTATTTTTTATTAATTCAGGTTGACATTTGTCAACAAATTAAAATGATTATTAATTTTAATTTTTTTCAATAATAAAAATATACAATTTAATAAATTATTAAATATATATTGATTATTTTAATAATTATTAATTAATTTAATTCTATAAAAAAATTGAATGGTTTTGTTATGATATTTGTAATCACATGTTTTCAATGCACTAATATTTTTTATAAGTGTATATTGATTCATCAATTTTTTATTTAAAAAGAATAGTATTTTTCATTAAAAGAATATTTTTCTATAAAAGAAGTATATAATTTTATTTAAATTAAATAATTAATAAATAAAATAATAATTGTGTTTATGTACTCACTTTTTCTAAATGACAATTAATTTATCTCTTATAATTAATTAAAAATGCATTTAAATTGTAGGATCCAATGGAGAATACATAAAATTATTTCATGACCTTTTTAACTCCAATAAGAGAAAAGTGATCTTACCTGTCATTATTAATATAGGTTATTAAATTAAATTATAGAAAAGATAATTATAAAAATTAAATTTTTATAATAAACTAATCTAAGTGAAGTTTGATAAAAATAATTACAAAAACTTTTTTTTTTAATTTTGTGATTAAATTAAATTAACACTCGTAACTAAACTATAATACTTGTTTGAGAGCACTTGTTTAATATAATGAGCTTAATTGATAAATATCAAAACCTAAATAATTTACAATCATGGTATTTTCGATAGCATGAAAGATATCAATTTTGATTCCAACACATTCAGGCAAACATATTAGTTTTCCAGGTGTAATTTCTCTATCTTTAACAATTTCTAGAAACTCATAATAGTGGTGTTTGGATTCAACGAGTTTTGAAAATTTCAAATGTTTAGATGAAAAGTAACATGTTTTATAATAAGTATAAATATAACGAAAAAAATGTATTGAGTTTCAAATTCACATATACAACGCTTTTTATTTCTTTATTAAATAAACAAATATTAATTAATTGAGAATAATGGTCCATTACAATATAAAATAATGTGATTATAAAATATAAAAAATATTAAGTTATGCACAAACAAAAAAACATAGAAATATAAGAAACAACAAAAACAGTAAAAAAAATTGAAAGGATAAGATGGAACAAAACAAGAGAAACCCAAAGAGTTAAAAATTCAAACTCAACATGAAACATGTTATATCTTACAACACTAAAACCACCATTAATAGAAATCAGACTTTTAAAAGAAGTACCACAACCATTATCCAATCTCAGGACCAAGACAAAACTCTTGACCCATTATTGGTTAAGACAGGGGATTAGGTTCTACAACCAATAGATGTAAATATACGAGTTCACCACAAATATAACTAGAAATCATTTTCATGCCAGAAAAATACTTTTTACAGCACATATTTCATGTTTGATGAAGAATCAGAAAAAATAGTATCATTATGAGCAATTCAAACAGGCTAGACAACTGCATTTAAATCATAGCATATCCATCATACTCCTGGTCCTGCCACCTAAGGATATAATAAATTTAAAAATAAGCATAGGGTCACTAGGAAGAACAATCGTACAACCCAACCATTTAAGGATTCTATGCCACGCAACTGATGATAAATCACATTTGACAAAAAGATGATAAGTTAATTCAATTAAACCTCACACATAAGACAAGAAATTCCATATGGGTCAACAATCACCCTTTTCTTAAAAAGTTATGTCTAGATGAGAGCCTATATAGCAAAAGCTGCCAAGAAAACACTACTATCTTATATGGGACATAACTAACCCAGATAAGTTGCAAGGTCAAGTTATCTATCGTAAGAGGCAGAGTAAAAGAATTAATAACGTCAACCTGAGCTTGATAAGTAGAAGAAACTGAAAAAATACCATCTCTAGCATATATCCAACTCCATTTATCTCTCTTTAGAGATAGAGTCAAACCTTCTAGGACAACATATAAGTTACCCGCCACAGGTTGTTCATACTCAAAGAAAGGTCTCCTCCTTATAAAATCCCAAAATGACTATCCCACCGACCAGTTGACCAAACTCCCCCATCATCTCTTCTGGATAATTAGATATGGTAAAAATGCTATGAAACTTAACCTTAAGGGGGATATTTCCTACCCAACAATCCAACCAGAAAAAAAGTTAGAAGAGCGAAACCGACTATCTTAATGATATTGTCGTAGTGTGAAAAATATCTGAGTGCATCGTGCACTCGATGATACAACAAAGTCGTCACCAAACTTTATTTATTTTAAAAGGAAATGGAAAATAACGATAAAACCCATGGGAAAGATAAACGGGTAAGGAAGTCGGTTATACGTATTAGCATCCCTCGCATCCGTCGTACTCGACCGGAACCATTTTGCTTGTTCTTTGCATGAATGCGTGTTACTATCTAAAGGTTACTTGCAAAAGGGGGAAAATTTTTAAATTAGTGTTCTCACGGAGGATTAGGGCCCTCGTGTCTACATATCCTCACAGTGCAATGAGGAAACCAAGGCTCCGTAGTTCGAAGTAGAAAATAAGTGTGTGTTGGTTGTTTTTAGGGAACAATTATAATTGTATCCTAGAAGTGTGCAGATGTTAGCTGACTTGATCCTAATTCGGAAGCTCTGAGCTTTTAGTCTGACTGCTAAGGAACGTATAATAAAATTTCTTTTTATGAAAAGAAAGAAAATTTTTGCAAAAAGGTTTTAGTGTCAAAAAGGAAAAGAAATAGTTGATTGAATTAGAAAAGAAAGAGCTTAAATTGTAAAAGAGTTATGAAATGAGAAAGGTGTTGTGAAGAGGTAGTGAAAGTATTGTTTGGAACAAGATTGATGTGGTTGGATAAGATAGGTGTATCTGAACCAAAGAGGTGGGGATTTAACCAATAGATGGTGATGAGAAAAAATACAAAGTTTGTAGGATTTTGCCTAGATCCAAGGATCAAGACCTACAACAAGGGTGTTTGTCTAAGCACGAGGTCTGACAAGGAAAACAATGCAAGAAAGGGGTTTGTCTAAACACGAGGTCTGACAAGACAAACAATGCAAAGGAAATAGGTTTGCCTAAGCACAGGGTCTTACAAGGCAAACAATGCAAGGAAAATAGAGTTTGTCTAAGCACAAGGTCTGATAAGACAAAAAATGCAAGAGGGGAGTGTTTGTTTAAGCAGAAGGTCTGACAATATGAACATGCAAGAAAAGAGAGTTCATCTAAGCACAAGGTATTACGAGACGAACATGCAAGAGAAGAGAGTTCATCTAAGAAAAGGTCTGACAAGACAAACATGCAGGGGAAAGATTTGTCTAAGTACAAGGTCTGACATGACAAACATGCATGAAGAAGGTTTTAGCCATTAGGAGGTGATTAATCTAAAGAGAGGGGTTTGGTTCAGAGACTAGTATCCAAAGAGAAATGTGGTTGGTCCAAGGAGAAGAGTATTGTTGCAATGTTGAAGTGTTGAGGTGTTGAGGTGTGAAAGGTTTGAATGTTGCCCTAAGGTGGAAAAATGTACTTGATTGGTTGTGATTGGTTTTAATTGGGAGACAAGCATCAGATCACAAGCTAAGTACGGCCGACATTCCAAGTACTCATGAGCTGAAAGGACAAGTGTATCACGACCTCTCTTTTTCATCCCAAAAGTTTTTTTTATGAAATTTGTAAGTTGGGCCACAAGCTAAGCACGACCGATAACCCAAGTACTTCAGAAATGGTGTGCACAAGTACGTACACCCCATCCTTTTTCATCTTGTTTATTGTAAAAAAAATTAAAAAATGACTTGACGTTGGATCAAGTGTTTGATGGGTGATATTGAAACTTGTGAATGAAACTGGAGAGGTACTTGACGTTGGATCAAGCACTTGTGTTGTGTTCAATAGGGTTTGATTTGGAAAACACTTGACGTTGGATCAAGTTTATTTTTGTCTTTTGAAAAAGGGTATTTTTATCGTTTAAATTTTTTATCTTGTTTATTAACATGCAAAGGAAAACGAAAAAGAAAAGTAAATCCTACGCTATTACATGTCCACGGAATGAGGAAGGCATTTTACCCACCATTGGGGATGGACCATAAACCAATACACTTTCATGGGGATTGAGAACGTTTTACCCAGAATAGAGGATGAGTCACACATTATACACAATTAAACCATACAAGTCATACAAGATTTTAATCATGCACATAAGCAAACCATACAAAAGCAAGAATAAAAGGCATTCAAGAAGCCTAAACATTCATGAATTTAAAAAGGCAATCAAAATTAAATGCAATGGACTTAAATTCTAATGAGTTCTAATCGAAATCTAATCATGTATATTTATAAAGCATGTTGTTAGTTAAAAATATAATTAGAAAGTTGATCCTAAAAATTAGTGATTAAAATTTAACTAAGTGCATTAATTTGATTATTTTCCAAAAGTATGAAATAAATGGAAAAAAGCTAAGGATAATAACATCTAATCATCATTTTCTAAGTATTTTCTCATTAAAAACGTATTAACAAAATCTAAAAAAAGGAAATTAAAATGGAATTTAACAACTAAAAAAAGATAATGAAATCATGAAAAATAATAAAATAGGAGAGAGACGGAGGTATTTGCTGATTGCAGGGTTCAATAAGCACTTATGGATGGGCTTTAGCACAAGCCTAACATGCCTCAGCATGGTCCAAAAGGGAGGGTGTAGCATGGAATTGGTGGCGTAGGAAGCATCTCCATGGGCCTATGGCCCAACTGAGGTAGCCAAGACCAAGCCAATGCAAGGGAAGGAAAGCATCAACATTGTTCAAGTAACTGATTAGGGTAGTTTGGGCAAGTTAGTTACATGTTTGGGCAGAGTTAGTTTCTGTTAAATTTTCAATGAGTAAATTGGTTAGATGTTAAATTCTGTTGGAAGTTTCTGTTAAGTCAGTTAGGTTGAAGTTTGTTGAGTTAGTGGGAATGTTCAACAGAGTTAGTACTTTTTGTTCAAGTCAGTTTGAGTGAAAGTTGGTTAAAGTCAGTTAGAGTTTAGTGAGTTTAGTTTGGTCAATTGGATTTCAATCAGTTAGTTAGTTTGAAGATGATTAGTGTAGTGTAGTAATTATTTGGACTGTTTTGAAACCATTTTGGATTGATGGAACTGAGTTGGTTTGGAGGTTAAATTTCCTTACGTTATTGATTGAAACCCGTTGGTGATTTGTTAAGGAAAGTTAATTTGGCTAAACATGTTAGAAACAATATAATCTCCTGTATGAAATTTGTTCAATTAGAGGGCTGCTAGTAATGCATTAAATGAATGGAATTGTGACTGTTTCTTGTGAAAACACTAAGTGTTATACATGCTTGCAATGGGTGACCTCTTTCTAAAAATGTTAGTGACACCTTGAGTGATATAATAGGAACTCGTGGTTGTCGGTGTCATAGAAAAGCTTTTGGATAGTGCTTGATCCCTATTTAATCTGTAACTTTCAAGGGCCGTTGGATCTAGCTGAGATGTAAAGCTCGATGTAGGCAAGCTAGTAGACCTTATGTGCTAAGGGGAAACTCAACGTTTGCAGTGCCTTGATTGTTACTGCTACTTTGTTCAGCTTCACCAGAATTGACGGAGGGTAGCTCATGTAATTAAAGCCTATGTTAGAGGGTTAGTTAAAAAATACCACTTAAATTGCATGAACTTGTAGACTTTATTAGGGATTGTCATGATGTTATGCATTGCTTGTTAGAAGAGAAGTTAGTCAATTATATTGCTTGAATGAATGGGTCTATCATTGTACACTGCTTGTTAAATGATGATTGAATAATGTTAATGTTCATGTGCATGCTTTGGTTATCTCTTGGTTATTGAGTTAGTCTCTTAGTCCTCTTGGCTATGACTGTTGCATTGTTAAGTTATTTACACTAAAACATTGATGTAGAATGATAATAGCGATGCTAGAAATGGTTATCTTAAGCTATGTTAGAATATGAGTTAATTAGTCGTCTTTGATTTCATGATTTTCTTTTGGTGGCTATGCATATTAGATTGTGTATGCATGAATGTGATATGAATGTAATGAGTGTAAGTATGTAAAATGTGTTTGTTGTTTTTGCAGGGTTGTTATGAAAGGCTTGCAATGAGGTTTTCATCAAAGCATGAAATCAAGGCATGAACCAAAAAACAAGTTATGGCACATCAACATGTTTTTGAAACACACTAAGGGTCATGAAAGCTTGAAGGCCAAGATAAGATAGCTTGTGAAGGAAGAAAACATGGATATTTCGGTTTAGAAATAGATAGTTGACTTTGGTCAACTTGTTGACCAAAAAGTCAACAGTTGACCAAAAGTCGACTCTAGATAAAACAATGCAATTTTTGTATGAAATTTGATTCTTAGCTTTGTAATGGAGATTTGAAGGTTATGTAATGACTTTGAAAGTTTTTGTAATGAAAATGGCTTTGAATGATGTGTATATGGTTTGTATCTTAAAACTTTAAATTTTGAAAGTTTGAAATACGTTTGAAATCGCATCTTGATTTTGAATGTGAATGTGCCATGATATTCCTTGAATCTAAAACAAATAGCCAGAAAAAACTAATATGCAAGATCCTAACAAAGAATGGTCTGCAAAAGTGGTCTCTAACCCAAATGCCATGATACAATCCACATGATCCAAATGTCATAGACCAATGTTAAGATTTGATCAAATGATGACTAAGATTAGGTTTTTTTCCTAAAGACTTAATTTACAAAAAAAAAAAAACTAATATGCAAGATCCTAACAAAGAATGGTCAGCAAAAGTGGTCTCTAACCCAAATGCCATGATACAATCCACATGAGCCAAATGTCATAGACCAATGTTAGATTTTCTCAAGATTTAACCAAATGATGACTAAGATTAGGTTTTTTCCTAAAGACTTAAATTATAAGTGCACCATGAAACCCTAGCTCATTAATTATCCACAATCCACTGCTTTACATCCTCGATAACAAGTCCTTTGAATCAATGATATTTATGTAAAATAAAATGAAATATAGGAATGACCTAGATACCTAGGAGGACACAGATGAAGCATAGACTAGAAGCCAGATGAAAAATGAAAAGAAGTAAAGCAAATTTTGGGGTATGACTGATACCATCCTAAAATCAATCAGAGAGTTCTTCCTCTTTAGATCCAAGTAGAGATACTCGATCGGAAGCCAACTCCAATCACTCGACCAGTTCCCTGCATAGTCGAGGACCAATTAAGTCGAGCAAAGGCCCCAGACACTTAGTAAAAACAAGCAAACATGATATTGCATACATATCGACGAGGAAAATAAGTACTCGACATACAATGGCATACACACATAGCAAAACAACAAGCATATTAGAATTGCAAATCAAACATTCAATTACAAATGAGCAAAGCCCAATATTCAAATATTACAAGCCATGGAGCGCAGGCCAGGCAAAATCAAAATCAAAATACAAAATGTGGCACGCAGGCCAAACAACTAAGTGAACTAAACAGTTGCTTCCTCTTCGGGTCGGGTCTCCCCTTCGATTTGATCAGCTCCGCCGTCGAGCCCAGCTGGAGAGACCACCTGGCCATCGACCACCTGGTGGAAAAGCGTTATCCCCTCGGTGACGAGCTAAAGCCCAGGGTTAACAACTTGGAGTTGCTCCACCGCGGTATTAAATCCCAGCTCGAGGGTACCCAAGAAATCCTGCTCGAGCTCCCGGATTCGGGAAACCAATTCACCCCGGGTTACCAAGAGTTTCTCCTCGGCGGGCTTTGCGGCGGCCTCCAACTCAGCGACCCTCGCTTGGAGCTGTCCATTCTCCTCGTCATCCTCGGTCATCTTCTTCCGCGTCTCGTCCATCTCGCGGTAAAGATTGATTTGGATCTGATACCTCTCCTTGTAGTCGAAGAAGTCGTTCTCCACCTTGAGCTTTTCCATCCCAAGGGTCATATTCTCCGCCTGCAACTTCTTCAGCTCGGCAACAGGGCAGGTCCCATCATTGAGAGCCAAGACTATCTCAAGAACCCTCATCACAGCGGTCGCGTCCTCGAATAACACCTTTCTCCTGGTATCCTTGTCGAGCGCCAGAGTTGCCTTGGATTCAGCCTCGAGCACGATGAGGGAGTTGTTCCCTCCAAAGAGCCCTCGGGTACGATGGCAGGGAGGTAGGACAAACCTCTCCCCGACAGCGCCCTCCAGAAGGTCGACTGGCCCAGACTCCTCTACGCGCTACTTCTTGGCCGGATGATCCTACGAGACTGGAGACTGACTATCCTGGGGAGAGGAGGAAGAACCCCCGGGGTGCTGGTCGGCCTTAGACAACTACTGGACTTGGGAGACACGACCCCTGGGGGCCTTCTTGACGCCCCTGTTTGCAGCAATCTTAAGCATGCGCTCGTGGAGGCCTAATATTTGACCTGAAACAAAGAATAGAACGAGTTAATATAACAAGGAAAGATAAGAGGACACGCAAATTAGGAACACGCTTGATACCTAAGAGCCTCAAGGCCTCCCTGTCAGAACTGCACTCGAGGAGCGCCTTAGTATTGATCAAACGGTGCTCGAAAACAACTTCTCTGTTCTCGTTACGAACGAAGCTCCCATCCTTATTCACACACTTGGCAGGAGTGAAGTCGTCGACGTAACCCACGATCTTATTATAGGCAACCTTATCCTCGTCGTCCAGCTCGTGAGTGTAGCACCCCGAAATTTGCCCTACCTTTTTCTAACTTTTTCTGGCCTATGTTTCCTTTTTTCATTTGCATCTCATTTAGGTCTTAACTCATAATCATGCATTGCATTGAGCTCTCGAGACGTCGGATCACGGTATCCTTGTGGCTAAGGACTTCTCTTATTCTAAGCAGCAAGCATGAGAGTGCCCCAACAGTTATTTTGCTCGGTAATTTGGTACCAGATCGTCCTTTTTGCAACAAGGTATTTTGAGAGTTCACAACTTATTCCAGGCATTTTTAATATTTTCGTATTTTCATTCATCTGACTGTATTTCCACTCTGCATCATCTAAATAGCATAAAATAGTGCTTTTCATCTCGCATACTGCCTAAAATATGGGTCGGAATAATTTCTCGGAAATTTACAGACAGAGCGGTCAAATTGAATTTCAGCGATGCTTAAAATCAGGGGACAGAAAATTTTAAAATCGAACTTGCAGACGTCAATTCTACGGTTCGCGTAGTTTAACTCGGCGTGTTCGTTTTAATTTTTCGTCATATTTTGATCAATTTGAGCATTTTTACAGATCAAAATTTATTTTAAAATCTGACCAAATGCTGTATTTTTTTCGAGTCATATATTTCGTACTAATCATTTTAGTGTACTCGGTTTGTTTTTTTCCGATCACTAGCACTACAAAAAATCGGGGGAATTAGGACGGTTTTATTAGGGCGGTTATTGTAAACCGTCACAATTTACAGAAAAAATGGCGGTTTTATTAAATGCCGAAGTAGGTGGAAATAATTGGCGGTTTAAACCGCCATATTTTATCAATAACATTTTTAATCACAAATCTCGTACTCTGCGACAAATAGGAGGCGCTTCTTTTTTTTACTGAGTCTTTCACGCGCCATCATTTTCTTTTGTTTTTCATTTTTCCTCTTTAACATGTATTTCCCTAATTTCACCCATCGATCTCCATCTAGGTTTCTCTTTTGGATCTTCATCCTCCACCTAGTCTTCACCCACATCCCCATTTTCATTTGGGTCATCCCTCTTACCCGCTCTCTCATTCGAATCTTTTCCTCCTTTTCTCCACCACCACAAACCCTGCCTCCACCGCTTCTTCTTCTCCTTCCCCTCTTTCTTTCGCATTCGCCCCCTCTTCCACATCATCTTCCACTTCTATCTTCTTAGTTTCTACATCCTCTACTGGTTCTTCCTTCAACTTGGGGGCATGCCGTCAGCTTCTTCCTTCAACTTGGGGGCATGCCGTCAGCTTCTTCTTCACTATTTGGAGCACCGTCATCAGCTTCCTCGACACTATTTGGAGCATCATCGTCGGCTTCTTTAATGCCATTTGGAGCACTGTCGTCGGCTTCTTCGACATCTTCAACTCTGTTTGGAGATTGATGGGTGAAACCCTAATTCACAACACTAGCCTCTGTTGACCCTTCTAGGTAAATACCTTTAGAAGAGAAATTTTCTGGTGAGCTTCCATCTAGATTTAATTCACCAATGCTGATTATTCTCATATTACTCTGTCTTTGAAACATTCATCCATACCAAAGACGACAAAAAAAAAAAAATCGCCAAAGCTTGTGGCTGAGCTTCGTGTGGCACCGGCGGAGCTTCGACAACATCTTTGGAGGATGATATAACTGGTGGTTTAGCAAACAGGAGAGAAACACATTGATTTTCTTAGATGGAGGAACATACAATTTCGATTTGCAGAATCTGCATAGGGTATAACGGCTGAGGTATTAGTTTTCTTTTTATGGGTATGTTTAAAATAGACAATGAAACAAAATGACTAACATAGGGTTCAAAATTTCTCTGTTATGGGAATCCTTATTTAGATTAGGGTTCAAATATTTATTTGTTGTTAGGTTTCATCTGCGGTGGTGAAAAGGGTTAACCTACTGCCATGGACTTATTATTCATGAAGGCATTGGATAGTGGTAGAGCTATTAGTTATTTTCATGTCTGTGGGCCTTATTCTTTACTTTCAATTCATATGATAAGTACTCTTTGGTAATGCTTGATGAAAAATGCTAATAAAAGAGGTAGCTAGTTTATTTCAACATTAATTAAATGTTTGATTCTGTGACATACTTCACACTAATATGCCATTATTAGATTAAATGAATTTGTTTTTTGTTTGAATTTAATAGAAAATCACTAATATTTCTAGAAGTTGTAATTGTAGTTGCGGTGTGTTTCTTGTTTCTGTACTTAGCCGGACTAGTTGGATGCTAAATGTGTGTACATGGTTCTAAGCAGCTCTGTTTGAATTGAAACTTTCAGGGAGCATCATCTTGATAATTTTTTCTCATCCATGGAAACCATAATGATCCTCTGTCTTGAGGAAAGTGAAGATATCTCTCTTAACTTACACTCTCTAGTCTTAGAAAGTGTGAAGAAAGACAATGAGGTTTGTTCTTAAATATTATTTGAATTTGGATGCTGATTTAAGGTTTATGAATCTGCCTTTGCAAATTATTAGAAATATAATTTTAATTTATGGCCAGTTGGTAATTTATGGTGTATTAGGAGAATTGGATTATTCCCCTGTTTAAATTAGCTGATTTCAGGGAAATTGTTTCTGTCAAGGCAATTAAAACCGGGGACACACCAAACTTTTGTCAAGGTAATTCAAACCAACAACAAAGCCTTGATATCAAGTATTTCAACTTTTATTCTATAATGCTATTTTTTGCATATATAATTTGTATGAATATTGAAATATAAAGTTTTTCTTTTATTTGTTGGTAACAGGGGACACACCAAACTTTTGTGGTAACAAATATATATGGTCATCTAAGGATTTTTCGAGCTACTGGTAATGATTTTAATTAATTATTTTACAGACACATTTTCTACTTTAGTTTTTGATAAGAGTAAACACATACATATTTTGTTGGAAGAATTAATTAGAGTCAAGACAAAATAAATGAAGCATTATAGAAATCCATAGTAAACAAGTGCATAGCAGTAGTAATTTTTGTTACAAATGACAAAGTTCATAATAGTAGTTTAAGATTTAATAGGATTTGATTTCAATAATCAAAATTCCAGCATTCATCTTGGTTATTTCAATTGTCATTTATGATAGTGGAAATACAATCTTAAACTGAAGCTATTTGTATTTTGTAGTACTATTGTTTTACAAGACTATTACTATTAGGAGCACTACGGAAGTAGAAACATAAAAGGGACATAAATATGTGAATTAATTTTGTATTACTATATTAAAAAGCTTGTCTTGCGGTATTTGTATTCCCGTCTGTTTTGTTCGGAATCTCACTTTAAAATTCCCAGAGTAATGATCTTATACACTAAATTACCACTAACAACGATAATAAACTTCCATGCTTACCAAATGACCAAGTCTCTAGTCTGTAATAGATTAGTTGCTAACCTGACTATATATACACGTAGAAAATAGTCTAGCCCAACAAGACCATAACCTTGTAACTAACTGTACATGTTGGGTCAGCATAGTCCTAGCTAAGGTATAAATACTCAATATGACTCAATCACTGTATGAGAGAAAATAGAATCACTGTCTGAATCTTAAAATAAAAAAATGAATCAATCAACCATCTATTACAGAATCACTGTCTGAATCTTAAAATAAAAAAATGAATCAATCAACCATCTATTACTGTACGTTAATATTTATAAAGGGTCAGCTAAGATCGAGTTGTAGAAGATCATTCTCACATTTGTTTATAACATTATAACCGAGTGTGTTGAGTTGGCTAATAGACCAACTGTCATTACAGTAATCTAATTCTCGTGATTATTAACCTATTAGTTTATAGTAATGATAATAGAGTAATAATGGCAGTTCTTTCTTATTTCTAATCAAATTATTGGACTTCATATTTCATAACGGTGCAACTTAATACTAGGATATTTAAGGAATTTTCACTTTATTAAGCAATTTCCTTTGTAATTGAGCACTTGAGTGGTATCTTCTATACTCTAATGAGATTGTTTAGCTCTTTTGGTTTTCCAATATGTATTGTGTTTATCAATGAATGAAAACTCAAGAGTACTTGTACTCACTATTAATGAAAATCAATAGTATTATTACTTATGTATCTTAATTTTCGGTGCTGCAGACATATATCAAAGAATAAAGACTATTTATTAAGGCTAGTCATCCCTAGTCTTGACCCTAACTTTACTTTGCTTTTGTTGGAGCGTTACAATTTATTTAAAATTAGACCAAACTGAATTAATTGTTTGGTGAACCGTCTGTTAGTTTGGAACAGAACTGAACCCTTATTAAGTTGGGGAAAAATTATTGAAAGTTGTGCAACAAGGCTTAAACCCCATTTAGTGTAAGATATGAATACCTTGGGTTATTCTTTGGATGATTATAGTTATGTTCTTGCCTTAGTATGCCATGATTCGTTAGATAACTCGACTCAAGATGATGTATGTGCTACTAGTGATCATGTGGATTTTTGTTCTTCAATGTTTATTAATGTTTGATTGTCTTGAAAATTGTTCTTCACGAGATAATTTATGATTTAGTTTGTTTTTTGTTTCAGGTTCATGATTACAGATCAGCTGAAGGGCCTGTTGAGGAATATGCACTGGTGTGTTTGTTCTGTTGTTTACCCTTCTACTTTGGATATTGTAACATTTAAGTTTTTCTTGACCAGTTGAATAACGAGATTACAAAAGAAGCCACACCACCACAACAAGATAATGATGCTGATGGGGACATGCCTCTTGAGTCTATCATGAGCAATGGCATTGCACAAGCTGGAGAAGATGATACTTTAGTAGAATCGAAGCCTCTTAGGAAGCAGGATGGTACCGACTCTCTTGTTCTGTCCAAAGATAATATTCGTTAGTTAATAAGGAGTGGAATGATCTGGACACTAAAATAATTGATAGTAAAGAACAAAAGCTAGAGTGCAGTAGCAGTAGGAAAGGAAAGAAAACCAACTCTTGAAATTCGACAAAGCCTTCTAAGAGATCACATGTTTTTAATGAGAAGGAATCTTAGAAAACTTTTGGCTCTGAAAATCCCAGCAAAGAAGTTCCTAGTTCTCTTAATGAGGATTATGTGGTTGAGTCTATAGGAACATTAGGGAATGACAAAGAGATTAAAGCTACAATTTCATCACCGAAAGTAGATGATATCAAATCTGATGTCGTTGTTTCTCATTTACCAAATGAGAACATCACGATGAGAATAATTCTAAGAAAACGTTTTAAGAACAAAAAAGAAAGATAGCTTTTTGAAACAAGTGACTGCAAGACATATTCCAAAAATTGTGTCTGGAGGAACATGTGATTCTGAAGAATTATCTTCTATGTGGTATTAATTTTCTCACAATAAGTAAAGTGTGATGCGTCCTCCAAGGAGGAGAATGTATATCACTTGATCAACTCTCTCATCTTCTTGATTTGAGCTAAAGTAATAGTTTGAAAAGTTAAATTAGGTTCTTTATAACACTGCTTGTTTTTCAAGTTGCAGTAGCTGTTGTTTTTTGGCAACTTTTTATTTGGTTTGGTTGTTCATTTTATACTTTTGGCTAATTTGATACTAAATTGCAAGTGTATTATTTAATTTAGCTCTTGCACAATCTATGGAGTTGAATCTAGTTATCATAATGTTAAAAAAAAAATAGATATAATGTATACAAAATTGCATAAAAGGAGGAGGAAAAAACTAATTTCGTTTTAATTTTTTTTTGTGAAAACTGTGTAAATTTTGGCGGTTAAAACCGTCATTATCTACAGATTAAAAACCGCCATTTGAATTAATGTATATTATGGCGGTTTGTACGGCGGTTAATGAGAAACCGCCATTTTCTACTTAGCGGCAGCCAAATTTACGGCGCTTTTGGAGAACGCCATTTTCGTAAATTATGACGGTTGAAACCGCCATAAAATCACTTTTCTAACCGTCGTAATTCTCCAATTTTTTTGTAGTGTAGGGTGTTCGATTTTTATTTATTTGATGTTTGTTTATTTTACTTTTTTAACTAATATTGTTTAGAATAGATAAATAGGATAATTAGTATTTTTATTTTTATATTAAATATTTATTTTTATTTAACTAATATTGTTTTTCATAAATAAATAGAATTTTTAGTTTCTGTTTTAAATTTATTGAATTGTTTAAATTTTATTTAATTTTAATATTAGTTATTTGGGCCTTAAAATGGACATTACGGGTATTAAAATAGTTAACCCTAATTTATTTTATTATATATATATATATATATATATATATATATATATATATATATATATATATATATATATATGTGCTGATGTTGAGAAGGGGGAGGTAGAAACTGAGGGAGACGGAGAGGGGGGATCGAAAAAAGAGAAAAACTGCGCGTTGAGTTCTGATATTAAATAAGAGGTATTATATGCTGCCACGTTCATTAACATGTATAAGGATATATGGTTTCAATTCCAAAGGTTATCATACAATACTAGTATATCATAATACTTTTCTGAGTACAGCATGCATGTCGTAATCCGCCGCTGCACCGTCAGTTTTTTCTCTTAACTTACAGCTTGGCTTAAAGTTCCTGTTTTTCACATATATAACCTTTTTTTTTTACAAAATCACATACATAACTTGTTGTCACGTTTTGATATATATATATATATATGAATAGTGTTTTGCAATATAATCTAATTGTATTTTAGTTTTTTTATTTTTATTATTCGGATCGAATTATGTCGATATGCTATTTGCATATTTGTGTGCATGATGCGTGACATTTGTGTCGGTTTGATCCGGTTACGATGATCGCGTTTTCGCGTTACCAATATTATTGGGTTATTATCAAAGTTAAATTTCTCTTTTTTAGTTGCTTTTTTTTGTTATCTTTAGATCCGTATAATTCGGATCAGGTTGCGATGACCGCTTAGGCGGTAGCAATTTGCCCTTTTTTGTTTTAATTCTTTTTTTTTATTAGATTGTTCGGATCGAATTACGTCGTTACGTTGTCCGCATATATGTGCATGATGCGTGACCTTTATATTTAGTTCGATCTGACTGCGATTATCGCATTTTGTGTAGCAACATTTGTTTTAAAACTATTTATTTTAAAATTTATTTTTTCAGGCGTTCTCCATCTCTAAAAAAAAATTAGATCCTTACAATTCGGATCCGGTTGCGATGATCGCGTTTTCGCGATAGCAAAGTTGTTGAGGTTTTTTTGTTTTCTTTTTTTCATGCAGCATTTTTACCATGTTATAAAATTTTCACAATTTTTATTTTTATTTTTTATTATCTAAATTAAATATTTATTCAATTTCTTTTTGCATCACACATTTCATGCATACCTGAAATTGTTTATTTTATTTCTCTCCATCCCTAAAATATTTTTAATCCGTTCTTTTTGCATTTGTTCACTAACATTCTAAAGTGCATTAAAATATTTTTCTTTCGTTTTTAAATTTATTTCATATTGCATTTTGGTCCTTCCCTTTGGCACATTGAACACTTCTCACCTGAGCTTTGCCTGATTATTTGAATGACTAACACTTTGAATTTTTGCAGGAATTTTTGATATGTTGTTTGTCTCTGGTTGAGAAACCTTGATATTTAATTTGGGAATTTTAGGAGTTATTTCTCTAATTGTTTGATTTGTTTTCACTTGAGATTTTCTCGCATGTGCATCTTCAGACCTTGTCTGATTATCTGTTTGAAAAGGCACTTGTGCCATTGTGCTGGGATTGTTCATTTGACTTCTTTATGCATGTTTGGATTTTTATCATCGTAGTATGTCTTTACTTGGGTTCCATCTATCTCACCTCTTTTTTTTTTGTCTGTTTCTCATTAACCTTTTATGCAGGGACTCAGGTAAGCTCTTTAAGGGTATGGATAAGTCATCTGTATTCACCCTTATTCTTTCTTTCTCTCATCTTCTTCCTTTAGGATTTAGGTTGTCGTCAAACCTCACTAACCGTAGGTCACCCATGCATGATGACTTTAGGACTCATAGTCCCCCTTAGAGTTACCTTTGTGTCTTCTCTCTTCTCATCTCAAACTTTCTGAAAATACTTAATAAGAATAAAGTGTATTGCGCACAAGCCTTAAGCGTGGGGAATGAGAAATGAGGGGCTTCCTCTCATCTTTCTAGAGTGCTTAGCGAGTGTCCTGTCTTGGGACGATGCGTTAAGTATTCGCCCATATGCCTTAGACTTTGGTGCAATGCAATTTAGGAACTAACTTAAGCCACTTCTGTCCTAAAAAAATACAAATCAACCTCAAACCTTTTTGTCCTTCGGGATTTTCAAACTAAAGGATATTTTCAAAAAGGGCACGTTACCTTCCGTCTGAGACGCAAACAGGTATCGACCCTAACTGCCGGACGCGAACTTAATGTCGCTCATAAAAAACACAAAAAGAACTTGGTCCGAACTACGTTGACTCTGAATTTCCCATTGCACAAAGGGAGTACGTAGGCCTAGGACGTCGACGTCCTACCGAGTCGGTCTTTGTCTTCCCCTCCCAGTTTTAGTACAGCCCTAGATGATAGTATAACTCACCCTTAGATTAGACAACAAACGTGGATCCCATCGAGTACGATGGACGCGTGGGGTGCTAGCACCTTCCCCTCACGTAACCGACTCCCGAACCCAGGCTATGGTTGCGATGACCATTCCTTTCCCTCTTCCTCAGGTTTATGTGGTGTTCCCTTTCCCTCTCTTGGGATAAATTTACACGGCTGGCGACTCTGTTTTTCCGCGCCACTCTCGCGTTTGTACCTGGATGAAAATCCTTGGGAGCGACAGCTGGCGACTCTGCTGGGGACCCTGGTTGACCTATGCTGGTCCATCCCTAAGCGAGTCAATCCTAGCGCTTGCTTGTCTTTGTTTTCTTTGGGTGTTTTTGTTTTGCTTTATGTGTTGTATTTTATTTTTATTTTTTACCGCATTATCTGCACTTCATTTTTTATTACTGTCATGCTGCTGTGCTGTGCTGGCTGTCTTTGTTTTGCAGGTTGGGTGGGATCGAGAGATAAGCCCAATACCCAGGCTTGAGTATATCCTAGGACTAGAGTGGAAAGTAGTGGGACCTACGTGCCCGCTTGGTACGTTTGTGTGTTCACGAAATTCATAACCAGACGAGGCTATCTTGGGACGCATTCTAACGTGTGTGTCTTGCGCATGTTGGGGTGTTGATCTAGAGAGCTGTCGACTCTGGTGACCGATTATTGAGGACCTTAGTGGAAACATCCCTCTTTAGCGGTGACAGTGGCAGACCACATCCTGTGGCAAACCCATTCGCACCCGAGGGCCCGCTTTGGAACTCGCATAGGATGGCCCCTACGTTTTGAAGAGAATCAGTGGAGGCACTCCTCGATTGACGATAGTACTGTACCCCGAGGGATGAATGTACTATTGTTTCTCGACCTCAGTGCCAAAACTGAGGACCTTCCGCTTTGGAGAATCAGTTGAGGCCTCCTCGATTGATGATGATGCCAAACCAGAAATGGTGAACGTATCATTATTTCTCGACCTGAGAGCCCGGGATACTGAACATCCTAGTACCCACACGTGAGAAGGGATGGGCGTTTACAGGTTTGCAGGTAACCTTGACCTTCAACATACCCGGTTTTCTGATCACAGGTTTATCAGTGTGGTACTACGGTTATTCTGGTATTCTGGGTGTTTGGGCAGATCTTTGAGATGGTTCAGTTTGTTCAATGCAGCAGTTGTCCAGTCTGTGTGGCATCCTTGATCCCATACGTGCATTTGCATCATCATTTTGCATCCCAACATGTTTATTCATCTGTAGGGTTGCATCCTAACTCTGATTATGGTTTTTGAAATTAAACTGGAATCAAGGGGTGGATCGCCCTGCGAATTTTTAAACATGTTCATTTGCATTTGCATATCCATAATCATTTTGCATAACAGGTGTTTATCTCTGGCGTTCTTACTTGATTCTCTTCCACCGCACCAGATTGCAGATCAACACATTCACCGGTATCCTACCAGACAGAATCAGAAAAGACCCATGGATCAGATACAAAATGAGATGACTGAGATGCGAACTCGCATGAACCAATTCATGGATTTGATGCAAGGGGTTGCACAGGGCCAAGAGCAGTTAAGAACTGTTGTCCAACCATTGATTGCAAGGATTGATAACGAAGTTGTCCTTCAGGGAGGAGTCTATACTGGTGTTACTGGTACTAGTGTGCAGAATGGCCCTCCGGGCGGAGGTATTCCTGTTTCTGGTGTTGCGATTCCTCCGGGCAGAGGAGAAAGTATTGTGGTTCCCACTGCAGCGGGAGGAGGTAATGGCGCTGGCACAGTTCATGGTCGCCAGTATGATGATGTTCAAGATGATGCATTTTCTCTGCCAGACGGGGATGTTGGTCCCCAGATTGACAATGATCAGAGGATCAGGTTGATTGAGGAACAGCTAAGGGGTGTTATGAATCAGGATGCTTTGGGTATGGATCTAGAGGATTTGGGGCTGGTTCCAGGCGTTGTTATCCCGCACAAGTTCCAGATCCCTACTTTTGAGAAGTATAATGGTATGACTTGTCCGAGGACCCACGTGAGGGCATACGCAAGCAAAATGGCTGCGCATGCGAAGAATGAAAAGCTGATGATGCATTGCTTCCAGGATAGCCTATCTGGGGCATCCCTGGAGTGGTACATACAACTAGAAAGGAAGGATGTGCACAGTTGGAGAGATCTGGCAGGGGCATTTATTAGACACTACCAATATAACACTGATATGGATCCTAACCGAACGCAGCTGCAGAACTTATCACAGAAGAACAATGAGAGTTTCAAAGAGTATGCCCAGAGGTGGCGTGAACTGGCAGCTAGGGTTCAGCCTCCCATGTTGGAACGTGAAATGATAACTATGTTTATGGCCACCTTGCAGGGTCATTACTATGAAAAGCTGGTACCGTGTATGACTGGAAAGTTTGCTGATTTGATCTTAGTATGAGAGATGGTAGAAAGCGGAATTAAGGCGGGGAAAATACCAGGCGGTGATGGGTCCTCATCTGGAGGAAGTAAGAAACCTTATGCTGGGACCTCCAAGGGAAAGGAAGGAGAAACTAGTGCTGTGTATGTTCCCCCTGTTGTTCAACGGTCTGTTCAAAATCAGCGACCTTATGCTCCTCAGCAACAGAGACAACAAAGATCATGAAGGCCTGCGAGAAGTTTCGATCCACTCCCTATTCCTCACAGTGATGTTCTTGACCGTCTACTTGAGAGTTCTCTGGTTAAACTAAGGGATGCCAAGTCTGTTCCTGACCCTATTCCTCCTGATTATGATATGGATGCCAGATGTGAATATCACTCAGACACACTGGGTCATTCAATTGAAAATTGCAACGTGTTCAAGCACAAGGTGTAAGACCTGGTAGACTCAAAGATCATTGCATTCACTGAAGATGATATGTACATTAATTAAAGCCTCACTTCTCAAGTGAGCACTCAGTCTGCAAGTGCGTCCAGGCAGAATCAAGCTTCCTCAGCAATGGCAATCTTCAGCTTCTTTACTGCATTTTCATTTGTAGTTTTTTTTTTCATTTCCTGTTAAAGCATCGTATGTATGCAAGACTTGTTTGTTTTTTTATGATGATATTAATGCAATGAGTATGTTTTCCTTGAAGTAATCCATTTGTGTTCACTCTTAAATGTTTATATGCACTGCAATACCAATTTTCTTATTTAGAACTCTTGAGGGAGGATGACGAAATAAGAACGCAGGTTTCTAATGGTACGCTGTTGGATAGAACCCTGTTGAGGATGTACAGGCATTGTTTCAAACCCCTAAACACTGGAGATATAAGGGAGATAGACCCTCGTTAACCCCTTTGAGCCTTGGAGTAGGAGCTTCTTTCGTACAAAAAAAAACCCTCATACTTAACCCAGGGGCAGGGTAGGCGTCAGTTAGTTTGACCAAGCGTTCAGATTTCATGGAGATTGTGCATCTGAGGAACCATTATCTTCTATCCCACCGTCAAGAGGTCAAGAGATGTGAAACCACAATGGTTATCCATCAACAACTAAGGAGTGAGGCAATCACAACCCTTTCAAGCAAGTAAGACAACCAGTGTCACACGCTTTGTTCAAAAGGGGAATAAAAAAAAGAAGAAGGCCCGCTAAGTCGAAACTTGAAAACAAGTGACTTAGGCAAAAGTTAGGGCATCCCGCTGGACTTAAAAATCGAAAAACTCAGAAGAGTCAGTCCAGGCAAAAATTAGGGATCAAAAAGCAAAAGAAAGAAGAAGCAAAAAGCATTACAAGAACAAACTCGTGTGATTACAGACACAAAAGATAAAAAGGGGTGACTGTCATTCCAAAACCTCCTTAGGTGCCAAACCATTAAGGGCATAGGTTCCTTGAAAATCATAAACCTGTTGGGAGATGAGCGTTTGGGTCAGATTAACTGAACATAGGACTGGAGATCATCACGAAGATTGGGTGGGCACCAATAAATTTTGAGCCATAAATCCTTTTTCTCTGAAACCGTGAACCAGACCGCGTTACAACCCTTAAAAGTCCTAATTGAAACAGGGTTTATTCCGATAGCGTACTTCAACAGGATAGCGTTCCTGACTCCTATAAGTGGTGCTAATAAGACTTGTTGGTATTGCATGTGCGCATTGTTTTGCCATTCAAAAAATCAAGGTCGCATCTCAACTAGTGATTTGTTCACCGGGTTTTGCAACGTATTCTCAATAAACTTCAAGGTTAACATAAGCGTTGCATTAGGATTATCATTCTCATAAATAACTCGTTTTGTTTGCATACATGTGCCTAAGCATCAATGGCAGCTTACACAGTGAAAGTCAGTCAAAAAGCTTGATCCCTGCCGAGTTGGGATGCTTGGAAATTCTGAAGGACAAACATGTCAAATGGCAGGTTGCTCTCCCCAGTAAGTCGTGTTAAGGTGTAGCCGATCTGGGGCAGTCACGTCGAGAAATCTCTCCGAAGTTCAGTTATTCTGGGACATTCATTCTAAGATCAGGGTCCAAGATACTAAAGCAGAGTATTTTCAAGTCATTACGATCCCTTTCAAGGTGATGTACATCGTGGATCATGAAGACTGGGGCAGTTATGTCGAGATATGATAAATCTCTCCAAGAGTTTGAAGACCCTGGGGCAGTACGAACGCCCGACCTTCTATAAAATCCTCTTGAGATGATTCCTTCCATTAGACTTGGTGGTCTGGGGCAAGTAGAAAAGTTCAAAGGGGCATTTACTGGATGGCAACAGCATTGTACTCTCCCAGCAGTTTGCTCTCCCCAGCATTAAGACTGCACCTTCCCCAGCAGGAGACTTGGAAAATATTTTCTCCGGATCAAGACGTTATTTCCCCACAGAATCAGGGTGTTCACCTCCCTCATCCAGTCAGGAAGCGTGCTTTCGCCGACGATGTCATATTCTAATCCCCAGCAAGGTGGGAGTAAAGTCATTCTCCCCATCAGCAGGCTAAGTTCAGCAGTATCCCCAAGCAGGATGATTATGGGCTGGCATCCCCAGCAAGCTCTAAGCCCGTTGGTTATTAGCAATCTCCAGTAACAGACTTCCGGTGTCGTTATTGGCGTTCATTCTCAACTCCCCCAGCAGAGGAGAAATCTCAGGTTTTGGATGTTACCTTCAGTGAAAGATAAGTGTGGCCCCCGATAGTTTTTTCGGGATTTCATCCCCAGCTGAAGTTGTTGATCCGAAGAGTCGGTCAGTATGACCCTTCTCAGCAGAGTTCCTGGATTCAGAGGACAATTTATTTTTGTCATCCCCAGCTGAATTGGTCTCTTCTCTCCAGCATTTATTTTGCTGGAGGGGCCCTTTTGCATATCATCATCATTGCATTGCATCCTCAAAATGCGTAGCATTTCCATTTCGTATGGAGCATTACGCCATAGAAAAAATTCAAACATGCATCGAAGCATAAGCCAGGTTTGGTACCTTGTGCGAAAGCCCAGATCAACCCTCAATACAGTGATCCCAACCTTAGAGCTGACGCTTATCTTCCCCAACTTCAAAGTTGTCGTATACCTTTTCTCGACCTCAGAGTTGATGAAATATCCTTTCTTCCCCAACTTCAAAGTTGTCGTATACCTTTTCTCGACCTCAGAGTTGATGAAATATCCTTTCTTCCCCAACTTCAAAGTTGTCGTATACCTTTTCTCGACCTCAGAGTTGATGAAATATCCTTTCTTCCCCAACTTCAAAGTTGTCGTATACCTTTTCTCAACCTCAGAGTTGATGAAATATCCTTTCTTCCCCAACTTCAAAGTTGTCGTATACCTTTTCTCGACCTCAGAGTTGATGAAATATCCTTTCTTCCCCAACTTCAAAGTTGTCGTATACCTTTTCTCGACCTCAGAGTTGATGAATATTCCCCTTTCTTCTCCAACCTCAGAGTTGTTGCACATCTTTTCTCGACCTCAGAGTTGATGAACAACCCATTCCTCCCCAACTTCAAAGTTGTCGTATACCTTTTTACCAATCTCAGCGTTGACGAATATCCTTTTCTTTACCAACTTCAAAGTTGTTGTACCTCATTTCTTCCAGCCTCAGAGTTGTCATACCTCTTCTTCTCCAACTTCAAAGTTGTCGGACACCTTTGCTCGACCTCAGAGTCGATGAATACTCCAACCTCAGGGTTGACGCCCCTTTTACTGACTTCAAAGTTGACGTATATCCTTCTTCTAACCTCAGAGTTGAAGTTATGCTCTCAACCTCAGAGTTGATGTCTACCTTTTCCTCAAACATTCAAAGTTGGTGTTTAATCCAGATTGTCCTCAACCTCAGAGTTGATGATCTCCTTTCTTATCCCCAGCGGAGTCATCTTTGTAGGTCCGTTGATTCTACAAATCTCTGGTTGTAGGTCCACATTCGGCTGGCAATCACTATGTCATTTCTCTCCCCACAGTTTGCAAATTTCCGGGTTCTTTGGTATTCAATCTCCGTGCATCCTGATTGTCTGAAAGCCGTCGCTATCATACCCTCAGGATCAAGTTGATTGAATAGGGGCAGCTGTAGCACCCCGAAATTTGCCCTACCTTTTTATAACTTTTTCTGGCCTATGTTTCCTTTTTTCATTTGCATCTCATTTAGGTCTTAACTCATAATCATGCATTGCATTGAGCTCTCGAGACGTCGGATCACGGTATCCTTGTGGCTAAGGACTTCTCTTATTCTAAGCAGCAGGCATGAGAGTGCCCCAACAGTTATTTTGCTCGGTAATTTGGTACCAGATCGTCCTTTTTGCAACAGGGTATTTTGAGAGTTCACAGCTTATTCCAGGCATTTTTAATATTTTCGTATTTTCATTCATCTGACTGTATTTCCACTCTGCATCATCTAAATAGCATAAAATAGTGCTTTTCATCTCGCATACTGCCTAAAATATTGGTCGGAATAATTTCTCGGAAATTTACAGACAGAACGGTCAAATTGAATTTCAGCGGTGCTTAAAATCAGGGGACAGAAAATTTTAAAATCGAACTTGCAGACGTCAATTCTACGGTTCGCGTAGTTTAACTCGGCGTGTTTGTTTTAATTTTTCGCCATATTTTGATCAATTTGAGCATTTTTACGGATCAAAATTTATTTTAAAATCTGACCAAATGTTGTATTTTTTTCGAGTCATATATTTCGTACTAATCATTTTAGTGTACTCGGTTTGTTTTTTTTCGATCACTAGGGTGTTCGATTTTTATTTATTTGATGTTTGTTTATTTTACTTTTTTAACTAATATTGTTTAGAATAGATAAATAGGATAATTAGTATTTTTATTTTTATATTAAATATTTATTTTTATTTAACTAATATTGTTTTTCATAAATAAATAGAATTTTTAGTTTCTGTTTTAAATTTATTGAATTGTTTAAATTTTATTTAATTTTAATATTAGTTATTTGGGCCTTAAAATGGACACTACGGGTATTAAAATAGTTAACCCTAATTTATTTTATTATATATATATATATATATATATATATATATATATATATATATACGTGTGTGTGCTGATGTTGAGAAGGGGGAGGTAGAAACTGAGGGAGACGGAGATGAGGCATCGAAAAAAGAGAAAAATTGCGCGTTGAGTTCTGATATTAAATAAGAGGTATTATATGCTGCCACGTTCATTAACATGTATAAGGATATATGGTTTCAATTCCAAAGGTTATCATACAATACTAGTATATCATAATACTTTTCTGAGTGCAGCATGCATGTCGTAATCCGCCGCCGCACCGTCAGTTTTTTCTCTTAACTTACAGCTTGGCTTAAAGTTCCTGTTTTTCACATATATATATAACCTTTTTTTTTTTTTACAAAATCACATACATAACTTGTTGTCACGTTTTGATATATATATATATATATATATATATATATATATATATATATATATATATATATATATATATGAATAGTGTTTTGCAATATAATCTAATTGTATTTTAGTTTTTTTATTTTTATTATTCGGATCGAAGTATGTCGATACGCTATTTGCATATTTGTGTGCATGATGCGTGACATTTGTGTCGGTTTGATCCGGTTGCGATGATCGCGTTTTCGCGTTAGCAATATTATTGGGTTATTATCAAAGTTAAATTTCTCTTTTTTAGTTGCTTTTTTTTGTTATCTTTAGATCCGTATAATTCGGATCAGGTTGCGATGACCGCTTAGGCAGTAGCAATTTGCCCTTTTTTGTTTTAATTCTTTTTTTTATTAGATTGTTCGGATCGAATTACGTCGATACGCTGTCCGCATATATGTGCATGATGCGTGACCTTTATATTTAGTTCGATCCGACTGCGATGATCGCATTTTGCGTAGCAACATTTGTTTTAAAACTGTTTATTTTAAAATTTATTTTTTCAGGCGTTCTCCATCTCTAAAAAAATTTTTAGATCCTTACAATTCGGATCCGGTTGCGATGATCGCGTTTTCGCGATAGCAAAGTTGTTGAGGTTTTTTTGTTTTCTTTTTTTCATGCAGCATTTTTACCATGTTATAAAATTTTCACAATTTTTATTTTTATTTTTTATTTTATTTTTTATTATCTAAATTAAATATTTATTCAATTTCTTTTTGCATCACACATTTCATGCATACCTGAAATTGTTTATTTTATTTCTCTGCACCCCTAAAATATTTTTAACCCGTTCTTTTTGCATTTGTTCACTAACATTCTAAAGTGCATTAAAATATTTTTCTTTCGTTTTTAAATTTATTTCATATTGCATTTTGGTCCTTCCCTTTGGCACATTGAACTCTACTTCTCACCTGAGCTTTGCCTGATTATTTGAATGACTAACACTTTGAATTTTTGCAGGAATTTTTGATGTGTTGTTTGTCTCTGGTTGAGAAACCTTGATATTTAATTTGGGAATTTTAGGAGTTATTTCTCTAATTGTTTGATTTGTTTTCACTTGGGATTTTCTCGCATGTGCATCTTCAGACCTTGTCTGATTATCTGTTTGAAAAGGCACTTGTGCCATTGTGCTGGGATTGTTCATTTGACTTCTTTATGCATGTTTGGATTGTTATCATCGTAGTATGTCTTTACTTGGGTTCCATCTATCTCACCTCTTTTTTTTGTGTCTGTTTCTCATTAACCTTTTATGCAGGGACTCGGGTAAGCTCTTTAAGGGTATGGATAAGTCATCAGTATTCACCCTTATTCTTTCTTTCTCTCATCTTCTTCCTTTAGAATTTAGGTTGTCGTCAAACCTCACTAACCGTAGGCCACCCATGCATGATGACTTAAGGACTCATAGTCCCCCTTAGAGTTACCTTTGTGTCTTCTCTCTTCTCATCTCAAACTTTTTGAAAATACTTAATAAGAATAAAGTGTATTGTGCACGAGCCTTAAGCGTGGGGAATGAGAAATGAGGGGCTTCCTCTCATCTTTCTAGAGTGCTTAGCGAGCGTCCTGTCTTGGGACGATGCGTTAAGTATTCGCCCATGTGCCTTAGACTTTGGTGCAATGCAATTTAGGAACTAACTTAAGCCACTCCTGTCCTAAAAAAATACAAACCAACCTCAAACCTTTTTGTCCTTCGGGATTTTCAAACTAAAGGATATTTTCAAAAAGGGCACGTTACCTTCCGTCTGAGACGCAAACAGGTATCGACCCTAACTGCCGGACGCGAACTTAATGTCGCTCATAAAAAACACAAAAAGAACTTGGTCCGAACCACGTTGACTCTGAATTTCCCATTGCACAAAGGGAGTACGTAGGCTTAGGACGTCGACGTCCTACCGAGTCGGTCTTTGTCTTCCCCTCCCAGTTTTAGTACAGCCCTAGATGATAGTATAACTCACCCTTAGATTAGACAACAAACGTGGATCCCATCGAGTACGATGGACGCGTGGGGTGCTAGCACCTTCCCCTCACGTAACCGACTCCCGAAACCAGGCTATGGTTGCGATGACCATTCCTTTCCCTCTTCCTCAGGTTTATGCGGTGTTCCCTTTCCCTCTCTTGGGATAAATTTACACGGCTGGCGACTCTGTTTTTCCCCGCCACTCTCGCGTTTGTACCTGGATGAAAATCCTTGGGAGCGACAGTGAGGCTTCATGATGTAATGTTATGTCTCTCTGTTAAAGTGGACCCTTTGCCACTCGAGGGGAAACTTCGACTCCAGCTTTTCCACCTCTTGCCCATCCTCACGTTCAACCACGCATTCAAACAAGGAGTCAACGGCGGCGTGCAAGATAGGTTTCACATAGAAATATATATCCTTAAAGGCCCGCACAGAGTCCAGGTACGCCCTAACAATCTTCCGGAGCTATTTCAACGACACCTAGCTGTGCTGCCCGCGGAAAGACTGTTACTGAAGGTGGAAAAGGCGAAAGAACAAGGAGAGGTAGCTTCAATACGAAGATGCTGACACATGAGCTCGAACGCCCGCACGAACGCGATCACGTTCGGATGAAGCTGCGATGGTGCCAACTCCAACCACTGGAATAGCCCCGCCTGGAAGTCACTAAAGGACAGACGGAGACCTACCTCCCAAAAGACAAATTCATACATAGGGAAACGCATCCCCTCGTACGACGAGCACATGCGATCCATATCTTTAGGCTTATAAACCCCCCAACCTACATGGGCTCCTGCCTCTCGGACCTTGACCGTCGTGAAGGCGTTGGAGTCATCAAAAATGAAACGTGAGGCGATGTTTTGGGGCTCTTGCCCGACCCAATACCACGAGAATTTGGCGCCTACATCGGCCACACCGACTTCGACATCTGCGTCGGCCAAGTCGACTTTGACGGGTTCATCGACCGCGGCGGCATCCTCTGACTTCGCGGCCATTTAACCTGAAAAGCAGAGGAAAATAGTGAATTTGACGTTAAGATAAAATCCACCCTTCCACCGCAAATCAAGTGAAAGGGCGAAAGGAAAGCGCGAGGACACGCCCTCGACCAAAGCCCTCATCGACAAACGCGTAGTCATGTGGAACTTCTCCTCGACACAAGGTGCGAAGCTTACTGCGCGGAGTGGGGCTCCTCGACAAAAAAACTTCATATCATGATTGTCAAAAGGAATAAACCTCCTCGACACAAGACCTATTTCTAGACCCATGTGGGGAGGAAGTCTCCCCGACGTTACCCCAGCAAGGACGCTAAAAGCCTCAGGTGGTCCCCGAGACCTTCATCGGAAACTTCATGAGTTTCCCAGAATCCTCATGAGTTCCCCGGTATCTTCATCGAAAACTTCATGAATCCACCAGAAACTTCATGGGTTCTACCAGAAACTTCATGGAATCCACGGAAGCTTCACCGGAATCTTCATGAGCTCCCAGGAATCTTCACCAGAACCTCATGAAGTTCACCAGAAATTTCATGGCAGCGCCGAAAAACACATAACTACCATGCTAGCCAGAAAAGGCAGAAAACTTACATGTGTAAAGAAGATTCTGGAAAGCTGCGGCGGTGTGAGAAGAAGTGATGGCGACGACGAACGGGAGATGAAGAGAGCATAGAAATTTGAGGGATTCGTTAAGAGATTGAATGCTGAGAGCGTTTCAAATGAGTCCCCTCTCCTCATATTTATATTCGCTGGCACACAGAATGAGTTGTCGCCTAGACACTTAAGCACCCCTACTCATAGTCGTCAGGGGAATTTATTACATCTGACAAGTGGCTCAAAAAGACATCACGCTTGTCCTTTCAAGACCCCCCGCACAACTCGAGGAAATGACGTGTCTGCTCCTTCCACTTCTGTCGCATCGATCAAGACGTCGAGCATAGTGCTGGACTCTCGCGTTGTCGAAAACACTTCCTCGGGGAAAATTGGAAACAAGCTATGAACACGTGTGACGGCCAAACCTCCACGCGAGCACCTGTCCTCAGGATAAACCCATGGTTGGATCCCGTCGTCGAGCACAACTAGTAGCTTCCACGCTTATTCACGAGCATAGTCCCACGAGATCATCATCTCGAACACGAACGATGCTCCTCTGGGCAAGTTCCCTGTGCCCCTCGTCGACATACGAATTGACTCTTAAGTCATTACACCTAGGCTTCTGAGCAACTACTTGGAGGCTCCTGTTCTAGACTGAGCTAGATGCTGGCCCACTGTCGGACACGGCCCAATCCACCATCCCGCGCGAAGAAACGCTTCTGACGTGTCTTCCCCACGCTCTCCACTTGCTCCCCACGCAGGGACACATCATCAGCTAACTACCCACGACTTTCAGGCGACGGTTTCGCCCTCGAGAACAGGTCTTCCACCTCCTGAAGTCCACGGGGGCAATTGACCTAGGACGAAGACCATGTGCTGGTATTCCCTACTCCGCGTAGATCCTGGCAGTTATCCGTATTGGGCCTAATGATCTAACCCACTGCAGATAACCGTTGACCCAGTGATGGGGGCACATTATAAATACCCTTCTCTAGAAGAGGGTCAGGTATTCTAAATTTATACTTTCTGTACTTTCTCTCTTTCGCTCTAAACCTCACTTTGGCATCGGAGTATCTTGCAGGTACACCCCCTCCTCTTCTCCACCATCGGTGAGCTTGGAGCTCACGACGTGTTGATGGTTGTTGATCCCCTTTCTGATCCGGTAAGATCAGTTGTAAATGGATTTTTCGAATCAAACAGAATCTGGATGGCTCAATTGACCGATACAAGTCACGGCTAGTGTCCAAAGGGTTCATCAACGCCCTGGTTGTGACTACACTAAAATATTCAGCCCATTTGTTAAACCAGTGACCATTATAATTGTTCAAACGCTTGCAGTCCGTCAAGGATGGCCCTCTGTCAGCTTGATGTCAACTATGAGTTCCTTCACGGGACGCTCAAAGAGGAAGTCTTTATGATACAGCCTTCTGGCTTTGTCAACAAAAACTTCCCTGAACATATTTGTCGTCTCAAAAAGGAACTCTATGGGATAAAGCAAGCACCTCGTGCTTGGTACACGGAGCTTCGGTTATTTTTGCTATCCCTTGGCTTCGTCAACTCAACTACAGATGCCTCTTTATTCATCCACCGGAAACCGGGCGTTACACTGTACTTATTAGTATATGTTGATGACATCATTGTCATTGGGAGTTCTTCTGCAGAATGTCCAGACTCATGGCCACACTTGCTGCTTGTTTTTCATTGAAATATCTGGGATGTTTTAATTATTTATTGGGTGTCGAAGTAATTCCTTCTGCTGCGGGTATATTCCTTTCACAAAGAAATTATATCATAGATCTGCTACAAAAATCAGGCATGGCAGATACGAAACCAGCATCCACTATGTTGTCTGCAACTATTCACTTACTCAAGGATTCAGGTGATCTTCTACCTTCCCCAACTGAGTATTGAGCGCTCATTGGAAGCCTTTAATATTTGATCCTTACACGCTCATGCATTTCCTTCAGCACCAATTAACTTTCACAATTCATGCAGAACCCGAGAACGGTGCATTGGTCCGCCCTCAAAAGAGTGCTCAGATATTTGGCGGGTAACTATGACAAAGGCGTCTCCATTTATGCGGTTGCCCCACTGAATTTTCATGCCTACTCGGATGCGGATTGGGGGGGTGATAAGGATGATTATGTTTCCACCACTAGTTACTTGCTATATCTTGGCAGCACTCATATCTCTTGGAGCTCCCGAAAACAACGATATGTTGCTCGATCGTCTACAGAAGCAGAATATAAAGCTTTAGCTGACACAACCAGTGAGCTTCTATGAGTCCTCTCCCTATTCATCGAACTTGGTCACACTCCAACAGCCAATGCAGTTATATATTGTGACAATCTCTGTGCCACAAATCTTAGTGCTAATCTTGTATTCCACTCTCGGATGAAGCATATAGCTTAGCCTATCACTTTGTTCGCGAAAATGTTCAACATGGCAAGTTTCGAGTGTCATTTGTTTCTACTGACGATTAGCTTGTTGACATTCTAACAAAGTCTCTGCTTCGTCCTCGGTTCAAGTCTTTAATGTCCAAGTTGCATATATCTTCTAGATTATACAACTTGTGGGAGGATATCAATAATAATTAGAAATGTTTAAGTTTTATAAACACTAGATATGATATATCTTTAAACAACTAAAACCACTCGTTTAAACCTACACAATATAAGTGTTTAAGACGACAATGAAGACAAATCAAATATCATAATTAAACTCTTAGGGACGAACCACAATAAGGCCACAATAAGGCGGGAATTCTAACAAAGCTCTTATTAATTGGTAGTATAATTAGATGAATTAAAATATAATAAATAATAATATATTAGTGAAAGAAACTAATTAATACTTCGTTGAAATTTTCAAATGAAAATTATTTTAAGACAAATATTATAAATGAGATTGAAAAGACTGACATGTTTGGATAAACTATTTATTTGGAGTTTATAGCACAAATCCTTTTTAAAATAAGTACTTATAAAAAAGCTTGCATTTCTAACAATAGATAAAATAAATTTAAATTATATTTATATGTGTTATAAATTGTTTTTATAAATTATCTTTGATAATTTATAAAAGTAAGTTGAAAAAAATTTATGAGTAATATTATGAGTTGTTTTAATAAGCTCCTTCAAATAGCATCACAAAACTTATTTCATAAAGATAAACTCAAATAACTCAATTCAAACAGATTTTGTGCGAATTATTTATATTTATGAAATGAATTCTCATTTTTCAAATATTAATATATTAATCATAGTTTACTATCTCTAATTTTATATATTTAAGTTCCTTTTATTGTTAATTAAATTCCCACCATTTTTATTCACTTATATTTTTACACATTTTCAACTTGATCCATTCAAGAATAAAAAACTATTCCCATTTCAATCCACCATTTATCAACAATGTTATGATCTATCATATTTTAAAAATAGACAAGTTATAACAAAATGCAAGTCATAAAAAAATAGGCAAGAAGAACTTTGTTTATTTAAATATATAATTTTAGTTGTATTATTTACACAACAATCCGATGTCGTCCAGCGGTTAGGATATCTGGCTTTCACCCAGGAGACCCGGGTTCGATTCCCGGCATCGGAATAGTTTTTTGTTTTTTCAGTGTTTTCAGAGACTGTTGTGCTTTAAAACAAGAGTGGTTGGGTTACTTTGAATAATTATATTAATATTCAAGACTATTAAAATAAGCCAATTCAAATATACAGTAGCTTATTATTATTTTTTCTTTATTCTTTATTTTATTTTTATTATTTTTTCTTTATTCTTTATTTTATTTTTGTTATCTTAATCAAAAATATTTAGTAGAATTTAACTGGTATGCACTGACAGTGTAAAATAATTTTACACTATCATCTAATTGAAATACATTATTTTGTCACGTCATGCAATTAACTTAAAAATTTCATTGTGATTTAGTAGAATGCATGATCGTCATTGATTGACAGTATACCAATTAAATTCTATTTAATAAACATAAAAGATATATTATTTTACACCACAGGTTTGCTACTAATTGATTCATCGTAATTACTTTTTTAGAGCAACTATTAGATCATATATCAATTATCTATTTTTTATAAATGAAAACTCATTTTTCAACTAAAATGTTAATCACAGTAATTGTAATTAAATATATTAATTAAATATATTCAAGTTCTTTTAATTGTTAATTAAATTTACCCCATTTAAAAAAATAGAATATGCAATGAAAGTGTAAATTCTATTAGATCTATTTTACACCATTAGGACACTACCTTTAATTTTTTTTTAAACAAATTTGTATTTATACCATACTTCAAACTCAATTTTTTAAAAAAATTAATTAATAATAAATAATTAAATATATAGATCAAATTAATAGTTTTTTTTTATCAATATTGTGCTCGTATAATCAAATTAATAGTAAGTAGTATATAATATGACGACTTAATTTATAATGAATATTAAATATAGAGATCAACTTGACAACATTTTAATATAGTGAAAGATTTTTTAAAATATTCATAATTGACATTCACTTGCATAACATTTCATGTGACTCAAAAAAAATTAATTTAAATTAAGGGGTGCCCATAGGTGTGGATGGGGGCATACATCAAACATTTCCAATAAAAAATGAGCAGAAAATCTTCCACAAGCCATGAACATTTTAGATAACTTAGAAGTTAAAAGAAAATACTAACTTATATATGCTTTTAAAGCACATGTTAAGGAATTCAATGTAAAGTATTCCGTCTTCAAAATCTTACATTCAACTCTTTAGAAGTCAAAATTTTGTTTTTTTCAATAATAAATGCTCACTTTTAAATTTCTTAACTTGTTCTACAAAATTGAACAAATCTAACCAGCCTAGTAACTTGCTCACAAAGTAACCTCCAAGCTCATCCAATTGCCAAACACAAACTCCTACTTGAACTTTTTACCGCCTTCATCACTACACATTCCAATATTAGTTTCGATACCTCGGCGTACGCCTAGTATTCAATCCATCTAAATCACAACCCTTCAACTTGAATTTCATTTTTCGAGCTCTTACTTCTTTTCTTGGACGCCGACTTGCTTCCTTTGGATTTTTTGTGTTCTTCACTGTCCTTGGCTCTTTTCTTTTTTTCACTACCATCTATCACATTTTCTTTATTTCTAGAAGATTTTTTTCTTTTCAAAGGTGTTGCTTCAATTTCCTCCCCATCTGTGATCTCTTTCACAGTTTGTTCTTTGCTTGGTAGTGAATCCGCTTCTTTAGGAATATCTGAGTAAATAAAATTAGAGGTGCAGGTGCAGAATAAGTAGCTGTACTGGATTTTAATAACCAAACTTATATTGTTTGATTGTTCATCAAGATAACACTGATCATCAATCCCTTATTTTTCTTACTTCTCATAATAGAGAATCTTGATTAAAAAAATACTAAATTTAAGGAATAAGAAAAATACTAACCTTCAACAATGAAATTGGAGTCAAAAAGAACATGCAGTATATGCTGCTTAAGGAAAACCTGCAACACAAGTTAATGGGTTTTAGCTCATAGGTTATTTCTTTATCTGATACTATTCAAATACAACCGATAGGTTTGAATGGTCAAATATCATTAATTTCTTTAATTTAGCAGTGCCATACAAATTGCAACAACATGAACTATATAGCATACTGAAAGGGAGAAAGAAAAAGAACATGAAACCTACAGAAGAAAGAAGCTGCCTTGTCTTTGTATCCCAAAGTCGTAAATATCCGTCCAGTCCTAGAAAAATATACATTTATCAGATAAAGAAATGACATTATTTTATCTAGAAAAAATAAAGTGAGCCATGTCCTATACTATTTTATGAGCTATAGGAGAAATCATGCTCGGGGTAGGTATGGTAACTCAAGATTATAATTTGGCTGCAGATAAACAATAAATCATTTACATAGAACTATTTAAAGTTGTGATCCAGACTTCATCAGAGAACTGTCTGTATAATTTAAAAGATTAGCATCACGCGAGGCAAAAGCATCAAAAGACAGACTAGTGCTCACCACATGAAGCTACCACAGGTAGCTCAGGGTGCCTGACAATGGATCTGATGCTTCCAGAGCATTTTCCGGTGAAACATCCTAGCATTTTTCCTGTATTTATTAAAATAAGATCAAAACAAAGTCATTCAAAAAGGTCAACTCAGAGACAATCGAAACAAATGAAATAAATAAAGTTCACAACAATTAGAAGCTATAGCAAAATGCAATTGCACCAGTTGACAATCTATTATCTAAATAGTAGGAAAACATCACAGAAAAAGCTACAAGGGGTCATCTTTACTATAAATACACAAATATTTGTATTTTGAGGGTGCTAAGCCATATCTAACTTTTGTTGCCAAATAAAAGCAACATTGTCTAAAATAAGATTTTATAGAATTAATGTAATAAATAAGCAGCAAATAGATAGTCCAAAGTTATTGGTCAAAAATGGAAAATGAAGAATATCAGAGTAATACAGTATCTATAACTATGTATAAAGAGGATACAAGATTTTGGACTGGTCTATATTTATTCCAGATTTGCCCTTTAACTGTTACTCTAATTACATTCCTTAAATTATAAGGGTCCAATTCTCAATCTTACTTTCACACGTGGAAGGAATTGAAGGGCCATCATAAAATAACTACTGCATAACTGTATAAGACAGTTTTCCTTTATATGTTCACGTATGTTGCAGTTTTGTAATTCACACTACTCCCTCCGTCCCAAATTATAAGACGTTTTGGGCTTTTCACACAAATTAAAAAACTTAATTATTACTTTATGGGAAAAACAAATTATGTATAACTTTACAGTAATGCCCCTCATAATTATATAGGAGAGAGAAATTAAAAGAGTTGAAAGAATAAATAATAATAAATATTTGAGGGTATATTGGGGAAGATGTCATTTATATTGCATTGGGAATGTAAGGTGACTTATAATTTGAGACAAATTTTTTTGACAAAGTGACTTATAATTTGGAACGGAGGGAGTATTTTCTTTTGTTTCTCCCATATCCTTCATGCATCACAATCTTCAAATCTCTCCTATTTTTATTTTCTCTCTTAATGTATAAGACATATCTACAACAATTTACTTTGATGTGACATTTTATTTTCTCCCTCCCCTTCTATCCTTTCAACTGCCAATTTGGGTAGGTAAAAAGAGACAAGTTTTGTTTGAGATACTGTTTTCATTCTTTAAAGTTAAAATTCTTATATAGTGATATAGCAATATCTTGTTTTTTGATAAATTATATTTACTTACATTCTTCCTTTTATTTAAAAAGTACACTAATGGTAATTCAAATTGTAAGAAAATTAAATTTGATAAAGACACATCTTAAGGAGGATAAAATAATTAGTTTTATAATTTTTTTAACACCGTGATCTTATGAGTCTGAACATAAGGATCCATGTTTTCACATATGATTGTTTGATAGTTTAAGGTACTAATATATTAATTCTTTTTGGAATAAAATGTCATTCATTAAATGAATTTCACTTTGCCTCATAATAATTGGAAAATTTTTCCAAAAAAATTTATCATTTGATGTTTTTAAGGGTTGCTCTATTTATTTATAAGCACTGTATGTTTAATTATTGAATTGTATGTTATTCATCAACAACAAGTGGGAGGCATGTGACGCAAGAGAGAATGATAAACACATTAAAATAGTTAATTGAGTTAAAGATGAGAAAATGTATGTTATTATAGTATGGAGCAGTCTCTGATTGATTGGGTTTCTACCTATTTTGTTTTTGATGTTTGTTTTTTATGTATATTTCTATTTAAACTCATCAAAACGTCATATTGTTTGTTTCTTTTTTTAAAATATAATTTTAATTTTATATTTATAGGTAATAGATCAACATATATTTAAGTAATTGATCAACATTAATTTGATATTTATAGGTAATAGATCAACATACCGATAGATATTTCACATCCCCCGACTGTAAGTCTAATATATCAAACTTAAATAAAAATTGAATCTCTCTAAGAAATAGCTTATTTATATTTTTACGCATGAGTGTACTAAAACAGCGGATAAACGGGCACGAGACTGCCCGTTTAAACGCTAGTACTGAATAATATAAAAGTTAAATGGTGCTGTAATCACTTCCTAAATTTATGAAACATTTCCAAAACTTTGGGGGATACCTGTACGTATATCAACAGAAGCCATGTCACCCGACCCATTCCCTAAATAGATTGTGTTGCCATCTATATCCTCAGCCAGTGCTTTAATTGGCGTCTCACGAAAATCAAAAGAGAGAACAGGCCTCCTCTGAGCAGATATGTCATATAGGCGAACCTGTTCAAAGGACCAACATTTGTAAATGGAAGAGTAACTAGAAAATGTACGCGTAGGGATACAAAGTAACCAACAGCATATCCACAGTTTGAAACATATTATGCTTATTATCCTCATCTTTTTTGATAAAATGGAAATATCTCATGCAACTTCATGATCAAAATATATTACTCTGTTTAAAAGGTTAATTATGAGATAATTTTAGATTTTTAATGTTGTAGGGGTCATTCACCGATGAATTTCATATTTACTTTATGGAACCAAATAATGTTAAATATGCAACATAATCTCCCTTTCTGTATTAAAATTGAAAATCAGCCCACGTATGATACATATATGCAGACACAGCAAAAAAAAGAAAAAAGAAAAGTGAAAATATGCACAAAAAATATGGTAGAGAGAAAAAATGGGTTCTGACAATATAAAAATTTCAATTGATTGCATTTCATTTTGAACCTTTTTTTTTTACAGAATTTTTAAAAATAATTAAGCCTTCACATTTTAGAAATTTAAGTAACAAATAGTTGATTTGAAAAGAATATGTTTGGGACTCTTGGGGAAAATGAGAATAAAAAACTACCTTCTAATTCAATTAGGCCAGACCTTATCCCATTACAAAAATTAGTCATGCTCATTCATAAACTTAACTGGATTGCAATCCTTTACAGAACAGATTCACTATAGTTCATGACAATAAAGTATTCTTACATGATTGTCAAAATTAAGTATTAATACTTAATTATAATTTGTGGAAATATGTTTCCTTTCCCTCTTGATAAATTATAATTAGTTTTTCTCAGCAATTCCAGGTTGAGAGTGATTATAATCCTTCTCAAGAGTCTCTACTCTAGAACTACAACACCCTCTAACACATCTTGTTGAAGGATACCGACATAAAAGAGGAGTGTTTTGTATTATTTATCACACATCAAAGATCTTTTCCTTCATTTAGTATAGAATAGAATTTAAGAAGAATTCACTGATTAAAATTACCTGATGGTTATTTGTGCCAGCAACAAATTTCCGATGGTCATCTTTACTTAGATATGAAACAGATGTGAACCAGGTAGGTGTAAATATACCAAGGCTGTTTTTAGGAGGCTGCATAGGTTAAAAGAATTGTAAAATTGAGCTTAGTAAAAACAACTGTGTTCTAGCAAAGGATAAATGGGGAGAAATTAATGGTTAATAAAAAAATATGAAGTGAAGGGAGTAGAAGTCATGGCTCACAGATTTTGCATTCCAGATCTTCGTGTAGTTTTCAAGATCCCAAATATTGACTTCAACTCCTTTCCTACAAACAAAGTACTTATTCATTATTTTCATTATTTCTCAGGTGTCAGGTAACATATTTATAGATAATAATAACTAAAGCTATAGGTTGATGCTTTGTTTAGATTCTCAAAGGTTTATGGTAAAGTAAGTGCGTGCGTGGGTGTGTGTGATTGTTGCATAACTTGCAATATGCGTGTGTGATTTTCACCTCAAAATGCAATTATTCAAACGATTCAATAGTCATGTGGATTCAATATATCTTTGAAGTTTCTATGTTATGCAAACTGTAAAAACTCACCCTCCAAATAACGCAAACTTCTCATTTCCGTCCACCTTGCAACACAAAACATTACCACTATTGCATACATTCCAGGTTTTTGAAAAATTAGTATTGGAAGATTCTGCCACTGATTCAGGAACTTCAATGGACCTTATGCTTGCATTCCCTTTGCTCGTGCATGTAAGTAAATTATAAGCCCTGAATAACAATTAACACATTTGAATGATGTTGGAAGTACACAAACACAAAATCACAAACACGTAACAGACACCCACACACACACACATACATCAGTACAAACACACAAGTGTATAACAGAAGTAATTAAGGTATCTCAAGCATGAGAACAAGTGCATGCACAAGGACACACATGCAAGATTAAAGTATTTAAAACATGAAGAACCAACTATTAACTTGCAGGTTGTAAAGAAAGTGACAAAAGAGGTAACCGGTAACACTGAATGTATGATTGGAAGATTTAAAACATAAAACAATACCTAAACCGAATACTCTTATGTATACTAGTAATTAGGACCAGTACCAATACCATTAAAACAAGTCCAAAGTAGTAACAATGAGGCTAATAACCCTAGTATGTTCTAACAACTATCAAGGCGGATCAGACATGACACCTGCTGACAAACCAACCTAAAAATAACACAAAAGTCTCGTGCATATGCTGTTGCATTCACACAATTGCACGAAGAAAGAGCAAGGCAATTCAATTATTCATAGAGAATTAAACTGCAATAATTGCTCTATAATCTATCGAGCAAAAAGTCAATACAATAACGATTAGAATGGAAAAAAAAAATCTTAAACTGTCGAAAAGCTACTGTTTATATACCTGGAATCAATGTCAAGATTTTGTTTTGCAAATAGATGCAAACCAATAACATTATTCTCTTCAGACTGAACATCTAAATCGTTGGCCTTTGAAATCGTAGCTTGAGAAACTCCAGTGACAGGACTCAAAACCTCAATCTGCATTTTAGTAAAGTGAAATGCTTTATTTATAATAACAAATATCAAAAACAAAACCCGTTCAAGAACCAACTATATAACCGCAAAGTAGCGTACCTGGCCATTTTTCCTTGCTACAGCTAATAACTGCAATACCAGCAAAACACATGGAAATAATAAGAACCCTAAATACATTGCACAAATTAGTATTAAAGAATCATCAAAAGTGCAATCCCATCTAAGAGGAATACGTTACCGGGTTGGATTTGCGGTCAATGATTGAAACAGCGGTAACAGACTTGGAAGCATCAGGTTCACCCCATCTCTCTACGACCTTGGGACCTCCTTGATTTTCACGGGATTCGAGAACTAACAACAGAACCCATAAAAGAATAAACAAAGTGTTAAATTAAGAAATAGAGTATGAAAGAGAGAAAGTACCTTTGATGAGACCGAGTGTGTCAAAGGTTAAAGCACGGAGGGGAGGGCAGCCAGGGCACTCCAGAGTGGTGGCGCGAGGCATTTAGAGACTCTGGAAATGAAACAGCGGCGGAGGGAGTGAGTTGGGAGAAGAAATTACGTCGGCGCTGCACTGGTATATAGCAGTCTTGTTTAGGTTACCGCCACTCCGCCACCAACAAAATCTATACTCTCTTCTCCTTCTTTTTTTTATCAAAATAATAATTAAGCGCCTATCATAATAATTAAAACTTTTATTAAATTATTAAGCGTCTATTTAAACTGCGATAATAGAGAAAGTGCATATGCTGTTGTCAAAATAATAGTAGTAATAATTAAACTTCTATTTTATCATAAACTACCATTCAGACGTGCTAATCCTCAAGGGTTGGTCGGTGGAGGTTTGAGTATTGAGAATATGCTTCTCTTAAACAAAAAAAAACCATTCGAACGTGCTCATTTCTCCATTTTTTGATGTGATGAAAATAAGCGATATTTTTTATTCAAATATAATTTTCAGACAATATAGGTGGAAGCTAATAGTAGGATGTAATGTGAAAATTAATAAAAATAATAGAAGTTATTGTAAGATAAATTTAGGCCGTGTCTTTTCATTGATATATCTAATACACTCTGTAGTTGAAATTGGAGGTGAACGAATGTTGAGACTATCACGAAAGTCATCAAAGAGTTGCAACGGAAGTCCCTTTGTGAAGATGGCAGCAGTTTGAAAACACGAGGAAATATGAAGAACGCGTACTTGACCGCAAGCAACTTTCTCACGCACGAAATGTATATCCATTTTAATATGTTTGGTGCGTTGATGTTGAACAGGATTGTCGGAAAGATAAACTGCGCTGATGTTGTCACAATATACCAGAGTAGCTTTTGTGACAGGACAACATAGTTCCAAGAGTAAGTTGCGTAACCAACATGATTCAGACACAACATTAGCTACACCTCTGTATTCGACTTCGGCACTTGAACGAGACAAGGTATGTTGGTGTTTTGCGGACCATGAGATCAAGTTGTCACCGAGATAAACATAGTAGTCAGAGGTAGATCTTCTTGTGTTTGGACAACCGACCCAATCTGCGTCTGTGTAAGAAATGAGCTTGTCGACTGATGAAGGGTACAAATAGAGGCCGAAATCTATGGTACCATTAATGTATCGAATAATGCATTTCAAGGCAGACATGTGTTAAGTTTTTGGATTATGCATAAATAAATACACCTGCTGAACTGCATATGAGATGTCTGGTCGAGTGAACGTCAAGTATTGCAATGCTCCGACAAGGCTACGATATTCGGTTGGATCATGATAAGGGTTATCAGATGAACCACTAAGTTTCACCTTTGTGTCTACTGGTGTGGAGGATGGTTTGCAGGAGGACATACCGGCTCGTTCGATAATTTCTTCTGCATATTTCTTTCTCAAAAGAAAAAGGCCTTCGGGATGTCGGTTGACAGAAATACCCAGAAAATAACTTAGAGGCTCCAGATCCTTCATGGAGAATTTGAAAATCAGTTGTTCCATAATAGATTCTCTAAGAGTGTCAGATGATGCAGTGATCGCAATTTTATGAGTCTATCGGGATTACTAACTGCAAGCGCACAGTCTATCGCGTAGTTTTAAAAGATATCGAACCCACAGGGACCGATAATCAAACTAGTGCTATCAGGTTGTTACTATGTTTACCTAAGGCTGACGATGTTTTGGTTTTAAGTTCAAACGGGAAACAAAAGGGAATCTAAAATTTGGAATAAACTAGTTGATATTAGGATATCGGTACGTAACTTAGTATACCATCGTGGATTCAATAAAACTTAAGCGTATAAAAATATGTCACATTATATTTCTGTAGAAAATATCAGTTTAAAAGCCCTCACCTCACACTCTCGTGGTTATTGCTTCGGATTATACTCCTAAATCATAATGTCTGCTCTCGCTAGCCCATTTGAGTTTAAAAATACTTTTTGAAAACCAATACAATCTTATTAACTTTAAAGCGTTCTCGCTGTTTTTAAAACCAATGCCCGATTTCAGCTATCCGGTTAAAATCTCACACTCTCGTGGTCTTAATCCTAACTTTTGCTACCTTTTTACTCTCGTAATAAAAGTCTGATTTTAATTAAGAAATCGCAGCCAGAAATTAAGTTGTTTATGGTTTTAGCTTTTTTTATCGAATCCATTCCAGTTAACTTAATTACATACCGATAATATGGATTTAGCTAGACATATTAAATGAAACAAACAAGAATAAACATAAACTGCAAAACAATAAATAAGACCTGGCAATGGGAAATAATAATGTTGTTATTAAATTAATGATAAAAACCTGGTAAATAAGCAATAATTTGTTTCTAGCAATTCCTCCACAAGTCGGTAGGCTTTTGCTCGATCGTACCGGAACAACAAATGATGAAGGCAAGATTAAAAATCCTAACTACTGTGCGATAGCTCCTCGATGTGAGAAACTATCACTATTTAAGGTAATGGTGAACAAAGAATGGAAAAGGGAACAAACAAGAATGCAGGGAAAATAATAATTCTCAAAAACTGAATTCTGCAGCAATTCGGGGTAAAAATCTCTCCTCCGCGGGCTGTTCTATCAATGTTGTATTTATATCCCAACTTTTGCTTTACGTTGGAGAAAATATAGGAGCATTCACTTTCCGTTGAGAAATCCAAGGGAGACTGGCTCATGTGCAGTTGAAGCTGAAGTTGAGAGAATTGAGGAGAAAATGTTGAACGTGCGTGACTGCATTGGTCTTCCGTGTCCACGTATGTGTTCTGGACGTAATAAGTTGTTATGTGTGCGTGACGGTCGTGGTGGAGACGTGACGGTCGTGGTGCTCCTTTTATTTGTGTGACGGTCGTGGTGGTTGTGTGACGGTCGTCACACACACCACTTTCTATTTTCCTGCTTTTTCTGTGTCATTTCTTCCTGTTTTCTTCTCATTTCTTCATGTTTTTCTACTTTGCTCATTTTTAGCTTGGACAATGAAATACCTACGAAAATACTAGAATACTCGCGCAATAATCGGAACTTAAGCTGAAATAACGTAATTATTAGTCGTAAACCAAGGCAAATATATGATACATTTTCGTGTTATCAAACTCCCCTACACTTGAATCTTTGCTTATCCTCAAGCAAATAGTCAGTGAAAACGTCGTACAAGTTTTATCAAACGCACACACATGACATACCTTTTGTTTTGAAAATGTTTTGTAAGGCATTTTGTTAAGATGACGGATACTCAAGTAAAACACTAAAGATACATTAGTGACACAAGCAACAAGCATAATCATATACCTCCCCTCTATACAAGCCAGTTCTAATCATTCTATTATAGCTCAACTTAAATTTTCTCATATCTATTTCACCCGGTTTCATTCTAGCACAATCACATTAAGCCCTTTGCCTTTACACGTACGTAGTGGAGTAGCCGGTTAGTGACTTTGATCCTTTCTAGCATGGGGTCTGGTACACAAGTGTGGTAACCCTTTATATATATCTTAATCGTAAGTTGTGGGGGATCGAACCGTAGTTCGCCCTACCAAGTTCAGAACCAGGTCCCTCTGAACCAACCAACAATGGATTCTTTCTTTTCTTTTGTAATACTTTTGCAACCGTAGGTTTGGTGCATTTTTCTATTTTTCACAACAGCAAAGAATACGAAAGATATTTAATGATTCGGCATCAAACACTTATCTTCATCGGCTCTCCACGTGGTTTATGTTTAAGACGGTGCTGACTGCTAATATAAACTACTAGGGGTTACTTTAGAACTAAAACTGAAGGTATCGGTATAATGGATGTTGATACTAAGCTCGCATATGCAAGAGGTCTAAGGTGTCAAGACGGTATCAATCTTGTTAAATTTTTCTCGACTTCCTAACATAGCCTATGTTTTGGTATGTTAAGTTATGCATTGATCACAATTTTTTTTTTTGTTATAGCTAAATAAAGTGGGGAAATTTGACATGAACAAAAATTTCATATAAAAGCATGTTTTATTTGAAAGGAAATGCGGAAAGGGAATACATAAGGGAAAATAAAGTACCTCTTCCACACTATATCGGACATTGTCCTCAATGTTTCGATATAAATGCAGATAGAAACTACAAAAAGAAACGAAAACTAAAACAAAAATAAACTAAAACTAAATATAATGAGGTCCACGTCCTCTGCCTCGGGTGCGAGCGCGTCCATTCTGCGCTACATGATCTGGAATGCCTACGTGATGGATATAGTCATGTAGGTCTTGCACTCGTAGCGTTAGGGCACTCATCTCCTCTATCACATCGTCTATCCGCTGGCCTTGGTTGACTTGCCCTTGTTGGATTTGACGCATAAGGTTCATCATTTCATTATACTGTGTCTGTTGTTGTTCCTCTCTCTGGGCAGCCAATTGGTTTTGGTGCCATATGCCCCTTAAGATTTCTTCATTAGTGATGGGATCGGGCTCTGGATCGGCGCGACGACGATGTCTGGTGGATGATGTAGGATCCTGGGCAGGAGGTGGTGGGTTCTCAGGAGGTTGTTGATCCATCTCTTGCTCTATTTCATTGACTGCTTCGTTATTTTGATTTTCTTGAGCAGCCATATTAGGCTCAGGAGCACGGAGATCAAAAAGCTAATTTGCTCGGGTCTGTGGGTGGATGCGGTCTCGGCAGGGCATGATGATGCTTCTGATGATTCTGGTACGAACCACTGGATGGTATCGTCCATCCGCCCTTGCTTTAATGAGGTGGGAGGAGCGACAATACTCGGTATCCAGGGACTCAGGTGCTATGGAAGGTAAATTAGCAAGTCTGTCTCCCAGATCAAGACCTAGTGCGATAGAAGTTACAATACCTCCGAAGTAGAAAGGCTTAGAACCTCTAGCACAGTTGGCTTGGATGTGGGCTAGTAGAAATGATGCTGCATTAATTGGTTCAGGAAGGAGCACACAGCGAAGGAAAAAGAGCTCCTTGGAGTTGACTTTGTGGTTGCTGTCCCTCGCGAAGATCGTGTGTCCTAAAACTCTGTGAAAATATCTTATCGCTGAGTTATGAATGTAAGTTGCATTGAGGTTGTCCCAGCTTGTAGCAGCTACGCCTGTAATTTGATTCCAAAGGTTGAAAGCTTCCTGGGACAATGTCTCTTGAGGTACACGGCAATGGACATTCGCACCATGATGGAATCCAAGCATTTGGGCAAGTCGGTTTTGGCCCACCGAATACTCAGAACCAAACATTCGGAATGTGGCTGTACCGGTAAGTTGGTTTGTATCTCCCAGAGGTGTAACATAAGCGAATGAACTCAGAAACTCAAGAGTCAGAGTTTCGTAAGTAGGCTGCCTTGTGTACAGAGCTGCCATAAACCGGCATTTTGAAGCATCCAACGTACACCCTCAAGCATACCCAACTCTTCAAGGCTAGCAGTGTTGACGTACCTCGTCGGTTGGAATGAGCGTTGGTAGAATCTGAGGTAATTAGCCCTTTGGCGGTCACCAGACTCTCCCTCTCTGAAGTTAATAGCTGATAAGTCTGGAGTTTGTCTGGTACGTCTAGCCATGGTGCATGCAATGTGAAATAAGTGAAATGGAGGAAGTGGGTAATAGTGAGAATGGGTTGTGTGAGAATGAGGATGAGTTTGTGTTGCTTAAATAATGGGTACGGGAATATGAAATGGTGGAGATAAATTAGGGTTAATGTGAGAAATTTATGTAGAATAATGGGTAGTGGGTCGGTTGAAGAGAGAATGAAAAGAAAAGAAGATGAAGAGGAAAGGTCTTTGTTATAAAACAGAGAGCGTGTTATAAGTAACTGGGACGTTCGTCACGGGCCTGTCACGGTCGTAAGACGCGTGACGGTCGTGACAAGGGCGTTACGCCCGTCATGCTCACAAAGTTGGCATTTTCCCATAAAGCTTAATATAAACTGGCACATAACATATATTGGAATATGGCAATTATTAATAGCAGTAAAATACTAGATAAATGTCAGAATAAATATAAAATGACATAAATAAATTAAAATGAGCAGGAACATTATATCATCATTAACACAACCACTAGCAGTGAATACAAATCGAATACTTTATTAAATAAATTGGAAAATGATAGCAGTGTATTCAAAGTAAAAATGCAGTAGAGTATTAAAGTTGAAATTGAACTGAAATAAACTTGTTCCTTGACATTAAAAAGAAAATGAAAGTAAAGTAAATGGTTCTAAAAACATTAAAAGCAAAGCAATAAAATGGAAAAATGCAGTGCGACAATATTAGCCACGTTGCTTCTTCAAGGATTCCACAGCCTGGTTCAGATGATCAAATTCTTCGACGGTGGTATCCATTAGACCGACAACGTCAAGACGGATAAGTTGAAGTTCATCTCTCATATCTTGAAGTGTAGTACGGAAAGCTTCAAGTGTAGCATGGATGTTAGCAGGGGGCAGTATCAGTATTATTCATGGGATGCTCAGGGAAATCATGATAGTGAGGAGGAGTTTCAAGGTCAATCTCAATGTCAGACACATGACTACCAAGATCTTTTCAGCCCGTGGCTCATTTAAATCATATAGCCAGTTGTGGCGCTTATGCACACTAGTTCGCTCGTGATCAAGCAGTGTAAAGTGTGAAACAACTTCATTATTGATCAGGAGTTGAAATGGGGGTGGTCCAAGATTTCGAACGAGTCCTCGGTTAAAACAGAAAGTGATGTTCATTGGCTTATATCCGCCTAGAGGGTTCACTCGGGAAAGCTGTGTTCTAAATCCCATGGCATCAGCAATTTTTGTTACAAGGCCACCTATCAAAATGGGACCGTGATCAGCTTGAGCAATCCTGCGGAGATTGTTAAGCATAAAAGTAGCTCCATTAACGCGTCGGGATTGAAACACACAAAACATGATAAATAGCTCGTCTCTAGAGATTAGGGTGTCATTCTCGGCTTTTCCAAAAAGGGTGTAGGCTAAAATCATATGAAAGTATCTTATGGCCGGGTTGTGAATTTCAGTGGACACCATAGGGTGCGGGTCATGATGAGGTCGTCCTGAAATACTACTCCAGAAAAAGTTCAGTTCATCTTCCATTACTAAATCCTCATGTGCCATGGTAAAAACGTCGAGTCCATTGGGGAAATCCAACAAGTCCGCAATCTCTCTAATGTTGAAGCGACACGTGTACCCAAATAGCCTAAAGGTTATATTACCCCTATTAAATCCCATGCCATAGTTAGGGTTGTAGGACAATGAGCTTAGAAATTCTAGGGTCAGTCTGTGGTAAGTCGAATGCTTTTTCCTAGCAAAACCTTCCCAGCCTATTTGGCTAAACATACAGTCTATGCTATCTCCTATACCTAAGGCAGTCGTGGTAGGTCCATGTGGGAATTTGGTTAAGGCCATAGGTCTGCGAGAGAGAACCTCATAGCGGTGCCATAGGACAGCGTCCCTGAATAGCACAACCATGGTGTCTTCATTATCCATCTTAACAGTTAGTCGGAAAAGTAAAGCAAATGGAGAAGGAAGAAGGTAGAAAAAGATGAGAATCCTGGAGGCATATAATGATAAGATTAGCACAGCAGTTTCCATAAATTTTTTTTGAGAAAATAAATAAAAATGAAAAAGCAATGAAAACAATATTAAGAAAGTACAAGGAAACGAAAAGAAATGAAAATAGAGTTAAGAAAAAATGTAAAGAAATTTAAGAAGAAATGAAAATAAAAGAAAGTTAAAAGGAAAGAAAACAATCTCGTGGGTTGCCTCCCACTCAGCGCTTCATTTAACGTCGGGAGCTCGACAGTTTATATGAATCATTAGTTTACGGGGAATGTAGGCATTTCTGCCAGTTTAAGAGCACTTGAATAATCCCTATTGTCTACGCAGTGATAGTGTTTTAAACGTTGTCCATTTACAATGAACGGTTCACTAGATCTACCTTTTATCTCAACTGCGCCACTTAATAAGACTTTGGTAACCTCAAAGGGACTGGCCCATCTAGAACGAAGCTTACCTGGGAAGAATTTGAGTATAAAGTTAAATAAAAGCACAATATCTCCTATTTCAAATCCTTTCCTTGCTATGCGCTTGTCATGCCATTTTTTTGTTCTTTCCTTGTATATCCTAGCATTCTCATAGGCGTCTAATCTAAGTTCGTCTAGTTCATGTAAGTCCAAAATTCTCTTTTCTCCCGCAGCGGTATAGTTTAGATTAATAGTTTTGATAGCCCAATAGGCTTTATGTTCTATCTCTACCGGCAGGTGACAAGATTTTCCATAGACTAGTTTAAATGGAGTGGTTCCTATGGGGGTTTTACCGCTATAAGCCCATAAAGCTTCATTTAGTTTAGAAGACCAATCCTTCCTAGAGGTGACAACGGTCTTTTCTAGAATTTGTTTAACTTCTCGGTTTGATACCTCTACTTGCCCACTCGTTTGGGGGTGGTAAGGGTTGCTACACGGTGTTTGACTCCATATTTTGATAGAAGTTTCTCAAAGATTTTCGAAATAAAGTGGGAACCTCCATCGCTGATTACCAGTCTCGGAACACCGAACCTAGGAAAAATTATGTTCTTAAAGAGCTTATTCACTACTCGCGCGTCGTTGGTAGGAGTTGTTATAGCTTCGATCCATTTTGAGACGTAATCGACAACGACGAGTATGTACTTGTTACCAAAAGAGGACGGAAATGGTCCCATGAAATCTATTCCCCACACGTCAAAGACTTCTACTTCTAGAATGCCCTTCTGAGGCATTTCATCGCGTCTAGAGACGTTGCCAGTGTGTTGACACTGGTCGCAATTTATAACCGCGATATGGACATCTTTCCATAGAGTAGGCCAAAAGAGGCCAGCTTGCAAAATCTTAGGACAAGTCTTTGAAGTGCTCGCGTGCCCACCATAGGGAACGGAATGACAATGAGAAATTATGTCTTCCACCTCGTCTTCGGGTACACAACGACGGAAAATACCATCGACGCCCCTCTTGAAGAGAAGTGGTTCGTCCCAATAATAGTGTTTAAGGTCGTGGAAGAATTTCTTCTTTTGTTGATAGGTTAGATCAGGTGGCAGTACTCCAGCTGCTAGATAGTTGACAAAGTCAGCATACCATGGCAGCGTGGTCTTAGTGTAAACAGATTCTACCACTTCATTAGTTTCTGTATCAGTATAAGTAAGAGATTATTCAATTGTATTACTTTCTAACTGGGCTAAGAGTCTTTCGTAAGGGAAATCGTCATTAATTGGCACTTGTTCTGGTGGAATGTTTTCCATTCTCGACAGGTGGTCAACTACTACATTTTCAGTGCCTTTCTTGTCCTTGATTTCCAAGTCGAATTCTTGTAAGAGTAGAATCCACCTCAGAAGCCTTGGTTTGCCGTCCTTTTTGCTTAATAGGTACCTGATTGCGGCGTGATCGGTGTAGATGATTATTTTTGCTCCTACTAGGTAGGAACAAAATTTATCCAATGCGAACACGACAGCCAAGAGTTCCTTTTCTGTGGTAGCGTAGTTCATTTGTGCATGATCCAAGGTTCTACTGGCATAGTAGATTGCGTGAAGCTTTTTGTCCTTTCTTTGTCCTAGGACTGCACCTACAGCATAATCACTCGCATCGCACATGATTTCGAATTGTTCATTCCAGTCCGCGGGTTGCCTAATGGGTGCTGATATTAACGCTTGCTTGAGTGTTTGAAATACTTCCAAGCATTTTTCATCAAAGACAAATTCAACGTCTTTCATTAATAGCTCAGTCAGGGGTTTGGTTATCTTAGAGAAATCTTTAATGAAACGTTGATAAAAACCGGCATGTCCTAAGAAACTTCTTATCTCTCTAACAGTTTTCGGTGGCTGGAGATTTTCTATAACTTCGATTTTTGCTTTGTCGACTTCGATTCCTCTGTCGGATACTATATGTCCTAGCACGATTCCTTGTCGGACCATGAAATGGGATTTTTACCAATTGAGCACTAAGTTGACACTTACACATCGTTCGAGCACCATTTCGAGGTTTGATAGACATCCTTCAAAACTTTCCCCACAGACAGAGAAATCGTCCATAAAGACTTCCATTATACCGTCTAAGAAGTCGGAGAAGATGGACATCATGCATCTTTGAAATGTTGCGGGTGCGTTACATAATCCGAAAGGCATTCGTCGGTAGGCAAAGGTTCCATAGGGACACGTGAAAGTAGTCTTTTCTTGGTCGTCAGGATGGATAGGAATTTGGAAAAATCCTGAATATCCGTCTAAATAGCAAAAATGGGAGTGTTTAGCCAGACGTTCAAGCATTTGATCTATGAAGGGTAAAGGGAAGTGGTCTTTAAGAGTGGCTTTGTTTAGTTTCCTATAATCGATACACATTCTCCATCCGGTTTGAGTACGTTGTGCTACAGATTCGCCTTTTTCATTATTGATGACTGTAACACCTTCTTTCTTGGGTACCACGTGAACTGGGCTAACCCATTCACTATCTGATATTGCGTATATGATTCATGCTTCTAATAGCTTTTGCACTTCTCTCTTAACGACATCACTCAGAATGGGATTGATTATCCTTTGATGTTCTCTAGAGGTTTTACAGTCTTCCTCAAGCATGATGCGATGCACACAGATAGAGGGACTTATTCCTTTCAAATCTGAGATGTTATAGCCTAAGGCAGTCAGGTACTTTCTCAAGACGTACAATAATTTCTCGGTTTCTATTTGTCCTAAATTTGCGTTGACTATAACTGGTCGTTCGAGTTCTGTATCTAGGAATTCATACCTTATATCTTTGGGCAATGTCTTCAGTTCTACAGTTGGTTTCTTTGGGCAAGGCATAGGGTCAGGAGTGAGTGCGAGACATTCACTTAGATTATTATCTTGGTATTCACCACGCCAATTATCATCTTCAAAAATTGGTGGCATCGGAATTCTCAGCACTTCAGAATACGTGTTTTGGTGTTTTTACATTTCTTTAACGCATTCATCAATTACATCTAGGAAGCAGCACGAATCTTCTATAGCAGGTGCTTTGAAGAATTGTGAGAGGATGAATTCTACTTTTTCTTCACCAACCTCGAAGGTCAGTTTTCCTTTTTTCACATCTATGATGGCTCCGGCAGTAGCTAGGAATGGTTTTCCTAAAATGATAGGGATGTTTGAGTCTTCCTTGATGTCCATGATTATGAAATCTGTAGGAATATAGAATTGTCCTATACGTACTGGAACGTTTTCTAGCATTCCTAGAGGAAATTTCACCGATCTATCAGCTAGTTGTACAGACATTCTTGTTGGTCTCAGTTCTCCCATGTTGAGCCTTTTACAAATAGATAAGGGCATTAAGCTGATGTTAGCTCCTAAATCGCACAGGGCTTTGTCTATGACAAACTTTCCAATCACACAGGGTATAGAGAAACTACCAGGATCTTTTAGCTTAGGAGGCATGTTGTTTTGGATTATAACGCTACACTCTGCAGTAAGCATAACGATTTCAGTATCCTCAAGCTTTTTCTTATTAGTTAATATTTCTTTTAAGAACTTAGCGTATGAGGGCATTTGTGTGATTGCTTCTGTAAAAGGTATTGTGACATTTAATTGTTTCAGAAGTTCAACAAATTTCTTAAATTGCCCTATGTTTTTAGATTTAGCGAATCTTTGGGGATACGGGATAGGTGGTTTATAAGGCGGTGGAGGCACATATGGTTCTTCTTTCTCTTCGGCCTCTTTTCCATTATCTTCCTTCTCGTTTTCCTTTGGTTCGCCTTCCTTTTCAGACTCCTTACTAGGCTTTTGGTACATGGCTGGATTTTCGATTCTTGGGTCAGTGGGTCCTTCTAGTTCTGTTCCACTCCGAAGTGTTATAGCGTTTGCATGTCCCTTCGGATTAATTTGAGTTTGACTTAGAAGGTTCCCAGCTGGGGCAGCGGTAACTGCTTGTTGTTGAGCCACTTGTGAGATTTGTGTTTCTAACATTTTGTTGTGAGTGGCTAGAGCGTCAACCTTGTTGGCAAGTTGTTTGATTTGCTCACTGGTGTGAACATTCTGGTTAAGGAACTCCTTGTTTTGCTGAGCTTGTGCAACAATGAAGTTCTCCATCATAATTTCAAGGTTTGACTTCCTAGGAACGTTGGGAACGTTAGCAGCAGGTTTTTGATATCCTGGTGGCACAGCAGGCGCTTGGCCAGGTGCATACAGAGCGTTATTATTCTTGTACGAAAAGTTTGGATGGTTCTTCCAACTAGGATTGTAGGTATTTGCATATGGGTTTCCTTGAGCATAATTCACTTGATAAGCGGAGACTCCTGCTAAAATGTGGCATTCGGGGGCAGCATGTCCAGGTACTCCGCATAATTCGCAGTTTGGAGCTATGGCAGCCACGGTGGTTGCGGGTGTTGTGATCAAGTTGTCTATCTTTTGAGCAAGGGCATCTACCTTAGCATGTACATGATCAAGACTACTAACTTCGTACATTCCACCTTTCATTTGGGCTTTTTCCACTGGCGTTCTTTCACCTCCCCATTGGTAATGGTTTTGAGCCATGCTTTCGATGAGTTGATAGGCTTCGGTATAGGGTATGTCCATAAGTGTACCACCAGCGGCGACATCTATTGTCATTCTTGTATTGTACAAGAGACCATTGTAAAACGTATGGATGACTAACCAATCTTCAAGACCGTGATGCGGACACATCCTCATCATATCTTTATATCTTTCCCATGCATCGTAAAGAGACTCAGTATCTTTTTGTCGAAATCCATTAATTTGGGCTCTCAGCATAGCTGTTTTGCTTAGTGGGAAATATCGTGCTAAGAACACCTTTTTTCAACTCATCCCACGTAGTGACGGAATTTGATGGCAAGGATTGCAACCAAGCCCAAGCTCTGTCTCTTAATGAGAAAGGAAAAAGACGTAGTCTTATCGCGTCTGCAGTTACACCATTTGCCTTCACTGTGTCTGCGTACTGCACAAATTTGGTTAAATGTTCATTAGGATCGTCCGTAGGATTTCCAGAAAATTGATGTTGTTGTACGGCTGACAGCAATGAGGGTTTCAACTCGAAATCGTTCCGGTTGATAACGGGGGCAGCAATGCTGTTATGTGGTTCTTGCTCAGATGGGGTAGCATAATACTTAAGATGACGGTTCTGTGGTCCTTCAGCCATGTCTTCTTCTGATTCTGATTCAGAGTCAAGTTCTGTTTTAGATCCGGATTCGGATTGAGATTCAGGTTCTGATAAAGGAAAAGGTATTTCGTGGTTTAGGCAGTATTCTTGGATTCGTCTTTTTACGCTAAGAAGACGTCCAGGTTCGTCTGTCGGTCGTGTGAGGTCTTCGCCTTTTGAGCGAGTACTTGGCATACAACCGACAAATAAGGGAATTTGTTGCCTTAGTCTATACGACGCAACAAATGAATTACACTATTGACTAAATCAGTCCCCGACAACGGCGCCAAAAACTTGATCGCGATTTTATGAGTCTATCGGGATTACTAACTGCAAGCGCACAGTCTATCGCGTAGTTTTAAAAGATATCGAACCCACAGGGACCGATAATCAAACTAGTGCTATCAGGTTGTTACTATGTTTAGCTAAGGCTGACGATGTTTTGGTTTTAAGTTCAAACGGGAAACAAAAGGGAATCTAAAATTTGGAATAAACTAGTTGATATTAGGATATCGGTACGTAACTTAGTATACCATCGTGGATTCAATAAAACTTAAGCGTATAAAAATAAGTCACATTATATTTCTGTAGAAAATATTAGTTTAAAAGCCCTCACCTCACACTTTCGTGGTTATTTCTTCGGACTATACTCCTAAATCATAATGTCAGCTCTCACTAGCCCATTTGAGTTTAAAAATACTTTTTGAAAACCAATACAATCTAATTAACTTTAAAGCGCTCTCGCTGTTTTTAAAACCAATGTCCGATTTCAGCTATCCGGTTAAAATCTCACACTCTCGTGGTATTAATTCTAACCTTTGCTACCTTTTTACTCTCGTAATAAAAGTCCGATTTTAATTAATAAATCACAGCCAGAAATTAAGTTGTTTATGGTTTTAGCTTATTTTTATCGAATCCATTCCAGTTAACTTAATTACATACCGATAATATGGATTTAGCTAGACATATTAAATGAAACAAACAAGAATAAACATAAACTGCAAAATAATAAATAAGACATGGCAATGGGAAATAATAATGCTGTTATTAAATTAATGATAAAAACATGGTAAATAAGCAATAATTTGTTTCTAGCAATTCCTCCACAAGTCGGTAGGCTTTTGCTCGATCGTACCGGAACAACAAATGATGAAGGCAAGATTAAAAATCCTAACTACTGTGCGATAGCTCCTCGATGTGAGAAACTATCACTATTTAAGGTAATGGTGAACAAAGAATGGAAAAGGGAACAAACAAGAATGCAGGGAAAATAATAATTCTAAAAAACTGAAGTCTGCAGCAATTCAGGGTAAAAATCTCTCCTCCGCGGGCTGTTCTATCAATGCTGTATTTATATCCCAACCTTTGCTTTACGTTGGAGAAAATATAGGAGCATTCACTTTCCGTTGAGAAATCCAAGGGAGACTGGCTCATGTGTAGTTGAAGCTGGAGTTGAGAGAATTCAGGAGAAAATGTTGAACGTGCGTGACTGCATTGGTCTTCCGTGTCCACGTTTGTGTTCTGGACGTAATAAGTTGTTATGTGTGCGTGACGGTCGTGGTGGAGACGTGATGGTCGTGGTGGTTGTGTGACGGTCATCACACACACCACTTTCTATTTTCCTGCTTTTTCTGTGTCATTTCTTCCTGTTTTCTTCTCATTTCTTCATGTTTTTCTACTTTGCTCATTTTTAGCTTGGACAATGAAATACCTGCGAAAATACTAGAATACTCGCGGAATAATCGGAACTTAAGCTGAAATAACGTAATTATTAGTCGTAAACCAAGGCAAATATATGATACATTTTCGTGTTATCATGCAGCAAGAGTAATGTCATCCACATACAGAAGAATATAAGCTATGTCATTGCCATGATGATATATAAAAAGAGAGTGGTCTGAAATACTATGAGAGAAACCCATTGTAGCTACATAATTTGTAAAGCGCTTGTACCAGGCGCGAGGTGCTTGTTTGAGACCATATAGAGATTTCTTCAATAAACAGACATGATCAAGAAATTGAGAATTACGAAATCCAGGAGGTTGATGCATGTATACTATTTCATGAAGGTTCCCATGCAAGAAAACATTTTTAACATCTAATTGATAAAGACACCATGATTTAGATAAAACAACACTTAGAACCGTTCGAATGGTAGCCAGTTTAACCACCGGGCTGAATGTGTCACCACAATTAACACCCGTTTGTTGATTTGCACCATTACCTACAAGGCGAGCTTTGTATCTCTCAAATGATCCGTTAGATTTCTTTTTATGCCTGATCCATCAGATTTTCAATAAGAGCATCATATTCGTCTTTCATGGCCATTTTCCAATTTTGATCATTTAATGCATCAATGGAATTTGTAGGTAGAGGGGATATGGAGGTTGAGGTTGATGTATGGAGATTGAAGAGTTTGCGAGGTTTGATAATACCGTGTTGGGCTCTGGTTGTCATTTGAGGGGAGAGGGGCGGTTTTTGTTGTGAAGGTGGAGGAGTCGCAAGTGATGTAGTGGATGGGGATGAGACGATAGTTGGTAATGATGGGTTTAAAGGTGATGTTGTGGATGGGACTGATGCTATGGTTGGTGAGGTGTGATTGTGGGAGGGTGACAGAGGCGAATTAAAAAAAATGGTGATGGTTGGTAAATGTTTGTTTGAACTGGTGTAGTTAGGGCTGGAGTATGATTTTGACGGTTAGAGGGTGAAGCACTATAGGAATAGGATGGAAGGAAGGGTGTGTCGTCATCCAAAAAATTATAGCCAACCGTTGTAGGAACATTTAGATTAGAAAATGGAAGCTTAGTTTCATAAAAAATGACATGCTAGAAAATAAATATTTTACGGCTAGATAAATCACAGCATTTGTATCCTCTATGATTTGAGGGATATCCTAAGAAGACACAAGGTGTGGACCGAGCTTGTAACTTATTCCTATATGATGAAGGGATGAGAGAATAGCAAAGACATCCAAAGACACGAAGGTGAGTATAGGCTGGATCTTTTTGGTAGAGTATTTTAGTGGGTGATTGGAGGGAAAGCTTTTTATTTGGAAGGATATTATGTAGGTAAGTGGCCATGTGTAGTGCATGATGCCACAATGATAGAGGTAAATAGGCATGAGCAAGAAGGGTACGGATGATGTTGTTTATGGTACGAATTTTTCTTTCGGCTTTTCCATTTTGTGAGGAGGTGTGAGAACACGAAAATCTAAATGACATTCCATTGTTTTTACAAAATTTATGAAACATAGAGTTATCATATTCTTTACCGTTGTCACATTGAAAACATTTAATTTTTCTTTCAAATTGTGTTTCAATGTGAGTTCTAAATTGAAGAAAAATGGAATTAACCTGAGATTTTGTATGAATAGGAAAAGTCCATAAAAAATTTGTGTAATCGTCAAGAAACAACACATAGTAACGATGACCTTCTGAACTAAGAATTTGTGAAGTCCAGAGGTCACTGTGCACAATATCAAAAGGCATAAAAATATGAGACACAGAGCTATAAAAAGGCAATTTTATTTGTTTTCCAAGAGGGCATGCATTACAAAAGTAATTGTTCCGGGACTTATTACATTGGAGAAAGTTGTCTCGGTGTAGAGAACTTAAGATAGTAGCTCATGGATGTCCTAAACGGTTGTGTCATAATTCTGTGGATAACGCGACAAAGGTGGATGGTGACAAGGTTTTATTAGGTGGTCTTGTGGCAATGGGATAGAGGTCACCAGAACTGTTACATCTCATTAACAATATTCCTGTCTGAAAATCCTTCACGGAAAAACCAAAAGGATCAAATTCAACCGACACATCATTATCTATGGTAAATTTACGAACGGAGATAAGATATTTTATGAGTTTTGGTGCATGTAAAACATTAGGTAATTTTAGAGGATGAAGGGAATTTGGTAATGATGCATGTCCACAACCAATTACAGGAATATTTTGACCACTACTGACAGTAATATTATTACTCATATTGAAGTAGGACGTGAGATTACCTCTGTTGGCCGTCATATGCGAGGTTTCTCCGATGTCCATGCACCACTTATCATTAAGAGTAGAAAGTGAGAGAGTATGCATGGCAGCTTGAATATCTGTTGGAGCATATGAGAAAGTTGGCGATGCATTGATGACATGAGCTTGGTGAGATGGCTTGGGACCAAGGATGTCTGGTTGTTCCTTCAATAAATTATACAATAAAATAAAAGGAAAAATAACAAATAAAATAGGTTATACTAAAACAAATATTCATTTTATATAGTTATAGATACAAAAAAAAGGGTAAAAATATAGAAAAACAGGCTATACCAAAACAAATATTTCTTTTATGTATTGTTATAGATTAAGCGTCTATTTATTTTAATTTTATAAAAATATTATATAATTTTGTTTTAAAAAAATTAAATGAAAAAATAATTTAAATAGTTCTTTTTAAAAAATTATTTTAGATATTTTATCTATATGTTTTTAAATATTAAAATTTTCAAAAATCACATAAATTTAAAGTATTTTTTAATAAATTTCTATAAAAAAATATTTTTAAAATAATTTTTTTAAATTACATAATTTTAACTATATTCTCAATTTTTTTTTGTTACTAAATATAAAGATCTTAACTATATTGTAAACATTTATATTATTAAACATAAAACTAGACTTTTAATTTATAAAAATGAGTTAAAAAAATTTCTAATATTTAAAAAAAAAAATTAAAAATGTGGTAAATGTAGTGAGTGTATAATCCGCTCTGTTTGGTAAAACTAGCTGATAGCTTATAGCTGATGGCTGATAGCTGATGACTGGTAGTTGATAGCTTATAGCTTATAGCTGATGGCTGGTAGCTGAGAGCTTATAGCTTATAGCTGATGGCTGGTAGCTGATAAGTTAATTTGAGTGTTTGGCAAATTAACTGTTTCACTAGCTGATAATTACAAAATGACCTAAAAGGACATTTTTAATTAAGAAATTGGTGATTTCATTATCTTATTATATTATATCATTAAATTAATTTTTATTCGATAAAAGTAAATGTATTAATAACAACATGCAAAATAATTTTAATATATATGAAAAATTGAAGATATCATCAAAATATATAAATTTGTATATAAATTTTATGAGCTTTGGTATTTAATATGAATATATTGACAACGAAAATCAATGAATAAAAGAATCAGCAAATCATACATGATGCATGGGTATTTCATAAAGCCATTTATAAGGACATAAAAATAAAAGTAATCATAATAACTACAATTTTTGGTCTGGTTAACTCATTCTTTACTAATATAGTTTTCCCCCCTAATTTTATAATGAAAATTTATAAAATACGTAAAAATAACATCGTAATTTTTAATTTAGTTATATTAATCTAAAATAATAACAAGAATAAGTTTATTATCTAATATTGTATAATAAAACTGCAATAGTATTTTGAATTTTCTTCACCTTGTTAATTTCACTGATTTTCCTCCAATATTTCACTAATTGAGAATTATCAACACTATTTCTAAATTAATTATATAATTTATATTTAATAAATAAAATAATTTCTAATAAAGTAAAAAAAAATAGTAAAAATCTAAATTAATTATATAATTTATATTTAATAAATAAAAATAATTTCTAATAAAGTAAAGAAAAATAGTAAAAATCTGATATATCATTCTTTAAAATCTCTATAAATTCGATTTTTTTACATCAAATTTTTAATAGTAAATATTATATATATATATATATATATATATATATATATATATATATATATATATATATATATATATATAATAAGGGTATAATTGGAATAAAAAGGCATAAGCTAAAAGCTAAAAGCTCAAAAGATACTTCAAATAGCTTTTGAGAAAAAAAGCTAAAAGTTAGTTAAAAAGCTATAAGTTAAAAGCTAAAAGACAATATCAAACAAGGCTTTTTCATTAATGTGAGCTGAAAAGCTATAAGCTCTTTTTTGTGTCTTACCAAATAGACTCGTAGTAGCTCGAATCATGCGGTACTTTAAATTTTGTCAGGAAAAAGTTTGATGTTCACAAAGAATAACCGTGTACATGTTAAAGGTTAGGAGATATCACCAATTTTAAATTCACCTCATTCTATTTTACCTTTGTGAGAGGGACTTTGGCTACATGAAAAGATAAGAAACAAAAAACCTCATTCGATTTTAACAAATATTCTATTTTACCTTTGTCAGAGGGAATTTGGCTACTTGAAAAGATAAGAAACAAAAAACCTCATTCTATTTTACCTTTGTTAGAGAGAATTTGACTACATGAAAAGAAAAGAAAAAGAAAAAAAGTTATTGCATTATCAAATGTTGAAGGAGAGTTTTGGGGATGACCAAGGTCTTTGAGAGCTATTCTGGTTTAGAAGATTATTGATTGAAATTGGCTTTGTTTCGAATTGTGCAATGTACCTAATTTTTCATAATTCAGTTCAACATAATCGAACAAAACATGTTATTGTACCCCAAATTTTTATCCCTTAGATGTCATAACATCTTGCACTTGCATTTAGGGTTCAATCATCTATGCATTGTCCACTAACCCTCATAGCTTGCTAGTTTGTTTCCTTTATGAAAGATAGGATTGGCACAAGAAAGAGGACAAGATCAATAAGTCAAGTTCTCATATGTTTCAAAGTCTTCTAAGGCTCTTCTTGGCTCCATACATCCATCACCAGTGTTCACCTGTTGATTGAGATTAGTGTATGAAGTCATCTGTTTAAGGAAGCCAACTGAGACTCCAAAGTTCAACTATTTGGTCTTGGAGTCTAATCATGAAGGTCTCAAGTCATGTGACATGATATCAAGGTATTGGATCAAGAGAAATCAACAGGAGACCATCAGACCAAGAGTTGTGGAATTAGGGTTTTAACCTGAAGAATCACTGAAGAGGTCTGTCATGATCAGTCAAGGTTTGATTGGTTCATCAACCAATTGAGCTTACCTACATTCAAGAGGTCTTATTCAACAAGAAATCAAGAGCATCTGGCTTTCATCACTACTGCAAGGAGCCACAAGTTCATCTTGTCCCCAAATTAGGGTTTTGTCAGGAAAGTCAACCTTTGCCTTTGACTTGTGATCAAGGCATGTTCCCAAGCCTTGAGACATGGTTCTATATGTTCATAAACATCCTTGGAGGCCATTCATTGGCATTTTAAGAGATTGAGGAAGCAAGATCATCAGAGATCATCTAGTGGAACTCCTGAGGAAATTAGGGTTGTGACTGAAAAGTCAAACCTCTGACTTTTGATGTTATTGGTCCAAGATGAAGTATTCAAGTCACATTCCATCTTAACATGTTCAATCCTTGAATTGGAGCTTGAGTAATCACCATTTGAAAGGTTTCTTGCAAGAAGGGCAAAGTTTGATTCATGAATTTTTCTAAGTCATGAAAACCCTAATTCTTATATGAAATTGACAAGGTCATAACTTTTGATCCACACCTCCAATTTTTGTGATTCAAAGCTCATTTTGAAGATCTCATCATGTACTTTAAAAGTGTATTAGAGGGTCATACCTCAAAGTATGCTTATTTTTTCAGTTATGAAGCTTGGAATTTTTTGCCCATGTAAAACACTTAGAATTTTTCAAGGTTTTCTACCAAAATTCAGCCCATTTCAAGTCCATTTTCCATCAAGATCTTTTGGGAATTTGAAAAATCTCCAAACATGAACTTTGTAGAGGATCTTTGGGGCTTTCCAAAAAGTACTAAAACTCCTCAATCCATGGTGGGAGCTAGGAGATTCGAATGAGGGAAGTTTGAGGTCATTTCTTGAAATGCAAGTTTCACACATGATGCATAATGATGCATTACCACTCCTAATCACCAAAGCATTCATTTTCTGATGTTCAGAAACAAGTTTAAGGTGTTTTAGACCTCTGCCACGAGTTAAGCAAGTTGCATCACTTAAAATAACATTGTTTAAGCAACTTGGCACAAGTGGATGCAAGTGGACATCTTAAGAAAGAGAAACTTTTCACAAAGGCATGGTAGTCCCCTTTTCCTTGCAAATTAGACTCTGCTCCAATCCCATCAGCCTACAATGCTTAGACAAGCCTATAGTAGAGCTTTTGAAGACCCATGACTCAGTTGTATGCTTGCACGAAGGAGATTTGGCAAAAGGGTGTTTTTGGCAAGATGTACAATTCTGACCATACCTTATGTCCTCCACTTCTCCTATAAATAGAGGCTCAATCTTCACTCCAAAAGACACAAAATTCACCCCAAGAGAAGGCTGAATAACCTCTGAATTCTCTCACTCACACACTCTTGCAATTTTGCAAAAACTCTCCAAACACTTGTTCCACTCATGCATTCACTTTCAAGCTCCATAAACCATCTCCAAATACTTCACAAAGAACATCCAAACACTTGAAACCCAACTGTAACACCCCTACCACCATCTGCCATTTTTGAGCTTCCATTTGCAAGAAGGATCGGGTTGCATCCTTGAAGTACTTTCCAAAGCTTTTAATCATCTGCATCTTCTCTCCAAGGAGTGACAAGGTCTTAGAAGGTTATTTTTCCTCTCTGCAAGGGCTATAGAAGAAGCCTTGAACTTTCTCCAAGAGGTAAGAATTCTGAACTTTCAAACCCTCATGTTCATGCATAGTCTTGTTGCTTTTTGAATACAAAGATGTAGTGTGTTTATTGCTTAGTGTTTCTGGATAAAAAGTTACCATGTTTGGTTGAAAACTTGCATGTTAAAACATGCTGAATATTTGTGATATTGCACTGTTGTTATTGGTTTTGCGGATTACATGTTGGTTGTTAGGATAAACTATTGGTATATTTGGAATCCTGGGAAGATGAGCTCCACTTTTGGTTTTTATATTGTTGGATTTGGTTGAGAAATTGATGAGTTAGAGAGGAGAGAAAATCTGGTTGAAAGGTTGAGTTAGGGCATGAGCGAGGGGAGGAAGAATGAGGAGGATGAGATGGGTGGAAAACCCAGTCAACATGACATGGCACTGACTGGAGCTGAGGTGGCCGTGTGAGAGTGTTCTTAAAATAAAAACATTTGAAAGCGTATAATGTTTGGATGTAATAGCCACCCCAGTGGTAGAAACTTTGCCATTCCTTTCCCTTTCACTTGCCTTGCCTGGGTTCGATCCTGCGGATCAACCCTTTTGCTCTTTTTCTGATCATTCATTTATTTTGCAATTGTATTACATGCTTCCACTTTGTATTTACACTACGCACGTAGTTCAGCTGGCAAGGCTTTTGTGCCTTGAGAGCCATGGTGTGGGTTCAACACCTATGTGAGGACATTTCCTTTCTTTTTATGACTTGGTTCATTTATTTTTATGGTTTACACACATATCTTCAAATATTCATAACTTGCTCATTTTTCACTCTTTTTGACCCATTCTTTTTGCAAAATGTTCTTTAACATGTCTATTTTATGATTGTGGAAAGAAATTGGTAAAAATAATTATTTTTGAAACATTTATTAATGTTGAAAGTAGAGGACCTTTTTAGGGTTTTTATGAAAACTTCTTTGTTTCCTTTTGTTCTTTTGCCATGCTTCTTATTTTATCTTGTTAAATTGAAACCTAAAGCATGTTACTTGAAACCTTGCATGATGTTGTGATGTTATGTGTCTTGGTTTCACCTTAATTCCTTGATGTTTAATGTGTTGTTACATGTGAATACCATTGTGAATCTTCTTGTGAAAAACCATGAGATCTCTTTAGATCATGTACCCTTTTAGCATGAGTTTGTCTGATCAAATATGTGACATGTTTATGTCTTGAATCTTTGAATACCATGTTTGAACCATCCTTAAGTGTTTAATGTCTTGAATTTGTCACCTTTGAATGCATGAACTTTAAGATGTTGTCACTTTCTTTTTGTTTACCCATACCACTCATGTTTGCTAACACCTTTGACATGTGCTCCCCATGAAGTGTTTTGGTTATCATCATGCTCATGTTTTCATCTTGTTTATGATGTTTATTATCTTATAACTTTGTTAAGTTTTCCCCAAGTGAGGCTAGCTCTTTAGCTCTCCTCCTTAACCCTCTTTGTTCCCTTTCTTCCAAAGGAAAATCTCTCTATTGACTTCATTGTCATAGATAGCTCATTACCCTCTTGGTCTCTTTAGAGTCATCCCTTATCCTCATTAGGAACATCCCTTGGTCTCATTAGAACCATTCTCCCCTTTAGAGTTCTTCAACTCTACTTGAGTGCTATCATCATAGTATTCTCTTTCCCCTTGGCCTCCCTAGAGCCATTTCCTTTATAACTTAGAAATAGGTTAGAGTTCTTAAACTCTATGTGATTCTCATCATCATGAGTATTCACTTCCCCTTTCAACTTAGACTTAGAGAGTTCTTCAACTCTACTTGAGTATTATGATCATGTATACTCATTCCCTTTGGAACTTTGACCATAGTCAATAGTTTCTCACCCTTTAGTGAGGTGAACTACGAATGCTCTGATTCTGTCCTCTTGAGAATACGTAGGCACGAGATGCGACGTCTTGGCGAACATACTTAGTACATATACCCATAGGTCGTTACCTTTGCCTTTAGATCTCTACCTATAGCTTTTTGGTCTTCACCACAGGTCTTTACCTTCACCAGAAGCCTTTATCCTTATCCTTTACCTTAGCACTTTATCTTAGCAAGCAAACTTTAACATAACACAAATCCAAACAAGAGGTTCCTGTAGAGTACTACAGATACTTAGGGTGCTAATACCTTCTCTTAGTATAACCAACCCGAACCTAGATCCTCTTTATTAGGGTTTTTTTCGATCTTTACTCTTTCCTTTGGATAAATCAAAGCTCGGTAGTGAACTTCAAGTTAATTAATATCTTGATATCCGATTCTCACCGCAACACATATGGAAGTAAACCTATATTTTATCAAACAAAATTTAGAGATAAAGAAAATTTAATTTTTGTTTATTAAATCTGAAAAATCAATCGGCAGATATACTTCTGTAACAGAAACTTCTACAACTCACTTGACAAGTTGGATATTCGAGATCCTCTTTGCACCAACTTGAAGTAGAGAGTTTAGTGAGTTGTGGATTACAATTACAAGATTGTAAGAATAATTTTAATAAGTATAGTATTCTGATTGTGGCAACAAATATAAATACCGTTAATACCTTATTTCTCACTTGTAAAAGATACTGAAAAAGAAATAAAATGATACCACAATATAGTTTAACAATAAATACCAGTTCTAATATGAAAAACAACAGTATCTATAATTTTTCCTCTTGTTTAACTGTTTCGGTACATCTGAAGAGATACCTTCAGTTACAAGGCTATTTATTTTGTTCTGCCTGCTTGATTTTATTGGATCGCCCGAAGACATATCTGGTTCTGTATATTCCTTGTTATCGCATAAAAGCTGGTCCAGTGTTGTCTCAGTTTTCAAAGAATATGAATCAACCTGACTCGCTTCAATCGGTCTCAATAGATTTTGATCCGGTAAAGCCAGTACTACTTTGTTATAATTTACTTCCTTTAAGTTAGGATCTGTTTCGGCGTGCCTGAAGGACCGAAAGTAAATACGAGTGTCAATCAAATATATTGTAATAAGTTCGTCTCACCTTTAAGTTGGTATTGTTGGTTTCATGAAGTAGAGTTCGACTCACCTGATGTTTTGGATTTCATAGAGGTCCTCTGAGCTTTCGCGTGGTATACCGATGTCATTTTTTGCAGATGGTTGAAAAAGTTTTGCGGAATATTGATCAACTTCATCACCCTTTTCTTTGGAGGCAGCCGCTTCATTAGCAAAGGTAAAAGAAAATCTGCGCGAGTGAAATCCGTACTTCCGAACAGCTGAAATCGCCCTTTCTAAGGTTTCTAAAGCCTGTTTTACATTTGAATTGATATATACATTGCTCTTTCTTTTCTGTACACCACTTGTATCACCATACTCAATTGAAATGTCATGTTCTTTATTCGTATTGTTTTCGATTTGTACAATCTCTTCAATGTTTGCTTCTACAACAATCTCTTCACTATCTGCGTCGACAATCTCACAATTCTTATTGCCCTTTAGTATGAAAGACGAGCCACCTTCCTCAATCGGAATTTCATGTAGTTTGTTGATATCCTTCTCACTTTCTACACTCGCTTCACCACCAGCATCTAAAATCACACCATTGTAACTATTTGCATTTTGGTTGCTTTCTCTACCCTCCCGAGATATATCTTTTTCGCTATCTTGCTTACTTCGAATAAGTTCTTCCACGGGAAGAATACTTGCAACTTGCATAAGCTCCTCCTCAACCATAGCATTTGATTCAGAGGTACTATATAGAGCTTCGCGAATTCTAACATACAACGAATCTGTCAAGGCCTTGCTGAATTCTTTGTCGTTGTTCATCATAGAAGCCACAGCCTATAACAATATCAAAGGATGGTTAATTTCAGAAGATGATCAAAGAGAACATACAAAATAACAACGTGAATGCCATGTTTTGTACAACCTTCTGATAAAGTCTGAAACCGCTGCCGATAAGTTGTCTTGAAATGAAATTTATGAGGGAAGGAGGCATAAAACCCACCTTGATATCCAAATTCGCTATTGTCCTACGCAAAAAATAATTTAAGTACATTAGAAAATTACTTATCATAACTCTCCGTAGTACAGAAATATTACGTTTAGGTAAAGCATCGCATTTGCAAAATCTACGATCAAAACTATCTATTGCGGATCAACAAAAAAATATGAAATCCTTTCAAGCTACTACTAATGTTTGAGTACTCACTTAAAACTCACCGAAAATAACTTCTTTCAGAAGTCACTTTTTGTATAACATAACCTCCCACCAAATCAATTCTCACAACACCATTTGCGTCTGGAATCACGTCATTGTTGAAACCATCAATAGTCTCGTTAATTCTCTCTGGCTCCGTGACCTGAAAGAAAATCGAGCACTAATTTCTTAAACTATAAAGATTATATATAGTTCAGAATTAGCTTTTTTTAAGAAAAGAAACAAAAGGATAAAGTATCGAGGTGTGTACCGATTTCAAAAGAACAACTATCAAGTCATCTTGGAAGTACTCAAAGAGATAATAATGAACTATAGCCTCCCTTGTAGACAGTGGCCATGGTGGCTTCATCCTTTCTTACAAAATAGAGCAATATAATAAGCATTCAAAAGTGAAGGTTTTTTTTAAAAATGTTATGTTCTTCAATTGATGCTCTCAAGACAAACCTTACTAGCGCAATTTGTTCGCCAGTTTGGACCTTCTGCAAACAATCAGATGCAAGTACTTTGAAAGTCGGAATCGTAAACTGAGGCCACCTAAGTAGTATCATTGAATATTATACATGCTAGTGTTCTATGTCATAATATGCAGAAAATTGAAAACACATAATCTGCAAGATGATTCTCACCATTTCTTATAAAGTGTTGATTCCCAAGAGAGGCATAGAGCTGTAGTAATAAACAAAATAAATCATTAAAATTTCACGCGTCATAATCTATAACGCGGTCTTTTCCGTTGAAATTAAAACGACGATGCTAAATTTTTGACTGATTTATGCAACTCACAAACATCAACAGGTCCATCTACATAGCCTTCAGCCAGCAATGTATGATAAGGAGTTCCCTCTGGTCCTACGCGGTACATAACGCGGAATTCCTCGTTATCCTGTTTTAACTGTCGACAAAAGAAAAGTTACAACGAAAACATAACATAGCCACAGCTAGAGAGAATGCTACTAGTACAAGACAGCCTACTTTCCAATCAGTGCCTGATGTACTAGATCCTCCATTTTCATCTGCAGAAGCACTTCTCACCATATCAAGAAAATTCGATAACTCAGCAGTCTTAATTTCCAGCTTCTCCGCAAAACCTGCAAAAAACGCGATAAACTCAATCACCTAAATCGATCAACAATTCAACTAAGCTCAAAGAAAACAGTATAATGCTTCACTTTAACTAACTCTACCTTCCAATTCTGTCTCTGATTGCGAAGAACAACGGAATTGACTTTCGACAAGCGATTTAAGTTTCTGATCATTTGTAAGACCAAATGAGGTAAGAGTCTTATCCAATCTCTCTCTATACTGCACAATATTTTTCCTTTTCTCCATCTTTGTATCTCTAAAAAACCAAACAAGAAAACACTTCCATCAGAAAAAAAAATCACAGTTTTAAAAGAAACAACAATTTATATCATTATTTTTCAATTAATTAAAGAAAAAAAGTACTTGTCAGAAACTTAAGTGGCAACGAAAAGGTTTCAATTACCACCAATAAATTATGAAACAGTGAATCTGAACTACTTCATCTGTTACACTAATAAAAATTGAAAATTAAATTTTCAGCTACCAACCAGTTAACAGAATTTGACAGAGAAGCATACCTAATTACAACACATAAAATTTAATGAAACCAACCTCATATCATATCAAATGAAATTCATATATTCATATTCATATAATATATTATATCTAATCCTGATTATGACACGTGTCAGTGTTTAACAGAAGCGTTAGTTAGTTAGTAGTTAGTTACAAGAATATCTATATTGGATTTTCATGAAAAGAAAACGGTTACATGAATACTTACATGAATGAAGATTTTGAAGAGAAATTTGCAGAAGTGAAGAAGGAGAATGAGATCTTGAAAAGAGGAGAAAGAGTCACATGATGTGAGAGCACAAATGCGGAATGATCAATATTGGAAACATCAAAACTGATTTTTAAATTATTTTTAAGTTAAATAAATAAGTGATTTTGGGAAGATGAAATAAAGTGATATTATACGTGTGAGCCTGGAAGTTTAAAGAGAGTCAAAGCTATAAATATAGTGGGGCCATGCATAACAGATTAGTACGTAATAATAGAGATAGATATAATAGCAACTATAAATGTGTGTGAATAATGATTGTAGGTAAATAGAATGTAATGTAATGTAATGATTCATGTGATATGAATGATAGTAAAAGGGTAAGTTTTGGTAGTTAGAAAAAGAAGAAAAATGAATGAGGTTAATTTGGGAGAGGAGAGTAGAGAGTGTGTATGTTTTTTTCTCAGTTTAGACTGTTCATGAAAATTGCATGTACATGTGTTTTTTCTTTTCAATGCAATCTTAATTTTTTTTATTATTGTATAGGTATAATTAATTTTAGGGTTAATAGTCATTTACCCCTTTAATATTGGTGAGTTTTGATTTACCTCATTTAAAAAAATAATTTTAGATTACTCCCTGAAATTTTGGGGTACCCCCTAAGCATATACTCCCTCCGTCCCAAATTATAAGACGTTTTGGGTTTTTCACACAAATTAAGAAACTTAATTATTACTTTATGGGAAAGACAAATTATGTATAACTTTACAGTAATGCCCCTCATAATTATATAGGAGAGAGAAATTGAAAGAGTTGAAAGAATTAATAATAATAAATATTTGAGGGTATATTGGGGAAGATGTCATTTATATTGCATTGGGAATGTAAGGTGACTTATAATTTGGGACAAATTTTTTTGGCAAAGTGACTTATAATTTGGGACGGAGGGAGTAAAAACTAGGGGTAAATAAAAAAAAAAAATTTACAGGGGAGTAATTTTTCTACCTAGGGGGCAAAAGACTTAGAATTTTAAAATTTTATGGGATAATCCAAAATTATTTTTTTAAAGGGGATAAATCAAAAGTCGCTTATATTGCAGGAGGTAAATGATTATTAAGCTTTAATTTTATAATGTTAGGTTATCTTACTTTAAAACTATGTATTTTAGTCTAAGTTTTGAGAGTAAAAAACACATTATTAGTTAATAAAATTGATTTTATAAAATTAGATGTTGGACTTGTTTGCATTATCTTTAAAAAAATAGATTTTTTTTTTCATATTTTTAGAATATTAAAAGTTTTTAAATTATTATTATTTATTATTTTTTTTTGAAATTTTGACGTTCTATAACTTAAATATACATTATTAAAGAAAAAAATAAAGTTTAAATTGCAATTTTTTCAAAAAGTTATATTTCAAAAATATTTTTTATTAAAAACTATTTAAAATAGTTTCAAAATTAAGTGACTTTTTGAAATTTGGACATCGAAAAAAATTTCAATAAAATGATGAAATACCTAAAATAATATTTTTAAGAATAACTATTCAAACTAAATTTTTATTTGAAACATTTACGAAAAAAAATTTTGAAATTTTTTTTTCAACAAAAATATGTAACACTATAAAAATCATTTAAAAAAAATGTAAAACAAATGAGGCCCTTATTTATAGAATCCTGCATATGCACATGTTAGATTTGTTATGCATAGTCGGTCTCAAGCTGATAAAAAGAGACGGTTGTGTTAAACTTTTAACAATTAACGTAAAACTTTGTCGAATTTAAATGACATAGATCAACTACGAAATAATGTGAATGTTAGGTTGTTGCGTGTAAGTAACGCGCTGTATGGCTCGAGTACAATGTCAAAAAGCAAGAGCAACTACATCACATCCTGGATGCAATGAAAAATAAGCAAGAGTTTCCACATTTTCATGAACGAGTGTAGGTAAATGATAACTCGAAAACATATAGTGTATTTTGACTCTTACATGTGTTTTTGTGTTGTTTTTATGTCTTTATGTAGTATTATGCTGGCAATGTATGTCTATTTCAGGTACTTAATGGTTGGAAGCTTTTGCGCAACAAAATGGCGAAAAACAGTGAAAACGGAAAGAAAAAGCAAGATTTTTGTTGTCATGACGACCACCCTGACTGTCATGACGGTCGCCATCCATATGGGAGGTCAACCCATCAGCCAAAGTCAACGAAACAATGAATGAGTGTTTGAGTCAGATGACTGACAGTCCGTCATGAAGGAAAGGACTGTCATTAGCATGACGGATGGAACGTCATGGACTCGTCAGTCCAGAAAATTCCCCCTCAACGCAGGACTCAGTCTCTCCACTTCCTTCACTTCATCCAGCACTTTAGACGCATTTTAATAACTTCCAGCTTGAATTTGTGCTATAAATAGGCCCTTAGAACTCTATTTTCAGCATTCAAGCCTTATATTAGCCATAAAATATATTGTATAAAAGTGATAATTGCTCATATTGAGTAATTACTGCAATTTTAGTTTTAAGTTTGAAGCAAATCTGACTGTCATTATGTACATGCTGCTTTAATCTTGTTGGCATATTTTTTTCGCACTTTATTTTCAACTTTCTGTATTCGATTAAAGTCTCCATTTGAAGTAGCTTATTATTACATTCAACATTTATTATCAAGGTTACTATTTTCTCTTACTTCATTGCTACGGTTTCGTGCATGTTTATTTTAATGCATATTATTTCTAATATGAACATGAATACATGCAGTATGTTGTATTTTTACGATGTTAGCTTGAATTAGCTGAGTCCAGAATGTGAATATTGACGTACCGACGATGCTCTAATAAGTCATAAATTTAAAGTTTATAATAAGAATTATTTTAATGTTTAAATAACTTCTGTTTTTATAATTAAAGTTTGCTACGAAAGCAGAAACATAGCGATATCGATTTTAACTCGAAAGAGTAAAACCTATATCTGACTGTAGAAAAATTGAGAAATTAATTCTAAACATTGCAAATACACTTTTTTATTAATTTAGAAAAATCTAGTTTTCAAAAAGGTGATTTTAAGAGTATAAGCCAACACACGAAAGCGGGCATTTATACGCTTAAAACCCACCTTATAAGCCATATATTCCTTACCCTCAAAGACATGCAAAATCCAAAACCGATGGGGCAATTTAAGAAGTTTGTGAAGCTCCTGAAGACGCTCCATATCACTATTCCTTTTTCACAGGAAATAACCCAAATGCCTTTGTATGCTAAGTTTTTGAAGCAGATTTTAACCAATAAGAGGAAACTTGATGACGAAAGTATGGTTGAACTCATTGGAGAGTGAAACGCCATTATACAAAATAAAATGCCACTCAAACTGAAGGATCCAGGAAGTTTCTCGATTCCCTGTATTATCGGCAAGTACGTCATCGACAAAGCCTTATGTGACTTAGGAGCTAGTGTTAGTTTGATGCCTCTTTCCATCTGTGAAAGGCTCAATTTAGGATATTTGAAGTCAACAAAAATGTCCCTTCAGCTGGCTGATCGATCAGTAAAATACCCAATATGAATACTGGAAGACACTCCAATAAGAATCGGCCAGCTGTATATTCCTACAAATTTTGTAGTAATGGACATTAAAGATGGCTCTTATATCTTGATCTTGTTAGGTAGACCTTTCTTAGCTACTGTCTGGGCGATAATAGATGTAAAAAGATAAAAGCTTACTATAAATGAAAGGCCTTACTATAAATGACACATGTTGCTTTGTAGACATAATAGATGAATGCTTAAAGGAGTTGTCGTTAAAGTTGACATTTAAGCTCATCAGATTGATCAATTGAAATAATAATTGACAACTTTTGTCATGCCTCTAGATAGGCATATTGCAAGTGGGCAGGAATTTGTTTCAATTCTAATTCAAGAGGTTTCTTTATGGGAAGGACATTGTGTTCCACCAGTTCAGCTGTAATCTCCATAATTTCAAAGTGTTCCAATTTTTCTTCAAGTGGGAGGTGAGGTTCACATATGATACCTTATCTAACCAATGTTTTCTTGTCTTCCGTTCCTAATTATTGTTCCAAATCATCCTTGATTTTGATGACCTTCTTGTGAACAAGAGAATCCCAACTTGATATTAATGAGCAATCATCCATATCTTCTTCCGGGTACTTTAATGCATTGAGGACATTGAACACCACTTGCCTCCCATTCACCCTCATAACGAGTTCTCTTTTTTCAACATCTATAAAAGTTCTTCAAGTATCAAGAAATGGTCGTCCGAAAAGGATAGGAGTGTCTTCATCTCATCAACACTAAAATCCATGATAATGAAGTCAGCCAACCTTTCATATCCAATCTTTCCTTGTTGGTAGAAAATGCTTCAATCAGCTAACTGTAATGTGATAGTGGTTCTCCTTGCATCTCATATGCCTAGTTTCTTAAAAATAGACAATGGCATCAGTTTTATACTTGCTCCAAGATCACACAATGCTCTTTCACAAAAAGAATTTTTTATGTTGCATGGTATAATGAAATTTCTAGGATCCTTCAACTTAGGTGGTAGCTTGCCCTAAACAAAGTAGTTACATTCTTGAGTTAAAGCTATAGGGGAAAACTCTCTAACTCTTTTTTATTTTTGTCAAAATATCCTTCATAAACTTATAATAGTTTGGCATTTGTTGGAGGGCTTCGATAAAAGATATGTTGATGCAGAGTTGTTTCGAGATTTCCATGAATTTGCCAAATTGTTTTCTTCCTTAACCTCTCTAATCCTTTGGGGAAACAGCGGTAATGGTATCTCTTTCACAAATCTGGGTGTTCTCCTAACTTCTAGTGTATCAGATGGGTGTTCTCCAATTGAATTTGTCGGGCCAAAAGTTGTCTAATTGGGTTGTTTAGATTGTAGTTTATCTTGTCTTTCTTTAACTTGTTATAGGAATTGATGGCTCTTCTGATGCATCAAAGGGTGTTATATTCTTCCTTGGTTGGTCAATGTTTTGTTGACTTGGTCCTTCATACTCTTTACCACTTCTCAAGGAAATGACCCTGCATGTTTTAATGCTCTTTTCTCCAGATGTGGATGTTTGTGTTTCCGTAGAACTTGGGAGGGCTCCCATAGGCCTTGAACTAAATGCAGGACCAATTTTATCAACTTGGTTTTCCAAATTTTTGATGTTTATACCTTGAGCTTGAAACTAGTTCTCTGTTTCTTGAATAAAGGACTTCAAAATATTCTCGAGCTAGTTGTTTCTTTGAGTGGCCACGACATGATTTGGTGTAGAAAAACCAAGGGATTTGTGGTGTTTAAGGCTTAATTTTATTTTGGGTGTAACTCCATGAGAAGTTAGGATGATTATGCCATCTTGGGTTGTAAATGTCGTTGTTGGAGTTGTTTAGCTTGTTTCCCGCATAGTTCACAAAACTTGGATTAGCTGAGTTTTCTTCAAATAAATCCCATAATAAACATATGCAACAACATTGACATCAGTTACCACTTTAACTGGATTGACAACTAGCGTATCAGAACTTGTCATCATGTTCTTCATCATTTGGTATATTTGAGCCACTTAAGCAGCTAAGGCGGTGGTTCCAATGACCTCATAGACACCAACTGGCTTCAATGAAAAGATTATAACGACTTCCATAGTAACTGGTCATTGGTTGGTGTTGGCAATAATGCTTTCAATAAATTTGTAACCTTTTTCATAGGACTTAGATAATAAGGTTCCACCAGAGGAAACATCCAAAGTGTTTTTTGAGGGTGGTACCAATCCATTGTAGAATGTTTCTAACTAAATACAGGTTGGTATGGTGAAGACATTGCCTTAATAGCTCATTGAATCTTTCCCAAGTATCAAACAAAGACTCATCATCTCCTTGTCTAAATGAAATAATATCATTCCTCATCTTGACATTATTGACAAGAGGAAAGTACTTAGATAAAAAAATTCCAACTAAGACATTCCATGTGGTTATGGAATTGGGCTCCAAAGAATTCAGCCAGCTTTTGGCTCCATCCCTTAGAGAGTATGGAAACAACCTGAGTTTGAAAGCATCATCAATAATTCCAGGTATTTTGAAGTTGCTAGCTACTTTCAAGAATTGTGTCAAGTGTAAATGTGGATCTTCATTGGCAGCTTCTGAATATTGGCCTATTGCTTTCAACATTTGAAACATCATAGGCTTGAATTCGAATTGTACCAATGTGATATGTGGTCTTATAATCCCTGTATTCATGGCATTGGGATCAAGCACAACATAATCTCTTATTTCCTTTCTCTATTGGCAATGTCAATAATGTTATTTTCGGCCGTGAGTCCTTCCTCTTCCAGTGGTACTTCTTCAAAGTTTCCTTCAAATGGTTCTTCAAAGTTACCAAAAATAAGAGCATGTTGAGAACTTCCTGGTAAGTGACAAGTAGCTTGAAATCTCCTTTGTAATGTGAGTGTTACCTCGGGCTTAGGATCTCCTCTGTATACTAGATTCATCAACCTACGCATGCAACAAACATACATCTATCATGTCACAAGAAGACACAAAATAGTAAGAGGCATGTTGGGCAATTATCCATATAATGAAGTTAATAATTTGTGTGTGTCTGATGAGATATGTCATGACATATGAGGCATAAGGTGGTCTAGTGGTGTATGACTACAGCATCACGACATTGTAGCTCGGTTTTTGTGACGCGACCACTATCGCTTTTTGGTGCTACTTTCTGATTTCTAATATTTATCCTATGAAGCTTAAAAGGAAGGGGAAGATATCTTAAACTAACCTTGCGTGCAAATGTTTTCCCTTACAAATGCGAAGAGATCTGGAATCGGGGGTTGGTTATACAAAGGGAAGCTGTTAACACCCAGTGTATCTATAGTAATCTATAGGAACCTCAGTTTACATATATTTTGCTGTAGTTTTGCTTGGTTGTTTGAATTCATTTACTGTTGAATAATGAAGGTTTCTATCTCGGGAAGGCGGAGGAAATGTTTTTGTTTGTTTTTGGGATTTCTATTATTTTTGGGAAGGTACTGGACCTAAAGTTTTTGATTTAATGTGCTCGCTAAGATTTCGCAATCATATACCTACGTATTCCCGTAAAGAGATTCGGGGAAATCAGAGCAATCGTAGTTCCTCCTATTTCTATGGAAGGAGGAAAAAAGTTTGGTATCTTGTTTAAAGCCCAAGATTGAAGCTAAAGTTTGTGTGTGTCTTGTTCAAAGCCCAAGATTGAAGCGAAAGTTTGACTGAGAGAATCTGTCATCTCTAAAGGGAGATATCTCACCTATTCATCACAAAGATTTGAGTAATTATTTATAAGGGAAGTTGCTTTAACTGAGATACATAGAATTCGGAAGTGCCACACCTTACTTTATAAGTCTCTGTATGATAAGAGAGGGACATTGGCATGGATGTATATAATCCAGAGGCTTGCCACTTACAACTGTTAGATGAAAAAGAAGTTTTAGCCAAGATAAGGGAAGGACTCCAGCTTGGATTTTGAATCAACAAGTGTGCCACTTACAGCAATTATCTGGAAAAAGGTTTTTTGATTGTTTGTTTTGTAATGTGATGTATAGAAGAGGTATCTTCCTATAGAGAGGACTCAATGATGTGGTAGAAGGAAGTCATCTTTCGGACTTGCTTTGTTTAAATCCCTGTAGTCTACACACATTCTGACTTTTTCGTCCTTCTTGGGAACAGGCACTATGTTGGCTAACCATTGAGGGTACTCTGATGTGGCAAGGAAACCCGCATCGATTTGTTTCTGCACTTCTTCCTTAATTTTGATGGCCATGTCAGGGTGAGTCCTTCTTAGTTTTTGTTTAACCGGAGGACATTCTGGTTTTAGTGGTAAGTGATGTTCCATGATGTTGGTATCCAACCCTGGCATGTCTTGGTAGGACCAAGCAAACACATCTGGAAACTCTTTAAGTAACACAATCAAGCCTTCTTTGATAGTTGGACTGAGTAGTGCTCTGATTTTAATTTCTTTTCTCTCTTCTTCTGAATCCAAATTGACCGTTTCCAACGGTTCTTTGTAAGGTTGAATAGATTGTTCCTCATGTCTGAGCAGTCGAGAGATCTCTTTGTCGACTTCAAATACCGGGAACTCAAAGTTGGGAGAAGATATTGGATCGTATGTTTTAATGGGGTTTAAAATGAGTAATCTGCACGACGTGATGATTCTTTTAGAAAAGACAGAGAGAATGCAAAGGTGTGTGCAGTGTGTTTTCTTTTTAAAATGCTTGTTTTTTTTTTTTTTTTGGGTTGTTTTTTAGGATTACCATTTTCTGCTAAAGCGAAAATTGAAAATAGAAATAAATGCAGGAATTCAGAATGACATTCTTATTTATGATTTGTCAATTCTTGAAATACAACCCTATAAAACAAAACTCTCTCGCTCTGGGTGAAGCAAAGAGGGATATTTACAGAAAAGCAAGCCCTATAAAACATCCTTTCACCCGGGAAAAATGAAAGGTCAAAACAAAGACAAGACAATTACTTTGATTTATGAATGACATTCGGAACATCAACCGCGACCCAATTGCGACGAACTCCTCTGTGGATCAGAAAGTCCGATATCTTTCTTCCAGGATCATCTTCAGTGATGACACTGATTTCTGGCGGAGCCTGATCACTAGAGTCTTTTTCCCATGCAGCGTTATCATAAGAGGACTCTTATATTGTATCTTCAACAGTATTTTTGTTTCCAGGAGGGTCTCCCCATCCTGTCGGCTTGATGTCTTCGTATTTGATACGAGAGATTTTGGGAGCAATGTACTTTACTAGAAAGTCGTACTTGCCCTTGGCTGCCCCAAGGTATCCGAAGTTTCTGAGGGGATAGATGAGTAATCTTTTTCAATGGCATTGACCTCAGTGTAATACCCCAAATTTTGACCACTTAGATTTCCCATCATTGTGAAAATCATCATCACAATATGGATAAACCATCATGCTTCACCAGTCTCCCCAAAAATGGGTGAGCATCCAATACAATCAAAATTAGGGTTTCAAGCCCTCTCTGAGTGCTTAGACAAATGATCAATCAAGAAATGACATGATCTTCAACTTGTCTAATCTCTTAAACATCCACAATGGATCAAAAAGGACTCCCACTTCAAGGATTAAGCACAAGGCTGCTCCCTTCTAGGTGGATCAAGTCTCAAGATCGACAGTGTCACCAAATTAGGGTTTTGGTCGACCAGGGTCTCCAGATGGAAATTTTCATCTGGGCACAAGGAAATGATCCAAAACATAACCTAATATGCTTCATGGAACCTCATGAACCCATGCATCAAGTCAATTTTGCCTCAGGGGATGCATTCATCAAAAATCAGGAATTAGGGTTTCTTGACCTAATTCACCCCTAAGTTGACTTTTGGGACAAACCATGAGCCAAGACCTCAAGAGATGATTTGAGGGTCTCTAATACACCATATTGATCCATTTGGAACAATGGATTGATCCAAGAAGCTTGAGCAACAAGTCTCATTTTCATCTGCACCCCAATTAGGGTTTTAAGGGAAAAGTCAACTGTAACTTTGACTTTTGACCAGGACATGCTCCCAAACCCTAATACATGATTGAATATACCCTATAACACCCATGGAACATGTACATCAAGTTTGATTTAGGTCAAGGGCATGATTTCCTGAAGAATTGCACAGTTTGGAATTCATCTGATAAAAAGTCAACTGTGCACAAAAGTCAACTTTGACTTTTTGAGATTTTTCACCAAAATGGATTTTTAACCCTAAAATGATGTTAATGTATGATTTGAATCATCATTCATCAAGAAAAATCAAGAAAAGTGAGATAACTTGTAAAAGGGGTAACCATAAAACTTAGAAATTTTTCTAAGTTAAAAATAAAGTGGCAAAGGTACCAACTTTGGAGGACCATAACTCCTAAACCACAAGGCCATTTTTTCTCATCCAAAGATGGATTTGTAGCCCTCATTATCACCTACAAAAACTTCAACTACAAGTCATTCCAATTCATTAAGGATTTTGAGTTATGGAGTGATCAAAGTGGCTGAAAAGTGAAAATGTCACTTTTTCCAACACTTAGTGAAATTTTCACTAAGTCAGATTTTGCCTATCTTTTTGCCAAATGTAGGGGGATTTTTCACTTGGAATCAAAAGAGATCAAAACCAAACTTGTTCAAACAGTTGTTGTATCATGTAAGAGCTTTCCAAAATGGCCAAGAACATTGCCAAATTCAACCTACATCATGAGATACAACATTGGCAAGTTGCCTTGCTGAAATCTGTCAAGGCAAGGCAGAATTTACACTTTGGCTCGATTTGCCAAAATCAGCCAATTTCAATAGTTCCTATCCACTTGGACACCTCAGAGGATTGAATCCAAAGGGGACAATCACTGCGCCAAGCCTCCAAAGTCCATGGAACAAGAAATAGCATGTTGAACCTAGAGTTGCCAAAATAGGGACAAGACTTCAAATTTGGAATGAGGCATTCAATGGAACCATCAAGGTGGCATGGACTGAGCCATTCTCATCTGAAATCAGTCAAGACTTATCCAAGACCAAGGGGACCAAAGCTCTGTGCCCTAACCTCTAGTCAATGGCTAGAGGAGACTTGGATTTTCATTTGCCAACATTGGCCAAACCAACTTACCAGCTGCCATGCACTATTCCTTGCAAAACAAACTTGCTCTACTATAAATAGAGCTCAATTGTGGTCAGTTTAAGTACACCAAAGCCATCTAACAGATGCTTTCCTCAAAATCTCTTTCTCTTGACAAAAATGCCTTTCTTAGCAAGGTAGCTATCGGGTTTTGAGTTTGAGAGAAATTCTGCACAAACCAATCACTCACACACCTCACATACATCACATATGAGCTGATCAAACACTCACATAACTTCTGAAACATCAATTTCATGAAATCACCAGCTGGTTGCTCAAATTTTCAAACAAGGTGCAGCTGAGGTACCACAAAATGATCCAACCAATTTCAATCATGTCCAACCATCCAAACACAATCCATAGGGTGTAGGGAAGCTGTTCAGATCATCACCACTCATCTGTAACACCTCCAAATCAAAAATCACTTTGAACTTGCTGTCACGGCTTGGAGGTAAGCACATACTTGGTCATCTCTCAATCTATGCATATTTCCTCGCACAATAATTTGGCCATATGTTCATAATCATGCATGGAATGTTTTCCCTCAATTAATTGCATTGTTTGAATCGTGTATCAAAAATCCTAGCCTTCATGCAGAAATTAGGGTTCTTGAGGTTTCTTCGTGATTTCTTGTTGTATGTTTAATTTAAATGAAATTAAAGTACATAGACATGATTGTGAGGTTGAGACGAGCATAATGATATGTGGATTGCATGATATGATTACGTATTCATGGAGATTGGATAGAAAACGCAAATCTGAGAAACCAAGAACACGCGCGTGTTCTTCAGTTTGTTCTTGGCGCCTTTTTTTCAAATTCAAATATTTGAATTTTGTGATTTTGTTTAATTGATTCAAAAATTAATTTCTCTCTGAGTTTTAATGATTTTGAGTTGATTCTTTTTTTAATAATTCACAAAAATGTTAAAATATTTTATTTTATCAAAAAATCCCAAAAATATTATTTATTTCATATAATTGATATTTTTGTAAAGAATTAATATTTTGATTGTTTTTGGCATTTTAAATATTTTTTCTACATTGATTTTGCAGCTTTTAATGCTTTCTAATTATTTTGTAGGTCAATACTTAATTTTTGAAGCATTAATCCAAGATCACAATTTGTTTTCCATGTGTTAAACAATTTTTGATCATTTTAATTGAATTTTTATTCAATTAAATACATTTTGAAAACAAATTAGGGTTTTGGATTAATTCAACCCTCATAAATCATTTTCAAAACACTTTGGGCCTCTATTAGAGTGTAAGATCCAATCCTTTTTTTTGACTAAACCATTTTTGGGTCTCACTTATTGTATAAGTCCCGATACCGTCAAAAAACAAACGGCGGGATCGTCGCCTTTTCAAAAATCATCTGGGCCTACCCTCGAGTAGTAAGACCCATTTATTTTTCTTTAAAACTCTTTGGGCCTCTTGAGAGAGTGTAAGACCCATCCCCCCTTGTACAAAAACTTTTTGGGCCTCACTCATTGTATAAGTCCCTCTGTACAAGTAAACGACGCGATCGTCGCCCGTTTAAAAATAAAAACCATCTGGGCCTACCCTCGTGTTATAAGCCCCTCTCTTTTTTCTTTAAACTTTTTGGGCCTCTTGAGAGAGTGTAAGACCCATCCCTTTGTACAAAAAACCATTTTGGGCCCCAGTCACTTGTATAAGTCCCTCTGTATAAATTCAAACAGTGCGCTCACTGATAAAACCCTGGGCCTCTCCTTGAGCTGTAAGCCCCAAAATCTTTCTTTTTCAAAGCACTTTATCCTTTGATTTTGAATATACTGTTGTTTTTAATCTTTCTTTGTTGAACAACTAACCAAACAGCATGGAAGCACTACAACCGAGTAAGTGGTTATCGCTTTCATTTACTGCTTTCATATTATAAACTGTATTGTGGGGCTGCTCACTGTAAGTCTCCTTTCATAAACTCATATCTACTGTGTAATAATAGTATAGATATTTCGAGTTTCCCCGGCAACTACGTCTAGAACTAGGTGACGCCGTTTCACTTATTCGTAGAAATAGACGCCTAGATCCCCAATAGGAGCACCAGATACAGTCTTCTCTTCGGCTGTCCTCCTTAGGAATCGTCAAGAAACTCTACTCCCCAAGATGAATGTATTCTCCGTGAATGGCATCTTTGAGTTTCTTCCCAATTCTCGAACTTTCCTGACTTGATCTATTCCTTGTGGATAGCTTGCCTTGAATGTCTCGGGGTTTGGGTACCCACTACGGTCATAATCTTGGACCTTAACTAAGGAACCCTCTTTAAAAGTTAAAAGTCGCTGGATAGTAAACCTCGCACGTTTACCAGTGGTTTTCATCTTTAAAAGAGTTATCTCTCCTAATGGAAAGGAGATGATAGACCCACGGGCTTCTTAAAAGCATCGGCCTCCTCTTGGGCATTATTCAAGGACCCTGCGGCTTCTTAGAAGTATTCACAGCCTCCTCTTAGGCTTCGTATAATGATCTCTTCCTCCGGGAATGATAGCCTTCTCTTGGGCTTCGTACAAGGACCCGTTGGCTTCTTAAAAGTTCCCAGCCTCCTCTTGGGCTTCGTACAAATTATCCCGACGACCTCCTAGAGGTATAGGAACAGAACCTAATCATCCTCATAGAACAGTCCTTTCATAGAGTCTACTACTGTTTCTCGAAGCATAGTACAAAAGATAAAACTCTAGACACGGACAGTCTAACTTTCTTGAGTCTCAAAGACATTCTCAAGCACCCTTCGTAAAATAGGAAGGAAACCCGCAGACTCGGATAGTCTCGATACCCTTTGGATTTCCCGTTTCCTCAAAGAGAAGGAAATATCCCTGATCCTCAAATCAAATCCCTGAGTACAATGTTGCTCATATAAGAACTGATTTTCTCTTTTAAATCAGTATATTGGATCTGTCACTCAACTGAAACAGTTACAATAGCCTCCATCTCGGGCTTCGTATGAGATACCAAAATTCTCCCCAGTGGAGTCAAAACAACCTTTTCGCCTCTCTCTCGGGCTTTGTACGAGATACAAAAACACTCTCTTACTGAGTATAAAAGATTCTCCAACTGAGTCAACTCTTTGTTAGCCTCCTCTTAGGCTTTGTATAACGATATGCCCCACTGGGTCAAAAACCTTTAGCCTCTCTCTCGGGCTTTGTACGAGACACAAAATAGCCTCCTCTTAGGCTTTGCATAATGATTTTCCTAGCGGAAATTAGCCTCCTCTTAGGCTTTGTATAAGAAAACCACTGGTTGATCCAATCGACCTTTTAGCATCAAAGCTGTGCCTCGTTCACAGTAAACAAACATCAACAACTCCTTTCCCTTCATCTAATCGCTGTAAGCGGCAGGCCTCTGGATCATCTATATCCATGCCACTGTCCCTCTTTTAGCATGAGAAATTCCTAAGGAAAGATGACATTGCTCTACACTGAGTTAAAGTCTTCTCCTTCAGGTTAAAACCCTTTCTTCGGAAATTATGGCATTGCTCGGATCCGCGTATCCCAGTTAAAGTAATTCTCCTTCTCCCCTCTTTAGAGATGACAAATTCTCTCTAAAGTCGAGGTCTTTCAGCTTCACGTCTAGGGCTTTGAACAAGACACAAATAGACCTTTCAGCTTCACATCTTGGGCTTTGAACAAGATACAAATCACCTTTCGCTTCACGTCTTGGGCTTTGAACAAGACACCAAAAACCAATTTCCTCCCATAGAATAGGAGGAACTACGAACGCTCTGATTTCCCTATTTCGGTAAACGGGAATACGTAGGCATAAGATCGAAAGAAAAGATCTTAGCGAGCGCAATCAACAAAAAACCCAAATCCCATATCTTCGTCAATCAAAAGCAGTAATTCAAAAGCATCAGTCCTAACATCCTAATCCTTATTCCCCGCCAGAAACCTTCTGCCCAGGTAAAAAGAAAGAGAACAGTATTGGCGAAAATACAAATAACCAGTACAAAGGCCCCCCCACATTGATAGCATCCGTAACCTAACAGACCGCTGTTTAAACTCAGTATGCAAGCAGGGTTAATTGGAGACATCTATTTCCCTTCCTTATTCAGCTCACAATAGGATAAAAAATGAATCGACCTGTAGTTAAAGCTCAAATCGCAGAGAGCGACCAGCGCTTAAGAACCGCATCCAAAATCGCTCGCTACAGAAAAGTGGCGCCCACCGTGGGGCCTCTTCTTTCTTTCTTACAATTTAAACCTTGGGTAAGTCATTTTCATGGCGGTGGCCGCCAACAGAAAAGTGGCGCCCACCGTGTGGTCAATCTCATTTTGCTTTAGGGCATCATCCCCGTTTTCCACGGAAAATGGGAACTCTACCGAAGAGAAAGATTGACCTATGCTGGTCCATCTCTTAGGCAGGGAACCACAGATTGGGGCTTCCGCCGGGGAACCCATTTCTGTCAGGAACTTAAGAATCATAGCTTTAAAAGTCTAGGATGATTAGGACAAATATATATACTGCTTTTCCTAAATGAATATGTGTTTATTTTTCTGCTACTGGGAATGCGTGTGATGCCGCATGTGGTGAGATTGAGTATACACTTAAGAAAAGCCAACCTTTTTCGTAGTGCGGAAGCTATCGATAATAGCTGTTACACGATACTACCCTCATTTGAGGCTGGTGATCTATTCTCGGTGAATGGAACTTACTCTAAGATTGCACACAACTCGCTGGCGATCCGCTTGTTGTCTGCCTTCCTGGGAGGAGCTGATGATAATGAGTACAGGTACAAAAATCACCCTAGTATAAACCTTTGGGGATGGGTAGAGCCTTGACTTCATGACAACGACCCTCTGACCCCATGTTTTTTCTATGTTTTTGTGTGCTGCATTCATGCATCCATTTAATAAAACATTAAAACATTCAAAAAACTTTCTCTTCTAGTCTCTCTGTTTTTGAAATTAAACTAAGACTGTGATTGCAAATATCAGAGAAAAGGATTACGCTAATGGATTTCGGTAGAAGGAGAACTCACCAGTATACCTTCAAGGTTCCAAAACTAGGGGATTTGAGAAAGTTAGCGAGGATGATCGTTAACCCAGAGGCTTTCAGAGCCAAGCACGGTGGTTTGCTACCACTGTTAAGAGTCCATGTGATTAAGGGGATCATGGACGCGCTCATTCAATTCTACGATCCGGTTTATCACTGTTTCACATTCCCGGATTACCAGCTATCACCAACGCTGGAGGAGTATTCTCATCTGACTGATTTACATATCACAGATCGAGCTCCATTTTCTGGACTGGAAGAAATTCCAAAGAATCAGACTATTGCAAGAGCAATTCATTTGGACGAGTCTGAGGTCCGGACTCACATGACCACTAAGGGTGGCACCCAAGGTTTGCCAGCCCAGTTCTTGAAAAAAAAGGCTCTATACTTCGCTAGTATAGGGAACGGGACTGCTTTTGAAAGCATCTTTGTCTTGCTCACCTACGGGTTATTTTTGTTTCCCAACATCAATAACTTCGTCGATATCAACGCTATTAAGGTTTTTCTCATTGGAAACCCTGTGCCGACTTTGGTCACAGATGCGTATCATTCTGTACACTTAGGAAATTTGTACAGCGAAGGGGAGATCACATGCTGTGTACCTTTGCTCTACAAATGGTTTATCTCTCACTTGCCCAAGTCTGCTGCTTTTTGGGATTGCAAGAGTGTCTTACGTTGGTCGCAGAAGATCATGTCTCTCACCAATTCTGATATAGATTGGTGTAATAGGATTTATGAGGGAATCAGAATCATTGACCGTTGTGGAAACTTCCCCAACGTACCCCTCATAGGGACTAAAGGAGGAATCAACTATCATCCGATATTAGTTCTTCGTCAATTTGGATACCCGATGAGACACATCCCACTAGGTGTTCATCTGGAAGGTCTTTTCTTCAAAGAAGGAGAAAGTGAGAGAGCACTAAAGATGGAAATAGTGCAAGCTTGGAAACATGTTCATAAGAAAGGACGAGAGTCTCTGGGAAAACCGGACTGTGTCTCGGTGGAGCCTTATCTCCATTGGGTACAAACTAGAGCTCTCAAGCTAAAGATGCCTTATCCTCGTTACAGAATTCTTCCGCCGAGGGAAATTGTCATGTACTTCATGACGGAAACTGAAAGGCTTCAGGTTACTCTCAACAAAGTTCAAAAGGAAAGAAGGTCTTGGAAGAACAAGTACCGCACCCTCGACGTAGAGTGTATCCAAATACAGCAATTACTGAAAGAGAAAGATGCTCTGATTGAAATTTTGGAGCGGCATGCTGTAGAGAATCAAGATGACCAAAGGAATTTGCTCGCTCCTTTCACCTGGCAAAGGAATGACAACCCGACAACGGCCCAAGCGCCCCGGTCAAAGAAGAGGACTCGGGACCCATTAGTTTAGGTTTCTGTTTCTGCACTTTGTAATCTACTGTATTTCCATTTCTGTAATCCTTTGGAATTCAATAAAAAGGGGTTTCCCCACCATTTGATATTTGCAATCTAATTGTCGAAGTTTATTTTAATTAAACCTAAAAATAATTAATATAATCATTGCATTCATCATTCTCACATCGCGTATTCTCCTTACCTACGAATCTCACGTTTGTGTCTCGATTCTAGAGTCAAACTGTCTCATTCGTATAATACTCGGGCCAATCGTCAGAAAAAGATGGATGATCTTGAGGAAGAAAACAGAGAGTTGAAAGAAGAGATCGACACTCTGAGAGAGGATATGAGAAAGCTTCGTAACGACATGCAAGCCATGGCAGAAGCTCAGCTACAAAGAACTGTGATCTCAGAGATCACCTCAGCGCCCATCATAGAAAAGTATGATCCTAGGTATCAGATGCCGAAAGATCGTCCTTGGGGCATGCCTGTTAACTATATCCCGGAAGGATATGTTCCGCCGATCACTGAAGATCAGGGAATCGCAACAGAAGCCGCTGGGCCTGAAGGTTACAAACTTCGGGAAAGCGAAGATGCCAGGGGCATACTCAAGACTCCTGAAGGTTACAAATTTCGGGAGGCGCCAAGACTTACTGCCGTAGTCACGGTACCACCCCTGTGGTGCACACTGTCTCGGAAGGACAGATTCCACGGACACCTTCTGGTAAGAAGGAAACTATGTTTGACAGAATGGATGAATTCCAGGAGCAGTTCTTGGAAATGCAGAAAGAGCTGCAAGCCATTCGCGGTCAGGATCTATTTGGAAAGGACGCCGCAGACCTCTGCTTGGTCCCAAATGTAAAAGTCCCACACAAGTTCCAAGTGCCCGACTTTGAAAAATACAAGGGTAACTCTTGCCCTCAGAGCCATCTGGTGATGTATGCTCGGCGGATGTCAGCCTAGATGGAGAATCAGGACCTGCTGATTCACTACTTCCAGGATAGTTTAACCGGTGCCGCACTCAAATGGTACATGGGTTTAAACCGTACTACGATCAGTACATTCAGAGATCTTGGTACTGCCTTCGTCCAACAATACAAGTACAATTTGGACATGGCACCCGACAGAGATCAACTCAGATCAATGTCGCAAAAGGGCAAGGAAACCTTTAAGGAGTATGCTCAAAGGTGGCGTGAAATTGCTGCTCAAATTTGTCCACCTCTTGAGGAAAAAGAGATGACAAAGATCTTCTTAAAGACCTTAAGCTCATTTTACTATGACCGAATGATTGCCAGCGCGCCCAGTGATTTCACCGAAATGGTCGGCATGGGTGTACGTCTTGAGGAAGCCGTCCGAGAAGGACGTTTGGTAAAAGACACTGGATCAACGAGTCGTACTAAAAAATACGGTAGTGCTCTCCCTAAGAAAAAAGAGCAAGATATTGGGAATATCTCTCTCGGAAAGCAAAGGCGCCGTTATCAACCAGTAGCAGCGGTAACTCATGCTATCGGCCCCGCGCCTGTTCCTATGTATCAACCTCTGGTTGCGCAGAGCCAACCTGACCAACAAAGGACACAACAACCTCTTCAGCAGGCTCGTCCTCCATATACCAACAACCGTACAACACGGCCACCAGGATTTAATCCTATACCTGTAACGTACGCAGAACTGTTTCCGTTACTGCTAGCCAAGGGGCACATCCAGACTAAGTATCCCCTTTCAGTTTCGGAAAATCCGCCTTTTTGGTTTAAAGCAGATCAGACATGCCCTTATCATCAAGGAGGTTCAGGGCATAACATTGAGACTTGTCTCAATTTCAAATCCGACGTGCAAAAGCTTGTTAGGAGCGGGCTCTTATCTTTCAAAGATACGAATCCTAATGTTCTTACGAACCCGCTGCCTCAACACGAGAAAGCAGCAGTCAATCTGATTGAGAAAGAGACTAACAATGTCTATCAAATTCATGATGTACTCTTGTTAAAGACCAATTTGGTTAAGATGCATTGTAGACAGAGTGGATATGACCATGTTCCACCTCATAACTATCACCAGTGTGATATCTGCTCTAAAGATAACCAAGGATGTTTTGTAGTGCAAGCAGCTCTACAGGAACAAATGGATCTTGGACGGATCCAAGAGCATCGAGTTCTTGGAGTTAACATGGTTTACACGAATTCCAACGTCATTCAAAACCACGACATCCGTGCGATGAATGTCAACTTGGTGGCGATGCACTCAAGGCAAAGCCAGTATCATAATCTGCCGCGGCACGATTACAGTTCCTGTCTGATTTGCTCGGTAAACAAACAGAGATGCTCTTTCATACAAGAGGCCCTCCAGCGTCAGATGGATCTTGGATGGATCCAAGACTACCATGATAGGAACTCCTATCAAATCAACATGGTTCAGATCTTTGACATCCGCGTGATGAATACCAATCTGGTAGAGTTACATGCTGAGCAAGTCCGACTTGGATTCTTAGTTTCGCATGACTATCAAAGCTGTAAAGTGGGTTGTGAAAGTGATCGAGGTTGTACCCTTGTCCAGGAGGCACTTCAGCACTTGTTAAATCACTGGTGGATGCCAATCTATATGGACGAAGATACTCAGCAGATTAGTATCAATAACAGGAATCCTACTCGTCGTCAAAGTCAGGATGTCCGATCAATGGAAGGTAACCTAGTGAGGCTACATTGTATTCAAAATGGGTGTGGCCAGGTGCCACCACACAACTATGACAGTTGTAGCGTCTGTTCGGAAAGTAACCAAGGGTGTTACCTTGTGAGAGCAGCTCTTCAGGGTCAGATCGATCATGGAGAAATTCATCCATATCCAGGTTCAGGACCCATCATTTGGTCGCCGAACTACCTTGCCGAGCAAGTTGAGGATGTTGTTACGATCTCTGGTCATCACAGGACCAGTGATGTTTTTGCCATCATCCCTCTACTTGACGAATCTAGAGTTCCCAACCGGGAACGGATCGAGGTTACTTATGATGGTCAGAAAAATCAGAAGGTTCCCATAGTCATCTATCTACCGGGGCCACTACCGTATGAATCAGCTAAGGCAATCCCTTACAAATACGGTGCAACAATAATCGAGAATGGAAAGGAAATTCCATTACCCTCCATCGTGAATATTGCAGACATCAGTCGTGTAACACGGAGCGGTCGAGTCTTCAACCGAGGGGTTGGAGAATCCAACAAAGAAAAGGAACTTCAGGCGGAAATTCCTGATTCACCAGTCGGTCAATCTGGTAATCCCGACTTTTCAAAAGACAAAGATGAGATGCTAAAGCTCATCCAAAGGAGTGAATATAACATCGTTGATCAACTGTTACAGACTCCTTCAAAGATCTCAGTATTATCACTGTTACTCAGTTCAGAAGCACACAGAGAGGCTCTACAGAAAGTCTTGGAGCAAGCCTTTATGGAACAGGATGTAACAATCAGACAATTCGATAACATTGTCTCTAACATCACTTCCTGCAATAATTTGGGATTTAGTGATGAGGAATTACCTGAAGAGGGTCGTCGTCATAACATGGCGCTCAATATTACAATTAACTGCCAGGGCGTTGCTTTAGCCAATGTACTGGTAGACATAGGGTCAGCCCTGAATGTTATGCCGAAGTCCACTTTGACGCAATTATCATTTAAGGGCCCTCCGATGAGAGTCAGCGAGGTCGTCGTTAAAGCATTCGACGGATCCAGAAAAACAGTTATCGGCGAAGTTGATCTTCCCATAACTATTGGTCCTCACACTTTCCAAATCACTTTCCAGGTCATGGACATCCGGGCAACATACAGTTGTTTATTAGGAAGACCTTGGATACATCAGGCTGGAGCGGTTACTTCGACCCTCCACCAAAAGCTAAAGTTCTTCAAGAACGATCAACTTGTCACGGTTTGTGGGGAACAAGCCTTGCTTGTGAGCAACTTATCATCATCTACTTGTGTGGAACCCGAGGAGGTTATTGGAACTCAGTTCCAAGCACTATCGGTGAGCAAGAACGATCAATCCGAAGAAGGAACTTCAATTTCTTCATACAAAGATGCTATCAAAGCGGTCGAAAGTACCGATACGACAGGATGGGGACGGCTTGTCATTCCTATTGACAATAAAACAAAGAAGGGTCTTGGTTTTTCTGCGACCTGTACTCAGACAACCGCCAAGGATGAAAGTCTTCATCCCCTTCAAAACTTCTTCCACAGTGGAGGTTTTCTTCACCCAGTGTCTCAGACAGTTCATGCTATCAACAAGGAAGATCCCTCTGACAAGGATGAAGAATGGAAGTCCTACCTTAACAAGGACGGCTATATGTCTCAGGAAGAGGTGCCTATGCCTTTTTGCTTTCCCACAGAAAGTCCGAGATTTATACCAAGATCAGATGTCGAAATGATCTACGGAGATTGTGATCCGGAAGGATGCCGTGCTCCGCCAAATTCATTAGAGGAAGACACTCCGATGAAAGACAACTTTGACCGCAATTACTATGGCCCGATGGATGGCCTGCCAATGTGGCAGCCTTACCCAGGAAACTTGGGGCAAGAAAGTCAGCCGAGTAATGAAACTCAGCTGAGCATCATTGAACAGAATACCTGTGTCCTAACCATGTCATGGGATCAACACTCAGTCATTCGGAAACTACTCAACATGAAGATGAATTCGCAACGTTTGCAGGACTTGAATTCATTAACTATACTTTTCCCGAGGTCAACGTCATCGAGAGAAGTGACTCCTCCAGTTCCACAGAAGTTTGGGACACTCTGGGACAACCAAGTGGAAAATACGACTTTATGGTCAAGTACACTGCTCCCGAAAGCTCTCGTATCAGGCTCGAAGACATCCAGCCAACTGGATGTGGAGATATAGCTGAGAGCACAAATGCTATGCAAAATGCAACAGAGGAATCCTCCTACGACAATTCTGCTTGGGAGACAGATTCCAATGATCCTGCTCCACCAGAAATCAGCGTAATTTCTGAAGACAAATCAAGGAAGGTGCCAGACTTTGTGATTCACCGAGGAGTTCGCCGCCAATGGGTTGCCGTCGAGGTTCCGAAGGTCGTTCATCAGTCAAAGTAATTGCCATCTTTAAACCTTTCACCCTGCCCAGGTGAAACGGATATTTTGATAGGGCTCGTTTTCTCTAAATTTCCCTCTTCGCTTTGCCCAAAGCGACAGAGTTTTGTTTTATAGGGCTGTAGTTTCAAGATTCGACTTGTTCATTAATAAAATAACGTCGTTCTGTAATTTCCGCATTTATTGCTGTTTTCTTTTTTTGCTTTTTCAGAAAATGGTAATCCTAAAAAACAATTCAATCATAAAAACAAGCAGTAAAACAAATACACTGCACACACTTGCATTTTCTCTATCTCTTCTAAACATGAATCATCACGTCATGCAGATTGCTTGTTTTATACCCCGTTGAAACATACAATCCGATGCCTTCTTCCAACTTTGAGTTCCCGGTATTCGAGGCTGAAGAAAAAAATGACAACGAAATTCCAGAAGAGATCTCCCGACTACTCAGACAAGAGGAAAGGTCCATTGAACCTCACAAAGAACCGTTGGAAATGGTAAACTTGGGTTCAGAAAAAGAGAGAAAAGAAATCAGGATCGGAGCACTGCTCAGTCCAACTGTCAAAGAAAGTTTGATAAAGCTTCTCAAAGAATTCCCCGATGTATTCGCTTGGTCCTATCAGGATATGCCAAGGTTGGATACCAGCATCGTGGAACATCACTTACCGCTAAGATCGGAATGTCCGCCAGTAAAGCAAAGGTTGAGACGCACTCACCCGGACATGGCCATCAAAATCAAAGAGGAGGTACAGAAACAGATCGACGCGGGTTTCCTCGCTACATCTGAATATCCTCAATGGTTAGCCAACATCGTACCTGTTCCTAAAAAGGACGGAAGGGTCAGAATGTGTGTTGACTACAGAGATTTGAACAAGGCAAGTCCAAAGGACGACTTTCCTTTACCACACATTGACATGCTGGTAGACAGTACAGCAAAGTTCAAAGTTTTTTCCTTCATGGATGGATTCTCGGGCTATAACCAGATCAAAATGGCGCCGAAAGACATGGAGAAAACTTCGTTCATTACCCCATGGGGTACCTTTTGTTACAAGGTAATGCCGTTCGGTTTGAAGAACGTCGGGGCTACCTATCAAAGGGCCATGACTACTCTGTTTCATGACATGATACATAAGGAAATCGAGGTATATGTCGATGATTTGATTGCAAAATCAAGAACAGAGGATGAGCACGTTGAACATCTGTCAAAAATGTTCGAACGTCTAAGAAAATTCAAGCTCCGCTTGAATCCCAACAAGTGCACCTTCGGTGTCCGTTCAGGGAAACTACTAGGGTTCATCGTCAGCCAGAAAGGGATTGAGGTTGATCCTGACAAGGTCAAGGCCATTCAAGAAATGCCTTCTCCGAAAACTAAAAAACAAGTCAGAGGATTCCTGGGACGTTTGAACTACATCTCCAGATTCATATTCCTTATGACCGCCACTTGTGCGCCGATTTTCAAATTACTCAAAAAGAATCAGGATTGCGTTTGGTCAGATGATTGCCAAACCGCCTTCGACAGTATTAAGGAATATTTGTTGAATCCTCCAATTCTATCACCTCCAGTGGAAGGAAGACCACTGATCATTTACCTCACAGTCCTAGAGGACTCAATGGGATGTGTACTTGGCCAACAAGACGAAACTAAAAGGAAAGAGTCTGCCATTTACTATCTAAGCAAGAAATTCACCGACTGCGAGACTCGGTACACAATGCTTGAGAAAACTTGTTGCGCTTTGGCTTGGGCAGCCAAACGTCTTCGCCAGTACATGATTCGTCATACTACTTGGTTGGTCTCCGAAATGGATCCAATCAAGTACGTTTTCGAAAAACCTGCTCTCACGGGAAGGATTGCCCGTTGGCAGATGTTACTATCAGAATATGACATAGAGTACCACGCTCAGAAAGCCGTTAAAGGAAGTATTTTAGCCGATCATTTGGCTCATCAACCGATTGACAATCAAGAATCAATCGGGTTTGACTTCCCAGACGAAGATGTCATGTATCTAAAGATGAAAGATTGCGATGAACCGCTACCCAGTGAAGGGCCAGAACCAGGTTCCTAGTGGGGACTCATCTTTGACGGAGCAGTTAATCATTATGGAAACGGAATTGGGGCAATCATTGTTACCCCTCAGGGTTCCCACATTCCTTTCACTGCCAGACTTACGTTCAAATGTACGAACAACGAGGCCGAATACGAAGCATGTATTATGGGCCTCGAAGAAGCGATTGATTTAAGGATCAAAAACTTGGACGTATACGGCGATTCAGCCCTGGTTATTAACCAGATAAAAGGAAATTGGAACACATACCAATCAGGATTGATTCCTTACAAAGACTATGCAAGAAGGTTGTTACCCTTCTTCAACAGAGTCGACTTTCATCACATCCCTCGTGATGAGAATCACATGGCTGATGCATTAGCCACTCTCTCTTCCATGATTAGTGTAGGTCAATGGAATGACATACCTAAGATCGACATAATGCGCCTTGAACGGCCCGCTTACATCTTCGCGATTGAAGCAGTCATAGACGACAGACCTTGGTATCACGATATCAAATGCTTCCTTCAGAAACAAGAGTACCTATCTGGGGCACTCAGAAAAGACAGGAAAACCCTCAGAAGATTGGCTGGAAACTTCTTCCTGAGTGGTGACACTCTTTATAAGAGAAATTTTGACATGGTCTTGCTCCGATGCGTCGACAGACCAGAAGCGGACATGCTCATGAAAGAAATTCATGAAGGATCCTTTGGCACTCATGCCAACGGACACACAATGGCGAGAAAAATTCTCAGGGCCGGGTATTATTGGTTGACCATGGAATCCGACTGCTACAAGTACATGAGGAGGTGTCACAAGTGCCAGATATACTCCGACAAAATTCATGTACCGCCATCACATCTCAAAGTTCTTTCTTCCCCGTGGCCTTTTTCCATATGGGGAATCGACATGATTGGCATGATTGAACCCAAGGCTTCAAACGGACATCGGTTCATCCTGGTAGCCATTGACTATTTCACCAAGTGGGTTGAAGCGGCGTCATTCGCCAATGTAACCCGACAAGTGGTGGTCCGATTTATCAAAAACAATATCATCTGCCGTTATGGTGTTCCAAGCGAGATCATTACTGATAATGGATCTAACTTGAACAATAAGATGATGAAAGAGTTATGCGCAGAGTTCAAGATTGAACACCATAACTCATCTCCCTACCGACCCAAGATGAACGGAGCGGTAGAAGCGGCTAACAAGAACATCAAGAAGATCATTCAAAAGATGGTTGTAACCTACAAAGATTGGCACGAGATGCTACCCTTTGCTCTTCACGGTTATCGTACATCTGTCCGCACTTCAACAGGGGTAACCCCTTTCTCTCTAGTATATGGCATGGAGGCAGTGCTCCCCATAGAAGTAGAGATCCCATCAATTCGGGTATTGATGGAAGCTAAGCTCACCGAAGCTGAATGGTGTCAAAGTCGACACGACGAACTGAACCTGATCGAAGAAAAGAGAATCACGGCACTATGCCACGGTCAGTTGTATCAACAGAGAACGAAGAGGGCGTTCGACAAAAAGGTCCGACCTCGTGTCTTCAGGAAAGGAGACCTCGTGCTCAAGAAGATACAATCATTTCTCACTGATTCTCGGGGCAAATGGACCCCAAATTATGATGGCCCCTATGTGGTCACGAAAGCTTTCTCAGGCGGCGCCTTGAGACTTGCAACCATGGACGGAGAGGAATTTGCCTACCCCACGAATGTTGATGTAGTCAAGAAATACTTCGCCTAAAAACTAAAAAAGAAACGTCTCGGTGGATTGAAAACCCGAAAGGGAGGTCCAGGCAAAAGTTAGAGACATGAAAAAAAAATCATCCCGATGGATTGGGAATCTCATTGTACAATCCAGGCAAAAGTTAGGGATAATGGCAAGTAACTATGTTCAACAGAGGCAAGTCCCTCAGCAGCAGTTACAACATCATCTATCGGAGGAAATCTCCAGTCAAAGGTCATCTTCGACAGAAGCTCAGGATGCCCCGAATTCAAAGTTGGTAGAAGGATAGTGGTCGTTATGTTTCAACGTAGCCCTTTTCCCTGTAAATTACCATTTTCTAACTTTGTATATACTCTTTGGAATCACGCGTTTGGCTGATCTCCATCTTATCAATAAAATTTGAGCCCTTGTGCTTTTGTTTGTAATTCTTGCTTGTTTTAGCTTTACAGAATGACGTTGTTTAAACTTAATCAGCGATTCTTGAAATAAAACAAAAATGAATTTACTTGTTAAAACTTTTTCTGCTTTTAAATTAAAGATGGCATTTCTTTTGACTGTTGAACATCAGAAGAACATCGATCGCTTCTCCCGAAGTAAGCGAACTTCAAAGTGCAGAATCAAAGTACTCCTTCTAAGCCAGTATGCCTGAATGAAGGGATCAACTGTGTCAGAGACCTTGTTTCGTCTGACATCCTCGGCCGAGTTCTCATCTCTTAAGCCCGATCAACATAGCTCCCAACGGGACTATCTCTCCTAAGCAAGGTGGAATTTCTATTTTGAATCAACGGTACTTCTTCGCCCCGCGATGGCCGAGTATCCAATTGTGTTCATCCATTAGTCTGTATGTTGCGTCTGTTTTGTCAGCATATACATACATACTTCATGCATTTTATTTGCGTTCGCATTTCATATTGCATCACTATCACTTGAGTCGGTCTTGTCCCCTAGTGATAAACAGTTTTCTCAATCGAGTTTGTCAGTTCTTTCCTCGTCAAGAAGTGTTGCGTCTGCACAATCTCGCCACCAGTATATCTTTAGATCAGGGTCGGCACTTGGCCACTTTGATAACTTGAACCTCTGAAAAGCCAGAGAAAACTCTCAATAAACATCACTCTTCGCCATTGAAGATGATATCCTTACTTTCCCGGATTAAGGAAAATCCACAGAGAAAGCCTCGTGATCAGAGATTCGGCAGTACATCAGTATTTCTCCGAAAAGTCGTTGATGAAAAGGTCACCGACACCTCAAAATTGGACCCCATCATATGGCGTTTCTCCGGGAAGATCCCGAGAAAAGTATGATGAAAGATCCCAAATGAAAACAGTCTCTCAAGAGACTCGCTTTCCCTAGTAGAATCGACAAATGGCGTCTCCAAAACAGAGAAGTTTGTGTACCTCTACAATTCAGACGAATGGGTTCCCTAGCAAGTCTGACATCAAAACTTTTTCCACTCAAATGGCATCTCCCCAGGAAAATTCGGCGAGAAGTTTGAGGAAAGCCGCTATGAATAGCGTCCCTTGTCAGTAAAGTTTATTGACAAAAGAAACTAAGACCAGTTCTTGGTAGGAAACCAGGATCGAGGGGAAGTTTAAATCAGAAACTAAAACCAGTTCTTGGTAGGAAACCAGGATCGAGGGGAAGTTTAAATCAGAGACTGAGACCAGTTCCTTGGTAGGAAACCAGGATCGAGGGGAAGTTTAAATCAGAGACTGAGACCAGTTCCTTGGTAAGAAACCAGGATCGAGGGGAAGTTTAAATCAGAAACTAAGACCAGTTCCTTGGTAGGAAACCAGGATCGAGGGGAAATTTATTTCAAAAGAGACTGAGACCAGTCCCTTGGTAGGAAACCAGGATCGAGGGGAAGTTTACCTTTTCTAAGCATCATCGCTTAGCTAAAGAAGATGAATGCGTAAGCTACCATTCATAACCACCATCAAAATTTCGGGTATTCTGATATTTAATCCTCTTGCACCCCGAATGCCCGAATCCCTTCGTCATTCACACCTTCGGGTCCAAGACGATTAAATAGGGGCATCTGTAATACCCCAAATTTTGACCACTTAGATTTTCCATCATTGTGAAAATCATCATCACAATATGGATGAACCATCATGCTTCATCAGTCTCCCCAAAAATGGGTGAGCATCCAATACAATCAAAATTAGGGTTTCAAGCCCTCTCTGAGTGCTTAGACAAAGGATCAATCAAGAAATGACATGATCTTTAACTTGTCTAATCTCTTAAACATCCACAATGGATAAAAAAGGACTCCCACTTCAAGGATTAAGCACAAGGCTGCTCCCTTCTAGGTGGATCAAGTCTCAAGATCGACAGTGTCACCAAATTAGGGTTTTGGTCGACCAGGGTCTCCAGATGGAAATTTTCATCTGGGCACAAGGCAATGATCCAAAACATAACCTAATATGCTTCATGGAACCTCATGAACCCATGCATCAAGTCAATTTTGCCTCAGGGGATGCATTAATCAAAAATCAGGAATTAGGGTTTCTTGACCTAATTCACCCCTAAGTTGACTTTTGGGACAAACCATGAGCCAAGACCTCAAGAGATGATTTGAGGGTCTCTAATACACCATATTGATTCATTTGGAATAATGGATTGATCCAAGAAGCTTGAGCAACAAGTCTCATTTTCATCTGCACCCCAATTAGGGTTTTAAGGGAAAAGTCAACTGTAACTTTGACTTTTGACCAGGACATGCTCCCAAACCCTAATACATGATTGAATATACCCTATAACACCCATGGAACATGTCCATCAAGTTTGATTTAGGTCAAGGGCATGATTTCCTGAAGAATTGCACAGTTTGGAATTCATCTGATAAAAAGTCAACTGTGCACAAAAGTCAACTTTGACTTTTTGAGATTTTTCACCAAAATGGATTTTTAACCCTAAAATGATGTTAATGTATGATTTGAATCATCATTCATCAAGAAAAATCAAGAAAAGTGAGATAACTTGTAAAAGGGGTAACCATAAAACTTAGAAATTTTTCTAAGTTAAAAATAAAGTGGCAAAGGTACCAACTTTGGAGGACCATAACTCCTAAACCACAAGGCCATTTTTTCTCATCCAAAGATGGATTTGTAGCCCTCATTATCACCTACAAAAACTTCAACTACAAGTTATTCCAATTCATTAAGGATTTTGAGTTATGGAGTGATCAAAGTGGCTGAAAAGTGAAAATGTCCCTTTTTCCAACACTTAGTGAAATTTTCACTAAGTCAGAATTTGCCTTCACTTTTTGCCAAATGTAGGGGGATTTTTCACTTGGAATCAAAAGAGATCAAAGCCAAACTTGTTCAAACAATTGTTGTATCATGTAAGAGCTTTCCAAAATGGCCAAGAACATTGCCAAATTCAACCTACATCATGAGATACAACATTGGCAAGTTGTCTTGCTGAAATCTGTCAAGGCAAGGCAGAATTTGCACTTTGGCTCGATTTGCCAAAATCAGCCAATTTCAATAGTTCTTATCCACTTGGACACCTCAGAGGATTGAATCCAAAGGGGACAATCACTGAGCCAAGCCTCCAAAGTCCATGGAACAAGAAATAGCATGTTGAACCTAGAGTTGCCAAAATAGGGACAAGACTTCAAATTTGGAATGAGGCATTCAATGGAACCATCAAGGTGGCATGGACTGAGCCATTCTCATCTGAAATCAGTCAAGACTTATCCAAGACCAAGGGGACCAAAGCTCTGTGCCCTAACCTCTAGTCAATGGCTAGAGGAGACTTGGATTTTCATTTGCCAACATTGGCCAAACCTACTTACCAGCTGCCATGCACTATTCCTTGCAAAACAAACTTGCTCTACTATAAATAGAGCTCAATTGTGGTCAGTTTAAGTACACCAAAGCCATCTAACAGATGCTTTCCTCAAAATCTCTTTCTCTTGGCAAAAATGCCTTTCTTAGCAAGATAGATATCGGGTTTTGAGTTTGAGAGCAATTCTGCACAAACCAATCACTCACACACCTCACATACATCACATATGAGCTGATCAAACACTCACATAACTTCTGAAACATCAATTTCATGAAATCACCAGCTGGTTGCTCAAATTTTCAAACAAGGTGCAGCTGAGGTACCACAAAATGATCCAGCCAATTTCAATCATGTCCAACCATCCAAACACAATCCATAGGGTGTAGGGAAGCTGTTCAGATCATCACCACTCATCTGTAACACCTCCAAATCAAAAATCACTTTGAACTTACTGTCACGGCTTGGAGGTAAGCACATACTTGGTCATCTCTCAATCTATGCATATTTCCTCGCACAATAATTTGGCCATATGTTCATAATCATGCATGGAATGTTTTCCCTCAATTAATTGCATTGTTTGAATCGTGTATCAAAAATCCTAGCCTTCATGCAGAAATTAGGGTTCTTGAGGTTTCTTCGTGATTTCTTGTTGTATGTTTAATTTAAATGAAATTAAAGTACATAGACATGATCGTGAGGTTGAGACGAGCATAATGATATGTGGATTGCATGATATGATTACGTATTCATGGAGATTGGATAGAAAACGTAAATCTGAGAAACCAAGAACACGCGCGTGTTCTTCAGCTTGTTCTTGGCGCCTTTTTTTCAAATTCAAATATTTGAATTTTGTGATTTTGTTTAATTGATTCAAAAATTAATTTCTCTCTGAGTTTTAATGATTTTGAGTTGATTCTTTTTTTAATAATTCACAAAAATGTTAAAATATTTTATTTTATCAAAAAATCCCAAAAATATTATTTATTTCATATAATTGATATTTTTGTAAAGAATTAATATTTTGATTGTTTTTGGCATTTTAAATATTTTTTCTACATTGATTTTGCAACTTTTAATGCTTTCTAATTATTTTGTAGGTCAATACTTAATTTTTGAAGCATTAATCCAAGATCACAATTTGTTTTCCATGTGTTAAACAATTTTTGATCATTTTAATTGAATTTTTATTCAATTAAATACATTTTGAAAACAAATTAGGGTTTTGGATTAATTCAACCCTCATAAATCATTTTCAAAACACTTTGGGCCTCTATTAGAGTGTAAGACCCAATCCTTTTTTTTGACCAAACCATTTTTGGGCCTCACTTATTGTATAAGTCCCGATACCGTCAAAAAACAAACGGCGCGATCGTCGCCTTTTCAAAAATCATCTGGGCCTACCCTCGAGTAGTAAGACCCATTTATTTTTCTTTAAAACTCTTTGGGCCTCTTGAGAGAGTGTAAGACCCATCCCCCCTTGTACAAAAACTTTTTGGGCCTCACTCATTGTATAAGTCCCTCTGTACAAGTAAACGGCGCGATCGTCGCCCGTTTAAAAATAAAAACCATCTGGGCCTACCCTCGTGTTATAAGCCCCTCTCTTTTTTCTTTAAACTTTTTGGGCCTCTTGAGAGAGTGTAAGACCCATTCCTTTGTACAAAAAACCATTTTGGGCCCAATCACTTGTATAAGTCCCTCTGTACAAATTCAAACAGTGCGCTCACTGATAAAACCCTGGGCCTCTCCTTGAGCTGTAAGCCCCAAAATCTTTCTTTTTCAAAGCACTTTCTCCTTTGATTTTGAATATACTGTTGTTTTTAATCTTTCTTTGTTGAACAACTAACCAAACACCATGGAAGCACTATAACCGAGTAAGTGGTTATCGCTTTCATTTACTGCTTTCATATTATAAACTGTATTGTGGGGCTGCTCACTGTAAGTCTCCTTTCATAAACTCATATCTACTGTGTAATAATAGTATAGATATTTCGAGTTTCCCCGGCAACTACGTCTAGAACTAGGTGACGCCGTTTCACTTATTCGTAGAAATAGATGCCTAGATCCCCAATATGAGCACCAGATACAGTCTTCTCTTCGGCTGTCCTCCTTAGGAATCGTCAAGAAGCTCTACTCCCCAAGATGAATGTAATCTCCGTGAATGGCATCTTTGAGTTTCTTCCCAATTCTCGAACTTTCCTGACTTGATCTATTCCTTGTGGATAGCTTGCCTTGAATGTCTCGGGGTTTGGGTACCCACTACGGTCATAATCTTGGACCTTAACTAAGGAACCCTCTTTAAAAGTTAAAAGTCGATGGATAGTAAACCTCGCACGTTTACCAGTGGTTTTCATCTTTAAAAGAGTTATCTCTCATAATGGAAAGGAGATGATAGACCCACGGGCTTCTTAAAAGCATCGGCCTCCTCTTGGGCATTATTCAAGGACCCTACGGCTTCTTAGAAGTATTCACAGCCTCCTCTTAGGCTTCGTATAATAATCTCTTCCTCCAGGAATGATAGCCTCCTCTTGGGCTTCGTACAAGGACCCGTCGGCTTCTTAAAAGTTCCCAGCCTCCTCTTGGGCTTCGTACAAATTGTCCCGACGACCTCCTAGAGGTATAGGAACAGAACCTAGTCATCCTCATAGAACAGTCCTTTTATAGAGTCTACTACTGTTTCTCGAAGCATAGTACAAAAGATAAAACTCTAGACACAGACAATCTAACTTTCTTGAGTCTCAAAGACATTCTCAAGCACCCTTCGTAAAATAGGAAGGAAACCCGCAGACTCGGATAGTCTCGATACCCTTTGGATTTCCCGTTTCCTCAAAGAGAAGGAAATATCCCTGATCCTCAAATCAAATCCCTGAGTACAGTGTTGCTCATATAAGAACTAATTTTCTCTTTTAAATCAGTATATTGGATCTGTCACTCAACTGAAACAGTTACAATAGCCTCCATCTCGGGCTTCGTACGAGATACCAAAATTCTCCCCAGTGGAGTCAAAACAACCTTTTCGCCTCTCTCTCGGGCTTTGTACGAGATACAAAAACACTCTCTTACTGAGTATAAAAAATTCTCCAACTGAGTCAACTCTTTGTTAGCCTCCTCTTAGGCTTTGTATAACGATATGCCCCACTGGGTCAAAAACCTTTAGCCTCTCTCTCGGGCTTTGTACGAGACATAAAATAGCCTCTTCTTAGGCTTTGTATAATGATTTTCCTAGCGGAAATTAGCCTCCTCTTAGGCTTTGTATAAGAAAACCACTGGTTGATCCAATCGACCTTTTAGCATCAAAGCTGTGCCTCGTTCACAGTACACAAACATCAACAACTCCTTTCCCTTCATCTAATCGCTGTAAGCGGCAAGCCTCTGGATCATCTATATCCATGCCACTGTCCCTCTTTTAGCATGAGAAATTCCTAAGGAAAGATGGCATTGCTCTACACTGAGTTAAAGTCTTCTCCTTCAGGTTAAAACCCTTTCTTCGGAAATTATGGCATTGCTCGGATCCGCGTATCCCAGTTAAAGTAATTCTCCTTCTCCCCTCTTTAGAGATGACAAATTCTCTCTAAAGTCGAGGTCTTTCAGCTTCACGTCTTGGGTTTTGAACAAGACACAAATAGACCTTTCAGCTTCACATCTTGGGCTTTGAACAAGATACAAATCACCTTTCGCTTCACGTCTTGGGCTTTGAACAAGACACCAAAAACCAATTTCCTCCCATAGAATAGGAGGAACTACGAACGCTCTGATTTCCCTGTTTCGGTAAACGGGAATACGTAGGCATAAGATCGAAAGAAAAGATCTTAGCGAGCGCAATCAACAAAAAACCCAAATCCCATATCTTTGTCAATCAAAAGCAGTAATTCAAAAGCATCAGTCCTAACATCCTAATCCTTATTCCCCGCCAGAAACCTTCTGCCCAGGTAAAAAGAAAGAGAACAGTATTGGCGAAAATACAAATAACCAGTACAAAGGCCCCCCCACATTGATAGCATTCGTAACCTAACAGACCGCTGTTTAAACTCAATATGCAAGCAGGGTTAATTGGAGACATCTATTTCCCTTCCTTATTCAGCTCACAATAGGATAAAAAATGAATCGACCTGTAGTTAAAGCTCAAACCGCAGAGAGCGACCAGCGCTTAAGAACCGCGTCCAAAATCGCTCGCTACACTCAGGAAATGCAAAGTTGATAAATTCTTGTCCTCTTATTCTAGCAATCTTATCAACATGTCGTTCGGTATTTTCATAATTTTCTTGGTAAGGTTCCCACGACTCTGGGAGAGCATGCGAATTCTTCTCAAGGTCACGCATCAGATATGCATGATCTGGATGACTCTTCTGCCACGAGTCTTCCATGTAAGGTTTCCAAATGGGCAACTCATCCATAGGATCATATAAATTATAATCAAAGTTGTCTCTTATCGGAGTATCTTCCTCTAATGAGTTAGGCGGAGCACGGTATCCCTCAGGATCATAATCTTCATAGATCATTCTGACATCTGATTTTGGCATATATCTGGGATTTTGCTCCGAAGAGCAAAATGGCATGTACGTTTCTTCCTGAGATATGTATCCTTCATCGTTGAAATAGGATTTCCATTCTTCATCTATATCAGAAGAGTTATTTTCCTCGATGGCATGAATTTCCTGGGAAATCGGGTGGAGAAAGCCTCCACTATGGAAGAAATCCCGAATGGGACGAAAACTTTCATCCTTTTTCGTAGTCTTAGTAACCGCTGGAGAAAAACCGAGACCTTTTCTTGTCTTGTTATTAATAAGAATCACAACCTGCTTCCATCCTTTTACGTCACTGCTTTCCATCATCTGGAGAGCATCTTTGTATGAGGAAATTGACGTTCCTTTTTCTTGATGATTCTCATTGCTTACAGAGAGTGCTTGAAATTGAGTTCCAACGACCTCCTCTGGTTCCAAATATGATAATGATGATAGATTGCTCACAATTAAAGACCGTTCTCCACATACTGTGACCAACTTGTCGTTCTTGACAAACTTCAGCTTTTGGTGAAGTGTCAAAGTGAATTCCATTACTTCATGTATCCAAGGTCTTCCTAATAAACAGTTGTATGCTGCTCGGATGTCCATGACCTGGAAAGTAACTTGGAAAGTGTGGGGATCAATGGTTATGAGAAGGTCAACTTCGCCGATAACTGTTTTCCTAGATCCGTCAAAAGCTTTGACTATGATCTCACTACCTCTCACCGGAGTTCCTTGAAAAGATAACCGTACAAGAGTTGATCTTGGCATAACATTCAAGGATGAACTTGTGTCTACCAGTACGTTGGCTAAAGCATCGTCCTGGCAGTTGACTGTGACATTGAGTGCCATGTTATGATTCTTGCCTTCCTCTGGAAGTTCTTCATCACTGAAACCCAAATTATTGCAGGAAGTGATGTTGGAAATAATGTTGTCAAACTGACCTACTGTCACATCTTGTTCTACAAAGGCTTGTTCCAAGACTTTTTGTAGAGCTTCTCCGTGAGCTTCTGAACTGAGCAGGAGAGATAACACGGATATCCGAGAAGGGATATGTAATAATTGATCCACAATGTTGTATTCACTTCTCTAGATGAGTCTTAACACTTCGTCGTAATTTTTCATAAGCTCTGTGCCGCTTGATTGACCACTTTGTTGATTAGGAACTTCAGCTTGAGGCTCATTTTCTTTTGCAGGTTCTCCAACTCCTCTGTTGAAGATTCGACCGCTTCGGGTGACTAAACTGATATCAACAATGTTGACAATAGATGGCAGTGGAATTTCTTTTCCATCTTCTATTATGGTCGCGTCGTATTTGTATGGTATAGCTTTCTCTGACTCATATGGCTCCGGGCCTGGCAAGTAGATGACCAAAGGGGTTATTTGGGTCTTTTGACTGTCGAAAGTAGCCTTAATTGGTTCTAGCTTGGGATTGTTGGAAAATCTTCCACTGTTGAAAGGGATTCCTAAGTGCTTTTGCTCATTGAGCATCGGGATAATGGTGAAAACATCCTCGTTAATTCCATAATTAACAGGCTCTATTTTATTGAAGACTGTGATGGTCCTCTTGTCCAACAACTCTTGAATCTCATTTTGAACAAGGAGACAACCATGTCGGCTTCTGCGACATTTACTGTAAGCCGAATGATCGTGGTGAGTCGGGCCAAAATAATCAAGTTCACACAGATATTTGTGGAATTTGACTAATGACGTTTCAATGTATTTGATGTCGTAAACTACATACTGCCCCTGGGCAATCTTGCACCATATTGATTGATAGAGAATTTAGGCATATTTGGGTCTCTCCGTGGTCTACTTGATTCTGAAGAGTTGCTCGCACTATGTAGCATCCTTGGCTATTTTTTGAACATATTCGACAACGTTCATAATTGTGAGACGACACCCGACCGTATCCACTCTGTATGCAGTGCATTTTTACCAAATCGGTTTCTATCAAGCGGACGTCACAACTTTGGTGTCTACCCGGATTTCCATTGGTTATGCTAATTTGATGCGTGCTTTCATCCTGATAGATTGGAAGCCAATAGTGGTCCAACAAATGTTGAAGAGTTCTTTGAACGAGCGCACAACCTTGATAGTTTTCGGAGCAGTCTTTACAGTTTGGATAATTATGTGGTGACAGATATCCGAGTCGGCTTGCTTGGTATGCAATTCCACCAAGCTGGTATTCATTAAGAAAATGTCAAAAATCTAAACCATATTAACTTGGTGATTACTACCTCCATGATAGTCTTGGATCCATCCAAGATCCATTTGACGCTGAAGTGCCTCTTGTACAAAAGAACACCCCTAATTGTCTTTTGAGCAAATTGGGCAGGCGTTGTAGTCGTGCAACGACAAATTATGATACCGACCTTATCTTTTGTGCATTTTCACGAGATTGACATTCATCGCGCAAATGTCACAATTTTGAACAATGTTCGGATGTTGATAAGACGTATTTACTTCACGAATCCTGTGATCCTGGATCCAGCCTAGATCCATCTGCTCTTGAAGAGCTGTTTGTACAATGGTGCACCCTTGATTGTTCTTAGAACATATATTAAACTGGTGATAGTTGTGAGCTGGTACATGGTCGTACCCGCTCTGCTTGCAATGCATTTTCACCAGATTTGTTCCCATTAGGCATATATCACAGATTTGATAACTACCGCCGAGTTCTTCTTCTATCAAGTTTACTGAAGTTTTTCATGTTGCGGCAACATATTCGTTTGAACATTCGGATTCGTATCTTTGAAAGAGAGAACTCTGTTTCGAACGAGCTTTTGTACGTCAGATTTGAAGCTGAGGCAGTTCTCAATGTTATGCCCCGATCCTCCTTGATGATAAGGGCAAGACTGGTCGGCTTTGAACCAATAAGGTGGATTGTTCGGTACTGCAAGAGGAGTCCTGGTTTGAACATGTCCCTTTGCTGTCAAAAGTGGGAATAATTCTGCATATTACATTGGTATAGGGTAACACCCTGTTGGTCGTGGAAAATGATTGTTGTTATTGTATTGCGGGCGAGCCTGCTGAAGAGGCTATTGCTGCCTTTGCTGATATGGTTGTTGATTTGGTTGCTGCTAAGCAACCTGTGGTTGATATGCCAGGATCGGCGCAGGACTGACAATAGGAGATACTATTTCCACTTGTCGAGGTTGATACCTTCGCCTTTCTTTACCCTGTGAGATGTTAATGATATCATATTCTTTCTTCTTTTGGAATGCACCCGATATCTTTTAGTACTGCTAGATGGTTCCGAGTCCTTAACTAGTCGACCTTCTCGGACTGCTTCCTCAAGACGTACCCCCATATTTACCATCTCGGTAAAGTCACTGGGTGCACTGGCGACCATCCAGTCATAATAAAATGAACTTAATGTCTTAAAATTTTTTTTTGTCATTTCTTTCTCCTCAAGAGGAGGTGTAATTTGGGCGGCGATTTCACGCCATCTTTGAGCGTACTCCTTAAAGGTCTCTTTATCCCTTTGGGACATAGCTCTGAGTTGATCTCTGTTGGGTTCCATATCCAAATTATATTTGTACTATTGAACAAAAGCTTCCCCAAAATCTCTGAAAGTACTGATCTTGGTACGGTTTAAACCCATGTACCACTTGAGTGCGGCATCGGTTAAGCTATCTTGAAAGTAATGAATTAATAGTTGCTGATTTTCAGTCTGGGTAGACATCTTTCGAGCATACATCACCAAATGAATTTGTGGGCAAGATTTGCCTTTGTATTTTTCAAAGTCGGGCACCTTAAACTTGTGCGGTATTTTGACGTTTGGGACCAAATAGAGGTCAGCGGCATCTTTGCCAAACAAGTCTTGTCTGCGAATGGCATGCAGTTCCTTCTGCATTTCCAAGAACCGTTCTTGGAATTAATTCATTCTTTCGTATACTTCTTCATATTTGCCATGAGTGGTATAAAGGATATGTTCCTCTGGGATAGTATGTATCATAGGTTGCGGTAGAGACATCACTACAGTTACTCTTGGCGCTATAGTGACCTGAAGTTTGTAACCTTCAAGAGTTTCTGTCGTAACCCTTGCATCTTCGTTTACCTGAAGTTTGTAACCTTCAGGTCTGGGGGCTCCCAGGTCTTTAGTGACTAGTGGGATATAACCTTCTGGTATGAAATTGAAAGGCATGCCCCAGGGAAAACCTTTAGGCATGTTATACTGCGGAAGATTGACGGGTATCTCAAATGCTGGTGTAGACACAATTTCTGAGATCGCAGTCTTTTGCGGTGGTGAATCCTGGGCTACTGCCAAGGATTCAATCAAGCTGTTGAGTCTTTCCAGACTTTCCTTCAGAGTGTTGACTTCCTCTCTTAGCTCTCTGTTTTCCTCTTCAAGATTGTCCATTTTCTTTTGGTGATTGGCCCGAATATTGTACGAATGAGACAGTTTGACTCTAAAGTGCGACACATGTGTGAGACTTTATGACAAAGATGTGTAATGCAAGAATGATGAATGATATGCAAAGGATGAGAATGAACTTTTTATTTTTCAAAAGAACTTTTAACAATTATATTGCAAATATCAAACAGCGGTGGATACCTTTTATTGAATTCAAAGGGTTACAGTATCTTACAGGAAAAAGTACATTATTTTACAAAGTACAGGAAAGAAAAGTAGGTTTCTAAATCCTAAGAAACCTCTGACAAAGATCCAGATACTAGTTGCTGGTTTTCTTTTCTTTTCTTCGACCGGGTTTCCTCAACCGTCGTCGAGTTAATGACATTTGCCATGTGAAAGAAGAGAGTAAACTCTTCCGTTCCTCTTGACTTTCCACAGCACGTTGCTCCAGTATTTAAATCAAAGCATCTTTCTCCTTTAGTAACTCTTGCATCTTGGTGCATTCCAAGCTGATAGTCTGGTATTTGTTCTTCCAGGAGTTCTTTTCGCGTTGAGCTTTATTAAAAGCGACCTGCAGTTTCTCGATGTCACTCATGAAATAGAGGATAGATTCCTTCAAGGGAAATACCTCTTGGCGAGGGTAAGGCATTTTTAACTTGAGGGCCCTAGTTTGTACCCATCTGAGATAAGGCTCTGCAGAGATGCAGTTTGGTTTTCCCAAGGATTCCTTTCCTTTCTTGTGAACATGATGCCAGGCATGTACAATTTCCTCCTTGAGTGCTCTGTCATTTTCTCCTTCCTTGAAGAAAAGACCTTCCAGATGAACGCTGTAAGGTACATTCTTCATCGGGTATCCAAGCTGCCGACGGGCTAAAACTGGGTGATAGTTGATCCCTCCTTTGGTACCAATGAGGGGTACATTAGGGAAACTTCCACATCTGTGAATGATCTTTATCCCGTCATAGACTCGGTTGTACCAATCTATGTCAGAGTGGGTGAGAGACATAATCTTCTGCGACCATCGCATACTACTTTTGAGATCCCAAAAAGCTGGAGATTTGGGTAAGTGGGAAATGAACCACCTATAGAGTAATGGTACACAGCAGGTAATCATCCCTCTGCTGTACAAGTTCCTTAAATGTACTGAGTGGTAAGCATCTACCAGCAAAGTTGGGACTGGGTTCCCAATTAAGAAAATCTTGATAGCGTTCATGTCGATGAAATTGTCGACGTTAGGGAAAAGGAATAAACCATAAGCGAGTAAAACAAAGTTATCCTCAAAAGCGACTATGTTTCCTATGCTGGCAAAGTATAAGGCTTTCTCCAATAGAAACCTAGCGGGTAAACCTGTATTCCTCCCTTGGTGGTCATGTGAGCTTTGATATCGGATACCTCCAAATAGGTGACCCCTGCAATGACCTGATCCTTAGGAATTTCTTCCAGTCTAGAAAATGGATCTTGGTTAGTGATATGTAAGTCAATCAGATGAGAGATTCTTCCAATGTTGGTGTGAGCTGATAGTCGGGGAATGTGAAGCAATGGTACACTGGATCATAAAACTGAACCAATGTAGCTAGGACTCCTTCCACCATGTTGACTTTTAAAAGAGACAAAAGTCCTCCATACTTAGCTCTGAAAGCTTCTGGATTGGTAATTAATCTTTCCAATTTCCTTAGGTCCTCAAGTCTTGGACTCTTGAAGGTGTATTTCTGGTTTCTTCTTCTACCGAAATCCATAACGCGATTTCTAATATTTGCAATATTCCTCTTACTTTAAGTTCTTTTGAAAAATTTTGAGAGAAGATTTTTTTTATGAATGCATGAATGCAGCAAACACGGGTATATGAAAACATGGGTTTAAGGGTTTACTGAGTGTGGATAAAGCCATGGATCTACCAAATCCCCCAAAAGAGTATGTGCTAAGGGTTTTGTTTTTTATACCTGTAGTACGGGTTCTAACAAGGTTCTCAAAATTATTAACCCCTCTTAAAAATATTACCAGCAAACCGATTGACTCATGAGAGCTGTAATATCCTTTAGATGAATCTCATTCGAGTGTAGTATTGCATGTCAACTATTCTCGATAGTCACCGCACTACATCCTAGAAAAAATGTCTAGGTAGAAAATTTACTAATCCTCAGCATCGTGGGTGCCCAGTGGAAAAGTAACGTTTTCACGACTTGATCGTTCAACATTAGTAATTCCAAAAGGGTACCTCCGCTGATTCGGTGGACTTTCAAGTTAGCTTGGTCGGGATTCACTCCCTATAAGCCTTCTTGAATCTGCCACCTCCTATCTTAAAATATGCTCTCAAGCCCACTAAGGACTTTTTGACTCACCACATGTGTATTAATCACATTCCTAAATAGCGGTAAATTAAACAAGTATGGAAAATAAACAGATAGTATGATGGAAGACAGTAAATGACATCAAATGATAAAGCAAATAAAACAGCAAAAAAAAAATGCAAAGCAAGGCTTAACCCTCTTAGGGGATGGGAAACTCCTAAGCAGAGTCGCCATTTTTCTGTAGCTCGGTTTTTGTGACGCGACCACTACCTCTTTTTGGTGCTACTTTCTGATTTCTAATATTTATCCTATGAAGCTTAAAAGGAAGGGGAAGATATCTTAAACTAACCCTGCGCGTATATGTTTTCCCTTACAAATGCGAAGAGATCTAGAATCGCGGGTGGGTTATACAAAGGGAATCTGTTAACACCCAGTGTATCTATAGTAATCTATAGGAACCTTAGTTTACATATATTTTGCTGTAGTTTTGCTTGGTTGTTTGAATTCATTTACTGTTGACTAATGAAGGTTTCTATCTTGGGAAGGCTGAGGAAATGTTTTTATTTGTTTTTGGGATTTCTATTGTTTTTGGGAAGGTACTGGACCTAAAGATTTTGATTTAATGTGCTTGCTAAGATTTCGTAATCTTATGCCTACGTATTCCCGTAAAGAGATTCGGGGAAATTAGAGCAATCGTAGTTCATCCTATTTCTATGGAAGGAGGGAAAAAGTTTGGTATCTTGTTTAAAGCCCAAGATTGAAGCTAAAGTTTGTGTGTGTCTTGTTCAAAGCCCAAGATTGAAGCTAAAGCTTGACTGAGAGAGAATTTGTCATCTCTAAAGGAAGATATCTCACTTATTCAACACACACATTTGAGTAATTGTTTATAAGGGAAATTATTTTAACTGAGATACGTAGAATCCAGCAATGCCACACCTTCCTTTATAAGTCTCTGTATGCTAAGAGAGGGACATTGGCATGGATGTATATAATCCAGAGGCTTGCCACTTACAGCTGTTAGATGAAAGAGAAGTTTTAGCCAGGATAAGGGAAGGACTTCAGCTTGGATTTTGAATCAACAAGTGTGCCACTTACAACAATTATCTGGAAAAAGGTTTTTTGATTATTTGTTTTGAAATGTGATGTATAGAAGAGGTATCTTCCTACAGAGAGGACTCAATGGTATCATCTGTGGAGATGTTAGTTTTATGCCTTGATCAAAGCCCAAGGTTGAAGCTAAAAAAGGGTTGAAAACTGACTCAACTAGGGGGTCTTATATATGTCTTGTACAAAGCCCAAGATTGAGGCTGATTGAGGAAAATCATTATATAAAGCCTAAGAGGAGGCTGACCCTTACCGAGGATTGATTAAATTTAGGAGAAGGTCTAAATTGTATTGGGGGATTGTAAAAGGGGAACCAACTCTTGCTGGGGTTTGAAGAAGAGTTGATTTATCAGATACCATGAGGCTCTGATACATTTGGGGGTTTGTTGGTGATGGTTTGACCCTGACTGGGAATTTTAAAGATGAAAGTTGCACCTTGTTTGAGGATCGGGAGAGACTAAAAAGGGTAAGTCTGTACATCCTATAGACTTGGATTTCTCCTAGGGATTTAGGTATTGAGGAGATGACTGAGATCTATCTTATGCTTTTAGGAAGCCTGAGGGTCCTTGTATGAAGCCCAAGAGGAGGCTGATATTGTCCAAGTCTCTTTAAGAAGAGGAAAACTCTAAGCTGGAGAAAGATCTTTGTATGATGCCCAAGAGAAGGCAGTGGGTTCTAGAGATGAAGATCAATTCTTGATTGATTAGGTGTTCTAGAGTTTTGACTTTCCTGAGGTTTGAACTAGTAGAGATAACTGAATTATATCTCATGCTTTTAGGAAGCCTTTGGGTCCTTGTACTAAGCCTAAGAGAAGGCTGTAGGGGGAACTTCTGAGAAGTCGTTGGGTCCTTGTACTAAGCCCAAGAAGAGGCTGGGGATACTTCTAGGAAGCTAGTGGGTCCAAGCCTAAGAAAAGTTTAAGAAAGGTTTCACTGGGAATAATTCTCTCTGGGGAAATGAATTTCTTTTATAAATATGTTTCTAAGTTTTGACAGTCTTGCTAAAAGTTTCACTAGAAATAATGTCTTTCTCTGTTCGATATTGAATAAAGCCAAAGAAAAGGCAGATTGTATTGGGGAAGTTTCCTATGAGGGAACTTGTTATTGAACTAAGTTATAAGTGTCCTACAGTTTTGACTTAAGAGTAGACTGAGGATGACTTATCTGCTGGGGAAACTCTAGATAAGTATATGCAAGTATATACAAATAATTGAATCAACAAATATATAAACAAGTATGCATTGAATTGAAAAGATATTGGGTTTTACACTCTGATTGGGGGGCCCAAGTGCACTGTGATGGGTTGTATGGATTACAACTGTCTGATTAGGGTTTTGAAGAATTGAAGAAAGTTTTGAGAAAAAATTGAGTTTGAAATTAAATTTAAAAGAAAATTGTTTATTTGAATGAATTAAAAAGAAAGTTTGGGGCTTATAACTCAAGGAGAGGCCCAAGTGGTCTAAAAGCAGTTTCATTGGGAATAATGCTCCTCTTAGTACCAGTTTAAAACAGACAGATGATTTTGAAAATAGAGGTATGGGACTTACAACTCAAGGAGGGGCCCATAGAGGTTGTTTATTGTTTAAAACAAAGTTTATGTACAAAAGATTGGGGCTTATACTCAAGGAGAGGCCCAGATGAAAGCAGTGATCGCACTGCAATACCAAAAGACGTTGTGGGTCTTATACTATAGTAGAGGCCCAAAATTATTTATGTACATAGGGGGGTTGGGTCTTACACTCTAATAGAGGCCCAAAATGTTTATTAAAAGGAAGAAAAGCGAGGCTTATACTCAAGGAGAGGCCCAGATGAAAACAATTAACGCACCGTTATTTTGAATATCACATCGGGACTTATACTATAACAGAGGCCCAAGATTTTATTTTTTTACAAAGGGGTCGGGTCTTACACACTATTAGAGGCCCAATAATGTTGAAAAAAGTTTTGAAGATTTAAAATCAAGGAAGAAACCCTAATTTTATTTTAAAAGGCATTTTTCAAAGAAAAAATAAAAAATGACAAAAATAAAAAATATATTTAATAAACAGGTTATGAATTTTGAAAAATGTTTGAAAATAAATGTTTTAATTCACAAGATGATTTGAAATTCAAATGGTTTTGAAGAATCAAGAAAAAGAATTCATTTAAAAATGTTTAAAACAATTAAAAAGAAATTCTTTGAAAAATTCAAAAATAAAAGTTTTTATTTTTTATTTTTTTGTGTAATTAAATATTAAAATGTATAAATGACTTATGTTTAAAAAATAATTTTAAAAAGATTAAAAATGAGAGAGATATGAATTTTTGAAATTAATTGAAAATATTAAAAAAATTTAAAAATTTGAATTATGGCGCGAAGAACTTTATCTTCTTCCTCGCGCGTGCCATAATTCTCAGATTTGCAAAACCTCTCATATCTCACTGAATACGCAATGAAATTGAGTTTTGTAAACATGAAAGTTGCTTGTTTTTTAACAAGGATTTCAGTGATACCAATTAATTGCATTTCTTTTAAGTGTAGAGTGAGAAATCACGTGAAGAACAGATGAACCCTAATTTTTTGCAAGAACACTATGAAACTCCATACACGATAGATACAAAACAATTAATTGAGGGGAAACACTCTACATAAGTGCAGAAACATGTTGGTAACTTGAAAACACATTTATGATGCATGGATCATAAAGTTGAATTTTGAGGAAGCTTACCTTGCAAGAGGAAATCGAATCCTCAGTTGGAGATGTTACATAAGTGTTTTGATGATCTGGACAGCTTCCTTGGACCTCAAGGATGGTGTTCCAATGATTAGAATGGATTGAAACCTTCTAGATCACTTGGCTCGACTCCATCTGCAGCCTCGAGGAAAATTTGAGCAAATGGATAGTGACTTGGTGATTATGATGTTCCAGATGTTGTTTACGTGTTTAGATCACTGATATATGATGTATGTGAGGTGTTAGGATGATTGGTTTGAGTTGAATTTCTCTCTATCTCAAAACACGATTCTCACTTCTTTGAAAATGGAACTTTGGTTCACAAGAGGGAAATGGTGGAAAACATGTGTTGTGATGTTTTGGTGTGTTGAAATCAGTCACAAATGACCTCTATTTATAGTAGATGAAGTTTGTTTTGCAAGGAATAGTGTGTGAATGAGGGATCACTCTATTATCTAATGGACGTGCCCATGTATCATGCCTTGAATGCTAAGGTGACAAGTCTCCTCTTAGCCATTGACTTGAGCCGATCTTTGTAGCTTTAGGTCTTCTGATTTTTGAGTCAATCTTTACTCAATTGGACTGATATGGCTTGGTTCATGACATCTCAATGCATCCTTTCAATGCCAAATGACAAAGTTGGAGTTTTGGATTTGAAACTTGAATGATCACATGCCAAAGGATATGATTCTTGACTCAATGGTCCAAGTTTGAAAATATCAAGTGATTCATCAAGATCCCCTCTGATCTTGGAAGAGGACAAAGCTTGTAAGATGACAAAATTTGAAATGGAAATCGTGTGGCACAAGGAAGGCACAAAATCTGCCTTGAAAACCAGTTTGAGCAAGGCATGTTGTGAGGTCCATAATTCCTTGCTCAAGTTAAATTAATGGGAGTTCTTGTACTCTTTGGAAAGCTTGTATATCATACTTCAACTTTGATGTTTACCTTTGGTCTTGGATCATTATGGATCATGGAGAAAAATGACCTCAAAGTTGGAAAAAATGAGAACAGATTCTGTCTCAAAATTTCATTAAGTGTTAAAGTGGACATCCGATGAAACCCTAACTTCATGGCTTAATAACTCAAAATCTATGCACTTTTTGGGAATCCACCCTCAGTGACAAAGTTATAGTATGTAATGAGATCTTTCATTTGAGCTTTGGATGAGAGAAAATGGTTGCTTGGATCACAAGTTATGGCCTTGCAAAGTTGGGTAAAAATCAAAATTTTCCATACTTAGTGAAATTTTAAGTTTCTTAAGATTACCCCTTTTGCAAGTAACCTCACTTTTCTTCATTTTTCTTGATGGATGATGATCCAAATCATAAGGTGGCATTGTTCTTGACTTAAAGAAGCCATGTTTGTCAAAAAATATCAAAATTCAAACTTGGTTTTGGTCACAGTTGACTTTTTATCAGATGAATTTCAAACTTTGTGATCCTTTATGAAATCAAGTCTTTGGGCTAAATCAAACCTAATGGATGGATTACATAGGTGTTTTAGAGTGTCTTGAAACATTTCCCAAGGTTTGAGATCATGTTTTGGTCAAAAGTCAAAGATATGGTTGACTTTTTCCCAGAAACCCTAGTTTGTGGTTGACTTTTCTTGAGGTCTTGGCCCATGCTTTGGTCCAAAAGTCAACTTAGGGGTGAATTAGGTCAAGAAACCCTAATTCCTTATTTTTGTTGAATGCATCCGCTGAGGCTATTTTGAACTCATGAATGAACTAATAAGATTCTTTTGTGCTTCTTGAATTATGTTTTGAAGCATTGGCTCATGCCCAGATGAAAATTTCTCTCTGGAGGCCTTGGTCGATCAAAATCCTAATTTGGTGATACTGGTGATCTTGAGGCTTGATCAACTTGAGATGTTGAATCCGTGTGCTTGATTCTTGATATGGGAGACCTATTTATTCCCTATAGATGTTTGAGAGGCTTGGAAAGTTGAAGATCATGTCAATTTTTGATTGATCATTTTCCTAAATGCTCTGAGAGGGCTCAATAACCCTAATCCTTGGTTGATGTGAATGCTCAACAATCTTTGAGAGGATTGATTAGGTATGAAGACACATCCATATTGTGGTGATGATTTGCACAATGATGTGAAATATTATGGTCAAAATTTAGGGTATGACAGACATGTGCAGTATGCCAAGGGAATAACTCTCAATGTATCATAAAATAAATACAACAAAACAAGTTTTTACATTCAACATTTCTAAATAGAAATGAAAAGAAAATGTAAACCTGAGTATGACACTCTTTTCTATGGTTCAACATCCTTCTTCTCATTCTCTCTGCATTTGAATTAGCTTCGTGTAGTACATTTTTCCAGCCTGCAGGGGACATCATGTCCTGTGGCAGGCCTGTTGCGCAGCAAGACACAACACGTGCCCTTCTACATGGTACAACTTTTGCAAACTTTATTAATAAAAAAATAAAATCTAGTGTTAAGGGTTAGAATATCTCACACATAGTAAGTTATCAAGTGTTGTCTCCTCTTTTGGGACACATACCTGGAACCGGATCAATGTTCAACTGGTGACATGATACACTCGAATCAATTCCAGGCATCTCCTTGGAAGAGATGGCAAAGATATCAGCGTTGAATCTCAAACATTTAACTATTTCTTCCTTTACTTCAGCAGGTAGGTCGAATATGATCTTTACCGGCCTCGTTGGACTATCATTCAATCGGACAACCTCAATTTCTCCATCAAAACCAGATATTAAGACCTTTGCCTTTATCCCACCTAAAGAGCCTAACTCGTCTCCCAACAGAGGTTCGCCTTCACAGAGATCGAGGTCAACTATAGGCAATCTTCTACTAGCTTCCTCAATTCTTCCTTTAGGGATGATGACTTCCGTCAAGGGATTCTTCAATATTTCTTCTTGTATCCAGCATGCTCCGTAAAGGTCGGCTTTGACTACAACGGGTTTGCTAGAATCATTGTGGTACTTTATCTTTGGGTGAACAAGATAAGCTATGAAGTCTAAAGTTATTAGGAATAATCGGGCAAAGATGCCACGAAAAAAAAAACTTCTACCATTCTCCTATTATTTCCTTCTCCCAATGAGGCTGACAAGTACACCTGTCCACATAGACGAGTGGTAGAATAATTGAATACCGATATGCTTTGGTTTTTTCATGACTGCAGATCCTGTTCCCTTAGGCCATGTTTCACAAATTTTTTGAAGTTAATCAAATTATAGTGTCGTACCTTAAAAAATGAGAACGACCTCGCGAAGCGCAATCGCACGCTCGCGGATGGACTTAACAAAGTCGCCATCGATCTTAATTTATTCCCATAGAGGGAAAGAGAAAATATCGAATAAAACCCCTAAAATAAAGGACAAGGATATGGTCATTGCAACCAATATCTTAGTTTGGAAGTTGGTTACGCAAGGGGAAGGTATTAGCACCCCCCACGTCTGTTGTACTCAACGGGAACCATTTAGTTAGGGTTGAATGAATGTTAGCTTATGTTAGCTTCTAATCTTCTACTTATTTGGGATAGAAAGAGAGAGAGAAGAAAAATGTTTTGGATTTTAGAGAAATAAACCTAAATAGGCTTTTATTATTAGGGTACTCGTCAAGGCTTTGCGGTTAAGTTCCTACGTATCCTTACAAGAAAGAAATCAAAGCAATCGTAGTTCGGGTAAAAGTTTGTTGGTTGATTTTAGTGGAAGCTAAATTGTATTAATCAACGTAAGAAATTTGTTACCTAAAACAAGTGAGGAGTGGACGTTTTCACCACTTTGAATGGATTTATAAGTCTCATTCACGCCACATATCTCAACTCAATAGTTGTAGATGAAACATTGCTCTTGCATATATTAAGACAACATGTCTTTCATTTTTGAAAAGTTCTTTAGATCTTATTAGATGTTTTGAAGTTTTATTAAGAAAATACGCTTGATGATAATCAAGGTTTGTTCATAATTATGAAAAGGTTTGGAGTTTTTTTATTGAGAAAATACACTTGATGATAAAAAGGTTTATTCACAATTTGGAAGTTTTGAATATGGTTTGGATATATATTAGGAATGATGAACATTTGATGATAATCAATTGTTCAAAAAGTTATGCTAGAGTGTTAAACTCTAATAACCCTTTTCATTCAAGTTTGATTGTGAAAAATATTTGTTGGACAATGAACGTTTGATAACAATCAATTGTTCAAAGAGTTGTGCTAGAGTGCTAGATTTTAACGGCCTTTATTAGTCCAAGTTATTTATTAAGTGTTTTAAGGATGAAAAAGGAAATAACTGGTTATCCCAATGCCCGAGGCTTGAGAGCAATCCTTCAAAGGGTTTTGATAGAATGCTAGATTCCAACAATCTTTCTCTTTCATGTTTTTTCTTTATAGAAGATGTTTGATATATTTTTAATGTATTCTAGTGATCCTTATAGAAGGAAGAACGTTTTGAAAGGGGCACTTGACAAAGAGCCAAAGTTTTGATTTAAAATACCTCAAGTTGGAGGATTAGGGTTTGAGATAGATTTAGGGTTGGAGATGGGTGAAGGTTATGACAATAACACGCACACACACACACACACAAACACACACACACACACACACACACACACACACACGCATACATGATTTATAAATCAAAGAAGTAAACTTCTTCCCTTGGATTAGGTCAAAAGGAAATGACTTGACAAATTCATACGAACACAATCATGTAAAACAACAATTAAGGTAAACATTAAGCTCACATATTACATAGATGAAACATCATCTAAGCTTAGGGGGTATAACAACAATCATGGTTCAATTTACACAATCAAACAAGGACAATCACAAGAAAAAGTGTATATGAAACAAGGCTCAAACATAAGCAACAGTTTGGTATGGACTATCAAGCAATCATGACTCAAACTATGAACAAGCATCCACACACATCTTCATTAATCATCAAGTCATCAAGACATTATTTTAATAAAACATATTCATGGCAAATGCGGATCATCAAGACAAAGCAAAATTATCAACAAATGAACATCAAAAGGAACATGGCACAAGGATCAAACATCAATCATCATAGTGTTGAACTTTGGGCATTTAAAATAAGCATGAACATGACATGGATTTAATCATCAAAGTATTAACACATCAAGCATACATAAAACTCAAAACATGTCAAAAGTATCAAGCACATCAAGGTATCAAAGATTAGGACAACAAAAGGATCATAAAAGTGTACAAACATTAAGTGATCAAATTGTTTAGACTATTAAATCAAAGGTACTTCTAACAATATATAAAAGGAAACCCTAATAAATAAAGAAATAAATATATATTTTAGGTTTTTAATGTGAGAATATAATGAATGACAATAGAAAAATAAAATGTTTTTGATTTGATTTTTAAGGTTTAATAAAAATGACACAAAATAAATAAGTAAACAAGATAATTAATATTTGGATTTTTTTTAATGAAAAAATAAAATAAGGAGAAAATAAATAAATATTTTCGGGTTTTAGAATATAATAAAAAAATATTTAGAAATAAAGAAAATAAGAAAGAAAAAGAAATAAAAAATATAGAAAAAGAAAATAAATAAAAAAAGAAAGAAAGGAATGAGAAAGAAAGGAAGGAGAAAATGAAAGAAAAAAGAAAAATGGTGTCACCATCTTCAACCTCGTGTTCTTCCATGGAACTAAAAGATAACACTTTTAGTTTCTTAACCAAATGCAACATGTGAATATTCCATTCTACTCAGAATTCAACGAGGAATCCAAATATGGTTTTAGATTTTATTTATGTTAATCACAGCTCACGAATTTTGCACAAACCCAAAAAACCCTAAAAATTTCAAAATGAAATTAAATGACAATGAACAACAATCAATGGCAAGTAGGTTAGGGCTTTCACTCCTCACATCATGGCAGGTGTTGTTGTAACAAGAATGAATCAAAATGATGTTCTATCATAGAGTTCCAAAAAAGCAAACTTACCTCAATGGAGTGAAATCGTGATTGGCCTTAGAGCACTTCCAGATGCAATGTGATGATCCCTACAGCTTTACTGAACCCCTAGGAGTGTGTTGGAATGCCTGGCTTTCCTTGAGGTACCTCCGATATTCCTGACCAAATCAACTTGCAATGTGGAAAAGTGAGGTTATGGTTATGGTGTTTGAGATGTTTCAGAATGATTCTAGTGTATACAGAGGCTTATGTGATGTGTATGGAATGTGTTTGGGTGGAAAAATGACAAGGAAAGTGAGTGGTGTGTGAAATGTGAAAATTTGGTTTTTTGACAACTATAGAATTTTGAAAGAAATGCCAAAAATGATTATGGTGTTCTTGGCTCTTTATTTGTGTTTTGCAGATGAATGAAGCTCTCTATTTATAGTGAAATGGATCAAAAAAATATCAATGGATGTTGACTTTGTTTGGTAGACTTTTGATCAAAAACAAAAAGTTGGTTAAGGGTACAAAAATGGTATTTTGCTTTATAGCTCCTAAGTTGACATTGCGTCACAAAGTTCTTAGCTTGTACCAACTATATCTGATGTTTGGATCAGTTTCTTGCCTTCATAAACATGTCAACATGATTAAAGCATCTTTTCATGCAATGTCCAAAATCGATTCATGGTAGCACATTGGATCGAGGTTTTCTCTTGGGAATGAAGATCCAATTCTACAGAATTTGGTACCAACTTGAAGATTTCATGACAATGAACAAGTTCCAAGTTGATCACATACTTGAAAAGCGCTTGGAAAGTGACCAAAATTGCATCCAAACTCGTGTGGTCCAAACTGAACTATACTTAGTCAAATTCTGGTTCAATATTGTTATTGATGATCATATTGAAACCTCCAACTTGGCCATCCATATCTTTCAATTGGTATGAGCTTCAGGATCCATTCTTTCACTAAAATGAAGTAGGGAATATGCTCTTTAAATGCAGCCCTTAAGCATAAAAAATGGTGGCATAGATTCTTCACATTGAATCCTCAAAGTCATGCACTTGACAATGTTAAAAACTTAGAAAAAATTCTAAGTGTTTTGGATTTTCACACAACTTGAAACCTCAACATTGACATTTAATTTCTTCCACTCCAAGGAAGATTTTGGCTTGGAATTTTCATCAACTTATAGTATCAAATGCCTTCTTAAAATACAATCCTCAAGTGTTTCAATTGGAGGCTTGAGGAAGAAGTTATGGCCTTGGAAAGTAGGTCACTTGATCATGCATTTTCATACTTAGAAAAATTTCCAAAACTCTAATTTGACAACTTTGGATCTTTTTCTTGATTTTCTTGATTAATCATGATCCAATTCAATCATTTTCCATATTTTCATGATTATTGACTTGGGAAGTCCATGGTTAACCAAAAATGTCAAAAGCCAAACTTTGACTTTGAGCAACTGTGACTTTGTGCCAGATGAACTCAAAATCTTGCAATTGTCAATTAATCAAACTTCTGGAGCTAATTAGATCACGTGAGTGGACTCCAAAGATGTAATTGAGGGTCTTTAATCATGCTCCAAAGCATGAGATCATGTTTTGGTAAAAAAGTCAGTATCAAGTTGACTTTGACCAAAACCCTAATTTGGCACACTTGAGGAATTGAGACTTGATGATCTTGAATTGATGCAATCTCAAAATTGGTTGTTGATGAAGATAAACTCTTGATGAGGGGAATAATTTGAGATGTTGATGATCACACCAAACCTTGACTGATATACCCCTTGGACTTCTTGATGTTATGCAAATGATGCAAATAATAATAATGGGATCTTAGGGGTAAAATTTGGGGTATGACATGTAAAAAGTTCCATTGTCTACTAAGATCCTTGAGAAGGAATGATTAGCGATGGTAGCACTGATGATTAGTGGAATAGTAGCATTTTAAATTTCGTCTATCTTTTTGCTTTTCGATTAAGGAGGTTGGTTTAATAGATCCTTGCGGTGGAGATTCTACTTGTCTGAATGGATCTTCACTGATCAAGTTTATGAACAAGGTTGTAGAAGAACTTGATCTGGAGAATTTCGAAGGATCTTCTAGAAGGAGGTTTGATGTTACTTCCATCTTAGCATATTGGTCAAAGCGGTTGGGGTTTCAATTAGAAGGAATATGATTGAACCATGAGAGATCTAATTGAATCAGATACTTGATTGTTGAAAGTCATAAGAATCAAAATTTGATTTCCATTGACGATATTCCGTTCCAAAACCAGAATTGTTGGTGCAAATATCTGATGTGGTGGTTTTAGTTGCTCTGATGTCATTGGGTGGAGTGAACTTACAAGGTTAACACTCCAACGCCAAGTCAGTTTTTAGCAAATGGGGTAAAGAGAATTAAGGATTAAATCTTACATTTTTTTGCTCAACTGGTTGTTTTTATATAGTGGATAAATATTAGATCTTTCTTGTATTGGGCATGACGTCAGCGTAGAACAGATAACGTGAAAGGAAATATTTTCAGTTTTTTTTGTTCTTCTATATGCCCATTTATTTTTGAAGTTAAACTTATGGTGAGGAACGTCTGTACATGTTTGTTGGCGCATTCATTAATTTTACCTGTGAATGGCCTCTTGAGCATTGTTGGGTTACATTGAAAATGTTGCACATTGACTGGTTGATTAATTATTGTTAGCCTACTTCCTGGTGTGTTTCGTAGTCTTCTAGAAGTCTTATAACTTTTGATTGTGGATCTTCGACCATTTTTAGTTATAGTTCTTCTTATGTCTATGTATCTATTGTTTGGTGACTAATTCCCTTTGTTTCTTCTTGCTTTAGCAATCGAGCTTCCTTTTGCTTAACACATAACATTTTCTCAACTTTTGCATAAAAAAGAAAATCATTTGAGGTTTCGCCTTGAATACAAATATCAGACAAAGTTAGTAATATAAAAAGTAAAAAAAATAAAAAAAATAAAAAGTTTATTGCAGAACAACAAAATTTCAACTAATACAAATACAAAAAACTCTATAATTATTGGCAGTCTCCGACAATGGCGCCAAAGAAAAAAAATATAGTTTAGCAAGTGTACTAAATCGTACTAGTAGTTCTCAAATGTCGAACTTAAAGACTGCGTATGATTACAGGGTTTATGTAAATTTTTAGTAGAATAAAATGGGAAGAGGTTTTTCTAAGCTTTGCTTATAAACCAAAACTATAAAGAAAAGGTAAATTTAATGGAGTAGAAAATAATATGATGAAATAATGTTAGATTTACATTGAATTTCATTTGCACCATAAATTGACCATGTTATAACTAGATCTTATTCCAAATGACTACTAATTCCCTAAAATATTTACCCCTAATTTCTTAGTGAATACACTTTTAGTATTAGATTAGTTTCCTATGACTATTAGTGAATTACATATAAAACTAAAACTTTAATTATCAGGAACAATACATTTTCATGGTACTATCCCTAGACATAGGTGATAAGTAGCAAAAATATTCCTATAAAAATTATCTTATATAAAGGACCGGAAAGCCTAGAGCATTAAAAATAAAATAAAAATAAATCAAACAAGAATAGAATACTTAATTATCACAAGAATCAATCTAGGTTAAAAGGTTCATCAATGAGAATTACTTATCCTTAGCACTAAAAAGCTTGAGTAGTCATAATCCTAACAAAATACATTGAAAGAATTATAAATGTTACACATAAATCATTGATGAGGAAGCTTTACCACAAAATTTCGTTGAAATAAGCTTTTAATCTCTCCTAATATGTTTGTTGCGTTCCAAAGTACCTTTTCCCCTCAAATTCTAACTTTATGTAAAACATGCATTACATGACTCATACCTCGCTTACACTTTTGTGATCTTCTCTTACAAATACTTTGAATTATTCAATTTCATCGAGTTCGATCGATCTTCCGCATTTCCACTTGATGATACTATCTCGGTTACCATTTCTTTGCATATTCTAACCAGATAATAACATGCAATGACACACACTTTCAGAGATCTTTGAGGTTTTAATGTGACTAAAGTAGGATATATTTGAAAATTAGGTTAAAACTTGAAGCTAACTGGATTATTCTCATTGGTTATGTCTAATTTAAAAAGAAAATCTTGATATACTTCTTCATTCTGCAGCTGAGCAAGCTTTTTTTGGCTTAGTTAAAATTTTCTACTTTTTGATCTCTTCATTTATTTCTTTTACTCTTTTTTCTAGTTGATTTTTCAACTTTTCTTTTTTCGAGTCACCTGTTTTTTCATCATTTTTTTTCCAAGTCATTTGATTTTTGCTCTCACTTTTCAGCTTGAACTCATGAACTTAATTTCCTGAATTTTTAAATTGATACCTCAAACTTACATTAAAATATATCTCTTAAACTTAATCTTTCTAACTCCAAGTATGGTAGGAGTGTATTTAGGCCAAGGATATATAAAAATTAGAATTAAAAACAAACAAAAGGGAAACATGCTCAATAGAGTTATACAAAGAATAAAAAAAATGTTAGCTTAAAAGAGACCGGGCTAAACAATAGTAACACCAAACAATAGCCACACACATATTGACTAGGATTTTGGAGAGGAAGAAAAGAAGGTTCGAGCATAAAATGGAAAAGCGAAACAAAGCATACCTGAGGAAATAACAGCCTCTTGGATCACCTTGTTGTTAGCATAAACCTTGAAGGACTGTCGGAGTTGCTCTGGCCGATAAACTCATCTTATTTTCATGTTTGATTCGCGCAAAGTACTCACAATGATGTAGATCTTCTGCTAAGGAGCCAAACTCCCATGGTTTAGGCTCCGGTTGCCTCGCCTTTGCAGTTTAATTCAAGTTCTTTTTCATAGGATTCGTGATTGATTGGGAGTAGTAGATAGAAATTGAGGGAAATAAGTAGTAGATTATAAAAGAGGGGATCAAGACAAGTTGTTTGATGTGTGTTTGGAAGGCTTAGGACCTCCGCCTCCGCCGGAGGCGATTTCGGGTGCGGTGAGGTTGTAACTCCGGCGAGGAACTAAGAAAGACGATTAAAACGTGAACATGAACTGAAACGTGAAGTGAATTGTTGAACCTCTTCTCCTTCTCTCTTGGATTCGTGTTTGGGTTTGCTGCCCTTAGCCCAATAGCAAGTGCTACCTGCACACTACTTAGTCCATGCACCCTTCCTGAATAATGTACAAAACATTGTGGGCCTTCTGATTCATGTTAGACGATAGGATTCGATCTAGATGGGGTGAATAGATCACAAATCAAAAATTGAACTTTTGGCAAAAACGATTTTCAAAAGTTTTATGGCACGACAGAAACAACCCAAATCAAATCGTCTAACCGAACCTACTATCAAAAAGCTTGGATATGTGTAAAGTTACACAGTTAAATGATAATGTACACAAATTGTTCAACAATGATTAATCACAAGCCAATTAAATGCTAAGCTACACATAGAGCTTATTTCAAATGATCAAAAATCAATTAAAAGCAATAGACATAATTTATCGAACACCTTGAGTGCAATTGATAACGTTTGAAAATTTAATTTGATATGTTGATGTTAAAACCAATCACAATCAAAGTGATTATGATTATATTAACAAACCGTAATTCAGAACATAATCAAAAGGTTGATTTCCCAAACGAATTGATTCAAACAACAAAGATTCAATAATATACAAATACAACAATTATATATATATATATATATATATATATGGAGAGAGACACACACACACAAAAGAATTTGTTTAGGCAGTTCTCCAATTGAAATCGAATTGAGATAGTTGCAATTATCCTTACTTTGCAAACAATGTATATATAAGAGATGAAGAACTCTACCCCTACAAACCATATGGTTTGTTGTTGATTCTACCACCTCCAAAACCCTTGATCAAAGTGATCAAGTCACCAACAATGCTGCTTCAATCATTTAGTTCTTGTTACTACCTTGCAATACCACTTGTCTCAAGGTTTTCGCTCGGTCTGATTAATTCCAAGAACACACTTGTTGAACCCAAGATTCACGAACATGATCCACCATTTCACGTTACTCCCTTGCAAGGTACCACCTACCTTGTCCCAAGGCCTTCACTCGATCGAATACATATTTGCGTGATCTTGAGGGGTGCTAATATATTCCAATTGCATAAACGACTTTCGAACTCGAATTTTGTTGCAACGACCATTTTCTTCACCTTTTGGGATTTTATCGATATTTTCCCTTTCCTTTGGAATAAATAAAGTTCAATGGCAACTCTATATTTTTCGCGTAGCGACAACGTCACCATTTCCTACGAGACCACGTTGAAAAAGGAGGTGTCGTGTTTTGAGCATGTTGATAGTAAAAAATGAACTTGCTGGTATTTTTACAAAACCTTTAGCGATTGAACCATTTTCCAATATTCGTTGGGAATTAGGCATTCTCGATATCTCAAATCTTGTCCAACATATGTTGTTGCATGCATTATTTACACTTGTTCTAACTTTCATCGAAAAAATTATTCTATATGAGAGCATTCACCGTCTATCATCTTATGAGGTAATATCGTTCTTAATTTATCTCTTTGTTCTTAAGTTTTTTTTTTGCTTATCTATGACTCGTTTATTTGATCGCATGTTTATGATCCAAGATTGTGTGATATATTTTGATGTATGATAAATCTCATGGTTGTTCACTTCTAAAAATTTCATTGATTGAAAGGTTTTCATTCTATATGTTTATAGTGACATCATGTTTGAATTCTTTATCACTTATTTCATGTCATTAAATCCTTACATTTGAAGTATTTTAATGATATTCGTGTTTGAGCATGTTATTTATCATTTCATTCATGAAAAATGAGAGTTTTGCATATTTTTGTTAATTTGCAACATCGTGCATCGACCCATAAGACTTACAGGCCGACCTCCAAGCCACAAGATTAAGGCTTATTGCTTTTGTTCCTCATGCATTGACCCATGCCATCCTACAGGCCAATGCATACTGTATAATTCAAAAAAAAAAATATTCAAAAACAATACAATAAGCATCGACGCATCACAAAAATTCTCAAAGTTCTCTGGCTCATAGGTCAACGCACAGCTCATACAAGTCAATGCATAGCACATTTTTTTGTGTGCATAAAATCATATTTTGTGCAACTCATTCTCTCACTTTAAACTCCTAAAACCTATTTGAAATACAAACTTCTTCCAAAAACCTTCTCACTTTCAATTTCCAATAAAGCCTCAACATAAAATTCTCTTAACCTCCATCAACCTCATCACTTACACAACATATTCATCAACACAAGGTTCACAATTTGGATTGTTCTAACCCAAACCTAAACCTTCAAAATCTCTTCAACTCAATATACCCAACCTTCTTATTTGCAAACTAGGGTTGTGTCTTCATTGATTTTCTTTATTGTTGGGTGATTAAAAGCACTCCACACTTTTGGGTTAGTGGGTATCTCTCACTTTTCTCAAATTCAAGCTCAACTCATCCAAACATTTTGTCGAACACCTTGTCTGGAGCAAGTTTCAATGGCTCTTAGAGGTAACAAGGGAAAGAGCGCTGCTATAACTTCTTCATCTGTTCTGGTAACTGCTCTTTCACTACTCCATCCTTCTTGTGTAGAGAATTTTGAAAAGTTTCACAAGAATAGGTCGGTTGTGAAACATGTTCTGGTAACTGGTCTTTCACTACTACATCCTTCTTGTGTAGAGAATTTTGAAAAGTTTCACGAATAGGTCGGTTCAGATAGACTCAATATTCCTGAAGTTGTTGACATCATGAAACATCAAAAAATTGATTTTTTTAGTGTTGTACTATTTACAATGAGGACCAAATTCAAGTGTTCTATGCTGGTTTGGAATAAAAGAGAGGTACTATGTTTCGATTCAAAGTGGCATCGGGGTAACTTTTCCCTCCATCCCCGTCCCCGCGGAGGAAAAAATCCCCGACTTCGAAGCTCCAAATGGACAATCCCCATAGGAATCCCCGTTAACGGATGCAAATTGATATCCCTAATGTTTGCTCTTAAGGATTGTGGAAAAGGGTCATTCCTGTGTTATGGCTCCATGATTCAAAGTATTTTGGATTATTTTGGCATAACAGTGCCAAATCTCTCATTTATTTCTCCTGGTCCCTCTCAAGAGTTTAGCAAAACAACAATGACTCATATGGAATACTTTTGGGACAACACCAATAAGGTCTACTATTATCGAATGAAGGGCTCAGGAAAATTCAACTACAACTATGATGTTTCAGCTGAATTTGCTTCGATAAATGAGTAACAAACGGAGGACGAAAATGTTCATCGAGTTGATAATGAGATGCCTGATGCAAATCATGAAGATGATAATACTTGGTTGCAAAGATCTCCTTCACATCAACCTAATAATGAACAAGGCTAGAGTCAGTGGCAACAAAACAGTTGGATTGAGCACGGTACGTCATATGCGCCTGATTCCAGAGATGGATCAAATGGTGATCAATCCACCATTATCAACATGTTGGAAAATATGTGCATTAAGCAACAAAAGCGTTATGAAGAAGATACACGATGGCGTCGCGAATTTGAGGATGCTCAAGCGGAGTGCTTCAAATTAGTTCAAGATCATTTGAATGCTCAGGACACAACTTTTGAAAATTTTGCATCATATGCCACCACATAATTCAATCAAAGAAGGGAAGACACGGCATTCAATCATGATTCATCATGAAAATGAAAATCACGCTCACTATATGCATTTGTACAAGGAGATGTGTGACTATATGGATGCTCAATATGGACATGATGGACAGGCTTAGTTCCGGGGGAGGAGACCTAATCCTAAAGGAAGAGGGTGCTAAAGTGAAAATCTATGTTGTGGACAAAATCATCTTAGCATGCATTTCTTGTTTATTTTGTGCTTATGATTTATGTATTTACTTTTATAAGCCTCCTATAAATATTGTATGAATCTTATGATTTTGTTATAATTGTGCTTGGGTTGTTCTATTTATTTATGTTTTGGTGTTTTCACCATTAACGTCATTATATGTGAATGTGTGTTGATGTTCTATTTCTTTTGTAGACGCCTCTGAGTGCTTTATGTGTGTTTGAAAGATTACTTGATGTTTTTCACGTTTGGGTGCTTTTTCTCTTGTTTGATGTTGACAAATGGGGAGAAGTAAACGAAGATGAGTCATCTATTTGTGGTGCACATATTCAAGGGGGCTTTCAAGATATCAAATACGTTGTTAAGTTTTGTCATCATCAAAAGGGGGTATGTGAGTGCATTTATCTTCTAGTAGTATGTTTTGATTGATGTCAAAACTTAGACACTTAGTATTTGTGTACATTGGACGATATCCTCTTAATCTAGATGTGTATTTTCAAGACTAGGAGTGCATAATCATTCTAGAATGATTCTTATTCATTTAGAATCATTTCCTAAGTCAAAAATAAGATTTTGTGTCAAAATGAATTTTATAGGACGACTCATGAAAGCCACATGTCAACTTATACTGCACAAATAATGTGGGAAATTATTTTCACTCAGAATGCATCGACTCATGGCTGCTATAGGTCGACGCATGAAGACTCGTTTTAAAAAAAAACTATCTAGACAGTATGAGTCGACTCACCCATGTTACAGGCCGACCCATAGAAGAAATTTTGAATCTATGAGTCGACGCATGGATTTAGAGGTCGATGCATAAGTCGTATTTTCACAAATCATTTCTCTCTAGCCTTCATGCATCGACACATGAAGTTCTATAGGTCAACTCATAACTTCATTTTGCTGGAAAAAAAAATGTTATTCTTTGCACGAATTTTTTGTTATATTTCCTCTTTCTCACACATATAAATACATTCATGCATCTCATTTCAACATATTGAAACCAGAAAATATACAAAGATTGCTCTTCATCTTGACTCTTCTTCTTTGTATACATTCAACAATTACACATGATCATTCTTGTTGAGTGATATAAATTGAGAGTGATAACTATCTCTAAATTGAGAGTGATCTAAATTGTTATAGAAACTATCTCAATTCCCATTTGGAATTGGAGGCAGACGTACCCATAGAAAGAGAGCATAGGGCAAACATGTAGATGAGGGAGATATTTTGAATATCTAGACTCAACATCAAATAAACATAGGACCACGTCTTGATAAAAAAATGGTTTTTGCAGTGTGATAACCAAACAAGTCTTGGAAGCATGCTATTGTTTTTATAAAAAGAGATCATCTCTCTCTCTCTCTCTCTCTCTCTCTCTCTCTCTCTCTCTCTCTCTCTCTCTCTCTCTCTCTCTCTCTCTCTCTCTCTCTCTCTCTCTCTCTCTCTCTCTCTCTCTCTCTCTCTCTCTCTCTCTCTCGTTTACATTTGGTACTGTTGTGAAGTAAGTGTACAATAGTTAATTGCAGAATTTATGCTTCCTGATCATTGCACACTAAGTGTTTGACAAATTGCTCAAGTCAACTTTGTTACCTTATATAATTGAAAATAGCTTAACAAAGTGTTACAAAGTTCAAACGTACTTTAAAAAATCATATCGATTCTAATTCTCATCTTAGCATTGTATTAAACCTGTCACATTACGGTTTAGACGCATATTCAGTCCTTCTGATAACGGGTTCAGATAGACGAGTTTTTGATTCGGAATCGCTTTCGCAAAACTATAGAAAATATTTTTTAAAACTGAATTTTAAATTCTAATTTTCAATTGGTGATTCATTCACACACCCTTCTCAATTTTTTTTGTCACTTCCTGCAACGACCTGTGCGATCAGATATCCTAGACTTATGTCCATATTCATCGGAATGCACCCCAAAGCCATTGCTCGAAACCACCAAAATTGGTTTCATCGTTGCAGTGGTAGAAAAAGGATATGCCTTTGGGACTGTACTTTTGAACAATCGACTTTCTCTAATCTTATTGAAAAATTTTAATAGGATGACAAGGGGACCATTTACACTTTCTTTAGATGCAAATTAAATGCACAACAAAGTAGAAGAGGTAAAAACCTCATTAACTACTCTATGGTTGAAGTTTACTCATTAAATGCACAAATATAAGTTGAGTTTACGTCAAAAATCTCATTAACTACTCTATGGTTGAAGTTTTCCCATTCTAGGAGATCTTAACACATATTTAATAAAGAAATTGCCTCATACATCATTTTATATTTTTATCAAACTATAAATCAATATACATTCATTGTAATATAAATTCAAAACAATTTAAGAAAATTACTCTAGCAATGTAACTAATGACACAAAGGCTTCCTAGGTCATTGTAATCTTTAAATTATGACAAATTAGACTCTAACTTTTGTCAATTCATTATCTTAGGAAGGAAAACTATGTCCATAGTGGTCATAAGGTCCATGCTAAATAAACAAATAAATATTAAAATTGTACCTAACAAGATAATATGATTTTGTTAGTTCATACCTAATTATCTTGTTATATACAGACTAAAGAAATCATATTCAATTGTTTTTACTCTGTGTGTGTAGGTATGTAGGTATGTATGTACGTCCGTGTACGTGTGTATATATATATATATATATATATATATATATATATATATATATATATATATATATATATATATATATATATATATAGGTTATGCTAATGCACACCCATGTAGGTGTGTATTAGCAACATACACCTTAGTATATTTTTGTGTGGGGTCCACCAATTTTGGGTGGGACCCACATTAAAAAGATGAAGAAAAAAAATAGATGTAGTGTATTTTTTTGTGGGGCCCACTAATTTTGGGTGTATGTTAGTGTGTGTATATATATATATAACTTGATCGCGTGTCAGTGTCTTTTGCAAGTATACGGACTATATCAGAGTAATATAAAAGATTATCGTTCCCACAGAGATCAATGTCAAGCTATCTTTAACTATTTTTTCGGTGTTCTATTTTAGGCTAATCAAACAGGGTTGCAAAGTAATGAAGATAGAATAAATTCAGAGAAACAATGTTGAAATGCAATTCACATCGATCAGACAATACTTCTATCGTATCTAAATAGAATTACTTATGGGGCAATATTTTCTTCTTTGAAAAAAAGTTAATTAAAAAGGAACCGTCGCGTTAGCGTAATCAGAACCATATTTGACTTCTAATCTACACCATCCGCTCACGCTGCACCGGTCGCATCTTGCGTTAAAGTGAAAAATCATTTTTTATATAACTACCCTTATGACTTAATTAAAAAGTGTTTTTGATTGGAGAATTTTAACTTAATTGTCGGACGACTTTCGATCTTACCCGACGTAATCACAGATCTACTTTCGTAATATCCGATCAGATAAACCACAGAAAAATTGCATTAAAACCAAAACAGCCTCTAAAGCATTCCTACAGATACAACATACGGAGTATCGTCAAAACAGCGATCCTCACATCTCAGCACTAAAGATTTAGCTGGACATGACTATGGTAAACAACATATCATATAATTAATTATCGGAATAAGTCATTTAGGGAAAAAGCGTGTTAAGTGTGCAATTGGTTTCGAAAAGGTAACGACAAAAACAACAAGATAAATCAAAATAAACGTGCGAGACAATAAAGAAATTGAGACAAAACGATAAAATAAAGGCAATGCGAGAAATAAATTAAAATAAAAGCAGTGCGAGAAATAAACGAAAGTAAATGTGATGCCAAATCGAAGACTTGAATCTGGTACAAGACTGATAAAGAAAATAGCGGCAAGCTTCTACTATATGATTGCTCCACACTCGCTCACAACAATGGTGCGATAATTCCTCGATGTGACTTACAAAGTGAATCTATGCCTATGCTGCGACTAAGAGTGGATGCCTAAAAAGTGAGAAAATAGGTCTTATTTATAGTGAAACAATGCCCTGGACATCAAGTTGGGCCTTCAGAAATCGTGGGAGAGAAAACATCTGGTCATGGCTTCAACCTCCAACCGCCCTTGACTGACTCTACCTTTGTGAAGCTGGCGCCCGTGTTCGCTGTTGATCTTGGTGAACAACCTCTGGTTTACCAGAATGGTGAAATCTGGGTTACTTGCAGGATTAACCAAACAAATCCTAGGACGTCGTGCGAAAACTTAGATCAACGTGATAAAATTTAAATTAAGGGTGATATCTTGGTTTTATGTATTTAAGTCTTTTGGAACAAAAGATTTTCAACTAACTCTAAATGAAAGTCTGAGATAAAAGAAAATGAGTTTGAAAAGAACTTTTAAAGTAAAATGGCGAAGAAAGAACTTTAAAGTAGAATGACGAAGAAAACATAAAGATGCTGGTAAATGTAAAGGAATTGGTAAAAAAGACTTTGATTGATAAAGAAATTAAAAGATGGTGTTTACACGTACATTTTTCCAAATAACTCTTTTCTCTCACACGGGTACTTTGAGTAATTTCAGGAAGTTTTGTACAAGTTTTTTCACACATTTTTCTAATAACAACTATCCTATTTATAGATAAACAAAATAACTGCTATTAACGACTAAATCCTAAAACTTCGACATCTGGCGTTCTGCATGTCTTCCTTTCACCAGGTGCTTCCACGCGTCTTCTGCCAAACGTTATAATTCTCCTGAATTTGAATCTTCAAGTTATGTCGAACAAACGCGTCCTTTCAGACTTGTCGAATTGTCGAACTATTGCAACCTTCTTCATACTTATCCAAACTATTTTGCAGAAATCTTTACTTGATGAAATGTCGAAACGTTGTCTTGTCGAAATGACGAAACATTGTCTTGTCGAAATGTCGAAGGGTGTTGAAGAATATCTCCCAAGCAGATATACTCTTTTAGTTGTACTTCTTCTAGCATGTTCCTCTATTTGTCGAAAACAACTTTTTACGTGTTGAACTCATGGCGTCGAAAATACGCATATACAAATTGCCCCCCAGCAAAGGTATTTCGACTATCCTGGAGAAATAACCCTTTGGTGTTCAACCAATATTTTGACGCCATGTCATCCTAATTTTAAATTACACAATTTCAAATTCCAACATAAATCATCATTTTACTTTCTCAAAACGTCAACTCTAGCCCACGTTCTAGCTTCTAGCCCATTATTACTTAACCTAACGTCATGGCCATCTCTTTTTTAACTTCCACTTTTCTTCATCACCGTCAAGATGATGCCACGTGCCCTCCATGATCACCACTAAACTCAAAAATCATTTCCTCTTATAAATACATAAACCCCTATTTCTCTTTCTTTTTTACACTTTTGAACCTTTCTTCTTCACCATCATTCCAAATCTTCATCTTCTTTCTAAAACTTTCTGATTCAACAATGGCTTTTCAAAAATCATCAAGCAGCAAACCTTTCAAGAGTGAGCAACCTTCCATCATCCCTCCTGCGCATAGGTTAGATGAACCGACACTGATTGGGGATCAACAATACATTCCTGAGCCTCCAAATGCGAGGGAAAAAGACTGCATTTTTAAATCCCAGGTACTTATCCCTGTTATTATTTCTGGTAATCACTATGCTATGTTAGGACCACTCCCTAACCCAGACATTAAACCTGAGCGTTTACAAGAGTTCTTTCCCACTTATTCTCACACAAAACCCATAGGTGCTGGGGTGAAACCCCCCACTCTAGAGAAACCAGTAGAACAAACTGAACCTCAAGGTTCAAGTGAAAAAGATGAGGAAGTAATAAATTTAACTTATCTGAATTATACTAGGATTTTTAGAACTTGCCCTTGGTCGAAAGACCTTTCAGACTACTTGTCTTGGTTGAACAGAGTTGAAAACGTTAAAGAAAAATTTTGGAAAGAAATAGGAATTTATGACTTGATACAATTATCAAGAGTAGGACCCAATGTTTGCCCTAACATGCTGCTAGCCTCCCTTTACTTTTGGGATAGTACGTATAACACCTTCCACCTCCCCTGCGGGATGGTTACCCCTACGCTATTCGACATAGCTGCCATAGTTGGCCTTAGTCCAGTTGGCATTGACTTCGACCCCACTCACCTGAACGAGGACTCCATCGATTTCGACACTAGTTTCGCCCCATACTCCCTTTTTATGTCTCACTACCATGGCGAAGATGACCACGAAGTTTCTGACAAAGAGCACATAGCTTTCCTAACCTTGTGGCTGACCAAATTCGTCTTTTGCTCCCGCTCACTTCAAGTGGCTAAGCGGTTCATCACTATGGCGAACCAACTCCATGCTGGGATCAAATTATGCTTAAGTGAGGTAATCTTGGCGAACCTATATGAGTCCTTGAGTGAAAGCGTGCGTTCTTTGAAGACATTGAAGGACAAAGGGAAGCTTAATTTGGCAGGCCCCTTTTGGCTCTTGCAACTATGGCTGAATGCCACTTTTGAAGCCTTTATTCCTGCGAAGCATGACATAAATGAAGAGGAATTCAAAAGCAGGAGTGTCGAATGGCCTAGATTGGTGCAATTGACACCAACTGATGACGCAATTAGCCATCGACGGGCCTTCACTAGCTACGTAATGATGTTTGCTGAGAGACATCATTTTACTTCGACTATGGATCTGTTTGCTGACAGAACAATTGGACCTGAATGGTTTACACGACAATTCCCCCTGCAAACCAAAAAAGATGAAAACATCTTCCTAAATGTCTGGGAATCCTTTTTGACCCCTAGGCTCCTGTCCTCCCACCGCAATACTACGAAACCCCAGATTGCCTTAATAGTTTATCAACCTAACTTGGTTGCCAGGCAGTTTGGGCTAATACAAATCATGCCTCGACCTCTTTTCCCTAAAAAAGGGGCCATCATTTTCTACAACTCCTTCCACGATGAAGCCACCAGCAGAGAATTGTCGAACAAGCTGACTGACGAATCTTTGGATATTCGACCGATGGTTTTTCAACCATCATTCCTTTGCACTCCTGAGTTCGACACATGGTGGAGGGAATACTATGCTACCAAGTTTTTCGACGTAAAAGCTTTCACCACCCATCTGACGAATGCTTTTGCTCTTGTGCAGGAACGGACCAAAAAAGGTACACAAAGACACATCCAAGAAATACAAAAATTTCAAAAATATTTTGAAACCGTTTACAGACCTGATGATCTTAGTCGAACCATACGCGAAGCAGCGGTTACTTTAAAAGAAAAATTCACGGAGAAGTTGGAGAAGTTGACACTGCCTCCACACATTCGACCAGAAGTGCGTTACAACTTGGCTTTCAGCTATTACCCTCCTAAATTTCCACCTTTACCATCTGCTGAATTTGGTGTGGCTTTAAGTCCTCCATTTCCAGATTGGTTCACATGTGGGAATCATATGAAAATTCTTCGTGAAAGTTATAAAAAACCTGTTAAACGCGTGGTTGCGACTAAATATCATCTGGATAACTACCCAGGGCACCTTCATATTGGAATAGAACACGTTCGCGTGGAATATCCCATTCTTGAAGGTGTTAACAACAACACGAATTTTGTCATTTTATTATCACATATTTCTTACTGCCTAACTTTCCCCTTTTTCTTTTTTTCTTTTTTAGCTGTGAAAGTGCCTGCCAAGAAAGCTTCCGTCGAAACTCCACAAAGTGCCGCCCAGACACCTTCGACTAAGGTATAAATCCCTTCCTCTTTTGATCTATTCTTTTATTTCTTTAAGACACTCACTATTTTTGATTTATATAATCAGGTAAGTCAAAAAACCTCTACATTCCAAAAAAGAAAGAAAATACCAGAGATAATCCCTGTCGAAGAGTCCAGTGATGAGTCTCCATCTCCAAATCCCCCTCCTCCAAAGAAGAAAAGACTACAGAAAATTGCCTCACAAAAATCCATTGTCAAATCCTCTAAAAGGGAATCTTCTAGCAGTCCTGCTACAAAACGCCAGATGAAGGATACTGGGAGTGGAAAGTCTAGCTCCAAAACTGAGACTTCTAAGGTAAATTTCAATCTCGACCCTTCTTGTTTATTTTATTTCATTTTTAACTTAGAAATTTTTCTTTTTGATAAAAGCCAAAGGTCGTCGAAAAACAGCCTGAGACAATCCAGGAGGAGGCAGCTCGAGAGGAGGACACTCCCATCAAAGAACTTGAGAGACAAACGGTCGAAGCATTCGACACTACTGCGGGAGCTGATTCTGATAACAACTCTCCTTCTCATCCTGGATTACACGCTGAGCAGCAAAAAGATGATGATGTTGAAGTAGACACTGCTGTCAAAGGAGATCCTGAAGAGAAGACTGCTGACGAAAATGATCTGTCGAAGCAACAGGAAGCTAGGCGAACTTCAGAGCATAGCAACCAGCCTACTCCTGACCAAACTCAAAGGAGTTCCCAAACAACTGGTTCGACTAGTCTTTCTCATGAAGAGCTTGAAAGTCTCAAAGTGCAGAAACCCCTGGATTACTTGAAAGCCATACTTAGCACCAGATTCAACTTTAAAGACTCTTCCTACAGCAGTTCGACTACTTCTGGAGCCACTTCTGAAGTGCAGTCTCTACCCAATATCATGACTCAGATCAAGGCGGAGATCCTTGATGTTGACTTGTTCCAAGTTCTAGAGGAGAATGCCACTGCTCCAATGGAATTGAAGAAACTGTTGAAGCAAGTTAACGTCTTGGATGCTTCTGTCGAAGTCTGCAATTTTGTGATAGAGCTGACAACTGTGATCGACTTATCCAGCGCAGATCTTCACCGTCGAAGAGACTTATGTCAACAAATCTCTAAAAAAATGGATCAACAAGCTGCTGAATGGAACTCTGTTTCTGTCTCGACAGATAAGGTTTCAAAACTACAAGAGCTTTCTGAAGCCTCTGTCAAGAAGATTGCTACTTGCCATAACCACATTCAAACATGGAAGAAACAAATAGCAGTTCTCCAAGAGAAAATTTCCAAAGAGGAGGAACTCATAGCTTTTATCCAGCAGCCTAGGCAAAGCGAGATTGATGAAGAGTTGAAGGTTGGTATTCAACACGCAGAGACCGCTCAAAAGATCAACCAAGAGATTGAAGTTGCCCATATTCACAGGAACCTCTGTGATCGTCGGCTTCAATTTCAGAAAGACAAATTTACCGCTTTGAAGGCACAGTTTGCAAACCTTCAGCTTTAGTCGAATTTTTCTGTCAATTTCTAGCCCTTTGAGGCTTTATTTGTAATGATTTTAACGCCATCTATTTGGCAGCACAATATTTACTTTCAATTTCCATTTTATTCGACTGCTATCTTTATTTCCTGTAATATTGGTTTATACCTTTTTAAATATTTGCCATTTATTTTTAATATCCTTTCGTCTTTCCCTATTTCTTCGACCTCATATGCGCCATTAGAAAATATTTTCAAAACTTTGAAAGGTCCTTCCCATTTGGGAGACCATTTTCTCATAACTCTGTCTTTTCGATCCATAGGAAGAATTACCTTCCACACATAATCACCAATTGAAAAAGTCTTAAATTTTACTTTTCTATTGTAGAACTTTTCGACTCTCTCTTTTTGTCTCTTTATGAGATCTAAGGCACGAAGCCTTTCTTCGTCTAAATCAACCAATTCATCCATCATCATACTCCAGTATGTCTCTGATGGGATCTGATGATGCCTTTGAACCCTAACCGATTGCAAATACAATTCGACTGGCAAAACTGCATCATGCCCATAAGTTAATTTAAATGGAGTCGAATTGGTTGCTTCTTTAGGAGATGTTCGACAAGCCCATAAAATTTGATCTAAGGTATTATGCCAATTTTTTGGCTTTCCACCTACATGCTTTTTGATCAAATTTATCACTACCTTGTTAGCTGCTTCGACTTGTCCATTAGCTTGAGCATAATAAGGTGTCGAAGTAAGGAGCTTAAAACCTGTATCTTGTGCAAACCTCTGTATCTTTCGACCAGTAAATACAGATCCTTGATCCGTAGTTATTGTTTCCGGTATCCCAAATCTGTAGATTATATGCTTTTGGATAAAATCCATAACTGCTTCTTGATCTACATTCACCAATGGTATGGCTTCAATCCACTTAGTGAAATAATCTACTCCAACTAAAATGTACCTTTGCCCTTTTGAAGAAGCTGGTCGAATTTCACCAATTAAATATAACGCCCAACCTCTGAACGGCCAAGGTTTTACAATCGAATGTAACTCACTTGCAGGAACATGTGGTATACCTGCATGTACTTGGCATTCTTGACACCCTTTTGCAAACTCGACACAATCCTTTAGCATTGTTGGCCAATACATTCCTTGTCGAAACAATAACCACTTCATTTTGTGGTCTGCTTGGTGGGCGCCACACGCTCCACTATGCACATTTGACAATGCTATGTATGCTTCGTTTTCGCCTAAGCATTTCAACAAGACTCCTTCCGCAGTCTTCTTGAACAATTCATTGCCAAAAAGTACATAACTCAAAGCTCTATATTTTACCTTTCGTTCGACTTTTTGATTTGGATCTTGCAAATATTCTTTGATGGGTTTCCTCCAGTCTTCGACTCCTGCATCATCTATGTTGCAGATCTCATAATTCTCCTCGTCACCATATCCCAATTTTATTGTTTCTAAATCTGACGGGGACAAACCTACAGATATGATTCTTCCTCTGACTTCAATGGCTTTTTCTAACTTCTCCTCCGACACTTTGTATCCTGATGCCAGTTGAGCAAGATCATTCGCCTCTTGATTCTCCATCCTGGGAATGTGTCTAAAAACCACATTGTCGAACTTCTTGAGAAGTCTATTTGCTATCACGAAGTACATTATTAGATTCTCTTTCACACATTTGTACTCCTTAGTCAACTGCTTTATTACCAACTCAGAGTCACCCATTATTTCGACTCTTGTTGCCCCCAATTCCAACAAGATTTCAAGTCCAGCAATCAAAGCTTCATATTCGACTTCATTGTTCGAACATAGCCCTTCGACTTTGTACTTGAACTTTGTTGGAATTTTGTCAGGAGAAATAATCACCATCCCAATACCAAGTCCATTCTTATGCCTGGAACCATCGAAATACAGTTTCCATGGTGCTAATTCGACGTACTCCATAGTTTCGACTATAGAATGGTCAGCTATAAAATCAGCCACCACCTGTCCTTTCATAGCCTTTAAAGGCAAATATTTTAAGGAGTATTCTGTTAGAGCCAAAGCCCACTTTCCAATTCGACTATGCAATATAGACTTAGACAACATATGTTTTATTACGTCGAAATGAGAAGATACATATACATCAACAGGCTTTATATAATGCTTCAATTTCATACAAGAGAAATATACACATAAACATAGTTTTTCTATAGCACTATATCTAGTTTCAGCCTCATTTAAGACTCTGCTGAGATAATAGATGGCCCCTTCGACGCCATTCTCATCCTCTTGACACAACATACTTCCTAATGTCTTGTCTGATGCAGAGATATACAACCTCATGCTTCTTTTTCTACAAGGGGACATCAAGATTGGAGGATTAGCCAAGTACTCTTTGATTTTGTCGAAAGCCACTTGTTGCTCTTGCCCCCATGTGAATTCTTCTTTCTTTAGTCGAAGTAGAGGAGAAAAGGGTTGCGTCTTTCCACTGAGGTTGGAGATGAATCTCCTTAGAAAATTGATCTTCCCTAGTAGAGATTGCAATCCCTTTTTCGTTGATGGCGCTTTCGCTTCCATTATAGCTTTGGCTTTGTTTTCATTTATTTCGATCCCTTTCTTGTGGACCACAAAACCTAAAAAATCACCCGCCTGCACACCAAAAGCACATTTAAGTGGATTCATCTTTAGACCAAACTTTCTCATCCTCTCAAAGGATTGTCGAAGATGGTCAATATGATCTTTTCCTGAAACAGACTTGATTACAATATCATCAATGTAAATCTGCATAAATGTCTCAATAAAATCATGGAAAATTGAATTCATAGCCCTTTGGTAAGTGGCTCCAGCATTCTTTAAACCAAAAGGCATCACTACCCATTCATAAGTTCCAATTGCTCCAGGACAACGAAAAGCTGTCTTAGAAACATCCTCTTCAGCAATAAAAATTTGGTTATAGCCAGAGTATCCATCCAACATACTTAGATACTCGTGACCTGCTGCAGAATCTATAAGCATTTCTGCTACTGGCATAGGATATTCATCCTTTGGGGTAGCAGAATTTAAGTATCTAAAATCAATGCATACCCTAAGTTTTCCATTTTTCTTAATAACCGGAACTATATTTGCAATCCAATCAACATACCTGGTAGTGGGGATGAAGTTGCATTTTAGAAGTCTTTCGACCTCTTCTTTTATTTTCGACAGAACTTCTGGTGCAAAGCGCCTTGGAGTTTGCTTGACTGGCTTCTTCCCTTCTATGATTGGCAGCTTCAATTCGACCAAACTTCTGTCCAAACCAGGCATTTCGTCATAATCCCATGCAAAGCAGTCTTTGAACTCCTTCAACAACTGGATTATTTCGACTCTGAACTGAGGATCCATCCTTGCACTTATGTAGGTTGGTCTTTTTTCTGCCCCCAGTCCCAAGTTGATTTCTTCTAAAGGATCCTGCGCCACCATCTTCAAATTGTTCGACACTGGATCTTTTTCGAACCCCAAAGGTTCGTCGTCATAAATGGCGTCAAGTTTCTGGTGTTGCCATTCGTCTATTTGGTTGTTATCACTATTTTCCTCAACGTCTTTTTTGAGACATTGTTCATTTGAATCTTCATGATTGGCTTCAACAGCCATGTATTTTACTTCGGCCTCAAGAGCCGCTTTGAATTTGTTTTCGGCTATGTAAGCCGTAATTTTGTCGAGCACTGCTTGTTCACTCATCATCATGGTCGAACTCATTCCCCCATCCTGTTGGTGCTACGTTGGTAGTCCCCCACATGTAGTTGGAGTCACCAATGACTTCCTTATCCCACTGAAAACCATGTGTAGGATGGAGATACATGGAACAGTACGCGTTGTTCGTTGCCTTCAAGTCGAATTTCGCCGGACTGCAAGGAGGTATGTGGGCTAAGTTTTTATCGAAACTTCGATCACTTATATTGTTTACTTCGGACATGAAGTAACTTTGGTCTGCTTCTATGTTCTCGACGATTCCATCTGGCCTCCAAATAACTATTCTCTGGTGCATCGACGAAGGAACAACACCTATACCATGAATCCATTCTCTTCCCAACAGCAAGTTGTAGTTCGCCCTAGAAGCAATGACTATAAACATTGTTGGCCTCGTTATAGTACCAACTGTTAGATCCACTTGAATAACTCCCATGGTTGTTCCTACCTTTCCTTCGTAGTTCGACAGAACCATGTTGTGGGGCTTTGCATCCGAGTCATCTTTGCCAATCTTTTTCAGCATGAAATGGGGCATTAAATTCACAGCGGCACCACCATCCACCAGGATTTTGTTCACACCAACACTCTCAATCTTTCCTTTGATAAACAAAGGCTTCAAGTGCGCCTTCATGGAATCGTCTTGTCTTTCGAAGAAAGCATTTTGCTCTTCGACACAACCATTATTCATTACGTAGTAGCACACGGGCTTGTGCACCATTGTTTCCTCTTCCATCCCATCCTCTTCATCTTCGACTTCCATGATCCTATCATAGTCTCTGGGAAGGACCGAGACCACGTTACAGACAACGTCGAAGGATGCCTCCGAATCCGACTTGAAATCATCTGTCATCTCGTCATCCTCCAACTTCTTCTCTTTGGGCACATTTTGCGCTGCCACGCTGTTTGGTTTGATTTGCTGGAGAGGCTTCTTATTGTTTGCCATCTGAGTGTTGTTGCTACATTCTGCTTCGTCCTTGTCTCCAGCCACTTTTCTCATCATACCTTTTTCAGTAACTTCTTTCTCAAACCTCTTTTGCCTTTGGAACCTCCTCCACTGGGATCTCGACATGGGGTTCTTCCCTTTATAATTCTCTGAAGGATATGGCCTAGGTTTATATTTTTCCAACTCCTTCTTATTTTCCATTGAAGTGCCTCTCTGCACATCGAAATTCTTCCACTTCTTCTGGCCTTGGGCATCTCTGATGGGTTGAACCCATTTGTCATCTATCACTTTGTTTGATGGCTTGTAAGTGCCATAGTGTCTGTTTCCGCGCCTCCATTGGTGGTGCTCACTCCTTCTTGGGTCATATCTTGTCACTCCCCCATTCACCTTCCTTCTTGCTTGGTCTGTTGCCTCCAAGTTGGTGGCAGCCTTTCTGTCGAAAATGGAACTGCAACGAGGGCATAACATCACGTCACTCTTCCTTCTCTGGCACCTTTTGATGAATTCGACCAAACTCTCATCTTCTTTGGGGTACGCCAGCTTTTGGTACTCCTCTCGACGTTGATCTTCATCTACTGCTGCCTGAGTTTTCTGCGAAACTTCTACCATATTGATCCCCACATTTTGCTTGTCAGCAATGGTTAGTCTGTTCATCTTTTCAATGAGCCTTTCCTCTTCGACTCTGTCCTTCTTTTTCGTCAGGTCGAACTTCCCTTCTGGGCAGCAACACCAGGATATGTTCCTAGGAGCATGCTTGCAGCAACAATTGTTTAACCTTTCTTTAGGGTCCTCCTCCATTCTTCGTAGGATCCCATAAGTCCCAGATTTCCCACGGCCATGTACAGCTTTTTCTTTCATTTCTGTGACTTCCTTGTCGAAAGGGCCCATGATGTTGATGCAGTAATTTGCAACATCGGCCTCCTTCGTGTTGTCAAGATCAAGGCCTTCAATAGCCTTGCTTTCAGCCACGAAGTCCTCAGTAACTTCCTCCTTGGCGATAGGGGAATCACCATCGTCATCAAAATCACTTCCCCAACCAGTTGGTTGGATTTCACTGATGTCGGTGTGATATGTTGCCGGAATAGTGTACTTCACCAGGTAGTCAAATTTTCCACTTGGCTGTCCCAAGCAATCCCAGATTTCTCCTGGTCGAACCACCACGTCTTCAGCAACACTGTCATCGTTCTTTTCGTCGGAAACCTTTGTAGTTTTCTTCAATTTCTGATTGTCAAAGCTTTCAATAACTTCGACCTTACCTTCATCGTCGAAGTCCTCAGTGACTTCAACTGTGTTCTTGTTGTCGAGATCTTCAGTGACTTTAACCTCATTATCGCTGTTGAACGCTTCAGTACCTTCGACTTCGTTCTGGCCTGCAAGATCTTCAGTAATCTCGACCATGTTGACACTGGTGTCGAACCCTTCCATAGCCTCCACCATCTCGAAACTGCCATCAGAAGCAACTTCAATCTCCACCATATTCACCGTGGATGGTTCAGCATAGTGTGCTTCGACAACCTGCATAGGATTCGAATCGATCCCCATTTGTTGTTTTGGCTTCTCGCCAAACTTCAGCCTTCCATCACGGATAGCATTCTGAACTAGATCCCTGAAAAGAAAACATTGAGATGTTTTGTGACCCAAAAAGTTATGGTACTTACAAAAAACCCTCTTTTTCTGCTGTTCGACAGGCGGTTCTTTAGCGCCTGGTGGCTTTATTAACTGGCCATCTTTGACCAATAAATCAAAAATTTCGTCACACTTGGTGACGTCGAATGTATAAGTTCGTTTAGGAAACTTATCATTCTTTTCATGTTCGACTGGATTTTTTCCATTCGACGGAGCTAGTACTTTACAGGCGTATGGTGGGCCTGACTTTAGTTCTGCCAGATCAATTTCTTGTTCGTCGAACAAAATTAGTTCATTTTTGTCACCATCATCATCCTGGCATACTCCTACATAGGCCACTTTTTCCTTTTTATTTTTATTTGATCTGAATTTCTCAGCTTTTAGCCTTTCAATCTGTCTTACCCTATCTGCTAATTGTGCCATATCTCTTAAATATTGAGTGTCTAATTTCTTCCTTATAGAATAATCTAGACCCCCTGCAGCCATTTCGACTAACTCTCGTTCTGGCACTTGTGTGAAACATCTTGCCTTAAGCAACCTGAACCTATTTAGGTAATCATCTATAGGCTCTGAAAATTTCCTCTTAACACTGGCTAATTCCTTCAAACTTATCTTAGTCTGACCCATATAGAATTGTTCATGGAACAATCTTTCTAATTGGGTCCATGTGAATATAGAGTTCGCAGGCAAGGATGTAAACCAGGTGAATGCATTTTTTGTCAAGGAACTTGGGAAGTACTTCATTTTCAAGTTTTCATTATTGACTATTTCTCCTGCTTCTATTAGATAACGCGCTATGTGCTCTATAGTAGATTCACTAGTATCTCCTGAAAACTTAGTAAACTTGGGAACTTTCCATCTTGGGGGTAGTTCCTCTTGCAGAATGTGTTCTGACAACGGGGAAGTATAAGTAGGCCTTTGCAAACCTATATTTACACCATTTTGGGCCATTATCCTTTCGACCATGGCTGTTATGTTATTTTCGACAGGAAAGTTATTATATCGTATTCGCTGTTGCAACACATCATCAGCATCTTGGCCTCTCTGGACTATTACCCTCCTAGGTTCTTGTTGAACGGGGATTTCGACACGAGGCTGTTCGACCACTGCCTCTTGGTTTCTAGGGTTTGCCTGGGGATTCTCTAAAGGCCTTTGATTTATCGTGGGCTCCTCTTCGACATTTACTACTTGGTTTTGAATCACTTGTTCTCTTTGTCGTGCTTGAGGAACACCAAAAAAATCAGCAATGCGCGTCATTTGCGCAGCCAACAATTGGTTGGTTTGGGTAGTGTTTTGTATTAAAGGGTTAAACACTGCTCCCATTTGTTGAGTCAACATTTGGACCATATCATGATTACTTTCGTCCATTTGTTGTCGAATTACTTGCGCAGAATTATTGGTAATTGCTGGCATTTGGAAATTTGGTAGGGATTGGTTCAATCTACTCATATTTCCACCACATCCTGATCCTTGCAATGGTGAAGACATGTGAACCATGGCGTCAGAATACAAGGGTGGTGCACTTTGCAAGTTTGCCATTATTGACGTTGGCATTCCATATGGTTGTTCTCTTCCGAACATAGGCATGGAAAAATTTGTCTGGAATGGCCTAAAATTTTGTCCTCCCGGAGGAGGCGTCCCCAAGGGCCTTGAATGTCCCATTGTGGAGGAACTAGGCATACTTTGGGAGAGCGAAACCGCTGGTACAGATCCTGTTGACGAAGGCATAACCTCCTCCAGAACAGGGTTTGAATCTACATTTCCCCCTGTCGAAGGTATAGGGTTGGAAACTGGAATATTTTCATTTGAATTTGGATTGAGATTAGGATTATTTGACTGATTCGCCATTTTCCTTACTCTAGTTCTTTTGGGTCTCTCTACGTCAGATACGGCTAATTTACCGCTTCTTAGTCTCATACAACGAAGACAAAACCTTAATAATTTTTTTTTTTTTTTTAAGTTTTATATTGCACTGGTCCCACTGGGCGTGCCAATTTGTTCGCTGTTGATCTTGGCGAACAACCTCTGGTTTACCAGAATGGTGAAATCTGGATTACTTGCAGGATTAACCAAACAAATCCTAGGACGTCGTGCGAAAACTTAGATCAACGTGATAAATTTTAAATTAAGGGTGATATCTTGGTTTTATGTATTTAAGTCTTTTGGAACAAAAGATTTCAACTAACTCTAAATGAAAGTCTGAGATAAAAGAAAATGAGTTTGAAAAGAACTTTTAAAATAAAATGGCGAAGAAAGAACTTTAAAGTAGAATGACAAAGAAAACATAAAGATGCTGGTAAATGTAAAGGAATTGGTAAAAAAGACTTTGATTGATAAAGAAATTAAAAGATGGTGTTTACACGTACATTTTTCCAAATAACTCTTTTCTCTCACACGGGTACTTTGAGTAATTTCAGGAAGTTTTGTACAAGTTTTTTCACACATTTTTCTAATAACAACTATCCTATTTATAGATAAACAAAATAACTGCTATTAACGACTAAATCCTAAAACTTCGACATCTGGCGTTCTGCATGTCTTCCTTTCGCCAGGTGCTTCCACGCGTCTTCTGCCAAACGTTATAATTCTCCTGAATTTGAATCTTCAAGTTATGTCGAACAAACGCGTCCTTTCAGACTTGTCAAATTGTCGAACTATTGCAACCTTCTTCATACTTATCCAAACTATTTTGCAGAAATCTTTACTTGATGAAATGTCGAAACGTTGTCTTGTCGAAATGACGAAACGTTGTCTTGTCGAAATGTCGAAGGGTGTTGAAGAATATCTCCCAAGCAGATATACTCTTTCAGTTGTACTTCTTCTGGCATGTTCCTCTATTTGTCGAAAACAACTTTTTACGTGTTGAACTCATGGCGTCGAAAATACGCATATACAAATTGCCCCCCAGCAAAGGTATTTCGACTATCCTGGAGAAATAACCCTTTGGTGTTCAACCAATATTTTGACGCCATGTCATCCTAATTTTAAATTACACAATTTCAAATTCCAACATAAATCATCATTTTACTTTCTCAAAACGTCAACTCTAGCCCACGTTCTAGCTTCTAGCACATTATTACTTAACCTAACGTCATGGCCATCTCTTTTTTAACTTCCACTTTTCTTCATCACCGTCAAGATGATGCCACGTGCCCTCCATGATCACCACTAAACTCAAAAATCATTTCCTCTTATAAATACATAAACCCCTATTTCTCTTTCTTTTTTACACTTTTGAACCTTTCTTCTTCACCATCATTCCAAATCTTCATCTTCTTTCTAAAACTTTCTGATTCAACAATGGCTTTTCAAAAATCATCAAGCAGCAAACCTTCCAAGAGTGAGCAACCTTCCATCATCCCTCCTGCGCATAGGTTAGATGAACCGACACTGATTGGGGATCAACAATACATTCCTGAGCCTCCAAATGCGAGGGAAAAAGACTGCATTTTTAAATCCCAGGTACTTATCCCTGTTATTATTTCTGGTAATCACTATGCTATGTTAGGACCACTCCCTAACCCAGACATTAAACCTGAGCGTTTACAAGAGTTCTTTCCCACTTATTCTCACACAAAACCCATAGGTGCTGGGGTGAAACCCCCCACTCTAGAGAAACCAGTAGAACAAACTGAACCTCAAGGTTCAAGTGAAAAAGATGAGGAAGTAATAAATTTAACTTATCTGAATTATACTAGGATTTTTAGAACTTGCCCTTGGTCGAAAGACCTTTCAGAGTACTTGTCTTGGTTGAACAGAGTTGAAAACGTTAAAGAAAAATTTTGGAAAGAAATAGGAATTTATGACTTGATACAATTATCAAGAGTAGGACCCAATGTTTGCCCTAACATGCTGCTAGCCTCCCTTTACTTTTGGGATAGTACGTATAACACCTTCCACCTCCCCTGCGGGATGGTTACCCCTACGCTATTCGACATAGCTGCCATAGTTGGCCTTAGTCCAGTTGGCATTGACTTCGACCCCACTCACCTGAACGAGGACTCCATCGATTTCGACACTAGTTTCGCCCCATACTCCCTTTTTATGTCTCACTACCATGGCGAAGATGACCACGAAGTTTCTGACAAAGAGCACATAGCTTTCCTAACCTTGTGGCTGACCAAATTCGTCTTTTGCTCCCGCTCACTTCAAGTGGCTAAGCGGTTCATCACTATGGCGAACCAACTCCATGCTGGGATCAAATTATGCTTAAGTGAGGTAATCTTGGCGAACCTATATGAGTCCTCCGCTCATATTCGTCATCGGTTCTATCACCTTCGTACTAAAGCACATAGTTTTCTTTAGCTCTTGTTCCATATAAACCATTGACAATAACATTAACAAAATGTTAATTTGGTATTTCCGTGAAATATCACTGCTTGTAGGAGGGTATTTTTCCATAACACTTTTTGACACAACACTTGATCACTATCTTATGAGGATTTCAAGATTTTGAACATTCTGTTTTATGATTGTGTGAAAAATTGGATTTTTTTCAAAATGTGGTGACCAGAATGCCAACTTATTAACTATGTATTTTTATAAACATTCTCTTTTATTTTCCTGCATCTTGATAATGTTTCAACACAGATTCACTGAAGCTGCAAATAAAAATAAACAACACATACCTGAAAGCCATTGTAAACAGAATCCTATACCTGAAAGCCATTGTAAACAGAATCCTGTCTTTCTTTTCCCGGCAGTGCAAATTTGAGTTCTACTTGGCATTTTCTTTTCACATCTGAGGGATAAAAAAAAAGAATATTAATAGCCAAGAGAGAAAGACATAGTTTATGAAAGAAACCAAAGGTGAAGAAAGAAAAAACCTTCGAAAATGTCCCTGTAGAAAGGATCATAAACGACAACGATTTCTTTGACTTCAAGCATGCGAGAAAAAGTCAAGAAACTGAATATGAGGATTGACAGATTCTCAAATTAAATTATATTGAAAAGAAATGAAACACGTTGCAAAGCATGTAAAGTGAGTGAAGATATAAGCCAAATAAAATGAATACAGAATCATGTTGTTTCTTTTCATGTTAAAGTCCAAAATGCACTCTTAGGAAGAATTTTGGTACAATTCTTCTATCCACAATAGCATTGGAATGACCTCTTTCAAAGCGGTATATGGAAGAAATGCACTAACATTAGTCAAGTGGCTAGCCCTACTTATCTCTCATCTCTGCAGGAATTATGCAGGAATCATTGAGGACAAGGGATGTTGTTGTGGCTCGACTCAAGCAAAATTTGGCCAAGGCTAAGGCCAATATGAAGAAATATGCAGACAGGAAACGTAGGCTAAGTCGATTTGAGTTAAGAGAAAGGGTGTTGGTTATGCTCCACCCATATCGAGAACACTCTATGTTTATCATGTTTTTCACGTGCTGTTTCTCAAGTCCTGCAAGGGAGACCATGACTCAGACTACATGTCACTGTCATTGCTGACCACAGAAGAAGGTGCAATACTTCAACCTTCGAATATCCCTTATGACTCGTGTCCTGCTACGTAATGCCCAACTAGTCAAACAAGTTTTGGTTCAATGGGCTAACTTAGCTGTTTCAGGAGCAACATGGGAGGACTGAGACTCATTACATCTCAAATTTCTTTCCCTTAACCTTGAGGAAAGTGTTCTTTTCAATAGGAGCAGTATTGATACGAAAATGGTTTGCAGTAATGGAGCTAATGATGTCAACAAGGCAGAGAATCCAATGGAAGATAAAACAAATGATGAAAGGAAGGATGATCCACAAAATGTGGAACTAAGGCGCAGCATGAGAGAGAAGAAACATAACAGAAAATATGGGAATGAGTGAGGATATAAGGGGATCAGAGGGGTGAGATGGGGTGGGGGGTTGGAATAGGTGAAAATTGTCCATTATTATTCTGCTTCGGGTTCACAACCCTTTCAAATGGTAGGCAGTATTTCCTTATTAACAACATGTGTCAACTCCAATATGGTAGTTGTGAGTGTACTGAACAAACATTATCAGTGAAGGCTCATACAAACCTATATTCAGAGGAGAAACGGGAAAGCGCTTTTCACTACAGACTCGACTATATGGCACTGAAAGAGGAAAGAATTACAGACAAATAACTCAAAATTTAACAGGATTACATAAAAACTTTATTCAGATATACTCTTTGGCAGTTAGAAAATAACAGTATCTCACTGCATTTATTTGATCTGATGGTATGCTCAGGAAGAGTAATATTATTGTATCAAATAGAATTCGAGAACATAAAAAACACACGCACACACACATCATTAAATATGAAAGTTCTAATCTGTCAAATCGCTTCTGCGTCTCAAAATCTCCACACCTAAGTAATCAAGTGGATCCCGAATTGCCACATGAGGCTTTCCAACCTTCACACGAACAGCAAATATCTCTTTATGAATTTCCAAAGTGGAGATTGCAATTTTTTGGGCCACTGACTCCAGAAGATTTTGAGACGGTCCTTCAATAACTTCCTTAGCTATACTGCATCAACCAAGAGTGTATTTTTAGTTTAACATAGAAAAGCTTTACAAACTCATGTCTGAGCTTTACAAACTTATGTTTGACACTAAATAATTACTCTTATTTTGGGAACAAAGGTTATATTCAAATAAACAACTAAATTAATCGCTGATCATATAAGTGCTTATGCATATGAACAAAAGATAAAACAAAGTCAAACTCTTTTAAAAAAGCTATAAGCTGTTTTAATAAGTTATCCTCAACGGTTTATAGAAACAAACTTGTAACAACTTATACAAGTGCTTATGACAGTATATAAAACCAAATAAATCAAAACCAAATTAAGCACAAATTATTCATAAGTTCACTCAAAATGGTGACAGACCGATATATTTCAACGTAGCTAAAAGAATCAGACATGTTATCCGATTTTCCAGCTGGTTTGAGATCCATCCAAGCATCTATATCAACAAAAAACTTCTGTCCCAACGTCTTTTCTTCCTTCAATACTCCATGAAAACCATAGAAACTCAATCCCTTCAGAATAAGTTTGTCTCCACTTATTAGTGCATCAACACCTTCCATTTTTATGCTGCAATTGAACAAGCTCCGAATTAACAAGCATATATCGAAATTCTGTGAGTGCAGAAAACAACTGAGACAGAAAAATGACCTCAATTACTAACAATAATAATATAGTTTAAAAGCACTTTTAATTCATTTGTTTTGACTATATCAAAATTTTAGTTACTTGATTTCAGTTTTTGGAGTACAAAACCACAAACCCTTCATCGTTCTCTTTTGTGCCATCAATAGAAGAAAATGATGATGAAATTACCTGGAAGAGGAGAGCGAGAGTCGCAGTGGTGGCGACTGTGAGTGCGGCGGAGTTGCGAATCCTGTTTTGCCAAGGCGTTTGGCAGTTGCGGCTAGGTCGAATTTTGGAAGAGAAAAAGGAATAAAAAGAAGGAAATGGGTGAAATTGAAGGGGATACGGGGCTTTGAGAGGAATGATCTTTATACTGTTGAGGTTTTGACGAGTCAAGGATGGATAATGGAGAGATTTTGTTGGCTTTATGTTTTAGGGATGTTGAATGCATACAAGAATTCTGGAAAATTTTAAATGTTTAGTACATTGAATACTGACAAAATTCTTAAAAGCGTTGACTATTTATGAATTATTTTAACACAAGAAGTAGATATTAAAATAATTTAAATATAATATATTTATTTTTAATTTTAATTTTATAATTATGTGTCAAAATAATTAATTCTAATTAAATATTAATATAAAATAATTTTACACTGACATTATATTTCAATTAATCTTTATTTATAATCCTCTTAATAAAAGCTCAACTTTTCTTTATAATCTCCTAACCAATGTAGCATTTCCCTATTAAAAAAGTATACATGTTCCTGTTGTGCTTGGTTTTTATAAGGGTCGTGAACATGTTGAAAATATTTTCCTAATTTATATAATGTTGCACGTAGCTAATGACTCATTTATGATTAGGCTGTTCAAGAAAATTAATTTTCCTATACAGCTCATATATTAATAACTAATGTAATATCTGTGCTTTCACACGGATACTGATCGGTAACGCGCGTTTGTTTATATTTAAAATTTGAAAAAAATAGAATTAATAAAAATTAATAAATATAAAAAATATAATTTATATTTAAAAAATAATAAAATCAACTACGGGCGTCTCTTGATATATTTTATAAAAATATTTATGCAATAATTTAGTTTTATAAATATCAAATAATAACATAGTATTTATAAATATTATTTTAATTATGTAAAACATATTAGTAACATAAATAAATACAGTTTGTCTGTGTTTGAATTCATATATTATTTTAAATATATTTACCTTTATTTTCTTTAATTGTACCATAATTGTAATAACACATATTATGATCTAGATCCGTGCGTTCGCATGGATACTGGTTAGTTATGTGCAATTGTTTTTAAAATGTAATAAGAATGAATTTTGTTTTGACATTATTTATAAAAATAATTTGATGAATAAAAAACTTGTTCTCATTTATAAAAGTATTTGGATCACCAATACACTTTTCTCCTATATAAAAATAAAATTCAATATAAAGTATTTAAATTTTTTCCGTGTATAAAAATGTTTGTCTCAAATGCTTTACTATATTATTAATGTCTTCATTTCCCCCCGTTAGCAATTCACTTATTCTCGTAGATATATATTTTTTCTTACAATCTCCTAATTTATGTAAGTATTATTAGAAATATCTTTTTTGTAGGATACCCATAAAAATCGTAATTAAGTAAAAAAATTAAATAATTAATGATTTTTGAAAATAAATTTGAAATTTTAAGTATTGATATTTGACTTGTTTCTAGAGTAAAATGTCAAATTTATCAATATTTTTCATAAATATTTAATACATAATAAAATGTATTTAATGATAGTTATGCAATTGATATGAACAATACATTTTAAAAACATATTTATTAATTTTAGTATTTTTCAAAAATAAGACAATTATTTTAATTTTTAATTTTGTATTACATAAATTATTAAATTATTTAGGCAAATTCTTAGGTACCCATAATAAGTAGTTGGGTACCGGTACCTTTAGTGCAAATTAATTTAGAATATTAATTTATTTTTAAATAATAAATATATAAAAAATGACATGGCATTGATTGTAATGATTTCATTGGATGAGGGTGCCAGTATCCAACTAAATTCAAAGGTACTGGAGTGTTCACCAATTATTTAATATTGTGTTAAATTATAATATACAATGTATTTAATGAGAGTAATTATTGTTGAAATCTTATGTATAAATATTTTTGTTTTGAAATTATTTATAAAAATATTTAAATAAATAGTAAAGTTGTTATCGTTATTATTTAATATTTAAATCAATAGCTTAATATCAGTACCATATGCATGTATCATATTAGTATCCGTGTGTTTGTCCGGGTGCTAGTGTGGTACGCACGCTTTTGTTTTTAAAATATTATAAAAATATAAATAAGAAAAACAAAATTGTTTTACCAAAATAGTTTATTACTTTTAAAAAATAGATATATTTTTAAAATAAAAATAAAATTATTTTACCAAAATTGATGTACATCAATAATATATATTTCAATTTTCTATATATTAGATTTTAAAAAATGATATCTTAAATTAAAAATAATTTCAAATATTTGCAACCATGTAGTTTTATAAATATCAATTAATAACATAGTATTTGAAAATATTATTTTAATTGTATAAATAAATATTAGTAACAGAAATAAATAAATTTTGCCCATTTTCGGATTCATACATTATTTAAATTATTTAACCAAGAAAGTTTATTATTTTTAAATTTTATTAATATTAATTTACTAATATATTTTATTTTCATACATATTTAGGTAACAAAAATAAATTTTATTTTTTAGAGACATTAAAATAATTATTTATTAATGGTAATTGACAAATATA